>OX352241.1:10000-2759416 GCA_947086465.1 Eupithecia exiguata | reverse complement strand
AATCCACAGAACAGAGAAGTAAGTGGAAGTGCTAAGTGGGCGTGGCACGCGTGTCACAATTAAGCGTAGTTACGCTTAACTGATCTCAGTCGTGTTCTAACATCGCTTTGAATTGCTTGTCTCGCGACAAATTCATTTTTCCGAAGCTATGCCGTATTGTTCCATTTTGGAATGTAAAAATGATAGTAGGCGAAAAAATCTTAAACCGGAGGTGTTTCATACCATCGGTAAGTAGGATTTTAATTGTTTTCTCCTAAAGTTTCAATTTATTTCAATTTACAAATAATTTATTACAACGGTTAGTCAATTAGCCGCCTTAGGCAATTATGATAAAGTTGATTTTGGATTGTGTCTATTCACTTCGTTCTCGAAAGTTCTTCGCTACTCGATTAGTGATGTAGTCAAGCAAATCGGTACTGCTTTGCTGTTGATTTTATCGATTAATATCGATACAAGAAAATAAATATTTTAATGTGATTTTAATGTTGAATCGATTATATACTTAGGCAAAAAACATTCTTTATTAGAAAAGAAAACTACAATAAATTAATAAAACCAACTAAAACTAGTCTTTACAATTGCAACAATTGAGCTAACTGTTGTAGCAGACTGTTGTAAAGAATCTACAAGAATGATTGGTTTATTTAGTAGTAGCTTCTGCCCGCGGCTTCGCACGCCTTTTGTTGGGATAAAGGTGTGTTACTCTCCATTCTTTCAATTAACTATATGCCAAAAATAAAGGCGATTGGTTACTAAGTTAGGGTGTGAAGAAAGGACAACTTTCGAATTTATAACATAAGTTAGGATTTACAAACCAAGGAGAAGTAGTTCAATGTGCTTTATACAGGGTGGAAAGAATCTATGGGCCCTGGAGGGGAACTACCTTAAATCCTTTAGCTAGCTCATTTAACTGAAAGGACCCTTTATTTTTAAAAAGAAACATAATTGCATTCAAAGATTTTTCTAAAAATTCCTTGTCTCACCTGGGAACCAACCAACTAAAAATAAAAAAAAAATAAACCCTCGCTATTTTATTATGCGAATCAGTAGGATTATTGTTCAGGATAAAAATTGTCAAATAAACATTGGACCTTTCACTCATCTGTTGTATAGGATACCATGAAATCGAATATTTATTACATATTCTTTATTAACAATACCTAGTATTGTTCACTTGTAACAAGTAAATAACACGTTATAATTTTCTTATCTCTAACATCCAAAGACATCGTATGATGAAGAGGCTTGCTAATGTTATTAATTGGAAGGTACCTTGTTGCACACTTCGATAAGAAAATCGTTAAATGGTAATAATAAACCCATGCACAATTCCTTCTTACATGAGGCGTTCTGACAAAAACTTTAAAACGGAGTGTGTTTTTTATCAACTTGCGGCAACAAATTTGAATTTCGAACGATAACTTTCATCATTTTTAGGGTTCCGTACCCAAAGGTAAAACGAGACCCTATAGCTAAAATTCCGCTGTCCGTCCGCCTGTTTGTCTATCCGTCTGTCACCAGGCTGTATCCGTAACCGTGATAGTAAAGAAAAAAAGTACCCTATGTTTGATTCCAAGATTAAAATTACCTGTATGCAAAATTTCAGACCGATCCGTTCAGTAGTTTTGACATGAAGAGGTAACAAACATCCATCCATCCATACATCCAGACATCCATCCAAACTTTCCCATTTATAATATTAGTGTGATAGTGTGATTTTTCACTGGTCAACATCTGTCTACTTAAAAAAATGTTTCATATTTTGTGTTTGTTTCTATTGATGATAAAATAAAATGAATATTAGTTTTCACTTTTTTTTTACTTATAAGACATTATTTATTTTTATCCTGAACAATAATCCTACTGATTCACATAATAAAATAGCAAGGGTTCATTTTTTTAATTTTTAGTTGGTTCGATTCCCAGGTGAGACAAGGAATTTTTAGAAAATCTTTGAATGCAATTATGTTTCTTTTTAGAAATAAAGGAATGTTTCCTTTCAGTTAAATGAGCTAGCTAAAGGATTTAAGGTAGTTCCCCTCCAGGGCCATAGATTTTTTCCACCCTGTATATTCACGATGGCTCGGAATGAAACCGAGGCATGGAATCGAAAACAGATACGCACGAAATTCAAATATTACGCGCGAAATCAGAAAAAGAAGTTTTCCATAAAAAGTAAAAAAAAATCTATAAGCCCATGTTTTGACAAATTTAGATTTATAGCTTCTATTTGAGCAATTATTATTAAAGGAGTTTTACTACTAAAAATCTACATAAATTACTTGTTGCTCCATTAATTTTCTTTATTGTAATATGGGTTCATAGAAATATATGTCTACGACTTCTTTTCTGCCCCCCTAGCACGGGGATCGTTGTCTAGGGTAGAATAGACAATAATGACATTGCATCGCTACACATTGCGTACATTATTGAAGTTTTAGGAATGCATTTCAAATAATTTAGGCATTGGATGACGAAGTGACGTAATTTTTCTCTATTCTACCCTAGACAACAATCCCCGTGCTAGGGGGGCTGGTAGTTTAATTCCTTGCAGACCGCAGAAAATTTAAAAAACCGATAAAATATTTTAATTTCGCGCGTAATATTTGAATTTCGCGCGTATGTCTTCTCGATTCCGAGGCTCGGTTTCATTCGGAGCAATCGTGAATAGCCCTGCTGGTGCAGCCTTAATCGAGTAGCAGTAGATCTGCGAACTATCAATCGAATATCAATCTTATGACTAACGAAATTAGGTTTATAATAACTATCACGGAGAATACCGCCATCTATGGTCAAGTAGCGGAATTAACTCGTCAGGCCAATGTTTGGTGAGTATAGATCGTAAATACGTTCTGCTGCTAAAGTAAAATGAATCTTATCGAGTAGATTTCAAGGTTTATTTCCAAATCTTTGACGTTGGCTAGTTTTGACTGAACTTGAAACTACCAATCAAACGAATTGTTTCTTTGTATTGTATTATATGATTAGGGGTTTATTTGTGTGAGTTTGGCGACATCGGTTCCCGTAGTAATTTTGTTGCATTGCACTTCCACTTACTTCTCTGTTCTGTGTATTAATCTGTCAAGTAGTTTTGATTATCTTAGAAACAAGAAATATCTTTACAAACATTCAGCTTCATAAAAGGGAAGGAAGTTTACCTACTTAGACTTATGTCAGTCAATTTTAACGTAGGTACTATATCACATCCTGGGATGGAGTTGGACATTATTTTGTAGCACCAATGTTTCATTCTAGTTTACATTGCCATGGGCCAGTCATTTTTACCTTACTGCTTCATATTCTGGGCTGAAGTGGCTCTAACATAATTCAAAAGTTTATGATCCAGTTGATCCTGAAGAGCAAGCCGCTGAGCCCGGTGGCGGTGCAGTGGGTGGTAGTGCGCGGGCCGCACGGCGAGGCGCGCCTGCACCCCGCGCCCCGCGCGTACGTCTACCGCGAGGAGGCCTCCGCCGCGCCTCCGCTGCCGCTGCCGCTCACAGACCCGGCCGACGCCAACCGACTGCTGGCTAACAAGGCTATACACTTCAGGTATATGTCCATTCTGTCTTAAGAAACTTTATTCTTATAAGGACTACAAAAAGTCACTTGAAATGAGAACTTAGGGCTAGTATGTAACTAACAACTGGTAACAGTGTCTAAATTGGTAGGTACCTAATTTGGTAACCAAAACTGTCAACATATCCATGCACTCCAAACTTGACAATTCTACTACATACTATACGGTCCCAATCGTAAATCTCTTGGTAGTACTTGTAAAATTAGCAAAAACCGTCTCTGAACATAACCTAGTGGTCGATAGTTCCTTCACTACAGTAAGAACTTACGCTTTAGCCTCTCATGACTCCGCAGCGCGTTGGATTGTTTGCCTGAATAGAGGCCCGAGTTTGTTTTCTCTGTAGTATCGACACTTTACAAATATAAACTTGGATTGTTTAGTATAACTACCATGTCTGTTCCAGACTCATCATGTTCCAAGCGTGCAAGTGACCCGAGGAAAACGCCGTGGTCGTGGAACAGTAGACGCGCTTCACCACCCTCGCTCGCTCTCGACACTCCATCGGCGGCCATAAAGACATTTCTCTTGGACATTGACTACTACACAATAAACATTTACCGTTGCGATGATACTAGCCGTTGAACATCGATGACTGTCGATTGTGTAGGAGTAATAGCGCAGCGTACGCTGCTCTTAGATTTTATATTTTAAATTCTCAAAATGAGTGTACAATTCAGAGTCAGTGGTTTTAGAGGTTTAAATTATGGTCTTGATAGATAGTGACTAAAAATGTGTGAATGTTTATATTTATCCCGCCTATTGTGTGTGGAGTAGATTATGTGTGGTTTAGTATATGCAGCTTTATATATATTTATATATATTCTTCAAATATTGTACGTGAGAAATCAGGCGTCCACGTTTTTTTTAGTAGTTTTACTGATAGATTCAAGGTTTAATCCTAGAGTTGATATTTTAGCGATTCTGGTCAAATAATGCAATTTTACGTTTCGATATTGCATTGCATTTTTCACTGTAAATATTTTTAAAAGTTTTTAATGTATGAAACTGTCTTATTAGAAGACCTGTGTCAAATCATGTTAAGTGTACAACTGTACAATTTATTCTGATAGGTGTAGATAACCTAAAATTCTACCAAGTAAATGACCATGAGTAGGTACATAATATTGATTGAATAATACTTTCGTTTGAAAAGTAGGTACCTACTTTACTCTTTTTAGAGCCAAATTTTGTTATTTTATAGTGTAGTTATAATGTTTTCCACCAGAAAATGCGTCGATCTGCTTTTCGTAGTTGCGCCATTTATCTTAACCATTAAAAAAATCTCTTATTTCTGTATGTATCTGTGGTGGAAAGAAAGCAGGTGGTTATTGGTAACGTTTTTTTTTCACGCTTAAATCAGTAAGTTATAACGTGTAGTTAGAATCTCATCAAAATATAAGCCATATTAAGGTTTAAATTTTGTTAAGATTCTAAAGCTGATCTTCAGTATGATTTATGAGCTCATCGAAAGACTCTAATTCGGGTGAAAGTCTGGGTTATATCTATCGGATTTAGTGTATAAATTAGAGCTTATAGGGAGACTGGAATAAAATTGTGGAAACACATAACCTTGTGTACCTAAATTGTGTATTAAGTGTGTGCTCATGCTCATGTGTTCGTTTCAAATTTTAATATAAGAATTTATCATAGATTCTATTATTTTATTCACTGATTTTAAGTTGGCCAATTGCCATTGTGACCATATTATTGTAAAGAATGTTTATTTATAAAGATTTTGGTTTTAATAAAGAATAAGTTATTGACTATTTCATTTTCTATTTATTTAGCAATACAACAAAAAATGTAACAGCTCCACGGAATAATTCATAGAGCTCAACAGAGATGGTATGTTGCGTTGTTTCTCAGTACTTGACGATCGATGTGGCGCGGCGGGCGAAGGTTCGCCTGCGACACTGGAGGATTCCTTAGGACAAATGTTTGTACGATTTGCAAATATTTGTTCCAGATGTTCTGGGATTTTTTATGTATAATAAAAATATATCTATCTTTAGAATTATGTTTATCAGTCATCTAGTACCCATAACACAAGCTGTGCATAATGTAATGATGCTGTAATCCACATAGCATCATCTAGTCCAGCATTATGATCTCAAAAGGAGGATGTAATGGAGGTGGTTAGCACAGGACCGTGGTGGATGGCACAAACTTCGGGGGGCCTATACCCAGAAATGGCTAAAATCCGGCTGCGGATTATGATGATGATGGTCTCAAAAGTATTCATTAATCTTTTGTATTTCAAATTGAAATGAATTGAGTCAATTAAAACACTTCTTCATTGTAAAAGCAGTATAATCTCGTATCAGTAGGGTTTATGTCTCTTCACATGTAGTTTGTTCAAAGTGGCCGCTAGTTTCTTGGAGTCCCCGTTGGTTACTGCACCGGTGTCGGCGCTGCTGCTCCACACGCTTATAATCCCGGACTCGCCTGCTGTTACTAGCAGGTCCTTCTGGAATATTAAATGTTAGCTTAATTTGGCCATTATCATCTACAACTTGACTCTACCAACTGCTAGGTTAAGACATCCAAACCCTTGGGGCTACGTTCTGGCGCTAGACTCATTCAGGTTTCTGTGACGGTTGTAAATATATCAAGCCGCCTTAAACATACTTTTAAAACCTGATTATTTCTCTGATTGCGACATTCTACATGACAAGATAACAAAAAGCTCCCATAATACTAAGAATGCCTTTAATATCTTTTCTAGTACCTATACTCTTTCTACGCACTTATTATTTTCTTTGAATTGAAAAATGTATGTCTATGAAGTTCCCTAATTGTTGACAGGTGAATGAACGAAGAATAATTGACAGAGATGCAATATTTCGTTTCTACACAGTTACTTAAAAATAGCGATGCGAATCTGTCGACCACAAAAATATCGGGACTTGCGAAAGTATAAAAAAGAAAAAAATTATGTGATTGTATTGTGTTAATATTTGGATTCCAAAAATAAATTCATTTAGACGCCGCCCGAGTACGTCGTCGGTACCATGCGGTAAAATAATACAAAATGTTTAGCAAAAATAAAATCGATCAACTTCTACAAACGAAAATCGCCTGTCAAAAAAAAAATCAGTAAAGCTTAAACATGACTATTTCATTATCAGTTGAACCCCTCCGGAACCATCGGTCTATTTTCCCCATCGGTCTACTTTCACTATTAGCCTATTTTATTAAACCGTACACTTATTTTTCCTAATCTGTCTGTTTCCCAATACGTCTATTTTCTCCATCGGTCTACTTTCACTATTAACCAATTTTATTGAATCGTACACTTATTTTTCCTAATCTGCCTGTTTCCCAATACGTCTATTTTCTCCATCAGTCACTACCAACATGAAAATAAATGTACTTACTGTTTTATCATACCAGCAGCTTCGCACTATTTGTTTATTGTCTGTGAAGTTACTGCAGGGTTGCAGCTTCTTCTCACCAATTTTCAGAGACCTTAGCACTTTCCTGCATAAAAAGATGAGTTTAATATTCAAGAAATAGTATAGTCTTGTTAAGAAGAACAGATTTCTACAGCTCTGTGGTGCTTACCCATTGCCTGCATTAGAGCCAGCTAATATTACTGGAGAGCCATCTGCTGATGTGTAGGCGTCCACCACGTAGCAATCGTCATCTCTGCTTCTCTGGAAATAGGAGATATTCTTCATTAGGTACACTTTTCAATTTATTTATAACCATGAGTTCAACTTTTATCTTCCGAGGACATAGGTGAGGGTTAGTGCGGCAGTTGATTTGGCCGAGGCTCTCAAGAGGCGCAAAACTGCAGGTCTCGATAGAGCATACACATTTGCTATCCTTGGAGTCGAGACCTTAGTCCATGGGGTAAGAGGCTCAACAGGTTTTTATAAAATTATCCAAGATCCTGGACAAAGCAATGACGCGTGACCCGAGAGCTGGTGAGTATCTGGCGCAGCACATCAGCATTGCCATATAGCGGGGCAATGCAGTCAACATGTTTTTTTTAAATATTTATTACTAGCAGCGCCTCGCGGTTTTACCCGTGTAGTTCCCGTTCCCGTAGGAATTCCGTGATAAAAAGTAGCCTATGTTCTATTCCAGACTATAATCTATTTTTGTGCCAAATTTCATCCAGATCCGTTCAGCCGTTCTGGCGTGATTGAGTAACAAACATCCATCCATCTATCTATCCATCCATCCAAACTTTGACAGTTATAATATTAGTGGGGATAGTGGGATGGAGGGTTTGATCAAGGCGATCATGCCACCCTCATTGTTTACAAAAATCGTACTTACATTCTACGCTTTATACATAAGTCAACGTATTGGAGATACTTCAGGCTGGTTTTGATATGGATCAGTTGAGGTAGCCCTAGATTGTTTCCAACAGTCTGTAGTTAGCTCAATTGTGAAAAATGGTTCTGATTTTTTTTTATGATTTGATTGTAATTTTCTTTATTATAGATCTTACTTTTCACATACTGTAGTTAGAAACTGCAACTTGAAAGCAAGTAGAAACTGGTGATTTTATAGGTAGGTGATAATTTGTAGTGTACATAATTTTTGTACACCTTTCACCTCACAAATTCAGAATACAAACCTTTATACTCCTGGCCACTTTGTCCCTTCCAAAGCTCTTCACCATATCCCCACTCTCAGCGTCCCATATCTGAAGATCATTGGACTGTGTTACACAAGCAACTTGCTTCTCATCCAGCCAGGATATCTTCTCCACAGAGTTTTCTACGTTCAGGGTGTATGTGAGGGCATCATCTTCTGCAGGCTCCAATATGTTGTAAATGTTGAGGAGGCCATCTAGAGCGCCTGATGCTAGGATCTCTGTCTTGTTTTTGTGGAATTTAACCTGGACAGGGATAATTAAGTTTGGGATTGTGTTGATTTGGCATACTTTGGTACTCTGACTACATAAAGCAAGTACACTATTTATGACATTTCTCCCTCATGATATCAATTTTAATCATATCATAATCTCACTAGCATACAGTGATGGGATAAGGCCTTTCTTTTACTATAAAAACTATCATAGTATGAGAAATTAATTACGGATGTAATCGGGTTAAATATGAACCTTATTTGTATTGGTGTTCTTCAAACACAAATAAAGTTCGTAGTTAACTCACTTACATCCCTAATGAATAAAGCCTATTTCTAATACAATCACTAGTGAGCACTAAATTTGAAGTTCTTTCAAACTTCAAAAAATGAGGATCACCTCATTACTTACCTGTGTAATATCATCAGTGTGTGAATTCCAGTAGCCGCCCATAGGTTGTGTTTTTCTTTTGTCCCAGAACACCAGGTAGGCATCATCTTCAACAAGAAGACTGCCAGCACACAGCACCTGGCCATTGCAGGACACATCCATGCATTCATATCGTCTTTGTAGCTGCTCTTCTGTATCTGAAATTGAGAACAACATTCCTTCATAAGCGTAGGGCATACCTAAATGCAAAAAGGATGGGCCTAGAAACATGAACATTTTCAGATCTTGTGTTGTTTACACTATGATACCAGTGTTTCAGCAACTTAGAGAGTTGGTTTCTAAGTTTCTTTACCTTTGTATTCCTGCACACAGGTGCCACTAGTCCTTGTATCCCACAGTTTGATAGCTCCATCATATCCCGTTGAGTAAACAAGGTGATCCTCTTTTGGACAAAACACAACCTCTTTCAGTTCTTTCTTGTGCCCGCTGAGTTTACAGACTTTGTTTAGGGATGTGTTATTTAGTTCATACACTTCTATGCTGTTGTCTGATAGACTTACTGCTAGTTTGAGTGATCTGAAAGGTTGATTTACGAGTACATTAGTGAAGCAAGGCGAGGTTATAAAAGTAACAAAAGTCCAGATAACGACTCTGAATACTAAACAAACTTCTTTTTAATATAGATACGTTGTAAATAGTCTTCATTACGTACTTACTTTGTCCCATGTAGCTTATTTATATAGGATTTCTTGAGGGAGACCGCGGTTTCAGTTAACAAACAATATTTCATAAAAAATAGTTGCTTTAGTTCGTTTGGATTCACTGTATCCCTGTCCATTTCTTCTGTATCTATTATATTAGCCATGTGTTTTTACGTGAAAGGTTTCGTAAAAAAATATGAATTCCACGTAAGTTAAGAAATGTACGCATTTGTAAACAAAACAAACCTACCGTACCAAAAAAAAACACATGACACGTCATCATTGGTCTTCAACATTCGATCGACTCTACATGGCTCTACGTCGTCAAATGCAGGCAGGAAACGAACTAGAGTTCTTTTTTCCGGTTTCTACGTCGAGAAAAGCTTTACTCGAGTCATGTGTTGTTGCTCGGAGAGCCATGCAGGCTTCTCAAGAGCTGTTCGTTAGCCTGTTGGCTGTTCTGGTCATCTTGGGAGATAGCTTCGGGGGGTTCAAGGAGCTCCCGGGGAAGGGGTCGCCACGGAGTTCTTGCATCCGGCGGTCTCGTGTGTAGAGGAGCGAGTCCGTTGAGGTGTACGTGGCGGGAGTTGTCCGCACGATCGTACATTCGGCGCGCCAACTTTACCACAAACTCCTTTACTGTGTTAAGCTGCAGGTCACGTGCGATGACGTTGTTTCGCACGTAACGCCCGGCGCCTGTACAGACTCTGAGAGCGATGTTTTGCTGAGCTTGAATTCTCTTCTGGTTTGTTGCAGAGCACAGAGAGTACCATGCTGGTGCTGCATATGTGAGCCTCGAGCGAATGTAGGTCTTGTAGACCCCAATTTTTGTTCTCAGCGGCAGTTTGGATGTCAAGACTGGTCGGAGCATGGCTCGGGCGGCGCGTGTTTGTCTTAATGCGCGCTCTACCTGTGCGTTCATCGTCAGCGACCTGTCTATGTCGATACCCAGATATCGGACGGATGTTTGCCAGTCCAGGGCTTGTCCTCGCAGCTCCAAGGGTGGTAGAACAGTGCGTCGACGAGTGACAAGCAGTGCTGCCGTCTTTCCAGCGTTGACTGCAATGCGCCATCTGTCCAACCAAGCTGGTAGGAGGTTCAGCAAGCGCTGCATCTGGCTAGCTGCAGTGACTGCACTGGGCGCGGAGGCAAAGTAGGCACTATCATCTGCGAAGAGCGCTAATGTGACGTCTTTTTCTCCAGGTAATAATTGGTCCTCCAGAGTGGGGATGTCGTTAGTGTAAGCCGCATACAGAGCAGGAGACAAACAGCTCCCCTGTGGCACTCCGGCTACAATGGGTCGAGGCCGTGATTGGGCTTCTTCGACAGCGACGTAGAAGCTTCTTCCTTGGAGAAAAGATGCGATCACCCGTATGATGGCTGCTGGAGTTGGGGAGGCAATCAGTTTGAGGACCAGGCCTGGGTGCCACACTCGGTCGAAAGCCTTTTCTACGTCTAGGAAGATCCCGACTGTAGAGTAATTGCTGTTCAGGTTGTAGGCGAGGTGGTGCAGAATCCGGGTAAGTTGGAGTGTCGTGGAGTGCTGGCTGCGAAAGCCAAACTGTTCTGGCCTGGGTTCTATATGGGCGACTAACCTACGAAGTAGGAGACGCTCAAATAGCTTGGCTGTCGTTGCCAGAAGTGTAATTGGCCGGTAGCTGGAAGGATACCGGCGGTCCTTTCCGGGTTTCGGTAGTACGATGACTCTACCTATTTTCCAGATGTTCGGGAAGTGTCCGGTTCGAAGAATGGCGTTGAAAAGCATGGTCAAGGCCGCCACGCCTCTTCTGGGTAAGTGACGTGACGATTCTCGGTTACGGTTATTGTGAAGTGAACGTGTGTTTGAGGTTATGTTACAGTGCAATAACAATATAGGTTTGAAAATCTAGTGCTTCCGCCTATATAATGCGCTTCAGGTCACTACCTACTGTTTTATTATAAAATGGGAAGTGTAGTACCTATTGCTTGATCCCACTTCGTACATAATTCTCGTGCTTTGCGAAACCGCCGACTGCCTCTACGGAGCCAAAGCGAAACCATGTCCGACTCCGGACAAATACCCCCCCGAAAACCACCGGACCTGCCCTACGAGGGCCCAGGATCAGAGACTGTACCCTCCACTGGGAACGAAATGGGACTCGGCACTAGTGGAACTGATGCTCCACCGAGCGCCGAAACCGACCGTTGCCCTGACGAGCGAGTAGTGCAGCCAAGGCGCCGCGGCCTCTCTGACGAGGGGCACGGCAATGACGAGAAGCGGCTCAAATTGAAGCCGAACTCCCCACCATCACCCCCGCCGCGGACGAGGATCCCGCTTCCAGTGCGCTCTGTGAGATCAGAGCCCAAGAGGACCCCAGGCGGACAAGACGCCACGCTCATGCGGCACTCACAGCCGCGCTCGCCGTCCCCCTCGACTCCCCCGCTGCCAGAAGACGGTGGCGAAGACCTGGCCGGCCACGATTGTGAGTACGACTCCGAGCGCACCAACACCGTCTCGCCGCCACCAGGTAACCACGACTCCACATCCTACGTGGGAATCGAACCCGTTACAACAGCACCGATGATCGAATCCCCTACGGCCCCAATGAGTACCTATGCCTCGGTCGCTAAATCAGCCGCCGCCGGCCCACAAGCTCCAGGAACCACCAGAGGTGATAGAGACACCGCAGAAAATGAGCCTACTACGCAGGGAGTCCCTACACCACAAAACACCAACCAAACTCAGCCTGGCTCTAAGGCTTACCCGCCGATAGTAGTTGAAAAACTACCCAACTGGACCAACCACTTCTCCACGCTGGCCCAAAAACTAGGCCACGCACCCAACGCCCGCCCTTTGGGAAAGGGAGTGCGATTCATTCCGCGCTCTCCCGAAGAATACAGGGTGATACAGCGACACCTCGAAGAAGCAATGAAATCAGAACCTGAACTGTCTTGGTACTGTTACAGCCTCGCGGCAGACCTACCTACGAAGATAGCCATCCGTGGGCTACCAGCAGACACTGTTCCCAGCGACATCAGCGCTGCCCTCGAAGAGCATGACTTCACCGTACGTTTCGTACGATCTATACCTCCGGTAAGAGGGCGACCAGGATGCCTATTCCACGCCCAACTTGACCACCTAAATCAAGCAGAGTTAGCTCGACTTTATGGAATAAGGGAGCTGCTCTACATGCCTGGAGTTACCATTGAAGCCTGGCGGGGTGCTGCCGGTGGAGTGGCACAATGCCACAGGTGCCAGGCATACGGACACTCGTCACAAAACTGTTACAGGCCACAGCGTTGTGTGCGTTGCGGTGAACAACACCCTGCAGCCGAATGCCCAAGACCACTGAGCGAGAAACCAACGTGTGCCAACTGTGGCAAACAACACACTGCCAACGACCGCCGCTGCCCTAATTTCCGGAGACAAGTCAGAAAGCGAGGAGCTAAGACGCCTGGATTTCCGCCAGCCCCAACCCGATCCACACGGCCAGCCCCGCCCCCAGCGGTATGGCAAGCCTCATCACACGCCATACGCCCCACCCCTGCCACCACCAAGATGCGAGAAGCTTCTCCGCAACCACTTCCAGGAGCCCGACCAACAGCACCTGAACGTGCTCCGACGTCCAGCTCGAACCCAATGCATGTCGCATCATTAGGCCCTCCGGCAAACCCACCGACGGAGCGCGGAGCCCCCTTAATGAATAGGAAGAGACGAGGGAACAAGAGGAGGAAACCAATGGCAATTTCAACGCCACAACAACCTCCGACAGCAGCCCGAGAACAAGTCCACCCGGAACCAGAAATACACTGGGAACCCGCAATGGCACCCGCCGACCGTACACCGAAAAGAAGAGACGTGACCTTAGATGCACCTCCAGCACCCAAGGTGCACTTTGCACCCAACGCCCACTCGTCCACGGAGACATGGCCTCAAGCAGCCCCTCGGGACCTTTCTATGATCGCACCGATACCACCGGTGCGCCAATACCACCCACGTGCACAGGCTACAACAGAGGCTATGCAAATAGATGCTGCAAGAATGGCGAACAGCGCCAGGGACCCGATGCGGATTATGCTCGGGATCCTGGCGGACCTGTTGGCCACTATCGTCGCCGGAGGCAATCTCAAAGAGGCGGCGACAAGAGGACTGGCCGCAATAAACGAAAACCAGTATGGGTAGCCACAACCACCTTCGGCTCCT
Organism: Eupithecia exiguata; assembly: GCA_947086465.1. NCBI lineage: Eukaryota > Metazoa > Arthropoda > Insecta > Lepidoptera > Geometridae > Eupithecia > Eupithecia exiguata. The sequence continues at coordinate 2,745,740 of OX352241.1, read as the reverse complement.
ATACTGGAATCCCGGAGGGGTTAGGGATAAAATCCCACCCCTCCGCCTACTAGCCCAATCTCAAAACGCACACGTAGTTTTATTGGGCGAAACAAAGCTACAAAAAAATTTTGAGCTCAAAATCCCTAACTACCACAGCTACCGAAGGGACGAGACCTCTCCTCAAGGCACAGCATTCCGAGGTACAGCAGTTCTGGTAAGGAGAGATTTGGTTCACGAAGAGCTAGAGCACCCACCATTCCAGGCACTGCGCTCAAATGGCGTCTTGATAAACGCAAATGGTCGGGAAATGAAAGTGTTCGCTGGCTACCGCCCCCCAGGCGCCAACTACGTACGACTAGACACTGCCAAAGTATTTGAAGGAAACATCCCAACGGTGATCGTAGGTGACCTCAATGCAAAACACAGAGCATGGGGCTCCAGGACCATAAACCCTGCCGGTCGACTGCTGTTCGAAGATGCGGAGGCCAATGACTTTGAAGTCCTAGGGCCAGACGCTCCGACACACATTCCCACGTGTACTCAACATGCCGCAGATGTCCTAGATATAGTTCTTCATAAACACATACGTTGTCCCATACATATTGAAGTACTGTACGACATGGACACGCAGCATCTGCCGATACTAGTAACCCTCGCATTAGAAGCCAACTTTACGGCACCTAAACCTCTCAAAGACCGTACCAATTGGATGGAATACGAGAAACTCCTAGAAAACCTCTGCATTGGCAATCTTTCTACAGTAGAAGACGTAGAAACTGCTGCTGTTCTCCTAACAGAGAAAATGAAAGAGGCAAAAGTGGCAGCTTCCAAACCGAATCGACCGAAACCACTTCGACGCGACGAGCTCCCCCATGGGATCAAACTCCAGCTGAAGAAAAAGAGATTCTTACGCCAACTGTGGTCCCGAACCAGATGCCCGAGACTTAAGACCCAACTCAACAAAATGACTGCTGAAGTAGCAGCAGCAGTGGACGCTTGGCGTGGCCAAACTTGGGAGGTGAGGATTGATGAAGCAGCAGAAAACGAGACCAACTTACACGCTCTCAATCGACAGCTGACCAATACTCCCACTCCAACATACCCCCTTTTGAACGACCAAGGTCAGAGAAAATTTGCGCCAGCTGACCGGGCTGAAATCTTGGCAAACCACCTAGAAGCGCAATTTTCACCGCATCCGATCCCAGCAGATGCCGCAGACGAACTTGTTGCCCATTATGCTGCAGTTGAAAAAACCGTTGGTGACTTCTTCACGCGCCCAATCCCGACACTCGGTGGAGGAGAGTTTATTTCACCAGCTGAAGTACGGCGAACGATTCTCCGCCTGCCAAAACGCAAAGCCCCAGGAGACGATGAACTCCCAAATACCGCCCTACGTCACTTACATGACACGTGTGTACTCAGTTCAATTGACATTGACAGAATTTATGACGTTGACATGCGTGACTCTTTGACACTACGTACGTATAAAAACGTACGAGGGTAGTTATTTAAAAAAAAAATTGTGTAGTACATTACATGTAGGCTAAAAGCGGCTACACACACCCCTGCCGCAGCGCAGGAGCAATCTAGAGAGCACGGCGGCGCGGCGGCGGGGCGGCGCGGCGGGCGGTCTGAGTAATATCGGAGTAGTCGTAAACCATTATGTTGAGTTTTAGCGATTTATTATTAGTACTATGGTAATGTTACTACGTCTAATTATATTCTCGATCTCGTCTACACCGTAACTGCAACTGCATACAACTGACTGACTGGTTGACCAGATGACTTTGCAATGGAAAAAAGTCATTATTAGTAAAACAATAATGCTGGACAATCCACACAGCCTTATCCAGCCCCAAGCTAACATTTGTCGTTGCAAGGCGGGAACCGAACCCGCAACCTCCTGCGTCGCAGGCTATTCACCCACCGCGCCACAGAGGTCGTCACATTAAAAAGAACCTTTACTAAATTTTTTTGTTTCTTTTTCTCTTTTCTTCTTCTTTCGTTGTCGTGTAGTATCAAGCGGCAAATAGAATAATGCATTGTTGCATAAAACACTGGCTGGTAAAAAGCCCGTCAAAATTGAAAAATTGTCGGGAACTCGCTAGCTAGCTGCTTTAGTTATTGCTCTGAGTAGCTAGCCCAAATTGGAGCCCTTACCAAGATTTTGGACCAATGGGATGCGTTGGAGCTTCATTTTCAATAGGCTTATTTGACTACATTAAAAATAAGTTCCAAATTGTTTTCATCCTAGTCAGTGACAACGTAACAAAGCGTAATCAGGTGATTTTTATTAAATATATGACTTTCTTGGGTAAAAAAAAAACAATTTTCTTTCTTGACAATATCACGTCCTAGTCATTTTTATACCTAGTCATTTTTCCTGAATGACCTAAGTCGCCAAAAGGATTAAAATTACACTTTTTTTATATATGATCACGTGACCGAAAACGCTGTGTTTGGTTGAATCCCAAGTGACGTCACACTTTTACAGATTACAGTGTCTTAGGGACAACTATTTATTTATAAGTCCTGCGAGTAGTCCGGTACCGCGGGCCGACGCGCTCGATGTCTCCGGCGGCAAGACGCGCCGCGACGCTCCTCAGCGGGATAGGACCCAGAGTGGACAACTCGGCTGTCAGCTCAGAGAACGCCCAGCGGATGTAGCGCTCCATACGGATGTGCTCTGTAAATTAACAGTTAAGATCAAATAACAAATGCTCCAAATTACCTTTAGTTATAAGGCGCAGGACCGTGTGAAGTGGCACATGAGTTTGGAGGCCTATACCCAGCTGTGGGTTAAGCCGGGTTGTGGATGATGATGATGATGATAAGGTAACATTACAAAAGTGTGTAGTCATTCGGGGTATAAGGACGCATTGGGTAAAAGTACGCACTGTCACTTTCTCGGACTACGGGGGAGTGAGCGGAGAAGCTTATTCGGCGAAAGTGAATGAGGTCAAGCCACCATTTTGTGTCAACGTCAGTTGAGGGATGCACGGCGTGTTGTGTGAGTTACAAAGCAAACAATCAAATTAACGTTTAATTTTATGTTTTGTGAAGTGAAAGAAAACTGTGTTGTTCCTAAGATTGTTTTTGTTATGAAGTAAGAAGCTTTAATCGATTTAATGTCGTTTTTGGACATTCTTTTAGTCAGTAATATTTTAACCTAACCTAAATTGTTTCTTAAATAAGTGAGGATTATTTCAATTATCGGCTGAACGGGGTAAAATGACGGGGGTAATAGTTCGCACTTCGCGGTTCGTAGTAGTATAATTACGAACCGCGAAGTGCGAACTATTACCTATATCTTAAGGTCGTTAACTAAAGGAAATAGTTTAAGTTTGATTTATATAAAGATTCTTTAATATTAGTCCATAAATTATGTCAAATTTGATTTTTTTTTAAATTATTTCTAGTTGCACAATTTTACCCAACATGCGAACTTTTACCCAAATAACTGCGTACTTTTACCCAAATTTAGGGGCAAAGGTACTACGCAGTCCGACCAATTCACAGTTTTCTTTAAATATAAAAAAAACTGTTTGGGTAATCGCCAAAACCTGCACTTTAGAAGTATAATAAATTTGCTATATGAAACGCATAATATTTATTGTAGTATCGAATACAATTTCCTAGAAACGACTTGCTGCTTTTAGTCAGTCTAAATTTAGGAAGCACTAGCTTGTTTTTGGTTCTAGTGTTGACTTGGTGTATGTCACTATTCTTTGTCTCGTCTAGCCTAGTGCGGGGACCATATGAAACCATGTATCCTGTAATAATGTATTCTAAGAAACAAAAACCAGATTTTTGCCCTAACACCGCTCTGCTCTGCAGTAACAGGGTTCACGATGGCCAGCGCCCGCTTCAGATTGTCCACCGTCACCGGTTTGTTTGCGGCGTGCTTGCCTCCTAACTGATAAGATCTCTAGTGTGTAATATAGTGTAGTCTGTCACCTATAGCAGGGTCCACGATGGCCAGCGCCCGCTTCAGATTGTCCACCGTCACAGGTTTGTTGGCGGCGTGTTTGCCTCCTAACTCCGACACGATCTCCCGGATGTACTTGTCCTGCGCTAGTTGTCGCTGGCGGTATAATTCGCGCGCGAGGTCTACCCGGTCGAAGCCTTCCTCGTTCTGAAATAAATAGTGAGGTATTTGAAAATATACAGCAAAAACAGCACTATATACAGGTGCGGCCAAACTCAAGAACCTTGTCTTGATTGTAAACATATTTTACTACAAAATAATTTTTTTTTAGTGATTTTTTGACACAAATGTTGCTCTATATAAACAAAAAGATACATTCAGAACAAAAATATAAAAGTCTTCTTATATAAGACCCTATCAGACAAGTTCATAGCTCTTAGTTATCCACCTTATAAATAATTTCTTATGTGATGTACCATATTATATTGGAAAGGGTAATATAATAACATCAATAACTGAACTTTGTATAGGAAAGTTAAATTAAATATAGCTTTTTTAAAAATGAATTTTGAAATCACTTTTAAAAGTTATAATAATTTATAACTTTTACGCAGATTTTTTATTTTGAATGCTTGTAACTATTTTTAAGTGCATTGTATTAAGTAAAAACTTATTTGGAATAAGTATACATTGAAGAATACAGCACAAGTTACTTTGTGATATTATAAAATGAAGCAAAAAAGATATGACAATTTAAACTCTGGATATTAGGTAATTTTCAAACAAACAAAACTATCTGTATTTTAAACTCTGGATATTAGGTAATTTTCAAACAAACAAAACGATCTGTATTTTAAACTCTTGATATTAGGTAATTTTCAAACAAACAAAACTATCTGTATTTTAAACTCTGGATATTAGGTAATTTTCAAACAAACAAAACTATCTGTATTTTAAACTCTTGATATTAGGTAATTTTCAAACAAACAAAACTATCTGTATTGTTCGATACATCGATCACGTAGGCATGTAAGCATCATCAGCAGTTTGACCTAAGTAGGTTACTCGTGCCGCGAGCGCGGACCGAGTGCCTACGGAGGTCAGTGCATCAGCAGCAACCATTCAAACCGCACTCATTAACATCATAAATAGTCGTAGTTTTACACAATATACATATTGTTTCCATACTCGACTTTTATATCATCATCATCCCGGGAAGAGCTAGCCGCGATTCCTACATGGTCCTTCGAGCCGGATCCCTCAGCATCATCAGCCAGCACTGCGGTGGGGAGCTACCCACGCAGAGTCCAGCAGCAGCCGTAGGACAAACGGCTTACAAGTAAGAGCGTTCCGTTTATATTCGTTCGAACTTTTGCGACGAAATGGAGGCCCTTTACTACCAACAAACCGAATTAGCGGAGAATATTCGGAAAGTCCTTGTTAATTTTAAGAAGGATAGCAGCGAGCGTAAGACTATAGAATACGGTAAACGCAGAATAGGCGTCCTAGAATCGTATTGGAGAGAGTATGAGCAAAACCACGAAAAGCTTTTGCCCTTCGAAAGTATAGGTCATAATTACTTTGCCGATTCTGAGTTTGAGCGAACTTACAACTCGTACCTAGCAGCGAAAACGACGATCGATAGGTTTTACTTAGACTTAGAGCAGCAATTAGGTGTCTCTGAGCCCGTAGAAAGCCAGCCGGAAGTAGGTCCATCCAGCGGCAGACAGCAGCGGCCGCAGACCCCGGCGCCACCACCGCCTACCCCCCGTGTACAGCAAGACGAGGAGTTAGGTACCAATAGCAAGCTAGATCTCATGCTACGTAGACAGTTAATTAATTTTAAAGCTTTTATGAAAACTGTAGAAAGCATAGATGTAGAGTCCTACCAAGAAAAGTGGGAATACGAAGACGCCCTGCGAGCCTTACAAACTCGCTGGACGGTTGCGGACAACTGTCATTGGGAGATCTTGTTGGAGTTGGGCGAGGACGAAGCGTACGAGTACAACTACAACAAGCACGAGCGTACCTACAACGGCCTGAGGAAAGCTTTAAGCTCTAGGATGTGGTCAACATCGTATCGCGATAAAACCACACCTCAGATGGATATCCCCGTTTTCTCAGCCAATTTTCAGCAGTGGGTATCGTTCAAGGATCTCTTCGATGAAGCTATCCACAAGAATCCATCCTTGTCAAACGCTCAAAAGATGCAATTTCTTAAGAGCAAAATCAAGGGAGAAGCCGAGCGTTTGATACAGCATCTTCCCATCAGCATGGATAACTACGCAACCTGTTGGGAAATCTTAAATCACAGGTTCAACAACAAACGGCACATCTTTACTTCGTACGTCAGCACATTCTATAATCTAGCAAACATTCAGCAGCAGTCGTTTGCAGCAATCAAACGACTTCATGACGTCACATTAGAGAGTCTCCACGCCATCAAGAACTTAGGTGTCGACACCAAGTCATGGGACCCTCTTCTTGTGTACATTTTGTCCCAGAAGCTAGATAGTGAATCCTTTGCCGAGTACATAGAATCCTTGAAGAATTCGCGGGAGCTACCGGTACTTCAAGACTTTATGGACTTCTTAGAGAAAAAATTCACTATCCTAGAAACATCATCACAGCGACGACAAGATGGAGCGCCTAAAATATCATCTCGGCAGCAGCAATCATCTAATTTTCAAAATCGTAGAAATAAACCTAATTATACCGAAAATAATAACAAAGCGCACGAAATTGCGAAATCATCGCATGTGTCAGCGTCAGCGAATAAATGTCCTCAATGCGATTCTGATCATAGGTTAATTTATTGTAAACAATTTTTAGAATCAGCTAACGAACAAAAAATCCAATTATTAAATAAATTAAATTTTTGTCAAAATTGCATTTATGGTCACAACGGAGCTAAATGCTACTCAGCTAAAAGATGCCACAAATGCAACGATAATCATCATACAATATTGCACGATTATTTTGCCAATCAATCACCATCAGCAAATTATTTAGATTTAGAACAATTAGAACAGCAAGAGCAGCATAGTAACAGTAATGTTTATACATCTCAGCGAGATGAGCTTTCTGAGAGTTTATTAGCGACTGCTTTGGTAAAAGTTACCGCAGCAGATAACAGCCAGCACGTGATGCGAGCTCTGATCGACCAGGGCTCGCAGGTCTCGGTAATTAGCGAGAGAGCAGCAGCAGCAGTGAGCGAATCGCTCGCGCCCTCAGTACCAGCACAGCGCAGTCGTGCGCAGCGAACCGCACCCACGACGCACCAGCAGCAGCGAACCGTCGCTCGCGCCCACATTTTCAGCCAGCACTGCGGTGGGGAGCTACCCACGCAGAGTCCAGCAACAGCCGTAGGACAAACGGCTTACAACAGCTCGGTGGGCAAATCAGTGCGATGAAGGAACTAGCACAACAGGGGGTGACCATAACAGCGCACGATATTCACCAATATACGCAATATCGTACAGCGTATTAGCAGCAGGCAGGCGTCGCAGCGTTCCTGGCGTTCCTGTGGAGGTGAAGCAGACGAGCCGTCAGCGCGTCCTCCGCGCGCGCCAAGGAGCCGGCGGCACCGCCGGTGCGCGACCCTGCGCCCGCACCCGCACTGCCGCCCCCCGCGCTTCTCCCGTCGAGGGAGGCGTCCTCCAGCAGAGCTTGTGATAGTGCGAAACCATCAGCAATGACTTAGATTACGAAACATTCGACCACTGTCGTAACATTCACCTAGCCTAAGCAAAACATTTATCACCTATGTAATACTAACCCCTCAATTGTAACGCCTCATCTCATTCTCATCTCGTACATCGCCCTCGGGAGTATGTTCGATACATCGATCACGTAGGCATGTAAGCATCATCAGCAGTTTGACCTAAGTAGGTTACTCGTGCCGCGAGCGCGGACCGAGTGCCTACGGAGGTCAGTGCATCAGCAGCAACCATTCAAACCGCACTCATTAACATCATAAATAGTCGTAGTTTTACACAATATACATATTGTTTCCATACTCGACTTTTATATCATCATCATCCCGGGAAGAGCTAGCCGCGATTCCTACATGTATTTTAAACTCAAACGACAACTTTGCAAGTTCGTATCTTAGAACAAATAATGTTGTGACTGACCTCTTGGAACAGTTTGTCCAAATTAACCTCGCTGGTGTTGATTTTCATCTTGAGCTGTTTGCGTACTACGTCTACAATGTTCTTGATATCGACGTCGCTTTTCAGAGGGAATAGTGTCTTCGCAGCTTTCTCTAGCTCTTCGATTGTTACTGTCTGAAAGCAGTAGGAATTTATTTTATTGCTGGATACAAAGCGTCATCTGATAATGATATAATTTATTGACAGAAAGATTAAATGTTTTTATTAACGACCTCTGTGGCGCGGTGGGCGAAGGTTTGCCTGTGACGCAGGAGGTTGCGGGTTCGATTCCCGCCTTGGGACAAATATTTGTACGATCTGCAGTTATTTGTTCCGGGTGTTCTGGTCGTTTTCTATGTATAATAGAAAAATTCTATATATGTATTGTATTATATTATGTATATCAGTTATCTAGTACCCATAACACAAGCTCTGCTTGGGGCTAGATAATGCTGCGTGAATTGTCCAGCATTATTTTTTTTTGTTAATAGCCTACCTATTTGTCTTGTTAAAAGTGCTTTAATTAAATCCTAAATAAAGTTTAACTGGACACTATGGTTCTCTAAAAATAGCAATAAAGATAATTTGTAAACACAGTAGGCAAGACAGTTACGCACACTAACAAAGCTGTTTTTAGCCTTATCAAGCAAAGCCCAAGTTTATATACAAAAGCGCCATCTAGAACATAAATTTTAACGTACTCTTATAACAAGGAAATTTAAGATGAGTTTTTTAAATTTACGGCTGAGAATAGACAACGCCATCTAGCTTCAAAAAACAAAGCTTCTGAGTAATGAATTGAGCTGTCTATTTCCAGCATTAAAGAAATAGTTAACGCCATTTAGTTTCAAAAAGAAAAGCTTCTTATATTAGAACCATTTGTTCTTGTTCTTGCCTTCTGCTTTAAAATAACTTGGTCCCGGTACGGTTGACACATACCCCCAGATTTCTCCTCCAGAATAGCTGGACCCTGTCTCCTACCTCCTTATCCTTAGAGATTTTGTACAGCTGGTTCCTAAGGTCTCGGTACTGCTGGCACAGCCCCCAGTAGATCAGCTCGCTGAGGTGTCCATGTAGCACCCCCCAGAACAGCTTGACCTGCGGCTCATCTAACATCTGCTCTGCGCCCGCGCACATGTTGTAGGCCCATTCTGCGCGCATTGATGGCTGCTGGTACCTAGAATAGAATAGAAAATTCGAACTAAACTACTACTAAACTAAGACATCAGGTTTAGCTTCTTACAGATATCTATCACTCAAAAAAGAAAAGAAAGGAGTGGTTTGGAAAAACGTACTCTAGGATTTTTCGAGACAACAGGATAGCTTTAGCACTTTCATAGCCCCGGACGCACGTGTCCGTGTGCACCACCGCTGGGCGGCGGCAGCGGTGCGATCCACAGAGGTTTGGCACTGAATGCGATATACCAAACTAACCGGTTACTTACGTTTCTTTTCCACAAGGTTTAGAAATAAGGGATGCGTAGATTTCCCAAGTTTCAGACCAAACCCTGAGGGGAGATTGTATGTCACACTCACCGGTCCTCGAAATACTTGGTGACATAATCCTGCATGGTCAGTTGTCTATGCCCTTCCTTGCCTCGCCAGATGTCGTTGATGATGACGCAGATCTCACGCCGCGAGAGACGCAAGTTGCGCACCTGGCCTGAGTAGCGCAGGTAGGGGGGGATTGAGGGGTCCATGCCCTGTAGGGGGAAACAGGATTACTGTTACAGAATACAGAAATTTATTCATAATACCATCATTACATGTCACTTAAAAATAAAAAATAAAAATTATAATTTCATAATACAGGCAAATTAAAAAAATCGTTGATATCGTACAAAACCAATTTAGTGAGCCACTTTCCGAGTTTTTTCTTAAATATATGTATGGAAGCTGCATTACGGATCCAGTCGGGTAACCGATTGTAAACCGGGGGACCCATTATGTAAACGGACCTCTCTGACTTCTGTAACTTGTGTTTAGGTGTGATCAGACGGTGGTGGTGGATGTTACTACGTAGGGCGCGAGCGGTGTTGTTACATGAAACTTATAAAAAATTAACACCTTCTTTCATGGCCCAAGACGCAGCAGTCGATATCCAGGTCCGAGTCGCGAGGCTGGGCAGTGAATGCGTTAAGCGGCGGAGTTGGGGGGGGGGGGGGGTAACTGGGCGTTAATCCTGAAGCATAGGTCATTCCAGATTAACGGCCTGATTCCGACAATGCAGACAGAAGGGGGAAGATATTGTGACGCTTGTTAGGTGCAGCGCTGGCAGACTATACATGGGGCGGCGGTAAAGAACTTTCTCGGAAAGCGTGCTCCATCTTAGGCCACATCTTCACTTACTTTAGTGGTGGCGAAAAACTCGACCATTTCGGTGTAAAGATCATGAAACCTAGGATCAGTCGACATGAGTGGCAGAGATTAAAATAAGTCTACACCTAGCAGTGGGTGATGCTGGAATAGAAAAAAGAATGTTGGAATTAACAGGAATTGAATTAACTTACAAGTCCATCGAAATGTTCCAAGTTCTCGCTCTCGGCCGCGGGGCCCAGTTCCTTCAACAGAACCCTCAGGATGTCCCGCGACGTGAGACCGTTGGCTAGCTGCCACCATCTACCGGAAGAAAGAAAATATGTATATGTAGGTATTTGGAAAAAACATATATACACACAAAGTGGACACAGCTAATATGTCCTGTCCTGCGCACATGACTAGCTTCCGTTGAGCCGTTGAATGAATTAACACACAAAAAAAATGAATAAATAATCTTATATCTAAATAAAACATATACAGTACAAAGGGCGGCCTTATCGTTGAGAGCGATTTCTCCCAGGCAACCTTGTGCCGTTTAGCCCATTATAACATTAAAGAATACTTTGACATAACCCCTCCGAAATTTACATAAATATTGACATTGTATTCCTATTGTTATGTGATAGAAAAGCGCGATTTCTTTAATTTTAAGTATACCTATTCTATTATTAATTGTGATATGTTAAATGTATATCCGAAAGGACAAACTGTTGAAGAATTTATAATAGTTCATAAGACCAACTATGTTAAAAAGATTCTTATTCTACGAGTATATCAAAAAACGAGCTGATTAGACGAGATTTTTTCTTCATGATTTTTGGGATAAAAAGACAAGCTCAGCATTATTGGGAGACAGTTATCCGAATCGCTGCTTGTTAACAGCAAAATACAAACTTATTCTTTTCATTTCATGTATCTTCAAGTAACTAGGTTTTATGTCAAACCCATGGAGGTCTGAGGTCAAACTAATAAAGAGCTTTAATAAAGAAGTCTCGGAATAGCGACTCGTTTTTGTCAACAACTTCATCTTGCGGTGAAGTTATCTTCACTTTCCTGAGCTTTCTACGAACTCTGATAATTCCATCATCCTATCTAAATCACATTATATTTAGACTTAGATAGGCAAATAATATTGTATAACATTTTAGGTATTATACAAACTTACTAGTGGTTTATTTTTCGCTTCTTCCACTAGTGGACAAAAAATTTAAGCGAACAAAATCAACAACATTTTGTTTCTTGTTTGTTTGGTTGGTTTTTGTTACTGCTCTATTTCTTTTTTAAATTATATAAATCTGTGTCATGGGTAATTTACTAATCATTTTATTATTGTATGCATGTACTATGTTAGATTTGCACGCACTTTGAGGCAGGATGTAGTGAGACTATATAATGTAAGACCTACTGTACCTACATTTCAGCAAATAAAGAATATGAATAATATTCTTATTTGATAATAATTACTATTCATTAAGCTGTTTATGTACAAAATTTTACTAGTCTAACTGCTTATTTGGAAGTCTAAAGAAATAAAGTTATTGACTTTTTGATTCGTTTGTTCGGTCTACCTGTCTCTCCCGCCTCCGATGAAGTCAGCGCAGATCTCCCAGTGCGGGCGCGGCGTGCCGGCGCGCTCCAACTCTCGACATCGCTCCTTGCACTCGAACAATTCCTCTTCTAAGTTCTTCTTCTGAGCTGGAATGGAACAACTTTTTTTAAAAAATATCCTGTTTAGCATTTCAGACACGAGTTAGAACTCCTATAAGCTTAGGGAATTAACAACATCAACAATAACTACGCGGTGCAAATGAACATAATAATTTTCCGACGTTGCAACTTGCAACGCATACAAAGGCACATTGTATCCCCACGTTTAGCTTCGTATAATGCCTTTTACTTACAGAATTCTCTTTTCCAGATCCTTCTACAATAGAAGACGGAGCAACCAGCAGACGTTGCCAAAACCTCCTAAGCACCATTAATCCACAGCTGAACGTGCCTCTTCCAAAGAAGGGGGGTTTTGCCATAATCATCACACTTGGCAGGCGTATTGGTGATCACAGTAGAGGTGGTAAAATTACAAAGAAGAATGCTACTGCCCTTCTTCTTTTTTTTATTTTTATTTATTTATTATCAACTTAAAGTACATTTCCTTATTTAATTTCTGCCAAACTGTGAAACAGTTTGTCGGCAGTAGCTCTCGTGGACAATTTAGATAGTACATGTACTTAACTACATACTTAGGTACTACAATTATTCTAGCTAGCTAGACTTAAATACCTAGTTACGTAAGATATAATGAGTAATATTACAAAATTAATGCAAGTTATAGCGCTATCATAAGGTATATTTGTAACACATCTCTGCCTGTCTCGGACGGCTGAACGGAACTCAATGAAATTTTGCCAGGGGGTAGTTTAAATTTTTATTTTTATTTTTCTGGTAGGGTCCTTCAGTCTAATCGCCGCGGCACGGTGTTGGCGTACTTACTTACCCAGCAACCAATTCTGTCGTCCTCTATAGCAGTCAGCTGCCCTTTGCCGCCGCGTCATGCCGCGCTTCCAATCAGTCGTGTTACGCCGTGGCACGGTGTTGGCGTACTTACTTACCCAGCAACCGTTTCTTCCTTCCGTTACAGGAGCCCTCAATCCCTGCACCCTCTTGGCCGCCGCGTCGTGCCGCACCTCCAACACGTCGTAGTCACACCGCGCCACGGTGTCGGCGTATAGGTACTTACCCAGCAACCGTTTGTGTCCATCCTCCAAAGCGGTCAGCTGAGCCCGCAATCCCTCCACCCCCTTGGCCGCCGCGTCGTGCCGCACCTCCAACACGTCGTAGTCACACCGCGCCACGGTGTCGGCGTATAGTTACTTACCCAGCAACCGTTTGTGTCCATCCTCCAAAGCGGTCAGCTGAGCCCGCAATCCCTCCACCCCCTTGGCCGCCGCGTCGTGCCGCGCCTCCAATGCGTCGTAGTCACGCTGCGGCACGGTGTCCGCGTACTCGTCGGTCTTAGTTATAAGTTCTGTCTGCGTTTTTGTTAGCTGTTCTCTGGAAGATGGAGTAACGCTTTAGTATGAAATTAATTAACTGGCTAAATGAATGTAATTTTTATGACGTTAGTGAATTTATTAATTTTAAGCCCTAGAAATAATAATTAATTGCATGCTATTGAATAGTTAAACATGAGCTCATAATTTTATCTACACTTACTTCTTATTTTCTCTTTTATCACTTTGTTAAATACCATGTTTTGTGCAATAAATATATCATTTATGACATATTATATGACCTAAAATATTTAGCTGTATAATACAATACGTTTTTTTAATACTTACAATACCTTACGTTGTTTTTATAGGCGATTAATTCGCATTAGGCTTCCCAAAAGCATACCTATACCTAGGTACGACACAGGCCTCCCGCGCCTATATTGTGTTTTAGGTGTCATGCGAGGAAGGTATTGCTCATATGCCCACCTACACTGGGCATGAAGGATAGGGATCGCAGTTCAAATTACAAAAAAAAAGTATATTTATTTACACAGACATAGGACAGCGTTTGCACAGAAACGAATAAGGTACCTACTCCGGCTTTTGGGTCATTTTTCTCCTTATTCTTTAACGAAGCTTCGAAAAAAACATAATAATCTATGCGATACAAGGCTGGTCCTTGTATCGCATAGATTACTAGGTATGTTTTTTTACCCCTTCGTTTAAAATTGAAAAAAAAAACTTTTTTAATATCAGAAATAGCAAAGTACCTACAATCTTTTTTCTTAGAACAGTTAGGTACTATACCATTTTTCTCCTAATATAAATACCTAATAATAATAAACAATAAGTAAAAACTAGATTTTTGCGCTTACGTCGCCGCTCTGCTCTGTCCCGCTCCTATGAACGCGAAATCCTATGCCTATCCTTTTCAAAAAATATATTATAGTATATAGTAGTAGTATAATATAATAATTAGATAAATATTGACATTGGTTGGATTCCTATTGTTGTGATAGAAAAAGTGCAATTTCTTTAATTTTAAATAATTTCTAATAATAATTATTGTAGGTAGGTACCACCGACATTTCGTAAGGTTACTAGTATTATAATATCTGTGGTAAGGTCAACCAAGTCAACCATGACTTACCTTGAATCATAATCAAAGATATCCGGGTCCGGTCCCGACGCAGTGTAACCATGAATCATGCTTTATTTTATTATTAACCAATGATTTATATATCTTTGTTATTAACCGACTAATCCGATGCTGTGTCGATAAATGTAGTTCGACCCAAGGAGATAGACACAAAAATACCTACGCGGAATATTAGGTATCTACTATTACCTACATTACTGCAATACGTAAATTTTAAGTACCTTTTATAAGCTAATATTAATATCAGAGTCACCTGCATTTATCCAGTGCGATCCTAAGAACCACAGGGTCCCCGTAAGCGTCGTCCACCCCGTATGAGCTTCCATCCAATTCCTTGAGCTTCATCTGGAGTCCAAGATTCTCAAAGTACAGAGTGTATCTTGCATCTCGCTCTCGCATTAGGCATAAGTAGTCAGAGAAGTGGTCGTCTTTCAGCTGAAAATATGAATGATTTATCAGTTGATGGAAAAGCTTTGAATGTTATTTTGTGCGATTTGTTTTACTTACACTAATGAACTTACCAGGACAGGTAGGTACAAATTATAGAGAACAGAACGGAATAGGTACTAGTTTGTGCAATAGAATCGTAATATCAGGTTAGGTTTTTATAAACTTTATTTAAATTTTATATTTCTCACATAACAGATAAAAGATAGGTTATAGAATACAAACAGGTGTAGATAAAAGAACCACAATATATTCTTAGAGCAATCATTAGGTAGGTATATACACAGGGTGTCCCGAAACTCAAC
Organism: Eupithecia exiguata; assembly: GCA_947086465.1. Lineage (NCBI taxonomy): Eukaryota > Metazoa > Arthropoda > Insecta > Lepidoptera > Geometridae > Eupithecia > Eupithecia exiguata. Next base: position 2,730,453 of record OX352241.1, on the reverse strand, counting down.
GTCAAGCCAAAAAACCACCCAGAAAAACTACAAACTCCCGTAGTTTTTCTGGGTGGTCATGAACCTATCTATCCTCCGCTTTTGGCTTGACGTTGAGTTTCGGGACATCCTGTAATATATGTAAAAAAGTTCACACAACAACAACAACACTGCTATGCAAGGCTGTGTCCTATTTTATAAATATTAACATTTATTTAAGAATAACATTGTGTGCATACAAAAGTCATACAAACACATTAAACATACATACAAACACATTAAACATACATATAAACACTTATTCACAGACCCACGACCATCAGACAAACCTTCCCCATGTCTTTCTTCAATTTTAAATTTTCAAAACTCAATTTCAAGTTTTGCTCTTTTAAATCTTCAGTCTCTTTCAATAAGCTCTTTATTCTATCATCTCTTTGGTTTTTGCGGGCAGAAATGCCAAACACTTTCTGCAATTTTAAAATGAACAGCTTTAGAGCTAAGTTTCTTCCTTACTTATTAGAGCCTCAGTTTAGCATTATGAAAAATAAAAGTCACAATACCTATACAAGATACTCATATTTTAGGCATGTTTCGGGTATCTTTAGATGCTAAACTGAAGAAAAATTAAATCGAATAAATTAAACTAATGAAAATACGTCATGCCCATTTGGAGGCAATCTTTATTCTGAATTTACGGGTGCCATTCTGGGAGTCTCATAGTGGACCATCATAAGAGCACTCAAAATTCTTTGAACAGTAAGAACAACAGGCCTGTTGTCACACTAGACTAGGCACTAGGCTTAACGCTTTCATGACCCAAAACGCACTTGGCCTATCTGCCTGCAGTGCCTCGTGCGTGGCTCATGGCGAGACGCCCCTCAGGGTCGATCTGCCTAGGTTGGGCAGTAAATGCGTTAATACGAAGTAATGAAAGAAGTCCCTACTTAACTAGATAGGTACTACTCAATTTATTAGAGTAATGTGATTTATTGATTAACAGAAACACAAATCAAGCAATAAAATGCTTATGCATGTGTAAGAGAACAGTCCCAAAGTTTAGTATGTAAATAGGTAGGTAGTTTTCTATGTAAAATAAAAAATATCTATCTACGTAATTGTATATCAGTTATCTAGTACCCATAACACAGGCCCTGCTTAGCTTGGGGCTTAGATAATGCTGTATGAATTGTCCAGCATTATAATTTATTTATTAAATTTAACTTAATAATGGCTTATTTATTTATAGGCGTAGTGGTCGCGCAGCTACAAAGCCTCTATAGATAGATGATTTATTCATGAACAAAGTAGGTGTCTTAAAATAGACTTATGATTAAAACATTATGTGAATATAAAGAAAATTCAATACATTCTCTCATGAAATCTAAAGAATACTATAAAAATTAGAGGTTGCTTACATCGTCAAAATTATATTATATTGCTCACATAGTCAAAATTTAAACTCATCTAAGGAGTACAAGCACTTGTCCAACAAAAGCTTTTCAATTTGGATTTAAGAATATCAGGACTATCAATGCTTTTTAGTCAATAGGCAGAGACTTAAATAATTTAACAGCTTGGTACCTAGAGCCATGCTTCACAACATTTCACATAGGCTGAAAAGGAGTGTTGAGATATATAAAAAGCAATATGGATCAGTACAAGGATTCTTCCTTCGGTATCCATATTGCTTTTTGTTCAATTGATTTATAGTTATAAGGATGCCTGACAACATCCATAAGAACTGCTAATATATAAAGGCTCTGTATTGTCAAAATGTTAAAAGTCTTAAAACTATATCTACAAGACCCCCACGGAGAAGTCTGCGCTATTGTCCTTTTCTGTAGAAGAAAAGCCCTTTTTAAGTTATAGTCATAACTGTTCCCCCAAAACTTTATGCTATATCTTAGCTTAGACTCAACAAGAGCATAGTCATAAACTTTTAGTTGTTCAATACTTAGTTCGTCTCTCAGATTTCTAAGGGTGTATTAAAAAAATATGGTACTATAACCCAATTTGGTTATAGATTTTTGTAGATTTCCTTTCTAATATTAGCAATATCTTCATCACCAGTTCTGCAGCACCCACCAATGTACGTGACTCCAAGCTCCAACCACTCTGGGACGAAGCTGTAGAGTCCCACACGCTTGTCATTCTCCACCCAGCCCAGGTCCAGGCTATAATCCTCACCCGAGTTGGGGTATGTAATCAGTGGTATTGGATGTGATCGACCATCATTGATACCCTTAAACAATTTCCCAACAATAAGTGGTGAGCAACAGTTGGTTCCAATAGCTACCACTTGGTCAGGATTATATTCGTAGCATTTTTTAGCAACTGCTTGGAAATTCTCTCCATGAGCTAGTGATTTTTCATCTTTGCAGCTTAATGAAAGCCAGGCCTTCATGTTAGGGTACTCTTTAAGCATTTCAACTAGAGCCTCGGCTTCAATCTGGCAGGGAACTGTTTCAAATGCAAGTAAATCTACTCCCGCTTCTACCAAAGCTTTGACACGGGGGGCATGCCACTCCTTCAATGTTTCCTTAGTCGTTTCAGCAGTATAATTACCTCTGTATTCAGAGCCATCATGTAGATAGGCGCCGTATGGTCCAACGGAGCCGACCACGAGTGGTTTACTGTTTGGGACCTTACCTTGAGATTCCTTGAGGAACATATCTCTGGCGCGCTTAGCCAGGCCCACAGCATGTGTTATCAAGGTGTACCCTTCGTCTGGAGTGACTTCGAGGTGTTCCACAAATCCGGGGACGGAGGCTTGGTAAGTGTTAGTCATGATGATATCGGACCCGGCGCGCAGGAAGTCAAGGTGCGTGCGCACGACGTCCTCCGGGTGAGTTTGCAGGAAGCGCGCGCTCCACAGAGGGTCGCCATCGGCCGTAGTGCCAACGTGCTTAGCGAGCTGGGTTGAAAACCCTCCGTCCAAAACGTACACAGACATTTTCACAGCAGTGTACTCAATGGATGACACAAAAATGGAATAGGAGCCGTGATAAATACACCTACCACTCTTGTTGAATTATCTAATCCTACACTACATAAAACTTAGGGTAACAGACTCGAAGTTTCTTGCTTTGCTATCATGAATTTGAAATTTGGATTCAGAAATTAAGTAAAGCTGCCGTTGAACACGCGATACTATACTGCAATGAGTATACAATACTAAGAATACTAAGAGTATAATGTACTGGCCAAAAATGTATACTGTTAGAAAATGATAAGATCAGAGAGAATTTGTATTCTGTTCATTCGTCAATGCGATAATTAGATAAAACAATGATCTCTCGACCTCGGAACAATAACAGGGCTCTCGACCTAGTATTAACAAACAGAAAGTAGAAACAACAAAAACAAACAAAACAACAGCTGTGAGTGACTGTGACTGATGTGACAAGTTGTCAAAATGTTGATGTACTTATAATTCAAGAGGTTCAACCTTAGGGGCTTTTGGCCTTTTTTACTTACATTTTGCATTTTAACTGCGATAGGAGCTTTATCACGGATTTGGAGTGTCTCTTTCACGTCTTTAAGAATTTTTGACTAAGTTACTGTTCCTTATATAAAGTTTTGAAATGCTTCCTGATAAATCTGTAAAAAATAATATCTCACTTATCTAACCTTTTGCACTCTAATGGCACCGACCACCTATTTTATTAAGTACCTACCTCACGCACGTTTAACTGTGCTACCAACTCACCGTGAAAACTTTATCATGGTAAACCTGTTGTTTTTCATTTATTTCACCATTTGGTTGTTATATTAGTTTTAACTTATATTTCCTATTATGCGTTTTGCCTCACTAGATGAAGCCATTGAATACTTGAGCCCACTAAAGCTGAACGGAAAAGGTAGATCATTTATCGCATGTTGCTGTAGCGACTATCAATAATTACAAATCCTAAAGATAGATAATAGTGTGCAAAAAAGCAAACAGTACCTACGTAGCACCCTCGTACCTATTCTGCTTAAACCGTAAAGCAATGAAATTTAGACCATGTAGATTTTTGCAGCTCCGTGCTCCAGCTTACTACTTTTTGGCTTTTAAGGGTTCCGTACCCAAAGGGTAAGACGGGACCCTATTACTAAGACTCCGTAGTCCGTCCGTTTGTCTGTCTGTCCGTCTGTCACCAGGCTGTATCTCATGAACTGTGATAGTTAGACAGTTGAAATTTTCACACATGGTGTATTTCTGTTCCCGCAATAACAAATAGTAAAACACAGAATAAAATAAAATAAATATTTATGGGGGCTCCCATACAACAAACGTGATTTTTTTTGTCGTTTTTGCTCGATATTGATAACGGCAACAGTTTGACTCTTGAAATATTCGCAGAATATATAGTTATGTACTATATACTTTAAAAAATAAATACGTAAATTAAAATAAAGCAAATATATGGGGGCTGCCATACAACAGACATGATTTTTTTTGCATTTTTTGTAGTTTATAGATAATGGTACGGAACCTTTCGTGCGCGAGTCCGATTCGCACTTGGCCGGTTTTATTGCACATGCATTCTTCGCAACTTCAAACCCTCGGAAGAAGCTAGTTACAAACCTCTTTGGTTAATAAAGGGTAGATTATATTGCGGAAAACCCCGGTTTTACAAAGCATCTATTCACAGCACTATGGTTCTACTAGTGCGCCATCTGCTCCGATTGAGTTGAACTAATTTTCACAGGTGACGTCACGTCACTGACGTTCATGTCAAGAAATTACGGAATTTAGAAATGGCTGCGGTAGGTAGTGGACGGGGAGCAATGGAATCCCAAAATCAAGTGGAAAGTGATACTGTAGATCGTTTGAAATCCCTCTATCCAAATGTAAACGAAGAAGAGACTCCTTTACCAAGAGCCTGGAGCACCAAGGACAAGTTCAGCTACATCGGGCTGTCGCAAAATAATCTTCGAGTCCATTACAAAGGTAAGAGCTTCAAGGTTTGTTTATGGATTAGTTATTTGCGAAACAGCTCGTCGATGCTCTTCAGAGTGGTTTAGATGTAATTAGTTATAGGCATGGGTGGTTTATATAATGAGGTGGCTGTAGGACGTGTCGTAATCGTACGTCGTATCGCCGTAGCGTGGTTATTGCCTCTCAAACAAAGAAGTCAGCTGATCGCCAAGCTATTTGTGGTCCAAAAACACAACAGGATATTGCTTACTTCAAATTATTATCAGAGTTGTTGATAAAGTAGGAAATAGATAATTGCACTGATAATTCTGCTTTTGTAGCATGATAAAATTTACAAGGTCTCCTTCAGTGAAATAAAATGGCAGACAAATAGATAATAAAAAAAAAATAGTGGGAATTACAATAACAAATCTCAAAGGCTTGCATTTGAGTTTTTTTATTGTAATCAAAACCATTTACTGCTATGGCTAGGTTTAGATTTTTTGATAGTTTTCAAAACAACAGAATTACAAAGAAAGGCTAATGTGATTATCACCATTGTTTTCAACTTTTGATTATTTGAACAGCGCACAGAGTACATAAATAGTAAATATAACATGAAAAACAGGATCTCATTGTGTGATTGGGCCTGCAAAGAATACTTGAAATAATTCTTGCTCCAAGTGATTTCTTTCTTTTATATTTAAATGAAATCAGAATACATTATACAAGCCTCACAATCAAAATTCTACTATGTCACAATCAAACTCCTGTTATTTTGAGCTTATGGCAAATTAGTAGAGGAAAACCAAAATCGGATAGTTTTTTTATGGCTTTGCGGTTTATTTCTTTTTTAAACGCAATAGTACCTTATAGCTTCCTGTTATTCTGATAGAACTCTCATGGTATAGATAGGTATAGGTTAGGACCTATACCTAACCTATACCATGTGAGTTATAGAAATGTGTCACATTAAGCACCAATGACTAATCATGATCGATTCAACAAAGGTTCAATTAGTTCAGCTTTATCAGCAAAAGTAGAGTACTAAGTGCGGTTCTAGAGTTTTGCACTGAAACTAGAATCTATTATGTAATATACATTATCATTTAGAAATAACTATTTCTAGCTCTTCCACTCGTTTGGAGCTTGATTAGGACTTGATGTTGAGTATGGTAGACTTACATAAGCCCTGGGTCTACCATAGTCGTAAAACCGATCCCTGATTTGGGTCCAAACAAGTTAATGGGCTAGTCTATATTATATACACTGCATGAAGGTTCATGTTCAGTTTCATGATTTACAACTACTTGACGGAACTACGTTGGAAAGTTTCAGTATTATGTTATTACTGAAGTCCAACACCAAAACATACGTGTGATAATCAACTCTGTGCAGTAATTTCAAAGCCTCAGTCCCTCTCCTTCTTGGATAATCTTTGTATATAGATACCAAATGGCTATTTAATATAAACTACTGGCTGCTGTCTATAGCTTCACAAAACCGCATCAAATGAAATCTTATTCCCGTTTAGAAAACAGTACTAGAATCTGTCAATCAGTGTCAATCCTTTACATTTTGGAAATTATAAAAAAGCTGGTCATCTCTCTTTTGAATAAACTCATATTTATCTAGATACTCTAGCTAGGCCAAGCATTATTTTTACCAATTATCTATAGGGCAGATAAAAAAAATTATGTAGATGAATATCACATCACAATAGTATACATACGACAAAAGTATGTATGGTTGGATAGATGTATGTTTGTTATTTCTTTCACGCTAAAACTAATATATGGATTGGGTTGAAATTTTGCATAAATGATGAGGTTTAGACCTAGATTAACGAATCGGCTACTTTTTATCCCATAAATCAGTTCCCATGAGGGATAGAAATAGGCTTTAAACTTTTCCATTGAAACAACGCGTGCGAAACCGCGGGGTAAAACTAGTATTATACATACAGATACATCTACTCGCACACATACTTTTATCTTTACATCCATGCGACAGTTTTCAATGAAAATCTGTCAAAAATTTGTCGCTTGAGACGTGCATAAGCACGTCCTGCGTTGCGTTTGAGTATTCGGGGGTTAAGGAGGTCTCCTAAGCCACAAATTGATGGACACAGCAACACCATATCATCTATGTAGATTATATTGTTGATCATCATACCGTCAATAGAGCATCCTGCATAGGTGTTGTTGAGTTCAACAATCAGCTGATTCATGTACAGATTGAAAAGTTTTGGTGGAGACAGTCCACCTTGTCTTACACTGCATTCCAATCTGTACATGCCTGACTTACCACTAGACCATCTTACACTATTAAGTTGGTTAGCATACCAGGATTTAAACTTTACAATTTCAGTGGGCAGAATTTTTTGAGCTTATCCCATAGAAGCTGATAAGAAACACGATCAAAGGCTTTGGATAAATCCAAACAGCAGGCGTACACTGGTGTTTTTCTATCCGTGTAATACCTGACAAAATGCTTTAGGCTCAAAATGGCACTTTCAGTCGAAACACCTACGCGAAACCTAAGCTGGGCATCATGCAGATTTAACGCTTTTTCCAAGAGACCATCGACTAGACTGTCAAGTACTTTAGCAGCTATTGTTGCAAGGGATATTGGTATAGTTGTTTTTATCGAATATATAACCAGTCTTAAACAATTGGGACTACTGTACTTATCATCAGCCTCGATGGAAGATAAGCGTGTCCAACGCACAAGGTGTATAAAGTGGCTAAGACATTAGGTAAATGTGGACCAGCATTAATAAATGTTCGATACTGAGTCCATCATACCTAGGAGACTGAATACATCATGCCCAGGAGACTGAGTCCATCATGCCTAGGAGATTTTCCTCGTTTCATCCCAGTAATGACTTTACAAACCTGCTTTGCTGAGAATCTCACAAAGTCAGTGACACTACCAGTCTCTGCATTGCTCACATACTCTGAACCTATTTTATCATTGTTGGAGGGTATTTGCAAAGCTGATACTTTAAAAAGTTATTAATTATTACTTAAGAAGCTGTCATGTCGTATAAGATGTCCAATCATTCTCCACAGGGGTGTAACACTGCCAATTTCCAACGGTACCTATACCTACCAGACGAAGAATTAATTTGCGTCCCGAGACAACAAAGAGAAGCTATTGCTACTTCTATGCATTTCTCCCATTCGGGCCGGTCCTTAACCCGACTAGACGCAGATGAAAGAACCTGAAGGGCCGGGTCGTGCACCGGCGCGCCTCATCGATCATGCCCTAAGGATCTTTAATACCGCAGGCTATTCACTCTCTGTATTCGGGTAGCTATTGTTTGAAAATATTTGAAAAATTTAATTATTGGTTTAAAACATTCAACCCAGATTCAACCTATACATTATGTATGAGTGTAAATGCGAACCTAGACACGACGGGACGCGGAGCGCGCGCTTCTAAAACTGCACTAATCTTGATGATGTAAATTGGGCTAGGTAATTTGTGTTACATTAAAACATTTTTTCTCAGTTATCTTTATCAAGATTTTTTTATTGTCATCATCATTTAAATAAAATAATACCAAGGGAACCGTTGGCTTATTTTTGCAAATATTATGTCCAAATTGATAGATAATAAACAAAAACTTGGCTTCTTTTGGCTCCTATGAACGCGAAAGCCTATCTTTTTCACAGGCCCACGTTGTGCCCTCACGTTCTTCCAACACAAATAGGTCCGAAGTGACCGCTTACATGAATAATGAATTCGTCAAATTAGATTAGTTATTCAACCAATAATAATTGTAGGTACCTATTGCCGATGCCTTGTGGCTCATGCAGACAAGAGCCTTATCTTTCGCGAGAGTGATTGAAATTTTGGCATTCTTATTAACCTCACACCGAGTTGAGATAACATAATACGGGTTTACTTACCGGCTATTTATAAACAAACTGAAACTCATGCCTTATGTTATGTAATTACGATGCGGTGTTTAAGGTGAATAGTAAGGCAAATGACCTTGGGCATTTGGCAGCCGAGCGGGGACACCCCCGCGCCATCTATGCAGCAAGGAGTGCATGTTTTCGATTCAAAAAACCGAGCGCGCGCGGTCCTGGAACCTTAGTCGATATACCCTATCCAAATAATACGCTCCACTGCCGTTAGATGGCGCGCACAAGTGTAGTACGCACACAGAGTAATGATGAACAGAGAGATCCTTGAGAGAAACAGTTCAAAGGAGTAATTGTATCAAAATATTATATGTGTAGAGAATGGTTAGGCTTAGGATTAAAACATTACTAAACAAAATATCTAAACTCTGTAAACTGCATAGGTCTAATAGTATTTTAGTAAAACGAATATTATTAAACTAATTTTTGTTGAAGTTTTTATTTATCATCATCATCATCAGCATATACTAGTTAAGTTTTTATTAATATTGATGAATACACTCTGCATGAAAATATAAATTCACTATCTTGTCATTTTTAGGGTTCCGTAACTCAAAAGAAAAAAAGGAACCCGTATAGAATCACTTTGTTGACCGTCTGTCAACCCTCTTTTCTCAGAAACGTGTTAAAATTCACATCATTTATTTATTTATCATAATTATAACCACCAACAAAAGAATCAAAACCAAAATCAATAATTCTTTATTTCCATAAATACAAAAATGTACACTTAGAAAATGTCAAATTCTTAAAATAAAACACTGACACGGAAATAAAGTGGTACTTTTGATTTCTGTCGCTTCGGTATGTAGACAAAAAGTAAAGAAGCGACTAAGAAACCTTTAGCCTGTTAGTTGTTATTTTTCGAGTTGGAGCAAAACCCATCCCAAGCTTTTTTATCTTCTAAATAATCTGATATTTTGTAGTAAGCCTTTTTGCACAGAAAGGTTTTGACATCATCATCATCATCATCATTAGCCTATATCAGTCCACTGCTGGACATAGGCCTCCCCCAATGAGCGCCATAGCGCCCTGTCTTCAGCTTGCCGCATCCAGCATCTGCCAGCAGTCTTTCGCAAATCGTCATCCCACCTGGTCAGAGGGCGTCCTACACTACGTTTGCCGAGTCGCAAGGTTTTGACAATTTGTTTGAATTTATTTATTTATAGATTATAATTAATATAATGTTTAGTTACGGAACCCTCGTTGCGCGAGTCCGAGTCGCACTTGGCGTTTTTATTTTTATTCATCTTTGTTTTCAGCGCTAGGTAAGAGGTTGGTAGGTACTTATGACGTGGTAAGTTGATCCGGAAAGAAGTAATTCACCGGAACCCTTTATCTTCTTTTTCTGAAAAATAAAGAAATAAATATATTTATTGGCCTGCAAGAAAAAATATTCTCCCTTAGAGAATATTTTTTCTTAGTAGTGCTTTGCGTGAAAAAAACAGTAAGTAGGAAATTAATATTTCATAGAATATGGTAGGTAAACAATGTAATAATAAGAAAAATACATGACATGGTATCCCCCGATGGGATAGGTACGATTAGAAGAGCTTAGCGTTAAAAATACAGTTCTACAGAACTTCAAGTTACCTACAAGAGGTGAGCTGGTAGATGGCTGGTCTGGGGAAAAAGAAGTTGCTGAAGCCGTTTTTCTTCTTTTAGGTTCTTTCAGCTGAAAGAAGAATAATTAACAGTAATATTGACCCACAAGCAAAATACAAATAATTAAATAGAACACCCGTAATACCCGATAGGATTGGCAAAACCGTATATGTGCGAAAAATGCAGTGGGTAGGCAACATAATAGAATTTGGTAAATTTCTTACAGCTTGGACTCTATTGATGTATTGAATGACAATTCACTATCATCAATTGTCACGTTCCATGTTTCCGTGTCCACATTACGACTGCTATGTGCAACAGAATCCTTGTTAATCTCTATTGCAGATTCAGATATTTGTGGTTGCCTGAAATACAAAATTATATAGGTAGATAAGTGCCTAAGTTACATTTATTAGGTAGGTATGTAAAAATTGTGCGAGTAAAAAGTTAGTATTGAGACACGATGCTGGTAGCTAATAGGTACTGGCTAGATTTTTAGTAAAATCCCTATAATACAAATATAATAATAATATAATATCCAAGTAACGAACTAAATATTTAGGTACGTAGTAAGAAAAAATTAATGTAATTCATTTGTGACCATTACTAAAGTTTCTCCTCTCGATATGTTCTAACCGATGGCATCATAAATAAAACCGACCAAGTGCGAGTCAGACTCGCGCACGAAGGGTTCCGTACTGTTATCTATAACAACGAGCAACAAAATTACGTTTTTTGTATGGGAGCCCCCTTAAATATATATTTTATTCTGTTTTTTAGTATTTGTTTTTATAGCGGCAACAGAAATACTGAAAGACAGAGTCTGTGAAAATTTCAATTGTCTAACTATCACGGTTCATGAGATACAGCCTGCCCCCCTACCACGGGGATTGTTGTCTAGGGTAGAATAGACAATAATGACATTGCATCGCCATACATTGCGTACATTATTGAAGTTGATGGAATGCATTTCAAATAATTAACGCATTGGATGACGAAGTGACGTATTTTTTCTCTATTCTACCCTAGACAACAATCCCCGTGCTAGGGGGGCTGGTGACAGACAGATAGACGGACAGCAGAGTCTTAGTAATAGGGTCACGATTTACCCTTTGGGTACGGACCCCTAAAATTGAGGGTTAATTGGGATGCGAAAATCGTTATTTGAATGAGTAAAAATCAAGAGTTTAGGTACTTCACAGTATTGGCTAGGTACCAACCTAAGTAGTAAAGGAATAAAAGGAATTTACATAGGTAAGTTTCTGTAACGGCACTACTCTACTCCATGCATCGATGCATCGATATTAGATTATGCCTGAGAACTTGACTAGGAAGACTAAACAATTATTTATTACAGGTAGGTATAGCATAGTACAAGATAGGTTACTTACTCAACAGCATCACCCATTTGCCGAACTTGTGCTTTTAAAGCATTTGCATGACGTGATCTACATTTTCGCAACCACTTCGATGGAACTCGACGTTTCTGTCCACGTTTATTTGCCATAATATAAATATAAGACTAAAACACAACTCCAGAAGAAATATTCGATACAAAAAATAACACTGCATTTTAGAAATTATGTACCTATACTTTTATTTTTGAAACTGCTTGAGTGAGACTCGCGCGCGATCATACAATACACATAACATAGGTACTAAAGCAAGATCTGGCAACGTCGCTCATAGTGCGAGCCGGCGGCATGTACGAGAGCTTGCAACGTCGCGTTTTCTCCTAGCGCGCGCCGCGCGCCCCGTGTCGCCCGCGAGCCCGCGCGCCCTCGCTCGGTCAGTTGTTGGTACTACAACATTGCCTGATCATATTTTGCGAGCAAACGTTTGTGGGAGAGTGATGTTTTAATAGGCGCAAATAGTTTTTACGTTAAAACTCCTTATTTTGACTTCATTTGAAAACAAATGGACCGGGAATAGAAGCGTACGAGCTATAGAAATAACTATACTGAGTTTGGTAGTAAACGAATAAGACACACCGTCAAAAAGTGTGCTCAATTATCTGAAGATATTGTTACTTCAACCTTGTTCTGAGTGCTAACTATAACTACCGGCAAGCATTTGGAACCGGCACTAGATACTTTAAGATATGTGTTACCGGATATATAAATTTCAAACGTTCACGATCTATATTTTCGTCAGAAACATTGTCCAAAAAGACGTCGTTTTCGTCTTTTACCCCTACAATTCGCCTTAATAACGCTGTACTCACTTAGCGACATACAGAAGTATCTCAAGTCAAGGTCGAATGTTCACTCCTGGTTATTTTTCAGCTCGGAACGTAAAGTCAGAACAATGACATCTCTATTTACCTGATTGTAATATACTAATACTAATCCTTGTTGCCTCAGGCTTAAAAGTATACTGTGGGAATTAGTTTTTGCGATATCCGTCCAATATCATCGTATCCAATAGCCTAACACTTTCAGATAATAATAATAATAAATAATGCTGGACAATTCACACAACATTATCTAACCCCAAGCTAAGCAGAGCTTGGGGCTAGATAAATAGAGGTGGTCATAATAACAAATGTGACTATAGAGGAGATGCAGTAAAGTACTATACTTAGTTCCTATAGGAACTTTGGCCAAACTGAATATACAATGTTTATAAACATTGCCCCCATACTTGTTCTAAAATTCACTTTCTTGCTGTCGCTTTTGGGACCTATGAGGCAACAGCAAGGTAACCGTTAAAAACAAGAACAAAAACTTCTTTAACGCATAATTGTACACGGGCAGCGAAAAATGTGCGAATTTGAGTTAAAAACGGACGATAGCTCCATGAAATGATGAATGAAAGCTGTCAAAGCCAATAATTGTTTCGAGCTTCTGAGATTTACTCCGATGATAGTCGTAAAATATTTTGCACCAATTTTCTTAGTTTACTCGTTCCCTTATTTTAAAACCAAAATTTCAAGAATTCTTAACCGAGTAAAAGGTACTTCTTTTTTCGTTCCATTCGTTCGTGCCGAGCAAAGTCAAAGACAGTTTATTATAACCAATCAGGAGCGCTGTTTTCAAGTCACGTTCTAAGCGGGAAGGGTTGATTGAAGCCTCGAAGGACTTCACGGAGGAACCGACGATGAACCGGTTCTATAGACAAGTCAGCTTTGAATTGGTATAAAGCAAGCGCTCAAGCTGACGACAGCAAAAAAACTGATTACCATTAGTGGATTACTCATAGGGGTCAAGAAATAATAAAGTTTTTATGAGGAACTGCCTAGCAACAGCAACTAGCCTTTGCGGCCTCAAAATGCTAGCTCCTGAGGCTTTCCTAGAAATTCACGTTAACCTAGACACAATCAAACACGGCCAACGTTTAGTGGCGCAATTAGATAAAGACATAATATGTGTGTGAGTTATTTAAACACGCATTTATATTAAATTTTTTGAAAACGAATAAAAAAATTATTCGCTTGTTTTCGATGTGTGTTCGACGTGTGTTCGACCTAGTCGAACACGTCCATGTTCGTCGTGGTGGCCAATGAAAGTGTAGCACACCAATGGTATTGCCCGAGGTTCATTCATTTGCCGTTGTGCGGCTCAAAAATAGCAAAGTCTTAACTATTATTAGACTTAAAACTTGTTTGATTGATTAGATTCCGCAACCTACGACCTTTGCGAACCGAAATAGGTTATTAACCGGGACCGGCAAATTGGTCGGGTTCGCTATCCAGTATCCAGACGGGACACCTTCAAGTACCCTTAACTTGTACTTACCCAAGGTTAGGTGGAATTTGATTCTTCAAATGACGACTATACCAACGCCAACCAACCGACGACGACGTGCTAAAGTGGAAACAAAGTTTCGGTCCCTCATTCTTAATTATACGACGTCGGGCGTTCGTCACGTCACGACCCCCGGTTTATAATTAAGGTCGTTAGGGCTAGATTCGTTGAAATAAATAGTGTAAGTGATGTCGGAATCCTAGCATTGTATTATTTTGTGGATATAGTCGACAGCGTGCTCATTGTATGGGGCGAACGACCTACGAAACCTGTTGACGCTGCTCTAGCTAGTATACTGCTGATGCATGCATCCACTGTTTTTTGTTTAGAAAATGGCAATGACTCCAGAAATAAATAATGCTGGACAATAAACACAGCATCATCTAGCCCCAAGATAAGCAGAGCTTGTGTTATGGGGACTAGATGACTGATATACATAACAATACATTATATAGATATAAAGTAGGTACTTATCAAGTTTATTCAGAGTAACGTAGTTTTATTCTATGAGCTGAATGGCGCAGTGCGTATGCGAAGCAAGTTGTATGACCTTCCAACGCGGTAAAAATACAGGCTAATCCAGGGACGAGAGAAATTACATTCTCTCGTCCCTGGGCTAATCATTAAGCTTTCTGGTATTTTATGAAGTCAAGCCCCTTCGTGTTACATCCACGCGACCTGTCGAATAGCGATGAGGGGCTCATTACATAAACAGACATTTAAATTTATATTTTTACAAAGTGAGTGGTATCTTAAATTTAAATTATTTGTTACTAAAAATGATTTTATTTGAAAAGACTATTATTTGTGTTAGTGTTTTTTTTAAGTTTTAGTGAATAACCTCCGTCAGGTATTTATTGCGTACTTTTTGTTGATGTTGGGAAATAAAAAGTAATGGTACTAATAAATCCCAAAAATTTACGATCCCGACGGGATTCGAACCCGCACCTTCCCCTTCAGCGCAGGGGTGCTCTTTTTCCAACTAAGCTACGTGATCTTATCTAGTCGGCCCGAAAATCTTTGGGAGTTCTTTCGGCACTTACGCCGTCAGCGCCACCTACAGAGGAAACAATGAAGTTATCCAATTCTGCTCAAAGACCAAATTTACATTTAGTTCTTTGACGAGAGGTTTTGCCGTTGCTTGATTCTAAGGTTTTTATTTATTATACTCTGGGTAATTTCTAAGAAATTAATAAATCCCAAAAATTTACGATCCCGACGGGATTCGAACCCGCACCTTCCCCTTCAGCGCAGGGGTGCTCTTTTTCCAACTAAGCTACGTGATCTTATCTAGTCGGCCCGAAATCCGGCCGAAGTCGGGTTCGAATCCCGTCGGGATCGTAAATTTTTGGGATTTATTAATTTCTTAGAAATTACCCAGAGTATAATAAATAAAAACCTTAGAAGTAATGGTACATTATTTACAATAATTATTATCCAGCATAACATTTACTTTGAACTAGATTTCTTATTGTCTTCCGGTATGCATCGTAAAGTACTGACTTGATCGAAACTTGATGAGATGAGGCCGATATTGAGAACCGCAACTTATCATAATTATTTTAGCTCGACATAGAAAATATATTTTAGCTTTGTCCGTCCTACAATTCTATGATTACATTACGGCAAGCTATGTTCTTCGCTCACTGAGTCCCTCCGTTGTCTGTCAGGCGGATTTGCCTTAACGATACATACATACATACATACATACATACATACATACATACCTATACACATATACATATAGTATAACGTCATTATCTCGAAGCCAGCCAAGAGAGCTCGACTGAAAGAGCAAGCCTTCCCTTTTGTTCTTTACTTTTTTTGTAAAAAATTCATTAGTCTACTTTCTTTGTAAAGAATAGGTACGTTAACAGTGTTATGTGTATTTAGCGACTTTCATGTTGTCATAGCTTAGAAAGATAACACAATACCAAGTTAGAATAAATTGCAATTTGCCTCGCTATTTATTCCGTATATGACAATTTACAAAGCTGTATTCACTTACAATCTAATCTGATTCACGATCCGACCCGAGCCTCGTCCTCTATTACTAATGTAGAGACGAACGAAGCAAACTATATTTATGTAGTTTATGCGAATATTTATAATGAAATAATGTGTTTATGATTCCTATTTTTCACACCGTTGTTTGTTTTACAGTACACACGGATGATAAAGGTAAACAATTTCAGTATTTCACGTTTGAAATGCAAAATTGCGTGAGACAACGACCCTTTATGACACTCGGCACTGTGTGGATAATGTCATTATATTTCGATGAAACACCGGTTGGGATTTGTTCTAGTCAGCCTGCACAGATAGTTTTCAGGACAGTTTTCGCAGTTTATTTTGTTATTATTCTGCGACGAAACAAGCTCCAAAAAATCCAGGATAGTACAGTAAAAAAA
The DNA here is from genome assembly GCA_947086465.1 of Eupithecia exiguata. NCBI lineage: Eukaryota > Metazoa > Arthropoda > Insecta > Lepidoptera > Geometridae > Eupithecia > Eupithecia exiguata. The sequence goes on along the minus strand of OX352241.1, from coordinate 2,713,874 downwards.
CTGTGAATAAAGTCAAAGCATAAATTTAAAATCAATAAGCAACGGTTGGCGGGTTTCATGCGCAAACACTACGTGAGCCGACCGCTGATTAAGGTTCCCTTGTAACATGTGGAAATACTGTATTCATGTACTCTACAAGGAAATTGCATTAGAGCGTTAGATTAACACTTGAATTTGGTAGCGGATATGTTTAACTATTATAATATACCGCTTGAGAAAGTAAACTGATATTGACGCTATATGACGTGACCAGAAACGGTATTTATAGTTGTTGAATGTGTAATCTTTATTTAACTTCGTAACAACTAATTCATATATGAGTGAAGACGCAGTGTACCTGTTAAACGCGAGTCAAATAATTCAAACGTAGGTGCATAGTATTTAATTATCTGGAAAACCAATATACCAATGCCTGCCACAATTACTTACCTTCCTTGTATGTTAATGTATATGTCGTGGCCATATCCTTGAATTGATCACTTTATGATGTGGCCGACCATTTCATGAAATTATTGTATTTCATGATAAAATTCTAATTCTTGATTGCTTTGCATCATTTATAACAACTTGCCTCATGGCGCGCTCAGCACGCGCTGTTCCCGGATAAAAAAGAAGCCTGGGTATAATCTATTTCAGGTCTAGAATTAAACTAAAAAATTAAGCGTTCAGAAGTTTTGGCGCATAGAAGTAAAAAACAATAATTCATTCACGCATCCAAACTATTATGATTGTACCGTGTACCGTGTGTGCGACGGTGTATAAAATCATGATCAGCGTAAATGCGTACGGATCTGTCGTTGCTTATCTACGGTAGTTCTATGCTGCAGTCATTCAAATAAAGTCGATTGCCCCAAAACTTCTAGGTACATAATCTTTCCCGTGTTTTACCTTACCTCTTCTTACAATATACGCAAAGATTAATCCATCCCTCCTCTATCGGTATCTCGGGCAAGCCCATCATCGGGAGAGCGGTTTCGAAAGGCGAGAGTGCATTGTCCGTAATAACTGCTACGTTGTGCCCGTTTTGCAGCCCGGTTGCATTAGTGCCGGACAAGAATTGCGGTGTAGGGTTGTAGCAAATAACATTGAATATCCCTGATTGTTTAGCTATTTGATTGTAAGCAAATTGCTCCGAACACCTGTGATTGCTGATATTCGATTGAAGGCTTTGGCTTCCTTTTTGTGGCTTCTCCAATAGTTTATCCAAAGTTTTTTACTCGTAAAATCTCCTGTTAAACTTAAAACCATTTACTTATAATGTGTCTGTGTCTACCTACATTATTAAATTGCAGAGCATATTTTTGCAAAAGCGAGACTCATTTTATTTTGTAGTCTTTATCATGTTTGTTCGTTGATATAACAATGTACAGAAAGGGAGGGAAACTGTGTGTCGAGTATTGATTTTTTTGACGTGGAAAATGTATACTTTTGTACTTTTGCATGAGGCGTCCACGCTACAACAATACCGTATGTATCTTCGTTCAAAAAAGTTAAAATCTTTATTAATTCGTAGATTAACCATTAACAAGTTTGTGAGACATTTATCTCAACTTTTTTTGTTTATAATTTTCAACACAATTTCGTAGAATCTTTGCATTTTTAATGAATGCACAGTTTGTGACGCTGTTAACCGGGTTAATCTGCAGTTCTCTTGAAACTTGCTTCAACTTAAACAAGATAAAACTCCGCAACTTTGTTATACTATTTTTGTCTTGTTTTTATTCAGACAGGATAATATTATAAGACGTTTTAGCTAATTGAAGGAGTCGGTTTTTTTAAATGTCCTGATATACTTTTTAATCAGCTGTAATAAAGAAACGTCTTTGTTCTATTATTAGAAAGTTCTTGCTTTGTTTCGAAGCAATTTTATTCTATAGCTTCAAATTTAAAGATATATTTTGCATGTATTTTTATCAGTATACTTATTTTCTATATTTCTTTCAAATTCATATTTATTCGTTTGATTTGCTGTACTCGTGTCAGCTGTTAATGGTTTATTAATTAGCTACTTTGTTGCGAGTTGCTATACCAGAAATTCTGTAAGACGGTTACACATAAGCCAGGCTTTCTTAGTCAATGAAATTACTAGTTCTTATTGGAACCTTATTGGTTTACTTTTCTTTTTTTTACTTTTAACTTCATCAGTATTCATCACGTCTGAGTTGCCATTAGCGTACTCGTGTCAGCAGATCACGGTTTATAGATTCTCTTTGTTGCGAGTTGCTATACCAGACGTTCTGTAAGACGGTCATACATAAGCCAGGCTTCGCAGACAATGAAATTAATAGTTCTTGCAACCTAATTGATTCACTACTTAATTAAATTCACCAATGTGAGCTCGAAGTTTAGAGATCAGACCTTGTAATGGGACTGGATTGTAAGTAAATCTTTTTTTTCGAAACTCGAAAAAATTACCAAGTTTTCAGTCCATTGTGTGGGCTGTTTACTTACCACATTATGTATTACCTGATTCAGTGAGTCACTTATTGTGAGGAATCGTAATTCTCGAACAAAGGTTCCGGTGCTGAGAACAAGCGTTGCCATGGGCGCCCTATTTCCGAGCAGGGCAACGACTGATGAACCAGGGGTCATACTATATGAATGGGAAACTCCCTACTCAATTACTGTGTCTGAATTGTCGCGTGCAACGTCCATTTCTTCCTCGAATCGTGCCGGGGCGGCGTCCGCTGTCTTTGTTTGGTTGTCGAATTGGATTACCTTTTCATCGCTGACCGCAATCTTTCATTATTCTGTCGATTTTAAAGGGTTTTGAAAAAGATACTTTGTATACACAGAAGTGTGGTTTAAAATGGGTTGTTTATGAAGATCGCTCGCCCATGGGAGAGAGGGCATGTAACTAATGAGGTCACAGCATGAAAGGAAAGCCTGTGGCTCAGAATTTTTAAAATATTTTGTAATTTTATTAACTCTGCTTTTGAGCTCTTATGTTGAATTTTCTTACTTTCCTGAACAGTTCCGAGTTTCGGATGAAAAGATTCATCCAAAAATCGAAAAGTTTCTGTACATTGTAATAACATATTATGTAAGGTACAATCAAATAAATCTAAATAATATTATTAATATTTAATATGCTTATCATTAATGTTCGTTGTTATTAAGTAAACGACGACGCAAGGTCTAAATCAGATCTGATAGGCCTCTTCAGCAATCAGCAAATAAAATGTCGTTGTTGCATTGCCTTTGTCCAAGAAAGACGATATTAGTGTTCAGTTCAATTATTTGATACAAAACAGACTTTACAAGTACAATGTCACCGTGTACGAGTTAATTATTCTGATTGAATAAGTTACCTGCGGATATTAAGGGCCGGCGGCGGCTAACATGCTTGGCTACTCTGAAAACGCACTTCCAACATTTTTATTGTACTTTAGTTACGCACACATTATAAAGGACCAATAGCAAAGTTAATATCCGAAATCGCGTCGCGCTCGGATCCGTCATCTTGTCATAAAGTCATGAACCCGTCCACGCAGTTGGTATGGGTCACTCCACAGTTCAAAAATGTCTTTACGAAAACGGATCATTGTTCGTAAAATAGACTGTTTTTGCAGAATTTGCTGTGGTTAAAGTTATTTGAATAATCTTGTACACTAATCAAGGGAATTTTATCTAGTTAGTTAGTCATTATTACATTACTCATTACATCGATATTTTATTTGTTACATTGAATCTTGTGGAATTCTTTTCTTGGGGGGTGTTCAAGTATTACGTAACGCAATTTTTTTAGATTTTTGACCCGCCCCCCACGTGCCGTAATGCTTTTCTGTACACCTGCCTAAACGTCACGTAACACCCAAGTGAATTTTTTTACCTAAAAGTAACAATAATAATTATGTTGCGCAAAGCACTGGAAAGTCGCTAAAATACCTTTGTACTAGTTTTAAAATAAATAAAACGAGACGGTTGGGACAATTGTTTGTACGATCTGCAGATATATGTCCCGGGTGTTCTGAGTATTTACTATGTATAAGAAATATCTATCTATGTAATATATTGTATTAAGTATATCAGTCATCTTGTACCTACCTACCCATCATCATAACATAACACAAGCTCTGCTTATCTTGGGGCTAGATGATGCTGTGTAGATTTTTCAGCATTATTTATTTATTTCAAATATTGCTAAATGTATACATTTAAGATGACCAAGGCACCTTGCCAAATGTTTGAAATGAACTGAATCTACGATTATCAAGATGTCTGCAATGTAGTCAATTTAAAAAATACTCTTGCTTCCTTCCTTTGTCATATAATAACACATTTCCCCCGCTACAGATGTAAATCCCTCTAAATGTTTCCACTTGTTTATCCTGACGATCTTCCCTCTTACGAAATGATGAGAGAAAGTATTCTGTTTATAAACATTTGCCTCAGGGATTTTCATGTTTCCTTACCCAACCCGTGATAAGGGAGGGAACAAAGAAAATACAGCCCAAGGTTCGAAACAACAGCGTCGACGGTAAAGGGCCGCCCTTGCTTTCAAAACGGGACCGAAATGGTGCATCTACTAACTGGGTCAAGCTCGCTTGCGTCGGGTCGCCTGCCACGTGCTCTCCCTCCCTCCCATTACCCACTCCTCCTACGACAAACTTAATCGAACCTTGGTGTTCTGTGATACGGTCTACTTTGCTATGAGCTACTGTACTACCATCGGCCTTGTCGGTTACTAGCACTGCCGTCGATGTGCAGTTGTCAGCCTTGTCGCCAGCTGTTACAGTCGCTATTTCCTCGTATTTCGTTTGTTATGGTGTTCATCACGAACTCTTGAGCTATGTTGGTTCTGAAGGATTAGAAGTATTTGAATTAAAATTAAATGGCAAGGAAGTTCTTTGTCTCCTCCCGTTCGCAGTTGCGAACGCGTAGGCTGTTTGTACGTACTCGTTGTTTTAATATGGTTGGGCGAACAACAAACAATTATGGAGATGTAGAATAATCTGACTGGACAAACGATTAGATAGATAGAATATAATATTTATTCTGGTAGAAAAACACTAGTACATTTTGTAGAAGTGCTTTAAGAGCCTATGGTAGGTTAAACTTCTCACATGACGAAGCATAAAGCGATGATAGAGAGCTCCAGTATATAGATTGCTCCGAGTGAAACGCGGTACAAAAAGCTCAATTCCATCGACAGATCAAAAGTGGTGAAATTACCGGTTGTAATATCCAGATCTAAGATACCTGCCGAGTGCTGGCGGTAAAGTGACACTGCGCTAAATGAGGCCAGACCTCAGCAGTGAACCGTTCTGTGATGCAACACAAGGTGATAGTGAAAGTGAGCCCATTCGGCAGCCTTCTGATTTAGTGCCTCCGTTACAGAGCTTTCCACGTAAATGGCAAACTTAATGGCCCAAAATATAGTAGACGCTATTGAATCCGTGCCTATAAATAAGGGCGCTTACAAAACCTTTCGTGTGTCATAATTTATGGTTCCTGCTGAAAACTGATGTAGATGTTACTGTGGGAAAATATCATACTAATAATATTTTTGGGTTTGATAAGATCATGATCTTATCTTTCTTTTAGGAAGAAGGTCAGATATGTCACTTGCTCGGTTACAGGAAGATTGATCCAGTGGCAAAGTAAGCCAATAGTAGGTTAAGCTTGACTCGCTCGGTAGTAATCTGGCTTTCTTATTAATTTAACGATTAGTTAGGCAGGTACAATTATGTTTATTGGTCAATTATGCGGAATTGTTTAATAGGCTTGCATCTTTGCGATCATTAAGTGTTTTGTAATTTTATGGCGCATTTATGACGTCTTTTCATGGACTTAAATGGAATTATATTGATTTACTCACTCTTGCATTGGGACTTTAGTTTCGTCGACTTATGCTGTAGTATATGTCGAGGTTTTCAATCAGTAGCTATAAAACTTTACTCTTTTGGGTTGACTTTGATGATTTTCGATGGATGACATAATCTGTGTCCGTGTTCGGCCAACAATTATTTACTTCTGAGGAGAACCACATAAAATAGCGTGTTGGGTGCAGTTTTTCAAACGCTCAAGATTAATTTGATATCGCATTGCAATCGATATTTATCAGTATTCTGCACAATGCCGTGTCGGCCTTCTACTGCGATCTACGGATTAACTCTAGTTATTGGTATTTGTTACCAAGTGCTGATGTGATTATACATGCAAGTCTTACATCGTCCTTGCACTTTGATGAAGGCAGACTTCTTATTAACTATTTACGCTCTCTCTGTTTCACTGTTTTGTTAAAATTATTCGTATCGTCTTCATTATTCCGCAATTTCAATATTGATTTCTTTTTATGGCCATTGAAGTTTTTTTCTTAAAAAACGCAATTCTGTATTACAGAACATTATTTACTGAAAAGTTGAAAACACGGTGACTTAACCTAAACCTATATTACGTTTAAACGTTGATATATACAGATAACAGTGTGTTGCTCTGACGTCACTAAATTTGCAATAACCATTCTATTGTTGCATAATGATCTACGACGCGGGCGCAGCTGTACAGGTAAACTTCCCGCTGGCAACCCATTGCACATGCATGTACTCAAGAATAGCTAGGTGAAAACGAATCAACAGCGAATCTATTGATAGCGCTCGCTGAAATGTGCAGTTTTCCGCGTTTTGCTTGGCAACATTGGCAACTAAAGATCATTATGTATTCAACTATGGATAACGGTATTCAATGCTCGTTAGTCGTAAACTTTTAGGTTTGGCTTTGTAATATAAAGTCGATTTAGTGGTCTTCTATATTACTCCTGTGGTTTTGATATACTGAAACAATACATTGCCGTAAATCATTAATACCCCCGATCCTTTGTTCTCTCCAATAGATGCGGCGCCCATGGCAGTGCCTTTAACGTTAACACAACTGCACTAGTAAAGGTGTACATACGCAAACAAAGCCCAGTGCCATGTATTTGCTCATGCAATATTTAATCTAGTACAGAATCAATGGTTCACGGAATGCCATCACTAGCCACCAATCAGCTCTGCTAGCAATCGATAGGCTTGCACGCGATCGCACCGATTCTACGTTATTCCTATTTGATTTATTAACTCTCGTTTCTGACTGATATGAAACAGTATTGAATTTCTCTAATTGTAAGTCATGGATGTATCATTTCATGTTATAAATCTTTTTTCATGACTAGATCTTGTTGCATCGATTCTTCCTGTGCATGTCAAACACATCGAGCGTACTAAATATGGCATGGTGGGATATTGTATGCCATTCATCATCTTCACGAGCTAGACAATGCTTTATGTCACTTCGCTTGACTCTTGTATTTAATATTGTCGTAGAAATGGGTTTTTGTATTTACTAAAAATACATGTCTTATTGCCGACATTGTTATTTACAGTGTCATGTAATAATAATTACCTACAGGTGTGGTTTCGTTTCTCGTCTGTCAGCTATTAACTTGCAGCTCCAATGTCATTTTGAATTCTATCTTGAGATTATCAGACTGCATATCTTGTTTATTGAGTGTCCCTCCTTGTAGCAATGCATCTGGTAAAGTTGTCATTGACATGAAGTCCAACATTGACGTGAGAATAGAATACACTGTTACGTTTCAATGGAAATTGCAATAGAACGAATGGCTATCTTGTTCTGCTGCCACAATGGCTATTCAGAAGTCTGCCAGCGCGTTAGAATTTAGATTTTATAGTTCGCTACTGAAAGTAAACAATGTGTCTTAGTCCGTCTCGTATTTTGTCTTCCCTTTTCCCCTTCATTCAAGTTAATCATACTCAGACATTTATCCATCATTTGCTTTATATTGACACAATTACTCTATCTTCAACTCCCGTATATTGCAGTCCTATGAAACTAATTGTTTCTCTCAACATACAATGTCCTCGTTTATTTTAAAGCCTCGAGTCGTTAGTGATTCTGAATCAGAGCATCGAAATTTTTGTTTGCGTACGTATTATTTGAGAGATGTTCCATGACCTAGGTTGGTATTGTTTGTAGGTATGTATGGTAAACCAAGTCAGTTCGTCATCAATATGGGTCGAGCGAACAATACACCTGATAAATATTTTACATGGATGAGTTCAAAAAAAACACAAGCGCGTTCGTTTTAATTCCTCCTAACCCCGTAGACTTCTGTGAGGCTACTACACAATTCATTTCTGTAAAACATTGTTTCTAAGCTAATCGAATTTGAGGTATCGTGCGGATGCGAAGGCAAGGCCACTGCTCGTAGGTACCGAGTGTTGCCGACCGCGACCGGCCGTGGTACAACTAACGTTCTTAAATATTCTTGTTTATCTTGTAAACCTTATACGTACGTGCATGAGAACACAGTATACAATGAGAACCACGGAACATATAAACGTCCGTGTTCGTGGTGGGCATTCTACCTAAATAGCTCGGAGTTAACCTCAAAACTTTCAAGTGCCTTTTAAATCCAGTTGGATTATGAATGGGATGACCCTTTACAGGATTTGTTAATAGTCTGAAAAAACATTTGAAGATATTAATTATTATATTACAAATGGATTCCGAGTCGCAATTTTAATAATAAAACCGCTAACTAGAAACTTCGAGAACTTACTGCGCAAAGATGTCTACTCGGTTGACTACTATACAGTAAAATATAATGTTGTTCCCAATGAAGGAGACCTTGGTTAAAAGTCTGCTTATAGCGTATTTCGAAATGTAATAGTGTCTTAGTATATTCCCAAGAAGTAGTTGGTAGCTTCATTTTATTCATGAGACTAATATCATTATAATAGTTAGTTTAAGTATAACGTAGCATAGTGTATTCGGCTCCATTGCACCACTTCTCGTAAATCGGTTGTAAGAGTTTGCATGTCGTTTAGACACCGGCTTGTGCTGAATTTATTGATACCGTGTGCGAGCTGACCGACAACTCTGCGTGTTCTGTTGCTATTCGACGCAAGAACTCCATAGCATGAAGCTAGTGGTGCCCAATATAACAAAGATTTTGCATGTGCTATTGGCAGAATTGTTAAAGGAACTAAACGCTCACATGTGAGATCTTGCGAACGATAAAACACGGACGTCAATTGTAACGTTACACGAATGTCGAGTCAGCGCGCAACGCAGAGCTTCCACTCAGATTACAGGATGATTCTAAATTACCCAGGAATCGGAAAAGCATCGAGCAGCCAGACGCGTAAGTGGTGTGAATGGGGCCCGAATGTGGCTGTTTTAATGGACGGACGTTTTCTCTATTTGTTGGAAGGTGGCACGCAGGGTCCGGGCCGCCGACCCCACCTGCCCTATCTCCACTTACGCCTCTGGATGAACCGTATGTTGACGCGCATATAGCGCACGCGTCCTGCTATCAAAGGGGTGATCCTTTGAGGTATAACATGTCGAGGAGTGTGCGAATACAAAAACGTTGCAAAATCGATTTGTGTTAGTACTACCAATTCTCAGACAGCGATTTCAAAAGTATAATAGAGCTTCCTGTGGTGGATTACATGTTTTTAGCTCTCAAAGGATCCCCCCACTTGTTCGGCCGTAACGTCTCGATCTCCACCCACGATCAAGCAGTTCCCAGTAACTCCGTGAGCAGGTAAAGCGGTATTCGCGCTGAGCACCGTTACTGTTTGCTAACGGGTGTTTACCGTGGGTACCAAACCAACCATTCTTAGGATTTCTCTTGTATGTCTCTAACCCTTGTGTTTTGTTTGTGCTTTGCTAATCAGTCTGTGTTGAGCTGTAGTTTGAGTTATAATCATTATACTCACCGTTCATGTTAATTTTACACTCTTCTACTCGAGTGCACTGAGCTGAGAATTTCTGCTACGTACTTACAACTTTGTCTTCCTTTACTAACCTGTCTTTGTTTGTTTCTCTAAGATGCTAAACAAGAAGGCTATAAAATGTAGTAATACGTTCAAACATTGCAGTTGATGAATTTATTTATGCCTGCCTCGTAGTAAAGAAAGTGGCTTAGTCATATAGGCATCCTTTGTGTGGTTACAATAATAATATATCCTAAGCTGTTCCTTTATCTAAAATGGATTTAGCTTGAATTGCCATTGTGTTGTATCCCGTTACAGTCTGATTAACAGCATGAGCGTGTCATTTAGTTGAATAGGCAGCTAACAATTAGATATTTCCTGTTATTGATATCGTTATTCAATGCAAATGCATATTATGTTGTTTACGTAATTTTCCTTTGAAACTCATCTCAAAATTACAATTCAAAAATAAATTTCAGTTAATGTGGAGTTGCAAGTAGGATATTCCACGATGCAGATATTTATAGTTTGGTCACGATAACGATGAGACTGTTTGTCTCTGGCGGCCGGTAATGCTAATGATGCTAATTGATTTGCTCAAACAAAACATTGCCAACCAGCAGACAGTTCGGTCGCTCCGCATTCCATCATTATCGAAGACTAAAACACATGAGTCATACTGCAAATTCAAGAGCCCTTTTACTTACAGTTACTATGTTGCAGCTTGAGACTGAACAGCGGTTAGGGTTGCGATGCAAACTCGGAATCAATTTCCGAAGAGCTCGCGTCTCGTTCTAATTTAAGAATTGATTGAATCAAAATAGCACAAACACTCGACTTTCTAGAAACTAGTGCTCAAAAAATAGATTGTCATCACATCAGTCATCATCATCACGCAAAAACTATTCCAGTTGCACGTTTCCTAGACTACGTATTATAAGAACACCTGGATAAATGCAGGTCAAACAATAACGGAATATTGCTCTATCACTCCGAGAGAGCAGAAAGTTAAACTACCAATAACGCTTTCTATGATACTATAATATAAGCACGTTTAATTTAATGTGCTATCTCTTTAATATCTATCTTATCTTTCGATATTTGAGCTGCAGACTGCTGCAGTGCAAACCCTAAGTACATTCAGGTTGGGGGCAACGGTCCGCTAACGATTGTGGATAATTTCGTCCTGCGCACAAGTATCGTGTATTCCCCTTACTTTTCAATTATTCCAGTACATTAGTATGCCTTTTGTAATTTCCTTTCTCTTTTCTTACGTGTTCGCTTCTTTATCGGTTTATTTCGCTTTTCAATCATTAGTTGAGCTGATAATAGTTTCTTTACATTCTAATCTAAATACCTACTGAGAAATAGACTGTGCAATTTAGCGTGACCTAAATTAGCAATTATACTGCCCCAGTGAAGATAACAGTTGTAATAGTCTGATGGGAGTCTGTTTAATTTGATTTGTCTTCTCAAGATACCAGCTAATGTGTATAATTTAGGGATAATACAATCTGACTTGCTGTACGCTTTTTCGTGTTCACTTGAGTTGCCTTAAATTATGCATTCAAAGAAGTTGTCGAGCATATTTTTGTAATTTTGTAATCTTCATATCCATTCTCATACGTACTTATTGTAAGTTATACCCACCAATGTCAGACTTGATAATTATTATTACCAAGTATAAGTTCAACGGCTTTTGTTTTCTTGAGGTTGAATTTTAAAATCTTTTGTTCTTTCTCCTTGGATGACTGTATAAGGCAGGATATTCTAAAGGGCATGCAAGCCTGGTTTGATTTGCGTGTTAATATTTTTGTCAATTGGTTGAACCTCGGCCTGTTTAGTCTATCTATTGCAACTGGGTTACAGACACTCGTACTACCAGTTGATTTGATATCGAAGAATCTGAGCTCGATCGTTCAATTGTTTAAAATATGGTGAGGATATAATTGGCACGGGCTTACTTACGTAGGTATCGGATTCTTTGTTCAGGAAGCGAGGGTGTGTCGACCTCGAGTGTGTCTTGACATTCGTATGACAAGGTTCGTTATTCTGTGGCTTACGACACCACTTGGAAGACGACCCCTGTTTGCTTGGACGGATTAGTTCGCAGATTGTGCCTTGATTCTTATCGCTGCTCTCCCGTTGGATAATGCAAAAGTTGTGTTGCGTCCATCATAAAGTTGAACCATCTCTGTGGAGCATCTATATTTTCGATAGTTGAATTATTAATTCCATATACACGAATGTTATTATTGGTAATTCGGTTCTGTGTGAAACAATCAACATTTGATGTTTATGGTTGTTGTGATGGACATCTGGCTTCGGTAAATTACTGTCGATTCGATAGGCAGCCAATCTTCCCCGAGTTATCGAAGGTCGTGACGGGGAACAATGAACCTCATTTGCAATTAAAAATATTCCTCAAACCTTTTTACAAAAATTAAAACATGTTATGTACGTTCACACAGCAGCCCGTTTTATCGTATACGTTCTTGTCTGTATTCGATCACTGAATCAGGAATACTGTCATGTGTGTGAACTTGCTGATACAACTACATCCGCCATCGCCGAATAAAATCATATACGATTAAATAGGCCTGTTAAACGGACTGCTGTGTGACATACCTTCAGTCCGCTCTCCTAGTTTGGTCAAAAATAGAAATTACCTACTTTTTCACGCTTTCAAAACGTGCTTCAACTATAGCTTCAACGGCGCTTTTGCAATAAAATCGGGTCGCCACAGATTCTGAAGACAACAATTTCACTTCATATTTGCTTGTGTTCGCGTCTGAATGTTGCCTGGTTATGTATTTCTTGTTCCTCCACAGGACGCTCGTACTCGATATATTTTCCTAGTTTTCATTCAGCATTGACAGATGTTACCGAAACCCATCGCTAATCGCACGGATTTCAAAACACCATCCTAGGATGGTTAGCGTCCCACACACAGTACTGTGTACATTACATGTGTGTGTAAACACGTGCAGGTTCGTTAACCTGTGTGTTGTGTGCGCATGGGCAATCGCCTCTGTGTGAGGCTGTCAGGCTTCTGGTAACCTGTGCACAGATGGCAAGCTTTGAATGTGTGTAATCTACACAATGGCTATCTATTGCGTCGCGACTAGGGCTTTCGAATACCGGATTTTTTCAATACCGGTATTAATACCGAATGATTTTTTCTAAATACCGGGATTCCGGGATCCCGGTATTGAAAAAAAAATCTACTTTAAATTAGAAATCAACACATAATATCTAGCCAACAAAAGACATCTCAATAATATAATTTTTATACCTATTTATACGAGTACTTTGGTTTACAATTACAAAAAATAAACATACTTAATAAAAATCTAATGATTAAAAAAAGCTTAAATCACAATTTTACTGTCACATCAAGCACGATATCATTGGGCTGCGGCTCTTTCTTCCTGAAATTGCGTTCTAAGGAAAGAAAGAGCATCTAGGCTTTTATCAGAGAGCGAACTTCTTAATCGATTGCATAAATATGTGACTGAGGAAAACGCTCTTTCCGCTTTTACACTTGTTGGCGGAATGCATAACAAATAATTATAAGCCATATCAAGATACATTTCTCGGCCACCTCCATCCAATACTATCATAAACACCCATCCCATTTCAACGCGTACAATAGAATCAATATCAATTACAGTGCTAGAAGAATCTTGCCGTTTAGCCGTCTTCTTTTGAGTTTTAGCTTGAACGACGTTGACCATGACAGACTTAACAGCTTCGCGTTGCATGAGCGAGGACCTGAGGGGAGGCGGAGCGGCCGGGGCATATAGGGAATTTCCCCTCACCCCTGGCGGGCGCCACCGCCTTCCGCACTGTACTTAAAACTTAGAGCAACGTGGGACTTACAGGAAGTCTGATTTAAAATATTCCAAAATAAATAAATGGATAAAAATGTCTATGTGCGGTAGTGATAGTTTATTACCTATTTTGTGTTTCATCATCATCATCAGCCTATATCAGTCCACTGCTGGACATAGGCCTCCCCTAATGAGCGCCATAGCGCCCTGTCTTCAGCTTGCCGCATCCAGCATCTGCCAGCAGTCTTTCGCAAATCGTCATCCCACCTGGTCGGAGGGCGTCCTACACTACGTTTGCCGAGTCGCGGTCTCCACTCAAGAACACGTTTACCCCAGCGGTTGTCGGTTCTTCTCGCGATATGGCCAGCCTACTGCCACTTCAGCTTGCTAATCCTTTGAGCTATGTCGACAACCTTGGTTCTCTGTCGGATGTACTCGTTGCGAATCCTATCCTTCAGAGAAACTCCGAGCATAGCTCTCTCCATAGCTCGCTGGGCGACTTTAAACTGGTGGACAAGCCCTACCGTGAGTGTCCACGTCTCAGCTCCGTAAGTCATGACGGGTAGTATGATTGAAAACTTTCGTTTTCAAGCATTGCGGTATGGATGACGAGAAGACTCGACGTAGTTTCCCAAACGCTGCCCAACCTAGCTGGATCCTCCTCCTGGCCTCCTTCTCGAAATTGTTTTAACCAAACTGCAGAATCTGCCCTAGGTAAGTGTACTCGGAAACAATTTCGAGAAGGTGGCCATGTACGACGACCGGTCCCGGATCAATGAGGCCATTGATCATGACCTTGGTTTTATCCAAGTTCATCCCTAGACCGATACGTCGCGAGGCTGAAGCTAGGCCGTCCAGCATCTGGTTCAGCTCCTCCAGCGACTCCGCCATTAAGACTATGTCATCAGCGAATCGCAGGTGTGAGATGTAACCGCCATTTATGTTGATGCCCTTACCTTTCCAGTCCAGCGTCTTAAACACATCTTCCAACGCGCTTGTGAACAGTTTCGGGGATATGACATCCCCCTGTCTCACTCCTCTGCGCAGTTGGATAGGTTTAGACTGCTGGCCCTGTACTTGGACACTCATGGTGGCGGCCTCATAAAGACATCTCAGCACCTCGATATAACGATAGTCTACTTGGCATCGCTGTAAGGATTCCAGAACCGACCAGGTTTCGACAGAGTCAAAGGCCTTTTCATAGTCCACAAAGGCCAGACACAAGGGCTGATTATACTCTTCGGACTTCTGTATAATCTACCTCACTGTGTGTATGTGGTCTATGGTGCCATATCCTCCGCGAAACCCGGCCTGTTCCGGTGGCTGGAATTCGTCGAGTCTCCTGGCGAGACGGTTCGTGATGACTCGTGAGAAGAGCTTATAGACGTGACTCAGGAGTGTGATGGGTCTGTAATTCTTAAGAAGGGTTTTATCTCCCTTCTTAAAAAAGAGCACCACCAAACTCCCGCTCCACGCCTTTGGCGCATTTTGTGTTTTGTACTAAAATTAAAATAAAATCACTAATACCGGGATCCCGGTTATGAACATTTCAATACCGGTATTAAAAATCTCGAAAAAAAGTCCGGGATCCCGGTATTGGCTGATACCGGGATCCCGGTATTGGAAGCCCTAGTCGCGACTCGCGGGGTATTAGTTCCATAGAAACAAAAGTGTTAGCTGTTTTGATTCGTTGGTCATTATTACCAATTGTGGCACTATCAATGGTGTAATGTAGCTCTCAAAGGTTATAGTCTTGTTTGTTATTGTAGTTGAGAGTTTAATTACCTCACTGAACTTCTTTAAGTGTTGCTGCTAACTAATTTTTTTCGAAATAAGCTTGCATCAATTTGTTTAAAGCTTGGATATCCTATGTACGTACTTAAAAAAACATGTAGAGATCGTTAATAATACTTGGGCCTGTAAAACTTATTGCTTATCATTGTGGCTCACGTATATGTACCTAGGTATTATGTACCTATACCGTGACCGTGGTTTTGCCACCAATAAAATGTAGCGTAATTCAAGTGTTTGGCCTTGTGATAGACTAATCGCTTCAACGTTTTCACTGCTTTACATTTCAAACTCTATCACCAGTTTGTACGGTTTATTTTTCTCTGCGCCTCAAATGAAGCGTAGAACGTTTGCAGTATTGTTTTTGTGATTTACTTCGATATACAGTTTTGCTGCGTTGTTGGTTGTTTACAGATCGATGCTTGGGTCGTTCACATGTTCTGTTCTGAATGTTCGAGATCTGGGTGATAGTGTGACGCGAATTGTGCTCCTCTCTTGCGTATTTGGCTGGACTTCAGGATGTTATTCGCAGGTCTTTCGCCGCCTGACAGCTACGGCTATAAGTCCGAGAACTAATGCACGCTATTTTAGTTTGAATGTGCACGATGTCAAGATAAACTAATGTTATTTGCATCATTTGCAATGAAATATGCCGGCTTCCTTATGACTTAGGATTAAGCTATTCAGTTACAATTTGGTTTAAGATCTTTGCAGTGTTGAATTTATTAATTGGTTTTGTTTGTCTGTTAAATTTCTATGTTGTTTGACGTCTTATTTTCCTCCTCCTCTGCATACCGTATACCGTATAGTAGAGCGAAATAATATTTACATTATGAAGACTTAATAAAAATGATTCAGGATTCTTCGAACTAATAAAATGCGAGTGTGTTTACCATTCGTCTTTATTTTTACAGCTGACAAGATCTGAAACATTTCCGATGTTTGATTCGTGGATGTTTTCGAAAGAGTTGAAAACACTGCGTATTTTTTGATGTTTGGATCAAAACGAGTTTTGACAGTAGTAAAAGTTGATTTCTATTGGTATCATAGGTCCAAAGTCTGAAATGAATGACTAAAGTTGTTACTTTAGTCATTCATTTCAGACTATGAAAAAGACTAAAAAAATAATTTATGGTTATTTTTTAGTCTTTTCCAAGCTAGTTAGTTCTATTCAGTAACATTTCTTCTTACTATCATAAAAATCTATCACTCGACTATAATGAATAATTTGTTTACAAGCAATCCGCATGCCGTCCCCAAAGCTAAGGTTACTATTAACCCTCAACGTCACATCTCCATCTCGAACGCTCCCCTCGAGACCGCGGCGGGTAAACCGACTCTCAGATGAGACGGTGGATGCTTACTAATTGACTCCCCTCGGCGTGCTTGGCAACAAATCTTCAACTCTATACTCCAGTTGTATTCTATGTGGCCCATTAAAATGACTTGGCATGGGATTTATGTCAGGAGAGTCATGATCAGAAACATTACCAACGCCAATTATGTTCAAAAATCCTTAAGCGATTCATTGCTATGGGCGGCTTGCTAATAAACTTTCCACGTCGAATTTGGCTGAAGTAACTGTGAACTGAACTAACAAACCTATATGTGTGCACTTTCACTATAAACTACCGTGGTTCCGGAAATACTAGCTCTACACTATACTACGCACAAGAACAAAGTTATTTGTTTCTAGAGACTTTCACATCTTAAGTCTACGCACTAAAATCGACGGGCCGGTGACAAGCTCAAAAAACGCCCAAGTTGGCTGCCTACAATCCGCTAAATTGGATTGTAGGCTCTATATAAGTCCGAGAAAGACAAAACAGTTCTCAGGAATTGCCTAAAGCTCAGAAATGGTTAAAATTTAAAGGGTAGTAGTTGAAATGGGCTATATTTGTGTTATATGTCAGTCCCTTACCTTACCCCATTGTTCCCAGGTCATGGCAAAACCCACAAGGACGCGGCGTCGGTTCGTGCGACGCACCCGATTCCGGCCGCCTGCGGTCTCTACTACTTCGAGGTCCGCATCGTGTCCAAGGGACGGGACGGGTACATGGGCATCGGCCTGTCAGCACATGGGGTTAACATGAACAGACTGCCTGGTATGTGGGCCTTACAATTATGTCTATTGTAGACTAGGAAATCTTGCGCGATGACGCAGGCATATCAATTTTTTTTCTATATTTTACCTAATAGCATTTGAAAGTTTCTTCACTTCTACAAAAGAATGAATTGGTCAAATGTCAAGGTTCTTTCTGGCTAAACAACGTACCTAATTCATGAAGTGGTTTTCCATACCATGTTTTGCCAAGTTGTATTGATCTGAGATTCTACGTTTCCCCAATAAACAGCTTCTCTGTGTTAACAACTATGCATTTATATTTATTTACATATTTATCCCATTTCCCCCCATACCCCTTGGTAACATGACTCAAATTCCCAAGCTCTATTGAGCTAAACACCACCATAAATTCTTCTTGATATAGTTTAAGAATCGTCTGTCTCAGGCTGTCAGAAGACCGGCGCGGCGTTGGTTGTACGTAAATACAACCTACTCATGCTGAGACAGTGACCGCTTTGTGACTCAAGCAAGCTGTTTTCTTTTCTTTGTTCTCGTTATTAAATTGTATGTTTCTGAGTTTCAAATAAACGTTTCTATCTATCTTATTTCTTGCAGGGTGGGACAAACACTCGTACGGGTACCACGGCGACGACGGGCACTCGTTTTGCTCATCCGGTACCGGCCAGCCTTACGGGCCCACCTTCACCACTGGTGACGTCATAGGTTGTGGCGTGAACCTCGTCGATAACACCTGCTTCTACACCAAGAACGGACACCATCTCGGCATCGCCTTCAGAGGACTGCCGGTGAGAAGTCTTAGCTATGTTTTTAGGTTCAAGGACGTTTATTTTAAGCTTAGCATTATGTACCAGAATGACGCGATAATGTTTTTTCGACGACTATGCAAATCGTTTTCCGACCGGTTTCTCTGGATCAGATCATCACCTTCAAGACCAGGGCCCTAAATTCCACTAAATTGTACTAAAACTATAATAACGTCTCAGAATGTCAGATTTTGGCATTTTAACTTTGATGAAAGAAACTACAGATGGAGGGATGCGTGTAAAAAGTGTCAAGATTGAAACCATTCTATCAATCTCTCCGTGCAAATAATCATCATCAAAGTCATTAATTACCGTCGAAACCACCTTATCCTCTCCAGCCAAACCTATACCCCACCGTCGGTCTGCAAACCCCGGGCGAGGTGGTGGACGCCAACTTCGGTCAGCAGCCCTTCGTGTTCGACATCGAGGACATGCTGCGGGAGCTGCGCGCGCGCACACGCCTCGCTATCGACGAGTTCCCGCTGCCCGATGAGCAGGGGCAGTGGCAAAATGTCTTACACAGGTAAGGAATCACACTACCGCACTTAAAAATGCGAAATTTTGGGTGGAAGGATGGATGTTTGTTACGTCTTTTGCACGCCAAAACTACCGAACGCAATGCTGCTGAAATATATAGATAGATGTTGGTATAGACCTGGAATAACACTTAGTTTTTATCCCAAAATCATTAATAAATCATTTCCCATGGGATGTAAATAGCCTTAGACCGTTCCCATAGAAATAGTCCTTCCCCATAGAAATAGAAATAGTGCATGCTAAGCTGCGCACTTTATGGCCCAGACTAGCGCAGGACCGAGGCGAATGGCATAAACATAGAGAGGCCTATGCCCAGCTGTGGGTCGACAAGGGCTGATGATGATGATGATGTTGATGAAGCCGCGATAAGAAACTAGTTACAGTGTTAATTGACGGAACAACCATATGGCCATGTTGAGAATAGTTACCTATCTCATGATATAATATGACTATCAGAGCAACTTCTCCAAGTTTGTGCCAACAATAACAGTTGTAGGGTTTCGTCGAAGGTGTCAGACTTCAACTAGGGCTGGTTGGTAATTATGTATTCTGTGGTATTTCTCGAAAATAGGCGGCGACTATATACTATTATCTAATCTATACAATCCTGGAATATGCAAAATTTTAATATCTAATTTGAACCTTATTCCAACGGCACAATGTCGTCGTCGCTTACAACAGTCCATAGGTTGGGTAGTATGGATATGGATCACCCATGACGACTGAGGTCATTGTAAGTCTCTTTTCAAGGGACTCATTAAGTTGACCAGCCTTATTTGTGGATTGGAATAGATATAAGCTAATATGAAATATTCATTTCCAGAATGGTGTCGTCATACTTAGTCCACCACGGCTACTGCGGCACCGCACAAGCCTTCTCCCGTGCTACGGGACTACCTATAGAGGAAGATATTAATTCTATTAAAAATAGACAAAGTAAGTTAAGTACGAATTTGTTCTGAAAACCCTGTTACATAATTTTCTATGTATATAATTTTTGCAGCAGGATTAGCGTTGGGGACAATACAGAGCCTTGTGATATGATTAAAGTTCAAGCCCATATTATAAGAACTGCTACCATACACGACGACGGTTCTTATGCATCTGCTCGATAAAAATCTAGTAACCCATTCACGCAAACCCAGGCAGTCTAGTGTCGCTGTCCAATAGATTCTTCACGTTGAAAAATCTCGGTGCTTGACGCGATCAAACGCCTTCGCTATATCCATGCTTACATCCAGTGTCCCACCTTGATTCTCGATTGCGCCCAAGGGTCACCAGTCGAGCTTCCGGGGTGCAAACCGTACTGAAGGTAGCTATGAAAATCGAGCCGCGATATTGCTGGACTATTGACACATCATAATCTACCCAAGCTGCCTGCGGCCAGGTTGCTCAGGTCGAGCCCTGTAAATGTCTCACCAAGACTCACTATGGCTGAAGGACCCGAAACTGATCTTAACCGACTCTAAATCCTGTCAAAACTCTGCGGTATTTACTGCTGCTTCACTCCAATATTTACACGAAGTTCCAATCTAGGACTTTGTTAACGTCGATCGCTCTTGTTACAGAAGTATCAATGCTGATAATGTCAGGCCGTATCGGAGAAGCCATCGAGCTGACGCGGCGGCAGTGGCCGGGCCTACTCGAGCGCGACCAGGAGCTGCTATTCCTGCTCAAGTGCAGGCAGTTCGTGGAGATGGTCAACGGCTCAGACTCACAGGTACTTACCAAAGTGGTTACTAAGGCGACTACAGAACTATGATTATAATAATGCTGGACTATCTACACAACATTATCGAGCTCCAAAATAAGCAGAGCTTGTTATATTTATGAGATAATTGATATGCTTAAAACATATGTTTTATGTAATAGATTATTACTATATAAATAATCTATTATTTAATAAAATAATCTATTAATATAAATAATCTAGTAATATAATTTAAAAAATGTATCTATGCATGTATGTAATATTACATGCATAGATACATTTTTTTAAATTATTCATAAAAACACCCAGAAGAAATATAGCCAGATCATACAAACATTGAACAAGCAACTACTTTATATCTGGGATATGTGGCCTACTCTGTTCAAGTAGAGTTTATGACTCACTGGTAATCTGCTAAATGTCCGCGACAGATGCAAGTCAGTTGTCCTGCTCCTCTTGTATAGTTCTGAGGAGCCTCTCAATTCCCATCTAGTTATCATTATCACACATAGTGGTAGATTTATCTGCTCTGCTGCGCTCTACGCGACGTCGTCTTCGAGAGCGTCTAGCCACTCAATATGTCTTTTCGCACTACATCTCTCCACCGTGTCCTAGATCCTTGGTCATCCGCTAAACTAAACAATATCATGAATACCTACCAGAAGTCACTAAAATCTGCACTCCTGTATTAAAACCCTACTTTAATATTCCAGGTTTGCGACGAAAGTGAAGACGGCACAATATGCGGCAACGGAAACGGTGTCGCAACCTCCGTCATATCTCACACGAGCCGCGCGCCCGCGGACCCCGCGGCCCCCGCGGCCCTCAGCAACGGAGACAAGCGGGAGACGAGCGATACTCACACTAATGGTACACGTAATAACGAACAGTTTGCCTTTTTTTTTGGACAATCCATTCAACATCTAGCCCCAAGCTAAGCAGAGCTCGTGTTATGGGTACTAGGTGACGAAACATAATACAATACATCACATATATAGTTTTTTTTATAAATACCCAGAACAGCCGGAACAAATTATTGCAGATCGTACAAACATTTGTCCCAGGGAATGGAACACGCGACCTCCTGCGTCGCAGGTGGACCTTTGCCCGCCACGGAACAGAGGTCATCGGTCTTTACATCGACTTATTTCTCTGAACAAAGCAAGCGCCATTCTATTAATCTAACCCTAAACGATGAATGGCTTGTGTTACGGGTACAAGATGACTGACATCGTACTTCACTTTTTGAGTCCCAGGTGATCTTTACCGAAGACGCGAGAGCGACACTTTTAAAAATATGGGTATCGAACATTTTGAAAGTTTGTGAAAAGCTAGGCGTTACTCAGGGCATCCTGTGTACAATCCACACAGTAAAATCAGCCCCAAACTAGCAGTAACTAATTCTTTATATATGTAATGTGAAAAACAAAAAAAAATGTATTTATTTAATGTTTGTAAGATAACAGAAGCTCTGCTTTCCTTGGGGCAAGAATACGGTTGATTCTTATTATCTAACCTCTATTGATGTTCATTTATTTTCAGGTACGACAGAGATAATAGAAGACAAAGCTACGGCGTGCGGTGACGTAGAAATGTCTCCACCGCCCACCAACGGAGCACATGACGAAGGTAAATACAAACAAACATACATACAAACACATAAACAATCTTATAAGTATTTTGGGCTGGTAGAACCCCTACTTACTCGTTCTTATTCCTGCAACTCAGCGACCCAAAGTCTGTCTTGCTTTCAAAGAACGTCCCTTTGGGAATGTCAGCTTATCTATCTGTCGCCGCCGAATCGTAGAATCAGCCCGTTTATACAATTCCTAGGCGACAGGACGGCACATTTCAGATAAATGCTTATGCCGATTTTTGAATGATCAACGTTCACTTGCTAGTCATTGGTTCTATTTCTGAATACTGGCGTATTCAGAATACGTCAATGAGCGGCAGAAATTATGTGCGAGTGTGCACTGGATGTCGTAGGTAGAAAGATCAACTGTTCAGTGTGTTATGTTGATTTGCATCTAGTACACAGGCAGAAAAATGTTTCGTGTGTCGTAAACGAAACGACATATTTTGACTCGAGGCAACCTTTACATCAAGTCGCAAGCAGTGCGGCAGGCGCGTGCTAATGTGAAGTTTGCCCTACTCAGACTTGCGTCTACCCCCTTAAAAATATTATAACGAAGTATGTGCGATGTGGTCGCTGAGTGAATAAATAAATAAATATAAAATAAATAAAAATCATTTATTTCAGACCCAGTTGATCCATAGATATACCAAGCACAAACTAAAGCACTATGTGAATGGCGTAATTATGAAGGCTTGCTCAGTCATTGATCTTTGCTTGAGTGACGTTTATGCCATAGAAAAGGGTTACTCAAACAAAGATCGATGACTAAGCAAGCTTTTGTATTACGAGCCTTAAAGGGTCTTTGAAAATTGATTTAAAATAAGCACAGAATAATAAGGTAGAATTTAATTTGGGGTGAAATTATTGAGAAACTATGTTGGGTATTGAATTTATGTTTTTCAATATGGCTAAAATTATATAATTTGTTTATTTATTATTGAATTACACCAATTGGCAATATGTATATCCAAATTAATTATACAAGTAACCTTTATTTTACAGCAACTTTAAGCGTTAAGATTTTTGTAAAATATGATTTTTAATATTATTTATTGTTTGCACACCATAATCATTCATTATTTTATTTTATTTCTTTTAGAAACATATCATTTTATTTTTATTTTGCTGGTTGCTTTACTTAGCATGTACGATTACATATATATCGTATTATTAATATAAAAAGGTACTAAATTATATATATCTATGCTATATGTAATGTACCTACTAAATGGAACCATCCCACCCCGATTAGTATGTTTCTGTCTAAGTGTTAGCTGTATTTAGCATTGCTTATGCTAAAACCGTAGATGACTTAGACCTTATTATAACCCACTGTAGACCTAACCTAGGTCTTACAAACCTAACCAGAAAGGGATATCAAAATGTCTAACCGTACAATAGTAAAAAAAACTAACCCTTTGTTTTTTTTCTGTATTCCACAGAATGAAACGAAATTATCAAGCGAAATTATGCTTGATGTTTTTTTGTATAGTCAATAGACCGTCGATTGACCACAATCTCACCTGATCTAAATATTGTCCGTAGTTTGTGCCTTATGCCGTTGTAATAAGTGCATGGTCTCCGATAGGCTTCTTACTCACAGCTCATGTAACATGCATTAGATCGCATACACCGGCACTTGTCATTTTATTTGTTGAGTCATCGCTTCAGCATGCTGAAGTGGGTTTGAGATGCAAGCGATTCTGGTCCTTGTTTTCTGAGGACTTTGTCATAGTTTTCTGTCTGGGTTTGTTTGGTTTGCATCTTGAATTCATCGCATCTAAGGCTGTCGCAGCGATCCAGTCAAAGTACGGAAATGGTAAGTTTAATTAAACGGTAGAAAACAATACTGGGTACTGTAATATTTCTACGACGAGCTTATGTCAGTAAATAAATTTTACATGAATAAATTCGCGTTAATTTTGCCTGTTTGCAGGAAAAATACCACTGCTGTGTTAGTAGTCAAAACGAAACATCTTTACCTAAGAAACTTTTTCCTAAATTTAAGTTTTCCGTTAAACTTGTGAATGGTCGCTACGGCAGCGTTAGATGAATGCGGGTAACTTAAGGAACGTGATCCAATCAATGGGTTGCATGACATTTCTTTAGTTTTGGGTATATCTGCTCAATCGTTGAGTAACTTGGCTCACGCAGTTGGGTAACGCAGCATCACCATTTAGCGTTTACCGTTTTAACTCTAGCGTTGGATAATGTAGCTCAACCGTTCCGCTCACCCGTTGGACTCAGTTCTAACTCGGCTTTGGGGCCGTGTTGTGGCCTTATGGATGGCTAAACTGTTTAATAATCCATCAAACCGTTGGGTAACTTTATTTAATCGTTGGGTAACTCGGCTCAACTCTAAAGCAGTGAGTACCTCGTTTCAACGCTAGAGCGGTGGTTAACGCGGTGGGTAACGTGCCTCAACGCTAGAGCAGTGACTAACGCGGCTCAACGGTCAGGGTCCTACCCATATGGGTAGTAATAGTATATCGGTGGCTAGGTCGCTGAGGGCTCCGTGGTTGTAGGTAGCGCGGCGCGGCTGCCACTGCTGAAGGGAATGCCGGGCGTCACGGCCTGCCTCGCCGCGCTCATGCACCACTCCACAGAGGGTAACACTGTACAGTTGGTCGCGGTAGACGGAATGTGATAGATAGGACATTCTCTTTTCGTTACACCTATGAATTAGATAAACATGACGATTGGTTTCGGGGCCTATTAGGAAAACATAAATCGAAGTTTCTGACTCATGTTCGATAATCTTATGTAAGCGCCATAAGAGTTGGTTTTCCTCCAAAACAAATCATAAACTTCGATTATCCTTTTCCGAGTAGGCCCCTTCGCTGGTTAGAGCTCGCTACGATCGAAATTGTACTCCAGAATCCTTCACCTCAATAGATTCAAAACCCTTGCTGTGAATGTATAGTTACCGCGCTGATTACTAAACCTCACATAAGGTCTTTTCTCCAACATAATTTCCTATACAATATTGATTTCTGGCAGTAATGTATTTTGAATTAGGAACTCGGAAAAATTAATATTATTCCGCAAATTAACACAGAAAGTTATTCTTCAGACCTCGCTACGCTCTTCTCTTGTATCCTTCACTCCACTCGAGAATAGCGACGATTCTCATTTAAAATAATGAACTATCCACGGTTCCTTATACTTTCTCTAATGTTTCAAAGGGTTGACAAAAGATAATAACTGTCTTTCACGTTCCGTCGAAGCGGTGTAAATTGTTTTCGTGAGTATCTACTACGCGGTCTACGCGACTTTACGATTTGAACGCGCGTACATTCCAAAATTATTTCTAAAAATGGCCAATAACTTTATAATATAAAATATTTTCTTACAAACGCTACTAAAAGAATTAGTTCAAAATTAAACATATTGATCGGCAAAATGGACGGATTCGAATTTACGCGCGTTTTTATGTATTTTATAAGAGCTGGTAGTTTAGAGCTTGCGTCCAGACGTTTGTTTAAATTCGAAATAGTGTTTTGGGCCAATTCCTTTAAACAAAACATGTCGAAAATATTAATTGGGCTGTTTTGTAAAAGTCCTTCAAATAAATTTCGATAGCTAAACTTTATTCCAAACAAAATAATAATTTATAAATGTTCTATAGAACTTTTCTATGCTACTAAACGCACATTGCGCAAACCAAATTGCACGTTTTTTCTACTAACATTTGTAAAATAGTATGTAGTTACAAAACGATGGTAAGTAAAGTAATAAATTTGAAGTCTAAATTATACATTTTTCAACTTCATTTCTATAAAACATCCGCCGTTTTGAAACGGAAACTCGTCTTACTATATGCGAGATATTTCATGATTAACTAAGTTGAAAAATGTAGCATGGATTATTGTATGAACTTTTCTATCGCATGTGTTTTTTGTATGGTGTCTTTATTCTCCGGGATATGGGATGGTCAGTAAATAAGTTATGTTTACTATTATTTATTGTGTTCTGTCTGCTTATTACTATGAACTTTTAATATAAATATCTTATTATATGTATTTGAAATGTCAAAAGGTTTACT
The DNA here is from genome assembly GCA_947086465.1 of Eupithecia exiguata. Lineage (NCBI taxonomy): Eukaryota > Metazoa > Arthropoda > Insecta > Lepidoptera > Geometridae > Eupithecia > Eupithecia exiguata. Next base: position 2,687,701 of record OX352241.1, on the reverse strand, counting down.
GAATCACTGCATGGCAGTGAAAAACACAGAATTTGGAGAGAATTTTACACGATTTTTTGATGCACTATTTGTTTGAGAACAAAGAGATCTCGATCATCTGTATTTATTTCATAGAACATACTTTTGCAAAACGAAGTAATTTCGACCAAAGGAAAATATATTCATACTTACTAAAAAAAAACAACCCAACACGGAATTTATCGATAAACAACGTATTCTTTAGAATGTACCACTATTAGGTGCCGTTCAGGTCGACATTGCTTTGTTCCAAATCAAACTTCACTACCATTACAATAACGTCTATTATAAAACACTAGACGCAGACGGCTGCAGTTCCCGCGCGTCCGTTGAACGAATGCTCGCGTTCGGACGAGACCTCTACGCCATGAGTCAGAAACTTCAGCAGGATCTATGCCATAAGATGTTAGAGGTAAGGTCTACCTTACATTGCTTATTCATGATGGGTGATAATAACATACATAGGCTAAAAAATTGGTTTACGTAAAAATACAGAGACTGGTAGGTACATAAATATTGACTGATAGAAGTGAATGGAGGAAGAAAATATTTGGTGCTGATCTTGCTTATGTAGCTAATAAAGAAGACGAATGCTCGTTGTCTGAGCATCGAACAAACATCAAAGTGCTTTATTTCCTTTAGATCTTACAGGACTCTTGGACACGTCACGTAATTCAAATGACACAAGTAAAACTAGGAAATTAAGTGATCACTTTGATTTTTTGTTCACTGCAATCTTACTATCTAAGGTACCTACGTAACCTAAGCATACAATACTGTCTACAATTTCAATTGATTCGTCTTAAAAGTTGACAAGCCTTAATTGGTTTTAAATTAAGTACAATAAATCTAAATGTATTTGTTTGTTTAGGTTTCGTTATGCAAAAAATTATTGACACTTAACCAATGGACTGGTATTGCATTTAAATCGACAAAATTTGTGTTGTCTAATCATCTTAAAAATTCAAGAAGTATCATCAGCAAACAATACAATCTCATGATTATTTTTAACGAGATGAGGCAGGTCGTTTATGTAAACTAAAAATAGGAAAGGACCGAGGATAGAACCCTGTGGTACACCCATTGTCACTACGAATTCCAAAGACCGTTTCCCATTATAGTCAACTCTTTGTATCTTGTCTGTTGACTCATTGTCACTCAAGTAAGAGGTAAGAAGATCCAAAGAGGTGTCCTTTATTTCACAGTGATGTAGTTTCCTGTTAAATGTTGCATGATGTATACAATCGAATGTTTTGACGGGTCGCAAAACACCTAAAGCAACTTGCGACTTCCCTCAAGTATCAAAAGGTCGCAGTGATATTAACCAAAACCACTACTTTCAGTCGCCTCAAATAATTTATAAAACGTACGTCAACGCATTCCGTTTACGTTCACGATAATAACGTGCCGTGCGTATATGGTTATGTTTCAGAACGCATTCAGCCTGTTGGCGTACAGCAACCCATGGGATAGCCCCGTGGGCTGGCAGTTGGAGCCCGTGCAGCGAGAATCAGTTTGTGAAGCGCTCAACTCCGCTATTCTAGGTAACATCCATGTTATCAGTTCATATAATGTCTTCTGCTGTACAAAAGCATTCTCCAAACGACGACGCCACGAATAGCGATCCTGAGCAGTTTCCATATCATAACATAGCTTTCGTATACACTCCGTTGAAACACGACGGCTGCGAACGGTTGTCTGAAGAAAGCTTTAACGTCTGTGCTGTTACATGTGTCTAGGTTTGCGAATGCCAGGGATTCTAAGACTACAATGAGCAGTTGATTATTATTTATCTCCAACACCCCAACATACTGTTCGTTGACCGCACATTGGCTGTTATCGCCATGCGCAACTGGGAGTTCCGTGAAACACGGGGCACTCAAGGAATTGCTAGGCAGACACATCCCTGTAGCTTATGCCTCAGAACGGTAGCTAAAATATCTGACGACTGTATAAGGGTAGAATTTTCTTTGTTTTCCAGAGAGCAGCGGCATGGCATGGCGGTCGCCAGTGGAAGGCAACGTGGCGCATCTCCGCGATCTGCTGGGTCGCATGTCGCGCGCTGCGCTCGGCGCTTGTGCGTTTGCAGATCTACCCGCGTTGCTGAGACACTAGTGACACCACTCGACTTTAAAGGGAACTAACCGGCGTCGTCATCTTCGTCCACCCGACATTAGCTGGGATAAATAAGCTCTAATTGCTAATAGCGTCACTACGAGCCGCCGCTAGCGACACCAACCGACACTTGCCGGCATTTAGCAAGGCCAACCGGCCCTGGCGCCACCAACCGACACTCCCTGACACTAGCGTCACTAACTGGCATAAAATCAGACTTGCCCGCGCTGAGACACTAGCGATACTAGCGACATCAACTTCAATAGCCGACACTGACCAGCCCTCGCTACCACTATCGTCTTATCAACCGGCACTAAACCCAAACGGCAACACTTACGCCGCTTATCTGAGCTAGTGCTACCAACTCATGTGAACGGCACCATACCTTCTATACTGTGATAGCCGGTATGCGATACCGAATTTATCGTACTAGTTGATGAGTCAGCGAATTTATTGTGCGGTTTTGAGAGCCGCAATGAGCATACCAAATGTGCCGCACCATTTTGCTGAAGAGACTAACTTGGACCATCATTGACTCGTGCGGATTCAAATCTATTACCTTTCGCAAGATGGTATTATCGTAAGCCACGTGCCAAGTAACCGCTCACTGATAGCATTCTCGTTAGTCTTATTTAAGACACAAGACGCAAGCCTGTGAATTACTAGCAAGTACTAGCGTTTTTCATAACAAAATGACTTTTACAAATTTGAGTTATGGGCGAACCGATTACTGAGCCAAGTGTGGCCTCGAAATTCTATGTCCTAACAGAATTTTACGGTTAGAGCCAAAAATAACCCACTTTAAAGGTTAAGAACTTGAGCATTGAGACTCTTCGCTTGCTTTTTACTCGAATTTTGTAAGCATTAATTGAATGATTGCGTCACGAAATGTGTAAGCGCCTATTTGTGCCACCGTTGCATAACTAGATCATCATAAATCGGCTCTTGAAATAAAGCTTCTACCACAGTGTACCAGCGAAATGTGGTTGTGATTTTATACACCTAACTACTTGTTTTAACTTCAATTCGAATTGAAGAAAATTTTATCAACGACCCTTGAGTAGAATTACCTGATTTAAAGTTTTGTGTAGAAACAAAGCTACAGAAACTAAAAAAGACTTAAGAATCAATCGCTTTAAAGGCCATCAAATATAGATTGTCTGTAATGTAAATAAAGATCAATTCCTCGACCAAACGCACATTGGATGCTTTCAACTCACAATTGAGCCTTCACAGGCGTATAACACGCTATTTTAGCTTTTAAACTAATGTAATATAGTATTTCTTTTCGCTTGGCAATGTGATGCTTGGCTATCGGATAAGGCTGGAGGAAAACATCACTTGATTTAAAATTTAACAGTATAAAAGATTATTATCAATTTGTGTGCAACGTTTGATATTCGACTGCAGTATCATTGAATTAAGGTCAAGCAGTTATTGTTAAATACCAAGCTCCAGATATCAGTTTCAGCGACTCAAGCCATTTAAAAAAGTAAAGTGATACGCAAATGTGTTTTGAAAGTGTGCTCCGGGTTGACCTCAACGAAATGGACGTTGCAATGAGTTCTCATGGAATTTATATAGAGCTAGTGATGTGATTACGGACTGTATAATGAATGAATTACACAATATAATAGAGATATATCGTCTTATATAGTATAGAGGTAATATAGAGTATGGGACGCGGGGCACTGTTGTTTTGTGATTAATTTTTAATGTGTTCATCGTGGGTTTTATAAATAGCTCGGAGGGACTGAAAGAAGTTGTTTTTGAAGATTGTTTTATATTAATGAATATGTCGTGCTTGAACCAATATTTTAAATAATAAGGCGTATGTTCTACGCATTTGTGAATCTTTCTTCGTATCCCACAGAGATGAAATAGACCAGCTTAATTTGCATTTACGCAAAATGCAATACATTTTCCATATGTAATATATACATACATAAATGCGTAGAGATATTATAGTGGTGATAATCAAGAGCGTAACGAAGTAATCATAATAGTTGTAAATTGTGCGTACGTATGCATATGTTGATAAGACTTGCAACAGTGTCGCCGTTCGACGGGCGGAGCCGCGGCAAGCCACTAGCCACTAGCGATGCGGGGAACACGCACAGGAATCAGAAACAACTACAATTTCACATAAAACTGCTTATAAACTTATAAACGATCAAGATTTTAAAGAACAGATTTCATTTTAGCGTAGTTTTGCCTTTGAGCTTTGTCACATATAATATGTAAAATTTCACTATTCGTTGGCAGAACGGTATACTGGTTTAAAGTTTTTGATATTAGAATCAATTCAGATGGCACAAAATCGTAACCAAACTAATATGACAGCACTTAAAATGTTGCGGTCCTTTTCTTAACGATCGAAATTAAAATTATGCCATAATTTTTAGTGCTGTGAAATATTTTAGTACCGTCATAATTGAGACCATGTTTATTTGCATGATTTTAACCTCTAAAATACACTCATTAGCGATGTCCCGACCGAGTCCAGGATGTGTCTCAAGAGTCTGTGAATGTTCCCTGCATAGTGGCGACGGCGAACACACGGCCAAACTTCACGTTTTATTTAACAGTTTTAAATGGCTAGCTTTTTGTAACTTTTTGTCTGTCGAGAGTTGGGTCAAGTATGTAATCTACACCTTATGCCTATTTCCTATGGATTAGATACGTTGCTACGGAGTTTGTCAAACCCACCATATTGGTTAGCGGAGAATCAAGTGATCCTGTTGGTGGGTTTTTCATTTTGCAGCCACATATGAAATCTGATGGAAAGGTCTGATGTGATTTTGCAAGTTTGTAGGATGGGTTCTCTGAAAAGCTCTTTCTCTGTTAGAAAGATCCGCGGGCGCTAGTTTTAAAATAAGACTGTCACTCTTAAATAACTACTCTATCTTGTAAATAATTAGTTGTTCAGGGCTTGACTAGGATATCTAGTTTCTAGACAACGTGAAGTTTGTCTGTGTGTCTTAGGCAATGTGTATAGGAGTCAGTTTCCTTCAGCATTCATCGCCATCCATCAATGTACTGTAAATGATCTACAATATTGTTCTTATTGTATTGTTTTCTTTTTTAATAATATATTGTGTTTAAACGGCCGTTGTCTTTGATTTATTATCAACCTTATGTCCCAAATGATATCCATACTCCAACACCTTTGTAGGTAGGTAACTAAGTAGGTAGAAAAGAGCTTAAAAGTACGATAAGATACTTAAGGCTGTGGTATGGGTCAAACTAGCGCCGCCACCTATTTAATCTTATGATTACGTTGAACAAAGGAAATTTCAAAAATCCATCGTACAGTTTGTGATACCTATTATAAGCTTTTTTTAATGCCATAGTTTTATTCTATTAGGTTTAGGCAGAATATCGAAGTTGCCCTTGGTGGCCACCAATATCTATTTTCGATTTTCTGGCTAAACTAAATAAAGTAAAACTATTACAGAGGCATTAAAAAAAAGCTTATAATAGGTATCACAAACTGTACGATGGATTTTTGAAATTTCCTTTTTTCAACGTAATAATAAGATAACGTAGGTTGTGGCGCTAGTTTGACCCATACCACAGCCTTAAGTTGGAGGATCATTATTCAGATCCTGTTTCGTCCCAGTTGCGTAAAACTTGAGAAGTCATGATCATCATCTCTGGCCACAAAGTTACCCGCTAAAATTACCTTTACGCATTCACTGACCATGCTCGGCGGTGCGACTCCGAGGGGCACGCCGCCGCGCGCCGCGAATAGGTGCTGCAGATGGACCATGTGCGCCTTGGGTCGTGAAAGTGTTTCTGCTTAGCTTCCTACGATGCGAACCGCGCACAGGAGCTTTTGAGTTGATAGCACTCGGTACGGTAACATGTGTTACCGAATCACACTAATATTATAAACGCGACTGATCGGGCTGAAGTTTTGCATACGGGTAGTTCTAGGTCGGGAATAAAACATTGGCTTCTTATCCCGTAAATGAGTTTGCATAGGATAGATATAACCTTGAACAATGCGTGCGAAGCCGCGGGCAGAAATTATAAAACGAAGCTCGAATCCTAAAGAATCTAACCTAAATCGAACAAGGGCCTACTGCTTGTCCATGCTAAAAATCAAAATCCAACGATGGTAGGTCTAGGTACCTATAATAAGTTCGAATAAATTTCGAGTGGTACCTACCAATAAATAACGTCTCCCTTCCATTCGGTATAAGTACAACAAGGCAAGGGTTAGTTTCGAATCAAAAGCAATTTATCTCCACCCTATAACTTGTTAAAATATTTCTAAAAAACTGTCTGAAATGGCGCCAGCCGAAACGAATCATTGAATAATTATGATAATTGTTAAAAAAATTATCTAGCAAATTCAATAAATTCCAAAGGGGACCGATTCGCTACCCCTCTGGAATCCAATGATTTTCATTAATTTATGTTGCGAATCGGTTTTGATAAAATCGGAAAAATCCGTAGGGCGGGAATTTAATTACGGTTTTCCCAATATTTCATGCCGCCCTCGCAATCTGGGTGTGGCTTTGTGTTTGTCAATGTTTCATATATACCTACTGGTTTCAGCTATCGAGATTTATAAAAACTGCAATCTTGTCAGGATACGCCTTATCCTGACAAGATTGCTATTGACTACACGATCCTGAGTTTACATAGGTACCTACCGTACCTACCTACATACAGTAGGTAAATACAAAATTCAAATCAAGAGCCTTTCCACAGATGGCCTTACCTACTTCAAACTGAAAATAAAGGGGAAGATGTGTATAGGTAGGTACTTAGGTACCTCGATTGGTATTCTATTGGTATTCTTCTACCCCAGTCCAGTAAAACGTCAGACAAAATATAAAAATCTGTAAATTTCCGCCAGAGTATATAAATCAGCCGCCCCGTGGCCGCTGGATATAAATCCAAATGCAGTTCGTATTTAATATTGGCAGAGTATAAATTTTTCTCGCATTGCTCAAACAGAAATGCTATCTATGTTCCGTCAGCGGACCGGCGGGGCCGAGAAATTGAATGAAAACATTGAATATTTATTCTGTGAAGATGCCAGTGCAGCTCGGGGCGAGGCAAAGAGCTAAAAAGAGCAGATAAGCCACGACCGACGCCCTTCATAGAAATGTCTACGTTGTAGTTCTACGGCGTAGCCCTGCGTAGCAAAGTCTACGTCGTACACTACAATTTAATGTAGAGTTGTAGGGCGTAGCCCTACAACCGTAATGTTTAATATCGTAATGTGTTAATGTTTTACGTTATAGACTTACATTTACTGTAGAGTTCTACGGCGTAGCCCTGCTTAGCAAAGTCTACTCGTAGATCACAATTTAATGTAGAGTTCTACGGCGTAGGCCTGCGCGTAGCGAAGTCTACGTCGTAGACGTACATTTGATGTAGAGTTCTACGGCGTAGCTCTGCAGCGAAGCCTATATCGTAGACCTAAGTAGCATGCTCTTGTACGTAGACGCTACGTAGCAGAACCTATGGCGTACCTATCCTCTTAGTTTTCTAAGAGGATACGCTGGCAATATCAAGAATCAGTGGTCAAAATGTAAAATTTTAAAAAGTTTACGATAGTACCTATCTCTCCCCTCAACTCTTTGCGCCGAGATCATCTTGCGGCTCTCCTTTTAATATTTGATCTGCATATTTATAAATCTGGTCGGGTCGGCGTGTTTGTACATTTATAGTTTATTCCTCTGTCCGCTGTCCGAGCCGTAACTCGATCCCCTATTGTTTGAAGGACTCGGCAAGACACAGCTTTGGGGTTTCGCCTCACTATTTCTCAATAGACTCAAAATGGTTTATGTGCGTAGCATACGAGTTGAGATGGCGTGTGTTTGCGTGGTGTTGTGTTGTAAATCTTCGGAGAATGTATTCTGCGGGTAGATTGCTAGGCTAGATTTAGTGTTTGTCTACAAATTACATAGTACAGTAAACTTTAAAGTGTATAGTATCCACCCCTTCAAAATTATTCGGACCTTTATCATATTATAATAGTTATTTTGTGCCATTTAGGCTAGGTATAGGTATATGATTAAGGCTAGGTATTGCAGCAGAGGCCGCGCTGTAATTTTTAGAACCTTAGAATATAGTAATTAAAAATCTGAAAAAAAAGTTATATGTTACAGTCAAAGTCACATTCAGTTACAACTAACAGATCTAATGAACTTCACGTGATAGAAAAAAATCCCAAGTTTACCCCTTTATTTCTCATGTTTTTTCAATATTATGAGTTATGTATGACGGAACTAATGATATTTCAAAGAAACAAAATGGACTTAACTAAAGATACTAGGTACCTACCTACATGTTTCTTAACAAATTAGCAGATTTTCATTTGATACGACTTCCTTGATTCGCAGCATTTCCTTTTGTATTGTATTTTGTGTTTGTGTGGTACGATAAAGAGTTTATTGATTGATTGATTTATAAAGAATTAGAATAGAAGAATAGAAGATATTTTATTTACCTTAAAACTACTATACACAATAACCTTAAAAACTATGTTAATTAATACTACTTAAGTAACAAATTGGATTTGTGCGTAGCAGTGAATTCTGAAGATTATCTTCCTCACACCACATGACAGATATACAGTCATCTGTGTCATCCTATTACATAAAGTACCTGCCTACGAGAATAAAATAAAATGACTCATGCAGTATCATTGTCCATCAGTACTTTTTTCAACACCAATTACTTCATCGTAAGAAATTAAAACAGACTACATCGCAACTATACTTGGTTCAGTGTCCCACACTCCATGTGACTCTTGCACGGCACAAACCCCTGCAGCCCGTACTCACACAGCAGCTGGCGGAAGTACCGTCCCTGGTGGGTCGCGGGAGTGGCGACCACGCGTAGCGGGTGGGCCAGCACCATGCTGACGGAGTGGTTGGTGGTGGTGGCCGGCCAATGGGTGGGAAGTAGCCGAGAGCGTTTCGGGGTTGGGTTCCTGAAATAATAATATTAGGTACGTCGTTCAGTTTTTTAAACGTTTTGCGGGGTTGGGTTCCATAAATAATACCTATTAATTGTGTCTTTATTATTAACGTTTTGAGTTACAGGTCAGGTTATCAAAATATAAATGTTTAGGATTTTCAACAGCTATTTGTGGCAATATCAACATTACTAAATTTAAGATTAAAGTAGCCGAAATGTTACTAAAGACATAAAATTTATTGAAAAACAAATCCTGCTTGGTCGTCAAAGCTCTATACAAATATAATATAGGTACATTCAAACAAATTTAAAAATACTCATAGTGAGATGAGATGTAACATGGTCTGTTGTAAATATAAGGACAAAGATTCTTGCAAAACCTAGCTATAAAGTTGCCACTAATGTGCAATTTATGACAAAACGACTGAACTGTTTAGCAATCTCTGAAGTACGAGGTGTGCCTCATATTATGAGGTATGCAAACGAGTGAAATTGAATCGTCTTATACGCCTCCCAAATGTTCAATGCAATCATAGTACCTAAGTCGTTCCGTAGTATCGACTTGTCTTTAAAAAAATCTGGCAGTAAATGCCGTACTTATTACAAAATTTCAATTTCGCTCACAAAGTTATTCAAATAAAAACAATATGTAGTAGTAAACAAGAGCCTACAGGAAGTCAGAAAACGTGTTCAAATTTGTGGTATTAGCGCCCACTAAATACACGCACACACATCCAATAATTGGTTAACTTTCCCGAGATTAGTTCCCAATTCCCATAATCTTGTTTACTCGAACTTACCCGAACTTCATGAAGTTGGTCAACATCGTGGTCAGGCGGTCTATAAGCAGCTTATCGCGAGAGGATAGCAGCAGGGGCAGTCCTCCCGGCTTGAACACATAGAATACGTCGTCGGAGTGTGATGCGCCTGCCGAGCCTCGCCCGAAGATGCTCATCGCAAAGTTACGATCGCCCTCGTAAGCAAAAATGTAGTTGTATATCGGCTGATTAGAGTGCTCCGTTATTATGTTCGCAAAAGCATCCGCCGTAGCGTACGCCATCCAATCGGAGTAAAACTTTACAATCCCGTGCATAGACGCGCCGTTTATCTCACTAAAATACCGCGCGCGAAACTTCCCCGTTAACAGGTCCTTGTTCGCTGGACACCACGAAAAAACTGAGGGTAGTTTTTCAGCGAAATTCTCGTCCAATTCTTTGAGAGTTTTGTCGTCGTGCAGGCCGTAGAACAAAGTGCCTTCCGCGCTCGCGAACCCCGATATTATCGGGACTTTGGTAAAGTTGCCGGATGTTATAGTTGCGAACGGCGTGTCGTGGAAAAACGGATCCGAGAGGTGAGCGTCGAGGCAGGGCGCGTACTTGAAGCTGCGCGGGTTGATAGAAGTGTCCGCGGTCACGTTCAAGATCTCGTTCACGGTCGACATTGCGAACACTTGAAAAGCATCCTCTTCGTTTTCTATTGGTCTGATTTTGTTCGCGTCTTCGAGCGCCGCTTTGGCAGGCTCCACATTGAACGCCCAGGGAGCGAGCGGGTTTCCACTCAAAAGAATAGCTTTATGAAACAGGCCAGCGCTGGATTTCGACAGCATGTGCATCGCCGCCGCCGACGCACCCGCGCTCTGCCCCGAAACCGTCACATTATCGGGATCTCCCCCGAACGCCGCTATGTTCTTCTGAATCCACTTCAACGCTGCGGTCTGGTCTTTTAGGCCTAGATTAGAGATCCCATTGATGCAGAGAAAGCCAAAGATCCCCATTCTATAGTTAACGATCACCGCTACGACGTTCTTCGTGACTAGAAACTCCGGGTCGTAGTGCCACTTGCTGCCGTAGTAGTACGCTCCTCCGTGGAAAAACACCAGGACTGGCAGTTTGTCCCGGCTGGTGGCGCCCTCCGGAGCGTACACGTCTAGTTGTTGGCAGTCCTCGCGGCCGGAGATGAAGGACGCTACGATTTGTGCGCAAGCGCCGAACGGATATACCGCGTTGAAGGTGCCGGTCCATTTGGGCGGAGGCTCTGGGAGCTGGAATGATGCGAATTAAATCATAGTAGGTATGCACTTTGTTTCTTTGTAAGTAAGTGCTTTGGTATAATTACGTTATTTAAATATTGGACGTCCCGCAAAGTCCACATCAAAATAAACCTTTACTGATTTGATTTTGCAAACAATTACGTTATCTTCATTATGCGTATTCTCTTCTGTCAGTTTCAGGACATCCTGTCTATAATTTAGGTCCCGTAATCTCATTTGTTAGAATGTAAGTAAAAATTACCACATATGTGATGAAATGTAAACCTTCTAGTGATGCCCACTAGAAGGTTAGCTTATCTAGTCATGCAACAATGTCAGGCAGATTATTTACAAACTCTAATTTTGTTTATCAAAAATACAACAAATACAAAATACAAATGATTTATTTTGCCATTTAACTTATAGAGATACACATTACTGGCGGCCCCCGCACGAGGCAAGCCTGTGTCGCGGGAAGCCTATTTACAAAAGTAACTTTAACGGTAGAGGTTATCATTATTTAATTATTTATTGGGAATGTATTTTTACACGAATCTGGAGCCTAGCACGCACGGACTTCGTGAGGGATCGCGAATAGACAAGAACACACCGTCCTTACCGAATTTTATCGGAACGGAGACAAAAAAAAAATGGTGCATCTCGATCCTTATCGCAATCCGTGCTCGCGCTCCATTTGACGCTTTTTCTTACTTTTCTGTTCTTAAATCTATCCAACAAAATGTTTCATATTTCCACACTAAACTCACCTTGAATCTCTTGCTAGTAGCGTACGGTATGCCATAGTACCGATTCTGCCCGGAGACGCTCCTAAGCCCGCGCAGGCGCCCTTGCTGCAGTTCCACAACCGGCGTGAAGATGCTCGTAGCACTCGCGAAGAACAAGGAAAGAATTACTACCCCCAAGCGCATTTTTAGGGTTCCGAAGGCTCGTTTAGGAAGGATTGGTGTCGCGATTGCTTGTGTTTTCCGTAATAGGATTCTAGTTTATACATGTTGAGGCAATTTTATTTGATAAAGATATGTATTGATTACACATTAAATCAATGTGCCCAAACGGTTTCTTGAAAATTTTAGATAGGTACCAATTTGTCTCACATCTTAAAAATACGATTACCGCGACACAATTGTTTGTCACATATCGTAAACATTTCCGTGACTTTCACCAAATTTTGCCAGTCTTAAAATCCAACGCAATTAATAAAGATTTTAAACGGTATGTGGTATCGGTCGTAATTTGGAATAAAACCACGTAACCTTACATCAATGATTTGCCAGACACTGAGATCGCGAGGGAAAGGCTCGCATGTGCCAACGCCTTGCGCAAGCGCAGGCAAAACTTCGCATCTTGCGGATTGTAGTGTTGCTCTTGACATACGAGTGAGTTCAGTATTGCGCTAATTATTAAACTCAAACTCAATAACTTTATTTCTTAAGGCTTACAAAATAAGCACTTAGACAAGTCAAATTTTATAAAAGTAGTTAGTATCAAATAAGAGTGTGGAAGAAGTCAAAAATAAACCACTAGTAAGTTTATATTATATGTATGTAGGTCTAGCTGTGAACTAATATAGGCTGATGATGAAGTTTATACATGTATATCACTTATGCTTCTAATGTCTCTCTACTCTAATGATGAATTTTTATGTACTGTTTATTGCCAATCGATGATTGAGTTTTCAATGTTTTCACGAGGTTATTCGATACAGATTGATGCCGTGTAGTGGAAAATAATAGTGACATGGGCAGGAGTAACCTCTTGTCACTTAGAGTTTATTCCTCTAAGATTTGATATTCAAATGAATAAAAAAAACTATAAAAATATACCAATTTATTCATGACCCACTCGCAAAATCATTATTTACAAATATCGAACTCCTATAATTACAACAATAGCTATGAATCACCTACGTCGTCTGTACTTGGAGTACACTTCTCTGAGATAGCGCAGCGACTCGCTGTACCACATGGGAGACATGGATAACTCCTCGCCGATGAGCAAGGACTCTGGAGCAGCCAGCTCAGTGGCCTTCCACGTCACTGGAAGCAGCTTGGTGGGTTCAGGAGTTGGGTTGCTGAAATAAGAAACAGAATAGAGTTAAACGCGAAAGCGATTTGAACTTGATTGTGAACGTAAACGTGAGCACCCGTTGCTGGGTTCCCCTCTATTGCGCAATTATGTCTGGTCCTGTGCCACTCTCACCCAATCTCTCTCGGGAATTTTAACGATGTTGCCAGACCACTGGCCACTGACCAACCGCGTTTTATTTCTGTTATTTTTTAAATACGATGTTATTAGATTGACTTACTATCTTGTAGTAACATTGTATCGCAGACTTAGTCGATGCTAATCACATAGTAGGTATATTAGATCAGTTTTATAACACTTGAGCTATGGTTAGGTGCAAAGTTCAAATATCATGTGCCTTTCCTACTAATCAAATACTCCCTGTATTTGATTAGTAGGAAAGGCACATGATAATAGAATTTACCTGTATTTGGCAAAGTTAGTCCACAATGTAGTGAGTTTGTCGATCATCTGATTTTCAAACAAGGACGGCACTATCTGCTGTGAGAACAAATAGAACAGGTCATCTGCGTGCGTCGCATTTGTAGGCACGTTAAGTGGCTTCCTCAAGAGAATCTTCGCAATATTCCTCCACCCAGAGTAGTCGAACACGTACGTGTATATTGACTTGCTGCCAGCCTTTAACATCAAGTCCACTTCTTCTAGCAATGGATATGCTAAATAAGGCTCTCCGTACAGTCGAGACAGTCTCACTGGGTCGTATCCTTGGGCATCTTCCAAGTAAAACCTCTTCAAATTCCTAGCGATATCTTTCCTTACCTCCTCGGATGGTATGGCTAAATTCTTCGGCAGAGCTCTCTCAAACTCAACTTGCATCATCATAGTTTCGTTGTCTAAACCAGCCATCAGTAGACCTTCTAGTGTGTTATGGCCAATGATCAATGGAACCTTATTGTAGGTACCTTTAGATAGAACATCATAAGGGGATTCAGTCAAAAATGGCTCCACGCCTTCGATTACCTTTTCTGCACATGGTGTGTATAGTATTTCTGAGATAATAATATTTCCTTTTTGCCTCGGTACTCTTGTTAATATCAGTTCATCATCTGTTTTGGTCTCGAAGAATTTGTACAGTTCAAGGGGGTCCTGTATATCGTGAAGCATTGTCTTGGCTAAAAGACTCGAAAGATAAATAGGATTAAACTGAAACGCCCATGGGCACAGTGCGGAGCCGCTCTGAGCGATGGCTTTGTGGAAGAGGCCCTTAGCCATCGGTGAGAGGACCAGGTACGAGACCGAGGCGCCTCCAGCACTCTCGCCGAATATGGTTACGTTCTCCGGATCGCCTCCAAACGCCGCGATGTTCTTCTGCACCCACTTCAAAGCCGCTACTTGATCCTTGTTAGCAGCGTTCCCTGGAGCTTCCTTGATGCCAAGACATAGGAATCCTTGAATGTTTACCCTGTAGTTTATAGTGACTAGAATGACTCCTTTGCTGGTGAGGTATCTGGGGCCGTATATCATGGGTGTTGATGATCCCTGGAAGAAGCCTCCCCCGTGGATAAACACCATGACCGGGAGCTTGGCGGCCGGCGCCGTGTTGAGAGGCGTGTACACGTGCAGGACTAGGCAGTCCCGCTGGCCCATCATCCTGGTGTCACCGGCAGACTGCTGACATCGAATGTGCTCGTGGTGCGCGTCGAATACGCCTTCCCAGGACGGCGCTGGACCTGGGGCCTGAAATATAAGTCAAAAACGTTCTAGCACTGAGAGATCATGTGGTTTGTTGTGCTACATCTCATAGGTACCTATACAAATCTCAGTTACCCCGTAGAATGACATCACTGGATACCTACTATTAAATATTGAACATGTTTTATTTTTATTTAATCCCAACGTAAAGAAAGCATTCATAGAAAATAAAATGTGTATTCTATACAAGGAATAAAAGAATTATCAAAAGAAGCAAATCAGAATTGTTTTAACAGCTCCTAATAGATACCGGAGTGTTAGTATTTCGTGCGACAGAGATAACGCTCTACGAAGCCGAAATAAGCCGATTGTCTCCTTCTAAAGGTCGATGTGCAAAATTTATCACCATGTGTTCGTGTTAGTTCGGTACATCTAGGGTGCGTAGATCCTCACCTGAAACCGTTCCAGAACAGTGGCGAATGTGATTCCATGATAGCTGACGACGTCTCCGGCTGGGGCCACGACCCCCCGTACCCACCCCCCGGTGGTCCTCACTGTCGGCGAGTACTGCGGCACCAAGCGCGCCGCCCACAGGGACCACAGCACCACCCACTTCAGAGACACCAACATTCTCACTTCACTTGTAATGTTAAATTTTATACCTTCGCAATTGTATGTCACGTCAGACACACCATCATAACCGGTTTGTGCTATGCACTAGCTAGGGTCTATTAGTGACTGACAAAGGTCATAAGCGTGAACTAAGCGTTCCTTTACTGATAGAAATATGGAGATTGAACAACCACACCGGTTCAAAGAATGAATTATATGCCTGTTGTCTTAATCATTCACACAGCGTATAATAATCTCATATCTGCTGCTTGCGGCGATAAATGTTGGACTTCGCATGGCCAAAGTAAATCAATAAAAACTTTCAATGTCATGCTTGCAGGTATAAAACCGTCGAGTAATTTCACCGTTTCAGTTTGATAATATTCACTTATTTACACTGTGAAAGAAATCCACTTCGTTCGTCAATTGTTCATTTTATCATGTGTTTACTTATCCGATTTCGTTGAGTCGAACTAGGTACACTTAGTACGACGAGTATTGCACGATTGACTGGCTGTTATGAAATGAACCACATAACTGTTTGTTGTACTTTATCAGAAACTAGCTGTAACCCGCGGCTGCACCCGCTTTAGTACCTACATAAAGATCATTTTATGAGACAGAACGTAGCCAAGTAGGTACAATGGCATTGCTATAATAATTTCATTTAAATACCATACTGACGTTTAGCCACTCGTTCCTGCCTTTAGCCTTAAAATGCAAACAAACATACAGACAGACATGCCTATTTACGTATTTAGTCTACCGGTTGGGTAATGTGGTATATATAATAGACCAGCATAGTCTAAGAAGAGAACGATAAACCTGCATAATATTGGCTACAAACAAAGTAACTAGGAACTTGTAAATGGTCTTAGGTATCCTACAATTACCTCATCATCATCATCATCATCATCAGCCTATATCAGTCAACTGCTACAATTACCTATTTATGCCCAATCGACTTATCCATGAAATGTTAGTACCTATGTATCCTGACGTCATAGTTCAAAGATTACGTCCTTTGCGTCTACGCGTCTAATTAAAACGAGCAGTATGTGGTGGACCGGCGACCTCGTGAAGGTCGTCGAAAATTGCTAGATAAGATGCGCGCGCGCCGCGCAGGACCCAGATGATAAAAACAGCACAATAGACTAGCGTTCCGCCCCGCTTTCGCACAGGTATATTCTATAGCCTATGTTACTCGGTGAAAATGAAGCTTTCTAACGGAAAAATAATTTTTGAAATCGGTCCAGTAATTTTTGAGTTTATTCGTTACATACAAAAATACAAATCTTTCCTCTTTATAATATTATAGTGTAGATTTCTTCAGATAATTATCTTTGTATCATTATCTCTGCAGATAAGATAATAAATTGATTATAGGCCTCAGGTATACTCCGATTTAGAATTCAAGATATTGTATGTCAACAAAGATATTTATGGATAAAAACTTAGAAGGACGTACTTGGGAAGAATTTAGTGTGTAGCAGAAATAAGTGGGTGCGCGTTGATGTCTTTATGCTACGCCGGTATGTCGTAGCGTCGTAGCAGGTGCTACGAAGATCTTGAAAATGTTTATCTTTATGGGGAAGGAAGGGGGAGGGGTAGAGGAAGGTGAGATGTATCAGAGGAAACAGAGCAAAATCTCCTACTACTTGGTGACATCGTAAGTTTACATACAAAAATGTCTTTGTTGACAAAAAATATCTTGGATTACAGAATTTGAACTAATAGCTTTCGGGAAGGAGGTCGATATAACAGGGGCATTTTACTTTATATAATGGATTGCGAATTATTAATATATCCTGTTAACTTTACAAAAAGTACGTAGGTAGGTATAGATATAAAAAGTTCGTTAAATTAAGATTGTTGTTTTAAGGTTAAGGTACATAAGTTCAGTGTTATGTAACAGGGTACCTACGTAACGGGTGATGACGCTATATCAATACAATACAATACAAAAACACTTTATTGTACACCAGAAAAAGAACATTACAAAAAGACATTACATGAGACAAGTACAATGGGCGGCCTTATCGCTTAGAAGCGATCTCTTCCAGGTAACCTTTGGATGGAAAGCATTGTGAATTTAAGAAAGGCAGGGGGTGTACTAAAGATAATCTAATATACACATAAACTATAAGATATACACATGAAATATTTATAATATACTAAAATAGACTAAATAAATATTATGTACCAATATTCACTATTCTGACAGGAAAAACTCCTTGCCGCGAGATTTAAAAACTGGTAACGATACTGTTTTTCTAATGGGCTCTGGTAGTGCATTCCACAACCTTATGGCCTGGATGGAGAAGGATTTGTCGTAGAAACTGGTTGTGCCTATAATATCTGTCATTTAATGAATAGAAGCGACAAAAATAGTGATAAAAATGCCACTGACTAATTAATTTAATTTGGTTCACCAATCGTGTAATCAACTTAACGTGTCGTTGGATAAATAGTAGCACTTTTAAAGCAAGTTCCATGCCCGATCGGTCGACCGGTCGCTAGTAAGTACATATACCTACTTACTTGCGTAGTAAGTCGTCATTCGTTGAAGACAGAAGTCGGTTGTGCGGAGAAAGTACCGCAAAATACACTTTTTCTATACAAATAGTGCACTAGCATTGTGCAAATGTTTCGCAAACTCTGTCCTGTGTGGACTAGTGCTGTTTTATTACGTGGAAGTGGTATAAAATGCCTCTGAATAGTGTTAACAAGTGTTGGAAAGTGATTATCTCTCACGCTTTGGGCCTTTAGTTGATGGTGCGCTATGTCATCTCATTCTTTTTCGAAGAAATGAAAGAGATAGATGCATATACAACTATTCCAATAGGTAATCGTGACAGTAAAGCTAGTTGTCGGTGAACCTAATGTGATGAATGAATAATCCTCGATAAACCAAAACGGAATTTAAAATTTGAAATTAAAATTAGGTATTTAAAATTAGCATGAAGTTTTCGTTGGAAAGCAACAAACAATCCATTCATTGTTATTGTAAGTTTCCCTGTTCTGAGTTTGATTTGTCGGTGGGTCTCGCCGAGGTCATAGTCAAAATTAAATACCTACCTAGTTTGTGTCAGTTACTTTACGTAATGCGTACCTATCTACTTATATCATTATATTATTTGTTTTTTGTGTTGTGTGGTACAATAAGGTGTTATCAATCTTATATTACAATTTACTACACACAACATGTTCAACAAATGTTCATGTGTTACAACGTGTTCTTGAGTGGAGACCGCGACTCGGCAAACGTAGTGTAGGATGCCCTCCGACCAGGTGGGATGACGATTTGCGAAAGACTGCTGGCAGATGCTGGATGCGGCAAGCCGAAGACAGGGCGCTATGGCGCTGATTAGGGGAGGCCTATGTCCAGCCGTGGACTGATATAGGCTGATGATGATGATGATGATTACAATTTACCGTGTGTAACCATGTAACTGTGCTTTTAATGGATATTTTTATATTTTCAGATACTAGATCAGCAATTGGCCGCCATCTTTAAATTAACATCATCGTTCCCGCCAAAACTTCAAAAATCTTTTGACATTGACAGTTGCCAGATAGGAACTGTTAACTACAACAAAAGTCACAGGGAGAAAAACTGTTAGTGAAGAGCTATACTGTACGGAATTAAAATAGTCCTAATATGAGATTTAATGAAGTGAAATACCTACAAGTTTTATATGAAAATAACTGTGGCCGTAATGAATTAGAAATATCTTGGTTCTACTGCCTTTAGGTACTTAAGGAGGCCTACCTACTACCTCAGAATACCCAAAAACATGAAATACTGTATTATACTCTTAAAACTGACTTATTAGTCTATTCCTGAAATTATACGACTGAAAATACAACTAGAACTGACGAACTGTGATATTTAAGAGGGGTTTTTAAATGATCTTGGAATAAAATATTATTTCAATTTAAAGAACAGACAAACAAATGTGAGCAATGCTATCCCCAAGTGCAAAATGGTTGGTGCTGTGGTCACTCTGGGCCGCGCGCCTGGTGCCTCAGTTCACGCCAGCAGTGAGGACCAGCAGCGGCCTGGTTCGGGGCGTTGTGTCTCCACGCGGGGACTTTGCAAGCTACACGGCAGTACCGTACGCCAGAGTTGAGGAGCGATTCCAGGTGAGATACAACTGTCAACTCTCTGCACAGTACCTGGTGCCTCAGTTCACGCCAGCCATGAGGACCAGTAGCGGCCTGGTTCGGGGCGTTGTGTCTCCACGCGGGGACTTTGCAAGCTACACGGCAGTGCCGTACGCCAGAGTTGAGGAGCGATTCCAGGTGAGATATAACTGTCATCTCTCTGCACAGTACCTGGTGCCTCAGTTCACGCCAGCCATGAGGACTAGCAGCGGCCTGGTTCGGGGCGTAGTGTCTCCAGTGTCTCCACGCGGGGACTTTGCAAGCTACACGGCAGTACTGTACGCCAGAGTTGCGGAGCGATTCCAGGTGAGATATAACTGTCATCTCTCTGCACAGTACCTGGTGCCTCAGTTCACGCCAGCCATGAGGACCAGCAGCGGCCTGGTGTGGGGCGTTGTGTCTCCACGCGGGGACTTGGCAAGCTACACGGCAGTACCGTACGCCAGAGTTGAGGAGCGATTCCAGGTGAGATATAACTGTCATCTCTCTGCACAGTACCTGGTGCCTCAGTTCACGCCAGCCATGAGGACCAGCAGCGGCCTGGTTCGGGGCGTCGTGTCTCCACGCGGGGACTTGGCAAGCTACACGGCAGTACCGTACGCCAGAGTTGAGGAGCGATTCCAGGTGAGATATAACTGTCATCTCTCTGCACAGTACCTGGTGCCTCAGTTCACGCCAGCCATGAGGACTAGCAGCGGCCTGGTTCGGGGCGTAGTGTCTCCAGTGTCTCCACGCGGGGACTTTGCAAGCTACACGGCAGTACTGTACGCCAGAGTTGCGGAGCGATTCCAGGTGAGATATAACTGTCATCTCTCTGCACAGTACCTGGTGCCTCAGTTCACGCCAGCCATGAGGACCAGCAGCGGCCTGGTGTGGGGCGTTGTGTCTCCACGCGGGGACTTGGCAAGCTACACGGCAGTACCGTACGCCAGAGTTGAGGAGCGATTCCAGGTGAGATATAACTGTCATCTCTCTGCACAGTACCTGGTGCCTCAGTTCACGCCAGCCATGAGGACCAGCAGCGGCCTGGTTCGGGGCGTCGTGTCTCCACGCGGGGACTTGGCAAGCTACACGGCAGTACCGTACGCCAGAGTTGAGGAGCGATTCCAGGTGAGATATAACTGTCATCTCTCTGCACAGTACCTGGTGCCTCAGTTCACGCCAGCCATGAGGACCAGCAGCGGCCTGGTTCGGGGCGTAGTGTCTCCACGCGGGGACTTTGCAAGCTACACGGCAGTACCGTACGCCAGAGTTGAGGAGCGATTCCAGGTGAGATATAACTGTCATCTCTCTGCACAGTACCTGGTGCCTCAGTTCACGCCAGCCATGAGAACCAGCAGCGGCCTGGTTCGGGGCGTCGTGTCTCCACGCGGGGACTTTGCAAGCTACACGGCAGTACCGTACGCCAGAGTTGAGGAGCGATTCCAGGTGAGATATAACTGTCATCTCTCTGCACAGTACCTGGTGCCTCAGTTCACGCCAGCCATGAGGACCAGCAGCGGCCTGGTGTGGGGCATTGTGTCTCCACGCGGGGGATTCGCAAGCTACACTGCAGTACCGTACGCCAGAGTTGAGGAGCGATTCCAGGTGAGATATAATATAACTGTCACCTCTCTGCATAGTACCTGGTGCCTTAGTTAGGCGGTAAGGAGTGCAGTGGCCTGGTGCGGGGCATCATGTTTACACGACCGAACTGTGTAAGCTACACGACGGCGGTGGCAGTGCCTTACGCCAAGAACGTGGAACGATTCCAGGTGAAGTAGGTTAACCAGTTATATAAACCAAAAATTACAAAATAGTTTTGTAGTCTATTCATAGTGAAAAAAAAGAAGGCTTGCTCTGATTATTAAAGTAGGTAACTTAATATATTTTTAAAATATTTATTATAATTTTGCTAGTTAAACTGACTTATACTGGCCTGCTTACATGCCATACTAGGGCCTGGTTTCATACAAAATATTTTGGAACATGCGGCCTTGTTCACACTGTACAAGAAGCGCTTGTCTATGATTTGTGTACATGCAACATTATTTGCGAATAGGCTTCACTGATGATTGCTGCTATGTAGTATCTATAATATAGTATAGGCACGTACAGGCAATCAAGTCAACAATTAATACCGACATTATTAATGAACGGTTTGGTGTATCTAGAGATACCTGTTTATTTAGATAACAGTGATTGGTGCAAACAAACAATTAGACTACATAGATCAGAAAGCGAGCTGGTTAGAGTTGTGGTCTTAGCTAGAGATGAGTCCATTACATGACTTTGGAACAGCTGCTTCTCAGAATTTCCTTCATTTTGTAAAGCAAAACTAAACTTAAGAAAAAAAAATAAAAACACCAAATAAATCGAGATACTCGTAACATCATCACTTTGTAAATTTTCGCGATTTGTAAACCAGCACCTCGCGGTTTTACCCGCGCAGTTATAGGATAAAAAGTATAATCTATCTCTGTGCCAAATTTCATCTAGATCCGTTCAGCTGTTCTGGCGTGATTGAGCAACAAACATCCATCCATCCATCTAAGCTTTTACATTTATAATATTAGTGGGATTATTTATCGGGTATTTATTGCGTACCTTTAGTTTTTGGTCCAGAACAAAATGTAACCTTTGTAATACAACCGGTCCTTGAAACAAACCATATTACCTTACCTGCGATCTTTTTTATTTAGGATGAAAAATTTGACAAACATTCTACTATCGACTCTCCTTTAGCCAAATATGTACTTACTAAAGTAATTCTAAAGCACAAAAAATTTAGGTAGAGAGACATAACGAGATATGGCGTTCGTTCGCCTCAAATGTGGCCTCAAATAATGTTTTGGAGGTTAAGCTTGCAAAGCTGTCGCCTCCCTAGAAGAGGCAGCCATGCGATGTTCCGTAAACCTTGCTAATTGCTCGGCCACCTTGAATATGCCACCAGTGACCACCCCCGCCGCGCCGGCCGTCGATAAACACCTTCAAATACCGCATAGCACGCTCCGGCGGCTTTGCTTGCCTAGCGAATTATGGAGGCGTCTTAATATTGGTTTATATACCTCGACGTATTTAAGTTCTTAAAAAAAAAGGATATCAGAGTAGACCATTGGTTTTAAAAAGCTGTTATTGTAATAAAAGTTACGCGACACAATTTTGAAGTGTCGCTGTTACAATTAGATTCTCATTCCCGCTACCCCCAATGATATCACGCTAATTTTGTTCCTTTTCAGATTGCAAAACCAGTCACCCCATGGCGTGGTGTCTTCGACGCTATGGACGGGCACGTCCGTTGCACGCAGCGCTTCACCAGCGACACAATACTCGGCCGAGAAGACTGCCTCACCCTAAACGTTTACACCCCTCTCCCTGCGCGTCACAAGCCCCTGCCTGTCATGGTTTTTATCCACGGGGGTGGCTTCCGCGACGGATCTGGCTCTCCGCTCCTCTACGGGCCTGAGTATCTGGTCAGAAATGACGTCATCCTAGTTACATTTAACTACAGATTGGAAATCCTTGGTTTTCTCTGCCTGGGACTGAAGGAAGCTCCTGGAAACGTTGGACTGAAAGACCAGGTTGCTGCTCTGAGATGGGTTAGGGAAAACATCAATGTATTTGGAGGAGATCCTCGAGATGTTACTCTATTTGGTGAAAGTGCTGGTTCTTCATCAGTTGGGTATCATTTAGTGTCAGCAATGTCGAAAGGACTGTTCCATAAAGCGATCATGCAAAGTGGATCACCTATCTCTCCATGGAGCATGCAGTTCGAACCTTTGGAAACAGCGCGTTTGCTGGCCCGTCGAATAGGTATAAGAAGTAAGGATCCCAATAAAATATATGAGAATTTCAAAGCATTAAAAGCAGAAGATTTGTTAAAAGCACGGGTGCCAAGAAAGCAAGGTGACATCGTCTTATCAGAAAATATCTTCGTCCCATGCGTAGAAAATCCCTTCCCCGATGTTGAAAGCTTCTTGACTGACACTCCTTACAATCTAATAGCCAAAGGAAAATACAACAAGGTACCTCTTATCATTGGCTATAATAGCGCTGAAGGTTTTATGTTTGCTGGGAAAGAAAATGACACAGTCATATCCCAACTTGACTTCTACAAAGCTTTACCACGAGATCTGAACATCACCACTGAAGTAGATAAGCGTAGAATAGCTGATGTTCTAGAAAGATATTACATGAAGGACAAAAGAATAACCAAAGAAACCATAGTAGACTTTGCTAGATTCGAAGGTGACAGTAGTATCATTTACCCTGTTATAATAACTACTGATATGGTACTAAACACAATGAAGCTTCCAGTTTATGTTTACAAGTTCAAGTATGACGGATGGATGAATTTGGCCAAGATATGGTTTGGATTCGGAAAGGAGCCGGGCGCGACGCATGCCGATGAGCTGTTCTATATGTTCAGAGTTGGAATAACGTTGCCAATGGTGTTTTTGGAGAAAAGATTTATTGACACAATCTCTTTACTTTGGACCAATTTTGCTAAATATGGGTAAGATATTCTAATATTTGAAACATGCTAAAACGGCGTGCTACAATTAATTCGATTATATTTTACTCTATTATTGTTTCCAATGGATATCCTAGTATATAAGAATATTTCACTCATGTTCCGTAGATAGACTATGATATTTCCAAAGTTCTTCGATAGATGTTACTACTAATAACAATTGATCACGCTTACAAATCGTTCCAGGTTCACAGCGGCATTGGAACCATGTTTTCGGCTAGGATCATCTACTATCAGCTTGTTATAGATCAACTTATAATAGTTTCAAAGGTGATGATGACAGCTAATAAAAAAAATCTAAAAATTAATATTAACTTCTTACTACTAAACTGTAATGTGTTTTTGCTGAAATTATTATCATTTTCCTAATATAAGTCATTTATAACGGGATATTTACCATGATTTCTTATAAATGATAGTTTCAAAAGTTTTATGACTTTCCTCATAATAACTACTTAGAATACCATCATGTCTTTATAAACAAAGAAAATTAAAACCAAATAATAGAAACAAATTAGAACTAGTATTTAAAATTGAAACAAATGACCTAACTGCAGACTGTTTGACAAACAATCTACAGGATCAACATATCAATACCAGTCGAAGGCGTCCCCAAGACGCTGGCTGCATCGCCTCGATGTATGGCAATGCTGATGCGCTGCGTCAGATACTCATCAGCTCTCGGATCACGCGTCGCTTCGATCAGATGCTCAATTAACTTTTTTAAACCCGGAGAGCCTCGGTACCCCACGGACCTAGGGCCTCGACTCCAAGGGGAGCAAATGCGCAGGCTCTACGCGTGCGAGTGTCGAGACCTGCATATTTACGCCTCTTGAGATCTTCGGCCAAATCAGCGGCCACACCAGCCCTCACGGAATACCTTAATCTATTTCAGAGATCCCACTCCAGCCACTACACCTGCAATACCAACGAGATGGAAGCCAGCAGATAGGTGGAATCCTCAGGTTCTGGAGCTCGACAAGACTTGGTCAACCTCGTCGCTTTGGCAGGACGAGATCATCCAATTTTGGAACAATACATACACGAAATATAGAAGGAAATGACGATATAACAGGGCCGTGGCGGTCGCGCTTTAGAATCGACCCCTCCAACTTAGTGGATGTCGTTAGAATCGACTCATTGAACTTACCAGAGGAAAGCTATTTGTAACACCTTTACTGGGATTACCACTCCGCCTGCCCAGCGCAGCGTGGTGATAATGGCAAACCATTGTTTGGGGAAGGCTCGTTCAGCCTTGTGTTTACACAATGTGTGAAAAACTTGTGATAATTAAAATTAGTGAAAGTTCTAATCCTGGTGTTTTTTAACTCTCAAATACAATCCACTTCCTCTCAACCCAGCAGTCTACATGGTCACAATTTGAAGGGTTAAGATGAATGGAATACGTGCTAAGAACCTACTTTTAACCGACTTCGCAAACAAGTAGGAGATTCTGTGTTAGGTTGTACCTATTGTTTTATGTGTGTTCGTCGATTTCTCCGTCAACTAAGGGGTTTTTTTTCGATATTTTATCGACTAACGATGGAGAACGATCAAGGTGGTCCCGAAAAAATTGTACCTTAAGGTTACTATTTGTCCCGTAAAACTTAAAAACAGTGTTAAATGAAGGGATTTGAAGATGATTCTTGGTTTTATCAAAAAGATCAAATTATCTAGTCAAAATTAAAGAATCCAACTTTATTACTAAAACTAGCACTTTGCTTGCTTCAATTTCTTAAAAACAATATGCGACAAATTTTGTACCCCTGGGCCTACACCGTTAGGGTGTAGGCCCAGTGGTACTATACAATAACAATATACACCCTTTAATATACCCTAACGGCGGCGTAGGCCCAATGGTACTAAATTTGTCGGAGTTCTTAGGGCATGATCATTGTTCAGACAATGTGGAAACCATTGTGACCTAATCTATATACAGGGGGATCGTAGTAAGTGTTCACATTATGCCGGGTACAGACCAAGCGAACAAAGGCGAGCGAAGGCTAACCACCGAACGCGATTGAACCAGTGTGGACGTCATGACGAAAGCAAGCGAGCCCAAATGAGGGCCTTCGTTCGCCTTCGGCTGTCCTCTGCCGACTGTTTCTCATGTGTTCGTGTGGTGTGGATACAACAGCGAAAGCGAGTGAACGTTCGTCGTCGATCGTCGAATCCCACTCGTTAGCCTTCGCTCGCTTTTGTTCGCTTGGTCTGTACCCGGCATTAGATTATGTTTATCGCGCAAATTGAACAGCGCTGATTCGACCATGTCTGAACGAGCCATCATACTATTTATAACCATTAACCATGCATGGTTCTTTTCTTATTGCCATGTCGTAATTTGCGAAGGAAAATATTCCGTTCAACCGAAGCACGTACTACAAAAAACAGTAAAAATATGGAAAAAAAAAATATAAAAGTAAAAATATAAAAGTACTAGCTGTTCCCGCGACTTCGTCCGCGTGGAGTGGAGTTTGAGGTGGTCTACCGTCAAAGTAGACTTAGACCTGCAATGATTCTTGACCTAGCGGTACATTTAACGTATTCCCCTCTGGAGCGCACACAAAAATATGACGGGGACATTAGGAGCGTAAGAAAAACAATGACACCTTAGGCCGAGAATGTTATAGTAATACTAAGTTAGGTCAACACCTTTAGTTTCTGTCCCTGCGATTTATTAATTGTCAAAGCAAAGGACACGGCAACAGGGGTAGGGATGAATGGTGTAAGCGGTTTAAAGACACTTTCGCCTGAGCACAATTTTGGTAGTGTATCATATTAATTAACAGCATTATTTGAACGCCGACCTTAAGCGTGACATCGTGTCCTGAAAGACCACTTGCGGTAGCAAACTGAGAAATCTTAATGGGTAACTTGTGGCTTTTTCCTGGGTATCGCGACACTGTTAATCGATGTGTATACTACCTACTATCCTGAATCATTTTTGCAAAAAAATTACATTTATTGAAGCGGCTTGGTAATTTCTCAATGTAATAGGCACCCCTGCCCATTCACTCCCCTGTTTTCCTTACTAACAGGTACTTTGCCCTCCCAAGTTACATAATTGCTTTTGCGAACATACTGCCTGTTGTAAATATAAGTGAACATGGCCCAAGTCAATTTTTTTAACCCCCCGTTGTTTTGTCTTACTGGGACATTGCCATCCCAAGCCATCTAATTGCTAGTTGATCACTCTAATGTACAAATGTTTTTGTGACCATACTGCCTGTTGTAAATATAAGCGAACATGGCCCAAGTAAAGGTTTTTTTAGGGGGGCTCCGCCCCCCCAACCCCCCGTTTTTCTGTCTTACGGGGACATTGCCATCCTAAACCACCTAATTGCTAGTTGATCACTCTAATGTACAACTGTTTTCCTGAACATACTGCCTGTTGTAAATATAAGTGAACATGGCCCAAGTAAACGTTTATTTTTTAAAAGGGGGGGCTCCGCCCCCCAACCCCCCGGTTTTCTGTGCTACGGGGACATTGCCATCCTAAGTCACCTTATTGCTAGTTGATCACTTTAATGTACAACTATTTTGTGAACATACTGCCTGTTGTAAATATAAGTGAACATGGCCCAAGTAACCGTTTATTTTTTAAAGGGGGGGCTCCGCCCCCCCAACCCCCCGTTTTTCTGTCTTACGGGGACATTGCCATCCTAAACCACCTAATTGCTAGTTGATCACTCTAATGTACAGCTGTTTTCCTGAACATACTGCCTGTTGTAAATATAAGTGAACATGGCCCAAGTAAACGTTTATTTTTTAAAAGGGGGGGCTCCGCCCCCCAACCCCCCGGTTTTCTGTGCTACGGGGACATTGCCATCCTAAGTCACCTTATTGCTAGTTGATCACTTTAATGTACAACTGTTTTTGTGAACATACTGCCTTTTGTAAATATAAGTGAACATGGCCCAAGTAAACGTTTATTTTTTAAAGGGGGGGGCTCCGCCCCCCCAACCCCCCGTTTTTCTGTGCTACGGGGACATTGCCATCCTAAGTCACCTTATTGCTAGTTGATCACTTTAATGTACAACTATTTTGTGAACATACTGCCTGTTGTAAATATAAGTGAACATGGCCCAAGTAACCGTTTATTTTTTAAAGGGGGGGCTCCGCCCCCCCAACCCCCCGTTTTTCTGTCTTACGGGGACATTGCCATCCTAAACCACCTAATTGCTAGTTGATCACTCTAATGTACAGCTGTTTTCCTGAACATACTGCCTGTTGTAAATATAAGTGAACATGGCCTAAGTAAACGTTGTGTTTGCTGACTCCTGCTCACTACTGCAGATTTTCCCTTGCTATTTAATATTTTTAGTACATCAAAGAAAACAATTATAACTATCATCATACTATTTTATTAGCACACATTGGTGCACTGTTTACAAATGAGTCGGGCATATCACTAACTGCTTCAATAGTACCTACGTTTTGCAGTATTTACGCCACGACACCAAAACAATACACCACAACATCACACACTGCTTATTTACTGGTATAGCACTGAAAAAAGCGGGTTCCTACGGATTTTTACTATCGCAGATGGAGAAAGGTTCCAGTGACTCCGTAGCGCGGTTTTACTGTTGTTCCAACCATTCTGAGGGCTCTTTCATCTTAGAATTCCTCAAAATAAATCTGCGCTGATGTCGTAGCAAGAGGTTCCACTATCGCAATTCGCTGATATCTCCTACGGATTAATGTTAGATTTGGTTCATCTTTAAAAATTAAATAAATACGTTTTGTAGGCTTATTTGGGATTAAAACTGCAGCTTAATCCTGCAGCGTTGGTAGGAACATGCAAAAATTCAACTTGATCCATTCAATATTTTTAGCGTTTAGGTGCCTTAGCCAAACATCTTTACAACGGTACATATTATGTACGTGTACTGATGAGGAGTTTCTTCTTACTGAGTTTTCTTGCTTTATTTATGCTGCTACTATATAATTTCACATTTTCATTTCATTTCGTATTTGAAATTGTTTTGTTTTTAGACATTGTGTAATGGCATGACACTCCAGAGAGCATGACAGGCAGGCAGGACAAATTGACGGATGTGACAGTGACATAAAATAGTGGGTTGATAATGACAGTAGGTCGTATGTTATAGGTAGTACATGGTTAAGTTCGCTCTACTAAAAATTAAAACAAATCTATCCCACGGGAACCATCCATTTTACCGGGATAAAAAGTAGCCTATGTCCTATTCCAGACTATAATCTATCTCTGTGCCAAATTTCATTCAGATCCGTTCAGCCGTTCTGGCGTGATAAAGGAACAAACATCCATCCATCCATCCATCTAAACTTTCACGTTTATAATATTAGTGAGATGGAGTATTTCCATACTCTGTGCTACGCATGCTACGCAATACTATAAAACCAAATTTAGTTTGCGTAACGATTTGATACCAAATGATTTACTACCTGTCATAACTTAATTCGAGTACCATTTTAATAACACTATGCTTAATCATTACATGACGGGCCAACCTTCATAAAAACCTGTTTTGGCAAACGTTTTCCATGACCTATGCTCATCATAAATCACTTATTCTAATCTTATTTTATAAAGTGGAAAGATTTGTTTGTTTGTTTGAATTGGATAGGCTCCGAAACTACTGACTGATTTGAAAAATTCTTTCACCATTTGATTAGAATCCTACATTACCCCTGATGAACATAGGCTATAGAATATACCCGTGTGAAGCCGGGGCCGACCGCTAGTAATATTATAAAGAGGAAAGATTTGTTTGTTTGTTTGAATTGAACAGGCTCCGAAACTACTGGTCCGATTTGAAAAAATCTTTCACCATTAGAATCCTACATTACCCCTGATGAACATAGGCTATAGAATATACCCGTGCGAAGCCGGGGCCGACCGCTAGTTAAATTATGAGTAGGTAAGCCATAAATATTTACAGTTTATTAAATCATAAAAATTATAACTGCTTCGGCGCAAACTCAATCTCATAAATGCTAAATTGTTGAAAGAAAACCTTTTCTTTTGAAAGTTCGTTGGTTTTTTTTACATTTTGATAGAATTTTATATGAGCCCTGTGCCGTGAACCTTGTAACGATTTGCTTTTTAATTAGTTTTATTAAACATTATTTAAATCAATTCAGATTGTCGGTTAAAAGTATAGGTAATTAAAATACTTAATTACTTGGTGTTTATCGACAGTTTATCAAATTACTAGTTTCTGCCTGCGGGTTCGCACGCGTTGTGTCTATGGAAACGTTTAATTTTTTTTATATCCCATTGGAACAGTTTTATGAGATAAAAGCTTATGTTTGATTCCAGGGTTAGAGCTACATCTTTGCAAAAGTCAGCCTGATCCGTTCAGTAGTTTTGGCATCCATCCATCCAAACTTTCGCATTTATAATATTAGTGTGATTATCATAAAATCATTGACAATAATTCACGCTTTCAACGTTGTTAATGCCTTATAGAACCTGTAATTAGACGAGTTTTAACCTAGTGTGTGTCTAGGTTAAAATCATTCTATCAATCTCTCTGTGAAAATTGCACCGTAAACACTATCTAGAGTTTTTTCATCTATGGACGGTTCTGCGCCGATACCATTGTCATAGTAAAGCATTTGGTAAGCAGAATTAGGCGCTGGTTTTTATTTCGAAAGGACTTTAATACTGCCGCAGATGGCAATGACAGCGTAACCGGACTTTTGGAGGGCGCGGAGGGCGGCTAAGGTTACCTACAACTTTTTTTTTGGTTATGTTCAAGCGTTTGTCCATCATCTCACTTGAATAAGTGATGATGATCTAACAAAATGTAGTCCGCGTTGTAGAAGAAAACGACGCCAACTACAAAATGAAAAAATACCTATCAAAGCAAGACGTCGAATAGTTTCGTCTCTCCACGAGACATCATCAGGACACCACGATACTCGACCTTAACACTGAGAGCGCCAAGCAACAGCGGCAGAGTCCCACCAGAGATGTTGCCACTCCGAGCGACACTGACTTGGCGCGCGGAGCTCGGAGTGGCAACATATCTCTTTTCATTTTGTAAGTGATGATGATACCTAAGATGGAGCACGCTTTCCCAGAAGGAACTTATTCACCCTGGATTTGAAGACTCCAAGATTGTACTCGGGCGGGAAACCAGACGCTGGAAGCTCATTCCACTCTTTGGCCGTGCTCATTAAGAATGTAGAGCAGAATTTTTTGGTGCGACACTGAGGTCTAACGACCGTACGGGTGGTATTTCTCTGTGCGTCTGCTGGTTCTATGCCATACAGCTAATCATCAAATAAGTGGAGCTGATGTATTATGGAGTCAATTTTCACGGTCCAGCGACCATGTCGGAAGCTCGTCCGCCAATAGACATTACAACTTGCCCAATAATGCTCGTTTTCTATGATTTACTTGCGAAATAACTCAATCGGTGTTCGCAGAACGCTTGTTTATAGGCGCTGTCTGTTATTTGAAGTATCCGATTCTGTAATTGACTTGCGACTTTGTAGGGACGATGCGAAATGCGTTCTTATGGTAGATGGAGTTGGAAATACAGGTAAATATTTTGGTTTTTCGTACATTACACCATCTTGACGTTGATCTTCGTACGTTCGGAGGCAATAGGTATTAATTAGCTTTCTCTAAGGTTATATTAATTATTGTTGCCCAATAAATAACAGTGGAATGGGAACCAACAAGGAAAAGTAATGTAACCCGATACAAGATT
Source organism: Eupithecia exiguata (assembly GCA_947086465.1). Classification (NCBI taxonomy): domain Eukaryota; kingdom Metazoa; phylum Arthropoda; class Insecta; order Lepidoptera; family Geometridae; genus Eupithecia; species Eupithecia exiguata. The sequence goes on along the minus strand of OX352241.1, from coordinate 2,655,855 downwards.
AATTAGAAATGTCTACAAGGAAGCAGCAGTCGGGTCCGAGTCAGGGTCATGCGACTTACTAAAGGTTTAATAAAAACCGTTGCGTTGCGACTTGCGACACGACGCGATGTAGTCTACGCAAAATAAGTAGAATTTTGTCAGTTGTTTTGTATTTTCTATAAATTATCACAGTGGCTAGTACCTATGGGTTTACACAATGCCGAAACGAAAAAAGTTTTCGTTTTCGCTGATCTGTCAAAGTTATCAAAGTAGTACCGACCCAAGAACAATGGTGGGCATCATCACAGGCCACTGTGAGTTGAACCTTCATCTTTTCAAGAGGGGAGCCACAGACAACAAGCTGTGTCGTGGCTGCCTCCAGGAAGAAGAGACTGTGTATCATGTATGTACACCTCATGTATGTCTGGCCTCATTTATGGAGGCCAGACGGAAAACGGGATTGAAAAGTCTCTTAAAGGCATCAAACCTGTCCAGTGTCCACATCCACAGAAAGCTGAATCAAGCTGTCAATCGCCAAGAGTCCTGCTCCGGTACTTCAAGGAGCTGGGTTGGTTAGGGCCTGGTTAGGCAGGGGGAAAATGGACAATACACTCCCATGCGAGAGGTCAGTGCAGATCTTAATTCCCCCACTTAGAATTAGAATTAGGTACTTACTTACTACTAAAATCGAAAGAATCACTCAACATTAGTCAGAATTGGCAGAATTGCGGCATTTATTTCATACTTTTGCTCATAGTAGCAAAAGTACGAAATAAAGAAGAAGAAGAGTTGTCAGAAACTACTGGAACACTGTTATACTAAGAAAAAAAGTTCCCCTCTATCTGGTAACACTAATTGTATGTATTGTGTGGAAGCGAAAACCTTCATAGTTTTCGTAAAATATGCACACACAACCCATACTAACAACATCACCATGCGGTTAGAATATAACATGAATCTGGTACCTATTATTTATAATTTGGTTGAAATTAACTAACATTTTATAACCAAGAAGCAATTAGAGTAAAGTATCACGTTGGCAGGCGTGGTAGAGTCATTACTAGGCTCAGTCAGTAGGTAATAGTAATTAACGCCGCGTTAATAATGCTGTGTGCCGACACGCTCATAGAGCATTTTTTGGACGTGGCGGTAAGGAGAGGTAACTTACTAGTTTGTTTAATAAGGTACCTCTCCTTACTACCCATTTTCATTTCTAGTCAAGTCAGCACGTCGTCGTCGTCGGTGATACCGCTGGCGGCACACACGCTCTTGGAGGTGATCCTTTTTTGAAGGCTGTGTTAAAGGCTACCTCTTAATTACCAAGTCAATTAATGATGTCAACGGTTAGTTTATATATATTTAAGTACCTACATATTCTAATAGTAATCAATAAAAATTGGAAAAATTTGTAAGTTGGTTTGTTAAGGGTATATTGGGAAATCTTCAGAACTATTGATGGCCACATTTTTCAAGTACAAAGTCTGCGAAGCCGCGAGCGGAAGCTAGTAGAGTAAAAATTAATTCTGCTGCACAAATTCTGTAGGTACCTAGGTAGACAACACTATTCACTATTTCAGCTTTGTCATTTTTTAAGTAAGGTCACACATACTTGCCGAGGCGCTGTATGTCCACGATTGCTCTTTAGCAAGTAGAAAAAAATAATACTTCCGAACGAGCCACGTCTCCAATTTTTATGTATATATTAGTTCAGGTTTTAGCCTAGATTTTAGCTAAGCTGAAAACATAATAGCAGAAACTTTTCTCGGAAAAAAATATTGTTCAAAATGATGAATTTTAGAATTTCAAATCGAAATAATTTTGGTAACTACGATTGCTCTTTAGCAAGTAGAAAAAAATAATACTTCCGAACGAGCCACGTCTCCAATTTTTATGTATATATTAGTTCAGGTTTTAGCCTAGATTTTAGCTAAGCTGAAAACATAATAGCAGAAACTTTTCTCGGAAAAAAATATTGTTCAAAATGATGAATTTTAGAATTTCAAATCGAAATAATTTTGGTAACTATGAATATCAATATCACTTGGAATTTATTGTTAAAGATATAGGCAACATGCTGATCTAGTTTCTTGCTACAATAGTTTTTGAAAAAGATTCGTATTGAATTTAATTACATCATTAGTTTATTCGAAAAGTTACAGGCGCACTGCACTTTTTCATGTCGCATTTTCAACTTTAATGACCTGATTAAAGAGATAGCCGATAGCAGCGCCTTAAGGCTGCCTAGGTAAAACGTAAATACCGAATCTAAACTCACGTGAATTTTGTATAGCTAATAACAAAGTATGTTACAAAATAGTCAAGCAAAACAACATTGTACAGTACGATGATGTTCGCACTTGACAAAGGCCTTGGGGCTATCCACACGCTCGATATTCTTGCGTGCGCGCAGTTCGCGGTACAACGCGTCCTTTTTACAAGGGAACTACATTTTTTTTTATTCATGTAAAAAATCTTTTTTTTTTACATTTACAAAAAAAAAACAGTGAATAGAATTAAAAAAACAAGTTCAACCTGTTAAGTAGTTGTACTCATCGGTAAACTTTTAAAATTTGGCAGTTCAAGAAATAAACGGCTGCCTTTAAGTGGTTCATTACAACAAAACTCATTATTAACCAGGATTTCAGTTTCTACAAAATTAAAACTAGTCCGACATGCGAATTACGTGAAAACCAAAGTTTAACACTGTCATTTATACCGTTTTCCACTACGGTGTATTGTGATGTGATTCCCGAAATGGATTAAGGCGTGCGTCCACCGCAGCGATGAAGTGGGTCGCGCTAGCGTCGCTGCTAGCGGCCAGCATGCTGCGGCAGCCGGCGCCGGAGGTGCGCACACGCAGCGGCCGAGTGCGCGGCAGGTTAGCTGAGAACGGACGCTTCTACGAGTACCTCGGGATTCCCTATGCCACGGTGGATGAGCGTAATCGCTTTCAGGTAAGTTATTCTTGATCTTTGAGCTCCTACTGCTGTTCAAATATGAAATCTAGGATTCATAGGTCCGTATTATGAAAGCTTGCTCAGTCATAAATCTATGCTTGAGTGACGTTTATGCCATAGAAACGTTACTCAAGCATAGATCGATGACTGAGCAAGTTTTCATAATACGGGCCTTATACTCCTATACCTGCTATTCCATTTCATTCGGTACAAAAGCGCCAAGATAGTTTTTTGTGTAGTTGCACATGTTAAATGGAAAAAATATCTTAAACATCCTAATATAAATATATATATATTATTGATTAAATAATTTAAAAATAAAGCAAAGGCAGGGTAATAGATTCGCCAAAGTAAATATTTGATTAGTAGGACACGCGCTCTGCTCTCTCCCGCTCTCCTATGAACGCGAAATCCTATGCCTATCCTTTTCACAAAATAGCATCGTATGGTAAGTACCTTTAAGGTGTTTTCCATCAAAGCTCGACTGCATAGCTGAACGGTGGAATCTAAGTGGAATATATCAAGCTCTCGCTTGATTTTCATAGGCAAGCGATACAATTGGCCGTGTTTGACAGGCCGCAATTGCTGCGAAGCTTACTATGGTGGAGAGAATCCTTTAAGGTTTTTTTATCTAGTTTTCCTAATCGGTTTACTATTTTACGGGAGGTAAAATGTAAAGCCTATTAGATATAGCTTAGAGGTTCTCAAAAAGGTAATCATGTCATGACACAACGTTTCTTGGTGAACTTATCATCAACCTTGAGTAATAGAAAATAGGCATTGAATTGCCTTGACAAGGTTGAATAACTTATCGACTATGTGTGATACTCGTAGTGTATACAGAGTATAGACAATAGTCGAAATCGGCTGTTATAACATAATTGAAAATCGGGTGCCTCAACCACGGGGGCGTCACACACCGGAGGCCTAACCCACGAATCCTAAACAAGCTTGAACCTGTATAAAACATAGCATTTTTATATAAAAAAATATAGTAGCATACGTCTCAGCGTGCATATAAACAGATTAAGTATCAACAAATAACAATGTATTTGTTTTTGGACTAACAGAGTAACTGGCTTCAAAAATAAAAAGATGAGTACAATACAAAAGATCAAATCTTTCACTATCATCACTATTTGCCCTTGTCGACCCCCTGCTGGGCAAAGGCATCTTAATAGTAGTGACATTAAGTTCAGATTACGAATTAGGTCCCTATTTTCGAACGGGGGCGTACGATTACTACATCACACCAGTCGCTTAGGTATTGGTTTGACATTTGACTTTGGACAATAGAGGTAACTTAGCAAGTATATTAGAAAGCGGCAATTTCCTCAGAGTAACGGCGTAATTTCAGAACTTACTAGATAATAGTACAGCTTTAAACACACCAATAAAATTTACGAAATATTTTGTCTTGATGATTCAACATGGACGTCAACATTATAACGATAGGACATTATTGAATGAGTAGGTAGTACAAAAACGGAGGTAAAAAGATGTTCACTAGTTTTAAACTAAGGAAGATCGAGTTTTTTTAAGTAAAGAAGTCTAAATGACAAACCGATTAACTTAGCTCTATTAATAATTGTTTTTACAAAGACATGACCACTATGTGAAACTTGAAACCGACCTACATATTTTTACGAACATGTAATTATATTCTTAGGTTTTTGCTTTATAGTGCGTAACTCGCACCGGGACAGTTTATGTATCAAATAAAAAAAATGTACATGGCTCAGCAACATAAATTACAAAAAGGAGAGAAAAATGCGTGCACTTATTTGAAACTAAGGATTTTGCCGTTGTCCGTGATTTTAATCTACTTAGACAAAATTACACCTTTGACATAGGTACATTATAATAAAACCTACTATAAATGTAAGTATTGTTTTTACAAAAGCTCCGGTAGTCAAGGTTCTACGCCATCATATTGAATTTCCATGTCACAATTTATTATTACATGGTAAAAAAATATTACCAGTGCAAGACTTCGTCGTTATTGTTTGTTTTTATACTATATATTTTTCCAGTAAATATCTTTTAATGGTAATGAATGAATATAGAAAAAAAATGCCTTTTCTGCAAAATCATTTTCTTAATTTCAAGAACAGATTTTTGATGTGTCAAGTTTAACCTCTACCGTTTACTTAACCTACAACTTCGATTGATAGTTTCTAGTCGTGAATTTCGTTTATTTAACCCACGTTCATAGACATTATATAATTATTTATGAAAGTGTAAAGGTCATTATGTAGGTAAAATATTCAACATTAAAAAGTCCTAATAATAATAATACCTAATTATAAATTATAATTGGTATAATTATTGGATGTACATATATTATGTATTAATAGCAGTGGAAAATTTTTTGATGTCGATCCTGATTCAGTAACTTGTTTAATTTAGTAGTTAATTTAGTAGTAGTTATTAGTATTAGTAAGCATGATTTTAATTGCATACCAACAATAACAACATTTTTTTTCTTCGAATAATCTTGTCTATGTATCTCCTTGAAATGTATCACCAAGATTCATACAATAAGGATTCCTTTAAATTCCAGGCCCCACTGCCCCCACCAACATGGGACGGAGTGTTCGATGCACAAAATGAGAACACCTGGTGCCCTCAGGCGGCTCTCGTCAGCTCCATCGTCTTCGGACAACCCGACTGCCTCAAACTCAACATCTACGCCCCCGTCCACGCCCCCGACGCACCTCTCCCCGTCATGGTGTTCATCCACGGAGGATGCTTCTTCGGTGGGAGTGGCTCCCCGTTCTTCTACGGGGGGGATTATTTCGCAGAGCAAGGCGTGATCTTCGTCGGCATCAACTACAGATTGAATGTTGAAGGGTTTCTCTGTCTGGGCATCAAAGAAGCACCAGGCAACGCTGGCCTGAAGGACCAATTAGCTGCATTGAGATGGATCAGAGATAACATCCATGCTTTTGGGGGTAATACAGATGACATCACGTTGTTTGGAGAAAGCGCCGGTGCGGTTTCCACGTCTATTATGCTTCTCTCTGAGTCAGCAAAAGGTCTCTTCCATAAAGCCATATTACAAAGCGCGTCTTCTTTATCGCCATGGGCGATGCAGCATGACCCCATCGCAACAGCCAGTAGTTTAGTCAAGAAATTGGGCTACAATTCAACAAATCCTCGAGAAATTTATAGAATACTGTCCAAAAAGACTGCACAGGAACTGGTTAGGGTTTTGAAATATAACGAGGATAAATACTGCGTAGCCGACGAGCATATATTCGTTCCTTGTGTGGAGAAGGAGATTCGAGGAGTCGAACCAATAATAACTCAGCATCCAGCTGCAATAATAGAAGCAGGAAATTTCACAACAATGCCGTTGATAATAGGGCATACGGATAAAGAAGGCATTTACTTTGTCGCCCCAGATTACGGTACGAGTCTTTGCAACGACACCGGAAAAATAAACATATTGAAGACTCTGCAACCAGATCTGAAGTTCCCGAATGAGCTTGAGAAGAATGACACAATAGAGAAGATAAAACGTCATTACTTTTCGTCGTACCAAGACGAGATGATAATGGACATGGTTGATCTATACTCGGACGTCCACTTCAAGGTCCCTTTGCTTCTAGAAGCTGATATGTATTCGAAGAGGACTGATCAGCCGATGTATTACTACCTGTTCCGGTACAGCGGTCTGATGAACATGCCAAAGATCATCAGCGGGTTCTGGCACGGTGGGGGCGCCTCCCACGCCGATGAGCTGTTCTACATGTTCAAGCCTCACGCTTTTCCGCTGCCGCGCTTTTGGGAGAACGACATGATCAAGCGGATGGTGATGCTTTGGACCAACTTCGCTAAGTTTGGGTAAATATTAACTCTAATATTAAACTCCTATTATTTAATAAAGTAATTATTATATCTAACACCCCCACTTCAATCCCCAATCCGCATTCCAGGCGCGTGGGGATTTTAGCAATACCTCCTATGCATATAAAAGAGCCACTAGAGCGCTTGTCAGAGGAGGGCGGAGGCCTATGTTCATCAAGTGGACTAGTACAGGCTGATAATATGATCCCTATTATTTGTGCCACTACGTATTTTCAAGTTTTTTTTTAATTACAAATACCACATTTCTGTCTTTATGATTCTAAAAGTAGGTATTTACTTTACCGACCGATAGTTCCTATACAGGGTGAAACGTAACATGTGCCGAAAGGGGGTGATTCTAGACCCCGAGAGGTCAACTCGTAAATAACGATTTTTTGTTAGTCGATTTTCTTAAATTGTTGTTTTCTTCCTTATCGGGTTCTTTTTCAACACACTCTTGTATTATTTAACATTATAAAACATTTCACAGATGTGTTTTTGCTTGTTTTTTCAGCAATATTTTTGTCGCAGAGTTTTGTCATGAAATAATTACAGAAAAATTATGTTTGCATATTTTTTTTTGTACTGCGTTTGTAATTGTTATGTAACCAACTATTCGTAAAATAACGAATTTGAAGAAAACTCTCTAAGTTCGAAATTCACAGCGGTCCAGAAAAACTTCCTTTCGGCTTAATACACATGTTTCGTGATACCCTGAATAATTATTATTTCTATGAAAATATAATAATGGTACGTATAAATATTTAAATATAAAAAATTATCTTGCCATAATTTATCAGAGGGCTTTGTTAGTTATTGCAACACGCCAGTGCCCAACTAGTTAACAATAATAATCATAATATCATAATATACAGATAGGTATTTCTCTTGTGGTAATCTCGAGCAACGTGATCTCGAGAATTATCATTAACTCGCTACGCAGCAATCAGAGTGATTTTCCAAGATCAACTGGATTTATTTATGGACTGAACAAGTTTTCTCGATATAATATTTTATTGGATAAATTACTAAATACTTTGTTATTTCCATAAGGTCTCAAAATTATAAGTAGTATAAGAATCATTAATTGTTTCAACCGTGTTTCATAAAGGGTCATAAGAACTACTTATAAATTCTTATAAGGTATTTTCGATATCTCCTTCCGTTATTAATCCGATTGGATGCGTTATTAATATGTTCGGTCAACAGAAACGATTAAAAAATAATTAAGCGTATTTAAAAATGAACTAATGATAAAATACCACCCGCTGACGGACAAACAGCCAGACAGACCGGAGGCTTAGTAGTAGGATATGTTGGGACTCTGTGTACAAAGCCCTAACCAAATCAACAGTCCAGGATCAGACGTCCTTGGTTTTATGCGAACCGCCATCCGTCAACTTTCCAAGCCCTCTTGTTTAGGCCCGTTGCTATGGAAACCATTAGACCAGTGATTATAAAATTATCATGTGATGATAGATACGATTTACAACGCACATAAATTCCTCGAGAATCTAACTTTTATGGGACCACCTCGAAATCAACCTAAGGTATCAAAAAGTCAAAAGTCAATAACCTTATTTCTTTAGGCTTACAAAATAAGCACTTAGACAAGTTTAGTCTTATGTTGTTTTATATGCTTCACAGGATAGATACTACTCCCTCGGATATACATTTTTTATGGACCAATTCGGGATCATTCTCTGTACAATAGCGAAATAATTTTGATAATCCGTCCATAATTTACGGAGAAATCGACGAATATAAATACAAAAATACATATAGGTGAACATAAAAACTGCTTAGAACCTCCTTCTTGAAGTCTGTAAAAAGTAATGATGCCACGTCATCACTTTCCATTAAGAGCGATTGCGGTCAATTGATGCTCTATTATTAAAAAAAACTAAGTAGGTCTTGAATTTTTTTGTATTTAGAACGGAAGAGCTATCAGTGCGGCCTACTAGATAAAACCGTATGACCATGACAAAAGAACCCAATTTCAAGTGGCGTAACATTTTGCAAACCTTTGCGAACAATACCTTTTCAGTTCCACCTTCCTGCCTTTTAGCTAGGTACCTTAATGAAGTAAAATAAGATGAAACAAACCAGACACATTCCCTCGTCAAGGTCTGGTACAAGGTCAGTGGTTCTTGCAATTATTTTAACATTGAAACTCCAGCTCTGATATTAATAAACTTGGTTTAATTATGAGTGCGGAGGTTACCTGCAAATTAACAATTAAGTACCTACGTTTTTCATAAGATCTAAAGTACATTCTCATCGGCCAAAGAATTGAATTAAAGCAAATGCTGGTCAGCTGAAGTGGCAGTGGGCTGGCCATATATCGAGAAGAACCGACCACCGCTGGGGTAAACGTGTTCTTGAGTGGAGACCGCGACTCGGCAAACGTAGTGTAGGACGCCCTCCAACCAGGTCAGATGACGATTTGCGAAAGGTTACTGGCAGATGCTGGATGCGGCAGGCTGAAGACAGGGCGCTATGGCGCTCATTAGGGGAGGCCTATGTCCAGCTGTGAACTAATATAGCTGATGATGATGATGACTAATATCTATATATCCGCGAGTGCTATTTCCTTTAAAAACTATAGGTAGGTACTACTAGCATTAATTCGCTCCCGCTTTAGTGCTTCTGTCTACCAAAAATAAGACAAATCTACGTTGAAGTTTAGTTGTTACCTCAAGGAACGTTTTGAATATCTCCACCAAACCCACAGCCGCTCCCTCCGCTCAACACACACTCTTCAATTGAAAACTCTCCGTCCCTTCCATTCCTATAGCTCATCCTTTACCGTACATGCCATAAAGCTGTGGAATGCTCTACCCACTTCTATTAGACTAGCTAAGTCCCTCCCTATTTTCAAAAATATGGTTTACGAACACTTTCTTACATCAACATTAAACTGTTAATTTTAATATATATATATATATATATCTAAACTATATTTATATTATATATGTATATATAAATATTATTTATATTATGTGTATATAAAAATATTATTTTATTATATATTTATGTGTGTATTAATATTTATAGTAGGTATCTGTTCATGTGTTCTTTTTTTTTTTTTTAAATTAAATTGTTATCATCCTTTTATAACACGCCACCGTCTACACTTGTTACACCACTCCCTGTCCATCCAAAGGTTGCCTGGCAGAGATCGCTTAAAGCGATAAGGCCGCCCATTGTACAACGAAATCTGTTTTTTAAGTTCTTTCCTGTCTTATGTATTCTTTTTAATTTGGTGTGCAATAAAGTGTTATTGTATTGTATTGTATTGTATTGTATTGAATTGCTAACAAACCACAGGCTAACGTAGAGGTCAAAGTAAGCCCTGTTACCCTAATTCGACAGTGGGTAGGCAGTTTCCACAAACTGGATCGTTCCGTATCTTTTAATAATTATAATAACAATTTAGAACAGTTACAGATCTTAATTCATTTGTTTTTCTTGTTTCTTTTGTTTTGAGGTTATTTTTCATGTTCCATGAGATCCTTACAGTTGCTGATTTGTCAATAATTGGTATAGCAATGCCCTGCGGCAGTTTTGGTCTATAATTATGCGTGTCCACATATCTAAATGTGAACTAGTACCAACAGATAGTACCTAGTTCATACAATGTCAATGGGTCGGGGTCGACGCGGGCCGACTGAGTTATTGCACGGACGCGAGCTCATACAACTTCAGGGCCACAAATTACACGGGCTTGGTGATAAGAATTTGGTTTATAGTTTTTAAAAACGCCAAGTTATTTACTTTTAACATCGATTTGTAAATTCAAAAAGGTACCTATCTAGATAATACTTATACGTTAAGCCTATGATTGGCCAGGGACGAGAGAAATTCCACTCGTCCCTGTGATAGGCTATCAAATTGACTTCCCTATCAAACTACTTTTATTGACCCCAGACTATACTGTGACAACTTAATGTAGTCTAGAGTCTACATTAGATAATTTAATTTAGGTACATTGGTACACAAAGCACATAATAAGTACTAGGTAACATAAATTAGGTACCTATACCTAGGTAAGTATTTTATTAGCTTACTAATTCTTTGAGCTATGTCGACAACCTTATAGATAGTATATTATGTTAATTGGCTAAGTACTCGTTAAATATTATTCATACTAAGTTAAATTCCCTTAAACACTACACGTGGCGAAACGATTTGTAGTGAATCAGGATATCGCATAAAATAATTAAAATATCCATAGCTCCGAGAGCCCCGAGTCCATTTGACGATATTCTCGAGACGTGATCGTTATACATGTATCATTTTTATATTATGGGTTTACGTAGTTCCCAGTCCGCACGATAGAGGCGCTGTACAAAACCTATAAAAAAATGAAAGGTAACGATCACGTTCGATACCATCGTCAATTAGACTTGGGGCTTTGATCGGTCATTATTTCCGACTGACCGCCAGATGATCGAGTTCGCTAATTTCCGTGTATTGTTTACACGGTTCACCAGAACCGGTTTCACCGCAGCCAGCCTTGACACACTGCTGCGATGAGCCAGCGTCACTCAGCCGGTACTGCATACACAAATCACATATCTATACTATACTAATATCTACAGGGTTATTGGTAAATTAGTGACAATACGTGAACTGCAGGTCCTGCCCATCATCACAAACACGTTCGTAAAGGCGCCAAGTCTAAATTCTAAAAAAAAATATAAGTCACCTCTGACACTAAATAAAAAAACATTTTTGCCTGGAACCCAACGAGTTACTTAAGACCGATCTTTCACTCTCATATCTTCTGCTAATTCAGGGCAGAGCTGTTTTTAAGTTGAGTTTCAAATAAAACCTCTCTAACGAATGATTATTGAATAGGTTATTGAGTAGGGGGGTACCCAAAATTAAGAATTAGGACATGGCGTCTTCACAAACGTGTTTTGTTTGTGATGATGGGCTGAACCTGCAGTTCACGTGTTGTCACTAATTTACCAATAACCCTGTATATCTACTTATAGGTACTCTATATTATTATAAATTATAAAGTAACTCTGTCTGTCTATCCGTTACCTTTTCCTGCCTATACGGCTGAACGAATGTTAGTGAAATTTGGCTGGGGGAAAAAAATACGGAAGAAAAATAAAAGACGACGGCCCTTCCCGTAAATTGGAGATTATGTATTTTTAGTACTATATTTTTTCTCCAAGAAACTATGCTAATATTTTAAGCCGTTTTCGAGTTACAGGTAGTTACAGTTTTATAAAAAAAAAACGTATAATTTCAACCCTAACAGCTGATAAGGTCAATAACCTCACCTTGGTTAGGCCAAGGTGAGGTCCGATTTACGGGAAGGGCCGTCGTCTTTTATTTTTCTTCCGTATTTTTTTCCCCCAGCCAAATTTCACTAACATTCGTTCAGCCGTATAGGCAGGAAAAGGTAACGGATAGACAGACAGAGTTACTTTATAATTTATAATAATATAGAGTACCTATAAGTAGATATACAGGGTTATTGGTAAATTAGTGACAACACGTGAACTGCAGGTTCAGCCCATCATCACAAACAAAACACGTTTGTGAAGACGCCATGGCCTAACCAAGGTGAGGTTATTGACCTTATCAGCTGTTAGGGTTGAAATTATACGTTTTTTTTTTATAAAACTGTAACTACCTGTAACTCGAAAACGGCTTAAAATATTAGCATAGTTTCTTGGAGAAAAAATATAGTACTAAAAATACATAATCTCCAATTTACGGGAAGGTAGTTAGGAGTCCTGTGGGATTTACTTTGCCCGTCATCATCAGCGTGTATACGTCCACTGCTGGACATAGGCCTCCCCCAAACGAGACGCCACGAATTATAGCGGTCCTGAGCCGCCCTGCAACCGCTTCAGTAATAATAATCTGCTAATAAAACATTTTTTAAATTTCAGTGACCCAACACCGAAAGCAACCTCGCTCCTGCCATTTCGCTGGCGCCCTAGTCGGGGAGCGAACCCGCACGCCCTTGTCATCGACTCCCGCCTGACCACCGCGCCACTATGGAACAAGCGTTCTCTAACCCTCTGGAATGACACCTACAACCGCTATAGAAGAAAGGACTATGGCTTCAAGAAGGACTTCATGCAGTTTACTAAGTCTATGGGTTTTGGGAAAGTGAACTAAATAAGGAAGGTTTAAGTTAGGTTTAAAATATTCCGGAAATCCCCCACGTGGGGGATGGCCGTGGGGGATTTCCGGAATATTTTTTCCTGAAATCCCCCACGAGACTGATCAATTTGGTTTGGGGGATTTCAGGGAAAAAAATCCGGTAATCCACCACGTGGGGGATGGCCGTGGGGGATTTCCGGAATAAACCATAATAGCCCTCCCCTCCCTTTTATTTAGCTCAGTTTCTGTTTTCGAGGGGGGATGGCGTATTTATTTGGGCTGTGATGAAATGTGATACAACAGTTTAGATTCGGCTTTTTGTAATAATAAGTAATGACAAAGTGACAAAAAAAACTATGTACCTAGTAATACTGCGTAGTAACGACGACTACGTAATAGTACTACTATAACGTACTAAGTACGTAATTACTCGTAGATCCCACCATGGAATCTTAGTTCTGATAAAGTTAGGACCCATTTACATGGGAGTAAAATTTTCAACTATAAAGTACCTACTAGTAGTAGTAGTACTTTTAAAAATTAGAGTTGCATTGGGAACCTCTTGTTGCTCGCTTCAAACATGTTTTATCATCATGTTTTATGTTTTTATTCGTAAGAAAAGAACCAACCACAAACGCTTCGGTACGTACAGGAAAAACAATAAAAAAATATCCTAAAATAAACCTCTATGCTATGGTAAAATCCACCAATGTCCTTTCTCAGCTTAAAACAACAGAATTTCGAAAAATATCTAACTTGTTAGGGCGATATCCCTAAAATCGTAATGAAAAGCAAATACAGATAAAGTACCTATACAATAAGTATCTCATGTCGTAAAATAAAAGGTCTGAAATAAGGGCCGCCTAAAGGGAGCCGGATGTTTGCTTAGGCTCTGCAAACAATTTAATTGAGAGTCCGTACGAATAATAAGATTAATATAATAAGTAATAACCAGAGTACCTTCAACGGGTTATAAGATACTAGCAGCGCCTCGCGGCTTAACCCGCGTAGTTCCCGTTCCCGTGAGAATTCAGGGTTTTAAAGTAACCTATGTTCTATTTCAGACTATAATCTATCTCTGTGCCAAATTTCATCTAGATACGTTCAGCCGTTCTGGCGTGATTGAGTAACAAACATCCATCTATCTATCCATCCATCCAAACTTTCACATTTATAATATTAGTGGGATTTTACATCGTTCTTTTAAAGGACAAACGCCTTTTGAAATGTTAGGGCAACGGGTGTAGTCGGAATTTACACTCGGTTGGAATTCATTGCCTAAAACAGGTTTTTACCTAGTTGTATGAACTAGGTAAAAACCTGTTTTTTGGAACTAATTAACGTATCCTATTAAAAATCTTTTTGGTATTAAGTTTCATTTGGTATTTTTGAATAAATTATTTTATTTATTTATTGGAGTTTTGGTGCTTTCATACAATTCGCTTTTGCCTTTGTCGTGGTAGGTACTTGGATTAAACATGGGTAAATTTAAATTTAATAAACAAATAGCATAGAAGTTTACCTCAACGACTCAGTTTAAAGTTTTTACTAGGTTCCTTCACAGATGACAGAATAACTCTAAAGAAGGTAACATTTATGTTCTTCACGTTCGACCAAATTTCAAATGTATTTTCTTCAAAGTAGTGTACTTTGAAGAAAATACACCGTTTACGGTTTTCATTTGATAAAAAATTTTAACGTATTTATTTATTTAAAATATTGTACAGCTATCTTACAGGCAGCAAAGAGTGCTGTGAGTAAGGCAAATGACCTTGGGCATGTGCCCAAGGTCATTTGCCTTACTATTCGCCTTAAGCCAAGTAACGCCGTCTACCATAAGCCAAGTAACGCCGCCAAGTACCCATCTTCACACTATCGCAAACAACTACATAAAGTCGTTATAACCGAGTTCGGTCGTGAATGTCGCTAGTAGCCGTTAGCGTAAACTAAGCACCTAGAGAAGAGATGAGCCGCTCTATAACTGTAGGTACGTATCATAGTTCTGGGATATAGACAAGTGTTCATTGAAGTTTGCTAGCGGATTTTGTGATTTGAAAAAAGTTATCTACAAGAATCGATTTCAAGGTTAGAAACAATGCAATAAGTTTAGATTTTATAAAAAAAACAATTGCGTTTCGATAGAAAAGAAAAAATATAAGCAATACTTACTTTTACTTTTAGACGGTGTTTTTCAGAACGATAAATGTTTTTCAGAAAGAGAATTTATTTTATAGATAGATAGATATTATTATTTATTGACAGAAAGATTACATATTTTTGGTTATGAGATCTGTTAGAAAACATGTCATTAAAAAAAGCTAAATTATCATGAAGAACTGGTGTTCTTCATGATAATTTAGCTTTTTTTAATTTAGCTTTTGGGCTGGTGCCCATAACGAATGCCAAGTTCACCTAGCTTAATGAGCGAAGGAAGAATTAAAGTTGGATTTGAATAAAGTCTGAAATTGACGAAAACTTTTTGCCTTACGCTAACACCCACAATGGTCAATTGTCAAACCCAGTTCTGCGGCAAAGATCCGCTCTCGAGGAACGAAATGAACACGACATAACAGTTTAAAACCAACAATAAACATAAATCTTTAGATACAACTCCTATACAAGTTTGGATGACTGTTTGTAAAACACTTTTAGCGTATATCTAGGTACCGAGATGAGAGGAGTAGTACAACCTGGTTTCAAGAATTTAGAATTCTGATGACTACTTAATTATTTCAAAAAGAAATCGTTTCTTTCCGTAGATAAGTACATAGATTTACTGTTAGATACATCGTCAATTTAGTCGTAAAGAGATACCGAGATAATCATTCATTTAAAGGAGTTTATTTGAAACTAAACTAATGTAAAACGACACACAAATGACAAATAAGACGACTTCTGTGGCGCGGAGGGCGAAGGTCCGCCTGCGACGCAGGAGGTTGCGGGTTCGATTTCCACCTTGGGACAAATGTTTATATGATCTGCAAATATTTGTTCCGGGTGTTCTGGTCGTTTTCTATACCTATGTGTAATAAAAAAAACTGTGCTTTGTATTGTATTATGTTTATCAGTTATCTAATAGGTACCTTTAACACAAGCTTTGTTTAACTTGGGGCTAGATAATGGTCTGTGAACATTACGAGTGATTTACGTACAAAATTAGGAATTAAGACCTGGCATTTTCACGAACGTGTTGCTGATGATGGGCAGAACCAGCGGCTCACGCAGTGTCAGCGAATTACAATGACCTTATACACTCTGGGTATTTGTACAAGATCCGACAGAGAACCAAGGTTATCGACAAAGCTCAAAGGATTAGCAAGCTGAAGTGGCAGTGGGCGGGCCATATCTCGAGAAGAACAGACAACCGCTGGGGTTGTCTCTTGAGTGGAGACCGCGACTCGGCAAATGTAGTGTAGGACGCCCTCCAACCGGGTGGGATGACGAGTTTGTGAAAGACTGCTGGCAGATGCTGGATGCGGCAAGCTGAAGATAGGGTGCTATGGCGCTCATTAGGAGAGGCCTATGTCCAGCGGTGGACTACTGTAGGCTGATGATGATGATGATTTGTACAAGATCGGAAATTCAACGACAATAGAATGACATTATTAGAAAAATTCCGAAGTTTCCTGTAAATATTCATGGTGCAAAGTTTCCACAGTCGTGTTTTTGCGGAGTTTTCCCGCAGATTGCTGTTTTAGCGAAAGATTCGTATTCACGCGTATGATGCGGAAAATTGGAGGGAAACGATGGTTTATGTTCTAAAGATAATGCGAAATGAAATGTCGGCATACATTTTGTTTTTTATTTTTTTATTCGTGGTTCATTTCTATACACTTTACCTATTTTGGTAGGACGTGGTGTTTCCAGCCAGCTGTAAAAAAAAGGTTCAAAAAATCTTACAAGAAATAATTGGAAGTATTAGAACCAAATAATACTATTTTTTCAAAAACAGATATAACCAGTGTCGCTTGGAATGCTGTAAGGATTCTAACGATACCACAACCTGATAACGTAACACTTTTTATTTGAGAAGTCGTCTGAAAAGTGCTACGGAACGGCTACGAATGCTACGAATTTTAGGATGGCTACTACGTACAATGACTCCGCTAGCTGCGAATTCTAGCCGGCTTGCTATTAGTTCTACTCTTGCCACTAGCTAGTTCTACGAAGGCTACAAACTCTAACAAACATGTATAAATGGGTCGTTGTGCCATTATCTCCCTCCCACCCGTGTCATACAAGTCTCATACAAAAGTTCTGTTTGTATCTGTCAACTATGTTAATAGCAAAAACTTGCGCTCCCGGCCCCGAGGCGACGCGCAACGATCGGACTACACATTTTCAAGGGAAATTAATTTTACAGATACACTTGAAACTTTACGTTGAATGCCACTTTTGTCGAGTATTGTTTGTCGTTGCGAACTTGTACGAGAAAGTAAAGAAAATATTGTTGAAGCTGCGCTCTCGTTCTTTTTGTTTTTAGAGTTGATCTTGCAAAGTTTTATGTGTTCGTTAGTAAGTTGCTGCAGTTTTTTTTTATTTCTGTATAACGTGGGTAACGACTTTGGCGTTCCAGTATATTGTGGTTGAAACGTGAATGATGACACTAAAATTAATTATTGCTGGACAATCCACCCACCATCATCTAGCCCCAAAGTAAGCAGAGCTTGTGTTATGTTAAGGATGTTAGAAAACTGATACAAACACAATTATTCGCAGATCGTACAAATATTTTTCCCGAGGCGTTAATCGGATTCGCAACCTCGTCGTCGCAGCGTCGCAGGCGAATTGGCATCATCCTTATGTTTCCCCCTACATAAAGTTTATCATAACTAATTCTCAAAACTATTTTAATGGGTGCATGAGATGAAACACATGCTAGCAGTGAGCTGTATACTGAATAGGCAGCACGAATTTTAATTTAAGTTTGCAATGTGTAGAACGCGTGTCACGTTCCCACGTTCCGAAGACCCGCGATAACTGCCTCAACTGTGTTATACAAATTCAACAAGTTCATAGAACTCTTAACAACTATTCCATTTCCCCCAGATTCCACCATTCCAACCTAGAAACCAGCGCCTGATGGAATTATTGCCGCTTATTTTCCTTCGTGCCGAGTTTGATTGCTATCAGGACTGTAGCAGGCAACTTGAATGAATTGATTTATTTTACTTTGCTACGTGGAAATTTGTGTTACTTTCGTGATTATTTTGATTTATAAACTTGAAACTGTTTAAAGATAGCTCTCGAGTCCCCAGATTATTGAATAAGCTCGAGCTAGTTAGTAAGTGCAGTTTGTCGTGCAAACAAACTTAATGCCCGTTTCAGTCAAAGGAAAAATTGGAAGCTCAGCAGTATGCGCAGATTAGTCGGTCCTTTGCGAGTTACCTCGAGCCGGTCCGTCGGTCCGTCGCTCCAATTTGCATGTTTGCCCGCTTTATAACAATTAGCCGGTTACGGGTATTTTTCTTTATTACCCGGATTAGCAACTCCGCCGGTGCCCTCTGCGACTTGCACTTAACTACCGGATGAATCGCGCGCCGTTTGTTTTCATTCGTACTTATTTTGGGCACAGATTAGATAATAGTCTTGTACCGTAATTTGAACAGGATTCCAAGAAGGATAAACCAGGAATTACCCCGCAAATCAATCTGCTTTCATCTGGGTAATGCGTTTTCCTTGTTGGTTTAATTTCTATAACCCCTTTTATTTTTATCGATGCTGACGATTTTATAACCTTTTTTACAGTAGGTATCCTAAAAAGCCTGTATCAAGATTGAAGCAAAATGGTTAAGGGTATGAATACCACATATAAAACCCAGAAATTCCTATAAGCATTCTTTTCTTATTACTACATCCTGCTGTAGGTCCACCTAGCCCCAGTTTCCCTACAATAACAAACAAGGTCCGCCATTGAGCCAGCAAGCTGCCTTCCGCAATGATTTCTCGATAAGTGGGGATGAAAACTATCACCTACCCACAGGCCCATAACCCTTGTGAGGGGCTCTGAGTGCATTCCCCTAATTAGGAGCAAAGGGGAGGCATGGGGTGAGGGGGTTCTCAAGGACATGGAGCAACCGCCGCGGGAAAATGTGCGAGCAAAGATTTCTGAGATGTGGCTTGTTGATAGCGTTAGTGGAAATAAATAAAATAGCAGGAAATGTTGATAGAAGCCGAAGCTCTTTTGGTTAAAGTGCAAAGTGTAGATTGTACTGTTTTGATTTTATTTATTTAGTAAACGGGATGCGAATAGCATGATACAAACTGCCGCTTTTTCAACCGCTTGTTATTTTTGACATTAGTTTTAAACTTTGTGGCAACAAACTATTGTCAAAATAACAATCGTATAACAAGCTTTTGAAAAACCGGCTGCAAATTATTATAACTATGTACCTTTCGTTGGTTTGTAGGGATATGATAATCGAAATACAGAGTTGCCTTGTTGGCAAAACTTTTAGCCACTATCTCACTTGGAGAAGGTAGTCAAGATTTGGGCTAGTAAAGCATGTTTTCCCAAATGCTTAACCTAACGAATAGGTATTTAATCTTACATTATTTGGTTTACCGCTGAGTTGTTGTAATAAATCAACTTGCACAGCCCTTTAGAGTCAGACTCCACTAAAGCTGACCTGAGATGAGCATAAAAGAGATCGTGTTTAAACAACCAATGGAACGTTGTTATTCACACATCTCGTCCCCGCTCAGCCTCAGTGGAGACCACTTAGCGGAGATGTATCTTAAAGGAGGGGTTTATCAAAGAAGATGTATGCAAAGAAACGAAGCGTTGCATACTTTGAATGACTCCAAAAACCAGAACCCTTATAACGCCAGCAAAATATTTAAAGATTCGGTTTAAAGAATTTATTTAATCATAAAAAACTTTACTGTTCACTTAGAATGAAGATTAAAACTTTTTAAATCTTCGCGATATGAACTTTTTGCGTTCTAGACCAATGAACGGATGAAAAACAAGACAAGGTTTATCGACGTTAACAAAAATTGACAATCCCTGTTGGAATAGAATACACGGAAACACTTAAGCTACCAGTGAGTTGGCCAAGTGCGAGTCAGACCGTCGTCACCCATCACAAATATCAATATTTATTATGACTAGTCGTCATAGTGAAGAGCAACACGAATTCTGCGAAAAATACCAGACTGACGGGTAAAGGCTTAGTAATAGGGTTCCGTAGGCAAATTTTGGGATCTGAAAGTATTTGAACCGTCGTCAATGGAAGCTTAGCACATCAACCAAATTGTACTATTTTCAACTTACATAGACACTTATAACTTATATCAGACAAGTCGCTATGGCGCTCATTAGGGGGGCCTATGTCTATATTAAGATTTAGTTCTACTGTACAAAATCTCCGGTTCCAAAACGTTGCATCACCATTAATAATTGTACAGCAGCTCTCGCCATCGCTGCTGGGCCAGGGTGTATCAGGCCAACCCCTAAAATCGCCAATCTCAAACCCTCAAACGAAATTTCCGGTATTCGAATAGTAAGCCGCTTATCGCCGGCTCTTATTAGAACGAGTGAATGGCGAGAGTGAATGGTGGCCGAGTGAATGGTGAATGGTAACTATTCGGTACAGAGTCCCGACTAATCCGTAGTCCTCCGTAGTCCTTACCTTTTTGGGGCTCTAATGTAAATAGAATGGAACAAACAACGTTGTTCATGGAGACGCGAATTCGGTTGCAGTGCAAGAGCAAATTCAGGGAAGCTTAGCTTAATCTAGTCTGTTTGCTTGGGAAGGTTATGAGCAGCATAAAGGTGAAGCGGCGTTAGTAATATGTAAATAAAGAAGGTGGCAAGTATACTACAGGTTTTTTTTTTTAAAATATCAAACAAAGAGCGCGCCTAATGCAAAAAATTGTGAAAAGGATAGACATACGATTTCGCGTTCATAGGAGCGGGACAGAGCAAAGCAATGTCAGTGCAAAAATCAAGTTTTTCCTTATTATCTATTAATTATTTGGTTCCTCTGCTGCTCATCTGAGCCCAGAGTCCATTTGAAAAATGAAGAATAATACTTTGACTATTTACTTATTTATTTAAGTAGTTAGTATATTATGTTATATATCTAAGTATACTTTTAGTCACTTTAATTTTTTAGTTAGGATTTGATTATATTAATGTAGATATCCATTGGTAATTAGGTCTTAATAGTGTTAAATATGTATTTTACATTATATTTGGTACACCCTGCCTTTCTAAAATTACCAATTCTTTCCATCCAAAGGTTGCCTGGAAGAGATCGCTTCTAAGCGATAAGGCCGCCCATTGTACTTATCTGATGTCATGTCGCTTTGTAATGTTATTTTATGGTGTACAATAAATAATTTTTGTATTTTAGTGTTGTATTGAGATGTGATCGTGACTTCTCATATTTGTATGGGAGTAGCGTTGTTCCCTGTCCGCACGATAGAGGCGCTGTACCTACCTTTAGAAAAATGAGACGTCACGATATCGTCTCGTAACTATCGTCAAATGGACTCTGTCTGGGCTCAGATGAGCAGCAGAGGAACAAAATACCATATTGGTTGGGCAACACGTATTTAACCTAAAGCGCTAACATTACTACAACAGGGAAACGTAAAAGGGATCGGATCTTAGTCTTGGAGGTGAACCTTCAGAACGGCTTCATTGTGGCGTATTGGACCGAGACTTCTAATTAAATTTTATGAGAGCTTAGTCGTTTGTGTGCGATAATGGTGAATCATGGTCCAATTCTAACGACGAATTAAAACCTTTAATTTCACAACCAACGACGAAACAACACCTAAAAAATGTGATGGACAATTCACGCAGCATCATCTAGCCCCAAGCTAAGCAGAGCTTGTGTTATGGAATCATCCTATGCTAGTCCACAGGTGGACGTATAATCCTATCAAAATATTGAAAAAAAAAGTGTAAAAACGTTTCTTTGGATGACTTACCATACCACGTATGTAATTTGATAGTTATCCGGGACAATGAAGTCAAACTATTAATCGTTCCCCTAAAAATAGCGACGAGTATTTTTTTTTCTAGCTTTAAATTATGTATTAATTTAAAGCTAGAAAAAAAAAATACTCTAAATAACTCGCTGTACCCACACCGTATGATCTTTTAAAGGGCAATGTATACGCTTCTACAACAGAACTCCAAGTAAGTAGCAAAAATTATCAATGAATCAATTCAAACAAATTGTCATACTTTTGACAATTTGTTTGAATTGATTCATTGATAATTTTTGCTACTCACTTGGAGTTTTGTATAAATCAGTTCCCCAGAAACTAGTTATTTATAAAACCATGTTTATTTTCTAGTAAAAAAAAAAAAAAATTGTTTGCAATAATTTTACTTCCAGGAATTAAGATAAGTGTGATTGATATACACTTGCTAAAAATATTATATCAATAAGATAATTGTGATTAATTGATTATACATAAATCGAACAAAATGATACCTACATGCAAAATTCGTTAGGGTTCCGTGCCCAAAGGGTAAAAACGGGACCCTATTACTAAGACTTCGCTGTCCGTCTGTCCGTCTGTCACCAGGCTGTATCTCATGAACCGTGATAGTTAGACAGTTGAAATTTTCACAGATGATGTATTTCAGTTGCCGCTATAACAACAAATACTAAAAAACAGAATAAAATAAATATTTAAGGGGACTCCCATACAACAAACGTGATTTTTTTGACTGTTTTTATAGATAATGGTACGGAACCCTTCGTGCGCGAGTCCGACACGCACTTGGCCGGTTTTATTGCATGATTGGTTCATGTATATATTATTGTTAGTTCATGTTTTTTATAATTAATCTACCTATCTTTAAAAATGCTCTACGTGCTCTACGCTGTTGGCGTTCCTTTCTTAAATAATAAATGTTTACTACGTTCATTTTTAAAAGTTCAAGCACATTACTCAAGTCTTTTGGTTGAAAAAGGCTTGAGTATATGCCATTGAACCGGCGATTATACATGTCTGCTTTTCTTAATATTAAATATGTAGCAGAATACGTGTCTAACAGATACACAAATAACTATCATATTTTACCAAAATCCATTGGATTGAATGCAACCTTCCCCATACAAAACGATATTGACGACCGATGTGGCGCGGTGGGCGAAGGTCTGCCTGCGACGCAGGAGGTTGCGGGTTCGATTCCCGCCTCGGGACAAATGTGTGTACGATCTGCAGACATTTGTTCAGGGTGTTCTGGTCGTTTTCTATGTATAATAAAAAAAAGCTATCTATGTATTGTAATATATTATGTATATCAGTTATCTAGTACCCATAACACAAGCTCTGCTTAGCTTGGGCTAGATAATGCTGTGTGAATTGTCCAGCATTATTTATTATTTATTTATATTGACTGGACTAGTAGGCGATCCTAGTTAGCGCTGGAGCGCTCTTTTTTCAGCGGGCTACGTGCTCAAACCAGCTGATAAAAATACCAATAGCTTTTCTCAATTATAATTTTGTCACTTTCCATCAGTTGAGTGTGAAACGAGGATCTATTGATTATAAAATACATTTTCATTTTTTTTGTATATTGTACCCTAGTTTTAATTATTGAATTGTAATTGTAACTACCTATATGGATCTCGTGTCTAGAAATAAATAATTTATTTTTATATATTATTTTATTTTTTAATTGTTCTTTATTTGGTCTACCAGTAGTGGCTGTTACAATAATCCATGTTAGTAAATACAAACTTATAGATATAGTTAACTAGCAGCGCCTCGCGGTTTCACCCGCGTAGTTCCCGTTCCCGTAGGAATTCCGGGATAAAAAGTAGCCTATGTCCTATTCCAGACTATAATCTATCTCTGTGCCAAATTTCATTCAGATCCGTTCAGCCGTTCTGGCGTGATAAAGGAACAAACATCCATCCATCTATCTATCCATCCATCTAAACTTTCACGTTTATAATATTAGTGAGATTGCACAACCAGTTATAAGTGGACACTGCATGCATTACATTACATAAATAAATAAATAAATGAGCCGTTCTCCCACATCAGAGTCCTCAATAAGCACACGGCGGCGCTTGCAAAATGCGTCGAAAAATCCGTAAAATACCGTAAATCCACCCGAAAATGCCCGTAATCCGCACCGCCGTACTATTTACCATAATCCGGTGTTATCGGACGAACGCACACGGACATATTTTGCGGGCCTCGGACTAGAGTTGCTAGTTTCATCCGGACCTTTCCGGACTTTTCGATGTTGTGTTTACTTACAAGTTGTGAAAGGGTGGGACATTTTGTCGGTGTAAGCCGCTTTATCTTCTGTGTAAGTAGTTTGTTCCTACTACGGGAATTAAAACTGAGCGTGAGCAGTCGGCAAAAGTCAATAACTTTATTTCTTTAGGCTTACAAAAAAGCATTTAGACAAGTCAAATTTTATACCTAAACAGCTTTACAAATAGTAATTATTAAATAAGAAAGAAAATGTTATTGATTTTGTTCGTTTCAATTTTTTATCCACAATTAGTGGAAGAAGCGAAAAATGAACCACAGTAAGTTTGTATAATACTTAAAATGTAATATTACGACATAAGGGACATACAAACAGAGTAACTTACGATTTTTATTACTATTGACATTATATTTTTTTTATTTGTAGAAGTTTTAATTTACTGACCAACATTAAATTAACGAAACATGATTATTACATTTCCTACTTGCGTATCATACATTTGACACATGTCATAAAAATCAAGAGAAGGAAGGGAAAAATTCTCCATAGCATCGTCGCTTCAACTTCACACTTTTTATTACAACTTCATTCCACCTATGATTTAAAAAAAACAGAGTAACTAAACAGAAATTAAAACTAAAAAAAAACTAAGCTAAATAAAATTATGAAATTGAATCTTAGAGAAATTACGTTTTGGAAATTATTTGCTGCTTTTCTAATTTGTCCGTTAGTATCCGAACCGCTACAACCCTACCGAACTAATAGCCAAAGGTGAATTGTGCATGTGTTAAAGTACGGCAAAGTAACGGCTCACGAAATATGAGAATGTTCACAGGAGGACACGCAACACTCTCTTAAAAATTAAAACGTTAGGATTAAGGGCCGGGTTGAACCCTAATAGACCCTAATAGAGTCCACAATTTATTGCAGGCCCTAACCGCATCATAAGTTGCGGTTGACAAGCGTTTAGGTGCCTAGTTCATGTCTTTTGCGACTTTATTGGGTTGAGCTAAAAGCTTTATCCGGTAAACGACTTCAATATTCCAGAACTGGAACAGGTTAGTTAATAAATAAATAAATAATGCTGGATAATTCACACAGCCTTATCTAAGCTGTGTGAATTGTCCAGCATTCGTTATTTATTCACCAAGCTAAGCAGAGCTTGTGTTATGGGTATAACTGATATACTTAATACAACACCCTAGATAGATAGGTATTTTTTATTAAAGATAGAAAACATCTAGAACACCCGGAAGAAATATACGAAGATCGTACAAACATTTGTCCACAGGCGGGAATCGTACCCGCAATCTCCTGCGTCGTAGGCAGACCTTTGCCCGCCCATTATCTTCAGGTGGTTAACAAAACAGGGTTAGAAGCACACCACGCAGGGAGCGGAACGTGCTCAACTAGAACTGCACTCACCCTGCAGAAGTCCCTCATTTTCTGGCGTTTACCCATATACTAAATCTAGAGCTCTACCAAAACAGGCAAGTTGTTATTCAAAGCGGGCAAACCACGAAGGATCTCATCCACAGCACAGCATTAAACCTAATTTACCCTTATTTGCATGTAATAATGGGTTGTGTATCCCCTTAGCCGTCTAATGGATCCCTTGGCCCTCGGCCCTCGGGCGAACGAAAACAAATAACCGACCTCAAGGAACTGCGAGAACAGTGACGATGAAGAGAACATTCATTTTAAATCACAAGTTTACATTATAGGTATAAAACAAACAAAGAAAGAAAATGATAAATTAGGAGAGGTCTAGAAGAGATTGCTTGTGTTTTTAATAGACATTAAATAACACAAATACTGCATTTTATAATTTATGGTGTAGGACATTATTGAGTTTTATAAGGGATTGGATTGTAATACCAAAATCTGTAAATGAGTAGTTAGATCACATATTGGTTTGATTTCTAGGCAGCAAGGCATGGAATGGTAACAGACAGATAGTATCACTATCGTATTAATAATATTAGTTTATATCTATCGAATATTGGTATCAGAGCAGCGCGAATAAGTTTGTAGATAGGAAATTAGATAGATGGATAGAAAACAATTTATTGCACACGTAACTTAGAAATAATATACAAAGGAATACGGTATCTATAGAATAATCTACAGAACCTTGAATGGATAGGATCGCTGGAGTGGACATGGAGTGCACAATTCATCTGTGTACATAACCATATAGGAAATAACTGCTTAGGAAATAAACAAATACCGTACATTATAAACTACAAATTCGAAAACTAGGAAGTCATTGTACAGTCAGCTGCTCAGATATGTATACACTTCCAAGTTTTCACTTTTATTTTACTCGGAACTTATCATATAAAAGTCTACGCACACATTTTTCATACTAAGTAGCCATCGTTCTTGACAGAATACGGTATATAAATTATCACAATGACTATACACTTACTATTCAGTCAAATTTCAAAACATGGGAGTGTATACATATTTTCGCAGCTGACTACATAACGTAATCTTAATTATCATTTAGTCCAGCGACAGCAATGATCATAGTACAATTAATGGATTCCGAAGGTTCTTAAGATTTTGTACATTGATTGTCTTATCTGCCATTCATTACATGTATAGCTATAACTAACCTACCATTTTTTATGGATAAATCAAATTTTTCTGTGTTAAGTTTCAAGAAAAATCCTGATTATGTATTATCAACCATCTATTCCCCTTGGGCAGATGACACTACATTATTTGCTTCCTTGGAACAGGAGCTAGCTGAACGCGCGAGCGACCTAGTTGGTCTCTCCAATAACAAGGGGAAGACCAAAGCCATAATAGTTGATTGAGCTGAAAGACTTGCACGTATAGGAGAACTCTCGGACTTGAAAGTCGTAAGCGAGTTTGTTTACCTGGGTTCTTTGATCAGCGATCAGGGAGGCTGTAACAATTGTCCACAGACGCCCGCAAATGGCCAAAGTAGCCATGAGTCTCCAACAGAGTTCGATGAACAGGATTTGGCATGGCAGAAGTATCTTTAATAACACCAAGATAATAATTGTGTATTATTTGGTGTTCTCAATATTTCTATATGGCTCGGAATCGTGGTCAATTTGTGCAGCTGACCGAAAGAAGATTGAGGCTTTTGAGATGTGGTGTTGGAGGAGAATGTTGCGCATACCGTGGACAGCTAAACGAACAAACAGATCCATTCTTGACCAACTGAATATCAGAACAAGATTGTCAACGACCTGCTACCAACGAGCCCTCAGCTATTTTGGCCATATAACCTCGAAAAACTGGTTGTACTAGGCAAGATAGAGGAGAAAAGACCAAGAGGACGCTCACCAACCCGCTGGTCTGACCAAATTAAGAAAATAACGGGACGCCGAAGACAGCGTAGTCTGGAAGCGCTTCACCAGCGTCTCCGTGAAAGTATTCCACGACGGGCACGACCTTCAACAATGAAGAATACGACGAAGAAGAAGATTCCCCCTTAGTGAACGTCTTGGCCTAAATCGTATCTCTCTTTTTAACTCTTTCTTAAGTTCATCTGAATTTAAAGCGAATATTTGTAACCCCACTTATATCGTTAATTTTTAGCCCCGCTTATATCATATCTTAACAAACTGACCGAAACACTGCAAAATTCAACAGATGTCCAAAATATACGACTCTGAACAGCCATAAGTTTCCGTGGAATGGTGGAAGATGGATCATTAGCCCCACGAAGAGTAACCACCCGGCGACAATGTCCTCGACCGCCCACAAATCTGGCCGAATGGCGGACCCGAGCTGTGGTACAAGTTGTAGGTTTCAGGATTAAATACGATAGTTATCGTGGTCCAGGTGGCTAGTGCATACCCGTACTGAAGGTAGGTCACGGGTTGTAGTTACGCCGAAATCGTTTTTTTGGCATTTTATTTAATAGATGGATAGATAGATAGATAATTCTTTATTGTACCACACAAACACAGAAAACAGTACAGAAATGAAAGCTACGAGAAGAAGTACAAAGGCGGCCTTATCGCTATGAGCGATCTCTTCCAGGCGACCTTGGGATGGACTGGATATGTACGAACAAAAAAGACAGTGGCACTTGTAATAGAAAAGAAGAATTTAATCCACTTAATGGCCTCCACGGAAGACCTATGACGTATGGCAGGATCATAGCATCTGCTATGCAGGATCCTGCCATACGTCATAGGTCAACCTCTTTTGCTATCGTAATCGTCGTATTACCTTTATTTTAATCTCTACCTTTTGTATGTGCTCTGTATGTATTGATTAACAAATAAACGCATTTTTACTTTATTTACTTTCTACTCGTAATTTGACAGGATCAAGTAAAAAGAGTTTTGTTTCAATTTGCCGAACTCTATTTATTTTTAAAGAAAATGCCTTATTAGTATCGCAAATCGTTATTCATAATCATAATGAATTGCGATGCAATCATGAAAAACAATAAATATGATGATTTCCAATAAATAATATTTAGTTTTGTAACTTATCAAATGGTTGTCAAAACTGATAACTGTGGTAATAAATATTGTAAACTAGCAGCGCCTCGCGGTTTCACCCGCGTATTTCCCGTTCTCGTGGGAATTCCGGGATAAAAAGTAGCCTATGTCCTATTCCAGACTATAATCTATCTCTGTGCCAAATTTCATTCAGATCCGTTCAGCCGTTCTGGCGTGATAAAGGAACAAACATCCATCCATCCATCTATCCATCCATCCATCTAAACTTTCACGTTTATAATATTAGTGAGATGAGATTGATTGATGCTTGTAATTAGGTTATTGACAACTATCACAAAAACTTGAACTGGAACCCGACTTCGAATCCCTTTACATAATACATATATGTCACTGTTTTTATGTTTTGCGAGACACTCGCTAATATTTATAACAAGACTTTTTTTATGGGATCACCTCGAGATCGTCTACGTATTTTAAAAATTCTTATTATTGTATAGAATACTAGCGGTTCGCCCCGGCTTCGCACGAGTATATTCTCTATAGAGATTAGAGAATTATATGTCCGAGGCTTGGACATTTTTTAACGGCATAAAAAGTTTGACATTTAACGGTCTAGAATTAAATACCTATGTACATCTATGCAAAATTTCAGCCCGATCCGTTCAGCACTTTAAGCGTGAAGAGGTCTAACTTCTAAGGATCAATCTTTAAATCTTTCAGGTTTTTATACTTAACTAGCAGCGCCCCGCGGTTTCACCCGCGTAGTTCCCGTTCCCGTAAGAATTTCGGGATTAAAAGTAGCCTATGTCCTATTCCAGACTATAATCCATCTCTGTGCCAAATTTCATTCAGATCCGTTTAGCCGTTCTGGCGTGATAAAGGAACAAACATCCATCCATCTATCTATCCATCCATCCATCCATCTAAACTTTCACGTTTATAATATTAGTGAGATTTAATGTGATGTGATTTTGGTAATGTAGGTACATCAGAAATAATCGTATCATAGGTAGGTATTTTGGCTTTTCTTTAGAATGCTCATGGCACACCTTATCTGTTTTGTATTATTTAAATGTATTTACTAAATTTCTCTTGGGTTGGGTCCAATTAAATTATTGATCCTCATTCACTTTCAAGGAAGGCGTTTCGATCCCTTCATAATGTCGTACTCAAATATACCTATCAAAACATTTTGACTATCAACAACGTCACACACAAAGTATTATCAAAATCTTTATCATTTGCCGTTGTATAAATAGGAGATACAATTAAAAAAATATGTATTCTGAAACAATGAGATTGTTCATAGCATTGGTGGTGGTAGTGGGCACGGCGACGGCCCTACCGACGGAGCGGAGCGCAGGCGTCAAACCCGCGCTGGACCTGCCGGCGGAGCGGGGTGCGGATGTCGAACCTGCGTTGGAGGGCGGAAACGCCACCTTCACGGCTAGTACCCGCGGCATCGGCATGTGCACCAACGGGGCCGGCACCACCGGCGGCTGGGGTGGCGCCCACTGGTACGTGTGGGACGCCTGGGCCTTTCGTGACGCTGTCTCCGGCAACGCCCACAGGGTCGTCGAGGTAATGACACCCATCAACCTCGACCCGTTGTTTGTTTCGTCCCCCGGCGTCCGCATCGACGTCGGCGCCCACAAGACCATCCGGGGCGCCAACGGCCACGCCATGATCTACAACGGAGGGATCAGGATCGGTAGGGTTCACAACGTGATCGTCGAGAACATGAGGTTCCACAACGCCATCTCTTACGCATCTAACGAGCGGCCCAACGGTTCCGGCGGCATTCTAAATATACAAACGTACGATTTCAGTGAGATCGACGCCATCGAGGTGACGGAGAGCCACCACGTGTGGATCAACCATAACGAGTTTGCGGACGACCCGTGGAACGGCAACAACGGGCCGGGCGGCAGGCGGCGCCACGACGGGCAGGTGGACATCGTGCGCGGCTCCGACTACGTGACCGTATCCAACAACCTCTTCCGGAACCACGAGTTTGTGATGCTGATTGGAAACGGCGACGGCATGGATGCCGTAGACAGCGGCCGGCTGCACACCTCCATCGCGCTCAATTGGTTCCGCGGCAACCAGCGCCAGCCGCGCGTCCGCTTCGGGCGCGTGCACGTGCTGAATAATCTGTACGACCACGTTTCGTTCTATGGCATCGGCGTCGGCCATCACGCCTCCGTCTTCGCGGAACGCAACGTGTTCATGAATACGCCGCGTGGCTGGCAGGCGGCCGGCACCACGGGCCATCTACGCAATGAGGTCAA
Organism: Eupithecia exiguata; assembly: GCA_947086465.1. Classification (NCBI taxonomy): domain Eukaryota; kingdom Metazoa; phylum Arthropoda; class Insecta; order Lepidoptera; family Geometridae; genus Eupithecia; species Eupithecia exiguata. The sequence continues at coordinate 2,624,984 of OX352241.1, read as the reverse complement.
CCTTTTCCACAGTGGCAGCTCGTTCCTCGGTGCCGACATCGGCAACAACGTGCCGTGGCTGCCCTCGCAGTACTTCAACTACCAGTCGCTTGCCATCGGAAACGTGGAGGCGCACGTACGCCGACACGCCGGCATCTGGTAGGCAGCCACAAACAACCATTCTTAATAAATTATATCAATTTGAGATCGAAAATACTACTATTATTTCTACACCTTAAACATTTTTGAGGAATTATTAGGCCTGAGCCAGCATGACCGAGCTTGGGACAGGGCAGAGGCGTCACTAGTCCTAGTGGGGCCCCATAACAAACCAGTAGAGTCATTCGGGGTAAAGTGACGCACTTTTGTCTTCTTCCGTTAATAACACTTAAACTGTCACGACATTAGGAACACAGTTATGCGTTTCATATAGCAAATTTATTATACTTCTAAAGTGCATAAAGTTTTTGGCGATTACCTAAACAGTTTTTTTATATTTAAAGAAAACTGTGAATTGGTCGGACTGCGTACCTTTGCCCCTAAATTTGGGTAAAAGTACGCAGTGGTTTGGGTAAAAGTTCGCATGTAGGGAAAATTGTACAACTGGGAATAATTTAAGAAAATTAACAAATTTTACATAATTTATGGACTAATATTAAAGAATCTTTATATAAATCAAACTTAAACTATTTCCATTAGTTAACGACCTTAAGATATAGACGGGGGTAATAGTTCGCACTTCGCGGTTCGTAGTAGTACAATTACGAACCGCGAAGTGCGAACTATTACCCCCGTCATTTTACCCCGTTCAGCCGATAATTGAAATAATCCTCACTTAGTTAAGAAACAATTTAGGTTAGGTTAAAATATTACTAACTAAAAGAATGTCCAAAAACGACATTAAATCGATTAAAGCTTCTTACTTCATAACAAAAACAATCTTAGGAACAACACACTTTTCTTTCACTTCACAAAACATAAAATTAAACGTTAATTTGATTGTTTGCTTTGTAACTCGCACAACACGCCGTGCATCCCTCAACTGACGTTGACACAAAATGGTGGCTTGACCTCATTCACTTTCGCCGAACAAGCTTCTCCGCTCACTCCCCCGTAGTCCGAGAAAGTGAGATGTAGTAGTAGTAACTATTATGTATGCACTACCTAATCTGTGGTATAAGTATTAACGTTCCCTAATAAAGAGTAGTCATCATCTGGATTTCTGTCGTTTCACTCGCCTCCGACACCCATCCTTACATGGCGACCCTACCAGCTCCTTACATGGCGAGCCGTGCCATGTTTGGAACGCGTGACGCGTGCGTGCCTATCAATTGAACAATGATTTCAAATTTCTAATATTTTAATTTAAAACAAAAAGTTCAACAAAAATCATTCAAAATGTGCCGTTCAAATATTCAAAAAGAAACCGTGTTCCTGAACCAAAATGCAGCAGGTTCCAACGATGGACATTTGGAAGAAATAAAAAGTCATCTGTCGATGATGAGTGTAGCGATGATCGTCGTTTGCACTCTCCTGTTGATCGCAGCGATGTACTTCATCTTCAAGCAGTATAAGAAATGTCACGTTAGATGGGCGCAACAGCAGTTCGATGTGTCTAATAGAGGATCGTTCCTACAGCGCCGTCGTCGTCAACAGCAGCAGCTGTACCCTGACTTGAAGATCGACGAGAGCAAATTATAAATCAGTGTTGTGATAGTGAAAAATATCTCGAGATCGAGATCGTGCGGTACGTGTAGATAAATGTAGGTAAGACGTTTGAGACTGAAACCTGATAATGTGAATGAACTTTATACCTATGCGGATCTAATTGTAAAGGTACCCTACCCATTATACCTAAACTGGATAATGGACAATAATCAGCGAAGTGGTTATTACGGTATAATTATAATAGGATAAGAGGTATGTGTATTATTTATTTTATATCGGTAATATAAATTAAAGTTAATGGCAGAATATTTAATTGAACTTTATAATGAACTTGTAGAGATTAAAACATATTTAATTAAAATAGGACCTTCTCGTAGACAAGGTTCCATTGCAAATAAAAAGTTAGATGAATGTAAAGTAATTATAAATCAGTACAATACTTATATAGAAGATATAAATAAAATTGAAAGAAGTAAAGAAGAAGAAGAGTGTATTTTGAAACATTGTGAGAATATAAATACTTTGTATGCAAAGATAAAATTATTAACAGAAAAGGTAAATGATACTTGCGTAAAAATGGAATTTGACCTGAAAGTTGCCTTGAACTTATTACCCGTTATATCGGATGATATTTTTATCACACAAAAATTAATTGATGGCATTGAATATTACAGTTCGATAATTTCCAATGAAGCGCATTGTAATTTGATTAATTTTGTTCTGAGAACTAGATTATCTCAAGGTGCGAAATTAAAATTAGCATCTAAATATGACAGTGTAGAATTCCTTTTGAGTGACATGCGAAGACTCTTATTGCCCCGCAAATCGGCAAGTGCTTTGCAAAAACAAATGCTCAGTTGTAGGCAGAATGATTTATCAGTGGATGATTTTGGTAAAAAGCTTTCGGAAATGTTTGTGAGTTTGACAATAGCTCAATCTGGAGGAGATTCGATGAAATATGATGTATTAAAATCAATAAATGAAAAACAGGCTATAAGACAGTTTAGTGAAGGGTTACGGAATCGTAGGATCAGTACAATCATTTCAGCTCAGAGGTTCGATTGCCTAAAAGACGCAGTTCAAGCTGCGATAGATGAGGACACGTCATCAATGACGTCATCTGGTGAAATTTTGTCAATGTCCCGGTACAATAATAACGCGCATTACAAAAACAATTCCAGGCAGCCGGCGTACAACAGTCATAGAAGCTACAACCAAGGTGCGTATAGAGGTGGTTTTCGAGGCTACAGAGGTAGTTTCCGAGGCTACAACCGAGGTGGATTTCAGCAGCGTGGCTCGGGGGTATCCCGTGGATATCAGCCCCGCGGCAGAGGTTGGCAGCCAAATGTAGAAGCAACATCCAGAGGTAAGTCATTTCAGAACAATTATAGAGGAAATAAACAGTCCCGAGGACAGGTTCGCATTGCAACGGAACAGCAGCCCACAACATCATCAGCGCCAGAAAAGATACTTTCTTTCGAAAATGAGTTTTTTCGAGGCTAAAGAATATAATATTTTAGCTAGTGACAGTAGTTATTGCATTAAATTATGTGTGAATAATTATGAATCATTTAGTTGGTTATTAGATACAGGTGCATCGATTTCAGCCCTAAAACATAAGTACGTGCAAGAGTTCAACATCCCAATCTATAAGGAGAACATAATCATAAATGGAATCGGAGGTAGAGTTCAAGCAATAGGATATGTTGATTTACAATTACGGACTCATAACCAAATAATTGGTCATAGGTTTTATGTTTTTGACTCACTGCCTTGTAAGGCACATGGAATTTTAGGCCAAGACTTTTTAAGCAAGTACAGATCGGTCATCGACTTTAATAACAACGTTTTATCGTTGTGGTTGAATGGTAATGAGATAAAAATAAATATTTACAATTCTAAAACTTTTATGCAATTACCTGCTAGATCTGAATCTATTCATTATGTAAGTACGAATTTGACAGAGGAATGTGTGGTATGTACAAAAGAAATTTCGGAAGGTATTTTTGTTGCAAGTACATTGGTAGCTCCAATCAACGGTAAGATACCTATACGTATTTTAAATACAACATCTAATGATATAGAATTGACACATTTAAAGCTTAATATTCAAAGCTCTAAAGATTTTGATGTTTGTGTTTTTGACGCAAAAGCTAAAAATGCTGAACGTGTTAAATTGTTATTTTCGAAATTAAATTTAAATCATTTAAATAGGGAAGAGAAAATAAATATCGAAAGTTTATGTGCGAAATATTCAGATATTTTTTATTTAGATGGCGATACTTTAACTACAACAGATATTTATCAACATTCGATTGAAGTTAAACAAGGAACTCAACCAATATATTCTAAACCTTATAGGTTACCTCATTCTTTAAAAAATGAAATTAAAAATCAAATTGATAATTTGTTAAAAGATGGAATCATAGAACCATGTCAAAGTGAATGGTCTAGTCCAATTTTACTTGTTCCCAAAAAATCGGACAACAATGGAAATAAGAAATGGCGTTTAGTTATTGATTATAGAAAACTTAACAACAGCATACACAATGATAAGTTTCCGCTTCCAAATATTACGGAAATATTGGATTCTTTATCGGGTTGTGTGTATTTCTCGCATTTAGATTTACATCAAGGATACTACAATGTTAGCTTACATCCAGACAGTCGTAAGTACACAGCGTTCGATTCAGGTAAATATCAAATGACAAGACTTCCTCAAGGTCTTAAGACTAGTCCCAGTTCTTTCTCGCGTATGATGACAATGGCTATGACAGGTTTAACATATGAAAAATGTTTAGTTTACCAAGATGATATAGTTTGTTTCAGCCGTGATTTACAGTCACATATAAAAAATTTGCAAGATATTTTTGAAAGGTTAAAGAAAGTCAATCTTAAATTAAATCCCAATAAATGCAATTTTTTGCAAAAGGAATTACTTTTCTTAGGGCATGTGGTTACGTCCGAAGGAGTAATACCTGACCCTAATAAAATAAATGTAGTAAAAAATTATCCAATCCCTACAAATTCAGACGAAGTTAAACGATTTGTTGCTTTTGTTAATTACTATAGAAAATTCATATCAAATTTTGCAAAAAAGGCATATCCATTGAATAATTTAGCAAGAAAAAATATAAAGTTTGATTGGAACACCGATTGTCAAAAATCATTTGAGTTACTCAAACAATGTGTTATTTCACATCCAGTACTTCAATATCCTAATTTTTCAGAGGAAAATGAATTTATTTTGCAAACAGATGCTTCCGGGTTTGCTATTGGTTCGGTTTTGTGTAATGGTGATGGTAAGCCAGTAGCATTTGCCAGTAGAAGTTTAAATAAAGCAGAGAAAAGATATCCAACTATAGAAAAAGAATTGTTAGCTATTGTGTGGTCAGTAAAACATTTTAGACCGTATCTCTATGGACGAAGATTTAAAGTTCAATCCGACCATAAACCACTTTTAGCGTTATTTAGTATGCGAGATCCTTCAAGTAGATTAATGAAATTTAGACTTATTTTAGAGGAATATGATTTTGTCGTGGAGTATGTAAAAGGGAAAAATAATTCAGCAGCTGACGCAATGTCACGCTTGCGTATTACGTCAGAGGAATTAAAGGAAATGAATGAATGCAGCATGAATGTAATGACGAGAGGACAGAAAGCAAGACTGCAACAACAACAACAGGCACAACAGCAACAAGATGTTGTAATTTCTCACGACAATCGGCTTGATCACCCGAAAGTTGTAGAAATGCTACGTAAGCCTAAACAATTTATTGAATTACGTTTTATAAGCGCGCATGAATTAAAACGATATCGTAATTTAAATGAGATAAAGTGTGAAAGTAAAATATTATGTTATGTACCATGTGTAAGTACAATTTATATCAATCCAGCATCTCAATCGCAACTATCGCCAGGCGAATTTGTGAGAGATTTGGAGAGATTTTGTGAAAGATGTAAAATAGAAGAAATATATTTTATAAAAAATAATAATAATAATATTTTTATTGAAAAAGTAATTAAAGAGGTACAGAAAATGAGTAATTGGACCGGTCCACGATTATGTATTTTGAAAGATGTAGAGAGGATAGATAATAAAGATGACCAACGTGTGATAATAAATGACTTTCATCTTTTACCCACTAGTGGCCACGCAGGCATTAGACGAATGGTAAATAATATTAAAAAGTATTACTTTTGGCCAGGTCTAGAAGTTGACGTTACTGAATTTATAAAAAGATGTGATAAATGTCAGAAACAAAAATATTCATCTCATCATATAAAAGAACCAATGGTTATTACCACAACTGCAACATCAGCGTTTGATAAAATATTCTTAGATATTGTAGGACCTTTAGACAGAGATAATTATAATTATACGTATATATTGACTTTACAATGTGAACTGAGTAAGTACATAGAAGCTTATCCTTTGCTATCTAAAAGTTCAGTAGAGGTAGCTAGAAGTTTTGTTAATAATTTTATTCTTAGATATGGAATTCCAGGGAGTATAGCAACAGATATGGGTTCAGAGTTTCTATCAGCTACAATGAAAGAGGTATGTAAACTTTTACAGATAAAACAATTACAGTCAACAGCATATCATCATCAGAGTATTGGCGCATTGGAGAATTCACACAAGCATTTAGGTAACTATTTACGGATACAAACTGAAAATCATTCGGATGCATGGAGTACATGGCTTCCTTTTTGGTGTTTCTCGTACAATACATCAGTACACACTGAGACAAAATTCACGCCATTTGAGCTAGTTTTCGGCAAAAAGACTAATTTACCATCGAATTTAAATTCAAGTAAGATAGATCCCCTTTACAATTATGATAACTATCCCTTAGAATTGCGTTACAGAATACAAACTTCACAGAAAGAGGCAAGAGATAATCTTATTCTAAGTAAAATCAATAGAAAAATAAGATATGATCAGAATATTAATCCAATAGCATATATGCCAAATGATTTAATTTTAATAAGAAATGAGACAGGAAATAAATTCAAAAGCATTTATTCAGGTCCATATTCTGTTATAAGAGATTGTTCACCAAATGTTGAAATTATAAAAGATAATAAAATATACTTAGTACATAAAAACAGGACTAAGCGTTATATACCGCCAGATACTTAATTTTATGTACGTATGAGTAATGTATACTAATAAGTAAGAAAAATATAATCAAAGTAATATTATACCATATTTAATCAAATTTCATTCATTCGTAAAATTATAATAATTAATGTTATAATTATGTGTATTCGATTAGCATAAGAAAATGTAATTAGTTTTAAAATAAAATAAACTAACATTTATTTTATTTCTTTATTGCGGTGGAAATGAGATGTAGTAGTAGTAACTATTATGTATGCACTACCTAATCTGTGGTATAAGTATTAACGTTCCCTAATAAAGAGTAGTCATCATCTGGATTTCTGTCGTTTCACTCGCCTCCGACACCCATCCTTACAAAAGTGGCAGTGCGTACTTTTACCCAATGCGTCCTTATACCCCGAATGACTCTAAATGGCCAACCCTAGTAAGAAGAGGGAGAGGATTCACCGTTGGTATCTTAAAACTCGATCACGTTTTCGGTTAAACCAAACACGTTTTGTTCATGCTGGTCAAATGTCAAATTTACAAAACTCAGTTAAGAGCAGAAACATGTTTAAGCGTCAATTGAACGCGTTTAGTTTCAAAGGTGAATACCTAATATAAACACACGGCACATTTGTTAGGTTCTAGGATTAATGGATTAATCAATGATATCATAACGGAATAGATACGTTGTCGTGATAATTATGTACCAAATTCTTATGTCATTTGTCTTTTTTTTAGACCTAGTAGTTGTTGATTGTTTGTTGTTTCTTCTGTCTAACTATCACAGTTCATGAGATACAGCCTGGTGACAGACGGACCGACGGACAGCGGAGTCTTAGTAATAGGGTCCCGTTTTACCCTTTCGGTATGGAACCCTAAGAACAGAATAAAATAAATATTTAGGGGGCTCCCATACAACAAACGTGATCTTTTTGCTGTTTTTATAGATCAATGGCACGGAACCCTTCGTGCGCGAGTCTAACTCGCACTGGGCCGGTTTTATTTTACAGTCGACCTTCGTTTGACCACAATCTCACCTGATGGAAAGTTAAGATGTGGTCGACAATGTATCACGAAGGTCTAGAAGATTCACTCTTGTCTTGAAGAGACCCAGGTTGTAATTGACGGGAAAAACAGCAGCAGGGAGCGTGTTCCAGACCCCAGCGGTACCAATGATGAAGGTGGAGCAAAACCGCTTAGTACGAGTGGGCAGTATAACCACCAAGTAGGGGTGGTAATGCGCTGTGCGTCTGCTTGTCCTGGAGTGGAAGGCGGATGGTGGAATCAGGTCATGTAGTTCCTGTGAGCATTCTCCGAAATGTATCCTTTAAAAGATCGGCAGACAAGCTACCTTGCGGCGGTGTTCGAGACTTTGGACCTTAGTCTCTGCAAGGTACTGTTCGTCAATGAGTCTGAAGGCTCTTCTTTCTATCGAGTCCAAGGCTGCAAGCTGGTACTTGGCCGTCCCAAATATGGCAGCAATACTCCAAACCAGACCGGACCTGAGCTTGATAAAGGGATAGAAGCTGACCCGGAGTGAAGTATCGCTAAACCTTGTTTTGGATTTCTAGCTTCGTGACTGCTGTTCGATAGTCGTATTAAGTAATTAAAATGGTTATAAACACACAATAGGTATAATAAATCACATAAAGCCAAAACAGTCGAGTTGGCTGTTCAAACGGAAATGAAGCGTAGTTAGTACAAATTGGTAAAAAGATCCGTAACTCCGTTAGCGCGGGTCGTTAGCGAAGCTTTTGAAATTATCTTCACGTAATTATGTATTAGCAATCAACGCGTCCGAATCTAGTGTTTTCAGTTTTTACCTTTCTATTATTATTGTAGAGTTCTTAACTTTGTTCTGATTTCACTAAAAATTACTATAAAAACGTTGGTACACTATTTTTGACCCAATATTGAAACTCCACCATAAGTACTATACTTTACGAAAGTGTTGTGGAAGATCAGATATCCGAATAAGAAGAACCTAGCTTAGGTTACCATTTGGTAACCTAAGCTAGGTTCTTCTTGGCTGAGAGATTAAAACCCATATTCTTAGTTGTTTCCTTAAGATTTCCTCGACTCGACTCAATCTTACTTCAACAAAATCTTATTCTTAGTTGGCAAAAACTTCCTTCACTTGAGAATTTTTCGGCTCACCTCAAGTTCGAGGTAAGATGGGAACTTTCAAACGTAAGGTACCTCATAACCAACCTTGGAACTCCCTTAAGACCACATATGACGGTAAACGATTGTTTTATTGTGTTGATTTTGATAAAAATGTGTGAAATTGGATTTTAAAAATTATTTAGATAACAATCCATACTCTTATCTTGCCTGTAGATATTTTTTTATTCATTAGACGCTTTGTTAGCTTCCGTTAATATGTTGGTGCATACATAGGTGAAACAAACGTAGAAGTACCTATTGTGCAATCACCAAAACTGCCTAGGTTGATTGTTAGTAACGATGTGTTGAGGGAATACTTAAAATTTTTTGCGTTCTGTCTAATGCCGGGTACAGACCAAGCGAACAAAAGCAAGCGAAGGCTAACGAGTGGGATTTGACGATCGAAGACGAACGTTCACTCGCTTTCGCTGTTGTATTCACACCACACGAACACATGTGAAACAGTCGGCGGAGCACAGCCGAAGGCGAACGAAGGCCCTCATTTGGGCTCACTTGCTTTCGCCATGACGTCCACACTGGTTCAATCGCGTTCGGTGGTTAGCCTTCGCTCGCTTTTGTTCGCTTGGTCTGTACCCGGCATAAGAATACCGATTTGAAGGTCATTCTCAAGGAAACCTACAAACCTCCTCAATTGAGTTTTATTGAAGGAAAATCTTATGGAAACGACTAAAACTATATGTTGTAGGTGTAAGAATTCATAAAATACAGTCAATTTGAGAATAGATTCCTTTTGTAAACTCGGATAAAACTCAAGAATTCACCAGATTTATTGAACCTCTGGATGCTGGATGCGGCAAGCTGAAGACAGGGCGCTATGGCGCTCATTAGGGGAGGCCTATGTCCAGCAGTGGACTGATATGGGCTGATGATGATGATGATGATTGAACCTCTATTTCTCGTAAGCTTTATCAAATCGTTGAAAGAAACTATCGGGCGCCATATTTTATTTTATTTACGAGCCGGCCGCCCCATTCATTAATCAACTCTATGCCCACGGGCCTAATGACTGTTTTCCTTTGCCTAATGACCTAAGCGTAGATTTGTGAATGATGCGATGGTGAAAACTACCTAATTGCTTTTTACTTTTAGTGGAGTCTTGAATTCCTGATAATAAATAATATCTATAATAATTATATCATTTGGAATAGCCGCTGCCCGTGCCGTAAGAATATACCCCTTTAACTCAGACTTAGGGCGTCGTAGGAGTTGCTTTGGGGACACACGTCCAACTGTGGACTCACGTGTGCTAATCTTTTGGTATATACGAATTTGAATGAATAGTGTGAGGAACCCTTGAAAAGTATGTCGCGGATGAGTTGTCCACTTTTCTTTTGGATAGGGGTAAAACTCATCCGAATCAAAAACCAAGAGAATTTTGATTCGGATGAGTTGTACCCCTACCAAAAAGTGAAGTGGACAACTCGTCCACAGATGAGTTTTTTGCGGACGAGCAATCTTCGGCTCTCGTTGGATTCAATTTCGTATCTTATTTCCTGCAAGAATATTGTATCTTTCAAGATGTTGGCAGAATATCGAAGTTGCCCTTGGTGGCCACCAATATATATTTTCGATTTTCTGGCTAAACTAAATAGAGTAAAACTATTACAGAGGCATTAAAAAAAAGCTTATAATAAGTATCATAAACTGTACGATGGGTTTTTGAAATTTCCTTTGTAAATAAATAAATAATAAATAAAATAGTTTATTTCATTAACTTAATCTATACATACCTTAAATTGCTTTGAAAATCCCCTTTTAAGTATAGAGATACCTGTGTTAGGGGGTTTCGCTTTTGCCTTATGGAAAAACCTTATAGACTAAGTACCTATGTTCAATAATACATACATGTTATCTTATATTTTATAAAGACTTAAAATAAATCAATGTTACTATTAGTTTTCACGTGTAAGTGTGCGTTGTGTGGGGTTATTTATGTGCACTATCACGAAACTATATCCAGTAGGCTTTCCGTGTCCTCGTATGTAAGGGTCAGTATCCAGTCTATCAGCAGTCTTTTTGAAGCATGTTTTGTAAGTGGGTAAATATTTATTATCTTATTAATTTGAATTTTTGTTAATTTATGTTAATTAATTTTATCTTATTAATTTTTGTTAACGTAATAATAAGATAAAATAGGTGGCGGCGCTAGTTTGACCCATACCACAGCCTTAATGAAATGAAACGCCTATGCGTGAAAGTGTGAAAGTGACAGACGGACAGAGTTACTTTCGAATTTATAATATTAGTACGGAAGTATGGGTAACACAAACTGCGCTTACTTTTGGATGATGCTGAATTGAATAGTAGCATTATTTATTTATTATCTAGCTCGGAACACGGGCTAGGGCACCACAAGGTGAAACAATAGTATTATTCTACAGAACATTGTATTGTTTCTAACTGAGGCAAATAATCTCGCTTGAGCCCGCCATTATCGGAGCTCCATAATTAATGTGTGCGAACATTACAGGCGTTCGCTCATTACTTAGTAACACTAATTATTCAACTAGGTAGGTACTGAATTATTCTCTTATTATTGGGTAATTCATGTGGGTACCTATGTATTTGAAAGATTTATCGATTCCGATCGTTTACAAATAGTTACTATTCATCATCAGCCCGTCCACGTCCACGGCTGAACATAGGCCTCCCCTAGACGAGGACGCCATGAATAGCGGTCTGAGCCACCTCCATCCATCAACGGGGGGTCTAATCTTAAGGGCGCAATGCGCGCCATTTTGTGAAAAGTATAGGCATAGGATTTCGCGTTCAGATTGTTTTTAAAGAAACGTCTTTATTCATGACTTCATCGTTTACAACCGAAACTACGGATTCCACGCTCACAACTCGCATTCATACGACGAACAAAACATCACATCCATGTTTATAAATAATGCTGCGAACAAAAACAGTCACACGGCTAGCAACAGCCGAGATAAAGGTTGTGGAAGGTAGAAGGGATCGCCCGAACATTCGGTTTAAGTTCGGTTTTGGAACGGGACAGAGCATGCGTTTTTGGAACGGCTCAAGTGCAAAAATTGAGTTTTTAATTATTTACAAGAAAACTACACAACTTAACAAAAAATAACTGTGAGAAGGAACCAAGTAATTAGTAATGTATGAATCAAAACATAAGTCATTTCAATAGACCGCAGGGTTGCTGAGAATCTACGTGGTGGGGTATGGCTGTTGCAGGTCAGAAAGCAGCGGATGCCTTCGCTGATTTCTGCAGTTCGGTCTTCCACGTCAATGAACCCATCCTGAACGTGGAGGCGGCGCATGGTGCTGCTATGTCAGTCTCAAGGGGGATTTGTCAAGGGGGAAAACTGGAATAAGCCACTTTTTTTTATTGTCTATATTTATGAATTTATTATTGTTTGATTGACATTATTATCTGTATATTCTGCTATTTTAATCTGTTTATCAAAGTATTTGTTTAACACCTACTGATAATTTCATTTTAATTCTTAGACTTAAGTATGTTTTATGGTTTACATTTAATATTTACATAATTTTACGCACCTACTTTAGGTTTTTATAATAAGTCAAGTGTGATAAATAAATAAATAATATCAGTTATGGGTACTAACCCATAACAAAGGCTCTGCTTAGCTTGGGGCTAGATAATGCTGTGTATTGTCCGGCATTTTTTTTATTCCGTAAGTCATCACTGGTAACACACATTGGTTACCTGCAATAAAGTCCTTTTATATACCTAGCTACCTACCTCTTATGAGAATGGACCTTTTCATAGCACTCCAAGATTACACCTTTTCACAATGTACTCAGGTTGTTTTTCTAACGACAATCCGTCATCCATGTTTTGAGAGTTTAGGGTAAGACAAGCAAACTGCGCCCGTTGATGTATTACAACTATAAATTGGATGGATCAGAATCTGGGTCGGCTCCATCATCTCAGTTCTGCTGCTGCTTTTGGTAAACATTTGTGGATCGAAAATAAACTTAACCTTTGGAATACAGTTAATTTAATAATATATTATATTTTATTAAGAAAGAAAATTACAATCAAATAATAGAAACAAATTAAGACTATCATTTACAATTGGAACAATTGAGCTAACTGCAAACTGTTGCTAACAATCTATAGGTAGCTCAACGAATTCATATTAATACCAGTCGGAAGATTCCCTAAGACGGTGGCTGAATTGCCTCGATGTATGGCAATGCTGATGCGCTGCGCCAGATACTCACCAGCTCTCGGGTCACGCGTTGCTTCAACCAGACGCTCAAATATTTTTTTGAAACCCGGAAAGCCTCGGTACCCCACGGACCTAGGGTCTCGACTCCAAGGTGAGCAAATACGAAGCAAAGGCTCTGTCGAGACCTGCATATTTGCGCCTGCGAAGATCAAGCTTCGGCCAAATCTGTCGCCGCACCACCCCTAACATGGTAATATTCATTAAATCTGGAACACTGCATTCAGACGTACCTATAAGCCGTGTAGGTTATGGAATGGGATTGAAGGTAATAGCGGGAGAGTGCTGTTCCACGTAGATCATATTAGATAAAATGTGATATAAGCATGACTGCAAGTTGTGCCGATGTTATACTTAATCTTCACGACTTACGAGTATGCTCAGAAGTCTGTCAGTTCGTGACTTGTGAAGGTCATACTTCACAAGTAAGCAAGTATGTTGCTGTTGATTTTATTGTGTAATCGCGATAAAAATGCACATAAAAATCTACTTTTATAATCAACAATCGCGTGATTTGTTATTGCGTTGGTAAACAGAGTAGGTATCTGTATCGTAAATCTTGTGTAAAAATGTGAAACCGAGCCGCGAAATATCATAATATAACAGTGGAAATGGCAACAGTGGATCGATTGGTCGCCAGACTTGCGGAATAAACGTTTGATTCCGGAAAAACGCGTGAAAAGGCGTGGGCAGATGCTAGTTGGGTAAGACGAGGTTTCAACCTCCAATTTTTTGACTCTGACAAGCGGTTCTTAGCATATCACCCATTCACCCACTTAGAAGGATTGTTAAACATGTTGTACCTAAACATCATCATCTTCACCACTGAACCGAGTCCATTTGACGATATAATCGAGACGCGATCGTCGGATTTGCGTAGTTCCTTTTCCACACAATAGAAGCGCTGCTGTATAAAAACCTTCGGAAAAATTAAGCGTTACGATCACGTTTCGATACCAACGTCAAATGGACTCGGACCTCTGATGTCGTAGATAAAGACTAACAAACAGCTGTGGTGAGAATACACATGTCCGCTGCCAAAATTAACAACCAATTTATCATCGTCAAATGCTGTGGGTCAAAATTCAAAAGCTGTAACTAAAATTCCTCCGAGCCAGCGGTCAGGAACTCCAAAAAAATCGCCGTTCAATTTAATAGCAATAAGTCAAACGGAGTCGACGCAGCGTTTTCGCGCTCCGTCTGCGTCCGCCTTGTACCTTCCGATACGATTTATCATGAACAGCATAAAAGTATTGGTGAACTAAATTATACGAATTAACTAATCACTAGCTTCTGTTCGCAGTTTCATTCACGTGGTACATGGATATTCGCAGGCATAAGTGTAGGCTCGATTCAAACCAGAATGGCCGCCGGAAAGTACTCGCCGCCTGCCACTGCGTCGTCGCTGCCATCCCGATCATCGGGACACCATGTGAATTGAGCTTTAAAGTGAAGTAATATGATTGATCATAAAAGCTTACGATCTCCTTTTGGAAACATTAATGTAAGTATTTGACGACGTCGCGCGGCCGAAGGTCCACCTGCAACGCAGGAGGATGCGGGTTCAACTCCCGCCGCGGGGCAGTTAAATAAATCAATGTTTTATGATCTACATGACCTACGGATCTGAGACGTGGACACTTACGGTAGGGCTCTGATCCACCAGTTTAAAGTCGCCCAGCGAGCCATGGAGAGAGCTATGCTCGGAGTTTCTTTGAACAGAGAACCAAGGTTATCGGCATACCTGAAAGGATTAGCAAGCTGAAGACTAAAACGTCATTTTTTTGAATCTTTTAGCTGTACTTTTGTCGAGACTGTATATAGTGGACTGGCCATATCTCGAGAAGAACCAACAACCGCTGGGGTAAACGTGTTCTTGAGTGGAGACCGCGACTCGGCAAATGTTGTGTAGGACACCTTCCGACCAGGTGGGATGATCGATTTGCGAAAGACTGCTGGCAGATGCTACATGCGGCAAGATGAAGACAGGGCGCTTGGCGCTCATTAGGGAAGGCCTTTGTCCAGCTGTGGACAACTACAGGTCGATGATGATGATGAATGCAGTGTGAATTGTTCAGCATTATTTATTATTTTCCAGACCCTGCTGATTCTATTTGAGTAACATATTTTCTCAAGCCCACAGGATATTTCCGATAAGATTCGTAGCTATAAAATAATAATACTTACCTGTCATTGCATTCACTGATAAGTATTATGGATTATGAATTATGGATTATGAACTAGCTGGATTATAGTAAGCCTCAATTAATCATTGTTATTCTTTAAATTCATAGATTATGTAATTCATAATCTATAATACCTAACACATGTGTATTTTTTCGAGAAGTATCAGACTGTGGATTATAATAATACGGCTCTATTATATATAGAGGCCTGTGACAAACGAACAGACAGACCAAGAGATGGTTTACTAGTAAAATAAAAATAGTAGAGTACCTAGTAGAAATTGAGTCCTGGATATTTCCTTACAAAAAATATATTTTCGAAAACATAACAAATTTCTTTGTTATTAAATTGAGATTGTTGGTTGTTGTGGTTTGTTAATAAAAAATCATGTTCTTTTTTATTTAATTATTTATTTTTGCCAATGCAAACCTAAAATGTCGCTCTAAAAGTCGTGTCGTATAAAAGCGATCGGTCCGAAAGCGCCGCCTCAGCGTTTTTATAACAAGACCCTGTTTACTTTTAGTACCACCTCCAGTCACCGAGCTGGACCTTCATCGTACCTTACCTCTGCTCTGCTCGGTAATTTGATGCACATGTATTCGGTATTTGTGCTATCCTTTGCATAGATACTTGGCCTTTTCTAACTTATAGCATCGAAGACTAAAACGTCATTTTTTTTTATATATTAGCTGTACTTTTGTCGAGACTATATCTCTTGAACCAAGCAAAGGTTGTGGATTCGATTCGGACGTCCGCCTCGGGACAAGCGTTTGTATGATCTGCAGATTTTGGTTCCGGATGTTTTGGTCGTTTTCTATGTATAATAAAAAATATCTATCAATGTATTGTATTATATTATGTATATCAGTTATCTAGTACCCATAACAAAAGCTCTGCTTAGCTTATGGCTAGATAATGCTGTGTGAATTGTCCAGCATTATTTATTTATTTAATTAGGGAATATTTTGTACCGTCGTCGTCGTGGTTGGAAATGAGCAACGAACTTGCTCACTGGTCGAAAATGTGTACTTACTTCTGTCAGTTCTCTGACACGGTCATGTGAGGATCTGCGCCTCATCATTTGAAACTGATTTTCCGGTTGTCGCCCCCACGACACAGGTAAACGACCAAAAATATTAATCGAAAATAAACATACCTGTCGAAACCAGGAGGAAATTGATAGCCAATATCAAAAGCGAATCTGACTAGCAAGTTTCAATTCCCAGGGAATTGCGTGAGAAGATACCTATCGGCACTTCTCCCCGGGACTCGGGAGAAATCTTTATTTCCCGCGAATTTCGGGGAATTCCGATATTATGTCTCAAGTTACGGAAATTGATAAAGTTTCCTTCGAGATCTGCGGAATTATTGAAACTCGACGCTGGCACAACAAAATTAAATAAGTAACTGTCACTGATTGGGAGGGGCCGCGCCGCCCCGGACGGGCGCGAGTCACGGAAGGTAGAGGACCACGGTTGCTAGTAAAATGGATAAACATAGGATAAACAAACTATATCTTGAACAATCGACAATGACGACGTAAGCCGAAGATCTATGAGTTGTCTTCTACTCTATAACAAACATATACCAAGAAAATTCGTTGTATAGCTCATAAATGCATCTCAATTTAAAGCAAAAAACATGCCACCGTAATTAAAAACGGCTTCTCATAATTTTTACCAGTGTCACAAATATTTTAGAATCCACAAGACGTTGACTGACACCTTACGTCACTTTGGTGACATATCTAATATCGTTATAACCTACGTTCTACCTATAGAATGAGATTGAAAAGACGTCATCTCTCATGTTGTTGTGCTCAGTTCAAATTTAATCTAAGCAGAACAATAAGAGGGACGCCGTCATTCGACAACCGATGTGGCGCGGCGGGAGAAGGTCAGCCTGCGACGCAGGAGGTTACGCGTTCGATTCCCACTTCGGGACAAACGTTTGTACGATTTGCAGATATTTGTTCCGAGTGTTCTGGTCGATTTCTATGTATAGTAAAATATATCTATCTATTGTATTCTATTATGTTTGTCACTTATCTAATACCAATAACACAAGCTCTGCTTAGCTTGGAGCTAGATGATGCTGTGTGAATTGTTCAGCATTACTATTCTTAATCCCATTCTATAAGTACGCAGGTAATACATTGGTCGCTCGTAACCTACAATCCTCATCATCTTTCCCCTACACCAGCCCCGCGCCATCTTGTCTCCGAGCCGCTCATCGCCGACAATTACACCAGCTACTTGACTTCACTCGCGTTTACGATGTTTTCTTTCAACTACAGTAGTGTGTTTATGCCTGTACTGAACGAGTTTTTTAGTTTATAGCCCGGTTTATCGCTACTTTGTGCGTTGTAACTGTTGCGAGGGAAGTGCGGCAGTTAGTAGACACAGAATGCGGTGCGGAAGATGTTTGAAAATTATTAATAAAAAAACTCAAATCAATAATTATGACTTCGCAGTTCGAGTTTGCAGACGTTAGACTAGTTTCATGCCTTTCTGGTTCGGATTATACGAGCTACGTCCCGTCGTAGCAAAGTACGGCTACGGCGTAGCACCTTGATGCTACGCCGTAGTATAGATGATTTTTAGTAGGGATTTTTGTGTGGACAAAAAATTGAATTTTTGATTGCGAACAAAATCAATAACATTTTGTTTCTTATTTGATAATAATTTCTATTTACACTGGTTCACTATAGGTCTTGCGCACCCTGACTCTTTTCGTTGAGACTAGCGACCGTGGCTGAGAACAGTTAAGATAAGGACCCCTCCTTATGGTCCAAATTTCAAATTTCAATTCAATAGCAAGGTTTCTAAAGGTAAGAATAAACTAACAAAAAGTAAAAGACAGACTATGTTTTTTTGCGTAAAATGTGTACAAAAGCTGCGTTATTTCCCCGCACCGTGTGTCCCCGTCATCGCAAATAAAAGTACAAACAGACAGTTAACCGTCTCCTCGCCGTTAACCGTCTCCTCGGATAACAGACGAGTACCAGATACAGGGTGGCAGTAAAAGTATTGTACCTTCCTTAATCTGAGGAATCGTAACTCAGGTCCATTGTAGTCCTTTGCTTATGAACTCTTAAAGTGCTTTGAGTCTGTTTAATTTGAATAAGGGTGTTAAAGATTTGTGTAATGTTGATTTCAAGATAATTTTGTGTTTATTGTCTTTTGTTTAACCGTTTCTAGGCAAATATGAAAGTTCTAACAATACAGATATAACTCAAAAATAGGTAAATGGGTGGTACATAGTACCAATATCTACGGTATTTGGTTGGAAGGTACAGATTATACTGCGAAGATTCAAAGTCTTATGGGAAAGAGATTTTGTAATGCAATGGGAGAAAATAAGCTAATGTAAAAAAGTAAATAAATATTTTTATTACTATTCATGTTGTTTTCATACGTAAATTTCTCTTTGAGAGCTGAGTTAATTAAACCTTATTATTTTATAAATAAAATTCTATGACGCTAAAATATTAAATCCGACATCAGTGAATATTCCACGGTCACTCGTTCAACTGCAAAAAGGACATAAACATTTTAATATTCAAACCATTTTCCCGTTTCAGAGTTTTTATCATATTTTGCTAAATAAATCTCGAGTAAGCATCTCGAGGGTTCAGAGTCGAGGCAGCCCGGACACTTCGGAAAGTTATCGTGATTTTTTTCTACATGGCATTTTTTCTGGTATATGTTATGCAATAGACATCCTCATATAAAAAGTTTTATAACAAACAAGTCGAATTATTGTGTGCTATTTTTGGAATAAGAATTTTAAACAAAATATGGTTAGTATTTTGTTAATAATAGATTCAGGCGTTACTTTGCGGAAATCCATTGCAAAATATAAGGATGAAACTATTTAGTAACAATTCCGCGAAAAAAACCTTCTCAGATAAGTTCTAACAAAATGTAGTCCGCGTTGTAGAAGAAAAACGACGCCAACTACAAAATGAAAAAGAAGAAGAAGTTTTTTCCCGGAATTGTAACTAAATATTTTTATCCTTATATTTTTTTAAATACTACCCATACAAACTAGGTACCTACGTGCCTACCTATTTTAGGGAACAGTTTTAGAAAAACGTAATATTGCTCTGTTTTCCCCGTTTCTAATAACACAGGTTTACCTGAATATGAGGCTGAAATACCAAACTCAAATATACATAGATAGATAAACATTAAAACGAAAGTAATACTAATTGTGTAACTCCAAATGATGTCTATTCTACACACAATGTGTAATATAATCTATGGCGGCACTTCATGCACCGTATTTATCCTGAAAAGGGATGTTTTATCGAAGGGCTGGGGTGCATTATGCCGGGGCACGGCACACCCCCATAACCACCCCTATAAGTTAAAATGCAAGGATTAAAAGTATTGCGTTAAATACAGAAAATATGCGACGGAGAAATGGCAAACAAGCTTCAGTTTTTCCTGTAAAATATGATTATGGACTTTGAAAGAATCTCAATTATTCTTTATCCTTTCTATTCTAGGAACGCTTGTTATAAGAATTCTATTCTAAGAACACTTGTTATAAGAACGAGACTTTTTCGTTATGAAATAAATCTGTATAAAAATCAATTGCTGTTCGTTGGTATGGGTTGTAGGTTCGCATAAACATAAAAAGGCTTCTCTTTTTTTGTTTTGTTGTATAAAGAAATAAAAATAAATAATAAAAAGTAGATGATACGAAGTTCTCGGGGTCATCTAATATTGTAGTATATATCATATAAGCGGTTTTCCAACACTTCCCACAAAAGCACTTATAAAAATACCACTTAACTTAGAGGGAAAAATAAAAAGCTAATACAATTCAAACACGGCAACACCGTTCGAAATTTAAAATGTGTCACGTATACGGCAGAAAGGCGCGCCACATTTTAAGGCAAATTCGAGTCATTCGCGCGAGGCGCCGCCAGTGTGAATACGTTAGCAAGCGGGGCACTTTACACGAGAACGGGACTGTATGACTCACACTGGAACTGTAGGCGCTTAAGGGGTAAAACATTTATAATACATTAAAAAAGGAACCACTGAGGATACCGATAAAATCATACGGGATACTGATGGTAGTGGTATCGGCTTTGTCTTCATCAAAGTAGAGTTACGTTAAGTTCAGTTGAGCTGCCTGTAGATTGTTTGCAACAGTCTGCAGTTAGCTCAAATGTTTCAACTGTAAGTAAATAATTTGCTCTAATTTGTATACTTTAATTATATAATTTTTTGTTAATTAATTAAAATCACAGAATCACTATTTAAGATAATAATCTAAGATAGTTATTCTGTGAAGTCCTAATAAGAATAAAATAATGTATTTTAATATCTAAAAAGAAAAAAAAAATTAAGAGATCCTGGATCAAAACCACCTTGTTTGTCAGAAACGTGATTTTAAACTTCGGCGCGGATGGTTGTAAAGTGGCTTTTACAGCAACGTTTGTATGTTTTTTATTAGTGTTCGGAATTACTTAATACGTTAGTCTTTGTACGTGTGCTAGGTGTTAGTGCTAACAGAACCAGAGATTTTACATTTCTATTCATAAAATTCGAATAAAGTAAAAAAAAGGAATTTATTATTTCCTCCGTTCAGCCAATACTTAGTGTAGTTCAGTTGGCTAAAAATCAAAAGGAAACCCTTTGATCACATCCACGATACTAAGAGCCAAAAAGGTGGCAATAACAGGTCGTTCATCTCCATGATGAAATCGCAAAATGCATTGAAATTTATCGCTATTCTGTCGCTTTTAATACAAACCTAAAGCGATATGAGTGTCGCTAGAGCATCGAGGTACAATGGTACTCGGGAGCATGAAAACAAACAACACAACCCTAAAAAATCAAAATGGGAAATAATATACTGACGTTTTATGTTTTCAATGAATTCACGTAATATATATTCTAAAATACCAGATAATTTAAATTGGAGATAATTTTAATAAATCAGCAAATTACATTGTACCAAATTACATTAACGTGACTGTAAAATTATATGAATTGGGTGAAACACACAGTTATGTGTTCGATACCTAAGTATCAAACACGTTTAAAAAATCAACATAACATAGGTCTGTTATTTATGCGTAATAATAATCAGTTTCCAAAGAATTGTTGTTGTTGTACTTACCTCATTTTGATTTCATGAAGGAGATTAGGTCAATGACCTGTATTGCCATGCTATTGGCACCGAGTATATCTGTCAGAATATTTTTTGTTACTGTCCTTCTAAAATCTTTCCATCCTAACAAAATTTGCTCATCATCAACTTTTTAATCTCAACTTTAAAAGTATTAATTTTGTGTTTTGTCAAAAATAATACTTGTTAAGAAGTTTTAAAGTATCATTTCTAATGTAATCAGGAAGTACCGGCTTGTCGTAACTTGTTTCAAAGGAGTTGCATTTACGCCGTTACGAATACAAACATTGTTAAGCATAGCACTCAAGTAGAACAGCTCAAGTCACAATGGATAGCGATTAACATACTTTGGTGCTATTAAGGCGAAAGTGTCCCAAAACCCGTGAGTTGACTATAAAGAAAAATCAATTTTATGGGAAAAAACACTAAAGTATTTAATTTAATTAGATGAGCATTAAAACTTTAAAATTTTAGTTAATATTGATGAATTTCTAAATGATGTATTCTAATTTTATGCTAGGTATACTAAATTCAAATCGATTAATTAATATGCTTATAAATCTGCTGTTGCTATGTACAATTAAATTAAAACCGGCATGCCTTACTCTCTAATTATTTTTGCACACCAATGTATGTTGGTCAAACATGTTGACTCTAAAATAATTATTTATCACCTTTTTACACGTGTTTTTGCAAATAAATGACTTTTACTTTTTACTTTTTTAGTATGGAACGTGAGTCGAAACACGATTGACTCAACTTAACTCGTGACAAAACAATATCAAAGTTTCCTCTAAATCTTAATTTTTACTGAGATACTTCTTCGGAAAAAACAGTTTCATTTGCTAGTTATTTAAGCAAATTTTAAAGAAATTTCGTCTAAATGTTCCGTTATAAATAGATACTTTAGACGATTATGGTTTTATTGTATTACGAAAACGATTTTAGAGCAACAACAAGTTTGTAAATAAAAATAATGAAATTGCGCGCGAGCCGGCCATTCCGCGGTTCTTGCTTTCCTTTCTCGCCTTCTCCACGCGGCGTTTGCTCGTCCTTGTCTCGAAAAAGTGAGCCCATTTTGTCTTAAAGATAAATAAGTATTAAGTGGGATTCACATAAGCGGACACACCCTGCACCAACGGTATTTCTCCAGGAGTTGCGATTTTCAGCCTGACTCTCGCACGAAAACGCTCCTTTAAATAGACGGAAGTGAACAAGAGGAAGGATATGGTAATTTCGGCGAAGACGAACAGCCTTTGAGTTTGATTTCTTTCTTTGTGTGTGTGATTTTCTTATCACAATACTGTTTATTGTTACCAACATTACTTATTTGCTTATAATTTGGACCACGAGCTGTTTTATGGCAGCCCTCAGTCACTGCGAAGTATCTACCTATTAATATAGGTGCCATTATCTCTACATTAAGTAATTTAGGTAGCATTTGATAAAAAAATTGGTTCTTTACTTTTAACTTGTTTATATTGGGAATCGAACCCGCAAATTAACATCTAACGGAAATGCACCCTATAGCGCGGCTACGTATTGCCCGAGTTATGGCAAGCCTAGACTTGCTAAGGGTGGTTTTACCATCAGACGATAACTTTTGTAACATATTTGACAAAAGTTTTAATACTCAATAAATAAAATATGTACGTAAAAATAAAAGACGAAGCCGGCTAATTTATCGATAATCTTTTTGGAGAACACCGCCTCTAGACTTGTATAGGTTGTCAAATCAATAAAATTAAATGGTTTTGGGGACTGCCAATACGTGGGCATTGAGGATGACCACTAGCAGGCATCTAGGACCACCGTCTCGCGCACTATGTTCAGTTCAGGGTAATATAAACAAAATTCCTGGATAGGTACATCCTCTCGACTGCCGCGCGCCGTGCAATCTCCATTTAGTAAGAGCATATACTTGGAAATTAAGATTCAACAGCCGCGGCGGTCGAGAGGATGAATGGATCCAGGATACTTTGAACATTACTGTGTAAATCGGTGGTCCTAGGTGCCTTGTGTTGGTATTCGAATCCATGTAACGCGACTATATCAGTAAGCCACTGGTGTCGTCTATATTTAAAACTCGGAGCCAACATTGTTCAGCAACTAATTAAGGAGTATGCGTAAGAAAATTGAAAGGGCTCTACAATTGGAAGGGCCTGCAATGTTTGGTGTTGAGGTCTGAGTTTGAATTTGTTATTGCTCATTAAAATGTTACTTTGTTTGACTGTTTTACCTTCTGCCCGCACAAAGCAGTGGATGGCTTTGGGCGGTTCTTAGACGCACACTTTCAAACTTCTGGTTTATTATAGCGAACACGTTTCAATCATTTGTTTAAAACATGAGCGCCAAAAAAACTTATACAGTCTGCCCATCAGTACCTGATCTTTTGTGGGGTTGTATAATGGTCTCACATTTGGTAGCTTCGATTTTCGTATCTTTTCGTTCTCTATCAAAACCCCAAGAAAATAAATATCCTAAAAATAGCTTTCGAAAAAAGGTATTTTCTTTCAAATTCCGAAGAGGAAACTAACCGATTAGAACAGCTGACTGCCTCAATTATGGTAATCTCAGCGAAAATAAATTGGGACAAAAAGTCGAAGGTTCGATAGCGTCCCTCTTACCCGACCGAGGGTCCTGATAAAGAAGGTTCCATTCTACCCCGCGTTATCGACTCGAACATATTCCATGCAGTGGTCAGAGGCCAAATCCTTGCCAAATCAAATGTGTTTTGGGATAAAGTGCTCCCTGAAATTATTGGAGATTCTTTTTCGGTTTAAATATCATGAAAAGTCGAGAAATATCGTACAATACTTGGATTGAACATGTGAAGAAACTAAATACATATATGATACTTATAATTAAAATAATAATTAAAAACAAAGTAGGTAAAAACCTTGTCAAATCTTCGAGAGAAAAACGTAGACCTCAAACTGGAAAATTGACATAGGATCTCGGGAACGTAATATTTACCTACTCATCTACCACAGAATGTTCTACCTGTCTTTAATATTATGTTCTCATGTCTTTAATTAGCTTCATGCTGGTATGTACTTGTGTGTCTAAATCTGAGTTTAATTGACCTACATAGCAAAACGCTCCACGAGTGTTTGTAACGAAATCGTCATCTTACCAATGATTGCTTATTTACGCGGCATTCCGACCGAATATGCCGTTCAAAAGCGATACGTCTATTAAAGCCTCTCTACACTCCACCGCAAAGCTTCCTCCCCAGAATTCATAATTCTCGCTCCTATGGCTATGATAATACAGGTGAGTGGTGGTAAACTTACCGTAGCGCTTGTACACCGATATTGCCAACCATTCCAGGTGGGAAATCTTTAGCCCGAAGCGTGTCTTTGATCCTACCACTTTGATGTCACATGATTGAAACCTACATTTATATTCACACGAGAACGGCCTAACATCTTCAGAAATTTACATAGAATTTTGTGCTCTAGAGTGTTTAGCTTGTGGTGGATATTCGTGTGGAGGTTGAAAATGGGTATTTTTTGACAGATTCAGTAATGAGCATCGGGATTTGAGGATGTGCAAATAAGTGTGGTGCCAGAGAGATGCTCCTTTTGGAGTTTTGTTTGAAGACTTTGTAGTGGCCTCTTGGGCTTGGCATTGGGAAATTTTTGAAAACAAACCATTACCATAATTGGGGATCGTTGGGAACGGAAGCCGACCTCCTTTGAACCCGAGAGGTTATACACTACACTGATCTTGTAAATTGAATAGAAAAAAGATGTTTCGGGCAGCGATCGACGAAAACTGGTCTTCTTTGTACAGCTACGATAAATAAAACATCTTGAAAATGTCAATGAATGGATGACAGATATCATAACCAGATAACATACGGGAATTTCTCAAAAATAAACTGAACTCCTTCAAACGCGTTTCAGATCTTTCACCTTGTTTATTACATTAATCGACTTTTCCGCATCGCTTTTATCATTGCTTCGTGAATAGAATCAAGATGGATATCAAACCTGATCTCACACAATCAAATTTTAGAGTTCCTTGTATGGAACTCTTCTGCGCAGAGTCGTTTTGTGTTTTTTGTCTGTTTGCTTTTTCAATTAGGTAATTTGTTGCAATAATATCAATAGCTCCTACGGTTAATTCGGCTAAAAAGTGCGCTAGGTTTCGAATTTTCAATGTGCTAGTTACGGACTCTTAAGTTAATTTTAAAGACTGGCGGATTGTTTTCGGTGGTAGTTAATTTTAGAGCACTATGTCCCCGATGACATGTAGCCACATTTCGATGTATGAATATTTCAGGCAGCCTCTGACAGTGTTTTGTCAACTAGAAAGCCGCTGACATGCCACCGATGCCGGGCTGTGTCATCGGGCCCACGGGGTGTAGACTCCATTAATGAAGCACAGCACATATTTCACTAAATTAATACCTTCACCACGGTTAACGGTTTCGTCTCAGAATAAGAAAGTACAGATGAAGGGACGCTTGTCAAAAGTGTCAAGTTTGAAGTCATTTTATCAATCTCTGTGCAAATAGCACCGCACGCACTATCTAGAGTTTTTTTAATCTATGGATAATTCTGCGTCGACTCCATTGTCATAGGAAAGCGATTGGTAAGCAGAATTTAGCCACAGTGCTCTTGTCTCCCTCATCATCATGTTGATGATAATGATAACAGTGCACTTGTCTACCTAAGTAATGCCTGTGTGTGTGGTGTGCATAGCAACATACGGGGGGAATCCGGCCGAGTGCAGTGAGTCGAGCGTGTCGGGTGACCGCGCCCCAGACGGCGGGGCGGCACATGTATCTACCTAGCTATGTCTAACAAGCAGGTAAGCATGTAGTTTAACTATGTCCTTGCCTGTATTCAAATAGTTGGTACGGTGTACGGAACAAATCAAATCAAAAATTCTTTATTTCCTTAAATACAAAAATGTACACTTATAAAAGGTCAAATTCTTAAAATAAAACACTGACACGGTAATAAAGTGATATTTTTCATTTCTGTCGCTTTGGTATGTAGACTAAAGAAAAGAAGCGACTAAGAAACCTTCAGCCTGTTAGTTGTTATTTTTCGAATTGGAGCTAAACCCGTCCCAAGCTTTTCTATCTAGAAGATTGTTAAGAGGTAAAAACCTAGTATATTCTAAGGTTATTTTCGCGAGAACTCATAATAAAACACTGTTTTTACCGGATTGATCGCGTATATTTTATATTTGTTTATAACCTGACGTTTCGGAGGCTTTTCAGCTTCCATGGTCACAGGCAGACTGAGGTGACATTTGTCTTTACAAGTAATTTGAATTTTACATATCTACCGTCAATTATACAAATTTAATTATAACGTTCCGTATGTACGCAGTAATCACTAACAGTGTCTTGATGGGTTGTAGCTATGGATTGCTGGGTGTGGGACCTGACTCGATGTAGGACTGGATCCCAAGCGGCAGGTACTCTCCAACCATCTTCTCTATTGAAATTATTCGGATGTTTTTGAATTTCAATTGCTTCTCGGAGCATTCTAGGAATGAAACGGTTTTCTCTAGCTAGTGACAAAGCTCAAATACTAGCTAGAGAAAACCGTTTCATTCCTAGAATGCTCCGAGAAGCAATTGAAATTCAAAAACATCCGAATAATTTCAATAGAGAAGATGGTTGGAGAGTACCTGCCGCTTGGGATCCAGTCCTACATCGAGTCAGGTCCCACACCCAGCAATCCATAGCTACAACCCATCAAGACACTGTTAGTGATTACTGCGTACATACGGAACGTTATAATTAAATTTGTATAATTGACGGTAGATATGTAAAATTCAAATTACTTGTAAAGACAAATGTCACCTCAGTCTGCCTGTGACCATGGAAGCTGAAAAGCCTCCGAAACGTCAGGTTATAAACAAATATAAAATATACGCGATCAATCCGGTAAAAACAGTGTTTTATTAGGTAAAAACCTTCTAGATAATCTGATATTTTGTAGTAAGCCTTTTTGCATAGAAAGGTTTTGAAAATTTGTTTGAATTTATTTACTGATAGATTTTGCAACTCACTAGGAGTTTTGTTGTAGAAGAGTTCGTATACATTGCCCTTTAGAAGATACATTAAAACTAACACAAAAAAACTAGATGAATAAAATAAGGAACCATTAGCGGCCTGGCAAACCTTAAATGGATAGGTTCATTGGATTGTACATGAGGCGTAGGCAACGGTGAGTTCCAGAATACCAGAGTCTAAAACAGATTTTGCTCCCACCATTTTTAATGGACAAAATAACCATAAGAAATTGAACGTCTACTTACAAAAATGAAGTACAATTCTCTTGCGCATACAAGACGTTATAGCAACCCACCTTTATAAGGCTGACTATGCATGTTGAACTTATGCGTTCAATAAGTTCGCAAGGCTTTAATCCTCTTCGCCTTAATGAGCTTCGAACGTAATATCTTTAGACATGCCTGTTTTAAGTTTTCCGATGTGGCGAAGTAGGGTTATATTATTAGTTAGGTTAGGATGTGTTATAGCGAAAACTGTAAAAATATAACAAATAGCTTATGTCAAGACTGCGGCAAATTATCTACCAGTATAATTTGCTGCAGTCTGTTATCTGAAGTGCCGTGTGGTGCCGGCTTAGAATTTTCACCACCCCAACTCTTCCCGTGGGTGTCGTTAGAGGTGACTAAGGGACATACACCTTTGTTGAATAGATACCATAGAATACATCGAACTGCGATCCCCAACCCGCATGTCCAGCAATGGGATTATGGGCATTACTCCCCATGAGATAAAAGCCAATAAGGCTATTATCAGGGGGAGGCCTGCGTCCAGTCGTGGACCATTTAGACTGTTTAGGTTGACGAGGTTATTTGAAAGATCGGACGATCTTCGTTTGTCTGTTTGGATATTATAATGCTCGGATACACCTCTCAGAAACGTCAATTAAAATGTTATTAACTTGGAGTTTAAACACCAATGTCGGGCTGCCAACTAGTTGACAAAACACTGTCGGCCTGCAATAATAAATCTACCTAGATATTATAAAGAGGTAATGTTTGTGAGTTGAGTGTGAGGTTTTAGGGGGTACCTAATCTCTGGATTTACTGAACCTATTTTGAAAATTCTTTTACCAATAGAAAACGTGTTATTAGTGAGTGTCATAGGCTATTATATATTAACCCGAGTTAAAATATTACACTGAAACATCTCTTTCGACCGCCATGGTAACTGTGTTTTGTAGCCTAAGGCTTAAGGCTAATAATTTCTAACTAGTAGCTAGTTGATATTTCCTTTTCTTTAAGTTCAATTATAGGCGCATTAATTTCTTCTTCAATCTCTGTATAGTTTATATTATTCCACTAAGTTGGCTACGAATTGTGAAAAAAATTGGTTTTCGTAACGAAGAAAGGTAAATACGAAAACAGAAATAAAAATCTCCGTTTGTAGCTTGGTTACGCGACAAGAGGACAATTTCTCCGTTAGTAACTTGGTTACGAGATAAGACAACGATTTCGTCTTAGGTAACTGGTAACACAGTTACCATGGTGGCCGAAAAGGAAATGTCGCACCAACCCACCGAGCTGTCTCGCCGATTTTGGTGTGTCGACTTTTTATGAACACTTTATTTTAATTACTATTTATTAAGCTGTTTACGTATAAAACTTGACTTGTCTAAGTGCTTAAATTGTAAGCCTAAAGAAAAAAATTTATTGACTTTTGACACTACCCTAATTCTTATTCCTGTTTCTACGTCTACTTGATACTGAAGTCTGCGGGTATCTATAATTTAATATTTGCGAAACTAATTTTCCAATCTTTCAGCTCATTGTAGAGTACGTGAGCAAATCTCCAGCTAATAATCGTGTGGTGGAGTTAATATTAGATAGAGTTACGAATCACCGGGGAATCTGAATATTGATGCTGCCTCCATCTATCGAAGGTTTTTTTTTGCGATCCGCTCTCGGTTTAAATCAGATGGAATTTTATATCAAGTCTAGCTTTGATTTGATATCTGGATTTTTTAGTTCTGGTAGGTTATTCTTACTGCGAATCAAATAACTATTTAATGCACTGATATATTTTAAAAAATTAAGCACATTTTTCTGGTTTTTATAAATTTACCATTGGCCACAATGTATCTTGGATATGAAAGTAGATGTTGTTGCCGACGCTACATTTTCAGTCATTTTAAACATAGTTTCAGTAAAGTAACGCACGCTTCCGACAGCTCAGTTGAGCTACCTGTAGATTGTATGCAACAGTCTCCAATTAGCTCAATTCTTTCAATTGTAAATACTACTTTTAATTTAATTCTATTATTTGATTGTAATTTTCTTTGTTAATAACGAATGTATAGTAACTGTAAGTATACAATTACTATACTGTAACTACCTATACCTACCTATCAATGGATGATATAACAGGGCCTGTAAAGTTACTACTTACAGGTCCTGTAATATCATCCATTGATAATGATATTACAGGACCTGTAAGTTACTACTTACGGTCCTGTAATATGATGAGGATGATATTACAGGACCTGTAAAGTTACTACTTAAAGGTCCTGTAATATCATCCATTGATAATGATGACTGTGACTTACGGTCCTGTAATATCATCTATTAATAGGATGATGAGAAGCTTAATAATAAAATACTAAATAATATATATGTCAATAGTATCGACTGTTGAGTGGTATCACATGCTATAACAATTTTCTCAAAGCTGAAAAACAAGCCTAATGTTCAGTCGACACTTTGCAACCTAGCTGGTTCTAACTCTACGCTCCCTAATGTCTGTAACTTTATGCTCGCTTGTTACACATTTAAATGAGAGATCATGCCCTCCTTGACTTGTATCCTTCCTTTAAATGAAGACAAACGCGTCGGTCCGTAATCTGGTATAATTATAGGATGTTGGTGTCGGCATTATTTCAAATTATCTAGACGTCCCTTTGCTAAATCTCACTCGCCGCGCCTTAAGACAATGGCTCACAAATGAACCCACATTTAGATCTGGGGCATAGTTAGGCGTTAAGCATTTGTACAAAATTTCATCATCATTGGCCTTGCCACAAATAAGAAAGATTATTTATGTGGGTACCTACCTACTATCAGTTTAGATATTTGTTTCAACTGATACCAAGCAGATGAGATAGAGTTAGTCTGGTTGGGAGCATTTTCGTGCGGAGTTGAAAATACTTGGGAATCTCGGTCACATTTGGAGCACGTAAAGGTTGGAGCAATTAATCGATTGACAAATCAATGTACCTATGAATTGTGTTTTCTGTCATGAAACGATTTATTTATCGATCAAATCACTTAGTTCTAACGTACTCTTGCTGAATTGAAACTGACAAGAGACATAATTATTAATACCATTTAACGGGTATTTACCGCTATTATTTACTAATTTTTCCCGACGTTTCGACAGGTTTACACACTCTCGTGGTCAGTCATCCCGTGACAACGACAGTGTGTATTAATAATTATGTGTTGAGATCGCGTAAGCTTAAAAACATTTACTGACAAGAGACGTTTGTCATGACTTATTCTCGATTTCGGTGGGGCTTGAACCCGGTTGCTTAGAGCACAAGCGTACTGAGGGTGGGGCACGGGTTCGAGTCCCGTCGAAATTGAAATTTTTTGGGAACTTATTTAATTTCTTAGAGATTACCCAGTGTGCGGCGCTATAAATAACAAAAACCTCTTAAGTTTTGTAAATATTTTCAGTATAGAAACGATCAGCGTACCAACCAGCGGCTTTAAGTAACATAGTTAGTAAACTTGTACTGAATTCACTGATAAATTATTACTTTGTGCCTAGATTGTAAACGCTAGAAAGCTCTACATCTGTGTATATATCAACTAAGCGGCTGGATTCCAAATGATGTGTTCACTCGTTTCGAACTTGGCAGTAATTAGGTACCCGAGTTATCTGCGCTGTGACACGGCTCTATCTTAGGACCATATTCTAGAGTCGTCGAATAAGCCGAGCTTGGTTGTTGGAAAATGTGCTTAGACTTGAACTCCGTTTAAACTTGAACTACGTTGTAAAACGCAATCCTAAATAAGTCGGTACTGTGGTTGATACAAAGCAAACAAACCATTCTAATAGCGTTGATTCAAATCATTTTATTTTAATCGCACTGAAGTAGGTAAGTGTCATTCTCGGAAAATAATCTCATTATAGGATCATGCTCAAACCGTCCCATCTTCAAAAACAGGAGAAATATTAGCATTACCTTCCTTATCTCATTGTGCCTCGTAAACCTAAAATAATAAGCCCCACTCCATAACAAGGAGGCCCATAATTACCCGAGCATAAAAACAAAATAGTATCTTCGAAGCTATAAAGGTATTTCACATTAAGCCGGTCCCGGCGCACTTAATTATATTTGGAGGGAATGAGGAGGCTCGTTACAATCTAATGGTATTTTGAGAAAATTCCACAAATGTTTTGGAGCGCTCGGGATTTTACGATGTAGCCACACGACTTTAGGCGCGCTGAATATTTGGGAGCCCTCCCCAGACAATGTTCAATGAGTTATTTTTGTCTCGTTCATTGGTAGCATAGATAACATTAATTGATTCCATGGTAAACGTAAAGGAACGTTACCTACTACGGTAATAGGTGATTTTACAAAAAAAAACTAGTTAGTCCTTTAGTTAAATTATCAGAAGATATTGGACACGTATTTTTTCTTTTGACAATTAAACAAAAAATTATGAAGTTATAGCTTGATAAAGTTCCACGTGACGTCACACCTGGCGACACTTTTCAGCGACTTGTGACTAGTTGTGAGGTCACGAACCCCCACTCCCAAACTTTGCCGCGCTGTATCTTTGCCATTCTTGACAAAAAACTATGTATCTAATTATGTAAAAAAGGCTACTGCCAATGTCAGGGAAAATTATTGTAATTATAAATGGATATTATTATTACTTTTCTAAAATAGAAATCCATAAGGTCATTTTTATAGTTTTTAGAAATCCGGTACTAGTAAAATTCCTTGAAATTCCCTCAAATTGTCTTTGTAAGCTAACTAAACTTGTCTATGCAAGAATCATGAAAATATATTGTCAGGCACTCTCATCTATTTTACCTGTTTCAACAATCCATCTACGCAAGAGACAAAACATCTTTTACTCACACTGAAAAGTCATCATGTTGCATCATAAATTCCCGCAAAAACTCCTAAAATATATCGAAATGACAACAACGGAGTAAAATGGAACCTTCTGCCCCAGTTCCTTATCACGCCATGCATGGCGCCCACAGCCTTAGCGGGGGGAATCACGTCGACGACAGAAAAACACCTTTACCCCTTACCTCTAGGCGTTAGGGTCGATCTTGACAACGCGGGAATACAGAGACGACAGCGGATATTGAACCTTAGTGGGCGCTGATAGGGGTTGATGTTGTTTTCAGGGTTGTAAATAAGATTTGTGTTATAAATCTTGGATTGAACCCTATATATCTGGTTGACGCTGTATTAGTAACTGTCCCTTTTGGAGACCATACAAAGTATTTTAAACGGAGATCAAGGTTAAACACAGCTTACGTAAAGAATTCAGGTCGGTCTGTTCAGTCAATGCTGACTTAAGACTTAGTCTAGATTACGGCCCATATCTCATAACGTAGTCCAAACCATAGCATAGTTTGATTTCATTATTTCTAAACCAATTTTGGTAGTGCACCAATTTATTAGTTATCAATCATCAGAATTCGATTTTCCGTGCTCGGACCACTTTGGGCTGAAACCAGTGAGACGAACCCGGAACACCTCAAATCTTCTATGCTCGTTTAAGACAGAAAATCTGTAAAACTTTTGGCTAAATATTATTTAGTTTTATTATTGTTTTTTTTTGTGTGTTGTATGCCTGGCTATAGGTGTGGGTGAACCGTAAATCTTGGTTGAGAGGCGTTCGTGTGAGAGCGCGTAACTCCTTAACGACGATAATTTGGAATTAAACCAGCCAAGTGTGGAGATAAAGGGCCCGAATTTGTACAACAGATTTTAAGAAGGTGCATTGATTTTGGATTGAAGGTAAATGGGGAAGGAAGTAAGGTACTAATGGGGAAGTAATAGAATTCTCATCTCAGATGTAGTATTTGATTTTTCTTTAAACCCATGCCTTTAGGTCATAATTAGGGCCGTCTTAACCCGGGAGGTGCAAGAGGTACGGGAAACTCGGGCGCCGAGTCTTAATCCCCCTTCTCGTGAAAGTAGCATTTTGAGGCACAATCTTTAATTCTGACAGCTCTTGAAAGGTGCATATTGTAACTTGCTAGGCATCCCTGATTACAAATTGCAGCTCGCTTCGCTCGCCGTTATTTTTTTCCATACATTTTCTCATGAAACTAGGTATGTTTCGATTTGTTTGCGCTTTCAAGATAAATGTGTCATTTTAATAGTTAATTTTTGAACATTGATTTGAGGCTGTGCCTGTTAATTAAATAAAAGGCGTAAAAAAAGGCCGTTGTATGTTAAGTTGTTAGGCATAATCCCCTGATTACAAAAGCAATATTGGATTTTAATACATTTGCAGTAAAAAGGCGGTGCAAAAGCTCACAGTTCACTCTTTCACGCTCACGTAGTAGGTACACAAGGCGTTAAGTGTGCGTGACAGCCTAATATTGTATCATGCGTGCTCACAAATTCTCTTCATCGGTATTTTTAGAGAACCCTAGTATCTAGATCAGTGGTTCCTAAGCGGTGTTGGTCCGCGGACGACCGACTGGTGGTACCTAAAAGTTCCTGAAGTGGCCACCATCCTCAACCCTTCCCAGAATGTTCTGCAACAAAATATTGCAATATAAATTTTTATTTTTCAGGGTTAGGTAAGTATATATTTTTTACTTACATATTTTAGTTATTTTCAGTTACCCAATCCGTTTCAATTAGTTTCTATGATATTTTGGCAACAATTATTTAAAAAGAAGACAAAAATCTGTCAAAAGCAAATTTTTCGTGGATAAGAATCATGGAGAACCTTGTCTCGCTTAAGGTGGTTCGTTTCGCAAGTGGCGGAAAATTCAATAATACTATTTTTTTTCTGCGCTATTCAAGTAATGTAGCGCTGAAGTAGTTTACTTTTATTGTAGTTTTCACGCTATAACAATTTTCTGCCGCTCGCGAAACTAAGCGTCATCCTCGGGCTGCCAAATACATGTGAAATTTTCCGTAAAGTGTTGAAAGGTCCGTAACTGTACCATTAAGTAATATTCTAATGGGGATTCCGGGGGGTCCTCTTTTACATACATACTTTGTGAAATAAGTAGGTATGCCCCCATAGTTTTTCCAGGCCTTTACGTGCGCGAGAATAGATTATTATCAATGTTTCCAATATAAAGATTTTTACCATTTTGTGAAATTTTTAGCATAACAATTTACGCTAGTTTGTTCAAGAATATATCTGATTTACATTACTAGTTGTCTTCAGTATTTACTAATGTATTTACATAAGCCTAACAAAACCATCTACCAAATCCAACTAGCATGCAAAGTGGGCTGACTTAACTAAACAAATCCAATAGCATAATATTAATCCATAAGCAACCGTTCAGGAGGGTTACTCTTGAGAATAATTCTATTCCAGCACCAATCGTGAGTTCGCTCAAGCAACAGCAACAATACTTGGTTCACGAATCATATATATTTTTTAAATAAGGGAATAGCTAATTGTAAGTGTCAGCTGACACCGAGACACTACGCGACGCGACGCTGCGCGCACTTTTTACGATATTTATTCAAACTAAAACTTTATTTGCTACACAAAAAGATAAAAAAAAAATGATTTAATACAAAACTCTCCGCGGCACTGGGCTGTGTCTCGAGATGCCTCACATCGCGTCGCGTCTCGGTTTAAGCTGATCCTAAGGAAAATTGGCGCTACTATGGCGTCTATGGCAACCTCTGTGGCACGGCGGCTGAAGGTCCACCTGCACCGCAGGAGGTTGTAGGTTCAATTCCCGCCTCGAGTGTGATAAGAAAAGGTTACATCGTGATTTCGTTGTAGTGATTACCTTGTTGTTTTCTGTTATTGTTATCAGTTTTTGTGAAGTTTTCAGTCATAAATTCCTTTGGCATAAATATATTCTAGAACCGAATATACTTACAAACCATTTTTATAAAACGCTATTTAGTTACCCAATTAATAGTTTGGCCAAAAAAAAAATGCATAGTTAGCAATCGAATAAAGATTGTAGTCAATGATTTAACAGACTGTTGACGACAATATTTGCTAACAACCCAAAAACTTATTGTCAATTTTAAATAGAGTTTTGACCATTCATTACTTAGATCGGTGTGAAACCAGCGGGTTTTCGTTTTGGTTTAGTTACAAAAAATCGGCACTGATTCATGCATGCGCTCCGAACGTCAAAATTGACTCTAAATCTAAAGTGTCGGGAGTAACCCACCAGGATAACTCGCTTGCTTTCAATCAGCGTAAGGGCTTGCTATCAGCGAGTACTATCGGGTAGTACCGCCCTTTGTAAGCTATGTGTACTATCGGGTACTGCGGCCCTTTGTAGCGTAAAGGGCCGGGTATGGTAATTGGACGAGGCAAAGGTGAGATGTAGACAAGCGCAGCGCATGGATTTAATCTATCAAATACAAATAAAGAAGCCAATTTACAAAAATTATAACAATTAAATCTAAGATTTCATTTTTGATACTAACCGATGTGCACAGAAGCAAATAATTTACTAAGTTTATGATTTTATTTAAGAAGCCAATTTACAAAAATTATAACAATTAAATCTAAGATTTAATTTTTGATACTTACCGATGATGTGCACAGAACCAAATAATTTACTGAGTTTATGATTTTATTTACCCACTTTTGTTTATATTTACAGCCACCGCCCACTTTAAATCGTCTTAACCTTTGTCTTACCAACACGTCCGATTCCCGTTTGGTCCACTGGGCAGCTGGGTCATGTCAGAATATCCAAGCTGACACCTCAGTAGGTACACCAATAGCTTACAGATAGCACGAGCTTGGTCCACAGCCAATCGAAAGGCATAAAATTTGCGCATTGCTTATCTTCCCTCAGCCTAAGTTATAACCGGCATCAAGCTAATGGAATTTCAATAATCTGTGGATGGAATACGTCAAATTGAACAACCTGCGATAAAAGTGTGAATTTGACGAAATGTGCAGAGAATAAAAGATTTACGCATTAAGATTTTTATCTTACGATCTAGTTCTTAAAATTTACGAATTGGTGATCTAATAGGATAACCTTGTTTATCATTATTTATATCCCCAACACAATATTTTGACCTACAGCAAGTTAAAGGCATCGCTTTCCCCCTTCCAAACTTATTAAGTCTAGTCTCGGAAGGGGAAAAGCGTGGTGTGTGTTGTGTCTTTGTGGTCAATTTTTATTCCATCGAGACAGCTTTCCCATATAATAATAAAATAATAAAATAAAAATCTTTTATTTCGGACAACACAATGGATCCATAGTTTGTTAGTACTTACAAAATCTTATCACTAGGGTTAGTTAATTTGACATACATATGTTCCACAATCGGTTTCTTGATAATATTTCACAAATTAGCTCTTAACTACGGCACTGAACCATATGGCTCCTCTTTCTTTCAACGGAATCATTGACTTCACTTCGGCAGGCTGATCAAATTTAATTAGGTAAAGTTTGGGTCATCCCTGATTATAACTTTACCCTTTTGACGATAACTTTATTAAAGGAAATTAAATTGTTCTTTGTTCCGGTAGAATTAACTTTTCCTGACATGGATAATTATTCTACTGAAGGGAATGAAGAATGGAAACCAAAATCTTTTTGAGCGGATACGTACATCAATGCTATTTTTGTTTTTACCTTTTAGCAAATAGGCTTTACATTTGAATTGATGAATTGACCGTTTCGATTGATATAAAAATGCTCGTTTATCTGCTTTAGTCTCAGTTTTTAGTAGTAATTGTAAGATACCTACATAAATAATCGATAGGACAATCGATTGTATTATTTTGTATAGCTGGCAACTTCAGAACAATCATTTATTATGATGATATAGCTGGCCACCCTCTCTGGTTAGCCCTCCTGTCGGCAACATGTATGTAAAAACTTGTGATAATTAAAATTAGTGAAAGTTCTAATCCTGGTGTTTTTTAACTTTTCAATTACAATCCACTGCCTCACAACCCTACAGTAATGTCCTGTATTATATTTCTATCAGTGGGTTAATTGTGTAGGTACTTTATAATTGTGATAGTTTGAAACTTGGCATTGAGTAACTAATTATTTGAATAAGAGCAATAAAACGTTGGTTTTGCGCGAAAGAAGGCTTCGTGCCCACACTGTGATACAGATAATTACTCAGGACGCATCTATCAAAATAGTTTCAACGTTCCTCGCATCTAACACATCTTCACCTACTATCCTTTTAATAATCAAACTCACCGGTTTGTTTTAAACTTTCCCAAAAAGCCACAAACACAGTTAAACCAGATTATTCTGTTAAGCGCTTAGTTCCCTCATGTTATTACGGAACAACCGGCGAGTAGTTAAGATGAAAAGCTGACCAGTCTACGCAAACAAACGCTATTTTCGGGTTACCATTGCACCCAGGATCATTCGGAACCCTATTTACCATAATATTACGTACGCAAATACCTTGGTTTAGGGATGTTCTGAGATAGAAAAGTCCGACTTTTCTGTAAAAGATAAAGGGAGGCAGATCCATAAAGGTGGCATAATAGCGTGATGTTCAAACAATTACCTGTCTTGTGTTGTTTTTAGGGTTCCGTATCCAAAGGGAATATCTGTGAAATTTTCAACTGTTTAACTATCACGGTTCATGAGATACAGCCTACTGATAGACGAACAGAGTCTTAGTAATAATAGGGTCCCGTTTTACCTTTTGGAACTATAGAACCCTAAAAAGATCTTGGCTAAAAGTATAAGGATTAAGTATTTAATTACAAGATTCGAATTCGAAGAACCGTTTTTTTTATAAATAACTTTACCCTTTGTATTAAAATTTGAAGTCGAGATCGCCATAATTCGCTCTTGGTTCTTTTGTCCGGCAGAGGCATTTTAACCGGAATTGTGTCCGCCCTTGCAGGATCCAGGTTTATTGCATAATTTATTTTATTCCTAGACTTTCGCGGTAACTTTAGTCTCCTGAAGCACGATATTATCTTTTATGGGGGTCTATTTAAATAAATCATGGGGTACGGGGATTTGTGTTTATTTGCATTTTTATTGTGGAATGTCATACCGCTCCGAATGCAGTATAATGCAGTTATGATGTATCTTGTTTGGTGTAAGTTATAGCTGGGATAATGGCCTTCCATGGCTCCCGTGGGGTTTCTAGGTTAGCTGCGAGGTTTCGTTGAAAGGTTAGACATAAACCGGGTCAGTCTTGGAACTCAGTTTTCTAGTTCATTTCTAATTTCTGGTCAAATTCTTCAAATTATAATTTAAATTTAATTGTAAAAACTCTGTGAACCTAATTTCGGAGTAAATTCTTAAGTTATTTAACAAAGATTAATCAATCAAAGAATAGAAACAAATTACAACTAGTATGTACAATGGAAACAATTGAGCCAACTGCAGACTGTCGCAAACAATCAGCATGTAGCACAAATGATCCATATTAATACCAGTCGGACGCCTTCAAAGACTTTCACGTTAGTTATAACAAACCGTTCTAAGTACAAGGTTTTGAATAAAGAATTATCTATACTTATATGGAAAGATTTGTTTGTTTGTTTGAATTGAATAGGCTCCGAAGCTACTGGACCGATTCAAAAAATTATATTCATTCTAAGGTTTTTATTTATTATACTCTGGGTAATTTCTAAGAAATTAATAAATCCCAAAAATTTACGATCCCGACGGGATTCGAACCCGCACCTTCCCCTTCAGCGCAGGGGTGCTCTTTTTCCAACTAAGCTACGTGATCTTATCTAGTCGGCCCGAAAATCTTTGGGAGTTCTTTCGGCACTTACGCCGTCAGCGCCACCTACAGAGGACACAATGAAGTTATCCAATTCTGCTCAAAGACCAAATTTACATTTAGTTCTTTGACGAGAGGTTTTGCCGTTGCTTGATTCTAAGGTTTTTATTTATTATACTCTGGGTAATTTCTAAGAAATTAATAAATCCCAAAAATTTACGATCCCGACGGGATTCGAACCCGCACCTTCCCCTTCAGCGCAGGGGTGCTCTTTTTCCAACTAAGCTACGTGATCTTATCTAGTCGGCCCGAAAATCTTTGGGAGTTCTTTCGGCACTTACGCCGTCAGCGCCACCTACAGAGGAAACAATGAAGTTATCCAATTCTGCTCAAAGACCAAATTTACATTTAGTTCTTTGACGAGAGGTTTTGCCGTTGCTTGATTCTAAGGTTTTTATTTATTATACTCTGGGTAATTTCTAAGAAATTAATAAATCCCAAAAATTTACGATCCCGACGGGATTCGAACCCGCACCTTCCCCTTCAGCGCAGGGGTGCTCTTTTTCCAACTAAGCTACGTGATCTTATCTAGTCGGCCCGAAAATCTTTGGGAGTTCTTTCGGCACTTACGCCGTCAGCGCCACCTACAGAGGAAACAATGAAGTTATCCAATTCTGCTCAAAGACCAAATTTACATTTAGTTCTTTGACGAGAGGTTTTGCCGTTGCTTGATTCTAAGGTTTTTATTTATTATACTCTGGCAAAACCTCTCGTCAAAAAACTAAATGTAAATTTGGTCTTTGAGCAGAATTGGATAACTTCATTGTTTCCTCTGTAGGTGGCGCTGACGGCGTAAGTGCCGAAAGAACTCCCAAAGATTTTCGGGCCGACTAGATAAGATCACGTAGCTTAGTTGGAAAAAGAGCACCCCTGCGCTGAAGGGGAAGGTGCGGGTTCGAATCCCGTCGGGATCGTAAATTTTTGGGATTTATTAATTTCTTAGAAATTACCCAGAGTATAATAAATAAAAACCTTAGAATCAAGCAACGGCAAAACCTCTCGTCAAAGAACTAAATGTAAATTTGGTCTTTGAGCAGAATTGGATAACTTCATTGTTTCCTCTGTAGGTGGCGCTGACGGCGTAAGTGCCGAAAGAACTCCCAAAGGTTTTTCGGGCCGACTAGATAAGATCACGTAGCTTAGTTGGAAAAAGAGCACCCCTGCGCTGAAGGGGAAGGTGCGGGTTCGAATCCCGTCGGGATCGTAAATTTTTGGGATTTATTAATTTCTTAAATTATATTCATTTAGAATCCTACAATATCCCTGATGAACATGGCTATAAAATATTTTGAAAAAAGTTGGGAATCCGTATAAAAACCTCGATAATGTAACCCAAGGTGTGAAAAAAAAACCCATAAAAAACCTTATATCGCGTACGCTTCGGAAACTATTGATAATAGAGCAAAGTGATGTACTACAGTTTTAAAGAAGACATTTATGTCTGCAAAAAAAATCTGCAACACTATTATCTAACTTTTCCATGTTAAAATATTCAATAGTAACGCCGAAAAATCCTTATACCGCGTAAGCTGAGGAAATTATTGACAATAGAGCAAAGTGATGTAGGTACTACAGTCTTATAGAGGACATCAATTTCAACAAAAAATTCTATGATACCATATGTCTAACTATTACAGTTAAGTCACAATAACTACTTATAATAAGGAAAGATTTGTTTGTTTGTTTGTTTGTTTGAATAGGCTCCGAAACTACTGTACCGATGAAAAATTCTTTCACCATAAGAATCCTAGATACCTAATAAAACGAAAAAGGTAATAACATTATCTAAATTATATTTTTGTAATACATATTTTTTAACTGGCTAAAAAGAGTTCATTCATTTCACTAAAACCATGTAAATTTTCCACAAACCATAATAACGGAGCAGTACCTAACTCAAGCTGGAATACTTATAAAAGCAAACATGCAAACAGGCTGTCTATCTGTGTGTCTATCTACAAAGTCCACAGGCTCTCCAAACAAGAGGTAAAAACACAAGCACCCGCATGAGGCTTCACTCGACTTTTTGCTTTATTTTTGGCGATGTGCTGCGATACGGTTCTAAATTACAGAGATCTAGTGCGTTCGTGAAACTATGAGAGCAGGGAAATTCATTTTTAACCCGACTAACCGAGAAACATGAAAGGAGAAGGTTCTATGTTGGGCTGTACGTATTTTTTTTGTATTTTCATCGATTTCACAGTCGATTATGGACCGATTTTCAATGAAAATGTAAATTATTTCGCTACGGAGAATGATTCCGAAGTAGTCCCACAAAAATTGAATTCCCAAAAGATAACTATTTGAACCAACCACATAAAAAATAGTTAAATACGAAGGAATTCGCAGTAGGTTTTAGTTTTTTCATAACAATCAAATGATGTTTTACTATAAAAACTATCGTAGTTTGACGAATTCATTACGGATGTAAGCGGGTTAACTACGAACCTTCTTTGTGTTGGAAATACAAATAAGGTTCGTAGTTAACCCGCTTACATCCGTAATGAATCAAATGATGTAGTTATAAAAATGAAAAAAAAAAACATTTCTTGAAAATAACCTTGTTTCACCATAATCCCCCGCTTGGCTGGCAGATTGGTGGTCGTCTACGGTGTTCGCAGAAGAAGAAACTGCTGTCCTTCTTCTTATATCCAAATAAATAAACATAATGAGAGCATTTTGAATTTATATTTTCGCTTACCTTTTTCGCCATTCACGGGCTGAGAGTGGTCGATTCTTACGTCGCGACCGCCACGGAAATCGTCTGTGTGATCACGCTAAAACCACCGATCCTATAATTGACATTTCAATGGCCATCGCAATACAATTGCAAATTACGTAGGCCATTCAAAGGGCTTTCAAATGTCAATGGCTGGGTTGATTTTTGCGTCTTTCCACAGCTGTAGGTACAGCTTGGTTATAACACTAGACAATGTGGGCAAAAAAGATACCGCGTGTTATCTTAACGAGTGTTAGTATTTGGGCCAGAAATATTTCCAGCAGTGCAACAAAATGGGCTGTTGAAAAAAATTGTCCTTGCAAATTTTTTTGACGGTGACGCGCCACAGAGGCCGTGTGGCGCGGTGGGCGAAAGTCCGCCTGCGACGCAGGAAACTTCCTGCGGGTTCGATTCCTGCCTCGGGATTTTTTTGTACGTTCTGCAGATATTTGTTCCGGGTGTTCTAGTCGTTTATCATAAATGATAAAAATATATATCTGTATTGTATTGTATTGTATTATGTATATCAGTTATTATAGATAGATAGCCTTTTTATTAGGTACACACACAAGCAGCACAGGAAAAGTAACAAACCAAAAGTAACTTAAATCAGTGTTTTAGGTACCTACACTAGTTATCTACCCGTATCACAAGCTGTGCCTAGATTGGGGCTAGATAATGCTGTGTGAATTGTCCAGCATTACTTATTTATTTTATAGTATACACAATATTGAAAAAATAAATATTTCTTTATGCAACCTACTATCCACGTCCCATGCGAGCAACACCGGCAGAAGCTAGGTAATAACTAAGTAACCTCAGTTTAGTTTCGACTAATGTGCCTTCAAGGTCCTCGTCAAATAATTATGAGTTGTGCGGTAGATTCGTGTGTTAGTTGAAACTTCGAGAGTATATTAGCAAACAGTTGATTGAAGCAGCCTACGGTAATTAGATAGAATCGAATATTATTTACTTGTAACTCCGTCAACAGATACCTACAGATAATATTTAAAATTATGAGACAAAGCTACTGTCATTAAGAGTCACAAAATGGTCTCTGTTTCAGCATGAGCTAGTTGTAAACACTTAACAACCAACTCCAGAGCCGTTTGGTGACGTCACGGAAGATAACACATTATACGAAACAAATTTTGATATCTTCTCGCTCAATGTTTTGTAATTACTACTTTCACGGGGACTTATTTACCGTATAAAAAGTAAATTGACAATGACAATGTATATGTAGTTCTAGGCCTGGAATAAAAACTTTATTCCAGGCCTAGAACTATATATACGCAAAATTTCAGCCAGATCCATTCAGTAGTTTTAACGTGAAGAGGTAACCAACATCCAAACATTCAAACTTTCGCACTTATAATATTATTGTGATATGATGTGCTAACAACTTTTATTTATAATTTAGTAATTGCGGTCGGAATCCTAAAACTTACGCATTGAAATAGAGTGGGTTTTTAGAGGTTACAAAATGTTATAACAAAACTACATTTTTTTAACGTAAGGTCATTGCTGACCAAAATATATTGAATGATGTCAAGACTCACCCAAATGTCCTTCTTACAAAAATCTGCCGAATTATTTTCTAAGTCTCACTTAAGACGGCTTTACTAAACCCGCCATATAATATCCCATTTCATTCATTTCAAAAGACCAGACTTCAGATTCTTGTATGACAGACCGACCCTCCAGCGTAAATATAAATATAAAAGCGGAAGCGGTAAGTTAGGAATTCCGGGCTTTGATTTGTGGCTCTCTTTACGACTCCATCTGAAGCGAGACGGGGATTTAC
Source organism: Eupithecia exiguata (assembly GCA_947086465.1). Taxonomy (NCBI): domain Eukaryota; kingdom Metazoa; phylum Arthropoda; class Insecta; order Lepidoptera; family Geometridae; genus Eupithecia; species Eupithecia exiguata. The sequence continues at coordinate 2,580,976 of OX352241.1, read as the reverse complement.
TGGGACGGATGCCACAAAAGAAGACTCGTAAAAGAGTGCTAAAATCATATATTGTTATTAAAAATATTCTACACGTTCAGGTCAAAATTGTTAAGTTTAAAGCGAAGGTATTCAAGTATTTTTACCCTCAAAACCTTTTTTAACCTTAGTTTTTAAGCAATTTATAGGAACTCGCATCTCATATCTTTTTTATGTCATGTGTCATGTTTGTTATTCTAGCTGTCGTGTAAGTTTTATTTTTTAATTTTACCTGTACTGTCAGAAAATATTTTCGTAAATTTTTTTCATATTCACTCAAACTCACAATCTACTAAACTTCAGCTCCGTCATAGAATAACTATAAATAGTGCTAACGTACCTCTGTAAAAGTTTATAGAAAGAGATTTTAAATTCTTTCTAAATAAAAAACCCTCTACCTGTTTACCTCTAAATCGATTCAAACTCGATTTCTGCGCCCCTACTAAAGCTCAATCGGGTTATCTCGATCACGACTCCGTCACGTCGCGTCTTGGCATTCCTCTCACGGAGGCTCATCACTACACCCATTGGGTTGAAGGGAGCTGTTATTGATAGCTGTCATACATAGCTTTAAAAATACAGACAAACTGTTGTGGTTTCAGTTTTATACGGAACTAGGTTTTACAACATAAAACACAACGCTTTGTTGTACACTACAAATAAAATACAGCTTAGACATTGATATGAACACCAAAGTACAATAGGTGGTCTTGTCGCTTAGAAGTGATTTCTTCCAGATAACCTTTAGAAGGATATAATAAGGGAAAGGGTGTATACGTTAATATAATGATTGTTCTGAAAAAACTAAAAACAATCTTCAAATTCATTACAATTTACGTTAAAAAAATTCGGGACAACTACAAACAAACTCAAAATCGACTACCCTCTGTAAAAGTTTATAGTACTAGATTTAAAATTCTTTCAAAATGAAAAACGATACCTATAAATCGACTCAAACTCGACTTCTATCTTGATTAGATTGGGAAGAAAAAAATTATGGGACCACATCGAGATCATTAGGCCTCGAATCTACAAACATGAAAAAAAATTACTAACAGCCCAACTTAGAAACTTCTCCTCTTTTGTTTTTCGTCAGTTAAATAGAATTGTATGATAACATACAATTTTATTTAACTGACGAAATACTGCTGTATGATATTATACAATTCTATTCAATATCATACAATTCTATTTAACTGACGAAAAACAAAAGAGGCGGAGTTTCTAAGTTGGGCTGTAAGTATTTTTTTTTATGTTTGTAGATTCGAGGCCCAATGATCCCGAAGTGGTCCCAAATTTTTTTTTAATGACGTCTCCTTTATTGTATAGAATAGAGGAGTCGTTATTTAAAAAAGATTAGTGGCAAGCAGAGATAGCCGGTTCGATTCAAATTCGATGACTTAGGTATGTCAAGTTATGTGGCATGACGAAGGCCCGACTGCAGCGCTGAAATTATAATCTAAAGATAACGAGTTTCAGCCCATATTTGAATGCACGTTTCAGTGCTGCGTTGTAGCGGTATTGGATAAATGAGCGCAGAGCTTAAGCGGTATAAGTGGCAGCCACTATGAGTGGTGCTTCTGCTCCAAGCCTGTTCAGCTGCATATACAAGCAAGTACTCGTAGCTGATCGTTTGACTGCAAATAGGCCATGCGCGCTTTATTGTTGTTTGCCAATCGCCGGCAAACCAGTGGCTTTCAAATCTCTGCTTAAACGATTGAAATGGGCCCGGATTCTGCTAATCAATCGCTTTCCTATGACAGTAGGATTGTCGCAGCATCGTCCATACATAAAAGAAACTCTAGATAGTGCGTGCGGTGCTATTTGCACGGAGATATTGATAGGATGGATTCAACCTTAACATTTTTGATACGCGTCCTTACATCTTTTTATAGTTTCTTTTATCAAAGGTAAAATGTCAAAATGTGTTATTCTGAGTATCCTTTAAGAATGACACTTATTGGCATTTTACCATTGTTACGAAGCGTTTATTTTATAGGCCCATGAGATAAAAACCAATAAGGTGCTTATCAGAGAGGAGCCTGTGTCCAGCAGTGGACCATTACAGGCTGTTGAGGTTGAGGTTTAATTTCGTGGAATAGGGCCTGGTTATACGCTAGAATATAGACAAAATGACCAAATAAGAAACATTTTTTTCACATAGCAATATCCAGCAAGGCTGCGCCAAATAAGAAGAGGTGCTGATTTTTTTTCCTGTTTATTCGTAATCAAAATACAGCCAATGAGAGGGTAATACTGAGTGATACACTCCATCACATCTCGGGCTTTCCACGTCGTCTTCGTTTCACGTTATAATTATTTGACGACGGATGTGGCGCGGTGGGCGAAGGTCTGCCTGCGATGCAGGAGGTTGCGGGTTCGATTACCGCCTCGGGACATATGTGTGTACGATCAACAGACATTTGTTCAGGGTGTTCTGGTCGTTTTCTATGTATAATAAAAATATTTATCTATGTATTGTATTATATTATGTATATCAGTTATCTAGTACCCATAACACAAGCTCTGCTTAGCTTGGGGCTAGAGAATGCTGTGTGAATTGTGAAGCATTTTTTTTTAATCCACTCATATGTTGCAGAACCATTGAAGCCTCGGAAGTAGGAGTAAAGGGATCCATCAAAACAAAGCTGCGCTTGACTCGGACTCGCGGATATGACGTCACCGCCGCCGTGCGCGCGCTAATGGCGAACGCGTGTCGCCGGAAGCGGCGGAAACGGCGCGGACATCTCGCGATTATCATTTACCGTTTTATTGCGCTATAGTGCAGCCGCCATGTTTGTTTGGGGAGGCGTTGTTGTCAGCGATGTTGATGTTATTGAAAGATTATTATTTCTGAACTTCATTGTGGTACGAAACGTCCTATAACATGTGTGTTGGCTTGGAGTCAGCCGAGCACTAACGCTTGACTGACTCCAACAAAACGGTCCCCAATATATATTTCGTAGATATTAATAAGCCAATGATGATGTATTGTGTTACGTTGTCACAGTGCATTGACCTCTTTGCTTAGAGGGCGCGGGGTTTGTTGGTGTCAGTGATTAGAATCTTATTGAGAGATAATTTAATCACATAATTTTGATCAAAATATGATGATCGCTTTCCTAGTTTTATATGACTTTATATGAAATTATACAATATTAATAAACTGAGTTTTAGCTACAAAATTGTCCCAACTCAGCTAATGCAGGTGTTAAAAAAAAAGGTTTTATGACGTGAAATGCTTTCATAAAATAATTTATAACTAGGAGCATATAATTAATAGCTTGTTATTTTAATTCTCTCATGTAAGACAAAGGGGAAAACGTTTCACAATTAAAATAACAAAGATCATTCAAATTATTTAAATATTAGTAGATTACAAAATCCTCAGTCGGCGTCACCAATTACGTATAATGAGGATGGGATCGGAGGGATCCCGTGGGAAATCCCGCATTCGGGCCGCGGCGCGGGACTTGGTGCATTTGATTAGAACGCCAAGTGATTCATGGACACACGTGATGAGAGTGTAGAAACGCCTTAAGAATGTGCGAAAATACGCTTTTTGTACGGATTTATAAGATACTTATTCACTGATGGAAAGATATCAACAAAATTCTATATATACACTTTATATACACTTCAACTTTACGATGTCCGCAGCAATCGATTGACAATTTTATTCCACTTAAAATAAGTGGATTTTTGCAAAGTTCAATAAACAGAACAAACCAACAACTAGATTTAGTACTCCCCTGTGCATCGCTACAATCGAAAATAGACACCTTAAAAAGAAAACTAGCTATTGTAGAGTTCAAAATCCTTTGTGTGAACCTATTTAGTTTTAAAATTGGCTTCAAAATGTAAGATGCAAAATTTATTTTAGTTCTATGGCTCTACGGCGTAGCATAATTCGTAGCACCTTGTAGCTTCGCAGCAAGTGCTACGCCGTTTAAGATTTCAGAAAATTCATAAGTATTCACCCAATGTAGTTGAAGTAAGTAAATAACTGAATTAATAATTAGAAAATATAAGATCATAACATCGTTTGAATGTGACGTTTTCCTATAAAGACCTTAGAACGCAAAATAGATGGCAGTGAACTATCACGGAGAGATCAAGATGTAAAAGTCAAACTATGCACGCTCTATGCTGTCTTTTTTCGAAGCCAGTAGAAGAACGATTATTACTAACGAACCTGTTACTAATAAAACCTACCAGTTGACAAAATCCACCCTAATCTAATAAGACTTTGATACATTATACGACTTCATATAAAATATATACCACCGGGGCACATATAAGTACAAAATGGAGTGACTTTACATATTCTATGCACCGCTCGTCGCCACAGGGGATAAAACAACCAGCGGACATAAAATATTCACAAGTATTTTATTTACGGAATCGAACAGAACACTCGGAACTCACATCCATCTGTAAAAATGGGATCGCTTATATTATGAGACCCGAAGACACCTCCCTCTATTCCAACTTCCATTACCTGTTTTAAACCACAAAGTAATAAAGACGCGAGCTTTCCCAGCAATGGTTGTGCGACATAGCGATAGAGTAGCGATATTTAGATTTGATGGAAGGGAGTTTGCAGCGATTTTTACCGCTGACTTTATTTACATAGAAAACTAAATTATCCGTATTGAGGCAAACGGGAGCAACGAGAAGGCAATGTTCCTGGCAAAGTATTGTAGAAACTTACCAAGGTAAGTATAGGGGCGCATTCACACAGCCTCCGCTTTACAGGATTCGTTTCTTTTGCCGTGATGACGTATTTAGTTGTAGGAGCGAGTTCACACAGCCGACAGTATTCCAGATTCGGTTTAAAGAATCTTTATTTTCTCTAAAAAACATACAGTTCACTTATAAGAGAAACAAAAAAAAAGTGTACTTATTATATAAGTATCTACTTAGTTATTTTAGCTCAAGTGTGTGCAGGTAGCACACACTTGAGCTAAAATAACTAACATAATGTTACTTATCTACTAAGCATATAACAAAAAAAAAAGTAAAGAAATGATAGAAAATAGTATAACCTAGTCTAACACAAGTTGAGGAACAGTATCTATTTGGTATTTAGTATAGATTCACTAAACGATTGTTTCCAGTAGCGAAAAAACAGTTCGACTATCGAACTACTGGTAGGACTGGATGGAATAAAGGAAAGATCCGTGGAAAACCGGTCCTGTAAAAATGAATCCGCTGTGCGAATGTGCCATTATGTTGAAGAGGTAACTACCGATTAAAGTAATATGTTAGTTTTGTTTGGGAATGGGGTATACACTATCAAGTACTACTAAATAGTAACGTAAATCAGTTGAGCTACTTGTAGATTGTTTGCAACAGTCTGCAGTTAGCTCAATTGTTTCAATTGTAAATACTAGTTTTAATTTAATTCTATTATTTGATTGTAATTTTCTTTGTTAGTAAATATGTTACGTAAATTATAAAAGTAAAAGGTACCTTTATCAAAGAAAATAAAAATGTTAATTTTACAAAAACTTTTTTTTTCCTTTTTTTATCTCACTAATATTATAAACGTGAAAGTTTAGATGGATGGATGGATGGATGTTTGTTCCTTTATCACGCCAGAACGGCAAAACGGATCTGGATGAAATTTGGCACAGAGATAGATTATAGTCTGGAATAGGACATAGGCTACTTTTTATCCCGAAATTCCTACGGGAACGGGAACTACGCGGGTGAAACCGCGAGGCGCTGCTAGTATAATATAAAAGCATTGTTCGGCCCTCTGTCTTAATTAAAAAAACTGGTGTTACTGAAGGCACCGTCTTACCCATGGCAGGTCTACACAATGTCTTAGCTGTCGTGTGTGACTAAATTCACCAAAAAAGAAGAAGAAAAATCGTCTTTCCGAACTATATTGACGATGTCGTGATGATGATCCACCGTCACACTTGTTCTATCACTCCCTGTCCATCTAAAAATTGCCTGGCAGAGATCGCTGAAAGTGATAAGGCCCCCCATTGCACTTATCCTTTCCTGTCCTGTGTATCTGTTTTATATGGTGTGCAATAAAGAGTAATTGTATGTCACACAATCACTCTAATTTAAAATGAAAAGTGGTAAAAATCTCTCAGATTACACTTTTGTGTGACGCAGATTGTTTACCATCTACTTAATTGGTTACATCGAACATTGAATCACCCTATACATACAAACATACTTAGGTTTAGGTACCCCCTCCCCAAACATTGTACATTGCAAAACAGCCATTACATAAAATAATATTTATTTGTGTTGTTGATTCAGTTTATATAACGTGTTTATACACGACATTTAGGAGAGAGGCTTTTGGATCCGGTGGGGATGTTCGTTCGTTAGTAACATTATTGAGACGGGGTGTAATTGGTGCGATACACCCACGCGGGGCATTTATATCATACGACACGACATGGTAGTTGAAAAAAAACAAATGAATACCGAAAAAGAAACGGCTATACACTCTATGAATTTTCCAATAGATATATTTTAAGCCAAGACAACCTGTCAAATCAAAAGAATGTCGGCCCAGCCTTAAGTCAAAAATAAAGATTTTTGTTTTACCTTGGGGTACCTTAGACTTTGTAAACATTGGCATTTTGAAACGCGCGCTTTGCTAACACGTGGTCCCTTACATCCGTACTACAACTAAACGCGCAAGACGCACAGACAACGCACGCCGAATGCAACGCCAACGCCCTGTGTACTCCAACCTTTACTTCTTAGACTTAGTTAGACCACTTAGACTTAGATCTAACAATCTATCAACACATCGACTTAAAGTAATCGTTGTTGTATTTAGCTAGAGATTTCCTTTTCACTTCTTTACTCTCGCTAGCTTCAAAATATTGAACTGGAAAGAAAAAAAATAACACTTTATTTCCTGGCATAATTTTGTGTACGAATATTTTAGTTATCTAAAATAAAGTACGGCATTTTGGTCTAATAAAAATAAATTTCTAATTTAGTATTAAAAGTATGTCGTACCGTAGATTGTAAATGAGTTTTTTTGAGTCGAAAGTGTCTTGTCCGCCGCTCGTTAGGCCACATTCACGTTCACCATAGTAACGGATATTTTTGTCGTCCGTTACACAAACAGGCTTTCCACTCTGAGTAATACAAAATTAATAACGATACATTCGAAATATCAAATATAGACTGAAATAAGGAAATCATGATAGCTCGTTTGTACTTACAAAGTAGTGTTGTTATTAGCAATAAGGAATAACTTTTATAAATTAGAGTCGATGATACCTGAAATCACATAGCGTCAGCGATCTTAACTTCCATAATACTGAAGCATTTACTTTGAGATTAATATATGTAATAGTTCAGGATTCATGCTAGAATGCTAGATTATTCGATAAAACGATTACATAAAGTTTTCTCGATATAAAAATTCCAAAGTTTGCTCTAAACTGTACAATAAATGGTCGCTATTCAGTAAATACTTTAAAATAAGCTTTGATACTTTGTACAGTAAACAAAGAGAATATAAAGCATTGGGTGTGTTTTAGATTTTCAACATTACTAATATCACGGCTAATATTTTTTAAACTAAGCAAACCTTAATTTTTGCACTTACGCCGCTCTGTTCTGTCCCGCTCCTATGAACGCGAAATCCTATGACTATACTTTACACAAAATGGCGTCACAGGTCCCTTAAGGGGTCTTTAATCTAATTAATATTTCATTCGTATAATAAGTGATTATTTAAAAACTATGTTATTTAGTATAGTCCCCCCCATTTTCACTTTTTTGTGCTTTGAATAAAAAAAAATCGCAAAATGAGAAAGTTAGGTTTTACGAAATGTAAGAACACTCTCGGAACTCAGAAGAGCGTTTATATCTACTTTATTGACCAAAATCCTTCTCGGCTATGAAATATTGCTTTGAGGTAATACAGAGTTCCATTCAACTACATACACAAAAATCATATACCATCACAGTTAAAAAAATAGGTGGGTAAACTTTGGTCAATTAATTACTTCTCAAATATTGATCAACAAAGAAAATTACAATTAAATAGTTGAAACCAATTAAAAATAGTATTTAAAAATAATTGAGCTAACTGCAGACTGTTGCAAACAATCTACAGCTCATCTGATCCATATCAATACCACCCTTAAAAGTCACCAAGTGCAGCGGGGCAATGCAGCCAGTGTCTGCCCCGCTGAATGGCGATGCTGAAAAGAATATCCTAACAAATTGAGTGAAGTGTGTGGACGACAGTAGTTTTGCTACTTTTCTGTTAGAAATCTTAAAATGGGACGAAACCGGAACGATTTCAGCGTTAAATTTGAAAAAAAAAAACTGTTTTCGGCCGACTTTGGGCTGAGGCGAGTGGGACGAACCCGGAACACCTCAGATTTACTGAGTTCCCAAATACCAAAGCAAACGTAGATTTCCGTGGTTGTTATTTCTAATGTCAATGTATTAAATGACATGTATTAAATAAATGCTTTGAGGTGTGTACGATGTCAGAGTGGATGTGGCATTTCTTTTGATGGGTCGTGTAGTGATGCGACAAAATAAAACATTTCTTGCAAAAAAGCGAGCATCCGTAAAATTGATTGAAGGTAAAAATGAGGGTAGGTTTCTTGACAGCTTTGATCCGAAGCACTTGTGCGTGTAAATGATGACTTTCATTTCTTGTGTGTTTTTTCATATTTTGTTAATAGCAATTAGAACTTCCTGGTTATCAGTGCCTTTTTCCTTTTGTTTTTGAACGATACACAAGTACATACTTGTGTAACTCGAATACTTATTCGAGTTTCTCTCATACTCCCTTTTTCTGATAGGTTACGCATGAAAAAATCTCTCCCTTTCGTTAAGACGAAATTAGCATTATTATTAATTTAATTGGCCAAGTCAATCCATCAACATAATATGTAAATAAACAGACTGTTTCCAATATTCAATATTTTTAGAGATCGAATGTGAATTTTATGTGTATACATAATATGGTATAAAATAATAAAAAAAGTTTATTTTGATATTTCTCCTAGTCGTTTATTCTTCTTTGCATAGTCCTTCGATATGTTGGTAGAGTCATGGCAAGTTTATTATTCACTGCTATAGTGATCAAAAAATTTAAGAGACGAAAAAATAAATAACACCTTATTTCTTATAATATGATAATAATCACTATATGTTAAAATATACAGAATAAAGCTGTTTATAACAAAATTTGACTTGTCTCAGAGCTTATCTTGTAAGCCTAAAGAAATAAATTTATTGAAATCTGAAATATTTAGACTAGTAGGTACTGGCCGCTCAATCTGACATAACAAAGAGCGCATGTGTGCAAGCATGTGGACTTTCGTATTAAATCTGTTAAAAATTCTTCGCAGACAGTCTAACCTAGTCAACAGAGGTGGTCGCGCCGAACAAATCGACCAGTCCAAGTCAGCAGCAGTCAGTGGATGTTGTCAAAGGCGACTAAAGGAATCTACCAGATGAAAGGCAGCAGTTTCCTTCTGTTTATGATTCAACTTCTCGACTGCAATCACCAATCCGCTACAGTGGTGATTATGGCAAAAAAATGGTTTTGGGGACGTAAGTTCAACAGTGGTCATATGTAAGCTGATCAAAATGCCTCACCTAAGCTATTACTAGATTGGATATTGAGAAAGTGTCTCATTCAATTGTTATTGAAAACAAAACACGAATTCCTTCAGCGCATTTTCCTTTCAAATCTGAAGTCTTTAGGTAAACGTATTTTCTCACTTCAATCTTAAAGAGGAGTGACAAGCGATTTTTCTAAAAAGGGCCATGGAATAAACTAAAGCATTTACAGCCACGTAAGTTCTAATGTTTCACTCCAAGCAGAGTTAGCTTGATTTTGACCGCCTTTTTATTTTTGCTTGTGTGAAGCCAAACGAGCGTATATTTTTGAGTTGTTAGTCGCGTAATTTCAGTTGCGTAATTTCTGCTGCACTTAGTTTCATAGAACAGTCTTGATTCACACGGTGACGCAAAATGAGTTATATGCTGACTCACACGCATAGTTCCAAACAAATTGTGTTCGCGGGGGTGAGGGGAGCGAGGAATGCGTTAGTCAGGTACCCCCCTAGCACGGGGATTGTTGTCTAGGGTAGAATAGAGAAAAATTACGTCACTTCATCATCCAGTGCGTAAATTATTTGAAATGCACTCCATCAAGTTCAATAATGTACGCAATGTATGGCGATGCAATGTCATTATTGTCTATTCTACCCTAGACAACGATCCCCGTGCTAGGGGGGCTGATTGTGTGAGCGAAATGTTGGAAAGCAACTGAGTAAATTGCGCCCGTCTAGCAGCCCAACAGATTTTCTGCTGGGCAGAATTTATGACACCGAAAATACGCGACTCATAATTCAAAAAATTACGCTCGTTTGGCTGCAGCCTAAATATCAAGGACGCGACGCAACGGCCGAAAAGAGTAGGTCATGCCATAACGCTGGTCTTCACAACGCGTCTTCTTACTTGTTCCTTTTCAAGTTGATTAAAATTTCCTCTTGAAAGGCAAAAAATGCGCGTACATCAGTTGAAGCAACTCACGTGGATATTCTACAGGCGTACCTACTTGGCGTACTTGTATTTCTATACAAGTAGATACGGAGTTTCTAGAATATCGAATATCGACTGATTCTTCAGTCGAAGTTAGTGACGTGGTTTTTCCAGAAGCTTCCTCGTCAGAGTGACGCAGCCTCCAGGTCAAGTGGGTACCATTCGCTTGCACGTCACGTGCCGCCGTTCGGGTTGATCTCACGCGCCCGCCAAATTGCTAAAATGGCGGGAACTCTAGCAAGCGTTCTCTTTTTAAATTCAATTACAGAACGGTTTAGTTTCTGAATTCGAACTGTAGATTCTTGGTGCCTGATTGGATGATTTTGTTGTTACCTAAAACCGTTTTATTATTACTGAAAAGACAAAAACTCAGTTTCAACTAAACTTTTTTAAACCCCGACGCAAAAAGATGATGAAAAATGGACGTGACCTTCTTTTTTATTAAGGTTACTTCATCGAGAGTCTTGGTGGCTATATTTGATGAAAAGTTGAATCAAACATAAATATGGTATATAGTAAAGGTTACGTTTTCCTTTCTTGATATCAAAATGATTTTTCTTCCGTTTTAGTAAATAATCGTTCCTAGCGACATCTACCATTTACGAACGTCTACTCAAGACAAAATAAAACCGGCCAAGTGCGAGAAATATTTATTTCATTCAATTTTTTATTGTATTTGTTGTTATAGCGGCAACAGAAATATATAATCTGTGAAAAATTCAACTGTCTATCACGGTTCATGAGATACAGCCTGTTGACAGAAGGACTGACGGACAGAGGAGTTTTAGTAATAGGGTCCCGTTTTACCCTTTAGGTACGGAACCCTAAAAACATGTCGTTATGCCAGCATATTGAGACTTGACAGTCGACTAGTGTTTTGTTAGATGAAACCTACAGGTTTTGTAACCCGTGGCCGCCGTGGTACCAAGGTCTAGATCAATTCGTGTCTAGACTAGATAAAATGGAATAAATATTAATTTATTCCATTATTCCATAGCTCAAAATAATTATTCCATTTACGCCGCACCTATTTGAATTTGAAGTGTTCATTAAGCTTTATTTGAAATTCATTTGATTAGGCATCAAAAATATTTGTTACTAAATTATGAATACGTTTTAATGAAATCGTAATTTATTTACTTAGCATTACATTTTCAAAAGCTCTAATAACCAGAATTAGCAAATATTGAAATTCGTATGAAAAGGCGAAATTGAAAATTATACCTAGTCAGTTCTTTGAAGTGGAAAATTGTGAATAAAATCGAAGACTGAAGAGAGACCGAGAGTCTCGTGCTTGAGTTATATTTGTTACAAATTACTAATTTGTTGAAGACTTTCACTGCGTAGTGGCCGAATGGGGCAATTCAGTACATCTGAAAGCACTTTTTTATCCCAAAAAAAAATCCAGAACATCCTTGACAAACAGACAAAGCTGCTGATCGCTCGAATATATTATCTTTCGAAGAACACTACCCCAAGATTAGAGCACCTAAACTAAGCTTTCAGAGCATTTGATATTGTAAAAGATTTTTCGTTAAAAATCAACATTATTACTAATAACTCCAAACTATCATTAAATCGAAGTTAATTTTGTCATGGGTTTATGGTTTACGGAAAAATATTCTTCCGCTGGTTTATACCAATGTAGACTAAAGTAAAGAAATTACTAAGAAACCTTTAGCCTGTTAGTTGTTATTTTTTGAGTTAGAGCAACCCGTCCCAACCTTTTTTCTCTTCTAGATAATCTGATATGTATTTTGTAGTAAGCCTTTTTGCACAGAAAGGTTTTGACCATTTGTTTAAATTTATTTACTGATAGATTAATGTTTACTATCGGATTTGCCATAATTATAGCAATTGTCATTGCTAAAAACAACAATTACCAAATTTTCATCGACTGAAAATTCACCGCGAAACCAATCATAATTTGATTAGTTGTTGACACTGAATTTGTTAGTTAATAACGAGCCGTATTATGATTCAATGAGCCGGATGAGTCCAATGAGCCAAATGAGTCAAACGAGCTACTCGACTCATCCAATGAGCGGCTCATTATATCCAGATAACATTCGCAATGTTTCGATTAACACACCCGATCATAAATGCATAAGTTTGAATGCATGGATGTTCATTATCTTCAATCTTCACGCTAAAACTACTGCCCGGACCATCCTGAAATTTTGCATGAATATATATCTAGACTTTGAATAAAACATACTGCCTCTCACATCAATTTAAATGCGAAATAGACTATCTATTATCATGGTGGCCTCTTCCTGATCAAATCTTGAAGGCCTCTTCCCTTCATCTCCACTCCTGTTGATCTTGGAACAGTCATGTACTCCGTACCGTCTGATAAGATTCGCTGGTCGGCCTCGTCCTCAGGAGTCGGCTCTGGGTCTTCATCCCAGGCTACCTAAAGTGTAGGTAGCCTATAGATCATGGAAACAAAGCATGCGAACCAGGCAGAAAACAGTTTAGAATATTCCGTAATGCCCCACGTAAATGGTTTCTAGTTAATTTGGTTAGACTCTGAGGTCGAATTATGTGTAATTAATTAGATTATCTCTCGAATATGAAATCTTGATTATCTATCAGGGTGAAGTGGTTGTCTGAGTATGTTGAAGCGTGTTTCTATATAAACTAGGTTTTGCTCGCCGACTCGCATACATTTTTCTGGATACTAAAGTAAAATATGTCCTTCCTTAGAAAAAAGTATAATCCTGTTGTTAATATAGCACTATTGGTTTCTAGGTAAAGACATAGTTTACTTTATACGTGGAAAGAACATTCTTTCCCATGAAACCTTACAGATATAATCATTTAGAACGGGATATTTACCATGATTCAATTTTTGAGTTTTCCAATATTTCGGCACAGTTTCATCAAAAATTGAATCATGGTAAATATTCCGTTCTAAATGATTTCTATAGTAATAACCATGATAGTTTCAAAAGTTTTACAGATATAATCAATCTTCTTATTAAACCCGTTATGATCTGTTCAGCCGTTTAGCCGTAGGTAGTACTTGTACAGAAAGGTAATAAACATAATTGACATCAGTGAATTCAGCGCCGAGATTTAAGATCCGGCTCGAGGTTCGCCTGCTCCCAAAACGAGGACTAGGTCCGCTCTGCCCATCGCACTCAGGTTTGGACTCAGGTAGTCGGTAAGGTAGACGATAGATCACTCTGTCTAATAACGATGCCTGCTTATACCTCAAACCGAGGGCGGTTGAAGGCTTTGTTTAGCAATAAACTAAGTTTTTTCCAGGCGTGGAAAAAACGTAGTGTTTGGCAAGCATGGGTTCATAATTAGTAGTGAAAATATTTTATGAATCGGATTTCAAATGGATCGATAAACACTGATTTTGCCTGATTTTGTTGTGACCATAAAATTCGGTAATAAAAAATAGAACTATTCATTAGAGAACCAGAAGTCCGTGCTCACACTTTAGTCATTTTGATCAAACTCATCACAAACTGAGAAAAAAATCGCTTCTAAGCGAAAAGGCCACCCACAGTAGGTACAGTAACTTTTTGGTGGCAATACTCGTAAAATATTTTAATATTTTTTTGGTTTCAAGTACCTATTGTGTGTGTGCCAATAAATGTATTTTCTTTCTTTCTTTCTTACCTACACATACAAACTCACCAGTTTTATGTATTATTCCGTATCGAAAAATTATGAATCTCGGTGGCAAGAATAAAGAGGTATGTTATTCAGTAGGCTTTCAACATAAGCTACCACCTCGAAAACATTGGACGACCCATACTTTCCAATGGATGAAGTGTTAGTTTTTGCGTGTACCTGTGTACACCTACATATTTCTAAAGTCCTTCACTCGCCCCCATTTCAGAAAAATCTGCAAGCTAGCAACTATTTCCTACCCTAGCCCCGACTCTGTTTCAACATACGCCTCCAGCGATCAGCTCAGACGATACATGGACGTTGAAAAATTGCATTGTTTTTTCTAAAAGTTTGTTAAACCAGACAGAGTGCTGCGTTGTATGAATTATGGCAGCATGAGCTTATCCAGGCCGATATTTTCAGCAGCTAGCTTCATACTGCCATTTATCTGGTGTAACGGAAAAGTGTATTCTGCAGCTCAGTTTAATACTAAGGGTAAGTTTTTAAATACTGGTATACAATCAACGGTTTTGAGTTTACTAGCATTTTTAGTACTTTTATTCAAATCTAGCTACCGCCGAAGAATTCGCACTCGGTTTAGGTACCTCGATCAAAAGAAGTATGTCCCGAGGATATCATGTAGGTACTTGTCGAATTTCATTAGATACGGGCGTTTAGTCTTGAAACGGTACCAGACCGACACAGTTCGTCTTTGTCATGTAATAATAATTAAAGTGTTTGATGCTGATTTTTTGAGTCATTAAATTATTGTTTCTCTCATATTTTTCCGTGTGAGCAAAATAATGTTAAATCAATGTAGAATCAAGTAAACCAGGCCCGGAACTATCGGCTCCGACGCGCTGCACCCATCCCGCCAGCCGCCAGCCAATTACTCCGAGTAACGCGTCCGTAGTATCTGAATTATTAATTTCAATTTTTCCGACCGGCAAACTTGCCAACTCCTATTACGTCGTTACTGAGAAGCGCAGTCACACCAAATGTAAGATATTTTTTCTTTATAAAATTTTTTTCTTTAGATTAATCTCTCTCTCGTCTCTTCTAGGAATAAGTATAATAAAAAATTAAATGCATGAATTATACGCTAGCCTCATGTTAAGCGCCAAAAATTCTGTACGCCTTAGATCAACCTGCAATAGATTGATCTCACTTCGCTTAGTCAGGGGATAAACAAAAAATAATAAATAAAAATCAAAATTACCTACACTCGAGTTACAAAATTTAATAATAAATTTGCCCCACGTTGTACGCCCAATTACGATCTTTTTTTAAATATTTTACTTATTAATTTTAGGAAAACTTATCATGACATGTGTTGCGCCCATGCTAGAATTAAGTATAAAATGTAAGTATAATTTTTGAAGTAGGAACTTACTATAATCGACTTTGTAATTGGTTTTATTTTATAGATTTGGATGTAAGATCTAGCTCTGATTTCTTCATATTGAGAGTAAATAGGTATACTGAGTTTATTTTCTCCAAGGACTTGCTTGGGACACTCAAGTGTCCGAACTATCATTACAATCACCTAAACATTAAATGAAGATCTTGCACTTATCTTGCTTGCCCCACGTTGGGCGCCAAACCATATAATTTTCAAATTTTTCCGAAATTGCTGTATTATTTAGAATGTTCGGTGTAAGTGTAATCTAAGTTACACTTCAGCCGTCTTAGCCCTCGGGAATATTAACTTGGCCGATGAGCTCGGGACAGTTTTTTGGCGGCAACTCGAGCACGTGGCAGTATCTAGGTTACACGGAAATGTTTTAGTATTCCGCTTCAAGTTTTGTTTTACAGTTCAACTATCTTTAAGTGTCTGGAAAAAGAGGCACTTACTATTCAAGTACCTTCGTACACAGTTTTTGCCCCATGATTTTTAAACAAACGTCGCCTTCAAAGTTTTGTTTGAACGTCTCGAAAGAAAATTCCGTTCGTAAGATAATAAATCTTAGCGAAATTTACTAGTGGTAAGAATTTATCAGCAATTCATTAAGTTTTCAGGCTGAGCGCGCTATGTCTAACTTTGACAATTAAACAAAGTTCCAACAAAGAAGTGGGCGGAAAAAAAGGAAAATAATTACTTTCTTTAATGACCGACGCGCACAAAGCGACCTCGTGGGTTTAAGTTCTATCCCCACTACACCATTGGAGTCAGGGTTACATGATACCGATAATGAACTCTATCACATTTTGATAGGGTTCGAATTCCTCGTCACAGGCATGTCCCTAGGAAGCACACGGGCATAGACCTTTTGACACAGTGTAATGAATCGTTTATCACCAATCTCCCCACTGCTATTCCTCGCATTTTGAGCCTTTCTGGTTTCGTTCTGATTTGGTCGTACAATGCAAGTTTGTTAATAAGTAGCAAAAAATATGGTACAGAAACTAACCAAGCTTATAAAAGTCACTCTGACAAACTCAAAACATAATAACATAAGCTCCTTTCAGAGGTTTATCTAGAAAGTACGAATATTTTACTTTATGTTCGTATTTCTGTTTTCAGTTTTTCCATTCTGCTTTTTTCCAACTGCGTCGCAATAGGAACGAGGCAACTGAGTAACGTACAAAGTAAAAGTTACATAAAAGGCACTGAGGGGCGAAAATGTACAAAATTCAAATTCACACTGAACGTACCAGCTGGAATTGTCTAAGTTGCTTGAAGCACCGGAATTAGTTCCGTAAATGGCGTTCTTGATATTATTGCTTCAATTTCAATGTCAAACCTTGTAAGGAACAGTTTTCAGCAGCTTTTTCCTGCTTAAATTATAATGCTTGATAAATAAATATTTAATAAATAAATAATGCTGGACAATTCACACAGCAATAACTAGCCCCAAGGTAAGCAGAGCTTGTGTTATGGGTACTAGATAACTGATATACATAATATAATACAATGCATACATCTATATTTTTTATTATACATAGAAAACCAGAACACCTTGAACAAATCGATCAACGATCTGCAGATCGTACAAACATTTGTCCAGAGGCGGGAATCGAACCCGCTACCTCCTGCGTCGCAGGCGGGCCTTTGCCCACCGCGCCAGAGAGGTCGTCAAGTGGATGTTTATATCTAAGGACGCATTCACACGACATCCGTTTTACAGGATCCGTTATTTATTCCGTGATGGCGTATGTAGTTGTAGGAGCAAGTTGACACACCCGAGAGTATTCCGGATCCAGTAAACGATTGTATTCACTACCGAAGGATTAGTAAAAATCGGTCCTGTAAAAAGGGATCGAGTTGTTCCTTTTATCCCTGTAAATCCCACGATAGGTGGTAGTTTTTGTAAATAATTACACAAAAAAGCAGTTTTGCGTTGCGCGTTTGCGCAAACATAAGATGTCGTTTTAGAATAAAAACAATGCAACGAAATCTCCTGATCGCACGAACAACACAAAAAGTAAAATTGCTCCAGTTGAAAAAGCATTTAAGAAAAGATTCAACTGTACGTTGTAGGTACGACAATGTATGCGCGTGTGGGGAGGGTCTGCAGCTCGAGTTATGAACCTATTAGCGCTGTGCCGGCCCTGCCTTAGTACCGATAGCAGAGAAACACAGGACATTGCCAAAAGTGTTTTTTTACTCACTCTGACTTATTACAATAGAAGAAAACAGAGTGAGAAATAACGCGACTTAAGTAATAATAGACTTAAGTATAGAATATAACATAACTATTATTGCACCATCATTATTATAAATAAAACAATAAAGAGAAGAACAAGAATTTAAAAAGTAAAAAGTCGTGTTTGGGAAATTCCTTGAACAGCGGATCTCTAGACGTAGGGTCTAACGAAACATCATTGTCTCTCGAGGAAAGATGTAGTGTTACACGATAACAGAGTGTAAAGCATCTGAAGGTAGAACGTAGTCGAGGAGCTTAAACAAGAAAGCTTACTGCACCAACTTCATCATCATCAGCCTATAGTTGTCCATTGTTGGACATAGGCCTCCCCTAATAAGCACCATAGCGCCCTGTTTTCAGCTTGACCCATCCAGCATCTGCCAGCAGTCTTTCACAAATCATCATTCCACCTGGTCGGAGAGCGTCCTACACTACTTTTGCCGAGTCAGTCGCATCAACTTGAGAGATATCAATTATTTCGGAAGTAAGAGAGGTCTAGTGGCCTCTGATGCAAGAGTTCTATAGACATCAGGTTTTGACTTTTAAAGTATCTATCGTTAGGCCTATATCGTCCGGTTCGCGGATATATCTTAGCTTATCTAGTAGCTCACTGGTTTACGTTCTAATGTTTTTCTATAATCCGCCTTCTTCTCGTTTATAATAACCTTCCCATACCACCAACCTTCTCAGTCTTTTAAAACTCACTTACGTAGAAACAAAAAATTTCAAAATTACTTCCCAAAAACAATTTTTTTTTCCAACCGTACATCCGTATGACAGTAGGGCGAGAAAAATGTTATTGCTTGTTAGATCCACGTGTGCCGCTCCGGGACACATTATGCATCCACTCGTAACTCTGAGCCTGCCTCATTTTCTCACTGATAAACATTATCATCATCAGCGTCGCGTACTGTAACTACAGTACAGCTTGTGTTACTGGAACCAGCTGCGTGAAGCCATCCCAAACTTGGCGACCTCTTTGATGCTCTTTTTTTCTCACGCTCCACCTGAAGGCGACACGAGGTGGCCGCAGTCAATAACCTTACAGCCATGAAAAGGCATCATTTGTAACAAAATAAAAAATTCTGCAAAAAAATATTCTTTTGCGGTTGCTTTGTTTACTAATTATAAATCTGTGGTAGCAGGTGAATAACATCCGTAAGTATTGTGCACTCGTTTTGAAACATCCTATATAATATTGGTTACCTTAACATGTTACATAATCAAGACGCACCTTTCTATAGCACTTACGTGACGCAAGTACTCCTTGCGCAATCGCAAGGAGTAAAAAAATTTGATCACGATCACAATGCGACACACAAAAAGAGCTCTCCTTGCATCGGCAAGGAGAGCTTTTTTTTGAAATTTTGTGATGATGATGAAATTTTCCTGATATTTAAATTTCGCAGCCTTGTGTGCTAAGTTCACTGAAAAAATACCGCATAATTTAAACTTCAGTAGGTATGCTTCATAATTTTCTCTATCTTTTAACTAACAAGACAAATAGAATCGTTAAAATATAAAAGGCTATATTTCTCTACTTTTCGTACAGTATTGATGATTAATATACCAGATGTCAGGGTCTCCAGTACAGATACGTTTACGTGTCGTATACATCATGTACGACACGTAAACTAACCGGCGGCGAGCCCACTACGTCTCATCATGCCGCCGCATAAATCATCGATACAGATGGATTAGATGCTTGTCGTGACACGACACCGGCGGCCGTGCTGTTATGATTGTTTGAGATGTACCTACTGTCGTAGCAGGCAGGTTTCTTTCAAGTTTTAAGCATAAAGGACCCTGCACACCAAAGTCGACAACACCGCCGACACAGCCCGGGGCAGGTTTGATGTTGGTGGCTTGCCAAAATGTCAAAACTATCCTGTGCAAAAAGGCTGAAGCCCACAATAGGCGGAGCTATAATATATATTAATATAAATCATAGCAAGGTATTTTATGGTATATTTTATGGTAGTAATCGGCAAGTGACCGCAGACGCAGCTATAACGTATATTTTTATTAATTCACCAAAATATGTCGACAGATATATTTTGGTATAGTAAGGCATGACGGCCGCAGAGCTACTTAGTGAGTGCAAAAATATATATTGTAGCATATCAAAACTCCAAATAACATAACAGATTACTAATTTGAAGCGTTATTTAGGGTGCTTATAATAAGACAGAGATCGTTAAAAATGTGGCCGGCATCAACCTGCCGCGCTGTCGGCGGCGTTGACGACTTTGGTGTGTAGACTCCTTAAGGCAGGCTCTATCAAAGGCAGCCTGTATTCAGTGCTTGACTGTCTACTGTCTGGATTCTCAGAGAACCACCAGCCACTATGCAAACACAAAAAAAAACAAGCGTGGGCTGTTTGAGTGTCAAGAATTATCCAAATTTAAAATGGCAAAGTGTTCTTTTATACACGCTCTTTAATAACGTTTTAACATTTAAAATTTGAAACCAAGATGGCGGGCATACATAACCTCCAACGAAATATTCACGCGACACATATGGCCGAATCGTACGTTATTAATAATTAAACCTCTGGATTTACGAGCTCGTAACTCGTATCGTAAATACGACACAAAAATAAATAGTTCCCTAACACTCGCTGGGGAATTGTGGAATTCACCTTTTTGGGGAAAGGCGGAAACGGAAACTATATGTGGGTTGTTAGACCGCCTTAGTAAACAGGTTTACTTTTGCTGCTTAAGTTTGCTTGGAACCTGGATATCTACCCCTTTATCTATTTTACATTTTTGACCCACGTGAACGACGGATACGGATACGGATAGAAAAAAAAAACTTATTTATTTAAAATAAAATTATTAGAAAATGGGAAAGTTAATCTGAATGTACGTGCATGTGTTACTTTTTTACGACAAAACGCCTGAACTGCACAGATGTTATTCATATTTGGCAGGCTTGTATTCTAGGTTAGGTATTAGCTTAATCTGTTATTATTATGTATTTTCTAAGTAGGTATTTCTTAAGTTATCACAAAACAATGTGAAGGTCTTATAAAAATTACACTAAGACTATGTATTAAGAGCGCATCTTAAGAGGTAGGTAATCAAATCACTAATCACTTATTCAGGTATCGCAACTTAGGAACTTAAGTTAGTAATACATAAGAATCAGACAGAATATTAGCTTATTCTGTTATTAAGTATTTTCTTCTTTATACCGGAGAGTGTGTAATTATCTTTTTTCAGGAAAAGTGTTTGTGAAGCCCGGGGCAGAAACTTTGAAACTATTATCGCCATTTATTTACCATGGTTAGTGCTATAAAAACACAAGTCATGGTAAATATCCCGTAAGTGCATCGTGTAGCTTCCTTTCTGTGAACAGCTAAGCTAATAACCGGGAGAGCGTCGCGTCAGGCCCACGATGTAATTATGAATTAGGCAAGTTTGTCGCTCGCACCGACATTAGCTGCTATTATTAGTTGTTTGTCATATGTGCTGTTGACAGGATGCCACGAGTAACGGGGAGTGTGAGGTACACTGGGAGCAAGGATAATACTACATTATGATTTTATTGTAGAATATTTGATTATTTTGAAAAAACAAAAAACCGACTTCGGATCCTATATATTACAAATGTATACTCATAAACTGTTTTCAAGTTTTTTGGGATTAATAGTAATTCCTCGGGAATAACATGTTTATGGGACCACCTCGAGATAATTTTCGAAGAAATAGACGAACATAATGTACCTACATCGATGTTTTTCTAAGTCGGTTTAGAATACTTGGTCGACTATGCCAAATTCATTTAGTTGGCCAAAAACATAGTCTATGTGTTCATTTTACTATAAAAACTTTCGTAGTTTGACGAATTCATTACGGATGTAAGCGGGTTAACTACGAACCTTATTTGTGTTGGAAGAACACGAAAGTTTCATGCCTTAACGAGGGACTTCTTCAGGGTGTGTGCGGTTCTAGGCGCGCGCGTTCCGTGTCCCTCCGAGCACTTGAAGAAGTCCCTCGTTAAGGGATGAAACGTTGGTGTTCTTCCAACACAAATAAGGTTCGTAGTTAACCCGCTTACATCCGTAATGAATTCTATGTGTTCACTTTATTGTCAATTTGTGTGAATTAAATGGTTTATACTTTCACTTATGTAATAAGTTTTTTTTAATGTCATGCATCCTTCTAGCTCTGGATCAACTGCTGGGCATAATGCCTGTGTCCGCTAGATCTTACTCAATATTTTTTAAAGTTTAACTCATTTTGTCATCTCTATTGTCGTGTCGCATTTTGTCTTGTTTTGCGTCGGAGACCAATTAGAACACAATCAATTAGAAGTTGTCAACTTGAGACAGTGGAATCACAGAAAATTACAGAAAGGGATTCAGAGTGACGTTTTCTAGGTAACCCAATGTAGAGAGAGATAGAGATAGAGAAGCATTTATTGATAAGCTCGGTTACAGCACAACACAAAAATCTTATATACTATACACGGTGACAATAATAAGGAATACAATCTCACTAATATTATAAACGTGACAGTTTAGATGGATGGATGGATAAATAGATGGATGGATGTTTGTTCCTTTATCACGCCAGAACGGCTGAACGGATCTGAATGAAATTTGGCACAGAGATAGATTATAGTCTGGAATAGGACATAGGCTACTTTTTATCCCGGAATTCCCACGGGAACGGTAACTACGCGGGTGAAACCGCGAGGCGCTGCTAGTTATATATATACCTACTTGGAAAGAAGTAGGTAGGAGGTGCATATAGACCCACCCACCTGCCTAGGACTAATGTAGGGATTGGAGCATTGCGGATTACTACTTCTTTTTATGTTGGCCGATCACTAGCCGGACTTTAAGCTAATTTAATCAGTCTTCAACTTAAAACCACTGTATAAATAAATTCATCTGTCTCTCAATGTGTCTCCCCCTGAAACCATATGCGTTGTCTCAGCACTTCATCGCCACATCGCCGCTAAGTTATGGCGCTACGTTAACAGGTGACAACTGACGGCGAACTGTGCGTGGCAGCACCTTCATGTCAGGTTAGTTTATTGCCCGACGATGTGGCGGCTAGTTGGACGGATCTTAAAGTTCAAGATGTTTGGAAGAATGTGGTGGTTTGATTTAATGGCTGCGTTTAAAAAGTTATAAGCGTTGGGGATAGTTATCCCTGTCATAATATGGTTTTCAAAAAGTAGGGACTTAAATCTCAACTAATATTATAAATTCGAATGTTCTGTCTGTCTGTCTGTCTGCCTGTTACCTTTTCACGCCTAAACAGCTGAACGGATCTTAATGAAATTTGGCAGAGAGGTAAATTGTATACACGGGTACGGACATAGGGTACTTGAAAAGCGCGTGCAAAGCCGCGGGCAGCGGCTAGTATGTAATAAAAATTCCCTTACACTCAGTAAGTATCTATTTAAAACCAAGTAAGGTATATTTTTATTGTAGGTAAGTATTTTTTTGGGTATATTTGTTTCGGTCTTTTGTCTACCTTTCAAAACTGCCTTCCTAGAATAGGGATGGTTGTCTAGTGTAGAATAGACAATAATGACATTGCATCGCCATACATTGCGTACATTATTGAAGTTATAGGAATGCATTTCAAATAATTTACGCATTGGATGACGAAGTGATGTAATTTTTCTCTATTCTACCCTAGACAACAATCCACGTGCTAGGGGGGTGGTAATCATATTACTGAACCGATCCATTTCATCTCCATGGATTCATCTTCCAAGGACCTATTAATCCAACTCTTTCGACCTATTTTATTATAAACAGACTATGTAATTGCATTATCGATATACTTTGAAAGTTCGTCGACAAGGAGCCACTTACCTCTTCTCGAACGTGGAGTCAGACTCTGCAGTACTTTAATGCAGTTAGGTATTATTATAACTCGCTTCAATAAGCCTTTTGTCCTCTTCTACAAAGGTAAGTGCATCTAATAAATAATGTCTTACAAAGTGCTCTCTCGAAAGCAGACGGTATCATTTGCATAGTAACTATGAAAATAAAGAAAACTATTTAAATTTAACAGCTGGAGTTAAGTTTTACTGCAAGAACCGTAATAAACCCAAGTTTTGAGTAATAAAAGTAAGTTTTGGCTGTTGGTACCGCTTTAGTAATTTCACAAATATGGGGAACCATTAAATTCTGCGTAAAAATGACTGCGATAATGACCGAGAGCTGACATTGTGGTACTCTGTTTGGGGTTATGTGCGTTTTAAAACACAGATGACTACTTACTTTTACAACTTGAATTGCTAACTTGTTGTTATAAAGCTCGAAAGGAAATCTTAGGATTTAGAACTAAGCTTAGAGCTATAAGAGATAAATTTGGCTATGCTGCTTGCTGAATCTGTGCTATCCGTTCCATTAAAAAAGACACTGACGTAGATGATACATGATCTGTGCCATCCTGTCAAACGACGGGGTCGGCACTGCTGGGATCGTTGAAACAATTTTTCCCAACTGCCCCGTTAAGGGGATGGGACTACCGGGGTGCATGGGTACGACTCCTAGTTTGTGAAAGCATGTTAAGCTGTGGACATAGGAGTGGGGGAAGAACATCAACAGCATTTACCTGTCCGTGCCTGGGCAAAAGTCCCCTAACATGATATAAAGCTCGCACTTCACACTTTGATACTTTGATACTTATGTATCAAAGTGTGAAGTGTGAATTCATCGCAAACCAAATTCAAAGTCAAAACCAAACAGTACCTACAGTTGGTGCTGTTTTTTATATATCTTACAAATAAGTTATTGTTTGTGTTCTATCATATGTGCATGAAGTGTTCAATCACTCAATCACTCAAATCTCAGTTCCTCCCTTGCAAAACTAACTAACTTTTACGATGACGATGTTAGTAAAGCTAGTCACGTCGCGTCGTCACGAATAGTTGAAAGTTTATGAATAAATTACAGCATTCAGCCTTTTTGTCACCAGGAAATATTGAAATACAAAAAGTAATGAATTCATTTGATAAAGTTTGCGCGGGAAACGAAGCTAGACGAAACACGCCGAGTGTTTGCCGAGTGAACACGAAACAGGAATACTTTGCACCGGAGTGTGGAACGGTGGATGCGGTTATTGGGTGGTATATTCTCTCGGAACGTGGCTGACGCTCTATCGCGCGCGTGTTTCGGTTGATTTGACTGTAAGTTACCTTATGAAACGCTTATCAATAAATCTACTGCCAAGTACACTTATGTTATTTGAAATTTATGACTTGTCCGGGAGTCTTGTAAGTTCAAAAGGGAGTAAAGAAATGAGTTTTTTGAGTTTAAGGGCGCATTGTTGGTGTAGTACGAGAGGGTGAGCGGATGCCCACCGTGCTATAATGTTTTCCTTTTGAAAGCTGTCAGAAGTCCGTTAACGCTACGATCCCACTTCCGATCCCGCTGTTGAACACTAAAATGCACGTAGAACGTACCTACTTACGTATGTCATGTAGAAATTGTGAAAATGAAGCTGAACCGGTCATTAGGTACCTACTACATAAATGAGTTCACATATTTTTTTGTACAGCTGAAAATGTGCTTTAAGTAGAATACATATGACACAGAATAAAATCTGTGTCGGACGTACTCTCTCGACCTTAAGTGTCGGACAAAATTGAGTTTAATTCACAATTCAATAACTTTATTTCTTTAGGCTTACAAAATAAGCACTTAGACAATTCTTGGCATAAGCTATGTGATGTTAAGGACGCTTATTGATTGATAAATTAAGACTGTTTCACTTGGCTTGAGCACTGCTTCGTACATTGATATTGCCACATCTTTGCTAATTACCACCTCCGCACTCTCCCAGTTTCCTGGCTCGAGGGGTCGGCGTCGCCGGCGCATACATTACGCATGCTAATTTGATCGAAGGGCAGATTGACGCTGACGCGGGACTTTTCGAGAGGTGCCTTTTTGGGGCTGCCCTTTTTACAAGCCAAGGGTTACGTTCAAGTGGAAAAAGGTACATATTATGGGAAATAGATTACCCACCTTGTGCAGTGATAGATAGTTTTAAGTATATTTTAGTCATAGACATAGACATTCATTTATTTGCTGCTGCAGTACAAAACATAAGTAGGTACATGAAAATATAGTTTGAGAGAAAAAAAAGTAACAGTTTAACATCGAGAACATAAACAATTTCACAAAACATTTTTCAAAAAGACTGACTGTGCTGTGTTACAGCAGCAAAAAGGTCTCGACTCAGCATAAATGCCTTACCACTCAAGAGTAGATAGGCGCTGATATTCTGCCGAAACCACCATGATCACAAGACCCTGTGAGGCTTAAGATTAGAGTAAGTAGTGTTATGTGTTTAATAATAGGTAGTTAAATATATATATATATACTTGAATACATATATTTTCGAGTTTCATGTATTATTTAGTTTGACTAATTCATTATTAATGTGATCCAGCATCATTATTATTTGTCGTATACATTGCAACAGGCCAACTCGTTCTTTCAAAACAGGACTTACATTGATCCTAGTATGGTTCAAAATTTTGGAGATGGAGCCTAGAACACAAATCGATGAGCAGTGTTAACCTGCGAGAACGGTTAAATTTATTTGGTCGTGTTTCGTCGTTTACTTCATACGTTGTAAACAACAAAAAAATCTAACGTTAACGTATGATGACGATGCAGTATTGGTGTAGTGATGTATATGTTACGTTATTTTTTTATGATGATTCAAAATTATTAGCTTTAATTGTGTACCTACTTAGTTAATATTTTATCCATTTCACCAGCAAAAAATCCTAGCATTAGCAAAATATCTACTTAGCATTTGTTGAATGAAAAGTCGTTTCGCCGTGTCTCAGACACTTCCGATGCAAAAGGAGTTGATTGCTTCTCGTCTGCAGCCCTTTGAACTTACAGACGTTGTAATTTACTGAGATTATACTTTAATAGAGCTCGGCTTCGTAAGATGTAGAACCTTGTTGGATTTACATCTTTTCTAGAAATATTTTTATGGAGGCAGCAAGGCTTTGATTCTTGGAGAGGACTTATACAGCAGCTTAGTGAAAAAGTTCCATTTTTATACATCGCTTAAATTTGAATGTATGTAAGGATTTCAGGCATCGTATGTATTTAATGTATGTATTTTATTGTCATTCAACGCGGCAACGCGCTGCCAGCATTCTGGGCACCCTGCCTTCTGGTGATGGCTTAGATTTTTTAGGAAATTGATATTATATAGGTGTAAATACTAGTAATAGTTGTAATTTGTTGTTTTGTTGTTAGAATTAATGTACAAATAAAATGATATATGAGAAGGAAATAGAAATAAGAAAATATGAATGTCAAGTGTGTCAATTTATTTACCAACGTAAATTATTTTACCTATGCTATGTAGGTAATACGGATTCGCCTTACAAGAGATTCAAGCAAATAAGCTTCTTGCATGAAAAGTGTGCGGTCGACAGTACTTTTGCCTGCCTTTGAAAAAGTGGGTCGAACCCGGAACGATTTCAGCAACAATTTTAGTTTCCGTGTTCGGACTACTTTGGGCCGAAGTCAGTTGGACGAAATCGGAACACCTCAAATTCTTGTACCTTGTTTTATATTCGCATTTTTTATTAGATAACGTTTTGTTAAATAATGTCTAACTAAGTTAATAGCTAGTTTATAACAAGTTTATCGGCAACAACTTTTAGGGAAAAACAACGCAATGATATTTGAACTTCCACTGACGTGTCCTTTCTCAAAAGCTCTAAAAAGTAAAGTACCTATACTACGATTTAGAATCCTAGATATTTTATGTCAACAAAGATACATAAGAATGAAAAATTAACAAAAACTGATAACAATAACAGAAAACAACAAGGTAACAGTGACTTTATCAATAAAAAGTAAAACATAAACTTCGATAGCGGATAAACTCACATGTGCAATGTTAAAATTTGATGCGAAAACGTACGAGAGATCAATTAAATGATGAATGAAAGCATTCAAAACGAAAAATTGTTCCGAGCTTCTGTGCTTTGCTTCGATGATACCAATGTCATTAAACATTTTCACCAATATTCATTAGGTTTGTTACCACTTTGTATACAAAACATATCCAGGTTTTTGAATCGAGGTATAGTTTATAATTCAACAAGTTCCCTCAGGGGAAGATCGGTATCAATTTTATGACCTTTGTCCTGAACAAAACAAAGGTAGGCGCACTGGGAATAGTCCAACTGCCACCTTATCATCTACCACCTACTGTTTTAGAATTGTAATAAAACGGAGTTATTACTGTACATACTGTTACAGTTTTCGCTTTTGTTGAGCTCTTTCATTGCATGCAATGAATTTAACCTTTTTGTAGGTTCAAAATAAATAAAATATAAATAATGCTCGATAATCCACATAGCGTTATCTAGCTCCAAGCTAAGCAGAGCTTGTGTTATGAGTACTAGACAACTGATACACATAATATAATACAATACATAAAGAGATATTTTTTTTATACATAGAAAACGACCAGAACACCCTGAAAAATGTCTGCAGATCGTACATACATTTGTCCCGAGGCGGGATTCGAATCCGTAACCTCCTGCGTCGCAGGCTACCTTCGCCCACCGCGCGACATCGGTGGTCACACTGTACAATGTATCTAAATATGACGTGTTTAAGCCCATATTCGAATGCTTATTGTAGTGCCGTGCGGTAGCGGTGCTGGTTGTACGTGCTAAGTCGTTTAGGCTCCTCTATGCGACCACTTCCTGAATTCTGGTGGTCAAACGACGGTATATTGACTACAAAAAAAATATTTGAGACCATTTTACCGCGAGGTCCCTTTTGTGCAACTGAGTTTGCTCAACTGCAAATAGTTGCGCAACGGGGCTGCCCTTTTGTGCAACTCGTTTTGTTCCCTTTTGCTCAACTCGATAATTTTAGACGAAATAAGGACAGTCATTACACGACAACAATTACAATAAATTAAATGGAACAATTACAGAGAAATTAATTTCGTTTCGTTTCACATTAAATAGTACAACACCACTTAACAGGCCATCACCCTCAATAGGTACGTCCTTATACCAACCACCAATTATTAATTGTTGCAACAATTAATAAATGCGAGCCATCGGCGAACCGCTCGACATATTTATTAAGAAGCCTATAAATCACAGGCAACAATACTTGCTTCCCCTGCACTGAGCAGGGATGGATTTAGGATCAACACAACATTTTATGGGACCAGAAATAAATAATAAATTGGTATAGCCTGGATTAGACCCTGCTTCAGCCAACTCCATCTATATACACAAATAATATACCTAAAAAAAAAAAAAAAAAATTGAACAACTGACATACCCTCATTTCCAGTTAACGCCCTTGCCATCTATCGAGATATTTGGAACTATTTTTTTTCTTTATAAAAATACAAATCGAAAACCGCTCATTCAGGAATATAAATCATAACCAACTTGTTTGCTACCCTCTCCTAACTCCGGCCCTGTTCCCCAGAAAGCTGCAAAGCGAGCGCTCGCGGAAATTACTCGTGATACATCATTGCGATGTTTTTAATAAGCAGCAGTTCGGCTGACAGATTAGCGAGGAACGTATCGTCGGGCTCATCGCTTAAACACGGCAGGGAAGATGGTCTCTTATGAGGCTTGGTGCACCTTAAATCTTTAAAAAACCCTAAAAAATATAATAACATGATCAAATGAAATAAGTTACCAAAAATTTTCGATTTCGGCGGGACTCGAACCTGCGCCCCATCCTCAGTACGGGTGTGCCAACCAACTAAGCCACGAAACCTTAGTCGGTTCAACCGAAAATCTTTGGGACCTCTTACGGACTATAGCGCCGGTGGCTCCACCTA
Source organism: Eupithecia exiguata (assembly GCA_947086465.1). Classification (NCBI taxonomy): domain Eukaryota; kingdom Metazoa; phylum Arthropoda; class Insecta; order Lepidoptera; family Geometridae; genus Eupithecia; species Eupithecia exiguata. The sequence continues at coordinate 2,551,278 of OX352241.1, read as the reverse complement.
CAGGGGTAACATTACAGTTTAACCAAACCTGTTCAAAGACTGAAGTTACATTTAGTTCGTTTGACGAGAGGTGTTGCCTTTGCTCAATTCCAAGGTGTCCGCCGAAATCGAAAATTTTTTGGGAACGTATTTCTTTTCTTCTAGCCCTAGACACCTTTTCATGCACCAACTTGTTTTTCAGTTCAATCAAACAATTCAAATGAAAAGATACAACATGTCGTTGTTAATAAGATAGATAACAAACATACCTCTACCGTATTTCCCAGTCGTACCTTACGTCAAGGTAAATTAAAGCTTCTGCCTGCAGCGACAGGATCTAATTCCCCTGTCACCACTCCCCATACATTTCTCGTGCAAATTCAGGAAATAGCCATTCGATAAATAAAATCAATGCATCACGACACAATGGAACCGAAATGTCCCACTTTCATTGCGCCAGTCTTTTGTGCCTGTGATTGTGGTCCGCTCACACTTAACTGTGCTAGTACTGTACCATCGACCAACCGCCAATAAACCCTATCCCAACAGCATAAAGCTCAAATTCTGAGTCTAGTGAATTTTTGAGGGTAGTTGTGAATTGGTGCAGTATTAAAATTACAATGAAACACGAGCAGACATGGTTGTGAACGATGGCAGGCGAAAAATCGGTGATTATCTAGGTTTTTATTCGGGAAAACTTATTGGCCAGTTTCCGTTTTCCGATTCAAATGAATTTTATGATGTTTTTCGTATCACGCACACAGAATAACAATTACGTAGGGAAGAGAAGGAATAACTTTCTTAGATTATTGAGATTTATTTGAATTATTTTTATAAGTTTGATTTATGTTTGTTAAATTATTGACTTGACTTGTTATACTGTGCAAAAAAAACGCCAAATGGCGCTACTGAATGGATCGGATCGGATCGTGAAATTTTGCACTAATAAGTTGTGTGCGTTGAATGATATATCTATAGAGTACTTGTTGTACCGAAAAAACGTATGCAAAGCCGCGGGCAAAAGCAAGAGGTAAATAAATGAAACTGAAACGAAAAGGTAGAGTCGAAGTCGAAAATGGCTGATTTAGCATTTTAGGCTACGATGATTGGTATGAGAAGATGAGCATTTTTGAACATTTTCAATGTTCAACATTATTATCTTTTGTTGAACATCAGATAAGTATCAAAGCTATGAACAACTACCAAAAAGATGGCATTTTTTATGAGATGTGTGTATGAAAAAGAACATATGAAAGAAGTGGTATGTACACATACCACTTTTATACATACCACTTCTTTCATATGTTCTTTTACTTTGCAAGAGATTGTAATTGATGATGGCCGATGGCCAATGCTGTTAATTACTTGTTGAAAGTAAATATTAGCTGTGCAAATAATTATCGCTCATTCTTAGGCATTTGGGCATCCAAAACACTTTGGAACGTTCTCCAGAGATGATCACTGCATCCGTCAATTAAATCAAATAAAAGATTGTTTAAAACTTTATAAAGCATAGAAGTCTCTTTATTTCCAAACTAATTGCTTGTGAGAAAATAAAAGATCTAAAAACATTTCGTTGTAAAAATATAGAGAACGAAGCCCTAGAAATACATTTAAAATTAGGCGATATAAAAGTTGAATGAAAAATATGCCTATGTGGGACATTCAAACCAGACAGGTTGTTCTTATATAGATTCCTTTACAAACGCGTCACCAATATTCCTACTTTACTCGTTTAATTAATAATTTTATTATAAATAAGCCAATACCTACCGAATTCTAATTCTAAAGTAAAAATATTCGTAATTTCTGCGTTTCTTGTATGGTCTTATGAGTTTGAATGCTCTTATTACGATTGGGTTGATTATCTAGGCAAACATACCATAGTTGATGGGGTGCCTTACTTGTGTGGCCACTATCCTACCGCCACGCACCGTGCAAGGCCACGCGGCGCTTTCTAGCTGCGTGGGTTCGTTTGTTTGACAACGTGGGTCGACGTCACCGGTTTACTTGTACAGCTGCATAGCGTGTACCGCCTGCATAGCGTTCACAGCATTGAGCTGCGTGGGTGCCACATTTGAGCAAGCCATGCGTGTAGCAATGACATTAATCTCGTATTCGTGCGTAGCGTGTTCGGGAGTTGCAGTGGACATACATTTTTTTGCAAAGTGAAGCTAGATTCATGTGCGTAGCTTCTCCGTGCGTGGCTGTTGGACATTGGCTTTCGTTTTACATACTATGTCTTCTCTGTGACATACGTCTCATGATATGACGATACTGATTGGGTAAGCTTTTTTAAAATGAAGTAAATGACCAATGGCAGGAGTATTTTGACAAAAAACCGGTCGAGAAAGGTATATGGTTTCGTTCTATATAACCTCAAATTTCGGCTTTTCCTTGGATTGATGACGTAGACTTCAAATCGAAGGAAGTAGTAACTACCCTCAAGCGCTCCGGATACATTCCATCCAACAAAGATTCTCATTGAACAAAGCCTTATCGCCAAATTTTGACATCTGGTTGTATTGATAGTTTAGTTTATTCATCATAATATACCTATGTTATATTACAGTTTCATCACAAACTAATGCGTAACAATTTGTATTGAAGACGTTCAACATAATGTCATAATGAAATATGCACGAAACTCAAACGAACGACTTTGTATTTTTGGCGTGACTAAATTGTATGACGTTGGCAAATGTAACGGTATGTTGTATGAAGAAGCCAGCAAAATTTATAACCTTGCTGTAAGATAGTTCTGCATAGACATGTTTTTAGTATTCATTTGTAAAGTATTGTTAATATAATATAAAATACCAATTATGCATTGTCGTCACTTAGCGAGGTCTGTGGGGTAAACGAAAGAATAAATGCTCTGATTATAAACGCAGAAAACTATGTGCGAAAAGGAAAAAAAACTGTGCCACTCACACTCACAGCCAAATCAGTCGGTTTCGTAATCAATTTAAAATAAATTATTTTTGCAGACCAGGCATATCCCCAATTTGTCACAAATATCCTTCTATGGTTTCTCAGTCCAGATTTCTCCAGAATGATCTCATAACATTAACATTACCGGGCTCAGGTGTCCCATTATTGGGGTCATCGAACCCCGCCTCTGATCACGTTCATAATTGCCGAGATTAACTCTAATTACTGATTATCGGAGTTATGTGACTTCCCAACATAGCGTTAAAACCAGTAGATATGTAGGTAATATCAAACCAACACGAGCAGTAGGTATACCCTACTCGTAATACATGGCACTTCTGAAGCGGCACTGGATTTTGATTAAGTTTATTGTGAGTAATAATGACGAACGCTATCGCACATTATTTAAACATGATATTCCTAAATTAATTAATTTTATACACATGAAGTATCATCTAACAAGAGCGAACGCAAAACATTTGTTGCGCCCTGACAGGATTTTTATGCATTGTGTGATGTATATGTAGGTAGCTATACCTACCTACTCATTGTACACGCGCGGCAGTGCACCGCGCGTCTTTGTTTTTAGGAATAAACGAGCTTGCATCGTAACTGGTCGTTTCACTCAGCCTCATACATTTCAATGCACTAAGACTACTTTCACCTTAGAACAATACATGTAGGCATAAAATCACAATAAATGATTATGATGTGATATTTTTAAGGTTCCGTAACTCAAAAGGAAAAAAGGAACCTTTGTTGTCCGTCTATCCGAATGTCAACCCTCTTTTCTCAGAAACGCGTGGGGGGGTATCGAGTTGAAATTCACATCATATACTCAAGTTTGTAACTTCTTGGAGCCGCAATATAAATCATACTTCTAAGTCAACGCAATCTAAAGTTACACCGTAAATGCTCTTTTTTTTTTATTTTCCAAGGGAATCACATGCACGCAAAACCTATAGGGTACTTCCCGTTGACCCAGAATTATGAAAATTGGCAAGAAGTAAGGTCTTATAGCATAAATAATGGGAAAAAAATCCGAAAACCGTAAATTTGTCGATAATTAACAAAAAAAAATTTGATGCTCGCTACGGACCTAAAACCTATAGGGTACTTTCCTTTGACTTAGAATCTTGAAATTTGACAAAAAGTAAGGTCTAAGGCCCGTATTATGAAAGCTTCCCCAAGCATTACTTAAGCAGTCATTACGTGATCTCTACTCAAGCGTTAAATACTCAAGTAATGCTTGGTAACTGTTCAATAATATGTCTAAGCAGTTACTCGAAGGCGTGGACGGAGGAAATCCGCTCTTGACGGCTACTTGAGTGAGTGTAGATTTTGACATGAGCTCCCAAGCATTGTTTGAAAATTAGTATTCACTCAAAACTAGACATAAGCATCACTCAAGCAGAGCTCGATGACTGAGCATGCTTTCATAATACGGGCCTAAGAATCTGAAAACTGTAATATTGTAGTCTAATCACAAAAATACTTTTTTTTAATATCGCCGTGGTTCAAAACCTATTTTCCGTTTAGCTAGAATCATGATATTTGGCAAGAAACAAGGTCTTATAATTACATAATTAATATAATGTTTAGTTACCGAACCCTCGCTGCGCGAGTCTGACTCGCACTTGACATTTTTATTTTTGGTTCCTCTTTTGGTGGATTTTGATTTTTCCGACTTCTCGGCAGCTTTTTGAAAGTCGTTCAAATGAATGTTGTATTAATACTGAACACTAACGGTAATGTTGAGAAAGCCGCAACAAATAAAAAGGGCTTATTCCCAAAGGTCCACGACTCTATTGTTTTCAAAAAACTAAGTTCCATACATTGATTCCTAACGGGTCCACGACATTTTAAAATTAATAACATTTCCTTTCCCAAAGGGTCCATGGAATTGTTTGGTACAGTTAGCAATAAAAGCTTTGATAAGATAGGACAAATATTTGTTTCTTCATGAAATAAAAGACAATGTAGAGAAGACTCTTTTTTGGATCAAAAAAATTATTAAAGAACGTTAGATATAGATAAATCAAGACTCTTTTTTGGATCACAAAAATTATTAAAGAACGTTAAATACTTAATATCAATCTGAAATACTGGTTGGTATGGAAGGGTTGTTAAGCCAAAAACCAACAAATTAGTCATTGAACAATATAATTTTTTTAATATAAAAATAATTACTCTTCCGCCGCATCCCTGTACGCTGTCTATCTCGCTCAAACTTGTAGTCTATTTCGCTCTAATGACATGAAGACACGCTAACTAAAGAAATACTCTCTTGTATTGTTTTAACTGACTGTACCTTAGTTAAATCTCATGGACCCGTTGGGAGTTCATGTATGAACATTTGAAATTCTAGTTTTAATTTTCATGGACCCGCTGGGAAATAGGAAACAATAGAATCATGGACCTCTGGGAATAAGCCATAAAAAGTGATAAATATTACCAATTGATCAGAACCAACGTAGGTATTAAAAAAAATTAGATGGATCTAGAGATTTAGCGGAAATCACACTTTCTATGGTTATGGTTACGCAACCCTACATAATGTAGAGTTGATAATCGGCAAGGAGCGTACTATGCTCAGACCAAAATAAATCTCTTTTGTCTCCAAATGATCAGGAAAAAGTATCGTCACCATCGAAACTGGCCGTTACTTCACCGTTCCATTCCTATACCACGATATATCACAGTTTACCAAATAGGCACATCGCAGCACACTAAGCTTAATACGAACATTTGGAGAACGGATGAATGTTTGTTAGGTACTTCTTCACATCAATTAACTAGCTACAACCTGAAACTCTTGAAGACAAGAGGAACCAGGTGTCTTCTAGACCTTTGTGATACATCGTCTAGTCGGCGACCTTCTCTCTACCCTCAGATAAAATTGTGGTCAAACGAAGTTCTATAATCACCAGAAAAACTACTGAATGAACCAGTTCGTAATTTTTCTTACAGTCAGACAAAGGCTGCTGACTTTCCCGGGAAAAGGCATGAAAAGCCGCTGGCAAAAGCTAGTGCCAACATTCGTGTAGACCATAATTCTCAGCTATCTAAGACATTCCGTGCAAACGGACGGACGCAAATAGATGCGAGTCACGGCTAATTTGAAGCCAATGGGCCACGGCCCGTTTGGTGCGCCGTGTGGAGGCTTCCTAGCTATGTACGATACGATTTATGCTAGGCTCAGCTCCTCACCACTCATATGTCCACTGCCGAATGTGCCTCCCTAAAACAAGGGGAGGGGGGGTTGACATAGTCATCACGCTTGGGAAGCGGATTGGTGATCGCAGGTGTTAAAACACACAGACAGATTCCGCTGGCCTTTCTCTGGGGGGTTCTCTGAGTCTAGGTACTCTTACGGCATCCATGGGCTGATTCTGAGGGTACATTTTTACGACCGACAGCCATGCTAAGCCAGGACACTGACTTACTACTTGACTTACACGGACTTGACTTGACTGACATATAATTATACCCTCAACCTCACATAATGACATGGATCTGACTGGACGAATATGGGTACCTACCGAAATCAGCGCTATTTCAAGGCAGATTAAAAACTGATGTTAGCAAATCTGTAAAACATTTCCTCGTCTAAAAACTTCAATGAGCGGGAAAGAGATTTTAGCACTGTTTTGAGTACCGGCTTCGTCTTCACCACCACAGTTTAAACATTAGCACTAAGCTAGTGTTAAATACCAACACTGCAAAATCTATCTACATGGATATCGGACAGTACGAACAAGATTATAACGTACAACGGACATGTCAAGTTAAACCATGCAAGAATTCCTTTTCCACGATAAATAGAAAAAACATTTTCTGAAATAGTAGTAGTGATGGAGCAAATTAAGAGCCACGAAATGCCTACATTTATCTACTTTCTATACGTAAACTAATCTAACAGTCATCGTTGACTTTTAAGAACTAGGTGTTTCATTAACTCCTACACTCCTATGGAACCTGATGAGGCTTGGTTTTTTTTTGAGTACGGTAGACTCGCATAAGCCCTGTTTAGAGTCTCCCATAGTCGTACAAACGACCCCCAATTTCCAAAAGAGTCTAGAGGTTGATAGATTCTTAAACAAATATAGATTTGTGTTGAAATACTAACAAATAACAATTTTACTTTCGTTCCGATTAATTATTTATATAAAATAGATAAATAATTTATCAGAACAAAACGAAATTATCTATCCTATCTAATGGTATCTATTATTTTCTTAGACGGTATTGAAATATTGGTACCCTAAAATCGGGCTCAAAGGTTCTTGTTTGTATCAAAAAAAAACCAAGCCCCATCAGGTTCCAAGGGAGTGTAGGAGTTAATGAAACACCTAGTTCTTAAAAGTCAACGATGACTGTTAGAAGCTAAATTCGAAATAGGAAGTTATTTCCAATTCCTGGGAAAACAATAACACAAAAACAATAGAAATTCAATCTATAGACAATCATCACAATTTCAGTCTTTAGTCATAAAGCAGTGCACATAAATATTTAGTTACGGCCAACCACAAAACTATATATAAATAATAGCATGAATATGATTATTTTTCTCGTACGAATAACTATATGGGTCTGACTAGGAGAGTTTATGACAGGACAATAAAATCAACCAGCACCCGTTTTATTAAAATTTGGGTAGTAAAATGATAAGTCCATGCATGGAGAGTTATCGAGCCCGACTGACCGTAACTTTGATTCTGCCATCAAGTTGATGTCTCTTATCTCATAATGAAGCAAATGAAATTTTTTATAGGTAAATCGTATGTCAACGCTGCCTTTTTGAAACCTGGCTTGCTCGGGGGTTGGAAGTTGACAAGCTTTCGAGCGAGACGGTTGGTGATTGCGCTCGAAATCAGTTTTAACTTTTTTTATATGCTACTACGAATTAAATGATTTTTTAAGTGATACTTTTCGTGACCTGTAATTGAAATTTTGCATAAATTATTTGAAATACTTTTCATAGCTGAACAAACTAGTATTATATAAATTATCTGGCTGTCTCCTATTGCACACCCTAAATAATATTTTATGTTAATCTCTGTTAAATAAAGTCAATAAGTTCTGTATACACGTATATAAAAAATTGATGCAATAAATAAACAAATGATTCCTCCGAACAGGTGGGATGACGATTTGCTAAAGATTTCTGGCAGATGCTGGATGCGGCAAGCTGAAGACAGAGCGCTATGGCGCTCATTAGAGGAGGCCTATGTTCAGCAGTGGACTAATATAGGCTAATGATGATAATGAAACAAATGAATTAATAATGATGATGATCAGTGCGCAAGACAAGTTGATCCATACCCGCCTAGCCATGTCAGCGTTTTTTTCGCGTCCAGAACTAACCCGGTCCTCCCGTGACCCCATGGCTAAGAAGTAAATCATCTCGCCACAGGGGACAATGTATGGGGTCACGCGCTTTACTTAACGATGACAAGCCGCTGTATAAATCACAGAATATACCAGTTATTCTATTCAAATCAAGCTTTACTTTATTAGGGGTCCGGAATGTCTATGGGGTGAGACGTCATCACTTTAGTTTTGCAAAGTTGCAACGTAAAGCGATTTTTTTGGTTAACATTCATTGCTTTCTTGACCTTTTCAATGGTAAGTACTGAGTCATTTAATCTGTGCCTAATAAATTCTTAATTTCAAAATATCTTTCGTGGATGGAGAAGCGAACTTTTTGATCCGAAATAAGCTACATTTGCTATTTATTTTGATTCTCAGATAGAGAATCAGCAGGTAAGAAAGAGGTTTTAGGAAGAGTACCGCGTTTCCCAAAACCTCTTTTTTATTTTCTGAGTAATGTGAAGAAGAAAGAGGTTTCGGAAGAGACTTTAAGAGTTTCTTTCGAAAACCTCTCTCTTATTTTCCGAATCAAATTGGAGAAATCTCACCTAATTGCATTCGATCTATTCTTTGTACATTATGTACTTACGCCAAAACAAACGAGCTCAAACCGGCAGATTAATAAAATTTTACGATATTTTTTTTTTAAATCAAAATTATTTGCTGTTTCCACCATTATTCTAATATCATAAAAAAATTAAGAGTCTAAGAAGTACCTATGTATTTTATGGTAACATAAAAACGAGCACTTAACGTTTCTTCAACCTTTAGATTTCTACAATAAAGCTTTGATATATCCATACGTTTCACTTTATAGAACAGCCAAAGCGTAGGTACCATGATCCCACAGTATCCAGTAAAACAAGCCATTGCACGTGGGTCCGGTTGCAATCAACTAACATGTGGAGTAATCCGATTGCCGGAGGAAGAACTATTATTCAAACAAATCGTTAGCTCTAGTCCACCTCGCTGTATGTTTTAGTTAGGTTATCTGGATTGAGTGTGGGAACAGGTAAGGCAGGTTAGTTAGATGCTAAGGTTTTTATATATAACAGATTCAAGTGTGTTCATTCATAATTCTTTATTGCACTAATAATAACAAATTTTTAAACCTTAAACGAAGAGAGGTATCGTAAAGGCGAGCTTAACCCTAAAAAGAGTTCTCTTCCCGCAAACCTTATTGGGAGAGAGAGACAAGTTTGTAGTAGTGAGTACGTGTGCATACAGATAATCTAACCGGATTCTTTCGTTCATCTATTTTAGAGCTGAATCCTTATACTGAGCTTAGAACACTTTGAACGGAGATTATAGACAAAACATAACATAAACAGTCGACTTGATCCGAACAGAATTCAGAAATAGAAAGAAGATACCTACATACATAGTTAATAAACGAATACATAAAATTTGTTGTTATTGAAATATTACATCAAAGACGAGAGTTTGCAGTTGAGCAACCTCAGTTGCACAAAAGGGACCTCGCGAATAAATCGATATTCATTGATATGCGCCTCATCAAAAGCAGTTAAATCTTTTTTAGTTAGGTACCTCGATTCTCATTACATATAATGAGAATCGAGGTGTTGATAAGTATATGGGCGATGAATATATATATATCTCATTTATCATCAGGTCGGCGTTCTACTTAACCTATCAATTAGAGCTACCTACAAAGACAAGCATAGGCGGTAGACGATGATGATGATAAAGTTATTGAAGGTAGAGATTGAAACTAGGCAATTTGAAGTCAGCAATCTTCTGCACCTGAGAACACTAAAGATGTAAGGAGAAACCGTCACCTGAGGCTATATTTTGGCACGTGCTAATGCATTGCCTCGAACGTCATAAACGCGGAGGCCCATATATCACGTTCACTATAAAATCAGCTGATATAAAATGGCACATGTCTGTTCCTTCGAACCGTAAACCTCAAAACTCCAATATAATTGGTCCCAACTGTACACAATAAACAAGGTGAAACAGAATCACTGTTGTTGTTCAGATAGATTTTTCTTTTCATGTTAGCTCTGGGGTAAAAATTGTTAACCAAGTTATTTTATGTCCAGAACAACATGCAAATATTCTGCCCTATCTCAGTAGGTAGTACTTTTGGAAAGGAAATATCCAAAATTTATGATATTCTTCCATAATACTAGTTTTTGTAACAAGCTGACATTAATGGCTACAGTTTTAATTTGTTTTACAAAGGAACCGAATACGTATCAACAATATTTTAATCTAGTCATCCTCGCCCTCTTCTGGTACACCGTATATAAAACAATCGGTCCTGTCCGTCCGTTAATTGGTCTGGTCTGGTCTGGTCTGGGGTCACAGGCCTCTCCGCTATGGTTCCTAGGAACACTTTATAGGTATTCGTTCATTGGATCGTCTGGATGCCTAGACCTTGTCGCAGCATTCAATCTCTCTCTGCTCGTTTTTTATGCATTCCAAAGTTTCTAAGAAATGATCAAATACGTGAAAGAGGTTTGGCACATACCTACACTACACGCTAAACTTATTTTTATCCTATTAATAGTCTTACTAGGACTGTCCGTAGGGGAATTCCTTGAATTGCCCGAACCAACGACCGACGACCTCTGTGGCGCGGTGGGCAAAGGTCTGCCTGCGACGCAGGAGGTTGCGGGTTCGATTCCCACCTCGGGACAAATGTGTGTACGATCTGCAGACATTTGTTCAGGGTGTTCTGGTCGTTTTCTATGTATAATAAAAAATATCTATCTATGTAATGTATTGTATTATGTATATCTGTTATCTAGTACTATAACACAAGCTCTGCTTAGCTTGGGGCTAGATAATGCTGTGTGAATTGTCCAGCAATATTTATTTATTATTTTAACTGTAGAAGAGCCCTCCCCACCAACTTATCAGCTACATAACTATGTACAATCAGTATTTAAATATCATTTACATTATAATAATTCACAAAATTAATCATTTAATATTGTTAATTCATTAATAATTCTGAAGGATAATTTATGAAACTACCTATTGACGTGTAAAATATTCTTTTTATTAATAAATTCTTGTATTCTACTAAAATTATTTACCAAAAAGTTTCAGAAATGTGAATTTTATTTTGTTACTTAGAATCTCCAAAACTACGGAACACATCAAGATGAAACTTGGCGTACATTTAGAATATAGTCTTACTTAAATAATATGCTACTAAGTATACATTTGTACATAAGTATACTGAAAATACGCGTGCGAAACCGCATTCAGAAGTTAGTATTAAAAAAAAATTTTACTTGAAAAAAATACCTCTCTACCATTCAAACGTTACGTCATTACAATCATCAAAGCATTAGAATGTGAATTAGGTTATAAAAGTATAAGGTGAAATAGGGCGTTTATAAAAAACAGCTTGCGCTCTTTTTCAAAGTTCAACTTGACTAAGTAAGCAAATAACAGAGATTGCTTGGACTCTTCCACCAGGCGCCACAATTTACAATATGCCCGTACCGCCGCGCCGGTCAATACCCAAGTTAGGTTAGTCACGCGTAAAAAAAACGGGTTTTTACTATTTTCTAGGCGCTACAAGTAATTTAAATGGCAAATATGAAGTTTTGCGCTAATTGTAAGCCATTTGCTATGAACTTATACTAAAATAACCTACGAATCTATTGTTTTTTGGAGTCTCTACAATCAACATTCTGACGATAGACTTCAAAACTACAATTTCTCAAAATCTGATTAAACAGTGTCGCCTTAAGTTAAACAATTAAGTTAATTTAATGATCTGATAAACAGAGCCTGATAAACTGAGTGCCTAGAGGCAACGTACTCAGTATTTGTGCAGAGGTTACATTGATGTTGACGTGTATCACGTATGCATGTAACAAGAGCGGCAGTGCTGCATCGCCGGGGGCGAGACCCTGGATACGACGGCTAATTTAATTACCTAGCTTACCGATTACATCCCTAACTGGTATACCTTTCAGCAGCTGCTCTACGCATTCATGATATGCAGAGTAGAGTTCAAAATGATATTGAAATAATGTAGAGTTCAAAACCAACAACGACAGGGATAGAATACGACAGGGCAATTTCTCTTATCGGAGGCCAAGACAGATTTCGGGTCGCTGATCCATTGAAGAAAGTCGGTTTGTTAGGTAGAGTTAATGACAGAAATCGGTGAACAGGGTACTTCTTGATAAGCTATTTTAGTGACCGATGTGAGGTGCACGCATTTTTGGAAATTACAATCTCTAGTAAATTATGTTCGATAGCACCTTCGTTTCGAAAATGATTCCTACTTAACAATATCAACACCAGCTTATACCAGTCCACAGCTGGACTTATGCTTGCTTACGGGTGATCCGTAAGCAAGCATCTAGACGAGGCAATTGTGTAGGTATGTACCTATACAGTTGCAGCCGACTGTAGGTATGTATCTTACATACTTAAGTATACACTTATTCCTTCAGCAAATAAAAGAAAACTGTTTCCACTAATCACAACTGCGAGGTTGAAGATGACCAAGGCTTATCCTCATCATCAGTCTATATTAGTCTACTGGACATAGGCCTCCCCCAATGTACGCTATTAACCAAAGCTTATTTCTGGGTAAATTAATAATTTTCCGATAGAACCTACTGGCCGTGGTGTTTGGCGTAATGGAGATGCTTGATGTGGCTTGTGATTGATGTTTGATGTTTAACGTGTGTATGTACCTTATTTGTTAAATTAATTATGAGTGTGTATGTACCCTTATTGTTAAACTAGCAGCGCCTCGCGGTTTCACCCGCGTAGTTCCCGTTCCCGTAGGAATTTCGGGATAAAAAGTAGCCTATGTCCTATTCCAGACTATAATCTATCTCTGTGCCAAATTTCATCCAGATCCGTTTTGCTGTTCTGGCGTGATAAAGGAACAAACATCCATCCATCTATCCATCCATCCATCTAAACTTTCACGTTTATAATATTAGTGAGATTAATTCTGTGTATATTTTTGTCAAACTCTATGGATCCGTGTTATCTGAATTAATAAATGAATTTAATTTAATTTAATTTAACCTCTCCAACTCATCCTAGTAGATGTCGTAAAAGTCGATAAAGGGGACCGAGCAGGGTTAGCAGCTTCCTTTCATGCATCTTAACACCTCAACTGCGGTAACCAATCCACCTGCCTGATTATAACAAATCCCGCCTCGATTGGAGAGACATGTGCAGTAGTGGACGTACGTATGCTGATATAGAATCATCTACGAATAATAGAAGCAGTAAACTCCGGTATATTTTACTTCACATGCACAAGTGGGGTTGAAAAATCCCTTGCAATAACTGAGTAAAACAGAAATGCCCCGATGTAGTCCACACCCCACAGCGCCCTCGTAATATTTAATTTCATCGGTCCGCTGCATTCAGCAAACGTATTATTACTTCACGTAAATTATGGATCAAATAATATCGCTTCAGTGTTGGTTCGGTATGAATGGGAAATGTAAGGGATATGACATTCTGGGCATCGCCTTTTGGGTTAACTGAATTTGCTACTAAGAGGTACCTAGAACACCTAATAATTTGTTTGTCACTAAAATTCGACTTTGAATCCCTTTGTTTGAACTATAGGGATAAATATTGGCCCTAGTGAATAAAATTTTAATGAGACTACCTCGGGCTCGTACTTTATAAGTAAAATTGAAAGAAAAAAAAACAAAGCAGTCCATAAGTGACGGAGAAATGGACGGAAATACAATAAAAATACTTACAACCGAACATAGAACTGCCTCCGAGAAGTCGGTTTATAAATTGGTAGTTTGGACCAAATAGTCTAATAATTCTTTGGTACCTTTAGTTAAACCGACTAACCTATACTTCAACTTCTTGGTAAAGTGTTTAGCACTAAGTATATCAATATTCTATACCTAGAGATAAACTTTGTACGTTGGATGAACTTGTCTGATTCTTAAAACAAGATACTAACTAAGCATCGTAATCTTTTAGCTTCGTCTTAAAGATCCTGCTCTATTTTTCTCTCCAAGTGTGTCTTACCTGAGAGTAACAACCTCAAACCTTTTTACAGACCTTAAGATTATAAGAAAATTATTATGAATAAACCAGCTAAAGAGAAAGCTGTTATAAGTTAATTCTAGATTAAATATAAACTCGTGTTGACTTTATCTCAAGATCAAATTAAAGTGCACACAGCTAACTCGCAAAGCTCTAACCAAATTTCATTAACAGATAGCCAAAGTAATTAAATTTAAATCCAAATTACTATTTGGCATGAATTAATTCGATTTGAAACTAAATTCGTAAATTAAGCCCTACTCTCACTATTCAATTATTCGTGCAAATCTGTTACATAAGGCGCCGTACACACGCGTGGTGTTCGGTTTAGTTCTATTTACATCCGCATCCAGTAATTCGGCTAACGAATTACCTCTAAATTAGAAGGAAGGTAGGTAAAATAATTACTTCATGCTAGTCTATGTTATTCCTTTCTCTATAAATACTCTTTTTCTATCATTTTGAAAAAGCAAACAGAAATATTTGATTGTGGATCATGCTTTTTGCATTTTTTTTACTGCTGTAGGTATTTTCATAACGTTCCGTTCCCGCTAAAAATATTTTATAAAACCTATTTCACCAAGAATCACGTCTCGAGACTCGGTAGTTCTTAGCTCCTGACACCAATGTCTTCTGGTCTAAAATACTCAAAACAGCGGCCATTCAACGTGCTGTGCATAATTTTGGACAATTTTACCTTTCGTCGGCGAAGAAACTCTAAAATGAACAGAAGAGAAACTTTTATAAATGGGTCTACGAAACATAGTTTTCAGACGTGAAATAAGAACTTTTTGAACTTCTTTATGAAAGTTACAAGGACGAACCTGAATAAGCCATGGCTTTCTAATAGGTACCATAAAAACGATGTTTGTGGTGATATTTCAAGGTAACCTAAGACCTATTCAAATGAATTATTATTCATTTACGTGGATAAAATTCTCTACGAGGGCCACCAGGACGACAATACATTTTTTAGATTGTGTGTCAACAACTGGATAGATGAACCACTTAATTTAAGGTAAATCCTCATAATAATCATAATACATATTAATAATGCTGGACAATTCACACAGCATTATCTAGCCCCAAGCTTAGCAGAGCTTGTGTTATGGGTACTAGATAACTGATATAGGTACCTAATATTTCAACACATAGAAAGATATTTTATTGTACATAGAGAATAACCAGAACACCCGGAGCCAATATCTGCAAACATTTGTCCATAGGCGGAAATCGAACCTGCTACCTCCTGCGTCGCAGGCGGACCTTTGTCCACCGCGCCACAGAGGTCGTCAAATAAACCGCTATCAAAAGAACTTAAAATTCTCAACCTCACTAAGGTACATTTCACACATGAAAACCTACAAGTGCAAAGTCCGAATTCGCGCGGCGATAGATAAATCGGATTACATCAACACCCGGTTTAATACAATTACAATCTGTAGCGCGCGGACCGGATTGCATGTGCAGTGTGCAGGCCACCTTTTTGCGACTAAATTGGTTCGCTGTAATGAATCGTTAGTGTACACCTGCCTTTATTTTTCGGCGACGAGTTTTTGTAAACGAATTTTGGAAAATTTGATAGCTGAATTGGAATGTGTCTGATTTCGTTGTGTTTTATTAACAACATGTAATGCCTAGAACTTCCTTTAATTACGTGGGAAATGTTACAAAATTCAATACAAATATTTCAAGGGTCTAATACCAGTGCATTGGGCTGTGTTTATAGGAACCAGATTTCTGAATAGATAAAAATGAATGAATAATCTATTATTATAATTTTTGTTGGAATTATGGAGTTCCTTTAAATCTTTCGTCACTATGTCATGTCTTACGTCAAAACCTACAAAATCTTGATAGACTCATCACACCACGCTCTGTTATTAAAGTTCATGAATAATACCGCCCTCAAAGGAAATTACTAGCCTTTGCACCAAGGGTTAGGGCGGAGTAGAAACGGGCAAGGAAAGATAATTGAAAAACGGAAAAAAAATGTTATACTTGTAGATTAACTACAAAGCGTTTGGAATTTGATTGAAAAAGTCATATCCATGTACGAATAGGTACCGCCTGGTCACATAATTTGCAGGGTTTTTTGAAATTCATTTATGTTACGCTGATCAATGAATATTTTCGGTGAACAGCGGCTGTGAATTTTAGGTAGATGTTGGTTTGATCTTCCTATTTCAAGTCTTGTTTAGGTAATGTTGTGATAAAAAAGGATTATGCAAACTTACTAGTGGTTTATTTTTCGCTTCTTCCACTTGTGGACAAAAAATTGAAGCGAACAAAATCAATAACATTTTGTTTCTTGTTTGATAATTACTATTTATAAAACTGTTTATGTATAAAATTTGACTTGTCTAAGTGCTTTTTTGTAAGCCTAAAGAAATAAAGTTATTGAATTTTTACTTTTGAAAAGGTACTACGTTATGTCCTGGCACAGAATAACTAATATATATTACGTCCTGGGCAGACCTGTATTATGCAATGTTTTTTTTTTTTTTTTTTATGCAATGTTACTTCAATGCACATTTCTGTGCTTTGCAGCTGGCCTTTTGTTGTCTGTTGTTGAGCCTAGGACAGAATTAGATGAATCCATTTGACAATAGTATCGAGACATGATCGAGAATAAGACAAGCCGTTATGACAAGTAACATTACGTGCTTTAAGAGGCGAACCTAGCGTGTTTGCTTATCAAACTAAGGCCCGTATTATAAAAGCTTCCTCAGTTATCAATCGATGCTTGAGTAAGGCTTTTCTATGGCATAAACGTCACTCAAGCATAGATCGGTGACTGAGCGAGCTTTCATAATACGGGCCTAAGACTAGATCGCAGTACTCACGGGATTCCCGTGGTTAAAAACTCGAATAACATTACAATTCTATAAATTTTTCTTTGGTTCCACACGTTAAGAAAAAAATCATTAATGTTATGGGATATGTTTTGATTCGTAGGTTATTACTAACGAAACGAACGATTATTGAATTGCGGGAATATTTTACCTATTACCAATACCAAATTTAAGAATTTAGACCTGGCATCTTCACGGTCGTGTTTGTGATGATGGGCAGGACCTGCAGTTCACGTAGTGTTACAATACAATACAAAATTCTTTATTGTACACCACAAAATAAAACTAAAAGAAACAGATATAAACATTAAACATACGTAACGTACAATGGGCGGCCTTACTAATTTACCAATAACCCTGTATATTAATAACATCTCACGGCGCAAAAATTTAAAGCTAATGTTTTCCATCCTATTATCATTGCCACAGAGCAAATATTATAATTAACAGAACAGTAGAAATACCTATAGGTTTGGTAATTGAAAGGGTGTGACAGGAAAACAGAGTTAACTCATTGCGTTCTAACGCATGCTTCGTTGTCCAATCAATTACAAAATAGGCTTACAATTAAAGAACCTAGTCTTAGTCCGTGTCAAAATTGAACTTATCGTATGAAATATAAGGATGAAAATATTTAGTAACAATTCCGCGAAAAAACCGCAAGGTAACGCCTAAATCTATTATTTATCGTATGAATTTTGACAGGGACTTAAAATATTGCATAATTTAAAAAAGACATCTATCAATAACTATATCTTTCCTACCTCTACGTTACACAGGTATTTCATGAGATTATTTTACAGAGATTATTATACATATACCTATGTAGTTTGCTAATTAATGTTGACAGATTTAGGATTATTATTATTATTTACAAGGTTTTTATGCTACTAACTTTAAATGTATAATGTGATTGTTATTGTAATGAATATAGAAAAAATAAACAACTAATGTTATTTTATGTATAATTTGTGATGCATAAATTATTTTCTTATTTTAATATGAATTACGATAAGACTGGGCTAGACAAGAATATAAGATAATCTATTGTATCGGGTAAGGATAGATGTACATGGTTTTTTAAATAAATAAATTTAAAAAAACATAACATTACATTATTTACCACTCACCAAAAGTTAAAAACCTTTGAAAGGGTTCTTAACTTTTTAAGTTCAAACTAGCTACTGTTAATATCGTTGTTAATCGATTTAATTCAATAATCAACGATAATCGACGTCACGTATCTTGTAAAAAGAAAACTGCAAGGATCAAAACTAACAAAACCGCACAACTAGCTCCCCATAGCAAATAAAGCAAAAACACGTACACAGTGGTTTCGCCCATCATCTGATTTCTTCTCGGAGCTTGAGCACTCGTTAGCGACGTTTGTCGCGGACTGTACCGGGGTCGACGACCCGTGACGTCATTATTTATTAATTTGGCTATTAACTCGTATTACGGATTTGTCGTTCTGAGGATTCCAGATCTGATGAGGTTTAAATTGAGTTGAGGATGAATATATTTTAGGATTTCACATGAGGAGAGATGGATATAAACTAGTTTGTGCCCGCGTCTTTGAACGCGCTGTTTCTAAATGACTGCTTAAAGTAATTCTGTCTCATGGGAACTGATTTATGGCATAAAAACTGAAGAAGAAATAGGCTGTATTATGTCAGTTTAACCAGCACAATTTCAGCCCGATCCGTTTAGTACTTTTGGCGTAAAGAAGAAACAAACGAATTAGTATGTATGTATGTATAGCAAATTATTTGACAATTGAACGTAGGGAGGTATATCCATCCATCCAAACTTTCGCATTTATATTAGTGTATTATTAGGTTCTAGTGTAGCTGTAGTTGATGTTAAAAGGCAAAGGGCTTTTTCATCATACTTAATTAAAACCTTTTTTATAGTGTAACTTTTTTATATGTAGTTGATAGGTAGCTGAAGACAGGGCGCTATGGCGCTCATTAGCGGAGGCCTATGTCCACTAAAACAACAACGAATTTCCAATAACGCGAAATCCGTGAGACTGGGTACAATTTTTTATATTCTGAACTTTTTTGAAGTTATGATGCCCCCTACCCGGTAAAGGCTTGACCACTCTTTACGCCACATCCTGTATAATTAAAAACCCTAAATAAAACACAAATAATTTGAAAGTTTCTTATCCGCACTAAACAAAACTACTTTCGTTATCATTTGACCCTTTAATATATAACAAATTAGAACAAAACGTGCCCCGCCCGCCATAAATAAAATTGCTGTACACTTTCACGCACCGCTAACAACCAGCCTGCTATTAACTATAATTCGGTAATGTCAAATATCTGTCAATCTTTATGTCAGTGGGACATGACAGGTGGTGGTTAGAAGTGAAAAATTACACAGCGTGGTTTTTCGTAGGAATAAATAATGGAAGATATGATTATGCAGCGTTTCATTTCATTATGTTGTTGGGTAATGGTATTTTTGCTATTCAAATTATTTTTTCGAAATTTATTTATTAATTTTCGTAATCTATAGGTACTGGGTCAGTGGTAGATTGTGTTGTTTTAGATAGATAGATAATTCTTTATTGTACCACACAAACACAGAAAACAGTACAGAAATAAAAGTTACAGGATGAAGTACAAAGGCGGCCTTATCGCTATGAGCGATCTCTTCCAGGCGACCTTGGGATGGACTGGACATGTTAGAACAAAAAAGACGGTGGCACTTGAAAAAAAGAAATTATAAAATAATCATTTAGAAGTCTGATTTATATCACGGCTCCAAGAGGTTACAAGCTTGAGTATTTGATGTTAATTTCAATGCCTCCACGCGTTCCTGAGAAAAAAAGGTTGACAGGCGGACAGACGGACAACAAAGAGATCCTTAAAGGGTTCCATTTTTCTTTTTGAGGTACAGAGCCCTAAAATACCTGAAGAATGGCAATACCCGACCCAGTCCGAAGAAAAAATAAACAAGCGATGTGCAGTAATGTAATAAACTCTGTCGGATTTATTATTTTTTTATATTTTTTTCTATCTATCACTTATATTTTTAGAAGCAGGGAGTCAAATTATATTTTTATTTGTATTTTGTGCGAGAAAGAAACGAAAGGTAGCATATATAGCTTAGAACGTGACCACAGACGTGACTTTCTTTGTAACTGTCAATGTCAAAGTAAATCTATCAAGAAAAAAAAAAGATGCAACGGCAGTCTGATTGGCTTACTACTGGATTTGCTGTCTACCATTGGTATCAATTTGTTAGTTACCTACCCTCTTTCTTCCGACGATACGCATCGGAAAAAAGAGGCTACCTAGGTAGCTTACAAATTGATACCTCGGCCGCACGGCATTCTACTGATTCGCCTACGACTGGACTGGCTAAAGATCTTCAGTACTATGTCTTTGCGATGTTTGAATTGTCGGCTTACATCGTTGCTGACAGAGGGCTAGTGGGAAGAAGAGCTATTCTAGGATACTATTGTTATTGTGCAGCAGGCAAAATAACGGTTGGGTGTTGCTCACATATGTAATGAGCATAATCTGGTACCTCGGTTATGCAAGACATCAACCAAACCTGAAACCACCAGCTGCATTTTTGGACAGGCTTCTAATACAGTGAATAAATAATAATTTCTATTTACAATGCTGATTACCTATTATCTACAATGTTTTTTATAATGTACCTGTGATTTTGTATTTGTATAATGTACCTGTGATCAATAAAAAATAGCAAAGTATAAAAAATGTTTTTAATACCTATCTTAGTAGTTCTTGGTAACAATACTATGTTCTAATAATGATGGTTTTTAAGGTGAGCGCAGTTTACACGATAAACCTAAAGCAATAATGCGTCTGTCTACATATTTACCTACACTACATTTATATTTTTATTATATTTATTTATATACACTATACCTTCTATTATTATATGGATAACTATTGTATGGATTTGTGATTATCTGAAATAAATGACTATTATATTCTATTCTATTCCATAAATCTAAATAAAATAAGCAGGTCCCTAAAAGAAATAAGAAGGCCAGGTCTTTAACAAACGGTTTATTCTATTATTATAATAGTAATTAATGCAAGTGCACATGCTTAGTGAATTAGCGTACGTGATAAGAGGAGTATTTCACCTACGTTATTTGCTATGAAAATGTACAACTGAATTTGCTCTCATAATATGAGAAGGCGTTCATTCTAACAAGGCATAAACTACAATAGCTTTTTTCTCCCAACTTGTAAAAGGTTTATTCTATTGATTTCGGAATCTTTAATGTACGTATTATTTATTTTAAAAGGTCTGGGTGATGCACGCCGTCGAAAAAAGTTGGGTCAGCGGATGTATGGAACATTGCCATTCTTCTTTGTTCCAGATATGTTTTAGGTGAATCTTTTCTAGTGATACGTTTTAGGACAATCTTTTCCAAACCAACACTAATGTGATGTTCATTTTGATAAAAAGCACACAACTGCTTTTAAAAACTGCATCAAAAGTCTAAAAAGGTTTCATTTTATATTCTAAGGTTATTTTCGCGAGAACTCATAATAAAACACTGTTTCAACCGGATTGATCGCGTATATTTTATATTTTGTTTATAACCTGACGTTTCGGAGGCTTTTCAGCTTCCATGGTCACAGGCAGACTGAGGTTTCATTTTGCTTAGTTTAGAATTGGTAGCAGTTATCAAAAAATTAAGATCCAAAAATTTGAATTTGATACAGGTTTAAGCCATAAGCTGCTTATGGCTTAAACCTGTATTCAAAATGCATTTTAGTCGCTTGTAAAAAAGACCATGAGCTAATTACACTCATTTACAGCCGAAACGTCGTGAATGAGTGGGTAAGTACTAATGTGTTTTTAATTGAACTGCAATCTTTCAAATTGGATTTCTTAATTACATTTTAGCTACCTACTGTTCAAAGTAATAACTGGTTGTAGAAATGGAAGGCTTATTTAGATGTTTTTTTGGATTGTTCTATGAAGATCTTCATATCAGTGGAATGATTGAAATAATGTCAAATAATGAACCTTTGAGCTTGTAAGGTAGCTCAACTGATTTAAAATCATTATCAATAGATGTTGTGGATTGTAATAAGAAGCTCTCTGACTTTTCATCAGACGCTGAGAATAGGCAACGTCTTACGTGAGCTGCCGGGAATACTTTTCGTGAGACGCTGGGAATAGGAACGTCTGACATGAGACGATGGGAATAAACCATTGTATCATAATTAAGTGAATTCGGCTCGAATGTCATCATTAGTTTTTATTTTTGAAACTCGCAGAGCACCCTGAACAAATACTGCAAATCGTTCAAACATTTTTCTCGATGCGGGAATCGAACCACGTCGATTGTGTCGCAGTCGGACCTTTGCTCGCTGCCCCACTGAGCTTCAGGTCTTTTTGACGCAGCTTAGCTCTATTGGAAAGGGCCCCATTCTTGCCTCCTATAAATGGAAAAAGCATGCAAAACCCTACATTTGTCAGTATATTTACGCTCCACTCGTTTCCCTCGACAATTAGAGCACGGCACTGATTTACAGCGGCAATGCGCTATAAATCAGAGGGCGCTAGTGTCGCGGCGAAGGATTTATTCAAGAGTTGTCGATGGCTGCTGATGAGGCGTTGCTAATGAGCAGGATGTTGTGTAGACTGGCGTTTATGGGCGAAACTGTACTTGGGGTATTTAGCCATTATTAGAAGAAGGTACTACCAGCATCAAAAGCGTTACTGAACGGCCATAATTCATAATTTCTTTGGTCTTTCCTCCGTTTTCAATCTCGAACCTTTTTCGCTGCGCTTGTACAATAGGCTATTTGCCTTAATTTGGAAAAATCGTTGTAAATTATTCTTTAATACATAATACTCTACTGAGCTGAGCCGTTGCTGATTGTATGTTATTTAGTTTTAGTTTTGTTAATTTTGTTTTAGTAATGTTATTTCTATATTTACTCTATGGTAAACGTAAAAGGATACCCGCGACACAGGTTTGTTCTAGTGCGGGATCCAAATGCTAATGTATACTATTGCATTGACTTATGTGGAAATAAATAAATTTGTATTTGTATTTAATAAGCATACTATATTGATATTTTCGGGATATCTACGGTATTTATATACTAATTATGTACTAACATAGTTTTTCCAAAGTTGGGAATCCAGGAATTAATCTTTATATTATAAAATCGTAGTCCCACGATAGGTGGGTAAATTGCCAGTCTTCCCACCATCAACGTCTTTGCTCTTCCCACCGCTGGGAAGGAAATGATTACGACCGAGCCCTACGCAATTCAATGAACATTATCCCGGTAGGTACTTATATTCTTCGTTAGACTATCACCCGTAATGGATGCATGTCACGGTCTATTAAACGGGAATATTATGTCATGATGATTATACTGATCTACGGAGGCTATAGTTGGGTGTGCGCTGGCAATACTGGATTGCGCTTGCAAAAGGAAAGAAATGAAGGCTCCGTTTTTTCCTTTTCCGAGTTTCTTTGAAGGAAAGCTACTAATTTGTTTGTACGTCTCCTTGTGCGGTTTTCGGAAACCTGGTATAGTGTCGGGTATGGTTGAGATATTTGCAGTCGATATGTTGGCTAGATTTTTTTTTTTTTTAATCTTTTATTATTTTTATACAGGGTTTCAATTGGCTAGAATTTAACGCGATATTTTGCCCTTCTGATAATTTATTTCTTTTGTAAGATGTGATGAGACCTACAAGGGGTGAGAATTGTGTTTAAACTTAAAACATGGAACGTTTTAAGTTAAGACACAGTTGGTGTCATTTTAGATGTCACTAAAACTAAAGTAAACTAGTTTTAAAACACTAAAAACGTGTCTGTCGCTTTCATCGAAATAAAAAGGACGATATAAGTTTTACTGCTGTAAAATTATTAGTTGATTAGTTTAGTTTTGTAAATAAGTACAGATTGAGAAAAGAGTGTTTCTTTTAATGAGGATCAAACGATTGGTAGGTGTGATCGGATTTGCATCGAATTGGGGGTCTATGTAAGTACTGCAATTATTTTTTGATCAGAGAAAAATTGGTCAAATGGACACCCATACAGGTGGTAGCGTAGGCAATAGATTTCCATAATGGCCACCCTTTAAAACCAGAATGAAAACTTAACTTTACTAACTCTGAAACTGACGTTTCAGGATTAGTTAGAAGTTAGTTACACATGGTAACATCCTTGCCTACATTGCATACAATTCTAGCGTCGTATAACGCAACGAGTGTTGTCGCGACCGTCATTTGTTTTTCGCATACTGTGTCCACAATTTTGTGAAGTCAGCCTAGTCACTTCTATGAAGAGACAATCGCGCTAGTTTTAAATAACCGAGCTCGATATACCTTCCCACTCTACCTGAACATTTGACGGAACATTGTGGCTTGCCTTAGTCGGTATTTAAACGCGAAATTATGTGAGAATTTACTTAGCAGTGTTTATTTACAATACAATACAAAATTCTTTATTGTACACCACAAAAAAGATTAAAAGAAACATCGACATAAAAACGTAAAAGTACAATGGGCGGCCTTATTTAATGACTGATCAGTATGTTATGTTTATGATTGTTTCTACATAGAACAAAATAAATTCAACATAAATTATGAATGTGAATGACTCATTGTCAACTATAGAATAGTTAATTTTAACATAAGTAGCCATTCTATAAACTAAAAAATCATTATCCAAAATCGCCAGCGCGCGTGCGTACCTCCGCCGGCCATTATATGAAATTGGCCATTATTGTTTGCCTATCCCACTCCACGAAAATACTCATTTACCTGACAGTGCGTAATGACCTGAATTGTTACCGAGTCAGCTTATATGAACTAGTGGCGATTAATAGTTTTGAACGATGAATTCCAATAATCATTTGATAGGAATCGAAAAATGCGAGCAAGTTTTATAGTTAATGCATCAAAAACGACTTGAAACCGAATACACAAGGTACTTTGATAGAAAACCAATCCAAGTTATATACCTAATTGAAATTGTCCTCTAACTTCTGCGATATTTTTTTCGATTTATGTTTGTTTAGATGGTAGAGCTGATTTGGTCCACGATAAAAAAAACATCACTATTTTTTTCTTTTTTTTTTCTTAGATGAACTGTGTATACATATAGAATACTTATAGCATAGCTTCAAGCATGTATCTGATAAATACTTAAATTCTGATCACTTCCTAAACCACTTTAATTGGAATACATAAATATGTGAAAAAAAACTTGCATACCATTAAACTCCTTACAAATAATTTTGTCGCAACAGATACAACACAGACAGTTAAGTATTCAGGCTTTCCAGAGAAATGGAAAAGCCAGCCGAAGCCGGGGGAGGTCGCCAGCACGACATAAATCAGTCGACGAAACGCCTTTGCGTTGCCCACGCGGATGCAAGAGAAATTTTATATACATTTAGCAGAATGTATGTGGATTTTATGAGACTAAGTGAAATATGATTGTTTTTGCGGCCAAATTGAAAGATAGGGGAAATGAGTGTTGCTTGAAAAGAGGCTTTTTGTAATGCGCTTACGATAGATTGATTTCCGCTGGAGTCTACAGTTATTCAATCTGATAATTTACATAGGCACTGGATAGGTTTCTTCTACTTGGTAACTAACACTCTTGTCAGAGCTGTTGTTGTCAATACAGGTAGACTTAGATTTAAAGGTACCTATTTAAAACTGTATTGTATGTCTAATATAGATAAGCTGTTGAAACTGGACACTTTATACTTAAGATCTTTTTTGTATAACAGTTAACAATAAATATATTTCTGATTGATATTTTTTTTTCAACGAGTACATCCGACAGAGAACCAAGGTTGTCGACATAGCTCAAAGGATTAGCAAGCTGAAGTGGCAGTGGGCTGGCCATATCGCGAGAAGAACCGACAACCGCTGGGGTAAACGTGTTCTTGAGTGGAGACCGCGACACGGCAAACGTAGTGTAGGACGCCCTCCGACCAGGTGGGATGACGATTTGCGAAAGACTGCTGGCAGATGCTGGATGCGTCAAGCTGAAGACAGGGCGCTATGGCGCTCATTAGGGGAGGCCTATGTCCAGCAGTGGACTGATATAGGCTGATGATGACTTCTATGGATCAGCGTGTGTCTTGGCCTCCGATAACAGAAGTCTCAATTTTTATAGTGCCTAAGTGTGTGCACAAACACAGGTGTTTCTCTATACCCTCACTATCATAATCCGACGGGACGGCAGACCGTCCAATCATCTACAAAATACACATGAAACACTCAAGCTATCTGCAGTCTTGACATCTTGACGACTTGAAACCTAGCTAGATCCTCAACTAATTGATTAAAATCAATATTAATCATCTAAAAAAAATGTACGCGCTGTACCTTATCAAGTTATCAGACAAGACCAGCTGGTTTTTCATCAGCTTGTTATAATATGATCATAGTTTAAACTTTTGTTAACCTCTAGTTCTCCACACACAAGTAAAAAACCGGCAGCGTGAGAAGTTTCAGATATAAATAAACAAAACAACATAACTAACGTAAAACTTAACCTTTGACGGGTGAAATTAAAAGGGAAGTCGGTATACTTCCGTTTGAAACCGGAAGTGACTATTTCATTTATAAAACGTTCTTTGATCTGTTCCGACGTTTCAAGCCTCAAGATGTTGATTGCTTTTTGAAATGGCGAGCCCTATTTGGGTAATTGTTTATGACATTTACAACGAGGGTACAGTGTGAAATAGGAAATTATTCAAAGGGTTTCTGCTACCTTCGTTAATGGTTTTCTATAAAAACCTTTGAGACTGATTCATTAAAAAATATGGATTTAGGTATCCACACTCTCAAAATATAGTTTTCGTTATCGCGCTTGCAACTGTAGGTACTAATAAATAATAAAAAACTCCAAACACCAGAAGCTAAATCAAATCAATTCAAAATTACAATAGTTTTGCACTAATTAGGTCAAATTCTTAAAATTAAACACTGACACGGAAATAAAGTCATATTGTCTTAAACAACCTACCTGTTCTAAGTGCTCTTTGGATGTAGGTACTACTTTGCTTTGGAAGTACAATTTTTCTTAACCCAGCGGTAAACATACACCGTATGTCTACTAATAAGGTGCCTAGAGTCCATCTAAAACTTGCTAATTAACAAGTGCCGGCCTACGGCTGAGTATTATTATGGCGGTGCGGGGCATTTCAATTCTCCGCTGCAGCTCGGACTTGGCGGCTTCTAGAACTTTTCTAGTAATTTAATTTAAACTTTGGGGTAAACTGGCAAGGGTGAGGCCAGGGACGTAATAAGGGCGGGGATTTTGGGGTAAATAATGTTAATTAATTAGTGCATAAAAGTTAAAAGGTGGTAGGTCAGTTTAAAGTCGCGATGTATGGAGTATGGAGATAGTTATGCTCGGAGTTTATCTGAAGGATAGGATTCGCAACGAATACATCCGACAGAGAACCAAGGTTATCGACGTAGCTCAAAGGATTAGCAAGCTGAAGTGGCAGTGGGCTGGCCATATATTGAGAAGTACCGACCACCGCTGGGGTAGACGTGTTCTTGAGTGGAGACCGCGACTCGGCAAACGTAGTGTAAGACGCCCTCCGACCAGGTGGGATGACGATTTGCGAAAGACTGCTGGCAGATGCTGGATGCGTCAAGCTGAGGACAGGGCGCTATGGCGCTCATTCGGGGAGGCCTATGTCCAGCAGTGGACTAATATGGGCTGATGATGATGATGAATTGGTGGGTAAGAGGTTTTAGTGATTGAGGTTAAAGTAACATGACTATTAAAGATAAAACGCTAGATGTGGCCCCTTAAGAGCCATTAGCGATTTCAAATCGAGGCAATGAATGCGCAGCGAGCTCGTCTCAACGACGCAGCGAGCACTTTTCGCTTGCAAATCCCCAGGTGTGATTGATAACGCTGTAAACACTGCTGGCAAATTCATATACGTATTTCTGAATACATCACTCAAGCTAGGTATTTTGGCCGCTCATTGGCAGCAATTTGATTATGAATCATACGTATACTACATTATAAATGATAAACTTTGGATGTATGTTTATGATCTCTTCACGCCATAACGACTGAACCGATCGAGCTGAATGCTGCATAGATGTAGCTTTAAGTCTGGAATCAAACATAATTTTTTTATCCCACTAAAAAGAACCCATGGGATAGAAACGACTTATAAATGTTTCCATAGAAAGAAGCCGCGGACAGAAACTAGTAAAAAAATTAACCAATGAGTGGTTAAAATCGTATGATTAATAGACTCGCAAATACATCTGAATCGACTAGTAGCCCACTTCCCTGAGTTCGTCCCTGTCCAAAACAATTTTTCGGGAGCGGCCAGGGGCTGGGAGTTCACAAAGTGTGAATAAAGTATGCGCTCTGAGAGCCAAGTTATGTTTTAGTTAATCAAAATGTGCTTTGTTAATAAAACGATGCATACAGAACGGTTCGCGGCTTCTTAACTTTGCCCTTTTTCTGAGCTCAACTTTATTTTGTGGAGGGTTTGATTGAAATTTCAGTGGTCTTACTTAAATTTTTTGCAGAGTTGTTTGTGTTGGTCTTTTGGTCTGTTGACCACTGGATAATGCTGTGTGAATTGTCCAGCATTATTTATTTATTCTATTTTCATTTGCTCTAATTAAAAATAGTCAGAGCAAAACGAAGTCAAGTCTGAGTAACATTAGTATGAGGTTTATATTATAATATAATAAAAATAAAACAATACAAATGAGTTTGAAATTTTGACGTTGACAGCTTCGTCGTCAAGTCTTGGGAAATTGAATATATTTGTTTTTGTAACATAATATGTGATAGAAACCGAAATCGCTTATACCCAGTCTCCCCGGATGGCGATCTATTGAATGGGATATTTTAGTGTAATCGCACTGCTGATTTTCACGCGCATAAATGTGCTTTGTTATTGCTGAAAACGTTTGTACTGAAAACCTGTTATCTATTCATCATCACCATCTCAGGCAAATGACGTGCACTGTTGGACATATAATCATCAAGATATTTGTACATCTATCACAGCGTAAGTAAATAAAGACATTCTTTCGTTTTTGTTGGTTAAAAATTAACCATTGTCAAAATCCTAAGTGATTTATGAAACACGAAAACGTTATTTCAGTTCACAATATGAAATGCTTCATCTACGAAGAAATATTACGATTTGTAGGCAGATCGTCCATTAGCATCATCGACTAATATAGCTTCAGTCTTTCTACACGAAATCTTCTATTTAAGTTTGTTTAGAAAAAAATATCAATTATCGCTCTTACTGATGTAGAAATAGAGTTGAGAAGGAATAGTCTCCTGTACAAATAAGAAGTGACCGTGACTGTAGCAATATGTTAAATTACTACGCGTTACTAATTCCTATCTGAAGTCAAACATTTGGGCACGAAACTGCCATGACTCTATGCATTCAACTTTGCCCTTGTTTCAATGGGGCAAAGTTGAAATTCGATTGACTTGAGGTAAATCTGACGTGGTAGGAAAGTGACAAAGAGTAAAGTTTAAAAATTTCAGACAAGTATAAAGTGTGTTGTGAACGCCATAAATTAATAGTGTAGAATGACATAATGAGGTGTGCTGGGCTTATTTTAATTGGGGATTGTGACAATATGAGGGGAGAATGGGGTAAGCCTGTCATAGAGTTGATGGGTGGTTTAGGTGTTTTTGTGGCTATAATAGGTACTAAAAATCATTGATTTCAGGCAACGTAAAGAAAATAGACGGTGTTAAACTTATTCTATTCTCGTCCTTATTTATATTTTCTATATGAATAAATATTATACACTCACTAAAATACATAGAATAACTAAATTAACACACGGCATTTTTGCGATTCATTCACCTATGAGCACCTATGGAATAGGCATCAAGGGTTTCAT
Organism: Eupithecia exiguata; assembly: GCA_947086465.1. NCBI lineage: Eukaryota > Metazoa > Arthropoda > Insecta > Lepidoptera > Geometridae > Eupithecia > Eupithecia exiguata. Next base: position 2,521,189 of record OX352241.1, on the reverse strand, counting down.
TTATTTAAATTATAGTAGATATCTCATAATTGTTAATATAATAAATAAAATCACTGGATAAAAAAAACATCTACCTACTATACAAATATACATAAAGTGCAAACCTCTTTACTTTCCTCCTTTGGTAGTCTGAAATTGAAATTCTTGTTTCACTAATAGAAAACATATATTTATAATGCTGTAAAAACTTTATTAACAACTAGCGGTCCGCCCCGGTTTCGCACGGGTATATTCTATCGCTTGTGTTCTTCAGAGATAATGTAGGATTCTAATGGTGAAAGAATTTTTCAAATCGGTTTATTAGTGAAGCCTATTCAATTCAAACAAACCAATTTTTCCTCTTTATTTTCTTTTTTTTTAGTGTAAAAGAAAATACTATTCTATTATTCAAAATAATTTAGAAGGAACTAATATAAACAATTGAGCTAACTGCAGATACTCACCAGCTCTCGGGTCACGCGTCGCTTCGACCAGACGCTCATATAATTTTTTGAAAATCCGGAGAGCCACGGTACCCCACGAACCTAGGGTTTCGACTTAAAGGAGAGCAAATACGTAGGCTCTGTCGCGACCTGCATATTTCACCAGCCTATAGGATCTGCAGAGCTGGAGCACGTTTAATACAGTACAATACATAGTTTTTTTTTACTATACATAGAAAACGACCAGATCCAGTAATAATATCTGCAGATCGTACAAACATTTTGTCCTAAGGTGGGAAGGTCCTCCGGCGTCGCAGGGCGGACATTCGCCCACCGAGCCACAGAGGTCGTCGAACAATGATCACAAAACGCAAGAAAATATTAGAATGGAACAATTCACCGGCTGATTCTAAATAATAGACGTTGCCGATGACATTTGATTTCGATTGCCCAAATTTAATGGGAATTCGCGATATTTAATGGGAATTTAGGTTCCACTTCGGTCGCTTTTGTCCCGTGGCGTTTCATTACCGTTTGATATGGGACCAGGGGGTACTCGACTGGTAATGATTCGGACTGCATGCGGATACAAATACGTTATCATGTTTCAAAGCTGAAAGGATTCCTAATGTTCATTGAATTGACTAATTTCATTGTTTTTTTGAATTTAACTGTTCACGTATCAACCTATTAGATATTATTTGCTTAGGTACCTACTTTATATACTTACTTTGATTATATAAAAGGGTATGTGTCGTGTTTGTAAAATAAAATAAAAATTAAACAAAATTGTTTGTTACTTAACTTTCACAAAGTTTCTTAAACTTTTCAAGTTAGAAATTTTGATTTCGTAAGTTATCGAAAGCATAAACTTTTACTAACAAAATTAAATGCTTATTGTTATACTGCTTACAAAACTTTAAAAAAAAACTTCAAGTTTTTTGTTGTTTTATTTGGAAACTTGGTTCAGCTTTCTTCTAAGTTAGTTAACGTTAAGTAAGGTTATTAAATAATTTATTTCGGTCGACGAATAGCATTGCCAATTTTTTGTTATATAAAGTTTTATTTGACCACATTATCACGGATGTGACGATGTAGCCGACGATATAAAAAAATACCAATGACGATGTTCCCATATCACCCAGAATAAAACGAAATTACACGTGTCTACAAATTCCAGGATTGTTTTATTTTACATACATAAATTGGATTTTTTTATAGTTTATCCAAGCAGACATATTGAAATTCGCAAAATTGGTCGGCGATGACGCCGGAATCTGTATCTGTATAAATGTCGCCAGAACGGCTGAACGGATCAGGATCTGGATGAAATTGGGCACAGAGATAAATTATAGTCAAGAATAGCACATATGCTACTTTTTATCCCCAGAATTCCCAAGGGAACGGGAATTACGCGGGTGAAACCGCGAGGCTAGTCTCCCATTTATAAAACATTTTCCAGTGTCTTTTCTATTTAACAAACAACTATAAAATGCAATCTGACGACTCAAACATGACTCATTCGTGTGTAAAACGCGAGCTTGTAATGTTACCCAATTTCTGTGACTCATTGTCGGATAAATTATTCTGTCCACACTTCTAATTTCTTGATTTCTCACTTCACAGCTTCAAACAAAATTCAGTTCCATTATACATACTCCCAAAGTAGAAAATCATTTGAAATCTTCCAAAAAAGTATTTTATTTATAGTTTACCTACTTATTTTATTCCCATAGATCAAGAGAAGAACCGAAAACTTTAAGTCACCTTCATACGATCCTTTGAATTTTAGTTTCTAAATAAAAGCTAATAGAGTTGAAAAACAATTGGCTATTTATAAAGTTTGTGAAATAGGTTGATAGAAAGGAGTTCTTTGATGTTACCAATAAATAAGATAGTTCCCCGAATAGGTATTTAGGTGAGGTGAAAAATGATTGTTTTCACCACAAAGGACGATTTGTTTGAGGTTCTGAACACATAAGTTTATTTATGTTGAACATCTGTCTGGCTTGAATGATGAGACAGAAGAAGGAAAGTTTTTTTTTAATTATGGCTGATAGAGCTCTCTTTTCATCTAACAATGACGACCTCTATGGCGCGGTGGGCGAAGGTTCGCCTGCGACGCAGGAGGTTGCGGGTTAAATTCCCGCCTTGGGACAAATGTTTGTACGATCTGCAGGTATTTGTTCCGACTGTTCTGGTCGTTTTCTATGTATAACAAAAAATATCTATCAATGAATTGAATTATATTATGTATATCAGTTATCTAGTACCCATAACACAAGCTCTGCATAACTTGGGGCTAGATAATACTGTGTGAATTGTCCAGCATTATTTATTTATTTATTTAATGGCATATCAGGTACCTACCTATTATTTTGTTCAAGGAAATACTTAGGTAGATGTTTTATGAAAATCTTCGTTATCAATAACAGGATTTAATGTTTTTTAATCGGCCTTGTTCCATTTCCACTCAAAAAAATCGCACTCTATTTAGTAGTTGTAGCGTGAAAATGAAACAAGATTTCGCATTCATTATCATCATTAAAATATATTAAAGTGTAGATAAATATGTACTCGTATTACGGCTTAGACCATTTAAAAAGTCACGTGTGAGGTCATGACCTATTACGAGTAGGTATTATAATGGGTACTACTTAGTGGTAAGGTCGTATCTGGTAGATGAGTGCCGGTCTAATTACGCCAGATGTCGGCCATCGATCGATGCGCCGCCGCCGATACTCCACTCTTGCGCAACTTACACTTATTACGATCTATGAGTATAATATGGAGCTGATACAACTGAAAACATAAACCAAAGGGCGTATTATGGTTACAAAATCTGTATCAATCCTTACGAAAACTTTAAATTCGAAAGCAGTTCTGTCTCTGTCTGTCTGTTACCTCTTCATGACGAAACGGCTAACGAAAAAGCAGGAACATAAAAGCTAGTAAAGTATAAGTTTAAGTGTACCTACGCGCGATCAGAATGGGATGGAACCATTTCAAATTGAACCGAACGCGGTCGGACATTCACGTTGTGGTTCACCATTATGACAACAAGCGGATTGCATGAGAAATAATAATAATAATAATCGTTTATTTCAGATATCATGATCCATATGAGTAGGTACACAGTCCTTTTAAATACTTATTACAATAAAAACAAAATAATATAATATACTTAATTATAATATAAGTACATACCTACTTTAGGTATATCTACTATAATAATATCTAGGTGGCTAATTCCACCCATCGTTTATAAGTGTTTGTTAACACAAGTCGGTCGGACAGGCTTTTTATGATAGTATTATTACACCTGTCAACTCTGGACATAAATGAAGCAATTCTCTTTCTTTGTATGGCCTGAAATGAAATATGAGTTACGCTCTAGACTAGCCAGACAGACTGAATATTAAATCCTAGGCAAAATCGCAGTTTCAACACTTCAACTGCAAATTTGCAGTTTAAATGCAGTTAGTACGACTGCAATACTACTGCAAACCAACCGTGCAACCCGATTGCAGTCGGTGTGCAGTTTTAACAAGACGCTGAAACTGCACACTCACTGCAAACCAACTGCAATCGGACTGCACGATTGGTTTGCAGTTTTATTGCAATTACGATTGCAATAAAACTGCAAACTACTAACTGCATTTAAACTGCAAATTTGCAGTCAGAGTGCAGTTGAAATGTGGACTACATTTCAACTGCAGTCTGACTGCCTATTTAGACTCTTCTAATAGTGAAATAAGATTAAGTATTTTATTTGACAAGGCTAATTATGATTGCTTGTGGATAAATATTTAAAATGACCCGAAGGGAATGCTGGATGCGGCAAGCTGAAGAAGCTGAAGACAGGGAGCTATGACGCTCATTAGCCTATGTCCAGCCGTGGACTAATATAGGCTGATGATGAATGAATGCATGATGAAAGGGAATGTCTTTCAAAATTTCAACTATAAAAACAAACTCGACTGTAAATTGTTTTCGCGCTCAAATATGACTTAGACCCGACCACTCCCTTCTAAAGGTGTTACCAGCTCTATACAATATTCCTTAAAAGTAGCACCGCGACATTTAGCGCGTATGTGCCCGAGCTAAAATTTTAATAGCTAAAGGCGGTTACACACGACCACCTAGCGGAGAGATGCCATCCATCATCTTAACTAATGTGCAACGGGGTTTAGTTCAGACAAAAGGTTACAACTTTGCAGATCATTTATTACTTTGCTTAATGATGTTTTGAGGGTAGGGTGTGCTAAAAATAAGTGTTTTGTCTATTCTAGTTGTGGTGATAAAATAGAGAAGGTATTTATTTTGTTTCCATTTTCTGCCGTTTACTACAAGTTGGTAATAATTAAGTTGGTAACACTACCACTACAGATTAATCTAGAGGAGAGAGAACTGCAACTGAAATTTACTACCTTAACTAACTTCACCTGCGTATTTTCGCTAATTTCTAATTCGGCTTTATAATATTAGAAGGATAGGAATTGATTAATAGTCGGTTGATTATAATTATTCTCAATTTAGTACCTATTTATTTTATTTTATTTAAGTAACAAAATCCAGTATTATCTAAGGAATATTCCGATTCGTATCGCTAACGTTTAACGTTTGGAACTCGCTGCTTGCGTCAGCTGTCTGTTAGAAGTACATTCCCATTTAGAGCACCAATTCTAAGGGGGAGGGGGGTAATACCAATAATCCCCACGCTGCCTGGCGCTGGGCATGCGGGTTGGGGATCGCAGTTAGGTGGTAGGGCGCGGCTACCCGCCGCCGCCCAGTGTTTGTCCCATAGTCGCCTCTTATGACACCCACGGAAAGAGTTGGGGTGGTTGAAATTCTAAGCCAGCCAGCCAGATCTACTGACAGATGAATGAAACTGAAGAGTTTGTTTTGTTCGTTCCTTCGTTTCTTCCTTTTCCGGCTTCCACTTTCTTTCTGTCTGTCTGTTCATCGTTTTCGATTGATTGGTCGGTCCGTTCGTTCGTTCGATAAACTTTTGCAAAATGCAAATGAGACTGTTTATCCAGTTATTACTATACTGTGCACTAAATAATATATGTCCGAAACCACAAACCAAAGTTCGATCAGACTGAAAAGAACTGAGCAAAGCACAGCCGACGGGCCGCCTGGCCTCGCTTTCCACAAAGCTAAACAGTTTGGGCATGTGGGCAAAGAACACGCTTCCTAAATTTCAAAAAAAACGGGTTAGTAGCTTTGTTGTATGTTTTTTTGGCATGAAAATACTCGCAAAACACAATACATAGGTACTCATTTATAACATATTAAAATCTACCTGCTTTTTTTCCCAATCTACAGCTTTTTTACCAAAATTTCTACTGCTTTTTTCAGATTCCATCTGGCAACACTGAACGTACGATAAACCGGCTGATAAAAAGGACTAATAATTTTTTAAAGGACCTTATAAACTACAATATTTTATTCTTAAATCGTAGTAATATTTCACAAATCAATCCGCCAATAAATAAACACTACACATGTAAAACAGTCGTTAACTCCATAATCATAAGACACACATTTCAGCAATAAAAATTACACTAAACCAATGATTAACTACCGAATTACACAACACCCAATCGAAACCAAGTACCTTCATCTCTTCCGATCATAGAAAAATAAACTCTAAATTTAATAGCTATAGGAGTTGAAATTCTGTAAAAAATTACAGCTTTAGATATTTGGGTAAAAATGAATCGTGGGTAGATAGAGTGTAGAGCTCAAAATCAATGATTATTTCACAGCATCATAGCTTAAAGCTTTAAGTAGAATTAGACCGAAGCCAGAATAGTTTAGAGTTCATTATCGATTGATTTATATCCTTTAGGGTAAAGTACCTAAAGATGGACAGTTTAGAATCAAAGGCTCTTTGTAAGCAGTTAACTAGTTCGAATAACTAGAGAACACGTGGGGCATTAGCCTAGTTTCTATGATTACGTTCGTTTAATTTATAACTTGGAACCGGGTGATTTTAGGACACGCTTTGGAGCGAGATGTAAAGGATATGAATCATAGCGGTAGATTCGTGTGAAAATGCCTATAACATTTTATGGTAATGTAGTGTAGAGCATCCAATGCGAAATAATTTACTAATGTTAATGTAGGTACCTATGAACCTTTAGTTTTAAGTTTTAAGCAATAGTAGGTATATCATATACTGCAAAGTAAATCGTGTTGAAAAGAATAAGCCTAGTATTAGTAATAATAAAACCTTCAAGTGCGAGTCGGACTCGCGCAACGAGGGTTCCATATCTAAACATTATGTTAATTATATAAACAAAAGACCTTTATCTTGCCAAATATCATGATTCTAGCTCAACGGCAAGTAGGTACCCTATAGGTTTTGGTCCATGGATAGAATCAAAATAATGCTTTTTTGTGATTAAACTACAATATTACAGTTTTCGGATTTTTTCCTTTACTTGGGCTAGGTATAAAACCTCGCTTCTTGCCAAATTTAATGGTTCTAGGTCAACGGAAAGTACCCTATAAGTTTTTGGTCCATGGCAAGATTGATTTTTTTTTCAGTAAATAAACAACGAATTTACGGTTTTCGGATTTTTCCCTTTATTTGTGCTATAAGACCTTGTTTCTTGCCAAATTTCATGATTCTAGGTCAACGGGAAGTACCCTATAGGTTTTAGGTCCATGGCGAGATTCAAAAATGATTTTTTCTACAAATTTTTCCTATTTCAAATCTCATTTATGAAATCCCTAGTTTCTGTTTGGTACAGCGTCGAGCGGAAAATACGCAAATCCTATGCAAAAATGGCTCGTCTCGATGACGTCTCGATAAATCGAAAAACTAAACTCAAGGCTTTGAACATTCAAAAACGCTTTTACATGACATTAACCGAAGCTGGAACCTTTCACAATCCCAGCTACCTACGTAACCAGCTAAATTAGATATAAAACTTTTTATAGGCCAAACTCTCCTAACAAGTAGTAATAAAACCATATCCCCATTTCGCGGTAAACAGAGATATAGAAAGGTATGTAAGGCGTATAGAAAACCGCTTATATATCAAAACAAGCGAACTTGATAGCTTTTCCATGTACGCTCCTATCAACAATCTTTATTACGTAATTATTTCTGAGGATGACAAACACTATTTGTTTATACGGATTCCGGGCGTCATTGTTTTTACCTTATTTTATGATAGAGTGAGCAAATAATTATTTTATGAGGGCTTTTCTGTGTTGGTAAATAGTGTCAGCGACTTTAGCTATGATATAGATAGGCGTTGGGATCTTGACAAAAGTGTGACGAAAACACCGGTGCTCTTACAAGCTATAAGGCGCTGCGCAAATGTAGACACTTCTGTGTCTTGTGTCAGATACAAGCTACCGATGAGCGTCTGGTTGAAGCGACGCGTGACCCGAGAGCTGGTGAGTGTCTGGCGCAGCGCATCAGCATTGCTATACAGCGGGGTAATGCAGCTAGCGTCTTGGGCACGCTTCCGACTGGTATTGATATGGATCAGTTGAGCTACTTGTAGATTGTTTGCAACAGTCTGCAGTTAGCAAGTAACAATGAAATTTATAACAAACTAATATGGGTAAAATGTCGTTTATATCGTAGCTGGATCGTAGAATCAGCCCGTTTGTAGAATTTCTAGGCCGCTTACAAAACGAACGCTGATTTGTTGGGACCTTATTAATTCAATTTGATCAAAAACATCCTGATTTTAAAAAAAAAACAAGACAAGGCTAAATATCTGGCACAGGGCATCAGCATTGCCATAAAGCAGCGGGGCAATGCAGCCAGAATCTTGGGCACGCTTCCGACTGGTATAGATATGGATTAGTTGATCTACCTGTAGATTTTTTGCAGCAGTCTGCAGTAAGCTCAATTGTTTCAATTGTTAATACTAGTTTTAATTTAATTCTATTATTTGATTGTAATTTTCTTTGTTAATAAAGACTTATCATTATATTAGTAACATGAAGTTTTGGTGTCGAAAAGTTTTTCAATTTATCATACAGGGTAACATAAAACGATTGCCAATCTATCTATTTTTATGAATGCAGGTTTGGTTTCGGATTCGGAGATAGCTTCCCCTAGTTTCTATAAGTTGGTACTACGTCACTATCAATACCAGTTTCCGATCGAGATCACAAACTAATCAGTCGGTTGTAACAGAACACCAAACTCGCAGAGTTACAACCGCAACTTCTAAGCATTTCTTCCACCTCATGAGCTGCATTACTCGTTCGGCTAAGTGTTCGCCTGCGATTCCGTTTACGTGCGGATCTTTTAGATTTATAAAGTTTTAAGATTCTCTGTCTACAACACAAGTTTACACGACATTGAAGTCGGCAACGCGGCCCGGCGACGGTTGGATGGGACATATCAGTGAAAGAATATGATATTAATGAACCTATTATAGCTCGCCGAATTTTTGGCCACGGCAGCCAGTCTCAACGGAAACAAGCCATATGGCCAGGTCATAATTATAATGCAGAAGTATGTGCACTGGTGCACTCACTTTCATAATCCGATGGGACGGCGGCTGATTGACACAACTGGTGAGAGGCCAGGCGCAGGACCAACGGCTTGACGTATGATGAGCCGTTAGTCGGCAGTGGCTCGACTTTGATGTGCATATACTCCATAGGTTGCGTTTTCCGTAAATCCGGATTTTTGTAAGTGTTCAGTAAAATTTAGACTCGCCGCCGCTGTTTGATTTTTAAATCCTCCGAAATCTAATTTCATAGGTATAGGTATTCTTAGAAATGTATGTCCTAGGAGATGACTAAGGAAACCTACGAGAGGGTAGGCAGCATCTTCTTACTGTAAACTTTTAACCCCTTCACTGCGATCACCAATCCGGTTGCCAAGCGTGCTTATGCCAATGTTGATGGAAGGCATTTTTAGCAGATCAGCACATACTACGGTGCTAATGAGTAAGTTTGCTTACTGCTCAGCACTGTTGTAGCACTCAGGATGCATAAAGATTTAATCACTTGCTTAGTACCTACTAGCAAAATCCTATCGAATTAGATTAGATTCTAACCTATTCTAACGACCTCTGTGGAGCGGTGGGCGAAGATCTGCCTGCGATTAAGTACCTATGCCTATCAATCGTCTAGTCTGTACCTATCTATAACACAAACTTTGCTTAGCTTGGACTAGATGATGCTGTGTGTATTGTCCAGCATTATTTATACTTATTTATTTATATGTATAATCAAATCAGTATCTGAAAATTACAGTGAGTTGAGTCAGTCAGACATCGGTGCTTTACCTATTTGTAGTATCCCTCAATTACTTAGTCTTAGTCATTAATATAGGCAAGTTTATTAACAACTTTGTCGTTCGGATTGGGTTATAACATCAATAGCCAGCCGTCTATAGCTAACTGCCAAACTGCAAGCATGACAAACGACCACCAGGGGTGGTCAACATTTCATGCGAGTGTATTATTCTCAGCAATCGACAGAATAATCTCAATCTATGTGTCTTTAGCTAACCTGAACCCTAACAACTATTTAGATTCCAAACATGTAGTGAGCTTACGTCAAAATCCGGAATATTATGCATGCAATGCAAATTACTAGTGCTTGTACGACAAAAATCAATGAAAAAAAAACGATGCACGTCAGCTTCGATTTCAGAACAGGGGAAAAATGTAAAAAACTCGTTTTTTTATATATTTCCAATGTTCTGTGTTCTATTAGTTTAAAAAATATAACGAGACTGATGCATTATACATATTTTTATTGAAAATTATATAAAAAAGCCTAGGTTACTTTAAAATCAAACATCTTCGTCGTATGCGACGCGCGTTGGATGCGGTAGGTGGTACCAATAATGCATTTTTACTCGTTTCTATGATAAAACACATGTATCAGTTATTGCCTAGTGTAAAAAAAGTATTATACATATTATTATCATACGTTTTTTTTTGCAGAAACATGGCAAGTCTTATTACGACCTCTGTGGCGCGGGGAGCAAAAGTCCGGAGGTTGCTGTTGCGATTCCCGCCTCTGGATAGAAGTTTGTACGATCTGCAAATTTTTATTCTGGGTGTTTTCAATAAGTATCTTTCTAAATCATGTATTATTTAAATAGGTACATATATCAGTCATGTTACTTTTTTTAAAGTTTGGTTAATGGACTGCTTACAATAAGGTGATTTTTTTGAAATACCTACGTAATAATCTGCTGAAAACTCATCTCCTTTACTCCGCTTCTAAACCACTAAACCAACGGGAAGCCGAGATTTCCCCCGACACAACCATAAACGAAAGTATCCAAGTCTTAATTCCAAAGCCTTGTAAACTAACACGTTAAACTTTTTTACTCGCTGTAAAGTGAGGTGTAAACGTTGGCGATCCCTGGACTAGGGTGTCTTGTTGTGGACGATAACTCAAGGGGAAGGCCCAGTTTCACGAAAAACAAAGGTGGGTGATATATTTGTTACTTATCAGTCGGGTGACACTGGGTTACGGGAAAATCATGGACTTAACGAAACCCATTTCACTTTATAATATTTAATTCAATCCTGTATAATATAAATGACTTTGTGACTTTTATATTAAAATACTGGGGGAGTTAGAAGTTGGTTGAGAAGGTCAACAATTAAGTAAAGATAAGATTTATACAAGTAAAAATAAGAATAAATTCAAAATATTTAACGGCTTGCCAACTTGCTACAATTATGTAGTTGCTAATTATGTATGCAATAGCTAGACAATGGAAATAAAATCCCAGATAGGCAGCAAAAAAATATAGTAACATTGATGCAATTACGTCTTAGTCCAATGAAATACCTATTTGTAAAATACAGTACGCAAACCTGTAAAAATCTTGTCAAATTCTTATAGCTAAAGTTATATCCGGCTAAGGTATACTGTTATCGCCGAGGTTACTGGTGCAATAACGTTCAATATGCGCGCTATCAGAATGAGTTAGAACCTCGTCAAAGTAAATAAATACTTTACTTCACCAAGCTCAAGCAATCCACGCTTTGTCAAAATGGTAAGGAACCTAGTCAAACCATACGTCCGGCCGAATTTCTTTCAGTTCTAAATGTTTCCATCTCAAGATTCAAGATTCAAGATATTTTATTGCGGAATATGCTGTACAAAGATCTTATAATAACTTATAGTATCAAGCATGCACCCTGCTAGGGCACTGCAATATTATGCTAGGTGGTTCCATCTATTCTTATACCTTACCTAAGCATAACTAGGAATATAAAATTAGAAAATAAAATTTAAAAAACAAATCATTTGGTACCTAGGTACATAGATAACGTAATTATGTTTTACATTTGTAAATTTATAACATTTAATCTAAGTTAAGACCCTCTTTCTGCTTATGCGCAGAATATACTCTTTGTTTCCCAATATATCTTTATTTTTTGTCCAGAATGTTTCCCGTAGCCTGGTCAGTGTAGTAGTTCCTCCGCGATCCCCTTCGGACAGAGATATCTCATCGGCGACTCCAAACATTCCGCGCCGTGTCCCATCCCGGACCACTTTATTGCTTTCTTCTTTAATTTCACCCAGAAATTTTTCCGGCATCATGGAGTTTTTACAGAAAATACCATGTTATTAATTATTGGTAAACATTCTGGCAAGTTTTATGAAAAACAAACTGAAGATACTACAGTAGTTTGTTTTTACTTTGTTTCGTCAACTGTTTGTAGTTTTTTAAAAGTTCTTTTTAAAAGAAATTAGTTTTCTTTTCAAGAGACTTTCCTTGCTACCTTGGCCTTATGAATAAACAAAACCAAAGTATCAAGTACCTACCCTAAAAAGTTTCGTTTACTCTTGCAAATAGAACATTTTCAGCCATCATCTTATTAAGGCGAATATGAAGGCAAAAACACGAAAATTAGGTGTTTTTGGACCCGTTTTCTGACAAAAATATTGATTGTGGAGTTTTGAAATTGATATATCCTGTAACACATATCTTGACAAAAAGCTTGGCGGTCCCAAATGTTTGCCGTTAATTATAGTTTAGTTGTTATAGTGTTAGTTATAGTGTGTGTTTAGTTGCTTCGAACACACTTTTTATCGGTGTCTCAAATTCGATCAGTACTAAACTCAGTATAGTGATTCACATAGTTCATACCTATCTCTTGGCGGTCCATTATCGTCGAAAAGCAGTCAAAATAACGATATTAAACGTAAAAACGTATTTTTGCCTACAAAATCTGTGATACAAACCTGACCAGTTACTCGTCACCTAACCGCAGAGGATCGTATTATTTGGTTGATTAGGGCACTACATGGTATGCTGCATCGAAAACAAGCACTCATTGCTGCATATAGGCGCGCGGACATGCCCAAGGTCATTTGCCTTACTATTCGCCTTAAACAATACCCAATACCTCACCCCATAGCCTATAATGGTCCACTGCTGGACTCAGGCCGCCCCCAGTAAAACGCCTTATCGACTTTAATGTCATGCGGGTAATGAATTGAATCCCCACGCATGCGGGTTGGGGATCGCAGTTCGGTAGTAGATCTATTCTGCAAGAGGCGCTGCTGCCCGACCCTCAGTGTAGGTCTCTGAATCGCCTCCTACGACACCCACGAGAAGAGTCGGGGTGGTGCAAATTCTAAGCCTACACGCTTAGAATTTGCACCACCCCGACTCTTCCCACTTGGCTCTCGGTAATCGATACAGAGCGTTGTGATTATTATTTAAGAGACCATTTCACATCAACAACCCATACAGTCCACTGATGGACAATAAGCCTCCCTTGGCAAGTGCCTTAGTGGGTCTTATCTAGTTGTTAAATTATAAAAATTCTATAATATTTATGTGGTTAGGTTATTCTCCTTCGGTAATTTTCATCTCTTTCCACGACTACCAGGAGGTACAAAATAAATCCGAAATGAAAATACCAATATTATCCAAATTCTCGGCAATATTTCACCCAAATCACACCCATTGAAGTGAAACACGCACGGGGTCGGAACCCGCGACCGATCCCTAATTAATTTGCCCGTGAGCATTGACAAACGGACGGACCGATATAAATCTACTGCAAATATAATTAGAACGAACCTTTCCCATACGGTGTTCAAAAACCTTTTATACAGGGTGCATTACTCGCACATATTCGATTTCATAGGCAAAATAAATATTATTCGTGAAAAGATGAGTCATTATTGTGCGGTTTAATTATTTGTCTAAAAAAATGGAAAGACAGCAGTATTGTTAAAGCAAATTCTTTTCCCTGGCACACGCTTGTACATACAACAAGTCTAAATAATGATTATGTAACCTTCCGGAAACAAAAAACTTTGGACTTTGAACGGACTAAATGAAAGGAAAAACAAGTTAATATTTATTACTTGTTTACATTCATTTAAAGGAAAATTCCGACTACGCCAATATGGCCTTCCCGTTCCTTTGTTGAATGTTACAATAATGCCCTAGTTCTTTGGTGGTTACATCCTGTATATCACGCTTAGACTGAAGTATAATTGAGAGTGAAATATTTTCCCTTTTAGCGGGAAACCAATATTTATTAGAGCTCTTTTTATCGATATCGATGGATGATTTACGATGCTGTGCTTAATTGAACATTTTTGTGCGGTTTATGTAATCTCTTTTAGCTAGAAAAAGGCATAAAAATAAAGCATAGACCCCCAATCTGCCTGCCAAGCGGCAGATTTTACGGCAAAACCCGTTGTTTGTTGAAGGCACTTTCAACTGTGGACTGTGGACGTATAGCTGTTGATGGAGAAAGTAGGTTCACAAAAACAAAATGGAGGCCTCATAACCCCCGTTTGATGTTTGATCTATCGTATTACTTAATACTATTCATTTGTTGGACATGCCTCCCCTAATGAGCGCCATAGCGCCCTGTCTTCAGCGCCTATGTCCAACCGTGGACTAATTTAGGCTGATGATGATGATGATGATTCATTTGTTTACTTACAATTCATTGTGAACAATTCTGGTAGATGATAGATTTCACAAATATAATAATACTACCTGTTCCCCGTGGTTTCACCCGAGTTAAATTCGAATTTCACATTTCTAGGGGGATAAATTGGTATTTTTTCCCATTCAGTAGTTTTTGGTGAATTGAGAACCTCTTTTTTTTGAAGTTGGGTAAAGTAATATAACTAAGTAGGTAAGTACCTATATGTCAGGACAAACAAACAAACACACTTTCGCATTTATAATATTAAGTTAGGACTATACTACTAATCATTCGTAAAGTTAGGACTTAATAATACTACTAATCATGTCTAGGTATATTTTCAGGTGTTTCCGGTATGTACATTACCGCAGTGGCTTCAAACTGTGCCACTAAAGCAGAACAGAAACTCTGAGGTAAAAGGTTATTGTGAAAATCATTATTTATTTACCTACATCCTCTGATAAGTATATTTTGATAAAATTTTAACTAAGTATTTGCTTTCAAAACACCCTCTTATCTACATGTACATATTATTATCACCCGATTATGGAGATTATACCATCAAAACATGTTTAACTAGCTTCTGCCCGTGGCGTTGCGTCGCTGGCTTTTTATTTGGTTAAGAAGTAGCATAAAATGGCCGTATAAACGCTGCACATGCCTCTCATGCCCGACGAGATGACCACAATACCAGAGTCACACTGACGCGCTACTACACCGACGAACTGCCTGACATCAGTGAAGACAAGATCGTGTTGGCTCTGAGGCAGCTTAAAAATGGAAAAGCCCCTGGAAAGACGGAATAACATCAGAGCTTTTGAAAACTGGAGGAACCCCTGTTATACAGGAATTACAGAAACTCTTCAGCGTCGTCCTTCACAGTGGGAGAACTCCAAAGGCAGCGGGAGTTTGATGGTGCTCTTTTTTAAGAAGGGAGTCAAAACCCTCCTTAAAAATTACAGACCCATATCGCTCTTGAGCCATGTCTATAAGTTGTTCTCACGAGTGGTCACGAAATCGTCTCGACAGGAGACTCGACGAGTTCCAGCTACCAGAACAGGCCGGGTTTCGCGGAGGATGTGGCACCATAGATCACATACACAGTGAGGCAGATTATAGGGAAGTCCGATGATTTTAATCAGCCCCTGGGTCTGGCTTTTGTGGACTAGTATGAGCCTTGGACTCTGTCGAAACCTGAGCTGTTCTGAAATCCTTACAGCGATGTTAAGTAGACTATCGTTTTATCGAGGTGATGAAATATCTTTATGAGGCCGCCACTATGAGTGTCCAATAACAGGCTCAGCAGTCTAAGCCTATCCAACTGCGCAGAGGAGTGAGACAGGGGGATGTCATATCCCCTAAACTGTCTTTAGCAGGTTTTTGATGTCCTGCTAAAGACTGCTGGCAGATGCTGGATACGTCAAGCTGAAGACAGGGCGCTATGGAGCTCATTAGGGGAGGCCTAAGTTCTGCAGTGGACTAGCATCGGCGGATGATGTTGATAAGACGTAAACGTTAGTCCAAAGCTAGAACCTACAATTTAATTTACATGCTGTGGTCTTCGCTCAAACATCTGACTACAACTTTTCGGCTTTAATATTTACCGTTGTGAGATTAGGCATTTGGGGAAATGAAAAAACGATTACCTAATATTTAAATTAAATATATTTATTTCGGCTCATGAAATTGATTGCAGTTCTTCTTTTTAACGACATTGCGTTATAATATGAAACAATTATTGTTATTTATTTATTTATGTTGAATTAATATAATATTCATAAGCCAGTTTTTTATTGTTCAGCGATGCCTTGTTTATAAAAAGCAGTTATCATACCAAGGCCGGGTAAATTTGACCTTTTGTACCAGTCCTGTTCTTCAAGCTTTGCGAACCATGCCTTCAGCTTCGGGTATTCATCTCCAATGGGCACCAGCATGTCCAACGTGGATATACTGGCAACGCACGCGATATCGGCGATTGTCAGATGTTCTCCAGCAATGAAGGCAGATCGTTCTAGATACTTCTCAGTGAAACCATAAGACTCATTGACTGAAGCGATCTGTTCCTCGCTAGGTCCTTTCGATTGTTTCCTAAATACAGGTCGGACTATGCTGATTATGTAAGGAAAAGTTTGGTAGCGTCAAAGTATAACCTCTGATCTATAGTCGCTCTTACCCTCAAGTCGCTAGGGTAGTAAGTTTCTCGTTTGTCTGCTCCGTACTTTGAGATTAGATACGTGATGATGGCGTGGCTGTCAGCTAGGATGAAATCGCCTTCTTCGAGCAAAGGCACTGTGTGCAGAGGGTTCTTCGCGACAAATTCTGGTTTATGCTGCTCTCCTAAGATCGTGTTGATCTCTTCTGTCTCTATCTTCAGTCCGAGGATGTCTACGGTCATCAGCACCGCCCGCACCGGGGGTGATCCGTCGATTTTGTAAAGTTTGATCACCATGGTCACTGTTCGCGAGGTCACAGGCAACGAATAACTGTTGAGATAAGTGCCGGTGCTTGGTATTTATCGAACTCGATAAGATGGCACAGTAGGTATCAGCTTACAGTAGGTAAACTTTTTAAACTTTTCTTTTAATTATCCAGTCATAAATGGTTTCCTGAAATAAGTTTACTTTGATTAAAAATTGTTTGGTTTTATACTATTGAAGCTTTTTTATAAAGCTATTATCCATAATGTATAACCTTCATTTTCCATATCTTCATAATTTAGAAAGTACTTAGTCATATCATAATGTGCTAGATAATTCTGTGTGAATTGTCCAGCATTATTTATTTATTTATCATAATTATAACGCAACGTAACGGAAATGGTTGTGGAACGTCAAGAAATCAAGAAAGATAGGTTCGTTACCTACCTTGTTATGTGTTTTTTTAAGGACAAACAATATAAGTGAAGAAAAATATTGTGTAATAACTAAATTAAAAATTAAGTTATTGAGTCAAGTTCCTTTGTTCGCTATTAGGAATGATCACAAACTCTGCAAACAAAATTTCGATGTTATTCTTCACACTTAGGTCCGTCTATTTCATCATTTCGTAAAGATGCCGTGTCTTTATTTTTCATCTAATTATGAAATAACTCTACTGTACTAATTAAAACTATCATTTATAAATGAATAATTGAGCTAACTGCAGACTATTTCATTACCCCCATACAGCGGGGAAATGCCACCAGCGTGTCTTGGCGACGACGCTTCCGTCCGTCTGGTATTGGAAGGGATCAGTTGAGCAACCTGTATAATTTTTTCAAGAGTCTGCCGTTAACTCAATTGTTTCAATTGTAAATACTAGTTTTAATTTGTTTCTATGATTGTAATTTTCTTTACTGTTCTGTTTGAAATTGCCTTTGCTGTACAGGTAGACTACGTGTTTGATTAAAACCGGTTGTATCTAACATAGCAACATTGGTTACAAACAAGGTACGTGTTTATCACAATGATGCAGCTGATTATCTATCTAGTACAAAATTGTCGTAACTAGTACTGTTTGAAAATAAATATTACATTATATTGTATAGATTTGGGTACGTACATATATAATAAGAAACTGTAATACCGTACATACTTCATTGGGTACCTACCTACATTTGTCATCCACGCCACGTCAGAAATTAACTTACCTATAGTTATAAGATTCTAGCTGCTGCCTGAGGCCTTGGACGCACCTCGCACTTTTCAAGATGTCAATGTTAGTCTCCGGGATACCATTGACCTCTAAAGGAAATTCACAGTAGATACTAACTATATTTATTTCTTGTATACATGCATCTAAATGAAAAATTCGATTAAGCCAATATGGCTTTCCCGTTCCTTTGTTTAATATTACAATAATGCCCTAGTTTTTTGGTATTTACATCCTGTAGGTATATCACGCTTAGACTGAAGTATAATTAAAATTGAAATATTTACCCTTTTAGCGGGAAACCAATAATTATTAGAGCTATTTTTATCGATATCGATGGATAATTCACGATGCTTATTATTAATTGAATATTTTTGTGAGATTTTAGGTAGGTAATCGTTTTAAGCTAGAAAACGTCATAAAAATAAACCATAGACCCCCAATCCACCTGCCATAGATTGCCCAGTTCAATGTTTAATTTATGTTCTAATTCTTTTGTTTTTATGAAAAAAATCGACGGGAATTGAACCCGCAACAGAAGTCGGTCGGAGTCGTTTTTTTTTACATTATTAGTGGTTGCATATATTTTATGTGGAGATAGCAAAAAACCTTATTAATTTGTTGTTTACTAACAATCCATTGTGAACAATTCTGGTAGATCTACCAGAATTAATTGTTCTAGTTTATATTAGTAATCGTGTATATTTTCAGATGTTACCTTTTTGTACGTACAATTACCTAGTACCTATAGTGGTAGCTTCAAACTAGGCACTAAACCAGAACAGAAACTCTGAGTTAAATAAGGTAAATGGTATGAACATCATGATTTATTTACATACATCCTCTGTAAAGTATATTTTAAAACTCTTGCTAAGTATTTGCTTACCAAAACGGCCTCTTATCTACATGTACTTTGACATATTGTCCTACGTATTTTTATCACCCGATTATAGAGATTATATCACCAAAACAAGTTTAACTAAGTTCTGCCCGTGGCGTCGCTCGCTTTTTACTGGTAGTAGCATAATTTTATTTATTTTTTATTTTTATTTATTTAAAATATGGTACACCTATCCTTACAGGCACCCCTAATGCGATAGTGTACATAACTTAATAACTATATTGAAAAGGAGAGTCACAATCACAATTTAAAAAATAATAATTAATTCATTATAAACCTAATTTAACCTAGCATTATAATACCAAAACAGAACAAACAAAAATGATCATCACAATAAGAAAAATAAAAAATAAATTGAAGATTGAAGAATAATAAATATGTCAAAATAATAATATGTTTGTTAGCCCAAAACTAGAACCTAGAAATCTAGAGTTTATTTTTATTTAATCTGTAGGTTAAACCTACATAGGTTTGGTGTTCTCATTGCTCGAACACCTAAAAACGACACAAACTTTCGACTTTTTAACAGTTATTTATTTTAATGGGATAAGGCGCTTGGGGAAATGACAGAAAAAACGAATACCTAATGATTAAATTAAAATATATTTATTTCTGCTCATTAAATTAATTGCAATTCTTCTTTCCAACGGCGGCATTGCATTATTATATGAAATTATTGTCCATACCAAAACAATTTATATTGTCGTAATATTTTATTCAAAAGCCAGTTTTTATTGTTCAGCGATGCTCTGTTTATAAAAAGCAGTTATCATACCAAGGCCGGGCAAGTTTGACCTTTTGTACCAGTCCTGTTCTTCAAGCTTTGCGAACCATGCTTTCAGCTTAGGGTATTCATCTCCAATGGGCACCAGCATGTCCAACGTGGATATACTGGCAACGCACGCGATATCGGCGATTGTCAGATGTTCTCCAGCAATGAAGGTAGATCGTTCTAGATACTTTTCAGTCACATCATAAGACTCATTGACTGAAGCGATCTGTTCTTCGCTAGGTCCTTTCGATTGTTTCATAAACACAGGTCGGGCTATACCGATTATATTCGGGAAAAGTTTGGTAGCGTCGAAGTATAACCTCTGATCTATAGTCGCTCTTACCCTCAAGTCGCTAGGGTAGTAAGTTGCTCGTTTGTCTGCTCCGTACTTTGAGACTAGATATGTGATGATGGCGTGGCTGTCAGCTAGGATGAAATCCCCTTCTTCGAGCAAAGGCACTGTGTGTAGAGGGTTCTTCGCGAGGTATTCTGGTTTATTCTGCTCTCCTAAGATCGTGTTGATCTCTTCTGTCTCTATCTTCAGTCCGAGGATGTCTACGGTCATCAGCACCGCCCGCACCGGGGGTGATCCGTCGATTTTGTAAAGTTTGATCACCATGGTCACTGTTCGCGAGGTCACAGGCAACGAATAACTGTTGAGATAAGTGCCGGTGCTTGGTAGGTATTTATCGAACTCGATAAGATGGCACAGTAGGTATCAGCTAACAGTTGGTAAACTGATCGCTATTTTAAATTTTTCATTTATGAATGGTTTCCTTAAATGAGTATTCTTTGATTGAAAATTGTTTATTTGTATACAATTGATGTCGCCTTGAAGCTAGTTAGCTATCATCCAAAATTATTAACCTTCATCGTTCGTATCTTTCTTATTCTGAGAGTACCGAATATTAAAACGCAATGGAACGGAAACGCACCATTATCACTTTTGTTATCTCTAAAATTTCTCTGATATCCTTCAGACATGGGTCCATTTATATCTTTACTACCTGCTGCTCGCAGCTTCGCACGCGTTGTTCAAGGTTATTTCTATCCCATTGAAACTGATTTATGAGATAAAAACTATGCCTATGTTACTCTCTATCCTTTCAACTAACTCGATGCCAAAAATCAAGCGCATGGTTGCTTAGTTAGGGCGTGAAGGAAGGACAAACAATAAAATAAACAAATAAACACACTTTCGCATTTATAATATTAGTATAGATTTCGTAAAGATGCCGTGTCTTTTTATTATTTCTTTTATTTATCTTTATCTCATTATAGTTTCTCTACTGTTCGTTTAATGTTGTCTTTACTGTGCAGGTAGACAAGGTACGTGTTTGATTAAAACAGGTTTGATCTAACATAGTAACATTGGTTACTAATAAATTAAGTGCTTATCATAATAATGTAGCTTATCTTCTATCGTGAACAAAAGTGTAGTAGCAGTAAAAATTACGTAGTGTTGTGTGGAGTGTGTAATTTGACGACGTTAAGCCTCCTGAACAAGCTGGTCGAAAGAGTTTAAGTACCGTAAATCACATTCATTCGCTCCGGCAGATTATTGATTATACATACGACAGAGGAGTATAAGCAGGAAGCGGCCGTTATGTCTTGCATTTGTGAAATAAGAGAAAACATTGATTCAGTTGAAACCTGCGTAGTGCTACAGTCTCTCCAGCGGTGCCTCTACTACCGGTATACCCAAGTGCTGTGTTTGTACAACAAGGCCACTGCCCCGCTCCAGAACCAGAGTTCAAATACCACCCTATCGTAAACTGAGGTAAGTCAGGGAGACGAAAACGTTCACCTCTGCATTGGAGGGATAATTGAAGCTCTTAGACTGGGATGGATATGGCATCAATCTCATGTCGTAAAGATGCTGCACCTATAGCAGCTGGTTGTTCGTACGTTGACTAACTAATACATGATCAAATATATATTCAATCAATATATATTTCAAAGAGTTATTTATCTTTCCGAATTGAAATTGGCAAGAGATTCGGCCGTATTCTTTTAAATAAAAAATCAGTTAGGTTACCTACTGTTTTTAAATATTGTCTTTGCCGTGCAAGTAGACTGTGTTTGTTTTTAACAGGTTTTATCTAACAGCGAGTCACTATGATACAGCCGATTATAGATTTAGTACAAAACTTTTGTACTAATGATAACAAGTGAAAATTAAATAATTTTTTAAGAGTTTGGTACCTACCCACGTTTGTAGAAAATAGCGAAGTAGAAAATTTAAACACTGTAAAGGCGGTCTCAGTTGTCAGTTGTAGCGAAGTGAAAGAATATCTCAGGGATTTCTCATAAAAAAGGCTTTAACCTGGTAGGTAATAAGGTATGTTCAAGGGGGAAAACTGGAACTATTATTTTTTACATTCCAGTTTTCCCCCTTGATATGGGGGATCTTCAAGGGGGAAAACTGGAATGGTTATTTTTCTATTCCAGTTTTCTCCCTTTTTAGAGGGATTTTCAAGGCACTGGAACTCATTTTTTTATTCCAGTTTTCCCCTGAGGGAGGATTTCAGGGGGGAAAACTGGAATACAAAGTACCTTAATCTTCATTGAGTATGTACACAGAAAAGTAAATAATATTTCTGTCAGTATGTACCTATGTTTGAAATCTACGTCTGAAATCAAAGGTCAAGTAATATACTTGTACATCCGTCCACGCGTTTATTTTATGTGTACCTACCTATCGTAACGGAGTATTAATAAACTACCTATTTGTTTAAAGTTAATTTGAAACGTTTTTTCGAGTAGTTACTAGCTGTAGTACGTTCGAAACTTGTGGGAAGCCATTGTCACTGTAAAATGTATCTAAAGGTAACGGGTTATGGACATAATTCGATTGTTGATTGATTTTGTTGTTCCGTGCGGTAGCAGCGTTGTGGTTAATTTTAAAAATGAGGTGCCTCGAGATATTGGTAGGTACTCATTACGAAAACGTTGTACATAGGTACTTCCATTTCGTAATGAGTAATAAGAAGAGTAGAATAGAGAGTGCACCAGTGTTTTCGCACACACTTGTGCACTATAATAATGTACTGCTCACATGGCTAGTCTCCGATGAGACCGCCGTAGCCCAATATCAGCTAGGACCACCACCAATATTATATCAAGAGAAAAAAATATATAAAAAGGGATGCGTGAAGCGTGAGCGTGAAAACCTATGTTTTCATTCATTAATTTTCCCTTTTTATATATTTTTTTTCTCTTGATATAATATTGGTAGTGGTCCTAGCTGATATTGGGCTACGGCGGTCTCATCGGAAACTAAGCCATGTGAGCAGGACATTATTACAGTGCGCAAGTGTGTGCGAAAACACTGGTGCACTCTCTATTCTCTTACTCTCATAATCCGATGGGACGGCAGACCGACAAAACCGAGGAGAGGGCAGTTCCGAGGCACGGGGTGTAGCACCGCCAACTTCCGTACCTGCCACTGTGAATTTTTCTTTAAAAACAACTGTTGGCCCGACCCGACATTCTAACCTAGGACCTCATTTAGATTATTTTCTACGTTTGCATCAATTTGTATCTACGGAAATAAATAATACCTAATTTTGACATGAGCTGACGCGACTTAAAGTCGTAGCTGAATGTTCTGTGAGTTCAAGATCTAAGTCGCCTTGCTAACCTAAAGTGGATTTCTACATTACATTTTCACGTGAACTTAATTCCGTCACCGAGAAAACTTCCGCCGTACGTAGAACAGACACTAATTGTAGAAATTAACATGTGCTGTCTTATTATGCGGAACAATAGTAAAGAATACTCCAGGAAAGTTACAGCGGAAGCGGACGGGAGTTTTGAACTCGCATAATTGGATACATTTTGCAGTATATTTGAAGAATGGAGATGGAGTAAACGTGTTATTGAGTGTAGACTGCGACTCGGCAAACGTAGTGTAGGACGCATTCCAGCCAGGTGGGATGACGATCTGCGAATGACTGCAGGTAGATGCTGGATGTGGCAAACTGAAGACGGGCGCGATGTTCTGACAAAGTCAGACCAGAACTACGAGTACAACTGGATCTAGGCATAAAGGAAATAAAACACTTAGAGTTTGAAGGCTACACCTACTTCTTAACATAAATCTAAAACACATCATAAGAGGTAGTCCGTTCCAGGCCCGACGCGGGTTCGCGTGAGATATTTTTTTGGTGGATTTAATTTTTCAAATTGTAAACCATTTTCTATGAACCACGTATTTTTGGAAAATGTGTAATTTTGTGCTAATAAATCATTTCCCAAATGCTCCCAAAATACAAATCAAAGTTGATTTTATCATGAGTTCCTAGAAAATGGTTTCCAATTTGCGATAAATTACCTAATTCTACTATTGCTTGTGGAACGCAGAACAAATTAAAAACCACAAAATTAAATTGAGTCAGGGCCACCCCCCGTCGAACTCCTAAATCAAAACTATTAGGAAATAACTTTTTTACCGCAAAAACGGCAAAAAAAACATGCGCGGTAAACCAAACTCTCTTTACGCCTGCGCCTCGTCGTGACGCAAAAAGGGCCCATCTGTGGCCTAGTTGCGTAAAGCAGTCCAGGAACAAGTAAGTACACCTGCGTCTATACTCTACGTCACATAAAGTCAACAACCAAATGACTGCAACTAGCCTCTGTAGTACTTCTACATACAACAACACCTATCTTAACTCCAAGCAAACAGCTGTTAGTTGGCTGCACATCTCTTTGAGCAACAGCAACCCGCGGCAACCGCCTGCAGTAACGCGCTAACGACGCGCGCTTTGCAACTCGACACGTGTGCAATATACACTACTCGTAGGTACAGTTTACAGTATGAACGCTTAAGAACGCATTTTTTACACATAAAATGACTTTGGTAGTCGACCTTGATTTAAATTATCGTTCACTATACATTGAAGGTACTCTTCAAAACTGCACGCAGTTTTAATTTCGATGCTTATTACCACTATTTTAATCTCAATCAATCAATTTCTTACATTCAAATGTTGAATTTCAAACATGAAATTTGTGTTAAAACTTTTGAAACTATCATGCTTATTAACATCAAAGTCAGCAGGATATTTACCATTATTTGATTTTTGAGTTTTCCTATATTTCGTTCGGCACAGTTTCATGCGCCATGATCACGGAAGAACTAAAGTCACTGCGAAACTGCAACTGAAACTGTGCCGAAATATAGAAAAACTCAAACATCAAATTATGGTAAATATCCCGTTATAAATGACTATAAAATGTGTTCTTTTGAATTTTTAAACTATGTATGTGTCGGAGTTAAAACCTTATTAATCCTTTGCAATGCACCTATTCTAATCTCAAGCGTCTATGTTTTGACGTTGGATCAATTCTACAGGATGACAGAGAAGAAATGGAAAAGATTCAGGTACCTAAGTGCCTAGTAGAGTTTCCGTAGCAGATTGGTACAAGAAGGTCATAGAATCCATGTAAAAGCGGTCTCGCGACTCGTCTAGATAGAAGCCCTAGGCCTGGGTCTGTGTTTCAGAGCTGTATTTCCATCTGGCATTACCTAAATACGCCCGCAGTTAACAAATAATGAAACTACTCCGTTATATGTATAAGTTCAGGGTTAAAATTCAGAAATTAAAGGTTAACTTTTTATTTCATCTATTCAATGTGGATAAGTTGTTAGGTAGGTTGGTAGAGACTCAATGTATTTATTTAGAAAAGATTTCGTACTGATTGCAATGCAATGAAATCTGTGAAATGAATCCCTTCCAACCCTAAATCATGTCAGACGTGGTAGGTTTGAGTGGCGTGTCTAATTCTAAGCACAAAGCGACGTGTCCCCAAAAATACAAACGCAGACAGACAAGCGAGCAGAATTTCTTGTGTATATCCATTGTGTGGATTACCCCGAATAACCAGCGTTTTGGTAAATCTTTTGGTTTTGCAAATAAAAGGAAGCGCTTGTGATTGAATTCAGTTAATTTGATTTTGTGGAACCAGTCAATTGTGGGCGCGTGTTTTGTTTGTGATTTTTTTTCATATTGACCTCACTTTTTTATATTTCAGCATCATTTTTATTAAGCCTGACACTGAGTACCTTGGCCAGACTAGGCTCAAAACCTTAGCAGTGTGGCAGTACTTTCCGTTGACCTAGAATCATGAAATTTAGCAAGAAGCAAGGTCATATAGCACAAGTAACGGAAAAAAATCTAAAAACCGTACATTTATTGACAAGAAAAAATTACATTACACTTGACTGTCATAATCGTGACCAAGTCAGATTTTCTTGTGAGCACAGCTTACAAATCTGGTCTGGGTCGATTTCTTTGCTTTCGAGTACATGTTTGTATGGAACCCTTGATGTGCGAGTCCAACTCGCACTTGACTAGATGACTGATGAGCGTCACACCTACTACTGTTGCGTCTTCTGCTGTTGCATAAAATCAGAACGTAAGCACCATGTTTTTATAATGTCGTATCAGCTACCTACCAATTTAGCAAATAACTTTGTGAAAGAGACTAAAAGCTTTTATTTCATCATCATATCAGCCCAATACACGTCCACAGCTGGACATTGGGCTTCCTATAAGACGTCACAAATAGCGGTTCTGAGCAGCTTCCTTCAATCGACTTGCTTTTACTTGATCTTACTAAAATCTGACATTGATTATATCGAGGCTTGTTCGATACAGGCGTGTTTTGCCGACTCAGGCCGAGCCCCGTCCCCTGATTCGGCTGTTTTTGATTACAACTTTCAGGATAACAAGTTATTGGACTAGGGATTTTATTGTGCAGCGAACAGACGAGAACGAATTGGGGTAGGTAACCAACCTACGAAAAGACTAAGATTTAAGGATCGACATTCAGCTTTCGTATACCTACTCGAATCTGCTACCATCTGGTAACTTTAAAACTTTATTGGCTTCCACTAGTTTTCGTATGCTTAAGAACACCCTATTATTATAATATTTAAGGTATAGTGGACGTTTTACAATAATACCATCTAGCCCAAAACTAAGCAGGGCTTGAGTTATACATAGGGACTAGATAACTGGTAGATATAAGGTGGTTAAGATGGGTGCGAACCTCTAAGCCTTACAAACGTACAGTTTTCCAATTCATTAGGAAAATTCGTCCCCGATTTTATTGAAATTTTGCAAAGGTGTATGATCGAATAAGAAATAACTATATTTGCACCGTTATAGTTTTTCAAAGAAGCAAATCATCATTAAAATGTACTGAAATCGCTTGAAAATGAATTGAAATGAATTTTCGCTGTCATTTAATGATGATTAGGTATTTTGAAAAACTAACACGGTGCAAACCAACAACTATTTGGTATCCGATTATGTATGCAAAATGTCATTGCTGTAAAGGGTGTACTTTCCTAATTAATCCATACAAACGTACTACGTTTGTATGGTAGCTTAGAAGTTTGCACCAACCTTAACCGTTAACATGATAATTATATATTATATTCTAAGGTTATTTTCGCGAGAACTCATAATAAAACACTGTTTTAACCGGATTGATCGCGTATATTTTATATTTTGTTTATAACCTGACGTTTCGGAGGCTTTTCAGCTTCCATGGTCACAGGCAGACTGAGGTGACATTTGTCTATATATAATTATTATTAAATAATTAATTAAAACAAAAAGTCCTAATGTGTTCGGATCGCGTATGTATATATATTAACATAGAAAACACCCAGATTACCCCGACCAAATCTGCAAATCAAAAAAGTCGAATAATTGACCCCTAATCACCGGAGTTTGCTGAGCGATCGATTTGAAATGTACCTACTATTTGTAGGTATTCATTAAATAGCAAAGTCTCTAACCGGTACCTATAGAAGGGTATTTCCACCCGCTCCAATAATTCATTCCTCCTCGGCTCCAAATAAAAATAAGTAGAGTCAGAATAATATATATATGTATAATTGACAAACATAACGAGCCCCTCGGCGCGCGAGTTACACTCGCACATGACGGATCTTGTTTTTAAAGAGTAACACCTATTTTATCAGTATAAATTATATTATCAAAAAATATTAAAAGGTTAATTTATAAGTAAAGTGAAACTTGTAAACTAGTTGTATAATCTAATGAATAACACTAGTTAAACTATTAGTAATCTTGTTTCACTTTACTCAAAAAACGTTTATTATTTTTTATTAATTTAACTATCAGAACTTTCAGAGATAACTCTAAACAAAATTTACCTTTTTGTAATAATTCGTTTAAGAAAAAAATAAACGGCTAAGTGTTCCAAGCTTATAGGAAATTCACTTACACCCTCCACTTACATAATCTTGTAATAAAAACATTGCAATTTGTAAGCATTTTGTATAATATTATCTTTGTCGTTGTTTTCTGTAAGTTGATTTTTCAACGAAGAGATAATTCCATTCAAATAAAACATTATTACCCTCTCCCTTATCGTTAGGGTTCCGCAGAGGATCGCAAATGTTTTCGGGCTCCAGAGATTGCTAGTAATAAGGCTGCTTTTAATATTAGGCATTTAGTAGAGGAGAAAGTGGTAATATGGCCCCCGATTTGTGTTTTTAGCCTGAATTTTTTTTTAAATATTAAAAAAATTGATGATTTACCTGCGTGAAAAGACTCAGCAATTATCTGTTTATTCGTGTCTAAGCCTGTATTTAACGAAATCTAATAATTTTGTCACAAAAATAAAGTATAATTAGGTATATAGAAAAAACTCTAAGTAGTTGGTTTCCGAGGAGGGCATTATGAAGGACCCCTCTTAATAGACATTTCACACTTACAACGTCACATATGTTATAAATAAATAAATTATTGATTAATAGGTAATCTGCTCAAGTCACTGACATTCAACACTTAGAATCAATGCAACGAATGGTGCATCCAGAATAAAATAATATATAAAAAAAATATACATTATATAATATACAACGCGCCTGAAAAAACCCACGCCGGTACTCGTTACGACTTGCTTGAATAACAAAAAATATGAGTCCTATCTAGCGGCGGATTTGTGTATAAATTAATTTTGTCACGCTATCCACCATTTCAGCTTCTTTGTACGAGATGGAGCTGTTTCAATAAGAAAATTTCAAAGGGGGGGTCAAAATACCTCCTCAAACCTCAACCTCAACAGCTTTTGGTCCACTGCTGGACGCAGGCATCCCTATGGTAAGCGAAAAAATATAAACAAAATACCGGCAGGGGCCATATTGCCACCTTCTCCCAAAAGGTGTATGAGAATAGTTTCGTAATGTTTGTTTAGTTTAGATTAGGGTTTTGATAAGATTGCGAGACAATCAGATATTGAACTGATTTAATTCCATGACCTCATCGTTTCAGTCTGTCATAAGTACCTAGAACCTATCACTGCATAAAATTCATAGGTAGAATTATTGTGTTAAATCGTGAAACTGGCCTGCCCCGAGTCGAACAAATTCTCAGAATGAATTTACTTCAATTCGATTCCTATTCGTTCGGTCCTGATAATTATACGTACGGAACCCAGCAACGATTTCCAAAGAGTTTCCTTATATTACGAGCGTTAAAAGCTTCGCGATAAAGGCATCCATTACGAAGAATCCAAGTCTCTCACGAGCAAATTGTTTGTTCAACAAAATGTACAATATAAATAATTTATGAGCTATGCATGCAAGCACTTATTCTATAACAGGAGTACGCTCGCCCCTAATGTAGTTAGATAAGCAGAGCAGCGAATTATAATAAGACTACCCAAACATGAGCAAGCAAAAATGCTGCCTTAAGGTTGTCACAGATCAGGGACGCACCGCTACCGCACAGCAAAATAATGTGCATTCGAATATGGACATTAACTCGTAACATTTAAATGCATTTCATAGTAACGGTGTCACATGACAGACAGCTCGCGGACCAATCGTTTGAAGCTTGTGGGAAGCCATTATATAGTAACGGTGTTGGATTAATATGCGCAGAGCTTAATGCTGTGTAACGTCACAACGTAAGGCAAAGAAACAAGGAGACGAAAATTACAAAAAACTGCTGTGTGGTCGTTGTTCACTTTAGTCACACAGTCCTGGTCCATCAAACCAGGACTGGACAGGTCCTGGTTGAGACTGGCCGTCGCCGTTTCGACTGACTCAGCGTGCTTTTCGAGGCTAGGTTTTTTTTTTCAGAAAATTCTCGACTGAATAAACTCAGAACTTGATTATGGCTTAGCGTATCGTTCGGCACATATCTGCCATCACAAACTGAATTGGACTAATGTATTACCATTCATTTGCAATCCGTTTTATTGAATTTCAGAAATTCTGTAGATAACATCCTTAAAAATTTCGACCAGGGCACAATTACCTTTTGCCACAGTCATTTCCAACTACCTTCAACGCGGTGAAAAAAGTGCAAGCCGCGTTGAACGAACATAATCTGTGCATGAAACAGAAGATAGAATCATAGCAGTTATCTGAATGGAGTCGTTTCTATTCAAATGTGAGCTGAAAACTGTTGGAGCGCCCATTTTTGCTGGACCTTTCGTGAGTCGTAAGTTGGAAGAGTTTTACCCATAAAATTTATGAAATTCGGCCATTTTAGCGGGCCTAGAGAGTCTGTTACGGTTCGAAATTAGAATTTAAAAAAAATTCTGAAACACGTGTCTGTTTATTTTAAGTCAACTTTCTACGCAACAAATTTTGACGGGCCAGCAGTGACGGTTTTGAAGATATTATAAAAATGACCTTTGACATCATTTTAACTACTTTAAAAAACGAATTTCTAAAAATCCGTTCTTAGTTTTCTTGCCTACGTCCTAAAAGGAAACTCAAAATTCAGCTGCAAATTTCAGCTTCGTAAGTCTCGTAGTTTCAGAGTTCTCGTGATGTGTCACCCAGCTTCTCTTCTCTTTTATAAATATAGATTTTTGGAACATTTTACATACACTCCGTTTATATATTTATAAAAGAGAAGAAGAGACGACCTCTGTGAAATAAAGGCCGTTTTGGCTCTGGTAAGTTTGAAATTTATTAACAAAAGTAAATATTTTTAGCATTGATTCAATATGTTAATTCATTTTATTTTTTCGGTACCTAAGCATAACCTATAATGTCTCTAGAGCTAGCACTTTAATAATCATCAGCCCGTAAAAGTCCACGCTTGAAATCAGGCCTTCCAAAACGACACCAAAAATAGCCGTCTTGTGCCGTTGTTTTTACCGACCTCACTGAGAAATCTCATCTGGTGATGTTTTTCATTCCTAGATTACCCTGCAGAGTAGCCGTTTTTCTTAAAGTAGTCTTAATAAATCGTAGTCGTAATAAATCCAAGTGATTTAATTCTATAGGACCATAAAGGACATTTAGTCATCATTCTTACCAAGATGATTGTAGAATCCCGAAACAAGTCGTTCCACCTCCCAGTCTTTTTGAAACGCCGTAATGTTACTCCTTTCCCCAACTACCCTACACCATTACGGCAGGTATACATTCAAATCTGGATTTCGATATAGCTGTTAAGGCTTTGCAGGAGCCGAATAACGGCTCGAAATAAAAGTGTTTGCCAGATATGAACCGTTAAATGCTGCCAAAAGTAATGGCAGGGACCTGCCCTGTGCTTATTATCCAGTATTTTTAGTGCTTAAACTATAAAAAACTGTTAGGTTTCTTTATAAATTAAAATAGAAAAGTGATTAGGATGATAAATTTAATGATGACGACGATGACTTAATGATGACCTCTGTGGCGCAGTGGGCGAAGGTTTGCATGGGATGCGATGTTGCGGGTTCGATTCCCGCCTTGGGATAAATATTTGTACGATCTGCAGGTATTTGTTCTGGGCGTTTTGCTCGTTTTCTATGTATAGTTAGAAATATCTCAAATCAAATCAAAAATTATTTATTTCCTTAAATACAAAAGTGTACACTTAGAAAAGGTACTTTGAAAAACCTTTAGCCTGTTAGTTGTTATTTTTCGAGTTGGAGCAAAACCCGTCCCAAGCTTTTTTATCTTCTAAATAATTTGATATTTTGTAGTAAGCCTTTTTGCACAGAAAGGTTTTGACAACTTGTTTGAATTTATTTATTGATAGATTTTGCAACTCACTAGGAGTTTTGTTGTAGAAGCGTTTACTCTATGTTATCTATACAATACAATACAATATACTTTATTGCACACCGATAAATTAAAAAATACATATATCACAGAAAACAAAAAACAAATAATGTACAATGGGCGGCCTTATCGCTAAGAGCGATCTCTGCCAGGCAACCTTAGGATGGATAAGAAGTGATAGAAAAAGTATAGCCATCTATCTATGTTATCTAGTACCCATAACACAAGCAGTGCTTAGCTTGAAGCTAGATAATGCTGTGTGAATTGTCCAGCATTTATTAAATTAATTTCAATGATTCACAATTGTCGATAGTGTATATTTACTTACTAGTTTGACACCTAAATAACATTTAGGTAGTAATTTTTGAACATTACATAAATTTCAACATAATAGAAAGAAAGAAAAAGAAAAGTTCAAGGTGGATTATTGTATAAAACTCCTCATTAGTACCTACAGGAAGTCGGGGTCAACTCACTTTTTGATGGACACACGAAATAACTGAATAACTGATTACAATAACAAAAGAGACCCATTAAGGTGACCATGCACCTGGGAGCACGGCAGACGCGGCATTTCCTGAAGTCATCGCATTTTCTAAATCTTTAGATGAAATAGTATGCAGCATCGCGTGCCTATCGGCAGCGAACCCGCGGCATTTCAGTAAAATGTCATGAGGAAATGCGATGACTGCCGGTAATGCCTGCCGTAAGCGCCAGATGCGCGTTCAGCTTTACAGTTTAAATAAGATATTTTGTAAGACAATTTAAAATAAAGTACCTATAATCTCAAACTGAAAAAAAAATGCGGTTTCGCAATAAAAAAGAAAAGCCTTAACGACAAGTCTAAAGAAAACTGTTTAATACTAATTTACAGCCGACCAAAAAGTTGTAAATTTGCCTTCGCAATTGCATATTCTCTACAATCCATTGAACCCAACATCCAACAAGACGTTCAAATGAAAACCCTCTGAAACTTTGAACTCAAGTTGGACAAAGTTAAAACACAGAAGTGGAAATCAAGTCCAATAATCTCAGTTTGGTATGTCATTCATAAGTTTAATTACAGGGAGCCGGCGCTACGTGCCTTGCCTCTGGTATTAGTTCAGCAATTTTCATATTAGCTTAAATAATATGTTAGGTTCCAGGATGGAGCAAGAAAGACGCTGAAGCGAGCTGCCGAGGATAAAAAGTATTACCACTGGAACCAAATGGATCTTGATCATTGGGTCTACAGAAAGTAAAAGTTCTTCTTAGAACTAAATCACCAAAATTGGATCTAAAGACAAAAGGTATTCTCACTGGAACAAAATCAATTTGATCATTGGATCTACAGATGATAAAAGTTTTGTTAGAACCAAATCATCAGAAATGGATCTAAAGAGAAAAAGTTTTCTCAATGGAATCAAATGGATCTTGATCACTGGATCTACAGAGAGTAAACGATTCATCCCACTAATATTATAAATGTGAATGTTTGGATAGATGGATGTTTGTTACTCAATCACGCCAGAACGGCTAAACGCATCTGGATGAAATTTGGCACAGCGATCGATTATAGTCTGGAATAGCAGATAGGCTACTTTTTATCCCAGAGTTCCCACGGGAACGGGAACTAAAATATATGTATAAATTATTAAGATGACAATCCATACTAAAACAAACAAAAACAACAACCTTACAAACCTAGAAATACCTATTGTGCAATCACCAAAACTGCCCAGGTTGATTGTTAGTAACAATGAGTTAAGGAAATACTAAAAAACTTTTGCATTCTGTCTAAGAATACCGATTTGAAGGTAATTCTCAAGGAAACCTACAAACTTCCTCAATTGAGTTTGGATTGAAGGAATATCACTAAGAACATATCTTTAGAGCTGTTGGAAAATTCACAAATTCACTATTGTTGCGGAAATTACCTTCAATCTTCGAATGCACATCAATCACGAAAAGTAAAAGCAACAGCACTGATTAATAATTTAAGACTTAGTTCATAAGGGTGACATTTTTTTAAAACCCTGTATAAAAATAATAAAAGATTTAAAAAAAAAAACAGCGTCTTTATTTGATGTGCAAGGGTCAGAGTTCTTGTTCCGGGTTAATTCAACCCGCTTCCGCCTATGCCTTATCGCCGTCTAACCCGCTACAAGTTGGTGCGCGCAAGTTTAGGGCGCGTGTGGTCTTTAGTGTGCTCTGATGTTGCAACTCACCTGTATTGTAATTACTTTAACTGCCGGAACGTGTTCCTGTACTCGGTCTTGGCAACTTTTCCGCGAACGCATGCCCTAAGTTTTGCGTCAATCTGCGTAAAAGATGGGTCTACTACTAGCTGTGGCTTGACATACCAATTGTTGTCTTGACACTACTACGATTTATAACCCTAATACCAAAGTTATCGAGATAGCTGTAAGAATTGGTCGAAGTGGCAGTGGGCCGGCCATATCTCGCTAAGAATCGACAACCGGGGTGAACGTGTTCTTGAGTGGAGACCATGACTCGGTCAACGTAGTGTAGGACGCCCTCCAACCAGGTGGGATGACGATCTGCGAAAGACTGCAGGAAGATGCATCAAGCTGGCGAAAGGGCGCTATGGCGCTCATTAGAGGAGGTCCAGCAAAGAACTAACATAAGCTGGCACTAGCTCCTGTCCGCAAATTCGCACGCGCTTTTCAAGTAGCCTATGTCTGTCTACGGGATACCATTTACCTCCCTGCCAAATTTTATTTAGATCCATTCAGCTGCTACGGTCTGAAACGGTAACAGACAGAGAGACAGAGTTACTTTCGAATTTTGAATATTAGTATGGATGATGGAATGTAAATGTTTTTTGCATTTACTACAGACAGGAAGATTGTATTTTTAAAGCGCATACCTAAATTATGCCAAGCGAGTCGATTAGGACAAATCTTATCGTTTTCTCCGCAAAATGGTGACATGTTTAAGAGTAAACGTCGAAGCAACTAATGATACTCATAATGATATATCTACATTTATTGAGAATCACCGAAGTTATTGCGCGTCCTTGTAAAGAAACGTAAACATCCAATTAATAATTTCCACCTAACAAACTCCTCGAACGCTTTCTTCAGCCGTGAACTGTTTACTTCAGGTGGCGTAGACGGGCGACTTTATTTAGTTACCTACGTAACAGATTAGGCAATGTAATGTTAATGTATTTCAACCGACGACGTCCCACTTTTTACTACAACTACATACTACCTTCTACTACTAATAGATAGGTACTACTACTACTACTTCCGCAGATTAAATTTTGTATATATTAAATAAAATCGGAAAAACTATTAAGAAATAACTTAACTTCATACATCGATTGAGGTTGTAGTCTACGTTATTAATACGTTTCTTGTATTGGCAAACAGATAGTCGCCAGACTTTTAATCGCCCGTTCCATCTCAGGTAAGTATTACTCGTTTCCAGAGTTTGTGAGATTGTCGCTCCAACATCTAACATCCAACATGTCGTCTCGTTAAAACTTGCTGGCAAGTAACAAAACAACAATAAAATACGAAGGAGCATCATCGTTGAAAACCTTGAAAATTTGATTGTAGGGTTCTAATTTCGAATTGCCCGCTGTGCAATGGGTAGAGCAATCGACAAACAAACTTCATAGGGAACATAACTACTGTCTAGACCGCTTTAAATAGACCAGAGTAAATACTTCTTTTCTAGGAGTAGCACCAAGTATCAGACCCCTTAGAACTACCTACTACTTCGACCATTTTACTCGTTTATAACTGGTAGAGCACAGAAAGGAGTTTTCTAGTTCACTCCACCGTTTACTTTACCCGTGAACAGCGGGCTTATGGGGTGTAACGATAATCGATTGATCATATATAACATCTTTCCCGTGCCTTGGAAAGCACGTTAAGACGTCGGTCCTCCGTCTGACCTCTCCTCGGTCGTGTCAGTTTACCGTCCCATTGGATATTGACAGTGAGAGAAGAAAATAGAGAGAGAGAGTGCAGCTGTTCTTGCACAAACCGTAGTGCACTTATGTCTTGCGCACCGCACATGTCTAGTTTCCATTGAGACTGGCAGCCGTTGGCCGAAAGATCTTCGACTTGGACGACATCACCAGCAATTTATAAAAAAAAATGAAATCCTCATAATGAAGAAGTTGGATACCTTGTATGGTAAATTATGGTACAATGGTCGAATCTACGACCTTATCTAGGAAGCCTTGACACGTTCTCACATGTTAAATCTCTATTGAATACTAATTACGACCGGAAGTGCCGACTTACACTCCCACTATAAACCGGAAATAGACCATGGTCAATCTTGCTTTGAATGTAGGCATGCTATGCATAGTTTAGTTTGTGATACCTATCATTAATATTATACTTAAACATGTATAGCATAAGGTCTGTGTTCACCAAAAGATAATCGGACAATTAGGCAGCTTCATGCCAACTATGACGTTTAATGCATGAAAATTTATGTCAAAAACGTCAACAACTGTTTTAAATTTAACCATCTGCTGGTGAACTCGGGTTTAAGCAGAGCTGCGAAGTTGCTCTTGGTGGCCACTAAACTCTGTTTGAATCTCTGCCTAAACCATACAAATAAAAACTATTACAGAGGTATTAAAAAGCTTGAATGATTGAATTAAATTATTAACAACCCAATGGATTTTTGAAAATTAATTTGTAAGATGAAATATGTTGGCGGCGCTGGCGGGGGTCGGGATAGCGCTTTAATGTAAGAAAAAATTCGAAAAAATTGAAAAGAGGTTGCTTTTTTATGTTGGCCCGCATATTTAAAGTGGTACAATCCCGTGACTATAGGTTTGATGGTCTAAGTTATTTAGACATGACAAATCATTGACAACCTAGCTCCTCTCCGTTAAAATCTCTATGTCTATTATGTTTTTAGTCTAGAGTAAATACTCGAACCATGGGTTTTTTCATTTTTGGAAATCATTAAAAGTAAAATTTCATTCTGATATTTACAAAAGGTATTTTAATCTAATTGATAAAACACTTTTGTTTATAGAATTGGCTTGTTAATATGGCATACTATAAATAAAAAAGGCATTTTTTGATAAAACTATAGAAGTAAGAGATTCCAACTAAATTTAAAATAAGAGGTATATGTACATACATCTAATTTTTTTACTATTATTAAAATATTGTATGTCCGAAATGGATAACATTGTTGTTAGGTACTAAATTATGATTCTATGACCTTTCCTATGGATGTTTTAAAACTATTTTACAAGAAATATTATCTCTTTCTTATTCACTTTTAGAAGATTGTTTACATAAAAAATGAGGTGAAAGTTTCCTTGAAATTGTGTTTTAAGGATCCTCAAAATAATGGGATGTCCTACTTGTACTGTTGAAAAAATACAGATGGCGCGACATGTACCTTCCATAGGTTAACCCAAAAGAAATTAAGAAATGCAAAAATTCATTAAATAATTAATTGTAGGTCGTTTTATAATTCACTTACAAATTCAGTTTACTAATTGTGTGACAAAATAATAATATTATTATTGAGGAGCAAGTAAAGTTCCTACATACCTACACATTGAGCAGTTTGCATTGATAGATAAAATTTCAAGCTTTATTCAACAGATGGCGTAACTAGTCTGCAATATTTTAAAGGATTTTTATGCTTTCAGTGCACGATTAAAAGAGCACCTTGTAGCAGCAGTTGAGGCTGGACAGTGCCGTAACAACTAACAGGCTAAAGTTTTCTTAGTCGCTTCTTTACTTAAGTCTACATACCGAAGCGACAGAAATCAAAAGTACCACTTTATTTCCGTGTCAGTTATTTTAAGAATTTGACCTTTTCTAAGTGTACATTTTTGTATTTATGGAAATTAAGAATTTTTGATTTTGATTTTGTTGACACGATTAAAAGAGCACCTTGTAGCAGCAGTTGACGCTGGTGAGTGCCGTTGACACTATTAAAAGAACATCACATTGTAGCAGCGGTTGAGGCGGGACAGGATACCTAGGGGTGTTTATCTTATTGGGAGATTTATTGAGCCATGACTATTACAGAATCAAGGCGAATAGGAACCCAAGCTTGGAAGCCGCCTTTACCTAGCCGTGTCTCTCCTAACAAAGGGGAGCGCTCACTACGCTTTGCAAGGCGGATTGGTTGATGTCAAAAGTCAAAAATGTCAAAAGTCAATAACTTTATTTCTTTAGGTTTACAAAATAAGCACTTAGACATAGATGGTCAGTAGATCGGTCGGTAGATGGTAGACATAGGGCTGCGTATGTATAAAATACGCAATGCGGACGCCCTGCACTGCTTTTGGCAGGTTCCTTCAGTCGACTCTTATGATATCAACGGGCTTGTTGTTGATTGATTCTTTCGCCGCGACTGCCACTTGTCGCAGTGGAACAAAATGGTGTGACAGTAAGAACAGTCCAACACAACAATAATTGTAATAATCCTTAAAGAAAACAGTCGTTAATTTTACAATTGAATGTAAGACCCCACTCAATTAAGAGTACAAAACGAAAGGACGATTGTGTAAAATCTAAGAATTAATACCGTCGAGGAAAAATAAAATGGAGTGAAAAGAAGGCTCGAGAACACTTCGACACGAGAGGCAATTCTGCTGAAATAATTTCCGAAACGAATGCTGTGAGTGGGGCTACGAACGCAGCGGGGAGAGGCTCAGTGGGTTTTTATTAAAAGTAAGTTGTTTGCCATACAGCTGGGAAATGCAGCCAGCGTCTTGGGCAGACACTACCGATTGGTATTGATATGGATCAGTTGAGCTACCTCTAGATCGCTTGCAACAGTCTGAAGTAGCTCAACGGTTTCAATTGTAATACAAGTTCCTATTTTGTCATTAATTTATGTCAGATGGTATGAAGTTGCTTTTACCTCGATAATGCTAGACAATTGACACAACATTACTTAGCCCTAGCATTATCCTAGCACATCTGTGCGCATAACAAAAGCTCTGATTAGCTTGGGGCTATATGGTGCTGTGTGAACTATCTGCAAATGGTCCACTATTGTTTTTATTTTCCCTGTTCCTTACTTATTCCTGTCATTTTAGCCAAAGAATTCGGTGAGCCTAACAATTAGAGCCAACATGCTGAAAATTCGCACACGCCATCATTTTGACGTTATAAACGTTGTCTCAAATGTCAAATAAAAATCGTGTTAGCTTCGTAAGTTATATATACAGGTGAGTTTTTTTTCAGGACTACTAAGGGGAAGTTTGAGTCAGTGTTGGCTAGCAATTATTAAGTGAAAACTTATTATGACTGGACTCTAAGTATTTCCGCTGTTCTAATGGCCTCGATAAAAAGATTTCCTGGGTGTGGGTATTATTAAAAATCCACTCGTCCACGTCACTAATTGCCTGTATCTTAGGGCAATCGCTGAAATAAGTATTTTCAGGAAATGGGAGTGGGCCCAATGGAAGTATTTGTTTTTCTCCGGTTTATCTACGTTTTGCGTTTTTAAGAAGATTGTTCTATTCGAGGTGCCCTGATATCAACATTAGGAACCTATGTTGGAAATTCGATAGATTCTAAGTGAGTTGTTCTTTTGGCGGTTATTTATGTAAGTTGGGCGTAATTTGGGTTACTAATGTAACCCAAATTACGCCCAACTTACACTAACATTGCGGAGAAAAATGGGGTTTAATAACCCCATTTTTCTCCGCAATGTTTATCGAATAAGATTCGAAAAAAAGTAAAATGAAAAAAGAACATTTGTAATATCAAAAATAATTGTGCAAAGTACCATTAATTTGCAAAAAACGCAAACGCAATTTGAAAATAAAATACAAGAGGAGAATACAAAGAAGAAGAC
Source organism: Eupithecia exiguata (assembly GCA_947086465.1). NCBI lineage: Eukaryota > Metazoa > Arthropoda > Insecta > Lepidoptera > Geometridae > Eupithecia > Eupithecia exiguata. The sequence goes on along the minus strand of OX352241.1, from coordinate 2,481,672 downwards.
ATCCAAACTTTTGCATTTATGATATTGTACTGCCTACCTATAAATCACTTTACTATCGCGTACCTACCACGCATGACGGAACCCCGTCATAGGAAGGAGTTGTTCCCGAAATTTCCATCAGTTGGAAATTATTTTAAAGAGCAGATGCTCTTAAGAGGCGAACGAAAAAAAAAATGACGTTGTCCTACCTTTAAGGACAACGTCATCTTTCATGCTGCCCCCCTCAGATGAGCGGGGCAGCATGAAAGATGACGTTGTCCTAAATCCCATTCCTTATGTACGCAGGTAAAACATAATTATATCATTGAAGTGTAAAGTTAAACGCATATGATTATTATCCGGTAAGTCGAATGGCTTCTACAACAGAGCAATAAAATTGTTTTGCATCAAATTGCCGCGTACGATACGAAATGTGAAAGTATTTTTTACAAGGCAGATGTACATCCATTATGCTAGTTATTTCGTGATGTACAGCGGAGAGTCGAACCCCCTATTCCGCAGATGTGCTTAGAAACGCAGCTTTTAAACTATTTGTAGAATATTAGTTTTATAATAGCAATGGTTTTAGTGTCGGTCTATCATCGCTAGACATCTTTTACCATAAAATAATATTTATGATGGGCTGCAAGCTGTAACCAACTTACCGACTTAGAATACATTGTCAAAGACAACGATTACCTATAAAACAGATATGAACGGTACCTATGCACTAACCATATTCCAGTATGAACAGAGTCTGTGAAAGTAAGTTAAAAAATAAATAAATAATGCTGGTCAATTGAAGCGAACAAAGTCAATAACATTTTGTTTCTTGTTTGATAATTACTATTTATAAAGCTGTTTATGTATAAAATTTGTACTTTTTTGTAAGCCTAAAGAAATAAAGTTATTGACTTTTTGAATCCATACAGTACAGCGCAGTCAGCATGAAGCTCCAATCATTCTTTAAAAAAAATGTTATAATTCAAAATTTATAGGTGCGCTGTACCAAATAACGTCACGATTACGTCTCGATACTAATTGTCAATCGGACTCAGGGATCTGTTAACCCGTTATATGTGTGTCTATTCTGTAGGTATTGATACCGCAAAGCCTATAGCCTGTAGGGTATCACTGGTTATGCGGTATCAATCAACATCTCGAGTGGTTGACGGCACTATGCGGGCTGCATGCGCCGCCGCCGGTGGACTGGCCACAGCTGAGCGCACACCTGCCCCAGGTGAGCGACAAGTGGACGTGCGAGGAGGATGGGGAAACTTGGAACATGGAGTAGCTTCTAACCTAAAGCTGGTACTAACCGATGTTGTGGAGCGTGATGTACCATTTTCAGCAAGCATAATACGTTACTATTTTTGCTAATATCCTTCTCGTTGTGAGCAGCTGCTATCCCCGTACATACCTAACTGCATGAACGATCGCTTTGTAACGCGTTATTTTACGCCCCGTTAAGCTCTGCGCACATTATTTCATTTAAATATGGGCTTAAACTTGTTATGAGCTTTAAATTTTACAGCGACTAAATAGTTTCCCACATGCTTCAACGAGTGGACCGCGAGCTGTCTGTCATCTGATGCCGTCAATATGCTATGTTTCAAAATGTTACAGGTTGAAGCCCATATTTTAAGGTACATTTTTATGCTGAGCGGTAACAGTGCGCGTCTGATCTTCATAAACCTTAACCGCCAGTCAGTACCCACCTTACACAAAGCATTTCAAAGTACATATTTCATGAAGAAATTACGTCTGAAAGTTCGTAGAACCGCCCAAGGTTGGACAGCATAAATGAGCAAAGTTCTTTGAAATTGTATTTATAATTTGTTATTGCCACGTTATTAACGTACCTATTGATATTCCATTAGAACTAAACCTATTCAGCAAAATGTTTTACTTATTTCGTTCATAATGTTCAACCGCAGCCAAGCAAGTCTAACCTCCCCTACGCACGATGCGTAGCCTTCCCTTGCATACTAAATACATACAAATACATGTGTGTTCGAAATTCAAACTGATCAGCTGACTACCACAACTCTGTAGAATTCGAAAATGTAATTCATTGATCTGTTTTTGTTGTTCACTAAACAAACTGCCTTCATTGATGGATATTAACGATTCCATCGGATGTTCCTTTTATTAACATTTAATTCAAACACTTGAACTAGACGTAAGCATTAGGTATGTAGGTATAAGAATAAAATTATATTTTGAAGTGCTTTCAATCAGGTTGATTAAGTTGAATTGTTGTCGGAAGCCCATAATTTAGTCCCTACACTGTATTCAGTGCCATATGAGTGACAACCAATAAAATTGATTTTACATCTTTACTAGCTGCTGCTCGGGGCTTCGCACGCGTTGTTTAAGGTTATTTCTATCTCATGGGAACTGATTTATGGTATAAAAAGTATGCCTATGTTACTCTCCATCCTTTCAACTAACTCTATGCCAAAAATCAAACCGATTGGTTGCTTAGTTCGGGCGTGACTATGACTGACAAACAAACACACTTTCGCATTTCTAATGTTAGTATTATATAGTTAGTATAGAAGTAAAACAACATTACAAAAAGAAAATAAAACAATTCCAACTAGTATATACATTTATATCTATTGCCTCAAAATCTAAGCCGTCACCAGAAGGCCGAGTGCCCAGAATGCTGGCAGCATTGCCACGTTAAATGAAAATGCTTATTCGTTGACCGAAATAAAAGCCAGCATTCCGATCACCTGTGGGCTAAATGAGAAGTTTTGTAAGGTCTTTGTTTATTTCGTGTGCCCCAGGACCCCTAGGACCCCAAGGACCTAGGGTTCCTGGGGTCCACCGCAAACGGCTCAAATAGGTAACCTCGATCAAGATTCGCTTATTAGCGATAGGTCCTCTATGTCAGTTTTTGGCATAATATCACACACTACGAATGACGAGTAAAAACTGAACCTAAAGAAAGGTCAAGGTACTTCTGCATTTCAAGGTAAAGTAAAGTAAAGTAAAATCGTAAGTGCCTAGTAAGTAGTTTCGTAAGTTTGATTAGTTTTGAAACAACTTGTGAACGATTTAAAAAACATTTGTTTGTTTGTTACTGTTTGATTAAAGTTTATAATTTTAATCGACGACTTGTGTAAATCAATTGTAATTAAAATACCTACCTACCTTATTTCAAGTCATAAAATACATAATATGCATAGAGCGTTGGACTATAACTTTGACGTTTATTTAAAAGTCTGCCCTTGAAAAGCGCAAACGTGGACCTTTTTGCGAAATTCTCAGGAAGGCAGTTACGTAATGGCTTCTCCATTCTAACCAACGGTCCAGGCACGTGCAAAACAGCTTTGAACAGCTGATTTTGACGGCAGCCGGTTTGTCAGCTGACAGCGATAGTATTTTTGTGAATAAGTCGACTGTACACGTACCTACAGTTACTGGCGAGCACATGGTATCATGTTAAGTGTGTTTCTGTATAAAATTCGTTTTTTGTGGCATTTCATGACGGTGGTGGTCGCGTCAGGAATCGACCCCTGTAACACAACTTGTGGATGCCGTAAGAGTTGACTAAAGGAACCTTCTAGAAGGGGGCAGTTGCCTCCTTCTGTAGGTATAATTTTAACACCTCCATTAAGCAATCGTCAATTCGCCAGGGTAGCGTGGTGATTACAACAACGAGCTGATTATTATGCATTTTATGGATCGTCATAGCTCGTCATAGTCATCTATGATATAATCCTACTAGTACATGGTTTTTGGCGGCTGATGGTTTTTAAATAAAAGCTTGAAAATTGACTTAATTAGAAAATTTATTTATACAATACAATACAAAAATTCTTTATTGTACACGAGAAAATAACATAACAAAGAGACATCACATAAGATAAGTACAATGGGCGGCCTTATCGCTTAGAAGCGATCTCTTCCAGGCAACCTTGGGACGGAAAGAATTGTGCATTTAAGAAAGGCAGGGGGTTTAGGTACCTAAGATTATCTAAAATACGTATATTTATAGAGTTAAAGATTATTACAACTTGGCAATCGCCATTTTTTATCGAGAGACCTCTGAATGAGTCCTTTTGTCTATCATGGACAACATAGATTAGCCATAGACAAACATGTTTATTTTTCAATGAACAATGGTACTGATGTTAATCTAAAATAAAACCTAGCTTTGAGTATGGGACAGATAGTGCTGTATGAATTGTATCTATGTGAATAGCTAGTTTATCATAGGACCTTAAACTTAATCAGGTTAACCTTGATAAATATAATGATAATGCTGATAATGCTAAATCGCTCTTTACCTAACAGTGTGGGTCAAATCAGGGTACCTACTGAAAAAAATGTCTTGTAAGCTAAGTCAGTAAGATTTCTAAAGATTGTCATTAAAACAACGTAAAAGGATTTTACTATAAAAACTATCGTAGTTTGACGAATTCATTACGGATGTAAGCGGGTTAACTACGAATCTTATGTGAGTTTGGGTTCTTCCAACACAAATAAGGTTCGTAGTTAACCCGCTTATATCCGTAGTTAAAGGATTTCTTGATTTCTGAATCGATGAATGAGTTGAAGTGCCACATCACCAACCAACGAGTGTATCAGCTGATTCTGTGAAGGATGTTTTGTCCGTGAATTAGTAAAGGCAAGGAAGGGTCGAATGGTTTCAATGAATGTGCGAAGAGGGACGCGGGACGTCGCTAGTGTGTGCCATTCATTATAATGTATGATGATTGTATCTTTTACTGTTTTATAACGATGAATGGTCGAATGTTATATTATAAATTTGGACCCTGTGTGACGACTTCAAATGTCCAATTCGGCAGCTCTGCTTTTGGAAATCACTCACACTAACATGAATTGATATTTCACTTGGGTTTTATTGGCCTTTCACAAGTTCGAACAGTTTTTATTGATTTATCGATATTATATCAAATTATTACACGGAGACGTTGTCGCTCGGTTCCGCTCATTCGTCAATTGTTTTTCTTCTGGGTGGGTAAGTAGGGATGAGTGAAGAGATGGAAAACACAGGATTAATCACTAGTGTGAAAGGGATAGCAATAACCTCTGTGGCATCTAATTATGCTAAACTTAAATAATACATTTGGCCGAAATAATGTTTCTACAATATTTGTGAATTTAATAGAAATAAAATTATAACGCCTCCAAAAGGTTTAGCAACTGGTCAGCTAGATTTTACGAGTACTAAGATGAAGCAAGCCGTGTGGCTTAGAATTTGCACCACCCCGACTCTTCTCGTGGGTGTCGTAAAAGGCGACTAAGGGACATACACCGGGAGGCGAGCAGCAGCGCCTCTTGCAGAATAGATCTACCACTGAGCTGCAATCCTCAACCCGCATGCCTGGCGTGGCGATTATGGGCACTATCCACCATGAGAAGGCTGTTGAGGTGAGGTTGAGGATGATGGAGCACCCTTTCCCATAACGAAAAGGAGGTGGGATTTTGTCAAACTGCCATATTGAGGTGGTACCTCAACTGAAACTAGCGTCGCCACATATTTTATCTTAATATTACGTTTAATTATTTTTGTTTTGTATAGTTTAAGCAGAGCTTCGAAGTTGCCTGTTACAAAAAAAAACTATTAGATAGACATTAAAAAAAGTTTACATATAATAAACATGTTTATTAACAAAGAAAAATTACAATCCTATAATAGAATTTTAATAAAACGAGTATTTACAATTGAAACAATTGAGCTAACTGCAGACTGTTACATTTAATAGGTACATATCACAAACACACTCCACACAAACTGTGCGATGGATTTTTGAAATTTCGTAGTACGAGTAATAATAAGATAAAACAGGTGGCGGCGCTAGTGTGCATCCGGATACCACATTAAAGCACAAAAAATATTTGATTGGAAAATCGTCCTTACAACTTACATACTTACAGCCTGGAAGAGATCGCTTCTAAGCGATAAGGCCGCCCATTGTACTTGTTTCATGTAATATCTTTTTGTAATGTTCTTTTTCTAGTGTACAATAAAGTGTTTTTTGTAGGTACTTACATGTGCCCCGTTATATTTCGTCACCCGATTAACTTTTTACGTTCAATATTGATAAGAAAACAAAATGGTATTCTTAGCAGAAAATTGCCCAGACAGATAATAACGATTATAACTTTCTTTTCTTAACCCTTCGAGGATTTACTTGAGAGTACATACCTCCCTCCATATTCGCCCTCACGACATTTCATACCTTTTTTAGGGTTCCGTACCCAAAGGGTAAAAACGGAACCCTATTACTAAGACTTCGCTGTCCGTCTGTCCGTCTGTCCGTCTGTCCGTCTGTCACCAGGCTGTATCTCATGAACCGTGATAGTAAGACAGTTGAAATTTTCACAGATGATGTATTTCTGTTGCCGCTATAACAACAAATACTAAAAAATTTAATAAAATAAATATTTAAGGGGGCTCCCATACAACAAACATGATTTTTTTGCTGTTTTTGTAGATAATTGTACGGAACCCTTCGTGCGCGAGTCCGACTCGCACTTAGCCGGTTTTATTTATGCTCTAGCTAGACCATGGATAAATTATTTATAATTATTATATTTCGGTTTACTCACACATTTATAATTTCTAGATGACGTCAAAGAAAACTGTGTCATCCACATATCACCATAAAGAAACAAATACTTCACAAAACTATTAAATAAATGACCTCATTGCGTCATGAACATCATCGTAACAAACACGTGTCGAACAAATGGTACGTAATATTTTCTGTTTTATTTAACGAAATGTTCTCAATAGACAGAGAGACGAATGACTCACAAACGGACTCGTATTTCAACTCTTACAAAATTATCTTTTCAATTCACTTGTAGGTACAAATACCTATCTTTAGAAGCACAAACGAGCGACGATTCTCGTGGTAAGTTGTCAAACAAAATATGTGAGTCTGTGAAACTGGGTATACCCAATCCGATACCCGTATCACCCTGCTTTATCTGCTTTATGTTCATTTTGCACTTCAAAGCTACACATCAATTAATAAGTTGAAGTTGTAGTGACCATTACCTAATTATTTTTATATTGGTAAAAAGATCATTATTAACAAAGAAAATAACAATCAAATAATAGAATTAAATTACAACTAGTATTTACAATTGAAATAATTTACAGGTAGCTCAACTGATCCATATCAATACCAGTCGGAGGCGTTCCCTAGCTGCATCGCCCCGCTGCTGTATAGGTAGCAATGCTGATGCGCTGCGCCCGCCAGATACTCTCAGATAATTTTTTGAAAACCCTGAGTGCCTCGGTACCCCACGATATTCATATATTGGTTGATATTATCGCGTCTGCTGAACCCTGATTTTCAGCAAGTTTTCGAAATTATTTCTATTTTCAAAACAATTACAACAATTACAACAGTTACAACATTCATACATGAATCGTATGAATGCCCATACATTAATTGTATGAATGTTGCTGTCAACAGTAAAATTATACTGACTTTTGAAATATTTAAATAAATTTATTGAACAAAAAATAAAATATGATACAAACATTACATTTCTAAAATCTGTCGCTTGTGGCCTGTTTGCGTTGATCTTTAAATTCAAAGTTCCTTGGCAAACATAACTTGGTTCTCTCATAATTTATAGATCTTATTGTTTAGTTGCTAAGGTTGGTTATGTAATCGAAATTTTGACGTTCGTAGAGGTGACGAATTAAGAAAATATTCGGTTTGAGAATATAGATGTGGAGTGATAGTGCGTGACACATTTCAGGGGTGCTACACAAAATATTCATCTAAATAAATAAATGGGGCTGTTAAAATACTACATTACATACAAGGTAAAATGATAGTATATTCTAAGGTTATTTTCGCGAGAACTCATAATAAAAAACTGTTTTATCCGGATTGATCGCGTATATTTTATATTTTGTTTATAACCTGACGTTTCGGAGGCTTTTCAGCTTCCATGGTCTGCCTGTGACCATGGAAGCTGAAAAGCCTCCGAAACGTCAGGTTATAAACAAAGTATAAAATATACGCGATCAATCCGTTTAAAACAGTGTTTTATTAGGTAAAATGATATTATTTTTGGTCCTCTATATCGTTCCGGGTGTTCTGGCTATTTTCAGTTTATAGTAAAAATAAATCTATGTATTTGTATTATGTCTACCTATCAGACCTATAACACAAATACTGCTAAGCTTGGGGCTAGATAATGCTGTGTGAATAGTCCAACATTATGTATTTATTTATTTCTTACAATACAATACAAAAATGCTTTATTGTACACCATAAAATAACATTAACTACAAAGAGACATCACATAAGATAAGTACAACTTCGTACAAGTTCTTACCAAAGTTCGTACATAATAATATGTATAATGCAGTACCCTCTAAATTTTCTCGCGGTTTCACTGCATTTACGTGCTTAAATCAACTTAACTCTCTATATTTTAATTCTTACGTCTCTATCAAACTTAAGGTATAGTTCAGTTCAGAGAAAAAACTCAACTAAAGTTGAAAAATGTTTTTTTTTTTTTTTAGTTGATTTAAGTGTGAAAATGTACAGTCCAACAAATCAACCGTTTTACGTCTATCCTCTCAAAAAGCAAACTGACAAACATGTATTTAAAAAAGTGAAAATAGATAAAACTTATGTTTTGTAGAGATCGTAGAATGATAACAATTTGAAAATATATTTGTCAGGCTTGTTATCAATACTGTCACAAACATAGAAGAGGCGTTCAATACATGAAAGTGCCAACCCTAATCAATACAGGGTGTTTATTTTGGAGTCGGCCTGCGCTGACGCACCGTGAGTCATCGCCGGTTTAGGTAAACGCACGCCGATGTTTACAGCACTGTAAAATTATAGTAACCGTACTAAATCTTCAAAGGAGAGATAATTATTACCTATTATGTGCGTTTTATTATCCTTTGAAATCTGGCTCTGATATGGAATGATTGTGCATTGTTTCTGGTCTAGGTACTTGGGATAAAACTTTAATGATAATTGGTTTTACGGAATAATATCTGCTTGACTGATTGAGTCCATACAACAGAACAGGGCAGGGATCACATAAACATGTGGATATAAAATTTTTATGTTTTCAGTATTCCTGAACACAATCAACCAGTAGTACTAACCAGTAGCGAGTAGGTAAGTAATTGAGCATTGTGTAAGCACTGACAGATTTGGAAGCATTACTAATGTCAGCACGTGCTACAACCAGTTTAATAAGTAGCCGCAGCTGCGGATACTAATCATCTACCACTAAATAGTACTTGAAATCGTTGCAAATATTATTAACTACTGGCCTCGGCGGACGCGGCGTAAGAATTGACCCCGAAAACTAAGCCCGTGTATGTCGTTGAATCAACTAAGGGAATCTACCAGAGGAAGGGCAACAGTTTCTTCCTGTGTAGTTTTAACAAATCTACTACGATTACCAATCCGCTTAGCAAGTTGTTTTGGGAATGCATGCTTAGCAGCATGCAGTAGGCATGTTTGCTGACAAAGATAATATGATTTATAACAAGCTATTAGATAATAAAATTGTATAATTGCTATTTCAGTATTATCGTTAATAGTACAATAGTAAACACTTTGATATCAAAAAACGTAGTATGTATTCTTAGTTTATTTATTATGTTGTTGACCAGATTGACGCAGGGCCGACGTGAACGGCAAGCAATAATGTCATAAAAACCCAGCTCTGGGTACTCAGCGATTGATGATAATTAATCATATTTATTCTACTCTGATTTTTGGGGGTGTCTGTAAGGATAGGTGTACAATATTTTAAATATATAAATAAATTGGACGTGAGTGAGTTATAATAAAAAGCATTTTCAAGTGGCGCCATTAAAATACTAGTGATTATTTCATGGTGGGTACAGAGTACAGACCAAGGGAACGAAAGCGAGCGAATGCAAACGCGTGGGATTCGACGATCGGTACGTTCGTGCTTTGATGTAGCGACAGCCGCCGGAGCACGGCCGAAGGCGAACGAAGGCCCTTGATTAGGCGCTTGCTTTCGCCATGACGACGTCCACACTGGTTTTTTTGCGTTCGTTGGTAGGCTTCGCTCGCTATCGCTCGCTTGGTCTGTACCTGGCACCACACTTCTGCTTAATTCAGTAGCTCTCAAAATGATAAAGGGAACAGGTAAAAATATAAGAATATAATAATTAAATTAAAACTAGTATTTACAATTGAAACAATTGAGCTAACTGCAGACTGTTGTAAACAATCTACAGTTAGTAGTACAGTTATTTGATTGTAATATGTGTGTAGTTTTCTATGTGTACTCGTTTGGGTACGGTGGGCGTAAATGGGTTAACCCATTTGATGAATGAAATTAAAAAAACAAAGTATACAAAGTATAAGATATTTACTTCGTATTTACTTTCAACCGATGATAGTATCAGACTACAGCGCGGTTAGAAAAAATTGCAAAAATAAAATATTCGTTTACACTTAGAATAATAAGCGTTTACATAGTTAATAAGACATTATCTGCTAAACAGAGCACACCTGCAAAAACTGTACGCAACTATCCCTTTGGCAACACATTAGTTATAGCAACGGCTGCGCCGTCCCGTGCTATCTATGTAAGTCCAAATTACGCACTATTATACAGAATTATACTATCGACACGATCATGAGTGGAAATGCACATTCTAGTAATTGCCGCTAACTACCACCTTTCTAATGTAAGAACGTTTTAGTATTGGAAATAGTTTGCATACATGGTACCTATTATGTTTTTCGTAGGGTGGACACCAAAAGAAAGGAGTGGTTTTTCGTCAGTTGTCAAGAGAACTTTGGCGCTTTCGCTCAAAAGTCAACAACCACGAGAAAATATATAGATGGATAAATAGATCATGCTATATTTCATAACGCAAAACATAAAGTACAAAAAAAATGCGGTCTATGACTAACTATAAACTCGCAAAGTTTTACTAATCTAGAAAAAACAAGATCTAAATAATGATATGATACCGTTTTCTACACTTACATTTAAATAGCCAGAGAGACCAATACATAAAAAAGTTTTTTTTGCGCCTTCCTGACGATCTTCCGAGGACGTCCGCGAAGACTGGTGCGGCAGCAAATCTGACCAAGGATCTCGAGGCACAAACATGCAGATCTTGACAGACCTACGCATATGCTCCCCTTTGGAGTTGGGCGTCTGGTCGAAGCGACACGTGACCCGAGAGCAATGCAGCCAGCGTTTAAGGGACGCTTCCGACCGATTGGTATTGATATGGATCAGTTGATCAACCTATAGATTGATTGATTGACTTATAGATTGAAAAGCCTCCGAAACGTCAGGTTATAAACAAAATATAAAATATACGCGATCAATCCGGTTAAAACAGTGTTTTATTATCAACCTATAGATTATTTGCAACAATCTGCAGTTAGCTCAATGGTTTCAACTGTAATTTTCTTTGTTAATCATTTTTTTTATCGTTGATCATTCACAACTCGATCTCTTATCTAGTAGTAACGAGCTATATCATTTATAGTGAAAAGTGAGGAGTATTCAAATTCTACAATATTCACCTTGCAGTAATGTCTAATTTATTTATCTTCGGGCAGATGTAAAGTTGTACGCAAGGTTGATTCGTATATAAATAAATTCATAGGTGTCATGGTACGTCTGTCTGTCGATTGGATTACCTTGTTAAATACTTTATTGGTGCTATCTTCCATGCACGCAATAACGACGCGACGACGACGTCTAGGTCAATTAAATAAATTATTTTATTCAGTTACTGTGTCGGCAAATTAAATAAAGAAATGAAGTTACGATGACTGTTTGCTTGTTTGTTTTTTAGTTTATAATAATATAATTTCTTTATTCAGACAACTTAGTCTATTTTGTTAGTAAACTTAGGGCTAGGGGGTTAATACTTAATGCTAAACACGGATTTTGTTCTCTGATGTAGGGTATACATCAGAGGACAATAAAATTTGTTTGATATAACATTTAGGATGCTGTTGCTGCTCCCGCGGATTCTGCTGAGCAGTGAGGCTGTCTTTTTGCGCCATAATGCGTCGAAAGAGTCGGTACGAGCTTCGGCGAACATACCTGACGCACTGCTGTTTAACGCGCTACTGTTTAATGCAGATGCCTGTTTTACTAATATACCGACTCACATAATACTGAAAACTGATAACTGATAATATTTCGATATAGTATTTTTGCTAGTTTCATTGCTTGCAATTTAATTTTGCGTGCGAAGTGTGTTGCCGAGATTTTCTCCATACAAATTGCCAATTTCGCCACCCTACCTTAGAGTTTCGTATCAACTTTCCAATAATGTAGGTTTAGACTTGCAACATAAAATAGGTAACCTGAAGAGGCGACCGGTCATCGAATTGTATATTTATTTGTTTGGTTTTATCCTACTCAATTTACCCACATCTACTAATGTCAATAGCAAATATATGGAAGCAGTGATGTAACTCCGCCCTTATGTATGACACACACGCAAAAGTTTATTTCCCTTCCACGTAGGTAGAAGGCAGGTGAAATCTCAGTTCAAAATCACAGCAAAATTAATCAAACACGCTGTAACTTCCCGGGGCATAATAAAATAACGAAGACGAGAATCTCATACGAAATCACTTAGTCGTACCGTAGATTTTAGCAACTTCACCCCATCCGAACTTCAAAATTACTTCCTCTGAAAGACTTCATACATTCTTGTGAGGGTGTATGTTAGGTATTGTATGGGAGGTCGTAAGGGACAACTTGGAGTTATTAATATCAACTTTGAATAGAACGCCCGACATCATTATTGGTTACTGTTTATATAGGCCGGTCCTTTGAGCACGTTCACAATAGAGCACTCGGAGGGAAACATTTTGCAAGTGATTGACGCAGTTTGTAACTTAAATTTCAATGATTCTTGATGAAATTCAGATAATTATAAGTGCTACCTAATCTGCCCATGGACGTATCTCTTAAGATTTTAATAACAACGTCAATTGAAGTAGTAACTTCTTACCTACCCATAAAATGAAACAACGATCGAATCGGCGGGGGCCAAAGCTTTATCACCAAGTGTAAATAATTTTAATAATGTTCTCCTTGATAATGATAACTAAAAAAAACTATGTGCTTTATTTACATTTCGCTATGCAGAGAACCCAAAGTTTTCATCGACTTTACCAAATGGCAAATCCCATTTCGCTTCGACGAATGTTTTTCCCCCTCCGACACAACCTGGATTTTATTCCTCAATATCCAAATAAAGAAGGATAGTTATAGTCTGAACACGTCCCGTCACCTCCGAATCCTAGTTCTGGTGAGCCCTTCAATTTGTGATGGATGACGCCATCGGTCTTGCCTCCGCATTGTGCGATACAGTATTTTTCAGAAAGCTTTTTTATAGGCAACATAAAAAATCCTTTTTGGCTCTTACTGAGATGAATATAGGGAAGTGTTTATTGGAACCGGCATCATCATCAGAAGTGCTTTATGTTGGGTATACTAAAGCGGGTTATGGACAGGTTTGCGGCATGGCATACAGGATATAGCTTATTTTTAGTGATTCCTAAAACACTCATTCTTCTGTTTTATCTGTCTGTTCTAGAGATAAAATTATAATCAGACTTCGAAACAGTGGACAGCAATTCAAATAATACTTAAAACGCTCCAGGTAAAGCACGGAGAGGTAACAAAACCAAAGATTAAGTCTATACTTTACGTCGAAAGAGCTGATATCCATGGATTTGATGACAAAAAATGATGTAGGTAGTAATCGGATTTGTGCAGTGGTTCCCTGGCAGGGAACCACTGCACAAATCCTTACTGTTATCTGCTGACGAAAACCGCAGTCGTTACTCTACTACGTTTTCTCTATCTTTTACAACTTATCAAGACGCCTGTTTCCATTTTCCATGGCTTCTCTGCACATATTGACAGATATGGAATAGCGGCCAGCGGCCTATAGCTACAGAGCCTACAGCGGATAAAAGCGGCACTAAGCGGATATTGCCATGGCTCGGCAATCACTGATTTCCGCTTTTCCGCTACCAATAATTTTTGCTGTTTGCTTTTTATATGCAACGATACTATAGAAAATACTTCTGACTTTTTCTAGTTTTACACGGATATTCGTTATAGATGGAAGCTCTATAGGCATAATGTGATTTAACTACCAACATTCAGATAATTTAAGCACAGTAATGCTGTTAGGCTGCAGAACAGAAGCAGTTTCAGTTATAATTAAAAAGAATAGCGGTTCAAAATAAAATCATTAACACTTTTCTTACACACTCGTGTAGATGTAGAGTAGAAAATGTCTCATAACAATGTTAATTATCGTATCGGAGGGTGTAAAAGGGACGTTTCATCCCCGTTTGTTTTTGATGTTAGCGCACCAAAGGAACGTATTTCGTAATGCCGAATTTAATTTAATGATCATTAAACCGCGGAACTTGGTACTGCGGTATATCAGCTCTGTGTTGTTGTCTGTTTCACAATATCAGGTGCTGAGTTTTTGTAAAATAATGGTCATTGCTTACGATTTCGACTGAACGAAATACAAAAAACATAATTTCAATAAAACCACTAAATGCATGACACATCAAATTAATAACATAAGAAAAATTCAAACTTCAGAGATAAATGACGTGGTAAGTATTTAAGAAGAAAAAGAATGGCCAGTTTGAATACTGTTAAAAATTTAAAATCTATTTTTGTGGTTTAAATTAAAATTAAAAGGAAAAAAGTCTAGCTTTTTGCTCTATTTCGTATGTTTCGTTTTGTAATAGCGTCTATAGTTTTGATACCCTCCTGATTTTTTTTTGTTAATAGGAAAGTGTGCCCGTAGGTAGTAGGTAGAATTCCGGACGAGCCCATCACAATAGGCCTTCAACGTTATTCTACCCTCCCGTTATCTCGCTCCTCCATTATCAATGGTATATTTCACCTTTCGTCTGTTGTACCGTGCTTTTGTTCTCACGCATTATTCTCTGATGATTTACGAAGCAATTAACGCCAATTTATTGTATTTATCTAAACTCGATTTTTGTTTAGATTTTGCCGATGGTTGGGCTGATATTCGGTTAGGGATTGTTTGCCAACAATCATGAAAAGGGGCTGAAATTTCTTGTCATTGATGCTGGTGGGGGAAAAAGCTTTCATCTTCAGCAATTTTCAACCCACTACTGGGATTAAGCCTTCCCTTATTTATACCATTTGTCCCTTTTTGCGTCAGTGTGTGCACCCGGTCTTTCCATCCTACCTATAAATATATGGGTAGGAACCTACTTCCAACCCTTGGCGCATATATGCACGTTCTTATTCCTGGAGCGGGTGGGCACCATTGCCATTATCTATAATTATCATATTTCATCTAAAAAATCTATTGTTCTGTTCGTTTAAGACTGTATTAGATGCCCAGTTGTTCCTGTTGAGAAGAAGTAACAAAACCTCTTGCCTGTTTACTCTCTCGTCATTTTAAAATAATTCATTTGCATACTATGAAAACAAAGTATCAAACATCTTTGAAAATCTCAAGTTCCTTGAAGCTTACAAAGTCTACTAATTATCCATAACTTATTAATTCCTTAAAGCCATAGAAAATCTTGACTAATCGATTTCTGAAGGTGCTACTAACCGTGACATGGGTACTGCTCCTCATAGATTCCGAGACTATGGTTTTTTTTTGTTAGGTATAGTGCTAAACCCGCACTCTGGGTATCTCTAAGAAAGCAAAGGCAACACCTCTCGTCAAACGAATCAAATGTAACTTTGGTCGTTGAGCAGGTTTGGTTAAACTGTAATGTTACCCCTGTAGGTGGAGCCACCGGCGCTATAGTCCGTAAGAGGTCCCAAAGATTTTCGGTTGAACCGACTAAGGGTTTCGTGGCTTAGTTGGTTAGAGCACACCCTTACTGAGGGTGGGGC
Organism: Eupithecia exiguata; assembly: GCA_947086465.1. Classification (NCBI taxonomy): domain Eukaryota; kingdom Metazoa; phylum Arthropoda; class Insecta; order Lepidoptera; family Geometridae; genus Eupithecia; species Eupithecia exiguata. Next base: position 2,465,769 of record OX352241.1, on the reverse strand, counting down.
GCGGGTTCAAATCCCGCCGAAACTGATAATTTTTGGGACTTATTTCATTTCTTAGATTCCGAGACGTTTGGAAGAACGTGAAAATTCTTGTATGTTGCTATGCACCAAATTGTTCACATATGTAGCTACGATCGTACCTACCATACATCCTTCGGCGCGGTCCTCATACGTCCTCACTGCACGCTGTCTCCAACCAAATGCAAGAAGCGCACGACGCCGCGAAATATTTATATGGACATATATTTATACATACCTCGTCCCGCGCACGCCCCGCTTTCTTCAGTACTCGGTCACGGCGTGCGCTCTCTTCTAATTGGCCGATATCTCGTATCTTGCTCGCCGGACGTACACCCATGGACAATGTAATATAGTGCATAGATATATTTATTTCCTTGAATAAAGAGACAACTTTTCCCACTTTCACATTGGAGTTTCTATCTATATTAAGAGCCTCAATCCGCCAGGCAGGATCCCTACAATTGGTGACCCCGAAAAGAACACATATTAATAAGAAGAAAATGGACAATGAGCAAGAGCCAGCAGTACAAGCAACTCCAGCAGCGTGCATTCCTCAAGAACTGGCCCAAATCAGTCTTTCAATGCGAATCCCACCATTCTGGAGAGACAAACCAAGACTTTGGTTCATCAGCTTTGAAGCAGTTACAAATGATTTGAAGAAAGGGCAAGCTCAACTCGCTCAAATGGTCATAGCAAAATTGGAGAAACAAGACATCGAACAAATCGCAGACTTACTCCAAAACCCACCAGCTACGGATCAATACAACACCCTGAAGAATCGCCTAATCTCGTCGTACGAAGAATCAGACAGCCGGCAGCTACAGAAACTACTGACAGATATAGAATTAGGAGACCAAAGACCTACTCAACTTCTTCGCCGAATGAAAACCCTAGCCGGAAACAAAGTTCCAGATTCTACGCTGCGAATGATGTGGACGAACCATCTTCCTCCTCACGTCCGTTCTGTATTGGCAGTTAGCGAAACATTCAGCACGCAAACAGCACTCGACGAACTCGCGCTTCTTGCAGACAAGATGATGGAATGTAGCCCCAGTTCTCAAGTCGCAGCCGTTGAGCATACTTCACCCCAAACGCAGAATCCTGACACTCAGTTCCTCGTGGAAGAAATACGCAAGTTATCCCTCGAAGTCGCCGCCCTTAAGAACAACCAACAAAATCAAAATTATAGAAGATCTTACCAACGAAATCGCTCATTCAACAGGCAAGATGGAAACAGCAGATCAAGGAGTCAGACCCCATCACCCTTTTGCTACTACCACCGCCGATTCGGTGCAGAAGCCTACCGCTGCACAACACCATGCTCTTTCAAGAAAGAAAATCAGAAGTCGGAAAACTAACTGCTACGCTGGATGAGGCGGGCCCCGGCGTACACGACCACTCCTACCGCCTATTCGTCACTGATAAAAAATCAGGACTACAATTTCTCATCGACACGGGAGCCAACATCTCAGTAGTACCGCCGAGAAAAGGACAACTGCCGAAACCACTAAACTTTCAACTCTACGCCGCTAACAACACGACAATTCCAACATACGGAGAAAAAACCATAGAAGTCGACTTGAAGTTAAGGAGGCCTTTCAAATGGACTTTCATTATAGCTAAAGTCGGTAAACCCATCATCGGAGCTGACTTCCTAGAACACCACCAACTCATCGTCGACATCAAGAACAGAAAACTCATCGACGGAAAAACAAGCCTTGAAGCAACTTCTTTCGTCCGAGCCACCAACATACCTACAGTTCGCAGCATCGACATACAAAAATCATATCACGACATACTAGCGGAATTTCCCGGAACTACAAGACTCACTTCTATGAACTTAACTCAGAAACAGAACGTCGAACATTTCATCGAAACTACTGGACAACCACTTCACTGCCGAGCCCGCCCAATTGCACCTCATCGTTACGACCAAGTTCGAAAAGAATTTCAGAATATGATTGAGCAAGGATTATGCCGCCCAAGCAAAAGCCCATGGGCGTCGCCTCTTCACATCGTGCCAAAGAAAAATGGGGATCTACGAGTATGCGGAGACTACAGAAGACTAAACGCCATCACTATTCCAGATCGTTATCCTATTCCAAGAATCAAAGACTTCACTTTTCAACTATGTAACAAGAAAATGTTCAGCACCATCGACTTAAATCGCGCCTACCAACAACTTAGAGTGCGTGAAGAAGACATAGAGAAGACCGCCATCATTTCTCCCATGGGGCTTTTTGAATTTCAGAGGATGTGCCCAGGCTTGAAAAATGCGGGCCAGACGTTTCAGCGATTCATTCATGAAGTACTCCAAGGACTCGACTTTGTTTTCGCATTTATTGACGATCTACTCATAGCCAGCCCGGACGAAGAAACTCACAAAAACCACCTGCGCACAGTTCTAAGAAGATTAGAAGACAACGGCATCACAATCAATCCATCTAAATGTGTACTCGGCAAATCAGAAGTCAAGTTTCTCGGTTTCACCGTAAACCAAGAAGGTATCAAACCGCCTGAAGAAAAAGTGTCTGCAATTTGTAACTACATCAAGCCCAAGACAATAGAAGATCTACGACGTTTCCTAGGCATGATAAATTTCTACCGTGAACACATACCCCAAGCCGCCCAGATGCAAGCACCACTACATCTGTACCTACACAACGCCAAGAAAAAAGACAAATCAATCATCGCCTGGACTGACGCTGCAAACAAATCATTCGAAGCATGTAAAGTTGCGATCCAAAATGCAGCTTTACTTGCCCATCCATCTCACGATGCCACACTGGCCATCTTCAGCGATGCATCAGACCTATCCGCGGGAGCCGTGCTTCAACAGTTTATTAATCAAAAGTGGCAACCACTCGGCTACTTTTCAAAGAAATTCTCTGACGCCCAACGTAACTACAGCACATTCGACCGAGAGCTTCTAGCTATCTACATGGCAATCAAGCACTTCAGGAAAATATTCGAAGGAAGAAGTCTAATCATATTCACCGACCACAAACCACTCACCTACGTGCTCCAGAAATCACCGTCAGCCTCAGAAACATCACGCCGAGCGAGACAACTTATTTTTATCAGCGAGTTCACCACAGACATACGTCATGTCAGCGGAAGCCAGAACATCGTAGCCGACGCACTAAGCCGAGTACCTGTCGAAATTATCACCTGCCCTACATCACTCAACTACGAGAAGATCGCAGAAGAGCAAGACAGAGACCGAGAAAATATCGATAAGCTTGCATCTCAAAGCAACTTATCGATAAAGAAAATCGCATTACCCAATTCAAGAAAAGCTATTTACTGCGAAACCTCAACATCTTTCGCCCGGCCGTATCTACCAGAAAACTTTCGACGACAAGCATTCGACGCACTACATAGCATCAGTCACCCGGGTGTTAGATCAACACGAAAACTCATCAGTGAAAAGTTTTTCTGGCCGTCAATGAACACCGAAGTGGTTTCCTGGGCCAAGCAATGCATCCAATGCCAGCGGTGTAAAATTCAACGACACACTGCGAGTAATCTAAGTACTTTCCCGCCAACGGAAAGATTTCAACACGTACATATCGACATCGTCGGCCCGCTACCTACATCGCCACAAGGACATCGCTACCTAGTCACCATGATCGACCGCGCGACTAGATGGGCCGAAGCTATACCTACAGACGACACATCAGCTGAATCAATAGCGAAAATCTTCTACGAAAATTGGATATCACGATTCGGCTCGCCGAGAATATTGACCTCCGACCAAGGAAGAAACTTCGAAAGTCGTCTATTCATCAAACTGCTTAACACCTTCGGAACCGAACGAACTAGAAGCAGCCCGTACAACCCGAAAGCAAACGGAATGATCGAACGTTGGCACCGCTCCCTCAAGACGGCACTCAAAACTCGACTATCTCAACATTCATTATGGATCGACGAGCTACCTACAGTGCTATTGGGACTTCGTGCCGCCGCACGCACTGACACAGGCGTCAGCGCCGCCGAACTTACCTACGGCTATAATCTACGACTACCATGTGATTTCTTCACGACACCATCATCCGCATCACCACCACCCGATCAAGACATGGACTCCGACTTCGTGAGCCGCCTACGCGAATCTATCAACGCCCTAAAACCAGCGCAACAAACATTATCGCACGGAAACAAGCGAACAATATTTGTTCATGAAGACCTACATACCTGCAAACAAGTTTTCGTCCGGAACGATGCTGTTAAGAAACCGCTCCAGCCCACCTACGATGGACCCTACACTGTATTAGAACGCAACGAAAAAACATTCAAGCTACTATTCCCAGAAAGAAGATCACCTGTTATTTCTATCGACAGACTCAAACCGGCCTACACAGTAAACGAAGAGACACATGATAACTCTTCAGCTAGCCAGCAAGATACTACAGCATCACCCCCAGCGGTTATTATGACGCCTGCGCCTATTACATCAAGCTTAATGCAGTCAAAGAAAACGCGCTGTGGACGAGAGATCAAGCCTCCGGTACGCTTTCGCTAGGGAGGGAGTCATGTAGCTACGATCGTACCTACCATACATCCTTCGGCGCGGTCCTCATACGTCCTCACTGCACGCTGTCTCCAACCAAATGCAAGAAGCGCACGACGCCGCGAAATATTTATATGGACATATATTTATACATACCTCGTCCCGCGCACGCCCCGCTTTCTTCAGTACTCGGTCACGGCGTGCGCTCTCTTCTAATTGGCCGATATCTCGTATCTTGCTCGCCGGACGTACACCCATGGACAATGTAATATAGTGCATAGATATATTTATTTCCTTGAATAAAGAGACAACTTTTCCCACTTTCACATTGGAGTTTCTATCTATATTAAGAGCCTCAATCCGCCAGGCAGGATCCCTACACATATTTTAAAAGTAGGTAGGTACAATGAAGCACCAAAAAGATATGTCAGTTATCTTACGGCGCGGACCCACGTCCAAAATAAGTAATCTAAACATCTAGGTAATTAAATTCGTCTGTATAATTCACGAAAGTGGCAGCACGTCAACGCCCAAAACTCCCTAATTGATTTCTTAAGGAGCAATTCGTCACCTCGCGATCAAGTGACCAAATCTACTTACAGTAAAAACTAAGCGGGTTACCGGGTCGTTGACTTTAGGGTACGGCGACAGATTGTGGCCCACCTGATTAATTACCTACTACTGCGCTTTTTGCTGGCTGGCATTTTGGGTGCTTAGGAGTTAAGAGCCTTATTTATAATCCAATTTGATTTTCAGAAACTACAACATTTAGATAAGCCTAGGATTGGCAAACATTATTTTGGCTTTCGCATACTAATTATTATTATTGCAAAAAATTATCTGATCGTCTGGTCGAAGCGACGCGTGACCCGAGCTGGTGAGTATCTGGCGCAGCGCATCAGCATTGCTATACAGCAGCGGGGCATATGCAGCCGCGTCTTGGGCGCGCTTCCGACTGGTATTGATATGGATCAGTTGAGCTTCCTGTAAATTGTTTGCAACAGTCTGCCGTTAGCTCAATTGTAAATACTAGTTTTGATTTAATCCAAATTTCTTAATCCTACTGTTTATTTTAGTTTTCCCGAACACATTTTATTACTAAAGAAAATACAATAATAATTACAACTAATATTTACACTTAAATCTATTTTCTAAAAATCTAAGCCGTCACCAGAAGGCAAAGTGCCCAGAATGCTGGCAGCATTGCCACGTTGAATTTAATAATAATAATAATAATAATATATTTATTTATTTAAAAAAAATTGTTACATGTTAAAGTTTATAGTATCTTAAATCCTAATTTAGGTTTATGTAGACACTAGAGTTCTCATCAATACATATACTTAATTCTAATTTCTACGCTAGTAGTTAGTGCGGTGGGCATTCACGCACACAGGCACAATGACTTCACCGTCCGTCCGCTACATTGTTCGGCAGCCGCACACAGGCGATCCACCAATCACGCGCGAGCAGTGATCCCACTGCGCCTGAGTTCAGCTACAGGATGCTACTTTTTCCTAATTAAATTACTTGTGTGAATGAGTGATGCTCGATAAATAAAAAGTGATTGAATAACAGATCTTAAGATAGGTAGTATTTTGTTAATACGTTTTTAATATTTTTTTGGTTGATTTTATTTTTTGTTTCCATTGGTAGATTATTTATAAGATAAGGAATTAAGTGTCGAGAGGTCCGATTGCCATAGAAGTTATTAGTTTTTGGTATGTTTAGTTTTTTCTGTGTTATGCTTCTAGTAGCTATAGTGTGGCTTCTGAGGATTTGAATGTCAGAACGAAAGTACTGTTCTATAAGTAAGTTAAATTCCACTTTTTTATGAATTGACAGCACACCGCAGTGTTTAAATAGTCCATTAGGATCGCCTGCGTACTTTGTTTTTATTTTAATTATTTTTATTTTAATGGCAATGCTAATTCGTTGACCGAAATAAAAGCCAGCATTCCGATCACCTGTGGACTCTATTAGGAGTTTTGCTAGATCTTTGTATATTCCATGTGCCCCAGGACCCCAAGGACCTAGGGTTTCCACCCCAAACGGCTCGAATAGGTAACCTCGGTCGAGATTAGCGTATTTCCGCCGTTTGAGGGACTCCGCTGATGTTGCTGCGGAGCCGGCCCTTACTGATGTCCCTGCAAGATGAGAAGGTGCTAGGGTATCTACACAAGTGGCATCCCAAACTAAAGGCCGACCCATTTTCCAAGGAATCAGAGTCATACCGTCAGGCCTTTTACCATCATCTCGCATTAGGCCACGTGGTTCGAGAGTAGCTGCCATACTGACGCTGGTAAAAGCCCGACGGATGATGTCATTAATTGAACTATGACGGGACACACGTCCTGCACTAGAGACACATGCCAGTGCATGGTGACCGAACTTATCAACGGTTTCACCGCACTGGCAACGGTGTGCAACTAGACAGGGAGAACCTAAACGCAAAGAGGTGGCCACCCGAAATGTGTTATTGTCTAAAAGGGTACCTAGATTTTTAGAAGGCAAAACATATAACCAAAGTCCTGATTCCCACTCGGAAACGGCAAGTAAACGAGCGCGTTCTGATGAGCTGGTAGACGTATTAATAAGGTTTTTCCGTACCAACTCACATAGCGGCTCATCCCACAGTCTCTGAGAAGAAAGAACTTTGGGCATATTAGTGCTAGGACAGGCTATTTTCCAAGACGCAGTTTTGATTTAATTCTATTATTTGATTGTAATTCAGTATTTCAGTATTCAGTATTTTATTTATTGCATTCATACAGTCAGGTCTTAGTAGTTAGGTGAGTGTTCATAAAATGTTCACAGTATGTACCCATTTAGGGTGTTGCAATGGAAGACAGGCCAGGTTTCATGCCTTTCTACTTATGATGTACTTACTTATTATTAATGCATTCAATACCTATTAAAAAGATTACGAGTCGCTAAATTTATCATTGAAGAAATCGTCAAGTGTAATTTTGAGTTAACTGCGGACTGTTGCAAACAATCTACAAGTAGCTCAACTGATCCATATCAATACCAGTCGGAAGCGTGCCCAAGACGCTAGCTGCATTGCCCCGCTGTATTAGCCATGCTGATGCGCTGCGCCAGAAACTCACCAGCTTTTGGGTCACGCGTCGCTTCGACTAGGCGTCAGATAATTTTTTGAAAACCAATTTAATAGGCATAATTAATAGGTAATATTTTTACTAGAATGCATGATGGTTGTTAGTAGTTTGAACATATTTCGATTGATTATGGCAGTTTTCTGAAATTGCCCAAACAGGGTGTATTTTTAATACCATTTTGTTATATTAAAATATCTTTTTTCATTTCATAAATTCTTAAAAATTCTCTGATAATATAATTATATTATATCTTAAAGAATCTATGTTTATTTATGTATCTGAAATCTAAAAGAAGAGGCCTAAATGTCCACACATTAGTACAATTGTCTTTAAATGATTACGATTGGTTGAATTTTAAAACAAAAACAAAGGAGTGTATTGAAAGCTTAAAACTTCCTCATAATAACATAAGCCATTTGAGAAACCAAAAAGTAGAAATCGACCGTAGTTTCGGTCATTTCGTTTGACTCATCAACACGTGCACATACAAACTCATTAGTATATTAATAGCTAACGAAATCGCGCAGTTTCGGTTAGAAGGAGACGCAAGATACTGAAATTATGACTCATTTGAAGTACTTAGGTAGATTTGAGTCATGTTGTGTAGGTACCTTCTCAAATAATCTATTTAATAGGCAGGTAGGTAGGTACACTCATCGACAACAATCGCCAAAATGGTAACATAAAAAAAGTTATTAGGTGTAGGTAACGAAAAGATCCATACTATAAACGTGTATTTATATATGTATGTATGTACATAAAAAAAAACTTAAAACGACGTCAGTCTCCATAGCATTTATTATGTTTCCTTGTATGTTTCCTTGCTTGTCAAACTAGGATTAGATCTCAGAGACATAGAATTCAAATTTTTTCTGTGGTTTATCGTGAAAACACACTTTAATTAATTTCTAAGGACTTATTGTCCCCTCTCCCCTATTTTTATCAACCCAAGCTGTAAGTACATTACTACAATAATTTTGTAAAACATTAAACTTATATCTCGTACAAAAACATTCGCGTGCTCCCAAACTGTTATTCAAAACCGCAATTTTTCAGTTTCAAACTTTGATAAAATCACCTCATAAATAACTCTGGATAAACTATTTCGCTGACTGTACGCGGTGGTTGTAATAAAGTTGATCTAAATGATTTATGCAGTGTTACCAACTTTTAACCAATGTTGTGCTATGACGCTTCCGACATGTTTAGTGAAGAAATATGGAGAAATTTGATTAGCATACGCGTCTACCGCTAATCACGTCTCCCCAAACAAGGGGGTTTTAGCCATAATAGAGTATAAGTATCTAACTTAAAGAAGCTGATTATTTCCATTTATATTGATTTAAAATATATCTGCATATTTATTTTTGTATCCTTTGATGTTTTTTTTTGTGAAATTTATTCATTGAAAAGTAGTTAAGAATACATTTTGAGACTCAATTGCAAAATATCTGAACGTGACGTCACCAAATCACTTTATTGTTATGAAGCTTGCGGGATATCTTTTTTGAGTTCCGTACCCAAAAGATAAAAACGGGACCCTTTTACTAAGACTACGCTGTCCGTCTGTCACCAAGCTGTACCTCATGAACCGTGACAGTTTAAATTTTCACCGATCATGTATTTCTGTTGCCGCTATAACAACAAATATAACAAACGTGATTTTAATATGAATTAGGATTAGATTTATAATAACTTACCTGATAACATCAAAAACTGCTTATCAATGCAATTGCACATATTTCGGAAAAGATTAAAACAACAAGTTTATGACCAAATCTGTTAAACAAACGGTACCAAATATTACTCTAAAAAATATTAAAAACTAAAACTTAACCTACTAGCTAACTGCCTATGTACCTATTACAATTATAATATTGTATAATAATTTATTTATTTATTTTATTTTATTTTACAATTTTAAGAAAACTTACAGCTAGGCTTTTTACAATATGGTGTTAGTATAAGTATGCTAACATGCATGAGGTATGCATGATCAGCTACTTGAAGGCTAATTACAAGTTTCCACTTATAGGTTTTTTATACAAAATCAAATGTGAGAGTTAGTAGACGACTATAAGTAATAAGAAAAATATGAAATTTAAAGACACCTGCTTATACATATAAAAAAGTTAAATTTAAAATAGAATTAAAGATTAAAACGGTAGTACTATACATATAAGTAATATGCTCACTACATTAAATAACTATTATGTATGCTACTTAAATATTAAAGTTTATTAGGTAGTTCTAATACTGCCCAGAAAAAAAGTATCGTTAATAACTTGTTAATAAAGATAGTAAGCTTAAGAATAATGTATATACTTTCTCATTTATAAGTTAACTACAATACAATACAAAAACACTTTATTGTACACCAGAAAAAGAACATTACAAAAAGACATTACGTGAGACAAGTACAACGGGTGAACTGTGTTCTTTTGGGAAATAAATTCTATAAACTGGATTAGGATTCCCAATAAAGCTTCTTTTCGAACAGGTCAGCACGGCTCTACGATGCTCTTCCACCGTAAGTTGATAAATATTTTAATGAGCTAGTTTTAGTTACGTCCCGCTTCGTTTATTTCATTGTTATTGAAACTTTTACTACCTGTGTGATAATGGCTGATATACTATCTTTTTAACGGGATGGCTTATATAAGGGAGTCATAAAAGGCAATAAAAATTAAAATAACAAAACATTATGGTTTATAGCGAGCTTTAGTAGTGTTTTGTTTTTGGTTATAATCATAATTTTAGGAAAACAATACGATTTTTTTTTACTTTAGCTATCGTATATCATCATGATTAAAGCTATGCCTGATTTTTTCAACCGATTTTTAAAAGATAAAGATATATTTATTTGACTCAACAAGAACTGCACAGACAAACACAAACAAGATAGGTAAAATTCAAAATTGAGGAGATGTAAAAGAAGACATATCTCATGCAGTATTTTTTTTTATCACCATAAAATATCGCCTACCCGACTCGCGCTTCACTAGTTTTATTTATTCCCATCTAAAACCACTTCCACACTAATATTGTAAAGAGGAAAGATGTATTTGTTTGAATTGAATAGGCTCCGAAACTACTGGACCGATTTGAATAATTCTTTCACCATTAGAATCCTACATTATCCCTGATGAACATAGGCGAAAGAATCTATCAGTGCGAAGCCGGGGCGGTCCGCTATTACTTATATATAAAAAATGATTGGTGTAAGTACGATAACCTCGTACATGGTATGATAAGTACATCAGTATAATAATGAAAACAAACCAAATCTTGATACTAATTAGACCATAAGTCAAGTTCCATGTAGTGTTCCATCATAAACTACACAGCCACTCCCTAGATTAATGTATAATATTAATGACATACATAGCTCCGTTTATAATTAACCCGTGCATATTGCGTGACATTCTTTACCTACCTTTTTATGACAAGCTTCTGCTCGTAACTTTGTTCGCTGGAATTCAGGTCTTTACATTTTTTGTAGTTGAAATAAACTGTTTTATGTTTTTATTTCGTTTTAATTGCTTATTAATGGTCTCGGCTTAAAGGCTAAGCTCCCTTAGCTCAGCCTGTGGGCTCAGGATCCAATTCGAAAACGGATGGAACGGAGTATGGATGATGATCATATTCAGCGTTTGCAAGTCCACTGCTGGATATAGGTCTAAGGCTTCGCACTGAGCGTAATATACCATTCGCATCGAGCACGATACGTAATCGGCGACAGCTGCTCACCAACTTTAATTCGTAAAATAATTATGTTGCGTAATGCAAAAAAAAAAAACACTTAAAACTTATTGTATTTTCCACATAGTGTTGTTATGGGTTTTTTTGTTATAGTGCTTACCCGCACTTTGGGTATCTCTAAGAAATGAAATAAGTTCCCAATAAAATTCGATTTCAGCGGGACTCGAACCCGCACCCCACCCTCAAAAATCGTAAATGTATGGGAACTCGTTTAATTTCAGTATTTCAGTATTTTAGTGTTGTTATTCCACCAGACATTGTAGGCTATGATCCATATCAAAACGAAAGATATTGTTTATAATACAAAAGAAATAGGACGAAAACATGAAATTTTCGACGCAAAAACATGAAAAATACGTGCGTATTTAAAAAACTATCAGGGACCTAGATAATTACTATTCGAATACAAAAAATTTTATAAAATGTTGGAAATATGATATAATTACAAATAGTTTTGGTATTAAGTTTGTAAGGGCAATCCATCCGATGCTCGTTGCTCGTTGCGAGCGCCTGCTCTTCCCGTCCTGACTGTACGAACGCTCGATATGTACCCCTCAGTATAATAATGTTACATCATTGTATGTAACACGTTACATTGCGACCCGTGACTTTTTTTTTCGAATGGACTAATCTGCTGTTGACCGCAGACGGCCATGACAGCGTTACCGGACTTTTGGCGGGCGCGGAAGGCGCCACACCGGTAAAGTTAGGTTGGGGCAACACGCACAAGGGCCACCACTTAGGTGCGAGCCTCGGCTGCGACCCGTGACGCCGTTCAGATGAGTGCTATGGTGCCCTGTCTCCAGCTTGTCGAAACCTGCATTTACCGGCAGTTCCACCTGGCCCGAGGGCCACCCACTGTCCAACACTACTTTCATTGATTCGAGAATAAAATCAATGAATAAGAACACGTTTACCCCAAGCGTCCAGAGAGCCTAGAGTTTCCTCCAAACCTCTTAAAAATTATGTACTAGTGATATCAAAATTAATGAAGAAATTCTCCAAAATAGTTAATAGCTATTGTACACGTACTTAATTAATGAATGCAGTGTTAAATGCATCGTAAAATAAATACATTTTTATACTTTTCACGGGTTAAAGTTATACGTCAGAGTAATATAATGTAACGAGTTGTAGTAGGATCGGACATTGATCAATTGTATTTTGGAGATGATATGAGTATGAACAACAAACTGGAACTTCCAAAAGGTAATAGCAAAATACAATTAGTATTTTGTATTTTGTTATTACATCAGTGTTCTTGAAATTACGGGTAACATTTTTTTGCGTCTATTGATGTCTACAAAGATATGTAGGGTAATTTTGAATCCTGTAACAAAGCTGCTAAAGTAAGTGATGTTCTTTACCAAAACTGACCCTGCTGGTTGTTCCGAGCACTTCTGATAGTATAAAAAAGTTTTATTTAGGTACAAATGATCCTTATAGGTACGGTACGACTATGATTTCTCTAAATGAATTGTAAATGAAACGATTGCATGCAAGGTAGAATACAATTATTCAATTTGATTAGTTTCATCCTTATAACAATTGAATTGTTCAAAGATAAATAATAATAAGACAAATCCTAACTAATATTACAAATGCGAAAGTGTGTTTGTTTATTTGTTTGTTTGTCGTTCCTTCACGCCCTAACTAAGCAACCACTCGACTCGATTTTCGGCATAGAGTTAGTTGAAAGGATGGAGAGTAACATAGGCTACTTTTTGTCATCAAAACATCAAATTCCCATGGGAGATTTACGGGCATATCCCTCTAGAAATGTGAAATTCGAATTTCACGCGGGTGAAACCGCGGGGTACTGCAAGTAATGTATAATTTAGAGAACGTTTACTTTACTTTAGAATTGAAAACATGTTAGTAATCATTCTTTTTCATTATTGATTTTGATTAAACTTAAGATCGACTTCGAATCTATTAGTTTTAAACGGTTTTTATTCTTTTTTGGAATAAACTCTTATCCCTCTGGAATATTTTTATATGGAAGCATCTCGAGATCATCTTCATTAGAACTGCAAAAGATCCAAATCAGTTCATAAATGAAGGAAAATCGACGGACATAAATAAAAAAATATACACACAGACGAACATAGATCCTAGGTACTCCTTTTTTCGAAGTCAGTTAAAAACAAAGGATATTTGCTTTTAGTCACCATGCTTGTTCTATAGCCTGCTCCTACTACTCTACAGGTATGAACTTCGGCTTCCTCCGTCTCTGAACCGTGAAGCGATATAAATGAGAAAACAAAATGACTCCACAGTAATTTCACTTAACCGATCATTATCTCGACCCTATTACATAACTCTAAACAATACAGTTTCAACGCTTGGAATCGAAACTTTGGATATTAAAAAGACTTGAAAATATTCAATAAAATTAAGCTTTAATTTAAAATGAATATAATAATGTGCTTGTGTGAAAAAAGAAAATGAACAATCGCAAAATGATAAATATAGGTAGAGTAAGATAAGTAAGTAGATCTCGGTGGTTTAGTTTGTTGTAGCTCTCGTCCGTGGTAGTCGCGTTTGAAGAATGACGAGTTTGAACCGGCGACAACTTCTTCTGCTGCTTCTGTTCTGTACGTTCGAAGGCGAAGAAGATGTAAAAAAAAATGCATTCATCCGCTTATACGTGAACGATATATCACAGGAACGTTTTTCGCCGGTGTGATAGTAAAGCTGAGGCTTAAAACATAAAAACCGGTCCGTCATAATCTCGGAGCAAGTTCTAGCGGTTGCGCCGAACGAACTCATTTCTTTGGGGTTCGGATGACGGTGCTCGGGTGACGTGCGTGCGGTGGAAAAGCAGCCATAGCTAATACACTTAAATGAATATGTCTACCGCTGCTACTAGTAGCGGTAGGTATAATAAACAGTACTGAGTTGAGCTACCTGTAGATTGTTTGCAACAGCCTGCAGTTAGCTCAATTGTTTCAATTGTAAATACTAGTTTTAATTTAATTCTATTATTTGATTGTAATTTTCTTCGTTAATACCGCTACTTAGTCGCCGTCATCTCGATAACGATGACGTTCCGTTGACGTGGCGTTAGTCTACAAGTGATCTGAATGCTGGTTTTTATTTCGTTCAAAGAATTTTAGCATTGTTTGTGTGCCTAGGTGATGCTGCGCACTGAGCTAAACACTCCGTCTAACCAAGGCGTCACTTTTTAGTGACGTTTTAAAAATCTTTATGATTTTTAGGAACGTAGTCATGTAGGTGCTCTACTCCAAACTAAGGATGGTACATATATTTTTCAAGGTTTCGTTTCTTCATAAACATACAAGTTATCACGCTTCCAGCAACATCAACATTTCACCAATACCTTAGGTACATAGGTGGTCCAAACAACCACAACATCTACCCACCTATTACCAAAACCGGGTTCCGTCAAAAAAGTGGTTCCATCATAAACCATCCGAAGCAGGTAGAGCAAAGGAAATCACTATAGGCCGGTCGGACGTACGTCTGCATCCACGTAGGGTGCAAAAGTGAAAAAATAGAACTGCATTGATGAGGTGCACAGAAGGTTGACCAAAATTTACCTACAGAGGATTAAACCAATATTTTTTTTTATAAATTTGGAGTTCAAAAAATCTAATTATTTTTTTGCGATTTGAGCGAATATTCTTTTGTTGCAAACAAAAAACAAGACTGAGATAATTTGATTGTTTTGAAATACTAAAAACTGACTTTGAATCCCGTAGTATTGTATTACATACAATACAATACATAATTATTTATTGCTAGCTACAAAATTAAACAAAAAATCTATTTGAAGTTTACGGTTTTAAAAAATTTGCGGGATTTGAACTAATTCTAAAGTAATAAATTTTTTAAGGGATTATCTTGGAATCCGGGGAATCATCTTCTAAACATCTGCAAAAATCACCCAGTCCATGAATGACGGAAAAATCGACAGACATCACTACAATATAAAATAAAGTTGCTTCCCGCTGTCTTCTCTATGTTTGCTTAGATCTTTAAAACTATGCAACGAATTTTGATGAGGTTTTTTTAAAAAAAGCATACCATATACAGCCGAACATTGAAAACTTTCCTTTTTCGAAGTCAGTTAAATACCTACTAGTTTTAATTTTGTGGCAAACAAGAAAAAAAAATCTATATAAAAATTATATTTAGAGTTTGTATAACATATTTCAATATATTATATTTATATGTCAGCACATATACTTACACGTCCATTGGCTGATCGAGGCTCCCCCAAACAAGAGGACTTTCACCATAGCCACTTACCACGCTTGGCAGGTGGATCCGTGATCGCAGTAGAGGTGTTAAATACGCAGATCGGAGCTGCCGCCCTTCTTCTGGTAAGTTCCCGAAGTCGGCGCTAACGAATTCCACAGGCTGAGTT
The DNA here is from genome assembly GCA_947086465.1 of Eupithecia exiguata. Lineage (NCBI taxonomy): Eukaryota > Metazoa > Arthropoda > Insecta > Lepidoptera > Geometridae > Eupithecia > Eupithecia exiguata. Next base: position 2,449,964 of record OX352241.1, on the reverse strand, counting down.
GGAGAGGTCGATTCTAACGCTGCGACCGCCACGGCCTGCAAATTCGGTAATTAAGGAACGTAGTCATGTAGGTGCTCTACTCCAAAGTTCAAACTAAAGATGGTACAGACTTTTTTCAAGGTTTCGTTACTTCATAGAATAGTATAATTGAATCTTTCTGATTTAAACGGTTATCAATCTTTCAAATTAAATCAATAATACCTACGCTTGAGAGGACTCAGAGAGCTTTGCACAACTGAAAAGAAATGTTAGTCAAGCAGTTCGCCATGACTATTGGGATAATATAACTGTCGAATTTTACAGGAAGTAGGCAGTAGATTCAATAACAATTAAGACTTCAATTAAAAGTGAATCAGTCCGATCTGTCTTACCTATCTCACTTATTCTTTGACCCCCGCAGCGGATGCACAAACGCCAGGCCTGTTCTACTGGTTCTTTTTTGTCGTCACGCACACACACATGCACAGATGACTTGCATGTGTGCGTGATCAGCTGATCAACAGCTGTGATCCCTTATGGGGCTTGGCAAATCGGTTTGAGACTGGTTTTGGAAAACAGCTGTGACATTTTGTAATGTCAGATAGGACCTAATTGCTGATAATTTTGTTTTTGCAATAGAACCAGTAACTAATTAATTTGAGATGAATGGAAGAAGTGAAGTAGAGGTAGACTTTTCGAAGCTCAAATCGCTGGTAAAATAACCACTTATTGACGGACAGCGCAAATAAGATAATGTTTAATAATAAAAAAATAAAAATAAAATACTTTATTCATAAATAAGTTAGTTAGTTTGGTCTTATGAAGTTGTCAAAAACCATAGATTGGATCCTTGCAGGCCAAAAATGCAATCGAAGTATATAATAAAATGCAATGCAAGTGCAAAAATGCAATCGAAGTATATACCTACTATAAAATACTTAGTAGGTACATATTACACTCAAAATTTTAAATCTGTGAAATTTTACTGAGGCCTAAACAAGCATAGCAAATTTTATAAGCTTAATCTCACTAATATTATAAACGTGAAAGTTTAGATGGATGGATAGATGGATGGATGTTTGTTCCTTTATCACGCTAGAACGGCTGAACGGATCTGGATGAAATTTGGCACAGAGATAGATTATAGTCTGGAATAGAACATAGGCTACTTTTTATCCCGGATTTCCCACGGGAACGGGAACTACGCGGGTGAAACCGCAAGGCGCTGCTAGTTTGATATATTCCTTCTTATATCGTAGATTATTACCAGAAAACTTTGAGTTAAAACGTTTTAACTTCCAAACCTTGCGAGTGTTGCAGCTACTAGTGATTTTTGTCTGCATTTTAAGTGCATCGTGTGGTATGCTAAGGTATTCCTCATCAATATCGGCTGATAGAATACCACAACACGTTCTTGAAGTCAATCGTGACTGGTTGCTTTATCGCTGCTTCTAGGCTTTGGTTATACTGGTAACTTCGACTAGGTAGGTACTTGAATTGAATGGTAGGAAGCTTTGATTATTTACCTGTCGTACGTAGATAGATGCCAATATGGTATGTATGTATAGATAAAAGTCGTCAAAGCGAAGGGCACATACAAATGGTAATAATAATAATAATATGTTAATCTAGCTTAATATTTTTGAATAAACAGGGTTATTGGTAAATTAGTGACAAAACGTGAACTGCAGGTTCAGCCCATCATCACAAACACGTTTGTGAAGACGCCAGGTTGCCCGGTCGCACGGTTGGCGCCTTCACGAACGTGTTTGTGATGATGGGCAGGACCTGCAGTTCACGTATTGTCACTAATGTACCAATAACCCTGTATATTCTGAATAACTTTAATAAACTCAGCAAATTGTCAAACAGAAGCTTGTAGCAAAGCCTCGTAGATATAAAATTTATACAATAAGCTCTCCAATTCTACATAGTTAGGAACAAACTATTTCGTGTTCTCCGTATTCCTTTAACGAGATATCGCCGGCGGCTGGACCATTAGTTATGTAGGTTTTTGAGACAATTTTATTCTTTTAAGCTTTTGTTACCAATATTAGTAGAAAGATATTGTTATTTATGAAGAAAATTACGGTAAGAATGCGACATGTAGGGTTTTTAACGTGTCTAGACGTCAGTGGGAAAGTCATCTACACCTACATGAGGTTATCGAGGAGCTTTGTTTGGATTCATAGTACCTATTTGAGAAGTTCCAGTACGTCCGGTAAACAGTGTATCGTCTTTGGAATCTATTGAATGGATAGCGTTTTAGAAATTAAGTTGAAGTTCTGTGTCTGGTAGGTTGTCAGTAGGTATTCCATGAGCTTACGAGTTTTCGAAAAGGACCGAGAACTCAGCGAAAAAGGTTATGGCTGAAGATGATGATATTGAAGCTAGTCTTTGGATACTTATCGGAAGTCCTTTATAAGGCCACGTCAAATAAAAAAATCTTCCAAATAAGGTGTTCTAAGCAATTATCTATATTATCACGTATAATAGAATGTGTTTTATAAGTAGGCAGATGCTCTCGTAGATGGATTTACAACTCATTATGAACCTTTTTGCTAAATTAAAAGTCGCATCTTCAAAGAAAGCCGAAGATATGCAAGTCTAATTCAGTTACATGTACAGAAACGGCATGTGGCAGAATAGCAAATATACCCTGGCCTCAAATTCCAACGTCACACATCAGTCAGGTCAGAATTTTAAACATCGAACACGCAAGCCATGCACCTTGCCTCCCGGCGCGTACAAAAAGGACCACGACGAAAAACTCCACGCGTCCATCCCGTTCGCACTTCCAAGGGATATAGCTCCCTCTTTGTTGCTCCACCCCAGATCTCATGCAAGTTTTTTCGAAACCCTCTCATTATGTGAACAGTCAACATCCTACACAAGTACACGTAAACACGGTTTGTTTATTTGTGGTTGTGCGTGTGTGCGTAGTCAGCTGGGATCCATGTGAGCAACACGTGATTGTGCGTGTGGGAGTGGTGCCGTGTTAGAGAATGGGATAGCTCTAAGATGGTTTGGCGAGGGTTCGGTTAAGATGAGATTTGCCTAAATGTGTTTCCCGTGAACATATCGAACTAGTTTAGTTCGATATGTACTATGTACTATATGTACTACGTGTATATGTACTGAAAATAGCAAATGCTATTTTCAGCCTTGTGTTTCCTACATTTTGATGCGATTAGGCAAAGGTTTAAACCGTTGCAATTAGGTGTCATAATGGTATTTGTTGCTAAGTTTAGTCTCTACCGAACCAAATTGAATTTGCATGTAAAAACATTAATGATAAGGACGTTTTGTAGTAGACCTAAATGAAACAAATTATGTGTCCATATTTCAGCTATTTTAATTAATCATTTTTCAATCTTAGTAAGTGCTTAGCCTAACCTAAGCTTTAATATAAACTTACATTTACTTCTTCGGTACAGATTTCAGTTTCAATTAAAAGGCTTTGCTATCATAGAAAACACTATCCAAGGAGGTCACCGCAAACAAGAATAGACCACAACTATTCGAAGACGCCATAAAAACAGCTGATATGGTAACGACATCCCCAATGTCACTCATGATCCGTTTCCCTTCCCACGACCTGCACTGCTCACCTACCTTCGCCCCACTGGTCACCTTACCCTCTTCCGATACTGCGGTTGCCATTCGAGAACCTTTCTTCCTCAGCGGTTGTCGGTTTCGCAAACCTGACTCGTAAACCTAACCTGACTGGTTCCGTTCCGATAATGTGGTTTCATTGGTTTTAATCAGGATATTTGCACCTGTGAGGAATGTGCTTTCTTTCACACCTGATGCGTATCAAGTACCAAGACAGGAACTGTTTTTGAATTAGGTAGGTACCTACATAATATGTCGTGTCGTCTATAAAAATAATGACAATAACCCTGCATAAGGTAGACTTTGCTTAAACTACTGTTAAAGTAATAATGTCAATAAACATAAAGTAACAAAACTTTAATCTAATTCGTATTGCGGCGGGTGTTTCGTGATCTGCGACATGTAGGTACTTTTTATGTATTAAGTATGATTTTTTACTTCTGCAGGTAAAACAAATACCCACTTAGGTATTTCGCTTCCTAGTTTTGTACGTGTTATTATGTTCCAAAATGCAGACTTTTTACTAGATCTAAGAATACTTAGCTCGTAGATTAACGTCAGAATTTGTTCCTCTGCAATTCCGTAAATCATTTTGAAAACTAATTACTAAACAGTATTACGTACCTAATCAATCAGTGAATTAGGTACGTTGAATCGGAATGTATGCTTTATGTAGGTAAGTACTTAATCAAATCAAGCTCCATAACTATAATTCTTGCATTTGATCATGAGGTGTTTTGCTCTGGTGTAAAGGCCAGGCAAGATTTAGCGATTTTAAACGAGCTTTAACCGAATCGACCCTTAAAGAAAACTAATAGGCACAGATAAGAAAAGGTTGTATCTACCCAGTAGTGGGCAAATACCAGCTGATGATGATGGTTTAAATTTAAACAAGCACCGTACTAGCTTTCGCTCACGTCCTAGCAAGTATCTAGGCCGGCACAAAAGTAGCTTACATGTCCTTCCCCGAAATACCGAATTTTTAATACTTAAACTATAATACATTAGTACTTGAATTTATAATACATTAGTTAGTATGGATAAGTATTTGTGAACTTGTCCAAATAAATTCTTAAATTATATTATTACACACACAAGATACATTATAGTACAGTCAGCTGCTCAGATATGTATACACTTCCAAAATTTTAACTTTTATTTTACTCTGAACTTATCATACAAAAGTCTACGGACACATTTTTCATACTACATAAGTAGTCATCGTTCTTGTCAGAATCCCACTAATATTATAAATGTGAAAGTTTGGATGGATGGATGTTTGTTACTCAATCACGCCAGAACGGCTGAACGGATCTGAATGAAATTTGCCACATAGATAGATTATAGTCTGGAATAGAACATAGGCTACTTTTTATCCCGGAAGTCCTACGGGAACGGGAACTACGCGGGTGAAACCGTGAGGCGCTGCTAGTACGATATATAAATTATCACAATGACTATACAGTTACTATTCAGTCAAGTTTCAAAACATAGGCATGTACATATTTTTGCAGCTGACTGCGTACATAAAAGTTGTAACAACTGAAAGGCGAGTTTAACCCTAATAGAGTTTTCTTACAGCCAACCTAAGGGTACAAAGATAAATTATGAAATGAGTGTGTAGCTATATCTTGTATTTTGTTCGGACTAAGGGAAACGGAAGCAGACCTGCGGGCGGATGAACGCTTCAAACATGGGCGGGTAAGAGAGTAAAAATAATAAGCGCAAGGAACCATTTACAGCAACTCCCTTCTAACATCCTTCCAAAAGTAACAAACATCTAAACACCCACCCCAGGAAACCGTCTCACAGGGCGTCTAAAATTAACGTAATTTACGAGTAAAACGTGCTTATTATTAGAAACGTTCTTAAGCTAAAAAGCCAGCCGTGTCCTTGAAATCATATGGGCTGCGCCGGCGACGCAAACAGCTGATGCTACCTGACACGCACGCACACAGACGAGGTGTAACTACACTCACACTACTGCAACAGCTGTGGGTCCACTACAGGCGCAAAGCTCTTAGTGTGTGTGAGGGATGGTTGTGTGTGTTACCTTTTGATGCGGTATTCATTAGGTTTCCATGTGGTAGTTCAATGTGATTACTGTAGCAGGAGGTTTGTTGCCAAGGCACTAGGTTGCATCGTTAGTTTTGATAAATAAAAAGTATCTACCTTACCCACCTAAGAGTTCCTTATGAAACGTTTGAAACTTATGATCATGATCTAGAATTTGAGGGCTGTAGTTTTAAATAAATAATTTATTTGTTTCATGAAATTGGTTGACGTTATCATTTGGTTGGTTATGGTTAGGTAAATAAACTAGATACTCCAAGTAACTTTGAGGTCAAAGGCATTGCTATCAGATTTTTAGCCGGTTTTTCAATTTGTTAACAAAAAGTTTAAACTATTGTCAAAAATAACAAACGGGAAAAACCGGCTGTTAATAATTCTTAAACTTATCGAAACTCATTCTATTGAAATAAAAAAGAAAATCAAAATTTTTAACAATATTATTCAAATTCAAAAGGCCTTTATTTAACAACCTAAAAATAATTATTTTCTAAGACATCGGTGTGGAAATTGTAATTATTCAGTATCTAGATTGTTATGCCTTTCAGCATAGCCCCCAGATTCTTCCATAGCAGTCGGTCATGAGTTTTCCTCCTCCAATGTGTGCCTGCTGTAGATTTGAGGTCATCCTCCCATCGTAAAAAAGGTCTTCCTCGGTCATCAGGAAGAACAATATTATTAATGTTGGTAAATTATACTATAAACTTTGGGTGCCTGCCTACCTACCTATTTCTAAGCAACAACAAGCAGGCTTAGGCAGGCAGGTATACTCAATGGTTAAGAATACCTTGTCTCAACATTATTTTAGAAAACTTTAAAAATAAATTGTCAAATCATTCTTCTATTCGAGATCACTTTGACCGATTGCTTTTTTTATCCAAGTTCAAACCCCGGGGTGTGATTAATAATCGTCAATTACACATCACCATTCGAATCGACATTGAAATATAAAATGTTTGAAAAATCAGCTGTCGTCAAAATTCCAATTCTTTAGAGAATAGAAATATGTCGTTTGAAATAGTGACCGATTTTTGAGTTGATAGCCGTTGGTGACTTGATAAATTACGATACTACATTCCCTATTGTGACATTTGAAACTACCATTCAATTGCATGAATCTTGAAAATGCCAAGGTACCTACTAACTAGGTAGGTACCTATGAACTTTGTTTATTGCTTGATAAAACATATAAAAAGTTCAAAAAAAAATGGCATTATTAAGTAATTTACAAGGATTTTATAGGCTTATCAGATACCTTCATAGGATAATACCACGTAAACTCATTATTTCAATTCGTTACAATCATTTTCCAAAACGTTCCAATTTCAATTTATCTTTTTACTGCTCTTATACAAGCCTCGTTGGCATCTCGTAGGAAAAAGCATCATTAAATAAATTGCAGAAATAGCTTTTAACAACCTAAACAACTTGATTAATGTGTCCAATTGTTAAGCTGTAGCTGGAGTCATTAAAAACGAGTCTATAATAACTCTAGGACTAACAAATGTTTGCTCCGCATTATCGAGAGCTTGCATCGAGCCCTCTCCAGACCCGTCTAAACAGCTGATGGTTTATCACAAACATCATCCTTTTCTTCATCCAATTCTGGTCCTTATTTAGCTTAACGTGTAGGCATAAACTCGGTTGTATCGTCTTCAAGTTTATCACAACCATCAGTTTCTTTTCCATCCAATTCTGTGCCGTATTTCGTAGTGAACTAAAGCTTAGTATCGTCTAAATCGCGTTCAATTACTCGTAATGCCATGTTTATTTTTTGCTTCTACACGTGTGTGTACCTTTTTTTCTTTCTGGTCTTTCCAGTCTGAAAGGGTCATTTTACAAATAGTAAATGCGTTGAATGGTTACGTTGGTATATTGTTTTGATTTGAGCTTTTTCAAGTATTTGGGGACTTATTCGGTCGATGTCCTTTGTATTGTTGAGGGGTTTTCTAGGAATTTGAATTTGAAAAGATTTGTTGGTCGATAGTTTATTGTAATGATCTTGTAACCAGTAGCTGTTCCCATAACATATTGATTTACAACAAAAGAGAAATGTTAATATTGGTTTGATTCATTCCAACCGTCGTTACATTGTTCATATTACTTAAATTTTTTAATTACTTTGATAAAACTCAAACACCGAATTCCTTATAATATTTACACCGTTTTTTAAGTTCTTCGGGACAAATAAGTACTTATCTCTTACTTATCTATATGGAATTACATTTTTTGGGACCACTTCGGGATCACTCTCCATACAATATCGTAACAATTTTCCAAATCGCTCCATAATAATTGACGAAAAACTCTACGAAAATACATAAAAAGTACATAGGTACAGCCGAAAATAGAAACTCTCTTTTGTTTTTCGTTTCGTCAGTTAATAAAATAATTATAATAGTAAACGGCGAGAATTGACCAAATCCTCCGATTTTTTTGTACCTTGATCATTATATTTAAGTACAATAACTTCTCCTGCTCTTCTTTCTCTAACCTCTACATAACTAGAGTCGTCATAATCGTTATCTGGGTCAATAGCCTTACCTACAATCAGATATTTAATTTCTACTTTTTGAATTTTCTAAATGTCATGTTAGTACGGACGGACGGTCTTATTGGAATAAAGCATTTGGAATTTGAGCCTATCTGGGCACCGCACAAGGCAAACAACAAGCTGTCATATAAACTTTATGAATTTCTATATCGGTCCACAGTTCAATACGTGAGTTCACATTTCACGTGGCTCACATTAACGTCCGTGGCCTGGATAAGCACAATAACTCCATTTAACTCCTTAACAGTAGATAAGGAGTCAGTTTCTTTTCAACGAGGTTCAAATTGCACGATTTGACCTTTCTGGGTTACAAAAGCTTGATAAGCAAAAATAATTTGAATATAAATCAGCATTTGAACTAAGGTACACAAACTTAATAGTTTATACAAATAATTGCAGAGTTTATAAGCTGCTTTAGAAATTAAATTTCGTCTGAATTGGGATACTTACCTAGGTTGTTTGAACAAGAAAGTGTGGAGGGAGAAGTAATACCTTTGCATTGTTCCAGAATTAGGTATCTCAGATTATATTTTTCTTTGAATGATTTGTTTTAGTTCGATTACCTAACATCACAGCTTCTTAAGAAACATCGTAGAAGAAAATGTAGAAGGAAGCCTAGGAAGGGAAAGATCAAGAATGAATTATATGAGTCAGACAGATCAAAAGGGAAAGCCGCTGCCATGTCGTATAAAGAAGTAAAAGAGACCACATTGGAAGGAGAAAAGTGGAGGAAATGGCATCATTGCAACGACAGGAGCTAGATTTTTAAATCTATAATAACTTGATCTCGTACATAAGGTGAACTGAACTATTGTTTGAATAGATAAAACAATAATAAATTTTTCTCCCATAAAAATGAGGTCGATGAAGACACTGATGTGATTTAGTATAATTTTCTGATGCGGAGACTTACTTAAGTACTTACTTACTTACTCCTATGGCTCAGCGACCCGAAGTGAGTCTTGGCCTCCGATACGAGAAGTCGCCATTTTTCCCTGTCCTGCGCAGTTTTTCGCCAGTCTTCCGCTTGTAGCTCACGCAGGTCCGCTTCCGGATGATGCGGAGACTAATCTCCATTTTTCTAGTTGATAAAAATAACGTTAACTATCATCGTCCCTTTTATAACCATAATAATCTCACAAGATCTGAACCCCATAGCAAGTTAAACAAAAGCATAAAAAAACTATATCATTATTTTCATAACCCATTCAAAAGAGTCAATGTTCCATCAAAAGTTCTATACAATCCTGGCCATTGACCATACATTAGCATGAACTCATTGTACTACATAGTTTCAGACCCATACAATTCCATACAAATCCTTACAATTATCGCGACGTGTCGCAAAACTGGTTATTCAAGTATAACTAATCATAAATTGAGGTGGATCGCTTTGAATGGTGACCCTTAGAGCCCTTAAAGGGTGCCCATAATTTTGAACACAAGAATCAAAATCTAAATAATGAATATTATTTATCAAACAACATAAAACTTTGAATTAATTTCAGATATTGTATGTTATAGAAATATAACATACAATATTATATTTTTATAATAAAATAAAAATAAATAAAATAAATTTATTCAAAAACAATTAAGGACTAAATGGATAATGTATTGTTATAGAAAAATTGTTTCTGTACAATATTTTTTCTACTTAATCTTACTTTGTATGCTACTCAATTTAAAGATTACAAGTTAAATACAGCTTTGGCACATCATCAAAGGCCAAGACTTTCCTTTTAGCATTATTATCATAATCTACCTTATATATATATACATATTATATGTATGATAATGATAATACTATAAGTACCTACTACTTGCAGACTCTTTTTGCAAGAGTTACCGCAGCATAACGCCCCTAAATCGTCTAAAATAGTCTCAAAACTCTCAACTCAAAACTAAAAAAGCATCATTTGCAGTAGCAACAGAAACTAGCAACCAACCATAGCTGTAAAGGATATTACAAAACCCGATCTGGGCAGTGCGCCATGGCCACCACAGCCGTAGGGTCGGATCCAGCTCCATTGTCGAAGGAACCCAACACCACGTGTTCGAACCATGTTTGTTTACCCACATACAAGCGACGTACTGTTACGTACGGGGCAACGTCTCGTGTTTGTTAATTTGCCTATTCCTATTATTTCAATGCTTTTTACTAATCTTAGGCTCTAGGAAATTTCCGTTGTGGAAATTTTTCGAACCCCTTCTTCGAGTTTTCTTGGTATATCTATTAATACAATACTCAAAGCCTTTCATAAAGCTCTGGGCAAAGCAATAAACATTTTTTTTATACAGATACGTAGCAATGATCAGGCATTGGTTGCGATGCACAGTGTTTCATGGGACCTAAAAAATTTCCCTATGCTGTTTTCAGCATTAATCGATCAACGAATGCATTTTAAATGCAAGAGTAGAACACCCACGTGTCTATATCAAATACTTTTTTTTATAAAAATTCATGAACTTTAGGTGACCTTGATCTAGAAAAAAATTCAAAAAATTCTATAAAAGTAACTGTCCAATATTTTTTTAAAAAATAAATGTAATCTGACAAAGGATTCTTAGGCGCATTTTTTCTAGTTTTTATTTTTGGAAAATCACCTCTGGATACCGAGTAATTAATTTTTTTCAGATTTTCGTTTTTATTTTTTTTCTCCCTAAAAACTCAAAAGTGCGACTTGTGACTAGCACAGAAAGATTGCTCTTAACAAGGCCTATCAGTGGTAAAAATGCCACGATGCACTTCCGCGGTCTTTCGGAAAAATATGCAGTTTCATCCTAAGGTCAAATTTTACAAAATAGGGTTGCTGCTAAAAGGTCAAATGTATGTTGTGAGTTATTACTCACTCTTGTCGTTTATTAACAACAAGTATATTTTTAAATCGCACACCCGTTACTATAGGGCGACTGGTAATTTGCGAACACCTCGCAAGTTGGAAATTAGGTGAGTGATGTAATTTAGAATAACATGGTAGGTAAAAATGGTTTTTGGGAAAATTTGATGACAATTTTAAAAAGTGGTAGTTTCACGTAAAACTATGTCGAAAAACTAATAATTGTGGTACCACGTCCCATACTAGTGAAGTCATGAAATCGTAAAATCAGCAACGAAGACGCAGGAAGAGACTTGCTTACCTATTAAAACAAACCTACCTTATTATTTCACATCGTCATAGTTTGTGTTTAGTCATTTCATTTTAAAAATTAATGAAGTCAGCCAAGAAAGTCATCAGCAAACAGTACAATCTCGTGATTATTCTTTACAAGATGAGGCAGGTCGTTGATATAAACATAGGAAAGGACCGAGGATAGAACCCTGCGTACACCCATTGTAACTATTGTATTGTATTTTGTCATTGACATTGTAACTTATCAATTATATGACTGGACGTATTTTTCCGGAGTGAGAGAAGTACTGGCTGTGGCGCAGTCCACAGCATCATTTGCCACTCGTGTACCAACATGAGGTTTGGCGCCCTCATACCCCCCCTTGCAGTAAGTCCTCCGGTCGGGGCCCGGATGGATATCAGGTTGGGTAAGCCCCTGCTGAGGCAAAGTGGTGCCATGGGTCTGTAACGGCTCCATGGTGCCTTACCCCCGTTTCTCTAGGTCACATATATCAGGAAGTGGTTTTAGCTTAAGCTTAACGAAAGCCGATCTGTTCCCGCGCTACGTGTGACCCTTCATCGAAAAAGAAAAAAACATAGTACAAAAAGCATGCCAAAGCATGCCTATTTTATATCTTAATAAGATAAATGATTGTAATTTAGGATAAAATGTATATCAAAACTGAATAAAATGAAAGGTCATTTTGAGTGACAACCCTAATACTATATTTTGAAAATCAATTCCTCCTAAAAGCCGCAATAGTGGAACCTGTTATTTTTACCACTGATAGGCCTTATTAAGAGCAATCATTCTGTGCTAGTCACAAGTCGCACTTTTGAGTTTTTAGGGAGAAAAAAAATAAAAACGAAAATCTGAAAAAAATTAATTACTTGGTATCCAGAGGTGATTTTCCAAAAATAAAAACTGGAAAAAATGCGCCTAAGAATCTTTTGTCAGATCACATTTATTTTTTTAAAAAATATTGGACAGTTACTTTTATAGAATTTTTTGAATTTTTTTCTAGATCAAGGTCACCTAAAGTTCATGAATTTTTATAAAAAAAAGTATTTGATATAGATACGTGGGTGTTCTACTCTTGCATTTAAAATGCATTCGTTGATCGATTAATGCTGAAAACAGCATAGGGAAATTTTTTAGGTCCCATGAAACACTGTGCGATGTGATTTAGAATTGACAAAGAAATGTTTTTAAATATGAATATTTAAACTTGTCCAAAAAGATTTGCATGCTAGTTTTGTGGGAACGATTCTGGCAGTAGTAAACGTGGACCTGGAGTGAAACCAAAAGCGAAGCTCTTGGTAGGGCTGGATGGCGATTCTATATGGTCGCCTATTGCCCAATCTAGAGAATGGACCTTGGGCATATAAAGTTAAATAAGTCATGCTTGTGTGTCCAGTCCAAGATTAAAAGTCTTGTTACAAATCACGTACTTAAATAAGTAAGACCGTTCATAACGTGACATTTGACCTAATCTTCACAGCAGTCACGGTGTCAAACAAAACAACAACTTGAAATTACTTTTGAGGCCATAAAAACTTACAAAATAAAAGTTTTCCGGAATTTCCTTGTCTTTGAAAAAAATTCAGTTTACTGTTCTTTTCCCACGAGTTCATAATTATAAACAAACACGCTTCTCACTTTTAAAGACATTTGGACGCTCCGGGATATAAATAATGTATACTTGATCCACCTTGGAAAATAAAAGGTAGGTGGTAGGTAAATAAATAAATAATGCTGGACAATTCACACAGCATTATCTAGCCCCAAGCTAAGCAGAGCTTGTGTTATGGGTACTAGATAACTGATATACATAATATAATACTATACATAGATAGATATTTTTTATTATATATAGAAAACGACCAGAACACCCTGAACAAATGTCTGCAGATCGTACACACATTTGTCCCGAGGCAATTAACTACAAATAAAGAAAGTGAAGGATAAATGAACACGAAACTTCCAGAATTATCATGAACACAGAAATTTCAAATCTATCAAAGGAGATGAGATAATAAAACTTAAAAGCTCCGACATATTCAACGCAGCCCGAAGATAATGTTGCGACCGTCACGTCTAGGTCGAGGTCAAAATTTATATGCCAGACAAACATGCCTTAAACTTTCATTTTCAAGACCAAAATCCATTTGATCTAACTCCTCCGCCACTAAAGTCTAACTTTCGGCGCATATTCAAAAACGCCAAATAAAATTTCATCCCATGAACCGACTGGATAACCACAGTACAGAAATCAAACAGAAAATACGCTTCTAAAAATATTTTGGTCTTTGATGATGGCGTCCTAGAATTTCGACCACGGTGACGGCGGCCAGTCTCACTCAACGGAGACTAGCCAGGTGCGCAATGTGCACAAGTGTGTGCTCAAACACAAGTGCACACACTTTGGTCTTTCTGGACAATCCACACAGTATCATCTAACCCCACGCAGGGTTTGTGTTAACTACATGAATGATATGTAGGTGCATAATACAATAAATTACAATGTATATATTCTGTAAGTTGGATTCCAATTATCTGATCGTCGTCGTTCTGATAATGAATCCAAACGATTTTAAATTGACAAAGTAGACAAAACGTAATCATCTTGTGATTATCAATTCAAATTTTATTTAATTTAACCTTGACATCAAATTTCTTTGTACACAATTGGACTTTTCTTTTTACTTAGGTACGTACATAAATTTCTATGATATTTTTTTGGAAAATACCTATAAAATTAAGAAGAACATGATGTTATAAATAAAAGTGATGGAAGATAATTAGTTCGAGATTTCCTTGATCGATCTTTAAACACGGTTTATAAAAGGTTTGCCTCTGTTCTAAAGGATATCTGCAGACTGCAAAACTTTAAGTTCTTCGACTTCTATAAAGTGCCAGCAACATCTGTTGTATGGAGACTGGCACAATCTTCACTTTGCAGTTCGTAATCCCCTTATTCCAATGCAATAGGGTCCAGAATGCTTAGATTCTAGAAGAAAACGAGGAGCATGGCAGAAGTTTAGGTTGGTTTGTACTTTCCGATAGACTAGACGTTGTTCATAAAACATGGACAGTTTTATTAATAAGCTTGGGTTTGGTATTCGTTTCTTGGTTCGCTATCAAATTACGAAAGATTTTTGTTAAATATTTTGAACTCAAAATTGTTTCTAATAAATTAAGAATCTTTTGAAACTAACATAGAAATCATTTAGAACGGGATATTAACCATGATTCGATTTTTGAGTTTTCCAATATTTCGGCACAGTTTCATGCGCCATGATTACGGAAGAACTTACATACTCCGTGATCATGGCGCATGAAACTGTGCCGAAATATTGTGTTTGGTTGAATCGCAAGTGACGTCACACATCCTCAGATCACAGTGTCAATGAGTTCTTCTTGTTAGGTGTGACGTCATAGCTTGGAACACGGTAGCCATGACAGAGATTATCGTTTTGGCGCGGCAATCTTTTCTTCAAAATTTAAAATTAGTTTTCACAGCAAATACGAATGGCTTTGGAGAAATATTAGTAGCATTTGCATTATTTTTTATTAGACAATACGTAAGAAATAATTCCCAACAGTAGTCAAATAGCCTATTGTTAATGTCACTTCACCATGCTGTACTTATAAGTAAGTACAATATTATGGTACCTAGTTGTGACACTTGTACACCTTAAGTGTATAAGATAATCTTACTTCATAACCTTTAGGTTACGTTAGTGCACACTTTAATGTAAGTAACGTCAAAAAATTTACAAAACAATGTCGATTAATAACGGATAGAGTCGTGGTCAAGACTACACACACACACCACGTCAAATCTGCCACATCATAAAACAGATAAAAAACATTCAAACAACCAAAACAGTCATTCCAAAGCAATGAGTGCTCCTGCCTACAGCTTTAAAAAATTAAAAGGATTTTCGAGATATCCAATATTGATTTATGACATCCTCGACCCATTTAAATGATCTATACTTTTGTTTCATTTCTTTATTTCCCCTATCATTCTAAAATAGCATCTCAGCAGTTGCCATAAGAATTATCAAAGTTACGAAGTTTTAGATAAAAGATTTTGGACAAAAAAACTTGTATAAAAACACTTTTGTATGGTAGCAGGTAGTTCTACGAATTTCGATGTGATTTCTAAGAAGTTTTTTGGCTGAGGGCCATCCCTTAAGGGGAGGTATAAATTGGTTTGTGGGCTTGAAAGCCTTCGAATAAATTAAGGTATTGTTAGATGTGATTTTATTGCAGGCAGATCTTAACAGCTCGTAGACTTAAAGGCAAGATTTGAATAAAACAGACATTGCAAGACAAAGTCAAAAACATTCCCGTGTTTATAAAATGAAATAAAAAGTTTAGTGGTTTGTAAATTTTCCAACAAGTTGTATGTCTGAAAAAAAAATGATAATAAAGGTGTAAGAATTTGTTACTACTAATACGACATCTAATACAAAATCGTTTCATACTAAGAAGGTCAAATATCACTGTTGCAATTGAATAGATAGATAGAGATAGAGATGCATTTATTGACACAACAGAGATACAAAGATACTGAAAAGAAGATACTGAATGCGCTCACGTTGCAACTGAACGCGTTCACTTTACAAAAGAACGCGTTCACGTTACAATTTAACGCGTTCACGTTGCAATTGAACGCATTCACGTTGCAATTGAACCCGGTCAACGTAAGATAAATTCACTTTGGCGCTTTAAACGAGTTCAAGCCTTAAACCGAGTTCAAAGGCTGTCATGTACCACAAATCTGAACTCGATCAAGCTGAACGTTCTGTTGGACTTAGTTTTGTTGGATTTTGTTTAATTGGACCTAAGTGTCATAACTAGATTATAATATAGGCTGCTAACTACCTTGAAATTATTCTTGCCAGCCTTCTTTTTTAGAAGGCTGGCAAGAATAATTTTCAGTTGATATTCAATACCTACCTAACGATGATGATGATGACTGTACTGACTTATCCAGTCAAACCAAAGCACATTCAACTGTCTTCGCACAATGATACTCAAAAGTCGTATTGATTGACGATTTGTAGACAAGTGGTCCCCCGTATTAGTTAATTGGCTAGCGGCAATAAAGCTAACATCGGGACTAATCCGCCGTGCACTCGTTTACAAGTTAAATGGGTGGGTGAAGGAGGGGGAGGGGGAACTGTAATTAATTGGGTAGTGGGGGTTCCGGGACAAACAGTAGTGTCGCTTCGGACGCCGAGCTAGGAAACAAGATCTAAGAAACGCATAGTCCGTATCCTATAGAAACTAGAATTAATGCGAGAAATTACTGTAAGATTTTAAAAATATCTGTATCTCCCGATAGTTTGACAGCATCCTACTATAAAATATTATTTCGGAAGTTTGTAAAGTTATGATAAGATTTTCCTTCTACAAAGTGCCACGTATGTACACCATCTATAGATCTTCAATTTTCAACATTTGTAATTTGGTTTCAGAGTTTATAACCAGTATAAAACAACCCCGTTTGTATAAACACATATCCAACCAAAATACACAAAATTTACAAGGCTTGCCCATAACCATGTCACTTTTATAACTATTTTCATCTCTCTATTTTCATATATTTTTTTCAATAACTTTTTCGACTTTTGATGCTCTGCGCATTCAAAATGAAACCCGTTTCGTAGCTCGGTGTATTGTTATGTCTAGGACCAAACTGAACAACGGCTGTGCTTGTTTTCCGTACCTACTCTAACTCTAGCGCGTACTATGTATGTGAAGATTTTCTGCAGGACGCTGCCCACAAGAATTTGTTGTAGAAACTGCTCGGGATGGGTGAATTTCTGTTCTGTAAATATAAATTGAGCGAAGCTGCCAAGCCCTAAATTTATCTTCTGTACCTACTCTGTATTTCAAATAATTTTTAACAGATCTTTTGTAAAACAGTGTCCTAAACGATATTAATTAACTATGCTTTTTCACTTCAGATTAAAGCAGGGTTTAAAAGCATTTGCGTTGCGAACTAAAATCTTATGTAGACGCAACTACAAATTAAAAGAGGTACTTAAGTGCATTTATTTATTTATTTGAACCACCAGTTGATTTCTACCGTTTATTCGTTACAAGTCGTTTTTAATCTATTTATAAAATTTTTACTTCGTAAATATGCCAAAAGATGGATAGATACAAAAGTTGGTAGGCCTATGCTAAGGAGCGAATAAGTTAAGTTTCTATTTGGATCTACTATATTAAAATTATTTACTTATTCGTTCTTTCTGGGATAGAACACAAAACGTGTTACTTAGGCTACATCCAAATGGTATTATAAATTTACAATAAAGAAAATATTTTTTTTTATGTCTACCTACCAAGTATTAAATCTCACCAGTCCTATCTTTATTTTTAGCAATAAGAATTTTACTAGAACTATTTTTACAAAAAAAAAACAGAATATAACCCAGACGAAGAAACCAGTGAAACGAAAGAGATCGCCATTAAACTGTTTGTTCCATGTTGTTTAATTGAACTCAACAATTCACAAGGAGCTCCTTCTTTCCGTCCGCTTTTAATTTAACGTGCCCGTACGAACCATTAGTTTGTATCTCTTTACCAGGTTTCAACTAGAAAGGGAGTATACACACTATCAGTCTGAAATATGTAGCAACGACGTTCTAAGTTGCTTGACACACGTTCATTTTGCTGCAGGCACCTATTTCTTGATTACTACGCCTGATGATAATTGTTACTAAATGAAGACTCCTTTCACTCCCGAATCAGGATTCACTTACTTTTAATTCTATCAGTGGAAACTGTATAACTATCAGGGTGTAAAATCTGAAAACGTAGCTAGCAACTACTATAACAGCAACGTAAATATATCGTAAAACTCTGGTAAGTTTCATGCAACGAGTCAAGCAAGTTTCCACACAAATGGTTTTATTTTAACTTAGCAATTTGGTACGCTCAATGCTTTGTCAGCAAGATATTTGGTGAGTTTGATTCAATCCGGTAAAACCATCAAGCGTCTTGACCGTGTGAAATCACCAAACCAGCTAGAACTAGACATAGCCGATTCAAGGGGTACATTCATTGTGAATTAGTGCAGCGAATTACACGTATTTGTTACTAGTTTGGAGTATTTGTTACCAGTTTGGCGTACAGTTACAATTCGGCAGATTTGTAGGGTATCTACGTGCTTTGGTTCGGCTTTGTTGGCTTCGAACTATGCTTTTGAAACAATAATACCTCCAGGAGCTATAGAAGCTGGAAGAGCTTATAAGAGCACTGAAAAGCTAATTTTCCTCAGTGTTATTTTTGTAAATTATGTTGTACTATGACTACATTATCATATATCAATATTACTAAATCTTAATTTTCGGGGGCTATGCTTTTTGACGTTGCAAATATCACAACACTGCGTGGACTATCCGGATTTTACATTATATGCATTATGAGAAAACCATGAATGTCCCTGATTTAGTCAAATCATTTTTGTCTAGCGAGTAAGCCATGAAAAAGCCATTACTCAAATAGATGTATTTGAGTTAGCGAGAATCAATCTTGAGTACAACTCAAGATTGATTCTCGCAGAATGACAAATAAGAAGTGATTCCCTAGTTTCATAAGTTCGCTTGAATTGCCGCATAAGTTCCATTGACGCGTCATCCGTCATCATTATCCGCTAGTTTCCGAGTTTCGGAGTACGGGGACTGACTTTGGGACAACATTTCTACGAGTATGTATCCAGAACGTATCTATCTACTAAGCATTTAAATTTGGATGAATTGCAACCGCATTTAAGTCGAGGCTTTGCCCATATTGTTTACCACTTTAAGGTCCAATTTTACCGTTCGCTGCCAAAACTAAGAGCAACAAAACTTAGTGAGTAACAGCTTGATCGAGTTCAAATTTGCAATACTTATTGTGTGACAGAACTTGAACTCGGTTTAGTGCTTGAGCCAGGTCAACTTTATGATGGTGAAATGTGCTGTCTCGTTTAAAACACTAAACTGAGTCAAAGGGTTTATCTTACATCAAACGCGTTCAAGTGCAAAGTGAACTCGTTCAATTGCAACCGCGAAATTGGGCCATTAGTGACATTTGACACTGGTTTTCGGGTCACGGCCATGAAACAAAAGTGTAGATTCAGTTAGCTAGTTTCCTGTTACTACTGTTGGTCCACAACTGGATTTTACCCAATGAAGTGTTACATCTCTCAAGGCTTCTCTAAGCTTGTGAGAAACCTTTAAAATGATACATTCATTTTAGCTGTGAAACTAACCATCGTGAAGAAGCTCTTCGAAACTTGAACATTGGATGCATTGTGAGCTTTTGTGAAATTGATTGGTCTATCCTGGAATAGCAAAGCCAGAACACAACAGCAAGTTACCTTGTTTATATTTCAATCATAGATGTATGAATTCATTGCTCGACTAAAGTGCCGTCAGAATCCACCTATTGTTGAGTTTAATAAGGTTTCCTAGGATTAATGGGGGCTTTACAAATACATAATTATATAAAGCAGCCACCTCTGCTCGCGAGACTAATAAAGCCATAGTCGCACAGTGGGAGGAAATAGCTGCTGAACTCTGAATAGAACTGTTAGAAGCAAGTTTACAGGCAAGAACGGAAAACGTTATTAGCAGATTAAAACATTATTGAATCGGAATATGAATCTGAAGAAAACGAAACAAAATGACCGAAACCTACAGGTGAGTCAGAACGAATGAGAATCGTAAACAAATCTTTACTAACTACAAACATACTTTACGTATAAATCCTGTAGAGAAAGCGCAGCGTAGGTATTCTATTAATTAATATAAATAAATAAAATACATACAGTATAATATCAGCACTTTTATATTATTTGTGAAAACTGGACTGAAACGGCAACGCGTCGTAAACCATGATCGACTTCGGGCCACGCCAGTTAAAAGATGGCTAATTAATAGAATACCTACGCCGCGCTTACTCTACAGGATTTATACGTAACGTATGTATGTATGTAGTTACCTGGATGTGTTGGTATAAGCTTCAGCTATAGAGATGCGAGAATGCCTGCCACACAAATTAATCAAAGAGAAATATTCATGCCGACACATGCCATGAAATGATAATGAACCCGTATTGGAGGTTGGTGCCGGCGAGAAACGGTGCGATATGAATGTCCGTTGTTTGTAAATAGATATCATTATTTCCATTTTTTTTATTAGTAACCTGATAAAACTTACACACACTTGTGTCGTACAAGGTTTTTTGAAAGAATTATAAAAAATATCAATTTACATTCAACTCTATATGATTCAGTGTAGGTACTTCTTTAAGCCTACTCTGATTCCATTTAGTTATTTATGAACCGCAGAACACTCAATTACACTAAGTAATTTATTAATTACATCTGCAATTTTTAGTTAAAAGGGATAACATTTATTAATTACGAGTAGTATAGGTAAAAATATATCATTTTTTTTGTTTATATTAAACACTATTATTATTTTTACCCGACTACCGAATAATCAGAATAATCAGAATAATCAATTTATTGGTAATAATATTACACGTCAGAAAGAAATTATTATTATAGCTAAGTATAATAGATAAGTAATATAATTTTTAATCTTAATATAATTTCATTAAAATAATTATATAATTCTAATATTATTCCATATTTTTCATAAACTCATCTACACTGTAAAACGCCCTCTCGACGAGCCAAGATTTAAGGCGACGTTTAAATGATGACAGACTAGGAGCAGTGACTATCTGATCTGGCAAGTTGTTGTACAACGCGGGTCCCTGTACGTGTGTGAGGCTGTCCGACTTAGCCAGTCTGTGAGACACCGCAGATAGCTTGCCAGCTCCGCGGGTGTTGTAGCATCGCGTGTGGTGATCTCCGCGTGTCTTGAACCGCTCCAGATTTTGCCTAACGTGCATCACTACCTGTAATAGGCCGACAGGGGAGGGTTATATGATAACCAGTGATCGGAAATTCGGGCGCTTATTTACCTAAAGTTGGTGAAAGACACAACATGGAGCAGTTAAAACCATCTTTCTCGGGAATACTTTCCCGTAAATTCCTGGGATTTCAGAATATTCTAAAATAATGATTTTTCACCGGAATCTTATTTATAGACGAAATATAAGACACTTTTATTCTGACGTGTTTTTCACTAAAGTCAATATTTCTGAAAAAAAAAACATTTTTAATTATATTTATGATTTTATGCCAAAATCCTTTTTCTACACGAAATTTAAAACACTTATTCATACGCATTTATAATTTGTTAGATAATTGCGTAAGAATAATAGAAACAAATATTATAAAAAAAAATATAGGTATATAATTGTCTGTTTTGTGAGATGAACCCAAACTTGTTTTATTCCAAATGGGAATTTTGGAATTTTCTAGAATGTATTTTCACTGAAATCTTATTTATAGACGAATTATAAGACACCTTTTTTGAACGCGTTTTTTTACAAAAATCGATTTTCGCGTCGGAATAAAAGTGTCTTATATTTCGTCTTTAAATAAGGTTCCGGTGAAAAAATCATTATTTTAGAATGTTCTGAAATCCCGGGAATTTACGGGAAAGTATTCCCGTGAAAGATGGTTTTAACTGCTCCATGTTGTGTCTTACACCAACTTTAGGTAAATAAGCGCCCGAAATTCCGATCACTGATGATAACAGATTACTAAATCTAAAGCGTTATATTACAGCACATAAAATGATAGGAAAATATGAACAAAGCAGGAACTAAATTACCAATTTATCATAGCATTAAATTAAAAAAAAACTAAAAAAATAATAACCCAATAAAATTGTATTTTTAGTAAACAATCAACAGTAAGGAAGGTTAAAGAACAATCAATAAAATCTTAAAAAGTTGGCATCACAAGGGTTTGCAAAAACTGATGAGTGCTCCTTCTATCGTAATAAATCATTTAAATAATAATAAAAGAGTTCATAATACAATTATACACAAGTACTAAAAAAGAATGGAATCTATAGGATCCACAGAAATTCTACTAGATACCTTACTATCATTATCTTTTGTCACAAAATTACTTTTTGACCAAAACTGTTGTGGTTGCTCGAGGCAGATTTTTTAAGGGTGCTTGCGTTTCAGCTCCTACTCCTCATCATCATCAGCCTATATCAGTCCACTGCTGGACATATGCGTCCCCTAATGAGCGCCATAGCGCCCTGTCTTTAGCTTGCCGCATCCAGCGTCTGCCAGCAGTCTTTCGCAAATCGTCATCCCACCTGGTCTGAGGGCGTCTTACACTACGTTTGCCGAGTCGCAGTCTCCACTCAAGAACACCTCCTTTACCTCAAATCCACGAAATGTTTACTATATTCACGAAGAGTTTGTGTTGTGGGTGTTTTTTTGTTGTGAAAATAGAATAGTGGCGCCTCCTATAACTTGTCCCACACCTCGTCACCGGGTTAGCGCGTGTAAAACAATACACGTCGCGATGAAACGCCGTCAGAACAATTATATAGATATTCCCTTTGACCCACTCAATACAAGGAAACTCCACAAATCCTGAAATGACTTTGATGTAATGATTATTCCAAATGAAAGGGTAACTTGGCTTTCATGTTTTTCTGTAGCATTGAATTATAATAAACATTCAAATTTTATATGTCAATAACAGATTACAGAATATCGTCGATACGTACAAATAGGGAAAACCAAATATCCTATTACCTCAAGATTTCAACAATTTATTTTATATAGTTGACGACGTGACGACAACTGGGCTTGCTTTTATATTTTTTTATTTTCTGAGTTCACATTATTTCTGTATTTTATTATGCTTCTCTCCCTGCCGTCATACAGTGCAAACTCGTACGGAGGAAAGTCACTTGAGTTTTCAGGCCTTGTTATTTACAACTTACCGACCCTAACAAAATAATGACTTATTAATCCTTATTTGTTACTAGTATAAGTTTTCTAGGTTAGTTTGAATAGAGTCAGTTGTGTTGACTAGTTACGTAAGTCTGTAAATCAACTTATTTGAATAAAAATATTATTTATGCGGAGTACTTTCTGGATACCGTTCACGGTAATTTGAGTTCCGGTATTCCGTACTGCACTCAAATCTAAACTACAAAGAATAGTCTTCTTAAATAAACATTGTTTGAGGTACGATCGTTCGGTATTCTTGTACCCTGCCTACTCCAATTCAGAGCAATCTTCCATCATTGTAACGCTTATAACCACTACAGGAGTAAACCGAACCCCATCGTAAACGTACCCTATAACTAAACCATCGCACTAAATTCAACACTTAAACAGAATTTAATCTAGAACGCATAGAGAACGGAGGGGCTGAAACTAGAGGCGCATCTAGCAACAACAATGCGCTTTCTGCCGCACTATGTATAAGAAAATGTTGTGTCACACTTTATTTCTGCGCAACAAATTTTTGGCAAATCAAAAATTTTTGAGTATCTACAGGGTTATTGGTAAGTTAGTGACAATACGTGAACTGCAGGTCCTGTCCATCATCACAAACACGTTCGTGAAGGCGCCAAGTCTAAATTCTAAAAAAAAATAAGTCACCTCTGATACTAAATGAAAAAACATCTTTGCCTGAATGAATGAATGAATGAACACTTTATTGTACAATAAAAATAAACATGAATAAATAATCTTATATCTAAAATAAACATAATACAGTACAAATGGCGGCCTTATCGTTGAGAGCGATTTCTCCCAGGCAACCTTGGGATGGAAAAAAAAGATACAAGAAAAGTCGGTTTATAGTGCAAACGGAACAACTAATACAAAAAAAAAGTAACATATTTATAATACAAAACTACCTTATTATCTACTAACTTAGAAACAAACCAACTAATTCGATAAGTAGGAACCCAACGAGTTACTTAAGACCGATCTTTCACTCTCATATCTTCTGTTAATTCAGGGCAGAGCTGTTTTTAAGTTGAGTTTCAAATAAAACCTCTCTAACGAACGATTATTGAATTGCGGGGGGTACCCATTACCAGTACCAAAATTATGAATTAAGACCTGGCGTCTTCAGAAACGTGTTTGTGACGATCGGCTGAACCTGCGGTTCACGTATTGTCACTAATTTTCCAATAACCCTGTATAACGTTTTTAAATTAAAGTTTAATATTTATACGGACTGCCAGGTTGATTTTGTTAGATTACTACATAACATTAAATTGTGATTTTCTTTTTTTATTTTTGGTATTCTTTTAATGTGTAATTTAACCAATAAATGTTTTACTTATGGACAAACACTTACGTCTGAAAAATTAACTTTTCATAGTTGTTTAAAAGAAGATCTCTACGGGGCTAGATACCGTGTAATAAATAATGTTCACCATTATTTGTTTCCCAAAAAGTACTAAAATATTCCAAAGGCCGATTAGAATTTGCTATAGCATCCTCACCTCTATAACGTAAGCAGAACAGGTAACTGCAGGGCATGGAACCCCGCAGTTAATTGAAAATTGCTGTCAAGTGTTCCACCGAGGAAATGAGCAGCTGCTACAGCTACTTAGCGGAATGCAATTTAACATCCCGGCTTAGCATTTAGCATTGTAGTTGTGAAGGATTCTCGCTAATTACTAGAGCTTGCGATTTCAGCCGTGTTCAGCAAATTAATCCACAATAACTTGAATTGACTTAGACTTTGTTCTACCTTAGTATAAATGTTAAGGGAATAACATTGAGATACTCTTCAAGGTCTCAACTTCGTCGTTTTTTACCCGACTACCAACAGGAGAGGGTTATGAGGTTAGCAACCTATGTTTCTATGTTTGTATGTGTGGCCGATTTCTTTGTTCCCACGTAGCGCTGAAACTACTGGTTCGATTTCAACAAATTATGTATCGATTGATTCGTCTCAATACCCCGAAGGTTATAGGCTATAGAATTTAGGGCTCCGCCCCCGAATAAGCCTTCAAAACGCGTATTAAAGTGTACGTAGCCGCAGGCTGCAGGCCCCATAGAGAAAAATTACAATACCTACGACCTATTTTCATTTTCAACTCTATGCCTATCAAATATGACCGATACGTCATTCTATTTTGTCAATGTAAATATTTCAAACTTTTATAACTTTTACGTAGTCGGGTTGTAGTTTTTAACTTTATTTTATGTCATAAGCGTAGGACACAGGGTCTTCTCGTCATCCATACCGAAATGCTTGAAAACGAAAGTTTTCAATCAGTTCGTCCGACCTACCCGTCATGACCTATGGAGCTGAGACGTGGACACTCACGGTAGGGCTGGTCCACCAGTTTAATGTTGCCCAGCGAGCTATGGAGAGAGCTGTGCTCGGAGTTTTTCTGAAGGATAGGATTTGCAACGAATACATCCGACAGAGAACCAAGGTTATCGACATAGCTCAAAGGATTAGCAAGCTGAAGTGGTAGGCCTGCTGGCGATATCTCGAGAAGAACCAAAAACCGCTGGGGTAAACGTGTTCTTGAGTGAAGACCGCGACTCGGCAAACGTAGTGTAGGACGCCCTCTAACCAGGTGAGATGATGATTTGCGAAAGACTGCTGGCAGATGCTGGATGCGGCAAGCTGGAGACAGGGCGCTATGGCGCTCATTAGGGGAGGCCTATGTCTAGCAGTGGACTAATATTATGCTGATGATGATGATAATGATGTAGGACACAGTAATTACCACTGTATGCCTTTTTTGATTCATGCCAGTTTTTTTTTGTCTTGAGTGTGTTTTGTACCTTAAACGAAATACATTTTCAGCTACGGGTTGGGGTTTAACTCGAGCTCAACCACGTAGAAAGTTTAGCGTATCATAGGCATTTGAAAAGTATTTGACTTCTCATATCCATTATATTTTAACAAATGCTGTAGTTCAGTCGATCCGGTATGTTTGCATTTTTTCTCTCGGTTATATCCAGGTATATTTTATTCATTCGGGAATCTGAGGGCAACTGGACATCAGAAATTTCTCTTTAGTGCATCTACGAGTACATAACTAATCTCACTAATATCTCACTAATATTATAAATGTCAAAGTTTGGATGGATGGATGGATAGATAGATGGATGGATGTTTGTTACTCAATCACGCCAGAACGGCCGAACAGATCTGGATGAAATTTGGCACGGAAATAGATTATAACCTGGAATAGAACATGGCTACTTTTTATCCCGGAATATCCACGGGGACGGGAATTACGCGGGCGAAACCGCGAGGCGCTGCTAGTATTCATATACATACGAAAGTGTATAACTAAAACGAATATTTCACCGCTAAAACGTTCGTAAACAATATAATTTACTCCTGCAGTCGAACTCGCTTCTCCCCTCGAGCTGAAGAAAACTTCGAGATCAGTCATCTAAGTTCTTTACAATGGACTCTATTAGCTCTTACCTCCGCTAATTGAATTGGTCTGTCAGAGGCAGACCCACGTACCTACTGGGAGTTTGAAATGCGAAAGTTACTGGGGTTAGCGGCGGGTTTGGTTGTGGAACGTACGAGGTACCTAGACCTTGAAAATATTAGGACGACAAATAAATAATTCAAGAAATCTTTAAACAAAATATTATTTAGTCGTTGTCGCGAAAAATACTTCACCAAAGTTCAATCGTTCAATAAACGATTGAGCGTTGAAAATGAGTATTGAGAAAAATCTTTGCAAAAAATTGAAAAGATTGTAATATTCTATTGAGGGTCGACAATACTACCGCTATATGTTACATAAACAGAATGGGCGGACAAATCATTTAATTTTGTGTGCTGAATACACAAAATTAAATGATTTGTCTCGTAGCATTTGGCAGTGGTGGGAATTAAGAAACTTATTTGTTTTTGCATCGTATATTAAATCATTAGAGAATGTACTTGCCGATCAAGAATCCCGGCGGTTAAATCTAGCTAGATGCAGAATGGGAGATTGCTGATTTTGCCTATAAAGATATTGTTAGATCTTTTGGTAATCCAGACTTTGATCTATTTGCAAGTTTTCAGAATCATAAATGTCAATGATACTCATCGTGGAAACTTGACCCACATTTAGAAATAGTAGATGTATTTACTTTTAATTGGTCAAAATTAAACTTCTATGCCTTTCAACCATTCTGCTCGGTTTTAAAAGTCCTAAGAAAAATTGTATCTGATAAAGCGACGGGTGTTGTAGTTGTTCTTTTTTGGCCATCACAGCCTTGGTATCCATTATGGTCAGATCTTGTGGTTCTAAGAAACTAATTTTTAAACCTAATAAAGAGTTGTTATACTCTCCTTTCAGATAGAGCCATCCCCTTCATGCAGACCTTACCCTGGTGGCTGTGAAGCTATCTGGCAGTCGTCAGTTGATCGTGGGGTGCCTGAGGCTTCCACGGAGATTGTAATGGCTTCTTTTGCAACAAACACAATAAAACAACAGGTCTTCATTGAAGGCTTGGTGAGACTTATGCCAAGATAATAACATAAATTTTAATCAAGGTACAGTGTCTGATGTTATTTCGTTTTTGACGCAGAGATTCATAAACGTAATGTAATGGTCTTTGCTTTGAACCGAAGTATAATTAAAAATAAAGCAAACGCACCTGTGTGACGTTTGATTACAATTATAGGAGGACAAAATAAGTACCTACTTAGACAAGTCAAAATCAAAAAATCTAAAATCAAAATCAAAAATTCTATATTTCCATAAATACAAATATGTACACTTAGAAAAGGTCAAATTCCTAAAATGAAACGGAAATAAAGTTGTACTTTTGATTTCTGTTGCATCGGCATGTAGACTAAAGTAAAGAAGCGACTAAGAAACCTTTAGTCTGTTAGTTGTTATTTTTCGAGTCGGAACAAAACCCGTCCCAAGCTTTTTTATCTTCTAAATAATCAGATATTTTGTAGTAAGCCTTTTTGCACAGAAAGGTTTTGACAATTTGTTTGAATTTATTTATTGATAGTGATAGATTTTGCAACTCACTCTGAGTTTTGTTGTAGAAGCACATTGCCCTTTAAAAGATACATTAATCTTGTGAGTCCAAGACACAAATCAAGACCTATAAATCGGTAGAGTTGGGGTTGTGACACGTTGTCGCCACCCATTCCAACGTTCCAAGTGCGTTGGGATGGGTAGCAGGCAAAATTATTTTCGCAGACGGGACACAGGAATAAATCCGGTTAATTCGTTGCAGTTGGAGTTATCTTAACTAAACCAAAAGTTTCCTCACCATGATATTTGAGCGATAGATTAAAAACGTCAAGTCAAGCGGTAGTCCTAATCACCACCGATGAATCTGTCTGAAAAAAAGTAAATATATAATTTCCAGTCAGCCAAAATAAAGGTTTAATTATTAGTAAATTCATGACCGTGGCCAATAAAATCTGTTATTTATAACATTATTTGATCTAAAATACTAACCAAAAACGTTAACCCGCATCCCGTTTGCTGTTTGTTTGTTTGTTTGTTACGCCACGCCGCATTCGCTTTGATATCGATGATATCGTTCACGCAAACTTGATTTTGGCAGTGTAGAGACAAATCAGAATCTCAACCAATAAGTACATATCATTTCTGACTGTATTTAATAATACTACTAGCTTCTGCCCGCTGCTATTTTCTACGCGTTTTACCATGGTTAAATGTAAACCATTATTTGAGGTCTAAAACTTTATTCATTCGTTTATTCAAAATTTCAGTCGGATTCGTTTTATAGTTTTGGCGTAAACATGTTACAATTACAACATCCATACATTTATTTAAATTTATAATTAATTATATGGTATGACTGTATGATGCGATGTGACACATTATATTACTATTCACGGGCATATCTCAACTTTGGATTTTCATTTTAGTTTACGAGTCTCTTACGACATCCACGGGCTGAGTCAGGGGAGTCGATAATTACTTGTGTGCCTAGTCTTGACTCACTGCTCTGCCTCTACTATGCCAAGCTCCCACAAACTTGCTTTGCTCGTCAATGTTTAGTCATCCGCTTCAGGTTTGTTTAGTAACTTCAGTCAATGCTTCAGGTATTTCTGCACGCTCAGCTCTAACTAGAAATGTCTCGGTTTTGCTTTGATTCACAGTTTAACGTGAAATCCTTTTGTGAGCGTTCTCTCTGTACGTTATTATTCAGAGGGTCGTATTGATATTTCTGATGGATGGCAGGAAGTTAGATCTAGTGCAGCAAAGGACAAGATTTTATGGAGATCTTTAGAGGAAGCCTATGTCGGGAGACAAGCTGTCACAGAAATACCAACGTTTGCCAAATTAGATTAATGACATATTAGTACCTACATATAGATGATTTTGATAAGTGTGAGTATTTTATATCTTTATTAACAAAGAAAATTACAATCAAATAATAGAATTAAATTAAAACTAGTATTTACAATTGAAACAATTGAGCTAACTGCAGACTGTTGCAAACAATCTACAAGTAGCTCAACTGATCCATATCAATACCAGTCGGAAGGGTGCCCAAGACGCTAGCTGCATTGCCCCGCTGTATAGAAATACTGATGTGCTGCGCCAGATACTCACTAGCATTTTATGACATTTGTATCTCAAATCTCAATTGAACAGACGGACTGGATTAAACTGATCAAGATGTCTGGTAATTACAAAAGCCATTTTTTACAGTAAATCTACAGTTCTTGCTTTACAATAGAACTTCTAAGAAATGATTCCCATTAATGAGTTCTCAATAATTTTAGATTTCAGCGGGACTCGAACCCGCGCCCCAACCTCTAAACGGGTGTGCTCTAACCAACTAAGCCATGTAATCAAGAACTTATTGAATTTCATAGAGATACCCAGAGTGCGGGGTAGGTACCATAATAACGCACCATAATATTAACAAAAAACCTTAATAAAACTTGTGTCCGGACTAAAACGCGTGGACGAATCAGAAAGACTGTTAACCTGTCGGTTGGTCCTTGGAAGTTTTACCATTATGTGTTTTACAACCTAAAGTGTTTCACCAAAGAGCTTACCACACCCTCAAATCCTCAAGTCTTGGCCCATCAAACAGCATAAGCCATCAACTTTAGCTCCAACGGATATTCAAGTCGCCGTATTGATTTATTACCGTGTAAATTTACTTTAGTCCCATTAAAAGTAAATCAGAGTCGGTTGTAAATCGTCAAAGCTCGTGAACGGCCAGTATTGTTTGACCCCCTAAATAGGGAGATCTCTCCCGGGTGAATATAGCTGGTGGGTGAAAAAAGGGGGGTGTGGGAGACCAGTTTTTGATGGCGGTGGGTATGGTATAAAGCTCTGCGGTCCACACTCGCCACGTTATGTGCACTCAGCGTTTGCATTGGCGATAGAGGCAATAAATATCATAGTTTTTTTGGAATTATATTGTTTTTAGGGTTCTGTAGTCGATGAAACTTACTAAAGTCAAATTAGTGGTCATAAAGGGCTACTATTGGTCCTTATCAGTCATTTTTTTACTTTTACTGCAGTGCTTTACTAAACGCGAATCAAATTTGAACAGGTCTGAAGTCAAGATTTTTTGAGTTTTCAAATGTCTGTTAAATTGTCATCCCTGCGCAAATCTTATTCATCTTAAGAGGTGCATAGCCTTTTAGATAGATAAAGTTGAAATAAATAGTTAGTACTACATTCTATACCTATAGCACGAGATAAAACATGCATGTAAAGCTTAAAACCACAGATGTTATGGCAAAGGCGTGCTTTACCCTGAAAAAAGTTATCTTCCAGCAAACCTTAAATATGCAGAGTCCGCCTAGAAGTACGTTCGATAATACAAGCAGATTCACAGATACATTTCCCACTAACAAGTTATTTTATTTCCAACATACAATTATCCACGACTGAAAAAAGCCTGTGAAAAATAAAAGGAATTTAACATTTAAATCCACGGAATCTATCATAGGCGTGTCCAGCCATCTCTTGCTGGATTTATTTATGTTAAATCACAATTTTTTAACATAAAATATTGTTAAAACACACGACATGCCTGCGGGCTGCGTTACAAGGTTTTTATGTAAATCAAGTGAATTAACACATAATGGTGGGCGTTATAGAGACATTAGTTGGCATTTGAATGGCAATATTGGCAATTCAATGATGGCGCATTCATGTTTGTTTAGTAATAGGCAACTTAGTTTACTACTCTACTTTATAAAAAAACAACAATAATTTCCATGCGAAGCCGCTAAATGACTTTTGGTAGATTTTGTAAAAGATTGTCGCGTCGAATGTTTACGCTCGAGATTCTCGTTTTTCGAACTGCACATTAACGGTACTACATTTTTCTCAAGAATGTGAAGCTGCTACCTAGGTATTTTGTCTAACATATTATTTAAAGATTTCCGCGTCAAACGTTTACGTTCGAGATTCTAGTTTTTGCTACTAGATTTTTCTCAAGAATTTCAAGCAGCTGGTTGGGTATTTTGTGTATCATATTATGTAAAAGATTTCCGCGTCAAACGTTAACGTTTAAGGTTCTCGTTTTTCAATCTGCAAATTATCGCTACTACGTTTATCTCAAGAATTTGAAGCAGCTACCTGGGTATTTCGTATATCAAATGTAAAAAAAATCCGCGTCGACCGTTTTTGCACGAGATTTTCGTTTTTAAAATTGCATTTTATAGTTACTATATTTCTCAATAATTTTAAACAACAAGGTAAATACAATATTTCCTATCCCCCGCCCCCCCAATTTTTTATACCCGCTTCCATCATCAGCACACATTCGTCCACTGCTGAACAGACCTCCCCAAACGAGGGGGTATTGTCATAATCATCACGCTTAGCAGGTAGACTGCCCATGGCAGAAGGATGGAAGTATCTGCCCTTTCTCGCGCAGGTCCCTTATTCGGCTCTCACTACATCCACACGCTGAGTTGAAGGGGTCAATTCCTACGACGCAAACGCCAGGACCAATAACGCAATATCTACCTACTTAGGTATAAGTAATATTAACTCTTTAGTTAGGTACAGTCGAACAGAATATTGTTGAAATAAGATCTTTCATAATAAAACAACACAGGCAGAGCGTTGTGTTATTATAATATTCCAACAGTAATACCTAACTGTGGTAATACGAAACTCCGATTTCTGCGTAGAAATTAATGTTTGTTGTATAAAATTGACCCCTACTATTTTAATCCCATTAATTACATACTCTTTTGTACAGAAATCAGATGCTGTTTGTAGGTTATCTATGCTTCGAAAAGAAATAAATAGATTGAGTAAAAATTTT
Organism: Eupithecia exiguata; assembly: GCA_947086465.1. Taxonomy (NCBI): domain Eukaryota; kingdom Metazoa; phylum Arthropoda; class Insecta; order Lepidoptera; family Geometridae; genus Eupithecia; species Eupithecia exiguata. Next base: position 2,417,431 of record OX352241.1, on the reverse strand, counting down.
ATAAATAAGTATCTAGAAAATAGCTGTAATAAATATATATATCTGCGTAATCTTTATGGTACAGAGAAATCTTTATAGTACAGTTTGGACAAATAACAGAGCTATTTTTGGACACAACCAACATAACACATGTGATTCTGTTAAGTCACCTTTTAAAACTGGTTTAACATAAAGTTTAAATCAAAGAAAGTTTTTCTTGAAAGTCAGAAAAACCACCTAAGCCCAGCTGTCACCCACACGGCTTTTTGGCTCTTTTAAGAAAAGCCGTGTTAAGTGCAAATAGAAAACAGAGACTGTTCTCAGCATCAGATAGGAATGATCATAAAATTAAACATGTACTTCCTACCATATATAAAGATAAACACATTAACTTTAATAGTGACTTCCAATCGAGTTCCAATAGTAGGTCCGGTCAAAGTATCGAAAGTTTTCCTCGTTATTGTACAGCAGCGTAATGATAACACCATTGTCCTATCTATTTGTTTACGTTCAGTTTTTGCGCTTTAGTCTTCTTAGTGACTACGCATTTAGAGGTACAGTCAGTCGCATAAATCTCACCCGATTAAAAATTCATAGTGTTCCTTTTCTTAGGTTTTGCAAATTCATAAGATATTATGTCTCGTACTTACTTGCTGCCACAAAAAGTTGCGAAAGACTGCTGGCACATGCTGGATGCGGCAAGCTGAAGACAGGGCGCTATGACGCTCATTAGGGGAGGCCTATAACTAATATAGGTTGATGATGATACAATTGCATATTAGGACGGCCATTCAAAGGGCTTTCAAATGTGTGGGTGGTATTAGCGTAATTCGCAAGCTGGAAGAAAAACAATACGGCTGATCTACCCGTAGATAGAGATGGCATGGAGGGATGAATCGAGCGAATTCCTGGCTGTCAGAGCTGGCTCAGGTTCGTGATGTCTGGAGGGAATTGGAGAAGTTTTTCCCCAGCTGTGGCATCACACTGCTAGCCATGGTCATCACCAAGTAATAATATACCTTCAATAATAAATTAATCTGCGAAACACTACCTGGCGGATGCTGGAAGCGGTAAGCTGAAACCTGAAAACATTAGGGGAGGCCTATACTCAACAGTGGACTAACATAGGCTGATGATGATTAAGAAAGAAATAAATAATGCTAAAAAAAATTGGGAACTTTTTTTATTTTCTGGAGATAACCCAGAGGGCTTGCACACTATAGTAACCAAACCTTCGAATTGAGCAACGGCAACACCACTAAATGTAACTTCTTAGTTTTTGAACAGGTTTGGATAACTTTAATGTTTTCACTGTTTAATGTGTTCAGGTGGTAACGGCGGCGCTAGAGTCGTAAGAGATTTTCGACTAGGCGAGTACATAATTTTAAATGCCTTAGAAACATATTAGCTCAGGTTTTACTTCCGTGGACTGTACCTACAAAAATACCTTCTAAGATGTAGGTATTGGCCTTTAGCCTATATTATTGTTTTGTTTAAAGATAAAAGTAAGCTTTTTCATGATTCTAATTGTCTTTATAACGTGTCGAAGTCCTCAGTGGAAACAAACATCCTTTGTGTCTAGGTAGGTAATGAAATTATGACCTTATAATGTGTCATTAATTTCCTTTTTCATGTAAATTTAATTTATAGGTATTCGTACTTTATGATTAAGTGCCGGGGCCATGGTATTCTTTGTGTAATTTAATTTATCTAATATTTTTTTTGTTCGTATTGACACGAACAGAGTCTGTTCGGCCAAGGCTCGAACCGAGTGGACTCGTACGAGTAGATTCGTACGAGTTTATTAGGATATCTGAAGATATTTACATATGTAATTCACTAGGATTATTTCGAAAACTGTTATGAAACGCTTCTCTGATCGTGTTAACGAGGCTCTATGGGCAAAAACATATCCACATATCTACTGATGATTAAAAACACAAATTTTAAACAAAAAATTAAACGTACCTATAAAATGATTACCGTCAAACGAAAAATTTACAGTTTTAGGCAAATTATAGCTTGAAACTTTGTAATAACTAGGCTTTAAAGCTACAATTTCAAGGAACACCTTTAATTAAAGTCTTTTTGGCATTTACAAATTAATGTGTCATTATCACACCTACCTATTTCGACTAATAATATCCCTATTTTCAAACATCATTCATTTTTCGATATAGATCATCATTCACATAACATGGCAATAGGGTGTTTTTTATAAGCAACTTTGTTCACTTTCACGCGAGTCAAGAGAGAGAGAGCCACTTATTATCGACTCTTGATTTCAAATTTCTCGACATGAGACCAATTTGATACCAGGTTTTACCTTTGCTGCTAGCTGGTTTGACATGTAAAATTTAGATATTTATTCTGGTTTAAAGTTGAAATAAATAAATTAAACTCGAATTCCTTTATTATTTGCACTGATCGTGGTTAGAATACCTACCAACTTTTATATTTTAGGAGATTGGAATTTACAACCACTTTTTAATATTCATTCGCCCTTTAGGTTGAAAGGGGTGAAGGGTAGGTTTCAAGGGTAGGTATCAAGTCTGGGAGGGCTTCTGAGAAAATTGAGATAAAGAATCGTAAACCTATTTATTATTAAGATGAGAATGCTTTCGAGGTTTAAAAAATAAAGTACCTGCTTACTTGCTCTCTTAAAGAGGTTTACCTCAAATTTTATGAAAGCAGGTACTTATTTATACATGAGTACCGAATAATAACAGTCATCTTGAGGACTTTCCCACAATACATTCCCTGACATGGCAAATGCCTCCAAAAATCAGTTCTCGTCAGCTCTTTCTGTCTGGCTGGTCCATCCCCTGCCAGCCGCTATGGAATCGGTCCCATTTAGTGTTTTTTTAGGGTTCCGTACCAAAGGGTAAAAATGGGACCTTATTACTAAGACTTCGCTGTCCGTTTGTCCGTCTGTCACCAGGCTGTATCTCATGAACCGTGATAGTTAGACAGTTGAAATTTTCACAGATGATGTATTTCTGTTGCCGCTATAACAACAAATACTAAAAAACATAATAAAATAAATATTTAAGGGGGCTCCCATACAACAAACGTGATTTGTTTGGCTTTTTATAGATAATGGTACGGAACCCTTCGTGCGCGAGTCTGACTCGCACTTGACCGGTTTTATTTTTGTCTACCTTGGCGTCGTTCGTCGCCGGTCTCTCGAACGAAATCCATACGCGTCCATATGAGTAGGTACCTAACATGTAAACATGAGTAATATTCCTTAAAAGTGTAGGCTATGGCTAAGTTACATGCAAAAATAACGAAGGAAAAGGCTCGGTTGGTCTAAATATTTTCACTACGATTTAGCTTCGTCTGAAGTATTTTTCTCGCTTATCTCTCGGAAGTTTATCTTATAAAGAAATGGTCGTCTTTTTCAGCGAGCTAGGTCGTATTTTCCATATATTTTTGAAACCTTCTATAATGTTCGGCTTACATTATTCCGTAAACAGAAATTCATTTTATATTTTCTCACCTACGAAGGTGTTTCCTGCGGCAAAAATACACGCCTCAAACGCCCTTCGTGTGATGCCAGGATTTCAAAAAATGGAGGTGGTTTATAAGAAATTAAAGAATACCTCGTGGTTTCCATTTCCATCAGCGTTCATTCTGACAAATATGCGACCAAATAAGGAAATATCTTAAACTACGTTTACCTATCTCTATTTCTATAAACCCCAATTTATATATTCAACCTCTAAAATCACTTACATAATGAAATAAGTTGAAAAAACTTATGTTATGAAATAAATTGTTAGATATTATTTAATTTCATTATTTGATTGTTATGGATCAGTTGATTGTTTTTAACAGGATGCAGTTAGCTCAATTGTTTCAATTGTAAATACTAGTTCCTCCGAAACGTCAGGTTATAAACAAAATATAAAATTGACGCGATCAATCCGGTTAAAACAGTGTTTTATTACTAGTTTTAATTAAATTCTATTATTTCATTGTAATTTTCTTGGTTCATTTAATAAATTGTTACATTATTTAACTACTATTCTAATGCATACCATTATGTTTAACTTGTTATTTCTAATTTAACTGTACATATCTAATTTTAACTAGTTTTAACTAGTTTAGACTAGTTTTAATCTAATTATAATTTAAAACACCTAATTCTCATTCCATTTTTGTCTAACCATGCCACATCTTTTAAAATCATCTTTAGGTATAAAGTTTTCACATTTACGAAGAAAAGGTACGAAATAAGTTTTATATACTGCCACATCTACGCTACGATTGATCTACGTCACGTGAATGGAGGATTAGAGCCGGCTTTGACCGCGGTGTTTTAGGGAAATTGAAAAAAAAAAGAATTGAAACAAATGTGAAGGGATACGAAAAATGGATTATGATTGGCGCAAATCCGAGCTTTAGTTGAGTTTTCAGGTTGATTTGTTCAAAGGAATAACTTGTAGGAACATAAGAGGAAATGTGAACGCGAATTGGGTGGATTTTTGCATGGATGGATGGATGTTTGTTTCTTTTTACTTCCCGCCAAAATTACTGTATAAATAAACGAAGGTAGGAATATATTCTTATGAAACAAAAAAGTATTTGATTCATTATATAAATATAATTTTCCAAACTTATTTGTTCCTTTCCGTTTTTCGGAATATCCAGTTGCATAATTAAATTTTTAAATTGAATTAATTGAGACACGCACTATAAAGCAAAAAACTAATATAAAATTTTTATTTATAAGAATACCAGAAGTTTATTTAAACAGAATAATGTAGAGAAATTATATCCTAGAAAGCTAAAATTAAGGTTTTCACGGTTAAAATATATATCCAGTGGTTTTCAAAAAAGTTATTTGCAAGCCAGGTAGTCATTTGACTTACTTGGCCTGCAAATAACTTCGACTAAATAAACTATTCTATATAGAATAGTTTATTTTAGCTTACTATGGCTTTGATTTTAAACCTAGGTATACGAATAAAAACCATTACAACTGCAAGTAGGCCTATAGGTACTCTCTTAAGAGTACGTATTGCAATGAGTCATTGAGAGCAGCACGTTTCGCACCGGAAGCCTTATCAGCGTTATCAGGCATTCGGGTCACTGATAACACGAGCTTGACTAAATCTGTTTTAATTCTCTTGATTCTGCATTGAATACGGAAAAGTTTTTAAAGGGATTACAGTTTTTCAGAGAATCCATTCGCAACCATGAAAATAGCTTTTTGGTTTTCGCTTGCACAATTATTCGAGAAATTGAATAGCAGCGGAACAGATTTTACTAAATAGATAGTTAGGTACGTAACTAGATATCTAAGCTTTACTACTTGAAGGCCTCTGTGTCGCGGCGGGCGAAGGTTTGCCTGTGACGCAGGAGGTTGCGGTTTCGATTCCCGCCTTGGGCATAAGAATAGATAAGAAATTATCTTTTCTTATGCCTTGGGACTAATGTTTGTACGGTCTATAAATATTTGTTCCAGGTGTTCAGGCATGTTCTGGGTATTTAAAAAATACCTATCCATGCAATATATTGTATTATCTATGTATATCTGTCATCCAGTCCCCATAACACAAGCTCTGCTTAGATTTGTTCTGATTGTCCAGCATTATTTATTATTAAGTATTATTATAACCACTTAAAGCGGTAATATACTCAAATTGGGATTGTTTTAAAGACACTATCTTAGAATCTAGCAATACCAATCTAATGTTTGTACGAAAACTATCAAGTTTGTGGAAATGTATCAAGCTTTTTTCCAATATCTACAGAAAATAATAGCTTGTACTCGTTACTAACTATTTTTCAACACGGTTGGAAATCAACCTACCGACCAAACACACTTTCTCTAAAAGATAGGAATTGTGGTTTTTATCTGGTGTTAGGCATAATTTCATTTAAATTTAATTTAATATAATTTCATTTAAATTTAATTTTAGTAGGTACCTACCTAAGGAATACTAACACTAATATAAGGTCATTTTAGCATACAAACTTACTAACCAATTATGGATCAGTGTAGTCCGAAATAAAGGAATTTTATTTATTTATTATGAAACCTAAACCAAAAATACGTTTGGACTAAAATGAAAGAACATTTTTTTACTTATTTTTTTAACTGCGATGGTGTAATTTGGCCTTTGGCCACTGGAAGATCTGGCTAGTCACCACTTTTAGTGTTTTTGTAAATACCAAAAAAGTTGCGAGTCTCCGACCGATGCAAGAAATAAGTAGCCCTAACCGACCGCTACCAACAATACTAGAAAGTGTCCGCTACTTTTTTATACGGCCCGTCTTTTTCAAGCACTAGTACAAAGCTGTATAAATATTTGAGCACGTAACGGTCGTTAGACAGTGATAATTACAGCTTATCGCACCGAGTTTCATCAGCAAATAGCTTCTAGTGGATTACCGCCCTAACGAACCTAGGATTGTTGGGTTCATTGGAAGCATTTTATTGCTGATGTAAAAGCTATCAATAAAAACTGAAATCAAAGCTGAAATAGGGGCGATATAAGGGACAATCTGTTCGTAGACTGTATTATAGCTAAATAACCAAATATTGTAGAAACATAACTAAAAAGTAGAGCCGTGCTTTACCGCTTTTTGGACAGATTTACGAGGTAGGTATAAAACTTAAAAAATATTATAAAACAGCCTATGTTAACGAGAGGAGAGTCCTTCGAATATTAATTGTGCCAATCATAATTTGTTTTCACTCAAATAAATAAATAATAAATAAAAAATCATTTATTGCTTAAAAAAAACTCTTAACCTAAACAGAATTATACATAAAAATACAAGGAAATTAAAAATAAATAGGCAAAGGGAGTAAATTCAGCTTTGAGCTGCATGCAGGGAGCATGCAGCGCTGATTTTAAATCTACTCCCGTCGGGTAGGTGGTCACCGAGGGATTGGGATAGCGGGTTGTGGGTAAAATAACTTAAAATATTAATCAGACTGGTATTGATATGGATCAGTTGAGCTACCTGTAGATTGTTTGCAGCAGTCTGCAAACAAGCTTAGCTCAATTGTTTCAATTGTAAAGACTAGTTTTAATTTAATTCTATCGTTTGATTGTAATTTTCTTTCTTTTAGCCTTGTAACTTAAAACATGATTTTAGTGCGCAAAAGGTGTGAAGCCGCGCGTAAGCATAGATTAGAACTCCTACGTAGGTATCTACTATTCCGTTGATAGAAATTTTGTTACACAAACTTTATTATTCGCGATAAAACCTCTACAAACAATGTTAAAATCATTGCAATTCAAAACTCCGAACCAACCACAATTTAATTAACACGGCAAACAGAACCATAGCAGGTCGAGACAGGGCACGTTTTTGTGTGAACTTAGTTATTCAGTAGCTGTAGGTTTAGATTATAAACTCGACGTAAAACTTACGTAGCGTTAAATCTAAGTTGAGCTGTTCACTATGAAGATACATCAAACTAAATTTGTGGTGGAAACATGTTCATAGAAAACGCGATTTTAAAATAAGCATTTCCCTGAGAACACTTTGACTATAGTATCGAGACGTCGTCGACGAAAAAACACGACAAAAAAAACTTTATTATGAATAGAATATTGTATATGGTCCAAATGTGGGCTGACTACCGCAAAAGTTATGAACTGTGTAGCGGAATTTGGTATTTATTTAAATACATCGTTCCAAGTCCGAACGACAGAGGCGCTGTAGACTAATTCTGTAAAAGTTCAAATTCTGATTCGAATACGCTCAAGTGACCAAATTCGATCGCTCCTTTGTAACCTTTTACGCCCGTCTCTTATTACCGCGCGGAATCGAATTTGCGGAGCCGCAACTCGATGTTCGCAGCGCGTCCGCGGCAGTTTCGCATCTGTTCCGCATCTCGTACAACGGACAACGTCATTGCGAAACTCTTGCGGCACCGCACCTACGGTACGGCACGGTAATGCGAGAGCGCTCCTATTTGACAAGTAAGTTCGAGTTTTTAATATCGAGATGATTTGTGAATTTCCTTATAGAATTCCAATGGTACCTACGTCATTCTCTCCCATAAATGTCAAAATCTCACTCAACTTAGTTAATTTCATTATCACGCTCGTCACCGAGGAGCATTATCGACTTTTACAGAATACAAAACTTTAAACTCACTGCGGATTCAGCTTAGTAAGGTTCCAAATGAGTTTATAGAATCAGCCTCCTGTACCAAATCCTATAGAAAAACGAAACGTCAGTACGATGACGTCTCGATATCGTCAAACCAAACTCAAGATTCTGATCCCAAATCCAGAGACTTTTACATCCTTTTAAATTATTATAAAAAATGTGTTATTTTTTTCATTTTCGTCTGCCATAGCAGTAAGGATTTGTTTTTTTGTGTTCCGGTTTGAAGAGTAAATAATGGACGATGAATTTCAAAGCACCTTATAACCATTACCTCAAGTTTTCTCGTTTCATCCTCACCTCCATCCGACCCGCTGCTAGTGACGAGAAGACAGACATGTTAATCGAACTGACAATCGATGCAAGGGATCGAAATGAACGCAGGCGCTGGTCATTGACCAAATGTGCCCCATTATTTTATCTCGGCTTGTTTTATGCATTTTTCCCCCTACAGGCCATTTTGACCTAGTGCGGGCAATATCATCACATCCATTTTTGTTACTGTACCTAACTCTTTCGTGATGCGATTTTCAACGTCTTCACCTATGTGGAACCTGGATGAGATTGGCGCAGGACCGTGTGGAGTGGGACAAGAGTTTGGAGGCCTATACCCAGCAGTGGGTGAAGGCGGGTTGCGGATGATGATGTTAACTCTTTCTAAGTAAATTTAAGTACTGTTTTCTGACAAATAGATTTACATTCTGGCAAAAACAAATTTACTTTGCTGGAGCTGTAAGCTACAGGGATTTTTGTCTACGGTAGAATAGAGAAAAAACATCATCACGTCCAGCGTGGAGATAAAATATTTCATTATCAACCCGGGTTGTGGCGATTGAGATTATAAACCATAATCTCGATCGCCACTACCCGGGGTACATACCATATGTTAAAAGCCAACAAGGAGTTTAAGGCCTGCGTCGAGCAGTGGACCATTAGGTTTAGGCTGTAGATGAAAACAAATATTTTCTCATGAGAGTAATAGAGAAAGTGACACGTCCTGTTCTTTCATCTAGATAACGTCAACAGCCTAAATTGGTTAATAAATAAGTCAGGTGCCTGTTATTCTGCTCGACAAATAAACCTTTTGAAATAAAATCCGGCGCAGTTCCGGATAATCCGCAAAACTGAATTATGGTTAACGATTTGGGGTAATTATGCTTATTACCACAAATCGATAACCAAAATCGAAGAACCCGAATCACACGTGCTCTGATAATGATGACTCAGTATCCATCGACGTGACCGGACGTTAAGTACACGTGGAGAGGTTCGTGCTTAAGGACATTTTGTTACGTAACATCTTTATCTATGACCTTTAAACGTACCTTCGTCAATACAGTATCTGTGTCTTTGAAAATGCAATTTTCCGACTTACCGTATACAGTTGGGGAAGTCACGGCGAGCCTAGGCTTCTACAGACTGTCAAAACTGTTATGTTGGACATCGCGAACATAAAGGACGTTTGCAATGACCTGGTCAACATGTGGCCTGAACATTATTTTATATTTTTCACCTGCAAAATAAGTTTTCGGTGCAAATAAGCGGTTTATTTATAAACAGAGCGAACAGTGCGATACAACCGCTAGGGTGTACGTTTGCTTTTGCCCAGTCCTTCAAAACGTAGAGGAGAGCTGTGTAAAATAAAACTATAAAATCTCGGACACGTGATGATGATGGTCGTCCATTGGTATGTAAGAAGCTTACAGGATAGGGGGCAAATAGGGCCATAAGAGGATTTTGCGATAATCACAGTGCATGTTGACAAATTTACGCTATTTTGACACCAAACTGTGGGTTGATTTTACACATCTCTCCCGTCTCTCATTTTGGTTCAAACCAGGCGTACGACGCAACTACCCAAAACCTCATCTAGGTCAACAGATAACCATGATTATAATCACGAGTATCTCAAAGGCCTAGATTAAATTCCCCTGAACCGCAACTGTAAACTAATCCAAACAGTGAAGTATATTACAGTAACTATAATTTAATTTGTTAACCCCTAACCCGGTTTATAACCGTTTTGATTGCCAGCAGTAAAGCGGAGACTGAGGTACTGGTAGCTCTTTGTCTGATAATGGTAGGGCCGTGAGCGTGTTATTGGGTGAAAGCGAATGAATTTACGGGTTTAAATAGAATATTATAGTCCCGTTGGTCCATTTTGAAAACTAAGTACTTACTCAAAGGAGCTGGTTACTTTCGTAACCAGCTCCTTTGAGACTTACCCCATATTACTTAAACAGAACTTATATCGAGGCCCATCTCATGACGATGTTTTTTGTCAGTTTTCAAAAAAAATCTGTTAAAACTCATTACATTACTAGAGACGTGCTCGTGAATCTAAGAAGCGTTTGAGTATTCACATGTTTGTTGATTCATGGCGAATCTAGGCTTACATAGGCTGTCGAATAAATAAACAATATCTGGTAATTCACACATCATCATCTGGCCCCACAACATAAAGGTGAGTACTGTAACATGTTACGCAGCGAGCGTTCGTGCAGTCTGTACGGAGATAGAAGGCGCTCGCAACAAGCAACGAGACGGATTTTAGCACACGACGTAACATATCATGCTCGCTGCAAATGGTACATTACGCTCCGTAACCACACCACTGGTTTGGACTCAAATCAGGCATCGGCTCTACGACTGTGGTAGATTCTGATCAGGGCTTATGCGGGTTTACCGTAGTTATAAAACCGAGCCCTGATCAGGCTCCAAACGAGTGTAGGATAGATAGATAGATAGATATTATTTATTGAAAGAAAGATTACATATTTTTGGTTCATAGTATCTTAAATCCTAAGATAGGTTTAACTAGACACTAGGGTTCTCTAAAAATAGCAATAAAACTATTTTGTAAACACGGTAAGCTAGACAGTTACGCACCCAAACACAGCGGTTAAAGAGTTTGTGTTAATTCGTAGACATTCAGATCCGGAACAAATGCCTGCAGTTCGTAGCACCAACTGTCCCGCTGCGGGAATCAAACCGGCATTCACCTGCCTCCTGCATCGCAGGCAGACCATAAGCGTAGGTACATTATGAACGGAATATATCAAGAGTTGCATCAGTGTCCCTTAGTGCCGTGAGAATCCATAATTGGACTAGTAAAGAATACCTACTACTATATGAACTATACTAGCTGCAGTTTTAAAACAAAAATACCCTACTTTCTTGTCATTTCCACAGTCATTGTCATTACTCACGATTTGCATCTAAAATAACCCAAAAGAGTTCCACAGTCTGAAGCAAAAAACCGTCGAAAAACGAACGAATCCCTTGAAAAAGAACGTCCACTTCTCATTAGCCACTCGCGTGATTTTAATATATAAAAGCGTGGAGTGTCGGTCGGCAATTAACTGGAATTGCTTCCTAGGTGCCGATGTAGCGCGCGACGCCGCTGGTACAAATTTACCTGACCCAATATCAGGACACTTATTTTACATAAGCGCACGTGTGCATTAATAATTGAGTTTATTAGTTTACCACAAAAGGAAAAACAATGCAGACACAATCGACAGCCTTATGGCAACGTCACTGAGTGTATTTAGATTCGAAAAACTATACTTTACTTATTTCTGTAGTACCTGGACTACAGAAGTAAAGTACCTATAGTTTTCGAATCTCCACTACTTCAGAAGAAAATAGTATGCAGGATTAAAATGAATGTTCGGCATTGCTTAATTTATTTATTGCAGGCAGGGAACAACCTTTCGATGACGCTGTGATATCTTAAGCATGTCAGGAAATTTCTTAAAAGCTCAAATCAGTTCCTATGCATCTGCCCATGGAGCAGCGCCCGAGTGTAGTATTGCTGTATCATGAAAATCTTAATTGGCTAAGTGTAGGTTAAGTGTAGTTTGTTACCACCTCTTTTAAATGATTTGGACGGGCCTAGTTGACGGCCACTGTTTGAAATTTGTCATAGTTATCTTTTAGAGAACGAATTTTTCCCTTAGCGACCACACCGTCCCATAAAAATTATCACAAACAAACTTAATATAACAACTATCTATGTATAACTACACACATAGCTAAATGAACAAAGAACAAAATCAACTCAGGAGTAGACCTAATTCTGCAAGTTTATCGTTTTCTTATGTTTATTCTTTTCATCTCGGCTTCGCCTGATAAAGAGTCAGCCAAAATGCTATTTATAACTTTGTCATAGTTATTCTGTAACTTGTGTTTAGCTTCAATGTCAAGATTGAGCTAACCAGTATGGGTCATCAGCTGTTTAGACTAAGCTGTGTCGTATGGCAGTGGCAGTCAATTTACATATTTTTATTGTGGCCGGAGTACTGGACGAATTAAATAAATGTATGTTTGATTTAGTGGCGAATAATGTAATGGGACACGAAGTTCTGTTGACACTGTCAGGGACGTCCTCTGGGATTTGTAAAATATGACCAGGTATTATTTGTAAACTGTAAGGTCATTAGAGAACTTACCATTTAATATCCACCATCTGATCCTATTTTAAACTATGACGTTTATAACTTGCGCCGGGAAATAAATATTATAGAATTCTGGAAATTAGAGATCATAATATAATGGATATCCACCACCTGATTCAATTTTACATTATGTCGTTTCTAACTTGCGCCCGGAAATAAATAATTTTAGGAGTCTGGAAACCATTTTACTAACTCTTCAAAATATAATAGTAGTCCAAAAGACATCCTTCCTCTCTCACACACTATGTCGCAACTTCCGGCTACGTAGACTGAACTCAAATCCATACAAATATCCTATCGCCTTTTGTGTCTATATAGTTGGGTTTTACAAAATAAAAATACCACCATCGTGTCAACCAAAAAATAACCTCTGCTGGACATAGCATTCTAGAGATCGCCACAATGACCGGTCTTGCGTTGCCCACGTTCAGTGGTTTCCTGTAAAAAAAAAATCACTGAAAAATATCAAAACAGATACCCCAAACCATTACCAAACCAATTCACCATTAGACATCCAAATTATCATCAAACAAATTGCGTTCAACAATTTGGCTAAAAGCGTAACTTCAGCCATTCGGATTGTTTTAGAAACGTTGGCGATGGTTCGCTTCGTCAGCGTTGACTCGGGGACAGATATGGGGCGGTGACACGCGACCCCAGAAACTACGGGACACTGGGGACTTGGCGCTAATTTTTTGGGGTTTTTGTTTACGCAACGCAAATACCCAAACCTGTATTTATTTATCTATGCATACTTTCAAAACTTATGTTATAAATACTATGTCGAATACTGTATCTCATGTGTTTGTTGGATATGTAGGTATGTAGGTATTTTCACGCATAAACTTTCCAAAAATATAATCTTGAACATGGTGACAAAGGGGATGAATCTTTAGAGCACCAGTAAAGCCGCGGGCAGACGCTAGTATGGACTTCCGTGTGACCAAAGTAAACTAAAACATTTTTGAAGTAAACCATAGGTAGCGTAGATAGCACGAGAAGTTGACGTTATACGTATTGGATGACCTCTGTGGCGCAGTGGGCAAAGGTCCACCTGCGACGCAGGAGGTTGCGGGTTCGATTCCCACCTCGGGAAAATGTTGTTCAAGGTGTTCTGGTCATTTTCTACGTATAATAAAAAATATTGATGAAGCTCTAGCTGAGATAATGCAGTGTGAATGGTCCAGCGTTATTATTATTAGCATTATTATTTATATGGTTTATCTGAAGAAGTGCCCAGGTTCACACTATTGGTGCTCCTGGCACTAGGCGAAGGACATTAAAAAGTTTAACTGCTAATTTTCGGGTCACATCGTCATTCGTGACCAAATTGATGGGAAAATGGATTTCCGGGAGGAGGGACGTCATTGTGAATTTGAGGTTTCATTTGTTTTCAAGGATACCAACGCAACCGCCAACAAAATTTTCTACACAAAAGAATTACTGCTTTTCCATTAATTGTACTGTAGTATTATAAGCCAGGTTGGGGAAATCGAATTGGTGTGCTAAATAACAAAAATAAATAATACAAAATAGCCTTAACAAGCAGGCACCAAAATTACCGTAAATGCAACAAGAAATCCTCATTACCGAAGCCTGCAAAGCCAGAGAGCAACATCAACCGTGTAACTTGATTTTTCATAAAATATTTTATTACACAAAACATTGAATGGAAATAAAAAAATCCATTTACAATGCCTCGTGGAAGTGTAAAAAGCATCAATTCATATATGAACCACCCGGTTAAAGGATCGCCGCCATTTTACTTTACCCGGGTTTATTGATGACGTGTGCGGCGTGGCAGGTCCGGATAAAATGGCCGCTCAGCATATACATTTGCGACGCGCTATATATGTTTGAACGATCGTGAGTGCATACCCGGAGGCTATGCAGCCCGTTGATTTTTATTTTTATTTATTACCCGGGCCCGTTGAGGGGTGGGAGCGTTAATCAATACCTTGTACATCGTGTAGCTAAAACAAAAAAAATATGTTTGTGCACGGATAACAATTTTTATCCGGTTTCGATGGCGGATATTGCAAAATATACGGACAAGTGAGTGTTGGGTTCGGGTACATGGGTTATTGTGTCGATATCTATTCTCTATTCCCCGTATTTTTTAAACTGAATATTGTGAACTGAATAGCTTGGAATTACATTTTACCCAACAAAAGCTCCAATTTGGTGCATAGTAGGTAGCTATTACATACTTGCAACCAAAATGTAACAAAAAATGTTGATTAAAGTCGACGTCGAATATTCTTTATTTTGCTACTAGCTGTTCCCCGTGGTTTCACCCGCGTTAAATTCGAATTTCACATTTCTAGGGGGATTATTCCCGTAAATCTCCCATGGGAATTTGATGTTTTACTAGGACAAAAAGTAGCCTATGTTACTCTGCGTCCTTTCAACGAATTCTATAAAATCAAGTTGATTGGTTGCTGTGCATTTGTTATTAGTGCGTGAAGGAAGGACAAACGTACAAACACACTTTCGCATTTATATTATTAGTTAATAAAGTATAGTAGAGAAAAACATGGATCGTTAATTAAAATGAATGAATGTCTGTATAATAATTATGAAGTAGGTAGCATTTATTAAGGTATCCATGAAAAAAATATTTACACGTGCAGTGTTTGTATTGAAGCAATTTCCAGTTTCACGCGCTTGTAACCGGATGTAGCTGAATGCAACCGGGTACTCAGTACTCAAAGAGCTTTTGATGTTAACACAATACGCTCACACTATTGACTCAAAAATAATAATGCAATTCAAAAGCATGTTGGCAATATGTTTAATGTTATGTTTTGACTTCAGAATGATGATGATGTTTTGACTGTAATAAATAAATGTGTAAGTAGTATTAATTATTTAATTGAAAACGACTGTCAAAATGATAAAGTGCATCTACTACCTTATATGGTCAAAACATGATAATGCGATAGTCAAGGTGTTCTCAATTAGGGCATGTCTTCATTAATAAGTCTAAACAGTTCGATAATTATTGCTGGATGACCAGAAAAACATAATTGAATTTTTCACGTCGAGGAATTTCGAGGAGCCTTCGAATCAACTCGAGAGACTTTACGTTTGTTCTTGTCATCTCATTCATTTCATTTTTACAAATACCTACATATATCTTTCTATCTTTCTGCTTTTTCTTCCAGGTTCTTCCATTTAGTTCATTTTGTTAACACTTGACGATATAAAACCGCAATTCTATTGCCCCTATATAAGTTCAATATTGCCAAGCCCTTTCTCAGTTAATCCCACAGGTTTTATCCCGAAAAATTAAACCACTCGATGATTTCATAAAATGGTTAATCTCTCCGAGAATATACAAAAACTGACCAATGAAACCGCTCACCATTGCCATTAAGTTGAAGCACCGCTGCATGCACTCCGCATTTCCATCCTTTCAACTGAAAACCTGAAAAAGCCCGAATATTTTTGCTAAAACGTAAGCTCTAATGGCTAAACGTTTAGCTTTTCGCTATGAGTGGAAAACTTCTCCCAAAGGGAACTTGGGAGTAGTCAGCGAGCAAGTTATAATATAAGTTTCTAAAAGGGAAAGAGATATATGTCAGAAGTGGAATACAGGACATGCTATTGAAAAGGCAATAACATCCACCAAGTCCGTACTTGAGTATCTATTCTGTTCTTGATACTGATATGAACTATCACCAACATATCATGCAGAACTGTGTTATGAATGAGCCACTTCGTTATTTTACTAACTTAACTTTCGTAATCATCTGCAAAGAAAGAAGATTTTTCTGGTTTTCATAACAATACAAGAACTCTTTATTACACTCCAACAAAAATACATTATAAATAAATAGGAAAAACTAAACTAAATTATGATAATATTTTGAATGCCATTTGACATTGTAAAAATGAAGTTAACTGTTTTGCAGTGCCTTTCCAGGGTGCATGTATGTACCTAGTGATAAACATCACCTTAGAAATAAGATGGAATGTACCAACATGCAAGCAAAAATAAATGAAATAGGAATTAAAGTAAAGGGCAGCGTTATCGCTTTGAAGCAATCTCTTCCAGGCATAGCATGATAGAATTAAGGATTTGTAATAAAATAAAACATCGGAAATTAAAAGCTTACAACTAGTTGCTGAGGGATGACTTAAAGGTTTTGCTGATGATAATTATGACCCTTGAAGTTCAAAGGAGGATAAACTCTAAATCTATTGACACTATGAGATAGATAGATAGAAAATGCTTTATTGCACACATAACTTAAAAATAACAGACAAAGATAAAATGGAGTAAATAAGAAAAATGTGAAGAAAAAAAATGAGATTCCCATTTTGAAACCATCAAGTAGGAAATTAATAAATCCCAAAAATTTACGATCTCGACGGGATTCGAACCCGCACCCGCACCTCACCGCAATTTCTTAGAGATACCCAGAGTACTATAATAAATAAAAACCTTAGAACCATCAAGTAGTTCAAACTATGAAGATGAACTGAACGTTGTACTGATCTATAGCTAGGTTCCTTAGGTACTCCGAGATAGCCACTTGAACCCATCGGGCCACTTTGACCCTTTGCTGGTAGAGGCCAAGTTCGTGAAGAGCTTTTCGAAAAACTTGAGATTACTTATTCATAACTTAGCCTAAGTTTTCGCGTAAAAACAAAAAGTTCTGACGCGTTTAAACTATTTCAAGCTCTATATTTATTCTAAGGTTTTTATTTATTATAGTACTCTGGGTATTGGGTAATCTCTAAGAAATTAATAAATAAACCTCGGCGAGATAAGATCACGTAGCTTAGTTGGAAAAAGAGCAACCCTGCGCTGAAGGGGAAGGTGCGGGTTCGAATCCCGTCGAGATCGTAAATTTTTGGGATTTATTAATTTCTATATTTATTGTAATTTAACGTTTTCAGGTTGAAGTTTTTTTTAATATAATGAATAATTGTTATCCACGAGGTTTGTTCAATCGTATAACCTGCCTATGATACTTCGTGTTCTGAATATAAGAAACTTAACTTATTTAAGCCCTGTTAGCACCATATTTAATTTTTTTTACTTCCATTTGTGGTAGACGACCTCTGTGGCGTGGTGGGCGAAGGTCCGTATGCAACGGAGGAGGTTGCGGGTTCAATTCCCGCCTTTGGACAAATGTTTGTACAATATGCAGATATTTATTCCGGGTATTCTGGTCGTTTTCTATGTATAGTAAAAAATATCTATCTATGTATTGTATTGTATTATGTGTATCAGTTATCTAGTACCCATAACACAAGCTCTGCTTAGCTTGAGGCTAGATAATTATGTGTGAATTGTTCAGCATTATTATTATTGTTATGGTTGGCCGAGGTATTTTCTGTAAAATTACATAGTATTAAAAATGTGGTGCGCTATGGTGCTCATTGGTGGTGTATCGGAAGCTTATGTCCAGCTGTGGGCAAGAATAAGAATTGAATAAGAATATGAAGCAATTATTGTTAACAAAGAAAATCACAATCAAATAATAGAATTAAATTAAAACTAGTATTTACAATTGAAATAATTGAGCTAACTGTAGACTGTTGCAATTATTGTTTCAACTGTGTCATATGAACTACCTACTGTGGTCGTGTGAACTACCTACCTTTTATGGTTCAGCAGTGTAGGATCATGAGAATTATTAAAAAATGCTCTCTCTATATCTACTCTGTTAATAAACTTTTCGTATTGGCAACGTGAATAAAAAACTATTTTTTACACAAAATCCTCACTTTGTAGGTTTCCTTTGTATGCACCCGACGTGACAGATATACCGGTACCATTATGCTTTTACCCATCACAAGCAATCCCCAATATTTTCCGATTTTCCCCGAAAAAATACACCGACAACGAAAATACCCGAATATTCTGTTTGGTCCTGTTGCAACAATATGTATATTTTTGTAACTGAATTTAATACCGAATAAAATCCCCGAAAAATCCCCTGTACGATGGGTGTTGCCGACAAAGGGTGTATTCCGACATTTCCGACTATAGACAGTATTTGTTTTTGTATTCCTACATTTTTTTCGTGAAAACAAGGCTTTGTAAAGCTTGCCTGTACTAAGCGCATTACATCCGCTTCAAACCAATAATTTGGTGTTACCACAGTGTAACACAATTTTGTTTCCATTATTGTTTAGTTTTTTCTACGTCTGATGAGAAGATTTTGTAAAAAATCGTACATTTTGCGAGCAAGATCACATTGGCAGGAGAATAGCCTTCTACAGGGGTTTCCGTGGTGAGATCTCTTTTCTACGACATCGATAGGCAAGTTAAGGAAGTTAGTATTTTCGTACTTCATAAATTCTCGAAAGACGAATATTTAAGAATAAAAAACTCCTAAAAGAGTCCACCCACAGGTGATCGGAATGCTGGCTTTTATTTCGGTCAAACGAATTAGCATTGCCATTCAACGTGGCAATGCTGCCAGCATTCTGGGTACTCAGCCTTCTGGTGAGGGCTTAGATTTTTTGAAAATAGATTTAAGTGTTTAGTAGTTGTAATTATTTTATTATCTGATAGTGTAATTTTCTTAATTTTTTTTTTAGTAGGTAGATATTTGTTCTTCCAAAACTTCTAAACAGATCAGGCTAAGGAATGAAATAAGTTCCCAAAAAAGAGTTAAGTTCGTTGAGCAGGTTTGGTTAAACTGGAATGTTACCCCTGTAGGGGAGCCACCGGCGCTATAGTCCGTAAGAGGTCCCAAAGATTTTCGGTCTAACCGACTAAGGTTTCGTGGCTTAGTTGGTTAGAGCACACCTGTACTGAAGGTGGGGCGCGGGTTCGAGTCCCGCCGAAACAGGAAATTTTGGGAACTTATTTCATTTCTTAGAGATACCCAAAGTGCGGTTAAGCACTATAACAAAAAACCTTAGATCAGGCTTAAATTTTCATGGAGGATTTAATGTAGATCTGGAATATACTAGTGTATACACTTAGTAGGTACATAATACTAAACACATACATATTCGTATTAGGTATATCATAGAGACTAAAAGGCTTACGGACAAATCGAATTACGGTTTAGGTTAGTTTTTAGATATAATATTTACTTACTGTGAAACATAAACAAATGAAAAACAAAAACCGTAGTAGTAGACCTACCTAAGCTACGTTTTATCCGGGCTCGCGCATGCAAAGCCGGGAGCAGCAGCTAAGGGTTAACAATTTATTACAGCTTATTAAAACTTCAGCTATTTTGTCGACCAAAATAATATTTTTCACTTCTAATTTTATGAACAAAAAATAAATGAAGATAATTAACACTTAACTTCGTATTTGTGTTTGGTTTATTTGACTTGTCTATTTGCTTAATTTCTAAGCCTAAATAAATAAACGATTTTCTGATTCCAACTGAAATATAAATAGAATCATCGCAAAATTCAAACGCTGATAAATTCTCAACAAAATTATAACTAACCAATTCCCCTTCGCAAATATGGTATGCTAAACGCCGACAGTGAGTTAATTTTAAAACTCAGGCTCAGTTAAACCGACGTTGGTTTTTGATTGAAAAAACTGGAATTTAACCCGTGAATTTCGTACAGTATTTGAATAGTTGGCCTGGGGTGGATGCCTCGCTAGAAATATGTATTTTAATTCCCGTTTTGCCCCAAAGGGTTGAAATACGCGGGGTCGTTTGGTTGCGTTCACATGAACTTTCATCGACTGTAAAGTTAATGAATAGAACTTTTAGCTGCTTTGTTTTTGTATGTCTGGAGTGAGATTTTGCAGTAAAGTTTTCATTCGCAACTAGGTAGGTAAAAAGTTACCTAATCGTCAATAAAATCCATCAAATTGTTTATCACAAACAATCATAAAATTGGACACTGTATATGAAACTCGGCTACGAAAGTGGATAAAATATTATTAGTTAATAACCAGTTATGAACAGAGATAAAAAACCACATTCGTAGCTGGCTACGAAACATGGCTACGAAAACGGCAAGAACATTCCGTTCTCGTAACTGGATATCAAGCAAGAAAAAAAATCCATGTTCGTAGCTGGTTATCAAAGATCAGCTACGAATGTGGACTAAAGGGTAAAGACAGTGTCCAATTTTATGATTGTTTGTGATAAACATTTTGATGAATTTTATTGACGGCATAAAGGATAGCTGGAAGACCACTGGTTTGAAGCTTGTAGACAGTCATTTTCCACTGTAAAATATTTCTTAAGCAAAATGTATCTAAGGTTGAGTTTAATCCCAATATTTGATTGTATGTTTTTGTGATCTGTGGTACTATATATTGGATACATGAGCGCAGAGCTTAACTTGGTCCTAGCTTATAATATAAACTCTTTTCAACAGAATATAAAAACAAACAAATAGAGCATTAAATTTCAAGTGAAGACGTTTTATTTTATTCAAAAATCATATCAGGAAATATCGACGCCATTCATTTTGTTTGTTTGCTATCGTGACAATGGAAAACATTGTAGTACTAATAAAATTTTCTGTTATATTTGCATTGAATAAAAATAGAAAAATATGGAAACAATTCGCCATTGACGGCGCAAAACATAAAATTGAAATCGCTACTGTGCTCTTGAACAATTGACCGAGCTGAGGCTTGCCACAAGGCACAAACTTATCTCGTTACGATTATTTCAGAAATAAACGTCGGTAGAATAAATAAATATTTTAGCAAGAATTCATAGAATGCAAGAAGGCATAGAATGCAAGAATTCTAGAATTCGTAGAATGCAAGCATTCTTAATCTAAAGCGGAGGAAATACAAAAGCTTACCATGAAACAAAGGGTGGCAATTATTATTAACTCATTTATTTCAGATGACAATCGAATCCATAACACAATTAAATACAAATGTATAAAATATCACTTAAATGTAAATGAAAGTGTATACCTTTTCGATGTAAATAATTGAAAAAATATTGCAAGCTTCTGTTTTGCACCACCTTAGTTAATACCATCGGGTGCACTCGACCAGACCCCTACAGCAGTACATTGTAAACGCGGTATGGACTGCGGAGCAGAGCTATTGTTTCATTTCGCATCGACGTCTTACCTTTCAGTCAGAGCTCTGCGGGGTTACAGAGATTCGTTTGACTTTGTAGAGCCCGATCTCCGACTCTAAGTGACAGGCTTTCAAATACCTAACTATGTGGAAGAGGGTGTAGCGATGGTATCTCATTTTTTGATATGTATATTTGTGCCACTTGCATGTATTCGTTTGAAACCATTTGAATTCATGACATATATTATTCCTTTTGTATGGCTTTATATGTGGATATACACATACCAACCAAGAATAATCGGCTTCAGACAATAATTCTTCAGTACCTATCTTGGTAAGTATCTATATAACTTATGAACCTTTAATGTACTTGATTTAGGTTCATTGTTTTTTTCTCAAGACATAGATAATTATGAGTTTCTATGGTTCTTAAAAAACTAAAGTAAGGTTTCACATAGTAGGTGAAAAGTACGTTGCCAAGTTAGCTTTACTTTTTTTAGATGCTGTGAAAACGCAAAAATTATGCTAATATCAACCATAACATCTCATAAAAACTTTTCAATTCACCCCAAAGGATATAAAGCCGAGCTCAACTTTAAATAAAAGTTATTAATATCAAAAATCATCGCGTCCTAACGACCAACTTTGACCGAGATGGTTGTACACGAAACTTTACTTAGCCTCGACTTAACTCCAACTTAGCTCTAACTTAGAAAGTTACTGCATAATTTACAAGGAATAAGCTGGGTTCGCCCTTGG
This sequence comes from Eupithecia exiguata, assembly GCA_947086465.1. NCBI lineage: Eukaryota > Metazoa > Arthropoda > Insecta > Lepidoptera > Geometridae > Eupithecia > Eupithecia exiguata. Next base: position 2,395,102 of record OX352241.1, on the reverse strand, counting down.
CTTCGATTCCGTTTGCCGTCATAGAATGCACGGGGTAGGTAATCTTTTCAGATGGGGCTCGATGTTGATCTAGTGAGGTGCAAAAGTTCTATGTTTCTAATGATTACCATTTTAGTTAACCTAAAGTGAGAATTAAAAAGCTAGGGAAAGGTTCTGTCACAACTCTGAAATTAACAACATAGGTAATTTTTTTACACGATCTACATCAAAGTAAAAACAATGAAATATAACGCTGTACAATACAATACAATACAAAAATTCTTTATTTTACACCAGAAAATAACATAAGAAAGAGACATCACATAAGATAAGTACAATGGGCGGCGTTATCGCTTAGAAGCGATCTCTTCCAGGCAACCTTGGGATGGAAAGAAATGTAAATTCATATTGAGTGTTGTATTTTATGAAATACAGCACTCAATAAGAATTCACAATTCTCACTATGGTGAGTACTCACTATGGTGAGTACTTTTTATTATTTATGACTACGGCGTTCTTAGTCTTGAGAAATTTATATGATTATTTTAGTCGTTGGAAGGATTTTATAAGTCAAAATCAAAAATTTATAAACCACGGAGTACTAAAGTAGGTAGAAGTCAAGCAAACTGCGCCACTAAGCTTCACAATCTAAATAATATCGGCATAAATACGTGACAATCAAATAATGCCGCATCCAGGTGCAGCGACTATCGACACATGCGCACGCGCGTGTTATCGAGTCGGTGGAAGTTTTATTGTGATACGATTGACACGTGTAATGTGATTGTTGGTATGACGTTGTTATTAATTGGGATTGTTTATTTTTAATTAGGTAATTATTTTTATGATTAATTACGAACAATATGAAGTTGATTCTGTTGGCACCAAAACACCTTAAACCTTGCCTAGGTGCTGTCCCTTTTTTTCGAGCTTAAAAGATGAATGGCAATATTTTTTTCGTCAGAATCTTCACAAATGGGTGCCTCTAATGATTTTATTAAGGAGTACACGGAAACATATAGTGTACTTACCTAAGTTGTAAGTTGCGTGGTGGTTTTCCTATCACGAAAATCATATTTAGACGAAACTAGAACTAGGAGAGGCAGGCACAATTTTATGCTAGGTCTTTGGCAAACTCATGTGTACCCCATGGATAGAGTAATGCTTAAGGCTTTTACAGAATCTTATTTGTAAAAATTATAAATTTTATCATTTTATTTTGATTATTTTATTAAATCAATCAAATAGAGGATTCAGGACTTGCTATTCGTAGCATCGTTTATGGGAGCGTTTAGGGGATTCAGCAGTGTACGGATACGGGCTGATGATGATGATGAATGTAAAGAGTACTTACCTACTTGGTATGTAATAATTTAATTCAGAATATGGTTAATAAATATTTCAAAGTGGTTTATCTGAATGCTGCTCTATGGCACCTCAAACGGCAAGATTACAAGTAAACACTGTGATTTTGCATATCCGCCGATAGTTTCTGCGTTCTTACACTTTCGATATGTCGATTCAGTTAGCATTTGTGGAAATTACCATTGCATCTTATGTATCAAGCATTTGTAGGAATATTTATTTGCTAGGTTCTGTCCTCACCGTTTTAAAGATTTCTCTAAAACTAATAATAAGTGAAATAATAAGTAGTGAAAATGGGTTCAACTCATCCGAGAAAAAATTCATCCGCGGATGAGTTGTCCACTTTACTTTTTGTTATATACAACTCATCCGAATAAAAATTCGCTTGGTTTTTGATTCGGATGAGTTGTACCCAAATCCAATAGTGAAGTGACGACTCATCCGCGACATATCTTTCAAGGGTTCCGCATATGACCAGTATCTGATTTACACGATAAAATATTTAATTTTAAAATATTTTGTGTAGTTTTATAATAAATCAGTGCATAAAATACACAAAATGCGCTCAGGGTTTTATTTAACCCTAACAGGAAACAGAAAACACCAAATGAATAAAAATCATTAAAACTACTACTTCAATATCATATCTTTTCTCTTAAATATAAAGATTTTCATAGTGATTATTAAATTCAATACAATAACAATAAAACCCAATTATTCCAAAAATATTTGGATTTTGTTTATTTTTAGGGAGGAGGATTTATATTTCTCTAAAACAATTTCAAATTTATCGGCTATATTTGGTGATTTAATTAATTACTTAAATCAGATTCGTTTCAGGAAAAAAAAAATGTAACGCCCTTAAATTGCAAAGTTTACATTCGTTACATAACCCTGAGACTTTTGTGCGCGACTGTTTAATAACGCCAAGCTAGTCTATGCCCTTGGTGCGAAGGTTCTTCAGTACCTGGAGTACCTGCATCTTGCAATTTGCTTATGAAATTATGAACTATTGACTCTGCGCCCACACATTAAAATTATTGAAGACAATTTATGCGTTATGATGTCATGGATTTGACACACAAATGTATATCTTATTATACCTTAGTACAAAACATTGAGACTTATCTATTTACTTAACTCATCTATAGATAATACTAATGATAAATCGTTTATTTATGACACAATAAAATGTTTACAATATATTTTGAGTCCGCAGGATCCTGAACCAGCCTAAGCTGTATTTCAGGACCCAAAGTCATATGGACACTGTAAATACTTATTAGTTAAATTAAAACTAGTATTTACAATTGAAACAATTGAGCTAACTGCAGACTGTTGCAAACAATCTACAGGTAGCTCAACTGATCCATATCAATACCAGTCCGAAGCGTGCCCAAGACGCTAGCTTATGAGTGAATTTAATTATTAATTATGATATTTAAATATTAATTACGAAAGTTATTTTTAGTTGGTAATAATGAGTAACTTAGATATAAAATTATGTTAAAATCTAGGTGCTAGTTAAAAATATAATTAGCTCTAATATTTTATTAAATTGTTCATAATAAAAGTGTGTTTATGTGACGAAAAGGTATGTTATAGAATTTAATAGCATTATTCTTACACTACCGAATTTTATCACATTTTCAAAATAAATCTTTTATTGTACATGAGTTAATGACATTTTCTTTCGGACGCTAAGTATGAGTTATAGCACCAAAAATAAGATATGACAAAAATTATATTAATAACCCTTTTGTTTAATAAGTACAATAAGGAAGGATAATTCTCACGTTTAGAGACACTAAAAATTTAAGTCCGCCGTAAAAGCAAGTTACAAAGAAGTCCTAATTCCTTACACAAAGCGCAAATGTTCCGAAAATATTATTTTATGGGTGAAAAAAATATGCAAGTGCAAATTGCATATTCTCCTGTCGTGCTCTCGGAGGAATTACCGTAATTTACGGGTTTGGCGTTTATCGCTCGGTGTCACTCGCGTCGATCCGCGCTATGTGCGCTGACGCATGCGAATTATCATCTCGTGCCAAAGATTATTTTGCTGAAATCAGAAGTGCCTTTTTTGTTTTCTCTTTCAATATCACTGTAAAAATTAATAATAATGGCTCCCATTTCTTGAATTATTTATTATTATTATCATTAAGTCGTTGACCCGTTCGCAACTTTATTCGCGTGGACTTTAAATATACCTCAACTAATGTTAGTTTTCATGCAAACGATCACAATAAACATTGCGTTTTATAGAATTTTTGTACTTTTATTGCTGTCAAAACTTTTATTATAAAATAGTTATTTATTTCAACGAAAATATAAACCATTACATGCAGATAAATAAAAACAGGGTGTGTCTATCTGTCCCTTGTGTGTAGATACGAAACGGTAATACTAAAACCGAACATCACAATGAGAGCTTCCAAAATATCGCAAAATTTAGGCCCGCAATTTGCCTTATCTACACGCAATCTTTGTCCAAAACCTTTCAAAGCGCGATATTAATCCGCACAATTTTACAATGTGACCCATCAGGACATTTTACGATGACATTGTCAGGAAAAAAATATAATTTATACACAAATTGTGTACCGAATTGGCGTTTACGACTGCACCGGTGCCACCCTTTGCCGATTAGACAGGACTTTTACTGCGTGCCTTTTTGTCGCGATAGAATTTATTAATTCGTGGGATGCACTGCAGTGTACAGTTGCATTTTATTGTTGACGTTCTCACGTGGATTTTATAATAATGAGTACAATGTAAACTAGGATTTTAATGTGCAAGACACATGGGAATTAGTGCCATAAAATGTAGATTAAATGAACCGGAGTGACTGTGTAGATACGCCTTAGTTAGACGATACACCAGATATACTTTTATTTAAATAACTAGTTTCTGAATTATTTACGATATTGAAACATTTACAAGCTTCTGCCCGCGGCCTCACTCACATGGTACCAAGGTAAAATCTAATGTAGTAACCTTAAATACGCTCAAGATTATGTTAGAGCTATCAGTGACGCAAATAATAGAACAGGACTTATAGAACTTATAGAATAGGACTTGTATTTCTGGGGAGTAAATACAACAATACAAACAAACTATAATACCTCTTGATACAGTGCGCTTACGAGTGGTAGCTTTATTTTGACTTTCGCGACGTCTTACGCTGTTGGGACTCCATTGAGCGATCTTAACCCACTTTTCTAAGAGTATTTATTAAAGTAGTTTATTATTCAGCTTTAGTAGCTATAGATTCCAGAACTAAAACAATGCTAGGTACAATAACGCTAAGTAACGAGGCTGCTCTAGTTTGACCCGGGTAAGTTAATCGAATATTATATTTATTTATCAAGACGCGAGGGAAACCACATGTGCGTGAGATGACCCTAATGTGCACGCAACTTGCTTTTAATGTCGTGACGACGCAGATCTCAATACTTTTAGACATGTCAACTATAAAAGCTAAACATAGTATGAGCCAATGTGGTACCTACATCAAATCATCATCTTCCGGTCCATATCCCACGCTAGGAGGGGTCGGCACAGCATGGTTTTTTCTTATACTCTCCTTTTTCAGCGGTCAGCTCTGTTATGTACCTTATGATATCGATAACCTTTTTTGAGGATATCGATATATCATTATTATCTTTAAATTAGGTGACTATTTCAAGTATCGTTCTGAGTGTCATGGTAGGTTTATAGTTACGCCAGGTTGGGTATAACAACAATATCCGGCAAAAGACGATGTTTTAGCATGGTAGAATTAATGGAAGAAATATAGATTTAGAGAGAAACACAAAAGGCTTTGAGAATGAAACATGATTAAACATTATTTATACTCTTTTAATTATTAAAGTTTAAACTGTATTTAAACTTTAACTTTTACAGTATTTAAACTTTTTTTAATGAAATGAGTGGACATGAGTTAACAAATCAATTCAAGAACTACTGGGAAAATGTATGTTCCAGTAGTTACAGCACACTACTGCGAATAAGCAAATAAATTCAGATTTGAGTTTATTTTGACAATAAATTATTTGCCAGTTCTAAGGGATTTCGATATCTACTTGAGCACACCGAGTTTCTGGCTACACGCAATGATAATAAACAAAAGCCATGTATGCACTCGCTAGCTCATATCCTCCCTACGTGTATCATATTTGATAACGTGAACCAATAAGTGTTGAAATTAGTTATGTCAGGGGTGCTTTTTGCTGGGTCTATCTGATGTTGTTCAATTAGAAATGAAAGTAACTAGCATAATGTAGGTACGTCTGTTTGAAACCGTTTAAACACTGGACTTGAATAACCACTGAGCGAATCTAAATGCAATGGTATTGAGCTAGTTTGTGTCCTGGGGGATAAAATCTTACTATAGTTTCATTTTATTGATTACACAAAATCCACAGTCCTCTGAAATAATAGTAGCCTAATTTAAAATAACACACAGCCAATAAGAGGATATAAATTAAAAAAAAATTAAATCATTAAAGAAGACAGTGACCAAAATTTGTCGATTTGACATTTAAGGACAACAAACTCAAAGTGCGGGTAAGCACTATAACAAAAAATCTTAGAACATAATATGTTTCCACCAAAAAAAATACCATTACATAACCATAACAGTGCGTTGACATACATCTAAGACATTAATAGTAACATAAAGTTTTGCATTTCGGTATACATAGAAATTATGCATTCAAGAGTGAACATTAAGATAAAAGCAACAAAAAAGAAAATCCCTAAATTAAGCAAATTACCGAAAAGGTCCACAATGAACTTCAACAATTACTCAAGTCGCAAGAAAATTATCGACGGAAATCGGAGCATTTCTGAACAATACCTCAATTTGGTATTCTTTTCATAAAAATAAATCGTGGGTTGTTGAATTTTTGCGGAATTCCAAGCAGGGCAGAGGCCTTAAAATGCGAAATTTGCATGAATTAAGTAATTTATACCGTCGACATTTTCATTGTCATTCGGAAACTGTACATTCTTTGCAGTAACGAGGTGTTTTGTTAAGAAATATAAAATAAAAAGTCTTATTGCGTATCGGAAATTTGCGTTGGTTCATTTTTGAGTTAAGATAAGAAAGGAAACACACGTAGAAACTGACTGATGTACTGCAGAAAACAGTTTTTTACAGTGAGATAGGTTTTTAATGAGCCGGTACAAACACTGTGTAAAATTACGGGTACCCCCCTACCCGTCATTTTACACAGTGTTTGTAATCTCGCCGTCCGAAATTTGGCCCGTGCTCAGGATTAATAGTAGTGTTTGTTGTTTCTAAATATTACAAAAAACATTGAAAAATACAGAAATGAGTCTCAAATCTTTTTGTCCCATACTCTTTTTTCATTATTCTTTTTAAAATGTGTCACTATGACAACGAATTTTTTTTGATTTCTTGACTCATTCTCACCTTACCTAACCTAACTTCTTAGTTGTACTCCAAGTCTCCAACCAACAGTTAGGGCAGTGCTAGTGGCTTATGCGAGTTGCAGACCGCAAGCTAAGCTAACTTAGTAACTTAGCTTGCAGAGCAGTAGTTTTTAATACCACTTAGCTTAGCTTACACAGTTTGCAGTAGGCACATATATTTAAAAAACTGCGTTATAGCTACGCTCAAACTAAGTTTAGCTTTGGATCTGCAACTTCCATAATTCTCATTTATCTATTGGTACAGAGTACCTCCCTACAGCACGATGCTGATGTTAAGAACGAGGTAAGAACCTCGATAAACAGTTAAAAACCAGGGCAAGCCATTATAAAACTATATCAGATCAAGTTGTGTGGCAATTTACCTACAAGATTGGCTCCGAAGATCAACGCAGATTATTTGACAATGTGACCTTTCCGTAATGACTTAATATTGCAGAACTGATGGTATCAGCTCCGGCTTGTACTGTTAATGAGGTTCTGGGGGACCATTAGATTAACGGGGTACTCGTCTTCTCTTGGCCAAGAAATAACATCATCATCGGGCCGATGATGATATCCAAGGTGTAATACTAGGTTAAACTACATAGAGATTTCAGTAAGTTTCAAATGGTTTGACATCTCTAAATTTTCCCTCTTGTGTCTGGTGAAAAAAATCTACATTAATATATTGATTCTAATTTGATTCCAAAGGATCTCTACATCGTTATTATGTGGTTGAGAGCGGGTTAACTGCGAACAAATGAAGCTCAAATATCAAAGTGCTTTATTTCCTTTAGGCCTTACAGGACTCTTGGACACGAGCTGAATTAAGATTCCCGAAATTGTCAAACTCCCATAGTTTTTATTTTTATCAGATCATGCTGAAAAAAAGCCTGGCTTGTTGCAAAAATGGCATTACTGACAGTTTTCAGCAATTTTTAAGATAAACATTTGAACATGGAGAAACCTTGCGTAATCTAGAAGTCATAATCAAGTGATTGATTCAGAATCAATTCTTATAATCATAATAAAATGATATAACAATGACAGTTAGGGAATTAAAGTATAAATCATAATGATGTTTTATGTTTAGATCATAAATTAGACTTGATTTTATAAGCATTTGTATTACCTGATATCATCATTATAAGTCATGCTTATTACTTAACCCCGATGATGATCTATGCACTCAGGGTCGTCTGGTAGAGTTCGCACTTTAGCGATAACTGCGCCAATTGTAACTTATAGTTTTTTGTTTGTTTTCTCGTGAATTGTTGGTGTTAGGCTACCCACTGAAGTTTTTTTTACGACTAATTTTATATCATTCAAAACCATCACCCGTTACCGCTAAGTTTTTAATATTTTGTTGGTTTTGCTTTTTTTCCAAGTCTACAAAACAAGGGTAAGTAAGTAAAGAAAACTTTCTTAAATAGACTATCGTTTCATGATAGGTACTTGGCCCTTATATGCACTAGCGGTTAACCGCGAGGGTGGTTGATATATTTTGTTTGCTAAATTGCTCCAATTTCGGTGAACCGCGTAGGCGGCCAGCCGCTAGTGCGTTCATACACTAAGGTTTTCGCCGAACGAAGGTCTATCCAAATTTTTATTAACATTATGTTTTTATTTCTCACTAAGTACACCCTTTTTGGGTTCTATATTCATAATCGTTTACAGCCTGACTTCATACACTGCTACTGCTGGTCTCCAAGATTATGTTCAATCCTTTGCTAGTTCGGCGCTTTATTGTGTAGTTTCTGCTCGCGGCTTCGCTCTCATTGTTTCTATGGAAACGTTTAAAGGTTATTTATATCCCATTTGAACTGTTTGGGATATGGGATAAGGCCCATAGATCAGCCCATAAATAGCTTGTGTTTGATTCCAAGCTTCGGGATAAATCTATGCAAAATCCGGGTTGATTTTGCATATCATTCAATCAGTAGTTGTAGCGTGAAGCAGTAACAAACATCTAACATATAAATGAACTAGCAGCGCCTCGCGGTTTCACCCGCGTAGTTCCCGTTCCCGTAAGAATTTCGGGATAAAAAGTAGCCTATGTCCTATTCCAGACTATAATCTATCTCTGTGCCAAATTTCATCCAGATCCGATTTGCCGTTCTGGCGTGATAAAGGAACAAACATCCATCCATCCATCTAAACTTTCACGTTTATAATATTAGTGAGATAAATAATGCCGGACAATTCACACAGCATTATCTAGCCCCAAGCTAAGCAGAATTTGTGTTATGGGTACCAGATAACTGATATACATAATATAATACAATACATGGATAGATATTTTTCAATACATAGATATATATGGATGATAGATGTTTGTTACTGCTTCCCGCCAAAACTACTGAATGAATCGGGTTGATATTTTGCATCGATGCTTAGATGGATGGCCATCTAAAATGTTAAACATCAAAATTGCGTTTATAAAATAAGTGCGATGTGATTCTACAAAAGAACTAAAATCTAGAACCTTCACGTTTGGTACATTCACTCAGCAGCGTATAAACCCGACCTACCTATCCGCTCACAGACAGATCTATCCAACCATACAGATAGATAATATCTCTTGTTTTAGATAATTACACGCGCCGTAATTGCTGCTCCGATTCACTGATAATAACAACAGAGGTTTCCGATGCATTTATTGAGAGTTCTCTATGGTTTATTATCTCTTTGTTTTCCGACGTTTTTGTTGTATTTGCTTTAGAATAATTATGCTATGAGATACCTACTGTAAAAATACTAAGAGACCCAAGCAATAAATGCGCTTCATTGCCTATTGAATTTCGATGAGCATGGCAAATTGGAAATATAAAAAAAAGATAACAAGAATTCAGCCAAAGTTATGAATAAAAGACGCGAGCTTCAACTCAGAGAAAAAGTAAAAATAACAAAAAGAAGAAACTAGAACATTAAATCTAAAAAAGGGCTTCACAAGATGATCTTAATTTGTAAGTAAATATAACTAGTATAACAGTTTTGTTGAAGTTTTTCTAGATTATCTTCTATAGTCTACAAGTGAGCTGTTAACGATGAAATTTGAAATTGACGATGATTATGAAATATCAAAAGGTACCTAATTTATCAGAGGCATTAACATCAAAACTATAACCTGTTACTATGCCGAAGACCAGCCACAAGCAGTCAACAAAGCGTAGTCATGATGACTCCAGCACAACTCAAACACAATTGTTCTCATCCATATACAATCGCCATCACTAATCTACCGACGATCTCCTAACTCGATCATTGATATCAAGGTCGAACGATTTTGAATCGATTCTTTGAAATCGATGTGATTGAAGATAAGGAGATCACGACTACGACCCGTGGTTCGATTGATTATGTATTTAGAAAAATCGTGGGCATATGGACTATTGTAAGGTCAGATGAACCGCTTGTGGCGGACATTACTGATGACGATTTATTGTTCAATAAACTATCTGTATTTAGAGTTGAACCATATTGAATAATTGGAAATCAAGCCTGACACAGAAAGCAGGACTAAAGAAAGAGCATCCATATGGCTTATCTTATACCCAGCAGTGGGAAGAGTGGGATGATAATTGTAAGTATCGTAAACGTGTAAAAGTGATTTTGAAAACGTACAAAACTGATTGCACATTAACAAGCTCTTCTAAGCTTTGTGGTCTAGATGATGCTGTGTAAATTATCCAGCATCATTTATTGTTTATTATACAAACTGTTCATTCTATAAATAGCTATCCGAAATCCTATCCATTAACTTGCAAATCTTGCAATAAAGAAACACGATACGCAACATGACCAGGAAAAAAGAAAAGAATAGCTATCCGAAATGTCCCTAACAAGAATAGAAAATAGATTATGAAAGCCTATCATCTCTTTACCTTAGTAACGTCCCGAATAGCTAAGCGACTGTTGCCAAGCACGGCCCAGCAAAAACTCACATAATAAGGCATACCTTACGGGTATATAAGTGCGGTCAACTTTGGGACGAAATGTACCGATGGCAAAAGAGTTGGGTACGTACTTATCTAACCCAGGTAGGGGGTTCAATCGATTGTCGTAAAAGAAGGAATGATATTTTATGTGTTTATCGCTATGGTCAACAGCTTCGATAATATCGTCATCGATCATCATTTCCTCCCAAAATAACGTAGAGTTGACTCCAATCCCAAATTGTTTCGGAAGTAAAGATACTACATTGTTATATGTATAACATACCTTCATTGAAGTAGTACTAGTAAGTGATTATTCTATGTTGATTGTTGGCTTTCTTGTCGCCTGAAAATCAGGTTTACCTAATTTAGGCTAAATTGTTATACTTAAATACCAATAAAGACATTTATTATGAAAATTACAATAACGGAATAAAATAATTGCAACTAATAATTACACTTAAATCTATTTACCAAAAGTCTAAGGCGTCACCAGGAGGCAAAGTGCCCAGAATGTTGGCAGCATTGCAACGTTGAATAGCAATGCTAATTTAAAAAAATATTGCACATGTTTATTGCATAACCAGTTTCATTGAATAAATATATTTATTTTTAAAATTGTAAGTTTGAGGGGTTCTCGAATATTTTAACTTGTTAGTTGTATTTTTGATTTTATACCCATAGTCAGCAATGCTGCAATTTTCTGAACTATTCCCATACTCTACAAATATTTATCTCTTTTTTATCTCTCTTCAGCATAGCAAAAATGCTATTTCCCTCTGTTTAGTTCTCCTCTGTATTCATTTTCAATTTATTGTATCACCAACCCAAACCCCAGCTTCACAATTTGTTTTATCTGCTGTCGCTACCCCGGGGTCCCCAATGACCGCGTTCAGCTGATCTAAAATAAGATATCCATCGACCTGCGGCCGGCTCGCATAAATCCACGAAATATGACGCTGGACCCTCCATTGTGCCGGCAATCAATGGCCTCGCAAATGTACAGCTTCGTGCACAAATAGGTGAACCTTCCATATACTTTTGAACCCGTAAATTCAAAACATGTGTTAAAGTTTTTGATGACGCCTTAAAATTTGAATGTGAATACAATCCGGTCACATCCGTAAAAGTAAATTTAATACTGAGTAGGCCTATAATAAAGAAGTCACGTATTTTCCTTGCTATGAAAACTAAAAAGGGTCGCCGAACAACAACCCACAAAATAAATATATGCGTAGTAAAAATAAAATCACACTTTAGGTTCAAGTTATAGGTCGTAAATAAGAAAATATCCATCTCCCGAGCGTCCGATCACTCAGCGAATCAATAAAATCTATGTTCAATAAAAAATAGACATAATTTGTTCCATAATACCGCATAAATCTTTTTGACGAACTTCTATACAACTCACAAAGTTCACCCCAACGCTGTTCAGTCCAAGCATTCAATTCTCAACTTAGTTCTGAGACTGCTAAAGCTTATAAAATTTTACGTAACAAAAAACTAGCTGGTTGAAAATAGTTTTATGAAAACAGCGCATTTTATGACTACATATACGAACGCCTAGTTAATGGTTAGTAAATAGGGGTCGTTGTCATTGCAACTTCAACTTTATACTCATAGCTTTATGAGGCAGATCTTTTAAGCGAGCTTTTTTACTTGCAATGTCAATCAATGTTTAAATTACGGTGTAAAAAGTAAGACATTTTTATGCTGATGTCAAAGACATAAAAGATAGTTCATCACCACAGATCACTATATATGTACCAGGTACAGATAGGACAGTGAAATTTTTCAACAGTTCTCAATGTTCCGTTTTGGCGCTGGTGTCGCATATTTTATTGTTTTACTCTGTGGCTCATCTGTAGACAACTAGTGATAGATAACGTCTCGATTACGATCATCACACATCGATTAAATCAATCGATTTTCTAGTGATGTGCCTCTCTATTCGTATATTCGATTAGGGTTCTTTCATTCAATTATTTTCTAAACTACAGTAGGTTCTGGAGTAAAATAAAACATGAACATTTAGTTATTTAAATTCTTTATTTTTTCTATACGTTTTCTCTTGACTCTAATTTTCTAATATTTTGATTAGATTATAAGGCATATAATCATAATTATGCAAGGTATACACTCTAATTTGTGTGAAATTTTCTCTTTTACACTATGTGATATCATATGATTTATTATTACAAACTTTAGTTATGAGGGTTCCGTACCCAAAGGGTAAAAAAGGAACCCTATCACTAAAACACTGCTGTCCGTCTGTCTGTCCCTCTCTCACTGTATCTCATGAACCGTGGTAGTTAGATAGTTGAAATTTTCACAGATGATGTATTTCTATAGTATTGTTATATAGTGGTATGGAACCCTTCGTGCGCGAGTCCGACTTGCACTTGGCCGGTTTTATGTTTGAGGTACTTGTGCACTATATGTATATAGTTACCTGCTTTTTGAATTAATATCAATGTTTCAGCTTCAGCCACATCATCAATATCATTATCTTTTTGGTGATAATAATGTTCATCCAGAACATGATATTCTGAAAGAACACATTTTAATTAGTTTAGTCCACAGAAGCTACGGAAGAGTATGGGTAATTGGATGTACCTACATACCTTCTGAACTTAGAGGTAATCCATGGGCTATTTCTTTCGAAGAAAACAGGCAGGGATACGAGAAGCGGATCCTTCGACCTTCTTCATCGAATTGTTCCTTGTCGAAGTGTTTTTGACAAACTCGTTTTCTCAACAACTGCTCTGTCGTAAGTCCAATGAGGAAAGGATTAGTCGGAACAAGGAAAGACATCCACAAATTTCTTAAATTATCGTCCTTTGGCACACTAAATAGGCGGTGAGATTCACTAGTTGCATTGCAACCCCCTACACAGCACTTTAGCGGCGGCATGGCGAAATAAATGTACATACATTCGTAGGCACTATCATCTCAACTAAATGAGGCGAGAGAGGACAAATTGGCGTATCAATCGGGTAGGTATCTCAACTCAAGCAAACAAAACTAACCGACCGCGGTAAGTTTTGAAATCAAAACTAACCGACCGCGGTTAGTTTTGTTTTCTCCTCGCATATTTTTTTTTCGGTACCAAAGAGTATACAATCGACCCAAAGACTATATAATAACTACGTAAGAAATCGACCGACAATCGAATTCGACCACAACTCGACTTGCACGATTTGACAGCTGAAGGAAAAAATGGCGCCACCCGGGACGTGCTGTTTTTTTTTTTGTTGACGACTGCAGCGCCATAACGGAATGATTGGAACTAAGGCTGTCACAGGCGTGTTCATCACGAGGTAGAGCAGTAACTCTTAGATAGTTTTATTTTGTTTATAAATAGGAAGGGTATGTACTTCAAGCTGAGATTCATTACGAGATTGGCTGAAACCTTTAAGGTAGGTACTTATGATAATTATATATGATGGTTTAATAAAAATATCGATGCTCTGTTACTGACATTTTTACCCGACTACCAACAGGGGAGGGTTATGAGGTTAGCACCCTATGTTTGTATGTTTGTATGTATGTGGCCGATTTCTTTGTTCCCACGTAGCGCTGAAACTACTGGTTCGATTTCAACAAATTATGTATCGATTGATTCGTCTCAATACCCCGATGGTTATAGGCTATAGGATTTAGGGCTCCGACCCCGAATAAGCCTTCAAAACGCGTATTAAAGTTTAGGTAGCCGCAGGCTGCAGGCCCCATAGAGAAAAATTACAATACCTACGACCTATTTTCATTTTCAACTCTATGCCTATCAAATATGACCGATACGTCATTCTATTTTGTCAATGTAAATGTTTCAAACTTTTATAACTTTCACGTAGTCGGGTTGTAGTTTTTAACTTTATCTTGTAGTCTTTATAGGAGGTCTTTAAGGTTAGTTAAAAGTTGGTTACGTACTTTTATGACATTCACCAGCCAGCGTCAGCAACTTTAATTAGATCATGCTAGGTATACTGGGCACTAGATAGATGACGGCTTAGCCTTGCATGTCTCCTTAAGGCGATACCCCGAGCCAAACTAGCGCCGCCACCTATTTTATCTTATTATTTCGTTGAACAAAGGTAATTTAAAAAAATTCAATAGACAGTTTGTGATACCTATTATAGCCTTTTTTTAATGCCTTGGTAATATTTTTATTAGGTATAGTTTATGCAGAAATACGAAGTTGCACTTTGTAGCCACCAAACTCTATGGTCGCATCTCTTCCTAAACTATAGTAAATAAAAAAAAATAACAGACGGTGTAACAAACTTTAGTTTATTATATTATAGCCTTTAAAAAACGATTATTGAATGGGTAGGTATCTACTACCAATATCATGGCGTCTTAACACACTTTTTCGAGATGATGGGCAGAGCCTGCAGTTCACGCAGTGTCAGTGAATTACCAATGAGGCAAACCTAGCGTGTTTGCTTGTCAAACTAGGACCAAATCTTAGTACGCACGGGATTTCCGTGGTTAAAACTCGAATTACATAAAATTCTAAATTTTTTCTTTGATTCATTCGACGTGAAAACGCAGTAAACAAAAAAAATAACGATAGAAAAAATCATGAAATTGCACTGTTTTGCACATAATTTGGTTGAGATCTCACGTCATCTGCGGTCTATTGTAATGACTAATGTTTTGATTTGTAGGTTATTATTATTACTAATTACTAGGTTCCTTCTGACAGTTTTTTCATAAGTTGTGTAGTTTTCTTATAAATAAGCAAAAAGTCCATTTTGGCACTTGCACCGTTTTAAAAACGGATGCTCTGTAATGCTACCTTGAACGTGAAATCCTAGGACTATAATTTTCACAAAATAGCGCGCAATGCGCCCTCTTAACTTAATATGGGTAAGTGCACATAGTGCCTACATATATATATGTATACCTAACAAAATCTCAGTTATCCTTTCAGTTTATAAACCGAGGCAGAATACTGGCTTCATCTGGCTGACATGTCCAAAACCCCGAGAGCCTCCGTGTCTAAGAACTCTGCATCCGAAAACTTGATTTCTGTACAAACGAGAGGGGCGGTGAAGCTCTTTATATAATGGCTGAAGTGTATGCAAGCGTTCCTTACATCCAGTCTCAGCTTGAACCATGCATCGGTATTGGCTTCCCCCTTTTTCTTCCCGGATTGGATGGAAGTAAAGAGGTGGGGTGGTTCTGGGTAGGCTGGCTGCAGCAAGGATCCTTGTACAATGAATTGCATTAAGCGACAAGCCTCTACGAGCTATGAATGTTCGTAATGTATGGATAGGTACGATTTGATCGCCGGAGGCATTTAGTGCTGGGATTTTGTCGATAAACTAGTTTCTGTATAATGCTTTTGATATTGTAACTATGAAATATCAAAGTTAATAGAATTTCACTGTGATAGTCGATGCTTATGATAGTTTGGTAGCGAAGAGTGTTTCTGATATGCTGCTGGGGCTTCAGCGCTATATAAATATAATCCTACTAATATTATAAATGTCAAAGTTTGGATGGATGGATAGATAGATGGATGGATGTTTGTTACTCAATCACGCCCGAACGGCTAAACGGATCTGGATGAAATTTGGCACAGAGATAGATGATAGTCCGGAATAGTACATAGGCTACTTTTTATCCCGGAATTCCCACGGGAACGGGAACTACGCGGGTGAAACCGCGAGGCGCTGCTAGTCTCAGATATTTTTGGTTATGATTTACGTCATTTAAGTATATTAGTACACACACGCCATAACACGCTCTGCTTAGCTCGAGGCTAAATGATAGTCTGTCTGGCATTTTTTAAAATAATTTTTATTAATGTTCAACTTGTATTAATTCATTGTTTTATTGTCAGTTCATAAAAGTGTATAATTTAAATTTTTGTATATATTTGTTAAGGTTTTAATAGCTTTACAGACCCATCCCTAGCTCGGCGAAAGCTCCAAGTCACGACTGGTTAGCTCTACACAGGAATCTTATTATTTCTTGCTATTTCGCATCTTCTACTCATTTTTCAATTTTAGTACACAACGTGTGAGTAGTTTATGGTTGATATAAATTTTTATTGAATTAAATTTTCAACCTATCTATCATCTGTACGTTTATGAGAACCTTAAGTTTTGCAGATTGAAATTTTGTTTTTACTTTCCTGTCAACATTAGTGAATGTGGTCTGCTGTGGTAGGATACTGATCAAAGGTAGCAACAAAGCCATCAAGGCTTAGATAAATAAAAATGACTAGCGGTCCGCCCCGGCTTCGCACGGGTATATTGTATTGCCTATGTTCATCAGGGATAATATAGGATTCTAATGGTGAAAGAATTTTTCTAATCGGTCCAGTAATTTGGGATCCTATTCAATTCAAACAAACAAATCTTAACTCTTTATATTATAATATTATATTATATACTAGCGGTCCGTTCCGGCTTCGCATGAGTATATTCTATAGCTTATCTGCATCAGGGATTATGTAGGATTCAAATAGTGAAAGAATTTTTCAAATCGGTCCAGTAGTTTACTCCAATAATAACTGAATATAATTTAACTCTACATTGTTCAAGAAATAATCATCAACTAACCTAGTTACTCCAAAATCCATTGTAAAGTAAAGGTTCTAACCTAAGTCAGTCAACGCTATATTGCATCTAAATTCAATTCAGAGGAAACACCATAACTCATAGCACGAAACATCCAACATCTCATTGTACGCAAGAACAGAATCACTACAAAACTGACCTTTAATCTAAACAGATTGTGTGAGATACAATGATAAATTAACGCGGGGTATGCTGCTGGAACTTGGGGGTTGAGACATTAGAGGTTATATTCGTATAACAGACATGTTTCAGCCGAATTTGACTAGGTCACTGGTTTTCTACACTTTGATGGCTTGCCTAAGCAAGTCTGTTGTCTAAAAGTGTAAACGTTAAAAGCTTTATCGAGTACATTACGGATGTAAGCGGGTTACCTACGAACCTTATTTGTGTTGGAAGAACATCAACGATTCATCCCTGGTCAATCCAGATTGTATTCGCTCAAACTATTAATTTATGTTTTATTGGTTACTAGCAGCGCCTTGCGGTTTCACCCGCGTAGTTCCCGTTCCCGTGGGAATTCCGGGATAAAAAGTAGCCTATGTTCTATTCCAGACTATAATCTATCTCTGTGCCAAATTTCATCCAGATCCGTTCAGCCGTTCTGGTGTGATAAAGGAACAAACATCCATCCATCTATCCATCCATCTAAACTTTCACGTTTATAATATTAGTGAGATTACAATTCAACCAATAAACGAAAGGCCAAAATAGTTTGTGATACACTGACGTTCACATCTGATTTGAGTATACTAACTAATACTAGCTAGCAGGAGTGTGATGCATGCAACTATGAAAGTTTTAAGTTTTAAAGGTAATATATTGTTAAGGCGTAAAGTAGTTATTTGTTATGCAAGGCTGCAAAGTTGAGTTTTGGTGGTTTATTAATTAAAGTAACTGCAATTGGTAATATTGATTAGTGCATTTTCAGTGGACTTGCGGTTTAGAAAAGTATGGAATAGAAAGGTTCGAATTTTAAAAACTCTTTCCACGCTAGCGGACAAAATGCACTTTTGCACTCAGATTTCTAATGAAAAACAGAATCTTTCCGAGGTTGCGAGGTGAAAAAAGATTTTTATTCGGAAAATTACGCGTACCTGCTCAAGTTCACAGCATCAGTGGTAACTTTCGAGTTCGTATTCGTATGTATCTCGCTCACCATTCATCATAGGAGTTCGTTCGGGTATTCAGTTACCCGTTTATCCGAACCTGCCTATGGTTAGAGGTTTGGTTACAGGTAGGGTTGATAACAAAAGTCCTGTGAAGTACTGCCTGCAGCTAAATGTTTACTTACATAAATAAAAATTCACATGAAAAAAGTTACGTTGGTCAAAGTTGATAAATCGATTAGCAAATGAGTCATCTACTCCTGAAATCGATATCGGGGCTAGGCTAGGCTAGGCTAGGCTTAGGCTACTTTTTATCTCGGAATTACCACGGGAACGGGAACTACGCGGGTGAAACCGCGAGGCGCTGCTAGTAGTATATAACTTCATTGCACTATGCACAAGAACTTTAAAATAAAACAATGAAAATAGAGATCAAAAGTTAAATTGAATCGAAATTAAACGAGACCAAATACGTGCAGGGGTGGTGACAAGAAAATTGAGACTTAAATTTAGGTGAGGGAGGGTGTTACTTGTTTTTCGATGAAAAGCAACAAGACCAGATTTCCAAATCACATGTTTTAAGCCTCCAATACATGATGGCCCAACGTTGCCGAGTGAGGGGCCAACGTGTAGACGACATCTTCACCTTGAAATGAAATAAGTTCCCAAAAATTTCCGTTTCGGCGGGACTCGAACCCTCACTCCACCCTCAGTACGGGTGTGCTCTAACCAACTAAGCCACGAAACCCTTAGTCGGTTCAACTGAAAATTCTTGAGACCTCTTACGGACTATAACGCCGGTGGCTTAGAGATACCCAAAGTGCGGGTAAGCAAAAGCTGTCAGAATAGTGAATATTGGTACTTACATAATATTTATTTATTTATTTAGTGTATTTTAGTATAGACATTATAAATATTTTATGTGTACCTATATCTAGTTTATGTGTTTATTAGTTTATCTTTAGTACACCCCCTGCCTTTCTTAAATTCACAAAATTCTTTCCGTCCAAAGGTTGCCTGGAAGAGATCGCTTCTAAGCGATAAGGCCGCCCATTGTACTTGTGATATGTAATGTCTTTTTGTAATGTTCTTTTTCTGGTGTACAATAAAGTGTTTTGTATTGTATTGTAAGCACTATAACAAAAAACCTTATCTTTGCCTTGCCTTGCCATCGCTCGGTGTCGCTCATCTAGCTGGCCGACTGAATACAAGCGCCAACGTGTATGGAGATCATTTGCAGTGACTTGTCACCGCTTCGGAGCCGTGTCAGTTTTTCTGCACAAATCAAAGACGCTTGTCAACGCTGCCCAACGTGTGGGCCAGCTTCACACAAAAGTCGTCTGCATTGCCGCTTGCATTAGTTTGCGTAGACTTACCTACAACGTCTAGACGGTAGCACTTGCCTTGCACCAATTTGCCTGCGCTCGCGTTGGCCTTAGCTGGGCCAACATTGGGAGCTTTAAACAAGTCCTTAGGTACAGAAACAGGTTCATCAATCCTAATGACAGATTATTTCGGTTCTAAAATGACTCGGAAATATCCCAAGGATCAAATGTTTAATATCCCACAATCACTCCAGGAGCATCCCTAAAATTAATATTAATGCTGAACAATCAATCAATATGAAGCCTTATTCCCTCGAGGTAAGATACATTAGAGATAGTTCATTACGCGCAGAACATAAATCTAAATCAGCCAAAAAGCCGCTGGCTCATAATTTGCTAAAGAGCTGACGTTTTTGTGGGAAGACCTTTATTTTATACGACTTTGAATTCTCTATTACAGGACTTCGCTATAATGCATTGAAACCTAAGCTTTTATCAAAAATTGAAAAATGTTAAAGGAATGTTTAGATCTTACGATTAACTCTACGAAGAAGCAGTATTTTGCTATTTCTTTATAATTAAATAAATAATGCTGGACAATTCACACAGTAGCCCCAAGCTAAGTAGAGCTTGTGCTATGGGTTAGATGACTGATTTACATAATACAATAAGATACATAATTTTTTTTATCACACAGTACATCCGGAACAAGTATCTGGAGATCGTACAAACATTTGTCCCCAAGGCTGGAATCGATCCCGCAACCTCCTGCGTCGCAGGCGGATCTTCACCCGTCGCGCCGCGCAACATCGGTCGTTATAGTTGAGTGTGCTTTAGATCTTTTAAAAAAAATTGCTCATTTTGGTTATCTTAACAAGTTTTTAAACAAGCCAAGTAGGACAAATAAAACAGCTTACAAGTTATGTTTCCAAGTACGAGGATAAAATCTACACTAGTCCTCTGTAATTTTATTATTTCTTATCTATACAATACTAGCAGTGCCTCGCGGTTTCACCCGCGTAGTTCCCGTTCCCGTGGGAATTCCGGGATAAAAAGTAGCCTATGTCCTATTCCAGACTATAATCTATCTCTGTGCCAAATTTCATTCAGATCCGTTCAGCCGTTCTGGCGTGATAAAGGAACAAACATCCATTCATCCATCCATCTAAACTTTCACGTTTATAATATTAGTGAGATAGTGAGATGAGATTATATAGAGGAAAGATTTGTTAGTTTGAATTGAATAGGCTCCGAAACTACTAGACCGATTTGAAAAATTCTTTCACCATTAGAATCCTACACTATCCCTGATGAACATAGGCTATAGAATATACCCGTGCAAAGCCTGGGCGGACCGCTAGTGTATAATTAAATATTTAGCCATTCGAATGGGGTTCTTCCAACGTACTCCAATGATAGTATAATGAATGAGATGTAATTATGTACCTACTTAAGTAAGGGATGTGTGACATCATTACATTTATCATCATTAGTGTTGTTTTGAACTTTCCTGTTTCGGCACAGATGCATGCGCCGTGATCATCACGGCTTAACTGTCACTAGCGAGTTGGTTGGTATAGACAGGCTTGTTAAGCCCGCGGCTTCGCGGGCGATGTTTCCGGGATACAAGTGGTCTAGGATATTACGTTCCTTCCAAGTCGACCAATATATAATTCAGGTTGTATGGAAACAAATATTAATAACTAAAAAATATAAGTTATGTATACATATCTATAAAAAAGTGGTTTTAAGAGCGCTCTCGTAGTACCGCGCGGTACCGTAGGTGCGGTGCCTCAACAGTTTCGCAAAGACGTTGATCGTTGTACGAGATGCGAAAATGCTGTCGCGGACACGCTGCGGACGTTGAGTTGCGGCTCCGCACATTCGATTCCGCGCGGTAGTGTGCGACGGGTGCGTAAGGTGTAGACCTACATTCACGAGAAAACTCAGCTTGATCCGTTCATTCGTTTTAGCGTATAGTAGGACTTAACAAACGTACGACTTCGGTCTGCAGAATTCGGTTACTACAGAAGTCATCTGCGACACAGCCCCAAGTCCCGAGGCGGGAATCGAACCCGCCGACTTAAAACAAATGCTTGTACGATCTGCAGATTTTTTTCCGGGTGTTTTGTATTTATTAAAAAATATCTATCTACGTTGTTATGTTTTAATTGTTTGTTTTAACTATATAAAAATGAAAATTACAATCAAATAATAGAATTAAATTAAAACTAGTATTTACAATTGAAACAATTGAGCTAACTGCAGACTGTTGCAAACCATCTACAAGTAGCTCAACTGATCCATATCAATACCAGTCGGAAGCGTGCCCAAGACGCTAGCTGCAACTAGTTAGTTGCTTTAACTATATTAGTTATCTACTGAGTCACCATATTAAAAACTTTGCTGCTTCAACCCGTTTTTTAAACTCTGGTGATTTTTAGATTCCCTGGACGCACCATGATCATAATTTATTATTTTTAATGATTTATCTTTCTATCCTGCTGGATCTCACTGCTGGGCATAAATATCTCTCCTATGGGTCGTCCATCCCGGTCGTATCGGACAGTCGAAAATCTTTTGTATTTTATAGTCATTTTTCTTATTCGACGAGTTATAAATCACTGAACTATCCATCGGTACATTAGTCCGATTGAGTGATGCCATTAGTTTTTGCATATCGATTATGTTATTATTGAAATGGTCTATTCTTTCGTCTTTCACGTACTTTACTTAAATCGCCTTTTCTTTTTCGTGTTGTAAATTTATATTTATTATGATGTTGTACGATAAATTACCTGTATAAGTGCCGGGTAAGATTCCATCAAATATGCCTTCAGGCACTCCATCGTCTCGTGGCACGATAAAAATGGCTAGCGTTTTATAAATCATCTATAGATTTAAAAACATGGTTTAGATGTATACCTTATCATAATGATATTTTCAATAAATTTTCCTCGAATTTGTAGGTACCTATGTACTTTTTTTCAATTTATGAAATTTCTTTACTGTACTTAGAGTAAAGAAATTTCTTCTTTTTCTTTTTAGATAACTAATATAGTTAAAACATACAGAATAATGCAACATACATTCTAATACAAAGCTCTTA
Source organism: Eupithecia exiguata (assembly GCA_947086465.1). NCBI lineage: Eukaryota > Metazoa > Arthropoda > Insecta > Lepidoptera > Geometridae > Eupithecia > Eupithecia exiguata. Next base: position 2,372,251 of record OX352241.1, on the reverse strand, counting down.
GTGTTGCCAACCTGCTAGTTTCAAAAGGTGTTTGTCTGTATTTATTCGCTATCCTACCTCTCTATGGGTAAACACTAAGCTAAATCATCGTAAAAATCATAGCTTCTTCTTTATTTGTGCATAAAACTTTATATCAATCGCGATATACACTTTACAGCGCCATTATTGCTTCCGAAATGCAAAAATCATAAAACGCTGAAGCTTTACAACCAAAACACACGTTTCTACCCCGTACTGCACCGTGCTGAGGCCAGCACTAACCGGATAAATCTGGTTACGTTAATGAATCGTAAACTATAAAATAATTTTACTTTAAAACCAACTGCGGGAATTGCTGATAACACTGAAAACTATATAAATTTTAACGTTGAATTAAATGCTAATGGTTGATTCTTTTACACACAATATCGACCTAGTCAAATTCGAAAATATTCATGAAATGTCAAATGATTTTATCGAGTTTATTACTCAAAGCTTAGTGCCAGAAGATCTAGATGCCATATTCATGTACATACTTAGTCACGTTCGTTAAGACGGTAAACAAAATGTTACAAAAAGTATCGTCAATAACGACATTTCGTTTCGCCAGTTTCGTGCTAGCCTCGTGATGACAATTTACATCAGCTTTTAGCTTGCTTTTAGCGTCTTGTAAAAATTTATATCCATTCTAAGTTATGGGGTCGCTGTGGTCTTTGATTGCTCACGTCGTGAAGCTAACACTCACTGGATGTGGCCAGAGTTGTAAAATGAGTCGTTTCATACAAAAGTCATGCTCATCGATTCAGACTGTATTCGTGAATGTATATTTGATACTATTTTCAATATTATTGGCTGTATTTTGTTGAAAATTAAAGAAACAAAAGAAAATAGCCAGGGAGCAGCGAAAATAGGATTAATTATAAGATAAATAATAGATTCAGGCGTTACTTTATATTTATATTTAAAAAAAACAATTCCACGCAAAACCTTCTACGATAAGATCGTACAAAATGTAGTCCGCGTTGTAGGAGAAAAATCACACCAACTACAAAACGAAAAAATCTATCAGAGCAAGTAGTCGTTTCGTCTTTCCACGAGACATCATCAGGACACCACAATACGCCGCAATACAGAGCTCGGAGAGGCAACATCTCTACCTTTGTAACTTGCAATCTGCAATCAACCGCTTTCAGTATCAGGGTCAAGTATAATATTGTGGTGTCCTTATGATGTCTTGTGGTAGAGACGAAACTAGTTGACGACTTGCTTTGATAGACTTTTTCATTGTTGTGTGTGTTTCATATAGTTGGTGTGGTTTATTCTTCTACAATGCGGACTACATTTTGTTAGATCTTATCGGAGAAGGTTTTGCGTGGAATCGTTACTAAATATTGTCATCGTTTTATTTAATATGTGTTATATTTTCTTAAAGATCATAAAGACATTCACTGGATGTGACCAGAGCTCAGTATGATAGACTGATACTTAGATTCGATTGTTTTATCGGTTGAATTGTACTTCTCATGACGTAAAACGGATAACTTTTATTTCCACTGAAATTATTATTCTGTTCACATTTAAATAGGAAAATATGTAGTTAATGTTAAAAGTAATTTGAAAACCTCAATTTTCAATCAAACAATCTGAAATTGCTGCGTTGCACGTACACGTTTTCAATGCTATTGAGCTTCATCGTATAAAAGCACATGCAAAAAGCTGCCTCGAAATTGAATTTCATATTTTCGGCATAAGTTTTAAAACAATAAGGCCCATCCATTTTTAATAAATCCACGTTTGTATTGACTGCGCTTCGTATCGTACTTTTAAAATGTTTATAGCGCCTGTATATTACAGGAGTTACGGGCTTGTATCTCACGTTAGAAAGTTATGAATAATAACCACCCCCTGCCTCCCCCTAGCCGAGTGAAAATACAAATATTCACTAGCCAATCGATTGTTTTGAAAAAACTTTAGATCGAACTTCAAATTCCTTACACTGTTTTTAAGTTTTTCGAGACAAATACGTATCCCTTGGCAATTTTTTTACGGGACCACGTCGGAATCACGAGCACACATAAGAAAATACGTTCAGCCGAACATAGAACCGCCTCTTTAGTTTTTCGTCGGTTAAATACATTAAGGTGCTTGTTCAATTTAAATTGGCAATACTGGTAGTTTCGGATAACATGACTGCGGCAATGCTTAATGTTTAGTTTGTTGCATAAATTGTGTAGACTACCAACTTTAAATACCTAATTAACTTTATCTTTTTTAGTTTCTCCGAAGGATAGGATTCGTAACGAATACTTCCGACAGAGAACCGAGGTTATCTACATAGCTCGAAGAATTAGCAAACTGAAGTGGCAGTGGGCTGGCCAAATCTCGCGAAGAAGCGACAACCGTTGGAGTAAATGTGTTCTTGAGTGGAGACCACGACTCGGTTAACGTAGTGTAGGTAGCCTTCCGGCCAGGTGGGATGACAACCTGCGAAAGACCAGCAGGTAGAGGCTGGATGCGTCAATCTGAAGACAGAGCGCTATGGTGCTCATTAGGGGAAGCCTAGTATGTCCAGCAGTGGACTAATATAGACTGATGATGATAATGAATATATTGTTTTACCTCTATGATTGACGTGGTTGGGTTTGACTTGGTACGCTCATAGGACGCAAAGGAAATACTTAAATTCGGTGCAAGTACCCAGTGGAATGTCTTATTTTGCTTGAAGCACCAATTGATGCCATTTCTGTGACCAAGCTATGTTGGATGGTGTATTAAAGATTATGGATATTTATCGCACACCTTTTTGTGTCGAGTTGTCGATAAATAAACTAAATGAAAATGATCATTAAATTATGCCATCACTGATGCATGTGCTTTTTTGTCATAGAACCAAGGAAATGCATTTGTGGTACCACCTCCCGCATCTAAGTCACTTCGCCCGCTCGGATGATATCTCGGGTCATTGACCGCAGCGGTCAACGACCTCCGATGAACGTGTTTTGTGTTTTAAAGGGCATGTTAACAGTTACGTACCTACACAAGGCTAGTAGTAATTCCATTATTATTAATTTTTTCGAAAACTACCTATTTTGGGGACAATATTTTTTTTTTTTTTTAATATTTTTCCCCTGTTCTGTAATTGAAGCTGAATCTCCCCTAAAAATTTGATCCTTCATTTTTGTTACACCCTCTATAGCCATAACTGTCTTCCTGTCTATTGCTATTCCATCTTTCCATCGGTTTCGCTTACTCCACGCATACAAATAGTGCTTAAACAAACCGCTGCAAAACCTAAACCTATAGTTTTCGCACGTATTGTAAGCTACGTTCTCGGAAATGGATCCTATCAATAATGTTGCCATATAACCATATATTGTATAGTAAGGGCATTGTATAAGCGTATCATTACAATAGTTCATTATAATAACAGGTGCGAGTCCGGTCAGATCGGCCTCGGGCGATTCGGACGTGCGTACCCGCTCTGTTGCTCGTTGTGGTGCATGCATACGATCGGAGGCAGCGGTAAAGGTAAAACCGTAATAAACTCGATAGAACAACTCGATGTGACATAAGGATATATAGATATAATTAAAAAAAAAACGATTACTACGCCCGTCTCATATTACCGTGCGGAATCGAATTTGCGGAGCCGCAACTCGAGGTTCGCAGCGCGTCCGCGGCAGTTTCGCATCTGTTCCGCATCTCGTACAACGGACAACGTCATTGCGAAACTCTTGCGGCACTGCACCTACGGTACCGCGCGGTAATGTTAGAACGCTCTTAATGTTATGTCATTTCCGAAAACAAATATAATGCTTACAAATTTTTCAATCATGGAAAATAGCGAATAATAAACCTGCACTCAGTTTTGGGTGATAAAAACACTTTTCTGTGACGTTACCGTTTAGATTGTCAGTGCTTATGTTCCTTCAATCAAAATAAAATTCAAAACTAATAGATGATTAAAACCATCATAGTATCCTGGCTAGCGGCAAGGATACCAGTTGTTAGAAAAAATCCGTTTACTGAAAGCCTTTAACTTGTATCACAACCGTGCTTTAACGGGGTTTAATACAGAACGTAGACAAAGTGGTACTGGTTTGTTTCACCAGCCCTCGGATTGGCCGGCTAATGTCAGTAATTGAAGATAGCGTGTACACTGGTGGACTAACTGGGAAACGGGACGTACTGGTACTATGCTGCCCTGAATAATTCAGGAGAGCTGTGTTGTTGTGTTGTGCCTGAATCAAAATATTGTCACAAATATGCACCACGTAGGTACAGTTTACCACGAATATGTAAATATATTCTAAGAAATTATTTTCTGTTTGGTAGTTCGACAGAAAAGGTATTATTTTTGCGTGCATTACACGCGTTTTTCCGTGATAAAAAGTAAGACAGATTGAGTTACTGTGGTAAACTATAATTTTATACTATTTTCAGTACTTTTTTCATGAAAAATCAACAAGAATAATCTTAGTTACTTACTATGTCGGCTCGATAAAAATCGAAACTTTCTTAAGTCCCCATATTTTGGAGTCGAAAGATTTGGATCGCTATCTGTCAAAAGTAACGTGTCTATGAATTACTCCATACTGACATGCAGTTCGTGGACATTTCGTAAACACACGATTTTTCGCGCTAATTTTGTATGCAGCCCAAAGATTGTACATACTAAAATTCGAAAATTCTGAAAAATCTTATGCAAAGAATGACTTCGTATGGGATTTCAGACAAGACGTTTGTTTGTTCGTCTAGTAACTCATCAACCTCATCAGCCTATATTAGTCCATCGCTGGGCATAAGCCTCCCTTCCTAATAAGCGCCATAGCACCCATAGTAAATAACTACGACCAGTTTTTAGACCCTGTATGACCTACGCACCAACATTTCGAGTCAAAATATTTTTACGCCATTGATAACCAAGTTCAGTATTTTGATTTTCCTTTCGGTACCTGTGATATCACGCAAAAATCAGCAGTAACGAGAAATTCATTTCCAAGCGTGTATCATCATAAGTCTAGTCCTAAGTGGTCATATTCGTACAGGCTTGCCAATCTCCCAAAGGTTAGAGGTAAGTCTAGATTGGTTCATTTACGTCAGTAATTGAACGTATTGCCAGATATTGCTCCTGACCTGGCTCCGGCTAATCGTTTCGTTTCAATAATGATCAGATAATTGGATTTGGGATGTAAAATGGAAGGTTATAAGGGCAGGTGTCTTGCTTTGTACATTACCTATTGACCGAATCGTCTTTCAAAGGATTTGTGTGGTGGAGATTTTATTCTTCAATGTAAAACTTAATTTTACTGTTCATGTACATTACATTATAAATGAAATAAATAAATATTGCTGGATAATTCACACAGCATTTATAGCCCCAAGCTAAGCAGAGCTTGTGTTATGGGTACTAGATAACTGATATACATATTAACAATACATTACATGGATAGATATTTTTTATTATACATATAAAACGACCAGAACACCCAGAACAAATACCTGCAGATCGTACAAATATTTGTCCCTAGGCGGGAATCGAACCCGCAACCTCCTGCGTCGCAGGCGGACCGTCGTCGCCCACCGCGCCACAGAGGTCGTCATTATATATACATTTTGTATATTTAGTAATTACTTTTCTGGACCATGATCACGGAACAACTGAAAATAAATAAAATAAATTAATATAATATGTACGGGTGCAAAAAGCTAGACAAAATAATGTGATCATATACTTAAAGTGTGTTTTTGACGTACCGAATCAGGAACTTTAAAAGTAGGTACCTGCTATTATGATTAAATAAACGATTACCTTCAAGGTAAAAGTGACATTTATTTGTAACTATAAACGTATTATCTGGCAACACTCACTTATCACGAACTTGATCAACAATACAGCTATAAAAAAGCATAACATAATTATCGACGACCTTAAAACAACTTCGCTATTTACCAATACCGACTTTCTTTTTAAACTTTAATAATATAATGAACATCTGCACAGGTCACGCAAACACATGTTTAATGAAAGTGTAATTTCTACATGGTAACACTGAATGCAGCTGTCAGAATTTGCATGTCAAATTAACCAAAATAGCATTGCAATAAAATTCAGTTGAGCATTACTCTAGTAGTCAAAAGTAATAAATGCACATCATTTTATTGGATTTTTTCGTCGTTGGCATAAAATATAAATAAAATACATCGTATACCATACATAATAATAAATTATAGACTCAGATCGTTGTAACGATGGAATTTCTTCCAATTTTCTCCTTCCAATGTGGTCTCTTTGACTTCTTCATACGACATGACAGCGGCTAGAATGAAGTCGAGGAAGGTGAAGACCAAGAATTAACTATATGAATCAGAAAAAAGGAGGAAAAACGCTAGCATACTAGACCTAGTGATGGTAAAATTTAAGAAAACTAAGCAACTTAATTCAATATTACTTAGGTGCAAACTGTAAACATGCATGGAAAGCAAGCATGTTACGTAATGCCGGGTACAGACCAAGCGAACAAAAGCGAGCGAAGGCTAACGAGTGGGATTCGACGATCGATGACGAACGTTCACTCGCTTTCGCTGTTGTATCCACACCACACGAACACATATGTGAAACAGTCGGCGGAGCACAGCCGAAGGCGAACGAAGGCCCTCATTTGGGCTCGCTTGCTTTCGCCATGACGTCCACACTGGTTCAATCGCGTTCGGTGGTTAGCCTTCGCTCGCTTTTGTTCGCTTGGTCTGTACCCGGCATAAAAGACATAATAGAAGCTATTACCGACTTGAATTTGAAGACAAAATAACAAAATTGCCCTAAGTTCTCAATTTCTGGGTTAATGGAGTAACCAGGCTTTCCCAGTTTTTAAAATTGTACCAGAACGTCTGATCGAAGCTACACGTGACCCGAGAGCTGGTGTGCTGGTGCGCAGCGCATCAGCGTTGGTATACAGCGGGGCAATGCAGCTAGCGTCATGGGGACGCTTTCGATTGGTATTGATTTAGATCAATTGAGGGGCTTGCTCAACTGTTTAAATTTTAGGTACAATGTTGTTGTAATTTATGAAAAAATTGAATCTAATAATTTCAAAAGTTAAAACTGCAAAAAACTCAACCCATTCAGGAGCCAAGTGTGTGCACGTCTTATGCTAATTATATTGTTATTTACGGCCAAGGGGTTGGTCATAGACTAATAAAATAAATTAAACAGACACGGCACGCCGGTTTTTAATTTAAGAGCTCTTTACGAGGGTATAGAGGGGTTCATTTCTGTCAGTAGGTATTCCGTTTTACGACGGAGCGCAAATGAAGGGGACATGACGAGTTTTATTGCGGAATCTAAAGACTTTCGGACTTTTGGATCGGGGAGCGTCGTACCCAGTCAAGTTTATCATTCTTTTGCAGAGCATTATCGTAGCCAGATTGTGAAATAATTAAGAAATATAATAAACTGCGTCAAGGTTCCTTATTTCTCTCCATTTACCTAGGTTAAATTAATGGTCACTCGTTATCTTTACACATCTCTATTATGTAATATCGTGCTGAAAGATCCCTTAAATAAACAAATAACAAATTTAAGATAAGAGAAATATATTATCATTTCTTTCTCAAGAACTTTTGTTAAGCTAGACGAACATTTGGGAATGGGAACGTCTTACGTGAGACGTTGGGAACAACCCATATTTATCTATTATTCCGGGAAATAAATGACGGCTATACTCAAGCAAGCTGTGACCGCAACAGGACCTCCCTCAATTTCCCACTAATGACACCGTCCTTATCTCGTCTCGCCGGGCTGTAAAACCATTTTATTAACCATGTATGATTAATATTATTTAAGTAAGGAACATTATTCAATATTTCCTTCAAGTTTAAAACGTAAGTAATGTTTCCTCTTTGAGCTGAAACAACACTTATCATTCTGATAAAGCTATACCCATCGAGCACATATCCAGTGTTGAAATGTCTGATAATTTGCTACAGAAGGATTTTGTCGCAAATTACAGGATACTGGATATGTGCTCGTTGGCTATATATAAAGTTTAGCCCTCCTCAGGCTAGAGTTATAGAGCAAACAGCATTTTCTCATCGCAAAAAATACCTAAAACCAGGTACCAAAATAGGTATTTTGGTACCTAATTTTAGGTAGGTATTTTTTTCACACGTACCTATTTCGGTTTTAAGACGCGCGGTAGAGTGTCAGCCAAGTATGGATATTCTACATCAAGCAGTTAGTACCTAGTCTATATTTAGGTTTAGGTATAGCCAATAATCAAAGTACACACTGTCACTTTTACGTAGTCTATGGAGTCTACACACAAAAGCTGGGAATACAGCCGAGAACGGGTTGGTGGGACGTATGTCCCACTGTGTCACTGTGTCTCCGTATGGAGCTGATAGTGTTTTGTCATCTTTGGTGAGTGTGAAAATGTCTAAGGGTCATCATTAATATGAATAAAATTTACTCTCGATGATTATTTTTAAACTAACGCGATCTGAACTCATATTTTTAATTTATCGCGTTTATTTACCTATTTTTCACAAGTTCAACAGTTTGACACAGAATGTGCAGATGGACATGCCCAGTGAGGGTAGTTACATAAAATATATTGCTGCTCCCGCTTCGCAGAGGCCGTAGCCTATAGTGCTCGATTTATCCCGAGTCCACGACAATGTGTTAACCTGTGGAAACATCGGTGATAATAGGTAAATAAACGCGATTAATACCCGTTAAATAAAACTCTAGATAAAGTAGGCGGTTAAACAGAATTTTAGCGTTTCTTTAGTATCGTCGAAATGCTTTATATCTTCCGGTAAGGTTTAAGAAAGACGAACTAAACACAAAAGGATTACCATGTGACAATGTGTTAACCTGTGGAAACATCGGTGATAATAGGTAAATAAACGCGATTAATACCCGTTAAATAAAACTCTAGATAAAGTAGTCGGTTAAACAGAATTTTAACGTTTCTTTAGTATCGTCGAAATGTTTTATATCTTCCGCTAAGGTTTAAGAAAGACGAACCTGAACACAAAAGGATTACTATGTCAGCAGACACAATAAAATTACAGGTGCTTAGAATTCTTTTGAACTTTATCAGTGCAATAAAAACCTTAAGGGTCGTAAAATAAGGAGCAAGGCTTTTGGAAGTTGATGAAATGGATTGAACCTTAGGACCTTAGTCTAAAGGTTAGATATCTTTGAGGCTCAAGGACAGTCAGAGTATCTTTTTAACACTTAGAATAAGTAAATAAATAATGCTGGAATATTCACACAGCATTATCTAGCCCAAGCTAAGCAGAGCTTGTGTTATGGGTAGGTACTAGATAACTGATGCACATAATATAATACAATACATAGATAGATATTAGATAGTCATGGTCTCCACTCAAGAACACGTTTACCCCAGCAGCGGTTGCCACTTCAGCTTGCTAATCCTTTGCAGTAATCTGCAGTCTTTCGCAGTTCGTCAATTCTATAAATATCCATAAAGTGAATATTAACTTTAATTTTATAGAGCTCAGACAGAACAGTTTGTCTACTGATCGAGAAACTAAAACACAACACCACAAAAAACAAAGTCCGATGTTTCTTCCAAGTGAGTGCATGCTTTTAAGATTCTGTCAAACAACAAACTCTCATCGAATAAGTTATTGCTTGGTTGAGTCTATTGTTTTGATGAATCTTATAATATATTTTACGAAAATCAACAACAGTTTTATGAAGGTTTTTGTTATTATACAGTGTGTCCTCCGAATAACTGTAGTTTTCTAAACACACGTAAAAAAACAAGACTAAACAGATGAAACTAGATTAAAAATGATCGACGAATATGTTTGAAAAGGAGGCAAGAACCTCATCGTCACTGAATGACACTCATTTAAAATTTGTCGTCATACTCTTTAAGTGATGCACATGGCGTCATACACTTTAGTGATGCACATGGCAGTAAGCGTTGGCTAGACCATTGCCTTGTAACCCAGGCCGCCTGGGCCACTGTGAATAATGTGTGTATCCGGCACGGTGTGTACTGGTCAGATCACTATCCACTCGAAGTGCATAGTAACATAAACCTTATTAAGCCTAAATGTTTGAATTGTAATGTACAACCTAACAGTAAAGTAACTTGGGGGCAAAGAGATAGCAGCCAAATAGAATCTTATAATTCTCTTTGCCACACATTGTTATGCAAATTGGAGTTACCACTCGAACTTACTAATTGTTGTGATAAATTATGTGACAATAGCGACCACAGGTTAGCAATAGACACATTGTACAAAAACTTGATTAATATACTTAGTAAAGCATCAATTGAGAGTTTTGAATCTGCTCAGGGTAAAAATAGGAGGCGAGCCCAAGTTGTAGGATGGAACAGGCACGTCAAATGCACTCATGGGGAGGCTCGGGTGGCCTATCATACATGGCTCATGTGTGGAAGGCCACCTAATGGGCCTGTTTACCAACATATGGTTGAGACCAGAAAGGTGTTCAAGAGCAAATTAAAATGGTGTCAGAACAATCAAAACCAAATTAAAATGGACATATTGGCAACACATCATGCCTCTAAAAACTTTACCAGCTTTTGGAAACACACCAAAAACCTATCTCCGTTGAGTGGTCTGCCTGTGAGTGTAGGTGGTGTGTCTGATCCGCAATGTATTGCCAATGTATTCATGGATCAATTTAAGGTTGAGCCAAGTTTGTCAACCAAGCGTGTGCAGGTGCTCAATACTGAGGTTCAAACTGCTGACTCCCATGTGAAGGTTGATACTGAGGAAGTTCAAAAGATCATTAGAAATATGAAGAGGGGAAAATCCCCTGGTTATGATGGACTCAGTGTAGAGCACCTGCAACATGCTGGTACTCACCTGCCCAGGGTGCTGGCTATGCTTTTCAATCTCTGCATAGGCCACTCTTACTTACCAGAAGAGCTCATGAAGACCATTGTTGTGCCCGTCATCAAGAACAAGACAGGCGATGCCTCAGATGTGTCCAACTACAGGCCTATATCTCTAGCCACGGTGGTTGCGAAGGTTTTGGATAGTATACTTGACAAACACTTATTGGAGCACTTGATCATTCGAGATGAGCAGTTCGGGTTCAAATCTGGTCTCTCCACTGAAACGGCGATCCTGTGCCTCAAGCATACTGTCCAATACTATACCAGCAAGAAGACACCAATATACGCCTGTTTTCTGGACCTGTCGAAGGCATTCGACCTGGTTTCTTATGACATCCTGTGGGATAAGCTTGTGAAGGACACCACAATGCCCAGTGATCTCATAAATGTCTTTAAGTTCTGGTATTTAAATCAGAAAAACATGGTTAGGTGGTCGGGCTCGCACTCTGAGGAGTACAAGTTGAAGTGCGGTGTGAGGCAGGGGGGGATAACCTCTACAAAGCTTTTTAATTTGTACATCAATCAGCTGATTGGTGAGCTCAGTAGAACCAGAATAGGCTGTTCTATCCATGGCCATAGTGTAAATAATATCAGCTACGCAGATGATATGGTTCTACTGAGCCCATCAATCAGTGCCCTGAGACGGTTACTCAAGGTTTGTGAGACATACGCAGCGGCCCATGGACTCAGGTATAATGTAAAAAAGAGTGAACTGCTTCTCTTCAAAGCAGGTACGAAGAGCTACTCTGTACCCCCGGTCTCGCTATATGGTACTCCTCTTAGTTGGGTGAAACAATTTAAATACCTGGGTCACTGGGTCACTGAGGATATGTCAGACAATGTGGATGTTGAAAGGGAGCGTAGGGCGTTGTCGGTGAGGTGTAATATGGTGGCTCGCAGATTCGCACGTTGTACAACGCCAGTCAAAATTACACTTTTTAAGGCATATTGTACTTCTTTCTACACGTGCAGTCTGTGGGCCAGATATACACAAAAAGCCTACAACGCCTTACGCGTCCAGTACAATAACGGCTTCAGGATGTTGTTGGGGCTGCCGCGGTACTGTAGCGCATCAGGGATGTTCGCGGACGCGCACGTGGATGGGTTCCACGCAATCATGCGCAAGCGGGTCGCATCCCTGGTGGGCCGCATGCGCCGCAGCACCAACAGCCTGCTGGCCGCCGTGGCGCAGGACCTCCGCTCCAGTATCATGGGCCACTGGATGATGATGCTGAAACCAGTATCATCGCTGGTGGCTCAATGATCTGTTTATTCTAATTTTATTTTATTTTGTTTAATTTTTGATTATAATTTTATTTGATTTTAAATTTTAATTTTATTAATTGTGTAGGTACTTATTATTTAATTTTGAAATCGTGTATGTACATCTATTCTATGGATCGACTGGGTCTGAAATAAATGATTTTTATTTATTATTTATTTATTTTTATTTAAGTAATAATCTCAATCATCATCATCATCAGCCTATATCAGTCCACTGCTGGACATAATGAGCGCCATTTCAATATAATCTCAATGCTTCATAATAATTTTTCATCCAAGATTAAAATGGAGAAGGTGTTATTATTATACCTTTGTCCAAAGTCATGATCACTGGCCACATTGATCCTGGAGCGGTCGTTGTACCTACATGATCACCTTCTCGAAATTATTTCCGAGTACCTTGGGCAGATTCTGCAGTTAGGTAAAAACTAATTTGAGGAAGCCAAGAGGTGGACCCAACTAGGCTGGGAAACTACGTCTTCTCATCATCCATACCGCAATGCGTCAAAAAAAAGTTTTCATTCAGACCAATATTTTCAGATTGTACTAACATTTGTCCCAAGATGGGTATCGAACCTGCAACCTTCTGCAGGTAGACCTTCGCGCACCGCTCCACAAAGGTCTTCAAATTTTTCTTTGGTTTTTTAAATATCAACAAATCATTTATTCGCTTATAACATTGGTAGGAATTAATTGTATAGTTGCTCGTTCAATACAATGTTTCACCATATTCTGGTTTTCGGGCATAAGATTGTCAATAGAATTTATACACTCCTTTGTTTACAAATAATAATTTATCTAGGATTATAAAAACTATCATAGGTAAGTACTATGTTTGTCTCATGTCACGCCAGTAAGTCATTATGTTAGATAATGTTAGAACGTATTATATTATACGTCATAATGTTTTCATCATAACAATGAATAACTAGCAAGTCGTCCCATCGTAATCCCATGCCCTACACTTACGTTACGCAAGCCGATAACTCTCATCCTATTGAATGCGACGTTACGTTTTCCAAACGTCATATTTTGACGTAGGCAAAGACTCTGACGTGATCGATAGAGACACCGCAATAATATAAAACCAAGTTTACCTCTGAGGTAATAGACGTGTCAAAACGGTTTTCATACAAAAGTAACTTCTTATCGTGCATTTTACGATAATGTACCTAAGATCATACTTTATTTGCGCTTTAAGACGATTAACCGTAAAATATACAAAGAATGAGCAAGATGAAGGCAGTGGGCCGGCTATATCTCGCAAGGAACACAACTGGGGTAATCGTGCTCTTGAGTGGAGACTGCGACTCGGCAAACGTAGTGTGGGATGCCCTTCGGCCAGTATGGATGACGACCTGCCAAAAACTGCAGGCAGATACTGGATGCGTCAAGCTGAAGAGGACTTATAGCCATCAGCAGACTAAAATGGGTGAATCATGTTGATGAACCGTAAAATATGTATAAAAACTTTGTGTCAATTTTTGTGTTGATACACAAAATTATGAAATGAAATGTACATGGGTAACCAGGGTGATCCCTGGTTACCCATGTACATTTCTGCTATACTAAGCCAAATACAGGTTGGTTTTTTGGGATGGGAGTGAACGTACGCTTGCGCGAAATACACTTATGCTACTCCCGGCCTGGCGTAGCGTGGCAGTGTCATAATATTTTTTTACGTAGATATGCGTAGCATAAGCTACATAGTTTTATAGGAAGAATTTATTGACATTAAATACAAATACAAAATACCACTTTTATTACTAAAGAAAATACAATAATAATTACAACTAATATTTTATTTTAGCTACATACATATTTATTTATATATATATTTATTTTTGTACTGGGCATGAAAGGGGAGGGGAAGAACAATTCTATGTACTGAAAACCGCATCTCGTTATGTCTGTTCCGGATCTGAGATGAATTTAGTGTGTAGCAGAAAAGTGGGTGTGTGTTGATCTCTTTTGTATGCTACGCCGGTCTGTCGTAACATGTTAACACGTGCTACGAAGATCTACGTTAAAATGTTTATCGTTATGGGGTAGGAAATGGGAGGGGTAGGGGAAGGTGAGATAATTATATCACAGGAAAGATTCGCAACTCTTAGCGACGTCTATTTTGAGATATATTTGGACTTACATTAGTTTTCGCGGAAGTGTTCACTTGCGCAAGTGTTCATTCGTACAATTGTCTACTCGCGCAAATGTTTTCTCGCGCAAATGCCCATTGCGCTAGTGTCTCTCGCGCAAATGTCTTGATACCCTTAAATTTTTGAGGGGTAATTTTGTTTAGCCCGTTTTAGCTACCGTAAAAACTAAAACTAGCTCCTGCCTGTGACTTCTCACATGCTATCCACGTGTAAAAATATAACCCTCTTTTTTGCGCAGTCTAGAAGTACTTTTATTCAGATTAATAGTTTTGGCATACCATAGTAAATCGAAACGAACGGCTTACAAAATATTACTTTCGCAGGCGTTTACCATGGAAACATTTCAAATGGTTATTTCTCTCCCATGAGAACTGATTTTAGTTTCGTTGTGAAGAAGTAACAAACATACATCCATCCATCCAAACTTATAAAGTAATATTAATGTGATGTGATATTATTAGTGAGATATTGTATGCGTATAGCGCTGACAGTTTGATATGTAGTAGGTACGTAGTATAGTAACTCGACCTAACAACAGTGACTCAGTGACCGGCACAGAAAATAATGCGCGTAACGCAACAATTGCTATTACGTATGTAGAGTTAGATAGCGGTAGAATTGTCCTTAAACTAGATGAATCGTCTTTCGAAACCCTGAGGTTTTCCCTTTACGTCTAAGGAATCACGAAAAAGAAGCATTGGCGAATTATTATTTAATGAAGAAGTCACAAGTACTTGGAAACGTTAATGTTATTTTTTATCAGCTAGTCTGGGGTATTCTTTCGTAAATTGCGTTTATTAAAAATGTAATCAATATAAATATAATGTATCACATACTAATAATAATGTAATACATTTCGCATTAAATGCGAAATAAATACATCCAAACTAGAGACTAGATACATATTTGTTGCTCTTCACGTAAACGTAAATTTTTCATGAAAAGTACTGAAATCACACTTCATACTGGCTTCGGCTGTAAACGCAAAAGTTTGAATGTTTGTTACCTCTTTCCGCCAAAAGTACTGAACGGATAAAGCTGAAAATTTTGCTCTCTAAGTACTAGACCTAGAATAAATCACAGGCTACTTTTCATCCCATAAATCATTTCCCATGTGATAGAAATAGCCTTAAACAATGCGTGTGAAGCCGCGGACATAAACTAGTAACACATACCTAAGCTACGGCTTATTCCATAAATCACTTTCCATGGGATAGACTTTTACCTGTTTCTTCAAAACAACACGTGCAAAGCCGCGTGCAGAAACTAGCAAAATTCACAATTAGTATGAACTGCCGTGTCATATCTATCCGTTCCACAGTCTGTGGTCACACACCGTCGCCTCAACGCATCTCGCCCTGACTCACTCACGGTCCACTCCGTTGATTTACATTACAAAAAGCACCATCAGTAGGAAATGCTTGTGAATCATCAGCTTGATGATACTATTTCGAAATTGATTTTGTTACTCATTTTTGAAAGGTCATGTTGATTTTGTATGAGTGTCTACTGCCAGAGTAGATTGATAATGTTTACTTTAGAAGTTTTAGATAAAGGTCATTTTATGAGCCTAACTAAAAAAAAATATCAATCAATTGAATTTTTGGCATCTAATTCGATAAGTAAGTCTACGTTTTTAAATTTTACTACAAAAATCAACACAAATAAAGTTCTTAGCTTATATCCGTAATTAATACGTCTACTTTTTAATTTGTAGGTGTAAATGTTATTTGTCACGTATAACGGTTAATTATTTTATTGTAAAAATGGGTTTGCTCATTATGAAGCCAACATCTAATGGTCATAATCACTATCAAAGAAATTGAAAAACACATTTTTAACCGACAAAATATTAATAGAGGAAGATGGAAGATGTTTCTCCGTTAAGTATGGACCAATTTGGAAAACTCCTTTTTTTCCATAAGCCGTTGCTGAAATTCGGTTAAGAGAACAGCACTGCTGCTTAAAGGGCCTGCGGATGATGATTTTGTTAATAAATAGTAAAATAATGCTGGACAATTCACACAGCATTATCTAGCCCCAAGTTAAGCATAGCTTGTGTTATGGGTACTAGATAAGTGATATACATAATACAATTCAAAACATAGGTATGATATTTTTTATTATAGATAGAAAAAGACCAGAACACCCTGAACAAATGTCTGCAGATCGTACACACATTTGTCCCGAGGTGGGAATCGAACCCGCAACCTCCTGCGTCGCAGGACCTTCGCCCACAGCGCCACATCTGTCGGTCGTCTTTGTGTTCCTATAGTTGAAAATAAATGAAATGAAAAATAAATAAGGCAAGGAACTAGTTAAGGGATGAAACACAATAAGTAATAAGCACCACAAGCCAGTAAATCATAATTTTACTACCTCAAGTTTCTCGTCAAAATCTCCCGTCCGCTTTCATTTCCCTCACAATGGCCACTCCATCATCAGCAGTGGAATGACTGGCGATTAGTGCTCTTATCAGACCAGTGAGTCATAGCCACTGCTGCTTGCGCTGTGGCCTGCTTTCACCTGGGGCCCAACTCTGCTAACAAATCGGTAAACTGTGACAATGGTATTGACGCAAAATCGCCACGTAGATTCCTCAGATGAAAGAAACGGTAGATAGTGGGGTATATTATGGCAACCTCTGGTGGCGCGGTGGGTGAAAGTCCGCCTGCGACGCAGGAGGTTGCGGGTTCGATTCCCGCCTTGCGACAAATGTTTGTACGACCTATAAATATTGGTTCCGGGTGCTCGGTCGTTTTCTATTTATAGGTATTAAAAAATATATATCTGTGTTTGTATTATGTATATCAGTTATCTAGTAGGTACTCATAACACGAACATGGGGCTTGAATTGTCCAGCATTATTTATTTTTTTATAGTGCGTGCGTGCTATAAACACGGAGAAAATAATAGATTGGTTCTTGATTCATTTCGACCATGACACTTTTGACAGCAAATACCTCAATTTGTTTCTTTCATCTAAGATAGATCCGCTATGGTGGCGACTCTACGACGATCCCATTGTCATAGTAAAGCGATTAGTTTAGCAGAATAGGGTCCCTGGAGAGTTCATATAGAGACTATTATCTAATCTGTGCTAAGGTACTTATACCCACGGCTACTGGCTTGTGGCGCCAACCTCAACTCGTTGGCGTGTACTTTATTTTACTTGAGTAACTATGAGCGTTTGCCCTTAATAAAGAATTTAAAAAAAAACTATGAGTGTTTACTTTCGTTTTGTACACTATCATCATCATCATCCGCCTATAGTCCACTGTATCTAGTCCACTGCTGGACATAGGCCTCCTTTAATGAGCGCCATCTTCGCATTATGTCCCGTACAATATGTTCCCTGATTATTCGTAGTTTTCACACATAGTCACTTGCATCGTAAGATTTTATTGCAAGCTTTTTACAAAATATTAAAAGACCTATCTAGCTTGTTGATACAGAAGTATGAATCAGTTAAGTTTTCTTTTGAAATATCGAATTTACTTACCCAGAACCAATAATTGCAGATCGATATTTGTCCCAAGGCGGGAATCAAACACGCAACCTCCTGCGTCACAGGCGGACCTTCGCCCACCGCGCCACTGAGGTCATCGTATAAAGCCAGTCTATAGTTTTGATCTACTCCAGTGTCTTATCTATTCACATTATGAGATCATGATATACAGGACGCTTACAAATGACAGCACAAGTAATCTAGACCAGAGATACAGGCCTGAGTTACAGCTAATATCCGAAACAGAAGTTTATTGAGCTCGTAATGATGTGAATCGGGGCGATGGGCTGTCCCACAGCGTGGCCGTGGCTCAAACGGCAATCAGAGCAGAGGCTTCGTAGTCGCGTCACCGGGCACCTTGTAATGGTGTAACGGCCCACAGGCTTATTCGCAGAGCTAAGGCTTTTACTTGAACCTTTTACTTAGAACTAACTTACATAGAAATAATTTATGTGATATTCCGGCCTCGTCGCAGTTGAGTAAACCCTACCATCTCGGACGAGGCTGGTAGGACGAATGGGATATCAAATAACTAAAAATATCAGTCGCCCACCCGTCCCACTAATTCCTAAGGCTTCTAATAAAGCCGAGTCAGATCAATCCATGGAACCGGACGTGCGGATGTCGCTGGGCTCATCTAGATGCGAAAACCAGGACGATACAAACTGGCAATAATTAAAGGAAGACTATCCAGTAGGTGACTTGAGGGCTGTAACGATGTACTTACTTCTGTATGTACTTACTTAGTTACACTTCCTTCCTTCTGTTCCATTTTTCACCCTTTATTTTGGCTCCGTGCTATCTGTAGCAAGTTTATTGCACAAACAAAGTAATCGCATTTTAAAAAAAATGCACAAAAATCAGCTATGATGGATCTTTTCCCCTAACACTTGATCTTGAAGTGAAAAATGGAGACAGGAATAAGATGGAAGAAGTTAAAAAAACAGATTTAAATAATAAACTGGTTTCTACCAGCTTACAATACTATTTTTGTTGGTCGTCTGGTTAAGCCCAATGGTTGTGAATACGGCCGTTTCTTAATTAATTCTCGTTATAGGCTATAACTTGTTCTATACGGCCGATCGCGCCGTTTACGCCGATTATGATGTTATTTTGGGAGAAATATAGATTTTACTGGTGTAATTATTCGGAAGTTAAAATTATGTTGACCTTTTTAGTGGTTTTTTTTCAATAACGGAAACAAAGTTGTGTGTGGGATTACATAAATTTGTAGTGTCGGTAAATAAGTATTGGAAACATTTCAATACAACAGAAATTGACATTACTTTTCAGGATATTACAATTCAAAACAATACAAAATTCTTTATTTTACACCACAACATAGATCAAAACAAACATAGACATAAAAACGTAAAAGTACAATGGGCTTATCGCTTAGAAGCGATTTCTTCCTGGCAACCTTTGCCTTCATTATTTACTTCAATACTGGAATATTTATGGCAATCACAAATTTAGTTTTTGCGAATATTTTATTTAATTACATTACCTATGTATTTAAATTATTGTAGGTACCAAAAATTGCTTAAAATCTTTGGTACCTTCACCAACTGAAATGAGCTGTCCAAAACACAGTTATTACCTACCATTTTTTTGGAAACCTCTTCAGTTTTATGTGTTATTTTGGCGTCTGGGTATGGGAACATAACATAACGTTTACGATGTAGTAATGGAGGTGCCCAGACAATGCCTTCATTCCAGGACACGTATTACAATACACGTTTGCCAGACTTTCGGGATGCAGCATGAGATTATATTCTCTTGTCTGATAAAATTACAACGTTGTTAAACCTTGTTGGTTCAAAGAATAGCAACGTTTCATCCAGTTTCATTCCTTAAGGAGCCAGTCGGATGACTTGTCCATACAAACAACTGATTTTAAAATGGTAAAGATGAAGATAGAGGTAGAAAATTAGAGATTATGTGACGCCTGATTAGAAGGGTAAGGAAAAAAAACATGTTGAGCCCGACTCCGTACATGGGAACAGGGGTAAGAAAGAAAAATTAATAACTTCAGAAATAAATAATGCGATTGCGAATAAAGTGTTATGGACCATACTTTAACTAGATAAGGATAAATGTTGAAGAAGGAACGTCAGTTTATTTAACCATAAAATTTAAAATTCAATAACTTTTTTTTTAGGTTTACAAAATAAGCACTTAGACAAGTCAAATTTTATACACAGTTTTATAAATAGGTAGTAATTATTATCAAATAAGAAACAAAATGTTATTGATTTTGTTTGCTTCAATTTTTTGTATAATATTTTTTGTATAACATAACTGAATGCTTAGTCTACCCCGGATACGCACGGGTATATTTTATCGCCTATGTTCATTAGGGATAATGTAGGATTCTAATGGTGAAAGAATTTTTCAAATCGGTCTAGCAGTTTTGGAGCCTATTCAATTCAAACAAACAAGCAAATAAATCTTTCCTCTTTATTATATTATAGTAGGTATAGATATAGATTAGGCTTCAAATTGCATTGCTGGCTACAGATTGTAAAGCTTAGCTGAAGAATTCAAGGTTATAATGTACCAACTCAGATAAATCGTTTTACAAGCTGTATTAGCACGTTAGATTGCCATAATTGGTTCTTCATCCTAAACCACAACATAAAATGTATAAGAGCAAAGCTCGTAAACTCGAAACTTTCATCTCAATTTCAAAACCGAGTCTAAACAAACCCATGGAACAGTTACCTTCGTCCTCTTGCCCTTTAAGAGCTCGACGATATTGCTACAAAGCTTAAAACTACCAGCAAATACTAAAATGAACCTTACGTTTAGCGAGATAGCGACGATCTGGATAGAATGCGCTGGAGTCGATATTGTGACCGGTTTTATAAGAGCGACCGTCCTACTACCGAACTACGCAGGCTTCGTGTGTATTATAGCTATAGAGTGCAGCAGAATATTCTCGTTTGGTGGGGTTCGAAGCTTCTAGCGATTTGTGAGTTTAAGGTTCATAAGATAGAAAATAAGTTGAAACACCGGCATATACAGGGTTATTGGTAAATAACGTGAACTGCAGGTTCAGCCCATTATCACAAACTCGTTTATGAAGACGCCAGGTCTTCATTCTTAATTTTGCTATTGGTAATGGGTACCCTCCGCAATTCAATAATTGTTCGTTAGAGAGGTTTCATTTGAAACTCAACTTATAAACAGCTCTGCCCTGAATTAACAGAAGTTATGAGAGTGAAAGATCGGTCTTAAGTAACTCGTTGGGTTCCAGGCGAAGAGGTTTTTCATTTAGTATGAGAGGTGATTTATATTTTATTTTAGGATTTAGACTTGGCGCCTTCACGAACGTGTTTGTGATGATGAGCAGCACCTGCAGTTCACGTATCGTCTTTGATTTACCAATAACCCTGTATATTTCAACCATCTAAGCATCGAAATGTTTATTGATAGGTCGGTAAGTAAAATTAGTGAGTTACAAACATAAGGGAAATGACAACCTCACATCTTCACTTTGTTATGTAAGAAAGTGGTCAAACCCTTTACAATTTTCCAATAAAAAAAATGTTATGTGATAATGGTAAAAAGTTTGTTGGTTGGAAACTTATAAAAAAACATTTTTAATTCAAATATCACCTACCGATAGTGTTGTTTGAATCTCTAAAAAAAAATCCCGCATTTTGCTGTAAATTTTTGACATGTTGAGCACACTTTGTTGGATTTTCTGGGCCACACTGTCCCTGTATCTACCTATTATAGCACTTTATAGATAAGCTCGCTTTGTTTGGGATATAAATAATTTACAGCCAGCTTAGAACTTTTCTCCAAAATACCCTGGACGAGACATATTCGTCATGAGTATCAGATTAGAGGTCTTTAGTAATTGGTAATATTGGTGTAATATCTAACCTACCATCTAAGTAGGTACCTACCGTTAAGGTTTCTGATTACAACGGTAACTTCGGATCTCTTGAAATTAATTAACCGATTTACAGCCGGTTTTTCATCCGCATGTTATAATTTGACAAAAGTTTGAACTTTTTGTTAACCTCTAGTGTGTTTACTTGTGTGTGGAGCTGCGTAAAGCTCGATTTTGTATTTTTTTGTTCCTCCACACACAAGTAAACAAACTAGAGGTTAACAAAAAGTTAAATTATTGTCAAATTATAACAAGCGGATGGAAAACCGACTGATAATAATAATTGAAGGAAAGTTAACTCCAACTCTATAAAGTTATTTTCTAGATAGAGTTCTTTTCTATTCTACAAAGTAGGTATAGTTACTTTGTAGAATAGAAAAGAACTCCGTAATGTACCTATATTATATTTTTTTATTGAATGGTTACGTTAGATGGTTGTTTGTGTTGTTGGGCAGTGCAAGCGTTAAGGCTTCGACTGTTGCTCTTGGTGGCCACCAAACCCTGAATTCGCATCTCTGCATTAACTATACAAAATAAAATCAATAACATTTTGTTTCTTGTTTGATAATTACTATTTATAAAGTTGTTGTTTATGTATAAAATTTGACTTGTCTAAGTGCTTTTTTGAAAGCCTGAAGAAATAAAGTTATTGACTTTTTGACTTTTGAAAACTAAATATTACAAAGGCATCAGAGAAGCTAATTCACAAACTGTCCAATGGATTTTTGCAAATTTGTAAGATTAAAGTCGGGGTAAGATTGTCAAAATTTTGTCAGAAGTAATATGATTCGTTAATAGGGTCTAAAATACATCCACGAAACTTTACATTATATTAGAAGCAAACTTATGTGCGGTACGTAGTACTTGTAAATAATTAATAATTGATTATAATATTATAAATAGACCAATATCAGTGCCACCGTAACATACCTATTTGCAGTCAAAGTTGAGCCGCTACTGTCCCCTGTAGGGCAAAAGCTTCCCCATTCTTTTGACTCCTTATTTTTTAAGTTATTAAAAGAGTCAAGCCAGAGTACGTATCACTCGTTAACCGTGCCTGTTTTTACAAATGCCTACTCCATGTCGTCCATTAGTGGCCGCCCTACTTCCTGCGCTAAGTGTTTAGCTTAACGAAACTGTGTTGTTGTTTAGAAACCTATTGGAAATGTTAATTAAATAAACGAGTGTTTGCTGCAATTTATCTTTGAAACTCGTTTTGAAAACATACTCCGATACCTCTCCAGTCCAGGACAAGCAGACTCACAGCATAGCGCATTACCACCCCTACTTGGTGGATATACCGTCCACTCGCACTAAGCGGTTTTCCTCCACCTTCATCATTCGTACCGCTGGGGTTTCAAACACGCTCCCTGCTGCTGTTTTTCCGGTTAATTACAACCTGGGTCTCTTCAAGACAAGAGTGAATAGGTATCTTCTAGACCTTCGTGATACAACGTCGGCCTCATCTCCACTTTCCATCAGGTGAGATTGTCAAACGAAGGCCTGTTGACTATAAAAAAAAACCTCCAAAAACATAGTATACTTTTGGCGTATGTTTTCATTCAAAAATCTACACTATTTACTTGATTCAGAACAAATGAAAGTACCTATCGCTTGGATCTTTTTTTTTTGAGTTTTATTTTACAGTACACTATAGTAAAGTGTACAGTAAAATAAAACTCAAAAAACGTAATATGAAAAACTACCCGAGGCATCAAAAATATAAACGAAATAATAAATCCGAAAAAGTCGGGAATGTACAAAAGCCAGCGCTGCAACATACAAAGCAATATTACCGAAAGTCCTTTGACAGCGAATATTGGTATCCCTGTAACACCAGAAGTCTGCACCGAACCATGTTTTCCCAGAATTTAATCAACTCATAGGTCGTACAGTACAACAGTATCCGAACTGCGTATCATATCGCAAAGGTGCTCCTCGGGCGGGCAAAACGTTCCAGAAATAGTTCATAGGGTTGTTTCAGCTAGCACACTCATTGCAGTTACTCTCTGATCACCTGGATCCAACCACTGCTGGATATATAGGCCTTCAACAATCTTTGCTGCTTGATTTGGGCTGATTTTTGTATTTTATCAACTCATCTGAGCATCTGCTCAGACACATCTGGTCTGCAAACACTAAGATATAGTAAAGCTTATTTTTCTTGGAAGTCTAGTTCAGTTCCACCTGCCAGCCTTAGGTAGTTCAGTTCTCTGAACTACCAAGAGCTCTTGGTTCCATCTTCCACCTCGCCTATTCTTAAAATAATATAAGGAAGACTCGCTTCAACAATCTTGCACTTTTTGGACCCTGCCCCATGAGTTCCTGCACATTACTAATCTCCTCGATACAACACCCTTCTTCTGTCTGGTCCTATGCTACCCTCATCCACTCTTCCCTCTTATAATAAACTAGCAGCGCCTCGCGGTTTCATCTGCGTAGTTCCCGTTCCCGTGGTAATTCCGAGATAAAAAGTAGCCTATGTTCTATTCCAAACTATAATCTATCTCTGTGCCAAATTTCATCTAGATCCGTTCAGCCGTTCGTACGTGATTGAGTAACAAACATCCATCCATCTATCTATCCATCCATCCAAACTTTGACATTTATCATATTAGTGAGATAAAATAAATAATCAATGATAGACAAATCACACAGCATCATCTAGCCCCAAGCTAAGCAGAGCTTGTGTTACGGGTACTACATAACTGATATACCTACATATGATTCATTTTCCCCAATAGTATCATTGAACTAGCTGCAGCGTGACCGGAACCACGGTAATAACGTATCCGTTGACAAGTACGCCCGTCGTCGATAATTGGAAATACATGTAGAGGCGCTTGTGCTCGGGCTGGGAAATGTTTGGTCATAGTGCTTTTTATTACTGCACCTAGCCCTGGGCAAGCCGCATGTCATTGGTGGTAAAGGCTTGCGGAAATTCATTGTAGAATTCACAAAATATAAGGAAATTTGCGTTTGAAATTGAAAAGTTTAGGACGTCGACAGAAAAGTTGTTTAAATTATTCGTTTTGTGTAATGGTAAAACTAAAAAGTGAACAGAATATATTTTATCGGCCATCAGTTTTTCAACTAAATATTAAGTATGCTGGACATTTCTCAGCAGCACGATCAGGTTTCATATAACCCCAAAAACAGACTGATAAAAGTAAGATAAAATAATAAATAATGCTGGACAATTCACACAGCATTATCTAGTCCCAAGCTAAGCAAAGCTTGTGTTATGGGTACTAGACATAATATTATACATTATATAGATGGATATTTTTTATTATACATAGAAAAGGACCAGAACACCCTGAACAAATGTCTGCAGATCGTACACATATTTGTCCCGAGGTAGGAATAGAACTTGCAACCTCCTGCGTCGTAGGCAGGCCTTCGCCTACCGCGCTACAGAGGTCGTCAAAGTCAGTTGCATTATTATGTTCAAATTACGTACTCAGATCCTGTTTTACTATGTGTTCATTTTGTGTTTACTTTGATAAGGTTTTAGCAACTTTAAAACCATCTTTATGGACCCTACAGTGCTTTCGTTCAGTTTTTAGTATGAATATAAACATAAGGCGATAGATCGACAGTTTTCCAAACTAAATTTATTCAGCACTTATGATTCATAGCAGGAGTTCACATTGATTAGCTCTGCCTTATCTTTACGACTCTGCTCCGTTACTTCAGATTTTTACGATGCAGTGAATCATACGCTTTCTAGGACGACGCTGGTGAAGTTATAGGCATGTGTGAGGTGCCAAACTTTATTGCATTTGAGAACGTAAGTAGTTCAGAAATAAAAATGTATTAATAAAAATCTTAAAAGATCTTAAGAGATCATTTATATGAAAGATGATAAAGCTAAAAAGTATTGAATTTTTATGCCCTATTTCTACTATTAATCGCTGCATCCTAATAATAGTATCGTCTTAGAATTACATTTTGGCATTTAACCTTTGATGAAAGGAACTACAGATGGTACATGTCAAAAGTGTCAAGGTTAAAACTGTTAATATCAATCATCATCACAGCCTATATCAGTCCACTGCTGGACATAGGCCTCCCCTAATGAGCGCCATAGCGCCCTGTCTTCAGCTTGCCGCATCTAGCATCTGCTAGCAGTTTTTCGCAAATCGTCATCCCACCTGGTCGGAGGGCGTCCTACACTACTTTTTGCCGAGTCGCGGTATCCACTCAAGAACACGTTTACCCCAGCGGTAATTGGTTCTTCTCGAGATATGGCCAGCCCACTGCCACTTCAGCTTGCTAATCCTTTGAGCTATGTCGATAACCTTGGTTCTCTGTTTTGTTTTGATTTGTTGCAAATCCTATCCTTCAGAGAAACTCCGAGCACAGCTCTCTTCATAGCTCACTGGGTGACTGGTTAATATCAATGGCTACATGCAAATAGTGTCCGCACCATCAAGAGTTTCTTTCATCTATGGACGATAATTGTCGTAGCAGAGAGAGGAAATACATCTTGTATCACAAATGTCTATAGAACCGTAAGAAAAGTACAACAGTAAACTACACCTCTCAAGTTGCAGCTAACCGTGAAAATAAAGATTTTATTTACAGCGCGACAAGTCCATATCAAAAAGAAAGACTGTAGCTGGAAGCCCTCGAGGACTAAACGAGAGCAGGCAGAAGTAAGAACTAGTCGCGAGTCAAAGTTCTTTACACGGAAGAGTAAGAATACAATATTAGATGCGGCGTAAAGAAGATCAACATACCGGCTCTATCTCTTTATAGGAACTTGATAAAATATAGCACAGGTTCGACCCGAATATTAAACCCTATTGCATACTCTCATAGAAAAATTATTATAATAATATATGTACTTTTACAGTAACAGTCAGTATAAATGTTTCAGTATGTAAAACTAACTTATATAAAGTAGGTATATTAATTAATTTGGATAGCTTTTTACCAGCATTTCATTGTAAAATCAACTTTGTTGAAATCAAAAAAGAAGTGTTACATGTTTTACAAATCGGAGCTTCAGTCATCATCATCGACGGAATCCGGTTTTATTTCGTCCGTTTTGTAAGTCTATGTTTTACTTCACTTTTAATAATCACAATTCTGGACAATCCATACAGCATCATCTAGTGACAATCTAAGCGGAGCATGGGTTATGGGTACAGTATCGGTACTGATGACTGATAAAGGTACTAACAACCATAGGGTACATTAATTGTTAAAAAAATAAAATTTAAAGTACTTACATTTTCTTGAAGTTCGTCCGTTTCGTAGCTCCGTGTCACCACATACTCGCAAGTGCGAGTTGTGTAAAGTTACTTAACTCGCGTTGGACGCGTGTAATCGGGCGCTCGCGAGGATGCGCTTGTAGACATGGCTTCACTCGTTTTATTTTTATTCCCCTTCCTTTTATGGCATACTTTTCAGTCGGAGAAGTAGCCTGTCTTGTTGACTGACAAAAGGTATTGTTTATTGAGCTTTTTGCTAACGAGTTGGAATTTTTTATACAGAAATATTTTTATTGATCTTGTTAGGTTTAATGAAGGTTTTTATTACAGCATAATTCGCGTCATTTGTTTATTACCTTATTTATAGTCTTGTCCACCTTAAAGATTTTATGTATTATCTAGTTCTCACCTAAAGGAGTACAAGGCTAAACATGGATTTTAAATGAATCAAATATTTACCTATTTAGTGATGTTAAACCCTTTAAGAAATTCCATATTGATATTAGATCTGAAGATGCAATAGAATGAAGAAGAACGCATGTCTACACGTTCAAAGCTCTACAAAGTATCGGTCGACACGGTGATCACAATTTGAATAGATTTCAATAATGTGCGCGAGCGAGGTGTGTGGTCGAGATATATGTCGACGGGCGGTCTTTGGAGATTCATAGACGAGATTAGGGGAACATAAAGATGTTGAGTGCAGAATGTGGGATGATAACCGAATAACGTGAAATTGTCGATAGTTTTAACTAATTTTGTACATTTAATTGATAAACTGAGACTGATATAAAGAGAAGTTTTCTAACTTCTTGAACACAAAGTCTCAGTTTTTCAGTTTTCTTTTTATTTAAATTTATTAAGCGTTAAAAATGTAAATTGTTATATTATATGACACATAAAAGGAAATAAAATATTAACAAAGCAGGAACTTAATTAAATTCCATAGATACTAAGTAGTTTACTCGTTTTATTTAATTTCTGACATTATTTCAATTGTAATTTTTGTAAGCCCTAGGCCCTTTTAGCCAGCCAACTCTTATTAATTTACTGAACATACTTATAGAAATCACTGTCGTTCTGTTTTTCTTGTGTTGGAGAAATCTCTGGTGTTTCTTTTTGTAATATTACTACTAGAAATAACGACATCAAGTGTATATGTAATTTTACTATAAAAACTATCGTAGTTTGACGAATTCATTACGGATGTAAGCGGGTTAACTACGAACCTTATTTGCTCGGAGGGACGCGGAACGCGCGCGCCTAGAACCGCACTCACCCTGAAGAAGTCCCTCGTTAAGGGATGAAACGTTGGTGTTCTTCCAACACAAATAAGGTTCGTAGTTAACCCGCTTACATCTGTAATGTATATGTAATACCTACGGTGGAAATAAATGAAATGAAACTGATGCGTAATGTCCTTCGATAAAAGTAAAAAAGGTTTTTTTTACTTTTATCGAAGGTAATGTCATATGTAGCCTTAGTACCAATAGACACTATAAGATTACGATAAAAGTAATCGTGAACCATTGAAGTCTTTGACTGATAGTAGACATAAACGCAGTGTAGCCAAAAAAGTAATACTCTCAGTAAACTACTATACATAATGTACTAAACATACCTACGACCATAGTTGTCACTACGAAAAGTATTTCCTCTCGATCCGGTAGGGGCGCTGCATGTATAGGAAAGACTCGAAAACGACAAAAGAGACGAAAAACGAATACTCGTAGTATTCGTAAGATAATGCACACAGCCTAAAGACTCGACACACGGACTTGCTTGTAACCAAATGTTCTAATCTTGTGTTACTAAACGACGACCGCGTCTAAAACGAGTACCTATCAATAACTATAACGGAGCTACCATTATAGCCAACATAAAAGCTCCTACCACTATTCCATAAACATACCAAAGATAAAACAATAAATAACAGAGGCGTCAATGACATCGTCTATAGTTACATAACTATCAATAACGGGCGTTTAACGAGAAAGCTACAAGCTTCCGTTAAGATAAGGCGATCTGTAACTGGCTGGGCTGGCTACTTAACTTTCGGTCATAGATTAGTGGGCAGAAGGGCAGGACAGTGAGGATTTTTACAACACTGCTGGATATTTAGGACATTTGTGTTTCATACATGTAAAATTTTTAGCTCTTCTTTTTATTTTACTATAAAAACTATCGTAGTTTGACGAATTCATTACGGATGTAAGCGGGTTAACTACGAACCTTAAAAAACGTTGTTAAACGTTGGTGTATTGCGATTTATAGTACAAGACAGTGAATCCATTTAAAGTAAAAAGAAAAAGTAAAAAACGTAGTTTAGTCTGAATTATAAAACAGGAAATTCATAGAAATATTTAAAAATATTTTAAATAAAACTCCGAACCTGTAAGCAAAAATATTTTAGTAACACTTGAAAACTTTTTTGTCTTGAGAGAAATAAACTTTGCAGATCGTAAAAACTTCTAGAATAGTTTTTTATTCATTGTACAAAAGGTGAGTATTAACCTATTTTATTTGAAAGTTTCTTAACACCTGGTCTATTGTACACTACTTATTTTTACTTTCTACCTTATCTATATACTTTTAAGGGCCATATTGGCTTACAAATAGATGTACTATAACGGCACATGTTAAGTGCCTCTAGTGATACTCATTTCCGAACGAAATTATTATTAGTCATAATCCCAGCGAAGATAATTTGTCATTTTATGTTTTACAATGTAATTTTGTACTCTATTTGAATGATAATTTCGTCACCGGTAATACATATTGTACTAAGATAATCTGTTCTGATAGGTAGGTACCATTCGAATAAATCACACTATCTCACGAATATGTTAAATATTGTGACATTTTGTATGTTTCTTTATGTGTTGATGTTACCTCTTCACGTCCAGTATTTTTGGCGTAAAAGGGTACCTAATTTATTTATAATAAAAGATTACTACTGTAAAATAAAAGAGAAAAAGAAATAGTTTATTTATTTTTATTAACAATTAGCTGTACCCCGCGGTTTCACCCGCGTTGAATTCGAATTTTACATTTCTAAGGGGATTATTCCCGTAAATCTCCCATGGGAATTTGAGGTTTCACCAGGACAAAAAGTAGCATAAATATGTTACTCTCCATCCATTCAGCTAACTCGATGCCAAAAATCAAGTCGATTGGTTGCTTAGTTAGGGCGTGAAGGATCGGCAAACAAACAAACAAACAAACACACTTTTGCATTTATAGTATTAGTTAGGAATCCTAACTGGATTGAAACAATTTGAGCTAACTGCAGATTGTTGCAAACAATCTTTTCGCATTTAAAATATTAGTTTTATGCGATAGGTTGGATGTACGTATGTTTCTTACGCCAAAACTATTCTTATGAAAGGCGTGAAATTTTGCATACGTGTAGTTCTAACATTGAATAACATAATAGCTCTATCAAATAAATATTAATAATGTCAAAATAATGCCAATGTCCAGATCCGAAGTCGAACAAAGGTGAAAGACGATGGGAATCGCATCACGGAACTGAAATGGAGCCGGGCAGGACACCTTGCACGGAGACAAGACGACAGGTGGAGTAAGGCGCTAACTGAATGGCGTCCAAGAACAGGGTACAGAAGCGTCTGACGTCCAGCTGCAAGATGGACGGACGATATAACAAATGTCGTGGGGCGAACCTGGATAAGATTGGCACAGGACCGAAGAACCAAGAGAACCAAGAGTTTGGAGGCCTATACCCAGCAGTGGGTGAAGTCAGGTTGTGGATGATGATGATGATGATGAAATATTAATAGGTATGCGTTTCTAGAACGAGCTAGAATAATTTGGTAATAAAATAAAAACTTTCATTGCCAAAATTACCTACTCTACCTGTGAAGTTACAAACTTCTGCAAGTTTCTTTAGATATTGTTAGCATTTGAATCGAATACTTAACTTCTTTACTTTTGCGAGTTTACCAACGGCTGTTTAACTTTCAGTTTAAACGTAAAGTTTACCTTTCTGTGCTCTATAACATACAAAACGAATTCATCTGAATACACAGGTAAGTACATATAGATCCTTCAGTTCCTAGCAGCTGTAAGGGTAAGTGGCGAACTCTGAACGCCGCAGTCCTAGGGGTGAACACATTAAAGTGGCGATCACAATATAGGCCGATCATGGCCGTAGTGATAAGAAAGTCACCAAAAGCAAATAAAAAAACAGTACATACAGATTGAAACACACGCGGTTTTCACTATTAACTCCTAATAAATTACGGGGAAATAATTTCTTATTCAGTCTTATTCAGGATATATATATCCGGATAAGCAAAATGTGTTTTAAAAAAGTATTTTACAATGTTAACCATAAAGAATAATATTCTAGGAAATATTAGACTACGAAAATATCTGGGACCCAAAAAGTAAGAGGTCCCAGATATTTTCTATAAGGCACGTGTCGATCTCGTTGCTTAGTTGGTAAGAGCGCACCTGTGCTGAAGGTGTGGGTTCGAATCCTGCTCCAGTTTCGTCGGTCCATCGGGTGAAAACAAAACTTGCACACTTACGAGTACATACATAGTATGTAACAAAACAAGAAAGAATCTTAGTAATGACTTAATTCTACGGTAAAATGTATTAATAACCATAATTAAATAAAATACAAAGCACTATTTACAATAACACCATTAAAAAGTCGTTAAACCGTGAATTAATTACTGGCGGAAAAAGTACATTAGTTTCGTATACGGAACACCTGCGGATGTCAAACGAGGTTCGCTCGCATGTGCTTTTTGGGGGTCCGTGGGCGATGCGGTACTTATTTACATTCACATAGATTTGAAAGTTTGGATTGTTGTAAATGGATGAAGTCGTGTGGCTTCAATGGATGCGGCTAGTGCCAGACCGTGGTGGATGGCTAACTTCAGGAGGCGACTGTATACCAGCCTCCTGAAGTCAGCCGCACTCACTACTTTACTTTAGTGAGTAAAATCCAGCTGAAATTAATCACATCTAATTCCAATAATAAAACTATGGAGATGCGGTTTCAGTAGTTGTTGTTACACACCTAAATAATTTCTAAGTAATACCTACCCATAACCAGAGTTTGACGACCTCAGCGGCACAGCGGGTAAAGGTCCGATTGCGACGCACGTGGTTGCTCGTTCGATGGGAAAAGTTTTTGCGTATTCTGGCTTTTATAGTAGATAATCCAACCTTATGTTTGCATATTTGAGTAAAATCTAGTTCGTAACAACAATGTACCTACTGTATTTTCTATGGATTCTGTTTTGTTCTGTCTATCTCTGTTTTGTGAACTAATAAATAGATAAACCTCAGTAGGTTCAATAGATTTGATTTGTTTATGATTAGATGCTGTATGTGAAACAGGATCGATTAGCTAAAAAAGTTTTTGAGTAATTATAATAATACTTTTATTTCAGACCACAAAGAAAGTGTACAAAAATAAACGTAATTAGGGCCCATATAATAAATACCTTATAGACTAACATAGATAAAAACATTTAAAATTAACCGAGTCATCGACGCTCCGATGACGTAATGTGCCCATTTTCTTGCTAACTGTATTTTTTTTTAATCTGAGAGTGTGGATGAGAATTCTCTGTAAATTATGGATAGTCTCCCAAGACCATTTGTCTGTAGCTAGCTACACTGGTTATGGTACACACTCCCCTTACTGCCCCGTCAAAAAAAATCACCTTGTATAGTATATAAATTTTCTTATACTCATAAGCCATAACCTCTGCTCATTTTGGGGCTAGATGATGCGGTTGTCCAGCATTATTTATTTATTTAAAGTATTCCACGAATGCTGACAACAGTTTGCGCGTATGACAATATAATCATACATTGTCATGAATTCATGATTGTTAACTAAAATATTATTGTAATCACTATCTCCTGCCTGCAGCTGCGTTTACATTCCGATCGTAGACCCAACGGCCCTTACGCGACTTATAGACGCCATTACGCAAATGAACGTTAAATACGTCTACTTTTTTCCACCATCAGCAAGTGACATAGAAACCTCACAAATAAACAGTAATAAATTATAACAGTAGTGTTGCGTGCTACGCACTGGTGTATAAACAATCGCTTCCCACCGGCATTTAAATATTTGCCGACAAAGCATCCATCCGTCAGTCGGCGACGCAGAGCGTGGCAGGTTTTTGCGCACACAATGAAGCTATGCAGAATCATCGTTAATATTCTGTGATCATTGTAAGGAATGTCAAGGAAATGGTCTGTTTTGAAGTTTTTACCCCGAAAGTAGTAACATTTGGTGTGGAAATTTTGTGCATGATTATAAATGTCAGGACAGCGCAAATGTGCGTTGAAAACTGCACCAATGAAACAAAACTCAAAACTCAAAGTGCTTGATTTCCTTTAGACCTTACAGGACTCTTGGTCACGTCACAAAACTCAGATTATATAAGTTAAAACTAGGAAATAAAGTGATCACTTTTATTTTTTATCCACTTCAATCTTTTTAAGGTAAAGTAAAGAAGCGAACAAGAAACCTTTACCTTGTTAGAATGTTAGTTTTTGAGTTGGAGCAAAACTAGTCCCAAGCTTTTTTATCCTCTAGATAATCTGATATTTTATAGTAGGCCTTTTTACAAAGGATATGTTTAACAATATGTCTGAATTTATTTATTGTCAATTTTTGCAACTCACTTGGAGTTTTGTTGTAGAAGCGTATACAATGCCCTTTAAAAGATACATGACGCTGTTGAAGGGGCAAAATGTTGGGTGTTCCATCGTATCGAACGTCAGTGTACGTAAGTGATTTGTTTGTTGATTTGAGTCATAGAATTAAAGGTATCTACCTCTTCTTGTACCTTCCCTGTCCATATCAAAAAACACACCTTCAATGGTTCACAACAAGGCTGCTTAGCATAAAAAGGCATGAGAGAGAGAACTCCTCCAGAAAGTCCCCATTAAAAAATCAATCTAAAGATTCACTCCAGAAAACTAGTGTTGTAGTAGAAAACTAGTAATCTTAAATATTGACCAACTATGCAATTAACTAACCCATGCTTTTTAAAAGGTAAGCTCTATCTAGATGTCATAATTATTGACGTCATTTGTCAAACCCTATCTATATTTAATCGATGGACACGTCAACACAACATGACATTTAACACTGTAATGACTCGTCTCTCGTTGCTTTACTTGAGTTGTCATGAGTCGGTTCTTAAATTCTATTGTTTTTATTAATAATAATGGTTAGATGGACTGTCAATGCCGCAAAAGCGTAAAAAAAATTGCGTACAACTGTTACACTCCAAATCTTCAACACACGCTTGCTAACGTATTTCTTTGAGCATATTTTGTGGACGGTCGACGCGATTGTAAATAATCACTGTATCAAATGAGAGTTTATTTTCAACAGGTATCATTATGCCAAAGAATAATGGATCACGCAAGTTTGAAACCTATCTGTCGCGCCCGCGAGCACGAAAATTGGCCGGTTTTTTATGGCTGCTTTGCAGCGCAACGCTCTATCTAGACATATTAATAATCAAAGGTTCCAACATTCTTAGGTTGGAATGAGGTTCATCTTATGAATAAATAAATATCTGATATATGTAAATATATACTGTTTTCATAGTTTCTTGCACATTTGCGCTATTCTTGCATAAAAACCTGTCTCAATTATAAGCGCTTATAAGCTATCGCTAAGAGTCATTTTATTCGGTTGACATCCAGTCAGAAATAGTCCGAAAGAGTCAAAACACTGTTTATTACCCGTTGCGACAAGTCAACTTTGAGGATTCTATGTAAAAGATTCAATCACACTTAACACTTGGCTTACATAGAACATTACAATAGGTAACACAATATCACAGTACCGATAACACATAACATGGTCTCCGTAGTTTGGGGCTAGATGATACTGTGTGAATTGCCCAACGAATAACACTAAAACGTAGAATACTACTGCTAATTAATGGTCGCTTTCGTATTGTAATATTAACATAGGCAGCTAATTCTATGAATAAAATAAAAACAAAACGTTCGTATTTCTTGCTCTGTTAACCCATCTCGAGCCATGGGTCATTAAATCCATCGCACTATAGGAATCTGTGATATCACCGCGCCTAATAAACATAACAGTTAGATACAAATTACCCTGTTTAGAAAATAAAATAATTGTAATTCTTTGGTACTTAAATGAAAATTGTTTGCACGATTCTAACTATGATACTTTAGTTTAGTTAGTTTAGATAAAACACCACTTTAAAAAATGTTAAACAATGTTGAGCAATTTTAAAAATGGCCAATCAGTTTGAATGGGAATAATGCTAAGGTCCTTTCTTTAATAGGCATTGTTCACTTTTAATAAATCTATTCAAAACACAAATTTAAAGGGTTTTAAAAATTATGCTAAGTAAGATTAGACAGTAACAATGTAATAGAATTTGTTTAAAAAATCTAAAAACTGACTTTGAACCCTTATGTTAATTTTTTTGCGGGATTAAAACGAACTTCGGGATCATTCACTAGCAAAAAAATCATCCAAATCGATTTACAAATGGCGAAGAAATCGACGGACATACAAAAATACATACATACAGTCGATCAAAGAACATCCACATTGTTTCAACGGCATGAATAAAAATTAAGCTAGGTAACAAGCCTGTGTGCCTTTAAAATAGTCAAAAGTTTCATATACATAGTTTGTACATTTTTACAAATATAATCAACGAACCATTGT
Source organism: Eupithecia exiguata (assembly GCA_947086465.1). Lineage (NCBI taxonomy): Eukaryota > Metazoa > Arthropoda > Insecta > Lepidoptera > Geometridae > Eupithecia > Eupithecia exiguata. The sequence continues at coordinate 2,336,566 of OX352241.1, read as the reverse complement.
TGTAGGTGCTACAACAATTTCCTTTTATCTCAACCAGAAACAATTCAAATTACTCAAGGCCAGTTAAACAACTTTTTCAGATGTCCGAGTAAAAAATCAACAACATTATCACATGGTTATTTACCAGAACAGCTCTACGGTGCGTAGTATTAACACATTAGTGGGTGTACTTGTAATTTAGAGGGACGCTCGAGTGCGTCTCGCTTTTGGAAATCGGTGGGGTCACGCGAGACCCGTGTGCGTTTTAGGGTTAAAATTTTTACTATTTGAACATAATAGACTTTTAAGCTACAGCGGACAGAATTTATTAATTTTGGCATTACATAATATTGTGTTAAGTTAACAAAGAAAATTACAATCAAATAGTAGAATTAAATTGAAACTAGTATTTATAATCGATATAATTGAGCTGACTGCAGACTGTTGCAAACAATCAACAGGTAGCTCAACACATATCAATACCAGTCGGAAGCGTGTCCAAGACGCTGGCTGCATTGCCTCGCTGTATGACAATCCTAAAAGTAATTACAAAAAACTAATCTGTAGGTAAAATATGACAAAAATACGAAATAAATGGAAATTAGTTAGATTTGAAACTAGGTACCTAACGAAAACTATATTGAATCTAGGTACATCTGTCAAATAATGTCACCTAAAGTAAGTTGTCCGCTTGCAGGAATTATCTGGATAAAATAATTTTGACTAGAGCGTTGTCAAACCATAAACGTAAGTTCTGAAAGTTTATCATTATCAACAGATACAGATAGACATCTTAAAATCTGCGTCCGTCAAGTATTTCTGAAAAGCTCTTATGAAATAGCTCAAAATATTTTATTTTATTTTGACGTAATCATCGTAAAACGTCATAACAACCGAAAAACTTCAAAACATTTCAAGATCTATGTCATTTCGCAGCTTCAAAATAAAACTTCAATTTAAAATCCGGTTCGTTAAACAACCTTGTTTGGTGTTTAATTTGAAGGGACTCTAATAATTTCAGAAAGGGTTCCGTACCCCTGTTTACTGAGCGAGCGAACGAATGAAAAAAAAGTTATTTCTTCCGTTCAAACAAGAGGATAATAATTGTGAATCATTATTAGACTTTGTTTTGTTTGAGGATGTTGAGGTGCTCCCGTAAAAAAAAATATTTGTAAGGGACTGGTCCCGTATAACTTAAATAACAGTGTTAAGTTAATACTAAACTTTGAAATCGGTTATTAGTTTTTTCAAAACACTCTTAATATATAAAAAAAATATTCTTGAAAGAAATGAAATAGCACCTCAATATTTCATGAGAAGTTTGTCTAGAAATAATGCGTACAAAACCGCGTGCAGAACTCTATCTCACAAACAATATTAAAAATGCGAAAGTTTAGATAGATACTCATATGAAAGAAATAAAGAAAGAAAATAAATTTATTGGTAAGAAAGAAAATTACAATCAAATATCAGAAACAAATTATAACTGGTATTATCAATTGAAACAATTGCGCGAACTGCAGACTATTGTAAACAATCTACATTTAGCTCAACTGATCCATATCAAAACCTACCAGTCGGAAGCGTCTATAAGACGCTAGATTGATTGGCTCATAACGCAAGAAAACACAGCTTAAAAAAATATATTGGATGCTTGTTACCTCCACTTGAAAATTACTGAACGAATCTTGCATAATTGTCATTCTACACCTGCTGTTTACAAAAGACGCGTGCATAGCCACGGGCTAGGATAAGGTAATGTAGAGCTCTACAAAACGGCTTCCAACACAAAACACTAAAGTCACTACCAAAGCTGGCGAGCTATCAAAATAACACAGATTATAAAGTTTACGCGCCAGTTAAACCATTGTCTAGTTAACTATTAAGATGAAGTGGCGAGATTAAATGTTAAACAGATACGTGTTAAAAGGTCATTCGCACATTATTTACGATTACGTTTGGGTGATCCCTTTAGTTAACGTTTATTGCAACGTTGGATACGATCTGTAATCGAGCTAAGTAGCTTAATAACTGAATTACATTTTTATGACGTAGTATAAAGCTTTAAAAGTTTTAAAAGTTTAGTTTATGGGTTGCTGTAGTATTTTCTTAGCCTCACTTTGTCCGGCGGTTGTAAAAATGTAATGTTCTATAGTGGGTAGATAAGCATCTTATAAACTTTAATACATTTATTAATGTTCGCGGCTTCGACCACGCGGTACCTATAACTGTGGCCAAACAGAATACACTTCCTTCATCATCATCATCAGCCTATATTAGTCCATTTCTGGACATAGGCCTACGCTTCCTTACTTACTTACTATACTGACGTATCGACCCCGAAGTGGATCTTGGCTTTCGACACAATAGATCGTCACCGGCTTTTGTCCTGCGCCGTCTCTATCCAGACCGGTGCGAAGATTTGAAGAACAATATGCAATGTTTGTAAACATTTCAGGAGCAATATTGATTTTTAGGTTAAATATAAAGGATACTTAACCTAAATACAATTATCACTTAATTATTGACGATTTTGAGTAAGAATTTGCACTTGTAGTCAATTTAAGCTCATGCCTACAATTCATAATATTAACGCTGTCAATTTGAACGAACACCACACCGAAAAGATAATTTCTGATATTTGTGTTGAGAGTTGTTATCAAAGATTGCACATTGAGAAAGGCTGCAGTACCTATATACCTATATCAACACTACAATGTAGCACTCGGGATAACGATGAGGTTCCTAATATAAGATTTTTTAAATTTGACCTGTACTACTGATTGTAATTCATTGTGATCAGATTATAACAAAATTTACTCTTCTTAAATAATAGAGCATCTAGCAATCTCTAGTACAAATTTGTAGCATTCTGAGGACATTTTTGGCGCAGCAGGAGAAGGTCCACCAGCGACGAAGGAGGTTGCTGGTTTGATTCCATTATCTTTGAACGAGCTGCAGATATTTGTTCCGGGTGTTTGACTTTTTTTGTGTATAATAGAAATATATAGGGGTGTGTATAAAGTACATACTTAATGCATATCTGCTAATACCAATAGCACAAGTTCTGTTTTCTTTGGGGCTCTAATAATATATTACTTTGTAAATTATCCAGCATTTTTACCGGTAAAATGAAAGTGAATCAAAGGACTAAAGGTAGTCAAACCATAAAAGTACCTACTTGCCACGACCGTGTCCCACTTATAGTGTAGTTAATTACCCGATCCCCCAAATGATTGTATCTGGAGCTACAATGCCACAAACTTATTTGTCCAGGTGGAAAAAATTTGAACTGAAGCTGTTCCTTCGAAAAACTATACGATTGTTTGAAAATGTTCACCGCCAGCGCCATTTGTCAAGTGAAAAGTAAGGTTGTGGCACTTTACAACCAAAATATTTCCGTACTCACGTGTCAAATCAGATAGCAATGTGTTGATACTTTGGAATTTCCATAATGGTTGAATACAATGTTTATTTTTAAAAATAATTACAATAAAATCACCATTGATACCGTTATAACATAACATAGGAACCGAAAACTGGTAAAGTGTTAGGAGATTAGGATTTTTATAAACGAATGCCTCGTAATGCTGGGTGTTGAGTCGGAATGTCACAATACCGTGCGATAGTCGCTTAGTCTTTGAAATATATCATCCGATGTTATTCAATAATGAAATGACACTAGAAAATATTAGAAAGTTTGTTTTTAACCGACTTCGAAAAAAACAGGAGGTTCTATGTTCGGCTGTATGTATGTGTTTTTATGTATGTTTGTCGATTTTCCGTCAATTGCTTATTTAGATGAGTTTTGCAATTATTATTCGTACAGAGGATTAATTCGAAATGGTCTCATACATAATTTATTCCAGAGGGAATAGAAGCAGTATTTATTCCACAAATATTAAAAAAAATACAGTATTAAACTAGTATACTATCATAGTAGTAGTAGATTCGTAGTATTTTTTTTCATATTTTGAAAACAATTAAAACCTACTTCGATCAAACTATGTTAAACACTTAGGTATAGAGCTTTAGAAAAATGGACCCTGTTAAGTTTTTATGATTAACTGTGAACTAGTATGGACTTTGAAGTTTTTAACAAATTCGGGTGCACCATTTTCGGTTTTTCCTTGTTTGCCATGATTACATACCTTGTCAGCGTATCAGAACCACCTGTCATACAGAGGTACCAACTACTTTTCTTCTTAGGAAAGCTATCCTTCTATTATGTATAGAGATATAGAGTTAGGCAATTAAGTTATTCGACAAAACACATCAACACCATAAAAAGTTTACATTTAAATATCGTGCTACGGCAAACTGAACTCTATTCAAAAGTAGAAACCAAAACAACAGATGTTAATTAAAACGCTTCCCAAGTGGGTTTTTTCTAGCGGTTTGCAAGGGTCGCTGGATCCGTGATTTGCTTATAATGACTTTATGCAGTTGGTGTTATGGAGTCACAATATACGATAGAGCGAGAAAAATATAATACGTTGTCTAGACTCTTTAATTTAAAAAAGCTCTTGAAAGCTCTTCCTATAGCTTTCACTGTTTTAAAGCTATCCAGATCTCAAGAAGGGCTAAGCCCGTTCGATCTTCAAGGCCTTTTTCTATAAGTTTTCTTGCTCAAAAGTATACGACTCGATCGTTTCACAGTCCATGGATGGTGAAATCAAATTAAATCAAAAATGTAAGTCTCTTCGTTGCACGTATCATGCAATAGCTCCAGCAACCTGACAAGCCACTTGTTCCTCTGTTTGACCAGGAAAGTTGACCGGGAAGTGTTGAGACAGTTTGAATTTTCGTAGTTACGAGGTTGTAGAAATCTAAAAAAATTTAGACTAATTAACTAGGCTTTGAGCTTAGCAATTTTTGTAGTCTGTGTGAGCTGTGTGCGTGTACCTAAAGGGATGGCATTCGTTCTACAACAATAGTTATGTAGATTTGGAAACTTATATTGGTAACAAACTATAAAAAACTGACCAATAGTCATTTATTGATCAAACACGTTTCAAAATCTTGTTCATACCTTTCTAATAAGCCTGGAAGAGTTCGCTTCTAAGCGATAACAGCCTTTTCTATTGTATTTTTGTTGGTATACATTGAAGTATTTTGTATTGTGTAATATTATTTATTATTACATCAGCATTATGTTCAGCTATTACTATTTCGCCTCTGCAGCTCGTAAACGTTGTAAGACTTCATATAGAAGTCTTTTACTAAAAATAAATACAGTAATGACTGCCTCAAGCCCCGACGTGAGTGCGAAACACGAAATAGGAAATTGTGTTATTTATGCAAAGGAAAAATTTTCCGTTGTTTTGTGTAGTAAAATATAAAAATACAGATTTTATTTGTACTGAATTACTCCCTAACAGCCGTATAACATTTTTATTTATTTGTTCCTACATCTAGTTAGCAGCAGTATCGGGTCTTTTTAAAAATACAATTTGAAATATCTGAACAGACGCTCAGCGCCGCCACGCGTGACCCGAGAGCTGGTGAGTATCTGGCTCAGCGCATCAGCATTGCCATACGGCGGGGCAATGCAGCCAGCGTCTTGGATGGGGCCATATCCGACTGGTATTGATATGGATCAGTTGAGCTACCTGTAGATTGTTTGCAACCGTCTACAGTTACCTACCTTTGTAAATACTAGTCCTAATTTCTTTGTTTTATTTCATTGATGGAGTATTAATAATCATTTTATTATATTTGCGTTAACGAAATGTATGTATTACGATCTTCGATAAAAGTAAAAAAGGGAGATGAGGCATTACCATCTCGAAAGTGTATGGCTCAAGTTAGGTTCAACTATGTTCCCTTACCTCATTCATAGTCGGACCGGGGCGGCGCGGGTGGTGGCGTTTGTTTTGCGCTCGCTTGCTACGACGTATAATTTTGTGTGATTTCGAGTAAAACACCACGACAATGCCCTCGTGTTCGTTCACCAGATGTACAAATAGCGCCAAAACAAAGCCCATGGCATCACATATTTTCCCGCGTAAGTAGATATACCAAACTTTAAATTTTCTGATAATCCGATACCTTATCATTATTTCATCTGTAACACGGTACATTTTTTGAGTGAGCGCTGGTAGAACATACCGTAACTTCTTTTTTTACTTTTATTGAAGATTACGATAGACCACTGGTGGTTAAAGCTCTTTCTAAACAGGAAGCAAGTGTACGCTCCCGTAAGTGGTTTATGGGGTGGTTTTTGGGACTAGCAGGGGACCAGAAGGAATGACATGCTATAGATGAGGCCTTACCCAATATTAGGTGAAAGTGTGCGAGAATATTGATAACCACCAAGATTTTCGGGCCGACTAGATAAGATCACGTAGCTTAGTTGGAAAAAGAGCACCCCTGCGCTGAAGGGGAAGGTGCGGGTTCGAATCCCGTCGGGATCGTAAATTTTTGGGATTTATTAATTTCTTAGAAATTACCCAGAGTATAATAAATAAAAACCTTAGAACCATCAGTTGTGATCAACTGTCAGGTAGATTTTGGTGAGTATCGTCATTCAGCTAATCATTTCCAGCTGAGTCGATTAACCAACCCGATAAAATAATTTTCTCAAGTCACTAACCGCTTGACATCGACAATTCGCTCCGCCTATTCGTCCAGCTTAAGATTGGAAATTATAAAGGAAATAAATTTGAACCCTTTCAATACCCACTTAAGGTCCATAAAGATTCAAACGGGCTATAAAAATGAAAGCATTTGCGAAGTCATTTCGGAAACGACTTGAGCTTTAGAATTTGCTCACAAAATAAAATTATTATAGATCGTAATGTGTGCGATCATTACTAGAATGAGTGGACATCCCAGTCAGTCTAAACTCTGCTTACAGACCGTGGAAATAAAACACCAAGTCGAACGAAAACACCACTGAAATTTGCTGATCAATTTGTACAAGAACTTTATATACAAATAGTGACCTATTTAAGAAGACTACCCTTTCATAACTTGATGGGTACCTGCTTAAATCAAAATATTAAGATAAACGGCTTTTCTTATTGTGATTAATATCGGTTTCTTAAGTACCTGTCTCTGGATTTAAATTATGCGGTTATTCCTAAAATCCTCCATCTAAACTAAGTCCTTCAAACGTTTCTAAATCGTCCCAAGGTACCTATTTATAGATTCTGTTTGAGACCCCTCAATCGTTTATTCAGTTAAGAAAATTTTCGAAATGAATAAGTAACGATCCTTTTGATGTGCAATTAGGATTAACATTAACGTTCGCTTTATCTGAGTTTTGGCTGTGAATTTTGAACTTTCTCTGGACTTCCGGATATTAAACAAACAGCTAAAGTCCACATTGAAATACCAATCATAATGGCTGGCGTCAGTACCTACATCAACGTTATAAGTCGCTGAATAGGACCATGGAGCTCGGGGGGTCAACCTTCCCAAAAAGGGACTATTGTTTTAGAAAGATTGAAATTTGAAAAAAAAATCAAAAGTCAATAACTTTATTTCTTTAGGCTTACAAAAAAGCACTTAGACAAGTCAAATTTTATACATAAACAGCTTTATAAATAGTAATTATCAAACAAGAAATAAAATGTTATTGTTTTTGTTCGTTTCAATTTTTTGTCCACCAGTGGAAGAAGCGAAAAATAAACCACTAGTAAGTTTGTATAATCCTTAAAATGTAATACAATATTATTTGCCTATCTAAGTCTAAATATAATGTGATTTAGATACAGGTCAATATTTATATAAAACCACTAAGCTTAAGATTGTTAAGAAATGAAATAAGTCCCAAAAATTATCGGTTTTGGCGGGATACGAACCCGCGCCCCACCCTGAGTACGGGTGTGCTCTAACCAACTAAGCCACGAAACCCTTAGTCGGTTCAACCGAAAATCTTTGGGACCTCTTACTCTCATTTCTTAGAGATACCCAGAGTGCGGGTAACACTATAACAAAAAACTTAAGATTGTTCTCCCATAATACTATTGTCGGTGCGGAACTGGGCGCAAACTTGATATTATCGTTTACGAGTAGGTACAGTTACTAAGCTGATAATTGAAAATTTACTGTTTTGGACACTTTAGTTTTGCACTTTTGTTTTGAAGCCTGACCTCTTCGCCCACTTTAATGGTGTAGTGTATCTTATGATGCTCTCAATTGTGGTTCTAAGGAAAATTAGGAATATCTAAAACGATTGGAACACTAAGAGTAGAATCAAATGCTTGCGATGTAGCTACCAACCTGAAATTAACTGAAGGGACATTTGGTTCTAGGAAATACTTTACTTCAGTTCAAAGTGACTCCTAATTGAACAGGTTTCAATTTGCGCGGAATTGGGCTTTTTCCTATTACATTGTAAATTGAAATCAACGGGGATTCTGTGAATTTCTTCCTTGATAATATTTTTTATTGCAAAACATGAGAATAACAAAACCGTTAAAAAGCTTGGTAATTTTTTTAGTCATGAATAAGACAGAAATATAATGAAAAGTTAATTTATAAAGCAGCTAATCGCTACTAAAAATAAAATTTGGAGATACGTGGACGCGGGAATCACGGAACAGAAAAAGCCGGCAAAAACGAAAGGAGGCAGAAACCCAGCATTGGGTGATACCAGGCTAAACGATGATTATGATGAAATAACTAAATACCTAAATACTTCTGGATTTCCACACAGCATCTCACCGTTTAAGAGCAAGCTGAAGACAGGGCGCCTTGGCGCTCATTAGGGGAGGCCATGTCCAGCTGTGGACTAATATAGGATGATGATGATGATGATTTCACCGTTTAGGGGGTGACGGACTAAAGTAAAGTAAAGTTTTAGTAAAGTTTTTAAGTGGCTATGAATGTATGTATGAAGTAATAAGTCGCAGTACTAAGTTGCAGGCGTTGCAGTACCTATGTGTTTCAGATTTGTATAGGTAATTAAACGTCTTCTTGTCTAAGTGCTTATTTTGTAAGCCTAAAGAAATAAAGTTATTGACTTTTGACTTTTGAAAAGTAAAACCTAGATATGATAAAACTGCGATAACTTCCACTAGGCGATGGCTTATTTCAATTATCGATATGACTTTATAAAGGAAACCTTTCAAAACCTCTCCTTAGAAACGTCGTGAGGTCTGGAGTTCATTGACAAGGGATATGAGAAATCATCTTGCACCCTAACTATACACAAAGAATGAATTCGTTCAAAGCAAACACAATTTGTAACGCTTTTATGTATTTTACGTTATAACTTGTTTGGGGTTGATGGACCTTGCAGGCTTTCGAATAGGGTAGAATTTACAGTGTTCAGGAAGGAAGTGGCAAAGCAAGCCTACAATAACGTGAAAGGAAACAGATAGTTCACTCATTCTGATTCTCGGAAGGTTTTCAACAAGAACATGTTTTTAAAAAAAATATTTTTAAATGAAGAGTGGCAAGTCTAATACTGAATCAAATAAGCGATACTGATAAAAACACGTACAGATTGCTCTTAATGTGTCCGAAAATTTCCACATTCAATGTTTAGGCATACATACTTATTAAGGACATTTTCCGATGAATGGAAACATTTGTATAACTTTTTTTAACTCAATGTTGTTTTTTATTTTGCATTGATATTGCTTACAAAATATACATGGCTGCAAATATTAGGTAGAACTATTAGACGACAGTAAATAAGGAAGTTGTCCAGTATTAAAGATGCGTTATAAAGATGAATAATACTAATAAAAAGCAAAAACACACACACAAAAATACATAGCTACAAAAATACTAAGTTAGAACAGTAGACGACTTATATGTGGAAGTCGTTAAGGAAGTCGCTCAGTCTTATAGATGCGTTATAATGATGAATTAACATGTAAAAAAATACATAGCTACAAAAATTTGGTAGAACTGTTAGAGGACAGTAATAATGGAAGTTTATCAGCATTATGGTTGCATTATAAAGATGAATAATCACATTAAAAAAAAAATCTATCAGCAGTTATACGTCCACAGCTCTGCTGAACAACGAAAGTACCTACCCCAATGGGGGATTTTCCATAATCAACACGTTTGGCAGGTCGGTTGTAAATCGCAGAAAAGGGTTTTAAAAATACACAGGGAGAGCTGCTGCCTTCCTCTAGAACGCTTGAATGTTTTTTTGTATCGCCTCTAACGACACGCTGGGCTGCGGTGGAGAGGTCAATTCTTACGTCGTTACCACGAAGGCTAAACAAACCGTACCTAATCATAAATGCATTTTTTTTCTTGACCATAAAGAACACTCAAGAATCTCCAATAGGAGAGCTGTGAAGTGATCTATCTGTTACCTTCAAGTTGCTACAAGGAATGAGGTGAGCTCGCCAAATATTGACACGAGACTTAGTGGATGCGCAGAGAAATGTGTCCCAACATCTAGGTGTCAGTGTTTATTTGGGCAGCAATACAGCGCAATAAGACGGGGCTCTGGAGTTGTTTGTACTGTAGCCGGGGTATCACTAAATAGAGTTGATGTTACATCTGGTAACAAGACTTCAACCTTTACTTCAGTAGTAGTACTTCAGGTACAAGATTTGGTTCTTTTGGGAATTAGACAGATATATGGGTAACTCTTTATTATACACTACACTGCAATAAGACGGGGCTCTGGAGCTGTTTGTACTGTAGCCGGGGTAGTACTAAATAGAGATTCTTTTGCTTGCATGTAGGTACATTCATTCCTATTTCTAAGGTGAATGGTTATCACTAAGTGCATACATGCACCCTGGAAGAGCACTGCAAAACAGTTAACTTTATTTTTATAATGTCAAATGGAATTTAAAATATTTTAATAATTTTTAGTTGATGTTACATCTGTTAACAAGACTTCAACTTTTGACAGATATATGGGTAACTCTTTATTGTACACTACATTGCAATAAGATAGGACTCTGTTTGTACTGAACCAATTGGAGTTGATGTAATATCTTTTAAATAGATTACCTGCAGCAGTAACAGAGACTCTGTTACTGCTGCAGGTAACTCTTCTACAATGAGATTTAACTCGTAAATATACCATTGGATAACTCTGGAGTTTTATTATCAACTTTATACTTACGTATTTGTGAAATGTACTGGTATGTGGAATTGGTTTTGGTAATGCAACTCAAAGTAATCTAGATAGAGAAAGTTAATGTCGTCCTATCCTATAGACAGATTTTATTCCTATGTCACCCCACCCGCACGTAACAAATCGATTAAATTTCATTCATTAAAATTTAATAAGTAGTTTGGCCAGTAGGGTGAAATATTTCTAACCTAGACTAGGTTTAGGCTAACTAACCTTCTTTTGACGTAAAAATGAACCTAAAAATCTCCAAAACCTATTTCTTACGAAGTTATATCAGGATCAAATCATTAATAATGTATCAATCATCGCCATTATCGCCAGGACGCGCGATATTACCGGATGTTTCATTAGACTGCTTAGCGGGATACAATATCGAGGGTAGTTACACCACGGAAAGTAGAGACTACGACAATATGGGGCATGGTGGCTAAAAAGCTCAAAGCTCGTTTGCTACGTCGATGGTGGTCATGCAAGAAACAAACGAGACGCGCGAAACAGCATCAGCGAAATACAAGATGCTCTTTTCCCGAACAGTCTTTATGCATACAAACAAACAAAACTACAATACCGAACCAAACACGCAAAACGTCTATCGAGATATATGTGATAGAGCTGATAGGCAAAAGCTTTTAAAAGCAAAATGTCCATCAAACGTATGAAAACATATCTGAAACAAAACAACCAGTCATCATAATCACAAAAAAACAAATTCATGTCAAAATATAAAAAAAAACAAAGTAAGAAGCGCCAGACTTAAATTTCCAGACTAATTTGAAGTTCAACGTTTCAGATATTAAATCTGAAAATGTCCTATGTTGAAATAGTACCGACACATTGCACCTTTTCGGGCCAATATCTGAGCAGATGTCCTAATTAAGGGGACGAGACTTGGGCGGGGGCGGCTATATTGCGACCTTTCAATAATGAACACTGGGGGAAGCTTTGGGAAATGCGCAACGTCTAAGCTGTAGCGGGTAGCTGTTTCGGACAATTTCATGTTGAAGTATGATAGAAATGTGACAGCGAAACATTAAAACAGCAAGTTCTGAATGAGTCAAAAGATAAAATGTCTGCTTTGCCACAGGATAAAAGTCAAAAGTCAATAACTTTATTTCTTACAAAATAAACACTTAGACAAATTATTTTACACTTAAACAGCTTTATAAATAGTAATTTTTATTATTAACAAAATATCAAATATATAATTATCAGAAAAATATCTATCAGGCCGCTTCACAGTCCCGACTACTGGTAGGTATAGTACTAAACTCGTGCTCTTTTGATTTCCTCACTAACGCTCAGGATTCTAATTTTTGAATCCTTCGCTTGCTTGGTCATCAAAATTGAGCACGAGGTTATAAAGCAACTTTGCACTCTTGTATAACAAATAACTATTAGCACCATTTAGTGATTTCTGGCCTTTTTAGTTCTTGGGTCAGACAGAACGCCTGAATCGCGTTTGTAAAGCATCTTGGACCAGCCTCTGCGGATAAAGGAAAATATTTGGCAATGAAATCCTAAGCTCCTTTGTAATTGTGGCATCTGCACTCCGATCCGGAAACAATTCTATTTCTTCAAGCACATTCCGAAACTCGATTGTTCAGTACGTTCCACACAGACGGAATTCACTTCCTCTGGATAGTGCATGGAGACTCGTTGGCCCAAGGGTTTTGATTTTATAGCGGTTTCGAATGAAGACTACGTACGAAGTATATAATGAATCTTTCTAGAAACAGTATATCAGCAAAGGAGATTTTAGTTTCGAAAGATTTGAAACTAACTTTTTTTCTGGTAGGTAAGAAATCATTATTAACAAATAAAATTGTAATCAAATAATAGAATTAAATTAAAACTAGTATTAACAACGAAAGAATTGAGCTAACTGCAGACTGTTGCAAACAATCTACAGGTAACTCAACTGATCCATATCAATACCAGTCGGAAGCGTGCCCAAGACGCTGGCTGCATTGCCCCGCTGTATGGCAATACTGATGCGCTGCGCCAGATACTCACCAGATCTCGGATTACGCGTCAGTACTTAATTAATTTTTATTTTATAAGGATGAAAACATTTAGTAACAACCGCGAAAAAACCTTCTCAGATAAGTTCTAAAAAAATGTAGTCCGCGTTGTAGAAGAAAACGACGCCAACTACAAAATGAAAAAATACCTATCAAAGCAAGACGTCAACTAGTTTCGTCTCTCCACGAGACATCATCAGGACACCACAACATTTTTTAACATTATTTTTCTTAATTTTTATTTTGTTAACTTTTATCCGTTTAAATTTCCTGTGTTTAAGGGATCTCATAATATAATATTTGTATTCCAACATTTCCAACTGTATCAAAGTCTAACATAGTAGGTTTATTCGTTATTTCATCAACATGCATCGCAAAAAAGCATGCTTTACTAATTACGATGCTTCACACGTCGTGAATTAGAAGAGAAATCATATGCAACGTTACAGCTCCTTTGAGATGGCGCTAATCACGCTAACTGTAAGTGTTTGAACTTTTGATCTTTTAGAAACTTAAGTCCACTGACTTTATACCTAACTTGATTGGTGCTAAAGTTAATGAAGATTATTTATGCGCCGTTACGTCTTGGGCCTGGAGTATGAGACGGCCGTCTAATCCCTATGCTAGTAACAATCTGCTCGACCTTATTCTGACCTTATTATGAATCCTATTAATGCAGTTTTTGAAGGTGTGCGTCACAAGACAACGACCCGAGTACTGAAAACATGTGAACTTTTTTGCACAGCTAGTTCTGGATGATCTGCAATATAATACAAAACTCTTTAATATACTCCACAAAATAAAACAAAGAAACATGTACTTAAGTAAACATAACATAAAAGTAAAAAAAGTAAAGCGATTTCTTCGCTTCTACGCGACAAGCTTTACTTTTTTTCTCTTTCTTTTGGATGGATAGATATTTGAAAATTTAAGAAAGGCCAATATTAGGGTCAATGTAATACAAAATAATAGTAATAAATATTCTTATGCAAGTAGACACATAAAACAAAAAAATAACTTTATGTAAAGTAGAAAATATATAATACTTACGAAATAAATAAATACCAAACACAAAATATAAGATCAAAAAATATTACTAATTTAAATTTTCTGACAAATATAAATCTTTGAAAACAGGTAGAGAGCCAGTTTTCATAATGGACTCGGGCAGTGCGTTCATAATTATTAGAATAGGCTACTTTTATGCCTTAAAACGCGTGCTAAGCCACGGACAGAAACTTGTATAAAGTAACTCATAAATTCAGTGTTGTCTATATGTAATGCAAACATAAATATTGGAGTTGCTTTGTAAGCATAAGGTTTGAATTTGTAAGCAATGTGTTTCTCAAGTCGGAACAATAATCATGAAATCATTTCCCCCGCCACTATGACTTAGTACAAAAGGTGGAATGATCATCATAAATCGCCAGAAGATTTCCTCCGTTTTATTTACGCGCAAACTTTCCGCCAGGGGGCGACACGGAACACTGTTATAGAGGATTAAAGTACGAATTGTTTTCTTTTGTTGTTGTTCCATTGTTGGATTCAGTTTGTTCCGAGTTAATTTATTGTTTTAGGGTTCTCTGAGTTGTTAGTTCAATCTGATATTTTTCATTTGTCAATGCCAAAGAGATTACGAAACTGGGTTAAAAATATAAGTCTTACTTCGCTTCATTTCGTCCAATCTTCATAATTGATTATTATCTCAAATGCTTCTTAGCTGCAGATATTGCAAACGGCTGAAGCTCTACTACATTTTTTGGCTACTTAGCAAATAGTTTTGGATTAAGACCCTTTTCAATTTCAGATAGAGTGACATAGTTGGAATCCTTAGAACTTAGCCAACTCTCACTTGTCTATATTCTAAGTTGAGTTTTGCCTGTAAATGACGGGGGTCGTTAGTAACTTAGATTTAGTTTGGATTCGGTTCGAAATTATGAGATGGAACTGATTAATTCAAATAGGCAATCCGATACTTGTTTTCGAACTTTATCTTCTATAAAATCAACACAGCATATTCATCATCATCATCATCAGCCTATATCAGTCCACTGCTGGACATAGGCCTCCCCTAATGAGCGCCATCGCGCCCTGTCTTCAGCTTGCCGCATCCAGCATCTGCCAGCAGTCTTTCGCAAATCGTCATCCCACCTGGTCGGAGGGCGTCCTACACTACGTTTGCCGAGTCACGGTCTCCTCAAGAACAAATTTACCCCAGCGGTTGTCGGTTCTTCTCGTGATATGGCCAGCCCACTGCCACTTCAGTTGCTCTTCCTTTGAGCTCTGTCGAACACAGCATATTCACTTATGTAAATTAGAAATGAAGAAGCACTGCCAGAAGATAATATGCAAGTAAAGTACTTCATAAACAAATTTATTGAAATAATAGTATGAAACAAAAAAAAGTTGGTGATTTTAAAATATTATTATTAGCTTTATTGAAATTAAATTGAAATATTAAGAATTGTCAGTATTAGTTGTAATTATTTTATTCTGTTGTTGTAATTTTCCTTGTATTTGGCCATATACTTTACCTTGTGGTATTTTGATAGCTTAGCTTTCCGGTGAAATAAAAACACACTGTAATATATACACTTCACTTTTATTTTGTAAGCTGCCATATTGGTTTCAAAACTACCTACTCGTTCCGTAGCTCATCGTTGAGAGCATAAAGTTTTATTATTATTTTCAGCCTGTATTGTCCCAATCCAGGACAAAGGCCGTCCTTTTTTTCTAGCTCCCCCTGTTCCTAGATGCCATGGACCAGTCTGGTAGGAGCATATCTACGTCTTGCCATCCGTCGTGGTCTGCTTAAAGTACATGATATAATAAGTTATCTGCCAAAGGTCTCATCGGAAACTATGTTTGAATACTTTAAAAGGAGAAGCCTTGGATCCTGAAATACAGCCTAGGCTAGTTCAGGACCCTATGGATTCAATTATATACTGAAACACTGTGATTGTGTCCAATAAATGATATTTGTGTTGTGTGTTGTGGGCCAGGTAAGAAAAGTAAATTATTTTATGTGGCCCGCAGCCAAAGGTGTACCTACCTAGGTTGATGAAGCTTTGATGTACGTTCTACACTACACAGGCTTTAAACACTGTATTCACATCAGAAACACCTAGCGCCCATCTCGACCCATTACCAAAGGAAATATAAAGCCAAATCTGCCTTTTATGTTGTACAAAATGTTTCTGTTCACGGTACATTAGCGACTACATGGCTATACGCATTACAGTGAATTCATGCAGCCTGCGAGGGACATTGATAACGAGTGAAGCCGTGTGGGGAAGCCAACTCCAAGAAATTTTACTGTAGGAATTTCACTAATTTGCTAGGGTTAGTTTTAGTTACCGGGTTGGATAATAATCTATGGGTAATATAGCAAGCAACAAGGTAAACTTGTCAAACGCAACGTAAAAAATAAACGAGATATCTAGAAATAGGACAACAAAAATATCCACCTAGGACAACTACGAGACAGGTCATATTATTTCTTGTTTTGTCTTCCCCTAGGTAGGTTTCCTTTGATGAGTACTCATCAAAGGACTGTTTTAGACTCTGATTAATGTTAGATACCGAGTTCACACGGGCTTGCGCATATGTCAGTTGTCATTTTAGGATGCGAATGCGATGATGGTGATGTCCTCCAGCCGAATCTTAGGCCACGGTGGTCAGTTGGAGACTAGCCAGGTGCGCAGGACATACAAGTATAATAGTGCTCAAGTGTGTGCAAGAACAGGTCAACTCTCTATTCCCTCACTCTCATAATCTGATGGGACAGTAGACCGACAAATTAAAATTATATGATAATAATAAATTCATTTATTTTACCCAAAAAAAACAAGAACAATAAGAAAAAACAAGTAGACATTAAAAAAGTGCACAATAACAATTATGGCTGAAAAATAAACATTATTATGTATATTATAATAAGCACTCAAATCTACTTGTAAAATAGGGTAAAATGGGTCCCTAACTCAGCATTTATATATCGTTAGAGGTTTTATTTTATAGTCTGTAAACCTTCGTTTGACCACAACCTCACCTGATGGAAAGTGAAGATGTGGCCGACGATGTATCACGAAGGTCTAGAAGATACCTATTCATTCTTGTCTTGAAGAGACCCAGGTTGTAATTAACCGGAAAAACAGCAACAGGGAGCGTGCTCCAAACCCGGTATAACGTAAAGGAACACGACCGAGGAGAGGTCAGGCGCTAGACCAATGGGTTAACATACTTTCAAAGGCACGGAGATGTAACACCGGGAATTTTCTGACACCAAGATGTTACTGTAAGCTTTTCTTGTAAGAAAAATCACAAATTATCTTTGGACCGACCCAGAATTTGTACACGGAACCTCATTATCAAACCGAACATAATAACATAGTAGTAGTAGTATAGTGTAAGGTGCAAAATCTTGACTCAACCATCACGAATAGCGAAACAATGCAAAACATTCAATCTGGCCCAACATGATCTGATTACGATCACATAAAGGTCATACATTACCGGCCCGTAATGATCTCATAATTATGCAGCAGCCAGATAAGATAATCAGCCATTTTGATTTATACCCCGGCTTTACATCACTGGTGACGGCGGATTCAAATGAGTTTATTAATTTCATGTTGGATTTTTTATCAACATTTAATTTATCCGTTCGTTTAAGGATAGAACAGGCCTCGTGTAAAGAATACCCTTGAAAAAAAATGATTGCGCAGAATTTTTAAATCAATTCAAAGTTTATTACAATATTCATTTTCAGTTTAACGTAGGTAACGTTAAACTGAAAAAAAAGTTACAGGATAATCTTAACTAATTACAATAAGTCTATTTAGATGTCCAACTCTTACTTACTTGGCAGGGATCCTGGGTCCGTAGTTGTAAAAAGGAAAATCAATGTTGCTGATTCATGCAAATGCTAAGACGACAAAAGAGTAGGTTTAAAAAAAAAACAGAAACTTCGGTTTTCGTTTTTCGTGATACTATTAAATTTTTCAACTGACTATAATGTACTTTATTCTATGTTTTATTACCCTACCCTACTCCTACTCAAAACATGTTTAGATATAACAAAAATGATGGAATTGCTTTTAGTCACATTACACATCATACTGCCACGAAAACCAACATTTCTAATAATCGCAACAATTCTCTAATCCGAGCCGAATCCTCAAATGTAAATTTATTATTCTAAATTCAAATAATTTCTTCACAAAATTAAATTTCCATAAACCACCCGGGGGTTTAATTAAAAGACGAATTTGCGAAAGTGTCTGCGACTGTCAAAATTGTATCATTTACTATGACTTGCTATTTGTATTTGAAATAATTCAGATACGGTTTTCTCGTAAGCGTTATCTTGTATACCTGACTGAATACTTGGGATGCCTTTAAGAGGACGTCGCTCGTACGGTGTGATTTCGATCATGATGTTTATCATTGAAGTTTTAGGCTTTTTATTCACAAATTCATTTATACTAATACTTTCATTTCAACGAAGACTTTGCCTATATTCAATTGCAAAGCAAAGACAAACGTATGACAAAAATTGCTTAGTTTTTAAAATAAATTTTGCATGGATAACAACATTTTTTGCAGTATTCAATGCCAATGAGAGATTTCTAGTAACAACAAAATAAATTTAAGACAGGAACATTGCGTAAAAATCTATGTTATCTCAAAATACGCTAAACCGTGTAATGAATTTAAGACAGGAACATTGCGTAAAAATCTATGTTATCTCAAAATACGCTAAACCGTGTAATAAATTTATATCGAAATCAAACCTACAACTTACTGGTAAGGTACGTAATACCTCTTAACTTCCTCTTGGCCACCTTCTTCTCATTCGTAGCGTTCTTGGCAGAACAGTCGTGGTCGTCATGACGAGTCTTGTTGTAGGGGCTGTGTGGCTTGCCTCACGCTGCCGTCTGTTAACTAAAAAGCCGCTAACCCCAAAAAGTAGTTTTCGAGAAATCGCCAAAAAACGTGAGAATTGCTGTATCTTAATAACTATGATACATAGATTAATAATGGTTGAACACATCGATTGAGATTTATTTGTGTAACTTATTTTATATCCTATTGAATGAAAAACCCTTTCCACTAATTTTTAAAATGACTTTTTGCGTTTTAGTTAAGCATGACAGTTATTTTGTGTCTCGAAATACTGCTCTAAACGGCCGTTAACCTAACCCTAGCGGCTTTATAGTTAAGGAAATTTCTATAAAAAGTATATTATTGTAATGATTGTTAATTTTATTCCTAAACACTTAGCTAAAAAGAAGTTAGGTGATGTAACTACTTTATAGCCAAGACATTGCTTGCTTTACAAATACACTTCCTTAACGAATGAGCAGCTATGGTATCTTAACTGCCTTAGTTAATTTTTTTGTGTTGATGTAAATTATTTTAATTATCTAAAAGAGCGCAAGTCACTGTTCGCTTGTCGTTAACTTCTTTATAGCAAAGCATTGTTAAGGAAAAGAGTGAGAAATTAAAGGAATATGCTTAAAAAGTAAAAAAAATATTAGAAAATCTTTAATGCAAATCCAAAAGTTTACTTACTAACTAAGTAAAAAGTCGCATTTAATCATGCTACACTAATTAACTTTTAATGAGATCTCATTTAGTAAGGCACAATTTATAAAATAATCAACGTTCATAATAATATTTTAAAGTATTAATACTTAAAGAACAGTTTCTAAGGCAGTCTTAGTAGGTACATATCACAAATTGACATTTTGACAAATAGTTATTTAAGCCTTATACATATAAGAGCGTACATAAACAAACTTATTACAACAAATTTGGCTTTGTTTTCAAATCACTACCCTGCCTCTCTTAGTATTGACATAGAGTTCCTATCATCGTATATTATTTGAAATCTACTACCTATAAAAACTTATAAAGCTTAATTTGATAAGCTTAATTTTTCGTAATAACTAGTTTTAAAAATGTTTACATCTTTCACATGAAGTAAAAATAAGGAAGTAATATAATGTTCTCTAAAATCTTCATAACCATGCACATAATACCTATGCATAATTCAACAACTTATGAAAAAAACATCTATTTTACCAAATAAAAAATGCAATACACCTGCTTGAATTAAGTAGGAACTTAGTTTCAGTCGTACGTACATTCAGGCACTTATTTAGACCGAGCATTAACTCGAGAGTCATTAGAGTTTTTGCTTGCATTTTCGTTTTCAATGATGGTCTATAAGTTTTTCCAAAACAGCATTTTATGTGTTGGATAATTGGGGACAGTTTTTGAATGATGTTTTCTTTTCGTTCTTTATCGATTCCTTTTGGTTGGGATGGATATGTTAATGAAAATCTTGTCATTCAAAAATTTCAAAGTTCTGAAGTCGTCTTCACCAAAATCATTTTTGTACTGCAGATCATATTCGATCTGTTAAAACGAACTTCAGTAATGTTTTTAAGGTACGGTCTTGAAATGCCGTATAGTTAACAGATCGAGCTATGATCTGCAGTACAAAAATGATTTTGAATAAGTGCCTGAATGTACGTACGACTGAAACTAAGTTCCTACTTAATTCAAGCTTGATAGGTGTATTGCATTTTTTATTTGGTAAATAGATGTTTTTTTCATAAGTTGTTGAATTATGCATAGGTATTATGTGCATGGTTATGACGATTTTAGAGAACATTATATTACTTCCTTATTTCTACTTCATGTGAAAGATGTAAACATTTTTAAAACTAGTTATTACGAAAAATTAAGCTTATCAAATTAAGCTTTATAAGTTTTTATAGGTAGTAGATTTCAAATAATATACGATGATAGGAACTCTATGTCAATACTAAGAGAGGCAGGGTAGTGATTTGAAAACAAAGCCAAATTTGTTGTAATAAGTTTGTTTACGTACGCTCTTATATGTATAAGGCTTAAATAACTATTTGTCAAAATGTCAATTTGTGATAAGTACCTACTAAGACTGCCTTAGAAACTGTTGAAAATTTTATAAATTGTGCCTTACTAAATGAGATCTCATGACCCGCCCCACCCCGCTAGTCCCTCCAAACTAAGAATCGAAGCGCGAGCTTCGGATAACTGCCTTTTAGCTAAGTAATGCGGCTTAACTGCTAAGTAGCTAAGCATGTCTTCAAAATTATTTTATGTTATCAATAAAAATACAAAAAATATTTTTCCATCACAGTATTGAGAAAAGAAAAGAAAAAATAATGCTTAACTAAAAGGGCACTATGGGAGGATAACGACAAAATAAGTAAAGTTTTTATGTAATGTCTAGAACAATACTTAACTATAAAGACGTTAAAGTCGCTTTGCGTCCATATAATCAAGCAAATTCAGTTAACGTCTTTTTAGTTAAGTAGGAGACCAGAACGATATTATCGCGCTGAGCAGTTATGGTACTTTAACCGACGTATTAGAGATGTATTGTGGATTAGTTGCTTTCTAGTTAAGGATAACTCAAAAATTCTGTCACTTAACGGCTTACGAAGTTTTTATATCTCTGGAACTATTTGGAATTTCGGAATGGTTGTTAAACGAAAAGATAGAGAATTTTAAACTGTATCCATTTCTATTAAAAAGTCGAAAAAGGCCAGTTGAGGCTTAACGGCTTTCTAGTTAACAGACGGCAGCACGATATATCGCCATCTCTCCCTGTTAGTGGTCATGGCCACCACAGAGACCTTAATGTTGAAGGCCTCATGAGGCTTCCTTATAACTATGTACTTGCTTCCAATAATGTGTATGTGTACCTTAAATACTGTTTTTATTATTTTGTTACTTTTCCTGTGCCATTTGTGTGTGAACCTAATAAAAAGTCTAGGTATCTATCTCAACTATAGAGTCTAGACTTAAGATTCCCGCCGAGAAGTAAGTCGCTCTGTCTACGTCCAGCCTTATTTCACGCCGCCCCAGCGTGCGTCGTGGCGTGAGTGGCGATGATTCAAATTATTATTTTGCTGAGTTACATCACGTAGCACATTTTCCAAGAAATTAGATCTTTCATAAAAATTCTCTAGTTTCTTCGCATGTTACTGACTCCTCCGAAACCGTTTGACCCCTATCCCTGCGGTGTACGATTCTAAATCCAATAGTACTTTGTCCTGGAGGGTGCGTAGATACAAACCTAACTAAACTCATTTATGCTTTAGCAAACTTTATTCTTTGGAAGACAGAGTTCATTTTCGAAGTACTGACATGGAATAAAACGTTGGTAGTGAAAAACTATCGTTCATTTTTCAAGCAGTTCGGTGGTAAGTAAAGATGTATTTGACAATGTAGTGCAAAATAATAGAAAAAAGGTTATTTATTATTTGCTTCCAATTATTAATTATAAAGTTTAGAATTATGAAAGTTTTATATAGATTAGTTAGCTAAAGAGCTTTCTCAAAGCTTGATTTTTAGTACTATTAATGTTCCTTGTATCGTTCCACTTTGCGGTTTTATTTTATTCCTACAAGATATCAATTAGGTGAGTATATATTGATTCCAGCATTATTCTATTTATTTACTTTACCTACATAAAAACGATAGCGTCTCGTTCCCACAATTATTATTGAAGGACTAAATATCGAAGTATTTGCGATAGATAGTGCATAACTAGGCATTTGTGGTCCTAATTGATAACACAAAACCTAGCTATTTATTTGGTTCCTCGTGGAAGATGGACGGACGATATTACTTACGTCGCGAGGCGAACCTGGATGAGATTTTCGCTAGACCATTTTGAGTGGCTGAAGAGTTTGGAGACATACTGATATACTGGATATACCCAGTAGTGGGTGAAATGACATTGCGGATGATGATGATGAATATTTCCAAAATAGGGTAACCAAAGTTCCATTGTGACTAATACTTGAAGAGTTACGAGTACGTACGCTCGTACGTAATTCGTACGGATTAAGTACGAGCTTCCCCATGCGTGGAAATCAAAATTTCAAATGGTGAAGAAGAGGTTTCAAATTCAGTGAAGTAATAATAGACTTTTAACTGAGATCTCTGGAGGTTTTGACCACTTTTTCTAACATAATCGTCGACCATTATTGATCTAGACCCATTTTTGGGGTGTGCCGTTATTCGGGGGACACCCTGTAATGTTGCGTACCTAAATATTATGTAACAAGTGGTCATATTATGCAATTAATTGGACACGCAGGTGTTAAGGAAGATGGTTTTGAGTGAGTTAGTGGTATATTTTAAAATTAAAGCTCCCAGATAAGATTATATATGTATACAAGTTCCCTCGAAACAGTTTTTTTGTTTAAATTGTATTTAGATTTCTATGTTCTCCAAATTCATTTAAATGTTCAATCTTGCGCAGCGCATCAACATTGCTATACAGCGGGGCAATGCAGCTAGCGTCTTGGGCACGCTTCCGACTGGTATTGATATGGATCAGTTGAGCTACGAGTACTTGTAGATTGTATGCAACAGTCTGCAATTAGCTCAATTGTTGCAATTGTAAATACTAGTTTTAATTTAATTATATTATTTAATTTAAATGTTGTTTAATTATGATACCTACCTATTTATGTGACTAGTTTCGAAATAAATGTTTTTTTTTAATCTTATTCAATTCTACATATTTGGGAGTTTTTCAAGTTGCTTGTTTTTTTCTATTGACTCTTTCATTGCTTCATTGTTGATTATGTTCGAACAAAAAATAAAAATAAATGTTGTGCAAACATATTGAATTGTTTTATGTACAGATTTTCGTCACTAATCCAAGGTCGATCCTTGACAAAAGTTGTAACAGGCAACCCTGAGAAAGGCTTTCAATCAGACCTCGAACTGCAGACCCTTATTACTTTGCTAATAAAGTCGAATATAATCTGACTTTTTTCATAGTATCGAGTAAGTAAATATTCAGAACCCAAACGTTTGCGATTACTCAGAGGATATAATGATATTCAAGGAATTACCATGAATTGTCAAGAAATGAAAAGCGGGTCATCAAGAAATAATTCCTCAATTCTAAAAATCAAGTTCTAAATGTTCACTTTGTTCGACCCTTGGGTCACTAATTCTTGATGAGTCTTTTCAGCCATTTGTGGATAAGAAAATTCAAATTTTCAGCAGAACTTCGGACAGACTTCTCAAAATTAATAACCATGGCTGTCCCATACTAATGTTATAGTTGAAAACCGCAAATGGTTATTCTAGTTTCGGAGCTAAGATAAATTTTATGAGTAGTACAAAATTGAATGCGCGTTGAAGTCTTTTGTATGCTACGCCGCCGGTCTGACGTAGCACGTAGATAGCGCTACGGAGTTCTTTCGTTGCAATGTTTATAATTCATGTGAATGAAAGGAGAGTCAAGGAAGGTGATATAGATATCACCGAAAAGATAGCAAAATTTTCTACATAATGGTGAAATCCGCAACTCTCTACGACGTCTATTTCGAGAGACATTAGGAAGTTTGTCATTTTTCGCGCAATTGTCTACTCACGCAAAAGGCCACTCGCGCAAACGTCCTTCGCGCATGTCTAGTCGTGCATTGTGTCTTCTCGCGCAATAATAATAATAGCATGTCTAATATAGCATATAACAACGTTACCTAAATTAACTTTGTAATGAATAATTAAAGTAAATAAATAATGCTGGACAATAAACACAGAATCATCTAGCCCTAAGCTAAGCAAAGCTTATGTTATGGGTACTAGATAACTGATATACATAAAAATAGAATACATTACATAGAAATATATTTTTTATGAAACACATTTGATGTACCAAAAACACCCGGAACAAATATTTGCAGATCGAACCAATATAATAAAAAATCATAGTAATAAAATAAGTATTGTCTTAATACAAGGTGGAATCCACAATCTTTTTAAATAAAAGCTACCCGATATTTTCGCACCGCCAACGGCGCAGCGGAGGCCAAGTAGGTCCCTTTTGCATTTTTCAAAACTAGAATGTTAAGGGGTTACTATACGTCGCCATTTTGTGAAATAGACAGACATAATTTCCCGTTCATAAGAACGGGACAGAGCAGAACGCGTGAGCAAAAATCAAGTGCAAAAACCAAGATTTCTTCTAATTAAAAGAGTACTGTTCAAGTAATCAAACATTTATTGTGGCGAATCTGTTACTCTGCCTTTGCTTTATTTTTCAATATAAAAATCAAGCTAGTAAGTCATATTGGTTCGGAAAAGAAGGCAAATATGTATCAAAACAGATATTTTAGTTATATTATTTTCAACAAAGCAACTAATCAAAACACACACACACAGCACAAACACACACAAACATACATACTTAGCTCAAAGGATTAGTAAGCTGAAGTGGCAGTGGGCTGGCCATATCGCGAGAAGAACCGACAACCGCTGGGGTAAACGTGTTCTTGAGTGGAGACTGCGACTCGGCAAACGTAGTGTAGGACGCCCTCCGACCAGGTGGGATGACGATTTGCGAAAGACTGCTGGCAGATGCTGGATGCGGTAAGCTGAAGACAGGGTGCTATGGCGCTCATTAGGGGAGGCCTATGTCCAGCAGTGGACTGATATAGGCTGATGATGATGATGATGAACTAATCAAAAAACTATCTAGGCGCTTTTGCACAAAATGAAATAGAATATCAGATATAAGAGTGTAAATATTAGTTGTAATTATTATTGTATTGTATATTATAGATAATATTGCTTTATTAGAATTATATCAATAGAAAAAAAAAGGTATAAGAGTACAAGAATCCCAGATTTCATATTTGAACAGCAGTAGGATCTCAAAGATCATGGATAAGTTAGTTTTTTCGAAAAACCAGCCTGAAACAAATTTTACAGAAAGTTTGTAGGAACTTATAAAATACTCTCCTTAAACATTATGTTATAGGTAGGTATAGAAAGAAAAAACAACAACAACAGTCATGTAAAAACGAGTTTTTATTTTAAGTACCCCGTAAATATTAAAATTCTGCCCTCACGATGAAACGTCAGGACAAAAAGATTCAATTAGCATAAAGATTAGCAAAAACATAAATTCATCTTCGCAACCGAAATTGCGACATTGTAAGCCCATCCATGTTTCTGTGGAGGTGAAATACATAGATAGCAGGAAGCGCCATAAACAGAGCTTTTATTTCACTGCAGAGTATTCTATTATCAAAGAAAATAAAAGTTAAATAGTTGAAAGACATACATAATATACATACAGACATAATAAAAAATATCTATCATGTATTATAATACAAATATCAGTTATCTAGTACTTATAATTATAACACAAGCTCTGCTTAGCTTGGGGCTAGATAATACTGTTGTATTGTCCAGAATTATTTATTATTTATTTACTTATACTATTTTGGCTGCACATTGGTTTATATTCATTTGTTTGTCATTCATAGATTAGCATTCGTTCTGTTTAGTGACCTTGTCGGTCTACAAGCGGGTTGATACATCATTGATCCTTCTAACTAAACCATGGTCCAGTTGGATATCTCCCAAATCACCATCAAAATTTTGCAAAACTATACAAAGCCAACATTCACAAAAACAGTTACGAGATACGGAAAGGGCCTTACCAGTAACTTTAAATCCAAGTTACAGTCCAGCAAAACGGGATGCCTTTAATTCCATTGGGGGTGACAAATTTGCCACGGTCTGGTGCGAATAGATCGCGCTGCCCAGCGGCGTTGTTACTAGGACATGTGCCACTAATGGCATACACACCCATTTATTTATCGCTGGTTTGCTCGCGTTCAGCCTTCCCAGTATGAGGATTCTAATTCATTACTGAGCCTAACAGTGAAGACATGTCAGGGTATGTCAGAGGTTTAGCAGTTGACTTTAGTGAACAAAAGTTTTAAGAGATTTCCTTTTAGGTACCCAGACTTGAGCTTTTCATGTAAAGTGGCAATGGAAGCCAAATGTCCTAACATGTGTGTCTGAAAGGCAGAAAGGTGTTTTGTGTGATAAGTTTTGTATTCTAAGAAATTAATAAATCCCAAAAATTTACGATCTCGACGGGATTCGAACCCGCACCTTCCCCTTCAGCGCTTGGCTCTTTTTCCAACTAAGCTACGTGATCTTATCTAGTCGACCCGTAAATCTTTGGGAGTTCTTAGAAATTACCCAGAGTACTATAATAAATAAAAACCTTAGAAGTTTTGTATTGTTTATTTTATGTTGTTTTTATTTAGTGAAACGTACCAAAATTACCAATAATGCACATAATATGTGCATTATTGGTAATTTTGGTATTATTAACATACTACTTAATGATATTTATTGAAACGTTTATAAAATCAAAGATAGCTATTAATTTATTTAAAACTTTATTGCCAAAGAAAAACCAATCAAATAATAGAAACAAATGATAACTGGTGTTTACAATTGAAACAATTGAACTCACTTATAAAACTTAATTCTAAGTATAAAATGTTTTGTAAGATTTGATTAAAATAAAAGGCTAACTTATTAATTTTTAAAAATAAATAATCCAGATTTTGACATTTGTAAGCGAAAGATTTAAGAACTTTCTAAATCTTTCACTTACAAACGTCAAAATCTGAACCTCTAACATCCCTTCACTGTAGTCCAGTAACGAAAAATATATTTATGTATATATAATCTTCAAGCTGCGAAGGCGACGGTTTGTATGAACCTACATAAAAGTACTTAGCATAACAGTCAATTTGTTCCCATAGTATGTACAGTACAAACCTCAGCTTAGACATATGTTCCCCTGAAAGATAATAGACTTTATTAATTAGGTAGGAATTAAGAATTATAACAGACTTATTAATTTGTTTTTGACAGAAGTTTTCATACACTAATTTCACGACGAAGCTACGAATCGTCCCAATAACTTTGATACTATATCCCTTAGTTTGCGAAGGCAATGCTATTTCAAATGTCGAGCAATATTTTTAGATACAATAAATTTATCGCAAAATTGTTTTTGTAGCAGCTGACCCAGTCAACACTGACCTAAAAAGTCTAATAAAAAAATGCATATTTCTTATCAAAGTTACAATATCTGACATTATTCACTACGCGTCAATATACGAGTGATAATTAATTAACACAGTAAACTAAATACTTAGTGATATAAACTAACATGGCGATACACGTGCCGACCAACAACGCAGTGATAAGAGTGCTCTAGGTTCCTAAGTCCTCATTACTAAGTAATAGATTTAATAAACTTTATTAGGTACTTACTTATTTATTACTATGTCCAGCAGTGGACTGATATAGGATGATGATGATGATGATGATTACTTACTTTACCTCTTCAGTGCCCTGAGTTTCGTTGACGAAAGGATCGAGATCTTCGTTTCTAATTCTACATGGAGTTTGCGTTGTCTTCTGTCCGCACGATAGAGGCGCTGTACCAAATCCTATAGAAAATCTTCTTCAACCGAACTCGGGGCTCTATTCTTGTAAAATTGTAATTAACTCTGGTACACAGTCAAAAAACGACTATGTACCTAACTAAGGAGTGGTTCGAATTTCAGTTTTTGAAAACTGACTCTGCTAAGGAATTTAATTTACCCCCCTTGAGATAAAAGTCAATAAGGTGATTATCAGGGGGGGGGGACTTTGTCCAGCAGTGGACCATTATAAGCTGTTGAGGATAAGGATAAGGAATATAAACCTTTAATTGATTATAGGTATATTTGAGTACAATAAAAAATGTAGCACGTTTAACGAAAGCTTCACAAAAAAGTGAACAGTAGGTAATTTAATTTAACACTGTCAATATCCAATATTTCTCGCTTTACTAAGCTCCTGTCAATCTGATCTACTATTTTTAATAAAATGTTTCGTTATCATGTCGTCCCTAGAATTTTATTTGGGTTCCTGCAGATTTCTCCACTGGCATCAATACCAGTCTCTCGAGCAGTCAACATGCACGCCCTCTGCAGATATTGAACGTTTTGAATAAAATGAAACGGTCCCGTTGGCTCTTGGCATTCGTCTAAGACTTTCCTGTTTGCACCACGTTTGCACATTCTCGCAGGGTCTTTTATAGTGAACTTCTATATTATATCACTTTTTCACAACAGGTCATTCAATTGAAATAGAGTATATAGAGTCGTAAATGAATCAAATGTCTGGTTGTAGAAAATTTAAGCTGTAACCAACAAAATTGGCTTTTCAAAATGTTAAAAAAGCAGATCACCTATCTATGTGGTATTGTAACTGACTTCGAAAAGAGGAGGACTATGTTCGGCTGTATGTATTTTTTAAGTATGTCCGTCGATTTCTCCGTCATTTATAGACCGATTATGATGATTCTTTTGCAAATGTATAGAAAATAATTCCGAAGTCCCTTAAAAATTGTTTCCATGTGATTAATATTTATCCCGAAAAACTAGGGGAAAACTAAAAATAAGGGATTCAAAGTCGGTTTTAAGTTTATTCAAAACAATCAAATTATTAATAACTAGCTGTAGCTAGCGGATTCACCCGCGTTAAATTTGAATTTCACATTTCGGATAAATTTTCGTATAAAAATACGAATATTCCCGTAAATCTCCCATGAAAATTTGATGTTTTACAAGTACAAAAAGTAGCCTATGTCACTCTCCATCCTTTCAAATAACTTTATGCCAAAAACAAAGTCGATTAGTTGCTTAGTTAGGGCGTGAAGGGAGGACAAACAAACAAATAAACAAATACACTTTCATATTTATAATAATTACTGTTATATTATATAAAGTTAGAATTTGAATAGTGAATTAGGTTAGTTTCAGGTTTGCATTTCCTTCAATGACTCATGAACTGGGTCAAGGGCCGTGACATCACTACCTCCCCTAAGCAGTCTGTCCGTCTGACTCATATTCAAAGCGTTGGATTACAGTCATGACTCAAGCTGAATTGCAATTTGATAGAACTGCTATTATAGGCTGTTAATGAAGTACCTAAAGCTGTTTGTGAAATCGGACTCTGCTGGTAAACGCAACACTGATTGATTTGTCATGTACCTACTACTACTGTATTGTCATATACAACTATGGCATCAGGAATGCAAAACTCTTCATCATCAATACAATAAATGTACACTTAGAAAATGACAAAATCTTAAAATTTAACACTGACACGGAAACAAAGTGATATTTATGATTTCTGTCGCTTTAGCTTTTTAACACCTTAAAAAACCTTTTTCTTAAAAGTTTGGTTTTAAAAGTTTGTTTTTTTTAGTAAAGAAGCGGCGAAGAAACCTTTAACCTATTAGTTGTTATTCTTCGAGTAGTGTTTATAATAGTATACTAGCTGTAGCCCGCGGTTTCGCACGCGTTTTTTAAGTAGATTATGTCCGTTTCCGGGATACCATTTACGTTACCAAATTTTATTTAGATCCGTTAAGGCGTGAAAAGATAACAGACAGACAGATAGACAGATAAACCGTCAGACAGGCAGTGTTACTTTAGAATTTATAATATTACTAGCTGTCCCCCGCGGTTTCACCCGCGTTAAATTCGAATTTCACATTTCTAAGGGGATATTCCCGTACATCTCCCATGGGAATTTAATGTTTTACCTGGACAAAAAGTAGCCTATGTTACTTTCCATCCTTTCAACTAACTCTATGCCAAAAATCAAGTCGATTGATGGCTTAGTTAGGGCGTGAAGGAAGGATAAACTAACAAACAAACACACTTTCGCATTTATAATATTAGTAAGGATAGTATGGCTAAGATAGGTAGTCTAGGTAGGTACAGAACTGCGGTTGTTTACTAATATCCTCTGTTAAGGAAATCAATGAGCCGAATAATTTGCTCACACTAACCTGAGTTCACCGACACGTAGATGGCATCCCAGACAGGTTTCCTATTTCCCTAGACGTGGGGGATACTCGCCGTGGTTTGGTATTCATTTGTTTTTTATCAAGGGCCGTAAATTTTAGTGAACTGAATATCCAATAACACCTTATTTCTTATATGATACTTTTCTAAACGCTTGTAGTAAGCCTAAATAAATAAACTTATTATAATTTCTGAAATCTATCCTTCAATATTTTACAGTATCGAGATTTCTTTGGTCTTATGGAAAATACCAAAGAAATCTCGATACTTGGTCGTATGGAAAAGACCAAAGAAATCTCGATACTGTAAAATAGTGAAGGATAGATTTCAGAAATTATAATAAGTTTATTTCTATAGGCTTACTACAAGCGTTTAGAAAAGTAACATATAAGAAATAAAATGTTTTTGGATATTCTGTTAACTATAATTTTCGGTCCACTTGTGAAAGAAGTGAAGAAGAAACCAATAGTACATTCATGTAGTATGTATAGTGATTGTTTTGCCTATTTCATTTCATTTCTTTATTTCCACCGTAGTAGGTTCCTATTACATATAGGTAGACTTGACGTCTTCAGTTCTTAGTATTTGAGTAGGTTTAATACATATAATACACAAGCTATTAATATTTCGATAGTGTAGTGTGAGAGGAAACAGAAAATGCACGCGAGTGAACTCTAGGGCGAGCGTTAGTAAGTTGCGTCAAATGACAACGCCTCTGCCAACTTCTGATGATGAAGCAATAGCAGCTGATTGGCTAAATGAAACATACAATCATGTGATAGGCTTGTCAATACAATCAGCCAGTGAGACAGCAAGGTCGTTTAACAAAAATAGTTGCAACTTACATGCGGCCATGCTCAACGGAGACTATCCAGGTGCACAGAATGTAGTGCCCAAGTGTGTGCGCAAACACAGGTGCCATATCTATTCCCTCACTCTCATTATTCGATCTGAAGTCACACAGACTCGATCTGGGAGAGGTCAAGCGCAGAACCAACGCCAAAACATGTTTTCCTAGGCACAGGGGTGTAACACCGCCAACTTCCTGACTCCAGGCTGTCACTGTGATTTTCTTGCAAGAAAAACCCAATAGAAAAAATATCTCGACCGAGGATTTGAACTCGAGAACTCATTATCAGCGGTTGAACACGCGACCGCTAGACCAATGAGGCACCCATTATTAGAAACAAGGTAAAACTCGGTACGTAATGCTGGGTACAGACCAAGCGAGCGAGAGCGAGCGAAGGCTAACCACCGAACGCGATCGAACCAGTAGTGTGGCGAACGTCAGGGCGAAAGCAAGCGAGTCCAAACGAGGACCTTCGTTCGCCTTCGGCCGTGCGTTTCACATGGTGTTCGTTTGGTGTGGATACAACAGCGAAAGCGAGTGAACATTCGTCATCGATCGTGGAATCCCATTCGTTAGCCTTCGCTCGCTTTTGTTCACTTGGTCTGTACCCACCATAATGATCCAATTTTATAAATTTAATAAAACGTCAATCCAGTCCAGAATGCAAACATGAATACCCTTTCCTGCGCCAACCTGTCATTACCAACTGGGCTGTCATTACAATCTACATTGTGATTTGTCCTAACTCACTTTATCAGCTCAATGGGCATGACATTTGTAGCTATAATGCTATACTTTGCTTTAAGCAAGCACTGCATAAATATCAGCCATGCTAGAAATAACCCCTTAATTTTCCTTATGTAAATATGAAAGAAACTCTTTCTAGAAAATGTGGCTTTTTAATAAAAGAATCAGTTTAGATTTAAAGTAGTAAGTATCATTTATTTGAAACCAATAAACATAATATTATGAAAATACAATAATAATTACAACTAATATTTACACTTAAATCTATTTTCTAAAAATCTAAGCCGTCACCAGAAGGCAAAGTGCCCAGAATGCTGGCAGCATTGCCACGTTGAATGGCAATGCTAATTCGTTGACCGAAATAAAAGCCAGCATTCCGATCACCTGTGGACTCTATTAGGAGTTTTGCTAGATCTTTGTATATTCCATGTGCCCCAGGACCCCAAGGACCTAGGGTTTCCACCCCAAACGGCTCGAATAGGTAACCTCGGTCAAGATTAGCGTATTTCCGCCGTTTGAGGGACTCCGCTGATGTTGCTGCGGAGCCGGCCCTTACTGATGTCCCTGCAAGATGAGAAGGTGCTAGGGTATCTACACATGTGGCATCCCAAACTAAAGGCCGACCCATTTTCCAAGGAATTAAATGGTTAATTAATTAGATTTAAATGGTCTATATTTCGCATCATGATCACCATCTTTCAGTCTGATTATACTACGGGTACCAGGAGGCCAAACAAATCAGAGGTTTGGCCTCGCTTACAAGCCAGTTTAATCTACATTTTTACTCATTTTCAATTATGTATCAAAGCAATTTATTTTATCAAAGAGAAATTGGGTGTTGGAGTTAAAGTAGGTACCGGTCAACAATTAAATCTGTAAATAATAACAAAAAGGTAATCTTATTTGCTAATCAATAAAGACCAAATTAGACCAGCACGCTAGCGCAGACCCAAAGTAATAAAATCATAAATTACTCCCCCTAAAAGCCCGAATTAAAACTTTGAAAATTGCCTGAAAGATTCTTATAATAATTTCTCATTACGCTTCGAGACGTCGTCCAATTTACGTTTTCATAAAAAACAATTAAATCAAAATTAAATTACATCGCCGATTTGGGAATGAAACGTTTTTATGGCTTTTTAACATGTTTTTAAAACTTGCCTTTGAATTTTTTTGAGTTACGTTTACAACAGCAAATTGAATGGTTATTTACAGAAAAAAAAAGAAATAAGAAAGTTTATGTGTAGGTTTATAGATCAGAATCTATAAAAAATATAGTTTTCAAAATAGATAATAAATGTAAATATGGTTTTCAATAGGTGTTCAATTTCCTAAAACATTTGAAACCTTTTTTTTCTCTTCGGGGAACAAATGTTTGTACCATCCGCAAATATTTGTTCAGGGTCTGAAGTTTCCTAATATAATTAAAATATCTACATATCTGTTGTACAAAATATATGTATAAGCCATCGATTTTTAGATAAACCTTTTGTGACATGGTTTCTTGAAACAAACCATTTTGTATTTGTTTATTTGGATAGAAAAAAAACAACCAACCCAAACAACAACCAACAACCCAAAATAAGCAGAACTTCTCTGCTTATTTTGGACTAGATGATGTTGTATGGATTTTTCAGCATTATTTCATTATTTTTTACAAAGGCAAAAAAATCTTTTACACTGACCTTCTGACAAAATATAAAAGCATTATCATGAAATCATAGCGATATTAAGCATGTTTCAAATAATAAGTATTTCATTGGATATGCAACAACTTGATTTTTTAAACGAAAATAGATAAGCACAGCGCAGGAAAAAGTCTGTTAATGATTACTTAAGAAAACTGTAAGTATTTAAATGCTTATAACCTATAATAAATCATTTAAAAAGTTATGTAGGCACAGTGCTTTCGCTTTTTACGCAAATCACCCCGTTTTTAAGGCAATTAGCAATAATTTATTTTCTTGGCGTTTCATAATTTTCATTATAATGACTTATGGAGTGTCATAAAATATTTTCTATTTGCAATTTTAATAGCAAATAACTCAAAATAGGGACGGTAGCTTCGTAAAATTGAGGTCGCTTAGCTTTTTTAGGCGAAATTGATAAATTCATACCCTTTTGGTGTGCATAACAATTTTATACGCTCGAATAAACATCAGACCCGATATCTTGTCCAATATAAGTAATAATGCATTATATGGAACGCTTCCGACTTGTATTGATATGGATCAGTTGAGCTGCCTGTAGATTGTTTGCAACAGTCTGCAGTTAGCTCAACTTTTTCAATTGTAAATACTAGTTTTAATTTAGTTCTATTATTTGATTGTAATTGTCTTTGTTAATAAACTTATTTAATGGTATGGGTATCGAATAGACAAAGAGCCT
This sequence comes from Eupithecia exiguata, assembly GCA_947086465.1. Lineage (NCBI taxonomy): Eukaryota > Metazoa > Arthropoda > Insecta > Lepidoptera > Geometridae > Eupithecia > Eupithecia exiguata. The sequence continues at coordinate 2,301,748 of OX352241.1, read as the reverse complement.
ATAAATACGACTATCGAAATATGACGTTTTTACAAATAAATTCATAAAAAAAGATTTTTATGGATTTATTTGTTATGACCAGATATTATAGGATCTCATTTTTATCGGAGCGTATAAAATTGTTATGCACACCATGGGTAGACTTGATAAAACCGGCCAAGTGCGAGTCAGACTCGCGCACGAAGGATTTCGTACCATTATCTATAAAAACGAGCAAAAAAACACGTTTGTTGTATGGGAGCCTCTTTAAATATTATTTTACTCTGTTTTTAGTAAGTATTTGTTATTATAACGGCAAAAGGAAACATCATCTGTGAAAATTTCTACTGTCTAACTGTATGAGACACAGCCTGGTGACAGACGGGCAGATAGACAGACGGACGGACAGCGGAGTCTTAGTAATAGGGTCCCGTTTTACCCTTTGGGTAGAGAACCCTAAAAAACAAAAGAAGTACCTACCTAACCTACCTAGGTACTTTAACCATCAGCAAATTATTACTACCTCGTTAATTATCGCTTAAATAGTACTTTTTAAACATTATAATTATCATAATGACTAAAACAAACTTTGTTTACATAATCTAATCAAGTGTGAGCACATCATTAAACAATCTAATGACTCAAGAATGTCCTAATGAGATATGTATAAATATATACTTATAAACCATAACTTTTATTCTAATGCAAGTATAAATTATAGTTATTATGTAGGTACGTAAAAATGTGTTAAATGTTCTCACTCACACTATGTTGTAGGTCATAATTATACAATACAATACAATACAATACAAAAATGCTTTATTGTACACCATAAAATAACATTACAAAGAGACATCACATACGATAAGTACAATGGGCGGCCTTATCGCTAAGAAGCGATCTCTTCCAGGCAACCTTTGGATGGACAGAATTGTGAATTTAAGAAAGGCAGGGGGTGTACCAAATATAATCTAAAATACATAAACTACAAAGACCAATGGATACCTACATTAAAGACATCCAATAAAATCAAAATAAATAAATAACTAAAAAATAATTATGTAATTGTATGACGGTCATAAATATGTATAATTGTATGTCGTTGCGACGTTTCAACCCTTCATCTCGAGAAGAATCGACAACCGCTAGGGTAAACGTGTTCTTGAGTGGAGACCGCGACTCGGCAAACGTAGAGTAGGACGCCCTCCGACCAGGTGGGATGACGTTTTGCGAAAGACTGCTGGCAGATGCTGGATGCGGCAAGCTGAAGACAGGGCGCTATGGCGCTCATTAGGGGAGGCCTGTTCAGCCATGGACTAACATTGGCTGATGATGATGATGTTTAAAAACCTTCGAGTTTTGATCATTTTGTGGCCTTAGTCCGAGTTAGTTAAAAAAATATTCGAATAACAGTTTTTTTTCATATTTCATATTTCATTTATTTTTGCTTGCATGTAGGTACATTCCATCTTATTTCTAAGGTAATTGGTTATCACTAGGTACATACATGCACCCTGGAAGGGCACTGCAAAACAGTTATTTTTACATTGTCAAATGGAATTTTACAATAACATAAATTTCATGCAATACATAATAAATATAATTAATTAAATTGAATTGAATTTTGAATTTAGAAGCCAGAATGGTCAGCTAGTCATTGTTTCATCATAAGGTCACGTCATTTTAGTTTGTCAGTAGCGAATTGGTCAACACAATAGTAACATTTTTCTAATAAAAATAATTTTAGTTTCTTACAAAAACGCGTACCTATCTTTTTCTTCATTTTTTAAATTTTCCGGTATTTTATTGTAGATTTTTAGTACTCACACGAAGAAGGCTTAGAATGGTAATACTATTAAATGAAATAAGTTTCCAAAAAATTTCGATTTCGGTGGGACTCGAACCCGCGCCCCACCCTCAGTACGGGTGTGCTCTATCCAACTAAGCCACGAAACCCTAGTCCGAACCCTAGTCCTAGCCCTAACCGAAAATCTTTGGGACCTCTTACGGACTATAGCGCCGGTGGCTCCACCTACAGGGGTAACATTACAGTTTAACCAAACCTGCTCAAAGACCAGCTACATTTAGTTCGTTTCACGAGAGGTGTTACCTTTGCTCAATTCTAGGGTTCGAGTCTCGCCCAAATCGAAATTTTTTGTGAAGTTATTTCATTTCTTAGAGATACCCAAAGTGCGGGTAAGCACTATAACGAAAAATATTGGTAATACTTTTACGGTTTTGTGTGAGACATTAATGGTTCTCGATTACTTTTATCGAATATTAAGGAAAATGAGACTTATTTAGCGCATTTCTTGGCTACAACTCGTTTGTGTCTATCACCGTAATAGACACAAACGAGGTGTAGCCAAAAAATGCGATAAATAAGTCTCATTTTGCTATTCGTATTCGCGAGAGCACTGAACTTGTAATTACGCTTGTCAAATCACACATACATAGATTCGTTTTTGCCTTCGAAATCAAGAGAATGGTTGAGTGATAGGTACTGTCTCTCTCTGTCACAGCAGTGCCTTTTATCCAACGATTAAAAGGGGGGGGGGGGGGTGATTTCCTCCGTCCACGGTTTTACCTCTATGATTGCCGTGTTTGGGTTACCCTTGGTACACTCGTAGATTGCGATGGAAATACCTACTTAGATTCTGTGTAAGTACTTGTGATTTTTTTCCCGTGTGATCTTATTTTTTAAAAGCACCGATTGAAGGCTCTATGAATGTTTTAGTGATTTTTTATTTTTGTTATGATGGTGACGACCTTGTGTCCGAGGCAACCAAAACGACTTCAGTGCAGTACCTATTGAAAGTAAATGAGTCCCTGGACTTAGTTCAGTCGGACTAAGCGCTTTTTTTATATAATAATATGTCTAAATATGAATCAAAAATATCGCGTTGCAAAACAAACACAAAATAATAGGCTGATTTTCGTGTGTCGACAGCTAGGTCGCTCTTGTTACGCATTATTCTTTGGGATAATGTTTTTTTGTGGCATAATGATACCAGCTGTCTAAATCCCATTAGAAATAGTGATTGTTTACCATATCGTCTAGTGTCTACAAAAATATGCAAAAAAAGTAAGCAAGCACGGGTTAAAGATTTAGAGGCCAACAGTTAAACGTTTTTTTCGTACGCTTTTATGGCGTTAATAGTCAAGATAGAGATCTAGACATATAAACAAAACATCAAAGGCCGCAAATAATAATATGACTGCCGTTGTCGTGTCAAAGTGCTCAAATGACTCAAATTCACTCGAAAACTATCATCGCATTTGTAACAAACGATTGGATCGTTGTCATATTGCGAAAAGTAGTTCTTCTCGATTTGGTAGAGGCGCTAGAAGGCGCTTAATGTATACGAAGGACTCGTAAACTATGGAAGTAATCGTAAGATAATACACACAGCCCATACAAGCCCTCGGTAATCTCCTCTTCTCATTGTACTGCGCATCACATAATTTCAAGAGCTGTAGAAATTAAATCATAAAATAATAAATTTTTATACAAAAAACTTCTCTTATAATATTAAAAAAAAGGTCCATTATATACATTGTGGTATAAACGAGCGTTACCTGTAGGGCAGCCTACCCGAAATATTCAAGATAGCAAATATTACTGAAAGGAAACATTCCTTTATTTAAAAAAATAAGTAGAACTGCACAGAATTTTGAAAAACTACTTGCCTTTACCGGTGTTTAATCGAACGCACTAAAATCTTTGAAAATAACACCATGTATTTTTATGTCACCAATCAGTCAGTCATGAGACTCAAGTCTCATGACTGACTCTACCGATTGATACATAATATTGGTGACTAATATTTAGATGTATTTGAATATATCCAAATACTAGTTTAATTAGTGTAATGACGTCATAAATGCTTACTGTCTAGGTATTCTGTCTATTTTACCTCACTACGAGCACACGAGGTACTTTTTAAATGCTATCAACTAGGTGTCGTTTATAGTTTCTATTACACTTTCAAACTAAAAGGTCGATAGACGACCTAGACTAGACAAAAAACCCAGAAACTAACTTTGGCCTCTGTAAATATATGGGTCTAGACGTCTCGAAGAAAATCCTAAACAAAATAAAGAACCTTGCGTGCATTGTCAGGAAGTTTCGCTTTTTACTTTGGAAAGTAAGGTATCTATCTACCTACTAATTATTTACATACCTAATGAAGTTACCCATTAGTTAGGTACTTTCCTTTAAGTAGTTATTTAATTTTTATCAAACTGCTCTTAATTTATATGAAAGATTGATATTACCTACCTATCTAAAATATTATTTTATGTGATAAATAATATAAGAAAACTTGTACCTTACCAAGGACAAAATACGTAGGTAATATTAATTTTTAAACGGAATGAAATTCAATGACGACCAGACTCAGAGATCAGACATTATGACAAAATTATTACAGGCATTATTATTTATATATATATTTATTTAATTTCATTAATCGGTAGGTACCTAAGACTAGATATTTAGGTACCTAGGTATATAAATAGTTTTTATCTATCTATACAATTTGATTATTAATATGCCTATAGAGCGTCGCGCTGCAAAGCAACCATAAAAACCAAGCCAACTTTCGTGTGCTGGCGGACACGATAGCAATTTTAAAAAATCAAAAAAAATTGAATTCAATAACTTTATTTCTTTAGGCTTACAAAATAAGCACTTAGACAAGTTATGAACTCGCGCTATGCATTATCCTTTGGCCTAATGAAACCGGTTGTAACGAAACTCCCATATGAAAAAGGGTTTATTTACCATAGCGTTGGTTGAGTGTCTACAAAAATACACTCAAAGTCAAAAGTTATCAAAGCGCATGTGAAAATTTAGAGGCCAACAGTTAGACGCTTTTTTTCCTACGCTTTTACGGCGTTAAAATTATATCTGTAAAATATAAATAAATCAAAGATACCTACCTCACGAACTTTCAATATTTCTGAAATAATTAGGCACTAAAAAAGAAGCACAGAAAAGAAGATAGAACTTCCGTCATAGCCGTCAGTCTGTCAGAGCTTCATAAAATGATGGCTGTCGGTCCGGTAAGGTAAGCGCACCGTGCGCTTGCATCCAACGCTTGTGTGCGAATGTAGGGGGAGGGGTGTGGAGGGCCGCGGGGAGCAGGGGCGAACAGCTGAGCGCGCTGCTATATTGACAGCGTGTTGCCTCTCTGCCTGGTCGTCAGTACGCTCGCTGACACCGCGGAGTGCGCACGTAGCCGCCAAAGCAATCAACAAAACAAACGCGCCCGATTGATTATGATCACGATCGCCCCGCAGTGCTAACTGAACTGCGGTCGGGACCCCGCTAAAATTATGACTTTTGGACTGTTCGTAAACGAAGAAGATAGTAGCAGACCCGTTCTAGAGGAGAAAGCTCTGAGGATAGTTTCCAGGTACTGGGAAGTCTCCGGTGGTGATTCGTTTGCCGAGAGGCTCCGGTACGGAAGCAAACAGAGGCTGCTCGCCGATCCGTTCGGACTGTTGTCAAATTAAACTTTTTGAACTACAACTGAATTTTTTGTGATTTTTTGTGCACTGTGTACTGTGTTATTTGTGCTTATACTTTTGGATATCTAAATGAAAATGGTGCCTCAGCAAGTTTCGGATGTGAGGTCGATGTCGCCCACGTCCAGCAGTGTACCCTTGTTTGGGTCGCAACTCGTCGATAAAAATTCTTCGACCCCTTACACCGATGCCACTCAGGTAAGTCCATAAAAAAAATTTAGTCTATATTATATAAAATATAATATATTTTTATAATAAATTGCCCATAAAACAAAATAAGATGTATAAAATATAATATATCACTATAATAAATTGCCCATAAAAACAAAATAAAATGTAAAAAAACTGCATGAAACATAATAGTTCAAAAATTCATACAATAATTATCCTTGTCTAAGATCAAAGCCCAAATAACTATTATGTAGGCAAGGAAAGAAAAACTAATAAATAAAATACGAATACGATGTGAAAAGAAAAAAAAACATGCTAAATATCCCGATGAAAGTGTTAATTTTCCTTGTTTAGAAAGTACAAACGGCATAAAAAAAACTAAAGAACCACCCCTACAAGTAAAATATTACCCGTTAAAACTACCTTCAAATTAAATATTAAAAACCTACACAAAATAATGAGACCATGATAAGTCAAGAAAATTTAACACGAAATATGATAATAATATTAACCATGCAAAAGAAATAAAACAAAAATAAAGTTGAATGCACGTAATATAATTTTGTTGCTTGTAAAACGAACAACACATTGGTAAAAATGTGTTTTATTTTGTAAACATGTTGTTAGTGACGTGTTCGATAGCAAACTTGTTAAATCTTTCCTCAATTAACATATTATTAAGTAAGTGAATACCATATTACAAAAAAAACTTTCATAAGAATTTTAATTTATTAATAATAAATACAATATGTAATACAAGTACAAGAGCCTCAACCAAAACTTATAAAGTAACAAAAATATTATGATGAAAAGAATTAAGAACTAAATGTATATATGTAGAATAAAATGTAATATATATAAAATAATCAAAACCATATAAATAGTATAATCAAAAAAAAAACTGGTTTGTGCATTATGAAATAGAATGAACTATTTAATTGTGTTGCATCGAAAGAAATGAAACGAAACGAGTGTTGAACAAACCTAAGTATAATTATTTTATATAACCTATTGTTTGTGTTTAACCAATGAGGTTAATCTAATAGTAAAATCTGACAAAACATATGATTAACATAAAAAATAAGTAGAAAATATTATTTAACTCATTTTATTAAATCTCATAAATTGATAAAGTCCCTTAAAAACAAAATAACTCAAAGTTAAAGCATAACAAGTCTAGACACGTTTAATTCTTTAGGTATGTTATGGTCACCGCAAAATAGAAATCATGTTAATTATTGTGCAACAAATAAATGAGTGAGTAAGATCACGTAGCCCATTTCAATAAAATAATCAAGATAAGTAAAAAAGTGCTAGACAATATATAACTAAGCAATAAATTTAGTGATCGTAAAACAAGACGGATCAGCACTCAAGTAGTTAACGTCCGTAAAATGTGGAAGCTAACAATATAGAATCAAATTTACTGGTGAATTTCTATGTGAAGATAAACGACTGCAGGCAGATTGACGCGGTCACGGCTGACGCGACTACGCAAATCATCTCGGGGCAATGACACCAGATACAATTTTTTACGCATTATCGCATTAAGCGAACTCCCGGCGATACAGCGTAAAACTGAAGCTATAACAGTCAAAACAATCGATAAAATAAGAAGAGTTATGATTTTATTGCTGCCATTCGAGCGAATATCCATGAAACGATCCCAGGGTGCATTAACATTTCAATGTCAACTCGTAATAACGTATTTTTAGTCATCCTCGTGTGAGTGGCCTTTCTCGTGCACTCGGCAGTCGGCGCCTCTGTGTGTGTTACTAGGAAATTATCTTCGGGCGTTCGCACACTGCTTCTGATCCCAGGAAAACGTTCACTCATCTTCATTCTTAATTAGAGCTAGGAAACAAGTGTTTTCCTTCAACTCATCCTTGAAAACTTTATCGACTGAAAAAATGAAGATAATATAAGGAAACAATTAGAATAGTATCGTTAGCAGTTTAACAACTTATTAATACAATAGCTCTGTAATTATCCGTTTCATCACCGTATAAAATTAAACTGAAGCAAGAACTTGAAGTAGATTTAGCTAAAACAGAGCGGTCGTTTAAATATTTGGTTCGCGTACCTACAAAAAACTTGCAAAACCCAGGTCGGAGTTTTGGATCGTTATAATCTGAACGGCGGCGGCGACGGCGAGCGAATTGTGGACTCGCCTTTGCTTGTTTTTTGTTAGGTTTTTTCATCGAGTTCTAAACATGTAGCCACAGAGTGGCAACTGTTCTTTTCGTCCAAGGTTACTAGTGCCTCGCTCCGGTACAGCTGTAATCGGATGTAAACCCTCTATTTAAATACTTCATAAACATTTCCTAGAAAACTGTAAATTTTTCCTTCGTGTATGTCAGCCATAACAGTATCTTACTACGTCCAATCACGAACCCCGCCATGTTTCGGAATTTCTCGGATTTCGGGATAATAAGTCTACATCGATACGATACTGCTCCAGTATGTTACAAAACAATTCTGTAGCAATAAATTAACATTTAAGACCGGTGGTTACCTCTAAACAATCGTGTTAGCTTTCCTGGCATAAGTTTATCGTTTAAGTAAGTAAATTTATGTACCCTAATGCAGCGCTGGCAGGTCTGGGCGAATCAACATTTTGATTGTAAAATACGAATTCACGTCGGCAATGGCAATTTACCCAGCCTACACTTGTGGGTGTTGTTTTAATAGCGCCATTATAGAGAACGGCGAGTGTTGCCCAAGAAAATTACTCCTGTGTACGGACAAACATTGCCTACCGCTTGTATTTACTGACTGAGTTAGAGCCGCAGCGGAGAAAAACTGACTACTGCCGGAATTCACACTGCCTTATTCTACCTCTACAAAAATCTTAAGGAAATTACTTTTATTAATAAAATACTTTAAAAAAAGTATATTTTTATTTATTTATTGAGAAAATAACATCATAATGTGGCTCAACACGGGTTGGCGTAAGATTAGAAATTTGATTAATTTGTATTTTGCGAACATTTGGGAAAATGTTGATTTTTAGCACAAAATCTCATATTTTCCCAAATGCTCCAAAAACACCAGTGAATCAAAGTTTGTTTTATGTTGAGTTTATAGAAAATGAGTTACGATTTGCGGCAAATTACTTTTCCAGTACTTACTTAAATTGCTTGTAGAACGCAGAAAAAAAAAATGAACTCTTCAACCCGGATGCCCTTCATAAAAAAACTGCTATTTTAAGATGGGACTGGGCAGACTAGACCTTTGAGCAGGATCAAATTATCTGTAAAGATTGCTGATGCTTTGAAAAGGTACTTCATCACTTAATCCTTCTTAAGTTGACTTTTCGTGTTTGCGTTCTATTCAACATCATAATATCGCAGCGTAAAGCAACAAACTGCTAGTCGTGAAGACGTTATGAATTCAACGTCTCATGATAAAGTTGCCTCAAATATACCAGCAACTTGCAGAACTGAAGGCATGACATGTGAAAACAGCAAGTTTGCAACTGCAAATAGCTATAAATTCAGTCTGGCCACGGTGACGCGTGCTGGAATCGGAACGAACAACTTCCAATGTGGAAACAACAAAAATACACCATATATCTTTCACTTGAATTTTCCGCATAAGGTTTTGTTTATCACTTTTTATTTTTTCGACGCTAAAACGCACGGGTTGCTTGCATTGAAATAGTGAATTGAAACATTTCACCAGCTTTTGATGTTTGATTGTCTTAGCATTCACAAAATTTATTCGGTATCTACTTAATACAAATCTCGTTTGATATTTACAGTTACTCTTGCTATTAACAACGTTACTCTATTGATTCTAGAACATACCCTACTCAAAGTCAAAGTACTCTGTTCACGGTCTATCTGTTGTTTTCAGGTAACTGAAAGATAATATTATCTACAAACAAGTCATTGACTTCTATTTCTCAGCGTTATCATTGTTATTCTTATAAAACTGTTTATCTCGCCACGTTGTCTGTAAAATTTTAACACTTGCACTTGATTTTTATCAAATTGGATATCAGTTCCACACTTATCTTATCACAGCAAATTTAATTGTCACTAGACGAATTTTTACGATCGCATTTGCTCAACAAAGTTTTAAAAAAATAAGACGTCATTCGGTGACGTTTTTCTTCTTTTGATTAAAATCCAAGATTTTAGACTTCATGTTTATGTTTACATCGCATGGTCGCTTGATCTGAAAACTCCCAAATCTCTCCGATGTTATTACCTTCAGAGATTTATATATGCTGATTGGATACGAAAAGTTTCGTAAGATCAGCTCGGCTGATTAGGTGCGGCAAAAGTTTATTGTACCAAGTTTGATTAGAAAACGATGCCGAAGTGTTAGACTATCACCTTTCATTATCACCCCGTGATGTTTTCTTTGCCCAAATCTTCGAAGATTCTGTATAGAGTAGCTAAGTTTTTTTTTATCTACATAATTTGTAATTGTACGAATTGATTATTTTGCTAAAATAAAATCATCACTTACTTCTATTTATCACACGGACTAGCAATACAACCTAAATTTCATATATTTATAGCACATTCATAAATATTATAGGTAGTTATTATAACGTTGAATTGATTTATAACAGTAGCTCTGGCCATCGTTATGATTACTTCAACGATTCTTATTTCCGGTCTTAAGATTTGTCGGCGAACAAATTATTAATTTATCAAAAGTAGTCCTTCCTTGTATTAATTGTCGACAGTTTTATGATAATTGTTCATTAGTTTCTGCTTGAGGATTCGCACCCGTTGTTGAATAAATGAATGAATAAAAAAGTTTATTTAGCACGACACAAAACATAGGTACTAAAGTTGGAAAAAACTTACGCCAGCCAGGAACTCACGTTTATAATTGTTTCTATGGAAGGGTTTAATTCTATCCTATGGGACCTGATTTATGGGATATATACCTATTACTATTGACAATATCGCTCATATGGGCCTATGTTTCATTCTAGTCCTAGACCTACCTCTACCTATACCAAAATTTCAACTCAAACTTTCGCATTTATTATGTGTGATACGTTTTGTTTCAAAAATACATAAAACTGTATCAATTTAACCTTTAACTGTTTTGCTTGATTAAAGTTATAACAGTTCCGTTCATCTCCCTTGTACTTTAGTACTATTTCATAGCTTTCTTTAGATTTTTACTAACATTGTTCTATTGACAATATCGCTCTTTTCATTGACTAATGTGTACTTTTACAACTGAGCTAAGAAACTGAAAGGTAAGCTTAAAGCTAAAGACCAAAAGTGATTTAAAAAGTCTTTTTATGAAAGCGAGTAAGCATTTCATCATGGAGTCATAAAAAGGTGACCCTCGAACGAGAATGAATGAATAGATGGGTATCAGCGTCGGAGCGTTTCTCATTTCTCGTGCGGAACACTAAAAACGATAAACTTTACGACTGGCCTTTAAAAAGGACGACACTCGATCCTGGTACTTTCAAAAAGAATTTCTCTTTTGCCAAAGCTCGGCTCTTCCCCTCGTATATTTTTTATATCAGCCTTCATATGTTAAGTCTTTATTTTTTATTTCTTTTGGTTTCTATCAAATGGGTAGAAATGTTGGATTAAACTTCGGCACCTACGTTTTACTCTTGTTTTACAACTTACGAGCTAAAATCTAATAGGAATCTTTTCTGCTTGTTTACGGAAAGGTGTTTTATTGTACTAGGTTTCTTTGTATGTAGCTTAGCTACTACGTTATTTAATTATATCAAAAGTTTTTGAGGCAATAATATTGTAGGTGTCAGAATTTACTTCCTTAAAATATTTATGGAAAACCTTTTCTCCATGACTGTGAAAACTGACTATACAAAACGGCTAAATTTAATTAGTAGTAAACCAGTCATTTCCGCTTAGGTATTAAGGTTCATTATTCTGCGGCCTATTTGTTTACAAAGTTAAAAACTAGTCTGGTTCTGGGATAATCAAATCAAGTCAATCAATCAAATCCAAACATGAATAGGTGCCCTAAAACCTTTTGATTTATTACGCTCTGTTTATAAAACTTATAAAAATATATTTTGAATCTTTAATAAATACAAATATTTTAATTATGTCTACAATGTATTAATTTATTATACAATAAATTGTAGTAACTTTGAAAATACTAACAATGAGATATTTAGCATGGTTTGTGGTATTGTGCCTATTATGACTTTTACAAGATTTCAACCTAGAAGTACACGCCATACCTTTAGGCAATCTCTCCGTTATAGCAACAAAAAGTAAGAAAACGAATCTGTTTTATGACTATCATAGTAATGATCATGATCATGACCTCGCTTGGAAAAATCTAACCGAATACATTTCTAAGTACCAAAGTCACTATACTAAACCCCAACAGCTATTCAACACACACGTTCTTCTCAATCATCCATGTGCCTTTTAAACAGTATCTCATTAAAACCAATCTATCATTATGTTCTAAGTCAATTTTCACTCAAAGTACCATTTTCAGTAACACCTATACTTTGAGAAGCATTATGTCGAAACTGGTCGTGCATTATCGGCAATGACCTTTGGGTACTTTTATTTTGTTCAATTCGAACCGGTTCTGGAACTGGCTCACAAACGGCTTTTACTGCCTTCATAGAATAATGCACAGATGCGACAAAGCAACAACACGGAGAGAGCATAACGCTGAGATAATCCTTGGTACAATAATGTAATAGGAGATTCTCGTAGCGAACAATGTGGATCGACTGTGCCAGGAAGAATAAAAAACTTGTAGTCTTTTGTTAAAATCGTTTATTGAAATCCTATTTGCAATGTTATCTATATTTTTGTGAAGAACTTATTATTTTTAATATGCTTGAAGATATTTAGAACCAAGAACTGATATGTAAGTTTCCAAATGCCTAGGTCAAGTAAAAAAGGAATACCTATTCCAAGGACACAATTTCTATCTGTTTTTGTAAATCTACTTCAATGAATTTGACAATATTATTTTTAAAAATAATAAAAACTAGCAATGAGCTGTAAGAACAAGAAGCAATATGTATATAGCAATTTGTTTCGTATTGAAATCGATTGTAGGTAACAAAATATTCTCTGGTTAATCTTTTATCAATAGATACTCTATGGCACCCGCAAAAAGCAAGTCGTGACTCGTGAGCAAGTCCAGGAAGAGTCCCGGTCGTGTCGTGGGCTCTAACTGGCCTTGCCTTCTAACTTTTCTTGTTCAGAAACTTCGATATTCACTTGCCACTCGGTAATCTTATTATACCAACTTGTGGACAGGTTTCTTATACAATTAGCTACTTGGACAGAAAAACTTTGCTTGTACGGTAGGAAGTGTGCTTTTTGATCGCTATTACCGTTTGAGTACCTACACTTTTACCAGAGTTCGATATTGTGTTAAACCAAGGTACTACCTATTCACAAATATGTAAAATCACACCTAGGTACATAAATATTAACATGAACACTATAGTTATTGAAAAGCAGTTCTTAAGAAGGCCCTGAACCTCTAAGCTCCCGTATAAACGTATTTTTCGATTCTTTGGAATCTGCGTCCCCGATTTTAATGAAATTTTGCATACGTAATCGGATAAGTAATAGCTATGTTTGTATCGTTTTAGTTCTTCAAAATACTTATCATCATAAAGTGGGAGCGAAAATTCATTTTAATCCATTTTCAAGCGATTTTATTACTTTCGCTCTAATTTAATGATGATTATGTATTTTGAAAAACTAAAACGATACAAACATCGCTATTTCTTATCCGATTACGTATGCAAAAGTTCATTATAATCGGGGACGTAGTTTGCAAATGAATCGAATAGTACGTTTGTATGGGAACTTAGAAGTTCAGTCCCACCTTAATACTAGTAATAAACTATACATAGCGGTGGCAGCGTTTGAGTCGACCCTTTTAACTCTGCCCGAGGTTTCACAAGAGCAGACGAAGAGAACCTAACAGAGTAAAGGCAGCAGCTTCTTTCTGTGTATTTAAGCACCTTCACTGCTTGGCTACGAGGCACGTTCAGCGGCGGAAGTATGCGTGCTGATGAGGTAAAGTAACAGGTACATTATAACAGTAATTTATCATAGATTTTTTAGACCTTAGACAGTTTAAAATTTTCATCTTATCGTATAACTTCCATGTTGGGTAGGACCTATCCATCCAGCAGTGGACAGAGGTAGATGCTCATAATAAGGAACCTCTTTATATGATAAATCTTTTTGACATCATCATAATTTCAATAACGGTGCCACTTACTTGAAGTGGTACGGTAATGATAAATATGGAAATCTCATGAACCTACAATGAATCTTTCTAAAAGCATTAGGTACCTTTAGCCAGTGCAGTTGGCAAACCAGTTGTGCCGGTTGAGTAGAAACAGCCGTAGTAGATACACTTACCTACCTTGTTCGCGTTGGATCTATACAGTAACTGGATTCGCCACAAAGGCTTGTCTTATTTAAATGTTTTGTTTTTCCACTTGGATGCTTTACCAGCCTGGTCGTGGAATGGCTTGGACGGGATGGTGTTAGTAGGTACTTCCCTAGACGATCATTTTTCTAAAACGTTTTACAACTAAGCTTTATAATTCTGGATATTTTAAAACTACATCATCAAGCCCCAAGTTATCCAGAGTTCGTGTTATATTTGTAACCAGGTGCTCAACCTACTTTGTAATTTCATTCTCATATTTGTCCTTGCATTATACGTACTTAGTTTATTTCAGGGATTTCATTCTGAGTCATTCGTCTACTCACACCATCCAACTCGTCCCAACTTGTATAAGTTGACGAATCGTAAAAAAGCTATACTCTTCGTTCTGCAACTCACACCACTTTTACTATGGGTGAATTTTAGTACAGTCAACGAAAAATTGTTAGTAAAATAATAGACGAAAGGCAAAGTTATTAAGTTATACATTTTTGTAATTGGCCACTAAATAAAACTACACTTGTACGCAAAAAAATGTCCCTATAAAATAATCAATAAATTATATCCTAGTTTCACAAATTTGTACCTTGACATTATATTCGACGATCTCTGTGGCGTGGTGGGCGAAAGCCCGCCTGCGACGCAAGCGGTTGCGGGTTCGATTCCTGCCTCGGGACAAATGTTTGTACGATCTCTGACCTGCAGATTTTTGTTCAGGGTGTTCTGGTCGTTTTCTATGTCTAGTAAAAAAAACTGTCTATGTATTGTATTAAATTATGTATATCAGTTATCTAGTACCCATAACACAAGCTCTGCTTAGCTTGAGGCTAGATAATGCTGTGTGAATTGTCCAGCATTATTATTATTATATTCATTAGAATTTAAAATTCCAATGCTTCAATAATATCTTAGCCCATCAGTTCCTAAGGATGCTGTACGGAGCTTAACCACGTCAGTGCGAGATTACGTCTCGGTATATTGCTCGATCAAATTTCGACCTAGTTTCAAGCTAACGTTAGCTTCGAGTATAGAGGTAGAGGTTATATAATAATCTTAAATCTAAGATTGTTTGATTTTTTTACGACCACATAAATATTTTGATCTACATTTTACACAAAACTTTCAGAATCACAATCGTTCACATTTTTTAAACTTAAGTTTATTGATTCTAAAAACTCCTCTCGAAATAATTTCCCGGAGATTTCAATTTACTCCAAATGATTTATATAACCTATATCGCTACCGGGAATCCACGTTCCACAGTCAGCAGGGCTAATAAATGACGCAATATTGAACTCTATTCTCGTTGCGATAAGGGCAATATCGTTTTTATTGCCAGTTCCTCGAATGCCAGTTAAATTAATCAGTCGTTTTATCCGAAACGTCTATTGGCATTCCTTTTGGGGTAACATTTTATTTCTTAAAGTGAATTGTGGATCTTTGGTGTGAAGTAATTTGGTTGACTGTGTTTTCCATTGATTTTCTGTTATATAAAGCAAAAGTTATTTATAGCACCACGTTTAGGTATCTACCAATGTAATTCTCATTATCCTACCTGAACAGCAAAATATAAACATTTTAGATACTTACAAAGAACTGAGTTGAGTCTACTGTTGGTGATACTCTGAAGATGATACTGATAATTTGAAGTTTGGTATTGACACAGCAAACGGCACGGTAAACCCTAACTCAAATAGTCGTAGAATAATCAAACGCTGATTCAAACATTTAATCAAATCCCTAATTGAACGAACCCTCAAAAAATAAACACAGGATTACTAATGTAAACAAATTAAATTGGTTTTGAGAAAAAACATTCGATTTTATTTCGATTCGAACGATCTAAATTAGATTACCTCTTAACGGTATTAGGGAACTTTCTCTAGATACTGATGACTAGTATTTTCAGAGAGTTTGCCTTTTAAAAGCCGTTAATACGCACATTAACCGATGAAAAACTTTTCAAATTTTATGGAACGTGCTAAAGGACTACTTTAGGATTTTTGACATCATAAAACTTTGAAACCTACACTTCATTGATTTAAAGATTTATCAGTAATTATTTTACTTCTATAATTGAAAATAAACGTTTAGGTTTAGTATCAGTGTCACCAGTTACCTTGTGCCCGTCAATAATTGCAATTGTCAAAACATTGCGTACGAGTCCCTGAACTTTACCCGAGCTTGGATTATCAATATTGAACGATGAATATATCGAAGATATTATTCTCTTGGATGTAGCTATACAGATTTTACATACTAACTAAAAAAGTTTATAGGTTCTTTGTCAAGGTAAAAAGTTACATGACCCGTTATGTTTAAGGGCACCCCCATATAATAAAAGACAATAAGACACTTATAAGGGGCCTCCCCCTCCCCTGCCTCCAGGAGTGGCCCAGTAAAGGCTTTAGATGATGATGATGTTTTGTTTATGTGTACTAATGTTTTAATAATTTAGTGTGACGTCAATATTGCTGTAGATTCTAGTTATAGTTCTTACTATAGATATTTACCTCATCTTTGCTCAATTTTTTACGTCTATACAATTAATGCAGCAAAAACACCAATCCGGAGATATTATCTTTAGTATTCCTTACACGCTCAACCGACATAATCACTGATATTATATTAGTATTAAGGCCCAAGAACCGGTCTTGCTTGATTGCACTCTGAATTAGTTCGATGCACTTTGTCTTTGACATTTAAACTGGTGAAGTCATTGATGACTTTAGATTCGTTCGAGGCGATGAAAGCGGAAATATGACTATCATTATTGCGATCAGTATCATCAATAACAACTAATGTAGTATCATCGATCTTAAGAGGTTTGGGCAAAACCGGATTACAGATAAGTTATGTAGAGGATGTAGATAGATTTCTAGGTAGTCTGACCTCAATACTAGATAAGATTGTCGAGGATGTGTGCTTGATAAGGTTCGCGGAAATCCTTTTTGTTCTACAAACGCCAATTTTAGAAATCTCTTATTGATTGTACCTCTTTGACAAAAAACTACTCACGTTTAACCTACATTTATAAATTTATTCATCCCATTAACTTATTTAGTAGCAAAATAATGGAATTTTCAAAAATAGAACTTAAGTTTTGTAAAGGGATATATAAAAAAAACTTAAAACCCAAACCAATTAAAGTATTAGATTTAAGCAACAGGCAGAACACAATACACACTTCACCAACAAAAATAAAGCTCAAAATGCATTACGAAAATGGTCCGACCAAAACGGTATAAGGAAGCTGAGGTACATTTATTTTTAAATACAATTACTCTTTACTGTCCTTGAACTTCAATTCGAGGCAAGCAGCTCGATGGAGCAGATCTTCAGCTTACTGCATATTCTGTGGACCACGTTTCACCTAATATGGAAGTCTGTTAAACGGTCAACATGTCCCACATTATCATATACCATGATTATTTTTCTTGGGTTAATGTACTTGGATTCTACTTTCTTTGGTAATGACATTTTGATTTCCTTTCAATTACTGGTCACCAGTGGGGACTTTATGTTTCTCGGCATTATCATTGTCATTACTGTTTATACGTAACTCTCAAGTGGTTTTTCTTAATCTGTCTGTTATTTCTTGTTATTTAAACCTTAAAGTCAGGTTGTGCAAGGGTCACTGTGAGTACTTGCTATCTCTACTATCTTTTGATTACTTATTCAGCTTCTGACTTGCAGGCGGGCCAAACCATTACCGACTCTGGTCATCAGATTGCAAAAACCTTTGTGAGTTCAAAACCTTTCTTCCAAGACATTAACTACAAGAAGCAATAATTTATTTAAATGCTTTCAAGAACTTTCAATAGCAACAGCAAAGCTTTAATTACACGTTCACGAGCCGACGACGAATTTCGCTTCTAATTGACGTCTTACGGTCCTATTTTACGATCGCAATGAAAATATATTAAACGTTTTCACTTCAATACAATCTTGTTGTATTAGCATCTTGAAATAATGACTGCGGAAGTATCAAGAAAGACGCAATGGTTGGTTTGATGTTGTTTGATGCCTTATCGAGTAAGGAAATGCACAATTTAAAAAAATCATAGAAGTTTTTACGCTAAATCTAAAATCAAAGTGGACATAATCACCAAAGTAACAGTAGGTAATCGTCATTCTAAATGGCTGTCTTGAACTTTGCCCCTTTCAGGAAGTCGTGCGAAACTTCCAAATCTAAATTCGGAAGATCTCCTAGATATGCAGATGAAGCTCAATTCTGACGATTTATGAAGAAAGCTGAGCAAAATATGGCGGCGCGACGACTGTTTTTATAGAAAACTTTTTAGTGCCTCCCCTTTAGATGGAAGATAAATTTGCTAAAGACCGCGAAGGAAAGCTGAATTGAAATGTAAATATGATGGAAATTATTAAGTGGAAATTCAATGTAAAGCGAAGACTGATAGGCATCTCGTTCCTTACTAAATTACAGTTTTACTGATTTTGAAAGTTCAGAGATATTTATTCATATCCGATACCCACCTTAATTTTGTTTGTCATACTCAAGACTCATAAATAATATATGCCTTTATATCCATGAAGATAGTTTATAGAATTTGTTTGAGGCAACTTGCCTAATTATGAGTTACTATCATCAAGATTAAGAATCTGGATATTTGCATCAATGATTACGTAGATCATCATCATCATCATCAGCCTATATAGTAGTCCATTGCTGGACATAGGCCTCCTCTAATGAGCGCCATAGCGCCCTGTCTTCAGCTTGCCGCATCCAGCATCTACCAGCACAGCAGTCTTGCGCAAATTATCATCTCACCTGGTCGTAGGGCGTCCTACACTACATTTGCCGAGTCGCGGTCTCCACTCAAGAACACGTTTACCCCAGGGCATCAATATTGTTCGTATCTGGGCTACCCAGTTTTGATTACGTAGATAGTAAATCTGCACAAAAAACCATGCTTTAAACTGGCTTTAAAGCGCAGAAGCTAGAATTTCATAGCATGCCGATGTAACAGCGAACATTACCACAATAGCCTAACGCCATTAGTCAAGTCACTCCAGGGAAGCGGGAATGCATCCAAGGACAACACGGCGAGCCGTCCCGGGGGAAGCAAATATTGGCAGGGTATTAGCTCTGCAACGAGTCACTTGTAGTTTTTTCGTTTGGAAAATGAAACGTCGAAAAAATACTTAAGGTTTTTTCTTACGTCCTTCAGTTACGATAATGCTAAATACGTCAGTCAGGCTCAACAAATTTAAAGTAATAATAATAATGCTGGACAATTCACACAGCATTATCTAACCCCAAGCTAAGCAGAGCTTGTGTTATGGGTAGGTACCAGATAACTGATAAACATATTATGATACAAGATAGACATTTTTTATTATATACATAGAAAACGACCAGAACACCCTGAACAAATGTCTGCAGATCGTACACACATTTGTCCCGAGGCTGGAATCGAACCCGTAACCTCCTGCGTCGCAGGCAGACCTTCGCCCACCGCGCCACACGGTCGTCAAAGATTGAATCAACAAAAAATCACGAGACTACTTAGGCAGATATATATATAGATATATAATGAGTATTACATGAAATGTTGCTGTAAAAGCAAGGTACAGAGGTATAACGCATAAAGTAAAATTTTAGCCATTAACACAAAACACATTTGCTCGTGTTTTAAGACCAACCAGTAAGCGTTAAAATAAGTAATCTTTCGTCCCGTAAAAGCTATTATTAATGGCAGGAACTAAAAACGCTTCTGGGAATACGCGAACGCAAACGCAATGTACCGACCAACAAAAGCCAATTTTTAAAGGTTAGGCACAAAACTCGCTTAAACATAAAATATCTTTAAAAGCACACATTACCCATTCACATGTGAACTAGCAAAAATATGACGACACTAGTGGGGAGTAGAAAACCGAAAATGTAACACCTTTCAGGAAGAATTGACTTCACAACTAATGAGCCATTGAAATTATACATTTGCTAAGAAGCTTGGCCTCTGCACGGGTAATTACCCTGTGCAGAGAGCACACTGACACTTGGAAGCGGTAATATACAAACGAATGATATATAACTACTTTTATTTAGCGCATGTGAGCAATAAATTCAGCATTTATGTCGAAAACGCGACCACTTCGTTGAATGTAAATAAAAAGTTCAATTTAAAACACAAAGTATCGGGATCGCATCTGCTTCCGTTTTCGGACGAGCATAACTCGTATTGATTGGTAGCATCTGGCCGATAGTTGTACGTGCAAAGGATGCATCCTCAAAATATTCAAGTATTTCACGGACCAGACAAGTAGCGCCTTAGGGGACCGCTGTATGTACAACCAACTTTGCCTTCGCAAAGAATGCTCTTGCCTTTCTGTGCTCGCGTTACAAGTTTTGACAGATTCTGTTTGAATACCAAGTCGCCAGTCATACTTTTTATCAATAAAATGTTTCTGAAGTCCAATGCTTGAGTCTTTCAGTCCCACTCATGATTGTTTTAAACAAAGAAGGCCAGTTTTCTTGTAAAATCTATATTGCAAATAGTAAGACTACAGTACAAGTAATGTTTACGAGGACTACATTTGCAGCCAATTAACTAATCCACTCGCAATGTCGTCAATAATACTCGCTTGTGAATAATATTCGCATAACTCACTGTAGGGTATAGCGACGTCCTTCGGAATGTCAGCCGTCACCCATTTGACATTTAGAATAACCCCTTTTAGATTCTTTTTATGTCAGGCGGGACCTTTTATGCACAAGTGAGACTGTTCCGAACGTATTGTTCAAATACAAGTTTTGTCTTTGTAAAGTATGAGTTCGGCTGAAGATCAGATCGGAGTCACCGAAACCCAGAACGACGACCCTCGCCGGTGCCATTACCGCTTCAGCTGTAATTGTTTTGGGAATACATCTCAATTTGAACACTTAGCTCATGCGTGACTATCAGAAAACTATTCAGTATGATACGACGCCGCCACCGCCGGTGCTTTACTGATCAAAAGATAAGCATTAATTGAAATGACGCAACCGATAGTCTACGGAGCTAAGTAGGCTACTTGAGGATTCGCACCACGTCCTCGGCCAGAAGTTAGGTTAAACAAGGACTCTAAAGCGAGAATCTTATTGACTCAACGGTTCGGTTTGGTTTATACCGAGCGTCTATTGACTCTGTAATGTCTCCCATTTCCCGAACACAAGCTTCGGAATAAGAAAAGTTGCCACGGAAATGAAAGAATAGAGGCCTTTTCCAGAACGTGCTAAACTTAATACCTTTGATCTAAGCCGAATGCTGAGATTAACCGAACACAAAAGGAAGGACATCTGTTTATGGGTCCAAATCGAACTACTTTCAAGTTAAATGTGAATTGTACTTACGAGTTATAATTCAATTTTGAGCTGTCGAATCTCCGGGTTTTTGATCTTTGAACCGAATGGTAATTCGCGTCCCTTCTTCATGTAAATTAACATTAGAGAGTGCTATTACTGTTATCAAGTTCTCCCTTGCCGTCATTAGAGTAATTGCTTCGCCCGAAGTTTTGTCATCGTCTTTAGAAGCCTGATGTCATATAAGGTTGGAGAATCAAACATTTTTCTTTTATATCTGTGATTCTTACATCTTTTATCCCATTGTCCGCCGACACTCGTCCTTTCTGAGAACATTCTTTCTATCTTTTGATTGTGAGATAAGGATATATTGAATTTTGAAACATAGGGTTTCCCTTTTTGTATCAGCGGGTTTCGTTTATTTACAGACGAAAAGTGATTTCAGATCTCTGAACCATTCTACCGCGTTATTTATTTTTGGTATAATAATATTATTTGGGTAAAGATATTACAATGGTTTCCTAGATATTGGTACCGTAGGTATAATTCGGAGAGGAAAAGAATGACGCTCCAGTTTTCTCGGCTGGCATAAAGCACTTACTATAATGTATTTATAATTACATTTCTGGTAGTTTGTCGTGACTGTACGAAGTACAGTAGTGTACAGCTAGGTTATGCATAGTGTTATTATTATTCATTGCAATATTGTAACTACCTGTTCTTGTGGCTTATTCAAGTTCCATGGTAGGTTTCAAATGACTATGCATGTTTATAGTTTTTTTTGTCCCTAGATATTCAAAATCTATTTCGCATGTTACGTTGGTAATCATAATCAATATTTATATATAAAGTCTCTACCTAAGTATAAAAAAGTTGTTTTACTTTTTCCAACATCGCAAATCGTCTTCAGTGTAGAAACAGCAATCTTTAAACCAGTTGTCAGTTTCAATAAGCCATCCATGTTTTTATAGACGTACGATAAGGATAGTCATCAAACAGCTGAGCGAAACCGCTATTCCATACAATCCTACGTAATTAAATCCCTTGCTACTGTACCATCCATCGACACAGCATTATCGACCGTATCATCAAACTATAAGGCATATTTTATGTGTATAAGTGGAACTGTGACAAGTTCTCATGCCAGATCTACGCGTTTAGCTCCGTTAGCACAAATATAGTGCGTTGCTGTGAAATTATTCCAAACGATACACGGAAAATTACTGTGTGTTTTTTATTCCCATGGAGCTATTAGTTTAGGTTGGTGGATTGTTCTTTTCTTCTACAGGCCGTAAATAATTGACCATGTAAACAGAAGTAGCGTCACCGCGATTTTTTTCTTATTTCTGTATATCAGTTTTTTTATACCAGCGGTGGATTCACTGTGAATGAAAAATATATTCGTAGAAAAGAATTAATAAAATTGACATGAAGTCATAGCAAAACGAAAAAGAATATTGTTTCACAGCAGCTGGTAGCTACCACGACCGCAAACTCATAAAATTTATATTGTCTAACTGTAAGTAAAAAATACAATAGCAAGGTACCACGGCAACAATATCATACGTTACTCATAAAATCAATGTCTCATAACAAATTGATTTATTTATGTAATGATTTTATATCCATCAAGTCGTTTTTTGCAGTGATATGTCAAAACTACTGCGGATCATCAATGATTCTGAGTAACGCTATTAGATTATCATTCTATGAAGTCATTATAAAGATTCGTTTGTAGGTGTTTTTATCTATGTTCATATGAATCGTATCGTTTGTTGGCTGGACACTTAAGTATTATTGCTTTATGATTTCACAAATGACTAGTTTAATGATCTTGACGATGATTGTGCATACGAGTACGAACTCAAATGCATATAATAGTTCAACTGTAGAAAATGAATGATATATCTGCGTTTATATATAGTTCAAAACCATAAGGCTGTCCATAGATTATATTTTAACAGTAGAAATGTTTGTTATGATTACGATGGTTTGAGAATAAGCGAACGTTTTAAATTATTAGTCACGGCGCTTTGGTCCTTTTTCCTATAATCTTGCGGTTTAACCCCGTAATGTCACAATAAATAAAATAACAAATTGCTCATCCCGGACCTATTTCCTCGTTTTGCCGCTATGCATTCTGCTATTTACTATACGAAACCTTATATTTGTGTTCGTATTACTTGTGGATTAAACCCTAATGTAGGTTTAGTGTTTTACGTCATATATCACTCAATAACATCAATCTTCGCCAGATAAATTGGTCCCGCTATATATAAATGGTTTGCGCGTAGAAATAGTTACACGTGTTCGATTTGATTACATAGTGCACACAGCTACATCACGCAGCATTTGTAGTTTTGGCATGCTTGTTTCCACATGTAGCCGTAATGATTTATAGATATCGCGACATACCGGAATTGAGGAAGTGGCATTTGTCATATTGAGGAAAAATGGAAGAAAGAATTTGTGTTTTAGTCGATTATAATAATAATTAATATACCACTGGTATGCCATACTACCCCCCAGTGGGCGTTATCTCGGAGGTGGATAGCGAGAATAATCGAGACGAATAAATACACATACCATAACTACAGGATATAGTGATATAGTAGGTACTATACTAACAATAACTATAAAATCATCATAAAAAGGCTATATCATAAAAAGAACAGCAAAATACGAATGAAACTTAGTAGGTACATAAGAGTTACGACTAAAATTTTTAGTTTTTAAGTCAGAAACCAATTAACTTTTGGAGGTTTACAAAATCCCAAGTAAAATTCCAAAATCATAAATTATTTCTCTTCGCTTGAATTTTTATCCACTAGCGGAAGAATCGACCGATAATCACACTTAATTGACCAAAGAAAACCTAACGAATGTTTCAATTGTAAAATTATCTCGGTTAGTTTGAAATAGTTTCAATAGCCAACAAACTCCATCGCCCAAGCATTCCCTCTCAACTTTGTCTCAATAAATTACAGTTTTGGCACGAGCCTCATGTAGTATCGACGTGCGATCGTGCTATTTCGCCCTGCCACCGTTCTTTTACCAAGATAAGTAGAAATTGGATCTGGAGAGAATAATGTAGACTTTAAAGGATTTAACGGTGCAGCGATATCTTCTTGGCCATCTTTGTTGGCAGTTCTCCTTGTGTTTTGGTGTTAGGTAGTTTTACGCTCGGTGTGATTGGAATCATATTTTTTGTTTTTATTTTAAAAGCAGGTTATTAAACTTCCCTAATAAATATGTTTGATCAGAAACAGTAAGTGCAAAGTAGAACATTGTCTAGTTTATAATCATTGGCTTACTATTAGTCATTTGCGTTAGTTACGATATCCCCGTTGCATAAACAACACTATTTATTACTTTATAATTACAGACAGCTTATTTGATGCAAATGAAAATTAAAGTATTCGGGTCAATCGGCTACTGGTGTCAAGTCATTTACATGCTGTTGAATTTAATATATGGAACATTATAGGTATGGTGAATTGACTAAAAACTAATATGTCACTTTTAGTTGACCCTTGATATTGAATTTGTGGATATTTCAAACAAATAAAACGCCATTTATACTATAAATGATACGCTAGTACAGTTATTTTTTTAAAAATAATACACAATTCGTAAATAAGACTGTTTTGAAAGTCATTGCCTAAATTTCGCAATGTTTTTTACTCTGAATTCCGGTTAGTTATCAAAATATACCATTCCATCAATAAATTCTTAGTAGGATTCATAGATTTCCACACAGATAAGAAATAGATAACAAGGCGACACACTGTCTATAATAACTGCGCAATATTATCAGCCAATGTTTATCGCGTCAAGTTTTCACTGAACAATTTAGAGACACAAATGAAAGTTTACAAGTACTGTGTTATCGTTTGAAAACTAACAGTATAGTGTAAATCCATAACAGACTACGCAGTTACATCACTGCACGAGCCACTCTTGCGCAGGGTTTATTAATAACGACCACGTGTGAGGTGTATGCGATATTGACAGGCGATGTGCGTTGTGCTAAAGCGGGGCGATTTCACTCTTAAAAAATAAACTATAATGACATATCAAATCACATCGGAACATGGTTAAATAAAACAAGAAAAGACTTCAATTCGATGACATGAAAAACCTACGAAAAAAAATTCTTCCGCTACCAAGTTGAGACTTTAAAGTAACTTCTCAGGATTCTGGGCAAAGGCCAAGAAACTTAAGCACTGGACATCATTTTTGGCTATTTCGTTGGTACGCCATTTTTAATTCAATAAATACAGTCTAAGCTGCACTCGGTTCCATATCTCATCCGCATGCGATAGCAACACATGGACTTGCACGATATTATATTATAAACATAGCATGGTTTATTATATTATGAATATTGAAATACGTATTCATACTCGTATCACGTACTTGTTTGTTTCTAGATGTTCTATGACGTGGCATATTTCCTTATTTAAATATTTTCATTTAAATTAGGAATTCATTTCAAAATCTATATTGCATTTTACTTTCTCTGTAAGATTGTATACTGTATTTTTTATTAACTATCTCTTTTATGCTGAAAATTTAATGTTCACAATTTTTATTGGATTTTTATAGAAAAAGCTCTGTATTGCACATAGAAAACAAGTCATTAATTCATTTGCACTAAACACCTGATATAGTGAGCGTTACTCGTGCCGCAATCGGCAACAGCTACATTGTTATGTGTTTACTAATTGCACACGTGTAGTTCTTTATCTGTTTGTCTTGGCTACTTTTGATATGAGCTGGATAGAGTTAGGGGATTTTCAACAAGTTTTATCAAATTTACGTAGGTTTGAGAATAATCTAATAGGTATTATTAGTATTATAACTAAGCGTAGAAGATCGTTAATGATTATTAAAATGTGAAATATAAAGAAAAAATTACAAACAGACCACATCAGGTGGTCCGTCGCATTCTCATCGTGAGCTGGTTTTGACAGACGCAAAATGAAAGCACCCTTAGCGATTAGCTGTAATTCCCAACATTTCCATCACATACCCTCGTACAAAGATTACGATCACTCAGTAAATGAAACGTAAAAAGCTACTTTAATATTCCGCATTAAACTGGCAAATAGTGGTTCAAGCTATTTCAGCGCTCGTAACGTTGTGTCATGTGACAAATGCACTTTTATAAAACTATTCCGTGTTTCGTGGTTATAAATTAACTGTTGTTTTTGAAGTTGCTTCCTTCTTGCTGGTCCTTTTAAAGCGCTGGAAGTGTATGCAAATGTTTTACAACTGTCGTATTACCTTTTGTTTATTGTTTAGGTGTTTGAATATTTCAAGTTCTGGTTTCATGTAGTTTTCGTGCTTTGGTATCTTTATAAGCTCATTTGACTGAGCTAGCATGCTAGATTCTCATTCTAAATCTTTATTACTTCATAGAAAAGGTGCAAGGTTTATTATTTGTATTTTAAAAGTACATAATATGTATTAGGTATAGATATATGACAAGTATTAATTTTCTTTAATTATTATTATGACAATGATGCAAGGCAGTAGCCATAAAGTCGTCATCCTGATTATTCCTGCTGGTATACCATTAGAAATTAGAAAATTTAATAACTGAAATGCTCGTGACTAACCCTACTGCACCGCACCTATCTCGACAAATTATTGCCCTTACGAAGAACTATTTACAACGTGTGCACGAGAAAGTTTGTGGCTCGTAATATTTCCTTTTTTTAATTGAGTCATATTATAGTATGCTTAGATACTGTTTATAATCGGTCCTTGTTTGCATGTTCCGAAGTAGTAAAGCCATAAGCAGTGTTGAGAATACGACGGGAACCTATTCGGAGTTATGGCAAAATACATAAACATTTTTTGAAAGTAAATTGAAGTGTACCTTTTTAACTTATAGAGTCGTTGGAAATTTATACATTTCCGAGTTTTTTTTATGCAAACAGATCAGTATTCTTCAAAGTTAAGGATTAATAAATAAATATTTGACTCTGAAACAGTGGTCAAATATAATATGTAGTTAGCCTAAAATTTGATATATCAAGTTCCAAGTCTTTGACATCGCTTGGAATAAAGTATTTCGTCCCCCACTTCGAAAAGATTAAGAAGTTACGGAAGACTTTAAGTTTCTTAATTTTGCAGGAAGTTGCGTCGCCATTCTTTATTGAATAAAATTGAAAACTGTTTTCATAAAGGTCTTCGTTACGACAAATTGATAATCACTTTGATAAAAATGTTAGGTATGATACTAACAAATACTTGGAGACAGATCTTTAGTAGTCAAGTGACTTAAAAATAATAAATTATCTGCGGAATAGTTATTATTAACGTCTATTTAGTATATGTAGTCTATTTAGTGGCAGTGGGCTGGCCATATCTCGAGAAGAACCAACAACCGCTGGGGTAAACGTGTTCTTGAGCGGAGACCGCGACTCGGCAAACGTAGTGTAGGACGCCCTCCGACCAGGTGGGATGATGATTTGCGAAAGACTGCTGGCAGATGCTGGATGCGTCAAGCTGAAGACAGGGCGCTATGGCGCTCATTAGGGGAGCCCTATGTCCAACAGTGGACTACTATAGGCTGTTGATGATGATGATTTAGTATATCGACGAGTTCTTAAAACTGACTGTTGAGCAATTCCCATGAATAGGTAACGAGACTATCTAACCCGAAATCGGCTTTCAATGTAATTCAATACACGTAACAATTGGTTTCAATCAAAGTCAGTGTATAATGCAAATACGTAATAATAGGATTATCCTTTGGCCATGATTGACTATCTAGACACTGCAGCGTTGTAAGCCCGGCTCGGAGACCATGGAGGGAGGGATTGAGCGGAGTTACGAGCCGTTTTGCTTGCGAAATGTAGAGGGAACTTGACGATGCACAAAATGTTAGGATAATATACGAAATAATAAAACACTGTTTTTACCGAATTGATCGCGTATATTTTATATTTGTTTATAACCTGACGTTTCGGAGGCTTTTCAGCTTCCATGGTCACAGGCAGACTGAGGTGACATTTGTCTTTACAAGTAATTTGAAATTTACATATCTACCGTCAATTATACAACTTTAATTATAACGTTCCGTGTGTACGCAGTAATCACTAACAGTGTCTCAAATAATATACGACTTTTTTAATAAGAAATCCTGTTAAAGAACTAATAAAACAGTATTGGATATGTTGTTAGTGATATAATAATATAAGAAAGAGTTTTTGTTTGTTCATTTGTTCAGAAACTACTGAACCGATTTGAAAAATTCTCTTACCATTAGAAACCTACATTATCCCTGATGCACATAGGCGAATAGAATATACCTGTGCGAAGCCGGGACGGACCGCTAAGTTAGTGATAAAAATGGTAAGAAATGACAGGGTTAAATATTAATACAAGAGGTATACAAAGGTTGCCTGGAAGAGATCGCTTCTAAGCGATAAGGCCGCCCATTGTGCTTATGATATGTAATGTCTTTTTGTAATGTTCTTTTTCTGGTGTACAATAAAGTGTTTTGTATTGTATTGTATACTTATGCTATGAATTTTTCGGCATCGTATAGTTATACTAGCTAGTTCTAGTATTTTGATTAACTTACTTTTACAACTGTTAGTTTTGCTGTATCGCCTTATGAATATCTTTATTTACTGTTTTATTTTTAGCAGCACCGTCCAACACTCACAATCAAAGTTACACACTTGAAGTATTTGCAGAGAGATAAAGCGACGCAAGGCTGCCAGACAAATGTTAGTTCAAACAATATTTCTCCTACACTCGATGTCGACATCAAATTAAACAACTTTAAGCAGAGAAATCGCTTTTAGTCCAGGGCCGGAGCTTGATAGGTCAATGGGGGGGTATATTGAGACAAATTATGTTTGAAGCACCAGTTCAAATCAAGGATGCAAACGATTCGTAAAACAATTAAATCCAGATGTGTTTTTGGGGTTCCGTACCCAAAGGATAAAACCTGTTACTGCCTGTTACTAAGACTCCGCTGTCCGTCGGTCCGTCTGTCCGTCTGTCACCAGGCTATCTAACTATCACGATTCATGAGATACACTCATGAATCGTGATAGTTAGACAGTTGAAATTTTCACAGATGATGTATTTCTGTTGCCGCTATAACAACAAATACTAAAAACAGAATAAATGTGCGCTTCGTGTGCGAGTCCGACTCGCACTTGGCCGGTTTTATTATTTTGGATTGCAATCAGTGCAAATGTGGACATAACATGATATAATTTCTCGCAATAGTAGATGATCTTATGTTTATATTTTTTACGCTAACCATTGTATCAAATTCTTAAACGCACCTGCTCTAAGGTTGAGATAGAATTTTATTATGTCCTATAATGAAATTACCGCCGCCGCTTTGATTATAATGCTTTTCCGACTCTTATCTCTGTGGTTTCTCCGTTAAGACTACTAATTTTATAATAAAAAAAATTTGCTGCTTTGCTACATAAAAAAAAATTGTTTTACATTCTTTCAAATATTTTTCATAAACTTAATATTAAGTGTAAGTAGTATATGTAGTATAAGTAGCCGTATGGTGCCGGCTTAGAATTTGCACCACCCCAACTCTTCCCGTGGGTGTCGTAAGAGGCGACTAAGGGACATACACCGGGGGTACGGGCAGCAGCGCCTCTTGCAGAATAGATCTACCACCGAACTGCGATCCCCAACCCACATGCCCAGCGTGGAGATTATGGTAATGCCCATAATCCCCACGCTGGGCATGCGGTTTATAAGGAGATAAAAACCAATAAGGCTATTATCAGGCTATGAAGGCTGCTGAGGTAATATTAAGTAAACCAATCCGTGGTTAGGTGTTGATTTTTACAAATTAACTCGTATGTTACCATTACGAAACCTTTTGAATCCAAAGGGCCCTTCGTTTTTGTAAGTGTACAAGAAACCACATCCTCTCTTCACCTATTATAATATGAATCCTCACCTCCAAATTGTAGGTCGCCAGGCCATCTGTCCCAATTCAACCGCATTTTTTTCCACCTCTGCCAAATTTTTTGCGAAACTAAATTCTCACCATATGCTTAGCAGATACGGAAGTACACACTTGTCAATTGTTTTTACACCAATTTTTCCAACTGATCCAACAACAACTGTTCAAATAATAACGAGCCATTACTGGAAATTTTGTTCAATTCTTTAAATTTTAAACACTTACACGTGATAATGGAGAGATTCTCATTGTGTAGAGCGACATATATTTCTATATTAAATCTTTGTTCCATGTTTCATGCTTTGATCGCGTTAGTTTAAAAAAATACATCATAGTTCCTGTTTATCGAATTGTCTTGAAACATTCGGAACAAAAAAGAAAAACAATAGGCGAGTCTACGATAAGATACGTATCTCAAAGAGCAGTATATCATGCACCCTATATTGTATACTCTACCTGTCTCCATCAATTATATTTTTTATCGTAAGTCACTCTAAGTCGCGTCTGGGTTTTGATCGATGTATATTAAATACGTGGATCCTCTTTCTGATGAGGCTCCTAATAAGGCTTGACAGGCTGTAATGGTATTATGTCGACTTTTTAATCGACTACAGATTATGTCCGACGAGAAGTCAAACAAGATTCTCTACAGCGGATTATTTTATAGATAAAACTATGATAGTTTTATTTGTCTTTGTGATAACTTATTTATTACACTGTAACTTTAATATTTATAATATTAAAATTAGTTAAGTAAAAAAAATATATCTATGTTATGACCAGTGATCGGAAATTCGGGAGTTAAAACCATCTTTCTAGGGTAGTACTAATCTAGGGTTAGCATTAAATTTCGTCTAGAAAAAGGATTTTGGCATAAAATCATAAATATAATTAAAAATGGTTTTTTTTTTCCAGAAATATTGACTTTAGTGAAAAACACGTCAAAATAAAAGTTTCTTATATTTCGTCTATAAATAAGATTCCGGTGAAAAATCATTATTTTAGAATATTCTGAAATCCCAGGAATTTACGGGAAAGAATTCCCGAGAAAGATGGTTTTAACTGCTCCATGTTGTGTCGTTCACCTACTTTAGGTAAATAAGCGCCCGAATTTCCGATCACTGGTTATGACTCTTTAAACCATCATCATTCATAGATACTATAACGAAGATATAGTATCTATGAATATATAAGATAGAACCTTCATACCTTAAAAAAGAAGATTGTTAACGCAACAGCAAATAAAACTAAAATTACAAAACAAGCCACTGGAACTGAATTCCAAGCATTTAAAAACAAACTAAAAACTTTCTTGGAACAGACTTCCGAGAAAAAAAGACAATCCGTTCGGCCAATCTCGATAAAAATGTATAAGAGGATTAAGGATTTATTGTGTTAGCTTCCACAAAGGGAATTTCGGTACTTATTTTATTTTGTTACATTTCCGTCTGGTGCGATACGTGATGTGGCATAACTTAGTAATGGTGCTAAGAATAAGAAAGTTAAATGTAATACAGTTATGTTTCTGAGCAGTTATGAAAATGAAACATCGGTCTGTGGTTATCGTTTTGGTATGGTAAAAGTGATATCAATATACGTAATTGACAACTATAACTTATAAATGACTTTATACCTATTCTGAATAATCATCTACTAGACTAGCAGTACCCCGCGGTTTCACCCGCGTTAAATTCGAATTTTACATTTCTAGCTGGATATTCCCGTCAATCTCCCATGGGAATTTGATGTTTTACCAGTACTAAAAGTAGCCTATGTTACTCTCCATCCTTTTAACTCTATACCAAAAATCAAGTCGATTGGTTGCTAAGTTAGGGCGTGAAGGAAGGACAAACAAACACACTTTCGCATTTATAATAGTTAGGATATCAAACAAAACCGTCAATACCATAATCACTCCTATATTTTTTCTCGATAAAATTTTTCCACCAGTTCATATCTCATTGATCTCTGGCAAAGCTGAAGCATTTATTAGTCATGTAAATATCTTGGTTCTTGCGTTTATAGTTATATTATGGCCTTTTCCAATTACAGCGTTTTCTTTAAGGTCAAACAAAAGGTTTAAACGCAGTTTATTGCCACGGAACGGGGAAGAGAATAATGATCAATTATAATGGAAACGAAACGCAAATTTGTATGTTCATCCCTGTATTTTGTATTTACAACGAAGATTACAGGATCAAAAATATAACACCATCAAAGTCGGGCTATGCTATTCTACTGATGGACAAAGAGGTTAATAGCTTTCTATTCTAGTCTTGTTGCTAATTTACATTTTATTGAAATAACATATCTGATACGGACACGGGACCCTAGGTGGGTCCCGCAGCTTGGCCGGCGCGGAAATTAATGTTTTTCATACTAATTTCAGAAAGTTATTGAACCCTAGTACCTAAATTATTAACCTAGGGGTAGTTTTGAAAAAAAACACGTGATTAATTTTTACTTTATAGTTTACTAGCAGCGCCTCGCGGTTTCACCCGCGTAGTTCCCGTTCCCGTAGGAATTCCGGGATAAAAAGTAGCCTATGTCCTATTCCAGACTATAATCTATCTCTGTGCCAAATTTCATTCAGATCCGTTCAGCCGTTCTGGCGTGATAAAGGAACAAACATCCATCCATCCATCCATCCATCTAAACTTTCACGTTTATAATATTAGTGAGATTTATACCGTGTTTTGATTAAATCGAACCAAGGAATAATATTGGTTCATAGAAAATTTAAAAGCCTGAGTCGCCGTCTGATGGGGTCAGAGGTAAATTTTTGAAAACAAGATTATTCTGTTATTTTAGAACCTAAACTAAATACATAACAAACAAACATGCACATAAACTTTAGCATTTATAATATTAGCGGGATATTTTTTCATATTTTCAGCTAAGATGAAGCTCTACGTCACTCACGTAGAGCTTTTTCATACCACAACACAATTAATGGCTTTTACTGTACCCAGTAGTGATTTCGTAAATGGCCCAGAGATGACCCTAAGCAAAACACTTAACACTTATCGCGACGCAGCGATTAGCTGGTAAACATATGATAACATTAAATTAACTGTACTTACACTTCGAGTACGTACGGTGTGTTAGCCCAGGTTGGTTTTTACAATTGTGTATAAAGTTGCAATGTAGATAAAAGCATTTACTTGACGCGATTGCCTTCTTACTAAACTATAACAATAAATTTACGGGAACTTTGTTCATTCCGCAACATACCGTAGCTTTTAACAACTCATCCTTTACGGCCCAGAATTATGACTCTCGCGAGCTGTGCTTTTCATTTAACGAATTTATAATAAAAGCAGCGTTTACTTTCTTACGTATTCTAAACTAAATCTTTTCAATAAATACCCCATTCAGTTTGTTTAGATAAGGACAAGGTCTCAGCACCTATAGTCAATGGAGTAGAAAAGGAATCTTTTAATGTTACATTAACCATTTTATGTAATTTATTTTAGTACTCTGTATTATTTCTACAAAATAAACATGTATAGAAAAAGTAGGCATTCCTGTTAGTGCTTTAAAACAATCAAAGTCTGAAGAATACCAAATATTACATCTTTATCTTCATTGAACAGCAAAATAGAGCATAAATCACGTCATTCAACAAAATTGAAACACTATGCGAGCAAAGTCGGCATTATGTATTCAGTTTAGGCATTTCGTAGCATAACCGAACTTCATTAGGTAAGCTATGAAAGCTTTCTGAAAGAGAATACTAAATCAGTTAGCTGGATATAAGCTTTGTTCTTAGATTTATGCTTTATGAAAACTGAAAGGATTATCGGGTTTCAGGTTACACATAGGTTACAAATCCACACATGAAATGTAGAAGGTAGAATGTTTTCTTAGGAGCCTGGCAGGTATCTCTCCTACAGGGTAGAGACCGCCCTCATTTTCACTCTTTTTGTTTTATTTATTCTTCACAAATTTTAGAAGACCTCAGCTTCGCAGGCCCAAGCTACTTGTGTAGCTTAGAACGGCGGATTAAAAGAAAATGTTTAATTCCACCAAGAATTTCAGAAGACTCCAGCTTTTATTAAATTAGTGTAGAAAAATTCTTTCGGAACGCTTTCAAGCTTTTTTGTTTTATTTTGCAATGTTCAGACGTTGAGGGAACAAAGTAATTAAAAAGTTCCAGGCTATAGTTTTAGAAAGTTTATATTTAATGTACTGTACTAGATGAATATTAGGTATATGATTTGGATATCGCGTGTGTATGAAGATTTTTGTTTCATTTAGACTGAACACTTATTTATCGAAATTAAAAATGAGTGGTACAGTCCATAAATAATGGTTTCATTCACGATTAAAAGCTTTAGATTATCGTATCTAAATCTCAAAATAAACGTGATAGATAGTGACAGATCCCAAAATGTTTTAAGTCTAAAACCATCATTTATTTATCATAAGATAATAATCATCACAATACGGTTCAAAATAGGTTTTTAAGTAATAAACGATTTGTTGTTAACATCAATAAATTCACTTACCTAAACGATCGCTAGTCGCTCTAGCCTCAGGGCGATTTCCTTGTGCTTCCAAAAATAGACGGCATAATGTCTTGTAATCCAGAGGTCACAGTTCAGTCAGATTGTAACCAGCCGTAACGAGTACTAATCTAGGGTTAGCATTAAAATAACACTCGTTTCCTGTTCTGAGTCTTTTAAAGTGACATTATTAAAACGACTCTAAGTAGAGACTTCCTCATTAACTGTTTTGTTATCATCTACGATATACTCACCTCGATTTTAATAGGCCAGTTAATCTCTATTGTGCCTATTTATATCTAGTCCGTTCAATTTGCGTGCTTAATTAACGTTATTTTTTAAATAAGCGGTGTAATCTTTTCGCTCGTACAAAATCTCTACAGGTTTTCGAGGCACTCATTTCGGTGTTATGTTTCCCAATTTGTTTGAGAGGCAACGCCGCTATCGTAAACTTTTATAGACGTTATATCAGGGGTACTCGTGAATCTTAATTATAATAAAATCTGGTTTCAGTGCCTTTATACACATAAAACTTGAGTTTAAATCTTGGATGGAACTATCTCCCCGAGTGTGTACTCAAATTTTCCATCTTCATCTCAAAACTCTTCATGTCGAAACTTCTTTCAAATTAAACTTAATTAGTATACCTCAGTGAAAAGTTTGAAATTTTAATTCAAAAGTTTACAGGAACAAAAAGTTTTAACTAGTCAATTGTCATTATTGTCTACCTTTAATGAAATGAAACAAAGCCTCATTGTTAATCATTGAATTTTCATCAGAACAAATCGAAACAAACCGGAAAGTCGAGTTTTAAAGTTAGCGAACTCAACGGGAGCAAATCCATCCATTTAAAGAACTTGAATTAAATCATCCGAACCTTAGAGTTGAGATGTCCGGGAGCAATTTCCTAACGAACTGTTAAGTTATTAATTTGTTGAATTGAAAAATTCTTACCCAATTTCGTCAAGTTCGATTGTCTTAAAAGTTTTAATTTGCAGGTTTTATTACTTCCGGCAAAGTTTGTGTTACGCCTATCGTAATATCCGCTATACGATCAGCCTGAACTTTTTTATCTCGATTATTTGGAACTGCTTTATTAATAAGACTATCTAAATTAAATGATTAATAAAGAAGTTTAGATAGGATATTCTCTGATGTAGTCAAAAGCGTTACGGCTATAGATCAGCGCGCAAGGCTATAAAACACGACTTAAACACGCAACCGAACCCTTTAGATAAAGAAAATCCCAAAAAATTATGAAGTATAATGAACCAGAGGGAAGTAAGTTAGCATTAAGTATTCGTATTTCCAGAGCTGTCTCTGTCGAGGCAGTTAAAATTTCACTTGGCTAAGCAAAATTTTCTGTCCGTTGCAAGAATCTTCCCCTTTTAGGGAGAGGGAAGCGCTGAGCGAATTCTCGCATAAAATTTACATCGAGCGGTCCATACAAATTACCATTTCACTTCTTACTCTGATTAAATGTTGTAGAAAAAATATTGCTGTCTAAATGGAAGGGAAAATCCTCGGTTTTCGACTCATTAAAATTAATGTTTTGTTTTTCAATGTCGCGGACGCGGTGCTCAATGATTCTTTTGGATATCAGCTTTGATATTTTTTGGCTTGCTGACATTCATTTACTTTTCCTAATTACTGCTATTTTAATTAATTTTCACTGAAAAGTTATAAAGGAGAATTTTATTGACCTGACTGGTAAAGTTGTATACAAAAAGCAAAAAATGTGAAACTTGGCAATGGTCGAAGAGAGTCCCAAAAAGGTGTTTAACATGGTGTCTCTCACAAGAGGGTGAGAAAATAAGCAGAGATATTTGGCAGGCCTTTACAAGCTAATGATCCAGTTGATTGTGGCTAAGTGTCGCTAAAAATGTGCAGATGCTGCCAAGGAAACAGACGCTTTTGTAAAGTGACTATTTTTCCTGGCACTGGATGGTAAGGGGCAATCGGCTTTAAGAACACATTAGTGGTCGATAGTGGCTGTTGGCTTACTTATCTCACTACATCTCTATTAGGTAGTGGTTGCTTTTACATTTTTATATTACCAGCTCGAACTCGAGTGTAGTGACCTGGTCAGTATATTGAAGTAATGTAAAAAAGTAATCCTTTTTACATTACATTACTTTTTACATCCGGATGGTTAATACCATCCGGGCTTATTAAAATCTTTACCACCATTATTCTGTTAAATGAATATTTACGTATGCAACTCGTAATATATCGTCCATAGTAACAAACCTAGCTACAACAAGCCTAGCGAATACGGAATTCATATTTCAAGTTCACACAACACCGACGAGTATTCTAATATCGTCTCTATAACAGAGACGATATTAGAATACTCGTCGGAGCTAAGGCCAGCTGGTTATGCAAGCGACACCTACGCATTGCATAGAGGCGCCGTTTTATTACATGTAAACAAACTTTTTCTCGCGTAAAATCAAACTTCCGATACACTGATCGGAAATTGCCTAGTAATATTGCACCGTGTTCCGTTGGTTTAAAGTCTGAAACTTGTTTTGGTGTTCTTTAGAATCTATCTTAGTAAATGGCGTTGTGTAGTTATAGCACTAATGGATAAGATTGTTACTAATTTAGAATCATTGCTTCATTCGAAAGTAAGAACTCATCTGGATGGATCTAATTACCATTCATAGGATAAACAAATCTTTTCAGATTGTCATATTACCTACCCTCCAATTAGCAACAATACAAACTGCTACTAATGATTTAATCATAAAATTACTGCTCATAAACGGCTTATAAAACATTAATATTTTATTGCCTGCCGGTTATACGATTATATTTTTTATTGTTATGGTCATAAACACTAATATTCTGTGAGTGATTTTCCAACCTTGGTCGCTGCGTGGGTGCACACTTATACAAAGACAGGATTTCGAAATAATTTTCGCAATTGTCGGCTCAAATAATGGTTATTACTCAACTGACAGTTATATTTGATTATATATATTGTATAGATACTATTAATACAATTGCTACATTTTCGTTGATTACATTTGATAGCATCTCCATTAAAATTGTATAAGATAAAACAAAAACAAAACTCGCTAATATAAATCTAAACAAAACTCTGAAATATAAACTTAAATTATTAGCCAGTCCCCCCGATATCCTCAGAAAACAAAATCAATCATAATGTCCAATCAAAATTCGATTTAACGATAAAATCGCCTTTTGGTGCGTTAACTTGGAGAAAAGGCACTCAATACGCAAAAGTTTCCTGCGGGCTGGAGAGGAGAAAGTTAATAAAAATCGCTCCCAGATGACTGGAGCAAACTTCTCTGTGTACAGAACGGAGGGAAGCATTTCAGGGAAGATACTGGATCACTTGTATTTAAATAAACTATATCAAATCTTCGATGTTGGAAAAAACGATACCTAATGCTGGAGATGTTAGACACCATCTAGCCCAGAACTAAACCAGTGCTTGTACTATAACAATGTTATGTAAATGGTAACCAGCCTGAAATACTGTTATAATACCTGCATATAGTTTACACAACAATGTTATCTATACTACAGGAAGATACAAAAGTCATTTGTTTCTTGTTAAACATTAACTAATGAGATTAGCCATAATAATTAAAAATTACTTCATCGTAAGTCTTAAGCTGTAAATAATGAAACGATTTACAATCATTTTATTATTTAATATGAAATTAAAAGCTGTAAAACAAATACAATCACTCAGACAGATACTAACTCAGGCAATTATAGTTGATTAATTTTATAATTAACTAGCAGCGCCTCGCAGTTTCACCCGCGTGGGTCCCGTTCTCTTGAGAATTCCGGGAAAAAATATAGTCTATGTCACTCCCTGAAAAGTAAGCTTTCTATTGGTGAAATAATTTTTTAAATCGGTCCAGTAGTTTCGGAGCCTATTCATTACAAACTAATAAACAAATCTTTTATCTCTTTATAATGTCTATTCCACGGGAACCATTCATTTTACCGGGATAAAAAATATCTTATGTGCTATTCCATACTATAATCTATCTCTGTGCCAAATTTCATCCAGATCCGTTCCGCCGTTCTGGCGTGATTGAGTAACCAACATCCATCCAAACTTTCACATTTATAATATTAGTGAGATATATAAAAATATACCTTTTTTCGCGCGGCTTGGCACACGCTATTCTCATAAAACCCTTCATTCAACCCCCAAGTCATCTTCTAGATATATATTTTTAACGATACATTAGGGGAGGCCTATGTCCAGCAGTGGACTGATATAGGCTGATGATGAATCAAACTTGCCAAGTTTAATTAGGTTCAGGTCAGGTTTTTTGTCCTGAAAAGCTTGTTTTCAATAAGGTTCGTATTTATAAGATTAGTCAGGATTTAAATAATGTTAAAGCATAAGCAATTTCACCAAGTAGTATGGAAGAATGCTTAGTATCTGTCAGTGGTACAGATTATTCTTCACAAGTACGAACGTAATGATCGGTATACAAAAAGCATTAAGCAATTAACAAATACCTAATGCCAACGATCCGTTTGTTTTCCTGCTATCATTTTCAACTTACAGCCCCTAAAAACGGGAAATCATCTCCTATCCAACCCTCTCCGAAACAAGGAAGTGAGAAAGTAATTTGTCAAGTAAATCCTCCGCTGCCTTCGGAATGAAGACGAGTTAGACGGAGACAGACGATACTAATCTGTACTGATTTATGATTAATAGACTAGTTTATTAATATTGTATCTAGGTGGATATTCCAAGTGGAAGTGATAACACGCACATGGCAGTAAATTTAGATAGAGGGGATATGATGAATTAAATGAGAGATGGAATTAATGATAGTGAATGTAAAGGAAATGATGATGCAGGTGAAGCTGACAGCAAAGAAAGATTGATAACTAATAATCATAAACGCAAAATAAACAAGACGCAAAAAAGACCTCAAAGTGAACAAATAGTGATAGATATAAAACATGTGATAAAAACATGACCATTGTTTATTTAGCCCAGTTCGTTTCATACTAGTGCTTTAAAGTTGGTATATAATTTATAAGGTTCAATAATCAAAACTTAGCAAAACGTTTATACAACTAACCCAAAGATATAAAACGAATTATCACAACCGAGAAGCTAAATCCCCAATTGGTAGCAAGTCTTAATAACTCTATCACAAACTTTGTGTAAGCGAAGCCGTGGACGAAAGTTAGTTCGTAAATTGCTTTAGCTTTCGCCCTCCGTTATTAATGCTTCGGATAAGCATAACCGATCAAATAGAAAACTTTGCATCATTAGCGAAATAAGTTCTCGCACGGTGCTTCGGTGCTTAGTTAGACAGAATGGTGATTTTGTACTAGCTTCTGGTTATCATGTAGCTACCGAATGTGTATTGAGTTTAGATAGATGGATATAGCTTAATTTGACAAATGATAACATGTTTTCTGGTTAGTCGTGTTTTAAATCCAAAATATGCATTAGATAGATATTTGGTAGATTTAAGGTTAGGTATAACATGTTATGTTTGGTTATTTTTTAAAGTGGCATAGTAATAATGTTTCAAAGGAATTCTCTATCTTTACGTATAGATGTGGCATTAGAGTAACATAACGAACTTTAGCTTGTATCTCTGCTTATTTTAAACAACTTACCGTTATACGCTTTATGTCGTATATAGCAGCGTTTGAGCTCTCTGTCAGAGGCTTAGATATCTACCTACTTTTTAAACACTTCCTAAATATATACAGAATCAGTAGCATACAAAATTTTAAACGACAACGATCTTATAAATATAATTAGGCTAGCCGACTTTAAGTAAGTCTCTGATTTAATTACAAGAGTGCCCAAGCCGCGATAGAGCGAACGTAAAAATCCCAAGAATCTAAGTAGGTATTCGTTTCCCAACGGTCGTAAATCAAGGACGAAGAGAACTATCTAGTCTAGACGACGATATATATCTGCAACATACCCATAAATATAGTATATATAAAAGAGGAATATAAGGTGTTACTGTTTGAGTGAATATTATATACCTCGGGCTAACTATGGTTGGTTAAACCGGTGATTATCTGATTCCGCAGGAAATGAGTCAAAAATCTAGCGGTTGGAGAAAGATAAACATATCAAAGGTTACAAAAATGGTCTGAGGTTATTAGTGCAAACATAAATACAGATTCGACAAGCAATAATAGAAGAAATAGAACCCCATACGTAACAATAGTAGGGTCAAATTGTTGGTTACACACAATCAAAATAAATGCCAGTAAAGGGAGAGAATAGATAGAAAGAGAGAGAGAGAGCCTGGGCGCAAGTCGCCCCTTCCTGTCAATTACAGTGATTAATGAACCTCTCGAATATTGAAACGTTTATTCGACCAGCGCAAAAGTATTATATTACTTCATAAACTGGCGTAACGCCTCTGCCGTATCAACTTTTAATAAAGTCGGCCCAAAAATTACTCCCTGAACAATACCTATTGGCGAAAATATTAAAAAGTACAGCGCTTTTTACTTTTTTATCGAAACCTTACAGCAAAATTTTCAACAAAGTAATTTCGTTTGGTTTCAACATAAATAGCTTTAGCAGCTCCATTCCTCATCAGTAAAACTAAATAGTATATAGCTAGATAATGACTAGGCAACAATGTTATCAAAGTTCCAAATATCGAAATATTTCAACTTATTAAAATGCCTTTTCAACAACTTGTCCCGGGAGGAATCAACGTTTTGAAAGCAAACCGATGTTCAAAAGTTCGCCTGCAATAAACTAGACCCTGCTTAAAATCGAACATTTTCAACTACGTAGCTACTACTATATTCAATTATGAATCTGTTTTAGGCTGTTGTGAAATCATGAATTGAACTACTCACCCGCTGTGAGTTATATTGGGAGCAAAATCAAATTAATGGCAATTGCTAGTAATGTAGATCGTTGCATAAAGTAGTACATTGTGATGGCTCGCAATAGTTTTTGTAAAAAGAGACATAGCTATGCGTAGTAACGGCCTCCTCCCATGCAGTAGATACAGTTCGTACGAAAGTCGTAAGAAAACGTCTGTTCGTATTCTCGTTTACAAAATTCGCAAAATCCGGTTTCCTAAAATCGAAAGTATAAACAAATGGCCAAAACTGGCGCCTGTTCACAGAATACTTTCCAGTTGGTACCTGCGTGGGCTGATCTTGCATAACCAGTCTCATTATGGTGAATTCGACGATCACCGTCATATTAATTGTGGTTTTATGTGACACCGCGATCCAAGGTTTATTTATGCACGGAGTGGTTGGCGACGTTTGCCCTTCGTTATACTTACGTACAGCCTGGCTTAGAAAAGGTGACTGCAGTGCATGATCGAAAGTTTAACTCATGACGTGGAGATACTTGAGTAACAGAAGTCTATTATGTTCTCCATCTCCTAAGCACATTTTATTATTTTCTGTTTGTCTATTATCCCTTACTTTGCTTATATCCTAAAAGTTTGGAAACATTTGCGGTTAGAGGGTTTATAGGTCCTTGTAAATGATCATGTCTGCCCAGTTCGTTTTCTACTATGCGTTCTGTTTTGCAAACCTGTTCATATATGCAAAGCACTATAATCTACTATAAATAATACTCGATATAATTCGCTAATTTCGTAAGTCAGCTCATAAAAGATCGAATCCACCAAGATAGTTTTTGAGTGCTCAGTCGCTGAGTTTAATTCGGCTTTGTTCATTTCATTACCAAAAAGGTCAAGTTTTGTAGCCGTAACAATGAGGAACCTACGATAAACAGGTAATTTGAGGCACGCGAGTTCTACCATGATTATGATGTTTGAATAATGAAAATGAAATCTGATATTATTTTATTATTCTCCATTATGATGATTTTGTTACAGCCATATTTTATAGTTGAATGCTAAAATTAGAATTAAGCTTTCGTTAATATTTCACCGAATATTATACTTTTGAATGTTTATAATTTTACTGAGTATGTGCTCTAAGCACATCAGTGCAATCTCACTAGATTTAAAATGCATATTTTGTAAACCATGAAATTAAAACCAAATATCTTCTTACTTGAACCAATTAAAAATATGTTCATTTACATAAAAATAACTCAATTCTCGGAGCCAGGCGTGTAATCAAACGGTGGAAATCAAGATGGAGGTAATTGTATACTTGTTATGCTCAAATAAAATAATGATTGTTGTTTGAGTAAATACTTGCATTTTTTGAATGATCTTCATTACTACAATCACGCAATGTGTTAACTGCCTTGTTTGAATCAAGTGGGAACAGAGACATCATTGCAGAGTCATCTTTAGAAACAAGTAAACCTAAATTTCTGGTTAGGAACTTGATTCTCAAAGTGTCTTGGCACGTTTCATTTATCAGATATAGATTTACAGTTTTTAAAGCTAAATCTAATTAAAAGCTAGTAAAGTATTATATTAGCTGTGGTATAAAGCATTCGAAAACTTTGAATACTTAGGGATCCCTTTCATAAACAGGTCAAACAGGTTCGTAAAATAGTGAACATAAAACTTAACAAAATACGCTCCCCAACTATCCAAATCGTAATTCTACTTAGCTCTATAACCATCCATTGAACAGATAACATCTGGACTATACTTTGCGTGATACAAGACGCAGATTCAGTAGCAGTCACTACGGTGTTCTAATTTTGGTAACGATACTCGTGACCCGTGAAAAAACTTACGTAATAAGGTGTTAGTTAGCCATAGAATTGGAGAACATGAGAAGCTAAGAAAATACTTACAGACTACCATTTGAACTGTGGATCTTCAAAATGTGCTATTGAACAATCTGCCATGATCTAAACTGGTGACGAAAGAAGAAAGCTTTTTCAATACTACCATAATATAATTTTAGTGTGTAAAGTAGGAAATATCAATATTCCTACACAAATAATATGCTAGAAAATAATTGCACAAGAAAGTGTAATCTCCAAATTAGAAACATGTGAAATATTAAGTACCTTTATTGCAATAGCTACCGTGTCGTGGTATACCCTATTTAAATTAGTTCATATCTTTCTACGGGTGCGTGAACAATTATTCCCTCGCTATTTAGTTGTCAAGTGAGCGGTTGATGTTTTTAATCCAGTTGTTTAGATACTAGGTCCAGATAAGGTGGCGTATATTACAAGAAACGTGTTATAATTTGGCTGGAAATTGAGAAGTTTTTGTATTCATTTATCATTTCTTTCATTTGTTTTGTAACCTTGATAAGCTTTGTAACTTATATAGTTGTAGAATTGAACATAATAGAAATTTAAAATTACTTTGGAAACAAGTTTGGTATGGTCTTGATTCTAAAGGATATTATACCTGTATTTATACTCTAAAGGTACTACTCTAAAG
This sequence comes from Eupithecia exiguata, assembly GCA_947086465.1. Classification (NCBI taxonomy): domain Eukaryota; kingdom Metazoa; phylum Arthropoda; class Insecta; order Lepidoptera; family Geometridae; genus Eupithecia; species Eupithecia exiguata. The sequence goes on along the minus strand of OX352241.1, from coordinate 2,257,528 downwards.
CTTCTACTCTATGGTGCTCTTAGTAAGTTTTTTTGTACTTGGATCTTTCGAACCTGTCAAGTCTAATAACTTGGAAGTACTCAAGTTACGATCTCCGAAAAAACTCCCAATTTATTAAGTTCTTTTCGTCCACGTATTACAATTTGTGCACGCACTCGACTTTTATTGGTCGTTACACTGATATTGGCTGAGAAGCGTTGCCATGGCAACGGCCGTAATAAGCCTGTAATGCGAGCTTGCAATAATAAACGGGATTTTTTATATTAACAATGTTATTTTTCCTGGAGTCGAGGTCCGTCTTTTGAGGAGAAATATAAATGTTGTATGTTAATATAAATTGCCGTGTAATGTAAAAGTTTTACTCATAAACTTTTACAAATAAAAATGTAAATTCAACTAAAAATATTTTTGTAAACCACTGCACTATGTATTAGTATAACATTAAACGTAAAGTTGATACAACAAGGAAGTCCCAACTGGTTGGAAGCCTAACGATCCTGCAGGCCTTGGCGCACAAGCATAAGTGAAAGTCACCTTCTGTTATATAGTAGTTTATAATTTAACTTAAGTAATGCTAATGAATGATTCTATTTAAAATGTATCTTATCCTATGATTATTTCTATAAAATCATTATTATACATAATTTGACTGTTGAATAAAATAAAAACTGACGTCGACTTCCTTAATTTTACACTGTTTATAAGTTTTGCGGAATAAATACTAATCTCTCGGGATTTTTTTTATGGGACCATTTCGTTCGAGATGTTTTTGTCTAAATCGGTCCATTATTGAAGGAGAAATTGACATAGGTACATAAAAACATACAGCCAAACATAGACATTCATCCTTTTCTTGAAGTTTGTTAAAATATTTAAAATCCAGTTGGATGAAATACTCAAGTTAAATCAAATTTGTCTTTATGATAAAGAAAAATACAATATGGCATGGCGTCTTCAAAAAGATACCTAATTAAAACGTTGTTGACTGAAGTTGACAAAGCTGTTAATTTTCCGATTATCTTTTTGGAAAACGTTTTTGATCTAAAAATAACCAAAATCAATATTATAAAAGTCAAAAAGACCAACCCAATAGATCAACGTACCAATTTCAATGAAACGGTCCCAGATAAATCATACAATACGAACTATTTTTGATACAATAGATCTGACTGGATCTAACGAGCCAAGGTCTTCGAAATATGATCCACAGAGCGTTCACTAATCGTTTCTTCCGCGCTGGTGGGCAGAGTTTCACGTATCACTTGCTAACCGATAGATGGGGGAAATATAGATTTTACAATTTATTGAGCTGAGATCGGATACAATATCTTTTAAGAAATGGTCTTCAAAGTCTCCTTTTATAAACATAGAGTTAAATACCAAAACAAATAATGAACTTTGACTTTAGGAGACGAGATATTAAGTTATTCCAATGAGCGAGGAATTATGTTCAAAAAATCTCATTATAATTATGTAGATAGAAAGTCAAGACGAAACTTTTTTCGCAATCGAGTAGGTTCCAGTATTTTTTTTCACGAGTAAATTTTTCATAAAATTTACGAATGACACCCGGATCAATTTGCAATTCAGAGCATCAGTGATACAAACGTGTTTCGACTGAAACGAATCGCAACGTAAAAATAACAAATGAGTTTGCAAAAGCAATCATAACTTTTGTCCCTGCAGGGCGGGATACCATTACAGCGAGGGCATCGCAGGTCACTTTAGCATTATTCATTAATGTTTGTTTTCGGATTATTCATATTGAGTAACTTGGTTTACAGACTTGCGGTTTGGACATGGATATTGTGTTTCTTTCTTCTTCTCCTTTATACGGCACATAGAAAGATAATATCTTTAATGCACCATCAAAAAACAGGTGGGTAGGTACACTGACTTACGGCTTTCGAGACATTTATCGGTATATGACGTATGTACCTATGTGTGATTGACTTGATAGTGATTTATTGACGCAATAACATTATCGAGATTGAGAGCAACTCATCTTTTCAAAGAATTTTAATATGCATTAAAAACGGAAATAGCACGGCAACATTTCCAAACCGTTTAATGTACACTATATAACCCTTTACTGTAATCGCCTTGAGCGTAATCCACAATTTTACTACCTCTATATATCCACTTCAAGAATTAGTATGTGGTTGTCATTTTTGAAATTTTGAAGAGGCTCCTGCAAAGCAATGCTATTTTTTTTTATAGTAAATCATTATTTATTTGTAAAAAGTCATTGAAAAGATACAATCCGAGCCGTAATTTTATTGGATAACGTGTGTATTCTGATAATAAATTGACTTTTGTATTATTTCTAAGAAATTAGTAGGTAGTTTCCTATTATTGTATCGCTGTTATTGAGTTACCAGTGTCTTTAATCTTATAAATACATAAAAAGCTATAGAAACGAACAGAAGTTAATAAAAAGACCATAAAGATCTTTGGAGCACCTGTATAATATACCAATCAACCTGAAATATCTTCCATATACAAAGGCTAAAAAGGTCTAATGAAACCCTATAATACGCACGAATAATGCTTTATAATAATAAAAGAACAGAGAAAAAGGCGAAAAGCTAACGTACTGTAACCAAGGAAACATTTAAGGAATTTATGAGAGCATCTCACAACACACAGATACTCACATACAAACATATCTCAAGGAAAATCCAGAAGTTCCAGAACACACAGGAAGTAATAAAGGTACAATGTCTAACAATATTTTTTTACGAAGGATATTTTTATGTTCTCGTTGTGCAAAATTTTGAAATATGATTTAATATGAATAATTTTATTACATTCTTTCTTCTTATCGTTCATACCACTCATATTACATGCTTTATACTGATTTTGTAATATGGGAAAATGCAAATAAAGAATTAACAAAAGCTATAAGATGTAAATAAAAGTATACATTATGTAGATTATTCTTATTAATCGGAAACTTAATGCCAACAAGATTTTTATTTTAAAATAATAAAACTAGTAATTTGCGTTTGTATATGCATCGTAAAGCCACATGTTCATATAAGGCAACCTGCTGCCCATCCGTGGGTGTCAAATTATTAATGAACATTATTATGCCGTCAAAGTGAATGTCAGTTTCAAATGAAGGTTTTTGTAGGTAATAGGATTACTTGTTGATTAAAATTTATGAGCCCAATGCCACATGGAGAGTAATTTGTATTTTAAAACGTAATTGGTACCATAATTTAATTTAATTGAAATTGATTCTGATTGCACTATGCTCTCAAGTGCTCAATGTGGCCACTGGCCATAGAGTGCATTGACCAAGAAACTAACCTCGACTTTGGTATATTTTTTCGAATGAGTAGCTATCACTGTAATTTAGAGTAATAGGGGAAGCAAGTAGCCGCCGGGGTGGCAACTTCCCTCGGGCGGGGTGGTCAGCCAACCATGGAATAGACAGCAGATAGAGTAGATATTACAAGGAAGCGACGCAAGCCTTGTGTGAACCGTATTCATGAATCGGTAATCACCATCTTATACACCATAGTGTATCTTAAGCGGGAAATTTTAATATCTAGATCGGATATATTGGAATATATGAATGACGTACTCATGAAAAATATTCGTGGACGAAACGTTGCGACGATAAACTATGAATAATTCACGATATTATCATTTTTTTCATTTGAAATGTGGGTGAAGAATTAAAATTTCGGCCGGTCGTTCAACTTTTCAACAGTAACAATAGGTTTTTTGTTGGTGTTTCTCATGAAATAAAACCGTTAGTGGAAGCAATATTAATAATAATTTAATGTTTGTTTCAGGTGAGTTCCGAGATGAATCATATAAAAAATTCGTAAGTAAATATAAAATAAACATAATAGCTTTCCCTGTGCGTACGCTGATATATTGTGAAAGACGATAAACGAGCGTCGATATTTTGTCGTGTCTAAAAATCTTGTACGTTTTTATCGGGATTCGATTGTATCTTAATATCGGGTTGAATGTCCTCATTATCGTCCTCTGCTGAATAATATGTGGGCCGATTTTCCGCGAGTGATTTTCGTCACAATATTGCGTCGGTTGATCGAAATTCGAATATTTTTTCAGGAAAAATTGCAATAGGAATATGTTAACGTGGAGTCGCGACATCACAAGTGAGTTATCGAACCATAATGTTTGTAAAATGTAGCTAGTACATTTAGCTTTTTGATAGAATCAAAATCAAATCAAAAAATGCGATATAGGGTATTCGTTATTTCCTTACACCAAAATAACTACAAGCATCGGGAACCTGTTGTATAGATATATTTCTAGACCTCGAAGTCGAACCACTTTATCTAGCTGCTCTTCTAGCAATATGTGCAAAGCCAGGAAAAAAAGCTAGTTAAATTAAGTTAATTCTATGCTTGTGCTCGTAAGCGTAACCTCTATTAATGTAAATCAAAGCCACAGGCGTCATCATTACCTACAACAATTAAAATGGTGACAATCGGTTCATTGACCTCAGTATCAGAGTCACGTGATCAAAGTATTCATGCGAATATTATTCGCAGCTGTTTTCTCTAAACCCGCTCAATATTTCTGTTGTGTCTACGCCTAATGTGAGTTTTAGTTTCTCAGAACTATTGAATAGATATTTATGTTTTAATTTGTTTTTGCGGTTAGTCATTTATGTGCTGCGTGGTTCGCAAGAACGCAGGAGCTTTTTCAGAAATTTATAAGGTAGGTAATAATTTATAATAAGCCTAAGTTTCAAAAACACAGTAATAACTTAGTTGTTAAAAAGCTTCAATGATGATATTAAATAATAACATCGCTATAGGTCGGCTGTCCAAAATTAAAACGCAAAATCAGACATGTCTTGTAGTCAGGCGATAATTAGGTGATTAGAAAACGATTAATACCTATACCATTTTTAATTTAAAGCGAAGTGATTTACCTAAAACGACTATCAAATCTAATGACCGTATAATTAAGGCAACAGTTTAGGAGGTTGATATATTATTAGTGGAAGTTCAGGCCTCCTAGAGTGTATTGCCAAATAAAATTCATAAGGACAGACACAAGACGATAACGTCTCCAGCCCGAGTTCGTTCATACAGGGTTATGTTCCCTAACACATTTTCAGAATTAAAATAATAGACAAAATTAAGAAAATCATTCGCTATCTGCTAGTCAAAACGCGAAATTATTTCAAATCAACGAGTATTATTGGAATAAGTGATAGACAGAAATCGCGATAACACGCACTGTGGGTTATCTAGTCAATAATGCCAAATGTAGGTCGCCAATAAGTACTACCTAACCTGAAAGGAAATGCGCGGTCCTCTTTAATTATTGAATTCAAATAAATATGTCGAGTCAATTGTTTGATATAATCTCACTGGTAAAATAAAAATATGTTAACATTAAACAGCAAATTCCCTGGAAATGGTATTAGAGCTTTCGATACCAAAACATCGAAAAAACTGAAGGGTCGAGATTATAAAACGGATTCAAAAATACGAGACTTCAACGGATTTAAATGACGTTAAACCGTGTTTAATCTTCGGTTATCGCCGCGCGCAGCCGTCGATGTACACCGATGGACGGCGTAAGCCCTGTGCCAAATATTGTTTATAGCCTCGCAGCCAACGAGGATCCAACGCTGACGGCCTGCTTTTTTCGTGTAATACCTACCTACACAAATGTAGCTACCAATACGAAAGATAAGGTTTATCCTACGTTGATGCGCGGAAAGCAAATAAAACGCGGATACTTATACCTAAAGAAGTTGCGGAGTTGCTCAATAAAACACTTGATAACACTGTAGTAGCAAAAGTCCACAATACGTCAGTAAAGAATAAAACAAAAAGGAACTCGCAAAAACTAAACTATTTCGAGGCTTGTCCAACTTTGCAACTACGAATCTTGCCAAAACACATTTCGGATCTATGTTGCTGAACTTACTGCGAATTTCCAAAATATCATATTTAACTTTTTCTTTCCACTTCTCACGTTAGCAGCTGCCAAAAACCACATCTTTCTTCCTTAACTTTATTTTCCTGGAGTATTTTTAGAGAATCTATCGCTTCATCCTCACCGACCCTCTTAATATTTACTACATCATTAACCTTTAGATCTATAATAATGCCAGCTAACTGAGTTAATTACCCATCACCGTTCCCATCGAGGCCCTAAAACCGTCATATTTATTAGAAATCACATCTACATCAGAATTAGAAGACCCCCAATTTCGCTTGAGATTGTGTAGCGTAGACGATGTTTAATCCTACGTTATCGGTAAACGCAGTCGCTCGATATATGTCCTACGCCCTGACAATGATAAGTTTCTCAATCCCCCAAAAACGATCACCCATACGGTAAAAGGAATTAGGGTCATTTAGATTTGTGCAAACGCAAAAGTGATTTCGCCCGTCATTATTCGGACGCGATGAATGACATTCTGATCCCCATTTCATGATAAATGTCTCATGTGTGAACTAGTTCGATTATTTTAAGTGCAGGCGATATGGCTTCTCAAAAATACAATTTCTGAAGAAATGGTCTGAACAATCGTGACTGTGGACACGAAACGAAAATTTATTTTCGACAATCGATAAAAGCTTTGGTTACTTACCTGTTTGTTTTAGATGTTTTTAACAAAAGATATATTATAACTTAAGTAGTCCAGAGGGTGGAACATTAATCTTCTCGAGCTCCCAGCTAAATTGTTTCAAGGCAAGACTGACAATCCATTTAGGAGAGTTTTCGCAAAATATAAAAAACAAGTTATTTATTTCTAATGAACTGGAAATAATCGAAAAAAGCGTTGCTATCGAAATGTCAAAAGCTGAACCGATTCAAGTGGTTCGTTCATTCCAATTTCGTCTGGCAGTATTTCAAAAGAGCACTTAACGAATTTTGACATTACACTCAAGGAGAAGTTAAGAATGAGATGGAAATAATACATTACCATTTGTGTTTAGATTAAAGTTCGCTTTGGCAGCTTTTAATAAAGAAACGTTTTTGTATTGAATAAAGTTGAAGTTCCACTTGATTGATGAATACTTCTATTATTTTGAGCGTTTATACGTCTGAATGAGTTTCACAATAAAATCTCTAAGATTGATAGGTACAATCGCGTTTTATTTTGTGTAACAATGCACAATTTCGAATTTCACGACTTTAATTTTATAAGAAGGTACATGAAGCAATTTCGCATGAAATCGATTTATCAATCTAGGTAGGAACTTTAATTTTTCTGAAAAGGTTTAGTTGCGAATCAAGGTCGTGATAGGTACCACTTCCTACGAGAAGTTAGGTACTTCAATGAAGGTATCGAAAACTTTCCTTTTTGTACTTTTACAAAAGCATTTTATCTGATTCCTCAAATACAATCTAAAAATATTTTATGTTTGTGCGTTTATATCAGAAAAGGTTCGTGGGCCATTACTGCGACAGAAGTATTGCTGCTATCATCTCATACGTCTCAGTTTGTTCCGAATACTCGATATATTGGGCACTGACTTCAAAGAGATAAGATTCTCTACATAGTAGAAGGTTTTGAACAACGGTCCATCATCAGATCAGTTTGCTTTCGCAAATAAGTAGGTATTGTAATTTCGGTTTCTGATTATACTGATATCAGAAACCGAAATTAGAATACTTACGTAAGTACCTAATGTTTAATAATAAATTAATATATTAATCTACATAAATAAATACTGTTTCTGTTCGTCGACCGTTGACAATAATGCGATATTTTATATTTATGAATAAAATTGCAAAAAGGTTTTTACTTTTTTTTATTCTTCTTTTTGTTTAGATAAAACTTTTTTTACTCCTCTTTCTGTTTAGTGGTTTTTATTATTTATTCGTGTAGTAAAAATAAGTAAAGCAGTGTTCACTAGTACCGGTTCGTAGACGCATAGACCCGCAAATGTATTTCACCTCCAAGATTGGCATCGGAAGTGAAATGGGCGGATGGGCGTGCAATATATTGCTGTGTATCTCGATCTCCGAAACCCCTATTTGCAGGTATCGAGGTATCGAAGTATTGAGAGGATTTTTTTACCTCTGGCTGTAAGTATCGAATTCAGCACAGGTGTTGTTCGGAGTACTTTTGTAGGTTGTTTTTGTAATGCATATTCGGTTTTTGCGCTGCTGGTTTAATTTGAGCTGAAAGAGTTTTATAGCCCTTGTTTTTATATGCAATAATATTGCATATTTTTTCTTCCTTATTTCATTTTTAGGGTTCCGTACCCAAAGGGTAAAAACGAGACCCTATTACTAAGACTTCGCTGTCCGTCTGTCCATCTGTCCGTCTGTCACCAGTTTTCACAAATGATGTATTTCTATTGCCGTTTTAACAACAAATACTAAAAAAACAGAATAAAACAAATATTTAAGGGGGCTCCCATACAACAAACGTTCTTTTTTTGCCGTTTTTAAAGATAATGGCACGGAATCCTTCGTGCGCGAATCCGACTCGCACTTGGCCGGTTTTACTATAGATAATGGTACGGAACCCTTCGTGCGCAAGTCCGACTCGCACTTGGCCGGTTTTATTTAATGTGAATTTGAGATTTCATCAATAACATGTTTCATAGTTCTAGCGACATATACCTACTTCAGTTTGATAACCTTAGCTTTCATATTATCATTGTAATAGAATTTTACTTCTTTCATTTCCAAAACCATCGGTTATCATTATCAAACATATTTTATCTCATACTCAAACGTTCTCAAAGCTGTATAACAAAAGCGTATTCCTGCCACATAACCTGATTGGACTGACGCTTTGGGGTGATTTCATTTTGCAAAGTAACCCCTTAGAGCCACGACAGTCAGCTGTCGGGGGAGCTATACGAACACTTGCTATATACTCGTAAATTTAAGATATAGCTAAGAACACTATGCGATATTAAATTTTAATGAAATTGTTTACCTTTTGACAGGGAAGCTTTTGGGGTATACTGTTTTGTTTTGTTGTTTTACTTGTTAATGTCTAGTTTTATTGAGAACTGACTTTTTGGTCTTCTGGATTTGTTTGCTGGGATATTAAGTAGGTTTATTAACAAAGAAAATTACCATTCAATAATGGAATAAAATTAAAACTAGTACATATATACAATTGAAACAATTGAGCTAACTGCAGACTGTTGCAAACAATCTACAGGTAGTTCAACTGTTCCATATCAATAGCAGTGAGTAGTATTGCACGCCCATCCGCCCATTTCAGTTTCGATGCCAATCTTGGAGGTGAAATACATATAAGTAGTAATTTTTTAGGGTTCCGTACCCAAAGGGTAAAAACGGGACCCTATTACTAAGACTCCGCTGTCCGTCTGTCACCAGGCTGTATCTCATGAACCGTGATAGTTAGACAGTTGAAATTTTCACAGATGATGTATTTCAGTTGCCGCTATAACAACAAATACAACTAAAAAACACGATAAAGTAAATATTTAAGGGGGCTCCCATACAACAAACGTGATTTTTTTGTTGTTTTTATAGATAATGGTACGGAACCCTTCGTGCGCGAGTCCGACTCGCACTTGGCCGGTTTTATTTGAGTTTTTTAAATATAAACAGCTACAATTTCTGGTTAAATATTTGTTAAAGTTATAAGTTATTTATAAAATCAATTCTGCATCAAAGCTCTCATACCCCTATATAGTAAGTAATTTAGCAAATTATATGCAAAAGTTTTGGCAACAATGTTGTTTTCGATTTCTTGATATGTAAAACCCTCATAAAATGTTTACGATCTACACTACGCTTGATAAAGACAAGGCTGTTGGTTGAACGAACTTTGTTCATTTGTTGTACCTATCAGGTCATCTATAAATACCTACACTTAAACACAATATATAATTTGTACAACTAATTTACACGAACTTATCGTTGACCTTTACGTCTATTTTCACCAATTAGTAAGAAACGGTTATCTGAAGTAGTAGTATTTGTGAGCATGTTAAATTGGTAAATATTAAGCTACACATCTGATCTATGCTCGGAGTCTCTCTGATAGGATTCGCAACGAGTACATCCGACAGAGATCCAAGGTTGTCGACATAGCTCAAAGGATTAGCAAGCTGAAGTGGCAGTGGGCTGGCCATACCGCGAGAAGAACCGTCAACCGCTGGGGTAAACGTGTTCTTGAGTGGAGACCGCGACTCGGCAAACGTAGTGTAGGACGCCCTCCGACCAGGTGGGATGACGATTTGCGAAAAACTGCTGGCAGATGCTGGATGCGGCAAGCTGAAGACAGGGCGCTATGGCGCTCATTAGGGGAGGCCTATGTCCAGTTGTGGACTGATATAGGCTGATGATGATGACATCCGATCTACAATTCTCTTTACATACATACTCTTTACCATTTGAGTACTTACAAGTGGGTAGTTGTAGGTACCTAATACCATCTGCCACAGAACCAACGTTGTGTTCTACATGCAAAGTGATAAGTTTGTAGAGCAATACCCATCGGTGTCTGTTACTATCGTCTGACGACTGATAAAAATGTATATTAGCTTGGGGCTAGATAATGTTGTGTGAAATGTCCAGCATTATTATTTATTTATTTATATATTCATTTCAACACATTTATTTATTTCTATTAGTATTCTTATACTACTTAAATCAAAAGAAACTATTTTCCTGGCAAAACTAAGCGATAACCATAAAACCGGCCAAGTGCGAGTCAGACTCGCGTACGAAGAGTTCCTTACCATTATCTACAAAAACGGCAAAAAAATCACGTTTGTTGTATGGGAGCTCCCTTACATATTTATTTTATTTTGTTTTTTAGTATAGCGGTAACAGAAATACATCATCTGTGAAATTTTCAACTGTCTAACTATCACGGTTCATGAGATACAGCCTGGTGACAGACGGACAGCAAAGTCTTAGTAATAGGGTCCCGTTTTTACCCTTTGGGTACGGAACCCTAAAAACAAATCAGAACTTAAATCGAAAGAAAATAATGTATTATAATTTAAAAAAAACGATAACTTCAAATAACCAAGTTCGTGTTCGAGTGTTTCCCATCAAAACAGTAAGTAGATAAGCAATTCAAAAATTCCTGATAAGTAATGAGAGTATTATCGTCTCAAATCCAATTCACTTAACGTTTCAACATCAATCTACCGCAGGAATCCAGTGGAAGCTTATTACCACAGATAACGTTAAAGTTCTTCCACCACAGAAGAAATAATAGAACCTAAACACGTCTATACATTTCACTCCATCATAAAACAGGATGCTCCTTTGGAATTTAACTCACAGCTGTAAGTCTCATTTTATATCGCAACAGATTCGAAATGACACTTTCTGCTATTACTGACATCGTGAATGAATTCTGATTGTATAACGAAAATGATATAGACGTAATTGAGAAAATAGCGCGACTGAACACCGCAGAAACATGATTGAAGCCAGTTGAACTTTGTAAGATAACTATAGGACATTTTGTTAATAATATTTATGTGGTTGCACTAAGTTTATAAACCTCAAGTCGTTTTAGAGCTCATTGCATGATCAAATTGTTTAAGACTCATTATTATCACTATAAAATAATAAGGGTAATGTAAAAAAGTATCGCATTCGGTCAATTTTGAACTTTTTGGATCAGGCTATGACCAGAAGCATTTTACTTGTTCTGATTCCAGCGCGTATGGTTCCTCCCATCTGCCTCCCCGTAATTGAAACAAGCAGATGTAATAGTATCCAGTTCGTCATGTTCCATCATTCCAACTCCAGTCAAATTATTCACTTCGCAATCCAACCTCCCAGCGAAGCCCGTTCTTGTAATATTAAATTATAGTGGTTCGAGTAAGGAATTTCGAAATTGAAAATTGTGTACAGCTGTTTTGTTACCGCTGCTCGTAATACTTTAAGTATTCGCAGACATAATTTTGTTGGGCACAGATAAAGTTCTTTACGACTTAAAAATGTTGTTGTTTCTGTGAAGTACCTTTTAAGTACAAACTTTGTCTTGTCTTTGATAAGATACTTATGCAACTTTGATTGAGTGACCGTTCCGCGATACTCATTAACTATTTACGTTGTCTGGCTGGTAGGTACTAGGTACACAGCATGAGTAATCAAGGCAATATTATACAGTTTTTAAATGTAAGCCCTATATTGGCCTGGACAGGACTGAAATTCATTTCATATGTCTTTATAAAATTGAGCCCGTAATAACCTACTCTAAAGAAATTGTAGCTGTGCAAATTTAAGTGTCTGAATAAAACTTGGTCGTCTATGCAAAACATGTTGTTCCTTGTTTTATACGATTTCTTTTAGAAATAATACAATAGCGAAGAAAACGCAGAACTGAATTCTGAAAATAAAATCTGAATAGACAATAATAATACTCAGCTAGGCCATTGTTATAAATAACATTCTTTGCTCAAGACATTTCAATATCTGTTTTAAAATTCTATTTTGCCGTAATGGCTCTAAATGCACTGAGAGTTTCCATCGTCTATTGTAGAATAAAACAGGTCCCAAAGTTGTTATAATAGCATTGCCTTTTAAAGTTCAGGATATATGATAGATAAGCTTCTCCCCAGATTCGTGTGAAAACGTTCTGAAATGGGGAAATATGAGGGGCTCACGGTGTCATTGGCTCGCCCGTCGGAGGATTTATCACGACTCTGTCACTTGTGTGGACAAGCAAAATGGCTTCGTGTTATTGTATGACTTGAAGGATAGCCAAATGCAAGCACAAATTGAGGAGCGCCCACGACCGACTAATGCGCTTAATGAAAGTACGTTTTTAAGCGACACTTCGATATACTCATTAAAAGCCGCAAAAAGGCAAAGCTCAAAAAACAACAACGGACCTAAACCATAGATTTAATTTATTCCCTTTCCGCTTTGAGAGTGGACGTCATTTCATTTTGTGTTGAGGCAACACGCTTATGCTTTTATTTCTCTGCTGGGACTCTGAATATTTTTGCTTTTAAGTATTTAGTACAGTTTCCTCCGACCGAGTTTATCCGTAAATTAGTTTGGCTTTCTTTAACAGTTAGTTGTTTGTTTAAAGTTTCAGACAGGTTCTGCGTCTGAGAATGACTTGAGTTGCTTAATGAAAGTGAATTTTCAGTAAAGGTACCATCTCCTGTGGGATATTTTGATATAATTACATTTTGAAAAGTCTTTAATTTGATACGAGAGTGGCGTAATAAAGCGTATTCGCCCGTTGCCTATGCGGCATCAGACGAGATAGCGAGTTTACATCTCGAGTTTGACTTGGTGTCATTGTTTTGTAAGTTACAAGTCTAAGCGACATTTCACAACAGCGCTTCGCTTCAACATTCATGAATAACATTATAGCCTCCCCGGTTTGAATATGAACCTCTGTCCCCGGGTTATGTTTATTGCCTTTTAGGGCTGCTTTTGCCATTACAATATTCGCAACTAAACAATGGAAACGGCAAAAGACGGTAAAAGAACAAACCGAGACGTGCAGAAGCAATAAGCTTCTATTTGAGAGCGTCCCAAAAGGTTTTCTCTTAAAACACGGTCTGTCTCGATTGTGACCGACATGTAAAGCGCCGCATTCAAAAAGAAGGAATAAAATAGAAGCCGAAAGCGAACCAGAAAGTTCCCCGGGAGCGCGAGCCCCGACACAAGTTCTATGGACATTATTTAAGTTGCTCGCAGCAGGCACTATATTAAACGTATCAGAGTCGAGTTTTTAAAGTCAGCACGGCGGGCCGGTCGACCGCGAAACAGCCACAACTTAGAACACTTGGCAACATCCGCCTATTGGAGAAATAAAATGCAGTCAACAGTTGCACAAGTTGCGAGCTCCAATAAAAAGACATTGAGCATGTTGAATTCGCCTTTCTGAATAAACAGCGTTGCTTGGATGACTTTGAAAATTGCCTTTCATTTTAAAGTTTGATTGAAAATCCTTGCATATTTCACCGAGCGAACGGTTTAGGTCCTTTTAACAAATTGGTCGTTCAACTCTGATCTTTTGTGAATTCCGCCGGCCCAGGCCCTTTGGGACAATTTTGACAAATAGTTTGTAGGGGCTAATAAATTTCCATTGAAACCCCGATAACTTCCAACCGTCAGCTGAGTTTGAAATTGGGGCATTTTGGGATGTTACACTTAACTTAATTAAGAGTTGAATTAGTCCCGGCTTAAGTATGATTATAACTTCCTAAGATATTTCTGCGAGTTGTTCTTTAGCTCCATTAACGGCATCGTATTTTGTGTATTTGTGTTTGATTTTGTTCATCTTATATTTTCGCATGCCTTGATACGTATTCAGTATATTGGGGAAAATTATTTCTTTATTCTCTCCATTAAAATCCTTTTAATAAGGTTTTTTCTTTGCAAAGTTTTTTGCATCTCATAAGTTCGTTAACTCTGTTTCAAATTAAAGCAGACGCAGTCGCTCACCTCTGAGTAACATAACCTTACATCAGAATACGCATCCTTAAAAAACACTTTTGCATAAAATTCTGTAAGCAAAATTAATGCAAAGTTATGATTATGACAGACTCTATCTGGTTAATCATAACAATTATACCTTTAATAAGTTCAAGGTTTGACTTGAAAATGTGCATAATCAGTCAGAACTCACGTGTTAATGTATTCTTTTGCATGCCAGTGATCATATCAGCAGTTTTTTCATACACTTTGTATTGTACCCAATTATTACGAGATCCCATCAGTGGCGTGTATGGAAATTGTTTTTTCTTCACCTAATTTACGTTTACAGCCTTGCTGGTGTATAATTCTTGTAAGCTCGCCACTTTCAAACTTAGAGTCGTTTACTTAGTTCAGTTTTATACAACCTGTTTATATGAATAGACTCAAGATATTGAGCGCATGCAAATCCAGTATATAAAGCGTAAACTGGTTTTTAATAGCCGAAGTTTTAGGTATTAGTTTGGAAAATAGATATTTGCTAAAATAATAGCCTTGCTTACGTTCATTAAAATGTAAAACTGGCTGTGCAGAGGCAACTCTCAAGAAATTTCATCTAAAACTTGAAGCGTCGAGGACTCTAGGTGTTATTCCAGAGTCCGCATAAGTTCGAAACTCGGAGATTGCGATTGAAATGTGATTCCATGACTGCAAGCGTTCGCTTTATTTCTGATACTTATCTAGAGCTGATTTTCCTTTTTCACTTTAGTTTTCATACCTTTGCTTGAAGATGAAGACTAGATGAATAGTAAGAATATTGATGAAACATTTTAAAACAATATTCTATTTCCTCACAGTAAAAAAAAACAAACAATTCAAATGATTAAGAATGGAAAGTAATATATATATGGTTGTGATAAATGATACTCCTTCAAATACCCATCAACAATTTAAGCAAACCCACAGACAGGAGCTCATAAATCACGAATTCATAACCACCCTGATTCAAAGCAGGGATCCAAACAGTCGCAACACAGTTGCAGCAGCCAGGTGAGTGCGCTAAAACAAAGTTATTAACGACGGTTGTAACACGATTTGCAATATCATTAAACTGAACTTGGGGAGAAACAGTTTCTTCCGCGGAACTTAAACGCAATTTTACACTGAAGACGTTTTAAGAATTAATGAGGTTAGTTTAGTACCTTCTTCGTCTAAGATAGTATCATGGCTACACACTAGTCGAGCTAATCATAAAAAAAAGATTGAATCACCAGATTTAAAAATTTACATTATTAAGTAAGGGCGAAGCCTTAATTTATTCTCAAAAGCAAACCAAAACATTTGTTACTTCAGCTTTCTCAAAAAGTCATAGCGGTAAAAATGACAGTTCATTTGACGTTTATAAACGTCACCAAGTCACATCGAGCGATAAGATCGGGGAGTCGTGACGAATCAGCTCAAAGTCGGGACTGGAACCACAGACAGCGATGAAGTTACTGCCTTGGGCACTGATAGCTGAGGGTCTGTTACACTATCCGATTTTAGAGATTGATATTGAGAAAGGTAGAAAGGGACACACTATACACAATCAGATATATTCTATGATTTTATGACATTAAATGAAAAGGACACAAAATAGACCGATAGGATAATAAACCGATACGGCATTAGATATTACTTTAGAGCATTACCTTTTCAAAGTCACGAAAAAACTTTTATTTACGATAACCATGTCATATACGTCGAAATTGA
Source organism: Eupithecia exiguata (assembly GCA_947086465.1). Classification (NCBI taxonomy): domain Eukaryota; kingdom Metazoa; phylum Arthropoda; class Insecta; order Lepidoptera; family Geometridae; genus Eupithecia; species Eupithecia exiguata. The sequence continues at coordinate 2,241,418 of OX352241.1, read as the reverse complement.
AAAGAAAGACAGATCATGAATGTAACATTGTGAATGCAAAAATATATTTAGTATTAAATTTAAAAAACCCAACAGTAACAGATCGGACAGACTAAAAAAGCCCTCCAGAGATAGGAATCAGGCCCAGTAATGAGACGAAACAGAATTTTAGAACGTGTTGGAAATATATTTTTCTTCTAAGAAACAAATGGAAGATGGTCTGGTTATGACTGCTAGATCGTGGCCTACGTGCCGTTGAATTTTTATGAGGGAACATATTTGGATATAAGTAAGTATGTATATGTTTTCATGCGTGTTCATAATTGGTCTATTTTTAGGTAAAGATAAGTTCTTATACTTACCTTAAAATAGTTCGTCTCGCTTTGACAATTTCGCATTCGTTAATAATGGGCTGTACGTTAAAAAGAAGTGCGCTAAATACCATTTTAAATTTAATCACACATTTTGGCATTGTTACAACAAAAACAAAGAAAAAATGTTGACGTGGCTTATTAACCGATTTAATCAAGATTTCGTAATTTCTTGAATTGTTTCGTTGAATCATGTAAAATGGAGTTTTTTTACGAATCCTATAAGTACAAAAATTACTCAAGAACACCGTTAGTACTTTTAAATGCTTAAACCAACATCACGAAACAAAAAACAATAAAGCTCCTAGATCAATGCGCGGTGCACTGCACTCATAAACCATACGACTGTGCAGAGCACAGTGCAGCCCACCCCGGAGGTGTCTCTGCTTCTATCTATATTGTTTCATTATCCTATATAACGTAAATAAAGCTGGTCATTCACGCAGTGAACATTGAACTCACCTTAACACTGAGAAAACCAGTAACTAAACAAACTAATAGAATAAAGTATCATGATCTCTACAAAGCTACAAGTCAAGCTTGATGAGCATTGTTTAATAATGCTGTAGATCAAGCTTGACTTGTAGCTACAGGATTTTACCAACAGCTCAAAGTAAAATCCTGGTCAATTATGTTTCTCAAACAAAACTTAAGTGTAGAAGCTCTTAGTTGTGTTGCACTGTACACGAATATAAAATGTACGGACTACACCAACAATGCACCGAAGGAAATTGAATTTCGATACGCTATAAAATTTAAGATGAAAAATTCCAATGCTAAATGACGCAGAAATTGTATACAAATATCTGATCATCATTCACGTTCGCAAAGTGTATTAAAGTTGCTTTGAGTTGTGTTGAGCTGCTGAATTTGAATTTACATCTACCTCGGTATTTTATTACGTGGCTTGTTTAGGAAATTTATGTTAAGATTAAGATTCTATTCAGCTCAATCTAATCGACAGCTTTATTACTCCTATTTACTATATTATAAAAGGTTTTGTAATACTATATTAGAAACGCAATATAAATAAAAACTAAGTTTCTTTATTTTGAAGACGACCGTTACTTCGTAAACAAACAAACCTACATTCAAAAACATAAATTACAAGCTCAAGCCCAGATGTAATCTAACACAACGCGCACTATTTCAAAACATCCATTTTTCAAAGTAGCTCCGAAATAATGAGCTTTTGTCCGTAACTTTTCCCATACACTTTAAGGTCATACATTTGATCCATACAACCGATGGTTTCAATACACATAAAAACATGCTTTAGTAGGCAGCGCGCGTCATACAAACGCACGTGAGCTAGTTACTAATCTATGGTAATACAGATAGGTTAACGGTTTCATTATGCCTACAGCAGCTGTGACTTATTGAGGTAATTTTGGAACTGTTTTGATAAGCGTTGATTGTTTTTTTATATTCTATTGTAATGTGAATAGACATTGGGTACTAAACTAACCCCGAACGTGCATAGATTAGAAAAACTATATTTCCTACCTTTTACGCCTATGCATTAAAGATACATTATTCGGGTATTCTTCTTTGTCAAAATAATTGATTGACATCATTTTTTTGCATATTTTTAAGACATGTTCAACTGAAACCCTTTATGCAGCAAAAATATGCAAATAGCTTAACTGCATCAACTGACTAGACTGCCTTCAAAGACTTCAATTCCTGCACCATCAACACTGCATAATAGGCACAAAATATTCCACAGCCGTAGAGCCTCGCTATCGACTGTCGGTTCTGCGTCAATTTCCTCCTCTATGACAGCCTTCGGAGCTCCAATGGAATACATTATATCCAGGAAATCACGAGTAAGTCCAGTATCCAATTTATCTTCGAAATTCATAAATTCTGCTGTATAATGATATTTTGCATCCGCTGTGCTGATATGTATATTCGGTTTGTCCTTTGGGTCAGTGTATGATTTATTGTGTTAGTCTAGGTTACTACTAACTGAGATAACTGTTTCATTGTATTTCACTTTAGTGTTGCTTGTGTTGAATTGTTTACTTAGCGACCTTATGCTATTGAAATTAATTAATTTTAAAGTTCAATTTTATTAGAAATTAATAAATCCCAAAAATCAATTCAATTTTATTTTTGATGCATAGGTTTAAAGAAATAATATGTAAAGTTAAGTAGCCAACAGACGCAATCAGTTATAGAAATCAGTAGGAATAGTCGGTGCAAAATCTAGTTTCTAGCAACTGGGTCAAGAGAAACCAATGAAAAGGAATATAACATTAAACATGACAATTACTGATTAACTGATTATTAACCACGTACCGGCGATGTGAAACTTTGCGATAAGTTGAACTGGATTATTAATACTTTTACATTTTCTTTCTGAGAAATGCTGATAAGCTACTAAGCATACGTTAAATTTCTAAACTAAGAAAAGAATTAAAGATTTAAAAGGTGTAGGTGACCTATCTATATAATTTCAAAACCTAAGACTGCATTAACGTTTAAAATACTAATGAAATTTTGACTCTTTACGATAGAGTATACCGATTTTTTCTGTACGATCTTTTAAGTGGCAAGGCATTATCTAGCAATAATAGTTTCAAACAACATTAATACATGTTCTCAAATAGTTAACAGTAGAAGACACAAATTACACTGCCTCGGGCTTTAGACGCATGGTCATTATAGCAAGGTCACGATCGCTATCATAGATGTAATATAAAAATAACATACTGGTGTTAGGGACCGGAATGATACCACTTATACAGCTCGCAAAATAATTTTCCAAGTTGCGTTTGAATCACAGTTCCAAGGTCCCGAAAGCTTCTGATATGAAAAAAGTAGTAAGTTAAACCGATTCACAAAAAGCCAACAAAAGCTTAATAAACTCCGTAGGTTCTTAAAGAGTACACATTAAAAAACAATCTCTATATCTATGCAAATTAGTAAATGAAACTATGACCGATATATAAATCAGATAAGATTTTCAAATTTTAATAATCGATATTCTCATGAGAGGGTTAAGTGTAAAGTACCCTACCCAGTTTGTTTTGCTCACGGTACGCCATTCTAATCACGTCCAAGAGTAATCACAGCCAGATTATTTTATTTTTGACACGAATGTGCAATAATACTTTGTTTATTTGAAGCTCGAGTTACAGTGTTAAAATTGACTAACAGGCGAACTTACTGCTAACTATATGCACTTACGTAGATTGGCAAATAGTTTCTATCATAAAAAGATGAAGGACTGAAAAATACAACAGTTTCACACAATGTGAAAAATCTGACTAGGTATTTTATTTATAATTTACCCTATATAAAAATACTAAAGTATTGTTACATGTTGCCTACCTTAACGTTTATTTTGTTGATCGTATATCTTCACTACACAACCAATTTGTTAGTGCTGAGTTTACACAAGATTTAGTTTAAATTGAAGGTTATATAATTTTGATATAAAGCACCCTGTCACAATTCTCGACATGTATTAATGCTTGGGCTTAAAAAATATATAAATAAAACATTGTAAGTTCCGCAAATAATAAAAATATGATGCTCGTGCTTCCTCGATGAATGTAAGTACCTTCATAAAAGTAAATGATAATCAACATCTTCTTAGTGGATCTGCAGAATAACTGGCTGAATCACCAATAGAGTATGAAGTATTAGAAAAAGTGCAATACAATTAAAAACTTAAATAAACAATATTAAATGTACGTAGATACGAGCACCTAAACGTTTAGAAGTCAGGATTATAAATGTAAAGGTTGTTTTTTGCCAAAACGAACGTGATCAAACTCCCTTTCGTAACAATTGGTTTTTTATCATTGTTCTCTCGGTAATCAAAATTTGGAGTCACTTTGAGATCGTGCACATTTAGGGCAAGGTCGCTAAAGAATTGTATAAATCACGTACGGGTTTGCTTCTGTAGTAATACTTAACTTACGTCTTCTCAAATTACTCGTTTAGACCTTTATTTGATCGCGGTAATTTTGTTTGACTTTGAAATCAATAAGGCGTGACTTAAGTTTATTTAAAACGACCTGCAGATCACAAGAGTTAAACATTGAGTTGTTGAGTTTGTCAAACTTATTTTTCAAAATGATACAAAACATTTGACTTTACAGTGTTCTCTGTCAATCATTTTCAAGTTTGATGTTCAATTCAATTTAGTATCCTAATTATATCATAATGACGAAATTAAGTGCTGTTGTAAAGATGTTTGGCTCAAGACAAAACTTATGATTGGGTAGGGCTTAAATTTTGCACGCTAAAAGATCTGGACCTGGAATAACAAATAAGCTTCGGTTTTTATTCAAAAAATTGCGTGCGAAGCCAAAAGCTAGCCAAAATTACTGCACAGTATTATAAATAAAACTTAATATTCTACTTGTATCGTATTCGATGTTAATTATTGTCTGTTCCCTACTCATTTCGAACGATTTATAATTTGAATGAAAACTGAACTCTACTTCAATAAAGTGAACGTGATAGGAACCTAAAATCAAGTATATTTCACGATCTACATCTACATATTACAGAAAACAATGTCTTCTCTACTTAATCACCTACCTACACGAGCTACCTATATAAGAATGGAACAAATCAATCTCGCAAAACAATTCAAATATGCCACCGTAGGTACACACGCGCAAACAAGTGCTCAGTACATAATTTATCGATCCTAAATCATGGACTTGGTAACACTATTGTAACATTAAAACAACAATCCCACACTCTGTTTGGGCATCCCAAATTAGAAGGCAAACATACAAAATGGTTATCGACCTGTACAAATGTATGTTTGTTTGTCATTGAATAGATATTCACAGAGTACATACGTGATAATAATATTTGCCTACAATATACGCTAGAGTACCTACGTACTAATTTGTTAAGTTTACATGAGATAAAAGGTATAAGTAGTATATCAAACGCAGTGAGTGACGAAAAGGCTGGTTGTCATGATGACAATTTCAAGTGCAGTATTTATTTACTAATCAACTATAGAAAAAAGTAAATCAAAATCAGTAGATCGATCAAAAGTATACAAAAAACACAACAATAAAAGATGGCACTGGTGTAAAAAAATTTAGTATAAAAGTTATAATAGTTAATTTGTATAATTTAAATACTTAATCCGTCGTCGCGTCCTATCTACACACACACGGAGTAATTAATGCAAAATAAGACTGTATTATTCACAAAGTCAACATAGATACATTTAGGTTATAGTTTATTTGGATTCAAATCATGTGCACCTATGATAGTTGATTGTAGCAAAAAGAGGTCAAATATATCTTTAGAGGTTAATATAATTAAAACGTTGAGTAGGCTGATTCGCGACTAAATGTGTTTTGTCGCAGCTCTTTCTGTTTATAATTCGGTAGGTATCTAAATTGTTCGCCCGCATAGTAAATCTTTTATTTTGAAGTTAGAACTTGTATAATCTCTAAGAAATTAAATAAGTTCCCAAAAAAAATCGATTTTGACAAGACTCGAAAATTTTTGGAAACTTAGAGATTACCCAGAGTGCAAGAGCTTACGCACTATAATAAAAAAAACCTTAGAACTTGTATAATGTTCGCAATTTATGTTTTATTGTTTTTTGCACACAAAAACATTTTTAATAATATACTCAATAAATATTGTAATAATCTGATCAACATGATACCTTTTTATGAAAGTATAAAATAACCGAGCCGGTGTCAAGCCCCTGGGAAAAGGGTAAAAATATATTTTATTCATAAAAAATCTCAACCCGAGCAGTAAATAAAATGTCGTGAATAAGCCAGATACATCCCGCGACAATCCTTGCTTAGGCCCCATTTATATTCACTTCCTAGCATATTTGACTAGATTTTGTGTAGTGCATATATTTTTTTGTTTAGTAAAGTTTTACGAATTTCGACAATTTTATATTACCTACCTGATAGTACAAAAAATATCACACGACGTGTGTACTTTTTGAGATTTTTTCTATATTAACTTGTATAATTTTAATGTACCTAATTTTGGTAACGTAACATTGATGACTTATTTTACTTTTTTTTTGCCTTGTTTTTTCATATTCTTCTGTGGTGATAATCTCGCAGTCCTACGACAATGTTGATTTATAGAAGCACCGCTATTTTCCAGTTCCCTCGCAGATTTAAATTCACTTCCTTGTTGTCTGTACTTGAATTTTCTGGGCTCGCTGCTTAGCATTATATCGCGTCAGCAGCGAGAGGTATAAATTTAAAATTCGAATATTTTGTCTAGGATTTTCCTATGTCGCTCGAGGAAATTGGCAGAGGTTGAACTAATGCTTTGGCTTTATTTCTAGGCATGATTTACTATCAGTTTTTTCACTTGTACTTGGAATATTATATTTTATCTAACTCATTTCGATTATTTACTTTGCACCTGCGGTAAGAATATATTTTTTAAGGTCTATATGTTTTTTTTTTTTTCATTATTTTGAGTACTTATCAAAAGAAATTAAAATTTATTAGTCAGCCTATATATTTATATACTGACAACTATTCGTTGAAACGTATTCATTAGGACCCCTTTTTCATGCCCATTTTTGGCAGTTGTTAATAATACGATCAAATTCATTTTCATTTCGACAGAACAAAAGAAAGGCAGAAGAGTGAAGACCCATCTGTTAAACAAAAGAAGACACGAATCGAAGCTCGAACCAGATTTTATTGTTCTATTAAAAAGTCTTGCCATTTTCTATAGAACTGTAAGCTTAAATGAAAATGTTGAGCATTTTTATTTCGTGTCTTTGAAAACTTTTGTGAATTACCCCTTGTCTCGTTCTTCGTTGTTACAAAGATATAAAAAAATGGGCTTTAGGTGTTTTTGAAATAGTATGGTGTTATTATTAAAATGTTATATGCAGTTATTAAAGACATAATTTATAAATCAAACGTACTACTTCCTGTTTACAATATCTTATGGCTTAAAATTATAGCCATGTAAATACATACCTCCGGAAATAACCATAAACATATTTAATATCGACTGATTTGTTCGGTAATGTTAAAAAATATACTCTTCCAATTGAATATTAGAATTAATTTTCAAGAAGTTTTAATACTGTACAATAAAATTTAAAATATCTTGTTTGCTCTCGTTGTGAATAGTTATGTCAAAGACCAAATCGAACTCCCAGGCAAAATGTTAATACGGAAATTACTGATGAGGTAAAACTGAATCAGAATATAGGTATAAAAACAGAGCAAACGAAAAACATGCTCACTAAAGAGTACTAATATCGTCTTTTCCATTTATGTGGGTACTTAGAATCGGTTCCATCCGATGCAGACCATAAAAAAATTATTTTATTTGCCAAATCTGACAGGGCCATAAAACCTAAGCCCACCTACTTTTAATTACGAGAGAGCTCAAAATTTTACGACATTCGAGATGAAATTGGAGCCATCGCGTAGCAGCAAAAACAGGTTCAGCATTCTGGTCACAAAGCGGGAGTGATTCCATCGTGGCTCTTTGCTCGATACATCACTTGGGGTTTTCCTTTATGCACTTAGTTCTCAATCGATGTTTCACATTTTTATCCAGCTTCACATTTGATTAGGAACTAGATTTTTTAAATAATATTAATAGATAAACTACCACTACTACTGAGATACCTGTTTCATGTGTGTTGTGTGATATTAGAGAAAAAAGAAATTTAAATTTTTTGCCAAGATTTTAATGTTTTATGAATAAATAGAGATAAAATAGATTGTGTACTTGTACTTGCAAAACAGAGGTGAGAAAAGGGGGCATAGAGAGTGCACCTGTGTTTACGCGCACATTTGTGCACCAAAGGTCCTGCGCACTTGGCTAGTCTCCGGTGATACTGGTGGTCGTGGTCGAAATTCCGCTTGGAAAAGATTACTAGCAAATTCGTGGACATAACTTAACAACCTATTTAATAAAATCTGTTGTTTTTCTAGTAATGAAAAGTAAGTCATGTCACATAAATATTAATAAAAATAATAATGTATATTACATTGTTATATTTTTCTTAAATAATATAATACTTTTACCATGTTTTTAGCATTGGACTCAGGCTGAATGCTGAATGACATGAATATTGGCTTGCATCTCACCCACTTCTAAATAATAGCCTTTTGGGCCTGCTCAAACGTCGTTTGGGTTCACCGCGTTGGGTTACTTTATTATATCTTCAAAACCTTAACAGCAAGAATTGGTGTAAGGTCTTTGTACTCTTTGTATTGCCCAAGAGCTATGCTCACCAGAATAGGCACGTACTCTGCACACGTGTTAAAGATTATGGTGTTTCTCTAACCTTCTATATAAGGCTCGAATGTCCATAAGGCGATTGCCATTGCGCTCGCGTCGCCTGCGTCGGTGCCGGCAGTACAGCTACTCTGTACAAGGGCATCTGCTATATTTCCTGGATATTGAGATTGGCCCTATCGTTCTAACGATCTGAGTCCGTTTTACGGACAATATGCATTTATATTACTTTATTATTGTAATGTATGCAATTTTACTGCTATCCTTTTCTGCATCGCTTCATTTAAATACACACTCGGAGAAATAATGTTTATAGGAGGTAATTATTTTGTATCTAAACTGGACATTTACTCTCCCTTATTTTCAACTTGCGTTTCTGTGACTAGTAGAAAGACAAAATAAACCAATTTTTTCTTAGTTTCAGATTATAAGGTAAGTGTTCAAATCGGTTTTTGCCTGGAATCAAATCTGCAACCTCTTGATTTTACAGCTCTACCTAACCGTAGCGTAGCTCAGAGCAAGCCATACCTAAAATTCACCTGCACTGCCCTATAAGCAACAGTTCTAAAGTTCAGTTCTAGTTCAGATTGCTGCCGTCATATTAAATTGTTTACTGACAAAAGCGAGCTGATTAAAACAAGACCATCTATGTATTTTAACCAAATACGGAAATAAGGTCAGAAACTCACTAGATCGAAGGCTCTGAAGGTTTTCCGGGTTAGCGAAACGTATAACTCTAATTCTGTTCCGGAATTTTGCGAGCCAAGGCCTTAGATTACATGTAGAGGATGATTTATAATGACTTCCTTGAAGGTAAAAATTAAAACCGCTTGGTTTTTTATACAATTTTCATGTTTTTCGTGGTTAATCACTAATCTTAAAATAAAAATGACATTTTAAATAGGTTGGTACCTGATTAATATTATTATGATAAAATCATTTTCATCGATTGGGAGCGCTTTCAGTTCTGAAAAGATAAATAAAAATATGAATTTAAAATATTGTTCGTAATTTATCATTCCCAATATGAATTCTTCGCGTCACTTTGTTTATGAATTATCATTAATATTCGCGAGTTTATTTTGGAGCAAAAATGCCCGTGTCAAAAATAAATAAGAACATTTTGACAACATCCAAAAGTAATAAAAATTAACGTGCGTCCTTTATCATGTTTTAACTCACTTCGTACGTTAATGTGGAGTTAAAACTGTAAATGTATTTTATTGCTTAATTTTTCTTGAGATACTTTATTTTTTATTGCTATTCTCTTTGGTTTTACTTCAAAATTGTCTTTTATCTTGAAAGCTTTACAGCCATTTTTTAATTTGCTAAATCATTTCTGTCTCATTGAATAATTATTTCTTTGGCTAAAAGACGTGGGCAAATATACTAATCGAGACCAAATGGTAAACGTTATACCTGTACGCTTTTAAATCGTTTGTGAAACATCAAAATCTATAACGTAAGAACGACCACACATTTTCTCATCGAATCCTTTCATCTCTTACAAAACAGACCGTTCAATAATTTACGCCTTAAAGTAACAATTGGAAGACTTTGATGAGTTAACTTTGATGTCTTTCTCAATTGAAGGGCTCGCTCAGCTGTGAGTTTTCCTGCGTAGCTTTACGATTTGGCTTTTTGATATTTAAATTTAGACGTAAAACTTTTTTATTATGATGTGTATCTATTTTTATTAAAACTTGCTCGCCAACGTTAGTTTGGTCTAAAACTCATTCTCTTAAGTCATCAAATATGAATTTAGATTTCTTGAGTAATATGATAGTGTGAATGTTAGAAATTAAGAACATAGGTTTATTCGGTAGCAAACAAACACACAAGTCATGCCACATCAAAAGTCTAACAAAAAATGACCTAGCAACCATTCCACAATTAGACCTCGACAAAAAACACATACGGACGTAATCGACTCAGCCGTTGCATTCTAGATCGTGTCCGAATAACAAAAAATACATAGTAATAATAACAACTAACCTGGATATATTACGAGCAAAAAAACCTGCCTACCTGTACTGTTCACCTTGGAGCTGGAGTGGGCGTACCGAACTTGATTTAGTCGCCATCTGACAAACCCTTTTTTTGTCCTGAATGTAAATAAAGAAGAACAAAAAATATAAAGTCGGGTTTTTTCCCCTACTGGGACCGTCGCGTCTGAGTGAAGTTTAGCGAAAGTAGCATTTGAATAATAAAAGGGAATATTCGCTTATGTTCTTACTGCGGCGTTGTTTTTATGTATCTATAAGCCATGGATAGTGTCGTAAAGTTCGGCCATGAGCGAACCGCGCAAATATGCTATCGGCTTCCCCCACACAACACCAAGAGTTTCGAAGGAAAACCGAGCCCGTACCCAGCCCGTCCACGCTTCCTACATCACTCGATAATGACTTCCTGCGTCCTTAAACATCCTCGTCAGTCAATGTTTTATAACATTCGATCAAGACGCGGAAACGTTTACTGCACCAGTAACTATTTTATTACTTACCCTTGTTTGTAGGTATACAACGTATGAAAATTAGGGCACGCTTAGCGCAAGCCGTATCATCAGTACACATTCTACTTGGATATCGGAAATTTTCCACTGTTTGAGCTGTGGAACTACTAGTTTCATATTTCGAGCAACCGTAATAATAATAATTCCTATGATAACAATATCATTAATAGTAAGGACACAGAGTTAATGGTACGTCGTCGCGCATACTGATCGCCGCTCCGCGCGCGGACATGCCTGAAATAATAATCACACGTCGACAATTAAGCAGATAGCGCCGATTTCCAACCTCAAACTTAAACCTTATAATTAGGCGCTGATCGGCTGTAACCATTCCAAGCCCAAATTCAATCTACCCTGACAAATTAATAACCAAGTCTTTATTTTGTTACAGACTAAGAAGAACAACCCAAACCACATCAAAAGGCCCATGAACGCGTTTATGGTCTGGTCACAGATAGAGCGCAGGAAAATATGTGAGCAGACACCGGACATGCACAACGCGGAGATCTCCAAGAACCTCGGCCGCGTATGGAAGACGCTCAACGACGAAGAGCGCCAGCCCTTCATCGACGAGGCAGAGCGCTTGAGGCAGCTGCACATGCGGGAGTACCCTGACTACAAGTACAGGCCTCGCAAGAAGACGACCAAACCTGACAGAAGCGGGCCCAGGTCAGGCTCTGTACAGAAGCCTAAACGCAAACAGCGCGCCGATTCCAACAACAACAGAGGAGTCGCCAGGCGAAGGAGAACCGTCTCCAGCATAGCGAGCGTGCCGGTTGAGACCCCCGCACCGCCCCCGCTGCCCGCCTCCCCCGCCGGTTCCCCCGACTCCCCTGAGTCGGCCTGCTTCTACGAGGATCACAACAGCCGGTCGCAGGTGACGACGGACCTCACGGACCTGTACTCCATCCACCCGCTGGATCTCCTCTCACTTCCCGCAGACTGCGAGGTGGACCTCGAGGCGCTGACGACGGACATCGACTCGTTCGAGAGCGCGTCTTCATCCTCGGGCTCATACTTCGAGTTCTCGTGCACGCCGGACGTGTCGGATATGTTGAGCGAGATCGGCGTGGCCGGCGACTGCTTCGACCACACGTTCTATAACCTGACGTCGTCGTAAGCGACGCGTCTCGGCCGCGGCCGGTTCCCTGATCTCATGCAGTCGGCCACTGGGCTGCCGACGGAGGCCGACGACGCGGCGACCGCTCGCCGCCCCGCCTAGAGAGTGCCTATCCAAACCGACGCGTCGACTTTTGGATTCAATGTACAAAGTTATTATTAAGAATCGAGGGTAGCAACCGCCGCCGGTCTGTCCGGTAGCATTCTATTCGGTTCCATTTTGTTAGTTTAGAAGGACCGTCGCTGCGCTTCGGCGTAGCGCACCGGGTTTTAAACTAGGCTGTGAGTTGGTTATCGTTTCGTCTCGTTGCTTTCGTTGTTTTTTGATTTAATTTATATTGGGATGGTTTTGAAAGGCACCTCTCGTTCTCAGTAACAATCCGTCTAGTATCCGTCGCCGTGCCGGGTCGCAGGGCGCTCGCGCTCGCTTCGCGTTGTCGCGTCCCCATTCTCGTGTACAGACACGACTTGGCTTCTAGTTTTACGAATAATTTCGCAACTACTGTCACACTCTTTAGTTTATTGTATTAACATTCGTACTGTAAGGCATATTGAACATTTTTTTACTGTATTGATAAGACTAGGTTATAGTCGTTTGCGTTTAACTGTACGTAAGTTCACTTTATACTTTAATGCACGTGTAGGTGATAGTGCGTTGTGTTTATTGGAAGATGTACTTTCAGAGTGTCGGAGTGCATTGACAAAGTGTGTCGTGAGCCTGGCGACCAGCTAAAGGATGTAAGCTGCGCGTATTTACGATTGCCTTTCACTTCTGTCCTCAAACTTTCTTCCGCTATACGCGTACCTTATTCCTTTTCATTTGCTGGCGCTAAGGGCTCACCGGTTAACAGTCGGTCTTGATGTATGTAGGATTGTAGGGTAAGATAAACATTGTTCAATGTTATGGTATGAATATAATGTATAGATGGCACCTATGGTTGGTTACGAAGGGGCACTTCAACGTTCTTGTTTCATTACTTTGGCTACAGAAATGTCTATAGAAAAATACATATCAGCAAAGGGAATGTATTCGCGGGATAGTGGAAGCATCGTCGGACCGTGCGCACGCGGTTGACAGTTGTCTGGTTTAAACTCAATGTTTTGCTATTTTAAACTCTGTGATTTACTTTACGGATTTTCTAAATTTTAAGGTTCTAGTGGAGACTGATATCGCATAGATTAGTTTTAGCAACGCTAGCTTCTCTAACTTCTTAGTTATCTGGGCATACAATTTTTATATCGTAAATTTCAACGAGTGATACCTATTTTTGATAATCAGTGTCATTGTGGCATTTAGGTTGGCACATTTTTGACTTAGCCGTTGCTGACTAGTAGTTTCGACGATTTTTGACAAAAAATACAATCTCATACAAAAATTGTCTACGTAATTTATAAATCTTGAATTCCACAATTTGCTAAAGTAAAAAACTATAAACGAAAACTATGGTCCTGGTAAAAATCTGTCAATTCAGTGGAAATGGTGTCAGTTAGTTAAGAGATCTCGTAAGTATCTTCTAAAATGATTCTTCAAAATTACTATAACGATGTAATCTGTGTCCCTAGTTTTAAGGTAGAAGGTGCGTTGTGTTCTATATTATAAGAAACAAAATGCTTTACCTATATTATATTCTTATAATTATATATGTATAAAACTTAAAGACAAACATGTATAATCTTAGAGTGTCTACTAAATTGAAAAAAAAATAATGCATAAAACTTACCGTAAATCGTATTTTATCTTAAAATGTTAAAAATAACTGTCTTGTGTGTAGTAGGCGATGTATCTTAAATCTAAACAAAGTATAAAAATAAATTTGTGCCTATAATTAATATTGAACTCTTTAATTCTTGTCTATGTATTAGTAAAGCTCAAGAGTACTTATAAGCGGTTAGTTTAGATGCTGATTAAGATAAAGGTAACCTACCTATAATAAATCTAAAGTGTAAGCATAAGCGTACATTTGACACCAGGTCCTGCATTTTAATCATGTTGCTTAATTTAAATATGAATGATATCTAATGATATAATATAAACTTTAACTGCATTAAGAACATTGTAGTGTCTTCTTTCTAATAATTTAGAAATTAGGAACACAAAGTTTAATCAATATCATTAGGTTTACTTCTATTTACCTACACATGTTTGTAAATTAAAATTAATATTCATTGAGTCACGTATACGTATATATATATTAAAAAAATCATTGGCAGACAGTAATCCAGTGTATTTCAATTTGATTAACTTAAAAACACATTGATCAAAATATGAAACTTAATCAACGACTAAAAGCAATACGAATGGTAGTGGAACCAAAGCTCAAATTAGTATAACTCAGCTTCAAAATGAATTATAAAAAATTTCTAATTATGCTAGCAATGAATTATAAATATACTCGTAGCTAACCTCAAAAAGATACACAACATCGAATTTAAATGTTGTTATAGCAATGCTTCTTGTGGTTCATCGATAATTGGAATTATCAGGGTTAAAAGTTTTGTTCAAAATTTGTAGTCATCAATAAGGTACCCTATGCTTCGGTAATAGACCATGGTCAAGTAGAGTTCTACATTCTCCTTTGCTTACATAGGCTTTCTTCTTCCTTTGTCTGAACATTTATTAGAGCCTTTCAAGGTCTGTATGTTGTTAAAATAAGTATTGGAAAAATGTTTATAATAAGAAAGTCAAAATAAAGCACACTGTGAGAAAAGTTAGAAGATATTATTAAACGTCTCAAAAATATATCATAGACGTCGTAGAATCTAGTTGTTGTAGTTTTACGTGTTTATCGAGTAAGTATAATATAATTTATCGTATAATGAATATTAAAGTAGTATTATTTTTCATATATATATGGGTCGCAATGAAGCTTATAAAATCGCTTGTGACTGGTAGATGATTCATCATAATATTTGTAAAAGCCGATTACTATTCTTGTATATTGTAAAACGTCTTTTTATAATATAAGTTGTATAAAAGCGAATCATAAAAATGTTAGTGATTTATTCACAGAACTGAAAGTTGTGTCGTTACATTGTTTGAATAAAAAACTTAATTATGTCTGTGTATATACGATATGTATCTTTCTTGTTAATTTATTTAATAAGCGAAATATTAGGCTTCTGACTTTACTGTCTTGAGATACAACGAAATAGGCCCTTCTCTTCAGCACATATTATATATACAATAATAATATTAATTGATTAACTAATTGGTGTCTATTGTAATTATTAACCCATATAATTATAATATCTGTGGAACTGTAGTTGGTCATTATACGTTGACGTAGTTGTGTCATGTATTGGTAATATTAATGTTGAATAATAACGAAAACTTCGCACAATTTGATTCGATAACTAACTTAGCGGTAATATTAATATTGTTAATGAGTAAGAGAATAATGTTAGTTTTGATTTTAGTTGAATGTTTAATCTTCTCGTAACACTATTCTTATTATTTTTTGTACAGAACAGTCGGAAAATTAAATTTCTTAAAAAATCTTTACTCTGTCAATCACATGTTATTATGATCGTTGGTTTTATATAAATAATAATATTATTGCTCATTTTTACGTTATTCTAATATTTTTTAAGCATTCTGATCAAAATTAGGAACAAAAGTTAAATAATAATGGTCCAGTACTTTGTCGATAATATTAAGATATACCTTTTAGTAGAAGCATAATGTACCTACGCAACTAATAGGCTTACATTTCCTAAAATAAAAAATGCCAAACGTAAAAGCTCTGAGCATGGCTTTAAGATTAAATTTGACTGATGACATTCAGGTTGCTTCATCTTTGCTATGCCATTGAACATTGTAAATATCTCGTTGGGACCCATGGGCCACATTGTTTTAGAAACTCGAATGATGTTCACACAAGCCTTGTGCTCCGAACCAATCTAGTCTTTCAGAAACATTCGGACAATGCCTTTGTGATCGCTTTACCTTAGTTTCCATTTTGCTTTGATTCACAACATCTGTGGCCTTCGAAATATCTTCGATACCTGAGTTAAGTGTTTTTCTTTCAATATAATATACCAAAAATATGAAGCTATGGACACCGTTACCGATGGATCTCTTTTTTAAGTAGCACTAAACAGCTTCAAAATTAAAAGTTTACCAAATAATGAAACGTCGTTTTCAGTGTTGTAATTGGTTCAAAAGTTGTATATATTAGACATGAATCGACAAATTGATGATTGTGAATTGAATTGGAAGTTGAAATGTTTTGTCCAGCAATAGATGCGATTTTATTGAAGACCATCACTTAATTGTTGCCCTCTCCTGCGTAAAAAATGAAAAAACGTATTTGGGAGATAAAGGGTTAAAATAAGCGAAGTTCTTGAACATGGTCGCTAGTTTTTTTTAACCTGTATACAATTAGTTAGTGTTCGAGGTTTGTCTTGGTTTTTGAACCATTATTTTATTTCTCCTCGTCCGTTGTATAAATTATTTACGTATGTTTTAGGATACCATAATATACATTAAATGTATGTAGTCTTTTAATTGTTAAGTATAAATTAACAGTACTGTAGTTATTAAATAAAAAGTAAATGTGTACATTTTATAACGTAATTTGTTTCAAAAATATATATATATTATTATTATGGTAAAAATAAAATCATCCAGTTTTTAAAAAATAAACCAGATTTTTATTGCTATACCTACCTGTCCTAGTCATCTCCAAAGTACAATACAGAGGGCAGAAAAGGTATGAAACAAAAATAGGATTAGGTTTGAAAACTTAATTATTTAAAATATCTCCCTCAGGGTAACTATATAAAATAATGATAAATGTTAGGTATATATAATATACAAGTAATAACAAGGCAAGTAATAACAAGGTATGTCCAGTATTGGACTGATATAGGCTGATGATGATGATGATGATGAACAAAGCCCATCACACGAACAGTATCATAGTTAGGCACGAAGGTGGTCGAGAAACCCTCGCAATATTGACAAAGTAGGTAAAGTACCTATCCTAGAACACCTGATAAGAGCCGGTGAGATAAGGCTACCCTGCAGAAGCCCAGTTTCATATAATTAAGTCAAATTCAGGCTTACCTTCCTACGTCCATATTTATACCACGTCCGGACCACAGCTCAGGAGAGAAAATGATAGTGTTTTGATTAAAACAAGAGTGAAACTAGTTTGAGCTTTATTATCATCATCATCATTTAAACCGGCAGTATCTACCCACTCCTGGTCCTCCTTTCTCTTTTTGTGGGCCTTCCCTGTCCTGTGTTTCTTGCATCCAAGCATGCCCTGCGTCCTTTCTGAACCTAACAATATTTTGATTAAAAAGATATAGATTTTCGATGATAGGTTAGCATGATAGATTGATGTTCACATTTGTTTTGATATGACACAAGTAAAAACACATGTATCTTTACTACTAGTAGTAGTTTCGGAGCAACAGAGACAGAATGAGTAATTTCCTGATTAGAAGAGTTTAATTTAGAGTTTAATTTAGAGCATAACTGATCCTCGCCCTTTTCTCTTATATATTACGGTTGTTCAAACTTAAGTTTCTTAGCCTTTTGGTTGTACTTATAATTGATATCAAGTTGTAGGTTTGACCCAGCCATAACATCACCAGCTGTGTCCGAACGCATATCAGATCGCCTATGTATATTCATGAACTATGTCTAGCGAAACCGCCCCAAACAAGAACATCCAAATTAATTTGGGCGGGACTATTCAACATTCAGTGGCAACCCTGAAATGCATTACTGAATTAATAAGTTTGCGGTGAATGGGACAGATTAATGTGGTGTAAGTGTTGGGAGTTGGAACCACAGAGGTGCGTACCACTCATTCAACTAAAATGGTTTTTGCAAACGCATGTTCATCATCATTCGTGATGCGATTCCATCGATTCCATGAATTCGCATGAATTTATGGAATCGGGGAGGAACTGAGGAGATGTGCGCACTGACCTGTCTCTCGGTCTGATGCAGCTGCGGTGCAGTTCCCTTCTTCTTCAGCACACACGACATGGCTGGTAGTAGGTGAGCCCATAAGCGTCATGTCCTTAAAGAATGCCAGAATTTGATGTTAAAACGATTATGTCTGTAAATTAGCATCAGATTAGGTATTGACCAAAAGTACACCAGGAATTTACAGTTATCTTATCGAAAAACTCTCCAGTCGCGCTGTTATTCTGACCAGCAAACAGCATCCAGCTCTGGACCAAACAAATTGAAATCAGTTTCCTGCGATGCCTCATCACGTACGGCCCGACCACCGCCGGAATCATAATAAGCACTTGTTATTCCGGGTTCGATTCTCGGTTCTTATCTGTTGCAGCGCTAAATATTTTTGCTGGTGTATATTAATTGAAGGATTCTGTTTGGTTTGGTTGATATGATTTATTTATAAGCTCGGAGTATATGCCTAGTAGGCTCAACCCTACTGCTGATAAGTGTACCTATATCAAAGCTAATCAAAAAATTATCCTGTTGTTAAGCTGAGTGGAAATTGTTAAAGATTGTTTAATTTTGCACACCGCATTAGAAATACGCCTCAGTAAATAATTTATCCACTCGTGAACAGTGTCCTAGAAAGTGCCTACCCAAGCCGAGCATCGAAGCAATCTTATCAGTCGTCGGTCAGTCTGGCGCGATTAGCAAGCAAATCACCTGATCTGATAACGCACCCTTAACATAGCCAATAAAAGAAAGTAGCCACTTGAAAGATAAAGTGGTGACTGGTAAGTATTTTCTTGAATACTAAGTCACATTTTGTGTTACTTATATCATTTTAGAGTTATATTGTGTATACGGCTAAACGCCTGTTTTTGATCGAAAGTTATCATCATCAATTTTCCGTTTTTTTAGATTGAATAAATAAATATATTAACAAGGAAAATTACAATCAAATTATAGAAAAAAGTCGAACTAGTATTTACAATTGAAACAGTTGAGCTAACTGCAGACTGTGGCAAACTCAATCAAAACCTAAATCGACAGATCATCATCATCATCAGCCTATATTAGTCCACTGCTGGACATAGGTCTTAATTCTTCTTAAGGTTTTAAAGTTCTTTTTCTTTTCAGAGTAGGCCAGCTGAACCATTTGAAATGTATACGATAGTGTTAGAACAGTACTCATAGTTAATTATTAATACTATTATTACACTATTATTATACTATTATTACTATTATTATACTATTATTATTTATCGCGTTTATTTACCTATTTTTCCCGACGTTTCGACAGGTTAACACACTGTTGTGGTCACGGGATGACTACTGAGTACTCATAGTTACCTGCTATCACACATCGAACCTCAAAATTTAAGTGACATAAATAAATGCTGCTGGACAATTCACACAGCATTATCTAGCCCCAAGTTAAGCAGAGCTTGCGTTATGGGTACTAGATAACTGATATACATAGTATTATACAATACTTACATAGATAGATATTTTTTATTATACATAGAAAACGATCAGAACACCCTGAACAAATGTCTGCAGATCGTACACAAATTTGTCCCGAGGCGGAAATCGAACCCGCAACCTCCTGCGTCGCTGGCAGACCTTCGCCCACCGGGCCACATCGCCATCGGTAGTCACGTACAATTTAAAGCACAAAAAATAAATTAACACTTCATTTCTTTCTTTTAATAATTTATTCAGTTATGTAGTTTAAAATATGAATTGTGTATGAGTTAATTTTTTAAGCTGACAGAAATAAACGTTTTATTTGATTAGTAGGTAACTACATCGAACCGGCACCCTCCTGGATCCCAGCCGCTTGTCTACAGCACTACGAAGGTCGCCGATCGAGGATACATTAGTAACGTATGACTTTGAGTACCTTCGATGCGATGCTTCTCTTCCGGGTAACTTCCTCTTCCTTTTCCTTTCCGAAAATTATGTTCTTTTGTGTTTTCGTATAAATTGTGTTGATTACTTCCTACTGATATTTTCTTTAAATTTCACAAGTTATGCTGCGTCTCTGCATACAATATACTTGCACTTAATATTGGATTATTTTATCCAGCGTCTTGGGCACACTTCCAACTGGTATCGATATGGATCAGTTGAGCTACCTGTAGATTGTTTGCAACAGTCTGCAGTTGGCTCAATTGTTACAATTGTAAATACTAGTTTTATTTAAGTTCCATTATTCGATTGTAATTTTCTTTTTTATGTAACTATAACTGAATTAATCCGGAATGTTAATTAAATAGTGACCTCCAAAACTTGAGTTAGTTTAAGATTTATTACAAAAAAGGACATGGCTTGTTGCCACATTTCTTTGATATAAAAATACACGTGTATCATTGCATGCATAATCGCATGTATGCTAGTACCTCTAAGCTCCCATACAAACGTACTATTCGATTCATTTGGAAACTCCGTCCACGATTTTCATGAAATTTTGCATACATAATCGGATAAAAAATAGCTATGTTTGTATCTTTTTAGTTTTTCTAAATAGGTACCTAATCATCATTAAATTAGAGCGAACGTAATAAAATCGCTTGAATATGGATAAAAATGAATTTTCGCTCTCACTTTATGATGATTATGTATTTTGAAAAACAATAACGATACAAGCATAGCTATTGCTTATCCGATTATGTATGCAAAATTTCATAAAAATCGGGGACCGAGTTTCCAAATGAATCGAATAGTACGTTTGTATGGGAGCTTAGTGAGAACGTAGTGTAGGACGCCCTCCGACAAGGTGGGATGACGATTTGCGAAAGACTGCTGGCAGATGCTGGATGCGGCAAGCTGAAGACAGGGCGCGATGGCGCTCATTAGGGGAGGCCTATGTCCAGCTGTGGACTAATATAGGCTGATGATGATGATGATGATGGGAGCTTAGAGGTTCAGTCACACCTTAACTTGTAAGCAGTGATCGGAAATTCGGGCGCTTATTTACCTAAAGTTGGTGAAATGACACAACATGGAGCAGTTAAAACCACCTCTTTCTCGGGAATTCTTTCCCGATAATTCCCGGGATTTCAGAACTGCTTGTAAGCCTTGTAAGTATAGGTAGTGTTGAGGCAGTTTGCCCAACAGTAAGTTAAGTTAGCTATAGTGAGCTGAGTAGAAGCTAAGGGTTGCTTCCCTAAAGCTTTGAGCTGATAAGAGGTTGGTCTCCGTATAGGAGAATAATACAACCAACCACCTTTGGTCGTTGAGCAGGTTTGGTTAAACTGTAATGTTACCCCTGTAGGTGGAGCCACCGGCGCTATAGTCCGTAAGAGGTCCCAAAGATTTTCGGTTGAACCGACTAAGGGTTTCGTGGCTTAGTTGGTTAGTTGGTTGGAGCACACCCGTACTGAGGGTGGGGCGCGGGTTCGAATCCCGCCGAAACCGATAATTTTTAGGACTTATTTCATTTCTTAGAAATACAACCAAGCTTGTTGACTGACTGTAAGTAAATAAGTGTTTATTGAAGCGTGTTATACCTACCAGTTCAACCTGATTTGCCGATATTCACAATCACCTATTTACCACATAAAACGAAGACAATTTGCCTCTACGGAATCCGATGACTTCGCGATATTGCGACATGACATCGAAGCCGCGCCCCGCGCCGCTTCGGACCGCCACTTCGGTTCACACATCGATCGAGTCGCTACCTTAGATTATTTAAATTCATAAGTACCATTGTAGAACGTAATTAAACTTATATTAAAAAATCGGTTTTTTTTGGGAAACCCGGGCGTCGTTCCTTTAATTGGCGCAGTCGGTAGGAAAATCCGGGTCATTCCAGGATATTCACCAGGAAATTCGGGAGTGATAGACTTTTCAAGGTCGGACCGGGTTTTTCTGAACACGAGCGTTCGCCGGGCATCAAGAAATCGATACCTCCCAAGAGTACCGAGAAGAAGAAGTTCATGTAAGTCCACTGAATTTTCTAGTGCTTGCTTCCTTTCCTAAAATTAAGTCCTTAAAATAAAATATTTTTTTTTAACTCAAAAATTTTTCATCTAGAAAATTATCGAGTCCTATGTTAAGTAATCGTAATATTAGAAATAATTTAGCCGATAGTACAAGAAATTTAGATTTATTAAATTCGAGTTCCGATAGTAGTAGCAGTGAGAATAGCGTTCAAGAAAATAGGGCAATGGCCAGCTTGGACGATATTTGTAAAGCCCTACGATTGGTTCCCGATTTCGACGGAAACCCCAATGTGTTAGTTAGGTTCGTGAATTTATGCGATCAGTTAGTAGCGACATACGGACAGGATGGGAATCAATTAAATAATTCGGGATTATTAAATGGTATCCTTAATAAGGTCGTGGGCCCAGCAGCACGACAGATCAATGCTAACGGCATCCCGAATGATTGGACTAGTATCCGTAATTCGCTCATTAATAACTTTGCCGACCAAAGGGATGAAACCGCCCTCTATAACGATTTGGCGATCCTAACACAAGGCTCTAGCACCCCTCAAGAATTTTATGAGAGGTGCCAGAATCTCTTCAGCACAATCATGACATACGTGTCCTTGCACGAAACCCTGCCTACTACCATAAATGCTAAGAGGGATTTGTATAAAAAACTAACCCTCCAAGCCTTTTCACGTGGATTAAAGGACCCCCTTGGTTCACGCATTAGATGTATGCGTCCTGAAACCATTGAAAAGGCTCTGGAGTATGTGCATGACGAGATGAACACCATGTATATCCAGAGCAGGAACCAGTATTTCCCGGATAAAAAGGTAAGTGATAGTCATAATCACATTAACCAATCGGGATTTAAAGTGCCTCTTCAAGGCCTTCAGCCCTTCAGGCCCATGAATTTCAACATGCCAGGGCCTAGCTCGCAGCCTTTCAGACCACAATTCGTGCCGAGACAGCCTCCGCCGCCTCAACATCAGTTTAGAACGCCATATAACCAACCGCGGATGCCATCACGCACTCAACAAATTTTCAGTGCCCCGCCACCAAATTACCAGCGTGGTTTTCAAATAGCGCCTAGGTCGCAGCATCATTTCCAAGGTCCTAAGCCTATGAGTGGTGTGTCCCATTTTGTGTCTAGGGATAGACCAGCACCAGCGGGTCCCAGTGGATGGAACTGGGCTCAACAAGGAAATCCGCCCCCGTCTAATTATTTTAAAACTAGGGATGTTAACGTGAATGAGTGTTTGAACTACGATTGTGACGGTTACGAGTATTATGACTATGGTGACTATGACTATGGTGACTACGTTGACTATTACGGCTACCCGACTGAGTACGACTACCCATGCCACCCCGACAGCGGTGTTAGAGTAGAGGAAGTAGCCGGGGAGCAGCCTCAGTCGGACCAGAAATCTTCATCTGAGGATTTTCCCAAGGATTCGACTATAAAAAAGTTAAAATAGAGTTAAATTTGCAGACCCAGAGGCAGCTACCCTTTATTCGAATAGCGAACCCTCCTTTAAATTTCCTCATAGACACAGGCGCGAATCAGTCTTTTATTAGTCCAGAGGCCGTGGAAAATTATTTCCCACAGGTACCATTGAACTACGATCCGTTCGAGGTAACCAATGTTCACGCTACAAGTAGGAACGAGTATTCTATAACTCTACCATGCTTTCAAGAGTTCAGGGACTCGGAGGAAATTAAGTTATTCGTGTATAGGTTTCATGATCATTTCGACGGTTTAATAGGTATGGATTTATTAACCAAGTGGGAAGCTAAACTTGACCTCAAGGAACTCGCGCTTATTACTAAAGCCGCAGTGAACCCTATTCGCATGTACAACTCGCGGAACTTAAATCTTTACGAAGATATAATACCGGCCGAAACAACTAAATTGGTTAGGTTACCTATTAACGCCCCGGATGGCGAAGTTTTTATCCCGGAACAGGTAATTTGTAACTGTGTGATAAGCGAGTGCATTACCACAGTTAGTAAAAATCGTGGCATCGTAGAAGTTGTGAATAGCACCCACAATGACGTCATTCTATCGTTAGACCACGCGACGCACGCGACTCTATTCTCGATGGAGTGCACGCGCACCGAGTCGGAGCCGCATTCACCGCGCGCTCGGGACGTTACCTCGCGCTTAAGAACCGATCACCTAAACGCCGAGGAGAAAGCAAACTTAATCGCGCTTTGTTCTAAATACGCCGACGTATTTTATATCGAAGGTGAAGCGTTAACATTCACAAATAAAATTAAGCACAAGATCCGTACTAACGATGAAATTCCCGTTTATACGAAGAGCTATCGTTATCCTTTTATACATCGTGAGGAAGTACAGAATCAGGTGTCTAACATGTTAGAACAGGGTATTGTTAGACCATCGGAGTCCGCATGGAGCTCCCCCATTTGGGTTGTCCCGAAAAAGATGGACGCGTCGGGAAAACAAAAATGGAGGCTAGTAATAGATTTTCGTAAGCTTAACGAAAAGACTATTGACGACAAGTACCCTATCCCCAACATCACTGACGTACTTGACAAGTTAGGGAAATGTCAGTACTTTACGACACTTGACTTAGCATCAGGATTTTATCAAGTTGAGATGGATCCGAACGACATCCATAAAACATCCTTCTCTATTGAACAGGGTAGGTTTGAATTTTTAAGGATGCCAATGGGGTTGAAAAATTCGCCCTCCACCTTCCAACGAGTTATGGACAATGTTCTTCGAGGCCTACAAAACGTCATTTGCCTCGTATACCTAGATGACATCATAGTTTTCTCTACGTCACTACAGGAACATATGATCAACCTTGAAAAGGTATTCCAAAGGCTACGCGAGTCTAATTTCAAAATACAACTCGACAAATCAGAGTTCCTCAAACTTGAAACCGCGTACTTAGGACATGTCATCACTAGAGAGGGAATTAAACCGAACCCAGATAAAGTCTCTGCTATTCAAAAATATCCTATGCCAAAAACACCTAGAGAAATAAAATCATTTTTAGGTCTTCTTGGTTATTACCGTAAATTTATCCCAGACTTTGCCAAGATTACTAAGCCCTTGACACAGTGTCTCAAGAAAGGGAAGAAAATCGCATTTGACTCAGACTATGTTAATAGCTTTGAGAAATGCAAAACTCTTCTGACGAACGATCCCATATTGAGATACCCTGACTTTGACCGTGACTTCATACTGACGACCGATGCATCTAATTTCGCTATAGGTGCGATTCTATCGCAAGGTCCCGTGGGTTCAGACAAGCCCATAGCGTACGCGTCACGTACCTTGAATGAGAGCGAGATAAACTATAGCACGATAGAGAAAGAGCTACTTGCTATTGTGTGGGCGACCAAGTACTTTCGTCCTTATCTCTATGGCCGTAAGTTCAAAATCTTTACGGACCACAAACCCTTACAATGGGTCATGAATTTAAAAGAGCCTAACTCTAAATTGACTAGATGGAGATTAAAATTAAGTGAATATGACTTCACTACTGAGCATAAGCCAGGCAAGAAAAACACCAACGCCGATGCTCTCTCTCGCATTGAGATTTGTAATGAGGAGACAAGCTCTATGGCGGGAAATACATCTGAAGTACCTCCATCTTTAACTAACGATCGTGACTCACGCACTGAAACCGCTCATACTTCCAACGAGAACCCTATCCTTGAAATTCCCATAACTGACGAGCCTTTGAATAAATTCCATCGACAGCTGATTATGACGATAGTAGGTGACGTCAAGAAACGCGCGTCAGCGACCAAGCCGTTCGACACTCACACACGTACATCCGTGCAGTTATCGGAATCAAACTTGGAAGAGGATTTAATTAATGCTATAAAGGAGTATGTTAACCCTAAAATTAAGACAGGTATTCTTATTAACCCTCCTTTAGGTATGTACAAAATTGTCCCTATCTTACAGGAAAAATTTAAAAGCTCATGTATGAAATTGGTACTTGCTAAAAAGGAATTGGAAAATGTCAAGGAATATCTCAGACAGCAGGAGATCATTCGTAATTACCACGAAGGCAAAACTAACCACCGTGGCATTAACGAATGTTATCTATCCTTATCAGTTCGTTACTACTGGCCGCGAATGAAAGATCACGTGACCAAGTTCATAAATGACTGTACAATATGCGGACAAGCTAAGTACGATAGGAATCCCATTAGGCCTAAACTCAACATCGTGCCACCAGCGACGAGGCCCTTCGAGATAGTGCACATGGACAGCTTCACTGCCCAAAATGAGAAGTACGTTACTTTTATAGACGTTTTCTCAAAGTATGGTCAAGCCTACCTACTTAGGGACGGCACTGCGCTTAGTGTAATACAGGCCTTATTAACATTCAGCACACATCACGGCTTACCGCTCACCATCATTACTGATCAAGGCACTGAATTTACTAATCAAATGTTTTCAGAGTTCTGTAAGGTACATAAAATCACGCATCATCAAACCTTAGCACATTCACCTAACGCTAACGGAAATATAGAACGTTTTCACTCGACTTTGCTTGAACACCTTCGTATTTTAAAATTAAAACAACGAGACCAGCCCGTTATTAATTTAATGCCTTACGCTTTGATTGGGTATAATAGTTCGGTACATAGCTTCACTAAGTGTAAGCCCTATGACCTCATACTAGGACATACTGACCCACGTGATCCGACTGACATCGATATTACAGGACACTTATTACAGCAGTATTCGCAGTCCCATAGAGAACAGATGAAACAAGTCTATGATCTCATAAACGAGACATCTCTTGCTAATAGGACCGCGATTATTGAAAATCGGAACAGATCTCGCGAATCTGAGGTAGAGTACCAACCGGACCAACAGATTTTTATAAGTAATCCTTGTGCTAGTAGATCTAAGCTCGCGCCTAGATACACACAGGATACCGTTTTAGCGGATCTTCCCATTCACATCTATACGTCAAAGAAAAAAGGTCCCATTGCAAAAAATAGGTTAAAACGTGTCCCTAAGACCGCGAAATTGTTACAGGATGCTGATCCTGTTGCTGACTCTCCTGAGTCTAACACTGACTCACGGACACGAGATAAAACTTGAAGGACTTGGAGAAGGACCAGGATTTTTACCTTTTAAATTAGGCCCCATGCGACTAACAACTCATTATCATACATTTTTACAATACATAGAACTAAAAGAAATAGACTCTAACATTAACTTAGTACGGTTGCAACTATCGGAAATAAAACGTAAAGTAGATAACTTCACTTACGCAGTCTACGAATCTCAGCTAGATCACTTAAATAACGAATTAAATTACGCTTCGCTTCAATTAAAATCCTTGGAGCCAACTCGTTTTAGAAGAGGTTTAGTAGATGGTCTAGGATCAGTTATTAAGAGTATTACAGGGAATCTAGACTATACGGATGCTGTAAAGTACAATGAAGCCCTTGCAGTTCTAAGGAAAAATCAGGATAAGATCGTCACTGAACATAATCATCATATCAGTCTTAGCAAAGATTGGATGGATGAACAAAATAAGATAATTTCCAAAATTGTAGATAATCAAGTCGCAATAAATAAAACTTTGCTGATGTTACTTGACCCCGATTCGTATCCTCAACACGAGTTAGTTAAGGTTGCGAAATTCGCACAAATATTGGCGATAACTAGCAACAACGTAGGTAGCTTGGTAAGTGAAATAAGTAGGTTAGAAAATGCGCTTGCGTTTTGCGGTGCTTCGCGCACACACCATACAATGATAGGTATAGATGTAATGAAAGGTATGTTAGGTAAACTGAAATCTTTTTATAATAAAGATCAGTTATTAGATTTAGAAATTAGAGAGTACTACGACGTTATTAAACCAGCATCGTTTTATAACGGAGATGAGTTAGTTTTTGCTTTTAAGTTTCCCGTAGTCTCACCACTAGTTTATACTTTATATAGATTGGTTATAGTACCGAATAAAAATAGGCAGGCTGTCATCCCACCTTTCCCGCTCCTAGCTATCACTAGAAATATTCATGTGTACATAGAGGCTGAATGCCCGAAGTCAGGTACGAGGTACATATGCGAGGATCAGCTCAACCACCAACTCAAATCTCAGCCCGATTGCATCTCGAACATTATCCAAGGAGAAATACCCGTAAAACCCTGCGAGATGACCACCATCGACCTGATGAACTCCGCCATGGAGAAACTGGATGACCGCCACTACGCCGTCGTGTTCCCGCGACCAACTCAGGTTCGCCTCACATGCGAACGCGAGGAGTTCAACACTCTCAACGGCAGCTACTTAGCAACCATACCCCATGACTGTAAGCTGCGCACAGATGACTTCGCCATCGTCAACGTCAACGATCACATCAATGGACAACCTGTGAAGATAACCAAAATTCCTGTTCAGCCAGATGAAGTACATGCACCCTATACTCTCAAGGTCAACTCCGTCAACCTGAGAAAGCTGCACGATATTCAAGACAAAATCCACCAGCAGGAGACCGTGCGGATAGAACAACCCTCAACGTTCTATCACACCACTATCCCTTTCTACGCTGCACTATCCGGTGCACTTGTACTCGCCCTCATCTTACTAAGTCGAAGGTTGTACTTACGCTGGACAAAAGAAAAATCGAAGACAGAGATAGAGCTCACCCAGGCAGCCCCGACCTATGCTGTACCAGATTCATCTCAAAATCAGAGGAAGCTGCCAACGACATTTTTTCCCAATCTTCAAAAATAGTCGTTGATCTGAGGGGGGAGATGTTATACCTACCAGTTCAACCTGATTTGCCGATATTCACAATCACCTATTTACCACATAAAACGAAGACAATTTGCCTCTACGGAATCCGATGACTTCGCGATATTGCGACATGACATCGAAGCCGCGCCCCGCGCCGCTTCGGACCGCCACTTCGGTTCACACATCGATCGAGTCGCTACCTTAGATTATTTAAATTCATAAGTACCATTGTAGAACGTAATTAAACTTATATTAAAAAATCGGTTTTTTTTGGGAAACCCGGGCGTCGTTCCTTTAATTAGCGTGATTTAGAACTAAGTAAATTACAAGATCACGTAGAAACGTGCTATAATATATTCCGCATTCCTCTAGCTAGCTTAATCTGTACGGCTCGTACAGGTAGTTTAATCTAAAAAAACGCAATTGCCTGCACCCCTTCAGCTTCTACAAAGATATATAATCTCGGTAGAAGAGCCTTCAAAATTAGCAGACACATCAAGCATGCTTATTTTAATGAGGCCCCTGACAGAGGGTAATCCAAGGACCGCGTGTGCATACGTCTAGGGCTGAGCTGAGCTGAAGAGACAAAGCTCCTTCACCCCATTCTGAAGATGACTAAGTATTCGGATTAATTAGCTACATTTTTCGTGAAAATTCACATAAAATCTTTTTCGCGTCGTTAATTCACGTACGAGTAGCTATTTTGCTTGCGTCTTTGTATGCATTTTTTTATAAAAGTAGATAAGTATGTCCTATCGTAATTTAAGTTTCAGATACCTATAGTTTAAGCCAAAGGACTATGGGCAGACTGGGCAGACTTTTAAAAGTTTTTCCCACAGGGAAACATAATACTATGTCATTTGGAAACCCTTGAGGTGTGCAGTGCCTGTATATCATTACTTGGCAACGTGGTTCAAATCGAGCGCAAAAAGAGTATTTCCACCCCGCTCCAAGAATTCATTCCACCGGGCTCCAAATAAAAATAAGTAGTCATAGTGTTTTGATGCGTTTAAAACAATAATAAACGTTTGTTTTATTTCAGGCCTAGAACTTCATATATGCTTGTATAAATTTTAGCCCGATCCTAGTAGCTTTGACGTCAAGAAGTAACAAACATCCATCCATCCATCCAAACTTTCGCATTAATAGTAAGATAAATTCACTTCCTGACCGGGCTGCTAGTGTGACTTAATTATTTATAAATATATAAATATAGTGGAGCTCATTAGGGGAGGCCTATGTCCAGCAGTGGACTGAAATAGGCTGATGATGATGATGATGAAATAAATATAAATATTGCTGGACAATTCACGCAACATTATCTAGCCCCAAGTTAAGCAGAGCTTGTGTTATGGGTTATCTAGTAGATAACTGATAATACATAATACAATACATAAACAGTTTTTTTTAATATACATAGAAAACGACCAGAACACCCTGAACAAATATCTGCAGATCGTACCATTTGGATTAGTAGCGATTCGCTATTGGACTCTTTTTTGTGCTACTTTTTAGTTCCATACTTTGAGTTTTGTTATGCCATCGTCGAATTAAATTTTGTTTTTCGCGTGGTGATTTACCATCGGTAGTTCCATGTACAGTCAGCATGTGAATATTGTAACATAAAACAAATCATGTTTTATAAATAATTTTGTCCCAAAGCGGGAATCGAACCCGCAACCTCCTGCATCGCAGGTGGACCACCTTCGCCCACCACGCCACAGAGGTCGTCACGTCGTTAATAATGGTTTGACGTCAATAATGGTTTGATGATAGTATGTACGGATTAAAATAAACATCCGTAAATATTAAATAAATATTTAATGAATAAATAATGCTGGATAATTCACTCAGCATTATCTATCCCCAATCTAAGCAGAGCTTGTGTTATGTTATCTGATATACTTATACATAATACAATACAATACATAATTAAATGTTATTATCATACACAGAAATTACACCCAGAATAATTAGTCCGAAGTACAAACATTTGTCCTGAGGTGGGAATAGAACCCACAACCTCTTGCGTCGCAGGTGGACCTTCGACCACCGCGCCACTGAGGTCGTCAAACTTACAACGTAATGTCTTCAATCAAAGAGTTTTGTTCTATATTATTACTTTCTATACCTACTTTTTCCTTTGACTGTACTTTATTTGCTTTGAACAATAGATTTTTTCGATCGTTTCGAGAGTGGTCCCAGTTGCCGGAAGAAAAATAATAAACTTAAATCTATCCAGCGACTGGGACCGCGGTCCCAATACCTAGCGGTCCCAGTTGACGGAAGCCTCAACTGTTGTCGTAAACTTATATACTACCTACACATACCCGTTTTTAGATGTAGGTACATCTAAAAACTCGGTCAATGATCTTGAAGCCCTTAACATCGGATCGATACCTTGAGGAAAAAACCTCAGAGTTTCGTGTTTAGAATCACGCGATGTAGGAAAATGTAAGTCAATGTTTTTAAGAGCATGTCCGCATAGGTACCTAACTAGTTCATGATTTATAATGATTGTTATGATTATAGGCAAATTACATCTATCATGCACTTGGTTTAACCATAGTGGCCATGAGTAGTCTGACCGCAAAATGGTAGGTCAGTTGGGGTATGTTCGAACGCGGATGAATACCGTATGAAATTGATATTAGCTGAATTAAGTTATATTTCCTAATGCGGCTGGTTTCACCCCGTGTCGATCATACCCCAACGCAATATACCTATCTGCCCTACTACGTAAAATTAAAAGTGGGTATCGTGCGGAGTACGATCATCACATACGTCTGCTAAAGGAGCATTTACACTCTGATTTCTGAATTTGCAAAAATATGTTAACTTATTGAACGAAACGCGTGTTGAACGAAAAACGATTTAGACGAAACGCGCTTAAATTGTCATTATACGAATCGCGTTTCAGATGAACTGCTAAAAAACCGTTTTCTTCTTTAATTCACTTCGATTATCCATCATATTTCCATAACATCTTTAATTAGGTTCATCCATCTTTCCTTTGGCTAACCTCTATCCATCCACCATCGAAAGACTGCCGGGCAAGTAGACCAGCTGGGTCGGCTGGTCAGAGGAGATCACCCTCTGCAGCTATTTGGGAGAAATTCCACCTACTCCTCAAACATATCTGACTCTGTTCTTGTTTGTCAAAGCGTGACCCGAGACCTAGTGAGTATCTGGCGCAGCGCACCAGCATTGCCATATTGCGGGGCAACGCAGCTAGCGTCTTGGGCGCGCTTCTGACTGGTATTGATATGGATCAGTTGAGCTACTTGTAGATTATTTGCAACAGTCTGCAGTTAGCTCAATTGTTTCAATTGTAAATACTAGTTTTATTTTAAATCTATTATTTGATTGTAATTTTCTCTGTTCTTGTAACACTACCTTCTTCTCTCCTCATGACATACTCTTTCACTCATCATAGCCATGCTAACCTAAAATGTTATTATAATATTGACGATTATTTAATGATAAACTTTAGTAGGTGCCTACTACCTAAATAATAAGTTATTGCACGTCATTCTCTCTGAAATATATTATTGCATGCCGATTGACGGTCAAGCATGTTGATCCATAAAATATATTACTTATTACCTTACATAACACATGTTTTGGCAAATAAAAAATCTTTATCTTTAACCCCCTGCTCATCATCTTGTTATAGAGTTGTTTGTCCATAGTTAGGTACTAAATCCAACCAAATGGAAATCCAATTTGACGGTAAGGACTCTTTTACGGCGATAACGCATAATATTTCCGTTTGCATAGGAATACCTTTATTATTCCACACATAATGTACCTACTCACAAAACCTAGATATCCTATTATCGGTGATACAGAGGTCATTCTGATAAGGAGGTTGATGAACTTAGATTATTATTTTTATCGACCGTGTCACCTTGGTGTTTTATCTAACAGTTCGATCCCTCTGATCACGCTGGAAAATAATAATAATCAACGTTATCGTGATAAATAGAGTCATTAGGAGGGCGGTTAGGCAGGTAAGTATGCGTCTACATTTGTTAATACATGCATCCTGCCCGACTTTATCTAAAAAGAGGGTGCTTCATACTTGTGCCACTCCTTGCGTATTAAGATCCTTATACCTACGTTTTAACTGGTCATTGGACGGTATTTATAAATACTATTTAACGGGTATTTATCGCGTTTAATTACCTTATTTTCCCGACGTTTCGACAGGTTTACTCACTGCCGTGGTCACGGGATGACGTTGAGTCGTTGAGTCATCCCGTGACCACGGCAGAGTGTACTTACAATACAATATTCAAGGAATCCTTTGGTAGAAAAGTTGCTTGTACTATCACCAAGTGAGTCGTTGCTGAAAAAATATCCTTTGCACTAGGTGATAGACGTAGCAACCTAATACGTGCCTACAGGATTTCTCAGAATGTTTTGTTTATTGTTTATTTTGCTCACATGTTAGATATTAATGTAAAAAACATCACAGCTTAGATATTAATGTTAGCCTAGGTCATGCACCCTGTAGGGCACTGCAAAAGATTTTTTATAAAATGGCAAATACTGTAACTTAATATAATTAAAAGTACATATTTTAATGTCAGGTATATCATGCATGTCAATTATAAGTAAAATTACGGGTCCGTGGCTTTGGCACCCAGTGGTCGACGCACACGTGGCTGAAGCCCCCGGTCAGTTAAATTTCATTCGAAAAAGTTTTTAATCAAATG
Organism: Eupithecia exiguata; assembly: GCA_947086465.1. Classification (NCBI taxonomy): domain Eukaryota; kingdom Metazoa; phylum Arthropoda; class Insecta; order Lepidoptera; family Geometridae; genus Eupithecia; species Eupithecia exiguata. The sequence continues at coordinate 2,207,856 of OX352241.1, read as the reverse complement.
TACTGGCAGGCATAAAAGGCATAAGCTTGTAATATATTATATCATAACCATAACTATTCTTATTAGAACTTATTAGAATTGTACTAGCTTGTACCCGCGCCTTTACATAATCCTATAGTTAAAATTCAATACAATGTCAAAACCGCAGATTTAATTACATTTTCCAACTCCAGCAGCACAAGCTAGGTATATTATATGTCTATATAAAGAGATTGGGAGTAGATGTGCGATGCCTGCGCCAGACATAATCCCCGACCAATAATGCACATTCAGGCCATTAGAGCATTGCTGACACGGCGGAACACGGAGCCGGCCGCAGTGGAGGTGATATCGACCGGTACTGGACGTGTTTGCTTTGTATGTGAAAATATATAAAAGTTAGCGTGGGGTAGTCGCGATAATTAAAAACTTTACAGTAAGTGGCAGTGTGCTGGCCATATCTCGAGAAGAACCGACAACCGCTGGGGTAAACGTATTCTTTATTGGAGACCGCATACCAGCAAAAGTAATGTAGACGCCCTCGGACCAGGTGGGATGACGATTTGCGAAAGACTGCTGGCAGATGCTGGTACGGCAAGCTGAAGACAGGGCGCAATGGCGTTCATTAGGGGAGGCCTATGTCCAGCAGTGGACTACCATAAGCTGATGATGATGACTGTTAACAGATTTCTGGCGTAACGATCCTGAAGGTGCGGCTTTCGTTGGTAAGGGTTTAGAAAGGCATGTCTGTTTCTGTGTCTTTTCGTCTTTCCTTGGCATTTATGGATAGTATATTGTTCATCATGTCATCATGTGTTTCTTTGTAAATAAGCACTTTATTACTAGTGTATAATTTCAAATAACTATCGCATTTGATATATAAATCATGTTTTTGGGCATTGTCCGTAATCTATAAAGTACAATATATAATATAATAAATAAATTGGAATTACCGTGTTCAGTGTCTGAAATAAAAAAATATATAGGATAGTTTCAGTTTGCATTTTGTGCTTCAGGACTTTTCTGCGTGCAAGTTGCACAAATGCATTGCTTTGAAATCGTTGTAAAATCTCCAGAGAAGGATCCTCCGTCCTTCTTATCTCCACGGCTGACCAGTTATGGCTATAGTTGGTCAGTTATGGCTACCAGGCTTAGCTAATGCACCGCAAGCAGCGATGTAATACGCGAATCAATTCGGTAGGCCGGACCCGGATTCGTTTTGCTAGGGGTCACTAACTAGTAATGAAGGGAGCTATTGATGGGTGCGTGACGGCTGTACCTATATGGTTGTTGTCTATTGCGGCTTGAGTTAGTAAAATTTGAAAATATGAAGCTTGTATGTCCTGCGATGCGTTTTATTTCGAATTCCTTTTATTTTAGTATAATTTTAAAAAAGTTACCTACAAACGTACTTGTATATTATATTCCTAGACGTGAGTGAGAAGAACTCTTTTCCTCTAACGTCTGTTTATCCTTGGTTGAAAACTATCCTATGTCATCAATAAATAGCCTCTGATAATTTTGTAAGATAAGCAGCGCATCAGCATTGACATACAGCGGGGTAACGCAGTCTGCGTCCATATGGATCAGTTGAGCTACCTGTAGATTGTTTGTAACAGTCTGCAGTAAGCTCAATTGTAAATACTAGTTTTCATTTGTTTTTATTATTTGATTAATTAAATACAACATATTATAATAATTAAAACTAATATTTACACTTAACTGATAATTCAGGGCAGAGCTGTTTTTAAGTTGAGTTTCAAATAAAACCTCTCTAACGAACGATTATTGAATTGCGGGAGGTGCCCATTACCAATACCAAAATAAAGAATTAAGACCTGGCGTCTTCACAAACGTGTTTGTGATGATGGGCTGAACCTGCAGTTCACGTATTGTCAATTTACCAATAACCCTGTATAATGTATAACATGTTATCCTTAGGTAGATATATAAGTTATATAAAGCTGTGTCTGTGTACAAAATTCGACACAATTATAAATAGATAGATAGATAGATAATTCTTTAATCACCTTAAATTAAATAGAGAAACAGATTGTGTAAAATTAATGATAGCAAAGGATTTGGCGGCCTTATCGCTTAAAGCGATTTCTTCCAGGCAACCAGATAAATAAATTGTTCTGTAATAAAATTAATTATTTATTTATTCAAGCTTAATAATTAACTTACAGACTACTTGGTCCAAAACGTTAACTATCTATGATACAAAACAACAAAACTTCAGGATAGAAAACTAGTGAAAACTTAAATAGGATCTTAACTGATTATAAATTGAACTTAAGCTGTCATCAAATATGTCCACATGGCATGTATTATGAGGAGGTAGTTATATATTCGATCAAACACCTACGTGTTTACCTTTACACAGTCCAAGGTCTCCAATCCCTTTGCATTACAATAATTTAACAATGACCTACAAGTCTTTTCGTAGTTATTATCCATTTATTGCTGTCTAACATTGAAACCGGCACGATACTCGAAGGGCGGTTGAATTAACTGGAACTCTGATGCATTTGTATGTATAGGTAGGTTTATTATACATACAAACATGTACTTGTACTTACTGACTCACTTTCAGATAAACTGCAAGGCCACAGATACCAAGACTGTGGACTTGTGTGCACTGTGGACTTGTGACTTGTGTGGATGCAGTAATAAAAGAAGTTTAAATAAAACCGGCCAAGTGCGAGTCGGACTCGTACATCATCTGTGAAAATTTAAACTGTCTCACTATCACGGTTCATGAGATACAGCCTGGTGATAGACGGACAGACGGACAGCGAAGTCTTAGTAGTAGGGTCCCCTTTTCACCCTTTGGGTACTGAACCCTAAAAAGCATAAAATATAAAAACTTTACAAACTACGAGCCCGCAGCTTTGCACGGGAAAAATTTCGATGAGAAAAAGTAATTAAGTATATCACAGAAAATAATTCTGACTTCCCTACACAGTGTTTGAATTCGCATTTCTCTACGTCTATTTTGAGAGATATTAGGAGTTTAGTGATTTTTAACCGACTTCACAAAACAGGATGAGGTGCGCCGAGCATAGAAAGGTTTCGCTTCATGTTCCTAGTATATTCGTCAAGTTCTTAGTATACCTATCTGTCAATCATGGACAGATTTTGGAAATTCTTTCGCTTTATTATATGGAGAATGATCACGAGGTGGTCTCATAAGAATTCCGTTCAAAAATTTGTATTAGTTCCGTAAAATTAAAAAAACAGTATATAATAAGGAATTTAAAGTTGGTGTTCAGTGTTATATATCATTCAAATGAATCGAGAAATACAGCCACCCAAAATGTTTACCAACTTCTTTATTAAGTACTAGCAGCGCCTCGCGGTATCACCCGCGTAGTTCCCGTTCCCGTGGGAATTCCGGGATAAAATATAGCCTATGTCACTGCCTGAAAAGTAAGCTTTCTAATGGTGAAAGATTTTTTAAATCGGTCCGGTAGTTTCGGAGCCTAGGTATTCATTACAAACCAATCTTTCCTCTTTTCAATGTTATTATTAGTATAGGTCAATTGAAATAAATCGATCCCATTGGAACCATACATTTCACCGGGATGAAAAGTAAATATGCTATTCCAAACTATAATCTGTGCCAAATTTCATCCAGATCCGTTCAGTCGTTCTGGCTTGATTGAGTAACGCACATCGATCCAAACATTCACATTTATAATATTAGTGGGATGTACGTGTCCACGTCCAACTCTGGAAATGGGATCAATAGCTCATACTTTGTGTTTATTTTGGTGGTCAACAACAAATAAAAAAATCAGTAGGAATAGCGCACGGCTTTACTCAACCATCGTGGGTATCAAAAGCAAATTATTCGTACATCCAAGATCTTGTGTCTAAAGTCCACAGCGTCATAAGTCGCTCTACATTTTGTGCAGCACGCTCGTTGATTCACACAGCAACTACTTCCTATACTTTATAATTTCACGGAGCGTAAGTCGATGGATCTGGGTTAAATGTAGCTTAGTACCTAGAATCCATGCCAAACTTCGTGTCCGATCTGTATTTGAATACACAACATAACGCGACAGAAATCAAAAATATCGCTTATTCTAATTCTAGAATTTGCTTCTAAAACTTTTTCAACGTGTTCAGTCAGTGAATGTAGTTAAAAGAAATGAAGGCGAAATGAATGGCTTAGCAACCTGAAGTGCGTCTTGGCCTCCGATAAGAGAATTCACCATTTTTCCATTCCAGTTTTCCGCTAACTACTTACTGAACTACAGAACTGTGTTACTTACCTCCTGCATAATTATAATGTATATTGCAGTTAGTACTTAGATCTATTAGACGTAATCTTTAAATCAACCATCGAAAATGTCCTAATGAAAAACAACAGCAAAAACTACGATTTTCCAACAACATGTTGACTTTCCTTCGAGTCATCAAACCATTGGCATTTTGACAGCACCAAGTGCATTGACCGGTATGTGACTACCCACCTGCATAATGCACCTTATTGCGTTAGTAGAAGGATTGTTGTCCTTTGTCATGTCATTGCTTCCTGACTCGCCAAGGTCACTGATAGCTGGCATGTGTGTTCCTTATCAGTTTGATAACGTGACGTCATAATGCATTTGCTCATGCGCTCGAGTATCAGGGAAAATTTTAATCTGATATACTGATAATGCAAGAGCTAGTTTTTATTTCTAATCGTACCTACATTGAATATTATGTCCTAGATCTTCTGAATGACTGACTGGAGTGACAAGGATGGATAAGATAAAGAATGACCAGTGACCACATCAGAGGAAGTTTGAAAGTGGCACCAGTGACAGAAAAGATGAGGAGTAGGTAACAGGTGAGCATGGTTGGGCATGGGCATGTTATGCTGAGAGAAGAATGTCATGAGACGAGAAGAGTGTTACATGCCGGTTAATATCAACCTCTTCAAGTCAAGAGTGAATAGGTATCTTCTAAACCTTCGTGATACATCGTAGGCCACATCTTCACTTTCCATCAGGTGAGATTGAGGTCAAACGAAGATCTGTTGACTATAAAAAAAATATAGGATATGGAAGAACATCACACACACGCACAATTAAAAAAAAATGCAGTTTTATTTCTATATAAGTATTTCATTCAATAGAGCATACAAATAAAAAAGTTGGCTTTTTAAATCACAATTATATCTATTTCTCATGTTTGTTTCGGTATTTCTTAGTGTTTTTATGCAAAGACCTTTGTGTTCTGTTGCACTCGCATATAACACAAGTAGTCGCACAAGTCGGTTAAAAAAAGTTTATTTTCCTAGGACCCACAATTCTCACACGAAACGCAAAAATCCATGCGAATAACTCTACCTAAAAATAAACAACACAGGTCAAAAGTCAGCTCTTCTAAAACAGAAACTCTGGAGTCAAAACAATCGAACACGTTTCCTGCTCGAGAGCTTCGCACACGGTTTGAATGACAATTCACTGGCTGCCTATTGTTGGAGACAAAATATCGAATGCGAAATTTTCGACTACAAATAAAATAGAGTTAAAAACTTAAACCCAAATGCGGAAAAGTTATAAACAAGTGTGTACAAAAGGTATAAACAAGTTATAAACAACTTTTGTATGGTAATTTATCATTTTATCATAAGGGATACAATAAAAGATGTATTTGACCGACCAACTATTATTGTATTGGACCGTCCAATAATAAATTGGCCTATTTAATATAATATGGGAAATCCACCCACCTGCAAATATAAAAAATTAAAAAACTTCAATAATTATGAAGTTTTTAATTCCTCATAAATCATAATACATAGGTACATGTAATGAACCAACATGCAACATGCCATGCCATGAACGAACATCCCATGAATCCTTTTACGACTTTTCTCTAACTCCATGAGAGTTAGAGAAAAGTCGTAAAAAGAGTCGGTTACGAAGTAACATTATTTCATTTGTGTCATGGGTATGTTTAGGATTTGACCATCCACTCCCATCTTAAAAATCCACCTGTTTATGTGTAGGCCCACGTTAGTAGGTACACATTCTAGCTCGTTTCGCTTCTTCCACCGTGAGATCCAGGTGGACAAAAAATTAAAGCGAACAAAATCAATAACATTTTGTTTCTTACTTGATAATGATTACTATTTATTGAGCTGTTTATGTATAAAATTTGACTTGTCTAGGTGCTTATTTTGTAAGTCTAAAGAAATAAAGTTATTGACTTTTGACTTTTTCTATGACAAGTGTAGGTTACCTACCTGAAACATTTAGCGACGGCTGTACTTCCTCGGACAAGCTTTTCACAAACGATTGTGATGGTAATATCACGGAAAAATAAAAATAAAATAATGTAGTATTATATAAAGCATTTTTGGTTAAACCCATTTTCATTAAGCACGGAACCCTAAGAAGGGAAAGAGCGAAAACCTCCACTCATAGCCATTAGATACATAAAACATGTATCTGTTGGTTTGTTTACTACATGTTTTGTTTACCCGCCAAGGTACAGTCAATGACAAAAATTCGTACCGCTGGGGTTTCGAACACGCTCCCTGCTCCAGTTAATTACAACCTGGGTCTCTTCAAGACAAGAGTGAATAGGTATCTTCTAGACCTTCGTGATACACCGTCGGCCACATCTTCACTTTCCATCAGGTAAGATTGTGGTTAAACGAAGGTCTATAGATTATAAAAATTAAACTGCCCAAGTGCGAGTCGGACTCGCGCACGAAAGGTTTATTTATTTATTTATTTATTTATTTAGGAACAAAATCCACAGCTCTTAAATCTAGATGATACAAAACTTATATCAATACCGACAGCCAAAAAAGGATTTACATTTTACAAAATTAAACTTAAATTGACTATCACTAAAACTTATACATAAACTAAAAATAAAAGCTATAGCTATATATATATATACTTGTATTTCACTATACTAATTTACAATTATAGCAACCTATAATTAAGCCTAACTGCAAACCTAAAATATGTATAATTACGCTTACATGATGAATTAATCTTTAAATACTAAATAAGGTTCCGTAACATTATCTATAAAAACGGGGAAAAGTCTCGTTTGCTGTATTGGAGCACCCCTTACTTATTGTTTGTTCATTTGTTTAATTTTAACTTAATTATTTATTTATGAAGTATGTAAGTAACTAAATATTGTGTGAATATTTCAAGCGTCTACCTGTAGCCGTTATCAATGTCGAGCAAAACCGAGCAACAAAATTACTTTTGTTGTATGGGAGCCCCCTTAAATATTTATTTATCTGTTTTTAGTATTTGTTGTTTTAGCGGCAACAGATATACCTACATCATCTGTGAATTTCATCTGTCTAACTATCACGGTTCAAGAGATACAGCCTGGTGACAGACGGACAGACAGAAGAACAGCAGGGTCCCGTTTTTTTGCCCTTTGGGTACGGGACCCTAATAACGATTATGTCACTGTAAAATGTATCCAAATGTCACGAATTAGGCCTATTGCTGAAAAGACATTTTTGTGCTGTGAGGCACTGGCGCTTTTGGCAGGTTGACCCTGCTCAGCAAGTTCTGTCATTGACGGTACCTCCGAAGGTATTTACTGAGGTACCCTATTTACCTTTCACCGTGACTTCCTTTTACCCAAACGTCGTCGTACCAACAGAGATATCAAACAAATGTCAATTATGCCAGTAAAATTACACGTGCATATCACTTGATTCAGTATTCAAGCATAAATGACTGACAGACGGACGAAGCCTTTCATATTTCAAGCGTGAAATAAAACATCTTTTTCCTTGTCAATTGAAGGGTGGTTTATGCTAAAAGCCGGTTTTCGCTAGCTGCTGGCAGTAATTCAATACTGATCAAATTCAATTTTGGTTTCGTTGCGTTTGATATATTTCATTACATTTCTATAAATAACCAGCAGTGCCTGGCGGTTTCACCCGCGTAGTTCTCGTTCCCGACTCCCGTAGAATAGAATTCTGGGACAAAATACAGCCTATTTATGTCACTCCCTGAAAAGTAAGCTTTCTAATGGTGAAAGAGTTTTTGAAATCGGTCTAGTAATTTTTAAATTTATTCGTTACATACAAAAAAACATACAAATCTTTCCTTTTTATAATATTAGTGTAGATATTACACGCTACAACCAGCACGAACATTTGAAAGTTCAAATCAAATCACAACGGCCGGTATCGCGGAGTGGTTAATAATGCTGGACAATTCACACAGCGTTATCTAGCCCCAAGCTAAGCAGAGCTTGTGTTATGGGTACTAGATAACTGATATACATAACGCAATACAATGCTCAGATAGTTATTTTTTATTATACGTAGAAAACGACCAGCATACGGAACGAATATTTGCAGGTCGTACAAAAATTTGTCCCGAGGCGGGAATTGAACCCGCAACCTCCTGTCGCAGGTCCATTCGCGCCACAGAGAATGTCGTATAAGTAGAATAAAGGACCTACCAGAGGAAGATCTGCAGCATCCTCCAGTGTTCTTACACCTTCACTGCTATTACCTGTAATAACATAATAATAAAACCAGTAAGTGCGAGTTGGATTCACACACGAAGGGCTCCGTACCATTATCAATAAAAACGGTAAAAAAAAACACGTTTGTTGTATAGGAGACCCCCTTAAATAATTGTTTTATTTTAAGAAATTCTTAGAAATTACCCAGAGTACTATAATAAAAAATAAAAACCTTAGAATGTTTTATTTTAATTTAATTGTTTGTGTATGTAGTCATGTAGTCTACTATGAAGCAGGTTTTTATTAAATTAATTCAAAGTAGGTATCAACAGTGTGCTCTACTTTCAGCTTTCTATGTAAATGCTTCCCATAATCTTATGGCTGGTAGGTAAAACAAAAATATATGTAGTCATGCTCTGGGTCCAGCTTTCTGTGTAAGCTCATTCATAATCGTAATATTTTCATATGGAAAATAGCTACAGTAAACAGTCAAACACTCTGTTTGTAATTTAATATGTTTTTTCCGGATATTTTCCCGTGCCGGTACATCAATAGAAGGAAATTGCCCTTTATATAACTCGGCCGGGTAAATATTACGGAAAACATGCTTTGAAGTCGAGATATTAGTATGTACCTACTACATACTAATAAGTTGTTTGCAGAAATTTATATCATCAGATTGATCCTTATCAGCAACAGAATCCATTGGTTCAATAAAACAGGATGTATATTTTTTTTTCAAAAATCATTCATGTCCATTTCCGTCAAAAGTAAAAGATTTTTGAAAAAATAATTATGCAGTTATTATTTCTTATAAATTGAGGACATGACTCCTTTCACGACTTTTCCCTAACTCTCGTGGTTTCGGACTTGGCCATCACCGCCCTCCTCAAAAAACCACCCTGTATATTCTATAGTGATAAAATGTCTTCCCACAATCTTCAACTGAGTCGTCCGCGAGTTGTCTGATGACAGACAACTCGATGCCGATATAATAAAATTCATCTAAATGTTATTAGTTAAAACTAAACAAAGCTTATGTTAGAAGCTGTCAACGTCAAAATATAACAAATGTCAAACTCAATTGAAATGTTTTATTTTAATTTTCAAGTAACTGAACGTTGTACCTCATACTTATGTTACTCACACTTGACTTTATTTTGCTCTACTAAGTTTAATTACTGCAACGTTTTTTATCTGTTTGTAACTTTGAATCAGAATTGCTGAAATCGAGCATAAAAAGGTCAAGTATGAGTAATCTAACAATTAACTTTTACTTAGGTTATATCTTGACGTTGACATTTTTTGTAACATATTGGCAACCGAAATCGCTTATGAAGATTCTCCCCGGATGGCGCATTCAATGGGAATGGAATATTTTACCGTAATCGCACTGCAGGTCCCTGAACCTACATCCATCTATCCATCCATCCATCGCATTTATAATTTTAGTGTGATTCGTTTCATTGGTAAACTTTATATGTAAAGGTACCTACAGACAAGACGGTCATAGGCCGTTGTCAATCTAGCTTGATAGCGAGTTTGTCCGATTGTCCCTCGGGTCGTTGCCCTGATATCTAAGATAGGTATAAACGCTGGATTTAGATAGGAACCCACAGATCTTCTAGCTGACGACATTCAGGTGAATGCCATAGATAAAAGTGATTGCAATCATTCGGAAAAATATCAATGCTCATTTTAAGTAGGTATATACTTATCTCTTTTATATACCTAGTCTGAATTACAATTATATTCCGGTCGTTCCATCAATATCCTGTCACTTTTGTATTTTTCTGTAATTTTTGACCATTTCTGTCATTTTATTATATTACCTGTAATTTGTGGCATTTTCTGACATTTGTGTGGTCTGTGGCAAGTGACAGCACTTGCTGTCACTTTTACATTTGTTGTCACCTTGACTGTTATGGTACCGAAATGCCTAAACGTAATGGTGGGACCAATAGGAGAATGATATTTTAAAAATAAGTATCAAGTTTCCCACTACCGATATTGGTAGGACTAACGGGACATAATCTTGAAAAAAAAGCTATACGTCCCATTATTGGGACGAAGCTGGTAGGACTAACTGGATATCACGCTTATACGCGATCTCGTGTATGTATCCATCCATCCATCTACGAGTATATAGTTGCGAAATTTTGAATGAACTATATTTGGATGAAAATATTTAGTAACTATTCTGCGCAAAATCTTCTCCGATAAGTTCTAACAAAATAAGTATCAAAATAAGTTCAACAAATCAGATATCTTTCACAGCGACAAGAGAATATTTAGAAATGGAGGAGGATACTAGTATCATAAAAAGTGTACACATAGTTACATACATGTTTTTTAAATATTAATTTAGTAAGTATTCGGTTTAATTTGTTATTCTGTTCTGTAGGTAAAAAATAAGTTTATATTCTGATAAGTGTTACAATTTTAATTTATTTATAACTTATAACTAACCTACCTACCTATTGTTTATCATCTGACTACCTGTTTTATAAAAATATTGTATAAAAAGTAAGTCCGTTTTTGGCCGTAAGCTTTGATAAGTAGCATAGTTGTATTAGTTAAGGGCTGTGGATTTTGTTTAATAAATAAATAAAATGTAGTCCGTGTTGTAAAAGAAAAACCACACCAACTACAAAATGAATCAGGTAAAAATTTATAGTAGGTACATGTAAGTCTAGACCTACACTAAAATTTCGGTAAAACCATTCATCCTTTAATTGACATTTGAAAGCCATTTCAAAGGTCTTGAAAGCCCTTCTATTGGCCTTTGCCATACAATAAAATAACAAATAACGAAGGCCATTTATATTGCTAAGTGAAAAATATTTTTATTTTGCCAGAACAGAGACGATTAACGCCTGGTTAGCCAGGGGGACAATGCACAATACACTCCCATGCGAGATGTCAGTGCAGATGTCACTTAGAAAAATAATTGGATTAAGAAGGGATATCCAACAAGGGGTGGACAGTAGTGCCCCCTGCAGAACAGATCCACCTCTGAACTGATATCCCTATGCCCAGCAGCGTGAGGATTATCGTATAACCCCCATGATAAAATCCATAAAGGCGCTTTTCCAGTGAGGTCTTTGACAAGCTATATATATAAACTAGTATAGGCTGTAGGCAGATGAGATTTATTTTTCTACTGCGGTATCGCATACTAATACAGTCATGATCCGCTACCTAGGCTGTTAGATTGTCTACGGAGTCTTTCTATAATCGAAAAATTAAAAAAATTAAAGCTATCCTGAACAATATGTTCCCTACAAAGAGTGACGCTAGGCTTTAAAAATATTTCTTGTACAAAAACTAAGTCACTTTTAAACAAATACTTGCGACGTCGAGAACAAATTAACTTGCAAAGAAGTTTGTGCTTTATTACTGAACGTAACGCCACGGTCACACAGAATGCGGTGCGTTGCGAGAAATCGTAAAAAGTTACAGTCTGAAAATTGCGTTAAAAGCTACTGAAACCAGCAAACGGAAAAGAACGTAGAGGAAAATATGCACGCTACTTGACGCAAAATTACAAAAAAACTTTGACGTCAAATATCCTTAGCCAGATAAGCCAAAAAATTGTTACCACATGGGATCGGGCCGTACAGTGCAAAGTCGACTATACTCCCTAGAAATTTGAGTTTAAATTGTCGTTTAACGTGCGGGTCGCTTACTTCATTTTTAACAACGCCCTTCAGTCGCCACCGCTAGTCGCCTTGCGAACTCACAACTCAGTTATAAAGACCGTGCAGTCTACAACACAGCGCACTTTGCACTTTTTTGGGACATTTTCTAGCGCAAGGAATGCTTCCATGCTTTTTCCGTTAACTGACTGAAACCATGATGGACCTTGAGGCATCATTGATGATTAAAATGTCCCGTTCCAACACAACTACCCATACCCCATTACATTTATCTAAATAACATGTGAAATACTTAGAGATGACATTTGATAGTTCAACGTCGTGGTTCATTGATAGGGCACAGCACAGATTATTTCGATACATACGGTCTCACTTTTATTTTTAGTTATAAATTAATTTAAATATTCTACTGTAGAATACAAACAAATATGCATTTAATCTTGTACCTAGATACGCTTTTTTAAAGGGTAGAATGTCATTCAATAACAAAATTAATGAAGTTCAGGATTATCTTATCATACCGTTGTGAATAAGTAACTTTGTTTTTCACAGATTAAAAAAAAAGAGTAGGTGCTGAGAATGTTTATTTGATCGGTGTAAATGTAGAGAAAAATATAATGTTGATCCGCCCGCGAACTTTCCGTGAAAATGCAAATTTGTATTATGCAGATTGCGACTTTATGTACTTAGCAGGAGAGATTATATTTCAACGCCCCAGATTTTGAGCATTCAGTACTTATACGAAAATGTCATAAATGTTTTGTGTCTAGCTTTTGTGATGAAGTGGCCTTTTCTCATTATTTTTTACGTTTCTTTTTCCTGTTTGGGATTATAATATAAGGTACTACTTATTTTCTACCTGAGCAGTGTTCGTAGACAGAAGTTTAAACTGGATGCAAGCGTTAGCGTAATGCTAAATCGCCTAGGAATGAACCTTCATTTTGAAACATCAAATCTTCAAAACAGAAAAATTATAACTTTTTTTTTTTATTTCTTTACATTTTGAATAATAATAATACTGCTGCTATAATATTCACACAGTATTATCTAGCCCCAAGCTAAGCAGAGGTTGCGTTATGGGTACTAGATAATAGATATACCTACAAAATATAATACAAAATACATAGATAGATATTTTTTATTATACATAGAAAACGACCAGAACACCCTGAACAAATGTCTGCACGATCGTACACACATTTCGTACGCACAGATCGTACACACATTTGTCCTGAGACGGGAATCGAACCCGCAACCTCCTGCGTCGCAGTCAGCCTTCACCCACCGCGGTACATCAGTCGTCAGATAATTATAATTAATTCGCTAAATAACTAATTTGTGTGTCATTTATCTAAGAGCTGAATTTCACAGTATCCGTGTTCAAGGTAGGCATAAACTTTTTGCGTTTGTGAACCAACCTCATTTCAAACTAAGCAAGTCAATAGAAGAAAACAAGCTTCCCGTTGACTGTCATGAAAAAAAGAACTATATTTGAATTCGATAAATTATGATCCAAAAATGTATTTTCGCATCTTGAAATTTTCGTAAAAACATGAAATCTATGATAACTCTTATAGTTTTCTGTATTGGTGTAGTGAATTACATGTCTTACGTTAAAGACAACGCTCCGAGGGGTGGCGACTGTTGACTGAGGATAATTCTGAAAGGCAGACCAAAATGGTTGTCATCGAACACACCTTACCAAAACTGGCTTGGAATTGGGCTTGAATGAACGTGGATTGGTGATTTTTTATTCGCAAAACATTAACACCAGGTACCAGCTATCGATTATTTTGTACTTCGAGTAATTTCTCTGTTTCAATAAACTAAGTTTTGAATAATGCTTTGCGAGTTCATCGTTGATCTAGTAAAAAATGCCGTTTCGAAAATACATTGGGAGGGAGTTGGCATAACCGTCTGCATGTTTATTTATTTAAGACTGTTTTTGTTTCTGCGTAAATATGTAAGACCAAAAATTGGTGCAGATAATTCACATGCTAAAATCCGGGATTAGGCCTCTGAAGGACTTAACGGGGACCTCACTCGACACCGAACCCGCCGACGCCATTGATAAACAACCCAGCAGCAGATTGTCGACGACATCATGTCGGCAACATTGCTGTCCGTGGACATGTGATGTTCTAATATTGCAGGCCGCTGACAGTGTTATTTTTGCAATAAGTACCTAATGTATTTTTAATGCACAGAACAACTGGGACAACTTTAGTACCAGTGGTCTTGTGAAAAAACTACCAGCACAGCACAACTGGGAATAAGCGGGTGTGTCAACTTGGAAGCCGCCAACTTAGGATCGTCGGCAGGATCTGTCGGCGAGGCCGGTGAATGGGGTGTATAGGCTCCATTACGTTTGAAATTGAGAATATTTCCTACGTGTGACCATACCTAGTGATATGCCTGCGGAAGCAGCGCCACGAAGGTGTGGAAGACACAGCCTCTTGAAGAGATTAATTTTTAGTCTGTGAGTAGAGACTGCAGTTTTGTCTAGTCTTTTTTTGAAGCTTCAAGGAATTTACGCGAGGCTTCACGTGATTAGCGTTTATAATTTACCTACTGGAAGGTTTTTTTAATTTGTTTCTGATTTATCGGCTTTTCTGTTTTTATCATGGAGCTATACGAAATACCTACTTGACAAAAAAGTAAAAGCCCTACGTTAAATAAGTAGAACATGTAATTCTACCAACTTGCTTGATGTTTTTGATGTAGTACATAATGAAATTAAATTAATAGGATAAATTTTAATAATTTTCTTTATTTTATTACTTATGAGGTACTTGCTAGGTATTGTATTATATTTTTTAACGTATAATATTTTTATTTAAAAAAGATTAAAACCAGAGAAGGTTTGTCTAATATCTACGGTTACAGCATGTTGGCACACATTTGGCATGAAGTTATAGATAAATGTAACTATTATCATTAACAAACTGAATCTAAGTAAGTACATGACATTGTTAGCTAAACAAATTTGTTCCGGTTGTTCCGGATTTTTTTATATATAATATAAAATATGAATATCAGTCCCCGCTATGCTCCGATTCGAAAACCTGTATTTTTTTATATATTTTATTTTATTTTACAATTACAAAGGGGTTACAAGAGCCAAGGAATATTGGTGGTAAATATTTAACGACACCGGTTTCATCGAAGCAAAGCTAAGAAGCTCGAAACAATTTTAGGTTTTGAAATCTTTCATTCATCATTTGATTGATCTCTCGTTCGTTGTCGGATTCAAATTAAAACATTAAACACACAACAAACAAAAATGAGCTCTGCAGACTGTTGCAAACAATCTACAGGTAGCTCATTTGATCCAATATCAATACGGGTGGGGCTCAGTATTCCCATTGCAATGGGTAAATTATTTATATAGTTTATTTATAACAAATTATCAATTACCCATCGCAATGGGAAAATCAGTCATCAAATCGGTCTCACTATTCCACTGGACATAGGCCTCCCCTAATGAGCGCCATAGCTTCCTGTCTTCAGCTTGCCGCATCCAGCATCTGCCAGCAGCCTTTCGCAAATCGTCATCCCACTTGGTCGGAGGCGTCCTACACTACGTTTGGATCATAAAAGAGTCGAGTTTTTTGAGTGTCATGGGAATAATGACACTCATTTTCTACTGAAACAGGTCTCAGTATAAACGTCTAGAAAATTTAAATTATTGTTCTTATGCAAGAAAACACTGATCTATATTTAGGGTTACCTACTTTTGAATTTTATTAATTTTTATACGAGCAAACCAAATTTTTTCGGTCTTGTGGGGGAATCCCTATAAGCATTGTGTATAGTTCGGATGGCTGCTGGGTTGTACACAATCAGCCACACCTTTTTTTTATTTTTTGATTCTTCGTTCGTTCGTTCTATTTTTTTTTTTGACACTTTGTTTTCGTAAATAATTAATGAAAGACGGATTTTTACTTATTTACGATTATTTATTACGATTATTACTTATTAGCCACCGCAACCTTGTTAACGTATCACTTGACTTATTGACAATTGATCCATAGAAACGGATCTCAAGTGGCCATTATTATTGATAAAGGAAATTGCAAAGGCGGTGAAAGTCCGATAAACGACCGTGAAGTCAGCATAAACGCAATGGGATTAATGATACAAGGAGTATCAATATTCCTATCAATGGCAATCGCATCAATGGTGAGACCCACCCAGTCGGACGCGTCCCCAAGACGCTGCGCCGATTGAGTTGCCCCGTTGTAAGGCAATGCTGATGCGCTGCGACAAATACTTTCTATACTATTAAAGCTCTTTTATTAATTCATTACGGATGTAAGCGGGTTAGCTACGAACCTTATTTGTGTTGGAACTGTTGGAAGAACACCAACGTTTCGTCCAACAAGGGACTTCTTCAGGGTGAGTGCGGTTCTAAACGCGCGCGTTCCGCGTCCCTCGAGCACTTTTTAATTTATCTTTCAGTCACGCAACGATTTCATATTTAGATGGGTTAAGTGTTTTGTCTCGTTTTTTTCTCTTTTCATTACATTGTGTTACATGCATCCGGAATTCCCGTAACGGAGAGGTAATTTAAAATATTATCGTTCCGGATTGGAGCTTGGATGCACTAATACATTTTCAGTACAACAGTTCAATTTTACCAGTGCACGGTAGTCTTGGATAGGGGTGGCACGGTGGCATCTTTATTTACCGCTTGGGTTTGTTCCTGAAAGCTATTTTCGTTTATTACTTTCTTGGCTAGCTTGAAGTTACGGATTTGTCTGGTAAAGACTAACATTTTACATGCAATCTAAAATTAAATTTATGCTGACATGATGCATGAAGACGTCTTTCTTAATTGCATTCGTTACAAACGTAGGTTCTACCATTTTACACTTTCAAACACTGCGCGTGAAATGAAACTGTTCTTACACTTTCTCGTTAGATCTGTGTCTTTAGATCTGTTCACCAATAGATGGTTAAATTTAAAACAGGTTGTTTTGACGTTTTTGACAAGTTTTCATACATTAACCGTCACGATTAACCGATGAAGCTGCCTAATTGTCCGATTATTTTTTGGTGAACACAGATCTAAATGCGAAAGTGTGTTTGTTTGGTTTTTTTTCCTTGATTCAACGCCCTAACTAAGCAACCAATCGACTTGATTTTTGGCATAGAGTTAGTTAAAAGGATGGAAAGTAATATAGGCTACTTTTTGTCCTGGTAAAACATCAAATTCCCATGGGAGATTTACGGGAATAGCTAACCCGCTCACATTCATTATGAATTCGTCAAACTACAATAATTTTTATAAGGAAGAAATAAAGTATAGGTTTCCGGAAACTGTTCAGCCCTAGCGTGGTATTTAACCGGAACAAGGAAACGCGTCTAGTGCGATATTAGAATGTCGGATCGGTTTAGAGGGTAGATTCACGATGGCGTTAGCCTTTGAGTCTCGAAGAGTTGGTTATTTGGCGTTCAGGAAATGTTTGGATTGTTTGAATTTCTTTTTGGAATATTTTTTATAAATGTTAAGGTGCGTATTGTGATAGCTTACTCAATCAGATCTATGCTTGAGTGACGTTCATTCCATAGAAAAGCGTCAATCATGGATCGATGACTGAGCAAGTTTTCATACTACAGGGCCTTAAACAAACAGAAAGTGATTTAGAAAAATTGGTACCTACTTATACAAATAATTAAACGAATGAAATTAAACATTAACTACTTTTTATTTGTTTATTTCATTTGTCTCTTACTGTCCCACATAAGTAAATCTTTTTGGAAAATGAATCTCGTGCAAATCGTGTCCTGTCACGGTCGCCACTTTTTGTTCAGGTAGGGAACAAAACTGTATAATGAAAGTAGATTTAGAGTTGACTGGGTTTATTGGTAGATTAAAATGTTTGAACTTGGAAAAATTTAATAATTTCTTTGATAAATCTATTTGGTGATCGATCTTGGTAGGAAATATGTGTAATGGCGTCTTCTTCCAATTGTGTAGCTTGCTGTCTTCTTAGATGGCGTGCGCTGATTGGCGCACGCGCCTTCGTTCAAAAACAGGAATTAACGCGTTCGGAAACGGCGCGAACAATGGCTTTTCTTTTTTTAACAATTTTCAAGACAATTTCCGTTTTAATGAAAGCATTGGTTGCCATTACCATCAAATATTTCATAAATTAATTTATACCAATATTATATTCGTAAGGTACCTACTCAATTTTTTTTCTGTTGCATTTATGAGATCAAATTTGACAAAATTTCCTTGCATCTCCGTGTTTCTAATTCCTTTCGCGTTCCTACATGTATAGTATGAAACCAGTTCTTTTCGAATCGGAAACCTGTCATGCACTGCAAGGCGAAAATCTCAATTGTTCTAAGTTCTTTCGTTGTTTTTCACACGGACTTCTATTTTAGCATGTAAAACAGAATCTCGTATTTTCGTTTGGATTTGCTGAGATGCTGCTCTGCTTGTGACGGGATTTGAGGAGGGTGCCCATGATGTTTGTATTATTCAAGACTTAGGTAACGTAGAAAAATAATTTACACAATACATTTCAGTTACGAAGGGAATCACGAATGAAAGGGACTGCATTGAAGACTACTAGATACTACTAGAGATTTATCACTAACCGATTCACTGTCAACCTCCAGGAGATAGCTGTCGATACCTCTTCGATACTCAGTCATAAGCTATGCAACTCTGCTAGCATGAATACCAAAATGAAGAAATAATTGAATATTTACGCATTCTCTCAACACAGTTTCGTGGCAAGTGTTGTCGAACCGTCCAAGGGCGGTTGTGGCTACGAAGATAAATCCGGATTCATAATTATCATCTTTGCAGCCACAAAGTTGTATTTTGACGCTCTCAACTAATTCACTTCACGTTTTCATTGTTTGTTACTTTCAAAGCCTAGCAAACCAAAAAATTGTTTCTAGTTAGTCTCAGCTTAAATACGTAATAGTGTCTCTAGTCTTCGTTGTCGAATAGTTTCGCGTCTGTCAGTCGGCTTTGAAGGGGATTTATTATTTTTATTATTGTTTTGCTGAGCGTGTACTGTTCCCGCCTTATTCTTAATAGCTTACGGACGCGACTTTAAGTCGCTAGTGACATAGAAAATTATTTCATTCAATTTCACTAGCGACAGAACAGCGTCACCGTTTTAGTAATTGTAGAATAGTTTTCAAATACAAACTTATTCAATGTGAAGCACTTTTAATATGATCTTGTGAAGAGGCTGTATACCGCTGTAAGCCTCCCAAGTCGTCTGCATATTTTTTTGCGACATTTATATGAAAATATTGTTTTATGCACCATGAAAAAAAAAAAAACAGCGAATGGGACGTACCTTGATTCCTTAAATAAAAAGAAACGTTATTTTTGTCGGAACTGAGGCGTGCTGTATGATGAATAAATGAAATAAAATATCTACTACATTTACAAAGAAAATGCCACAATCATAATTATATTTGTAAAAAATTGAGCAAACTGTATCGGAATCAAAAAATTACAAATAGGGAAGAACATTTCAGCGGCCGTGTCGCGCGTGCGTCATGTGGCTGTGCGGCCTGGCCGCTAGTGCCGCGCTATTGCTCTAAGAAGAGAGAAGAAAAGGTGTAGTTGTAGAGATTGTCCATCCCTTCTGCCTTAGGCCTTCTATTCCTCTTGGATTAAGTATACATTTTTTGAGCTTGTAAGTTTTTGGTATATGAAATGAAAGCTACAAGAAAGTACCAATTGTAGGAATGGTCCACCCTTTTTGACGGAGTCCTTCAAGTCTTCCTTCCTGAATGAAATATAATATTTACATTATTTTTATCTACGTCATGGGTTGACCCTTTTGATGAAACTACAAGAAAAGGTGTCATTGTAAAGATTGTCCATCCTTTTTGTCTGAGTCCTTCTATTCCTCTTAAATTAAATAGATCTTTTTTGAGTTTGTAAATATTTGATACATGAAAGCTACAAGAAAGTACTGTAAAGGTCCATTGCTCGACTAAAACTTCCTACCAAAGTTCAACCCTTGTGGTAACACATTGCATACAAACGACCTTCCATTAAATGTGAACCCTGTATAGTTTTTGCTTCTTTAGTAATAGGTATTTGGAAGTATGCATTGTTCAAATCTACTACACCAATATAATTCTATTCTATCGCTCCATGAAACGAATTCATCACGTCTATTTGTAGTGGAGGTTTCTCTGTTTCTACAACCATGTTTTTGTTAAATTGTCTTGTTTTTAACAACACCCTTATATCATATATGTATAATAATCATGAGTATGTTCCCTGAAGTTGAAGCTGATTCGGGAATCAATTCTTTAGCTCCTTGTAGTTTAAATCTACATGTTCTTGATTCATCTATCTGCACTGACGCCGCCGTTTTTTCTTCTATTCTCTGTCTCCCAGTTGGTTTGGGCCAATTTTGATTAGTTGTTCGTTGATATTCTCTTCCTCTTACTTCTGGTTCCTTAAAAGCCACTCTCTGTTTATCAAGCTCAAGCAAGCCCTGTTATAATGTGCAGATAATCAGCCATTTCTATTATGTTTCCATATTTTGAAGTGTACCATCCTTGTTGAATGTATTTTGGGTAGTGCCTTATGATATACACTAGTAGTTGTTGTTCCGGCAATTTGAAATTTAACATTCGAGCCTTTCCTGTTACTTGTAAAAACTGTCCCAACATTGTTGGAGTTTCAGCTCGGTTCCAACTTTGTTGTACTATTTTTCTTTTAAATGACCGAACTTATCATCGGTTTCACCACACTGGCAACGATGTGCAACTAGGCAAGGAGAACCTAAACGCAAAGAGGTGGCCACCTGAAATGAGCTATTGTCTTAAAGGGTACCTAGATTTTTGGATGGTAAAACATCAAATCAAAGTCCTGATTCCCACTCGAAAACGGCGAGTATTTGAGCGCATTCTGATGAGCTGGTAGACGTATTAATAAAGTTTTTTCGTACCAAATCGCATAGCGGCTAATCCCACAGTCTCTGAGAAGAAAGGACTTTGGGCGATTAGTGTCAGGACAGGCTATTTTCCAAGACGCTAATGATTCATCGAAACCTGTTATTTGTCAATTTTGTGACAATTTTTGTGTCCAAAATGTTATGAATAAGATCCTTTGCACCATGAAATGAAGTTAAAAAAGCTAAGAGTGAAACAAGAAATTTCGCGGACACCTTGACCCCCCAATCTATCTAATAGGAAGAGTGTCCTGGTGCCACGCTCTGCCATCTCAAAGTATATTGTAAATTGTGATTAATGTGACGCGCATGATGCTGTCCAACTGCTGTGTAAGTTGAGGATAGTTCCAGAGTTGGGAGCATCGAAAATATTAAGTGAATTTGGGAACAAAAAGGCAGAAACGTAAAAGAAAAAAAGTGACGCGAACATTCGATGTTTCGCAATTTATCGGAAAACGAAAGGAAATTTAGATTTTTTTCATTTATAAATAAAATCAAGCAGACTCATTCATAATCGGAAATCCTTAGAGGCAAAGCGAAGACTTATCTGTCTACTTCAGGTTTGGGGCTAAACTTTTAAGTACCCATCATAACACAAGCTCTGCTTAGCTTGGGGCAAGATGTATGAGTTGTCCAGTATTATTTATTATTATTATTAAATCCGCTCTATTGAGGACTCTTTTGATGATAGCTAAGAACAAAAAGATAGGTATAGAAATTGTCCATCCCTTTTGAGACCTCCTAGTCGAATAAAAATACCCTCTTCTTTCGATACCATCTTTATATAGTAAATAATAAAAAAAAATCTTAATTATATGTTTTTAATCTGTTTTCTAATGTTTCTGTAAAATAATACATTATTTCGGATTCTTTAATGAGTTGAAAACCATTTTGCTTTCTTTTAAAGTCCCGTCCGAACCACGTCCTTGGTTTTTGGCTTAAATTATGACTGGAGGTAGTAGACGCTGAGGCGTTATGAAACCTTTTTTTCTCTACCCTTCTTCGTGTGCAACAAGGCTCTTAAGGCTTTTGGAGTGATTGTGTTTCTGAGAAACTGTTTTTAAAAAATGTTTTTTTTGCAGTTTTGCGCAAAAGAAATGCTTTTTAACTATTTCAGTACCATTTTAAATATTGTCGCATTTGCTTATTTTAGTCTACTAGACCTTAAGTTGGTATTTCCATAGGCACTCGTATAATTTATTAGTTAGAGTTGGTATCTAATTGGCTAACATTATTCACAGCAAAATAAAAATAGTTAGAATTTAGTTCAAAAACAACTCCTGCGAAGAGTGGAAATAGTTAATCGTATCAAACCAAACAATTTCTCTCGGGCACCGGCATCTGGGGTGTGCGGAAGACTGGCAAACCCCAGATGCCGCCCTGATTCTAGCTGTAATAGCTCAGGATCTCTGGCAATCCTGTGAACTTCTGGTCTTTCCTGTGGATAATATCATCTAATGACTGACTGCGACCCACACCATCACTGGTTGTAAATTGTTGCATTCAACTTTGTGGTCGAAAAAAATCTCTGAACAGGGAAATCTTCGACAATAGGAAATTTAACTATATATAAAAAAAAATATTAGCAAAAAATAATCTCAAATTCATTTGAGATAGCTGAGGCAAAAAACAGTCTGAAATATAGCTAGTTTCAGTTCATAAAATAACGAGTTAGCGGGTTCGAAACCCGCTTCCGGACAAAGGTTTGTATTGTCTGATCAGCAGATATTTGTTGCGGGTGTTCTGGTCGTTTTCTATGTATCTATTTGCACGGAGAGAAATAGAATGGTTTTAACCTTGACATTTGCGCGCGTCCCTCCATCTGTAGTTTCTTTCGACTTCGTAAGTCTTGTGACGCAGGAGGTTGTGGGCTCGATTCCAACCTCGGGACAAATGTTTGTATGATTTGTTCCGGGTGTTCTGGTCTTTTTCTATGAAAATTATAAAAATCTATGTATGTAGTGTATTGTGTTACGTTAATCAGTTATCTAGTACCCATAACACAAGCTCTGCGTGGCTTGGGGCTAGATAATGCTGTGTGAATAATAATTGTCGAGCATTATATTATATTTTTTCATGTCATTCTGTGACGAAGCGAATAAGTTATATAGAATAGAGCCTCTGATTATATGTATAGGCTATAGATAGACTTGTACGTACGGCCGTTTTTTTTACCACAACTGAAATAATAGCAACATAATTAAAACCATGTTTAAGACAATGCATTAAACCAGTATAAACCGGTTTTCCAGATAGGTACTAGTGTTATTTAAACTTTTTTATATGCACAGCCGCCGTGATTATGCGAGGCAAACAAACCTTTGGGTTTATTAAACTTTGTTTATTTGTGTTCAGTTCTATGCCCTTATTGAACCTTCTTCAGGTTGTTGCGCCTGGCTGTGATCCTTCCTGGTTACATGACACGTAAATGTAGGTAACTCACGTTGTTGACTGTCCTTCGAATCGGATTGGTTCACGTGTTTTTATAATAGATGGATAAATAGAAGGTAATAAAGGAATAAGATTTATTAAGCCTACCTTTATTTCATCGCTTTTCTAAAACTGATCGTAATGGAGATGAAATAAAGGTAGGCTTAATGAGACTTATTCAAATTAATTAGATTTTTTTACCTAGATATTTATTTGTTTGATTGTTGTAAGCACGTCGCATGTAACGCTTTTTGACAGATTTTCATTGAATACTGTCAAAAAAACTTTACTTGAGACTTTTAATTAGAGGTTTTTAGTTATAGTGCTAACCCACACTCTGGGTATCTAGGAAATGAAATAAGTCCCAAAAATTATTTCATTTATTAATTTGAGCTATACATTCGATGCGAGTATTTTAGTGACACCCTTTACCGATTTCGGTGAAAAAAATAACTGTCCTTTGTTTCTTCGCTTTTATCCCAGTTTAAGGTATCGCAAACTCTGCTTTACTTTGGGGCTAGATGATACTGTGTAGATTATCCAACAATAAATTTTGGTATTATAATAGCACAAAGTCCAAACAAATTGTTTCTTAAACGACATGGAACCAATATCTAACGTTTTTTTTTTCTTCAATAAATCATTTAATAATGAAACTACAGGTAAGTGCATAGGTAGAAGTGTAGAGTTAATAACCTAAAATGGTTACAAAGTGGTTGTTTTATTTTATTTTATTTTTTCTTTTATGCGAGCTCCCAATCTGTTCATTTTAGCAATTTATTATACAGTGTGGGTGGAAAAGAGTATCGTTTCTGCCATCATACATCCTCCATCGGTATTGCAAAAGTGACATTATATGAAACTTTCTATCATAACTTCGGTTCAGTTTTCAATCCCTTATCTCCAACCTAAATAGGGCCATCGACACCAAACCAACGAGTGCACTAACCGATCGTTTAGCAATCCGCGATTACCGAGCCGATATTATCTCTGTACGATTAATGGTGGCCCTTTATCCAATGTCGATAACCATTTTATGCCAAAACGTACTAACCCACACCCAATTTAACAGAACACTGGACCATAATGCAATATCCGAACGGGTTGAAATCGAACGTTTATCTGAAAGCTCTGGCCTGGAATTTTAGCTCAAGCTGAATTGAAACGTGCCAGGTTCAAGTCATGGTTGATTTTCCATTGGTGAGGATTATTTTCTAAATAATAGGCTATGTGCAGAGTCAGTAGTGTAAGTCCTTGGGGGACAATAGGTAGGTCTGCAACAGATATATCTTCAGAACGAGACAATTGAAGAATAACAGGAATATTAATAGGTAGCGGTGAGCTCTTTACGGCCGACATTCTGTATAATTTAATTTGAAAGGGGACTAAGGAAACGAATCGGGCTTTGCGTTGTCTAAGTTTAGAAAAACCCTTTGCTTCGGAAGCTTGTGGATTACAGATAAGTAGGCGTATACACGTGTAAGTTGTATTTGAGAATTTGCAGTTTTGTTTTATACTGGTATATAACCCGGTTTCTGAAATTACTTAAGTAGATTAGGTGGGTACCAGAGGAAACCTTAATATATCATGGAAATGAAATTTCTGTTTTAATATTTTGTTCAGTTAGTTCAAATAATAATAATAATTATTAATTTTAGTGTGAATATAAATAAATACATCCAGGAAATGAATAATGAAAATGATACTGGTTTCCAATCTGTATTATATGTATGGTAATATTTTTACAACCTTAGGTGCCTGAAAATATGCACGAAATAATAAATTTTAGTGTAAATATAAATAAATACATCCAGGAAATGAATAATGAAAATGATACTGGTTTCCAATCTGTGTTATATGGTAATATTTTTACAACTTTAGGTGCCTGAAAATATGCACGAAATAATAAATTTTAGTGTAAATATAAATAAATACATCCAGGAAATAAATAATGAAAATGATACTGGTTTCCAATCTGTATTATATGGTAATATTTTTACAACTTTAGGTGCCTGAAAATATGCACGAAAATGTCTCAAGAATTGGCACTCGAGTTTACTCAGTTCAGACATCGTCTAGACCGAACTAAAGTCAGCGTTCATAACCTAAATCGATATTGCCAAAGACTTATTGAAACTTACTTGAACTTGAACAGGACTTAGTCCCCAAGTGGAGCTTCTCAATTTTCAGTTTAAGCTAATTGAAGTTGCCTGAGAATGCCGTTTAAGTTGGAAATAAGTAAAACGTGAAGTTTTTAAGTTTTAGTGGAAAGTTTTAATCAGTTTTGAGGTTTGGATAGTGTTCGGGGTTATAGCAAAAAGTGCTTGAACGATGTGGTCTTTATGAGAAAATTTCAGAACTTTTTTCCTAGGATTACTTTACTGGTTTATTTTTGTTCCGTTCTTTGAGATATTTGAAATGCGAAGGGGAGAGCATGGTTCATTTGACAGTAGATAGTCTATTACGTTGGTACCCTTTGCCGAACTCTTACCATGACTGATGTAAGGTTCTTTGGATTCTGAATCCCTTCAAATCTCAAACGTTGTCACAATAAAAGAAGAGAAATATTGTCGCTACTTTTTTTGATACCAACTGGATTGCATATTACTAAAAATCGTACCTTATCACGCCACCATATCCACTCCAGTTCAATTATTTTCCATAAAACTAAATGTCGAGGGTAAATTAAAGGTCTCTTGTGACTAAATCATCATGCATTTATTGTTATTTATTAACTGACTCATTATAAGGCAAAAAAATCCTTAAAATACTAAGGATCAAGATGCTGGTTCGTAAATCTAAAGCGTAATCATTGTGCTAGAATGAAGTAGGTAAGTTCTAATTAGCCATTTCTATCGCCATTAAAACATAAATCTCAAACCTCGTTATGCAAATCCTTTTTGAACCGAACTCTTTTGCACGTACTAAATCTAGCACATAATGCAGGTAGGTACCTAGATGGCTGGTTCACGGGTGTTGTCGACTCGTGCATCGAACCTTGTGTCCTTGGCTTCAGTGCAACGTACAGCCTACGAATCGAGCCTTTTACACTGATAAGCTGTTAATGGAAGTGTCTTAAACGACCATTCTTTGGTTGCTCTTTATACAGTATACTGAAACAATATTTTAACTAAGTCTTAAGTGTCCCACTGTATTCTAATATTTTTTAAACTGGATTATAATTCCTACCGGAAGGATAAAAAACGAAAAAGCTCATAAAAATTAAAATCTATTCTCAATACCTTAAAATTCGTTTATTTTACAGAAGTGCGACAAACATTTAACGTCACGTCACCTGTGTTCTCTACAAAATACCAAAACAGGCTCGTTTGTCCGGCCAAAAATGTCACGCGCCCTGTTCTGCCTCAGAATCATTCCAGATCAAAAAGGTCGCTGCTTTGAGATTCGCTATTTCTCTCGAGATATACAGTTACTTTTATTTGCTTTTTGTTAACCTACTTGACGATGATTGAGAGTTCCAACCCGCGCGATCCGCATAGTGTGCAATATTTTATAGAAGGAAAATTGTAATTTTTTGTCTGTTTTCACATTTAATTTAAAAGTACCTACATATAGAAGCATCGATGACGAACATTTTGGTTGCAATTCTGTTTTTCTGCTATTATTTTTGTCTTGAGTTCACTGAGTTAAGCTTTAACTCGATACTTGAGCTCCACTTAATTTGGTCACGTTAACAACGTGACCAAATTTTTGACGTTTTTGACGTTTTAAACTGATATGTAATATCCAATTGAAATATTGTGACTTGCTTATCACAAAGGCTTCTTGATCTTAGTGCTACGCTTCTTGAGGTATTCCCCATTCGTCCGACTACTCTGGCGTTGGCCCAAACAAGCCTGAATCAGGAAAATCAGATTTCAAGATTCCTGAGTTGTCCCATTTTTAAAGGCAGGCTTTAGTATCTACTGTTAACCACACTTGTCTTGTCATGTAAAAAATATCCTCATTTATTTGTTTGAATCGTTATTATTTAAGTATCACTTCCCAGAAGGTCCCAAAGTACCAAAAAGGTAGAAGAAAAATAAATTTATTTAATAGACTTAAATGAAGACTCGATTTCACCAACCAAAAACTAATATTTTTTTTGCACTGAGAATCCATATGGATTCTCTTTTAGTGAATTTTGAGACCTTTCAGTCCCTTGAAAAAACGAGCTAGGTTCCACATTGTGTCCACTCTAAGAGAGGCTGATAAACTTAATTATTGATATCAATAATTATCTTTCATCAATGACCAAAAAACTGTAAATTTTGTTATAAGAGTAATGTCAAAATACATGAAATGAATCAGTATATTTTGACATTAAACAACATCAAACAACATTTAAAACGATTGTTCCATCATTCGGAGTATTTAATGAATAAAATAAAACAACGGTGGGCATATACTTAGTATTTATTATTTAATCACGAAACACTGTGGCGTATAAGGTTAAGGGAGAAAGCATTTTAGTTATCACTATTTTCAAAATCCCCTTGAGTAGGTATTTTACATATTTTTTTTACTATTACTTTCTCAATAACACATCTAGCGAATCTTATTCTTGGTGCGACGTCTGGCAAAAGGTTGTGAGCGATGAACCTTCCTTCAACGATTTGTTCTTATTGCCTGCGATTGTGTGCACATGTAGGTACCTATTCTGAGGTGCCCTTATTAAATCCAGCACTTCCATACAAACTTCAAGCTTGAGCTTTGCGTTTGTTACTAACTTGAGTAGTAGGTACTTCTGAGTTTCGCATCTTTTTACTGAGAAATAGATAAATCATTTACTGCAAAATAGATCTATTCAGTCTCGTCATTCCTAATGAACGAAAAAGATGTTTGAAAACTGGTTTATTTATCAAAGAGCTTACACTACGTGAACGCAAAATAAAAATACTGACAAGCGTCAACACCTGATTGTTTCTTTATGGGACAAATTTGGAAAGCATTGGCTCTGTATAGAATGATAATCATCATCATCATCAATATAGGTAGGTACTTCAATAACATAATAAGTTATGCTAAAAACCATTTAGTTAATACTTAGGTACCAAGTTTAAAACTTATAGTTTAAGTTAACAAGTTTTTAGGTAGACAGAACTATGATCTAGCTAGGCTTTTTTGAGCTTTAATAAAACACTGTTTTAACCGGATTGATCGCGTATATTTTATATTTTGTTTATAACCTGACGTTACGGAGGCTTTTCAGCTTCCATGGTCACAGGCAGACTGAGGTGACATTTGTCTTTACAAGTAATTTTAATTTTGCATATCTACCGTCAATTATACAACTTTAATTATAACGTTCCGTATGTACGCAGTAATCACTTACAGTGTCTTGATGGGTTGTAGCTATGGATTGCTGGGTGTGGGACCTGACTCGATGTAGGACTGGATCCCAAGCAGCAGGTATTCTCCAACCATCTTCTCTATTGAAATTATTTGGATGTTTTTGAATATCAATTACTATACGCAATATTATATATGATATACGTGATCAATCCGGTTAAAACAGTGTTTTATTATGAGTTCTCGCGAAAATAACCGTAGAATATACTATGAGCTTTACTTCTCGTACCGAACGCTCTCTCTAGTCAAGGTACCTTGTCTTCCTTAATCCTACTATCGTGGAACCCTACCTACGTATTCCTTTATCCTCAGCTTCTAAGGTAAAGCCGCATCGAGCCATCGAGCGGTCCGCACTGAACAAGTCACGACTTGTTGCAGTCGTCACGTTGAGCTGCACACGTAGGGTCTACTTACCTATTTATTGCTTTTTATTGTGAGTCGGGCATTTTATCCGAAGGGACTTTATCTATAGAAATAAATCAAATAATCGATGATGGGTCATTGCCATTTTCAATCCATACGTTTTTGACAGATGTAAAAAAACGCGAAACAGTCGAATTTTGATAATTTTCTTTGGTACAGAGTTGGAACTAGCTACCAAATAAAAATCTACCACTGAAAACTAAATTCTAGACGTGTACTTAGGTAATTTTTAAGATGGACTAGGTTCGCATTCCAGCCCCCCCATTCACATTCACATTTTCCCCACTTCATCATCATCATCATCATCAGCCTATGCTAGTCCACTGCTGGACATAGGCCTCCCCTAATGAGCGCCATAGCCACTTCCTACTTACGCAAGCAAAATGTACACCACTGCAAGATCGACCCCTGAACTCATGTCCGACTCCCTACAGTCCTACGCTGGTAAAAAGTACATCAGTTCACTCGAATATGCAAAGGCAATAACAGGGGTGGCAGACGGTGAAATTCCAGCGCAATCTGCATATCTTGCATTGCATTATCGCGTTGGAAAATGGACGACAAACGTGCAATGGGAATTAATGGAAGGGGTTCAGGAATTCAGATGACGTCGGCATGAGTACTTTCACGCTTTCATTTTCTATAAAATCAAAATCTAAATGATGAAACGTAATCTAAATGAATAGGTACTATTTCTTATCGTGGGAAGGTGATTATGATTTCATTTGACTCCAAAATATATTAAACAAACTTTATAGAACAGGTCTTTTGGAAGAAATGGGTAATACCGAGGCTTTGTAACGATGCAATTCTTTTTATGTCTCTCTGTCGTCAGGCGAGAGGAGCTAGTGCTGGCTACTCGGCGTGACGTCTTCTACCAGTCCGCTGTCACTGTCAAGCAGTTATGGTGTTTCCTGAACAGGTACTTATATTTTTGTCAGTACCTTGCATAAATCACTTGACAACCACATGTCAATTATACCAACACGTAAGGGTACTAAGGTTTACACCGAGACGAGTCGCGACGAGATGCGACGCTGCGCGCACTTTGATTCAAAATATAACTCAGAAAAAAGATAAAAATTGGCGCAAGCGCGGCGCAGCGCGGTGCCATGCCGCCGCGGGGAAGATAATTTCACCTGGGTCATCCGTTGAGAGCTACGGAGCCACTAGCAGACACAGATTCACACTAATACAAACTCTTCTTTTTCTGTCGGGGATTAAAGAAACTACTACTTATTAATACTTCTATTAGATTAGAGCTCAGAGTTCCGGATTCGGAGTGTGCCTTAGCCTATTTTGGCTAAATATTTTAAACCTGAGCAAAGACGAATGGTAGAATTCGTCTTTACTCAAGTTTTCAACCTCAATTTCTTGTAGAATGCCTCCATCTGGTTTTGATGCAATTCCACCAATGTTAAGTCATGATAACGTCACAAGCTTTTAATTTAGTAAAGTGCGCGTAAGTGTACTTAGCAGCATATTTATACTATTAAACTATTAAGTTGACTTGCCCCTTCTAGTAAGCTTGAGTCCGTGTCACCAAATGCCATACTAGTCTGGTACTGCGGTTTTGATTTGAAAAGTTGTTCTGGAATGTTTGGGCTTTTTGTTGCTCGAAAGTAAGAGACGAGAACATTCTACTGTTTTACAACGTAGCTGGTGGGACTTGTTGTTTTTCTTTTTCTTTTTTGGTTTTCCTTCACATGTTTATACTTAGACGTATCCAAATTTAGGTTTGTGTCTAATGATACCTGTATTTCAAACAGGTTTCCTGATGAAGTGACAATTTTCGATTTGTTTTAGGAGTTTCAGAACCGTGTCTTCAGAGATTGGGTAGGACACGCGGGGTCAAGCGTTATAAAACCAATATTGCGTAATTCCGTGTCCAACCGGATGTACCACTGCCTCCCGGATTGTTTTAGACCATACAAGGATCGTTGTAGTTTGCAGACTTTTTCTCCTTTGATGTCTCTAATACATTTTAGCATGTTTTTGGCTTTATTGTATACAGTCAGATCATTATTTCCGCTCTCATCGATAATTATTTCTGTCACATACTAGACTTATCAATAATAAGTCATGCAGGTTGACATTCAGTGGTTGTAGAATCAATCTAGCATCCTGCAAGCATGACCCTTGTTTCTGAATCCTTTGACTGGCTGCCGTACTCTGTCATGATTCTACGCCTTTTTTATTATGCGAAGACTGGATTTTTTTCGAATTAGATTTTTTATCAAAATTATTTTGATAAATGAGGTATCAAAAGTACTCGTCTGGACTCCTGTATGGTTTTTAGCTACATACGTTTTGCAGGCCTTTGCATGTGGCAAAGAATATATTGCAGAAAAGTGAAAAAGCGGGATTTAACCCGGATTTTTTAAATTTTCAATTATTAACTTGGGAGTTGTGAGTTTATTTTTTCCAACTTACGATTAAAGGTACATAAAATAGTGCCCACTAGGGGTTTTATAAAAACGTATGTTATCACGAAATTTTCTAAAGAGAAAATTTTCTACATTTCAGAATCGCGGCAAAAGCTTTCACAAACAAACGGTCAGATAGATACGTGAATAAAAACACTCTCAAAGATTTATGCGACCAATATCCCTGGGGATGGCCATCGCGCCCCGACTTAAAATGTACTAGGTGCCTTTTATTGGCCTGGATTATGTTTTCAAATTACTTAGCGTGAGATGATCTATGTGTGCTTATATGGACGAATTTACAGTTCCAGGAAACAAGTTCAAAAAAAATTGAAACCTATTATAGATTAGATAACATGATTGCTTAAAACTCTGGGCAATTTTTTACGTTAGGTTTAGTAGGTAGGTAGATACCTAAACGTTTGAATATTTAACAGCTGTTGTTAAACATTAAAACATCAATGAAATCGCCTTAAGACGCTAGAAATAAACGCCAATTACGAAAAGAGATGCCCACGCCCTCCAACATTATACAGATTTAACTGGTCTGTGATATGCACCTATAGCTCTGCAGGTCAACTCTACTGTCATACATGTCGTAGGGTTCATTACGGATGTAAGCGGGTTAACTACGAACCTTATTTGTGTTGGAAGAACACCAACTTTACCCGCTTACATCCGTAATGAATTCGTCAAACTACGATAGTTTTTATAGTAAAATGTCGTAGGGTATTTAAGACCAAGTTTGGTCTGGCGAACCTGATGAGAGTTCAATAGAAATTATAATCTGTGATATATTGGATCATATTTTATGTATTATATAAACTTACTAGTGGTTTATTTTTCGCTTCTTCCACTTGTGGACAAAGAGTTGAAGCGAACAAAATCAATAACATTTTGTTTCTTATTTAATACCTTATAATTATTATTTATAAAACTGTTTAGTATAAAATTTTGACTTGTCCAAGTGCTTATTTTGTAAGCCTAAAGAAATAAAGTTATTGAATTTTGAATTTTTGAACCGTCATCAAAATTGACGAGGTGGACTATATATATCTGTTAATAAATTATTATCTATAAACCAATTTCTAAAACCGGAAATGAGAGCTAGCAGTGAAATAAAAACTAAAATGCGTGAAGAACCGTGCAATACAGAAACAAACAATAGAAATGAAATATTTACATAATAAACATAACTGGACGAAGCGCATAATCAAACGAAAACAATGGAATCCGTACATTATAGTTTTTTCTATGCAGAGGTCGACCGCCTGGTCGGTAACCTCTCGCGCCATGTGACGACGAATGCGCTATGCTATTGTAGAGTAATATTCAACTCTCTCACATACATAAAAACTAAATACATTTATATAAGTCGACTTCTGTGGCGCGGTGGGTGAAGGCCTGCCTGCGATGCAGCAGGTTGCGGGTTCGATTTCCGCCGCGGGACAAATGTGTGTACGATCTGCGGACATTTGTTTAGGATGTTCTGGTCGTTTTCTATGTATAATAAAAAATATCTGTCTGTGTATTGTATTATATTATGCATATCAGTTATCTAGTAGGTACCCATAACAGAAACTCTGCTTAACTTGGGGCTAGATAATGCTGTGTGGATTGTCCAGCGTTATTTATTTATTTATTTATAAGTGTACATACAGCTACTTTAAGCAGCTTTTTTCATTACCTTTGATTCAACTATGTATGTAATAAGTTTGTTAACAAAACTACGTACGGAATTATTTTATGAACCCATAATATCGATTTTGAATATTGTGATTTATAAATTAGTTTGAAGTCATAAAGGACATGTCATGTTTGCGTCAGAAGCCCTGGAGTTAGAAGTGATTTTTTTTCTTTTCGTTATAATTGGTAATAGGTACCTACTATGTCTACATTTTGATGCGAAAGCTTAAATTTTTATTCAATATTTTTTTCCTTGCTTTCTTTTACATGTGAAAAAGGTATATAGTAATTCTTTTATAGGTTTCATGTAGGTACATAATATTTTATAAGAGACACGGAGGTATACTTACTATGTCGCTCTTGTAAAATTGGTTGTCCTACTTCATTTATGCTACCAGCAAGTTAGGTTCCGATAGAATTAGAAGTCTAGGTAACCTAGAACACTTAAAAAAGATCGTTTTGCAGAAAACCTTGGTGGGTTAATAGTAATACTAAAAATGAGTCAGTCGTAGCTCGAGATTGTATACAAAATGATTTGGATAATAAGCGGATACGTACATTTTGGTCACGAACCAATTGACAATGATCGGTAAGCCGCGATGTTAGTGACGTGCATAATGTCGATATCTTAGATTTATCGATATGACTAATGTGATCTGATGTGAATATTTTATTGTTCATTTTAAAATTCTGGTAAGTACCTAACTTTATTTAATGCATTGACCAATGCATTAAATAAACCTGCTTCCAGCCACCCCGAGATGTTGTCCGGCCATTTGGTAGGTCTACCTCGAGACCGTAAAATCTAACTTAACTACTTTACCTACGTCCTTCAGGAAAGTTTTATTATTAAATTTATTCTATCTGAGAAGGCTCAAAAGAACAAAACCTTTTGAGTTAGTGTAGTGATAATTAGTGTATGTGCATAAGTGCTATCTTAAAGAACACATGAACAAAGTGTCTTCACCTTAAGTATAGAGACAATAAGAAAAGTGCCAATGGACACGTTCTTAGTTATATGTTTTTATAAAATTAAGTTAAAACTAAATTACCCATTAGCCAATTCTATGGCTAGATTGTAATTAAACTCTAGTGTACCTAACATTAATTTAAAATGTGTATATTAGACAATAAAAAAAAAAAAAAAAAAAAAAAAAAAAAAAAACTATCTGAGCACTTAGTTCTAACCGTATTGTCGACAAAATCTTTCAGTACTTCCATCCCTAACCGCCGACTAACCTTTACTCGTTCGTAGGTACTTTGCTTTTGCAAGTTTAATCATGCTCCGAGGCAGCTCGTGACGCAACGTTTCGCAAGCCTAATCATTATTTTATCTTACAAATTGTATTCATGTCGACCACTGTCGTTCTATCGATAGCGTTTATCGATCTGTGTGTCACCCCTGCCTGTGCTACCCGTTTAACTTGCCTAATACTGATTTTGTACCTCAACAAATTTTGCTGATATCTTCTTTCTCTTCTTAAAATACTTACACAGAAGGATCTGCTGCCCTTTTTCTTGCAGGTGAGTCTACTTGTACAACATTAACAAGCTGAGTTTGAGGAGCAGATTCTTCCTTTACGACCGCCACGGTTACCGCAACCATTCACCTGCACTTTCCTACTTTCAATAAAGAAACCCGAAAGTTAACTACTTGAATAACATCAGACAGCTTCCGATTTTTTACCAGACTTTATTTTCGTCGTTACCTCAATGCTCGTGTCGTGAGTGAACCATCACGGCATGAGCTTCCCCTTACGATGCTGTCGCGTCATCTCGGCCCTCCGGCTCTCGGCTCTATTCACTGTTACTGCATCGTTTTCTATTTTTTTTTATACCGCCAAGGTTGCAAACAGGCGTGCGGCCAACCTGATGGGAAGCGGTTACTGCAGCCTATGGACGCCTGTAACATCAAGAACATCACACGCGCGTTGCCGACCCTTTAAATGCCTTAGAAAACCCTAGAAACCCCATGTTGTAGTCCAGACGGAAAACCCCGGCAAGATCATTCCACAACCTGACTGTTCGCGGGAGGAAAGTCCTCATGAACCTAACAGTCCGCGAACTAAATGTCTTTAAGGTATAGGGATGATATTTTTGCCGATGGTGAGCCGTGCGAAGGTTTAAGGGAGCGTTTGGCTCCATTCTATTACTTATAATAAACAAGATAAAGTTAAAAACTACAACCCGACTACGTGAAAGTTATAAAAGTTTGAAACATTTACATTGACAAAATAGAATGACGTATCGGTCATATTTGATAGGCATAGAGTTGAAAATGAAAATAGGTCGTAGGTATTGTAATTTTTCTCTATGGGGCCTGCAGCCTGCGGCTACCTAAACTTTAATACGCGTTTTGAAGGCTTATTCGGGGTCGGAGCCCTAAATCCTATAGCCTATAACCATCGGGGTATTGAGACGAATCAATCGATACATAATTTGTTGAAATCTAACCAGTAGTTTCAGCGCTACGTGGGAACAAAGAAATCGGCCACATACATACAAACATACAAACATAGGGTGCTAACCTCATAACCCTTCCCTGTTGGTAGTCGGGTAAAAATATCCATCTATGTATTGTATTGTTTTATGTATATCAGTTATCTAGTACCATAACACAAGCTCTGCTTACCTTGGGGTTAGATAATGATGTGTGAATTATCCAGCATTATTGACAATCTACATTAAATTAATCTCATTCTCAACTTAAAATTGTACCTCTCAAATTTACATCCAATGCAAAACCTTTATAGGTATATTCTGTGGTGCTAACTTGTTTCAACTTGTTCCAGCCAGGAACCAGAAGGTCGGTAGGCTCTGCCTCACCACAGTATAAAACAATAACAAGTATAGGACGATTCACGCATGACACATAAAACGTGGTTGTATGACCTCACAGTTTTTTTAATTTGATATTTATGTTAATGTTCTAACCGCAGGAAGACGGGAAGCTTAGATCACACTTGCAATTATTAAATTGTTAAATAGGTATTTACCATTCTAAGATTTAATATGAAAGCTTTCGATAAAGCTTTGACTGTCTGGTCAAAGCTTTATCGAAAGTGAAGTGTCGTAGTGGACGAAGTGTCATTAAATGGCTTCTGTGGTGGGTGATGTGGCGTATGCAAAATAATTACTAGGAGAATAACCCCCGAATAATCAAACGCAACTCAAATATAAGCACGTCTCAAGTGACAAATTTTTGATAGATTTTCACTGAAAACTGTCAAAAAACGAATGCTTGAGTCGTGCTTAAATCTGAGATGCGTTTAGGTTTTTGGGCGTAAGACGCTTTCCGGTTGAGAATAGCCCCCCGCTGTCAAGCGCGGGGTTATTCTCAACGCGCGCCTTATCCTCATTATATTTCGCATACGCCATAGATATTCAAAATCAAAATCAAAATATCAAAATCAAAAATTCTTTATTTCCATATATTCAAAAATGTATACTTAGAAAAGGTCAAATTTACAATATATTAACAATTATCAGTCCAAAGTCTACTATTAAGAGAGGCTTTGGACAGACAGATAATAAGGTAATGTTGTTATGTTTGTGGAAAAATAAGAAGACCCGGTTCTACCTATAAGTCCATCAAATTTGTACCTTAAACTTAGAACTTTTAAACCTAAAACTTAGGATTCCCACGATAAAATATACACTACAAACACTAAGTCATTGAACGACCTGACTCATCGATGCCCGTTACCAATGAGTAAGAATTAATTAAAATGAAAACCAATACCTGATCTCATTATAATAATAAACCTTATCCTCAGACAAATAAAGCTAAAATTTAGTTACTTATCTTCTTACCGTTATCATCTCACGAGGATTCGTCGAAAATCACGCCAATTTAGGATTTGATCTTTTTTTACAAATGATGGGTTACCGGATGATTTTAGGGTTTCTGTGTTTTGGATGAAAACTGCAAATAATTTTTACCAAAAAAAAACTGTCCCAATGTAGAAGTCAAGAAAAGTAGATAAATAAATACTGCTGAACAATTCACGCAACATCATCTAGCCCCAAGCTAAGCAGAGCTCGAGTTATGGGTACTAGATAACTGACATACATAATAATAATACAATACATAGATAAATATATTTTTTATTATACATAGAAAACGACCAGAACACCCTGAACAAATGTCTGCAGATCGTACACATATTTTTCCCGAGGCGGGAAACGAACCCGCAACCTCCTGCGTCGCAGGCAGACCTTCGCCCACCGCGCCACAGAGGTCGTCAGATGCTTAATTAGTGTACTTGTTTCTCACTTTATACCTTCTAGTGCTCTAACAGGTTTTAGAATCGGTATCTAATTTCATTTCTTTAGTGCTTTCAATGGGTTAACTTAATTGGGGCGATTATTTTTCAAAGCGACAAAACCTTACGTTTAAAACTTTTCTATTCAACTAAGCTATTGACTGTAGGGAGAACCCATTATCGTAATGTTGATGAACACGCTCTTTGCTTTTAAGTGTATTCAAATGAATGCAGGTTTAAATACCTGGTTATTATCATGATTGAGTCCCACGCGTGGACTTATATGGGCCTGTTTTAAGGAACCTCGTAATAAAATTTAGTAGTAGGTATTACAACTTAAAATTTGCATTGCTTGTCCTTAATATTATTCTAATAACATTTAACTTATGTTTTTTTGGAATAAAAGAAGGATCGCCATATTTGGAACATTTAATGTGTTTGGTATAAATTAGTCGTTTTTATTCCACTTGCTATTTAGGAAAGGCATTATTGGAGTTTTAAACTACCTATTAAAAAATATTCGGGTAAAATCGGGTCGATTCGACTTATGCGTCCCACTGTCGTTTTTTAGGGTTACGTACACAAAGGGTAAAACGGGACCCTATTACTAAGACTCCGCTGTCCGTCTTTTTGTCTGTCTGTATGTCTGTCACCAGGCTGTATCTCATGAACCGTGATAGTTTGACAATCGAAATTTTCACAGATGTTGTATTTCTGTTACCGCTATCACAGCAAATAAGTTGTAAACTCTACAATCCAGAATTGCACTGATTTTGGTCAAAATCTATTGATTTTGAATCAATCAATCAAATAATCATCATCTTGAGTGGTCTTGAGGGAGTTTCAAGGTTGGTTATAAGATGGGAACTGACGAACGTAAGGTACCTCACCTTACGTTCGTCAGTTCTCATCTTACCTCGAACTTGAGGTGAGCCGAAAAAATCTCAAGAGAAGGACGTTTCTGTCAACTAAGAATACGATTTCGTTGGAGTTAAGTTGAGTCGAGTCGAGGAAATCTGGAGGAAACAACTAAGAATATGGGTGTTAGTGTTAATTCTTTCTTGATATAAATCTTCATCGTTTTGATTCGTCGTTTAGTCTTGATTAGTCGTCTTGTTCGCTGGAGCAATCGTAGTTGATACAGTCTGATGCCAGTTTTACAGTTTTTCCTCAAACTGAGCTATATTCCGATAATTCTAAATTCTTTCTCATTATTTCGCATTGATAACACTGCTCGGGTCGTGTGCTCGGCCTAGATGATTACGAATACGTACTTGCGAGACCTACCTACTTGGTTTACGTGACTTATATCAAGTTGCCGGATTTTTTTAAATATAATCAATAACATAATAACATCTTATTTGCACAAAATGATTTTTTTCATTCTGAAAACTGCAAACGGATCATCGTTGATGGCATATTTATTTTGGTCAATCTAGAATTCTGTTTTTTCTCTTCTAGTATCTAAGGTGATACTAGAAGAGAAAAAACAGAATTACAAGACATTGACCATTGATTGATTGATTGACATTGAATTAGAAGACATTGTCCTTACAATAAATCTTTATTTTTGAGACAACTTCGTCAATAAATAATAACATTAACACATATTAGAAAAACAGGAACATACTCAAAACTAAACATAATATTACAATGAAACTTTACCCAAGTTAGAAAACTTTTTTTGCCCCAGACAATTCGTAAATCCAGCTCGTGGTAAAACACCGTTATCTTATCTATCCAAACAGTACTTGAGTTTCAGAGGTTTAAATTTTTTTTTGTCTTAGAGAGATTCCCTCACAAATTTGCATAATTATACATCACTAGTCATCACCATTAGGATGTATCATCCCATCCATACGGTTTACCTGAGATTTATGAGCGTCATAAAATTATACGCATTAACCGTAGCTTAGGCCGGTGTTCACTTGGCGCTTTTGTCTCGACATTTTTTATCTATTATGTACAACTAAAGATAAGTCTTGATGCCATAGAGAAATATATTTTTTGACTAATTTGAATCAAACGATATGCTTAGATCGATAACCAGTATTTATACAAGATAAAGTTAAAAACTACAACCCGACTACGTGAAAGTTATAAAAGTTTGAAACATTTACATTGACAAAATAGAATGACGTATCGGTCATATTTGATAGGCATAGAGTTGAAAATGAAAATAGGTCGTAGGTATTGTAATTTTTCTCTATGGGGCCTGCAGCCTGCGGCTACCTAAACTTTAATACGCGTTTTGAAGGCTTATTCGGGGTCGGAGCCCTAAATCCTATAGCCATAACCACATATATAACCATCGGGGTATTGAGACGAATCAATCGATACATAATTTGTTGAAATCGAACCAGTAGTTTCAGCGCTACGTGGGAACAAAGAAATCGGCGACATACATACAAACATACAAACATAGGGTGCTAACCTCATAACCCTCCCCTGTTGGTAGTCGGGTAAAAATAGTTTTCGTTTAGGTGTTTTTACATTTTGACCTTACCTTATGTACGATACTTAAACCCGTATTGTGGAAGTTTGCTCAGTCATCGATATCTACTTGAGTAACGCTTTTCTATGGCATATACGTCAATCAAACATAGATCTTTGACTGAGCGAGCTTTCATAATACTAGCCTTAGATAGAAGGAGTAAGTATGTATTTATTATATTTAACATATTTAAGCGCGATGTGTGCCCTTAGCTTAGATAATAATTGTCGGGTATGAAACCTATTGAAGCAACTATTACGATAATCTGTGTCTATACAATGGGTTTGGATAATTGACTGTCTGACCGACTGAACACGTGTATTAATGGATCTAAGGTATGGCTTTGATAGGTCTTGAAATTCACATTTATGGTATCTGAAACACACGTGGACAACTTGCAATAAAGAATCTTTTTACAACTGATGACGAGAGCGTTTTCTAGTTAGTTGATCTTGTAGAATACGAGAGTAAACAGGCCGTTTTTTACAAATAGCCGATGGATCTTTGTCATTGTCTTGTAAGATACACAGTAGGTAATTATTTGATGTAATCATGTGATTATTGATGTGATTATTTCTGGAGAGGAATACTGTCATAGTCATGAACCTAATTTTATTAACTATGGATTTTTTGTTTGACAATATGTTCTTTGGAATAGAATAATTTTTGATCTCACCATGGCCAGTCTTGGGATAAAAAATCCAAGACTTGAGCTGGATCTCAAGTGACAATATGCCGAAGCATAGAAGATCTTCGTCTAAAAACCCACATAGACCGCTTTAATGTCTGTCTGTCAATTATTTTTATGTAGGATACATTAAAATAATTGACAGAGCAGTTTAGTAGGCATTTTCAGATCAGTATTAAATACTCTTATGAAATACCTACATCACTTATGAAATCAAGAACCCTTGGAAGAGATTTTTCTTAATTATGAAACTTTTGACGTCTACCGTATTGCACCCATGTTTTTATCATTTAGAAATAAATAAATAAACAGTATAAATAAGTAAATGAACATCGCGGATAACGCAATTTTGAACGTAGAATAATAAACAAATAGGTACATTTTTTTGTAAAAATTTACTAACTTTAGAAGGATAGTTTAGATAAATAGATAATAACTTCATCCACACAAACACAAAACAGTACAGAAATAAATACTATGAGAAGAAGTACAAAGGCGGCCTTACCGCTATGAGCTATGAGAGTCATATTTTATCTTATACTAAAAATTTATTATCCGCTTATATAAAACACAAACAATCCGCTTTCTATTTAGCGTTACTTACGTTGAATTAATTGCACAAACAGCAGGCCATTCCGGAAGTCTCTTTGTCTCTGAAAATTACAACTAAATTTGTTTAAATTTTCATCCATTTGCTCGTGACTCGTTCGAATAAGGCGTTCAGCGCCCGCCAGTGCGCGC
Organism: Eupithecia exiguata; assembly: GCA_947086465.1. NCBI lineage: Eukaryota > Metazoa > Arthropoda > Insecta > Lepidoptera > Geometridae > Eupithecia > Eupithecia exiguata. The sequence continues at coordinate 2,166,299 of OX352241.1, read as the reverse complement.
GCGGCATGTATCTACATACGTCTTGGGCACTCGCTGTGAAACAAAAAACTAGCAAATCGGATAGCAGGTTAGGTCTTGAACAGGGCAGAAAAAAATGGGCTAATATCGAACTCGGTGTCTTAGAACATATTCCACATACATGTGGATTGTGGAATTATCATTAAACACAGTCTGGATAGCTTTCCACTCCGTTTAAATAACATGGTGATGCATGCTTCTTTCTTTGGTGATTATTTACAGTTGGAGTAGTCGATGTGATTTGGTATAGTTTTTCACTTGAAATGATATTAATTTGATACCTCTGTGTTTTTGTCCACAACAACAACAACAACAACATGGTTTCAAAGCTCAAATAATGTAGAAAACATGAAGCTAAACTATGCCCCTCAGTCTTTGATGGTTATTCCATTTAGTGTAGTCGATGTGATTTGCTATGGTTTTTCACTTGAAATGAATACCTCTGTGTTTTTGTTCTTAAAAAATGGTTTCAATGCTCAAATATTGTAGAAAATATGAAGCTAAACTATGCCCCTCACCTCAGTCTTTGATGGTTATTCCACTTGGTGTAGTCTATGTGATTTGCCATGGTTTTTCACTTGAAATGATATTAATTTGATACCTCTGTGTTTTTGTCCACAAAAAAAATGGTTTCAAAGCTCAAATATTGTAGAAAACATGAAGTTAAACTATGCCCCTCAGTCTTTGATGGTTGTTCCATTTAGTGTAATCGATGTGATTTGCTATGGTTTTTCACTTGAAATGAATACCTCTGTGTTTTTGTTCTTAAAAAATGGTTTCAATGCTCAAATATTGTAGAAAACGTGAAACTAAACTATGCCCCTCAGTCTTTGATGGTTGTTCCACTTGGTGTAGTCGATGTGATTTGCCATGGTTTTTCACTTGAAATGATATTAATTTGATACCTCTGTGTTTTTGTCCACAAAAAAAATGGTTTCAAAGCTCAAATATTGTAGAAAACATGAAGTTAAACTATGCCCCTCAGTCTTTGATGGTTGTTCCATTTAGTGTAATCGATGTGATTTGCTATGGTTTTTCACTTGAAATGAATACCTCTGTGTTTTTGTTCTTAAAAAATGGTTTCAATGCTCAAATATTGTAGAAAACGTGAAACTAAACTATGCCCCTCAGTCTTTGATGGTTGTTCCACTTGGTGTAGTCGATGTGATTTGCCATGGTTTTTCACTTGAAATGATATTAATTTGATACCTCTGTGTTTTTGTCCACAAAAAAAATGGTTTCAAAGCTCAAATATTGTAGAAAACATGAAGTTAAACTATGCCCCTCAGTCTTTGATGGTTGTTCCATTTAGTGTAATCGATGTGATTTGCTATGGTTTTTCACTTGAAATGAATACCTCTGTGTTTTTGTTCTTAAAAAATGGTTTCAATGCTCAAATATTGTAGAAAACATGAAGCTAAACTATGCCCCTCAGTCTTTGATGGTTATTCCACTTTATGTAATCGATGTGATTTGCTATGGTTTTTCACTTGAAATGAAATTAATTTGATCCCTCTGTGTTTTTGTTCTTAAACAAGATAAAGTTAAAAACTACAACCCGACTACGTGAAAGTTATAAAAGTTTGAAAGATTTACATTAAAAAAATAGAATGACGTATCGGTCATATTTGATAGGCATAGAGTTGAAAATGAAAATAGGTCGTAGGTATTGTAATTTTTCTCTATGGGGCCTGCAGCCTGCGGCTACCTAAACTTTAATACGCGTTTTGAAGGCTTATTCGGGGTCGGAGCCCTAAATCCTATAGCCTATAACCATCGGGGTATTGAGACGAATCAATCGATACATAATTTGTTGAAATCGAACCAGTAGTTTCAGCGCTACGTGGGAACAAAGAAATCGGCCACATACATACAAACATACAAACATAGGGTGCTAACCTCATAACCCTCCCCTGTTGGTAGTCGGGTAAAAATGGTTTCAAAGCTCAAATATTGTAGAAAACATGAAGCTAAACTATGCCCCTCACCTCAGTCTTTGATGGTTATTCCACTTGGTGTAGTCTATGTGATTTGCCATGGTTTTTCACTTGAAATGATATTAATTTGATACCTCTGTGTTTTTGTCCACAAAAAAAATGGTTTCAAAGCTCAAATATTGTAGAAAACATGAAGTTAAACTATGCCCCTCAGTCTTTGATGGTTGTTCCATTTAGTGTAATCGATGTGATTTGCTATGGTTTTTCACTTGAAATGAATACCTCTGTGTTTTTGTTCTTAAAAAATGGTTTCAATGCTCAAATATTGTAGAAAACGTGAAACTAAACTATGCCCCTCAGTCTTTGATGGTTGTTCCACTTGGTGTAGTCGATGTGATTTGCCATGGTTTTTCACTTGAAATGATATTAATTTGATACCTCTGTGTTTTTGTCCACAAAAAAAATGGTTTCAAAGCTCAAATATTGTAGAAAACATGAAGTTAAACTATGCCCCTCAGTCTTTGATGGTTGTTCCATTTAGTGTAATCGATGTGATTTGCTATGGTTTTTCACTTGAAATGAATACCTCTGTGTTTTTGTTCTTAAAAAATGGTTTCAATGCTCAAATATTGTAGAAAATATGAAGCTAAACTATGCCCCTCACCTCAGTCTTTGATGGTTATTCCACTTGGTGTAGTCTATGTGATTTGCCATGGTTTTTCACTTGAAATGATATTAATTTGATACCTCTGTGTTTTTGTCCACAAAAAAAATGGTTTCAAAGCTCAAATATTGTAGAAAACATGAAGTTAAACTATGCCCCTCAGTCTTTGATGGTTGTTCCATTTAGTGTAATCGATGTGATTTGCTATGGTTTTTCACTTGAAATGAATACCTCTGTGTTTTTGTTCTTAAAAAATGGTTTCAATGCTCAAATATTGTAGAAAACATGAAGCTAAACTATGCCCCTCAGTCTTTGATGGTTATTCCACTTTATGTAATCGATGTGATTTGCTATGGTTTTTCACTTGAAATGAAATTAATTTGATCCCTCTGTGTTTTTGTTCTTAAACAAGATAAAGTTAAAAACTACAACCCGACTACGTGAAAGTTATAAAAGTTTGAAAGATTTACATTAAAAAAATAGAATGACGTATCGGTCATATTTGATAGGCATAGAGTTGAAAATGAAAATAGGTCGTAGGTATTGTAATTTTTCTCTATGGGGCCTGCAGCCTGCGGCTACCTAAACTTTAATACGCGTTTTGAAGGCTTATTCGGGGTCGGAGCCCTAAATCCTATAGCCTATAACCATCGGGGTATTGAGACGAATCAATCGATACATAATTTGTTGAAATCGAACCAGTAGTTTCAGCGCTACGTGGGAACAAAGAAATCGGCCACATACATACAAACATACAAACATAGGGTGCTAACCTCATAACCCTCCCCTGTTGGTAGTCGGGTAAAAATGGTTTCAAAGCTCAAATATTGTAGAAAACATGAAGCTAAACTATGCCCCTCACCTCAGTCTTTGATGGTTATTCCACTTGGTGTAGTCTATGTGATTTGCCATGGTTTATATTGTAGAAAACATGAAGCTAAACTATGCCCCTCAGTCTTTGATGGTTATTCCACTTGGTGTAGTCGATGTGATTTGCCATGGTTTTTCACTTGAAATGAAATTAATTTGATACCTCTGTGTTTTTGTTTTTAAAAAATGGTTTCAAAGCTCAAATATTGTAAAAAACATGAAGCTAAACTATGCCCCTCAGTCTTTGGTGATTATTACATTTGGTTTGGTGTATGTAATCGATGTGGTTGGCTACAGTTTTTCAGTTTAAATGATATGAGTTTTTGATATCTCTGTGATTTTGTCAATTTTTGTCGAAGTAGATATAAAAAAAAAACGATTATTGGTAGGTACTTGGACTTTTTAGGTACGTTCTTCAACTTGATGCCTTGGTACTAGCTAAATGAAAATTTCTGGGTATATTTTTCATTAAAGGCAGTTTTTAAGATAGGTTGCAGAAAAAAATTAAATTCGATTTTTTTTAATTTTACGAAAAAATAAACGGTAAATATAAGATTTAAAAAAAACATACGAAAGGTCCACTATTGATCTTTAGGTTTTTAATACTATCCCAAGTGTTGCCAAATCTATCGGTTATTCTATTTCGAATAATTTATGTTGTTTGCAATACTCTTTTCACTTGGTGGTTATCTCTTTTTCTTGTTTTTCGTAATAACAAAAATAAGGGCTTATTTATGCTTAGTTACTTTATTCGGAAAATAAAAGCGATATCGCACTGTCTGTCATCAATAGAGGTCACTGTCAATTGTCACGCTTAACGCATTCACTGCCCCGTCTTGGCAGCGCGCGGCGCCTCTATACAGAGCTGCGCATGAAGCCTCGAGGGCCATGAAAGTGTTAATATACAAAAACAATAAATAAATACACAATTTTTATTGATTACTCTTTTAAAGCACCATAATGCAGTTTTATTTCTTGCTCCAAAACTTAAGCTAAGTTCAAAGTCCGTTAAAGTCAGCAAATTATGCGTTAACATAAACAAATCGTTAAATTCTGTACAACTCTGGCGTGGACGTTAAATGTCTGTAAAATTAAACAGTTGGTACCTACTGGGCCGGAGAATTGTGACTGAAATGAATTTGTGCACCACTTTAGCTTAATCGGAATAATAAGGGTTATAAACTTTGAGGACGAATGCATAAACATGGAAGCATGTTGGCGAAATATTTCTCGTTAAATCGTAAAACAGTTTAAAATCCACTGCGGACCCGCCCTACCACTCGGAAGTCTCTACCACCAAAACAGTGCAGCTGTCTTTGAACAATTTTCCAGCACAATTAGGGTAGCTAAAGAAAAAATGAAGGAAAATAAATAGAAATTCACTATAAATAAAATATACCTTCTTTCAAGTCATGTTAATCAGTAGTTAAGTAAACCTTATGATGAAAAATAATATTAGGACAGGATTATTGGTACGAATACAAACGACAGAGAACCAAGGTTGTCGACATAGCTAAAAGGATTAGTAAGCTGAAGTGGCTGAAGTGGCCAGCCCACGCTGGCCATATCACGAGAAGAACCGACAACCGCTGGGGTAAACGTGTTCTTGGAGTGGAGACCGCGACTCGGCATACGTAGTGTAGGACGCCCTCCGTCCAGGTGGGACGACGATTTGCGAAAGACGATGCTGGATGCGGCAAGCTGAAGACAGGGCGCTATAGCGCTCATTAGGGGAGGCCTATGTCCAGCAGTGGACTACTATAGGCTGATGATGATAATGGTGGTATGGTTTACTTCCAGCGGTAGGACGGGTCCGTAGTGTTAAAATCTATGTAGGTACTTTCATTTCATCAAACTTTCTTGAACACAACATGAAAGACGTGGTTAAGGTGGTTAAGGTTAAGGTTGCAATAAATGAATTGAATTGAACGTGAAATTAATAAGATGAAGATTTCAATGTATAGGTAATAGAGTTATGTGCATATGCATTTTATTGCGCAAGATGAAAACAGTTGATAAACATTTAGAGCTTTTATTTCCGTACATTTAAAATGACGTGGGCGTGCAATAAATATTGACATTACAAGATGCAGGCAGTGCGCACCAGCGCCGCCATTTTCAGCAGTCATATTTATTTATTTAGGCTCGGTCGACGGCCGCTTGCGAGCAGCGACCTTCACCCGACGATCTGCAAGGTCTCGACGGTTCTAGAAGATAGATAAACGTCTAAACTACATTATTACGCATCACGGTAATCTAGTTCATATTAACATTAGATTACGGCCTCGGTGAATTGAATCTTGTCTTCAAATCATCATCAATATTGTGCAGTTTTTATCCAAGTGGATATTTCTGTATCAATCAAATTCTGTAGGGCCCACTGTACGACTGGTCATGAACCAAGAGGACACATCCTGGTCTGTACTCGTGCTCTGTCATAATTAAACTATCCCAATGTACTCTTTTCCTAGTTATTTTCCCTTGCATTATGATATACCTTAGCTTTTTCTTATGTTCATATTTTATTTAATTAGTCGCCTATAAAATATTTTTAATAATAATAATCGTTTATTCTGCAGGAATGTAGGTACACGAGGTCTTATGATTTATGTAGCTTACCCTATACATTCTGACTCGTCAAGGCGTGCAAAATTAAATTTAAAACTAGGTGCTAGAAAATATACGATATAATACAATGACATCAAGGAAAAAACAAAGTTCACAAAACCACAACAAACATACCTACACATTTCTTTGAGAACAAACAAGTGAATGGATATTTCACCGTTCAACTTCAACTTCTTTTTCCTATTGTTGCCACCGAGATATCAATGGAGAAACTCAAAATCTGTAAGATGTCAAAAATACATGCAAAGGGATTTAGAATTAGAGAAAAAAAATGACGATTTCGTTTCAATTGTTCGATTGTCAATTTATTATAGTTTGTCATCCAAAAAGTCACTTATCGCCATCGATCAAAAATGTCCGGCTTTGCCGGCCCCCCTTAGATTCACAATGCGCACGCCACAACCTTCAGTAGCAAAAGAGAAACATTTTGACATGTTAGGAAAGCTTTTCAACTAGTGTCATTTTAGCGTTCAGACAAAAAGCATGGGTACAAAAAATGCAAGAATCACTCGTCCAAAGTGCTGAAAAAGGATGGAATTTCTTATTTTCAGTAAGTTTATATATATTTTTACCCGTATATTGAGATGTGAGTCATATACTTGTGAAATCAGCATAAAATATTGTTGTTTGGTTTGCCTATGTTAAAATATTAATTTTGTTCTAAATTGATAAATGGAGAGGCTATTTCTTCTAAATTTTTTTTTTCATTTATATTATGTATTAATATATTTTTCATAAAAATAAGTTTAATATTACTAGTTGATGATTTTTAAAATAATTAGTTGGCCCGCCCTAAAATTTCATTTGCGTAGACTCTCTAATAAAAGAAAGACTAGGACCAAAAGAAAGACCAGAAGTATGAATTTATAAAACGTTAATTTTTTTCCCGTAAAAAAAACTCGTGCAAAGCCGCAGACAGGAACCAGTTCTTTTTAATCTAGAGTGCCTGCCTGAAATTGTATTGTAAGTTTAAATTATTGTATGTCTGAAATGACCCTTTTGTATAAATACCTACTGTTGAGACACCAATTTATAGTTTCATCAATAAATGATTCGTTATCTTTACCTGAATTATGTTAATTAATCCTTATAGAAAATAAACTGAGTAGGTAGGTATATAATTCTCAGGTAGGTACCTACCTACTTACAAAATAAAATAAAATGAATTCGACTCCACCAATCTCTTGTTCCGTATGGAAAAAACTTGTCAGGCTCTGCGCAAACTGTCTGCGTCAAAACAAAACGAACCCAATTTTGAGTGACATTTTTGTAAGGCTCTAGGTATCTACGGGGGAGGCCGCGAACTCCTTATTTTTGATCGAAGCTTATCGCATAGTAAGATTTTTCAATCAATAACTTTGTCAGGGTATTTTTAAAAATATTTTAATATTGTTCATTTATTCATAAGAGTTCTCGGCTCCAGATGCATAAGGTCGGATAAATGATTTTGTCATTTTTCATGAGAGCCAAAACAAAAATGTCACAATAATTTGGCCATAATTACTAGAGTATCAAGGCTGGAATTTTTGTATTTTTTTTGTGTTTAACAGGATACTATACCTTTATTTTTTTACAATTAATAATACTGTAGCACTGTTCAAAAAAATCTAATAATCAATTTTTCATAAAATTGGCATCATGCGACCTTATGCCTGTAAATTCCTTGCATAAAGCTCAATATCGGTGGGTGTATGAAGGATTCGACTTTATGCCTGCGATTTCTGCCTTTACACTTGAATTGTATCTCGTGATCCGACGTTATGCCTCAACATCGAAGTAGTAAAGATAAACTCTCATCTATGAATATTTCTTACTGCTTCTAAATACATTAGTATTATGTTATGTATTGTGGTAAAAGGTTGTAAATATACATAATAAATGAAACAATAAGCATTTCGGTTTAATTTTTACTAAGATGCGTCTAAACTACGTAGGTACTTTTACCTACTTCAATCAGCTTCGGGGAAATCAGATGCATTTTCGGAATGTATCAGTTTTTTGTAATAATTGTGAAACTCTGCCGGTACCCACTGCAAAAGTGTGATTAAATCGTTATATTTTGCAGTGGATATCGGTAGTAATTTTGCTGAAATATGGACTGTGAACCTATAAGATCTTCCAGCGTCACCAAATCTTCGTTTTCAGGAAATGGTCTGGGTCTTTTTTTTGGAGTCACCTCCTTGATAACAGTGTAAGGGTGATAGTCCGATTTTTCTGGAGTAAATATTCGTCTTTTTACTTGCTGTTTACGACGTTTAGTAACAGTTGAATCAGAAGAGCTGTTGCTGATATGGCTATAACTGGAATCATCATCCGGTTCATAATTTTTGTCTTTGACGCTGTCATCGCTGTTGTAATCAAAAGTTACTTCATCTCCATCTGTAAATCATCATTAATATAATTTTAATTGTACACCCTTAAAATTAACATATAACAGCACGTGTGTATGGCCCAAATATGTAGGCAACGTGCAGTGTGCACATTAAGTAGGTACCTACCTACATGGTTGAATGAAATGAATGTAATGGGTACCTATGGTGTATTAATAAATTGACACAACAAAAACTAATTTTATGTACATACCTTGAGAGACACGTTCAGGAGATCTTTGGTATGCCTTTGGAATAGACTTTGAACCACCTGGTTGCTTTGTTATCTCATCTGAAAGCATAAACAGTTGTTTTACTTACTAGGTACTTACCTATTATTATAGGTAAGTACCTTAATCAGGATGGGTTCAGCTTCAATTTATTAATTGAAGCTGAACCCATCCTGATTAAGGTAGGTACCTACATAGGTATCAATGACTACTTATGGTGTATTAACAAATTGACACGACACACACTAGTTTTATGTAAGTACCTAGGTAGATACCTTGAGATACACGTTCAGGAGATCTTTGTATTGCCTTTGGAATAGATTCTGAACGAGCTGGTTGCTTCGCTAACTCATCTGAAAGCATACACCGTTGTTTTAATTACTAGGTAGGTACCTACTTATTATAAATTGAAGCAGAACCCATCCTGCTTTAGGTAGGTATATTATATACCTAGGTATCAATGGTTTGTTAATACCTTGATTTGTAGGTAAGTATTGTCTGTGATATGTTTGAATGCTATGAACACTTACCCGTCTTATTGACTTCGCGACTGCGAGACTGAACTATTCTATTTCGAAGTTCAGAAAGCCTTTGGCGTTTCGCAAAAAGTTCTTGATATGACATTTTGCCCTGGAAATAAAACAATTCAAACATTAAATAAATAATATAGTAATCATGCGGTATAACGGTAGTACCTACATAACTAGAAGTAGGCCTTACTTCTGAGTCTTTTTATAAAATATCTGCGAAAGAAAAGGTCAAATCTTTGCAACCATCCTCCATCGCTAGTCCTACTCCATACCGTAGTGTTAATTACACATATACTAGAACTAATAAAATTATTATGTAGTTTTTCACATTTATCAAAACATGTCTTATGAACACAATACAATATAAGAATATTTACTCAATGGCCGGCCGGCCGGTAAGTTCACTCACACCACACTCGTTGCAAGCACTTGTTGTTTGATATTAATTTTGTTTGTTACACCACACTCTCATTGGCTGGCTGCTGCGCTGCCGACGACGAAAAAACCCGAAAATTTTACGAAAAGGCCCGATGTTGATACCTTCTGGGTCGTTTTCTTGCATTTGTTTGGAAGCAAACGAGCTATTTGCAGATAATTACATCAATTGAACGACAAAACGATATCTTGTCAGAAGCATATGGTCTTATGTAATTTTCCGAACGTTGAAATAGCAGTAATCTTGATAAAATATTTGAAGCATAAGGTTGCATCTAATGTTGCGTACCATCATTGTGAATTTATTTAGAGGCAGAAAGACTTATGTATTGATACGTATGGAATGTGGGAGAAAAAAATTAGAAGCATAATGGTTGTAACTGAGATGCGTATACAAAAAATATTTTACCTTTGGGTGCATAAAATTATATCTTGATAAAAGTTCTTATGCCTCACAGAATTTTCTGATAGTCCTTAGATCCGACTAAATGCATATGCCTAGTTTTTTAATGAAAAGAGATAGAAATGTAATTGTAAGTTTGTAAGAAAGAGAAAGAAAAACTAAGCACCACCATGCAAAAAAGTCATTTTGGGCTTAACTTGATATCCGCCCTTATGCCTCTCAAGCCGAGAGTTTCGTTCGCACAGTTTTAAGTTTTGCCACCACCTTTATCGAAAATACCTCTTTATTTAAAACACGGTCAAGTCACAGATAATAATTCATAACGTGTAAATCTTTTCCTGGAAGCAACAAGACCTTGGTGATCGGCGGTTGAAGGTCGCAGTGCGTTGGCCGGCCGATGACCGTTGCCGAAATAATTATTGCGGTCTTTGGTACATTGTAATGCATCTCGAATTCTGGAATTCATTCATCTACAATCCATAATCTTTTTAATGGTATTCTTGAGAGCATGTGGATATTTTTCTCACCGTAGAACGAAGGCTCTCTAGGCCCTCTTCTCAGTTTTTGTCTGTTATTTGTACCTAAGCTTTTTTTGTTGCCATCATTCTGTATTATAATAAACAGTTCTCTGAAAATTTCAAGGCTTTGAGGAAAACTGCAACTGAACTCTGGCTTTAAACATAACGATTATCTGTTCCGTGACTTCACGCATCGTAGAAAGAATAAATTCATCACTTGACTTTGCAAGCGATTCCCAGAAATTGTTCTGGCTCCTATTCAAATATTTAGCTGTAGTGTATGTTTGGGAAATTTAAAAGTACATAGAGTAACCGATACTAAAAAAATCACACAATTGTCAGCAAAACATTTACCTATGCTGAAATAATCGTATTGTTTTGGCAACTTTAAGAATTTGTTAATTAGCGTTTCGCATTTTTAAATGTTTTTCTATTTTGTTCAATGAAAATCATCTGATTTGAAAAAACACTTTTTTTGTAATGTCGCCGTTTAATTTTAGGTTTAATTGGAAATTATGTTTTAAGTTTTGTAGCTGCTAATTTAATTCAGACACTAAATGTGGTCTGTGACGTACGCCCGCGCCGTCTTTTTCTGTTTTTTGTTTTTGTTCTTTCGTATGCTTTGGCTAGCAAGTAGGAAGTTTTGCAATCACTGTAGGTAAGCTATTTTATACGAACTCGTGCTAAAACAACTTCTTATCAATAGCCATTTTGAGTCAATTGACATGTTAGAAATTTATAATTAACTAGCTGCTGCTCGCGGCTTTGCACGCGTTTTTCAAGCTGTGTGTAGCAATTTTTTTTTTTTTTTTTAATTAAATCCGTTCAGTCGTTAGTTAGACAGAGACACTTTCGAATTAATATTATTAAGTTATAGATATCAACATAATATTGAAAGTATCGAAAACTGCCAAAGTTCCTGTTGGCATGGGTTCATAGCAAAATGGCTTACAATGGTAGCAAAAAAAATACTATAAGCAACTATGTAAGACCTTGATACAGATTCAGATTGTGTATCGTTCGTTAAGATTCTGATATTCAAAAACATCCTCATTGGACCGAGACCAAGACCTTGTAAGATTTAGGGCTCTTCTATCTGACGTTCTCTGTCAAGGTAACATCATCCAAATAGAAAGATGTGACGTCCGTATGTCAAATTGTCAAGTTCCTCTTGACATGGACTCGGAAACTAATTACTGGCAGACTTCCAAAAAATTTACGCATAGTGCCACCAAATTGTACTATGTTCTGGACAAACTTTGAACTAAAGCTGGGGCTCAATAACAATCATTGTTGCCAGCCTTAGGTAGTCCACTGCTGATACAGGTCTGAGCCCGATACACGTCAAAACGAAAATTGAAGTTTCTGATTCGTATGTGCTAAGTTATGTAGGTGACATTTCGGGTTCCGTTTTCTGAGTAGCACCCTTATTAGCAGCTCGATGACTCGTCTTCAAATTTTAATCAAGTATCTGCGCTACCAGCAGTTTTTCTCAGAATTTCATCCCACTACGCCCTTGAAACTATATTTTGATAAAATACTTACTGCTTCTACTGTGGTACTCTATATTATTTTTAAGGACGTAGTTGGTCCACCATTGCTGGCAGCTGATTGTTGCGGTTGCTGTGACCTTGCGCTAGACCACCCAGGCACCTTGACCTGCCAAGGTTACCAGTTACTATTGGCTCAGGTTGTGTAACGTAAGAGAATGTCTCTCTACGCACAAGTTATTAAAGTAACGTAAGAGACTGAAGGTCTCTTACGTACTATAGTTCGTAACGCAGGAGACTAAAGAGCTCCTACGTACAGCCTAATAAAGATCCTATTAGTTTCAGAAAAGAAAAGGCTTTAAGATTGTTACAGGATTTATTTTAAAAGATGGATTTACAAATGAGATGAGTCTTAGCCTAACCTTATTTTTAGAATTGAGGGATCCGGAATTAGAAGTTGGTCAGCGATGATGAAGTACTGAATGGAGCTGTTATTGACTGAGGCCGGAACTGCTTGGAGCCGGATCTGCTGCAGCTGGAAGGCCGTGGGTTATTGAATTTAACTGCAAAGAAATCGGGTGTGAGTAGGTTTACGAGTTCCCACAGCAGGCTCTCCGGAGAAGATCTGGGCTTTCAGGTGGACCCAGGAGTCAGGGTCTAGGCTCCGTCTTCTACAGCAGGTGTAGTAGTGGACCCAGAAGACGGGTGTTAGGCTCCGTCCTCTTCAGCGGAAGTGGAACCAAGGTCTTCCGGTGGGCCCAGGAGACGGGTGGTAGGCCCCGTCCTCGTCACCAAAGGTTCAGAGAATCTTTTAGGGTGTCCAGGTTTTGCTTTAAGACTTTCTTCAAGACTTTCTTTAAGAGTTTAGAGCATGGTAGTTGATGAAGATTAGTTAAGTACTTAATGACTTTCCTGGTTGAAGTCCGGGAGTCAACTGAATTGTAGGGCGACTCGAGCACCTTATATATGCTCGAGCGTTCAAATTCCGAAGTTCCAAAACAATAGTTCGAATACTCACTGACTAATGTTTTTTACTAAGGTTTTACTAAAAAAACATAGAGAAACATCAACGAGACCTTATTGATAAAAAGTTTCCGTGCGAAATGTATACAACCTGACCACATTCCTCTATGAACCAAGACATTTTGACACCTTGTTTACAAAAATATGACAATCTGTCAAAATGTAATTACGACAATTTCATGTTGAAATCGTAAGAAAATTTAATAATAAATAGTGAATTTCGCATCAGAAAAATCAGAACTGTTCAACAAGCTCAAGATATTTTTAAGATAGAAATTTGGATTTAATGGTCTAAATGCTCAATTACCAGCTCTGGAATAGTATTTAATGATAAAACCAACACGGAAACTTTCATTATAAAGTAAGTAATCTTATTATAATGTGCAAGAAATAGAATATATCCACAGATTGAAAATAAACATTGGCATGAACCAATTCATAAAATCATATTAGATGAGATAATTCTAAGAATAGGTAGTAGAAAAACAAGAAATCTAAGTATTATTATATTTACAGACTGAAAAGCACCTTTTCAAGTGATAAGAATGATATATAATATCTATTCTCACGAAATCAACAATGAACAACAAAGGTACATAATTAATAACATTACATTTCCCCCAAAACCCGGAAAAAAAAAATTGACGCAGTAAAAATTTTTTTGTTAGGAATAAGTCCTTGCCTTATCATACATCATCCATACATTCACCAACCACTCACATTATTACACACATAGGGGTTGTGGTTCACATTTAATGACCACTACTCCACAAGAACTATATTCAATTAATTATTTAACGAAGGCTTTTTTTTTAATTAGGTGTCGTAACCCGCACCTGTTTGAAGACCCATTATAAAAAGGAGAAGCAAATACTCGTATCCCGAGCGTTTTAGACAACTCGTAGTTAAGAAAGTTTAAAGAGAACGTTTTATTCAAGAAAAAGTTTAAAGAAGAGTTTGAGTAGACTCTTTTTCAAGGAAAACGCTTTAAGAAGAGTTAAAGAAGACTCTTTATTCAAGGAAAACGCTTTAAGAAGAGTTTAAGAAGACTCTATAATCAAGGAAAACGTTTTAAGAAGAGTTTAAGAAGACTCTTTATTCAAGGAAAACGCTTTAAGAAGAGTTTAATATTTGTCACAATAAGCCTATTGTGTCCAGCGGTTTGCTCAAACTCGTTAAGTAAGCCTATTGTGTCGAGCGGTTTGCTCAAACTCGTTAAATAAGCCTATTGTGTCGAGCGGTTTGCACAAACTCGTTAAATTAGCCTAAGGTTTGTGTAACCGCCCGTTTATTAAAAAAAAATAGCCAAATTGTATAGTTTTGTGGAGTTTACAATATATACCTAAAAACTTAAAATTAAAAAATAATAATAAAATTTACATTATTTATACACTATTTACAATATTAGGTTTTAAAGTCTTTTATGTGCCATTTCCCTCTAGAACTATTAGGATCTTCCAGGATATATACTAGGGGGGAAAGTTTTTGAACGATAGTGCATTTAATGAATCTTGGGTTTAGTTTACTACTGACATACGCACCAGCGTTACTCTGAGTGTAATTCTTACGCCAGACAATATCGCCTACATTAAATTCTTTAAATGTGTGCCTCAAATTATAATGAGCAGTGTTTTTAGTATGTGCTGTGTATAGAGCTACCTGAACTTTATCGAAGATGGTTGACAATAACCCGATGTTAGTCGCATATACATCTCGCGGAAGAAAGGTGATGTCATCAATATTTGTGCATGTAGTATAAAGAGAACCGTCAGGAATTACTTCCCGGCCAAAGACGAGAAAGGAAGGGGAGAATCCTGTCGTAGAGTTCGTAGAACTGTTTAAGGCTAGTTGTATTTTATGTAAATATAAGTCCCATGACCTGTGATCCTCGCCGACTAGTTGTGCTAAAGCGGTAATTATAGTCCGATTATATCTTTCAGTAGGATTCACTTGTGGGCAATATCTAGGAGAATAAGAGACAAACGGGACTTTATATTTGTTAAGTAGTCTTTGGAATTCGTTTGATTGAAATTGAGACCCATTATCCATTATAATGGTTTGAGGAACACCGTGCACAAGAAACACGGAGTTTTCTAAGAGAATAATAATATTAGTAGCAGTAGCGCGTTTAATAGGGAAAATTAGACAATATTTAGAAAAACAACAGGTAACTACAAGGATATATTGATTACGTTGTCTAGTCATTGGTAAGGGACCCATCAAGTCCAATGATATAGTTTGAAAAGGTCTTGAACAGATTTTAGGTTTACCCATAAGACCGTAAGGTGAGTGATTAGAGTGTTTATAAGAGAGGCAAATTTCACAAGTAGAGCAAAATTTTGCTATGTCCGTAAACATGCCGGACCAGTAATAAGTCAGTGACAACTTCTTATATGTCTTAAAAATTCCAATATGGGGATTATCTATATCGCCATGGCAAGATTTAATAAGATCTAATCTTTGAAATGGAGGTGGAACTTCCTTCCATACAAAATCTAGGTTAAAGTTATCAGATGTTGAAGAGTATTTATAAAGTTTAGTGTTAAGAATTTTGTAGTTAGGATAGGCATCTGGATTATCTCGACAATTGGTAAAAAGTTTATTGAATCGATGTAATTGAGATTCATCAGTTCTGTTTATGGGCTCAGTAAAACCTAAAACAGCTATTTCTGGAGTTTTAAGCCGAGAAAGTAAATCTGGCACTACATTATCTTTGCCTTTTTTGTGTTTAAGAACAAAATTAAAACAAGATAACCGTAAGGTCCAACGAGCTAGTCTTCCAGAAGGATTCGAAAGATTTTGAAACCATCGTAAGGCTGCATGGTCAGTATAAACAGTAAATTCTTTACCATTGTCAATATAACAACGCCAGTGTTCAAGTGCGGCTATAACAGCCAGTGTTTCGCGTTCAGTAGTAGAATAGTTTTGCTCATGTTTATTGAGAGATTTACTCATATAAGCTATGACTACTTCTTTGTCGTTTTGATTTTGAGTAAGCATGGCACCAATACCAAAGTTAGAAGCGTCACAATGAACGGAAAAAGGGAGATTGAAGTCAGGGCAAGCTAGAATTGGAGTTGAGATTAAATATTCTTTTAGCTTAATAAAAGCTACATCAGCATCATCATTCCAAGCAAACTTAGGAGAGTTTTTCCCTGCAGACGTCAGTTTACTAAGGGGTGAAGCTATAGAGCTAAAGTTAGGTATAAAACGACGAAACCAACTACAGGTACCCAAGAATTTCCTGACCTCTTTTTTAGAAGTAGGAATAGGATATTGTAAAATAGCCTGTATTTTACTGGGGTCAGCCCGAAGACCTTGTTTATCTACAATATAACCAAGATATTTAATTTCTTCACGGAAAAATAGACTCTTTTCAAAGTTTATAGTGAGAGAAGCAAAAGAAAGTTTTTGAAGAACTTTAAGTAGTAGTGAGATGTGTTCTTCAAAAGTTTCACTTATAATAACTATGTCGTCCAAGTAACAAAATACTTTATTGTCAAAATCAGGGGTAAATAAGGTGTCCATGAGTCGTTGTTGAGTCGCGGGAGCATTAGTAAGCCCGAAAGGCATAACAGTAAACCTATACATTCCTCTACCGGGGACATAGAATGCTGTTTTGTCCCTATCTTCCATATTTAAAGGGATCTCCCAAAAGGCTTTAGCGATGTCTATGCTAGATAGGTATTTAGCATTTTTAAGATTGTCAAGTATTTCAGAAATAAAAGGAAGGCTATAAGCATCTTTGCGAGTTATTGCATTAAGTTTCCTACTATCGACACAGAAACGCCACTCTCCGTTCTTTTTGGGAGTTATTAGAACTGGGGACAACCAAGGGCTCTCGCACTTTTCAATTACTTTGAGATCCAACATTTTGTCCACTTCGTCGATAAGGGCCTTTTGTTTTATTGGTGAAAGGCGGTAACAGTGCTGTTTAATAGGTAAACTGTTACCGGTATCTATGCGATGACATACTAGGTTGGTACGGCCTAGGATACCTTTATTTTCAAAAGAAATATCTTTAAAACGTTGAATTATATCTAGAGCGATATCCTTTTGAGTATCCGCAAGGTGGTCGTAAGAGAAAACTTTATTATCTATAGTACAAACAGTAGGGCATTTAGATGCATGGTTAAGTTCAGAATTAAATATTTTAGGGGTTAATTCGAAACATTTCCAAAAATCCCATCCAAGTATTAGAGAAGGGTAAATATCAGGAAAAACATAAGCTTTGAGAATATGTGTCTGATTATTAAAAGTTATAGGTAAGTTGAAGTAACCAAAAGACATTGTTTTTTGTTTATTTGCAACCATGACAAAGTTAGTAGACTTAAATAACTTGAGACCCAGCTCTTCAAAGATTTTATGAGAGTTGTTTCCTAAAATAGTGATACAACTACCACTATCTAATAATCCTGAGAAAGATACGTTGTTGATAGTTACATTTATAAAAGGTCGATTGTGGTCTATTTCGTTATCATAATATACAGAAGTTGATTTATAAGAAATCATAAAATTTCGAATAGTTTGTAACCATTGGGTCCAATCAGCTAAGTCGAAGTTATTTAAGTCAGTTTTCAGTTTTTTGAAGGTTGAGTTTCTAGAGTAGATGAGCAATTAGGACAATTAGAGATTTTAACACCTTTAAGACCACATTTAAAACATATTAAGTATCTAGGTTTTTTACAGTTGGTTAAGGTATGTCCTTGTATGCGACAGCGATAGCAATAGCTATTATTAGAATTGTGATTTGAATCATTAGCGATTGCATTAGTATATTTAGATGTCTGGAAATTTTTTGAACTAGAAGGTTTATATGAAAATTCCGCAGAACAAGGCTCGGTTGACTTTGGCTCTCTAAAATCCTTGCTCTTTTCCGTTACTCGCTCGTGAGCTTGGCAAGCTGTTATCAGCGAGTCAATAGAGTTGACATCTCTTAAGGCAATGAAAACTGAATAACATGGCCTAACATTATGGAGCAGAATTTCTAGTTGTTCTCCTTCATTTAATTTTTTTGAAAGTCTATTAAACATTCCAAACATGATCGCTACGTATACTATTATCGATTCTGTTTCACCTTGTGTCCTATCTTTGATTGCCTGTAGAAGTTTATAGTCATAGTCATGTATACTAAAGTCCCTTATAAGAGATTTATGAATGTCTGCCCATGTAAGAGTTGGATTACGGTTATGTAGGAACCGAAACCAATGGAGTGCATCTCCTGTAAAAATTTCGAAAGCATGTTTATAAAGTGAAATATCGGAAATGCTTCTCGAAATTCTTAATTCATAAATTTTTTGAAGGAAAGTCCTGGGACATGTTTTTCCGTCATAGAAAATTTTTTTAAGTTCTCTAAGAGCATCATTCCCAATGGGGAGATCTTGTGTTTGAGGAGCGGGAAGAGACATATGATCTTGTGAGCGTCTAGGAGATAGAGATCTATGGGACAACAGTTGGTCTGTAGGTCTAGGAGATAAAAACTTTACAGGGGAATCATGAATTTCAACCAGGACTTCGTCTGTGCCTGAGGATTTAAGATTATCCCTAAGCTTTTCGAATCTCTTATTAAGGATATAGAATCGAGACCTAATGGTGGAGCATATTTCTGCTACAAGTGGTGTTGCATGAATTCGTTCCAGTCGGTAATGTAAATGATTCATAAAAGCTTCTATCTTTTTAAGGGTGGTAATATTGCCTGTTGATTCGATAGCAGTAATTTTAGTTTCTAGGTAGTTAAGTGTACTATCTGTTTGTGATAAGTCATCCTTAGGAGGGATTGGTGAAGTTATAATGTGTTCTGGTGTAATATGGCTTAGTAGTGCCATTTGCTCCTTTAAAGCTGCAACGCTATCTGTAGGTCTACCTGACCGAATAATTATTTCATATTCTAGTTCAGGTTTGTTAAGTAAACTATATTTTATATCTTTAGACATATTGGAAGCTGTTTAAAGTCCTATGTTCTCGAGTTATTTAAGTTAAGATTCTAAGCTAAGTAGATAGCTATAATAAAGTTAAGTTAAAATCTTTTTTTTTTTAAAGTTAAAAATGTAAGTTTCCAGTTAAGTTAAAGATAAGTTTAAAGTTTTAAGTAAAGTAAATAAATATGAGCATAAAGCTGTAAAGTAAGAGGTTAGTAAAATAAACTACCAAATTATTAAATGCACTATGAATACTAATGAAACTAAGTAGGGGTCAAAAAAAAATTTAAATATTAAAGGATAAAGAGGAGATCGAGGTTAAAAGTTATTCAAATAGTGTCCAAAGGGGTTAAAAGTTTCTAGGAGAGTGAGCTAGTTTTATTAGAATTTAGAGAAAAAAATTAGAGAATTTAAGGGGAGGGGTTCTAGTTTATCTGGGCGCCAAACTGTAACGTAAGAGAATGTCTCTCTACGCACAAGTTATTAAAGTAACGTAAGAGACTGAAGGTCTCTTACGTACTATAGTTCGTAACGCAGGAGACTAAAGAGCTCCTACGTACAGCCTAATAAAGATCCTATTAGTTTCAGAAAAGAAAAGGCTTTAAGATTGTTACAGGATTTATTTTAAAAGATGGATTTACAAATGAGATGAGTCTTAGCCTAACCTTATTTTTAGAATTGAGGGATCCGGAATTAGAAGTTGGTCAGCGATGATGAAGTACTGAATGGAGCTGTTATTGACTGAGGCCGGAACTGCTTGGAGCCGGATCTGCTGCAGCTGGAAGGCCGTGGGTTATTGAATTTAACTGCAAAGAAATCGGGTGTGAGTAGGTTTACGAGTTCCCACAGCAGGCTCTCCGGAGAAGATCTGGGCTTTCAGGTGGACCCAGGAGTCAGGGTCTAGGCTCCGTCTTCTACAGCAGGTGTAGTAGTGGACCCAGAAGACGGGTGTTAGGCTCCGTCCTCTTCAGCGGAAGTGGAACCAAGGTCTTCCGGTGGGCCCAGGAGACGGGTGGTAGGCCCCGTCCTCGTCACCAAAGGTTCAGAGAATCTTTTAGGGTGTCCAGGTTTTGCTTTAAGACTTTCTTCAAGACTTTCTTTAAGAGTTTAGAGCATGGTAGTTGATGAAGATTAGTTAAGTACTTAATGACTTTCCTGGTTGAAGTCCGGGAGTCAACTGAATTGTAGGGCGACTCGAGCACCTTATATATGCTCGAGCGTTCAAATTCCGAAGTTCCAAAACAATAGTTCGAATACTCACTGACTAATGTTTTTTACTAAGGTTTTACTAAAAAAACATAGAGAAACATCAACGAGACCTTATTGATAAAAAGTTTCCGTGCGAAATGTATACAACCTGACCACATTCCTCTATGAACCAAGACATTTTGACACCTTGTTTACAAAAATATGACAATCTGTCAAAATGTAATTACGACAATTTCATGTTGAAATCGTAAGAAAATTTAATAATAAATAGTGAATTTCGCATCAGAAAAATCAGAACTGTTCAACAAGCTCAAGATATTTTTAAGATAGAAATTTGGATTTAATGGTCTAAATGCTCAATTACCAGCTCTGGAATAGTATTTAATGATAAAACCAACACGGAAACTTTCATTATAAAGTAAGTAATCTTATTATAATGTGCAAGAAATAGAATATATCCACAGATTGAAAATAAACATTGGCATGAACCAATTCATAAAATCATATTAGATGAGATAATTCTAAGAATAGGTAGTAGAAAAACAAGAAATCTAAGTATTATTATATTTACAGACTGAAAAGCACCTTTTCAAGTGATAAGAATGATATATAATATCTATTCTCACGAAATCAACAATGAACAACAAAGGTACATAATTAATAACATTACAGTTGGTCCATGAAAATAGATTTTTATGTTTTTAGCCAATCTACGAAATGTTTCTGGCAGTATGTTGATTCCTAGAACAGATTTATTGTAACTTTATAATTGTGTTGGGACTAGGAATAGTTATAAGTTTATATTGTTCATATTGCCCTCCGACCAGGTGGGATAAAGATTTGCGAAAGACTGCTGGCAGGGCGCTATGACGCTCGTTAGGGGAGGCCTTTGTCCAACAGTGGACTACTATAGACTGATGATGATGATATTGCTGCATGACTAAATGGTTTTCAACGCTGTGTCATCTAAGAGTTCCAATGTAATTCCGCCTTAGCTCATCAGTCATCACAATTGAAGAGGACACATCATATGAAAACAAAGTTATTCGTGCTGTGCTGCATGCACCCCGGCTTATGCCACATTATTTTTAAAACCACCATGTTGTGAGACCTAAGTTCGTGTTACTGTTTTTGTTTTGAGTTTGTTTCATAATTTTTGTTCATTGAAATAAACGTTTATTACATTCTATTCTGCTGGTTTTCTGTTTCAAGTTATTGTTTTGATTCAACGCTTCCGAGATATATTATTATTATTAAACATAGTTTTTCTCGCAAAGTTCATAGCCTCGTCCTATTGTTTCTTGGAAAAATAATGATAATTATTTCTGTCACTTTGGTGAGCCGCCTAAGACGAGGTGACAAATTGGTTTGGCGAATTTTCGACAAATTTCCTCGAAATTCTCTACTTTGATGTTTTATGTTAGTAGAAAGGACCCTTTCTAAATTGATCTAAGGGAACGAAAACCTGGAATAGGTATGTTAAGAATATCTGTAAGGGCAATAACAATAATACAATAGATATTATTTCATCAACTAAGCTTTGAACAAATAATACAACTGACTATTAACTAAAAGCCTAAAAGGGTTAACCTACCCATAAACAAGAATATCATAATCACAAACTTTCCAAATTCAGCACTCCACATTTTACGCAACAAACAAAACCACCATAAACTGAGCGTGGTTTTATGGTAGTTATAAATCAATGGGGGTATTAACTTCAGTATTATCTAGTTGGTTGCTATTGATTGTAAAATTCAGCCGTTGTATATAGCCATTTGATCCTTAATAGGTTCGCTCGTAAACCCGGTTACATCGGTGTTGTAATAGGACCGGGCGTCAGGGGATTGGTCTAAGTTTTACATTTATGTTTACATTTACTACACAGCTCATAAGGCTCACTAAAAGCTTCTGTAGTTATTTGCTGTTATACTAGTGATACTAGTTGCGAGGTTCACTGCACTTACTAAAACGTTTATCTCTTCATTCTGTCTGGAATAATCGGAATCACTTATTTACATTCACTCATTGCTGGGTTAAATCAACATAATTCTTTACTACATAACTAGCTTCAATTGTTCTGAAAACGTCATTATCTACTTACTTTTTCTTTTTATACCTAAAATTACAATACAATATTGTATTGTATTGTAATTGTTCAAAACTCTTTATTGTACACCACAAGAAAGATTAAGAGAAGAAACATAGACATAAAAACGTAAAAGTACAATGGGCGGCCTTATCGCTCAGAAGCGATGTCTTCCAGGCCACCTTTGGATGGATAGAAATTCTTTATATTATAAGATTTGTTACTCAAGTTTGCTATCAGAGTGTTTTCTAATAGTGTTTTTGAAGAATATCCACCAAAACCGCTCAATGTGTTAATCAAAACGCAATTTGTGCATTTTTTTTACGCTGTAGGCCTGTATCTTGGAGTTTTAAGGAACCACTTTATTAACAAGGATACATTTTATTGTTTTATTGAAAATAGTAGTCAACGTTTTACATTAAACGGATTGTTTTCATTTCTTACGCCATTTAAAAAAATGTTCCTTAGATT
This sequence comes from Eupithecia exiguata, assembly GCA_947086465.1. Lineage (NCBI taxonomy): Eukaryota > Metazoa > Arthropoda > Insecta > Lepidoptera > Geometridae > Eupithecia > Eupithecia exiguata. The sequence goes on along the minus strand of OX352241.1, from coordinate 2,143,497 downwards.
TTGTCAACAATTCTTACATTAGATTTATGGAACGTTTTTGAAGGTACTAAGGAAATTTAATTACGTCATTAGGTTTCTGCGGAAATCAAAAGGAGTTAAAATTATGTTTTGTGTTTAAGCTTTCTCCCAATTTAATTTTTTTTATAACTCACAAAAATTATTTACCCACAAAAAGAAATCGGTTCTGAAATATGCCAACATTTACCGTTCAGAAAACTATGTGAATGTTAGCTTCAACTACATCGCTAGAGAAAACCAAACCCGAGTCACTAAAAACCTGAATTTATCACCGCCCTGTGAACTGAAGTCGTTTTTCTGTCATATTCATGTACTCAATTTGTTTTTGTGCTCAATAGACACGGAAATTGTGATTTTCCCTTTATTTACAGTTATTTATTTGAATGGCGTGCTTTTAAATGATTTGTGAGGGTTTTTTGTTCTGAAAAAGTTAATGAAATCTGATTGTGTCAAAACGTATTTTTTGTGAGCTCAGTCCTTTTTATAGGTAGGTTGTATTTTTACGTTGTTATATTTCAATGTATTTTTTCAAGTTTAGAAAGGCTCATGTTATTTATTTCAGAAAATAATTGTTTCCTATTTGTAGTTCATATAAATCTGCGAGTGTGGGTGGTCATGCGTGCTATTTAAATAAAGATAATTACAGTGAAATCAAACACAATTAAAGAAGTTTCATTTTTAATGTAAAACAAAAAAAAATTCGCTGGGACTCCTTGCCATGCTTTGGTTGTTTTTACAATTTCTATCAAATTTATGCTGGATATGGTTACGATATCAACGTTTAATTACCTATTAGAGCTATCGTCTCGGCTTTTCTTCATTCACTGATCAGTGAGATTGCATTTAGATGATACTAATTAATTATTGCAGGTATACGATCCTTTGATTACATTTGACTACAACCCGGCAAAGTAGAGCATAATAAGAGCTTTTAAACAAGTCACGTTCCAAAACTCTGAATGTTTCTTTAAAATTGGTTTCACGACTTGAAAACTAGTCTGATTAGCTAGAAACAGCTCATTTGTATGAGACTCGCCTTTCTACTAAACGGATCAAATTAAAACAACTTAAAATTCACAAGTCTCTACTAATCTCTTACTGCTTCGCGCCAACCGCATCCGATGCGCAAATATTTACAGGGACACCCTGGCTGAGGTCAATTTTTATTTTCAACACTCTTAAAACGACCTAAAAGCTATCAACGGCTTGTTCGAATCCCAACTCTGCTGCCTTAGAATAAAGTTCCATCTGAAAACTGATACCAATTTTTATTTACGACACCAAAAATGACATGAAAGCCATTTTAAGCTCGTTTAAATATCACCTCTACTACATTGTTTTAAAGTGTGTATCTGAAAAGTTTACGATTAACTGTAAGAAGTAACGTGTCCTCTGAAATGCATTTAATGCAATGAACTCAAGATTAATTTGCTGTAAAGTATTAGGAAGGATATTATTATATCAAATGTAACTTTTTTCTAAAATCGTTCAATTTGACCGTCGTCGACGTCTGTTGCCTTAGGAGCATATTATATTTAAGAAATGAAATAAGTTCCCAAAAATTATCGGTTTCAGCGGGATTCGAACCCGCGCCCCACCCTCAGTACGGGTGTGCTCTAACCAACTAAAGGGTTTCGTGGCTTAGTTGGTTAGAGCACACCCGTACTGAGGCTGGGGCGCGGGTTCGAATCCCGCTGAAACCGATAATTTTTGGGAACTTATTTCATTTCTTAGAGATACCCAGAGTGCGGGTTAGCACTATTACAAAAAACCTGAGCATATATTTTATCTAAATCATCATTATCAGCCCATACACATACAAAGCTATAGGCCACCCGCACACATCGAACATCAACAAATAACTATTTTAAATTATAAAATTTCAAAGCGTCAATTTATGTAAAACATCCAATACTGCACTTAATATTAAATACACAGTATAAATTTCAAATAAACTTAATAGTCGTCAAACTTCCTGTTGGTCCATCAACAACACTAGACCTACGAGTTGGTAGGTAGGTACTGAATAAAATACGGGCAAAACCTAACTCTTAACGCAAACAAATCTCAGCTTTATTTTCATAGCAGTATATCGCGTTTTAAGAGGATGTGTTAAGTGCACTGAACTTTGCCTTCGATGCCCCTTGGTGCATCATTTAAAGTTATAATAAATCTAAGGCTTTTCAAAGTTCAGGTTTATCTATCGTGAACTCGTCGTGAATGATAAACATCCGTAGGTAGACTTAACACACACATCTGTGTAAATCGAATCAACATGGCAAAGTTATCGTGTCATGTTTCAATGGAAGGAGGGGCAGGTGGACATTGCCTTGCAATGGGACACATCAGGCCAAATGATAATAATAATTGTCATCAATTTTATGCCGACTGCCACTTGTTGTATCAGTTAATACATTCACTGTCCAGCGAGCTCGATATGACCCAAAGAGGCAGAAAGAGGCGCAGACGGGCAAGTGCGTGGCAATGAAAGTGTTGGACTGTGGATAGTCCATCATGGTAGATGCTGTGGAAACAGTTTTTTTTTATATGTTACTAAAGTTTGTAATAAACTCAACATATTTGTTTTTAAAGGAGATACAATTTATCACTTTCACTTTGTTTATTTGCCTTTCTTTTGAGTTATATCCCAATAGTTTCAAATGAAACTGAAATATCGAGCCGAAAATTTACTTATACTTTCTTTTACAATCAAATAAATAGGTACTTGTGAAAAAAATCTATTAAGAATACAAGAATTTATTAATAAAAATAATATTTTACACGTCACGTCACTAGGTAGTTTCATAAATTATCCTACAATATAATTAATGAATTAACAATAGTATTATTAATTGATTAATTTTGTGAATCAATAATTTATAATTAAAATGATATTTAAATACTAATTGTACATATAGTTATGTAGCTGATAAGTTGGTGGTGGTAAAAAACGAAGTGACACATCAAACAGCGACATTAAACCTGTTTATGGAGTTTTAAATCTTTTTACATTGTCTAACTCAAGAGACATTTAAATCGTACCTAAAATACGATCTGTGCTATTATTTGTTTTTGTGCTAAGCTTACTTCGTCCCTCTGAGTGGCAAAAGGCCTTAGATCATCCATAGCGTACTTTTGCCTCCCAACCGACTCCGGGTTGAAAGATATGAAATTGTCCCGCCACCTTTTACGTGGCCGACCCAATATCTCCTTCCGTCATCTGGCTGCCATGTCTGACTCCAACGTGGCGGGCTCAATAGTACTTCAATTTGATTTAATAAAAAAAAATCGGCACTTTTACTTCAAGGCAACGACTTTTTATACAGGGAAAAGATAGAGTTTACTGAAAACTCTCGTTTTTATTTTGTCACGTAAATAGTCAGCCGTGAACTTGGCCGAGGACCAAAACATCTCGTCTAATGACGTGTTTCCTGAGTGCCACGCTTACTCGTACATTACTCACGAATAGTTTTTTAAGGTTAACATTTGATATAATTTAATGTAGAAAATGTAATTTTGGTTTTATGCTTATTTTATTTGCAACCATAATTGCGACACTTTCTAAATTATTTTTGAACAACGTATTGATAAATAATATATATGTAATAGTCGTAAAAAGTAATAGTTGATGAGTTAATTAATGACTATGTACCTAATATTATCGACGATAGCGGAAAACAGCGTTTCCGTCGCAGTCATCTTCATAAAACCGGCCACTATAGGCATCGATATAGATTGTCAGGAAATCTCTACTTACAAAACAGTATTGGTACACTGTTCTTTATTGTCTTATTAAACACAGTGTGTGTAATAAACAATTGCAATGATAAGGTTGTACTTGGGATAGTAATTTTGAAAGCCAATACGCGTCACTGTGACGTCCACAATTTTATGACACATCTCTACAAACTGCATCGTTGCCCTTGGCTACCGCCTTAAATCTTGAGGTGCTAGCTAATGGCTTGTAAGTTGGGGTTTGTTACTTCCGAGAAAGCTGTTCAGTCGACTATCAAACGCATTGAATCAGAAAGAAACTCACCCAAGCAAGCTTCTTTCACCAAGCGGCCTAGTACCAGTGGAAACGTCACTCGGCAACGAGACTTGGGTGTTATTCATTCTCGTAATGATTGCTCTCTTCCACTAAAATATCTGTTGGTTCCGTTAAATGTTATGTGAGCCATACACTCTGTTATGTCATGTCATGCTCTGTCCTTGTCAGTTCACTCCGCAGCCTTCCGTAGCCCTACTTGAAGGTTCGTGGGTTTTTTTCCCTTTTGGGGTCGTCTACAGTCAAGACGCCTTTTTTATGCAGTCTCGTCTGACATAAGTTTATTTACTTTATAGAAAAGTTTTTGTTCTTGGCTGTGTAAACCACTTTTATGTCTAATGTATTTTGTTTTGACAGTGGCAAATATCACAGGCAGAGTATCATTCTTGTCTAGTTGCCTTTTAATATTTTAAAATGATAATTGGAGGATGTTAATAATTTATTTTCGTAGTTTTTCTTGGCTGCCGGCTTGATATCTGCTGATGGATTGTGAAACATTTATTTTTATTTCATCTGATTATGATTGATGAAGGTTAAGAAGAGTTTTAGATTATATTGTATGAATTTAAGATAAGACTGGGGCCCGACTGTCATCGGAGCGCGTCACATATCTATTGTAAAAAAGATGAAATTCGTACATGTATAATGACTGTTTAATTGAAAGTACCTACGATTTGATGTTAGTCTATTAGTATTTTTGATTTTTTGAACGCAACTAGAATGAAAATTGTACAAATTTTGTTTCAAGTTGTAAAAATCATTTCGAGGTACAGCGTGAACGTCCGAATCCCTTTAAATAGTATAGACGCTTCATTTTGCCACAGACCTTGATAGGTACAATAATAATGCATTGTTTTAAGTACCTAATTTGAATACAACTCTTCAACAGCTCGTAATACAACCGGAAATGTACTACACTGTGTAAATGGTAACAAAATATTATCAGCCATAAAATCAGGCGAATAGCCCAAGTCCGGTGCTAGCCATTGTGTTGGGTTAATTTGATTTAGTTTACGACCGACAAACCATTGGGTGTATCTATCGGTTTATCTTGGTATTGTTGCTAACGGCTATTCTGGTGGACTTACGATCACTTACGTGGAAACTAGTGAATCAATGTTAATAAGTTCCTAAAATAACTGGCTCACTGCACACTCGCTGTCCCTAAATTTATATTCAAACTTGTTCTTGATAAAAAAAAAACTATTTGGGTTTTATTCCTAACTACTATTTATCCATAATTTGTTAGGAGCAGAAAAAAGACATCTTTTATCAGATGTTAGAATAACTTATTATACAATTAGGTACCTACATGTTAAACTTAGCATATAAAACTATCGTAGTTGACGAATTCATTACGGACGTTAGGGGGCATTAGGTTCATAGTTAACCCGTTCGTAATTAAAGTTAAATTCCTTTTCACAATTAACTGTCGCATCGGAAATTTTTAAACATTATATGAACTGACGTCAGCTTTACCTACATTATTCGTTTCACTTTTATTCATTCTATGCTAGCAATAAAGTCCTAATTAACTCCTACCCAAGCAATACAATTCCAAAGTCTGGTATGAAAGCAATTGGACGATAAGACGCTTTGCTAATCCTCCATTTCCCTCCATCAATATTCGAGTTTCGTACCCGGAGCGCTGTAAAAGACACGCCGAAATAAAGATAGGGTAAATATTTGCCAAAGAAACAATATTATTTTCTTTGGTACGGAATGGAGTCCGCGCAATTTGTAGTCGATATGGGTCTGTTTGGCGTAGAGTAGGTACTGCCGAGCTTATAGGACAAACTCTAGTACGAGATGATATTAAAAGGTCAATATTGAAATGATATTACAAGTGTTTACATAAATATATTTGTTTTTAATAAAATGTATCAATTGATTGGCGAATAAAATTTTCTCTAGTAGTTAAAAGTTCTAGAGATATGTAGCAATTTTTTTTTTAAATTAGAATTTACACATGTGTTTTAGACTTAACATCAGTTTTAAGCTGGAGTGTAGAAATATTATTTTTGTCCATATTTTGTTCAGCTGAAACAAGTCCTCCCCAAATCTTTCCACTAGCCACGATCATAAGGATTTAGCTACGTATTTTCTTATACGTATTTTTAGTCCGAATGAAGCAAATTTTCAGCCTTCTCTATCTGACTGTCCATTCTGCACCCTAACCTTTGAGTATTTGTCAACTAGTCCGGTCACGTTCCCGACCGACCACCGTAAGCTCAGTTAGAGCGATGCATAAAAACTAAGCTCCGCTTTGAACTTTGAAATTCAAATACATCGATACTATACGTCAAAGTGTCTGCTATTTTTGTTTGTCTAAGTTTATGATTTTACTTCTAATAATTGTAATTGAGTTATGAGTAGGGAAATATCAAATTGCCATATGCACTGACTTAGAAATTTGACTTTTATTCTATTTTTCGGAATTGTCAGACTAGGAATGTTTTCAAAAAATACCTCGAGCTATCTAGTAACCGTTTCTTTTTCAGCCCATTTTGTCCTACCGCTGGACTCTTCAGTACTAAGAAAAATATGTGCGGCGCGTCGTTTTGGCTTACACTTAATGGACAAGCATCATTTTTGCTCAAACCTTTAAGAACCAAAAATACGAGAATCTCTCGACAAATTAGCACAACTTCTTTACGACTTGTTGCTCTTATAAACTGTTGACAGGACAAACAGGATTTTATATAGCAGAAATGTAATCCGAATTACGTATTACAATATTTACCGAGTCTCCGGAATTATTTTTGCTCTTAGTAATGAAAATTTACGAGGCGAAGAAAGGGAGTAATGCCATGTTCAAAGTGTGCCTGTAATTATTTTTGGTTATTTTTACTACAATTTTAGGGCGTTGGACTTACTCGTCGTATGAATCGTGTTTAGTGTTTTATCATGGTCAATGGCTGTACATCACCCGGGTATTATAAATGCGAAAGTTTGGATGTAAATAGATGAATGGCTGAATGTTTGTTACTTCTTCACGCTAAAACTACTAAACTGTTGTTAGCTTCATTTGTTCTAGTCTATGAATCTACTGTTACTTAAACATAAGCTTTTTGTTTCCCAAATAAATAAAAAAAAAAAAAAAAAAAAAAATGGATCCGGCTGAAATTTTGCATAGATGAAGCTCTCAGCCTAAAATCAAGCAAAGGCTACTTTTTGTCCCATAAAGTAGATCCCATGGGATAGAAATAACCCTTTTAACGTTTCCATAGACAAAAGGCGTGCGAAGCGCGTGCAGATACTAGTATTTACAATTTTCCCCCCTTCGTTAAATCGTACTTGAATGCATTTATAATCTTACTTTAGAATGATTTTACAGCACAAATTAACTGCCAACAAATAAAACCAACAAGTATACCTATTTCACCAAAATGGCTGTAAATAAATCTGCCTGAAATAAACATAGCAGTAGGTACACGAACCATGCCCTTCAAAATGAAAATAAAACAAATTGCAGATTCCTGTCACGCTCTCGCAGTCGACTGCGATGTACGACGACGTTTTAATCTCTGCAAATCACAGAGTTTATCAAATACTGCAGTAGCGATAGATTTTGTAATTGGCCAGAGAATTAAGTCTAGGTCGTGCCTGCGTCGTGCCTACGTCTTTCATAAAAAAGCTTGCTTTCGATTTTTATTCAAGAACTAACAACTTTTCAATCTAAGTAGTGTTTTCGAAAGTTTAAAACCTCCTGCCTCAAAGCCTAGCGGCCGCGTCTGTCCATAGACAGGCTTTAACTGTAAAGCTATCACAGACAACAGCGAGTCTGTGAGCTTATCTTCTGTTTGTTAGTGATAACATTCTGTGCCAGGACGTCTGCTAATTCTACTATGCACACACTACACTCAAGGCCGACCATACTAGAACACGAGCAAATTAAGTAAACACAATAAACATTAACAAACTGACAAATTTCGCAATGGTCCGGAGTGCCGCAAGGCGACGTATTTGGACCGCTGGGTAATGTCAATGCTGACATTTAGGGTCGGCACGCGTGGAAGGTGTAACTTCATCAGTTTTAATCTTCATGATTATTGTGAGAACAGTATTGTGTTTTGGCATGTAATGTATTGTATTTTGTCGAAAATTGCTGAGTAGGTTCAGGTTAATCTTCTCATGTGATTTGGTGTGTTAAATTAAGTTGGCATTTAAAATAATAATCTAGATCTATTAATTTATTTATATGGAGATATTAATTTATTTTTATTCGAATTCGTGAACAATCCTTTCATTTCTTATCAAATGTAAACCACATTGGATAAGAAATGAAAGGATTTATCACGAGTTCGAATCTTTCTGATTATATCCATGGTTATAGTAAGCCATATATTCGCGATTGCTTCACGCTAATATTATAAATGCGAAAGTTTGGATGGATGGATGTTTGTTACGGATTGAAATAACGTTTAAGCGCATGAGAAGCCGCGGGCAGAAACTAGTACATTAGGTAATTTTATCGTTATCCGACATGTTAATGAAGACCTTTTTATTATTTTGGCACTAGCTTACTTGTCAACAAATCCGTAGGTGGCCATTTCAAATGTTGACCAGCGTAGGCAGGTGCTGATACCCAGGTCAAGGTCCTTTGGCAGACAGACAGACAAAATTATTGGTTGCATTAAATGCAAATTTTACGCAAGTACAGGAGTAATACCGATCTGTGCACGTGTACGCAGTAACCTGACATTTTCCTTGTGGAATATAGAGTTTGGTGGGTATCTACAAATGCATTTATTTATACATTGACCCATTTCAATTGGTTTCATGTCTGACGTGCTTTAAATGGTACATGTTATAGATTCAGCCTGCGGCTACACGCGTTGTTTCTATGGTACCGTTATAAGTTTGTTTCTATCTTATGGGAACTGATTTATGGGATAAAAAGTAGCCTATTTTCCAGACCTAAAACTATCTGTATACATATTTCAGCCCGATCCGTTGAGTAGTTTTGGCGTGTGGAGTAGTAACAAACACCTGTTTCTATCTTATGGGAACTGATTTATGAAATAAAAGTAGCCTATATATTTTATTCCAGGCCTAAAACTACCTGTATGCATATTTCAGCCCGATCCGTGGAGTAGTAACAAACATCCATACATACATCCAAACATCTAAACGTCGAAACTTTCATAAACAGATATATAATGTAAGTGTGATTGTCATTATTGTATTTATACATTAAATCAGGAATTACAAGACCCAAATATAGTATATTCCAAATCTCTAAACGAATTATGTTTGTAGAAATGTTAAGTACCATATAGCGCGCATCTGACCGCGCGGCAGACGTGGCATTCCCTGCAGTTTACAAATTTTCTAAATCTTTATATGAAATATAATGCAGCATCGCGCACCTATCGGCAACAAACCCACGGCATTTCAGTAATAGGCCATGAGGAAATTCGATGGCTGCAGGCAATGCCTGCCCGCAGCGTCGATAGATGCGCCTTCAGCTTTAGACCTACCTGCACCAAGTTATCGAATATTCAAGCTAGGCATACTAATCTGCTATGCTCTGGTTTGTAGGTATTCAGGATTACCATTTTGAAAAAGTGTGATGTTCACAATAGAACTAGAAACAAGAACGAGTTACACATCACATATAGATAACGAAAGGTAGGGAAATCATTTATGGGCAATTGCGTGCGCTTCTAGAGTAGGTATAATAAGGTTCGATCTGATGCAACTAAGCTCCCTGTTCGTAAATTTAAACAGTAAGCAAAAAAAAATATCTTATCCTTTTATTCCATAGATGATTATGTTAATGCTTGATCAGATCCGCAACTAAAATGTACATTATGTAAGAAACTCGGTGTTGTGCTTAGCTTTACATAAATATTGACATGTATCTGAACCGCATTATATTTAAATTTATATAATCAAAACAAACATGTATTAGACACAGGTAATATATAAGTGTACTAGTGGTCTCATTTTACCTTTTTCCACTAGTGGACAAAAAAATTAAGTGATAAGAACATTTAAGTGATCATTAACATCTTAGTTCTTATTTGATAATTATTATAAGCATAAAGATATAAAGTTATTGAGTTTGAATTTTAGTTTTTTTTTTTTTTGCATTTCTGAAAGCACATATCCAGCTCGATGCCTGAAAGGAACCAACCAAGTTTCATAGTAGAAATTATCATTTTCCTGAACTTTAAACATATTCATAATTTTTTCTGTATCACCTGAGTCTCAAGGTTGCTTTTTCATTGACTGTGTGGTTTTTGGTTTGGTTTTTCAGTAACTTTTGAAATGTAGTTTCTATTGCTTTGGAGTAAGGTTTGGTTTGGTACGAATGAAGGTTTTGTACCGCTGGCTGGGCTATTTTGATGTATAATTGCAAGGGAGTGGCATCATGTGTACAATTTCCCGGGCTTGACTCAATGCAACTGGGCTGTCATAGACATAAATGTACTTTAAACCACTAAAAATAGACTTTATTATTTGGATAATGGCAATGACACCTATGGTTTTTATAATACCAGAGTATTATCATGTTCTCATGCTTGTAAATTCTTGGGGATTAAAATACGTTTGTTCTCATTACTATTTTTTTTTTTTTTTTATAAATAAATAATGCTGGACAATTCACACAGCATTATCTAGCCCCAAGCTAAGCAGAGCTTGTTTTATGGGTACTAGATAACTGATATACATAATATAATACAATACATAGATAGATATTTTTTATTATACATAGAAAACGACCAGAACACCCTGAACAAATGTCTGCAGATCGTACACACATTTGTCCCGAGGCGGGAATCGAACCCGCAACCTCCTGCGTCGCAGGCAGACCTTCGCCCACCGCGCCACATCGGTCGTCAGTTCTATTCATTAGTTCGATCTATGAGTTGGATCGTTGAACTAGTGAGTTTTTTTTCTCATTTGTTCGACCGCAGAGCTTATTTAAATCGAGAAACAAAAATCATTAAATGAAAATTAAAAACGCTTGTTCCGTCAAAAAGGTTTAATCTTGGCTGGTACAGTTAAATGGAAAGCTCTTTGACACCCTAATATCAAAGAAGCCTGCGAAGGTCAAAAAAGACGGCGAAGGTAAAAAAAGACGCTGATTGTCAAAATTGACAAATAATGTCTAAAATTGGTAGAAACGTCGAAAGTAATATAATACCTAATAGCAAAAAAAAAACCAAACTAAATTAAACCCACTTTTAAGTACATAAGCATTTCTGATTAATATAAACTGCCCACTTTTCATTACCTATTATAAACAAACATTACGTTCTATTTTCAACGACACTCTTAACTGTTATCATAAATACCACTTGTCCACTGTAATTTAATCAGCATTATCACCAAATCTATACGCTGTCGTAACTTATTAATTGTCTTGGCTCGTTCACTTGGTTAACTTTATTTATCAAAGTCCATACGTATTGTATTGACATTAACCTATCTAGATCATCAAAGTCTTTGTACATGGACAGTTAAACTCCTACATTTCGGACTGCAACTAGAATTTAGACATGAAATAATAAATAGGTATCAAAGTTTGGATTTGAGGTAGCATGAAATATGCATTCGGTTCTTGCTGTCTGCTGTAAATATTATGTAGTCTTTGTAGTGAACCGTTGGCTGAACTACAAAGCTGTCGTCAATAGAGGCGCTCAATAAAAGTGACATCACAAAAACTGGAACCACCTTGGTGACATTGGGATATTAGGTCCAGGGCGCTCAACCAAGCGTCTCCAGTAGAGGATTCAACATAAACAATGATGGAATAGGGAATGGTAATCCAATGGAATAGGGATGCGAACATCTTCTAGCCATCATCCTTCAAGCTCTCAATATGGTCAAGAACAACATAGGTGTGGTCGTCATACTGTCAGGGTCATATCCCATAAATAAGGCCATGTGTTGATCCATGCCCCTGTGTAGAGTGGCTATCCGTTTATTGTCCAGCATTATTTATTACTTTTTTTTACCCATGGCTGATATACAAAAAACGTAGGTATGTACTAAGAAATAAAATTAAATGTTAGTTTAACTCTTTATTCAAGATTAGTTCGTGAACTGCTTGTGCAGTGTTTCTTAAAATTGCCTTGACTTGTACTGAATAAAATAAATATGTCATATTTATTTCTATCGTTTGACATTTAGAAGCTTTATATTTTTAATCTATTAGCAGCACCGACAGTACAACCTGGGTAATTATGCACATACGCTATGTCAGCGTGACAAGTAGTCGCGATTGTGTGCACCATTTTGCTTTGACTAACACCAGCACTTGGGTTTTCCTCATCTTTCAAGGATGTAATAATTACAGGTTGATTAGAAATTCAGGAGCAAACGTCACAATTTTTTGTAACATGGCATGCGTCGTCTACTTATTTTCTTGACCGTTCAAGAAAACTTGGAAGGGATGGTGGTAACAGCTGTTTAATGTTCAGAGTCGGACGATGAAGCAAGAAACCAACATGAAGTCTATTGTGTCTTTTCTCTTTTGATTCTTCTTAGAGAAACAGTAAAAAGAATCACAGTCCGGTCAAAAATATTTATTGAGAGCGCTAAAGATCCTTGATCACCGTAAGTGTAAGTAAGTAAGTAGTCATAGCACCAGTACCTTAAATAATTCGTCTAATTATTCATCTAAAGCCTATAATAATACTGGTCCACTGCTTTATATTGACCTACCCTGATATGCGCCGGTGGCTCATTAGGGGGAAATGTCAAAATCCCCAGGTTGGGGAGTTTGACATTTTCAAAATCCCCATCCTGTTTGCAGTGGAGGTGTCAAATATACACTGAAGGAAGCTACGGCCTTCTTCTAGTAGAATCTTTTGTCGTAAAAACCACTTTACCTCAATAAATTCCAAAAATTGTGAACAAAGGTACGAGTTTCTCCAAGTTTAATAGTAGTTACTGACGAGGTCGCTAATGGGTGGGTTGCTGGCAGATGATGACTGAAAGAGTAAGTCTCCTTTTGCTACATCCACGGGTTGATTTGGAGACAATAGCCCCAGTTAATCTGAACAAGGAAAAAAACTAAGTCAGTTAAACGGACAAACGTTGCAAAAACTGAGCATAGCGATAGCATTGACAATGAGCCTCAATGCCATGCGGGCTGGAATTCCGCTCTAGGTAACTATGAAAAAATCCGGAAATCTAATGAGCAGCTAAGGTAGGATAGCTGCTGCAAGCCTATTTACGCACATGGTAGATCTATAACTATACCATTTTGTACCGACTCAACCTAGAGTTGGTAGGCTTAGAATTTGCACCCTAACTCTTCCCGTGGATTTCGTAAGCGACTACGGTCCGTAATAGGAATGCGTACGACGTATGCTTGAGTAACGCTTTTCTATGGAATAATCGTCGCTCAAGTACAAATCTATGACTGTGCAATTTTTATAATTCGGGCATTTAAGACCTACATCAGAGGGCAGGTTGTAGTGCCTCTTGCAGAATAGATCTACCACCGAACTGTGATCACCGAATCGCATGCAAAGCGTTGGGATAATGGGCATTAACCCCTCATGAGAAAAAATCAATAAGGCGATTATCAAGGTGAGGCCTGCGTCCAGCTGTGGACTATTATTATATGCTGTTGAGGTGCGGGGTTGAGGTGAATCATGTTGATCTTCGTTAAACAAAATGAAGTACTAATATCGACATGGCACAGGTACCAGAATTTTTACAAAGCATCACAATTACTTTGAGACCAGCGAGATCTAAATAGGATTCTGATCTGGCAGGCAGGTTGGTGATGGAAGTGTTGATGTTAAAAAAACGCGCTGACTTTCCTTGGTAGTTCTTTTAGCCGGCTCCTATGGCATCCATGGGCTGAGAAGCCAATGCTTACGTAGTTGCAGTGCACCCGCCCCATTATTATTGATCCCTTTAGATTTAAACACCCAGTATCTTCTAAAAAAGTGTTGCGGTGGGTAGTTAGAGAACAAAGATAGGTTGGAAGCTCATCTTATCAGCTATATTTGATTTTTTTATTTAATTTTTTTGTTGTAAATACTATAAATAAAAAATAGCTACAGACAGAAAGTGATTTAATCTGAGGAAAATTGTCCATGAGGGAGGCTGCGGACGGACAGACAAACATCGCGAAATTTTAAAGGTTCCTTAAAAATAGTAGGCAACATTGCTCAATATTTTATTTTTTTATTTACTTTTTTGTTGCAAATACCGACTATAAATAAAACATAACAAGAAAAGGTTAAGGTAAGGTTAAGAAAATGATTTAATCTGATGAAAATTGTTACAAACGTCATTATTATATCACATAGAAGTGTTTGATATAGTCACACTCTTGAGCTTTTAAGACATAGTAGTAAAAAGTTCGAACTCGTTCTTTCTACAAATGGTATCTGTATCTGTAGCTCCTTTGAAGCAGCTGCTGCAAATGTGCCTGTGATCCATACAACCATGCGCAAGCTCATGTTTTATGTTAATCAGTGTGTGTATGACAGAAAGCATTTCTATGTACAGTGGTGGATTGGCAGTTTGCCAGTTGATTCGCTTCCTGGTGCAGGATTTAAATTGATAATATGTCAGTCTTAGACCAGAGATTTTGTCACTGAATTTAACTAATTCTATAATCTTGCCATCTTCATGAGATTGTTAGAAAATGACGTATATAGCTGGGGCTAACAGTCACTAAACAGGACTTTAAAGCCCAAACATCATCATCATCGACATCAATTCACGACTTAGTCATGCGGTTGTCTCACCTACGTTCTTAATAGTAATTCACATAACACTCACATACTCCGCTTAAACTAGACCACTGCTGGACATAAGTTTACCCTAAAATGCGCCTGGTCGCTTCTTCTTCTATTTATAAAGCTGTTTATGTATAAAATTTGACTTGTCTAAGTGCTTTTTTGTAAGCCTAAAGAAATAAAGTTATTGACTTTTCACTTCTTGATTGCCATGCTAGGATCCCCACGCTTGGCATGTGGTTTGGGGGTAGCAGGGACCAGCTTCGATAAAAAATAACTAACAAAATGTATTCCGTACTAAATCCACCTATTTGCATCTATAGAATGCCTTCCTCAGTTCTTCCAACATGTGAATCAACATTCCCAGTTTATCGCACTCTAAACAATCTCACTAATTTGACAAATGCCAAAAACGAAGAACGCTCCTCGAAAACACGCGGCAACCTTGGCGAGAGCAGTTTACGTTCAGCCAGATATAGCTTGCACTTCCTTTTGATGTGAATAGGGCTTTCATCAATGCCGGAGGTTTCTGCTGAAAGTCGGATTTGATGCCAGAAATGAGTTTCTACATTTAAAATATTGTCGGTCCCAGCACGTTGGATTTCGTATTTTGTTGGTATCTACGCCTTTGCTAGACCAAGAGCAAGGCAGTTTCGAATAAGTATTTGGCTGACTGATCACAAAAGTCGAGATGGTTTCATCTCGACTTGTTCACTCCCTACCTGTTCACTTTTGACATAAAGAAACTCTGATAGTAATTGACAGGAAAAACACTGACGGGCAGTGAATTCCAAAGCGCTCTCTGCCTTTACTACTCTACCTGCCGTTAGATAGAAGCAGATGTAGATAAGTTAAAGGCTGAACCGTCTCCTCTGAAGGTTTGCGTGCCCCACTGCCAAAAACTATGTTAACTAAAATTAGATTTATTTTAATTTTGTAAATAGATAACCCGGAAATAAAGCTAAATGTTTATAATGCAATTTTCAAAGGGCCACATTTAATATAATACTAATTTTAATTACATTTCAAGTACCTACATATCTGTAAATAAATTCTATAAATTGCACCTACAGCAGACTCTATTTTCAGGAGGAAGGTTTTTTGACGGTGGGGTATGTATATCCACTGAGGCGCCTTTTTGGTACTTTACCATGTCATTTATCCGGATGGTGATGTTACCTTGAGTCGTTTACCTCGAACTCCAACCCTGGTCGGTCGACACCCCCGCCGTCTCAAGGTCGCCGCACATTGTCCGTTACTAATAAGCGTTTGTTTGTGTGTCTGCTTGGTTTCCTGCGTTGTCCATCAATTGGTGTGCATTCGCCGGCATTGCGATTTTGTATTTCGATGGATAAACTGTCTATAGGTACCAAGCTGATGGATGCTGACAGCTCTGGACCGGTCATTGTGGCTATCATTTTGAAAGACAGTAAATGTCTAGTGGATTTATTTGGATAGGATGGTATAATGAACTCCGAATAAATCAAAGCAAGAAGTACTACAGTTTTTTTTTATAATAGACCTACGGCTACGGTGCACCTACCTTCTAGTATTCCTTAAGTCGATACTTAAGTTATGAAAGTATCAAGTAAACCGGCGTCGCACAGTCTGAGCAACAACTCAATTTAATCTCTTTATTAACTCAACAACAACCCAGAAAATAGGACTCTTTATCTCCATAAAAACTGATAATCAAAAGAAGCGCACCGTAACATATTAATTAAAAGAGTACAATTTCAGCCATTTAACGGTACGTTGAGCAATATCTCGTACATTCGCGTGGAAATGCGAAAGAGATTAATATGACCCGTTGGGAACTTGTGTCACTGGGTGCGGATTTTTATTATAATATCAGCTTTATATGAGTCGAGCTTAGATTCATAATTCTATGATGCTTCCCTGATTATGAAATGGACTTGACTGACAATGTAAAACTGGCCCTCACTTTTTACATTTGTTTGAGATGTGACTAAAAAGGCTTATGACTTAGTGGTCCTAGCACTATCTAGTGGTAGTGCTAATGAGTTCATTAGCTCAGATATGTCCAGTCCAAATGCTAAACGTCTGTCCATAAGAGGTTTTTTGCATAATCACCACGCTTGAGGATAACGGCCTACCGTACAGTAACAACCATGTTAGCTACAATATTTGTTTGTGTGAATTTCATAGTGATGGTCTCTGCGTGAGGCACTATGATGTCTACTGTGACACGGGGTAGGAATGCTGAAGGACGGAGGAATGTGCTGTAGTGAAAGACATGCGACGAGTTTTACTCGCTTTTTTAATCAAAGGTAGTTTCGTTTTAATCCTTTTTACATTGTCTTGGAACGTGGAATTTTAATCTCATTTGATTTTCGTTGTAATAACGAAAGAATCCTGACAAAGGTGGTCATATACCTTTTGAAAGTTACGTAGACTAATACTCAATCTATGACAGAATGAGACGTTGAAATTATTTATAGCTTCTCTAAATAAAATTATTTGTTTAGACCAGAAAATTACAAAGGCAAAACTGCTGTGGGGCCCGTACAAAGTTATAAGGGTGCGATTTCACGGCGAGCTTGACGCAAAACTGTCCATTAACTTCTTTGCCCAGCAAAAAAACAAATTGTTTCTCTGTTGGGCGTAAAACTACCATAATGAATTAATAAACAGCAACTTCCCAAGCAGATAAAAAGTGAAATTATGTCTTGCAGTAGTGTTTGACCCGAGTCCCTCTTGCGCGCACGATGCGTGTGACAGTTGAGAGTTTGCCAAAAACGTTTGCGGGAGAACTGTACGCTTTAGCTGCGGAGTAGCTGACTGTTACGGCTGCAGCATTCTACTCCATCTAAATGTACTCTGGGGTTCTAGGGTAGTAACTGGAACGACATGTGCTGCAAAACTATAAGTATCTGAAACGAGTAATGCACTAAGGTCCGTATTATTAAAGCTCACTCAGTCATCGATATACGAGTATGCTTGAGTAACGCTTTTGTATTGAATAAACGTCACTCAAGCATAAATGTATGACTAAGCAAGCATTCATAATACGGGCCTAAGACCCCTATTAAGACAGCTATGTAACGCATAAGCATGCGCACGCATGCTTTAGTAACGCTTAAGTTATGACATAAGTGTTACTGAAGATCGATGACTGAGCAATTCAATAATGTTTTTTATTTTTACAATTTAATTGTCACATTTGATTTTTATAGTATTTGTAACTAATAACTGTAACGGTAAGGAAATAATAAGACAGCAACTTCTACGATGGCTACTTCACAATAAAACAACGATCACAATAAAATTATTTAAAAATTGTTGAAAATAAATGTTTATTTATTTATTTATTTCTCTTCACAAAAGGTTTGTCAACTAGAATGATTACAAGATTAATTACTATAATAGGTAGGTGTTGGAAAAACCTGTTTTGTGAAGACTGGTGCCTGGAGTAGGTTCGAAGAACCTGTATCAATGTAATATTCGACTCATGAATGTTCTTTCATGTCAGTTTGAATTCTCCATTTTATTGTCAAATGAATTGAGCAATAATTCGCAGGATTTCCAGCGAACCTCACCAACAAAGCCATAACCCTGCAAAGTTATGGCATCGGATCCTCACATGGTTCAATTTCCCCGTATTCAAATGAATCGAATAATCATAGGATATTTTACGGGTTTCCAACAAAATTGAGAATTAAAACGGCGTGCGTGCTCTGCTGGAAACTGCGGCACGCTATCGGGGTGTCACTCAAGCTTTAGGCAGCAGATAGATCACTCTAAATACAGATTACAATCCAATAGGTTTTGTTTAACTTACGCCCGAACTCAACACAATTTACATTTAAGTACTTACGTCTCAACTCAAGTGACGAATTTTTGACATTTTTATTCGAAACTGTCAAAGCTTAAAATAAGATAACAAACGCCACCATCAAATAGATTGTAGTCAAACGGTTTGTTTATCTGGTACCCACAGCACAAGCTCTGAAGGAGGCAATTAGCTCAACTTCGCGTCACTCCTAACCTAACCTATCTATGTCGATTATTGAACAAGCGCACTCGAAAAATATAATATGTTTTTTGTGATTTCTGCAGCAGATAAGTAGTTTTACGACCATTTTATGTCATTTGCTATGAATCCATCCTAAAACTCTCATCAATTGTCGTTTCGAAGTTTAATAACATCATATTATAACTAAAATCAACAAAATTGACGATCGACTCCAAAAATGACAATGATTCGAAGTGGAATCACAAAAGAATACAAGAATTTATTAATAAAAATAATATTTTACACGTCACGTCACTAGGTATTTTCATAAATTATCCTACAGTATAATTAATAAATTAACAATAATATTATTAAATGATTAAATTTGTGAATCAATAATTTATAATTAAAATGATATTTAAATACTAATTGTACACAAAAGGATCATAAAATACAATATTTTTATTAATAACGTCAAGTTAAATAGGTAAAATACATAAAATAGCCCTATTTTGTGATCCTTTTGTGATTCGATGTGCGCAAAACTTCTTAACTACTAGGTACCCTCTAAAACTATTTGCACAACCTTAAATAAAAATGAAACGTAAAACCCGGGTTTTTTATAACACTCGTGACGTAACACTATAACATGAGTTGTATTCGTGAGAAGACTATGGTTTTTTTAAAACTATTTCATTGGACTAGCTGTGTTCTTTCTGAGCTTATTAATCATGTTCCTTCTAGTTTCTGAGGTCTCGCAAAGCTGTGACCGCAAATCCCTCACTTCCTTACATTTATTCGGAAAAACACCCCATTCTGGGTGAAACAACTCCTAAGTCACTCTGTTTCGACGAAATTGAATCTTTTTGTACAATAGGAATAGTTTCATGGTCGCGTAACTCTGATTGGCGAAATTTCGGGTTGATTTTATTAGGAAGTGTTTCCTTGAGCATGTGCTTAGTTTTTTGTTTTCAGAAGTATCTACCAACTTCGTTCACTGTTATTTGCTTGATTTTATAGAAACGATAAACAAAATTTGAAAACATACGTGTGTTATAAAGCGAAAGATTGTATTATGTATAACGGAGTACGTTCATTATTTGTTAACTGTGGGCGTTTAGATAATGCCAGATGGAAATACAGCTCTGAAACACAGACCCAGGCCTAGGGCTTCTAACTACACGAATCGCGAGACCGCTTTTACATGGATTCTATGACCTTCTTGTACCAATCTACTACGGAAACTAAACGAGGCACTTAGCTGAATCCTTCCATTCCTTCTCTGTCATCTTGAAGAATTGATCCAACGTCAAAACAGCAGACGCTTGAGATTCGCATAGAGTAGAATAGGTGCATTGCAAAGAATTAACAAGGTTTTAACTCCGAAATGTACATGTGTAACTCTTTCACACACAAACGGCCCAACGGCTTTGGTATTGAAATTAAGTACCAGGATAGCCTGGATAAACGCATAAGCTACTTTTTCCCATGGAATGCTCAAATTTGTTCACCGTTGGTAGCATCACGAGGCACAAGTAGTATCCCATAAGAAAAAAATGCACAGTGGCATAGCGATCCTAATGCGTTGCTATCTTCTCTACAAACTATATCTAATAATGAATCTTCATACATTTACTGTTTGGGAATTATCAATCACGACATTTAGACATTTATTAGCACCTACTATTAATTTAAAACTTACGTAACCTACCCGCTAATTCTGGGAAATAAAAACAATGTGAAATGATAAAGTGGTTTCGGAGTAGAGTGATTCATCAGTGATAATGGGCAGAGGTCGTTGCCGCTGAATTTACAAGATTATCATAAAATTACGAGTTTTCCGAGAATAATTCACGTTTTGTGTTGGGTATTTAGAGATTTAACAAAAACTAGAAGAGTGTAAGGTAAATAAATAATTGCAGGTTATATTTTGGGGCAAATAAAAGATTAATTAAAACAACCTATTTTACAAAGAAAATTAGAATTTAATAATAAAAGATACAAATTAGAAATTATATTTGCAATTCTGCTGACTGTTGCATCCAATCTACAGGAAGCTCAGCTGATCCAATCAATAACAGTCGGAAGTCTCCCCGAGACTCTGGCTGCATTGTGCTGAATGCGCTGCGCAGAGTCACCAGCCTGATCAGGCGTCGCATCGACACGACGATCAGTTTATTATATTTTTTATTTTGACTTTGAAATTCTATCAAGTTTAAATAAACTAGCGGGATAAGAGTGGCTGGCGCACGCGTAATAGCCCGGCGGGGCTCCACGGCAAACTCCTTACAGAAAAAAAACAAAAAGGGCTTCTTTCAAAAACAAAAACTAAGAGACGAATCTACCTTTTCAATTTATGTTGTGCTGAGATTGTTCCCGGCATGGAAAACAATACCTAATGCGCCCAAAGTGGTTGGTGGACCGCTGGCCCTAGTGGTCCAAAGCTCCCCAAAGGCCGTATTAAAAATCTTTCTGAAAAAAATCCAGCACAAATAAGTTAGCCAGACAGCTTTTTTTCTAAACATAACCTTGTAGTTGGATGTGTAGCAATAACCTATAATTGAAACAGAGGTCACACACACATCACATTTATCTTACATATTATGTACAAAAACTATATTCATATACAGAAACTTTAAAATTTATTTTATAACGTTACAGTATTTTATTACTAAAGAAAATACAATAATAATTACAACTAATATTTACACTTAAATCTATTTTCTAAAAATCTAAGCCGTCACCAGAAGGCAAAGTGCCCAGAATGCTGGCAGCATTGCCACGTTGTATGGCTAATTCGTTGACCGAAATAAAAGCCAGCATTCCGATCACCTGTGGACTCTATTAGGAGTTTTGCTAGATCTTTGTATATTCCATGTGCCCCAGGACCCCAAGGACCTAGGGTTTCCACCCCAAACGGCTCGAATAGGTAACCTCGGTCAAGATTAGCGTATTTCCGCCGTTTGAGGGACTCCGCTGATGTTGCTGCGGAGCCGGCCCTTACTGATGTCCCTGCAAGATGAGAAGGTGCTAGGGTATCTACACAAGTGGCATCCCAAACTAAAGGCCGACCCATTTTCCAAGGAATCAGAGTCATACCGTCAGGCCTTTTACCATCATCTCGCATTAGGCCACGTGGTTCGAGAGTAGCTGCCATACTGACGCTGGTAAAAGCCCGACGGATGATGTCATTAATTGAACTATGGCGGGACACACGTCCTGCACTAGAGACACATGCCAGTGCATGGTGACCGAACTTATCAACGGTTTCACCGCACTGGCAACGGTGTGCAACTAGACAGGGAGAACCTAAACGCAAAGAGGTGGCCACCCGAAATGTGTTATTGTCTAAAAGGGTACCTAGATTTTTAGAAGGCAAAACATATAACCAAAGTCCTGATTCCCACTCGGAAACGGCAAGTAAACGAGCGCGTTCTGATGAGCTGGTAGACGTATTAATAAGGTTTTTCCGTACCAACTCACATAGCGGCTCATCCCACAGTCTCTGAGAAGAAAGAACTTTGGGCATATTAGTGCTAGGACAGGCTATTTTCCAAGATGATAATGATTCATCGAAACCTGTTATTTGACAATTTTGTGAACATTTATCCAAAATTTTATGAATCAGATCCTTTGTACCATGAACTGAAGACAAAAAAGCTGGGAGTGAAACACTAGAAATTTCGCGGACACCTAGACCCCCCAATCTGATAGGAAGAGTGGCCTGGTGCCACGCTCTGTCATCTAAAGGTATATTAAAAATTTTGATTAATGTGTCGCGCATGATGCTGTCCAACTGCTGTGTAAGTTGAGGATATTTCCAGAGTTGGGAGCATCGTAAAAAGTAAGTGAATTTGGGAACAAAAAGGCAGAAACGTAAAATAACAAAAGCCACGTGAACATTGATGTTTTGCAATTTATCGGAAAACGAAAGGAACTTTTGAATTTTTTCATTTATAAAATCAGGCAAAGACTCATCCATGATCGGAGATCCTAAGAGGCAAAGCGAAGATTTATCTATCAACTTCAGGTTTGGGGCTAAACTTTCGAAGCGACTCTTTATATTTAAAAAATTAGGAGAAGTCGTTGCCGTTTCTGAAACATAAAGTTCACATTTTGCAAAGTTCAGCTCCAAGCCTATAAGCTTAAATTCTTCTATCAAAACACGCAAATCTTCCAAAATCGTGTCTTCTTCACCTCCTAGAGTACCATCATCCAGATACCAAACATTAAATTTTGACTCTAAACGTTTTATAATGGGATGTATCGCGAGACTGAAAATAGCCGGTCCTAAAGGATCGCCCTGCTGACAACCAACCTCAGAGGACAATAACTTATCTTTATATACTAATTTTGAAGGTGTACCGTAACATTGCCAAAGAAAGGGGTAAACATCAGGTAATTTATTTTTTATTTGTGTCAGAAGGGCGCCCCGGTCTACAGAGTTGAAAGCATTTTTAACATCCACCTTCAACAAAAAATCGTTTGTGTGGTAAGACACAAATGATCGAAGTGAGTGTACCGCAGCTTCACAACCACCACGGGATCCAAAGCCCAGCTGGGTCGGTTGAAATTCCGACCTCAAATCTGAGCTTTTGATTCTACAGCAAATTTTGGCTGCAAGCCGGCGGTATGTCGTACCAACTGCGATTGGTCTAATGCCTCCATCTTTTTTTGAAAGTACACACAGATTTGCACCATATAAAATGTCGATGATGTCTGCACTGACCTGACCGGATAGCATTTTGTTCACTAACGACGTAATCGCTACTATGAGGCCTTCGCCCATTTCACCACAACCAGCACCTGTTAAATCTTTTAGGTGTTGTGGTGAAAGGCCGTCAAGGCCACCAGCAGAGCCACTCTGAAAAGAGTTAATGCTGAAGATTACGTCGTCAGGAAGCACTGACAGAAAAGTGCAGGAATCATCCGGTGGTGCTGGGAGGCATAGATCAGGCGCAGCAGGTGGATGTTTTGATGCTAACGCCGAAAGAGTTTCACTAGAATTTGAGGCTAGCGTGTCGTTAGAAAACAAAAGTCTTGCTGCACCTCTGATATCTCCATCACTGACTCGGTTTTCTACCATACGATAGGTGATATCAGAGTTTGATCTTTGTTCGAAATGTCTAACAAAGGTGTTTGAATCAAAACTGGTTTGTGAATTATAAATTTTGGTACAATTTTGCTTGATTTTGGCTGTAAGAGAAATATTTCTATTATCCCTTTCAGCATGCAGTATCCTATAAGGGAAAGTCAACAAATGTTCCCAAGCAGTCCTTGAATTTTCCGAAACTGCACTTTTTATATCTTTTGTCAAGGACTGTGCAACACACAATCTAGCACCTCGGGGGATGCGTTTTACAATTTGAAAATTTTGTTTACATTTTGATAACTTTTGCCAAAGAGTTGTGGAGTCCGGGATTAATGATGAATTTTGGTTACAATTCGAAATGGATGCTGTAGGGGGGGCATTTTTATGGATTCTACTTTCGTGAATTTTAAGTCCCCGAAGGCCCTTGAAATATCGTGTTTGGGAACATTTGTGGCATGGGACTAAGTTTTCGGACGACACTATGTTGCTAGTACTTACATTTTGGGAGGCCAGATCTGCAGAAACCACAGGGTCCACTAAAGCCATTTGCTGGTGGCGACTGGGTTGATACAATTTATTATAAAAATAACATAGCAGACACAATACACAAACCAATAAAATAAACATAAAAATGACACTTGTCAAAAAAAAAATTCTTCTGCAGCGCTAGGCGCGCTGCTCTGTGGCGCGCTGCCTAGCGCTGCTCAGGGCTCCAGCACGAAAAGTAGCGCTTTCAATAATTGGTTATGGCCATAGAACAGCAGATTGAGGCGCCCTCACCCAAAGAGAATATAATAACTATTATAGGTAAGTAAGAATCTCGCCCTTGTCTTGATGCTGCTGGGACGGATCAAAGAGATTAAAACCACTACGTTGGACGGACAACGGAAATATTCACTCGTAGAAAAATTATGTGCGTCCAAATTTAAAATTGATGGCCAAAATTGCTAGTTATATTTTTTATCTTATGAAGTTTGTAATATAAATAAAATGCACAGTAAATTTGGAGAGGATTACGATTAAATTAAATATAGTAAAAATTTTACGTGTGCCATCTCGTCGTATCCTACGAATAAGGTCACTATTGCAAAACACCAACTTTACAGGAGACGGTTTTTTCTAATTATTTCGAAAAGTTTCTATTAAGCGAGTGTGTTTTTTTTAATAAAGCGTTTTATTATATTTTTCGCTAAATTATCATGTAAGTTTCATGAATAAAAAAACCGTTTTCCCTAGTTTTTGTCGCTTAGCACCTTGTTCCGCGTGCAAGTTTCAAATCGATGCTATTCTTAACGCCATTGTGACCCTTTTCCACGAAGATTCGCTACACGACGTCAAACTAAGAAGGTAACAATCGTCTTTATAACTTTATTCGACAAAATAATAAGGACAATTACAAACTTAAGATGGTTACATTTTACTTTCCTTCCAGAATTTCGTTTGGTATTTTGATAATTTTCGGGTTCGATTCCCAATTCGGGACAAATCACAACTACTACAGCTGACTTATCAAAGTTCTTTAACTAAATGGCTCAAAATCATTCGAAAGCTTAAATCGAGTTTTTATGAAACTGTAGGATTGCTGACATACCTACTACGAAAAGTAGTACTTTCGTAAGCTAGGCAAAACCCATTCTAGATTGTTTTTTTTTTAAATAAATTTATGAGACTTATACGTTATAATTCCTTTCATATGAAAAAGGTAATTCAGCATAAAACTTTTAAATCGCTTTTGAACCGCTGTTCCGTGATCATGCGCATAAAATTGTCTCGAAATATTGGAAAACTCATAGATTAAATCATGGTAAATAACCCGTTTTAAATGACTAATTCAGTGCAGTGCAAATAAATGTAATGTTTTATTTGCCCTTTTAACATTCGCATTACATTCGCGTACATTGTTGCGAATGCGAGTATTTATTTTCCACATTGAGCATAGTATTTATTTATTTATTTTTCACAGTATTTATTTTTCACAGCTGTGAAGGCCATTTATTGGCTTTTTCGATGCTAGTTTCTTCTAACCTATTTTGTATTTATATAAAATGTAGGCCTATATAAAAGATATGTTCATATTGTCCTATTGTATTAAGTATATAATTCATCTAGTACCCATAACACAAGCTCTGCTTAGCTTGGGGCTAGATGATGCTGTGTGGATTATTATTATTAATCCATCCTCTCTCGGCCGTAACCCGATGAAAGAACACGTCAATGAGCCTGGAGCCTATTATAGATTAGAGAATACATATGTTTTGGTGTTTTATAGTGTATTTCATAATGATAAAGTCTCTACATAATTGACCGCGCGAGCGAAGTGAGCGAAGCGCCTCTGCATAGTTGATGCAGAAGCGACAGCACCCAACTAGCATAAGTATGGGTGCTGTCAGAATGTACGTTATCTTCTACAGGTCGTATTTTACGACCGATCTGGACGAAACTATTACTAACTACTAAACTTGGTGTACCTACAGATTTTACAATTTTATAGATTTTTTTAGTCGTCGGGGTTTTTTGATGAAAGGCTTGTTTCCTCCAAAAAGGACAAAAAGGGGGCTACCGAACATCTCCGCTTTAAGACATCTGATTTCGATGATTATTTTTTTAATTGAAAGGTTTTTTTTAATTTTTATTTCTTCTCGTATAAAATGGTAAAGATCTACTGATGATTTTTGCCATGACGAGAAAAATAGCTCTGCAAAATGCAACAATAAGCATTAGAGCATTTACCGTACAGCGCCGCCTATTAGAACATCTTTATAACACTTCGAGAGTAGGACGTAGGAACTAAGTAATAGCCCGGCCAAATGTTTCGTCTTCGTATGTTTGCAGATTTATGAGATTTTATTTCAAAGATTAAATTTTTTTTAGTAGACCACAAACTATTTTATTTCAGAGTTCTTAATTTTACTACGGACTAACCTTTTTATTTACTTATGCCGTAGTTTGACTGACAATCAAATAATCAAATATCCTAATGCTAATACCGGTGCGATTTTTTGTCATAATTGGTTTTGCTTAGGAAGAAGTTTTAGTTATCGATTTTGTTATTGTTGCTCAACATTTTGTATTATGTTACAGACTACTCAGGCGTCTAAATGATATAATTTTTGGAATTACACAATTAATTGTTGAAAAAAAGTAAAAAACATAAATAAATACAATAAAGAAATAAATTCAGTTAAATATAAATAAAGTATATTTATTATATAAGTATATTTTCATATAATGTATAAATAAAGTAAATTAATACATATAAATAAATAATATAATCAGATATAAATAAATGATGCTGGACAACTCACACAGCATTATCTAGCCCCAAGCTAAGCAGGGCTTGTATTTTGGGTACAAGATAACTGATATACTTACATAACACAACACATTACAACGATAGATGTTTTTTGTTATATATAGAAAACGACCAGAACACCCGGAACCATACCTGCAGATCGTACAAATGTTCCTGCGTCGCAGGCAGACCTTCGCCCGCCACGGCACAGAGGTCGTCTAAGTGCTCGCGAGGTCTACTGTTTATAGAATTACTAGTATAGGTAGGGGACCAGCAAATAATTTTTTTTAAAATAATCAGATTTATTTAGTAGGTATTAAAACAGCCTTCTATTCAATTCTTTTTATTTAATTTTTCTGCAAGTAAAAATGATAAAACAAAATGTATTGGTAAAAGCAGAAACTAATAAATCCATAAAAAATTACATAAAACTGACTCATTTGGTAATTTCTTGGCGTGCAGTTTACATACATACGTCTCTCTCTATGTATATAATTAGAGATTGTTGTTTATTATTACAAGTTGATCAGGCTGCAAGATCAGTTCCTCTTGTGAAGCTGGACGTGTGTAGCCCATGTCAATTGAAGGCCCAGGGCAAAAGTTTTCTTCATTGCTCTGAAAATAAGTATGTAGGTAATTAATAAAATCAGGTTTTAAACAGAGGCTCTTATATCAATCTAAAAACTAGGTATTCTATTATCTATTCTAATAATCTAATAGATAGATCCATTCATCTATAATAGAGATGTAACGAATACTTGCATTCGCATTGGCGAATGTATGAGAGCAAATAGAACATTATATTTATTAGTAACTGCACTGAATTATCTTTGTTATATAAAACGGGATGTTTACTACGAATAAATAATAATAATTTATTCCTAAGTTTTCCAATATTTTGACACAGTTTCACGGATCAACCACTTTTAATGAACTGTGTTAATAACCATATTTCAACTTTAAATAGGTAAGTACTTACATTTTACTTTTCTTTCCGCGCAGGGGCATCTTTCATAGACACTAATTTATGTACCTTAGTATTTGCCTCGTTTTAGTTTCTCAGTTTACAACGTAAAACGACTCGCCTCGCGCCTTTTCGCCCGCGGTAAACGAGTACTGTGGAGCGTGTAACCATATTCGGCGGAAAATACCCATGTCGGTTGCGATTCGCACATGAAAAAAAGTCCCAAAGCTTTTTGTAACCTTTTTCGTCGGGCTAAATGCATCAGTGCAATTGTAACCAAATTTTAAAACCCTAATAACTTTTTTATATTCATTATTTATTTAGTTTTTTCGAAATGATATGATGTAAATGATAATGGAGATTCCAAAAATGCAATAAAAATAAAAGGTCACAGTGGCGACTGTAACCTTATTCGTAGGATACGACGATCTTTCAGTTTTTTTTTTTTTTTTTTTTTTTATTCATATTACTTTTTATTAAAATTAAAATGTAAGTTAGTGTTAATAACAAAAATATATTATTGTTTGTATCCATTAACTGTTACGAAAAACACAGAGATGTATCATCAGTCGTCCCACTTGTGAAATCGGAACCGTTGCACTCGTACTTGTAATACAGATTTTCCGCCAATTTGCAAACACACTCGCCAATCAGCGCAGTCAGTGCAATGATCTTCGCTTTGGTGAGGGGAAAGACCATGATCGGACTTGAGTTATGTTTTTAGTAAGAATCCTTGGAACCCATTTTTGTGTAGTTTGATATAGTTTTTAAAACTAAGAACGTATAGTTTGACCGAAACCGCTGTACCGCTCTACCAATACAATCTTGTATCGTTTGACCGAAACCGATCTTCAATCTTGTATTGGTACAGCGGTGCAGCGGTTTCGGTCAAACTATACGTTCTTAGTTTTGAGTAGCATTTTGAGACGGCTGTGTTTTGTTTTCGTTTTTTGTTAGTTATTATAGTATCATTTATTCACAAATCGGATACCAATCGAATTATGTTAAAGGAGAGGAGAAAGGTTTGTTAAATAGGAGTTTGGGTCATAAGAGTAGAAAAACTCTCCCAAATCCAAACTCTCTTGGGAAAATTGGGAGAGTTTTTCTTCTATCCTTAGCCACGTCATCGCAGAGAAGGCCATTGCTAGCTTACATAGTCGACGAATTGTGTCTTGTTTTTGTAATTTGCTGTCTTTGTTATTTTGCTTTAAGTAACATAAGGTTCCATTATAATAAAAAAATCTCCAATTTCCGAGACCGAGTTTTACCGCATCACTAGATCCCATCCACAATTCAGAAGTATGTCGTTTTCAATACCGAACGGTATCCGCATGTAAATATATAATTATTCGGCATCCTGCATTTTGCCCGAGTAACGGTGTCCATTGTACTTGATGGACAAATGATTGCAATTTTTTTCCTCTTGTTAAGTTTTTTGTCCTCATAAAAGAGATGTTGCAGTGAGTAATGGTTTGAGTCAAGTTGGCCGAAATTACCTAGATGTTTTATCAGAAACCGAGCAAGAAGGATGCGTTAAGTAATTAAGATTGAACTACTTAATAGTTTTTTTTGTTTATGTCATCAAAATAAGTTTAGTTAAAAAAGTATTTTCAAATGTATCACTAACACTAACTTTCAAATAACATTGTGTTTCAAGTCATTTCATTTACTCGCTTTAGGTGGCTACCAAAATCAAGAGAGCAAATTCATGATTTGAGATGACTATGTTTAAGGGAAGCAGGACTTACCTCCTTCACATGGTGAATTGATTTAATTTAGCGCCAGATTGAAGATAGATTTAACACGCATTTTTTCACTTAATTTATAAAAATAACTTTAAAAAACTCGTCAAGTTGGCGCACATAACTAGCCTCCGTCGATCTTGGCCGATGTGGCCGGAATTCATGGAGTTAGGACAGTGCCATCATACGTGTAGTTAAATAAAGGCTTAAGGTACGAGGTTAGGTGAAAGGTTATAACAAACCGGCGTGAGTTGCACTGATTGTGTTTTATTTATTTCGGCCAAAAATCATTGTCATGTGTCTCAACTCTATCTGGTTCCTGGGAACGCTTTCATTACACGATAGCATTGAATGGCATGATCAGTGGAGGGATTTCTTTTTAATTTGGCTAATTGTGTGTACAGGGATAACGATTCAACATGACTGTATCTTTGCCATGGCTTGTGTGTTTTTTTTGCATTATTTTATGTGGTGATGTTTATTCTTTATTGTTAGGAACCCTTGAAAACCTATTTTTTTAATTTAGTTTGGTTGGCCCGAGGAATTGTCTCTGCCAAAACAAAAAAAAGCATTGTTTTCGAACTGAGTCCCCAATAGGTCCCATTTTTTTTATAATTTATAATTTTATGACAGAAATTGTACCTTAGAGTTTCTGATCATTGATAGTTCAGCAGATGAAGGATATTCGGAGCTTTTATGTTATTAATTGTTGCTTATTATTATTAGTCATCTTTCTATCTGGTGGGCTGTTTGGACTATCATTTTCTAGATCCTGTTGTTTACGCTATTGACTCAATAGCCAACAACCTGGAGCTCCAAAACCATTCAACCAATATTTAATTGCTTGCGGAGCTCAAAGTATGACTCAAGTCCGGAGCTTTCAAAGACGGAATAGGCCTATAGGCTGGTTTTTGAGTGATGTATTTATTTTCATGAAAAATAATTAAATTAATAGTTCGGCAGATAAAGGATAATCAGAGCTTGTATATTTTGTGGTATTAGTCAACTTCTTGAACCGTCTTTAACGTTGCTTGCTCAATACCCAACATCCCTAAGTCCATTGATTATTTACTGTTCTTTTACACCTAAACGTGCATTACATGAAATGCATTTTTGGTCTGGCTGGGACTGGCTGGACTGGCTGGGTGCATTACATGTAGTTAATGTATTAATTAGCTAAAGGCAAACGCGTTTCCTGGGTTGAATGTGTGAGCTAGTACTTTGATTTTCTAGGGACGTATGAGCAATGAATTCGCAAAAATAAAACTAAAAAATACAATTTTTTTATTTAATATTTTTCTATTTTTCGCATTTTTGCAAGGAAGACACTGAGTGATTATGACATAATATGTCATAATAACTCAGTGTCTTTCTTTGAGATTGTATATACTTAATACTGTATTGCATTGATATTGTGAGTTTATATTATTACAGGGAGATGATTCAAAAGGAACTATGAAAGAAACTGATTGTCAATGATGCAAGAAAAAGGCCATATAGCTTTTTTGCAAGGAAGACACTGAGTGATTATGACATAATATGTCATAATAACTCAGTGTCTTTCTTGCAAAAAAGCTATATGGCCTTTTTCTGAGTTATTGAGTTATTATGACATAATATGTCATAATAACTCAGTGTCTTTCTTGCAAAAAAGCTATATGGCCTTTTTCTTGCATCATTGACAATCAGTTTCTTTCATAGAGTTTCTTTTGAATCATCTCCCTGTAATAATATAAACTCACAATATCAATGCAATACAGTATTAAGTAGATACAATCTAACTACCTCTAATCCAACTCCAACTTCAGGTCTTCAATTACTCCTTTTCCTTTTCATCTATATCTATACTATAATAATATTATAAGTCGATAAAAAAATTTGATAAACCGTAAAATTTTGAAAAAGTAACCAGATACTGTTTGATTGCTGGCATTCACAATACTAGGGTACTACGACACGACGATCATAGTAGGTAAGTCCCAACGACGACGGTAGCAGTGATAATAACGTAATAGAAGTGATTGGCTCCAATCTTGCCAAGCGCGGGCGCGGAGGCGTCTCATTGCACTCATCATTAGATAATTCGAGATAATCTGCGAAGGCACAACGTACGACATGCGATGAAACAAATAGGTGTCGAGTTCGCTGAACTGCTGATGGAGCTGATGAATTGATTGCAGTTCTGTTGCGTAATACTTGGGTCAATATTTGCTAGTGCCAATTTCAATATGCCTCGAGTTAGGAAGTTAGGTACTTAAATTCATTATAGCGGATTGGATTCACTATAATAGTGTATTTTTAGCTAGGGACTAAATCACACCTCATATATACATGTTTATACTCCCGAACGTAGCGAAGGAACATGACAAGAACGAGTTATAATGGGTGGTTTTGGCCCCAGTGAGAAACGATACTTTTCACTTCGATTGTGAGAAAATAAAACAATTAAAACTTACCTTTAGTAAATATTGCAAACCACTTTCACTTAGAGAAGTGAAGACGGTGTGCAATATTCGCGAATTCACGAATTTGTCGTTAGTTTTTATATATCCAGAGTGCAATTTTTACCTGGTGATCATGCGAATTTATAGTAGTTACGGCGTTTTCACACAAGGCACAATACCACACGACAAAATGCGGTGACGACTCCGGGTGCCATACATTTCTATGAACCTGCCGCGCTGTGTGGTGTCGTTGCGTGTGTAAACGGTTCATAGAAATGTATGACACCCGGAGTGGGAAAACGCTCTTAGGCTAGAGATCATGGAAAACGTAGTTACCATCTATCCCCACTGCGGCACTTTGAAACGCTTAAAATTAAAAGAAAATTTCGACTACTATGATAATGTAGGTTACAATAATCGCGCTGCATAAGCACAAAGCGATAAATAATGATAAGTACGAGAACAAACGCGTTGCGTTACGTTGCACGTTTAACGTAAACAGTATCAAAACGCTGATTTATACGTTTGCAGAAGGTAGATATACCTGTTTATTTTGGCTAGTGGTGGCCAATATTGATCGTGGTTCAAATTATTTTGTTGTGAGTGCGAATAAAAACACTCGATCTAATTGGTTTACGCGCATGCTTCATAAGCAGCTGAGGCTGAACTATACTTGATATTTTTTTTATAATCTTAATTTTTCGAGTCAGTAGTATTAATGCTAAGTAGTCCATTGGAAGTTTTTCCAGTGTAGACTATTAAGGGGTTTTTTCAAAACTCTTTCAAGGGCTAGACCCTCAAGAATCCCTCAAGACTTTCAAATATTTGCGCGCAACGCCGCTCGTTTTTTGTATATACACACCACTTCGCTGTGAATCATGCTAACCCACGCTGTCATCCGGTCAATACTTTGTACTATTGATGATCTACTCTCTGGTGGGAAAGATGTGCCTACAGACTCGCAAAGAGCTTATTTTTTGGCAAGAAAACTCAAGTTCGTACCATAGACCTAAACAATAGGCATATTGTTGCGTCCTAGTCTAAGTTTGTTAAATCTCAAAGTGTACGCGGAGAATATATCCAAATAAGGTCCCATTGTGCCATACCAATTTTCAGTATCTTGAAGCAGTGGGCTTGAAGTAATATTTTCTCAATGATTGCTTACCAACTAGATTTAAAACAAGCGATGTCCGAAAGGTGGTCTTGGTATTTGTACCTTCTAGAGTACTATCTGCGGCATAGGACTGCGAATTAGGGACATAGGCCAAAACAACGCAAATATTAAAATTAAATTTCGATTATTTTGCGAGGGTTGCTAGGAAGAACTACAAGAAACCAAACCAATTTAAAAAAAATCATGATGGAGAGAGACTTCGAAGGAGGGTTCAAAAGAAATTCCACGCAGTAAAAATTCCGTGTAACACAACCCGTTCAATTGGCCGTATGGTTTGGTATTCCAGGGCGCAGCACTATTTGTTTGCGTTGTTATTTTTGGCCGCACCGGTGCACCCGTTCGACGGAATTTAATTTCAAGCGGTCGGTTACAGGGTTAGAGCTAGGGCCTGCGATCTGGCGATTTGTTTTGGATAGACTAGTGGTCAGCCTCCCTTCGTATATTCTATAGCTTATGTTACTCAGAGATAATAAAGCTTTCTTATAGCAAAATAATTTTTGAAATCGGTCCAGTAGTTTTTAAGTTTATAATACAAATCTTTCCCCTTTATAACATGGGTGTCGATTGGCTCTTAAGGTTGAAAGTATTTAAGCTTTGACAAAATTAGCGCTTAGACAGTCATCGGTGACGAATTCTGTCAGAAATTTCAGCATTGAGAAAAAATATGTTCAATAGCCTCAGTCGTGTCTCTTGAAATCCTTATTAAATTCTTTCAATTGCAGAATTTAAAGAAAGAACAATTATTTCTGAATTCGCTGAAACTATAAAAAAATAGCCATCCTTATTATTCCATCGTTTTATAAAGAACGATAATATTTTGAGTCCTGCTAAATTAGTTTAGTTTGAATTGATAATATTGTTAGGAAAATCACAGAATATAAAGCAAAAAGCTTTACGCTGATTTACTAATCGACGATCAAATCTTTTGTCAAGCAGTTATTTTTCTTGTGGGATTGACGTTGGACAAGAGATTTGATTTAGATTAGTTGTTTATAAAAAATATCAATTACGTTTTTTATAATCATAATCATTTATTGCATGAAATAAAGTATAAGATAGGTCTTAAACTTAGGTGTTTCCATTTATTATACCGTTTCATACGGAATACAAAACGGTCACACAAACTTAATTTTATATCTGAAACTACGATATCAGTAGTCTTTAGAATTTCGTAATAGTTTTAGCAATCGTGAAATCTAAAAAAAATATGTAATGTATGCCGAGCCTTAGCCCTCTTATCCCATACCTTAATCCACGCATGTACAAGTAAATTAAATAGCAATAACTATGTGTAGAATATCTGCGCAAGTTCTGTAGCTATCTACATAAACAAGCATAACTTGGAGTCAACTTCATGACGTTGAGCTGAATCTTCTGTTTCCTCTTACATGCTGCCTCTACACGGTACTGTGTATAGGAAGGTATGCGTTATATCCAAAAGAGTCTGTTTTTTACATGAATTTGCGCAGAATGTCGCTAAAAGTTGGGTACGTAGCATATAGAATTCGGAAAATTGAAGATATCATTAATCCCGATCGTCTTATAAAATTGGCATGGTCATGGGACGAACAGAATAAGTAATAATGCTGGACAATTCACACAGCGTTAATTAATTAGCCCCAAGCTAGAAGCAGAGCTTGTGTTATGGGAACTAGGTAACTCATAATTATACATAATACAATACATAGATATTTTATATTATACGTATAAAACGACCAGAACACCCTGAACAAATATCTGCAGATCGTACAAACATTTGTCTCGAGGCGGGAATCGAACCCGCAACCTCCTCCAGGTGGGATAGGTATAATATTGTAAATAAGAATGAAAATCTCATTCTTCCCATTCATGGGAATAGGCTAATGGGATGAACGGGATATTACATATTAAAAGATAACATACATACACGCACAACTTTTAATTGTTGCGGTAGGTAACCTAAAAAATGTCACACTAAAAGCTTATTGATAGATAACTTTTTTTAGTAAGCTAAAGTTGAAATGAAAAATGTTACTATTCTGTTGACCAATTCACAACAGATAAACTATGACAAGAACTTTATGATGAAACAAAGACTAACTGTCCATTCTGGTTTATATTCAATTCAATTTAAAATATATGTTACTGTTAATTAATTATGTAATTATTTTTAAACTTATTTGACATTATTGCGAAAATAAGGTAACTCTGTTTTGCAGTGCCCTTCCAGGGTGCATGTACCTAGATAGAACCATTCACCAGAGCTAAGAATGAATGTTCAGTCAACTTCAAAGTAAAGTAACCACTCCGTTTTAAGCCATTAACCAAAAGGCGTACCCCTTTCTCTGACGCTCACCGTAATGCAAGGAAACATAAATGAAATATGAAATAAACGTCCGATATCTATTCAGTAGGTAAGGCAATGCCGTAATTGACGAGTTACTCCAACTGTTTCGAATAAAAAATGTAGATACCTAAAGTAGACGGAAACATTTTCAAAATTATACCTTTCTGCAATTTCGAAGCTAGTTCTGTTAATACAAAACGGCAACTTTCGTATTTGGAGTTTAAAGTGGTTTTGTAAAGTTCGCTATGCTACTCGCGCAGTTTGCAGTGCAATGTAACGAGTATTGCAGTTGTATGACGACCTATCATGGCGTCGTCTATGCTGGCTTACAATTATGAATGGCGTACATGGCATAGACGTGACTAAGGGATGAAAGGATTTCCTCACTTATTTTTGTCTGACATACTGCGCACAGGTTTTAGTTCGTTTTATTTCATCAAAATTTTAGAAACCCTTTTAACTTGCATTAATTCATTCAAAGAGTACGTTCATCAATTATACAACACAAACAAGACGTTCCTGCCAGTTTTTTGAGATTCAAAATATTGTTTTTCTGGGGGGAAGACGTCATAACATCAAACGTTATGAAATTACTGATATATTACGCCACGACCACGTCGTCGTTTTAGTATTGCTGCGGTTTTACTCGTATATTTCCCGTGCTAAAACTGAAAAGTGTTCATGGCTCTGTTTCATATTTTGGTGCTCGTGTCGTGATGAATGAGGGCAAAACAACAACACCCGAGCACCTCAGACGTTCCTCAGTTTGATCTGAATCCAAATAAAAAGCAAGAATTTACGACGCGCCTTGTGGAATCAATTCTTTTGCGAGATTTAGGTACTGCTTTTTTCAGTCAGATACAACTTTTACAGCTTTTTTACTGTTTGTAATATTTTATTTTGATAGAAGTAATCAGCGGTGAGTGATGGTTGCAGGCTCGGCCTAATGCAGCTGTTAAAGAGAAGAGGACCTTAACATAAATAGTCAAGTCGTTTCTCGGCACCGTTTATGCGCAACGAGTTTGGTAGGGATCTCTAATTTTTCCTGGAGACGAAATAGAAAGTGAATATTTTGTCTTAGTCGTAAAAATTGTGGTGAAGTTCGACTAAACAAAGTAAAATGATCAGCGGGAAGTGTGCTAGATACAAGATATGTTTAATGCATAATCAAACTCTGTCAACAATTCACACTCACTAAACGATACAAAACATATAAACGATAAACGTTCGAAAAACCTGAATTAGATATAAGCATTAGGTATTATTCATAAAGAGAATTTTCCTTTGACAGACAAAAACTGAAACAAAAGTCTGTAACTGAAATAAATTTTGCTCTGAATTCGAGAAAGAATGACTGTCACAATTCGCTTCCCAGAAGGGCCCTTTGACGAGCACGAGACACTTATTATGCGTTCCTGTCAAGCTTACATTCGCCGCTGTCAAATATTTTTTACAACTCCCAGTATAACTTCCGCTGCGGTGAGTGATATGCTCGTTTTTTGGCTAAAAATATAGCAGTAGCACTTTGAATTCTGTACGAAAATACATTCAAATGACCTGACAGATACGCAGCCAATGAAGATTCTGAAATACCAAGTACCTATTTAATTTATCTACTTACAAAAAATGAGAGTTATTTTCAGAGAACCTTCAGGTTTCTTCCTGTTCCACATGTTATCCTACACATACATTTAAAATAGCATGAAATCTATCAAAACATGCCAAATTTCTTAAAATTAAAAATTTAGTTATTCTACGCTCCCCGGGTCCACAAATATGTGGATTGTAGGTAAACAAAAACAAAAATGTTGAGAAAATCAATTAAATCTTTATTTTCTATTTGATATGAATTTGTCGTTTAAAATTTGACTACTTTAAAAGCTTATATTGTAGCCTTATGAAATAAAAGTTATTGATTTCTGATTTCGCTGATAAATTGTATCGTGATTTTGTGATCGCTTCATTTTTTTTTTAATTGTTAACAGTTTATCATGTTCCTAGTTACGTGTGTTTTTCGTTACGAGAATAAAAATAAGTTTAAAAAAAAAACAAAGTAATCTAATGTAATGTAAGGGGAAGCCTTAAATATATGTTTTTTCTATGATAAATTATATAATTACGCGCCAAATCACCTGAATCAATTTATTTATACTATGTATTTGTCTACTGCTGGACATAGGCCTCCCTTAATGAGCGCCGAAGCGCCCTGTCATCAGCTTCCCGCATCTAGCATCTGCCTGCAATCTTTTGCAGGTAGTCATCCCACCTCGCCAGAGGGCGTCCTACACTACGTTTGCCGAGTCGCTGTCTCCACTCAAGAACACGTCTAGCCCAGCGGTTATCGGTTATTTGGGAGATATGGCCGGCCGACTGCCAATTCACCATCTTGCTAATGCTTTGGATTTCTAATGATTTTTTTTTTTGTAAAAGTACCGCATTAAATCCTTTTTAAGAAAGAGAAAGAAGGGAGAATGTTTTACGCGAAATCGTTTCTCAATATTCTATATTCTTTTATATTTGTTTCTACGACACTGTCTTGGATACAACTACATAGTTAAAGTTTCTTTGACGGCCGCAGGGGACAGAACTAGATTAACATGAAAACAAATTAAAACTTTGCTATCATAATGACATAATTGCTCTGTTAGTAGGTAGGTATTAAGTTCCAAGAATTGTCTAACAGACTTTCCTGTTTCTGAAAAGAATGGGGAAGTACGAGTTGAGTCAGTCATTATGTGCAAATGTATCATGTAATCTTTTTATCAAATCTGTCTTTCCAGCGGTTTTCCTTATGATGAATGCTGAGGAATATTTTTTTCATGGAATTTTACGGTCTTGTAGTTTTTGTCAATTACTGAGTAAGTATGTTTTTGAGTTAGTTGCGACTCGGCAAACGTAGTGTATGATGACCAGGTGGGATGACGATTTGCGAAAGACTGGTGGCAGATGCTGGATGCGGCAAGCTGAAGGCAGGGCGCTATGGCGTTCATTAGGGGAGGCCTGTGTCCAGCAGTGGACTGGTATAAGCTGATGTTGATGTTTTTGAGTTGATAGCCGCTCTTCGGTTTCTATAGCGTTTCCTTACTGCACTCCAACTAAAATATTTGCCACTTTTTCAAATATTTATTTGTCTATAATTTTTGATTATATTTGCACCTGTTTGTGCATTACAGTTATTCGGGTATTCTTTACTTATAGGTAAGAGAAATTCTAAAATTAGCTTTCTTTCATTATTACTTTTATCTACTTAAGATAATAATGCTATTGATTGAGCCCATCAAATTTAGTAAATAAAATAAAATCACGTTAGATAACCACGGGGGACAACTTACATTTGCCTTAAGGCGGCAGTTCAATAGCTAACCACAATTCATATTCTTTATTACAGCTGCTGGTAAACTCTAGTACCTAAATAATAACTTCGTAGTTCTATAACGCAGCTGTCACTGCGCAGTGTGACCTGTTTCAGTACTAATTATAATCTGTGTTAATTTGCGCAGAATCGGACACGTGCATTGCACTAACAATTGAAAACATGTTTACATTCACCATCACTAGACTTGAAGATTTATTGGAATACCTGCAATTGAATGCTTAACCACCAATTCTTCAATTCTTAGATACGTTTCTAATTTGCCATTTACGACGTAAATCAGTATTAGTGGAAATTAGTAATACCTACCTGGAATTAGGTCATCTAATTTATGGGCCCGATTTTAGCAATAACATGTACTTGTTTATAATGTTACTAAAAAGTTGATCGTTACTAACACAAAAAAATACCTTAGGGAGTGCGTTAGAACCGGTTTTATGGTTTAGTACCTATCATCATCATCATTATCAGCCTATATCAGTCCACAGCTGGACATACGCCTCTCCTAATGAGCGCCATCGCGCCCTGTCTTCAGCTTGCCGCATCCAGCATCTGCCAGCAGTCATTCGCAAATCGTCATCCCACCTGGTCGGAGGGCGTTTAGTACCTATACTAATAAATAAAACACATTAGTCTTTTAAAGTTCTATCTAGGTACTCTACTAAGCTTTGGGAGCATCTTACTATTTTTTAATGTTTGTAATAAAATGTTCGTGAAAAAAAAAACTTCTCTACTCTTTTGGCTTGTCTATTCTACAATTCTACGCAATTCTAGACTCTTAGATAACTTATTCACTATTACATGGATACAAAATTGCCTTCAATTCCTTTGACAAATTTTCCTATGTAAAAGCGGACATAATTATTACACCATTCGATGCGAAAGTAGGTGCAGTACCTATTAGGTATTATTAATGTATGTAGGTACAGCGAGGTTGATAAACCACAGGTCAATAACTGTACCTACACGATAATAATTAAGTGTTAATCGTAATAATAATAACATGAGTGCACGTAAGGAACCAAGGATACATCTGCTGATTACTATTATTATAATTGGTGTAGGTTATCACTGGGTCAAACAATGTAGTATTTTTAATTGTTTTGTAGATATAAAAAAGAATTTTATTGGCAGTTTACTTCATATTTCTATAAAGGCCTAATGAAAACTCGGTCAAATCGAGTGATTTAATTTAAATAGTTTTTGAAACAATGATAATAAAAAAACTTAAAACTTTTGATCTAGTGGTGGGCGGCGATACACTCTGGTATGACATCGAACGGATGGTTTTATATATTTTAGGTACCTTACTGGTCAATTTTATGAAGGCAGGCAAATAATAATACAAACAAATAAATTAAAGGTCTCCCTCTCTGTTTTCCACTGTTCTTTTTATAACACAAGGCCTAGATAATACTTTTCAGGTTCATGATTAATAAACCATCCTTATCTAGGATGGCAGGTTCAACAACAGCTCTTTCTTCAAGCGACTTGTACAAGTTGCGTAAATGTTAAACTTTTGCACCAAAGCTTTGCTCAAACCAGATGCCTTCCAATCGTATTCACCCGATTAATTTATTCCATTTCAATAAACAAACCAAGTAGCAAATTGCTACCGCCGTCGAGTCTACCGCGTCATATACAGATCTCCTTCTACAGAACTTTTAACTTTATCCCGATGGCTTTATGGTTTAATGTAAGCTCGTGTTGCGTTCCGCGCAATAATACTTGCAATTAGTGTGAACTGTGAATAGCAGAGGCAAGTGTCATCACGAGTGTCTTCAGACGCGAGTCGAGAGCGGTGTCTCTTGCACTGGGGGTGGGATTTTGAATTTACAACGAAAGGAAACTTATTTTTGTCCTTGAATCCTTGTTTTTACGAAATTGCAGCCGATTACAACGCCGGCCACAGATATTTAGATTCCGTACGAACATGACTGGTCATTATAATAATTTTCTTCAGATGCGCAATGTGTGATAGATTTATATGTAGTCAGATTGACTCCGAAGCCCGGTTCACGAGTTACTGACACTACACCTAAAATTTTGCTTCAGAGTTATTAAAATACAATTTTAACAGGTATTTTTTCTGAATTTTGCATATTTGAGGCTAATAGCTCACAATCTTTAATTATCGAATAGAATACATAAATTATTTATGGATACTTTAATTGTTGTAATTTCTGATAGTTTATATTTTATTTGCCATGAAATTAGTTTAAAATCGATTAAGGGTCGATCAGTGATCTTTATGATCGTATTCTCATTGACTATTTATGAGATAATGTGTAATTAAAATGTTGATGTCCTTACCTTTACAAAATGTCTGCATCTGTTTTATAAAATCTTCAAGTTGAGATAATAATAAAACATTTAATTTTTAATTGTTACGTTACTGTTGTATCTTCCAATCATCGGCTTTCGCATATTAGAGAATCTGAGACAGGCTTCGGGTTTCTTCCGGATGTAGCTACTGGTATCACTTAGTGCTAGGCATCATCAGTTAGTGCATCCTACCCGTCATGACCTACGGAGCTGAGACGTGGACACTCACGGTAGGGCTTGTCCACCAGCTTAAAGTCGCCCAGCGAGCTATGGAGAGAGCTGTGCTCGGAGTTTCTCTGAAAGATAGGATTCGCAACGAATACATCCGACAGAGAACCAAGGTTGTTAACATAGCTCAAAGGATTAGCAAGCTGAAGTGGCAGTGGGCTGGCCATATCGCGAGAAGAACCGACAACCGCTGGTGTAAACGTGTTCTCGAGTGGAGACCGCGACTCGACAAACGTAGTGTAGGACGCCCTCCGACCAGGTGGGACGACTATTTGCTAAAGACTGCTGGCAGATGCTGAATGCGGCAAGCTGAAGACAGGGCGCTATGGCGCTCAATAGGGGAGGCCTACGTCCAGCTGTGGACTAATATAGGCTGATAATGATGATGATCATCATCAGTATGTTTAAGGCTAGTATTATAAAAGCTTGTTCATTCAGCGATCTACGCTAGAGCAACGCTTATGCAATAGAAAATCGTTACTCGAAGTAGGTATAGATCGATGACTGAGCAAGTTTCATAATACGGGCCTTAGTCTGGATGAAGAGTGACTTTGTACAACCCAGTCGATAAGTACTCGAAGTATAAAGCATTACGAAGCATTTGGTTGGAATCTATATTTCCCACAGTTTTTGAGGTAATTCGGTAGCTAACTTATTTCAGGTAACTTTTTTCTTACTTATTCGGTTTGTAACATTTTCCTACTCTTGTTGGAACTTGAGGCTTTTACCACTTGATTGTGTACTCCTGATAGCAATCCAGTTTGATTTGTGCATGTTATATTTGCGTAGTAATACGTAACAGCGTAGCTTGGCGCTCTTCCGAACTGCTTACTTCTCCTTCTATTGAAACATGAATCAATAGTGTCAGGTCAAGAATAACCGTCTCTTAGTTCTTAGTTACTAAGAATTTACTTCACCCATCGTTTCTCTGAAATCGAAATGGAGTAAATTATCAACGAGAAGTTTTCAACAACAATTCTCTTACCAGGGGAATAAGGTTATAAATATTTTTAAGCTTACGCGATCTGAACACATAATTATTAATACTATTTAACGGGTATTTATCGCGTTTATTTACCTATTTTTCCCAACGTTTCGACAGGTTTACACACTTCCGTGGTCACGCGATGACTGAAATAGAAAATAGGTAAATAAACGCGATAAATACCCGTTAAATAGTATTAATAATTAGGAATAAGGTTAATAAATTCTGATCCTAAACCTAACCTGTAAGTTTACCAGTGACAATTTTTTTTGTTCTAAAGTTTTCCCATGATAAAAGCTCTGCTTTGGAGCAAAATAGTGATCTGTGAAATGTGTTCAATAGCTCAATAGTTCTTTATTAATAACAAAAGATGTTACATGTCATGTCGATAAATCTATGCTAAACAATTCTATAAACTGTAGCTACATAATCTCATATACACAGTAATATGAACATTGGGAAATATATCTTTCAGATAAATAACACCAATATTTAATAAATAGCAATAATAAAAAAATAATAAGTTAATAATAAAAAATAATTCAATACAATTAATTAGTCAAATGTCAAGTCAAGTAATATTCTTATTTTGTTTACTTTAGGTACTGTTGAATTTAAATTGAAAATATAGTATAATAACATCGAGGAGAATACAAAATAACTCTGATGTACAAGACGAAAACCTTAGACTCCGCTGCATCCGAACCACAAGCTCAGAATTACGAACCATGAACAAAGCTCATGGACTATGGCTTGATCACTTACACCTAGTATTCATGAATAAAGAATTTTTCATTGGGCGCTAGTTGCTACAGTAGCCTTTTGTCGTCTCTGATCTTTGTACTCTTCTATTGATGATAATTATCCTCTTTCAAGATTTTATTCGTAAATAATACATTTACACTTTAAATAGATTATCATATCAAAATCCTATTTTATTATTACATTTCTTGATTGACATCTTCGTTTAAATAATATGATATTATATCATTTTCGTTACAATTTAATAAATGTAAAATTATATTTGTAAATATTTCACTAATTAAAATATTCTTATCCGCTTATTTTTTTTTTTACAACTTTTGAACAACATGTTTATGCCAGTTACCTAGGTATACAGATTACAAAGGAAAAATTCTTAAAACGAAACAGGAAAACTTCTATGAATTACAAAAACAAGAAGAATGACAATCAAAGGAAAATAACATAAAAACTGCTAATTGTTAAAACCTACCGGTTACTACTTATGAATTTAAGTTGTCATTTGAGCGAGTCGTCGCTTACTCAAATAGCAACTTAGCCTCACTACTATTTGGGTATGATAAGATAGAAAGCACCAATATTTATTGAAAAATCAAATCAATAATCCTAGCCGAATTTTTGGCCACTGCGCAGGAAATATTAGTTTACAAAAGTGTGCGCAAACGCAGTTTCCCTCTATTCCCTTACTATCATAATCTGATGTTACGGCAGATCAAATCGACCAGGGAGAGGTCTTGCGCACTTTTCTATTAATATTAATTTAATTAAACGCATGTTGAAGAATTCTTCAACACGAGACGTAGTCGGATCGGATGACGGAAACAAACACAAAATTTGCCTCAAGTTTAAAAACTTTCATGATTATGGAGTACGTAGATGGCTCCTGGTGATCGAATAAAACCGCAGAGCCATTATCCAAGAAGTTGAAGTTAACAGATTGAACCAGCCGCCTTGTCTCATCTTTGCAAGTAAATGCAGCCAATTTGCGCGGTTTAATCTTCGTAAAAGGTCCCGTGCTGCTCCTTTTGCGGACAGCCGCCAGTGTGAGTAAGCCACGGTAGGTGCTTGACCGAGTTTGTATGTACTGCTTCGTATTTATAGAAGATCGCTGACTAGCTTTCATCCGAGGTTTTGGACGTGTCGTTATGGTTGTTTTAATTTACTTAGATACCGCTGAAAATTGTGCATTAATTAACCTATAAAAAGAGTAGACTACTTTAATTCGTTATCTACATTTAGGTGATATTTCTCCGTTATGGACCTATTTTAAAATTTATTTCGCAATTGCATAGAAAATGATCCCGAATTGATAATCTCAAATTCGTATCATTGAGGAATTAGTACCTATTTATCCCGTTAAGCTTAAAATCATAACATCAGAATTATTTTGAAAAATCACGACTATCTTTAACAATTTTGGTCATAATTATGATTCTTAACGTATTATGTTCGCCTCCTTAATAGATTTTGATGATTCTATCGTT
Source organism: Eupithecia exiguata (assembly GCA_947086465.1). NCBI lineage: Eukaryota > Metazoa > Arthropoda > Insecta > Lepidoptera > Geometridae > Eupithecia > Eupithecia exiguata. The sequence continues at coordinate 2,098,546 of OX352241.1, read as the reverse complement.
GTTGTATAGAAGTTGATTTTGAAGTGGTCCTATATATAACGCTGATTCTCGAGGAATATGTGCGCCATAAAACGTATCAAAATCATCATGACATAATAATTTTCACAATCACTGGTGCTGGTTGGTTGGTTGCCATAGTTACAAATGGTTTCAATGGCAACGGGCATATGCAAGAGGTCCAGGTACCTACTTTTAAAAACAAATTAAAAGTTGACAGTATCGAAATTCCAAACACATTTTTATTTTAGTGGAATTTGAAGTCAATATCGTTTTTTAAAACAAGCCAAATTATCTTATGCCTGTTTTTTCCTCAAAGATCAAAGCATCTATAGGTACCAATTTTGAAATAAAGCTACATAAACGTATATGAATTTTTTTATGAATTTATCATATTCCTTCAGTGTATACATTGTAAATAGCGAACCTTCTGCTGCACCAATCATCTTAGCATTAGGGTCAGCTCACACCGAGACGCTACGCGACACTGTGCGCACTTTGATTCAAAATGTAACCTATTCAAAATGTACCCATATTTACTACGCAAAAAGATACAAATTTGGCGCAAGCAAGGCGCAGCGCGATGCCGCGGGGAGTCTTCGTTCAATTAGTTGTGTTCGTTCAATTTTTTGCGTAGTAAATAAAGTTATATTTTGAATCAAAGTGCGCGCATTGTCGCGTCGCGTCTCGGTGTGAGCTAACCTTTATAGTTAGAATTACGAACCATAAACATCATCAGCGTTGATTGTTTCCGTAATAGAATCCGTTCTTGAAACGTTCCAGATAAGGCAAGTCCTGTTTTGAAAATAATTTTGAATTAGATCCAAGTACGCAGAAAAACTAGCATTATTCATGCACGTAACAAGGAACTATCGTTGTTCCGCATGTCTGTGTGACGCATCAAAAACGCTACAGCAATGTTGTTTTTCTATAAAATTGTGTTTATTCCTTGTTTATTCCTATTTTGATATGACTACTCATCAAGGGCTTGACAAAGGGTGATTGCAAATGTCCTCGAGAAGTGTGAAACGCACATGGCTACGTATAATGACGACGTTTATCATATCTTTCTTTAAGGTTGGTATAATAATGCGATGCAACTCACCACCAGCAACCATATAGGTTTCATAAAACAATATTTATGACATCTGTAAATGTATGCATAAAACTGACAATCTCTTGACTTGACTAACTACTAATCCGATTTCGAATATTATTTCACTGACAGGAAGCTGTTGAGTGGTAGAGACAATTTTATTCCAGTATTTGAGAGAAGACACATGAAGAAACTAGTTGCGAAACAAGGTACATTCAACGCCGAACATTTCTGAATCAGGGTCTGGGTCTCTTTAAATCGGTTTTAGGCTTGAACGAGGCGTTTTTTTGTTTCTATACAATGCGACCGAGTTGACCTATTTTGCTTGTGAGAATCGTCTGTTCACATGTTTGTGGTTCCGTTATTTCATCTGTCCGCATCTTTCCAGAAAAGTGCCTGGACTTGCGTTACGTCTGCCTTCTTGCTTCTTTCGTAAGAAGAAAATATTAAAAATCGTCATCGAAGAGTCGATTTACAAGGTTAAAATTGCGTTTCAACTCTCCTCTTCTATATTATGAACAGACGATAAAAGAGCAACAGTTCTTCCTAGAAATAAAAATACAAACGACCCCAACAAGGCTTCATGAAAAGCGAGGTAACAGCGGCCAAAGACTCTACCAAACAAATATATTGCGCACGAGTTGAACACTCGCGAATATTTATTATCTGTAAACATTCACACACACAGACGCGCCGACGCGTGAGGTATTGCTGTGTGAGAGTCTAAGCGCGATCGAGTAGTTTTGATCCGTAGGATTTTAGGCGATGGAAATCAAAACGATCTCATTATTTTTTTATGACATTTTGACAATCAGGTTGTTTTTTATATATAAATGATAATGTAGATAGTCTATGTTGCATGTTTAGTGTGATACTAATACCTACATAATATGAATCCGATTGTTTGTATGTTTAGGTGTTTGAAACATAGTGAAATTTTGCATTGATGTAGTCTAGCTCTGGAATAAAATAATGGCTTTGTGTCCTGAAAAAACGAGTGTGAAGCCACGGGCAGAAGTTAGTTATTTATACATAACAGCCCATTGCTGCAACTAAAGCAATTCACAGCAACGCACGGCGGCTTTCAAATAATCAAATTACATAAAAATTCTTACACAATAGTATGTTTAAACATTTTCGACATAGTAACTTAAAAAAACAAAATAAACAAAATTTATTCAACCGTGCAGGAGAAACGATGTCACAGACAGATACACAGTAAAAATAAGTCGCAGTTCGAAATGGTAGAATTCGTAGAAGTATCAAAAGTACCAAATCGCAGTCCGTGTTTGGATGTGTTGTTGTAAACAAGCCTTCAGCGACTATCCGTGCAATTCGCGCGCGTGTGCGTACGCGCATGTACACGTTGCATTGAGCCAGGTCATGGCACTCGGTTGTACCACGCCTGTATATACCTAACTTTTGATTGGGCATTTTTGATGCGCTGGCAGGGGTTTTGATATTTGCGGTTGGGTTCAAGACCCGTGTTTTATTTTATTTTATTATTTGTAGTTAGCGTCTTTTCTAGGATATGGCAGTAATGCCTGTTCTTAACTTGCATTTACATTTAAAGCTACTTACCGGCATAGCGCAGTGTCCTAATTGCATCTTCGGTGCAGACACCAGAGACCTATAGGTATTTGTTACAGATCCTTTCCGTTTCCGTACAGTCGAGGACGGGAAGTTTTGTTTCAATAATATTCAAGCCTGGTATAGATATAATACAACAATATATTAAATAAAATAGCCTTTTATTTCATTGCCTTTCCTAATACATTCATTCTAAGTTAAAGCTTAATTATTAGAAAAATACAAAGAATCTCACTGACCACCATAAAATACTACCTATAGTAACTGACGCTGTTACATACGCAATAAAGCATAAGTGACCGTGGACGGGTTACGTTGCCAGAATAAAAGACAGCATTCTGGTTTGATCCGGGAGGCAGTAGAGCAAGAGGCAAACCAACTACCAGATTGAAGGAAGACATCACAAAATTGAGTAATAAAGACTGGATGGCAGAAGCCATCGCCATCGCTATTTAGAAAGTCGATTATTAAGTTTCGTTCACTCTCATATTGCACTGGAGCTACTCGTACCTATCAGCACTCATTCATCGACTGCTGGACGTGCCTCCCCCAAAAGGGGGAGGGAGGGTTGCCATAATCACCACGCTTGAAAGGCGGGTTGGTGATCGCCTCAGAGGTGCTCAAAATACACGGAAAGAAGCTTCTGTCCGTCTTCTGATCGGTTCCCTTGGTCGGCTCTTACGACACCTACGGCCTGAATTGAAGGAGTCGAATCTTACACCGCAACCGCAACCGCCACTGCTAAGGATCCTCTTAATAAACCAATTTTTTGCATTCCATCAGAATTTAACCTGTATATTGCCTTTTAATAGCCCATTTTAATAGCCTTCTGTTTCCATTTTCTTTATTGTTATATTTGTTGTATGGGCTGTTGGTTTTCCTTTAATAAATAAATAAATATCAGCTTATTTTTTATGCCTATACGGGACTAAACGTTATAAATTCTGGTTTCTAGCAGGATTAACGCATGACTGCGTTATTAGTACATCTTATATATTTTCGTTGATGCGCGTCATAATACGGAAGAGTAAAACCATAAAAATTTCTGCACATAAGGAAACACTGGAGGTCGTGCGATACACGCAGCTATGGTGACGTAGCATAGCGAATCAAAAAATAAATATTGTACTATTCCACACAAGGCTAGTACCCTTGTGTGGCATAGTAGGTACATTATTAAATTTTTAAACTGTAAATGTTTATTATACTTATTATATTGCATAGACATACCTAATATATTATTAATAAACATAAAAATAACACCCGGAACAAATATCTGCAGATCGTATAACATTTATCCCGAGGCGGGAATCGAGCCCGCAACCTCCTGCGTCGCAAACGGAACTTCGTAGAACGCTAAGTGTAGTAATACCGACTATTATACCTATGACTAAATAACATCGTCCACGGTTCAATAACCCCCGAATGCACTAACGTGCACCTGCAATGTACACAAGACAGGCGGGTAATTAATCACATCTCTCAAATTACTAAATCAATATTTGGACAACAACGGTTTCTGGCATCTGTGGGAAATTTGCGACTGCGGTGATTAAGGGTCAAAACGGTTTTTAGCAGTAGGTAAATTTAAGTTCATGGAAAATAAAACATACTAAAAGTTAATGTATTTCAAAAAACTAACAAACGAGGCATAGTACATGCATAGAACATACACAAATGCGCTAGATTTTCAACAAAAGTGCTACTAACCGATAGACCGGCTATCTGTGCTAATCGTCTTTCGTAGCTCCAAACTGTAATAAATAACTCCTTGTTATGTTTTTCCTGCATGATTTCAACTGAAAATACCATATATAACGTTGAATGAAGGAGAAATGAAGAGGTAGGTAATCATAATCTAACGAAAATTTCATGTTGTTTTGATTCTTGACACGAATTTTACAAGAATAAGAATAGAAAATTACAATGATCAAATCATGATCAACATTACATTTTCTACCAAGACACAATCTACCCTGCTTCTTCTCCAACCTTGTAGAGGAACTGTACCAAGCTTTACCCAAGATACTCTACCCTGAGTCTCCTCCTACCTTAAAGACCGTGTCAGTGTTTTATTTTAAGAATTTGACCTTTTCTAAGTGTACATTTTTGTATTTATGTAAATAAAGAAATTTTGATTTTGACCCTTGAAGAGGAACTGTCCTGAGCTTTCTCCTAGATACTTTACCTTGAATCTTCTCCTACCCTGAAGACCCTTGAAGAGGAACCTACAGACGCAGTTGGCTTCCAGACCACAAGCTTCCCGGCAGCCCAGTTTCAATCCCACCAGTTCCAGTTCCAGAGTTCGCAGTGATGCAATGCTCGACTTTGTACAGACAAGTCTGTACAAAGTCGAGGATTGTATCAATACGGTTACGTTATCTAAGTTTATCTTTGATTCACTGTAGATATCATCAAATAAACATTCAAAATTATTATCTTTCCTTTTTAAATTATTAGGATCTAAATAATTAGGATCTAAATAATTTGTGAGTACAGACCTCCTCTTACGACACAGAGTAACATAAGGTTTTTTTTGTCATAGTGCTTACCCGCACTTTGGGTATCTCTAATAAATGAAATAAGTTCCCAAAACTTTCGATTTTGGCGGGACTCGAACCCGCGCCCCACCCTCTCATCTTAGTCGGTTCAACCGAAAATCTTTGGGCCGAAATCGAAAACTTATTTCATTTTATATATTCATTTTGGGAACTTATTTCATTTCTTAATGAGTAACATGTTTGTTAATAATGAGGAAATAATGATATTTGAACAGAATATGTAAAATATAGCTATCTTGAAACGGTTTTAAAGCATATTATGATTCTGAGGTTTAAGCAAATTCTATTCTATTGTTACATCATTAAAAATCGGAACAATAATGAGATATGCATGTTATCGTGTGACATAAAAATATTTCGTTTTTATCTGCAAAGCGAAGACGCCATGATCACTTCCTCAAAACCGTTTCTCTGTGTATGTTTTTTCTTTATTTTTCTTCTTATATTTTCCATGTAATACTTTGTGAACAACTTCTTCCCGAAGAATTTTTCTTAGTAATGATTATGCTTGTTATAAGTTAGTTGACCTCGGGGTCTCTTGTGCTGTGTTGTCAATTTAACTTTGAAATGTCCGTAAATGTACAGGAGGTTCTTAGAGCTGTAACTGTAATATGAACCAAATATTTATATATATAAATTTTTTATAAATTTCTCTTTTTTTTCATAAATTCACATTTTTTCTCTATTTAAATGAACCTAATATTGGAAAATTTAACTAATTTAATATCTTTTATATCGTCAAATCATGCCTAACATCTTAAAACCAATGAAGACTAGTAGTCGAGTACCTATTGTACGTAAGTCAGCTGCGAAAATATGTATACACTCCCATGTTTTGCAATTTGACTGAATAGTAAGTGTATAGTCATTGTGATAATTTATATATCGTATTCTGACAAGAACGATGACTACTTAGTATGAAAAATGTGTGCGTAGACTTTTATATGATAAGTTTCGAGTACAATAAAAGTGAAAACTTGGAAGTGTATACATATCTGAGCAGCTGACTGTACAATTACTTATATGTGCCTGAAAACGAAATCGAGTCAAGTCAAAATTTAAACGTCTTGTCTATCATCTCATTGCAAGGTCGATTATTGTTGGAACCAATTACTACCTACTTTGAACTAAAATTCCTTACATAAGTAACAAAGAACAAAAGAAAACACATCACAAAGAGACCAGGTTCTCTGCTACGAAACGAAAATAAGGGAAACCCTAGGAAAAGCGCTGGATAATAAAGTAAACAATAACAAAACGATTAGCGATAAACATGGAAACATAATATTTCTTCTAGCTTGTTACTGAACCGGAAAAACTGGACTTCCTCTTTGCAGGAAAACGTATTTACTATCTAGATTATCGAGTAATCATGAGCCTACGTTTTAGATCATTGGCGTGGATGTTGAAACCTCGGATAAATGAAAACGTATGCATCCATGTTTATATCCATCTGTGAAGTTTATGAAAAGTTTATGGAAGCATTGTTTAACTTCACTAGGGCCACGTTTTCGAGGACTTTCGTTAAAAAACTGCTAACCATTAATCCAAGCCGGACTTTACCGGCACAATAACCCGTATTTGCAGGTTACCTTCGACCAGCAGGCATTTACCTGTAACTGTAAGTAAATAGCTTCATTAATTATAAATAACACACATAGGTACTTGTTGCTCTGGTTATTTTTATTGACATTTATCAAAATAATCGTTTTTGTTTTTATTAATTTTCAAACCTTTAATTATTTTGTCGGACGGAATGGAACATAAAATAAAAGTAAAATAAAAATTTGGTAGTTATTCGATTGGAATGGAACATTAAAACAAAAAATAAAACACAAATTAGCTTCACTCATCATTGAGATAAATTTTAAAGTAGGTAGGTAAAGACGAGCAACAAACCGACTGGATTATCAAAATTTGACTAATTAGGCCTCAATTTTCTTACAATTTCAGTTGTATCTCGACTAAAACATAAATATCTCAAAAATTTACGACCTAGGTCGGACCCCACGATGTGTCTTAAAGATAGGTATGGCAACCAAAATAAATTCACAAAAATTAGATGCAAACACAGGGACGAGAGAAATTCCACGGACGTAGTCTCAGTAAGAAATAAAGTAAAGCACTCAATAGTTATGTCCAAGCTCTGTACGTACGCGTACGCACTCACACATTTGATATCATATAAAAAGGTATTTAAGGTACCTTAGTTCCTATGTAGGTAACATAGGAACTAAGACAAACCTTCACAGAAAAAAACTGAAGTGGGTAGGTAATAAGTACCTTTTTAAATAATAAGGTAGGTACAAAGCTTCCGACTGGTATTGATATGGATCAGTTGATACCTTGCTACGTGTACATTGTTTGCAATAGTTTTCAGTTAGCTCAATAGTTTCAAGTGTAAATACGAGTTTGAATTTAATTCTATTACTTGATGGTACCTACTTACTTTATATACCTGTCCACCTTAAGTCTAATAAAAACGATTAATAAAACACTGTTTTAACCGAATTGATCGCGTATATTTTATATTTTGTTTATAACCTGACGTTTCGGAGGCTTTTCAGCTTCCATGGTCACATGCAGACTGAGGTGACATTTGTCTTTACAAGTAATGTAAAAACGATTACCTATAAATAGCTCAAGCTTTTCTTAATGTTTTTAAGTAGTAGACACTTGATACAAATCATTTTCAGTTCAATGATTTTAGAAACTTAGTTTTATTCATCAGTTATCAACTCTATAATAACTCGCAAACAATGACGTGTCCGCTATTGCCTGTGATTCACATTTGATTCGGTACGGTTACGTCCGTGGATTTTTCTCGTCCCTGTGCAAACTGTAAGATTTTTAAATCCTATCCCGACCTGTCTGAATCCTTTTTCTTGTTTCCTAGAAACGGAGTGCATTAGCTTTAACCCTCTTACCGCGGGTGAATAATTTAATGCTATTGACAAGCTTAGGCTGGCCTTCCCGGACGCAGTTTAAGGGCCTGATTAAGTTGGCAACACTACCATAGAATAAAAAATTGTCTTTAAGCTCTTTCAGTCATTTTCACACACACACAGTCACAAATTAAAAGGCCAAAGTAAAAAGCCCGGACAAATGTTTTATTATATCAATAACAATAAGGCGCTTTCTTAATGTAAAAAAAGTCCGAACACACTGAAATATAGCGCTTAGTTTGAAATTAAAATGCCATAGACCCTGCATAAGTTGACATGACACTATATCACAGCCTTTGTTCTTCCGCGATAAATCCAATTCAAGGTAAATAAGATTTTTTTTAATTGGAAGCTTCCCCGAGAAGCTTGCTGCATTGTACTGTACCGCTACTGTATGGCAATGCTGTTATTTTGTTTTAATATAGGTACTTACCAACCAGCTTTTGCTTCACGCGTTTTCTACTTTTATTAATTTCTCATTTGGTCCAATTTTTGGAAAAATACATTTAGGTAAAATTAATTGGCTTAGATTTTGGTTAATGAAGGCATATTCAGCTGTGGTCCTATAGCTTTTTAGAGTTTTACTTACTAAACTGGGACTTAAGCGTTGGTGGTGAAATAAACCCTTAGTCTGCTTAGTCTACTAATTCTTTGTTTACCGTCTGGACTTCCACCTATCCCTTTAAAACATTACTTATGTTTCTTTGTCCAGTCGCTTACGTTGGGTAAACAGGGCCGCTAATTATTTATTGATTAGCTTCTTTAGTTTCAAGTATTTGTAAGGTTATTTTAAAGTTTATAGCAAGCTTTGGAATCGTTTCTGTTTACCGAGTCTCAGTATTATACAGAGTATTCAGTGGTTACTAAGTTAGTTTTATGTATAACTAGCGTTCCGCCCCGGCTTTGCACGTGTATATTCTATGGCCTATGTTCATCAGGGATAATTTAGGATTCTAATGGTGAAAGAATTTTTTAAATCGGTTTAGTAGTTTTGGTCTAGTAGTTTCGGGAAAAAACAAATTAATTATGGTTTTCGAAACACAAATGCATGAGTAAATAGCTGTATGAATTTGAATTTAGAATTCCTAACCAAAGAGGAATTATTTGAGATCAAAGTGGCCAGTACGACGAAACGCCAATTTTATATTATGTAACGACCAATAATATTAATGTAGATGTTATCTTATATGATTATGATGTCATTATACATCAAACCCAACTGAGAACTGATGCTCTAAACTGTATTTATCTACCCAAATATCATAAACCCTCTCTAATGCGTTCAAAAACCATAGGCAATGACCAGCATTACCAACCAACAAAAATAAACGGAAATGTAATGAACTCATAACCTACTGAAAACCGTAGGTTATATAGTTTAAATTTGGAATAGGTGTCAAATTCAAGTGAGTGTGCTATAGTAGTATCTACATTCTAACTATAAATCGCACGACATTTTGATCTCGAGTAACACAAGAATAGTCCGCCATTTCGAGCTGTCATTTGTTCGTTAGCTTTTTATTTCCAGTTACGAGTAGAAAAATTTTCTGATAAGTTGAATAAGTTCTTTATTTCTGTCGAAAATGAGTGATAGTGACTCAGAACAACAGTCAATGTTAACTACCATTACTATAATAAATAATTTGCTTCTTTATGTGTTCAATTTATTTTTTATTGCATTACACTGGTAACAATGCTGGTCATTTCCCTATGGTTCCTGAACCCATCATAGAGCCCTTATGATATTTGGGTAGATAAAGTAGTGTATGCAACTGTACATAATTAGGCATTACAACACTCGTGTGATGCTATTAAGAAACTCGCCTTCGGCTCGTTTCTTAAACCCACACTTGTGTTGTAATGCCCTCCATTATGCACAGTTGCATAAACTACTATTGTCTTCTCTTTTGTGCTGTGCATTTAAGAATTTGAATTTGGTATTCCTAACAAAAGGTTTGGTAGAGAAGTTGATTAGTGCTATAGCAATAGAAAGAAAGAGACTTATAACTATCATCTTCTAAAGTCGGGATTTTACCCATCACCATCCACTGTCTTAGTTACATTCTAGGCTTGGGACCATAGAGGCATAGAGACTTAAGTATACCTAACCCTTCGGAAGTTTCCACTATGATGCAGGTATAATCAGAAAAGAGATTATCTGTTGATATTTCCAAATTGGTATGATAGGTCGGGATTTCCTCGAGTTATAAGAAAACAATTAAAAAAAGGTTGATCTGAAAATACTTGTCATTATATTCCAATAAAAAAGCTATTACGTGAAAATTGCCAAGAACTAGACCGACTGGTCCTCAAGGCCAGGTGGGTTGGCCTTACCTTTACACGTGTAGAATGTATTATGTGGAAATTGTAAGCCGCAAAAAGTTTCCGATGGCAAAATTAATAATATTCTGTACTAAACACTAAATTCTGAGCGTAGCCGAGCCTGCCGTTCTTTCATTTATTCTATGGCTTGGCTACATCCCATTTGAACAATCCTAATACGTAAGTCTCTTGAAATACCTGAGGTGGCATTTCATAAAATTTTAACCCGTTCACTGCCTCGAGCCGTAGGTCTACTAGCTGTAATGTAACACGGAGATATGTGATAAGGACAAAAAACAAGTCCCATTCAGCCAGCCTCTGCATAGACCTATTCGCCTCGGACTTGCGCTAGTCTGGGCTAGTTGTAGCCAACGATCTTCAGAATGCCATGCCGGTGCACATCCAATTGCTAATAGTTAATTTAAATAATAGATTCAGGCGTTACTTTGCGGAAATCCATTGCAAAATATAAGGATGAAAATATTTAGTAACAATTCCGCGAACTTGGAACGGTTTGTTAGAACTTATCGGAGAAGGTTTTTTTCGCGGAATTGTTACTAAATATTTTCATCCTTATATTTTATAGTTAATTTTTTAGATAATATAAATGGTAAAGTTACTTTTGTAAGGATTTCAGGACTATCCATGTAAATTTCAGGATGGATACAAGCAGCTTAGAATTTTTTCACATTTTGTCGCCTCGCACTCGACACAGTAATGGGAGTAATTAAATTAATAAATATTAATTAAGGCTTAGTATGGAAACTAGGGGTGCACGCGAGCCACTGCACGCAAACAAAGAGCCCTTACCACGGAAATCTAGGATCTAAAACATGAACATATTATACAGGGTTATTGGTCAATGACATTTTGTGAACTGGTTCTGCCTATCATCACAAACACGTTTGTTGTTGAAGACACCAGGTAAATAACACCTTAATTCATAAAATTGGTATTAAGTATTATTGGGTACCTCTAATCTGTGGTAATGGGTACCTGTACATGGACATGTAGTACAAACGATGCCGACCCATTTTTTGGAGATTTTATTCTATCCGATTATAATTTTCTCTACACTTGACATGCGGGACGGTTGTTTTTCAACAACAAAAACTACATCACCAGCCTATAATACAGGGTTATTGGTAAATTAGTGACAATACGTGAATTGCAGGTCCTGCCCACCATCAACACGTTTGTGAAGGCACCAAGTCTAAATAAAAAAAATAATAAGTCACCTCTGATACTAAATGAAAAAACATCTTTGTCTGGAACCCAACGAGTTACTAAAGACCGATCTGTCACTCTCATAATATCTTCTGTTAATTCAGGGCAGAGCTGTTTTTAAGTTAAGTTTCAAATAAAACCTCTCTAACGAACGATTATTGAATTGCGGCGGGTACCCATTACCAATACCAAAGTTAAGAATGAAGACCTGGCGTTTTCACAAACGTGTTTGTGATGATGGGCTGAACCTGCAGTTCACGTATTGTCACTAATTTACCAATAACCCTGTATATGTCTATGTGTTTTGCAATCGGCTAAGCCTTCCTACGAACGGGCTGATTCTACGATCCACGGCGGCGACATAAACACACTGCTGGGTTTGGGCCTCCCTTAATAAGCGCCATATTGGCGCTTTTTACCTGGAGGAGATTCTATAGACGGGTGTATATTTTTTATGTTTAGGTTTGCCGGTTTCTCCGTCAATTGGGGACCGATTTTAAAAATTATTTCGTTCGAAATATCACTATATTTTATATGAAAAAAACCTCATTAGTTACTTTCTATGAATAAATATATAGGAAATGGATCTGTTGAGAAATAATAACCTCATAACCCTCCCCTGTCGGTAGTCGGGTAAAAATAACGAAAAATCTATCATGGATCTAAAGAGGATCCACAAAATAATGCCTAAAATTAAAAAGTGCTACACCAACAACATCAAATTCGGCATTTGCTATGGTAGAGTCGATCAAGCCATAGCGATGTTCTTCCATAGTACCTATACACAGTTTGTTTCATAAACTAAAACCAAATTTACCAAGTAAATCTTTTGTTCTTAGTACAGAGATTGAAAACCTGTACATGAGTTGTCTGCAGACATTTCCTAAGCAACACTGCTCGTATCTTGTCAATTTAAATAAAGTATGAATATCGCAACTCACAATCGAGTTGTTGTGAGTTGCCGACATGTAGTAACGCAGGCTTCGTGGGGGTTGAAGCCTCAATGACAGGGGATTATTTTTCAGGACTTTTAATATTCAGCTGGTAATTAATGGTGGTGCTATCTGAAATCACTGGCACGGTGTTTGTAGGGGCTTTGCGAATACGACTGGAAGGGTTTTTTCACCATTTCATTCCACTCGTAAGTTATGCTAGCAGCGTTTTTCTGGGATAAAAAATCTATGGTCAAACAAATTGTCAAGTGTAAAGAGAAGTTTATAAGAAGGTTTGATTACCTACTAATGTTATTATGCTGCGATAGTGTGATTCAGTAATTCTGGGATCAACACATTTATAATTGGACTAATATTATTTAATTTTAATTCTTTGATTTATTGACATTTAGTACAATTTTTTCTTTTATTATGTTTTATTTTTAATTAGACGATAAGTATTTGATTTGTATTAAAAAATTGCATGCCTAAGCAGAGGCAGAAAATAATGATCCAAATGTATACTTTAAGATCTTTAAAACATTGTATTTTCAAGCAATAAACGAACTTTGACTTTGAATTTCAGGAATTAAGGGATAAACTCATTTTGAAATTAAGTCTTATTGGTTACAGTCATTGTGAGATTGTATGGAACCGATATCAGACATTTTGAGATAAGTTGAAATGAAACGGAGGGTAAAATTTGACAAGGACCTAATATCTCAATAGTATTTGATCTTTGCCAAATTTAATGAAAGCCTATTCAGCCGTTTAAGCGTGAGAAGGAGACAAACAGAGCGACAGAATGAACTATTTTTGCTTTTATAGTTTATGTACGGAGTAAAACAAGGACTAGCTTTAACAAAGTTAAAAAAATATGTAAACAGCAGGAAACCTTGTAAAAATGTATCCAGACAAGTGCGAGTTGGACTTGCGCATGATGGGTTCCGTCCCATCGTACAAGATTTATAACTATAACCCCCGAATACTCAAACGAAACTTTTAAGCACGTCTCAAGTGACAACATTCTGGCACGTTTTCATTGAAAACTGTCAAAAATCGCGACTAAAAACTTGCTTAAATCTGGGTAGTGTTTGAGTATTTGGTCCATGGAGTAAAAGCGCGAATAATAACCAATGATTTTGCATCGCATCGTCTCAGACGGACAGACAGAAAAACAGACGGGTATTTAGTAATAGGTCTCGTAGGCACCTTTCGGGTACGGAACCCTAAAAAACTAGATTCTAACAAGCACTAACACAAGCTATATTACCTGCTTGTAGCGATTAACAATTACCCAGTGAACTGTATAAAATTACTTACGCCAGCAATTATGCGGTTATCTATTTATCTGATTACTGACCATTTACCGACTATACTATTTTTATGATAATTATAACTGTTGGTTTCATAGGACGTTTACAGTTTTGTAAAAAGGAAGGTATTATCTACATTTCTAAAACGGAAATTATTATTGTGATTAGTAAAACGTTTTCGCGGTATTCATTATATTATTATTTTCGCCTATTGCACTGGTAATCATAATTTAGATATAAGGATTATTTATGTTATTTTTTTTAAGTGCAATAAAGTGTTCATTCATTCATTCATTGTTTTTATTTTCATACCATAAAGGCGACAAACCGGCATGCGGCCCCATGTTTGGTTAAATGGTTGTAAATCACAAAAAATGTAATGTTATTGGTACCAATATCCTTTTCTTGTACTTCATTTCATATACATATTTGAATGATTATTATTGAATTATTTTTGCGTTATCATTACCCAGGTTTTGTGATACTCAAACCACCGCCACAGTCACTTTACCTGGCTTGATGCCATTTCCACCACAATTTCAGAGCAAGGCATTATATTTAAAAGAAACATTCGTTTTTAGCTTTTATTTTCCACTTTGTGCAGCTTTAATACTTCCCTCCGCATGTTAGGTACACAGCCTATAAATTATCCAAGTTTCTGACAAGAGCTGTCTGCGTCCCGGTGCGCCGCATCGCTGGTCCCTTTAAAATGGCCGCTGGTAGACCTCGAGTTGTATTAACTTGAGAGAACCCGTTTTATGAAACAAATAGATAGGCACAACTTCGGTTACGTTTACAAAAAGTATTTTTAATGAAATAAATGTGAGAGAGAGACAGTATTAGGTACTTTATAGGCAGGTTATAGGAGAGGCAAAAAGTAACAACCTTTAGGGTGCCTGTTCTTAGGAATGTATTGTTTTATTTTTATGAAAGAAAGGATTTAAAAGAAAAGATCCAATATTTTCTTTTTGTCTCAATCGGCCCTTTTTCCCATTCGGAATACTATTCCAACAGTAATTTATCTACAAAGTAAAGTAAGGTTTTTATTAGTACAAAGGTAAAGGTTTTCAGTCCACGTTCACGTAATGCGTAGTCAGCTCTTGGCACAGACCTGTTGTAGACGTCCCAGCTCTGTAGCCACGACACACTTTCGATCATTCTAAGTCATCAATATCTAATTACGTAGAACCACGTGCAAGTCCACTCGAGTCTAGCAGTCGATATGACCTGCGCAGGCGTCATTTACACGCGTGCGCTCTGATTGGTCGATACTCGCCGCCTCGCTGTCTGCCGGCACGTACGCAGTCTTGTGATCTTGCGCAAGCTATGGAAATTATAATTAATATATACATTTTATCTTTTACCATATCTTGGTGATATCAATCAGCTCGATAAAAGTAAGTAAGTTGCGGATTCGAGAAGTCGTATATCTTTATTTACAAAGAAAATTACAATCAAATATGTAAACAAATTAGAGCTATAGTATTTGCGATTGAAATAATTGAGCTAACTGCTGACTGTTGCAACGATCTACAGATAGCTCAACTGATCCATGTAGACTAAAGTAAAGAAGTGACTAAGAAACCTTTAGCCTGTTAATTGTTATTTTTCTAGTTGGAGCAAAACCCGTCCCAAGTTTTTTATCTTCTAAATAATCTGATATTTTGTAGTAAGCCTTTTTGCACAGAAAGGTTTTGACAATTTGTTTGAATTTATTTATTGATAGATTTTGCAACTCGGTAGGAGTTTTATGTAGAAGCGTATACATGGGCAATGTAGCAAAAGATACATTAATCTTGTGAAGCCTGGTTGTGGGCACAGCGATGATTTATGTTTATTTCTAGTATTTACATTATGTATATCGCAATTTTTAGGGAAACTTTTGATATTTTTATGAGTGTACAATAAGTTTTCATAAATATATTGACAGGGGTGTAGTAGTAGTTAAACAAAAGTTTGATGGTTTTTAAAATGTTCCGTACCATTAACACGTTATTTCCAAAAATTAAATATTTAACGAATTCGATACTTCACGTGTCTAGCCTACAATACCTAACACATCTCAATTTAAACCTCGATGAAGTGACATGTGCACAATAAAGAAGCTGCACTATCTAATCCCAGCGGTTCAGCGTCTGCGTTGCCTGTCATATTAGCGATCTCGAGACTCCGGCTCCGAGGAAATAGCTAACGCCAATTTTATTGATCTTTTGTCAATTAGGCTCAGAATTAGCTTCGTATTTTTATTGGTTCATGAAATCTTTTTGTTATTCAGGTGAAATCATTTTCAAATTTTCGTTTTGACTTCCTGTATAGGAAAATGTAAGAATATCTCTATTTCCCTCGTAAAACCTTTTTCCCGGGTTAAAATGATGATGATGATGATGAAGAGTAATCTGGTGAAATCAAACATCACCATTAGCATTGTGAACGCTAAAAGCGGTTTATTGATATTGTTACTGTGCTTTGATTATCTGTGAAACCATCTGTTCGGCTAAAATGCTGCTTTTCTGAAGAAAATTGTTTTTTTTGTCTTGATTACTCATTAAGAAATTAGTATCAAATGATGCCAGACAAGCTAGCTGCATCTTCCTTGTTGTCGAGTATTTGAGTAGGTTTTTAGTTGTTGATCATCATGCATGATGACAAAGAGTTTTGTGGAATTTAACTGACGCAAAAGCAATAAACTTAAAATGAAACAAACCTGTCGCGTCAGAGGCGATTGACTCCAAAGAGACACATGCAAAAAAAGATATAGATATATCATTTATTTTGCCACTAAATGTATCTACACGAAAGTTTAATTAAAACTATTGAAATAATAATAAAATAATGATTTTCTTATTAATAAAAAAAACTATTTTAGGGAAAGAAATAAAAAAACGGTTTTTAATTTGACACATATTCCGAAACATTCTTTATTGTCATTTGCTCATCATACCATGACACCCATACATCGACAACTTTTCTTTACACAATTTCCAAGTATTTTACTGCATTAATATTAACACCTATTTACTCAATAGATACTTATTTCTAGCGTCACCAGGTGATCGAAGAATCCATGCTTCATTTTAGCCACCCAACATCACACTCCATGGGCGGTATTCAGTTTTACTCCAGCGAACGACCACCATTATGGATTGTACAATTTTATGGCACAACAATAGAAAATTGGCGTTCTGCCGTCTTGATTACACAGACGTGCTTCGATGGCTCTGGCAGAATACAGGTAGTATGTATTCAGAGACTTGTTTAATTGAATTTTCAAACACACTATTTTTGTAATTAGTGTTTTTCTGTAGTACAACATTTTACATTTGCATGGTTATTTTTTAACTTACTGTGTCTGATGTTTAGGTGTTTATACTGCTAACTAAATTTGGGTAAGTCTAGGTCGGAAATTATTGGCATACTTATCATTTAAATTCTCATTAATATTGTAGTTTATATGTCAATATCGCCTGACCAAAACGGTCCACCCCGATCGAATTCGTCTATTGGTTTAGGATACAGTTAAATACCAAGACAAAATGATGTGATACAAAGAGCCACTGTCATCATCCGATGAAGAATACGACTCTTCATCGGAATACGATTCTTCATCGGAATTGTATTATTTGTTTACTTCTTGGGCTCTCTTGAGCTACCTCGAGATTGTTTGCAAGAGTCTACAGTTAGCGCAACTGTTTAAATTGTAAATATTTACTAATTCTTATTTGTTTCTATTGTTATGGTTGTAAATTTCATGTGAATAAAGTATTTTTTTGATTCAAAGTTGTTTCCTAGCATAAAATATTTAACTTCATGCTAGGAAACAACTTTAAATTAGGTTTAAGTTCTCCTTATTATCAATTAAATACGTTCCTGAGGCACAAACAAAGTTAATTCTCAAAACTTCCACGAGCTTTGTTCGCGAACAATCATCGCACATCCGCTCTGTAATTAAAAACTAATTTGAACGTGTTACTCCACAAAGCCCATTAATAATGTCTGATAGGTAGGTAAAAGACGTTTAAAGAATAAATAAATTATAAACATCGGGAACAAAGGATAATGCGCGTATTTGACAGACTTTCCGCTTTACGCTCCTATAAACACAAAATTGTGGCAAATTTTTATTTCTACCTTTTTGTACTTACTCGATGTCCCTACAAAAGAGAAAGCTTCTGTATCTTAAATATTCCCTTACTGAATCTCTTATTTTCAAATAAAATAGGACCTAAATTTATTAGAGATGTTTCTATTCAAAAATGGAGAACTACAGAGAAGAATGGCTTAAACAAGGTAGGCGTATTTTTTAGTATACATAGTAACTGAAAAACCGCTGTTGCAGAGGCGTTTTATAGTCATTACATGACTCTACAACAGCGGTTTTTCAGCTACTACTAAACAATACGCCTTCCTTGTTTAAGCCATTCTTCTCTGTAGTTCTCTATTTTTGCGTACGCTTTGCCTGACCAGTGTTTCTTCTTCTTTTTAAAAATATACCTAGTTTTTTTTATTCTGTCATTTTCAGAAGCCTCTTAATCTCAAGTCAAAAGCTCAAGTTATAGTCCCTTAGGCTTGGTTGTCTTCTTATTTGTTTGCAAATATTGTAACAGCGCTCTGTCGAGACTACATTTTGCAGTCGCAGATGTTTCATCGGTTAAGTGCATCATCACTGTAACAAAAGGTACACTCCAAATTACACTTTACAAGTTATATGGGCTCTTATTGCTTGTTTTGCATAATTCGACCGAATCGTAATCCTTTTTAATTAGCTTTTAAACTAAGCTAATTGCGTTTTGTGAAATTAAGGTACTTGAAAGCTTGAATACTAAGGTACGAAGTTTTACATGACAAATGCTTGGTTTCTTTAGGGATTACGATTGTTTGTTTTTTGCTTTTAAACAATTATTTAAGCGTCTGGTCGACGTTTGATCCGAGAGCGGTGAGTATCTGGCACAGCGCATCAGCATTGTCATAAAGCGGGGCAATGCAGCCAGCATCTTTAGGACGCTTTCGACTGATATATGACATGAATCAGTTGAGCTACCTGTCGATTATTTCAAACAGTCTGCAGCTAGCTCAACTGTTTCAATTGTAAATAGAAGTTCAATTTTTTTCTATTATTATCAAATAATAGAAACAAATTAGAACTTCAAAAAAAAAATATAATCATATAATTTTCTTTTTCATGATTGGCTAATAAATCATTTAGTATTTGTATTTTTTTAAATAAAAACTGATAGATGAATAATTATCTGTTTTGTCACAATATTTTTTAAGACAACGTGCTTGGTAGGACCTATATTGTTACTTGTTACTTATTTACTAGTTGTTATTACCGACTGTGGGATTTCACATAATCGTTTATTCGCTTTCAGAACATCTCAATCCGATGTGCCTGTTTGTGAGAAACCGAGTGGTATCGCAAATAAGTGAATAAAAACGAATGAATGCATGATTGTAAGATGAGGTAAGAATGTCTTCTCGTGGTCTTTTACAATCAATTTTAATGAATTACTATAAACAAATTGATGTTGAATCGATATTCGACATTCATGCATAAAATAACGGGGCAATAGACGTGTTACTTTCTGTACATCCCAGATCGCCATGTATTGTATATAGTTGCTCAAATGGAGACAGACAGCTTTTAAACGTATCGTCTCCATAAAAGCTATAAATGCCTAGTATAGTCAATAGTCATAATAGTCATAATAGTCATTTATTCATAATAATTATTATAGCCAATATAGATAGTAAAACCAAACCTTAACAATTTTCTTCCCTCGTTACAGAAGGTTGTAGGAAAACTAAAATTGTTCAGTAGTATAGCCAAACTAAAATTGTTCAGTAGTATAGCCAAAAGAGTCCACGGAGTATCACCGCAATATCATATTTTATGAAAATCTTGGATAATCCAAATACGGAAGTCGTTCCTCAAACAACTGCATTTAACAAAACTTAACTTCACGTAAACTTATAAATTATGCTAAAAGAATTCATCTCTGTGCTATAAATTTATGGGAAAGCCGCCTTAAGGGTCGAAGGCATGAGATTATTTTTTTTTTTAAATCAACTTTACATCACCTTATATACCGGTTATATATCGGTGATTGGCGACGGTGATTACCTCTATTTCCATTTAACATTTTATTTATTAATGATTATCCTTTTTTCTTTTTAAAAGCACGCGGCAAGAAATAAGACAACCGCTTTCATGGGACCGAGTTCTTACGGATGCAGCACTAATACTCATCAAAAAGTTCAACATAAGGTTTGAGCACTAGAAAAGTAAGAAAATGCAAAGAAACTAAGGTAGGTACTGCCCCGTCCATAAATTCCACCCTGTTTAAGTATTACCAAAACTTACGAAAACGACCAATTTTAATAATTTAATTAATAAACTTAATTTACCTATACCTACCTACTTTAGAATAACTTTTTTCTCTTATAAGGATCACTGTGTTTTTTTTGTTGAGAATATGAATATTTCTCTAAACCGAAACCGACATAAACAGGTGCGATACGAGTAGCATGTCACACGAATATCGGACATACCTAGGGACGGGCGAGTAGAAGATCTTGATAGAAAATATTTAAAATAGTGTCTTTATTCAGACATTTACTTAGATGAAATAAAAAAGGGAGGTTAAGCACTAGCTTCTCGAAAGTGGAAGGCTCGAATTATGTACAAATAGGTTCACCTACCTCAGTTATAGTCGGACCGGCGCCGCCGGCGTTCGTGTTTCGCGAACCAGTTGCAGACAGGGATAAAAATATACGATACATTTGTAACAAGAGATAGCAATACACGTCATGTTGCGAGTGACAACGCATGGGTAGCGTATTGTTGTCTCGGTCGCACTTCGGTGTAGGTACGTCTTTCCGTCTTTGTTGTTCATTAGGTAGGTATATTGCACCAGATTGGAAATAGCGTGTCTTTTAGCGTTTGGTTGTGTCATAAAACAACACATGCCATTTGTTGAGTTAGCCCTGGGAGAACGTACCGTATCTCCCCTTTTTTACTTTCATCGAAGGACATTTATCCATAAATTACACAGTAGTACACCAAACATAAATGCACAATTACATGTTACAATATTAGAGCTAGCAGCCATTCAACAGAATCCCGACCCAATGCTAATGGGTCCCATTGGTACTGGTACCATTTCATAAAGGAACCCAAAAACAACAGTCGATAACAATCTCGAGTCAACCCTTCCCCTTAAATCTGGTAGTACGTTATCAATTTCAGAAGAACTTTAATACTTTATGCCGACTTCCACCAACTTTATGCTAATAGAAGATGGCCAAGAACTTTAGCTTAACCCACGGTTTAAGTAAAACAAAGTGCTCTGGGCTCTCTTAAGTTTAAGTTGGGATGAAAAATTTGGAATTTATCCTTTAATGGACTTGAAGAGTTTAGTTGCTAGTTTCTAGCGAATTCGCAGCGACGGCTCTTTCGATCTTTACTTTTAATATTGCTTTATCTATCTGAAAACGAAAAAAAGTTCTCACTAGTTCGACGATCGAACTATAATGAGGACTTTTTTTTCTCATTTGTTCGACCGTCGAACTTATTTTAATAGAGAAAAAAAACAAAACAAAAAAGTAAATAAGCCCTATGACTTATTTATTTCAAATGTGAAGGAGCATAGTGCCAAATGCATAGGAGTCTAGGTCTACCTTACGTCTGATTAAAAATTATGATCATAACCATCAACAAACCAATTAACCTATCAACAGATCCGTTAAAGTTCCAAGTAGTAGTACTTGGACCCTTGCTTATCTTAACTACGTCCAACTAAGTTGATGCTGGCCGCATATGCAAAACTTTATACCTCCAGTTATAACTTGGGTTTGTGGCCAGTGAAGTTATGAGTGCATATGAATATTTCACCAGATTTGCTTACTTTACGAACGTATAAGCAATTTCAGGAGTGCTGGCCGCCACCTGTGTGGAGCGGAACATATGATCTAATGTAGAATTTATGAGGATATTAAATTCTTTACTGGTTATCATAGTATTGTTCTTACCTACTTATTTAATAAGCTCAAACGTGAGTTTAAAAGTTTGTTTTTTTAACAGTTTTCGGAAATGTTTTGAACCTACCTTTCTAAAATTAACCGTATAAAAACCTTCTAAAACGCTCATTACCGCTCCAAATTTCCTAATGAAGTGTCAAAAAAATATTAAATTAATTTTATACAACTTTTCCGAGAGCCCTTTGATCATTTTATCCCTTATTTTTTGGGCAAGAAGGAAATTTAATTAATTGCTCATTATAACCTTAGGATGATGGCATGGAGTGGAGACGGATTAGCCTTTGAAGGGGCTAAAGTCTGCTAAAGCTACAGACAGAGAGAAAAACTCTGATAACTTTAGTTTGATCATTTTAATAAAAGCCTCGATTAATATAAATAAATACACTCATCGTTTAAGGTGCTGTACAATCTCAATTTTCAAAAGCACGTTTATGCATCGTACGAATGCCTACACATTTTAAAATGCTTACAAATAAAGACACTATCTTGCAAATTTGATGCAAATTTTCCCATTTACAGGTCACTTGAATGATTACTGTATCATAGTTTATAATTTCCTTAACACACAGACACAAACATAATCGTACATGTTCAGTTCAGACTCTTAAAATCGAAGTAGGTATTTGAGTCACTCTGCAGCAATCGATTTCCAAGACACTCAGTCTCACAAGTTGAGAGCATTAACCAATCCAGTTAATTTAAAAACGTGACGCTTTAAATGCAAAGACTATAAAAATACAGAAGCGGCAAACAGAGATATAAAAGAGGAGGTGCATTTACATACAAATGAGGTCCATGCAAAATTATTTCAGTCGGCGAGGGTGCATTGGTCGAATGAAAAAAGCAGGAAAGCGTGAGTCGGGTGGCTTGATTGGGTGTTTTATAACAAGGACGGTATATCTGCAGGTTTTGTTGTGTGCCTGGATAAAGTTCTGCTTTGAAGTGAGTTGGTAGATGCCGATTGTAGAATGTTTATCAAAGTCCAAAATTTTTGCCACAGTAAAATCTTAAGAAGTACTTTATTTCCTTTAAGCCTTACAAGACTCTTGGACACGTCACAAAACTCAGATTACATAAGTAAAACTAGGAAATAAAATGATCGCTTCGATTTTTTGTTCACTTCATTCTTTTTAAGGTAAAGTAAAGAAGCGAACAAGGTAAAGGTTTCTTGTTAACTTTACCTTTTCAGAACAAGGTAAAGGTTCCTTGTTCGCTTCTGTTAGTGTTAGTTTTCGAGTTGTAGCAAAACTCGGCCCAAGATTTTTTATTCTCTAGATAATCTGTAATTTTATAGAAAGCCTTTTGGCAAAGGATATATTAAACCCTTATTAATCATTCGCAATGCGCCTGATTCTACTCTATGCGAATCTAAAGCGTCTATGGTTTTGACGTTGGACCAATTCGACAAGAGAATGACAGAGAAGGAATGGAAGGATTCAGATAAGTGCCTCGTTTAGTTTCAGTAGCAGATTGGTACAAGAAGGTCATAAAATCCATGTAAAAGCGGTCTCGCGATTCGTGTAGTTAGAAGCCCTAGGCCTGGCTCTGTGTTTCAGAGCTGTATTTCCATCTGGCATTACCTAAATACGCTGCAGTTAACATTATAATGACTCTACTCCGTTATAGTATATTTGATAATTTGTTTGAATTTATGTATTGATAATTTTTGCAATTCACTTGGAGTTTTGTTGTAGAAGCATACTTACATGATAATCTTTCAGTGATCATTTTTGTACATTATTATTTTTTTGTACATTATTATTTATTTGTATTTATTTATTAAGCATGTGACTGTTACTTAACTGGCAATAAAAATTTACGTGTGCTAACCGTCTGAAAAAAATATTTTTACCACTTATGTAACCGCTATAATTTCTGTCGATATGGTTCCCGTCTGAAACCTTTTGGTTGTTTCAAAAGTCATGATTTATAAAAAATGCGGAACCCTACTCAGCCATGCTTCTTTTTCGCAGGCCATTTGGTACGGGGATGGTCAGTCCTATTTACCGTGTTTGTTTTGGCGCGTTTTATACACTCACTTTTTGCCCGATTCAATTGGAAACAGCGCTTGCAATGGGTATCGTCAAGGCTTTTTTGGCACAGTCACAATAGACTGGGAAACAAACCTGGCAATTCGAGGGGAACCTGGTTTAATTAATCGAACGAGATGCTACGAATAAAATAATGTATTTAGCAGCACATTCTGTTAATCGTATGCTATTTGCCATTAGCAGAATATATAGAATTTTTCAAGTAACCATAATTTCTGCCTGCTTGCAGCTTGTTTTCTTTAATTTAGTTTTTAATGTACTTTTTAAAGCAAACATGAATACAATCAGGAATGGCAATTTACAGGGTGATTTTTTGAGAAGGGTAGTGATGGCCAAGACCAAACCACGAGAGTTAGAGAAAAGGCATACCCTCCATTCATAACAAAACAATAATTGCATTTTTTTTAACCTTTCACTTTTGCAGGAAATCGAACCAATTGATTTAAAAAAAAATATGATACCCTGTATTTTTGCACCAAAGGATTTAGATGCTGATAAGGATCAATCTTTGTAAAGAAATGCATTATTGAAAATGAAAAGAAATGGCTATTTTTATAATTTTAGTTTGAAGAATCCCTGAAAAAGCATCGATATGAAAATTTTAAATAATCTTTTCAAACAACTAGTGTGCCTACCGCTAGCCAGGATACCTGTATTTTAATGGGATTTATCCTTGGTAAAACATCTAGGTTTCTTCCTAATGAAATTTGGAAAAATTCATATAAATTTCCGAAAAAAAAAAGAAATAAGTACCTAACTTACTTGTGTAGTTTTTACTTTTTCTTATATAGAGCTCATGACTTTCTTGACATTTTTCATGCTTTTGGACTTGGCCATCACCGCCTTTCTCAAAAAACCACCCTGTATACAAAGAACGTTAGAGCTAGTTGCTTAGGTCGTTTAACTGTCCAAAACTGTAGTCAGTTAGCATTCAATTCTACATTCCCAGAAAATAAGAATCCCCGCCGCCGTCCGTCCCACTCATTCATAAAACATGCCCTAAAAGGCGCTCATTCACCACCCCGTATTATAATCATTCATTCGTTCCATCGTCCGCTCACAATGCGAAGGCTGTCATTTTCCGCTTACCATTTTTCAACACGTCAAAAAATCGATAGCACTATGTGTTCCCTGACCGGTCAAAGATTGTCGGCATAATTTTGAACAGAACGGGTGTAGGTATTCATTTGGGCACGAGTATTCGGTGTGTTTATTCCGTAAAGTTAAGGACGCTACTAAAAGTTTGTATTTTTTTTTATTTCGGAGCTCACGGACTGGATGTCTAGCAAATTCAAATTCAGGATACCGTAAAGCTGTACCAATTCGATTGTTCAAATGGGTGTTTTTGCAATTTCACAAGTACGAAAGGTGTCCAACGTCGTATGGGGGAGGCCTATGTTCAGCTGTGGACGTGTATGAGCTGATATGATGATGATAATGAAGGGTGTCAAAGATTGATTTCCATCGATATCTATAGACCGCTACGCCAATAGACAAACCCCTATCCGTATCACAGACAAAAATACTGTTAAATCTGCCACAGACCTAAGTGCTGTGACCGGGAGGGTCAAAGGGGGCTGGGGGCATGGGAGGGGCCCATGCCCCCAGCCACGTTTAACTCTCCCTCAACCGAAAAATCTGATAAGGGTATTGTTTTTGAAGTTGCGCATCACCCGAGCAAGTCAATGCCGTCGGCTTATGTGGTCTTGTGAATGGGTCAATGTATGATCTCAAACGGAGATCATGAACATCCCACGGGGTACTTTACCTACGTTGACTTGGTCGGCAGGTTTACCGTCAGAAGTTTCTATTGGTTTCCCTGGTGCTGGTGGCTTCCCTCGCGCTGGTGCGGGTCAGGGCGGCGGCATGGACAAAGACTTTATGCAGCTGCTTCTAAGTATAAAGTTTTTTTAACATATTGAAATATTTGGCGCATCTACGATTTGAAATCGTATGAATTGTCTACATGTAAGCACGACTACCCCTGGCCACTGCAAATGGATTAGGCGATGATGGGGCTAAAAGAGCCCTGACTGAATCAATTTCTATGCTAATTCCATTCGCTTCAGTTTAACGTCCGAGGGTTAAGGCTCTGTCTGAGCGTCCTACACACGGCCTGGTACCGTGCGCGACCATTTGTCTTTCAGTTGAATGCTTTTAAGTGTGCGAGGCTTAAGATAATGTTTGAACAATATTTTGTGGATAATCTCACTATCTCACTAATATTATAAACGTGAAAGTTTAGATGGATGGATGGATGGATAGATAGATGGATGGATGTTTGTTCCTTTATCACGCCAGAACGGCTGAACGGATCTGGATGAAATTTGGCACAGAGATAGATTATTTTTTTTTATTTATAGATTTTTTTGATTTATAGATAGTCTGGAATAGGACATAGGCTACTTTTTATCCCGAAATTTTTACGGAAACGGGAACTACGCGGGTGAAACCGCGAGGCGCTGCTAGTATAATTATAAAACAAAGTCGAAAACAAAGTAGTGTTACATAAATATTAAAAACTTTTAAGTTGATGTGGTTTTGAGCTGAATTTCTGATTAAGCTTTTCTTTAGAGTAAGTAGGTACTTACTCGCGAATCTAGGTAGTCTTCGTAGTTAAGGCCTTATCACACTGGCGATTCGCGAGCGCTGCGCACTCGTCTCGCTTTGAAGTCGTCAAAACGAGACGAGTGCCGCAGTGAGCTCGCTATGACTTAAAATAGTCAAAAAATAATAATAATAGCCGCAAAGTCTTCCCATGCATGATTTCTTAATAAGATTACTGTCTCTTTTTTGTGTTTGATCACATACAGCGAGACAATTTTGAATTTCAATTATAAACAGCTCAATATCCATTTTACCATCGACAACATCCGCACAAAATCGTCTTTTATACGACTGAAGTGGGGCGGAATGGGATGTTGAACGCGAGTGTACAAAATGCGACGGTGCTAGTCGCGGCAAACTCGCTGCGCATTTGTCTCGTCTTGGACTCGCATGCAAAAAATAGTGCTCTTGAAGCGAGAGCTAGCCAAAGCTCTCACTTATGGAGCCAGCAAAAATGAAAATGACAAAGTACAAAAAAAAACTACATTCTATCAAAGCCAGGGTTAGCGCTGACACAATAAGGACACAGCGTGTCCACTTAGCAAATTAGAACGGAATCGAAGAGAATTTTCAAAAATAAAACTCGACTAAACTCGTGTCTGCTTTCGTCAAGAAATTATCTAAGTATCTGAAAAAACGAGCGTTTTTTTCCCGAATATGTAGTCGACGCAAATCAGATTGGAGCTCGTCACAAATCGCGATTTTATTGACAGTGTACCGTGAAAATATGTACACAACCTATGGCCACAATTTTTTACTCAAAATTGTCTGATGTGTCAAGATCCATCTGGCGGCTCCCTGAGCGAGGATTTGTCAGGATAACCAGCGGAGTGATGTTTGTGAAATAAGTCACGTCTTGCCCGACTGCGAGAGCCAAATGATGGTTAGGAATCTGCAGCTTTTGTGCTTTCTAATCTACTTGCTTCCACATTTCCACATCTCCTGATTTTGTTTGATTGATGGAAGATTTTACTTGTAGAAATTCTTCTTTCGTCATCTGAAAAAGGTAACATTTTTGAGATAAATTTTATTGATTTTTCCTTCTTTTTATCATAAATCGTTATGGAAAATATTACTTTTTTAAACTTGTACAGCTCGACTTATTCGTATGATTTAATCTAGCTTAGAAACGAAAACAAAACACAACAAATTTTTATTGTTTATTCTATATTAGATACTGCAAAAAAAATATGATTAGGTACCTATCTATAACGCCTCTATGTAGCTGCATCATTATGACATTCCTTGACATGTAATTGTACATAATTGTATTAAAAAATATAAGGATGAAAATTATTTAGTAACGATTCCACGAAAAAACCTTCTCCGATAAGCTAACAAAATGTAGTCCGCGTTGTAGAAGAAAACGACGCCAACTACAAAATGAACTTATATGCACTTGTGAAAAAAAACGAGCCTTCCTGAGTACCATATTGTTCGTCTGTAGGTATGTTTTCTTTTTGTTTTGTAGGTTTGTACGCAGATTTTCCGTCAATCTTGGACCGATTTTGATAATTCCTTCGTTATTGTATCTCCTAAACAATATGATACGTTATGATCACAAAGTGTTCCCATAAGTTTACTCCCGAGGAATTAGTATTTGTTTCGCCGAATGCATTTTTTTTAACAATCAAATTATATTGAGTGTGATCAAACAACCTATCTACATATGTATGTCCTAACCAATAACAATAAATATAAACGAATGCAAACCTAAAGCTAAAATTTAACTTACAAAACATGTCTTAGTCACAAATATTATAATAAAACCGGCCAAGTGCGAGCCGGGCTCGCGCATGAAGGGTTCCGTGCCATTATCTATAAAAACGGCAAAAAAAATCACGTTTGTTGAACATAAAACAAACCCTTAAATATTTATTTTAGTCAACTTTTTAGTATTTGTTGTTATAGCGGCAAAAGAAATACATCATCTGTGTGTCAAAATTTCAACTGTCTAACTATCACGGTTCATGAGATACAGGCCTGGTGACAGACGGACAGCGGAGTCTTAGTAATAGGGTCCCGTTTTACCCTTTGAGTACGGAACCCTAAAAACAGGAATAATAAATTGCACGTCACCACCGGAACTACAGATTACATATTTTTACGACACTTTAAAATGCACATAAAAGTAGCCATTCTGAAATTAATTATATCACTCGAAACAAAGGTGATCTCATTTTGAATTTCTTTATGACACTCCATAATATGCATAACGGGAAATTTAATATTGCACGATTTAATTGTACTCAATAAAAGTCTGGACAAGGAGAGCTCGCTGATGAAGAGGTTGAAATGCTGCGATAATTTTTTATACTGACCTGAATAAAAAACCCTTTACTCTTTATTTTTTTCTCATAACTTTTCTTTTAGGTGTCGTCACCCCTTTTTCTTATAGGGCGAAGTTATTAGACACAGTAACGGATAGCGTTACATTTCTTAGATCTGATTCCGTTATCGTTATCTGTGGTTTCTCTCTCATTATCCGTATAAAAGAGCCATTTTTGAATAATGATATAAGAGAGAGATGTAGTATTTTTCAAAAACTGCTAAATTGTATTAGATTTGGGAGTATATATCATTGCCATTTAGGTATGAATAATTATTTGTCCCGTTTTTATTTTGTTATGTCATTGCAAAGGTACACCAGAAGGGATGTCCATAGACACCGAAGAGTAGCCACCTAAAACTACTGTTTGGCAGCGGTTTCGGACGTAAGATGAGAACCATCTAAACAAATTATCCCTTATACCTATTCGTTGAAGTTTTTCGAACAGTATTAAATGGTCGATTCGATCAAAGCATTTTGAAAAATCTGTATATATAATGTCAATTTGGGAGGGTTCAGACATATGTATGCCTAGAAAGTGAAGTTCGTAGGGAAAGAAAGGATAGTTGTCGCAGTAGTTGTGCCAACTACGTTAAATCACTACTTAATTGCTATTTTTAGAACATAGCTTTTCGGCATTAAGACACGTTATCGTATCACCACTGCGGGAAGAAACCTACTTTATCCTAGTGTATCTGTGACATATACTACCCCATACAGTCAGTTGGACTGACAATCTCATCAAACGTCAGGTGTGCCGGAAATGCTCTGGCACGTACTAATTTGGTTTAAGGTTGTAAAAATTAGCCGAGGGCTGTATAATTAATCGCGGATGCATATTTTATTGTTACTGTAATTTGGGTTCCGAAATGGGAATCATTTTTACGATTTTTGTGTGTGTCATAAAAGAGTTAGTCGTGATTTTTTATAAGAGTAATGTTGCCTACAATGTTAAGTTTGATTGGTTTTTCCTTTGATGAAATAATGAGTCTTTTATGAAACATTTATTTACAGACGCTTTGGATATAAAAGATTCAGTAAATAATATTTCTTGATTTAACAACTATCATTTAATTTTTATATTTTTTTAATGCTGGACCATTCACACAGCATTATCTAGCCCCAAGTTAAGCAGAGCTTGTGTTATGGGTACTAGATAACTGATATACATAATATAGTACAATCCATAGATCGATTTTTTTTATTATATATAGAAAACGACCAGAACACCCTGAACAAATGTCGGCAGATCGTACACACATTTGTCCCGAGGCGGGAATCGAACCCGCAACCTCCTGCGTCGCAGGCAGACCTTCGCCTACCGCGCCACAGAGGTCGTCGAACTCATTGGAAACATTGGACGAACGAAATCATTGGACTGTGTTGCTAAGATTCGTACCTAAATTCACATTATTCGTTAGGTATATTGTAGTGGGTTGAATAACTCGTGAACAAAATGAAGGCTCTACTTTCCACTTCCCCAAGAGACAGGTGCCAACATAATGGAACCGACATACAGTGATTCACCCCAATTATAGCGTACAGCCGCCATAACACTAAACATGACAGCGAAATTATCTTCCATATCCTTTCTCTAAACATTTACAAACATTTAACTTTCAGCCTACCCCAATATCCTTGTTTTTTGAACACCCTATAACTGTGTGGCCAGGAAAACAACGTTTTCAATAAATTTTATCTTACCTCTTAAGATTCTCATCATCTCATCACGTAACATTTCTTTGTTTGCCATGTAGATTACTACGGTTGATTATGAATCGACAGCTTTTTTACTTTTTACCAAATTATTTAATAAATGTTATTTGATATGACCTCAGCTTTCCGAAAAAAAGTGTACCATAAATAATAATAACACAACGCATTGCGTACAATCCACCTTTGTTCTGAATTCAAATAATCGTACTGAATCAAATTCCAGGTATTTTCAAATTGAGATTTGAGTTCCATTTTCAATCACTGTAAACTATGCTTTAGGTTTGAAAGGCCACCCAATGCGTCGATGACTGATCAAAGTAAGAGCCTGAACTTTCGTTTCGTGGCCCAACAGTGCGCTATAAAAAATAATGGTACGATTTGAACTGCGCTTGATGGCTCGGTGTGACATGGAAAACGTATTTTCGTGAGTTTTTTACGTATAATGACCACTCGGCGTTACCGCAAATTTTCGATGATGGGATTAATATTTTAACTTATGACTCTTTTATGATATTGTGTGATATTTTAGGTGTAATTTTGTATGAAATTGGGCCGGTGTGGGTTACTTTTGAAGCTGTAATTTGGCAGTTTGATAGAGAAATGTAAATCTGGAAACGGGTTCTTCGTTGATTGCTCCAAATGTAAAAAAAAAATTGTTTCTCTAGTATAAATACAATGCCACTTTAAATAAAATAAAAGGACAATTCACACAGCATTATCTAGCCCGAAGCTAAGCAGAGCTTGTGCTTATGGGTGCTAGATAACTGATATACATAATAAAATACAATACATAGATAAATAATTTTTAATTACCTATACATAGAAAAAGACCAGGACACCCGGAAAAATGTCTGCAGATCGTACAAACATTTGTCCCAAGGCGGGAATCGAACCCGCAACCTCCGGTATCGCAGGCGGACATTCGCCTACCGAGCCACAGAGGTCGTCAAATCACTTTATAAATGACGTTATTAATTTGACTTTCAAACGCGAGAGATAGTAAATAAATAGAGAAACTCAACAAATTACTGCTATTATTTTGATGGTTTTTATCATTTATTTGTTTCTAATTACAACTAATATTTACACATTAATCTATTTTCAAAAAATCTAAGTCGTCACCAGAAGGCAAAATGCCCAGAATGCTGGCAGCATTGCCACGTTGAATGGCAATGCCGATTCGTTGACCGAAACAAAAGCCAGCATTCCGATCACCTGTGGACTCGATTAGGAGTTTTTTATACAATTATTTAATATTTAACGAATCAGAATAATATTCTTACTCTACTACAGCGTAGTTAAATGGCACACCACTAACCACAATACACATGCAAACGAATTGAAATTTCATCTCATGTATTCACAAACCATCATTCTAATGGAATATTGGCGTATTCGGAACAACACTAGTGTCGCTTCCACACCGTCAAGCCAAGGATCAAACTCTCGACATTTATTTCTTAGTAAAACTTTAAAAGAGTTAATTATTATCAATTATTTTACCCCACTGCTAGGCAAAGCCAACCTTTTATCCAAAAAAAATTAAACAAACCAGCTTTACCTTAGAATATACTAAACCAGCTTTTATCAGATAATACTATACGAGCCCTAATTCAATGGGTTTGCTTAATTTTATACTGAGTTTCTATAGTCCCCTTGTAGGTCGAACATTACCTGGACCCTGGATTTTTTTTCTCTAATATGTTTTACAAGCACACTTTTAAAAATTCAGATGTAGAAGAAAATATTCACTACGGAGGACTAGAAAAACTTAAAATACTACATGAGTTGGTAGAATAGCCATCCAGCAACCATGGCTGTTCAAGCCAACAAGTAAATCAATCCAGACTGACTGTGTGCAGTCCCCAAGTGCACAAAGGTAATCCTCCATCCATTATGTCGGTACATTAACCGTTCGAGTGATGAATGCGCACCAAAATGAAGATCTAGCTAATAT
This sequence comes from Eupithecia exiguata, assembly GCA_947086465.1. Lineage (NCBI taxonomy): Eukaryota > Metazoa > Arthropoda > Insecta > Lepidoptera > Geometridae > Eupithecia > Eupithecia exiguata. The sequence continues at coordinate 2,065,863 of OX352241.1, read as the reverse complement.
TTGACTGTTCCCCAGCAAATGCCTTTGTCTAGTGTCTAAGTTGGAATACCTCGTATTCAGTATTCAGTATTTTATTTATTGCATTCATACAGTCAGGTCTTAGTAGTTAGGTGAGTGTTCATAAAATGTTCACAGTATGTACCCATTTAGGGTGTTGCAATGGAAGACAGGACAGGTTTCATGCCTTCATGCCTACCTGCAACCTGGCCCTAGCGTTCTTCATATAACATTCATGCAATATCTATAGGTACTAATATTATAAAGAGGTGGGTAGTTTGTTAGTTTGCGAGGTTTTAGGGGGTAATCTCTGGATCTACTGAACCGATTTTGAAAATTCTTTTACCAATAGAAATCAAAGTTATTTGTGAGTGGCTATATACGACCCCGAAAAATGGGATACATGAAAAGTGTGGGTGAAGTCGGGGGCCGCAGCTAGTCATTAATATGCTCTTTTAGAGCGCATTCACACTGCATTCGTTTTACGGGATCTGTTTTTTTTCGTATGTAGTTGTAGGAGCGAGTTCACACACCCGAAAATATTCCGGATCCAGTAAACGATTGTTTCCAGTACCGAAGGATCCATAAAAAACGGTTCTGTAAAAACTGAACCAGCTGTGTGAATTCACCCTTATTGCTCTAAAAAGGCGACTATCCATCGTGATGAAACTCGAAACCATTGCGCTCTTACTTCTCTTATTGTTACGTTGACACAGAGGCCACTAAAATTAATGTCGTTACAGGTTCCCATTCTGGATTCCATTTATCTCAACTGCTTCAAAAACTGCAGCCCTCAATCGATATCAGTTTAGACAAAGAAAACCACAAACATTTGGAGAATATTTTTCAATATAAAATCAATGCGCGAGCAACGGCGTGGGAGCCGTTAGCGAGCGATAATATTGTATTAGTGGCTATTCAGATAAAGCAGGCGACGGTATTATGTTGTAGCACGGCTTGTGGGGGCTTATTCTGGAAACGACGATGTCTGAATCTGAACATGAAGATAATTTGAGATATTCTATATTAGTGGTTAACCAACACCTCGCTTATGAAAGTTAAGAACTGGTCGAAGATGGAGCATGCTTTCCCAAAAGGAACTCATTCACTGATTTAAAAGAAGGGAATACGAGACTGTATATATTTATACTATAGTAAAAATGTGTTCCACTCTTATGCTCCAATTGCACTACTACAAAAACCCTATATATAAAGATAAAGATACATTTATTTGACTCAACAAGAACTGCACAGACACACACAAACAAGATAGGTAAAATACAAAATTGAGGAGATGTTACATACGTAGATAGATGAGAGATGTATCAGCGAGAAGTGAATTAGTAGAATGTAGGTACAGCAAAGAAAGAAAGAACAAAAAGCTTAGGTATACAGAACAAAAAAATAATTATAGGTAAAAAGAAACAGAATCCAATACAGAAATAAAACTACAGAAAAATAATATATTGTAAAGGTCTTTTTACACTGCCCAATGCAAGATAACTCTCTTCTTGCCTACGCTCCTAATAATGCCTGAGGGTTTCTTATGTTGTATTCGATCATTGTTAATAATTCTGATCAGGTTCACCGTGTTTTTTCTTCAAACTGTTTATGATTATACTCAATAATTGACCTACGCAGGTCAATGGATGAACTGGAGAAGTAGGTACCTACGGTCTCTTCAAGTCTTCCACCGGACTGGATGGTGGCGCAAAGATACAGCTGGTGGCAATCTATTGTCCTGGAGGCTAAAACCAACTTCAGGATTGAAGCGCAACGATAGTGATATGTATTAAAAACCTAATGTACAAACTTGCACAGACCTTAAATTCAACTACGAATATTCAAAGCACGGTAAACTTCTGAAGTTGTATAGTAGGTATTTCCAGAATAGGTGTGCCGAACGGCGCCTTAACTGGATGCAATGGCGTATACTCTTGGAAATTGTCTTAAGAGAGCAAAGACGTTCTCTGCGAGACGACGAGTTACTATTAACTACTAGTGATGCGATTCTAGTTGCGGAATTTGCATCTATCGATACATTTTTAATTAAAATAGTTTTACACTCAATTTTTTTTTCGATAAGGTTTTATTTCATTAATCGAGTCTGATTAGGACTGGCAACATTTTCTTACTTGCAATAAATTATAAGAGAGCGAGGGTATTATTATTATTGTATGTAATTTGAACACCATGTTTATAACAGCTGACACCATACGAGTTTATTAGCGTAATTTTGCCATCAAAAAGGTAGCATAGTTACATCAATAAGATTACAATCTATTTCCTCAAAAAATTAATTGAGTAGTTTAGCCGTTCCAGTCCGTTCAATCTTCCATACTAAAATTATAAAAACTGTTTTTTGTCCGTATATAACCTTAATAACCTTTTTCGCACCTAAACGGCTGAATCTTCTGAATCGGCGGATCTTAGTGAAATTTGGCAGGAAGGTTTACGGCATCCCGGGGACGGACTTAGCTACTTTAAAAGCGCGTGCGTAGCCACAGGCTGAAGCTAGAAGATGTGAATTAATGTGAACAAGAGTGAGCACCTCAGTGAGTTATTCAATTTCAATGAATGGGTACTATCAACGAGCATGTATTACCCTACTGTACTGTATTCCTCGTGTTGTCAGTCAGTTTTTTTTAGTTTTTTTTTTTAGAATACCAACAGAGGATACACTTAAACACAGTAAAAATCTCATAAGGCATCACCAGTTGTGACCCCCCAATTACAGTTAGTTACAGCTTACACAAAAATATATTCAATTGTGACCACTCATAATTTTGTACGGTAAAAAAAACGTTTAATTTTATTCAAAATAGGTAAAGTCGATAAACATACACCCCAACACTAGTAGGTATCACCGAACGTCTCAAACTTAACGCATTACCTCAAACTGCATACACCTAGACGGAAACTTCGTTCCCAGTTACACCTTATATCTTATACCTACATTTATCCGACGCTGTAATTGCTTTCCACTTTCCGAATATACCGGGATAGAAAGATTTGGAAGATGTTAACACGTACTTGCTTGAGATAAATGTACCTAACATACACAAACACAAGTTAAGTATTTAGTTTTTGTTAATTTACATTAGTCGGAGCTTATTTCCTAAGCCTATTGATGACTATTATTCTTCGATCACGTGCGTAATCATTACGTATTACCATAGACTAACAAAACATAGTCTATGGTATTACGTATGTAGAATAACTAAGATATGGGATATGAAAAAAAAGCTTACGATAAACGTAACGTATAAAAATTTTGCCCATATTCATAACCACAGTAGTTGGTAAAAAATATATTAACTATAATTAATTAAATACATTCTTTTTTAACAAAGAAAATTAAAATCAAATAATAGAATTAAATTAAAACTAGTATTTACAATTGAGCTCACTGCAGACTGTTGAAAACAATCTACAAGTAGCTCAACTGGCAAATAAAATGAACCATTATGAAACTCATTCAGACAATGGGTAGGTTATACCTAGATTACAATACGAAATAATTTTTTTCATGTCTCGTGTTAAAGCCCGGGCATGCCCGAGGCTACAGTCTATGGACTGGTTATGGTTACTTAGGGCACAATTGAACCCGGTTTGATTGTCAAACGAACTTCAAACTCAAAGTATTGAAATTGGTATTAAATGTATTGGAACTAGAGGTTTCGATCCCAGGATCCCGGATGTTTTTCGGGACCGCATTAGGGCAGATCCCGGGTTTTTCAAAAAATAAATGATGGAAAATTATTCGTTTTTAACATTTACCTACAAAGTTGTAAGTTTGTCTCATTTCTCTTTTTTTCTGATATTTTGTATAGACAGATAATCGTGTCAACTGAAAGATGGAGAGAGGCCATTACCCAGTAGTGGCACAGATTAAAACGTATTGTTACCTAAGTGATGAGAAAAAAACTTAAGCTTATGATTATAATTTTCTAGTATCTGTTCATCATTTATTGGTTAGCCACGCGTTAGTTCCGAGTAACAAGTAGGTAGTAACTTTTTGTACCTATTCAATTTTTTTCAACCGTGAATGATTTCACGTTATATTAATAATAGGTAGGTATTGTAAGACGTGTATTTCATCAGAACGGTATCATTAGTGCACGGGCGGTTAGTCACGGACGGGGTTATTAATAACAGATCACGAGAGGACAAGTGTCGGACGGCCCGATATGATCTCATCGGTCTTACGTTTTCAAAAAGTGTAACCCAAGTTTTTGAAGTTTCTTATGAGGAAATTAGTCTAAATTCGTTTTTTTTCTATTTCAAAACGAAGCCTAAGGATATTATTCACATATAGGTAAGTTCGAAGTTAAAGTTAAAAAATCAGCTAACTTACTGACATGAAACAAGGTTTCTTCTATATCAAAACAATTCAAAAAGCAAAAACGTGACTTACACATTTGTTTATCGTGGGCTAACATCACAGAATAAAGCACAGTATTATGCTAACGTTGAAGAAATTATCGCGTTACAGGTCCGTGAAGTCACTGATAAGCATCTGGCCCTAACGACGGGTTTCCGAGAATTTACGATTTGTGACTTATACCCTTATACGTATAATAATGCCTACACACCACTATATTACTTACTTACTGATGACGGTGCTTTTTGTTGCATTTTTTTCTGGGCTGCATAAGTTTTCAAATGCAAAATGTGATCCTGTTCGGACATGTTTATGTTAAAAAACTTTTGCGACGTTTGGATTGACTTGTATTGTGAAGATTTCAGTAGAAATTGTTATAAAATCTGATTAAAATGTAATTGGCTTCAAAATCAAGTAGAGTTTAAAATATGCCTTAAAAATACTAAAATTTTTACTAAAGCTCAAATGTATGACATCTCCTGTAAACTTTATTCTAAAGCTCCACTTACAAGTTAAATGAACTAAAAACATTTTTTTTTTGTGTGTCTTTAGGAAGCGAAGCTCGGAGAAACCAATAGTGATTATGACGAACATGGCAAAAAACAGAGATACTTTTTGCGATCTATATATTACAAAAAGCTTTTTTAACATCTCAATTAAATTGAAATCAATACCTACCGAATTGAATAATACCAACCTGGTGCATTGTATTTAATTGGCCGAAGCTTTTTTGTAGATTTTATTCCTTTTGTTAGTTTTTCTAGTGATGTTAATCAATTTATAGGTCACCTCTGCATTATTTGTTTTGAAGGTCAGATTATGAGTAATTGGGGACAGATTCTTGATTTGGCATTTAAGAATTGCTTCTTAAAGTTAGGTACTGTCAATGACAAAATTTGCTTAACCGAACAAAAAAAACCAGCATGAACGAGGCATTTAATTTTGGTAGAGTAAGAAGTTATGATGGCAACTGTAAAGAAGAAGGTCAAAAATAATTAATATAGCCCGTAAGTGCAACCTCAAACTTCTTAGTTGTAGATAAATTGCATGCAAACTGCATTCTATAATAATTTTTTATACTAGTTAACATAAAAGGCACACATCTATTTTGTTCTCATTACGTCAATAAATACCAAAGTGTCAATTCCAAAGTGTTATTCTCACAATCGCTTCCCAGTCATTAGCTCTCCATGTATGTATCATCATCGTACAATATGGGTTGTATGAGAAGACATTCATGGTCGCCAATATGTCTGTCAAAGGCAATAGTCACCATGCTTGTATGATGATTAATTAATATAAAAACGAATTGGATAGTTTAGCAGGGTTCCGTAGAACGCTACGGAAAAAATCTTACGTTTATACCGATAAACGTAAGATTTTTCATATTTCGTTTCGTTGTCTCATATCATATTTTATTAACACGTGATACAACAAGGAGCACAAGAAAAAAATACTTTGGGTTCGTTAATAAGTACATACAATAAGACGTTTAAAAACACTCATTAGATGGCTCTCTGTAGCGTGGACATGTCATATCAAACAAGCGTCAACTGCTACTTCCGTAATAATGTTAGATTTACTTGACTTCCTCGTTTTTCTTCATTTGTCATGACAAACCAGAACTTCAGTGGCCTAATTTCGGTCTGGTTCTGGTCGAACAATACACATTTTTTTTTATTGTAACTATAAACCTAATGATGACTTTAAATTATATCAAAATATTTTATAAAAACACAATAAGGATCTCTAAATTTTTGAATTTGTTCGCATGCATTTACGGTTGAATGTATGAATACCATATGTATTACGTGTTATGTACATACATAGTGTAGGCACATAGGCTAGGCTTAACGTGCCTTACCTAATTGACTGGTATGCGAGTAAATAAGGTATTAGTAAAAGCAAATACCTTCCTGGTATTTTCATTTCACCTTAAAAAATTAATTGGAAGATAAAATGATTTATTAAGAAAGCATTAAATTTTTTTTGATAACGGTCACGAAATAAATGGCAAGAATGTAAAAATCTGATAAGCTTGCTGGTATTTCTAACAACCAAATTTATGTGAACTAGAATGCGTTCGTGATAGGGATCGGAATGCGTTTTCTTTGTGAGATTACAAAGAAAACGCATTTCAAAGTGTTGAAACACGTCAAATTAAAGGCATATTTATGATTCTTGTAGACAGTACATAATCAGGGCCATCTTTTCGGCACCGTCACAGTTCAAAACCCCAAAAGAAAGCCTTTTTATTTCTTTTTAATTAGCGGAAAAACAATTAACTGCTTCGTAGTTCTACGAATCGTCTTTAGCGGGCATTAAAATTAATTATGATAATTTCGAAGCAAACTCTTTATCTATAACCCTCCCCTGTCGGTAGTCGGGTAAAAATAGAAACATTTCGTTTACGTAAATGTCCTTGTCAAGCAACTTATCAAAGAAAATGCTAAGCTTTACTTGTTTTTTTGTAAAATAAGGAAATGGGTTCTGAAGCGTCTTGGCTAGCTTGTACCACGAAGGTTGAACAGTAAACCTAGGTTATTTGGCAAATTAACAAAATCAAAAATACAAAATAATTAAAAATAATTTATTAAAGCTATTGGGTCTCGTTTAACGCTGCGTGGACACATCAATTTAAAAAAGGTCCTCGGTTGTGGGTTCTGGGAATGGGAACCCAGAGTTAACACCCGAGGACGAAACCGACAACCGAACCATTGTTGGTTGCAGCATTGGGTCGACGACATCAGAAGGCACGGAGGACATGGCTGGATGAGATTGGCCCAAGATCGACAGGAGTGGAGAAGAAAGGAAGAGGCGAGAAGACGCTATCCAAGATTGGATCATGAAAAGGCCACCATGATGGACAATTCAATATCAATCCAAGTCTCTAACACAATGCTGAAAGGAGGCCATATTTGCCCTAGACTCTACTGCGCTCTAAACTAACCTATAAGTGTACCAATTTGGGTTTTTTATTTATTGAAATTTTATTTTATTTACTTCTCTACATCTAAATTTCCGTGTGTTAGTATTTTGGATACCTGAATAATCTGTCTTTCTATTTTAACAAGAACCTTCTAAGAGCAGGAAAAGGATATTCTGTTTTATAGTGATCTAAATACCTATCGAGTTTAAAGATTAAACTATCCAGTTTCGCAAACGGCTCAACTGCTCAAGTCCACCGGGATAGCTACGGGTTAAAGATGATAACCTGGAGTTAGCAATTAACCCAGAAGGTGCAGCCGTCCCTGTGGTCTTATCGTGCACAGTCTAAATAGCAGTTTGCTTACAGTAGGTACTACTACGCCGCATTTTATTATTTATCGTCCTCGGGCTCCTAGCGCTGACAGATAACATGGACGGTGGTGTGCCAAAGAGCCAAGTTAAAATTAACAAGTTGTATTTCTTAAAGGAAATAAATTCATGTTACTTACTTTAAATGAAATCAATCCTATATCAATGATAATCTTCGATTATTTTGACTTGCGTTATTTATATTTGCGGATTGGATTTTTTTGTATACTTAAACATAACACGGCGGCGGTGCAAATAGAACCAGCGCAGTACCCAGAATCTCATTTATTGACATCAATAATTGAGAGATATAGTACTTATAAATAATTATTTATAATGTCTAACTGAGAAATTCATTGCAAAGTAGTATGAGAAAATATTTAGTAACTTTTAACATCTAAACTAAAATTACGCGTAAAATTAAAAGCAGTTTGTCGCGGAATTGTTACCTAACATTAACTCAAGCTAATAGTTGGACATTATAATAATAGGTTGTTGTTTATGGATTGTCAAAGTTCAGCATTTGAAAATTATGGCTTCTCTTCTTAAAAAACGTATTTTTTTTCTTTGGACATTGATTTGGAATCTCTACTTCCTTCCGGAACTTTCCATAATCTTTTTAATGACTAGGAATATTTTGGTAATAAAACAGAAAAAAAAACTAAATAAAAAAGAAATGCTTCCCTCTCGAATAAAGCCATCCATGGCCGTCAGTGGCGCACGCAGGCGTTATCATAGTTTCACTTTTAATTACAATTTAAACAACATAATTAATTATTTAAACGGAATAAAGTTGATATTTTTATTTATAAGTTGAAGTGTTTATTTTGTTATTTACCTATTACTGTTTTGTCTTAGAAATAAACAAGGACGACTTTAAGAACTTCTTTTTCTTTACTTTTTAGAATGCCTTTGCCTATGCAGATTTCCCACTCAAGGACCTAAAGCCTCGTACCCCTCTCTGAGAGGGGGTAGTCCGTAAGAGGTCCCAAAGATTTTCGGTTGAACCGACTAAGGGTTTTTGTGGCTTAGTTGGTTACAGCACACCCGTACTGAGGGTGGGGCGCGGGTTCGAGTCCCGCCGAAGCCGATCATTTTTGGGAACTTATTTCATTTCTTAGAGATACCCAAAGTGCGAGTAAGCACTATAACAAAAAAAAACCTTATGCCTTTATTTTTTTAATAATTTCTGGTTTATTCTGGTTATTTAACATTAAGTTTTACTGACCATGAGAGTGAGGAAATAGAGATTGCACCTGTGATTGTGCTCACATGGCAAGTCTCCGTTGAAGCGGTTTGTTCCGCTCAGACAACCAAACTAGACAACTCGTTATCTATGAGGAAAGAATTTTCCGCAAGGACAACCAGTTATCTGAGGTCGAACTTCGACTAGGAGAACATCGCAGGTTTTTTTTTAAATATAGCTTATATTTGAAAAAAGCCTTGGGGACTCTTCTAACTGGTATTGATCAGTTGACAATAGACTATACAATACTAGAATCTAGAGTCTAGATTAACAGTAGTCAACAATACCGACAATAGTCTGGCAGTTAGCTCTATTTTTTCAATAGTATATTACTATTTACAATTGGAATTGGAACTACTGTTCCAATTTGTATTTATTAGAAATTAATAAATCCCAAAAATTTACGATCTCGACGTTGTATTTATTATTTTATTGTAATCTGTACTAATATTGTAGAGAGGAAAGATTTGTATGTATTTTTGTATGTAACGAATAAACTGAAAAACTACTGGACTGATTTCGAATATTCTTTCACAATTAGAAAGCTTACTTTTCAGGAAGTAACATAAGCTATGTTTTATCCCAGAATTCCCACGGGAAGGAGAACTACGTGGGTGAAACCGCGAGGCGCTACTAGTTTTACTTAAAGCTCTGTTTGGAATTACTTTTGTAAAGCTTTATTTTGAATCACTTTCATGAAATGATTATGAAACTTATTCAAAATATTGCTTTATTCATAGCATATGTGGCAGTTATTTTGAAAAGTACAAAAGCTATACAACAGGCCGCCAATTGAGCCTCGCTAGATATTCAAAATATTTCTTTATTCTAAGCATAACGTGGCAGTTATTTATAAAAAACAAAATTTCTCCGGACCTATAAGGTAGACGCGGCAGGTCATCGCCGCACCCGCCGATAATTTTTCGCTAATTATAAAATTATAACGTATATTGTGGAGCCCTAGGAAGCTATGCACGCGGATATAGCTTACTCATAAAGCATTCGTCACCTGTTACGATAAGCACAATAACAATTAGCGTGTTGTATTAGATGCAGATAATTTTAATGATAGGCGGGGTGGATATAAAACAGCTCAGTTACGTCACCCTATTAACTCGTGTAAGCAATTGACATCAAGGTTATCTGTTAATGTGATTGATTTAACTGTTGCTATTATTTATTTAACTGCACTAGCTATAGCCTGTTGCCTAGACTCCTAAGAGACCGATGCTTCCAGAGAATCGAATTGATACATTTACCTTACAAAGCGCATTTGACATATTTGATGGAAGTCTAGTATGCAGAGTTGCAGCTTGTGATTTTAGTCATCATATGTGTCAATTGTTTGATACAGTTGTTGGTACAACGTGCGCTGTTATAGAATGGGATTGAGAAAGTCGTCATCTCTTATACTTTTCTGCCCAATTCGAATGCGATCTTAGCGGGACAGAATGAGAGATGACGTTAAACCGACTCATAGAAACAGGTTTATAGAAAACAAACTAGCTCATAAACTTTAATTTTTAGAGTGAAATACATTAAACACAGAACAATTTTTGGTCGCTATTTTTTTTTATCGCAGACTCTTACTCTTCTTGGTCTGTTCTTTGCTAGCTGATCTCTCTTAAAATCTAGAACTAACTTCTACAGAAACCAAGCTTCTTCCAGTTCTAAAAAAATCAGAAATGTAGTTCCAAAAAAAACAGAATTTGTGTTACGGTTAGAAATAAAAACAAGCAACATTATTCAGATATTTTAATAAAACTTATTTTTTATTGAAATACAATAAGACAAATAAACATAATAATTTATATTATAAATTTATGTCTTCATATATGTTCATATATGTGTGTTATTCTAAGAGTATTATAAAATTTATAACACGCTTTAAACCCGTAGAAGTTTGACCAGAATGTTACAGTCCTTGCGTTTGGGTTTGACTTGTAAAGTACAGAAATAACACTTCTATCATGATGATGATAGCAGATTTTGAATAAGTACCTACTTAAACGAAGAACATACAAAGCGTCTAATCTAACTTTATAATAATAACTAACAGTTGTATTTCGTTTGCCCTATTGACCTTTGCAGCTGTGTGATAATTGTTGCAATGTTTTAAAGAGGGCGACGTATTGGTGTTATAGTAATTAATTTGTGTAAACAATTGTAAGTTTAGTCTAAGTTTAGATCTAGGACTAATTGGATTACGCATGATTAACTACGGGGGATGCAATAGGCCACAGATTCGATTCCTGACTCGGGTAAATTTTTTGTATTAGAAATGCAAAAGCCAGCAGTTGAAAAAAGCCTCTTCGAGGCGACTGTACCTGGTTTATATGAAAAATATTTTGCGCGAGTTTTTGCAGCCTTGGGAATAACCAAGAGAATAGTCTCGCCAGAAGACCAATGGATTACCAGACGGCGATAAACTTGGGAATTGTAGATAAGCATCAATCTCGTTCCTAATGAGCGAACATCCTGTAAAAATTATTTTAATAAATATAAATAAAATTTTAAATTATAAGTTTAATGTAGACAATCAGAAGAAAATAAGTACAAAAATTATACATATACACACGAGCGTGACAATCTGTACAATCAAATGGAGAAGCGTACAAACTTTTTTTTTTTATAGTATGAGTAAAATTTATTCGCGTAATGCGAATTCGGTAAATGTCTACTATTCGGCGAATACGAATATTCGTACTCGTATTCGTTGCACCATGATTGAGAATATTTAATTTAAAATTTAAAAAATCTGATCCCTTCAGTGTTCGGAATCACCCACGATTGTGAATAAACTAATGATGGAAAACCGACGAGTGGCTAAATGATATTTTGTGAATTGTCCAGCATTATTTTTATTATTTATAGATACTATACATATCATTCAAACTGTAGGACAAAAGATGGACTCTTTGTTTATCTTCTTAACTATCGTAGAAAATAATCTTACACAGTATAGGAAAGAATCTTGAGGTTTGTGTGAAGTATTCTTTTAGAAACACTTTAACTATCCTAAGTACCAAAAGGTGTTAGGTATGGTCTTCATTTTCTTCGAACTCGCCACCCCGCCGTCAGTTTACATTAAGACCTGTGTACGTTCCAATGTACGCCTTCAGAGTCCATATTTGGGGCTAACGGCCAGTTTACACTATAAAAACAGATTTATCGCGTGTGAGCCCCTAAACACTGCATCAAACCACGAATTTTTATTTGCCTGTTGATTCCCTTACGAGCCAAAATTATGGGCTATTATGATGTATTCGAACAGTTACTGCGTTTCTGTTTCAATCTGCATTTTCTGCCAATTTTGGCGAATCCCCGGGTTAATAAAACGTTATTAGATGAATCATCTTCAAATTGCAAGGACTATACTTGGAGGAATATTAGTTTTATGGTACTATTATCATCAACAAATCATAAGAGCTTTATAATGTGATAGGTACCAGGTAAAATATCGCCTGACTAACTACACAGTTCAAAACACTCCATTTCTCTATCACTTACCTACTACTACCACACGAGTTTTTGAAAATATATGTTCCCTGTACTTTTACAATTACTCATACTTCACACGATTCATTAGACGCTTTGAAACCAAAATGCAATCGTAGTTTGTAGTTCAAAATAACTTAATAAATAAATAACCCAAACAATATTTGACATCAATTCCAAGACTTGTAAACTGTAGAAGTGCATTGTATCGTGTGTTATTTCAAATCGTAAGTTCTATACACGCCCATCAATCGTTCGATAATTTATTTCCAAAAATACGTACGTTTTCCCAGTAACGAGCTCAAAGCAAACAGCAAAACGGTTCATAGCTCTACCATCGAAATGACCTGAACTTTTCCTTTTACCGACTGCGAGCGCTTAGCGTTTCACCATATTTTAATGGCAGAATAGTTGGGCCATAAAGTCGTTTGATTTATTTTATGACCGAAATAGGATTAGGTGTGAGTGATCGCGGGCTATTAACACTTTGTGTATCATTTTTTAAATTAATATCGTTCAATTTATTTCAGTGCTGTTAGTTAAATCACTATTCTGATGGAGGCGGGGCGGACAGAAACTGATGTAAATCTATAGTGTTCTAGGCCAAAACCTGGGTACTACGGAGTTGATGCACGAAGATAGTAAACAGGTAATACTACTGCGGTACCTAATATCTGGTTTAGCCACTCAAATCAGGTTTGTAAATAGGAACGTGCGAAGTACGTGTATCATACGAAGCATACATTTTCAGCACGGTTAAAAGTTGGACACAATTATTTTTTTGAAGAAACCAACCCTTAGCGCCTTCTCGGGTGCTAAACGAGTCCAGATCGGCTAGTCTCCGCCGAGAGAGCCGAAGGAATCGTGCCGAGTGAACCGAATCGTTAGTATTTAAATTTGATTGATTGAGATTTCACACGCGTTTGTAAATTGTGAGGTTCATCTTAATGACAGATGCATTTTATTCTAGCTCTTAAGAGTACGTCCAATGCAAAAGTCAAGTAAAATAGGTATTTTTAAAGATTTATGGTAACGAACGAAAATGTTCAGATAAAAAAAATACGATGGGTGGGAGGAAAACCTGTAGCAGTCGAGTAATCGAATAGAATTTATGAAAATAAACTGGTTTCTCTTACAATAAAAGTACGAATTTCGCATAAAAAAACGTTTTAGTTGAAATGCTCTAAATTATCATCGACAACACCGCATTCTTTTTACGAGTTATATAGCCAGACTAATCGTTTACTATTTCTATTTAACGCTTACATTTTGAATAATTAATAGATAAGCAAAAACTTGATTTTTTCACTGACGTTGCTCTGCTCTGTTCCGCTCCTATGAACGCGAAATCTACGCCTATCCCTTTCACGAAATAGCGTCATTTAGCGCATCTTTAAGCGGCAGTTGCCCGCTGTAAGTGCGACCACACCCCGCAGCATGAACACGCCCGCGCTCCGGATTAGATAATGGATGTTTTGAAGAATGCCGAATTTTACGCGCTTTTAACGATGTTGTGACGTAGCTCTAATTAATATCTACGAATACTGAATGCTGAAGTTACATGCTTAGAAATGCCTGTTTTAATACTAATTTAATTATTATAGATAGCACTTAAACATTTTGGACGTAGAAACAACTCGTGAGAAGCCGCGGGCAGAAACTCGTTTATAAAAATTGTTTGAAAAAGCAAAAAATACCTGCTATCGCCGAAACATACGTTATTTTCTTAGTAATAGGCTATTTGACTACAATTATAGTTATTATATAATTTATATTTATAGAGATATTGAAAATAAGTTGCAAATTGTTTTCATCCTAGTCAGTGACTACGTAACAAAGCGTAATCAAGTGTTTTTTTTTTAAATTTTGCCTATTTTAGATAAAAAACGGGATTTACAATTACACATATTTTTTATATATGATCACGTAACCGAAAACGCTCTGCTTTTGGTTGCATCGCTGGTGACGTCACACCTATCACAGTGCGTGTTGATGGTGTGTGACGTCATTGAGTCATGTCACCGGAGCCATGACAGAGATCGTTTTCGCGGGCCATTATTTTGATAAAAAAGAAAAAAGAATGAAAAGCGGTAAGGACGCGCTGATTGAATTTATTACGGAGTTTAAAAAACACAGTCAACATTCCCGAATTTACGTAAAATTTTAAAATATGCTATTATTTCTTACTGATTTTTTTGCACTTTGCCTCTACTAAGGACACTATGAATGGCAACGATATTCAGTTAGTTGTAGGTACCTTAGTTCAGCAGTTGAAAATCAGGCAGATCTTGTACCTCTTGAAAGCTTTCAATGACGTTTTGATGGTGGGACTCTGTTTCAGTGGATTTCAATGACATGAATGGGACATTGAAACTGGTCGTCTAATTGTAGGTACGACTAACTATTTGCAGTCTGTAGTAAACACTGGTTTATTGGTAGGGAAGTACCTACTCAGTAAGTATTCAATTATTAAGGTTGTCTGGAAGACATTTGTTTCAGTGATGCCAGCTGTTGATTTTAATTTAGTTTTTTTGTTGTTTTGTGACTCGTGTACAATAAAGTCTTAATTCTAAGGTTTTTATTTATTACTCTGGGTAATTTCTAAGAAATTAATAAATCCCAAAAATTTACGATCTCGACGGGATTCGAACCCGCACCTTCCCCTTCAGCGCAGGGTTGCTCTTTTTCCAACTAAGCTACGTGATCTTATCTGGTCGACCCGAAAATCTTTGGGAGTTCTTTCGGCACTTACGCCGTCAGCGCCGCCTACAGAGGAAACAATGACGGCGTAAGTGCCGAAAGAACTCCCAAAGATTTTCGGGAAGGTGCGGGTTCGAATCCCGTCGAGATCGTAAATTTTTGGGATTTATTAAAATAAAGTCTTAATCCAAACATTCATTTAATCATAATAAATGGATATTTTCTTCAAGAAACATTTTCGGAAATCGGATACTATATTGCAAAACAGCATGTGGGCAGTAAATGTGTTAAGCAAATGGGGTTCAAACTAAGAATGTACTGCGTTGTATCAAAATTCGGCAAAAAAAAAACGACATGTTGCGTATTATGCAAAAAATACAAAATCGGTGGGGTACAAAATTATAAACAACACATGTAAACTGCCGAAACCTTGTTATCGACGCGTCTATTTGGTATATTTTAGGCTTCATTTGCTGGAAATCTTCGCCTACATCTTAATAATTTAGCTGTGAAATGCGAGCCGACTTCCGCGGTGGTCATATACAGCGCTCCGTTAATAAACCACTGTGGCACGCATAAAGCTGTACTGTAAGTGAGCAGATAGCATCGCTTCTACAGTTTTATTTATCTGAGCACACGCCACCGCGCCGGAATGAGGGTAAGAAGAAAGGGAACTTTATTATAAGATCTTAGATTATAATTATTAGTACATAGTTAGATTAAGGTACAGTGACTTTGAACTAAACTGGGTTTATTAGAAGGTAAGCGGGTTTACTACGAACCTTGTTTGTTTTGGAAGAACACCATGATGAAGTGTCCAATCCAAATGCGATAGTTTTTAGAGAATAGACTATGTTCCATTATAAGTCTACTTTTAAAGTAGGTACCAAAAAATAATACTAGATAAGCACTTCATTATCATCAGTCATTAAATAACCATAAACTTTGTCGTACACCTGAAAAGCGCCGCTGCAGCGCAGATCAAAAATTTGCATTCAAATATGGGCTTTTATTCCTTATATTTAGATGTATTTTATATTGACGGCATCTGATCACAGACAGCTTGCGGACCACTCGTTTAAAGCTTGTGGGAAGCCATTTTGTCACTGTTAAATGTATCTAATACTTACGAGTCAAAGCCCATATTTGAATGCACATATTTGTGATAGGTGGTATGTACGTCTCTGATCTACGACAACCTTTATACTGCTGTGTATACTCTCGCCATGCATGCTTATAAAATTTCAAGCCGCTTTTCAAAACCAATAATCTCAGAATCACGTAAATATAGATCTCGGCGTCTAGTCTACATATTATGTATATACCGACGACCTCTGTGGCGCGGTGGGCGAAGGTCCGCCTGCGACACAGGAGGTTGCGGGTTCGATTCCCGCCGTGGCACAAATATTTGTACGATCTGCAGATATTTGTTTCGGGTGTTCTGGTCGTTTTCGATGTATAATAAAAATATCTATCTATGTAATGTATTGTATTATGTATATCAATTATCTAGTACCCATAACATAAGCTCTGCTTGGCTTGGGGCTAGTTAATGCTGTGTGAATTGTCTGTACATAGAAAACGACCAGAACACCCGGAACAAATATCTGATTGTACAAACATGTGTCCTGAGGCGGAAATCGAACCCGCAACCTCCTACGTCGCAGGTGGACCTTCGCCCACCGCGCCACATCTTATATTTTTCCTCCCTTTTAAATAAGTCTTGAATTGAGAAAGCTATTGGAAAAAGCTGATTCTAAAATCGGTTAGAACCAAATAGAACTTTGCAATAACCATTTGAAGACAACCTTGAAGATATCAGAGCGCACACAAAGAAAATTAGACCTTGACATTCGAGTCCTTGTGCCAAGGTCTGCGTGGAAGTCTGCGCGACCTTCTTCGAATACCTTCATAGAAATATAGAATACCTACGTAGTTTATCCAGATTATGAAGTTACTTCATAGAAAACGAGTAAATATACCTTCGGACTTTTCCTACCAAAAATATCACACTAATCCATGCTAATACAAGTTTAAATAAATAAATAATAAAGGTGACGCAAAAGTAATGTCATAATCTGAATGCGTTTTATTTTTTGCAAATGGCGTTATACGTCGCTGTGCTTTGACTTGTATGTTGTGGACAGATAAAAAATTGGTTTTTAATAAGCCATGGAGGAATACACATCTGCCCTCCTAGCACGGGGATCGTTGTCTAGGGTAGAATAGACAATAATGACATTGCATCGCCATCGAATGAAGTCAAGAAGTCCTTAAGGAAAAAGTCTGGCGCCGTTAGATCTGGCGATCTAGACGGCCAGTTCAAATATCCAAAACGGGAAAGCACCCGCCCTGAATATCGGTCTCTTCTGAAATTGGTGGTGCTTCAGGTGTGTATCGCTCCATGGCTTGTTGAAAAACCAATGCACTATCTGTCTAAAAAAAGGGTAATGCCGAACAGCAGTTTTGAATAAACGATTATTTTTATTTGATGATACGCGAAAAACTCGTCAAAGCACAGTGACATTCGACGCCATTTGCAAAGATTCAAGCACATTTACATTATGGCATTACTCTTGCGCCACCCGTTATTATAAATGCGGAAGTACCTAACTCTGTCTGTCTATCAGCTTTTCTGTAACCTTTTCACGCCTAACGGCTGAAGGCATATTAATGTAATTTGGCAGGGAGGTAGACGGTACGAGTATCGGACGGAATGTAAGATATTTGTTACCTCTTCATGCAGAAACTACTGAACGAATAGGGATGAAAATTTGCATACATGTAATTCTAAAAAGTTTCTAGGTTTAGGATAACATAAAGCCTTCTTTTTATCCCAAAAAAGGGCATGCGAAGCCGTGGGCGATATCTAGTTATCTAGCCTCAAAGTAGCAGAGGTGGTATTGTGGGTACTAGATCGCTAATAATACGTTGAAGAATACAATAGAGAGTGTTTACTTATTATCAACAAAGTCATATAAACAACAATTATCATGCATAGAAAACACCCAGACCAAAACCTGCCGATTTGCAGGTTTAAATAGTGTCTTAGTCGTGTGTAATTAAATTAATATTCACAGAGCTAACTACCTAATTACGAAATACTCTAGAACAGTTTCTTAACGTCGCATCTCTTCCTTATAGCATTGCTGCGACTGTAATTGATATGCTAAAACGACTTGTATGAAACTTTAATTATGGGCGAGAATTGCACGCAGTTGGAGCTTCTAGCAAGGACATGCTATGTGACGTTTAATGACAGAACAAAACGGTGTTTATCATTTCATAGTCTTAAGGCGGTGGTATGCGTCAAACTAGCGCCGCCACCTATTTTATATTATTATTACGTAAAAAACCTTATTAACAAAGAAAATTACAATCAAATAATAGAGTTAAATTAAACTAGTATTTACAATTGAAACCATTGAGCTAACTGCAGACTGTCGCAAAACATTTTCAATTATCTGAGCGTCTGGTCAAAGTGACGCGTGACCCGAGAGCTGGTGAGTATCTGGCGCAGCGCATCAGCATTGCTATACAGCGCAGCGGGGCAATGCAGCTTAGCGTCTTGGGCAAGCTTCCGACTGGTATTGATATGGATCAGTTGAGCTACTTGTAGATTGTTTGCAACAGTCTGCAGTTAGCTCAATCGTTTCAATTGTAAATACTAGTTTTAATTTAATTCTATTATTTTATTACGTTCAACAAAGGAAATTTCAAAAATCCATCGCATAGTTTGTGGTACCTATTATAAGCTTTTTTTAATGCCTCTGTAATAGTTTTACTGTATTAAGTTTAGGTAGAATATCGAAGTTGCCCTTGGTGGCCACCAATATATTTTTAATTATAATAGTTATCACAAACTATGCGATGGATTTTAGAAATTTCCTTTGTTCAACGTAATAATAATATAAAATAAGTGACGGCGCTAGTTTGACGCATACCATCGTCTTAATTAGGAATACTCAACTATGTGGACGTGTACTCAGTTATTTTCTTTGTAAGTCAAAATTATAAAATAAATTCCAACAATTGGATGCAAAGCGTGACTAAGCAAGAATAGTATCTAAGTACGTTTTTAGGATTCCGTACCCAAAGGGTAAAACGGGACCCTATTACTAAGACTTCGCTGTCCGTCTGTCACCAGGCTGTATCTCATGAACCAGGTAGTTAGACAGTTGAAATTTTCACAACAAATACTAAAAAACAATAAAATGAATATTTAAGGGGGCTCCATACAACAAACTTTGAATTGTTTGCTCGTTTTTGCTTGATATTGATAACGGCAACAATTAGATGCTTGAAATATTCACAGAATATTTAATTATACATTCCTTCATCGATTAAAAATAAAGAATTAATTAAAATAAAACGAGTATTGAAGGGAGGCTCCATTACAACAAACGTGTTTTTTTTTGCCGTTTTTATAGACAATGGTACGGAACCATTCGTTCGACTCGCACTTGGCCGGTTTTATTAATTTATTTAGTCACAAAGATAATTACTTTTATTTATTTAGGAACAGTTGAGTTAAACTGCGGACTGTTGCGATGCAAACAATATAAAGGTATCCCAATTTAACTGATTCAAACGCTTCCGATTAGTCGATACCCACTAATTGGAAACGTATCCAAGACGCCAGCTGAATTGACCATGGGCTCAACACAACCAGTTTTGCCATACAGTTGGTTGATGCGCTGGCCAGATACTTACCAGCTCTTTCAGTTAGTAGGTAGGCATAGCAAAAACGAAACCAATAGAGTCTAGAAAAGCAGTAAATAATAAAAAGGTCAGTATGAATGTATTAAACAGTGAAACAATCATCAAGTGTAAGTGCTATTTGTGGTAAAATTCAAATGGAGGTCCTGCGTCAGAGGACACACGTGTCTTGTAACTGATTGCAAGTATTTAAACTTATGAATTATTAATTTGTTGGTGGCGCAAGTTTCTAGCAATTCGATTGAGAAAGCTTACTTTTTCAGTGACATAAATAATTTTATTTTATTTTAGTGCAACAATAAAGGATCTTGACCTCGAAACAAAACTTGTCATTTCAGTTGTAAGCAGTTTCTCGCTAGTTGATAGTTGAGCCTTGTCAGTTATCATTATCATGCTCGCGGTGTTGATCTTCGTTTTGAACACTGGCGCCGACGGCGCTAATCGCGGCGTTCTCGCTACGTCGTCGCGGCGTAGGTACTCGCTGCGTCGTTGCGGTGTGCTCGCTACACAATCGCCTCGCTTTGAAATCGCTTGCAAATTTCCAGTGTGATAATAAGGCTCTACAGTTTTGTAGAATAGAGCTCATTTTAAATTTAAGTGCACTCGTGTGTGACGGTAAAAGTGAAAAATCCTCGGTGAGAGGTCGATATTGGATAAAGAGAAGTAAATTCTCAATTTGCATAATTATTCAAAACCGTCGGTGTATAAAAATAATCTATATTTTTAAAAGAGAAGAGAAAACTGAATGTCATATCAAGAGAATTTTGAAACTACAAGAGCTGCGAAGCTGAAATTTTGAATGTAGTTTCCTTTTAGGACGTAGGCTAAGAACGTATTTATGGAAATGCACATGGGGGTTTTGAAAGTTTTCTCATAATAACTTTAAATTCGCAAAGGATTGGTAGTAAAAATTTGCCTTAGATAGTTTACATGGAAACCAACAAACGAAACACGAAGACATATCGCATTAGTGACAAATCTGCAGTGAGCCCTCTCCTATTTGCACGCCAGTAATGGCAAAACATGTGGACCTTATTTAATCTATATTTTAACATAATTGCATGCTCATACCATGTTAATACTCATGTTTTAAGCAAATAAATGATTCTTATTAAGATTACTTAGGATATTACTAAAGTCCACGCGAATGAAATCGCGGGCGGTAAAAACCAGAAGCATTGAGCCCTTTCTCTAAAATGTATTTATCTAAAATAGTATATTAAAAGATTTCATCTGGAAAGTTCAGCCCTTTCATTACTTCATTCATCTCTTCAGTAAATAACTTGGGCCACTGTTCACCTTAAAATACGCAAATGTACCCGAGACGGCACTTGAGTGTTTAGTAAGGAAACAGTTTCAATTACTTTTTACAACCGAATGGATTTTACACTATTCTCAATTAGCTGTCGTTACTTTTAATGGGGTTACGTCTAGAGGTGAACCTATCACGCTGTGGACACACCGAAAACGTTTGAACATTGTTATTTTACATGTAACAAAATCCTAATTTAAAGAGGCAATAATTTCATTGTTTTTAATTAACAAACCGACTCCAAATTACTTAATATTTCGGTACACTGTTTTTTTCTTTTTTTAGGTTTTGAAAGACAAATACTAATGTCTCTAAATCTTAAATACAACATTTATGGGACGATCTCAAGGACATTCTTTATACGGAACATCTCCTCCTTTTTTTGAAGTCGGTAAAAAGCAAACTGCGCGACACTTGATTTCTAGTGACGTTTTTCAACCATTCATCTCCATGTGGCCAAAACGTGTGCAGGTAGATGCTGGATGCAAGCTGAAGTCAAGACACTATGGCGCTCATCTGGGGAGATATACCTATATCACAGATATATTAATACTATGTCCAGCAGTGGACTAGCATAGGCTGTGATATTATTTAAGCAGTTTACTTCGAAATAGATCATTCGAACATATTGAAGAATAACAAGTAGACATCTCGAGTCAGGATCAGAAACTTTACTCCATGCTTTTTTATACTGAATCAAAAACTGCATTATTTTATAGACAAGTAATCTGACAGGTCAATAAATATCGAAGCGTTAGTCCCGATATTTTTGTCGATAGATTTGCATCACTATTTTCAAAAAGAAACAGAATCTATGAAATATTGCAGTCTATATTCAGTCAAAGAAAATAAGTGCGTGGATAGAAAATAGTTCTCTTATAACTGGCGCCCCCTTAGATCTGCCAACTAGTTTCAATACTAAACGATGGTTACAATGTTATCTGACTCAAAGCAAACCCCGCTACATTTAATTGTTAATTCGAACGGATACTAATTAATGATTCTAAATTAGTTTCCCGTCACATAAAAATTAATTTATTAGTATTGTTTCGGAATGATAAAGATTCGAAGAAACACGATGGTTTACATTAGCTTACTTTGCTTTATGTTAGCCGATCTATGGAAATGGTTTTATTGAAGTTTAAGTCAATTAAAAATAGCGACGGTATTTATATACATGCCAAAAACAAATCCTCTTTAGCTGAACAACCTAAAGAGGATTTGTCCCTTGACAAAATCCTTCTCTGATCATCTCTGGTTTCTCTCGCCAGCCAATAATCGTTTTCTCTTTTTCATCATTCAACCATTCATCATCATCATCCTATATTAGTCCACTGCTGGACATAGGCCTCCCCTAATGAGCGCCATAGCGCCCTGTCTTCAGCTTCCCGCATCCAGCATATGCCAGCAGTCTTTCGCAAATCGTCATCCCACCTGGTCGAAGGGCGTCCTACATTACGTTTGCCAAGTCGCGGTCTCCACTTAAGAATACGTTTACCCCAGCGGTTGTCGGTTCTTCTCGAGATACGGCCAGCCCACTGCCACTTCAGCTTGCTAATCCTTCAATCATACTACATCAAAACGATGGGGAAGGTAGGTACTGTCAACCTGCTGCTACCATGTCGAAAAACAGACTGAGTTCAAAGCTCGATCTAAACTAAACATTGAAAGGCATTTTATCCGATCTTTAATTGAGTTATGGCAGTATCATAAGCTGGCATCCAAATGCTGTTGGTACATTATTCAGTTTGATAAGTCGCCAGTAATTAGTGAATACCGATGCTTTGAGAGAGGCCGCTCTTTGATCTTTGCGTTACACAGATTGAAACGCTCTGGATATGACGTTTTGTTGATTCAATTTCAAATCGAGCTTATTGAACACAAAATAACACTACGCAGATCGATGAAAGGCGATGGGAATGTGGTAGTAAGATGTTTCTAAATTGTGACAAAGTTATACTGAAAATTAATTTGTTTGTGACAAGAAAAATCAGCGCTGTTTCATTTTATTCACTATGGGCCGGTACATAAGCTCAGAGTCATTCACCTAGCTACTTTAATTTATTTATTGAACTAGTACAGAAATACATCTCCAATAACACGATTAGTGTTGTTAGTACTTAGGCACAAACAAAGATACCTACATAGATACAATACAATACAGGCCGTTAACAAACAGAAAAGAATAAGTTAAAAACCGGCCAAGTGCGAGTCGGACTCGCGCACGAAGGGTTCCGTACCATCATCTAGAAAAACGAGCAAAAAATCACGTTTGTTGTATGGGAGCCCCCTTAAATATTTATTTAATTCTGGTTTTTAGTATGTGTTGTTATAGCGGCAACAGAAATACATCATCTGTGAAAATTTCAACAGTCTAACTATCAGTTCAGTTCAGTTCAGTTCTTTATTTATAAGAATTATTTCTTACACGTCAAAAAGGTACAAACATATTTATAAATAACATATAGCTTAGTAGTATAATTTTCATTGGTAATTTTACCAAAAGTATTTAATTACCTACTATAAATGTGGATCATCGACAGCGGTTTCCTCAAATTTTTCTAATAGGAACTCATCTAGGCTATAGTATGCCCTGTCCACTAGGATTCTCTTTAGTCTGTCAGTGAATATTGCCGTGGACGCGGCACTAGTTATAAATTCCGGCAGGTTATTGTAAATTTTTACACCTAAATAATCAATTTTATTTTTTGCTTTCGCTAATCTTATTTTGGGTAGCTTTAGTCGGTGACGGTGTCTTGTCAGATAGTTGTGAGCTTCAGCCCACGTCGGGAACTCATTAAGGTGATTCCTGACATATTTAGCCGCTTGTAGAATCAGTTCACTTGGTAGCGTCAATATCTTCGTCTCCTTAAAGAGTACCCGGGCGGGATGGTCCCACTCCACGCCGCAGAGGATTCTGATCGCTCGCTTCTGTAGACGGAAAGGTCTTAATCGTTCAGCCGCTTGTCCAAAAAATTCGACGCCATAGGTCAAAAGAGAATGAAAGTACCCGTGATACGCCATTAGCTTGTTGTCCAGGTTCAGGCTTCCATTCAGGCGGGACAGTGCAAAGCACGCAGAAGATAGCTTTTTACAAGTTATATCTATATGGGGTTCCCAAGTTAGTTTTTGATCCAGAGTAAAACCAAGGTACTTAACAGAGTCAACGATGGGGACTTTAAGTCCATTACAAGCTACATCTAGTTGACCTTTGTTTTTGTCTGGGCCTAAATAGAAGTGGACAATATTTGTTTTTTCTATATTTAGTGCCATTCCATTCGCAGAGAACCAGCTAGCTACTTTTTCGATCACGTGATTGACCTTTACATTGAGAAGACTATGGGATTCAGCAGATACTATTAAGCATCCATCGTCCGCGTACATGACATATTCCGCTTGTGTGGAGGCTACCGTTAGATCGTTAATTAGTATCAAAAATAGGTTATTTCCCATAATTGAACCCTGAGGAACGGCTATGCTATCTAGAGGAAGAGTGTCAGATTTGATGTCATGTACAGATGTTATTTGTTTGCGGTTCGACAGAAAGCAGGTAATCATCTTTAGAAAAGAGCCATTTATTCCATAGTGGTTTAGTTTGGCGAGGAGGAGTTTATGATCAACTAGTTCAAACGCGCGTGATAGGTCACAAAAGATCGCCGCTGTATGTTGCCCTAGGTCCAACCTACTCATCACTTTATGCACTACGTCACGTGTCGCATCTACCGTAGATCTTCCTGGCTGATAGGCAAACTGTTGCGGGTTAAGTAAATTAAATTCATTGAAAAAAGTCATTAATCTGTTGCTCATGAGTTTTTCGAGTACTTTAGCTAATATCGGAATAAGAGATATGGGCCGGAAGTTTTTGCATTCGGTCATTTCGCCCTTTCCTTTGTAGATCGGTTGCACTTTTACTACCTTCAGGGTATTAGGGAACACACCGGCTTGAAGGCACTTATTAAAAAGCTTACAGAAGATATCATACATAAAAGGTGGTAGGTAGTCAAATGTCCGTGTAGTCATATCATTTATGTCCTTTGAGTTTTTGCGTTTTATATTTTTTATGGTTTTCATGACCTCTGTTAGGGTGAACGGTACACAGAAAAACTCTGTTGTGCGTTTGTGTACAAATCTACGTAGGTAGAGCATAGCCTTAACAACGCACGGCGAGGTGTTGGAGCTCTTGTTTGCATTGACATAAAATAAATTTAGTTGACCTGCGGTAGAAGCGAAGCGCTCGCAGTCACAGTTGCCTGGAGCTCGACTGACAAGTGCATCCAGAGCACTGCATTTATTATTGTGACCCGTTTCTGACGCTATTACTTGCCACACACCTCGGCAAATATTTTCAGACTTAGAAATTGTATTATTTATGAACTGCCTACGTGCTGAAAAGATTTCTAATGAGTATTTTGTTTCTAAGTCTGTGAGTTTCAGTTCTAAGCACGATTTATCATTTTGTGTGTCTGTCAAGAGGTATTTAGTGGTATTGATTTCTTTACCTAACTCGAGAGCGCGGTCGCTGATCCATATTTTTACATTATTGCGAATTGGATATTTCTTCAACGGGAAATGAATGTCAAATAAGTGCTTTATTATTTTACATACATTGTCAAAAATTAAGCTAGGGCATTGCGTTTTGTTTAATACATATTCCCAACAATGCAAAGAGATACTATTTTTAAAGTCATCTATTTTAATATCACTATACAATCGCTTGTATCCCACAGGATTCGATTCTGAGTTGTTAGGTATAGTAATGGTTAGCACCACTCCGAGGTGGTCAGATATGTTCAGATCAATTGACTTAGACTTGATGCTCGAGTTTATGTGGAGATTAGTATAGGCATGATCTATGCATGATTGTATAGTTGATATTCTGGTTGGGAATTTTACAATTGATTTTAATCCTACAGATTTCAAAAAGTCAGATAGCTGTTTAGTATATTTCGTTTTAACTAATAAATTAAGGTTCATGTCTCCGACAATAATTATTCGTTTATTAATAGTAGTTAAAATGTCTGTTATATTATTCAATTTTGCGAAAAAAGTGTCAAAATCGCCCGAGGGTGGCCTATACAAACATACAACAATCACGCCCAGTTTTATACACTCAATTGCACATATTTCGCAGTGGGATTGGATTGATAAATTAACAAGTTCCTTTCTTTCAATGGCTAATAGCGGCTGTTTACAATAAATACATACACCACCGCCATCTTTTGACGATCGTCCGTAACTACTAACCAATTTGTAGTTTAGAATATTTACATTACGTATGTCATCCATATTTAAAAAGTGTTCAGTCAAGCATAAAACATCAAATTCATAATTATTAAGTTGCAATTCACATTCTAACTTTTTGGTTTTATTTTTTATTCTATTTATATTTTGATTTAAGATTGTTAAGATTTTATTCGTCGGCTTAGTCATACATTTACTTTTACACATAATTGGTTTTGGTGGGCTATTTCTATTTACATGCACAATTCCTTCTAAAAGCTGTATATTATTTCCTACGCTACAATAATTTTGATGCATTATTTTGGATTTATCTATGTCACCATTAGGTCTCCGTGGAGGATGTCTAAAAAAGAGTTGGCAGCAACTGCTATGTTGCTGAGATCACTTTTTGAAGTTATGTCTAGGGTGTTAACTTTAGTATCTGTAATATTTTCAGTAGAGTATGGCATAACACAATCTTGTAAAACAATTAAATTACCATCATATTTATGAGTAAATTCAAAACATGAATTATGTTCAATAATTTTGCATAAGTACCTACAAAATGTTTTTGTAATTAGGTGCTTAGCTACTAAGAACCTTTTTCTAAATAGATTTATATCAATTACAGTCATTCCTGGTGAATGGTTCGCTATTTTGTAGAGCT
Source organism: Eupithecia exiguata (assembly GCA_947086465.1). Classification (NCBI taxonomy): domain Eukaryota; kingdom Metazoa; phylum Arthropoda; class Insecta; order Lepidoptera; family Geometridae; genus Eupithecia; species Eupithecia exiguata. The sequence goes on along the minus strand of OX352241.1, from coordinate 2,038,823 downwards.
CGATGTTTATCCAGTAGATCATTTCATTATACGAATCATTTACACTGTTTCTCACGTAACGATATGGTAACGTGGTTATTTGGAATTTAAACTTTTGACTAGAACATACCTGTTGAACGTACTTTACAGTCTCTATGTTATACTGGTGGGAGTCCGATGCAATGATGATGACATCATCTCCTTGTGATAGGTCTTTTGTTAGAGCCTGAAAGTTATTCACAAGTTCTCCGATAGGGGCACCTGGCTTACAGATGGAGAGAATGGAGTCGTATTGGTCATTAGTTCTTTTCATGTATTCCGCAATTGATTTACCATACACGTCACATAAAATCAGCATGTTTTTCGGTTTTTTTTGTTCGAATCCTTCAGTAGTTAAGGGACTGCAAACAGTATCTTTAGGTTCATTATTTATTTTGTTTGTATCGTCGTCCCTTTTTTCACATACAATGTCTGGTTTTATCGTAGAATTTTCCTTTTTTTTACTTTTCAGTGTTTTATTTTTCATCGAATTCTTAATATTACTACACATTTTAGTGTTATTCTTAGAGGAATTCATCAATGTTTTCATTTTATTAGATTTAGCGTCCAGCTGTTCATTACTTCTTTTTTCTTTATTAACCGTATGTATGCTTTTTCTGGTTTGGTTTTTCATTTCAATGTTTTCTGTTTGAAGGACTATTACTTGATTTTTTAACAATTGTATTTCCCTATTCAGTAGATCCAGGGCTTCTTCATTTTCTGTTTGACTAGTCTGCTGTAGTTTTTCAAACAACGCTACATTACTTTCATGCATTTTGATAATACTCAAAGCGTTCTCGTACTCTGAAACATCTGGCATGCTTTGTAGTAACTTCTCCTTTAAGGTTATATTTTGTTGATACAGATCTTCTAGTTCATTTTCTCTGGATGTCAATAAGGCTTTTAGTTCCGCGATTTGACTAAGCAAGTTTTTGTAATCCTCTGAGCACTCATCTTGTTCTTTTATCAATTTTATGTTGAGCGCTTGTGTTTTTTGTAGCTCTGTGGTAAGTTTACAGATTTGGTTTTGAGTTTCCTGTATTGCAATCTGTTTACGAGTTGGCGCCATTTTGGATTTTAAGTGCAAAAAGAGATATCTTTAGAGGATTCGAACCCAGAGCGGAGACGACACATGAAGATTCAGTCTCTACCACAAACCTCCGCGCTGGCTGAGCTTTACATGAAGTGGCGAAATTAAGCAAGTGTCTCACGTTTGTACTTGTTCTGGTTACTTTTGACGGTTACTAATGAGTCACCGTGTGGTCATTGTTCTGTTCGTCTATTGTCTGATTTCTGTTAGGTTATGTTACTTTGCTCATATTGTACCTTCAAGTTTTGTGATTTCAAATAACTTTGTATAATTTATTGCTTATTATTTCCGACTGGAAATGAGATTCAGGTCAAAATTACTCACTGTATATTGCCAGTTGTCTGATGTTTTCTTCAGTAGCTCGTATTGCGATGTTATTATGTGATACAGTTCTCGTTACTAATATTTCACTATTTCACACAGTTGAGGCGTTTCTTTCTTCGAGATAACACTCACTGTTATATATTCGTGCTTACATTAGCTGATAATGTTGTGGTAACTTCAAAATAAAGGGCTTTACTATTTTAAAACAATTATTTCTACGGAGCGCAACGTTACTGCGCGCGGGGTCGCGCGGGGAGTGTCACGGTTCATGAGATACAGCCTGGTGACAGACGGGCAGATGGACAGCGGAGCCTTAGTAATAGGGTCCCGTTTCACCCTTTGGGTACGGAACCCTAAAAAATATTTGCACACAGAAACAAAACAACAAATTATTAAACGCCAACTAAATTAAGAACAAAAGTCATGTAGTACCCACAACACAAGCTCTGCTGAGCTTGGAGCTAGATAATGCTGTATTATTTATTTATTTCTCATCGTCCATTCCAGTTGTCCATAACGCCTTGCTCCTACAACACATTGTCTCGTAAAAAAGTAATTAATGACGCTAGTTAATAAATAGTCTTATGTGATGTAATAGCATAATTATGGGAATACTCCACTATAAACAATCTATAGACAAACAAACTATGCTTTATAGCGTGACCAGATGATTGTACGTGGGCAAGGTACGGTAACTGCCACTGGATTCTTTTTATTTACCGATCGACTTAGGTCTAATTTTAAGTGGAGGAACCGGCATCTGCACTGACATCTCGCATGGGAGTGTATTGTGCATTGCCCCCTCGCCTAACCAGGCTCTAACCAGCTCAGCTCCTTGAAGTACCGGAGCAGGACTGGAGATTGACTTGGGTATTTACCCTATTAATTTCGTATGAACAATCGATTAAACATTATTTGTTTGACGATCTCTGTGGCGCGGTGGGCGACGGTCTGCCTGCAACGCAGGAGGTTGCGGGTTCGGGACAAATGTTTGTACGACCTGCAGATATTTGCTCCGGGTGTTCTGGTTGTTTTCTACGAAAAATATCTATCTATGTATTTCATTGTATTGTATTATGTCTGTTATCTAGTACCCATTACACAAGCTCTGCTTAGCTTGAGGCTAGATAATGCTGTGTGAATTGTCCAGGATGATTGATTTATTACAGGCTTTGATGGTTGATCTATCATCGAAGCTTCCAGAAAACCTTTCTGTCTACCATTCTGCAGTGCGGCCGTGAGCCCATCGCCTCCACCCACCTAGGTATCAAAAGGGTGGATACAATACAGATACAGGTACATACCCCGTTTAATTAAATACGTCAATGGCAATAAACTGTTAATTTTAACATTCCGTGAAACAATAGAAGATCCTCTATTACGTGTTAACGTTGCTATCACTTTATAAATTAGCTCTAGATGGTTTATTTGTGCGGCTTGTTCATTTTATGACCGATCACATTGCAGACAAGTGAATAAATTCTGTTATATTTACGGTATTATTTGATAAACGGTTGATTAAAAGTAAGTAATGTAAGTAAAGTATTCCCATTATGTAGTAGGTACATAAGTAAATATAAAAAGTGCCTATGCCATCTCTGTAAAAAAAATTAAGGCGTTTATATGTACCTGATGAAGATCGAAATCCAACATCTAAACTTTTGCATTTATAATATTGGTGTAATCTAAATGTGTTCTTGAGTGGAGACCGTGACTCGGCAAACATAGTGTAGGACGCCTTCCGCTCAGGTGGTGATCTGCGAAAGACTGCATGCAGATGCTGGATGCGTCAAGCTGAAGACAGGGCGCTATGGCCTCATTCTGGAAGGCCTATGTTCAGCGCTTTATATATATATATAGGCTGATGTGAATTCAACACTCAATACCTATCTTTATTTTTAAGGCTTATAAAAAACCAGCCATATTTAAATAGCTGATGATGATGGATGAGTGATGATGATGAAGTGTGATAAAGTAAGTACCTTGGTACCTAAATCGTGATTTCATTCAAAATTTATTGTCTTCGCGCGCCTATGATATAATTCTAGGAACCTTATATGCTTTTAGTTAAAGAGAGGCAACCAACAAAGCAATTGCAATATCCATTGATAGCCATCCTTAATAAGCACCCATCGGTGTAAAATGAGTGAAAGACTGGAATTCAGATTAAAATGAACGTTTTAAACAATGCTTTGACATTTAAATGCGAACAAACGCCATTGTGTTTATAATGTCAGAATAGAATTTGTTACAATCAAATAGGATTTTAATAACAGCGAACTCTCTTGGGACTTCGCATTATTAATTTTTATTTCTTGTTAAAATCCATGCTAGAATAGCTGTAGTAACCTATTTCAGTTGTCTGTCAGTAAAGATTCCACCAATACGGAGAAGTTATTTCTCAGTGCGAAATGTTAAAAAAATTAGAATATTTTCATAAAATCATACCTACTGCTTTTGAGGAGCAAGCAACGACTAATTTGCTGGGAATTTGCTGGGAAATTTGGCAAGAAGATAGAATTATTGTATATAAAGAATAAAGGACAGTTTTTGTCTAAGAAACACGCTTTCAAAGTCACTGCTGGTCACATCACACTAATAAAATAATACAAACTTCCATCCAAACGTCCACACTTTCGCATTTATGTGATGCAAAAGTTTAGATGGAAACATCCACCAATTGAGGGTGGATGTTTGGTACTTACTTACGCCAGAACTACTGAACGTATCAGGCTGAAATTATGCATAGATACTCTAAGCCTGGAATCTAAAATACTACTTTTTATCCCATATAAAAGAGTTCCCATAGGATAGAAATATCTTTTTCATCCCCTCCATCTCGGAAAAAGTATTTTTACTCCTTGATATAAAAAATTTAGAATATAACTGAATTTAGAACATCGTGTGCACGATGAGCTAAAATTCAATTCAGGATTCAATTTAGAATCCTTCGCTTGCTCGGTCATCAAAATTGAGCACTAACCGCGTGCAGCGAAAAGCAACTTTGCACTCTTGTATAACAAATAACTATAAAACGTCTCTATAGAAACAACGCGGGCGAAGCCGCGAGCAGAAACTAGTCCTCCATAAATTCTGTAACTTTGACCTGAAGCTAAGCAAATTTTATCTTAAGCTCTGAGAAGTTCCTTCCCGTACTGCTCCCTATTCTCGGATTGTATAATCAACCAAAGTGTGGTTATTTTCATCAACTCTGATGAATTTGTGCGTAAACTTTAAGGTCCTCAATGATGAGCTTGACTCATGTGTTGCCATATCAACTATCCGCGTAATCCGACCTAAACATTATAAATTACTGTCGCCTGTCAGTCCGCCGCGCGCCGTTTTGGAAAACTGTGGTAATCCCAACATTATAGGGTGAACTAAACAGCTGATTTAGTTTTTATATCCTAATCTAAAACTATAGTTATTACTCCAGCACTACTTGCAGACTATAGTGAGCTAAATTGTGACTAATGTTTTTAAAATATTAGTCACAATTTAATATTGAATATTAATAATAATTTCATATTTTTTTATTAATTATCGTCGTCTACTAACTCTCACATTTGATTTTGTATAAAAAACCTATAAGTGGAAACTTGTAATTAGCCTTCAAGCAGCTGATCATGCATACCTCATGCATGTCAGCATACTTATACTAACACCTTAATGTAAAAGCCTAGCTGTAAGTTTTCTTAAAATTGTAAAATAAAATAAATAAATAAAATATTGAAATGTAATCCTTCTTATTATTTAGAGTGTATATCTCGCACCTGACGATCGTGACGTGACACGATCCCTCTGGTCTTCACTGAAAACCAGCGCTGGGTGTACATCAGTGTGCACCCAGCACAATACTGAGTGAAGGCCATTTTGCCATAAACACTGCTACGTACAAATCCAATTTGTTACTTAAGTAGTATTAATTAACATACTTTTAAAGGTTAATGTGTACAGTAGTTTTAAGGTAAATAAAATAATTATCTTCTATTCTATTCTATAATGTTAAAATTTCATTGGATTGGGGATGGATAGCTGATTATGTTCCAGTTTGTCCCTAAAGGCCGTGTCGAAAATAAACAGGTCAGTTTTTATGAGTTTTCATCACTGGGCTGAGTCTTCGTGAGTAGCTTCGTTTTGATTTAACTTTATCACCGGGGACAGAGAACGGGGACAACGGGAAATTTTTTTTAATTATAAATATGAATTTTCACTGTCCCCGTACTCTAGATAAAGTTGAATCGAAACGAACCTACTCACGAAGATTCAGCCTGTTGTTACTCACTAAAAAAACAAGTAGTGACTGCTGGACTAAAACCTCTGAAATGCTGACCTGTTTCTTTTTTTATAAATGGATCAAACTGGAATATCAGATTTAGATTTAAACCGTTCTAACATGAACACCAGAATATCTCTCTCTCTCTATCGTCATAGGTTTTCAAACCCGAAAAACGCGAAAGCCGTGATTAGAAGCCATTTCTTATGCCGGGTACAGACCAAGCGAGCGAGAGCGAGCGAAGGCTAACGAACGAACGCAAGAGTACCAGTGTGGACGTCATTGCGAAAGCAAGCGAGTCCAAACAAGGGCCTTCGTTCGTCTTCGGCCGTGCTCCGGCGGCTGTCGCTACATCAAAGCAATATGGAACGAACGTACCGATTGTCAAATCCCAATCGTTTGCATTCGCTGGCTCTCGCTCGCTTGGTCTGTACCCGGCATTACATTGCACATTGCTCCTGAACGATTAAAAGTGAATAGACTCCATTGAGTTATAAACAAGTGATAGATAGTACTTCAATGATTGACTCAGCCGTTTTCTTCGGTCCACGATCTCGCAGCCGACTGAGGCCCAACCGTGGTTACCAACAAACGACCGTTCTAACCTGATTAACGTTCCCCTTGCTATCCTTGAATTATTTATTAATTTCTTATTAAAAGCCTCTGCTTTTATATGACATTTTATGACGTCATAAAGTTATGCTGACGAAAGGTAGGCACGTTCTTCCTAATTTATTGGGGTTGTAAAATGTATCATTAATTCCGATTTTAATGAAGTACCGAACGAGCAAACAAGGACATCCTTTCCAATTTACATTCAAGCAATTGTTTTTAACTCTGCAAATACCTAGGTAGAGCGGTCTACCTACTTAAATTTTGGCTACTTTTTTGATAGCTTTATGAAGTAAAATCGAAGATCATTTTTTGTTACGCTCGGTTGTTTGAACGGATCATCTCTACAGGATGCAACATAACATGCACTAACCCGAAAGGAAGAAGATTCTGGACCCCAAGGGGATATTTTGACATCTGTGGCGCGATGGGCAAAAGGTCCGCCTGCGACGCAGGAGGTTGCGGGTTCGATTCCACCTCGGGACAAATGTTTGTACGATCTGCAGATATTTTTTCAGGGTGTTCTAGTCGTTTTCTATGTATACTAAAAAGTATATATCTGTGTATGGTATATTATTGCATTGTGTATATCAGTTATCTAATACTCATGGCTCTATAGTGCTATGTCAATTGTCCACATAATATTAATTGTTTTTATTTTTAAAGGAATTAAATTTATTTTTCCTTCATAATCATGTTCTTCCACACGAATTCTTACATATTTTAACATTATGAAATATACAATTTTTTATTGTTTTTATTTCAGCCACAAAACCAGGCTTTTGTGATGGAATTACTACCTACAAAAAAATATTTAAAAAAACCTTTAAAATTTTAAAATGTTTGGCCTATTGGTTGTCCGAGGTACCGCTGAGAAAGACCTTAACGAACTTCGGGCCGTCGACTTAACTGAAAGGCAAGGAACCGGGGCAACTGTCGATATCTGCCAATTGTCACCTATATTGTTATTGTTTAATTTGTTAATTCTTTTTAGTTTTAAGTGTGCAATAAAGTATGTTCTATCTATCTATCTATCTATCTGGTCTCTTGGTGAGGCCTAGATCCACTTCGGGTCACCTCGAGTATGAAGAAAAATGTACTTTTTTTCTTCAAATAAATAATGGAGTTTAAAAAAAAATTGAACCTGAGCTGATTCTCTCGTTTCACCCTGTTTAAATAAGTAAGAGAAATAACTATTTGACTAGAAATTTCATCATTTATTATTTAACCAGCGTATGAATTACCAGCAGCAAGAAACCAGCGCATCTCAACTATCTTGTTTCGTATAAATATGATTTTAGTGCGTGAATGTGATCAAGCCGTGTGCAAGTACAACCACCCTATTCAAATCGCCCATGTCCCAAATGTTCACAAGTACCGCGCGGACACGGTTCGTATCGTATAGTTTAGTTAGACCATTCATTCTTCCAAACACAAGTCTTTCGATTTTTTATTGCAACGCTGCATTGTTCTCTTCCAGCGAAGTAAGGGTGCGCTCACACTTGTGTTGTTTTAAATAAAAAAAATAAAAAAAAATTTAGTATAGGAAATGTTTTTCCTTCTAAGCTGGAAGGTTGTATCAGACATACAAATTTCAACGATTTCAGTGACAGCAGCAAATTTTCAATCTGTTTCTCTTGTCGACTTAACTGGCATGGATCTCTGGTGTCGTAGGCCCTGGCAGGCTTGTAGGCCCTGATCGACTTTAGGTGCACCACGCCTGTAAGTAAATAACTGGCACTTTACTTTTTTACTCCCATTATACAACAACCTTTACTACCCAAAACTAAAGATTTACAAAAATGTGTTCGGTTCGTCGCGTGCGCAGTGCGCAGAACCGACGGGCTCTGCCGACGCATCTCTTGATAATACAAGTACTATCACATGCAAAACACCGATGATAATGTAGGATAACCTACTAAAATGTATATATATTTGGATTCTCTATAAAATTTCCTACAATTTTGCATGTAAATATTCTGGTATAGTTTAGAAATACCTAAATGGTGTTCATGTAAACTATGAGAAAAGGTAAAATTGTGGTGAAGGTTTGTAAAACGAGGTATATTTTATAAATAAAACAATTTTTAAGATTAGATCTTGACATAAACAAATAGTACGCAAAATTTACTATAGAATGCTCTTCTCTGTTCTCTGTTTATTTCGGAACTTGGACGGCGCACAAACACTTTTGCAAAACACGGCACAAGAGAGACAGAAAGATTTTTTTTTTCACTTCGTCTCTTTACTCTGCAGGGAATGAATGATTGAACGCCGACATGGTTGTCCCCTACACTATGAAGTTAGCTGCAAGCAATAGCATCAAGTGTTATCGCTGGTATCTAGGTGTTTGTGGCCGGTGCGAATCGACCATTCAACGATCGATGACACTCATCGACTTTGTGTGGCAGACCGGCAAACGGTATATGACACTCAAGCCTTTTTTTTTAAAGGTCGTTAAATGTGTTTTCGACAGTCTAGTGGTTGGAACTTAGGAGCTTACATCTTCCTATATTTTAAAGACGGTCAATAGTCTTTAGACATAGGATATGTCTAATGATTTCAGTGCCAATGAAGCAAAAATGCATGTAAAAGCTGCAGAGCTGTAAACGGCGCAGCATTGGAGTTCGCATCACTGAGGCTGTGAAGTTGCTAATAAACGAATTAAGGCGATACCGAAGCGAAGTTGCACTTTGTGGCCTCCATACTCTATTGTCGCGTCTCTGCCTAAACTGTAGTAAATAAAATTATTACAAAGGCATTACAAAAAAGCTTATAATGTAATAAAAAGGTATCACAAACTTCCCATTGAACATTTTGAATTTACCTTTGTTCTACGAAATAATTAGGTGGTTATATAGGCGGCGCTAGTTTGGCTCGGGGCCTTAAGACTTTAACACTTATAGGTATTATATAACTTATAGGTATTAGCTACATACTAATGCACACAGATCCCCGTTCAATCCAACGATCCTATCCATCCACGGTTGTCTGGTAGAGATCGCTCCTGAGCGATAAGACCGCCAATTGTCACATTTTTCTTATGTACTCCATTTTATCTTTGTCTGTTATTTTTAAGTTATGTGTGCAATAAAGAATTTTCTATCTATCTATATAAGCCTGAATATGACTTGAGTTGATAGAGGCCTTAATAGGTAATCCCTCGGTTTCAAAATTATAACTTCAACTCGTATCCCTCGTATATCGTACCCGCGGAGACCTGAATTGACAGAGACCTTTTCAACCAATAAAAAAAGTTTCGATTTCGATCGATCTGGAGCTGAATATCCCGTGACAATGTTACTTTTATTGGAAGCTACGAAAGCAAAAGCAGCATACCATAGAATATTTACTTTAGCACCTCTTTTGATACTGAATAGTGCAACAACAAATCCAGTTTCTTACACTGGGTTGCCAAGCACTTTACCTCGTGAGTGTACCCCAAAAAAATTGGGTGAAATCAGTGTAGCATATCTAAATGGGCCCGATGCGAATATGTTAGCGGAACACTGATTGATACCCAGCACTGCGATTTTTATGTGCTATTAATTCTTTTTTATTACGACACCCCGGTGTTATAGTGCTTTAAAAGTTTTCATTTTGTTTTGATGGGGCTTTTTAGTATTCCGGCGATAAGAGTTAATTGTTTGAGGGGCATGCTTAGTGCTCAATTTTATTGAAGGGATGATTAATAGGGGGAATCGCTTAAAAAGTTTTGATTGGTTACACTTCAAAATCACCTTTTGGAAGATCTTCTCAACTTAGGGAGCTACCTGCCTAAGTATTTCCGTTGACAGTTTTAATGCACTTGTTGAAATAACATTTACTTGAAGGAATGTATAGGTTTAGACAGCAATATTTTGGCCGAACGAGTTTTAACATTTACGTACTACTTAATGAATCTCGAGCATCGCAATAACAATCAAAGAAAGCCTCCGACTTGTTGACAAAAAAATCAACAACGAAATTAAATTAAAAATTGCGTTGCTTTTTTCACTCTCTTCGCTCTACTAGTAGTTTCTAACTAGAGAAGTGTTCAATAGTTTTGCCAAAGTATTGATTAAAAAAAATTGGAAAACCCCCCTTTTTTGGCCTCCCCCAATGAGGGGAATAAGGTTTTGCCTTAATCACCACACTTGATTGTGATTGTGAGTTTGTGCGCTTTCTCGTGTAGTAAGGTATAGTTATTCGTTACTAGTGCTATGGAGTGAGCTATGCTCGGAGTTTCTCTGAAGGATAGGATTCGCAACGAATACATCCGACAGAGGACCAAAGATATCGACACAGCTCAAAGAATTAGCAAGCTGCAGTGGCAGTGGGCCGGCAACATCTCGCGAAGAACAGACAACCATTGGGATAAACGTAATTTTCAGTGGAGACCACGTCTCGGTAAACGTAGTGAAGGATGCCCTCCGGCCAAGTGGGATGACGACCTGCAAAAGACTGCAGGCAGATGCTGGATGCGTCTAGCACTCATTAGGGAGGCCTATGTCCAGCAGTGGACTAACATAGGCTGATGATGATGATTCGTTGCTAGTTGCCTGCTAGCCTAGCTAGGTGCCTAGGCGAGTCAACCGACATGCCACAACACAAGTCATAAAGCGCGGCTGTCACGCGTGCAGCTGAACCGTACACTGCATTTAAATTGATTTTATGCAAAACTGTTTTTTTTATCCACGCCTGTGTTCTAGACAAGTTCATTTCATTGATTTCAGCGAAACGCTACACTGCTAAATGAAGACGAGTGCAGTTATTTCCCATACAATTACTGTATGATTGAGTTACGTCAAGTAAGTACCTAAATAAGAAATAATAAGATTCATAAAGGAGTAGATTTAGATTACAATCTCTGTGGCGCAGCGAGCAAAGGTCCATCTGTGATCGGTTCGATTCCCGCCTCCGGACAAAATATTAGTAACCATAACACAAGCTCCGGCTCTTGGCATCTTCCATGCTGTGTGAACTGTCCAGCATTATTATTTATTTTATTCTCTAGTGATACAAGTTTGGTCGAGAACTTGCGTAATAATGAAGGGTAACGGCAGCAGCATTCCCTAGAATTATAATCAATACCATAACCGTACACAATACCTACGATTATTAAAACAAGCCTAGTGACAAATATTTTTGAACTTACGCGATCTGAACATTTAATTATTAGTACTATTTATTTATATCCCCGAGTGTGCAGATGAAGAAGCTTAGTTTCAAAAACCAAGTGAGTGTACAACAAATAATGCTGCCGGATGACCGGCAGCATTATTTGTTGTACACTGACCACGACAGTGTGTAAACCTGCTGGGTGATGATCGAAAGGTAAATTGGCCAATAATCTACTGCTTATTCTCGTCACAAGTCAAAGATTGTTATATTTATAGAACAAGATTATTGTAACGTAGGTATATCATCTCTGCCAATAAATGACTTTATTCTTTATTCTTATTCATCTCGGCCAAAGATTTAAATTTTTGATCTCAGCAGCAAAAACATATGTACGTCCACTGCTGGACATGCTCCCGCAAAACAAAGGGGGGGTTTGCTATAATCACCACGCTTGGCAGGCGGATTGGCCATCGCAGTGGAGGCATTAAAATACACAGAAAGAAGCTGCTGCTCTTTCTCTGGTAGGTTCCCTTAGTTGTCTTTTTAAACATCCACGGGGTGAGTTGAAATTGGTCGGTTGCTACGCCGCGACCGCAACGGCTGCTGATCCCAACACGAAAATCGTTTTCGCTTATAGACTTTTGTCTAAGCTCAGGTTCAACTCTGGCGTGGTGCCAAGTGTATCCAGTTGAAGATTACCAATAATTGACGGCTCATCATAGGATTTGCATTAATAAAAATGTGCAAAGAGGCACGAATGTTGTTGCATAGATATGCCAATATCCAGAAGTTGATACTCATTGATGGTGCGGTGGTGGAATAGCGACAATGGCAACCTCCGATTGAAGGAACTCTTTCACAGTTGGCCGAGGATAAGGAGTTCCTTAATATTATTACACTATGAATATAGTAAATATAAGGTTCTTGTACATAAAGTGTCTTATACAGGGTGGGGCAAATTTTTGGCCCCTTAAAGGTAGTTAGAAGGTTATGTTCTGAGGAACTTTCTATTTTCTTTTGAAGAAAAAAATATTGCCATTTTTAGTTTTTTGAAAAAAAGTACGGTTCTCCCAAAAAATGACATTTGTCAAAACCTTTAAGGGGCCAAAAATTTGCCCCACCCTGTATATAAATATATGTACTTAGTTAAGTTTGATTGTGTGTTGTGTCTAATAAATATGATTCTTCTTCTTCTTATTGTAGGTTGTGTATAACAGTTTGTCGTCGGCGCAGGAGGAAAGGAAACCCTTCGTCCAGGAGTGGGATCGAGTGAGTATATTAAATCGAAAAATACAGCAAGAAAAACGTCAATACCTTCTCCAAATTTCTCGGCTGTGTGGATTGCGTGCTGTGTGTTCTAATGTACCTCCTGACCGACGACCGCAGGCTTCCCTTACCGCCTATTGTCTGGCAGACCGGCCTCAAGGTCCGCCAGACCGTCGGCCTCAAGGCCTGCTGCGGTGTGGTCTGGGAATCCAACCACGGCTGCCAAAATTGAACGGAAATCACGCTAATTATTAAGTTATGAAAACATCCAGTTATGTACTTACATGCGAAGGTTTATATCTCATTGCTTATACATGATAAAAATAAGATACCTAAATCAATACCTATACTAAAAATGTAACGCTGTCTGTACATGGAAGATATATGAGAAAAAATATTATTGGGACCTTTATTAACGCAAATAGCACCCAAAATAATGATTGTTAGAATTTTTGTCTGTTTGTCTGTGCGTTTGTGTGTTTGTGCATGCTAGTCTCAGAAACGGCTTATCCGATTTAGATGTGGTTTCACTAATATATTTTGGTAAGCTTCACTTAACATTTAGTGTTTGTTTCATGTCAATAGGTTCATAAATAAAAAAGTTATGCCGATTTAAAGAATCACGTCGAACATTTGTTAAACTATCTATATCTATCTATTCTTTCTCTGTTCAGTAGCATTCACTGAAACTTTACTGATCTTCATAATAATTAAATAATAATTCCACGCGGACGAAGTCGCGGGCACAGTATTTAATATATTCATTTAACTAACAAGCTAAGGTGCGCATCTCGTCGATATGCGATAGCGTATAAGTTGGTAATTGCTACAAAATATCATTAATCAGCATAATAAATGAAATACGTGTAAATAAATAGCTAGGTACATAGGTATATTGGTTGTAGAAATTGTTTCCACAAGGATCATCCTTCGATAATCTCTGATCGACGAAAAACTTCTCACTTCTTGCACCCGTTCGTATGTTCAAGCTGTGAAAATTCCCGTAAAATATTTGCTATAAAATTTTCAGCCTTATTCGAAAAGCATTGGACTTGAATCCTCGGTAATTACGTAGAGCGACATCTTTTATCGCCAACTAGAAGCTCGATACGGTGCGCCTGTAAAACTACGAATACTTATTATAAAAATAACGCCTTCCTTACAGTGAACACAGTCAGAGGCTGTTTCCACGCACACTTTATGAACATTTTCCTTATCTATGAAGCTAGCAGCTTTTCACGAAAATTTCGATACTAACGAAAGTTGTTTGATGACGTTAACGATCTCCCAAAGGATGTTTTGCAATTGTTTGTTGAAAAGTGTTGTATTTAGGACGAATGACTTCACGAATTCTGAATATCCCTTCCCATGATGTAATTTTCAGACAATGTTCGTTTCCCCAGAACGTAACTTGCGTAGACGCGTTAAACGCAGGCGTTTTCCAAAGTCCAAAGCTACCAATTATATTGGTGTTGCACCAGTTAGAGCGTCAGCTAGCAACTGGGTTTAAGGCCGGAGTTCAACAACTTATGGTTAAATTTCAAAAAGTGGTTTTGACGTTTTTGACACAAGTTTTCATACATTGAACGTCAAAGTTATCCGATGAAGCTGCATATCTGATTATCTTTTGGTGAACACAGACCTTAATCTTGTTCAATTTGCATTATGTGTAAAGGTACCTTTCCGATTTTTTTAAATTAGAATGGCAGCTTTTAGCCGGTTTGAACTGAACTTTTTTGCACTACAGCTAGAATCTACAATGTATTTTTCTAGGTGCGAAAAAGAAACCCAGAGAGATCAAAGGAGACAGGCTATTAGGTGTGGAATAGCCTCGTCGACGACCGCGCACTGTGCTGTGACAGCTGCGTCCCGTTTATGCGCCATCAAGCCTCCGCCGGCGATGCCGCGTGTGCCGCGCGTAAACCATGCGCTTTGAATTAAGTACACAAATAGATGGCTGATGCGATACCGATGCTATCATCAACAGCTAGTAAATTTATGAAAACATTCGACTAAATCAGAAAAACAAACCTACATTGTGAGACACTGATCGTAGGTCGTAGGTTTTACTAGTGACCTGCCTACGATGAAAGGTGGCTTGGCCAAAAGGAAACACGGATTAAGTGCTTACAATTATAATAAGACCGTAATTTACAAGGGTCTGAGTTCGTTGTCTCCGAATAACGTTATTTGATATTAATGCCACTGGCCTTAGCTGGAGAGAGGTCCGACGATCCGTAGCAGAACGACAAGTGGATCCAGGTTCGTGGCTAGCGGCAAGGATGGTGCAGGGGTGAAGAATTTTTCTGGATACCGGCAGCAAGATGCGACGGCAAAGAGACGGCGACAGTGCGGCCGTGCCGTCGAGTGGCCGACAGGATAGTGCAGTGGTACTTCGTGATCTTTCTGGATACAAGCAACCCGCAGGATGGAAACCTGGAATCCACGTCCGTACTTCTACTTCTACCGTCACGATACTTTAGAAGTTGCCCGGTTTTACAGTATGACTGCAGCATCCTCGACTCAAAGCGTAAGCGCAATGGCAACAAGCATTTACAGTGATCGATGATTAGGCAGTCATACAAATGAAATACTAAATCTAAAACAATGGAAATGGAATAACGTTTACCTACCTCACCAAATCGCTTCGATTGTGAGATAGGTATCCGACTCAAGAAAATAATTACGAGAGCAGAAAATCATAAAAGATGTTAGAATGATAGGATAGAAATGATTTGTTTAAGGTAATTTACAATGAATAAAGATAAAATGATGTAAAACAGCGTATAACGTTTACTGTGCCATGAGCACAGTAAACGTTAGATAGGTCAGTGACCGTTCGACTCCCCTAGGCCTAGAAGAACACAACTTATAGTACTAAATACACACTAAAAACAATAATGCAACACTCACCCGATACGGGGATTCACTTGCACATGAATTAGATATTTGGAAAAGGATTAATCAAATGAAATAAAAGTGGACTGAATCAGTGAGTAAATTGTCCGCGAGAAAGTGACAGGTCACCTCTAATCGAGTCAGAGACAAGCCCGCGGCGCATAGGCATAGGCCCAATGCCGCCAACTTATCCAAAGTTGGATGCAGCGCGTGGCGCGAAGGTTTAAATTATTGAAGCGTGAACGGAATCGTTACAATTGTATTTTTATCTATTATTTCATTGTAATTCGATAGATTGTCGTCATTCCTTCAAAAACAATGATGTTCTAAATACTAATATTCGTATTCGCATAAATGCGAATGTAACTTTAATTAATGTCTCTGTTACCTTTTCACCCCCTAAATAGCTGTCGTCTTGTTTTCTATCAAGTGGTAAAGGCAATAGGCTATTATTATTATTCAAAAATATATATTAATCTTCAAAAAAACGCACGTACGCAGTCACTGGAGTAAGCTAGTGGTTTATAGACGAAAGTTTGTATTTTCACTCTAACAGAGAAAAAACTAGGCACGAACCGGATTCCGCTGATATTTCAATTTCAATCTGAAGTTACTTTCTTACTTGTCCTGAAATAATTTTCGAATTGAAATCCTATGTTATTCAGAGGGCTGTAGTGCAAAACAACCTCTACCATCTTCGCTTTAGATCGTGAATTGTAAATCATTCATATGGAGCCGGAAGCTAGCAATAAAAGCAACGCGTTGGCGTCGCCTGCGCATGCGATTATAAACAACTCTCACCTTCGCTGGTGCGCCAAAATTATCGACTAGGCGCACCACATGCTCATGAGAGAAGCGTTATAGAGACTACACCAAAGTCGCCGACGCAAACCGGCGGGCTGGTGCGAAATTTCAGTTTGTGAATAAAGTAAGTAGCCGACAGTTTATTGTCAACTTGTCGGCGAACTTTGGTGTGTGGACACCATTAGAGCTTGCATCAATGTCTGTAACTGTTATAGAGTCCAATGTTTGCCTTTTTTGTTTTTAATATATTAAATTTTAATATCTAATAAAAACTATTTTAATGTAGGCTTCTGTATTATTAAGAATCAAAATACTTGGGAAGACAAATCCAAACAATCCAAACTCGACAGGGTTAAGTTAGTGGCCAGGTGGCCATATGAACTCCTAAACGAAGCAGACTAAGACGAAACGGCTGGTATGATGATGGAGACAGAAGCTCCTGTCTCCATCATCATACCAGCTCGATGACACAATAACATTGCAATGTCACCGAATTTACGTAAGTATGCAAAATCTAAAATTCAGTTACAAGATTTGTGCCACATATATAAACATGGCAAATTGATTAAAAGCTTGTAATAAGTGAAGCTGTTAGTACTATTTTCAACAATGGCTGGTAAAAAACCAAAGAATACCTTGTTATTAGTTGTTATTTATAAATCTAAATTAATGTAATTTTTGGTATAAAAAGTAATTATGAATTCTTCAAAAATTAAACAGCTAACTTTAAAAATTAAATTTTTAGTATAAAATTTATTTATGCATTTGTCCTATCCTATAGTAATCTCTCGCTACCGCTTATGAATGTAGCCTAGCTCCGAGTGCAACACACTGCTCGTACGGCCGTGACTGGGCTAAGGCCATTCGCTTTAGCTCTCGGTACGTGTACCCAGGACTTATAGCTATACCATGTGTAGATGTACTGAAGCTCTGTACATACGAGTACTTACTACAACTAAAAATCCTACAACATCATTCATTTACAGCTTAACGCTAGTCCACTGTTGGACATAGGCCCTAATAATTAACATTTTATAGGTATTCTAGCTATAGGGTTATTGTGAGTGAAACGCCAATGACATCCAGTTATCTTTTATCGATAGTGCGACATACTCTCCAAGTTGAGTCTTCATTTCATACATTTACTCTACTACTCTATTATCTAATATACATTACTCTATTATCATATTTATATACATTTACTCTATTATCTATATTTTCCTGTATTCTTTTCTTTTGTATTTTTTGGTGTGCAATAAAGTGTATTGTATTGTATTGTATTTAATGAATTACGTAATGGCCCTAGCCAGGCATCTAGTGTGGACTGCAGGTAGCTATCGTAGCTATCGCACTCCGTAGCATATAAACGTAAACTGAGCTAAGATCCCAACTATAGGTGCTGGAGAGGACTGCATTTGGTTATCGTATTCCTTTACCAAGATTGGACTGTACCAGAGGACTTTTGGCTTATCTAGACGGTCGCTAGCTGACTGTGATAGAAGCAGCAGTCACACGAGCGTGGCAGATCACGTGACAAACAAACGGGCTGGTGAATTTAGGTAATCGTTTGCTACTACGCTATGTAAGAGAAAAATTAGTTTAACAATCTTCTTGTAATTTTGCGCCCACTTGTATACAGAGCTTTACAAAAAAAAAGGTATAGGCTTAAAAAACAACAAAATACTTTCAAAACAATAGCCGGTAGGATCAACTCTCCCACATGGCATTGCTTCGTGCGGAGGGTGATCTAATCTTTAGTTTCTTAGATAATTATATTTAGTGAAAATTAACTAACCCTAGTGATAAGATTTTGTAAGTACTAACAAACTATGGATCTATTGTGTTGTCCGAAATAAAAGATTTTTACTTTTTATTTATATTTAATTTATTTAAAAATACCTAATACTTGTGCAAAGTAGAGTTTTGTAATGATTATTTAGTTGTGCATGTTGAGAATAGAATCACTCTCCCGATAATGATGGCAACCAACAAGCAAGAGGTTGTAAATTCGTAACCCGCATCAGGACAGTTTGATTGGCTGCAGTTGTTGCGATCTTTCTTCATCAGCGTGCCTCATACGTTATTCTCGCAGGCGGTTGTTCTTACGCTTCTCATCTCTTATCAATCAGTGACACGGAATAACTATAAATAGTGATCAAATCTCTTGTCAACGTCTACTGGATGTAAGTATTCACGAGAGTGATAAACACAGAAGATACTTAATATTTTTAAACTTAAGGCGCACTGCGCGATCTGAGCACTTAATTATTAGTACTTATATTTTATTAGTACTTCCAATATTAATTACATGTAATTTTTCCTGAATAAATTACTTTACTTTGAAATTACTTTAAATTACTTATATAATCTCACTAATATTATAAACGTGAAAGTTTAGATGGATGGATAGATGGATGGATGTTTGTTCCTTTATCACGCCAGAATGGCTGAACGGATCTGGTTGAAATTTGGCACAGAGATAGATTATAGTCTGGAATAAAACATAGGCTACTTTTTATCCCGGAATTCCCACGGGAACGGGAACTACGCGGGTGAAACCGCAAGGCGCTGCTAGTATATAATATTACTAGTTTCTGCCCGCGGCTTCGCACGCGTTGCTTCTATGGAAACGTTAAAAGGTGATTTCTTTCCCACGGGAACTGATTTATGGGATAAAAAGTAGCCTATGTTTGATTCCAGGGTTAGAATTACCTGTATGCAAAATTTCAGTCTGATTGGTTCAGTAGTTTTGGCGTGAAGAGGTAACAAACATCCATCCATCCATACATCTTCACATCCAAACTTTCGCATTTATAATATTAGTATGATTACTAATTTAACGGGTATTTATAGCGAGTCATCCCGAGACCACAACAGTGTGTAAACCTGTGGAAACGTCGGGGAAAATACATCATAAACGGATTAATTAATGCCCATTAAATAGAACAGAAGATACTGCAATCATGCACCATAGTCGGGGCCGTGCACTGGGGACCTTGACTCCTCGAATGCGGGCACGCGGCCAACTCAGCAGTGATGCTAATTAACGACTCACGCGCATGCCTCAAGCAGATAAGCACGCGAGTACATACAGATAGGTACCTAAATGAATAGCCTACAGTCTGAAATATGTAGATGCAACATACTATTTTCTAGCTAGTCTAAAAGGTATAAGTCGCGTAGATAAAGAATGAAATAAGATCATAATATTTGATCTGAGCGGGACAGCATCAGAGGCTTTCTCTTATAAACGACTTCAAAAAATGAGCAGGTTTCTATGTTCGACTGGAGCATATATGTTTTTTTATGTATGCTCTTCGATTTCTTCGTCAATGAATGACCGATTTTGATGATTCTTTCGCTATTGTATAGAAAATGATACCGAGAGATTGGTATTTGTCTTATAGAACTCAAAAACAATGCTAATATTCAAGGAATTTGTTTTTTTTTAACAATCAAATTATCAATCTCAATCTTTATACATATAAGCGACTTAGGTTACATACCCTCATAGCGAAAATCTGATTAAAAATGTGTCAAAACTACGCCGCGGTCCACACGGTATAGCTTAGTGGTAGGTCAGTAAAGTGAAAGTGTGCTGCGACACACCCAAGGACCGAGGGGTCACCCCTCGAAGTAATGCCGGGGTAAAGATGCCCAGCCTCGAGGCTCTCCTCCGCGCCCCCTACAAGGGCCGGAAAGAGATTCAGTGTGGCTGCAACACACACAGAAAACGTCGTGCAATAGAAGAATAAACAACTGGAAACTTGAAGCAGTCTTTCTCTTCAACAAAACCCCAAGGAAGCAGCGTAGGACTTGAATAGGACCCCTCCACGGCGCGCCGGCGGCATCTCAGAAATCGGCGGGCTACCAAGCTCAGACGCAGCAACAATGTCCACCCTCCCAGCCGGAGGTTGAGACAGTTTTTTGGGACCTACCTACGTAACGGTTTAAAATTAGTTTACATAATTTTTATTAAGAGTCGCGGCTTTTTAATAGTTATTTTTCCTGTGTTTTATGAACATATTTGATACATCCCTGAAAGTTTGATCTATATTTTGTTAAACCTCGCATTTTTCTTGTAAGTGCTTAGCGTATTACTACATCACATACTTGCTAGTAATAGTACTTCAATGGCGTAGATACACTTTGCAAAGGACACCCTAAGCCAAGGACCTTGACTCCTAATTGTTGATGGGCACACAGCCAACTCGGATCCTTTTGATAATGTTAATTACTTCGACACAACTTCTTGGCTGAGGACCTTGAAGGGTTACGAGCTGTACCAGTACTACAGACTAATAATCATCATCTACTACATTTTTGCATCTACGTAGTAGGGTGGGGCGCGGCGCGCGGGTTCGAGTCCCGCCGAAACAGAAAATGTTTGGGAACTTATTTCATTTCTACGTAAGATGATTTAAGTGATGTCAGCGCTGCAGCGCCTCTTTTTCTTTAGCT
The DNA here is from genome assembly GCA_947086465.1 of Eupithecia exiguata. NCBI lineage: Eukaryota > Metazoa > Arthropoda > Insecta > Lepidoptera > Geometridae > Eupithecia > Eupithecia exiguata. The sequence goes on along the minus strand of OX352241.1, from coordinate 2,017,971 downwards.
AATGCGTCCTCAACAGTTAAGGTATGAGTTCTTCTTTAGCTAATTCGTCCTCAACCAGTTAAGGTATGAGTTCTTCTTTAGCTAATGCGTCCTCAACAGTTAAGGTATGAGTTCTTCTTTAGCTAATTCGTCCTCAACCAGTTAAGGTATGAGAATTAAGATGCGCTGATATCCTGCAAACTCTCACCAGAGTGTCTAAAGGCCATATCTCGCGAAGAACCGATAACCGCTCGGGTAAACGTGTTCTTGAGTGGAGACCACGAGTCAGCAAACGTTACATTACGTTTACCGAAAACGTAATGTAGGACGCCCTCCGACCAGGTGGGATGAGGACCTGCGAAAGACTGCAAGCAGATGAGGGATGTGTCAAATTGAATACAGGGCGCTATGGCGCTCATTAGGGGAGGCATAAATCACTGCTGGCCATAGGCTATCATAGGCTGATGATGATGATGCGATGAAACGAATAAAGTGATGAGGTATAGCACTTTAATTTGCCTTGTCGCATAGTTAATGCACTTCAATTTATGTACTTGTTTATTACCCCAGCATAGAGAATTTCCTCTTTACTCCACACTATCATCCAAGCTTCCTCATAAATTCAACTAGCGAAACCTCTTAGCTATTATTTTGAGCACAATAACTCAATATCGCCCGTATCTCGTAAATTGCGGGCTGGCAGCCTCCGGGATAATGCCAAAACATATGAAAAATCAAACGCAGTCGCAACCCATGATAAACTACCCCTGGCTTATTATTTCCCCCCATTAAAATTACGGATGCCCATGTGCGGTGTTACCAGCGGTGTTGACGAAAAGTGCTGGGGCATGTGAGTGTGTAGGCTTTTCGGTTTGACCATAAAATGACTTATGAAATCGATTAATGTTCTCAAGTTTAGACACAATAAAATAGAATTCAGTCTGTTTTTTGAGTCCATATACTTTTAAAAAAAATTGATTCCTTTCAGCAATCGTCAACTAACATAGGTAGTAAAGGAAATTTTCACCACACGTTAACGTGTTTCCTCAGTTTATAAACCAATTTAGACCGATAATTCAACCCGACTCCGCATCAAAATCCAAGAGCAAACCCTGATGATTTGCTTTTAGATTTTAACTACCGACAGTAGACCATTACGGTTTTAATTACGGATTTATGTGATGCCAAATGTAGCGTAAGCTCCGATAAACTGGCAACACTGGCTATATTTTTTCCCAACAGTAGGTTTTTTGGCACAATGCCGATCCCGGCCTCGCTGTATGATTTTATTTCACCAAAACCACGCTTTGGGCTCGTAAATCAATTTTTGCATTAAGTAATTGAATTTATGAGCTGTTTATTGCTTTTGGAAATTGTTGGTAAGCGACTATTATTTTATTACGATTGTTTAAGCGGTTTTTTGATTTTACATCACCTACCTTCATTCATATTGACGCCATATTAAAATTGATTAATTATTCAACAAGTCAACAAAAAATATGTGTTTATAAAAGTACTCCTGGCAAGCGAAGAATAGATGGGTACCAATCATGATTATAGAAGAAGAATGCATACATTTAGTCGTAAAGACTTCCCGTTTTTTACGGGCCTAGGAGAGAAATGTATCTAATTAAGGCACAACAAACAAATGTCCCACATAAAGGCTGATTAGAACCGCCAAAAAATGCGGACACAAACCTCCATCTCGCAGGCTCATGACGGACCTAATTTCCTGTACATTAAGTTTAATTATGCCATAAAGCCCTATTGTCCATTTCCATCCCGCCAATATTACAAAAAGTTATTCGGGTGTTGCCAGCTTGCTCTGTTTTTACGAGATGTAGCGACTATTTTCTCTACCCTAACTTCCAGCTCATCTTTGTAAATTAAATCAGAGCCATGTATCTTCATTTCGTTCGTTAAGTACTATATAAAATAAGCCTTTATTTCCTTCAGCAATTGGATTCTAGTATAAGTTCTAAGCAGTAACATCTAATTTCTTAATCATTTAAGTCCATAGCAAAGTTATCATCCTATATTCTGATACCTATATCCACTGAGCTATGCTACTTACATATCTAACTTATTAATTATTTATAAAACAATATTCTATCTTCTTTGTCAACAATAAAGTACCTAGCTAGATTGTAACCTTTTAGTAAACAATAGTCCATTTAATTAACATAAAACACTCTTCAAACTCATCAAAAGGAATTAAAGTACCTACCTACAACATTCAGGGCCAAAAATGTGGAACTCAAATAGGGAATAATGTTGCCATTTACTGCATACTTTAGCGCATTAAATTAAAAATAAAACGCGATCGTAAAATGGTCACACCTCGGTTTATGAGACGTGTCAGCGTAATATGAAACTATAGCTTTGGCATCGTTTTACTCGGGGATTCTGGTATATTTTAGGTAATTTTTATTTGTTTTGAAGAACTATTGTTCGGATGTTAGAGCGTTTATCTTTTGAAAATTTAGAAAAACCTCGAGGCTATACCAGAGGGTCTCAATTCTGCTATACCAATCGCCACGTATACAACGTTTCTATGACGTCGCTAAGACGATACGATTGTCAAAGTAAGCTGATTTATTTAGCAGAATAGGGCCTTAATGCCTTTCTACAAAACATGTCTACGTAGGACTTACGTTTTCCACAAAAAATTGTACCAACTCGTTCATGCCTACTCCAGACCTGTACTTGGTTATTTTATTACTCTGATATATTACGCCGTATCTATAGCTTCATGGGTGCTCCATAACCAGGTACAATTTCAAGCTATTTCAAGCAACATTGTTAATTTTATTATTCCTCGGTCCTTAAAGCCATCAATTGCGCATCATTACCACTCGGGCAACATTCGAAGTGTTAAAAAGTACGTTTTTATGGAGAATGATGAACCAGGTGTGATTCTTTGAGCCTTTATGAGTAAAGTGAGTTTTTAGATGTGAGCTATTCTAATCTATCGATTTCAGAGTACCTAGGTTTCATAAGTATTGCCTGAGCATTATTATAAATAAGAATAAGAAATTTTTTATTGGTTCACTATACTCAAGAAAATATAGTGATATAAGAGAATTAATCATAAAACAATGTGAGACCAAAAGGCTACCACTCAGCGTGTGCTGCAGGGGCTCGGGGAGCACTGCAGCGCTGGTCTTCCGTAGCACCTTAGCGTAAATAAGTAGGTGCTTAAAATAGTAGAATAACCAGGGTGAGAATGCTGGCCAGTACCTTTTAGGCTTTGACTAAAAATCCTTAAAAGTCTTAGGCTAACCAGAGACAAATACAACATGACGGCAAAGGCAACCAGGTTCTTATCTGTCTTATCAATTTTGCTATAGAAACATACACTCCTACGAAAAGAAAACAGAAAACTCCATAAAAATCAAGATTCCGATACGCTACTGCAGGTACTATCAAAGTATCAATATCTAATTGGACACGGTCATTGTCCCTTATCCAAGGCATAGCTGAACCTTTTCCAGCTAATGCACGTTTTTCAGGCTGATAGCATAATTTGAGGGTAGTCCGCAATGTAATTGGATGATTGGTGTTCGTCGCCAGCCGCGGTTGCTATCGATCAGAAAAAGACTCTATTAAAAACTTGGGCGTTTTTAACAGGGCTTATTAATTAGATGAAAATACAGGGTGCATTATAGTAAAACTAATGGGAGGAACTTTGTCTTTTAATTGTGTAAAGACGTGTTTGTTTCGGTGGTGCATGTTTTTCAATAAAGGGAAATACAACATATCATAAAAAGGAAAACATTAGAAAAATTCTATAAAAGAATGAACTAACCGCAATGAGTACTCGCATTCATTCTTCTGAACAACTTTTTGCTGTGACTGTATTGTGATTTCTAATTTTATAAAAAAGTCACAACAAAATCGCTGGACAATTTCGCGCCTGTGTCGCTCGCGTGCGGCCGCCGTCCGTCGGTAAATAATAAATTAGCTCGGCGCAACCGGACGATGTATCACCCCTTTCAGTGGCCACACTCACATAGAAACCAGGTTTGATAATCCTTCCGCTTGCGCTTCAAGCCGCTTCCACCTTAACAGTTCCTACAATAGAATATTTTATAACTCATACAGAAACTTAAGTTTCAAATATTTAGGGAGTTGTATAACAAGTGAATCAAAATGCATACCTGATATTAAGGCCAGAATAGCTATAGAAAACCATGAATTTCACAACAAAACAAAATATATACCTGGAGGATGATGGAAAGGATTAGCTGAACGGAGAAGGTATAAGAAGGTGCTGAAAACAGTTGAGGAGAAAAGGTTATATGATGAACACCATTAAAAACAGAAGAGGGAGAATGATTGCACATCATATACGACATGACAGCGTCGTACATAAGTTACACCATAGAAAGAAAAGACATAGTCTGGGAATTTTAGGGATAATCGTACCGGACAGGCGGTCAAAAAAAGCCTAAGATTTTTTAGGATACCATTTGCTAAGCTTTTAAAAGTTGTAATGTAGGTACACACACATCCGGTGATAGTCAAACAAAAGTTTATTGTAATTAAACTGGCCCCTTTTGAGCACGCCATCTCCAAACAAGGGGGCATTATTATATTATTGCGTACTAAGCTCTGCAGTTGTTCATTCGTATTAAAAAACAATAAACTCCAAGATTTTGATAGTTTTAAGTCACTTCTGGAAAATTTCGCATTCTCATCATGAATAGATGCATTGGAATCCAACTCAGGTTAGCGGAGTCACCTTATCTTTTTATTTTCATTCTGCATTCGGCAAACGTGTATGACCCGCTTTCTACCTGAACGCGGTCTATGCAAACAGCAAAGCGTGCACTGGTGAAAAACTGAAGTATTTTCTGCAAAGTTGTACAGTTCGATGTTTTTACGGAAGGAGTAATGTGCTTTAATTATTCATACAATTCGTTACTTTGGCTTTGTTTCATTCGAATGCTAAGCAATGATTTCAAAGGAAATATACAAATCCGAAACTAGAAGAGATAGAGAAAAGTCGTAAAAGGAAGCATAAGCTCAATTGAAGAAAAAAAACTGCACGCCTATTTACTTTTCTATTTTCAGTAGTTTCGAAAATTCATCTGGCTACCACACAACCTTAGAGATTACCCCCTAGAGCCTCACCACATACTCACAAACTTTACCTCTTTATAATATTACTAGGTATAGATAATAGAAGCCGTGCTTTCAAAGTCATATTCACAACTTTTTATGATTTTAATCGGGTAGCTAAGCCAGGCATAATATCTAGTAACGTGGTTAAAATAGTAATATTCACAGATGACTAGTTTGTTTTCGATAATTCGCCCGTGGAAACCCAGCCAAATATAAAATCAACAGATTAAAATATATTTGCACTGGCATTCCCGTAATTGGACGTCGAGCTCAAAGAGCTTAATTTGAAACCAAAATACCTGCGCCCATGTATATAGTCACTCGTGCCTGTGGTTGATTGGGTACCTACCTATTTAGAAATATGTTTATAGTGTAAACTTTGACTTGTCTTAGTGCTTATTTATTATTAAGCCTAAAGAAATAAACTTTATTGATATAATTTGATACCTACGTGGAAATATGACAACTAATTTGCGCGCGGCTTCGCACGCGTTGTTTCTAAGGGTTATTTCTATCCTATGGGACTTGATTTATGCGATAAAAAGAATCCTATGTTTTATACCAGGTCTAGAACTACCAGTATGCATAATTTCAGCCCGATCCGTTAAATAGTTTTGGCCCGAAGAGGTAACAAACATCCATCCAACCAAGCTTTCGCAATTATGATATTAATGTCATGTGATGTGATACAGGATGGTTAGCAGAGGAGGGGAATTAAAAGTATTTTTAAAAGACCCTCTTTTAAGGCAGGATTTTTTTAATCAAAAATGTATACTGAGCTTACATAAGTTAGTTAAATAGTCACAAAGAAGCTGGTATCAGTGTACCTACGCGCTGCACGGAGCTTGAAATACGTAGTTTATTTATCACACCTTATGCCGGGTACAGACCAAGCGAGCGAGAGCGAGCGAAGGCTAACGAACGAACGCAAAAGTACCAGTGTGGACGTCATTGCGAAAGCAAGCGAGTCCAAACAAGGGCCTTCGTTCGTCTTCGGCCGTGCTCCGGTGGCTGTCGCTACATCAAAGCAATATGGAACGAACGTACCGATTGTCAAATCCCAATCGTTTGCATTCGCTCGCTCTCGCTCGCTTGGTCTGTACCCGGCATTACATGGTGTGGTTAATATGTGAACTTACCCTAATAAGCTTTTTTTTATTTGGTTGACAAGTTTCTGGATCAGAAAAAGCCAATTTCCTAGTCAAAACCTTATTCCCGATAATCCAGCTTAGCTCGGAACAAACGAAACAAAAAGGGCATAAAACAGAAACCCTGCAAGTCGAGCTCACCGAAATCAATCAGACATACGGAACACAAAGCTGGCTTTTGAACTAAAACAACGAAAAACTACGGACGGAATCAATTATTGGTGTTTTACTAAGTAGAGATATTTAAGTCTGTCGCTAAATAGGAATACAAACTATGCTTTCGTCTCTTCCAAGGCTATTAATCCTTGAGACAATGACAATTAATGTGAAGATAAATTAATAATACATAAAAGAATTAATACTACCTACTTTTTTTTATTAAATAATGTACAATGTTGTACATAATTATCATCAGCCTATATAACCACAGCTGGACATAGGCCTCCCTTAATGAGCGCCATGGCGGACTCTCTTCGTGTTCACACTGCACACATACTCCAGCCAAGCTCAAGACAGAATAATTTATAAATAATGCTGGACTATCCACACAGCATTATCTAGCCCCAAGCTAAGCCAAGCTTGTGTTATGGGCACTAGATAACTGATATACATAATACAATATATTACATAGATATTTATTATAGAAAACGACCAGAACACCCGAAACAAATAACTGCAGATAGTACAAATATTCGTCCCAAGGTGGGAATCGAACCCGCAACCTCCTGCTGAATGTATGTTAAATGGCAGTATGGATTTTATGATCAGTTGTTTACCTACTTATACATAATAGTCTAGGTTACAAAAAAATCTAGTTAGTCCGTCATTTAGTATATCCGACCATATTGGACATGTATATTTTATTTGGTCACTTACACAAAAAAATATGAAGATATAACCATTTAAAGTACCGCGTCACGTCACTCCGTGCGACACTTTTAGCGACTTTGTGACGTCACGAGGCCCCCACTCCCAAACTTTGACGCGCTGTATCTTCGTAATTTTTAGTTTGATTGACAAAAGAAAACAAACATATCTTCTCCTAATCTAACTGACGGACTTGTTAGAATTTTTCGGAAACAAGCCAATTATAACAATGTGTTTTCTAATCTAAGTAGACACATAAATATGCAATTAATATTCGTGATGCGATCATGCAAATGTGTCAGTCAGCTGATCGCGTCGACTGCATTCCAAGTATCTACATTGTAACCATTGATTCACCGCAGGTGGCGATTACCAACAGCTGGTTGCTATGGCTTCTCGCGCATTATAGTTTTTTAAATCATTTCAGAGCTGAGGCCAAATTCTGATTACCAATCGGTTCTCTATGCCAGAATCACCACGTGGATTCTCCATTTAAGACAGAAACTCCAGAGAGTGTGTGAGGACGGCCAGTTGATAGGAATGGTTTAAGATTAATTCCAACCTCGACACTTCAGACGTGCGTGCCTCCATCTGTTGTTTCTTTGATCATAGGTAAAACACCAAACGTGTCTATGGTGACGATTATGTTATGATACCATTGTCATAAATTGCACAATTGATTGGTTTTTTGCGATTATCTCAAATGTGGTTGTACCCTTGTTAAAGATTACGTAGGTGAAATCAAGACGTAAAAAACCGGCCAAGTGCGAGTCGGATTCGCACACGAAGGGTTCCGTACCATTATCTATAGAAAAGGTAAAAATTAATAACGTCTGTTATATGGGAGCCCCCTTAAATATTTATTTGATTCTGTTTTTTAGTATTCGTTGTTATAGCGGCAACAGAAATACATCATCTGTGAAAATTTCAACTGTCTAACTATCACGGTTCATGAGATACAGCCTGGTGACAGATAGACAGACAGACAGCGAAGTCTCAGTAATACGTATGTAAAGACTTACCTACGTATAAACGTAGGTAAGTCTTTTAGTAAGTTACAGTTACAAAATGAACAAGGTCAGAAGGTCACAGACAGAACCAACCGGGTAGACGATCCAATCCCAATGGTAGTTAAACATCCAAAGCACTCTTAACGACCTCGTATTATAATGACGTGTCCACAAAGAATTGACGTAAATGCACTGCAATAAACTCATCATAAGACAACGACCGAGGTCCTTCACCCACGTGACAATATCAAAGACATTCTTGAAATATGAAAAATATCCAAAGTTCAAAAACCGAGGTAATTAGGAAAATGATCGTTACGGTAACGTTGCAGCACAGATTTGTATTGTCAAATGTTGAAATAAAAACGGATAAGTTTGAGTCAGACACCGCTAGGGTTCCGTATATTGCAGAATTTTTCGAAACAAGGTTGTACCTGATCAAAATTCTATTATTTTACTCAAGAATCTTATAAATTCTGAGCAATAGCGAAGACAAATTATGAACACGTTCCTGTCATCATCTTTGTACCTGTTAGATTAAAAAAATGACAATAAATAAATTACGAAATCAGTTAATTTGTATTATTAATAAATGTGAGAAAATTTCACCTGTAATTACTTGACTTAAAAAACACCAAACGCTGTATTTCGGGTTAACATTACCTGGGTTTGGGTTTTATTAATTTCTTAACATTACCTTTTTAAATGTCTGGTTTTTTTTCGTAGCTAACCCTAAAAGAGGTGTCAAAACACCAGATCAGTTCTGAAAAAACACGAGAGCTGCCAAGAATGACAGATTGGTGCATGTGTGCGTGAGTGCATCATTTGCTACAGGAAAGTAGGGCGAAGACCGCAGACTGATGACGCTTACTTGGACAATGACTTTTACCTGTGCATGATCTAGGGCAGTCTTTATTATAATAATGGCATAAATAATTCACAGACTTGCAACAAATTATAATACAATACATAACTGTTGATAGTGTTACCTACCAATAATATGTGTCCATCCCAAGGTTGCCTGGAAGAGATCGCTCATGGAGATAAGGCCGCCTTTGTACTTTGTCTACTCGTAGCATTTATTTCTGTACTGTTTTCTGTGTCTGGGTGGTACAATACAGTACAATACATCTATCAACCTATATTTGAGGAGTTCCTTCGATTCTTCAATAGGTACTTTTTCTAGTTAAATACGCAAATTAACAATCACCAAACCACAGGTTATGACATTATATTTATTGAAAACTATAGACAAATAAACAATTTATATATAATGTGATTTTTATTTGTACCACCTATGCTAAGACTGGCGTGGGCATAAAGAGGCATAGGATATGCCCAGCAGTGGCTCGATAAAGGCTGATAATAATGTCTTGTGACATAACTGAGTTTACTTTACAATTTCCATTTAAATAGTTACTTACTTCTAGATATGGTGTTAACAGCTTTGTTGTTACAAATTGCGAAGTACTGTCAAATTAATACAGCGATCTATAATATTAGCGATTTACCCGTAATTCGGGTAAATAAATCCATAATTGTGTAATTTGATTAGTATGCGGCATGTATCCTTTGGCATATTTCCCTTTGTGCGAATGCCACAATGTGAGCTGAGCTAATTAATGAAAACACACGGGGAGAAATATCTTCCAAAGTGCAGCAATCAATTTAATGATTACCTAGCATCGTTTGACGCGGTATTTATGTATATCGCGTATCGTGCAATGGATATTAATAAATAAATAAAAAATAAAATAAAATCTCTTTATTTCGGATATCTAGGATCCATATTGGGTTAGTAAGCACACAAACATAAACAATGAAAAAAAGAGAGGAAGTGTTTGTCGGTCAGGTAGTAGTAATAATATTATTTACAAAACGCATGCCTCGTAATCAGAGTGATCATCATAGCGAAGAGATTATGCAGAAAACAAATTTAATATCGTCGTCATAAAATCAAATAAAGAGAAAGATATCGACGTCCCTCATGAAGAGGTACCTTCCTAGTGAGTCAAGTTAGAAGTAGTGTCGGCTATCTTGGTTTCGACTATTCCTAGTCGTACGTGGCCGGAATCAGGTTAAAAGCTTCCTCCTTATCCATAAATCACTTTTCTTGTTTACATTTCCATTTTTTGATTGCACGATGTGTCCGTGTGTCACGGACGCGTCACTGGCATAATGTTGAAGATATGACAATGCGCTTTCGAGTCATGTCCCATCCAGCACAAGTGGCTCGTGAAATCGCCCGTTTGCTACGCTTTCGTACATTCGTTATCTTTCTCCTAAATACCTATCGTTTGGTATATGTACAAGGTCGGTTCCTTGTGTGTTTTAACCGGCTTATTTGAGTATAAGGTAAGTATAAGGTTTTGAGCACCTGGGGATAGATCTAAAGATCTAGGTCTGTCTAGGTTTTAGATTCTCAAGACACAAGATGTGAGACGATCTCAGTGGCGTTGCTGGCGAAGATTCACTTGCGATGCAGGAGGTTTCAGTTCGCTTCCCGCCGCGGGACAATTATTGTCTAAGATCTACGAATGTTTGTTCCTGGTTTGGGTATTTTCTATTTAAAAAATATGTTTCTACCTAATGTAGGTATTAATTATGTTCGTTATCTAGTAGGTACATAAAACATATAAATATAATAAAATATATAATAAATACCACACACCATTGTGTGTGGTATTAATTTATTATTATTTAAATGCTTCTTGTGGGTAGCAGCGGAAACATCTCCTGTTCGAATGACATTGTTTGTATATCTTTGTGTGACCTTGTCTTCAGCAGGTGTGTCTTGTTATGGAATAGTAGAGAGAATTTGATACAGTAGGTGCTCTTCTTTCTCTCAGTAACCTCAAGATTTTTAATAAAATTCATTATTAATGTAAGCGAATTAACTACGAACTATCATAGTTGAACTCTCAAAGCTACTAAGTTTTATTGTTAAAGACTTTGAAATGTTAGTGTAGATGCCAAAAAATTTTCAACAGGAACAAACGCCCAAAATCAGTTTTCTGCTTAAGAAAACTACCCCTGTTCAGTTTTTTTGCGTTGTCTTTATGTACGTTGTCAGACAGGTTTCTGATCGGTTTTTTCCTCAACTGTGTCTTAACATCACATAAAATAGTATGTAAACAACCTTCTTCCGTCAAGATCTCGAACGGCCTTCATATATTAGTTTGGATTTTTTGAAATTAAATATAAACCTGACTCATGTTATTTTTACGTAAGGTTTAGGTACCAATGTTACCAACACATCGAACCATGGAGGTTCAATGTTTTTTAATAATTGTGAAAGGAAAAATAATATCTAAATCATTAAATTGAAGTAGAATGGTTTCTTCTCCTGGCAAAGAAGGTAAAATGGCGTTGAAATTATAACATTGCAATTATGAAATACGAAAAATAAGAGTGTTTTGTAGATTTCTGAGACTTCGTTCTATTTCCTGCTAGGTGCAATAATCCATCGATCTTCCTGTCAGTCATTGAGTTCTAGATTATGAGTAATACGTGAACTTTATTATTTTTATTTTCGCAACACTCGTTACCTACAACCTTGGCTGCAACGTGCAATGATCCGATGTGGGCGCACACTTCCGCGTACGACATTCGCACTGTTTACTCACACATGTGATATACCTGTAGCCAAGAACTCAGTAGGTAAAAAAATTATAATATGACATTTTAGGACTGAAAATCCCCTTTGATATCAAATTATCAGGCATATAACATATTATTAGGCATAAAACGTTTGAAATTCTGCATTGCATTTGGTAGGTACTTTTTCTTTGTTATTGTCCAGACAGTGTCGGTCATCAGTCGGGTTAGAGTGCTGGAGAAACCAGCTGTGCAACGATTGGAATATTTTCTTGCACACTACAGTATATTCTTAAAGGGCAGTCAATTCCCTAATTTCTAAGACGTGTGTTATCATTTGACGTTTTTGACAGAAATGTTGATACATTAAAGTCACATTGAACATAGGTCAAAGTTAACCAACGTAGCTGATAATCTTCCACCAAAAATCTTTCGAAAAACAGCACCCTTTTTGAAATAAATGGTTTCAATGTGTAAATAAATCAGTTTCTGGAACGCATGAGATGACAGAACACACCTCACGGTCCGAGAATATCCGAAAGCCCTTACAAACATACAAAGTAAACAGAACCCCTATCCAAATAAGATGCAGCAATAGCCTTGAGATGTTCGCAAATCCGGAAACTCTTGCGCAGTTTATTTCTCTCGTAAATATATAACCGTGTTCCTACAGCTTATGGAAGAGACATGAGTGTTTGCTTGTCATTGCATTCTGGCTATATCTCTTTTAAAAGTCCACGAAGGAGGTAAGACACGAGTACCTAAGTAAAGTGGCCCATCTGATGTTAAGTTGTAAAACCGTCGACTTTCTCTACAAAAATGCTCTCCTATATAATATCCCTTTATAATCTCCAAGATATTACATATCCTCCGGGATCTTGGTCTATCTTGGACTTTCCTGTGCACCTTTCTATTATCAAAAACTTTTTACGCGCTACGAAAGTTATGGTGCTGCAAAACTGAGTTTATACAAGGTGTACCCACGCATTTTCGATTCATTTAATATCTTTAGCAATACTAACTGGCTCAGAACTGAATTGCCTGATGAAGTATAATGTTCAAGCGACCTTGATTTCCAGAACCACTGGAGTACAAGCACAGTATAAGTATCACAAAGATTTTCTGATGGGCCACTCCCAAAATATCACATCTAGAAACTCGTCATCTCGGCTCGATCCCTCTTAGTGAAGCAATTCAGTTTTATTGCATTAATATGGTGTTATTATAGTGCTTTATGTCCGTCCGAGCGTTTAATATTCTCGATTTGTTTTCATATCTATCTTCAGTATGAAAATACTTGAAGGCCTCGCCCGAATATAAATTTGGCTTCATGACGCTCGTTTACTGGCTCCTGCTTGTACGGTGAATTATCAATTTTAATTTCGGATGTTACGGTCTAGGCAACCCGCTAGTGTGCATTTTTCATAATTTGATGTGATTGTAATATTATTTTAAGTTGGTAATTAATAAAAAAATAAAATAACAAGGTGCCGGCAGTCAGAAATTTAATAAATCAGAGTTAAAGAAAAAATCCTTCATGTGAACAATCATTTTAACGACTGATTACTATAATAATAATAGACGACTATTAACTAATATTAAATATTTGGAATATTCATATAAGTAACTTTTAGAAAAGTACATTTCTAATAATTAAATTACAATATTGTTACGTGCCACGGAAACAATATTGTAATTTAAGTAGTTACTTACTCAATATTACTTAATCAGTAACGTAAATTGTATAATCATACCTACTTTATGTAAATAGTGGAATAATCCAGTGACCGGGATTCAAACCCACATTCATATCGAGGACAATAACCACCACAAGGTAAGGCTACCTCCACACAATAATAAATGATTACAAAGGAAACAAAGGACATGAAAGTGTGAATCACGCAAGTTAATTAGAAAGGCAATTATTACTTTACATTGTTAGCAACAGACAGACAGACAAATTAGGGATCGGAAGGTATACCTACCTATTTTTTATCAACTTATTTTAAATGATGTTAATTAGTTTGTTAATTGTCATATTTTTTTATTTTGAAACACAATTTGAAATGAATATACCTATTTAGTGTTTTCGTGTGATGTTTTTTTTTCTCATAATAACCGTATGTTTTTTTTATTTTAACAGCTAAATTCTTACAACGTCCTTATTAAAATCACATTGGCAATTGAGATAAAAAAAATTGCAAAAAAAAAGTTTTTTTTCACATGAACGCCATTTTTCAGGGAACCCACACAATAGGTACTAATTAGCTGCGCGTGACCTGGATTTACAAAACATGCGCACATCCTTCGCGCGGTCGCTTCGACATTTTGCGTATTAATTTAATAGGTCCTTTTATTTTGCGTTAGTCATCTGATGAGTCAATGAGTCTTAGTCGTTTCAGATTATAAAATTAAAATGTAGCACTTATTTCAATTTACAACTTAGGTGGTGTAAAACACAGCATTATCATTGTATCAATCATTGTAAATAAATGCTAGTTTAAAGGGTTTTTATTTAATAAATAGCATGTAAATTGTCGCGGTGCAAAAGCCTAAACCGAGGCCTCCATGTCTATACGGTTTAAAATCATTCATCAATGCAAATTAACTAAGAGTCTACTACTGACTACATACCAGCGGGGCTAGGATGCGCGCCACGAGAAGTGTCGAGAAGTCGTGAAAAATGGCGGCATCTCGACTTCTCGATGATCCCTAGCATGCACAACCAAATAGTCGTCACGTCTCGTCACGTGAACGATAATAATGAATGTTTATCCTATCTGTGGTAACCTTTTTCGTCAAACTCTAAGATGCGCGCCCAATTTTCTCATCTCATCTCGACTTTTGACAGTTTTACACGAGTTACGAATCGTCTTCTATTACTACGACGAGATCACGACGAGATGGAGTCTTGAAGAAAATATAAATTTAATTCAGTGTTTATTAACCTCTGTTAATAAATATTTTGTAAAAATAGCATTACTGAATGCGAAAAATAGCATTACTGAATGTTGTGCGATGCTATTGATTTAGGTACTTACCTAAAATAGTCTTGGTTTCTCTAGTAGGTAGATAGGTGTAGGTAGAAAACCATCCTGCGTGGATATAAAGACGTGCTTCGTGGCATAGAAAAGTAATAATGGCATAATATAAACCTATATCTGTGTAGTACTTGATTTGGCAGTTAGTGCTGAATGTAAAGAAACGTAAAATCACAGAATTACGGCCATGAAAATTAGTAACCTACCTTACTAGTTCGATAGGCAAGTATCAGTGATAGGAACCTATTTATGTATATTCTGCACTACCCTAATATTATATACCTTCTTAACTTACCTATAAACAGGGGCTAATATTGTAATGCGATTATAAATGTAATTCTGTCTGTTTGATATCATTTCAGGCCTAAAAAGTTAAACTGATATAAATGTGTCTACAAAATAAAGAACGTTTTGAATAATTGTAAATTAGTTTTATTTGCAATAAGAAGTAAAGCCTTAGATTCTGTTGCTTTCTAAAGCTCGTGCTGGTTTGATGATATACTGCGTCTGAAATATAGAGAAAACATTATTATAGTCAT
Organism: Eupithecia exiguata; assembly: GCA_947086465.1. Taxonomy (NCBI): domain Eukaryota; kingdom Metazoa; phylum Arthropoda; class Insecta; order Lepidoptera; family Geometridae; genus Eupithecia; species Eupithecia exiguata. The sequence continues at coordinate 2,002,663 of OX352241.1, read as the reverse complement.
GACTTAGGTACTTCTTAGATGTAAGGTTTGAAATAGTATTTATATTATTCTGTTACAATTTTATTTGTTACATTTTGTTATGCCAGGTAGGTACACTGGTCCCGGAAACACATCACATTGTACTTACATTATATTCAGGTGCTCGTCTCGTAGCGTATTTGTGAGGTACTAAACCCACAAATAATGCTGTTTACTGTGAAATAAACAACGGGATGAACTAGCGCTTGTGGTGCACACCATGCCCAAACTCACGATATAAGTTCATTGAACACCCGTATCTAACTAGTCGGTTCGTGCATAGTAATTGACACAATAATTTTGGCGCTTATTGTTTTCTTTGGATATCGTAGGTAATAATAAAAGTTTTCATAACAAGTTGCTAAGGAATTATCGAAAAAAAACCAAAAGTAAGTTTGATTATGTGCGCGCAAAACATTGAAATTGCTTCTTCTTTTTTTTTTGTCTCGAGGCTTTTCTACTTTTCCACCATTCTGCCAGTGAAAAGTGCAAATTACCAGTATGGAGACGAAAACTAAGGAGGTTAATTTATGTTTCTTCCATGCAGCTTACTAAAACCAGAGACAATTTGAATGAACTCAACGAGTGTTGCGTGGGCGTGGCTTCATCTGCATGAGAACCTCACTCGACAACGAGTCTTGAGTCTTTCGTGGCGCGCATCTTAGAGCAAACGACTCAACAACTGACGACGACTATGAATAGTCGTCACGTGCACGACGACTTCTGTGGCGCGCATCCTAGCCATGCTGAAATCGCTTAGCATCAGCGATCATGTCTTCTATAATACTGAAAAATTTAGTATATTCTAAGGTTATTTTCGCGAGAACTCATAGTAAAACACTGTTTTAACCGGATTGATCGCGTATATTTGTATTTGGTTTATAACCTGACGTTTCGGAGGCTTTTCAGCTTCCATGGTCACAGGCAGACTGAGGTGACATTTGTCTTTACAAGTAATATGAAATTACAAGTTTTTTAAGTATTTGGTTTATAACCTGACGTTTCGGAGGCTTTTCAGCTTCCATGGTTGTCTTTACAAGTAATTTGAAATTACAAGTATTTTCAAATTACTTGTAAAGACAAATATCACCTCAGTCTGCCTGTGACCATGGAAGCTGAAAAGCCTCCGAAACGTCAGGTTATAAACCAAATACAAATATACGCGATCAATCCGGTTAAAACAGTGTTTTATTCTGAAACATTTACTTTGAAATTAATATATGTTACAGTTCAGAGTTCAGGGTTCATGCTAGAACGCTAGTGTTCGAAAACACAATAACATAAAATTTTCAGTAAGTATAGAAAAAGATTCAAAGTTCGTTCCAAACTGTACAAGAAATCTTCACTATTCAATAAACACTTTAAAATAAGCCTTCATATTTTGTACAGTAAACAAACAGAATATACAGGGTGGAAAGAATCTATGGGCCCTGGAGGGGAACTACCTTAAATCCTTTAGTTAGCTCATTTTACTGAAAGGAAACATTCCTTCATTTTTAAAATGAAACATAATTGCATTCAAAGATCTTCTAAAAATTCCTGGTCTTTGCAAAAACTTGATTTTTGCACACATGCTCTGCTCTGTCCCGCTCCCATGAACGCGAAATCCTATGCCTATCCTTTTCACAAAATGGCGTCGTATGGTAGCCCCTTAAACCTTGTTCCGATCAGTAGGAAACTCGTTAAATGTTATATCGGCTAGGAGCCAAAGATGGCAGCCATTCTGTCCATTCTTGCAGCAACACAAAGTTCCGCCTTTGTAATACATTTTTTGGAATAGCTTTGTTTCAGTTTATCTTACTCCGAACTATTACGACACGAAAACATAAAAAATCGATAATCAATAAAAACTCTGAGAGGAACAAATAAATAGTGTACAAACACACTCAGAAATTGCAACTGTTACGAATGATCAAAATAATCGAAATCATTCGAGAAAACAATTGGATGCGACAGTGAAAGATTAAACAAAATAAGGGCTTGTATCTTCAGAATTTATACCACAACATAATTCCGCAAAATACTAATTTCACTTGTCGCATTAAATTGAAGATGTCCGCATAAACTAAACGCACGTCAAGTCCGTTCGTCCGTCCACAAACACCAAAACAAACTTTATCTCGACTAGAAAAGATGCAATTTACGGTAACAATATCAAAATAAGACGTAGTAACCAAGGCCGAAAGAGAAACTAAAGTGAAATAATTTTACAATAACTCCCAAGGAGATGGCATTTAAAACGATGTAAATAAGAGTTATATTTGCAAAGCAGTACATTAATTACTTAAACATTTTTCCTGTAATAAATAAATTTGCATAAAACGAGGTAATGTTTGTGAAGACAATTTGTGCCAGAAAGTTGATTGGAAATTACCTATAGATAAAATCACGAGAAAAGTATGCAATTTGGAATTATATTTATTTATTTAGTAACTACTACGATTTCAATTAACCTATTACATTAGTTAGGTACCAACCTATGATTAAAATTATATAAAATAAAATGAAAAATATTGTAGAGCTTATGCAGTACAAGTTTAAATTCATGAAATAAATGAATTGAATTACCGGTAAAGGCTTCGATATAAGTAAAAAAACTTTTTTACTTTTATCGAAGAGTAGGTGTAGGTGCTACTATCTTTGGACTTGTCTATCTTTGTCCATACTATAACACAAGCTACTACTTACCCGTCTAGCATTCTTTATTTATTTACTACCAGGTTGGAAAGAGATTCTAAGAAACCTACGACAAACGTCGTCGCGTCGTGGAATATATCAACCTACAACGAACGTCGTCATCATCGCTTTGAACATTATAAAAATAGAACAGTGTAATTCAAAAGTTAACACCACTCGCAATAAAAAAGTTTATCAAAAGCGTTTACGTTACCCGGGAGGTTTATCGTGAGCTTAAAAATGTATTAAACAGTTGTGAAGTGTCGGCTAGAGATAGAATATCTCGTTTCCAGTCGGATGGAGTCGTTAAACAAAAGACAAATACGCGACACTCTCACGGAAAATACGAGGGATTAAAAGTAAAGACGGGAAGGAAAGACGCAGGGTTGCCGAGGAAAGGAAACTCACGAGAACGGAAACTTTGAAAGTCATCATGAGCTTTCCATTTGAGCAGTACCTACACGTACTTCTTATTGTAACTGATTAACTTTCCATAACAAAAATGATATTAACTTTAGATATATAACATTTTACATAACACAATGACAGAGAAAACAATAGAAAGAAATGCTAAGAGTAGAGGACGAACAAAGGGTGACTTTATCGCTATGAACGATCTCTTCCAGGCAACCTTGTGAGTCGGCAGTCGAATAAATCTACTTCAATTACAGGAAAACCGTCTTTTGTTAAAAAATAAAAAGAAAAATAATGAAAATCTAAGAGAACTATATTTCTTCTTCAGAACGACGATTCTTAATAAAAAGACTAAAAGTCACTGCAGTTTATACCTTGAGACACTCTCTGCACCCAATTATGAGCCGCTGTACTTTTAACAGATTCAAGATACAAAAGCCAAAGTCATTTTCACTAATCAAGGTCATAATGAAGTTCCTGCCTCTGCCAGCCCTAGATATAAACAAGGCTTGTAGCAAACAGCCGTCTCGCTACACTGCGATTATCGAGACATATTGTCCCAAACGAAGCGTACACTTCTTTTCTAATTAAGTGTTTACTTGGGTCTCATCTACTGAGTAGGATATGTGTGCCTCTAACTGCCCCGGCTGCCCCAAAAAAGGATAGAAAACTTCCCTGATAAAGGCATATACGAGCACCTTATGGTCTTTGACATGTCTGAAGGCATCTTATCTTCGTCAATTGACATTTTGACTTTTGTACAACCTTTGCTTTAATTCAGCATTTATTCTTCAGCTTTGCAAGCACAACGAACAGGGTCACATAAGTGGATTTTGCTTCATAGTGCAAACGACAAAATGTTAAAATGGTGATGCTGATTGTACAAAAATACAGTAAAAATATTGAACTGAAATTGCCATAGATCTATATTTATGTGACGTTTATGCCTAAGAAAAGCCTTACATAGATCGAAGCAAGCATTCATAATAAGGGCTTTCGACAAGTCAAAAAGAGTGCATGCATGCATAGCTGTCTGCTAGACCTTCGAGACCCTTCCTCGACCACGTAGCTTACCATCAGATGCGATTTTGTGAGGTCAAACGAAGACTTAGGATTTGAGTACGTTTTGAAATTATTCTAGATGTATTTCTGTTGGTCATTTTTGAAAGCTCATGATGATACCTGATCAGGCCGCAAAACACGGATGAATGAACAGCAACAGTCATTTTTCACCCGGGCCGTAATGCGACTACCGAGTATTGCATATCGTGGCGGGTGGCGGGTCACTCACCGCGTCTGACTACACCCACCTACGAACAATTGGATAGGGGATTACCCTTAAGGGAAATCGCATCGTAGGGTACCAATACGACACCATTTTGGGAAAAAGATAGACATAGGATTTGGCGTTCATAGGAGCGGGACAGAGCAGAGCGGTGTGTGCAAATATCAAGTTTTTACTTATTAACTAAAAAAATAATAGTAATTTAGAAAATCTAAAACACACACCGTCTGCTTTATATTCTGTTTGTTTACTGTACAAAGTATCAAGGCTTACTTTAAAGTATTTATTGAATAGCAAAGATTTATTGTACAGTTTAGAGCGAACTTTCGTTTTTTTCCTGTAGTTTTTTTTTATGTAATCATGTTTTCGAAACACTAGCGTTCTAGCATGAATCCTGAACTAAAGTATGATGGTATTGTTGGCCATAAAAAGTGTGGAATATGTACATGGAATACTTTACTATACACAATAAAACACATAACAAAAAATAACCATTCAACTAACCATCAAAATAAACTATATAATATCTGTGTCGGCATTGTATTGCTGAAAATAATATTTCTATACAAGATAACCTTAACATAAACGCAATGTTTGATTAGTAGATTTAGTGGTCTACCAATCCACCTGCCAAGAAATCAGAAATAAAAAACGTTTATTTATAAAAAAGATCATAGACAAGTCAAATTTCAAACTGTAATACTTGACACTAGCAGAATTGTGTATAACCAGACCCATAATAAGAAATAAAATAAGTTCCCAAAAATGTTCGATTTCGGCGGGACTCGAACAGACTGAAATTGCCATTAACAAAGAATCACCATCATCATCAAAAAGCTGGTGATTATGGCAAATGACAGACTTATCTGGCAGTGGACGTATGAGAGCTAAGAGCCTTTGCGTAGTTATAACAATAGTTCTCCAAAAAACGAGATTGCTTACTTAAGTAATAAATAATGACTTCTCCACGATCACCGGTTATTCTGACATCGGCAGCCATGTCTCGGCATTTAGTACATACCTATCAGACAACGCCCGGGCCGCCGGCCGAAGGACACTGTCGCATGATATTTGAATTTAACTTGCAGCCTAGATGGATCTCGACACTTGGATTTTGGCGAAGTTGCATATTCCGTTTGTGTTGCTGTTTTGGTGCAACAAAGCTTTGAAGGCTTCTTGTTATTCTCGTAGCTTTAGAATTGTTTAGGGGCTTATCTTACTAGTTATCAAAGACGTAGAGATTGTACTACCGAAACTTGTAGTTTTGGATGTAGGAGATAATATCCGGAAATGAAATTAATTACGGTCTGATTATGAAAATTATTTCACTTAATTATCACCATTTTATTTAGTTTTGTTTGTATATGCTACGAAAGTAATAACCGAGGTGGATCCGGGTTCGTCTCACTCGTCCAAGTCCTGAAACTTCCCCTCAAGAAAAATCAGGACCTGGTTCGCGGAAATCTTTCCCCCTCGGAAACCTGACACGTTCTTCTTGTTTCCTACTCGTAAAGGAAATTAATTACAAATTCCCAATTTCCACACTAATTTATTTACCAAATCGTACCTTATAGGTACGATTTGGTAAATATATTTAATATGGAGCGCTAATTATATTTAATATGGAGCCAAGTTCTCTGGTTACCAATTAATATGCTATTATAATATTCGCCGCGAAATTATTGTGTCATTGTATTTTCTGGTTCTGATTAATAACAGTTGTAACGCTTCGTTAGGTAAACGTTTCGATAAACGTTAATAACAATAATGATGGATAATTCACACAGCATTATCTAGCCCCAAGCTAAGCTGAGCTTGTGTTATGGGTACTAGATAACTGATATACATAATATAATACATTACATAGATAGATATTTTTTATTATACATAGAAAACGACCAGAACACCCTGAACAAATGTCTGCAGATCGTACACACATTTGTCCCGAGGCGGGAATCGAACCCGCACCCTCCTGTGTCGCAGGCAGGCTTTTGCCCACCGCGCCACAGAGGTCGTCAATGTGTAGTGTGTGTGTATAAGTGTGATAATAGCGCTCTAAAGTGTGTCTTATATAAGTGTCTTATAAAAGTTTGTGGATTGGGTAAAAATACTCTATTAAACTTTGATGACTACATTCAATTCAACACCGTACTAGAGTTTCCATCATGTTTACGTCGACTTATCTCTCGCCCTCAACTGACCGGGCCCTAATAAAAAGCCTATATAAAGTTTTCAGGCCTAGTTCAGCTGATCTCCATCACGACAGCTCGTTCCATGATTTTGTCCTCATTTCCTGTCACCTACAGATAAAGTAGATAAACTCTATAAACGTAGTAATAAAAACGCAAAAAGCTGTTACAAACTTTATATGACGTAACAAACTAAACCGAATCTATGTAGGTACAGTAGTAAAGGAGCACAATGCGTCGCGATAAATGAAAATGGTAGCGTATTCGGTGCCGGCCCACGACAAAAGGCCAGTCGTAAAACAAACGGATTAGGGGGTGGTCACAGTGGGCATGTGGGAGCTATGACAGCGGCGGTTTTTTAAATACTCCACATACTAATAATAATCTTTGGACAAGAATAAAGTACGTAAATCCTTATGAAGTGGATTTAAGTACTGATCGTTCTGATGATTAATGTATGGCAAGATTTGTCTTTTATTTACAGAAAATTACAATATACACAATACAATAACAATTACAACTAATACTTACACTTAAATTTATTTTCTAAAAATCTAAGCCGTCACCAGAAGGCAAAGTGCCCAGAATGCTGGCAGCATTGCCACGTTGAATGGGAATGCTAATTCGTTGACCGAAATAAAAGCCAGAATTCCGATCACCTGTGGAAACACTATGGCAAGATTAATTTGATTGTTTTGAAAAAAACTAAGATCAATCTCAAATTTCTATATATATACACTGTTTTGCAATGTTTTCGGGAGAAATACTAATAGTTCGGTTTTTTTTATGGATGATTCCATAAAAAAAAATCGCGATAATTCTCTTTAGAGGATTATTGGTAATTCGCTGACACTGGGTGAACTGCAGGTTCGGCCCATCATCATGAACACGTTTGTGAAGACGCCAGTTCTTACTTCTTAAACTTGGTATTAATAATAGGTTCCCTCTCGATTCAATAATCGTTCGATAGAGGGTTTTTTTTAAACTAACTTAGAAACGGTTCTGCCTTGAATTAACAGTGGGTGTAAGCGTCTTTAGTAATTCACTGGTTTTTATTTTATGTCAGAAGCGATATTTTTTTTTACGAATTAAGATCTGTGTTTTCACAATCGTGTCTGTGATGAGGCAGAACCTGCAGTTCATCCCGTGTCAGTGAATTACTAATAACCCGGTATACAATAGGCAAATCAGTCCACTTATTGACGGAGTAATTAACGAAAATACATACCCTAAAAACATACACACAACCGAACATGTTATGTCCTCCTTTTTTGAAGTTCGTTAAAAAATAGTTTGACTCGGCTAGCGTCATTTACATAATTATGGTACTATGACAATCTAGGAAAAGTCGTTGGTAGGCATTTATAGCGACAAGCTTGATTAATACTACGTGCTACATTTGGATAGTGTTACACAATAACTACTGAAAAGCCATGACTCTCCACAATGTCTACATGTGTATGTGTTTCGTTGGAGCTGCTTTGTTCGTGGCTCCACACAATTCCCTAAACTTGCAGCACCCATCGGAACTATAAAAGCGAGCCGTAATAAAAACTCCGCGTGCATACATCACTAATGATATAGCCGTAGCCGTACATTGACGGGCCTCAACCGCTCGCTTAAAACCGCTTGGACAATGTTGACAAAAATACACGGCTCAAATCCTGGGTAATCCTACGGTGGACGCAAATCTCTTTTATATTTAAACCCCTTTAAGGGTTAGTCGGAGGTTGTAAAGCTTGCACATGCCAACTTTTGTCATTGAGTTAATTTAAGCTAAGTACAAACAAATTAATGGGAGTCTAAAGCCTTTACATTAAAGACTATTTTTTCAACGTCAAAGCTGACTGATTATTCAATTATAAATTAATTTAGTGTTTAAAAAAACTGTAAATCGACTTTAGATTCCTAAATAGTAAAAATGGATTTGGAAGGAAAACTGCGATAACGCGATCAAATTTGTCAAACGGCGACTTCTAGTTAAAACTCGAGTTTAATTTACGAGTAGTTTGATGTGATGAGTTATGGATGACGCATGGGTGAAAAGACAAATGGAAAGACTTCTTGTTTACACCCGTTACCATGGAAACCATTGATTGGAAAATAATCATGTGATGATGCTTTTATACGTTTTACGGCGTAGAATCGAACAATGATAATCGAATTTAATAATACAACATACAACGTACTGTTTTTGATATTTCGTTTAATCATCTGTCTTCATGATGCCACGATAACAAAAACAACAAAATGATGGTCGCATTTTTTTTAAATTTCGTAACGAAATCTCTGGAACTACAAAAGTTACAAGGCTAAAAACGTTGATTATGACATTATAATAGCTATTTTTTGGATATTACCATTCTGACAGTAAAAATGGAATTCATAGGTTTTCGCATATTAACTTTAAAATCGTAAAAGAATGGTTGTGAAACTGATAGTCTGCATGGAAACTAACATAAGTTGGGGAATTTCTGAAGTCCATGCGAATGAAATCGCGGGCGGGTCAGTAATAGTCTAGTAGTTACTATATTAACCTCTCTACCTACCAAACTTCTGACTGTAACAATTTGCAAATCAAAAAGTTCTATATGTAGTTATTCAATTTACCGTATTCTAAGTGGCAATTGAATGCATTAATGTGAATGTACGCTAAGTTACACTACCCCATATTAATATTCACGGCAACAGTTTACCCGGCTCGGATCGCCCATCCACGCAGCCACGGAATTATTTATCCTAAGGTTATGATAACTTTTTTATAGTCTCCATCCCTAGGTGCAAAATATTTGATGGCCTTATAGTGGAGTTTTTACGAGTTTTGCCGGCATAATTATGCGGTCTATTGTTTTCTATGGAGGATGGTTTTTATACTTTTTGGGGTTCGGTGAGGAAATCTGAAACAATCATTTTTAATCTTATAAAAGTCCATTTTTTGTATGCGCTATCTATAAATAGTTTCAAATTTTAGTTAACTATCGCCTACAAGAGAACAATACCTCGCAACAGTCGCAACTCGTACGCTAGAAACTCCGATGTAATGCCCCGTATTAGGATGCAGTGCAGTGTATGGACTTGACAATGACAATAGCTATTCACGTTCTACTTAGATTCTGTCGGACCTAAGTACCTAGTAGTAGTAAAACAAACCTATGTAATATGAAATAAGGATAAGAGGGCGACACTCCTTTCTTATATTAGTTTAATGTAAATTAATTTTGTAAATCTGTCTTAATCTAAGCTGTAACGAACCCCCATGTCTAGAGCGACTCACGCTTTTCTGAATTTATTTTATGTGTCCCACTTCAGGGCTACTTTCAGTTTGCGAGGTGCTCTTGTAAATTTAAGTGGGCGTTTTTTATTGCTGTATAGGCGAGTTGACCGTTACGCTTTTTAACAAGGGGATGGTAAAGTTTATAGCCAGTTAAACTGCCTCTGCTTAATCTGTCGTCTTGGCACACTGGTTTTGTTTTCATAACACTGGCCTTGTTTATCTCTAAAATCATAATCGATTCCGTCTTTAAGTTACTTTTGTCATTTTCTTACTCGACCTTATGTAGGTTTAGGACTGTGCCCGTTGAACTATGTAGCTTCTAGCCATTGTTTGAGTAGAAAAACATTACTTACCTCACCTTACTTGTTAAGACAATTTAGTGAAGATGTTAGCATAGCTATCTATCCAGGGGATGGTCAGCAACATCTTTAGCGATAGTAATTGTGTTATTAAATCCTAGAGTCCACGATTGTTTTAGGTTTAAAACCCAAGGGGTTCATGTTTGATATTTTTTCCATTATTTTTGCATTGTGTGTTCATAAATAAAAAAAAACACAAATTATTTACCTTTTACTCTTACTACCTGATTTTCTCTCCTTTACATGTCCGTATTTTCTTTGTGATTATGAACAAGCACGGTGATTATGAAACCCTTCAGGTGCGGAGGATGTAAACGCTTACGATCGTTTGATGTTCCCGTTCTGTAGTGGTATCAGTAGCGACCACTTTTATCGCCGTACCCCGAATAAAGTAGGCACTCTCGAGGTCAGATCCAGGGGCACTCCACTCGGCCATCAAACGGCCCAACCTCGTCCCGGACTCTGGACCCTCCCATCAACTAATACGGGAGGTGGTACAAAGTACAAGAGATTAAGACAGAATATCATGATTCAGATAGGTTCGTCTTTGTGAACCCATACGGAAACATAATCTAGGTATCTGTGGTGGTCGGCGAGTGTGTAGAACGGTGGGCTCGCCGGCCATGTATGGGAGGAAGAGGGGACGCCAGTCGACCCGCGGTAGGTTATAATGTTCCCGTGGTTCGACAAAAATGGCGAGAGAGGGTTACCGGAGAGGTTTTAGTGGGTATTACGTCCTTCTCAGGGCGTCGAGTCCCACATCATTCTGGTCCCCCCCAGACCAGTCTATTCGTAAACGAATTTCCTCGCCGCATAAAAAAAAAAGGTATTGTGGTGAACCCACTTACGTTAGGACTTCTTCTACAGTATTGACTTATTTATGATTTTAATATTGTTAACAGTTGAATTGGGCTGCTTTGGTTAGATGAGAAGCAAGTACTTAGATTAAATTGCTTTTTGGGTAAAAAAAATTATATCACGTCCAGCGAGTGAATCAATCTTAACAACTGCTGTAGCATGCTGCAGAATTAGAATTAATATTGTTCTGAATTTTATCTCTCATCCATTGCTTTTGTAATTGGCTTAATCTCAAATTTTACGTACAACATTTTATTCCCTGTCTTTCTCATTGTACCTATTTTACTTCTTAGTAAGCAAACTAGCATTTGTCATAAATTCCGGTACGGATCTATTTGCTAGTGTACAGCTATTTAACATTTAAATCAACACTGTTTACTCGGTCTCCCGGTAAACAAGCCTGGCGCGGAGATCATAGGAAATCAATGCTATCACATATAAATCACACAACTGTAACAACTATAGGTAACTCATGTGTTGTTAATCCTACTGTCAAATAAATTATTTTGTATTTGAATCAGAAATCGCCTGATCTTTCTAAGAAACAAAAGAGAAACAGGGGAAACGTTTGCACAGTAGTGAGAACGAATTAAACCTTACACTAGATTGTTATGCCTGCCCGCTATAACGCACGTTGTTCAATTTCACGGTGGAGATGGGTCGAGTTAGATTTTCCAGACTGGACCATAACATCGAAAGCTATCGTTGCAAATCGGGCTCAATAATAAATACCTCTCAGTTTACAGAATAGCGTAGATACCTTCTCTAGAAGTGGCGACAAGTTAGCGTTTTTTATTTTAACCTACGTAAGCACCGTGCTTAGGTAGGTTTCAATGAATCGAAATTGGATAGTACAGGGGATATGCATTCAAAGTTTTCGAGCGATAAAACCGCCAATTGTCGCTTAGTTTTAAAGTTGTTTTGTGTTAATTGCTTCCTATTTCTAAGTGTGCAATAAAGTATTCCCTCTTCTATTCTGCCCAAGGAACTGCCGCGTCCGCCCGCTCCTCGCGCCGCCGCGGCAGGGAATCCCTCTTACTAATGGGCCACGGTTGAGAGCGCCTGTGTTTACTTTTATTGTCAAGATAAATCTGTCTTAACTGTCCCGATAATCGCTACTAACTGCTCCGGGATAAATATGGCCCGGTTTTAATGGTCAATTGTTAGCCAGGGAAAAATTGAATGTAATGTCTTTATTCAACGAATTCATGGTGGTAGAGCACGCAGGGTATCTTCATCTTCGGAGGTTATTTTTGCTGTCAGGATTTGAAATTATCTTTTATTTAGTAGACCTGTTTATTTTGAGTTAGATGGTTGTGTGTGGAATAGGTTTATCTTAAGATAATTCAGATAATAAGTCAGAGCATCTCTCTGACTCTACAACCAAAGCTAGCCTGTAGTTAGCCAATAGTGTAGGTTCTAATTATGCACAGTTCTTCCACTCAGGGACTTTTTTAAACACCATTCATGTACTTCAATTACGAATTCGTAATCGGGTTTACGGAACGAATAATGAGCGAGATGCGTTAGTGAATACTAAAACAAGTAATGTATAATCTACGCTATCAGGTCAGAATTACACAATGTGCTAGAGTGACAATAAATCATTGTACGAATTGTACAATTACCTTATTAAGTTATTACACATACGAACGTTACTGATCAATGACTAGGTAACTGTAACATAAATACAATCATGCTCATTACGGATGTAAGCGGGTTAACTACGAACCTTATTTGTGTTGGAAGAACACCAACGTTTCATCCCTTAACGAGGGACTTCTTCAGGGTGAGTGTGGTTCTAGGCGCGCGCGTTTTTATAGTAAAATTACAATCATGCTATTGTTTTTTTTTATGTTATAGTGGTTACCCGCACTTTGGGGGTTTTTTTATTTTTATTTTAGATATAAGATTCATGTTTATTTTTATTGTACAATAAAGTGTTCAATCATTCTTTTTTTTTGGTATCTCTAAGAAATGAAATAAGTTTCCAAAATTTTCGGTTTCGGCGGGACTCGAACCCGCGCCCCACCCTCAGTACGGGTGTGCTCTAACCAACTAAGCCACGAAACCCTTTGTCGGTTCAACCGAAAATCTTTGGGACCTCTTACGGACTATAGCGCCGGGGTGGCTCCAATCATGCTATTGCTTGGAGATTATGTTATATGACGCCTATAGCTACATTACGATCTCTCGTCGGAGGTTGAGCACATCGATATAATAATAACACAATTAATGAAATTTGCATACGCACCACAAAGGGATGCCTAGTAAATTATAGGCAATGCCCAAACCGACCTATTGAAAATTAGCGGTATCTCGCAGTAAGGAGCGGGCTCGGTCGTGCGGCTCAGGTTAATGTGTAGAGTCGTTTCATTTTACGGTGAAGCAAGCTTTTTGAAAAACGAATGTCTGCCCATGGTTTTAAAAGTAAAAAAAGCGTTTTTCTATGGAAACTTTTGAAAGTCATTTCTTCCATAGGAACTGATTTATGGGTGAAGAAAAAGCCTACCTATGTGCGTATGATGATGATGTTTGATTCCATAGTCTTGCATAGTTGTAGATCTGTTCTAATCAATACTTAAATAGATATTTTTTATTATACATAGAAAACGACCGGAACACTCTGAACAAATGATTGCAGATCGTACACACATTTGTCCCGAGGCGGGAATCGAACCCGCAACCTCCTGCGTCGCAGGCAGGCCTTCGCCCACCGCGCCACAGAGGTCGTCAAACGAAGTCGTTTGTGGTTGCATTGTTGGTTTCTTCAACCTAATATCGAAACACTTTTTTTTGTGTCTATACTAATCATAAAATGTATCAATGCGATCAGTTGCCCGATTCAAAATATTCATTAGGTCAACTGGTCCCGCGGGATGAGTTCGAGCGGCCTCGGTTGACTAAAGACTCACTTCTCGTAGCACGAGACGGCTCCTTAAGCAACTCTGCTCTACTCTGTGCGTATATTGAATTGAAGTAGCTAGAACTCTGGGAAACCGCTGACTTTCAACAAATTTGTGTATTAGTTTAACAATTTGCTTGAGTAGTAACTTTGGGGTTATAATAATGGGACGATATTAGGGATACGTAAAATTAAGAAAAGGTTAAAAAATTAAGAAAAGGTATGTGTATTGAGCAAAACTCACTCTCTAAAATGTAGTGAGCAAATTCAAATTGTACCTACCCAATATATTGCTAACCTAGTGAAATAGAAGTTAAAAGGCAAAAAATATAATTTTTACCTGTACCCAGTGATTCCAAATTCATAGATAATCAGATTTAGATTTCATCGACGACCGATGTGGCGCGGTGGGCGAAGGTCTGCCTGCGACGCAGGAGGTAGCGGGTTCGATTCCCGCCTCGGGACAAATGTGTGTACGATCTGCAGACATTTGTTCAGGGTGTTCTGGTCGTTTTCTATGTATAATAAAAAATATCTATCTATGTAATGTATTGTATTATGTATATCAGTTATCTAGTACCCATAACACAAGCTCTTCTTAGCTTGGGGCTAGATAATGCTGTGTGAATTGTCCAGCATTATTATTATTATTATTTAACCATGTCAGAAATTGCAAGCTGATAGACAAATAGGAACAATATTTGGGATACATTTGAAAATTCTTACAAACCAAAAACAAGTTTCAATCAAATACAAAAACAGTCGGTTTTGTTCTTTAGTTAAGCCACTTTCAGCAGGCCGTTCTCAAACCGTTCCTAAATCGTTTGTCCAACAACTCAGTACGTCAAGAAGCCAACTCCTCAATAGAGTTCACGACTCAAAGGAGAGGAGTTGCGAACTACGGCTGTAAGGTACTTATTTGCAACTCATTGATGTTGCCCAATGCTTAAGTGGAATACTTGAGCAGTCACCATTGGTTGCTTATTGCTTAGATGAACCGCAAGTTTGGGAGACGAGACGATTATAGGGTCTCTACAAAATAGGGATTTGATTAGCGATTTATTGTTACTTTGAGAATTAGATATAGATATATCGAATTTTGACCGGCGTAGTCAGCGAGGTTAGATTTTTAGCCTGAATATCTTTTGAATCTTTTTGAATACTCGACCCTGCCCAGATACTGATTAAATTCATAATTAAATTAAATTAAATTAAAAAGGTTTTATTTCAGACAACACTTAGTCCATAGGTTTACGACAAAAATATGAGCAATGAAAACACAATTTAAATACACACACAATTAGAGAATAGATAATAGAAAGAAAACATAATACAGAAATGTGACAAGACCAACTGTGTTGAGGATAATCAATGCAGGAAACTATGAATAATACCATTTTTAATGAATTATGAATTTTCACCATAATTTAACATTATCGATTTAATAAGAGCAAATTATAAAATTAATTTCAATGACCCACTTATTGAGCACCAAAGGTTTTCACCATTATAAAAGTCACAGATATTGACTTTTATATTATATTATGGTGAAATTACATAATTAATAATGTCATTATTTACTTTCTTCTTGAGACCTACTACTGTTGTTGTTCACACTCAGTGCAGTGCTGTCGTCTGGTAGTTTTATCCTGGATGTAATCTTTCCAGGTAGGTAGGTATTCGTTTTTTATATTTTATTTTTTATGTGTGGGTATGTGTTTTTTATATTTTATTTTTTATTTTCTATGTACATAACTCATATGTGGATAGCGCTGTGGGCTACATTGTAAATACAGCTCATCTTTACATTGTAAAGTAACTAACACAAATGTATAATAAGCACAATGTAGTCGTTTGTTATTCCTCAATAAATAAATAAATATTCTTTTATTAAGGTTCAGGTATCATTGCAGGAGAGACTTGGTCTACAACTTCACGAGCAAGGAATGGAAGCAGTTAGAAGAGGACTTTGCTAAAACCGGAAAAACAGAAACAGCGTAGAGGTTGCTGATGTCTAATTCTAAGCTTATTGTAGACTTAGTTTAGGTATCTGAATAAAGGCTATTTATTATTATAATTACTAAACATTGCATAGAACTTGTTTAACGACATTGACTGACGAAGATTTGGTAGCAGTTACGTTTTTTGACAAACTAATATGAAAGTTCTCCTTTGCCAGGTCTTGCCAATATCTCGGTAGACAGCGCAGCTTCAATTTCCTCCACTCAGTAAACTGCCATAACCATAAAATAAGCTTATTCCAATAATGTACAGTCAACAAAAGAAACCAGTGAACAATCCTATTACACCCACGCTGCTCCGGGCGTCAATATCAAAATTCAAAGGCTTTTAAAGTCAACGCGAGTGTAAAATTAGTTGCCTATTGAATCGTTCTAAATAGCACCGGAGCTAGGTGGAAGAAAATATACATACCAACTATACACCCCGGTGTATAGTTGGTTGATACGTAGTGAGTGTGTTACCTTACTTTAATTAAACAACTTATTTAAAGAAGTTATACATATAAAGAAAGAAATATTTTGACAGTAATATCGCAATACCTCTATGAGAATCTAATGTATACGCACAAAAACAGGAATGTATTTTTGAAAACAAGTTGAGTTCACAATATAAATACAAGAAACAATAACAAATTACACATCCCATCATATAGATTACGAAAGGTAGGGAAATCATTTAGGGGCAATTGCGTACGATTCTTTAAGAAGCAACTGAGCCCTTTTCGTAAATATATACAGTAGGTGCATAAAACGAAATTTTGTCAAGCCTTTTACTAATGTTAATATGGTATTAAGTTCGAATTCTGTTCATTTAGTGCGGTAGAAAATCTCCAAGTTGGATATTATCAAAAACTTATACTTAAACCACAAAAAATATTATAAAGCAACATGCCACTAGCTCCTGCCCTACAAAGCATGACGGAGCAATATTTCCGCTGGCAGCCTCGTCAGCCAACAGCGTTATTCAAATTTCGATTAAATAACTTCGGATTAGCGGGTGATCTTTCATCGGAAAATTATACGGCTGACTGTACTTCATGAAGTGAGTTTGTTTTGTTTTTACATGTTGCAGAGAACTAAAGTGATATAAGGTTGTCTTGATGTGGTTTAACCAAAGAGGCTTGACCCATGTAATCAGAAAGTGACGTCAACACTTTAAAAAGCTTAGACACATCGTCTTAAAGCTTGCGGAGTGCAAATGCATTTTTTCAGGATAAAAACTACATTGTTATTTCCGATCTAACAATAATAATAATGCTGGACAACTCACACAGCATAATCTAGCCCCAAGCTAAGCAGAGCTTGTGTTATGAGTTCTAGATAACTGATAAACATAATGCAATACAATACATAGATAGATATTTTCTATAATGCATAGAAATCGACCAGAACACCCGGAACAAATATCTGCAGATCGTTCAAACATTTGTCCCGAGGAGGGAATCCAACCTGCAACCTCCTGCGTCGCAGGCGGAATCTCGCCCGCAGAGGTTGTCCAATAACCCATGCAAAATTTCAAATAGAAGGTAGGTATTGAGAAGTAAGAAAGTTACGAACATCTGTCCGTCTAAACTTTCCAAATAACATTGGTATTGATATGAGATTGTCTTAATCAGGAAAAAAATATAATATGAATATTCTAAGGTTATTTTCGCGAGAACTCATAATAAAACACTGTTTTAACCGGATTGATCGCGTATATTTTATATTTTGTACATCGAGTCAAGTCCCACACCCAGCAATCCATAGCTACAACCCATCAAGACACTGTTAGTGATTACTGCGTACATACGGAACGTTATAATCAAAGTTGTATAATTGACGGTAGATATGCAAAATTCAAATTACTTGTAAAGACAAATGTCACCTCAGTCTGCCTGTGACCATGGAAGCTGAAAAGCCTCCGAAACGTCAGGTTATAAACAAAATATAAAATATACGCGATCAATCCGGTTAAAACAGTGTTTTATTATAATATGAATAATATTTTTCCTAATAACGAGCTTTCTTAAGTATGAATCTATTCCAGTGAACCAAACGCGGAATAAAACGCCGTCTGAAAAAAGCGGATATAGAATCGGCATCCTTATCTAAATAACCTGTAGGTACTTCCTAGTAACGCTATACTTCACACTGGGGGAAGCCCACTATCTTCAACACAGCACACAAAAACCAACCTTACCGCCCCGCTTTTAGACATAAAGTCACAGTTTAATAGGTACGGCTAGCAAATAAATTCGGTGGTGGTCGCTGACCGCTTCCCGTCCGCTGCTTTTTTGCTATCGGTCCCGTTTTATTTTTGTTAGCTGTTCGTTGTATGGCTTTGAATCGGCGACGTGCATTTAATTCAATTTTAAAGCATAAACTTATATTGTCTATGTCGAATCCTCGGAGCCTTTTTTTGCTCTGACTGCCTTTCTGCTACATGAAATGATGAAGTTGAAAAGAAACAAACAACAGACATAAGCCGGCTCGGACCTTTTCCAACCATTTTCCAGTTTAAAGCCTCCGGGCATACGGGAAGCCAGTCTCACAGACTAGATGGGTTACTCGGTACTGCATCACAAGGAACAATTCGTTTAGATACTTTGATTATTAATTTATATTGATCGATACCTTAGTTGAATTGTAAAGCACAGAAACAGCAGAGGCGTTAAAAATATACAGAAGGGAGCGGCGGCTGCCTTCTGTGTAATTTTAACACCCTTGCTGCGGTCACTAATCCGCTAATCAAGAGTGGTAATTATGGCTAATGTTAAATTGTAAGCGTGCAGTTCTGTTCCTGAAAACAAAATGGACCCTGATAACGAAATTCCTATTCTTATCACGGAAAAGCGCGTGTCAAGTTCAGGAAAGAGGTGGTATAATAATATATACATATGGTATAATAATATATACATATTTTATTCAAATTGACAAAACAAATGGGATACAACAATCACACTTCTTAGCTACCTATGCCGTTGCGATAGCGTTCCAGCACTTTGACTGCCCCTCCGGGTTGCATCGCTGAAGCTTGGCAGTGAACCTGTTAACCCTCTGCAACTGACGACATGCCCTAAATTTTACAATTCCACTGATGTAGTAGTTCACCAGACACCATTTTGACAGCTCATAAATTTATAATTACCTACTGAATACCTAATCTAATGATTATTTTTAATAGTCAAGGACGTAATATTAATATTTATATTAAAATAATAAACGAAGTACCACTTACTAATGCTTTTAAGTAAGATTAATTTACACTTTAACAACTAATCCACACAAAAAGTAAAAAAAAACAAATATAACACTTTTTGATGGAACGTAAAAATTTACGTGTTAATCGCCATCTAAGAGTATGTAAAAAATTTATAAAAATAAAAATGTTTTTGTTGTACATACGAATGTACAACAACATTCATTAAAAGGGATCGAGGCGAAATGTTGCATTTGCATATTCGAGTATTTGAGCGTGTTCGAGCTTTCTTGATGAAGCTGTGTGAGAAAAGGTAATTCGATCCGCCGCCTCTTTCTATCTTTCCATGCCTTCACAAGGCTACAAACATGAAAAACCCATTCAAATGGTTGACGTCAAAAGTTGCTGAGCAATGCAGGTCAAAATACTGTCTGCGTATTACACGTGCCAACATATTTGCTTAGCATGTTTTACCGTGGAAATGCTTGCCTACGCATTGATGATAATCTATTTTTAGTCTACCTATTTCTAGAGGACGTAGACTTATCAAATATTTACCTATCTAAACAATTTATGGATATTTTCAACCCTAGTTTCATAATTCCTGAGGGCAGTCTGAGATTAAATTATCTGAGCGTCTGGTCGAAGCGACGACGCGTGACCCGAGCGCTGCTGGTGAGTATCTGGCACTGCGCGGCGCATCAGCGGGGCAATGCAGACAGCGTCTTGAGGACGCTTCCGACTGGTATTAGTATTAGTAGTCTGAGATTTAAAAAAGTAATAGTACTTTTACGTATCACGAGGAGCGTAAGGTGTAAAAGATGCCTCTGCCCAGCAATGGAGCAGTGAAGAATAATAAGTAGGTACCAACCAACCTATTAGAATTAAACTTAAACTGTGTGATCAGTGATCACGTATATTTGCAAGACTGGAGTTGCTAAGCTCTTTTTGAGTTCCGAGTAAAAATTACCTCCTGCACAAAATAATATTTAATGCAAAGAGAATGGCAAAGCACTAGCTAATGGACACGGCTTTGGTTGCCGCTTTGCAGCCAGTCTGTTCATCCGGAAAATTAAATGGAACGAGTAAATAAGAAGTTTCTGCTACAATCCGGAAAAATACACAGAGAATATTTAATTACATGTACTTTTACAGCACAAGAGAATCAACAACGGAGTGAAAAATAACCACGACAATAATCCGCACAAAGGACTTCAATCACTAAGAAGTTTTTGTTAGGATTTCTACAAGCCTTTGACGATTTCTGGGCGTCTTATTTGGAAGCTCTATATTGGACGTCAAACCGATTACCTTATAAACAATATAAAAAGGGATACATAGTTGGCTTAGAGATGACGGAAGGTGGACGAATGCTACCAAAAGCAAAGCGACCAAGC
Organism: Eupithecia exiguata; assembly: GCA_947086465.1. NCBI lineage: Eukaryota > Metazoa > Arthropoda > Insecta > Lepidoptera > Geometridae > Eupithecia > Eupithecia exiguata. Next base: position 1,982,086 of record OX352241.1, on the reverse strand, counting down.
GAGTGGTGGTCAAGGAACGGAAAACGAAAGGTGGATGGTTCGATGCCATCCGACTATAGTTGACCACCAGTGGACACTACGGAACGTACCATGAGGATTAGGCGTTTACATAACAGTGGGTATTATTTTCAACAGTACAAACGGTCTGTCCGTTTGTACCGTTGAAAATATGGGAAGATTTAGAAACGTTTATTTGTAACTCAAACACATGCATTAAGAAAGAAAAAGAAAAGAGTTTCTAAGAAATTGAATAATATCCCAAATAATTAATTAAAATTACCTCGAGTACGGGGGCTTACTCACTATAATAACAAAAACCTTAGAAAACAGTTTGCTTGAATCAGAAAGCGGTCCCTGTCTGTCTCGGCATGACCGGTTATATTAACGTACAACCGACGCTTTTCTTCCATGATGATGATCTTAATAGTAAGTTGGTATTTCGATGGTCAGATAGGCTGATAGTCATTTTATTGATAAAATAATATTTACAAGCCAAAATCATACAATATTATAAATGAGAAAGTGTGTTTGTTTGTTTGTTTGTCCTTCCTTCACGTGCTAACTAAGCAACCAATCGACTTGATTTTTGGCATAGAGTTAATTGCAAGCATGGATAACATAGGCTACTTTTTTCCGACTTCAAAAAAGGAGAAGGTTTTCATTTCACGAAATAGTACTCAACGGGAAAAAACCTTTATATCCCCCTAGAAATGTGAAATTCGAATTTAACGCGTATGAAACCGCGGGGAACAGCTAGTAAATAATAAGTTTGTACCTCAATGACCAGATAGTCAGATAGTAATTTTATTTGTAAAATAATATTTACAAGCCACCCTGATGTTATAATAAATCTACAATGTCAATATATTTATGAAAACTTGTTGTACACTCATAGAAATTAATATCAATCGGATCCCTAAAAATAGCGACATACATAATATAAATACTAGAAATAAGAATAAACTCGCTGTGCCCATAACTAGACTACACAAGATTAACGTATCTTTCAAAGCGCAGTGTATACGCTTCTACAACAAAACTTCAAGTGAGTTGCAAAAACTATCAATGAATAAATTCAAACAAATTGTCAAACATGTCCTTTGTAAAAAGGCTTACTACAAAATATCAGATTATCTAGACGATAAAAAATCTTGGGACGACTTTGGCTCCAACTCGAAAACTAACATTCTAACAAGGTAAAGGTTTCTTGTTCGCTTCTTTACTTTACCTTAAAAAGATTGAAGTGAACAAAAAATCAAAGTGGTCACTTTATTTCCTAGTTTTACATATGTGATTTGTATTTTGTGACGTGTCCAAGAGTCCTGTAAGGTGTAAAGGAAATAAAGCACTTTAATATTTAATATTTGATACAAATATGCCTCTTCGCGGCTAAGAAAGCTCATCGTCATAGATTTATAAACAATGTCGCAAAGTAAAATTGTAATATCTCTTGAATACCGTAAAACTTTTAAAGCAAATCCACGTCAGCTGTATATTTGTAAGTAAATGTTATTTATTTGCCTTTAAATTCTGTTAATTCAGTTATATTTAGTTCCTTTAGTTGATAATTCGCGATGTTTCTGCGCCTTCAGTTGTAACAGGCTAATGAAAATGTATGGGAGCGATGAGAGCTTTATATTCGCATTGTCTTGTCGTTTGACGGCCTCCGTGGCACAGTGGGAGCAGCTGGGATGCGAAGATTGCGGGTTTGATTCCCACTGCAGGACAATTCTTGCAGGTATCGTATTATAATCTTCTGGTTTCTACTATTGCCATCGTAGGCTAGATAGACCCTAGTTTTGGGCGTGAATTTGCTGCTTTTTGAGAGATTTATGAGCATTTTAGTACTCGCTTGACTTCATAGAAGACATATTATATTAGAATGGAATTATATACCTATTTTACGAATTGTTACGAATTTCTATTTTTTAGTTTCTTTGTACATCTTCATAAATTATAACTTATTTATATATATATAAAAATAGGAATATACAAAGATCTAGCAAAACTCCTAATAGAGTCCACAGGTGATCGGAATGCTGGCTTTTATTTCGGTCAACGAATTAGCATTGCCATTCAACGTGGCAATGCTGCCAGCATTCTGGGCACTTTGCCTTCTGGTGACGGCTTAGATTTTTAGAAAATAGATTTAAGTGTAAATATTAGTTGTAATTATTATTGTATTTTCTATATCAATGGATTGTAATTATAACTTACTAGCAGCGCCTCGCGGTTTCACCCGCGTTGTTCCCGTTCCCGTAGGAATTTCGGGATAAAAAGTAGCCTATGTCCTATTCTAGACTATAATCTATCTCTGTGCCAAATTTCATCCAGATCCGTTTTGTCGTTCTGGCGTGATAAAGGAACAAACATCCATCCATCTATCTATCCATCCATCCATCCATCCATCCATCTAAACTTTCACGTTTATAATATTAGTGAGATTAGTGAGATTAGTGAGATAACTATCATTATTATTTTTCTTTTCAAAGAGGAAGGAGGTCGTAGGTCGAATGGGCATTGTAAAAAGCCGAAACAATATGAACAAATAAAAATTAAAAAAAAAAATCTATGACAGATTTATACATAGAAGTGGACCCCCCATAACTTAGTAAAATTAATATCCGTATTTAGGTCCAATCACGCGCAGCAATAATGGAGGGCCAGTTTCACAATAATTCTTCGGCAACAATTTTCTCGCGTAATCGTTATAATTGCGCAGTGGCAAAAAGAGGGTGACCCGTGCAGTTTGCGAGTAGACAAGAGGCCCTGGTGATGTTAGCGTTGTGATATCGTGCGTGTTTTGGATACTAAGACCAATATTCGTTTTCACTACGGGGTTTTAGATTCTAAGATTGTCTTGTCAACAATTCAGCTGTCTACGCGAAATGGAAGCCAATTTCCGCAAACTGGAGGCTATTAACGAAGGGTCAGCTCAAAAACAAAGTGTCTGGTGTACCTCTACCTATCCTCTGTTAGAGATTTTTTCTATTTTCTCTATTCTGTGCCCCTGAGCCCCAGGAATTTTGTATCTTAGGTTCCCTTAGTTGGACAAAGACAAAGCTTGGGTCCAGTGGTCTTAGGACCGAACAGCGGGGATGGACCAGGGGAGAGCCTGGTGTGTTCAAATGCAGAGGCATTTGAACACACCAGGCTAATTGTAATGTTCCATTAAAAGTAAGCGAATGAAGAAGGTCTCTTGTCTAGAGCGCGGGTCCTACATAAAGTATGGTGACAGGCTAACGGGCATCGCGTGCCCTACACGGAGTGGCGTGAGGAGCCCTGCGCAAATGACGCCCGTACATTGACGCTTTTAACTTAACCTCTCTTAATACTAGTCATACATTATTATGTTACATAGCCTTAGGTTGCCTAAGCCTTCCTCATGAATTACTGGTGAACCATTGGTGTAAAACCGTATGAAAAATTGTTCCGTAATTTTTAAGCTAATCGCGGTCATAGTTTGACGAACTCTTAGCGGATGTAAGCGGGTTAACTACGAACCTTATTTGTGTTGGAAGAACACCAACAATTTCATGCCTTAAGGGACAAACACAAATAAGGTTCGTAGTTAACCCGCTTAACTTCGTAATGTGATAGCGGTCAAAAAGGCATAGGTAGAGACGCGGTTTGTTTCGTAAAATGTAGCGACAAATAGCCTTAGCAGTTGCGGCGTCAGAATCGACCTCTCCAACTCAGCCCGTGGATGCCGTAAGAGTTTACTAAAGAAACCTACAAGAGGAAGGGCAGCTTCCTCTGTGTATATTTAGCACCCCTTCTGCGATCACCAGTCCGTCTGCCAAGCGTGCTGATTATGGCGAAGTCCTCCTTGTTTGGGGGCACTTTCAGCAATGGACATATCATGTGTTCCGAGGAGAAGTCCTTGTAGGTAGAGCTTTCAGCTGGAATGTAAGTATTTAATTTCGACATTAAAGTTTCATGAATCCCATAATTTTCCGGTAAACAGCGATTGTAAGTTTTATCCCGAAATCCCCTTTGCTAATCCACGCTCATAATATCGACAAGAGTTTTTAAAAGCTTTTATCAACCAGCATTATACACGCTACAGGGCGCTAAAGCCATCGTGAAAGTGCGGCCACGGGCCAGACCATCTAATGATCAGTGGCGCCACCTACCGAGTAACGGGCTCCGTCTAATTTATGTTTACGTCGAGATTCGAGACGGAAGCTGTTTTGTTGATTGATCAATCATAGGCACATTTATACGGGAACCTTTATAGAAATCTAACTATAGAGGTATCATTATATTATACCATATATATTCAACGAATCTACAGGCTATAAATAATGAATAGACCCAATTTTGTCTATATACTAATAATATTAAAAAAGGGAAGATATGTTCGTTTGTTTGAATTGAATACGCTTCGAAACTACTGGACCGATTTGAAAAATTCTAACCCTACAATATCCCTGATGGACATAGGCGATAGAATCTACCCGTGCGAAGCCGAGGCGGACCGCATATAGTATATACCTTATAAATTAGGAAGGTAGTACCTACTTTAAGTAGAGTAAGATACCCAAAGTATTCCTAAGAATTGAGGCAAATAAAGTCAAACTTCCTTACAGTCTTATGGAATACGCGGAATCTACAATTTATCGCATTTATGTCTGTATAACTAAATACTGGGAACTGTCGAATGTTCGAGTATATTTCGTTTCAACAAATTGAAATGCCAATCGAACTCAATATTTCAATAACAATACACAAGTAGGTTTATACAGAAGAACTTTATCAATAATTCAAAGTCGAGATAAGCCACGATTCAGAAAATCGCGAACACTCGAAAATTCGCTACGTGCCGCGACTTAATGTATCGAATGATAAACTTTACGTTACGGACCTTAAAAAAATACACCTATGTCCATTGAAAATGGAGATTGGAAAGCGAAATAAAACCACTTCACGGCTGTTATCGTTTCATGGACGCTTCAAGTCGAAATAAAAGTAAAATTTATATATAATGGCATAAGTCATAGTATTCTCTATTGATACTTGTAGAAATAACTATAATATACAATACAATAATAATTACAACTAATATTTACATTTAACTCTATTTTCTAAAAATCTAAGCCGTCACCAGAAGGCAAAGTGCCCAGAATGCTGGCAGCATTGCCACGTTGAATGGCAATGCTAATTCGTTGACCGAAATAAAAGCCAGCATTCCGGTCACCTGTGGACTAAATAGTAGTAGTAAATAGTCATAGTTAACATTTAGGTGCACATTCTTAACACAAGGTTTAAGGTTTAGTCAAAATAATTAACAGCCAGAAAAAAGGTAATATTAATTTTTAGATAGGTATTGATAGGGTTTTCTGGCCCGTATTATAAACACTTGCTCAGTCGTACATCTATGCTTGAGTGACGTTTATGGCATAGAAAAACGTTACTCAATCATCGATGTATGGCTGAGCAAACTTTCGTAATACGGGCCTTAGTTATTGTCTGTTAATTTGGGTTACAACTCATCCGAGAAAAACTCATCCGCGAATGAGTTGTCCACTTCACTTTTTGTTATGGGTACAACTCATCCGAATCAAAATTTCGGCGCTCTCAGTGTCAGGGTCAAGTATTGTGATGTCCTGACGATGTCTCGTGGAGAGACGAAATTCATTTTCTAGTAGGAATTATTTACGGAACTAAACATTTTCTTCCTAAAGCTTTATTAAGAAAGAAAATTACAATCAAATAATAGAATTAAATAAAAAGTAGTAGGTAGTTACAATTGAAAAAATTAAGCTAACTGGAGACTACTGTTAATGCTTGGCCAGATGTCGCCCAGTTCCGCACCGACAATAGTATTATGGGAGTACAATCTTAAGCTTAGTTTTATATAAATATTGACCTGTATCTAAATCACATTATATTAAGACCTAGATGGGCAAATAATATTGTATTACATTTTAAGGATTATACAAACTTACTTATATCATACATACGACATAGGCAACTTGAAAAGCGCGTGCGAACCCGCGGGCAACAGCTAGTGAAGATATAATTAAATGACACCTGTAACGCGATGATTCGCCGCCGCGTTCAGTCAGCGGGATCAAAGAGCTACATCCTAATTCAACGACACAGCTCAAACGAGTCAGTAGGGAATAATCATCGCTTGTCAGATTCGTCATTATCAGCCATTGAGATATAAGTATATAGACGAGGCGTGTATTTTAGGTAGCGGAGATTGGTTTTATTCTCTTATGGGTTGCCTTGGCAAGGGTCGTAGAGATGTCTATCCACCCTCTGGTTTTGTTTGTCCAAATCACAGATCACTATATATGTGTGTCCAAATGAACGAGATTGGATGACATTGACACTCTTTGGAAAACTGACACTGACAACTGAGGGTTGTCTTTCCGGGTTTGGTAAAAAAAACTATGAGAGATGTCAGACCCAAAATGGCGGCGGTCGGCATTGAATTCGTAGCTCATGCAGCCCATGGAAAGAATTCACGATTTTAGCAGTTGTTAGATGAAGTTTTTGGTGCTGTAGGCCTTCGCTGATTGTGCTAGCCTTTAAGTACCTACTATAAAAACAGTAGTTTAATGTTATCAGTGTATGTTAGCCAAGTAGTAATGAGCGCCATAGCGTCCTTCTGCTTGTCAGATTAGTTCCGGTCAAACCGTTGTTTTATGAACACACACACACAATTTCGGCCCACAGTTTCACATGCGTTGTGTCTATGGAAACGTTTAAATGTTTATTTATTCATAAAAAGTACAACTATTATTACAGGGGCACCCAATTCAATAGTGTACATACTTAATTAGACTTAACATTTTAAATTCACAAAACATAAAATTTTACCACGCCCATTAACTTATTTATTACAAATTGTCAATTAATTATTAAAATAAATCATTCATAATATTATAATACACCATAACACATAAATTGACAATTTACATAACAATACAAAAAGTTATTTTCTATACCATCGGAACTGTTTTATGCGATAGAAAGTAGCATATGATTGATTCCAGACTTATAGCTACATCTATGCAGAACGTCAGCCCGATCCGTTCAGTAGTTTTGGCGTGAAGAAGTAACAATCCATCATCAAATACTTTCGTATTTGTAATAGTAGTGTGATTAGCAGCAACTGTGATCCAAGTAAAACTGAAGGAACGAATAAAAAGCGCTACCCTAGGCCACGACATGCCCGCCCGCACGTCTTGCGTCTGCGTCCGCGGCGAGAACAAAACAAAGAAGTTGTTTGAGTGTGTCCATTAGTCCCGCGGTGCGACTTGCGAAAAAGTGACATAACGAACCCAGTCGCAAGACGCAGGACGCGCCGCAAGATGCATTGCCCGATGTCGTGTTAGTTAGTCTTGTATTTCTGAGTTACGTTACTCATGTCAGCAGCCTGTGGCTCCCGTTTATCATGCACGGCACGCGCCGTCAGAGGTCGGCATGACAGGTACAGACTCCAAAATTCAATTGATTCTATCAACTGAACGAGGTCTAAGACTGCGATTTTTTAGCTGATTCCCTTTTTTATTATTTGTCATGGAAAGGGTAATTTTGCTCAGCGACAGGAGGAATATTAAGAAGGGAAATGGGAAATAAGTGGCCCTTTTTGTACACGTGCTCTGGGGCAATCGTAAAAGACGTTTTTTCTCTATATATAAGCCTATAGAGATGTTATACTGATTGAACTACGTGATGTGGGATATCAAAATACTCTGCTCCGAATTTTAAATATTACTTTTTGAGACCGTACAAATCAGTCTGTAATTAAGAAAAAAGCTTTCAGTTCGTTTGAAACAGGCAAAAACAGTTCAGGAATTAAGTGATGACCATTCATTCTCCGTATCTCCGACTTGTTCCTGTAAAAACCGTGAAAAATCTTGCTTTATTTGACGATATTTTACAAGACAACCCGGATCCTAGACTTCATTCCTCTCATTATCCCCCTTACAACCGTCGCTCCATCTCTGTCATCTCCAAGCAAACCTCGGTCTAACTCTTTCTATCCGTTTCAATTCCTTCATTAAGCCCAATAAAGAGTTGTACAATCAATTTTGAACGGCGGTGGTGTGTTGAGACTGGTGGTGATGTAATATAGACTTTATGTGCGGTGGTGTAAGGTGCAGGTTGCATGTCGCGGCGGTCTCGGGGTGTCCATTCATTGCGGCGGCGTGGATTGATGGGCGTGGGTCGCGGAGCTGGCTGGCTTACCGCAAGAACAGTTTTTATAATGTGCTACTTTCAGTTATTCTGATAAATTCTGAGGGAATATTGAAAGACTAGCAGATTCACACACTGTTGTCTGGGATATACATTACCCGCCCGATGGTCGTTTTGTTAAGTTGTGTCGGTTAAGTTTTTACTTTATTTGACTTATACTAACGCAATATCGCACACAATAACTGTATATTCTGTGGTGCCGCTGGAAATCACTAGAGGAGACTCACAGGGGACATTAATATAAGATATAAATAATAATAATAAATAAAGCAGGAAAAATCACACAGCATCATCTGACCCCAAGGTAAGCCGATTTGTAGTGTGACCTTATAGATAACAGGAATGAATGAATGAATAAAAGATTATTTAGCCCGACACAATACATAATGTATTTAAATATGAAAAAATATATAGGAATTAACGATTCTAATTTAGCAAAAACGAAAGAAATAGGTATACAAATTAAATCTAAGGCCTATGTTCAAGCACTATCACTTAGTCATACATCCAAAGATCACTTCACCTTATCTCAACAGCCTGTAATCGTCCACGGCTGGACGCAGGCCTCCCTCTGATAATCGCCTTTTTGGTTTTTATTTCAGGGGGGTAACGCCCATAATCCCCACGCTGGGCATGCGGATTGGGGATCGCTGTTCGGTGGTAGATCTAATCTGCAAGAGGGACTGCTGCCCGTTCCCCAGTATGTCCCTTAGTCGCCTCTTACGACACCCACGGGAATAGTTGGGGTGTGGTGCAAATTCTAAACCACACGGCTGCACTGCGGCATGGTCCAAAGATCGCTGCATATTAGGTATAGAGATTGAAAGCAAGCTAACACCAAACATAAACCACCAAGTGCATAGGCATACCGCTCCATTTAATATTTTTGCCGAAGAGACAGAAACAAACATAGGACATTTATCCAAACTTTAGCATGAAATATAAATTAAGTAACCAGCCTCGGCATCGCGGCTTCGCTTGCTTTGTTTCCATAATAAAAATTCGCTGATAAGTATCAAAATCAAAAATTCTTTATTTCCATAAACACAAAAATGTACACTTAGAAAAGGTCGAATCCTTAAAATAAAGCACTGACACGGAAAGAAAGTGGTACTTTTGATTTCTGTCGCTTCAGTATGTAGACTAAAGTAAAGAAGCTACTAAGAAACCTTTAGCCTGTTAGTTGTTTTTTTTTTAGTTGGAGCAAAACCCGTCCCAAGCTTTTTTATCTTCTAAATAATCGTACGTTATTACAAGTCAACGAAGACCTCAAAATAGATTCTATGTGAATATTTTAAGGTTATTTTATCTTATGGGAAATCATTTAATAAAAATATTTTACTAGTCTCTGGTGTAATTGCATTACCTTATTTTATCTTATAAAAATTGTTCTATCCCGAACCATCTTATGTATGATTTTATCGGTAAGAATCCGTTTTTTCAGAAAGCCGAGATATTTTAGATCGATCGTGTCGCACCCTGTAAACGCCGCAATGGTTAGTGCGGATCACAAGGTGGAACTAAAGTTGATGTATAGAAGGTGCTCCAAAGAAATTTAGGTGAAATAGAAGTCTTTTAGAGAAAGGATTTGGCTGCACTTTGAACCGAGAGTCTGACACGGATGCCTCGCTTCTTTCCGGCGAAGTTTTAGTGAAAAATGGTCGTCAAGAACGAATACTAGATACCTGAAATTTAAATTAATTTTGAAAGTGAACTCGATGTTGAACTCTACTTCGTTCTTTACTTCGGATGATAAGATTTCTGTTTCCTCTCAATTTCATTTCATTTATTAATTCCACCGTAGGTACCTGTTGATACACTTGATGTCGTTGTAGTCTAAACAATTTTCTTAGTTTAACATGTACTTTATTAAAATTATGTAGGTATACAAGACAAATTTTGTGTGAAGGAAAGAAACACCATAAGGATTGTATGCAGAAACAGTAATTCCCATGAATATAGATAAATATTTAACACATTAAATATACAAATAATCAGCTGTAAAGGTAAGTAAAGCAATATTTTTGACTTAGACCAAGAAACAATAACATGGTTTCTTCTAAAGGGAAAAGGACAGACAGTGAGTTGTCCTGGGGTCCGCAATTGGCTGAACTCAGCCGAAGGATGTTCGCATCGGCCGGCTCACTGGGGCGACTTCGCAATTTCCTTCCAACTTCCACTAAAGTTACACTCGCCCAGTCCCTTTTGCTCCTATCCTTGACTACACCGACGCCTGCTATCCAGAGCTCACTGAAGATCAACTAAATAAGCTTGAGCGCCTCCAGAATTTCAGCATCAGGTTCATAATTGGCCTTCGCAAATATGACCACGTATCCGAGTATCGCGCTAAACTCCAGTAGTTGCCCATCCGACTTCGCAGGAATACTCACATACTATGTCTCTTGTACAGTATCTTGTTCTATCCTCCCAGCACATCTTATCACAAGGAGGCTTTGAATTCCTGTCCAACTCTCACTCTCTCTCTTTGCGTTCATCTGAAACTCTCGTCTTAAAAGTTCCTGCTCACTCTACTACTTTTTATAAAAATCTTTCGCTGTAAAAGCTATCCGTCTATGGATTGCTCTGCCCCTGGACATTAGACGTGAAAATCACTACCTATATCCAAAAAACTGCTTCATCAGTATTATTTAATGGTGTAACAACATAAACTACTTTATTTTTATGTGTATGTAAGTTAATCTTAACTTACATACACATAAAAATAATCAATCTAAGTATAGTTTAATGCATGTTAGGTTTTTATAGTAAGTAGTGTTTGTATAACATAGCTTGTTTTTTCTATAACCCAAACGCCATTGTCTATATTGTTCTTTTATGTGTAGTCCATCCTGAGGTTGCCTGGACGAGATCGCTCAAAGCGATAAGGCCGCCATTTGTACTTCTTTGATTCGCAGCATTTTCTTTTGTATTGTATTTTGTGTTTATGTGGTACAATATAGAGTTTACTGATTGATTAATTGAAGGAATCAGGGTAAACCTTTCACTTGATGGGCGGTGACTGGTGAGCTTGTCAATGAATCTGGACGTGAACAAGGAAACACAGGACTGGAAGGAATAGAGAAGGATCTTTGCCTTGCGGCGAACAAACTAATACCTGTGCCATGGAATGTTTGTAGTTGGTTTGAATAAAGGCTTACATTTATTAAATATTACAATAGTGCCTTTTGTGAGAGATTTGCCAAACAAATCAAATCAAGACTCTACTTTCAATAGAATTTATATCTGCTTTGTAATCCAGACCTCTCTCTTGAATATTAGAAACTACTAAAGAATGTCAGACAATGAAAATGAACTCGAATTTAATTCATTCTCTGCTTTCATGCTCGCTTTAGAAATTCCAGCAGAATACAAAGCAAAATGCACCAGTTAACCAAATACAACAGCGAACTAACTCCAACAATTTGGCTTTAATACAAAAACTTCACAATAATATATGATAACAACTCAAACGAAGAACTGTTGCCATTAACACTGTCCAGTTTTGAATGTAACTCTGGAACTATTGTGGTGCAACTACCCTCGTTTTTGTATGCTCTATGTTTGGTTCAGTAAGGTGTTGAATCGAGTGTGGAGTGGCTTTTTGTTGGAGAATAAAGTTAGCTGACAAAAAAACATAGAGCATGTATGTTTTATGTATAGATCAGGCATTTACTGGAGTCTACACTTCGTCATCATCATCCTCTGTGGTATCCGAGCTCGGTACAGAATGTAATTTATTAGTAAGCTTGCTTCCTCTGTCACTCTTATATCTCACTCTCTTTCCACAACTGTCCAAAATGAAGATGTGTTGCTCGTGTTAGAACAAATCAGTACTACATCAGTCCTACATCGAGTTAGGTCCCACACCCAGCAATCCATAGCTACAACCCATCAAGACACTGTTAGTGATTACTGCGTACATACGGAACGTTATAATTAAAGTTGTATAATTGACGGTAGATATGCAAAATTCAAATTACTTGTAAAGACAAATGTCGCCTCAGTCGGCCCGTGACCATGGAAGCTGAAAAGCCTCCGAAACGTCAGGTTATAAACAAAATATAAAATATACCTACGTGATTAATCCGGTTAAAACCGTGTTTTATTAAATCAGTACTAATCAAGAACAGTGTTTTTTTTTCAAGACTTAATATTTACAGTTTATGATAGGTCACTGCTAAAAGCGCCTTATGGTTCCTAGCATTAGCCTACACTTATCGGCGTTTAATACCTGCTGGTTAACAAAAGGGTTTCCCGGACTTGGGGGCAATTACAGTTTAACAATTAAAACTAACGGTCAGCGTTATAATGAATGATGGATAGTTCCTGGAACGAAAGTTTTCACAGTGAGCTGTATACTTATTGCTCTGAGCAATAAACAATCGTAATTGTTTATTCATAAAGATTTGATGTCAGGGTAGATAAACAATGTCAGGTCTTATCGATGAGTACCTAGGTATTAGATTCACTGCATCTTACCCCCAGAATATAGGTTTGAATTACCTTTCATATGCTGAATGCCGTGTAAATTTACCAGCAAATAATTTTTTGAATATGAAATAATAAATTTTGTCTTTCCAAGAAACCATATCACCGTTAAAGTAGGCAACAGAATAGTTTAGCGGCTAGGAATGTCTCTAGTTTGCAAAAGTTAGATGTTTGGCAGTGCCAACGTTGCGCGGTGGTCACCGGAGGATTGTTTAGTTGGCTGGCAACCGGACTGTGCCTGGCGGCTACAACCGTTCTGTTCTAACTGTAGGTACATAGGTTTCTTGTTTGTTTTGATTTGTATCTTGAACAATTGGGAAAATACTTAGCAGAGGACATATTAATATGTTCAAGATATTAAATACTAATGTTTTGTTTGATAAAGGAAGCGTTTCGTGTGTTTACGTTAACTGAACGTAACTTCGTTACCTGAGTATCATATCGGGGATGAATTTTTCAGAGTCATCCAACATTACCCAATAGTATTTCCAAATGTAAATGGCATCCTTATATCCAATTAACGATGAAATCGAGACTCATCAGCGCCTCCCCCGTTATTATTAATCAATACTGACAGAAAAACCGGCAATGTACACAAAACAATAAGGAAAAATCGCCTGCAGCGCGTGTCAGCCGTGCGGACGGAGCGGAGGTGCCAATTTCTGCCGAATCACTGAGCAATATTGAAGCTAAGGCGCTGGTTTTCCGACGTGTAGTCGCTTTTCCAAGGGAATGGCGCGCCCCGCTGTTTTTAGAAACAATTTACTAAAAATACGGTTTGCATTGGCTTTCCGAAAAACAGTAGAGCTTTCTTTGGCGCAGAGTTTTTTGTAAAACGCTGGATAAATTGAACTCTGTTCCATTTTAAATACTAAACCAATCAACAATTCGACACAAGAAATACTGTGTCCGACGGGCAGATTAAGAAGAACCTCTTCGTTTTTGCCTTCTGGCACCAAAACACTAAACAGCAAATGTTTTACCTGATGTAGAGTGACAGATAATCATCGCTTTAAAACAAAGCACTTTATTACAACATATACCTACGTTGTAATAACTATTGCAAATAACAAACGAAAGAAAGATCTATTGCGCATAACATACCTACGTTCAAAGGTTTAATTTACTTACCTACAGGTATGCAGTAGGTACAGTACATACATAGGCGCAAAAATGAACGCCACGATGCGCTAAAAATAAAGCCTTTGTTTCGCAGCTATAATGCAAAATGATAAGCTAATGAGTCAGCCATCTGAGCTCACACCATCGATCACGCTGAGCAAACCTGTCCTGCACAGAACTATCTTTTATTTACGACGAAGGGCTCAGCTAAGAGCCGAGTTCCAAGAACTTACTTGAAAATAAGAACATTTTATTGGGTAACAAAATTGATCAGACTTTTATTAAACTGTATCAATTTAGATTTAGGGTTTGGAAATTTCTTACTAGATTCTGCCCTAGGTTTTATTAGAGCTTTTGGATGAAACGAAAAGAGCAAATAATAACTGAAAATCGCAATAGTAAGTATTGATAGGTTTTACCCTTAATTTCGGACAAATTTATGGATTTTCAGACCACAGTCCAAACCACAACCCAGCCGTGAAGTATGTTAATTCGGGGCCTAATCTGTATCCCACCCAGGAAGCACGTACCAGGTAGACATGATCAAACCTTCAGTGTGCAGTGAGTCCCGGTACTCGCTATCAGGCCCCTTCGTACACTTCTTCTCCTTCATCAACACGCATACGTCCAGCCCACTGTTGGACACGCCTCTTCCAAATGAGGCTGATTTTAACAAAATCAGCACGCTTAGTGGGCGGATTGGTGATCGCAGTGAATGTGTTAAATGATACACAAGGAAACTACTGTCCTTCCTCAGTTGTTCCCTTAGCTGGCTACAACCATGGGCTAAATTCGAGGGGTTGATTCTTAAGCCGCAACCGCCACGACAATCAACACAATGCTGTGTCATCTGTGGCTCACTGTGCCTCAAACCTTAGCCTTCATCCAGTGAGTCACGGTGCCCCGTTATCAGGCCCTACGCACACACTACTGTCTTATCTGTGGCAGTATGCAAACATTTATGCAGTTGGTTAGCAATGCGCAATATTGAAGGACAATCACTTATAACCTACTTTAAGTACAATAGAAAATTGATTCCGGGTGCTGACTCTCTGTATATACTTACAGCCAAGTTTAGGAAGGTTCGAGAAAGAAACGTTTTTAGGTTATTTTGATAATATTTCATTCTGGGTAAGTAAGGATAATTGGATAGCCGCAAAAAGTTGGCAGACAACCGTAAATTAACACCTGTCTTATCTATGCATTGTTCAATTTTAAATTTATTTTCCACAACAAGGTAATTTGAATTACTTTAATTCTTTTCGTGTGTCCTTTAAAGTCTATTTATGTGGCTTCTTCAAGACTTAAAGGTTCATAAAATATTACGTGTTCACAAAATAAAGATACCGACAGAAAATACAAAATGCTTCCCAGCTTGTTTCTTTTCGAGTCATTAAAATAACAAAATTTCTACTATTCCTTCAGCTGGATTCGAATGCCGTAAACCTCTCAAGATGTCCACTACGCCACCTACATGAATATAGACTTAACTTCATTAAAAGACCCATGAGACAGATATGTAAATAATTCTGCTAGTCCCGGAATTGGTTAAACCTTTTGTAATTAAATGGAACCCTAAAGTTAACCGTTTGACCTCAAAACCCAAACATTTTTACTTCGTTCAGATCAAACTAAGCGTGAAATTAACTTGGTTTCTCGGAAACTAACATGAGCGATTACTGTACACTTCTGGACCTTTTTTGGTTTCGTGTAATTGGGTATTTGAGGAATTAGTGGGACAATAAACTTGCGGATCGATATTACTTACTGAAAAGAAAAAACATCAGTTGACCCAATTCTGTGCGTGAAGCTTTCTTTTTACCAATCTTGACAGACAAAGGTTTGGAAAACCTACGTTTTTTTTTTACATTTTGAATTTAATATATTATTATTATTACGTACATTAACTATTTATATTATTTTGTAATAAAAATAAACGTTTAATTTTTTACTATAGTTTTCCCCGAGGCTTTGCACGCGTTACGCGATCGGGCTGAAATTTTGCATACAGATAGTTCTAGGCCTGGAATAAAACCTAGGCTACTTTTAATCCCATTAATCACCCATTGGATAGAAATAACTTTAAACAATGCGTGCAAAGCCGCGAGCAGTGACTAGTTATTAATATTAGTGTGATGTCAAATGTGAAGTTTGATGTGATGTTTTTTATAATATCTATACCGCAATTTACAACAAACACTTAATAACACTATTCAAGTCAAGCAATAAAATGAGATGATTTTAATTAATAAGTCTATGATCCCTACACACTTTAATCTAAAAAACTTTTGCATACTTACCCACGACTACAAAAAACATATCAAATGCAACAAAAGAATCCTTTTGAGTTTTTATTTCACCAACAACGCCGATTATCTGCCCTGTTTTTTTGTACGGTAAATAACCTATGTATAACAAAGTATTACGTTTTATCAACGTACGAAAAAATAAGAATGGTAATGAGTCAAGTTTACTCAGCTGCATGATATGTGCAAATTTCTGATTTGTCAGCTAATATGAACAATGAACAAGGTATCTCATGTTACATTTTACTAATAGACTATTTTACAGCTCTTTTGCGCAAAATGGTAGGGCAAAATTTCATCTGAGTCATCGGTTTGGAAATTCTGCGGACGACGTTTTACTGCTGATTAGGTATGTTGGAAACTCAATGAAGGTAATGCATGAATTGTGTACCATTAAATAAATTATTTACCTGCGAAAAAACTTTATGAATTCTTATGATTTTGAATTTTATTATAATTTTTGGTTTATTATTTGTTATATTCCAAAAACTATTTTGCATTTTAAATGTTACTTCCTCTAGTTAATTTGATTATTATTATTTTTGGTAGAGTCAAAAGAATTTATTTATCAACATTACAATAACAAAATAAAACAATTACAACTAGGTAGTTTAAACATTTATATATATTGCCTACAAATCTAAGCCGTCACGTTTTTTGTATTGGATAAACTGTAGTAATAGATTACATTATGCACAAAGATCCTTATAAGTAGTCTATATTATGCAGATCGCTGTGAGACGCTATCGTTATTGAAATAATATGACAAAGTCAGACGTCTCGGTGCAAGACTCGGCGATGCATCAGACTCAGCTCTGTTGGTCGACTTCAAAGCGATTATTTTGTTTTTTTGCCGGTGATTTACACCACCGACGCGAACCATTTATAATTTTGTTTTGCACGAACGTGGAAAGAGTTATGCGCTGTATTGCATGATTATTTTTTTTTATTTCAGTTGTGATATTTGTGTTATGGGTTCCTAACGCAAGCTTAAGAAGTTTTATAAAGCGCTCCATCATCATTATCAAGTACGTAATCGTATTTCAAACGGATTTACCTAACAATAAAATTGAAATGCTATTCAATTGAGTCACTTTTATGTTGAGTTTACATTCGTATCAAATAACTCCACGTCCACTTAAAAAGTCAAAGGTTGAATGTAAAAGGTTGGTCGGAATAATTTTAGATTGTTTGCAACAGTCTGCAGTTAACTAAATTTTTTCAATTGTACATACTAGTTTTAATTTAATTCTTGTATTTGATTGTAATTCTCTTTGTTATTAATAATATTTGCAAAAACTTTTAAAATTAGCTTTCAATACAATATCGAAGTAAAGTAGTAGGTACTTATCTAGTAAAACAATGAAAAGCAGATATTTACTACGATTTGGAGTTTCATGCTATTTTCAAAACCTTTCTATCAGTACAGTTGTCCTAAAATAACAATTGACTTGAAACGGACTCAATAATATAAATCGGATAGTATATTCCAAAGTGAGGGTTTTGTCTCGTTTTCAGTAAATATTTATGAAATAATTTCGCATTAGCCGGGCTTAGTTCGCGGTAGACGAGCAGGGTAATCGGCTTACGTCTACCGCTCCACACACAGAGCTGCGAACGCACAGATGGATTAGGGTAGGTGCCTTCTTATTTTATGTAAAATAAAATAATGCTGGACAATTCATACGGTATTACGGCAATAAAATATTAATAATAAAAATATTTCAAGTTTAAACATGTCTTGAAAATTTTCAAAGATTAAATTTAACAAAAAAAATACAAAAAATAATAATAAGAAAACAAATAAAAAAATTATCAGCTTTTTTGTAGTCACATGCATATCTATTTATTCATTAAATACCCTAATATCCCTTATTGCTTCTAATATGTATAATATAATATATACTTTCATACCGACAGAGACCGACCTACCAGGATTATCGACATACCTCAGAGGATTAGCAAGCTGAAGAGGCAGTGGCCATATCTCGACAAGAACCGACAACCGCTGGGGTAAACGTGTTCTTGAGTGGAGACCACGACTCGGCAAACGAAGTGTAGGATACCTTCCGACCAGGTGGGATTATGATTTGCGAAAGACTGCTGGCAGATGCTGGATGCGTCAAGCTGAAGACAGGGCGCTATGGCGCTCATTAGGGGAGGCCTATGTCCAACAGTGGACTAGTACTATAGTATAGTACTATAGGCTGATGATGATGATGATACTTTCATAAGCGAGTGACTGGTCTGATCTGCCCGCCTGCTCTATGCCCGCCTGTGGGGGAAGTTTCAAATAGCGGTTCCTAGTGTATGAATACGGTGCTGTGTTACCTGGGAACTTCGGCATACGTTCCTACTTGTCACTTCTTTCGCTAATAAAGTGTTTTATTATGCGCACTTTTCCTTTATTCTTGCTATTTTACGTTTAGGGAACTTGAAAGAAACTTGAAACTTGAAAGTCAAAAAAGGATGATTCATTGAACTTTCTCTGAAGATTCAAATGGGAAATGGCTTTCATAAGTTAGAAATTCATTTGGAAATACAACATTAGTTTAATCAACTAGGATTCATTTCAACAAAGTTATTATCTTAGTACCTATTTAAAATCTTGTATATTTCTTTAAACAACTAACTTAGGGAAAGGCTGTACTGTACCCCAAAATATTATAAATGTGAAAGTATGGATGGATGGATGTTTGTTACTCAATCACGCCAGAACGACTGAACGGATCTGAAAGACTTTCGCACACCGATAGATTATAGCTGGAATAGCAATTATGCTACTTTTTATCCCGGAATTTCCACGGGAACGGGAACTAAACGGTTGAAACCGCGAGGCACTGCTAGTACTCCATATAACTTTTAACTTTATTTTCTGCATTATATACTACTTTCTCAGTGCAGACACCCGAGAGTCCGCAATAGTTTAGAAAATTTCATGAAAATCACCCAAACAGTGTGGGCACGGAAATGGAATAAAAAACGCTAAATACCTTTTACAATAAAGCTGTAAAACATCTCTGTCAGATGCTGACCACGTAGCAACGTTACTCATTTGGGCGGACGGTGACGAGGGCGCGCCAGGGGTGGACTAAGGGAACTATACAGGGGCTGGAAAACTATAGTCAAGTAGATAAACAATGGAATTGGAAATGCCATGCTGTCCCGCTTAGATAATATTTGACAATTAAGATCTAAGCGGGACAGCATGACATTTTCAACCCCATTCTTCATCTACACGACTTATAAGTACGATCACAATGTCAGAGGCAAGTAAGAGTCAACGTTGATGGAATTTCAAAGGTATCCAAGACTTGTCGTGTTTTATCATTATTATCCAAGACTTGTTCAATGTTTTAGTGCCACGCTGAGGGGCGCGGCGACACAAAAACTATTTGGTGTCGACCGTCTGATCATTTTTATCAGCCCATAGTAGTCCACCGCTGGACATAGGCCTTCACTTCATGAGTGCCAAAACGCACTGTCTTTAGCTTGCCGCAGCATCTACCTGCAATCCTATGCAGAGAAGTTTTCTGCCTTATAGAAACATTTATTTGTCTTTCATATAGGTCGCACGACTACATGAGTTTAATCATTGACTCTATTAAACTTCGTCCTTGGGATAAAAGGAATTATATTATATTATACGCCTCTAGTCCAGCCATTTCACACTACTTGTAAACAGGGTCAGGTAAGAATCGTATACATTGAGTTTGACGCCTCAATATTTACGACTCTTACAAGGCTAATGCCTTGTAAGAGTCGTAAATATTGAGGCGGTAATAACTGTGATGAGCAAAATACTCGGTAATCCGAGTATTTAGTGTTTGCATTTTAGTTATTACCTGCAAACTTAAAGAATATGATTAGAATGACGTCATCTCTCATGCTCAAATCAGAATCGTTATCAGCAAGACATTAAAAAAATTACAACAGCCCTGTATTACCCCTAGGACGGCCCTGCGCAGGGCGACTCTGGGCGGGCGGTTTTTATCGTCCCGCCGTCACGTGCTATTGCGGCTATGAACGTTTAAATTGCTGAGTGATTTACTATTGGGAAACGATATGGGATTTTCTGAGGTCATAATTTCATATTTTTTTTAGCAGAATCTGAAAATTAAACAAGGGTGTCTACCAGGCCAATTAACAGGTCAATGTAATTTTGAACACGATGAAGGCTCCAATGTTTGTTACCTCTTCACGACAAAACTACTCCACGGATCGGGCTTAAATTGCATACAGCCAGTTCTAGCACAGGGTTTACTTTTTATCCCATAAATCAGTTCCCATGGGATATCAATAACCTTGAATACTACGTACGAAGCCGCGGGCTGAAACTAGTAATAAATAAATATTGATGGGCATTTTCACACACTATTATTACTATACTGGCCCTAATGTGAGTAGAACATTATAATTGCTTATGTTTGTTTCTATACTTCATCTCACTATCTCACTAATATTATAAACGTGAAAGTTTAGATAGATGGATGGATGTTTGTTCCTTTATCACGCCAGAACGGCTGAACGGATCTGAATGAAATTTGGCACAGAGATAGATTATAGTCTGGAATAGGACATAGGCTACTTTTTATCCCGGAATTCCCACGGGAACGGGAACTACGCGGGTGAAACCGCGAGGCGCTGCTAGTTTTTATATATTTTGATAGTAAATTTAATTGAGTAGAGCTTCGTTTGGATACCCTTGATTGTTACACAAAATGTATAACCCTCAGACCTAACTAAATAGGTCAGTTATTGTACCTAGAGGTAGGTAGTTGTATTGTAAGTACCTAGATCATTTATATCATTATCAGAATAAGGTTATCTAAGTAGATAACAGTCGTGTTAGGAACAGGATAATTGCTTGATTGTGAGATATAAAGAGAATGTCGTGCAGCACTCGCGCATTCTAAATGATGTTAGTTTTACCTGCACTCCTAGGGATGGGGCAAGCTTACAGCACTCAGACAAAATTCAGTCTCCACAAATATCTCCTGGCTCTGCTGTGCCCTGCGGTTTGACCAGCGTTAAATTCGAATTTCGCATTTCTAGGGGAATAAAATGGTCTTTTTTCCTGTTCAGTACGAATCATCATCATCGTTCAGTACGAATATTCCCGTAAATCTCTATTTAATGATTAATATTTTAACAGGACCAGAAGTAGCCTATGTTACTCTCCACCCTTTAAACTAACTCTGCCATACATCAAGTCGATCGGTTGCTTAGTTAGGGCGTGAGGGAAGGACAAACAAACAAACAAATAAACAAACACACTTTCGCATTTGTTATATTAGTAAGGATTTGCACACATACACTGAAAGTGTCTGTCCTAAATCCCCCAACCTGGGGGGATTTGGCCATAATCACCACCCTTGCAGGCGGATCGCTGAAGCGGTGTCAAACATACTCAGAAAGAAGCTGCTGCTCTTCCTCTGGTAAATTCCCTTAGTCGGCTCTTACGATATCCACGGGTTGAGTTGCAGGGTTGTTTCGATTCGTACGCCACGATCGCCGCGGGGCGCGACCGCCGTCCGTACAATATCAGTTCATCGTTAATGCAGACACGCTATTTCGACAGCAGCTTGAACAATAAGCGACGAGCATTTTGCAAGAAACGTAACCAAAAACCAACACGGAATAACTTGGATGAAAACCTTTGTTAGAATCCTAATAAATAGGAAGGTGTAAGTAACTTCTACAGAGCTTAGAAATTATTTTATACTAGCGGTCCGCCCCGGCTTCGCACGGGTATATTCTATCGCCATATTCATCAGGGATAATGTAGGATTCTAATGATGATTTTCAAGTCGGTCCAGTTGTTTCGGAGCCTTTTCAATTCAAACAAATAAACAAATCTTTCCTCTTTTAGATTAGTGTACTTAGATGATAGTGGGAATGTTTTAGCTTGCATACTAACTATACCAACATACCTAGTTTGTTTAAAATTACACGCTGTAGTGAATTTATTACGTAAATCCACATTTTACGCCTTGATCAAGTTGAACATCGAGGCACTTCCCTACCGCTTTTCCAAAGTCAACAAAATAAATTGGTTGAAAAACACAAGCAACCATGCACTGTTTAGCTGTGGCTCCTTTGACAGGTCATTTTATTATTATCAGATTGCAAACAAACCATCAATATAGGTAAGTGTGGAATAGCATGCTATACTGTCATGCTTTTTTTTTGCTGGTGGAGGTTTTCTACCTCCGCCATGCAGTGTTTACAGGTACTTTTGAGAGTTCCGTACCTATAACCAAGCAAAACCATTACTACTTACTATTAGCTTTATACTTAAACAAAAAAAGATAATAACAATCAAATAATAGAAACAAATTAGAGCTAATTTTAACAATTGAAACAATTGAGGTAACTACAGATTGTTGCAAACTATTTATAGGTAGCTCAACGTAGCTCAACTGATCCATATCAATACCAGTTGGAAGCGTCCCCAAGACGCTGGCTGCATTACCCCGAAGTAAGGCAGATGCGCAGCGCCGCGAAAAGTAAAATTACTCTGAAAATTGTGAAGCACTGCTAGTATTATCTTTCTGGCATACATCTCTCTCCCTTTCAAATTAAACTGAAAAAAAAACTGTTAAGTTTAAATATAATGAGCGCCTGTCTGTAAAATTATAGCAAACACAACCTTTTTATTACAATAACGGTAGGCATTCGCCGTACATTTTCTTTGCTGTGAGAAAAACATCAGGTGCTGGTCGGAAAGCAATTTGAATACCTAAACGGAAACATAGCGCCTTCACTTCAGTGTCCACTAAACGATAGCTAATGTCCTACATTAAACACTTTACTTTTGCTATAAGTTCCTACTAGTTCTTAGCTATTATTTAGTTACTGTTTCACTGGGAACGCTTTTCCCCTATTCGGTTAGGTATTTACTTCGTTCGATATGGAAATCTCTCTAATGAACATGTTATCCTAGTAAATTTCCGTAGACAAAACAAGCAAACAGTTCGCTTGCCTGGCCGGATTAGCAAACAAAAACACAGCTCATACAAAACCAATTAAAGCAACCCAAACAGCTCAACATCTCAGACAAATCGAATAAATCACGGTACAGTCAGCAGAATTGCGCTTAGTAATTTAAAAACGTAGTCCTTAGATTGCGGAGAGGTAGCGTCAGCAAATATATACGTCTTGCTATCGGCTAGTCGCCTGTGGATTTGTCAGACTGCAGCCACCAGCCGTTACGGTACTGTCCGCAAAATAATTCGACACTGTTCAGTTGTATGATTATTAGTGTATCAGTCATCTGGTGCCTAAACCAAAAGCTCTGTTTACTTTGGGGCCAGACGACACCTTGGGATAATATATATACTATTATTTGGTTGTGCAGCACAGCTGGGTATGCATTTTCAACGACCACCGTTTCGCCGATATTTTCCAAACTTCAGCAATGCAATCAATAAAACTTGTTCAATGACCTGAAAGACATTCAATGTAGGTACTTTGCAATGTCCAGTAATAGGTCACTCCGTACACGTGTAGGTGTGTAGAGACCAAAGTCAGGTGTTTTTTTAGAGTAAGAGCAACATTGACGTAGGTGTATTCTGCGTCTCGCAATGTAATATTACGTATTTACCTAATCAGTGCTTTAGTTTTACAAAAATTCACATTTAAACCCATAAAGGATTAATCCTAAAAATATTTTGTAAACTAGGTACTTGAACCGCTTCTCAGCTCATTTTGCCAGCAGTACACGTTCGCGGGATCCCCTTGCCGGGAAATTGAGTGAATGTTTTCGTCTAATCGCACCTGCCTGACTCGCTAACTGGAGTCTCGAGCCAACACTGGTACGGTCAGCGGGGTTAATGACCACTTTTTACTACGAGTATATTTTGGAGAGAGTATAGGGGTTAAGCTCTACCTACTCGTACCATGAGCACTTACAACGAAATTTAGTATTGCTATTTATAAAAGACTAGCAACGCCTCGCGTAGTTCCCGTTCCCGTAGGAATTTCGGGATAAAAAGTAGCCTATGTCCTATTCCAGACTATAATCTATCTCTGTGCCAAATTTCATCCAGATCCGTTTTGCCGTTCTGGCGTGATAAAGGAACAAACATCTATCCATCTATCTATCCATCTATCTATCCATCTATCTATCCATCTATCTATCCATCTATCTATCCATCTATCTATCCATCTATCTATCCATCTATCTATCCATCTATCTATCCATCTATCTATCCATCCATCTAAACTTTCACGTTTATAATATTAGTGAGATGAGATAAGAGCGGTTATATCGTGTTAATTTTATTTTAATCCGGCAAACAACTTATAAATAACCATGACGGTTTTTAAGTACCTGCCTAGTTGTAGCCAGTGTTGCCAGATGGAATCTGAGAAAAGCAGTAGAAATTTTGTTAAAAAAGCAGTAGATTGGGAAAAAAGCAGGTAGATTTTAATATGTTATAAATTAGTACCTTATGTATTGTGTTTTGCGAGTATTTTCATGCAAAAAAAACATACAACAAAGCTACTAACCCGTTTTTTTTTAAATTTAGGAAGCGTTTTCTTTGCCCACATTCCTAAACTGTTTAGCTTTGTGGAAAGCGAGGCCAGGCGGCCTGTCGGCTGTGCTTTGCTCAGTTCTTTTTAGTCTGATTTAACTTTGATTTGTGGTTTTGGACATATATTATTTAGTGCATAGTAGAGTACCTAATAACTGGTAACTAAACAGTCTCACTCAGATTGCATTTTGCAAAAGTTTATCGAACGAACGAACGGACCGACCAATCAATCGAAAACAATGAACAGACATACCAAGACAGACAGAAAGAAAGTGAAATCTGGAAGGAAGAAACGAAGGAACACGGAACTCTTCAGTTTCATTCATCTGTTTCAGTTTTGTGAAGTTTGTGTCATTGGTAACTTGTCACGTGAGCTAAAATAAAGATATGGAGTCACTTGCTATTGATGCTCGGAAAAAGCAGGTAGATTTCACAAAATTTGAGCAAAAAAGCAGTAGATCAGTAGACGGTTCAAAAAGCAGGTAGATCTACTGCTAAATCAGTAGATCTGGCAACACTGGTTGTAGCTATTTGTTAGTAGAGAATTAGTTACTATACCTACCCATAGGCTCTATATATGTGTGTGTGGAAAACTACCTAACTGATATTTAGAGAAGAAAATTGTACTTATCCGAGAGCAACCGACAAAGGCTCTTCAGGTAGCCATTGGTGGCCTTATCGCTGAAAAGTTATCGCTACCAGTCAACCACCTGATGGAAATTTTGATGGTCCTATTGTGCAAGGCTCTTAACATTGCATAGATATTAGATACATACGATAAATCTATTACATATGAAGGTTTTTGTTGTAATAGTGCGTAAGTTCTCGCACTTAGGCTAAT
This sequence comes from Eupithecia exiguata, assembly GCA_947086465.1. Classification (NCBI taxonomy): domain Eukaryota; kingdom Metazoa; phylum Arthropoda; class Insecta; order Lepidoptera; family Geometridae; genus Eupithecia; species Eupithecia exiguata. The sequence goes on along the minus strand of OX352241.1, from coordinate 1,956,572 downwards.
CTTAGAAAACAAGTAAAATCCCAAAAAAAAAATCGGTGGGACTTGAGCACAAGAAGATATTAAATTAATTTTGAAATCTTGATAACAAAATACTTCTATGCATGGTTATTACTATCGATATACTTTTACACCTTACACTCTTTTCTCTCTCTTTTTCTGTATGCATTCCCTTGCGTTGTCTCCTTCCTTTAAAAAACTTGTGTTGTACCTAATCATAGACATAAATAGCTTTCATCTAAAGTTGTAATAATCATAATTAAGATGTTTACGTCATTAAGCTATAGAAAATTTGATTACCTTTAACGACATCAAGTAAGTCAACATGTACCTACAGTGGAATCAATTAATGAAATGAAATGAAACACTCGTGAGCCAATAATAATGGCAAAAAACTGAAAAAATCATTATTCAAAGGTCGATATCGTGCTAAGAGCAACTCTATTATAAGGTTTTCGTAAGGTAAAAATCTTTGCAAATCTATGCCCGCTATCAAGGTACGTGCCAAACTACTTTGCAGCTCGTGGCTTACACCATGGCACGTACAATGCTCTCTAAAGTTTACACAGAAACTGAAAATGTTATTAATTTGTAAGTGTGATAATAATATTGTCAATTTTTCTCAAATTGTAGGTATTTACCTGTTACATTATTTACACATGTTTTGGCGTGTAAAAAAATCTTTATCTCAAGGCATTAGGTATTATGGAGTTGTAAATGTTTTTTTTTGTACCGAAAAACTATGCCGTGTAGTGCCTGGCTTACAATTTTGCAACACCTCAAGTCTTCCCGCGGGTGTGTAAGAAGCGACTCAGTATCCACCGAGGAATGGGCAGCAGGGCCTCCTGCAGAATAGAGACCATAGTCAGCGGTTGTAAACGAAAACCTTTTTGTCTTCAAAACTTATTCAAGTAGGTACTATGTAATAATAATAACTCTATGATTAGGAATAGTATGTTTAAAGACTTGTGGAATTTTGATGTCACACTAATATTACAAAGGCGGACTACTAAACGAATCGTGCTGAAATTTTGCATAGATGTAATTCTAGACCTGGATAATTCATTGGTTTTTGTATTATAGTGCGTAAGCCCTCGCACTCTGGGTAATCACTAAGTAATTAAACAAGTTCCCAAAAAAAATTGTTTTCGGCAGGATTCGAACCCGCGCCCCACCCTCACTACGGGTGTACTCTAACCAACGAAATCCTAGTCGGTTTCGTCGAAAATCTTTGGGACCTCTTACGGCTCAAGCGCCGTTTAGAGGGCGAATCCTGCCGAAATCGATTTTTTTTAATTTCTTAGATTGTTCATTGATAGGCTAATAAAGGCTTTTGCTAATAAAACAAAATGACATGCAGTAGCTAGGTTTTAATAACGAGACAACTTGTATTCACAGTCACAGTTTTTAATTCTGTTATATTCTATTCCGTTCCGTTCCATTACATTATATTCTATTATATTTGGTATATTCTAAAAGGCAAGATGTGCCACAATGCCCATCAGAGAGTACCTGCATTATCGAATAAAGATGTCTTTAGAACGTGTCGCGTTGTATGGCCCACGTAAGGCCATTCACGAACGCTGAGCTCGGAGGTGGTAGTGATGCCCTGGATCTAGCCTTCCAGCTTTTATAGTACGGAGGTAAGTGTTGGTTTTTGACGACCTCCATGGTGTAGCAGGTAGAAGGTTCCAGGGTCGATTCCCGCCCCCCATTCTTTTGTCTGATCTTCAGATATATGTTTCAGATCTGAGTGTTTACTGTTTATGGTAATAAAACAACTTAAGTACTTAATGTTTTATGTATCAGATATCTAGTACCCATAACATAAGCTTTGCATAGTTGGGGTTAGATAAATAAATAAATAATTATGGTTACAATTCACACAGCATCATCCAGCACCAAGCTAAGCCGGCTTGTGTTATATGTACTAGATGACTGATATACATAATACAATATGTTATACATAAATAGATATTTTTACTATACATAGAAAACGACCAGAACACCCTGAACAAATAAATGATGATGCTCTGTAAATTATCCGGCATTAATTATTCGTAGAGTTCTAGACTTCAATAAAACAACCTGTTTCAGCAGAATTCATTCGTTAGGCAGCGGAATAGGAATATACGAAAAAAATCGAGATGGAGTTTTAAAAAATGTAGTTCTGAACCTAGAATAGCATAAAATAGCTGGGATAAAATAAAAGGAATACTTTTTTGATCCCAAAAAACATGCGAGGCCGTGTTTAAAACCTATTTATTTATTTATTGCATCATAATATTATGGTACATAAAATTTGTCAGACCTTATTGACTATAATTAAAAGGTAATACAGACAATATGTACCCATTCAGGGTGTTGCAATGGAAGACGGTCAGATAATTTATACTATATGATATGAAAGGTATGTCAAAATTATGGAAAATTTCAATTACATGTCACCAAATGTATCTAGTTCATACTACGAAATTCCTTCTATAGTCATCTATAGAAGGAGTTTCGTAGATTCTTTAAGATGTGTACATCCCTAGCTAGGAATCAGCAGGGAGTCTTTTGCCACGTAGCTAGCCCGTCAAAGGAGATGGCGTGAAAATGTCGCCGGCATTCAGGAAAAACTAGGAGCAGGAATAGGACATTCCTTGATAGTGTATACACTTCATTAACTTTTGAATGTCGAAGATTCAATAACGATCATCAACCAAAAATATATTTAGTACGAAGACACCATGGTGCTTATAAGGGCTTGTAGGCCTATGTCTAGTGGACAAGCATAACAGTCTGATTATAACACGATTATAATAATGATACTTCGGTACGGCTAGGCAATGCTTAGTATACATTTTTGGTTTAAACATTGTGAACGCTACAACTTAGCTTCGGTCCAACCATGAAGTCTGTATTTTTATGGACTCTTCTAAGCCAGCGATTATGAATATGTTTATATTTCCTGGTTGGTATATCAACAAGACATCCCGGTTGAACGATAGTTTTATTGTTTTATATTTAGAGTTTTGGTCGAAGGGTATCAAGTTCCGACGGCTCACTGGCCAGGAGACACCGCCGTGCAGCGTCAGCAACTGACACCTTGATTGCGTCATCTAATCACAAATAACGTTTCATTATTTCCGTTTTTAATATTGTATGTATGTTAGTTTTAGGCATAATATTACAATGGACCGTAGCATAAGTAAAATAAGATCGGTAACTTTTCTACGGTCTGAAAGAAATTATTGACATGAATAGAATAGAAAATGAAATAGAAAAACTTTCTCCTTATAAAATTACTGCGACTCCTGATCCTGGTACCAACACTAGGTTGTAAAGCTGTGAACATTAGCATACATAGTCCATAGATCTGGTCCGCCGCACAGCGCGCACATAACTAACGCCCATCCTGTGTCCGCCGACCTATCTGAATATCGCTCTGATACTCACTATTTACTCCGTGTTATGACTAGAAGTTAAATTACTCGGACTTCCTTGAAATCTTATGCTTGCAAAATCTTTATTTTCTTTATTCTTTACTAGCAGCCGCTCGCTTCGCACGCGTTGTTTAAGGTTATTTCTATCCCATGGGAACTGATTTATGGGATAAAAAGTTAATGTTACTCTCTATCCTTTCAACTAATTCCATGCCAAAAATCAAGCCGATTGGTTGCTTAGTTAGGGCGTGAAGGAAGGACAAACAAAAAGACACTTCCGCATTTAAAATATTATAAGAATAAATTCTCTAAACTACAGATTCTGAGATTAGATTATTTTAATCTTTATTTTTAACAACAATTTATAATACTAATAATAATATTAAAGCGTTTTATTTCAGGACTACGCACATTCCATAATGACAAAGTAAATGATATATATGTACACCATTAAAAATACAGTGAAAAATAAACACATTTGCAACACACTCGTAGGTCCTAACCTACGAGTACATAGTCTTACTTTTGATTTCTACTGTGGTGCACAGACAACCAATGTCGAAAGAAACGTTTTCTGACAGAAAGTTATCTGATATTCATTGACCGTCCTAAGAATACTGATCTTTGAAGCCCATACCCATGCCCAAAAGGACACGATTCGGGCTCGGAGTAGTCGGGCACTCCAGCGTCTGCGAACAGGCTGACACATTTTTAATGTATGTACCTACCTGGGTACTTGTTTCACAGGTAATCAACATCTGATTAATTTAGTAATTCCTAACTTCCCCGTGAGACGTGCTCATTCCCAATATCTCACGAAAAGTATTCATAACTTCAATCAAGTTCAAATTCTCTCTCACGATTCGAATACGAGTTCACTAGCGGCGTAAGGGGGGGGGCGGAGGGGCGGTCCGCCCCGGGTACCGAGCTCCAAGGGGTGCCATCTCGGCACCCCTCGGGGCGCGCAGATGGCACTTCAAATCCGAATCCGAAGGGGTGATACCGAAAACTCACACGCAGACATATCAAAAAATTGCGGCTCGCTTCGCTCGCCGTTGTTTTTATTATGATTGCAAAATAAATACTTGAATACTTTAAAATCGGGTGTAGAAAGGTTGCCTAGCAGAGATCGCTCAAGCCGGTAAGGCATTGTACATACAACTTTATCTGTATTAGTCTTTCCCTGCCCTGTGTAACTATTTTATTTGATGTGCAATAATGAGTAATTGCTTTGTACTGTGCTTTATTTTATTGTAAATCTCATTCATTGACTTTTGCTAAGTATGTCTCACCAATTTCAAAACAGGTTGTGGCTTACTCCACTCGGTGATTTTTATTTTGTATTTGTTTCATAACAATCTTCGCAGCCGTCCCAATTTCTCCAAACGTTTCAGGGCTCGCTGTTATTAATTTTTTCATACTCTCCTTAACTTGTTTGTGATCACCCGAAAAAGTAACAAAAATTTCGGCGGCTCGCTATGCTCGTCGGTTCGTTTTTAGCTTTGTTGTAGATCGCCAGAAAAAAAAAATTCGTCGTGGTCTTACAATACTTGTATTTTTGCTAACCTCACCGAACTCCGAAATTACCTATTGTGGCTCGCTCCGCTAGCCGTAGTTATTGATACATTTATTTTTTAAACTTAGTTACTTTTCACCTAACATCAAAAAAATATCGCGGCTCGCTTCGCTCGCCGTTACTTATAATTCTTGTTGTTAGAAATTGAGGGTGCGGATAGTCAACCGACCACCAAGGGGGGGGGGGGGGGGGTGCTTGGTAGAAAAACGCCCCGGGTGCCAGCCCACGCTACGCCGCCACTGTACGAGTTGTCGAAATTTGCCTCCGAGGTCATCTTCTCATCGTTCAAGCTTGATCACGTTGACAAAATCATTGAACAGAAAAAAACATCCCTAGTGCCACTTGCTCAAGGGTTTTTAATCCCCACTTGCATGGTTTTGAATGTCTAATTTTGATTACATTTTACATGTATGGTTTGCCAACTCACAAATCATAAATCAAGTGCAAGTACTAAATATTATTATCTTAGGTAAATCTTTATCTTGACGTATTTTTGCATAGAGGATACCTATTTAAGTGGCTAAATATGATTACTGAGTTGTCAAACCATACAAATAAAATAGGTATGTCATATCTTAGTAAGATTATCCATTTAAAAATCCTTGTGCAAGCGAGGCTTTTGGTGTGACAACTCACTAATAATTTTATAGCTAGTTAAATATCCTTATGCAAGCGGAACCTAATCTACTCTCCTAAAGTCAGTTAAAGCGTTGCACAGAAAGCTGGAATTTCATTTCCTGAATTTCACAAGTTATTTGGATCCCAGAGCGCTTTGTAACGCGTGACCTGAGAATTTAAAATGTAATAGTTTTATAATTTGCAGATAACTTATTAACTGGGGATGATAGGACCAAATGCCTTCAGGTGGACCATTTTTCCAACTCCGGGACAGTAATTTTAATTTTATTAATTTAACTAGAAATATTAATCTAAAAGTATCTGGAGATAGATTACCGCGTCTTACAAGCATGCGAAGCGAGGTGCGAGCGCTTGTTAAATCATCGAGAGGACAGTTACGAGCTCACGTAGCTCCCGGCTTCTCTCGGATAAGCTGGGAGATCACGAAATTGAATTTTTATTGTAATTTTCATTGCATTTTTCTAGTGTCGTAATAAATTGCTATAGTGTGGATGTGGACTTAAATGTGATTGTGATTGCCGCTCGGCGATAAAACTGCTGAACTGTTTCTGAAGCATCTAATACTTGTAGTTATTAGAAAACTACTCGTACATAGAGGATTCTGACGAAAAATAGCATCAGAATTCCTATGAAAACTGATACAGCATGCACAAATAATGTGAATGCATTTTTGCAGTTCAAGTTACATTAATGTACTTAATGATTTGAAATTAATGACGTAAGTAAAATTTCCAACTTATATTTCCGAAGAGCGGAGGCCGTTGTGTATACCTAATAAATTGATGGTTTATAGAAATTCGATGCGGAACCCTTGAAAAATAAGTCGCGGATGAGTTGTCCACTTCACTTTTGGATTTGGGTACAACTCATCCGAATCAAAAACCGAGAGAATTTTGATTCGGATGAGTTGTACCCATGACGAAAAGTGAAGTGGACAACTCATCCGCGGATGAGTTTTGTCTCGGATGAGTTGTACCCTAACCCAAATAAAATAAATACGGTACGTAATTATTTACAGTTGTTTTCACACATTGGCTAAAAAGCAAAATTATGAAAGAAGGAATCATAACAAATAAGTAAGTGTAGGTAGGTGTATATTCAATACATGCATTCTATAGGTGTACAGAGGTGCTTAAAATCTAGGTATTTAAGTGTCACCTCTATGGACCCTGATGGGCACACAATATTATTATGTATGTGAGGTATATGTGAGAGAGGTAGTACATATTTACTTATTCGTATTTTACTCGTTTGTATTTTTCGTTTATATATTCGTCAATTGTGTAGTTTTTTTTTTTAAATTATTTTTGAACACATTAGGTAGTTTATTTTTAATTGACAGTACAAAGGGGCTCAATGAGTGGAGTTGAAGTTTTAAATATGGTCCTATAAGTTTATTTTTATATCTTATTCTGTCCATTTAGTTAAAATTTTAAAATATTTCTTTGCATACATACCACAATTTGTAAGTCCTTCTTCGGTTTAGGTCATATTCTGGTAACGTCAGATTCTATAAGACCTGTTATGGCGCTATGCATATTGAGAACTAGCTATTAAGATTTCCGTGAAAGTCTGTAGAAACAGTCTCTGAAAAAGTGGATTCCGAATGAGAAAAGATAAAATCAGATCCTTAAACCTGACTCCTCTAGTTCAGACAATTTAAACCGATAGTTAAGATAACTAGTAAAGATTGCTAGTTAAGTTTAGATAGTGAAGTGAACCTATCTTAATTAACCTTAAACAAATCTTTTGGGGCAATAAAGTTGATTCATTAAACAATTTTAATTTGCAGTATTTCATCGAAACTGTTCTTGGGATGCGGTGGAAGTCACAAGAGCTGGCAGATTCTGTGTTCTAAGATAAATTAGAAAACTGTAGGTATTCGATTTCGCAAGGCTCCCTCAATTTCTCTTTGACAAGGATTTTAAATAAATGTTGTTTATCGTAACATTTATTATAGGTATTACGCAAGTTTGGATGGATGTTTGTAACTTCTTCACGCCAAAACTACTGAACGGATTGTGCTGAAATTTGCATAAATGTAGGTCGGGCTAGACCTGGAATAAAGGATAGGCTAGTTTTTATCCCATTAATCAGTTTCTACGAGATAGAAATAAACAACCTTTAACCGCGAAGCCACGGGCAGAAACTAGTTGAAAATACAAAATTTGTAAGGTATAAAATACCTTCTGGAAGTCGCTTCCTGTTCTGGCTAGAATTTGTCGATTTGTTTGTTCTTTCTGACCACGTGACTTTGCGTTTTAGAAATGGGATTCCCATACATTATCTTAGTTTTCTATAGCGTTAGCGATCACAGATTGGCTAGACTAGCTGCTATTTCCCTCGTTGTGTTTGTGACGTGTCCAAGAGTCCTGTAAGGTTTAAAGGAAATAAAGCACTTGGATGTTTGATGTTTGTTTGATGTTGACTGTACCTACTAAATGACAAAAACATTGATAATTATCATACTGAAGAATTTTACACTGTCCTAATTTTATGTCTTTTTTTTCAGTTTTTGAATATTCAGATATCACGTTTTTCAGATGGATGAATATTTGACTCGCTGTCAGTCCATGCCATCGCAGCGTCGGGTGTGCCTTGAGTTACATCATCAGAATATTAATTTTTGCCCTGGGAAACGTTTCATGATGAATTTTATTATCTCGACGGTCCCGGCTGAATCCAAATTGGGCCATTACAGCAAATTGATAACACACTAGAACAACGCTTCTCAAACTTTATTAGATCGCGGCTTGTTCCGTGTATGTATCTAAAGTTAATGTTGTGTGGAGGCCAAGATCCACTTTGGTTGTTTAAGCTACACAAGCTTGTAAGTGTTGTTTGTGGAAGATAACTGTTCCCATAGATTATTTTGTAAAATAAAAATTCTTTTTTATTCTTAGGCACTACCGCTTGGCACTACTAGTAGAGTGAAGGGAAATTTACTTTCCCGTGACTCTGCTATTCTTATTGGCTGATTAAAAGCATATTATAAAATCTCTCGTGGATTACCTCATTACCAATGGCACTACTGATACTAAGTATAAAAAAGCAAGATGAACAAAATATTTATATTCAACAAACACGGAAAGATATTAGGTTTAAGTTATAACCTACCTACTCTTGAGTAGGTAGGTTATAAACCTAATAATGATATACGTTTACCAGATGTTATGGACATCAAAAAGGGTGTAGGTAGGTAGGTAAATCCTACTGCGTCCACAGATTACAGTATTTTTGTTTTATGGAAACTAGACGCTATCCTTTGACGACCTCTGTGGCGCGGTGGGCGAAGGTCCGCCTTCGACGCAGGAGGTTGCGGGTTCGATTCCCGCCTTATGACAAATATTTGTACAATCTGCAGGTATTTGTTCCGGGTGTTCTAGTCGTTTTCTATGTATAATAAAAAATATCTATCTATGTAATGTATTGTATTATTTATATCATAGATAGATATTTTTACCCATAACACAAGCTCTTCTTAGCTTGGGGCTAGATAATGCTGTGTGAATTTTGCAGCATTTTTTTCATTTTGTTTTAAATTTCTTTATGGTTTTCGTGAGACCAAAAATAAAAAGTCACAATAGTCACTTTGTCCCAGTTCTGTGTTGTTCACCCAATGCGGCCTCCAAGTCCCCCAGGTTGAGCACCACTGTCCAAGAATAAGGAACAAGTATTTTTGTTCGGGAGAAGATTTTCGGTGATTTACGGCGGCTACGTTTCGATTAGAGCATTTAATGAGAATTTAATGGGAAGGTTTGATTGCTAATGGCCTTACGGTGCTCTTCGCTATTGTTGTTTCACGGATATAAAATGAGTTCAACTGCTTTTTGATAAATAGGCACCCCCTATGCGGTAGAGCTATTTTATATTGCTGCTGTAGTACTTATTAATGGTACAGTACTTTTTATCTGTTGTACAGTCCACAATATTATTATAACGTATGGTCATATTACAATGTTAACTCTACCTATCTAATAAGTGCCTAATTTACTTTAACATGATTGTTTTTGCTGTAAATAAGTATATTTTATGTTTATGTAGTTATGTCGCAATTTTTATCAGGCGTATCCTAAGCATATTTTTTAAACGTACGAGCGATTTTTTATAATACCTACCAGTGATTACAATAATTAGACGCAAACAGAAGTAGACTTTCGTCTGTGATTTACAGAAATATATGCAAAAACCTACCTTAAGACTGAGATGGGAAGACGCTTTTTGCTTACTGCTTATTTTCTTTGATTTTTTTTTTTATGAAATCATTAAATCAAAGTCAAATATTCTTGTAGCCTACGTTCCGATTACAAAGAGATCTCTGACGAACGTGCGCTAAGCCACTGGACCTCTTAACAATTTGGCTAGTTGTAGAGGAATGGAAGGAGGAAAGTGTGGTTTTTTTCTCTACCAACAATGGGATAGTAAATAATAATAATCGGGTCCCCAAGTAATCAGAAGCCATGGAAATGAGAAAAATGATAACAAGTTGCCAGCAAGTTGCCTCAACTAACACAAAACAGTCGTACAATTACAACTTACCAAATTACACCTACGAAACCGATATTTTCCCGAAACTACAGCCTCCAAAGGGTCAGCTCCCAAACTCACGTAGGTATTCAATAAGTTCGCGCACCTTAGATATTTTTTGCGACCGCACAAGTTTCGGACCGAGGAGTAAGTTTGTATCGTAACGAGGCAACTTCGGCCGCGGCCTAACAAAGAAAAGTTGTCGAAACGAAACTGTCAGTGCCAGGTATCGAGACTATAGGCTTCGCGGGCCGCGAGTTGAGGACACCTGGTTTTCGTACTTTACTTTGGTCTATTTTACAGGAAAACTAGTTAAATGGTGGAAAGTGCATCTACAGCAAGTGCAGCATCTGCTTTTGAATAGGCTCAATAGCAGATGCACTGTCTAACGCTGATTTATAATATTGTGAGCACAGTACCGTAGAATACACAGTAAAATAGTAAGGACCGTTAGAATTAATAAATCAATGGACAAATTGAAAACTGTCAAAAAATGTATAACACGTCATTGTGGTTGTTATAATCAGGGCATTGAGCTGCTAGTTTCTGTTTCGTATTACAGGGTTCACTCAAAAACTCCCGACGCTGCTTAGGCGTTTCCCTGACTCACACAGGCGCCGCCGCCACCAATATGCCTTATGTTCTCAGATCAAACTGAACTTTCAGTTTCCTCTCCGCCTGAATCGTGTCACATCGAGGTAGGTACCGAAAGTTGGGAACCCCTGATTTGTTTAAAGTTTTTCAGTTGCAAGGAGGGTGCAACCGGGGCGGGTGGCGCGGCGGCGTCGGGCGGGTTGTTCTTAAGGTGCAACCGGGGCGGGCGGCGCGCCGGGCGGGTTGTTCCATAACTAATATAAATTTAGATTTAGTTCCGATACTGCACTTTATAAGGATGTGTAAGTTTTTGTTTGAAATATTGTGAGGATGTTCGGCTATTCATAAAAACGTGGGACTTTACATTTTTTTTAAACTTGGATCTACTATATTGCATCAATTTGCATTATAACCACGGTGACCATATGGCATGACCGTCACATTCGGTGTCCGTTATTTCAAATAACTTATTTGAACGACGCAGCAGCGTCACCAAATTTCAAACATCTCTGGATCAAGTCACCTTTCAAACTAAAATACAATTCAAAATTGGTTTATCCGTTTGAGAACCGTGATGACCAAGGCAGGCACAAATCTCGGTACCGACCTATAATGAAAGCTTCTTCTTAGAGTCTACCTCGCTCGAACCACACATGCTTTATGTGATAATCAGTAAAGTAACATCCTTATTTTGGTCGGGTGTTAAATAAAACCGGCCAAGTGCGAGTCAGACTCGCGCACGAAGGGTTCCGTACCATTATCTATAAAAACGGTTAAAAATCACGTTTGTTGTATGGGAGCCCCCTTAAATATTTATTTTATTATGTTTTTTCGTATTTTTTGTTATAGCGGCAACAGAAATACCTACATCATCTGTCAAAAGTTCAACTGTCTGACTATCACGGTTCATGAGATACAGCCTGGTGACAGACGGACAGCGTAGTCTTAGTAATAGGGTCCCGTTTTTACCCTAAAAACAAACGACTGTTTATGCATAAAAAAGGTGAAAGAGTAAAGTACCCGTAATACTAACAGAAAGGGCCTGACTACAATACTTGTATGTAAACCCATTCTGGTATTACAGGTAGGTGCACCGACGGGGATGTAGTTTGGATTGTTTGAGAACAGTCGGAAGGTATATAGGGTGCCCCATGATGTGTATACTAATTAAGCAGGTAAGCTTCTACCTACATTTAAGCTTTTTTATTTATTCGAAATCAAAATTTATCATATATAAGGTTAAAATAATCTTGTAGGTACCATAAAGCCGCTGTCTAACGCTGCGCACGCTGTGCATGGTCACGTGGCGCAATTTAGCTGCGTGAGTTCGTTTGTTTGACAGCGTGGGACTACGTTACCGGTTTACGTTGACAGCGTTGAGCTGAGTGGTTGCCATATTCGTGCTAGCCACGAGTGTAGCGATGACGTCATTAATCTCGTATTCGTGCGTAGCGTGTGCGTGGTTTGCAGTGGACGTAATAACATACATTTTCTTGCAAAGCGAAGCTAGACACACGTGCATAGCCTCTCCGTGGCGGTGAGAAAGCGGGTTATGACAAACTCTATTTTGGATTCAGATAATGCTGTGTGAAAATGGCCAGTGTTCCGAAATGGATAATATGCACAATAGGGCATTCGGGTAGGCAAACCAAAAAGTATCAACTGTCATCAACATCAATACAATACAATACAATACAAAATTCTTTATTGTACACCACAAAATAAAACTAAAAGAAACAGATATAAACATTAAACATACGTAACGTACAATGGGCGGCCTTATCGCTTAGCAGCGATTTCTTCCAGGCAACCTTTGGATGGAAAGAAATTTGAAAATTTAAGAAAGGCAGGGGTGTATACAACATAATACATAATAATAATTATTAAATATTCATAAGCAAGGAGAAACGTAAATTAACATAAAAAAACTTTATAAAATAGATAATATACATGGAATAAATAAATACCAAGAACAAAGAAAAAAACATGATTTAGTACCAATATTCACTTTTGTGACAGATAAAAGTCTTTAACGTCATCAGCACATTTGTTCAGGTCTCACATTTAATAACCCCTGATTTGTTCAAAGTTTTTGTCATAACCACAGAGCAATATAGGGTTCACTGCGTCCAGAGTTTTCGTCAAGTACGCGTGTAACTAGAAAATGTGAATTTTAAATGCAGTTTTAGGGCACTTATCGATTGAATATACACAATATATATATGTATATATATATATATAATATATATTTATATATTTAGTACTTCATTAGCACTATAGAACCTAATTAAGACACTTTTCAAAAATAGATACCCTATTAGGGATAAATACACCAGCTCGCCAGTGCCAAGGTATTCTCCAATCATCTCCATGCTTAACCGAATTCCTGACCCTCGGCTATGTCAGAGTGACAGATATGATAGTGACAGCTTATACAAGTTAGCAACACATCGACACACGAGATGACGTATGTTGGCCATGGTACCTAACGTACAATACACCAAGAATACACCCAGTTTATTTGTTTATTTTGAAGAACCACTCGACTTGGAACACAATCATCGGCAAAAAGAAAGCAATCTACAATAAATTCCGAAATAGCAAATAAGACAATATTAACTACGATTCACGTCGTTGAGTTTTCCGAAGTGATGTTTCCTGTTCACCCTGTAGGTACATACGTAACCCACGAGTTGTACTCGTAGCTGCGCTAAGTAGCCTCACTCAGCGAGTTCTGCACCACTCGCCGCTAAGCTCATTTCCACGCTTTGCTTTTATAAAACTGGCTAAATTTCTACACGAAATATACTGATGTAAGATATATAGAAAGGATGCGGCATTCCTGATAGACCTTCTAGATCCCACTGCTGGAATACAGTATGATACAAATATTTTTAATTGCACACCAATACGTTATCATAATGTTGATAAATTTTATAAACAAAATATTTGTATCAAACTGTATTCCAGCAGTGGGATCTAGAAGGTCTATCAGGAATGCCAAATCCTTAAAAAATAATTAAATACAAAACTTAATAAATTACAAAGCTTCTCAGCCAGCATTCCGATCTGATGATCTGTGGAGGGTCCACAGGTGTTCGGAATGCTGGTTTTTCTGACTTTTCGTGAGACAAGAGAATAGGCAACATCTCACGTGAGACGTTGAGAATAACCCTTTATTTCGGTCAACGAATTAGCATTGCCATTCTACGTGGTATGCTGCCAGCATGCTGGGCACTCTGCCTTCTGGTGACGGCTTAGATGTTTAGGCAATAGATATGTAGACATAGACATAGACATATCATTTATTTATATAGAGATTTAGATATGTGTATATACTAGTTATTATTGTTTTATGCATACCAATAATTTTGTTAGTTTTTTGTTTATTTATACCAATTAAGAAATTCCTTACTTTACACAATTTTTTAAGATTAGCGAAAGGCCTTCGGGAAAAAAATAGAACCATTTCGAAACCATCCTATAAATAATGGTATAGAGGATGATACAATAATCCTCAAAATCGGTCCAAAATTGACGGGAAAATCAATCGGTCAACATATAACCACATAGACCTGCTCCTATTTAGGGTTCCGTACCCAAAGGGTAAAAACGGGACCCTATTACTAAGACTTCGCTGTCCGTCTGTCCGTCTGTCCATCTGTCACCAGGCTGTATCTCCAGTCTCTCAGTATGAACCGTGATAGACAGTTAAAATTTTCACAGATGATGTATTTCTGTTGCCGCTATAAGAACAAATACTATAACAAAAAAACAGAATAAAATTAATATTTAAGGGGGCTCCCATACAACAACGTGATTTTTTTGCCGTATAGATAATGGTTTGGAACCCTTCGTGCGCGAGTCTGACTCGCACTTGGCCGGTTTTATTTCGAAGTCGGCTAACAATACAGAAATATAACAGTAAAAGACAAAATAGAGACAGAGTTGTACAATGGGCGTACAGTTGGACCACATTTCTTAGCTTTGAAGCGCTACATGACCATTAAACTTATTTATAATTTAATAGAAACTTATAACATAACATATAATACCTATACCTAATAGTTCATAACCCAAAAAAATTATAACCAGGCGTAAAATTACGAGAGGACTTTAGATAAGTAAGTAGGATCAATTGAGTTGAGTGTGTTCAACTATTCACCTAGTATTATTATTCAGTTTTTTACCAAGCAAAATAGAAACCTATAACATATCCCTCAGAAGTAGATTCAATTAGGTAAGTGAAGCGCAACAACCTCATCGCAACCTGCCTTCCTGCTCCTTCGTCATCTCTCAGACCGCAACCTGAATGAAATTTCAGTAATTTGGTAAAGCGAATGCAAGGTAGGTACCCAGGGGCCACGCGGGATTTTCTTACAATCCTTGCTTTGTTCGGTCCAATCCAATATCCGCCCGCTCTCATCTGACCCCCCTACTCACAAAAATCCTCTCAGAAACCTTCCAAAACAACGCATTTTCACAGCTCCAGCGGTTTTGGTCCATGATTTGCAGTAGTTTGAAACTTATTGCGATGGTTATACAGGCTGTAATTGCTTAGCTTGGGTAATATCGCTAAGCTGAGATATTAGAAGGATTAAGGGATGTTGCTTTTCGTTTTGATTATTGGGTACCTTTTGTAGCGAGGGTAGTTTAATGTGGTTTAGCACTCGGAGCTTTACGGACGCGGGACCACTGCGCTGATTTATGTAGAGCTTTAGAAAACTAATGCGAAACTCAGATGACCTAAAAATATTCAGAGTCATTTGAAATTAACTTCAGAATCGATTATTTAGTTTTGACATAAGATGACAGACACATCACTAAATATTCTGGTCTGAACAGAACTCTACAGGACGTTTCACAGGATATCTCAACAGCCCAGAGTTTTTGTATAGAATAGAGAAAAAAATCATACATGAACTAGATGATCTAGTGTCTGAAATAAATGCATTTTATTATTATTAAAGTTGACACAATGAAATTAACATTTTTTACTTCTATGTTTATGCCTACGACCGCCTGAAACTCGACATTTTATAAAATCTAAGAATTTGTTGTTGAATACTGCCTACCCGTGTAGGGACACAGGTAAGGACAATCGCGAATAATGAAGTTTGGTGCATATTGGCTTTGGCAGATATCGGCTTGCAATGTTGCTGAATTTGTACCAAAAATTTGTTATGTTAAAATGCTATCTTTACCCGACTACCGACAGGGGAGGGTTATGAGGTTAGCACCCTATGTTTGTTTTATATTTTCTTTGGGATATTATTACAAATCGAGTACCTACCTACTCCACTGCCAGACACTTTGCACAGTGATTTGTCCTGCTCCTTATAGTTTCATAAAACGAAAGTGAACTTTTGTCATGGTATAAATACTGATTTTTACATAAGTTACTTGGGGAAAGGAGGGGTGATTTCTTCCGTCCACGTGGGGAACGAACTAAAAGCACAAAGGGATGGATTATTCGATGTCGTTACATTTTTGTCTATTCTACCCTTGAAAAAAAAACATTTGCTACAGGATAAAACACTGTTTTAACCGGATTGATCGCGTATATTTTATATTTTGTTTATAACCTGACGTTTCGGAGGCTTTTCAGCTTCGATGGTCACAGGCAGTCTGCCTGTGTTTTATTATGAGTTCTCGCGAAAATAACCTTAGAATATTCTATTTGCTACAGGTTTCTACATTGTTGCCGGGAAACTTTGCACAAATATATGAATCTATATGACCATTATTGCTTTGAAGTCGGATTAATACCTTCTAGTACACGATAGTCTAATCACTGTGAAGGGGAAGCTTGTAAAGTAGGGTACACTGGGGTCAATTGAAACACTTTTGAGAAAATTGGTCGTGTGACTTCATTCCATACCCCTATTTGTCTATTAATGTGTTTTAATTATAGCCATACTATCTGGCTATATAATTAACCTAATAATTTGGCATAACATACGCCTTTAAATTTGATAGAAGCTATTTAGAAAACCTTGGAAAATGTTTCAACTGCCCCCGTGTCAGGGTCAATTGAAACGATGCCTGGGGTAAGTTGAAACAAGTGTTTCTACAAATGATTTAACTAGCCTTATGTACAGTTGATGTTGTGTGTGAAAAGGTAGGTTTGTTGTGAGAAAAAGATGTTTTACTAAAAAATAATCAGTTTTATTGTTTTTGTGGTTTAAATTTTATACTTATTCAAGTTTTATCACCACTAAGTATCAGGTACATTAAGTTTCTTAAATTATTTTTTACCTAAGAGCTACAACAGTAATGACCTACTCAATGAGATCGACATAATAACATTGTTTAAACACTTTTTCTATTTTAGATAAAATTCTTACATAAATAATGTAAAGTTTAATGGCTTTATCCTATATCAAAGTTAAATTATCACTATAAGGGACATTACGTTTCTTAAACATTTTAAAATTCACAACTAACTAAAGCATAGTAATAAAAGTAGCGAGTTACACAATTAATAGATCACAATGAAAATGTATCAATGGAGTGCCCTTCGTAACGACTTCATCGTATGCTTTTTTATACTTACCAATATCAGTCTCTCCACGGTTGGTTGTTTTAGGACGTTTTTTTGGCATCTTAAATAAAAAAAATATAAATATGGCTTTACAAACATTTGTCCCTTTGCCCACCGCGCCCTTAGGTCTAGGTCGACAAAAATATGACATAATATGCGTAATATGCTAGAAAAAGTATTATAAAAAACGGTTTGGTGTCAATAAAAATACGTTTCAATTGACCCCGAACCGTTTGTTTCAACTGACCCCATCCCTTCACTCTAAATATTTTATCAAACAGAATAAAAACCAGATGTGATAGGTGGGCATACACCACGAAGCATTCAACTAGAATATTCATAGGAATAATGATAGTAAACAACACTGCTGAACAATAAATAGTTTCAGTGCAACACACAAAACAATAATAGAAAAAAAACTTACTTTTCGAGTCGAAAAAGCGATGCACCCACGTAAAAATTTCCAGCGCGCTCAGAACGGCCACGCGTACTGGGCGACACATTCCGACCCACAGCGCGCTTCTTTCCTCCCTCAAGACCACCCCCCTATTACTAACCGTCTTAGAGTTATGTAACTTGTTTCAATTGACCCGTGTTTCAATTGACCCCAGTCTCCCCTAGGCTGCTATACAAATTATAAGCAAGTGGAGTATTGCGTAGGTACTTACATAATTTGATTTACCATTAGTAAGGGAATTCAGAAACTGTAAGCCATTAAGTGGCGCAGTAAGTGGCACACAGCGAGACGTAGGTAGGCAGTTGGCATGGTAGCCCTAAGGGATACGGAACTTGATATTTTGCGCAGACCCTCGCTCTGGGCCCTAGGGAGGGATTTAAAGTCGGCGATATTCGACCCTCGACCTTCGGATAAAAAGACCTATTTCCTGATAAGTCTCTTATATTATTTGATGAATTTCAGAATTCCTCCGGCTTATGCCCATCCTCGTGAAAGGGCTTTGAAGTGCTCAAACGAGCACTCTAAATGGTACATTCATAATTGATCTAACTGAATAAACTACGAGAGAAAATTCCACGTACCAATTCAGCAATTTTATTTAATTCTGAAATGCTTAACCCTTTTTATTAAGCGTAGGTTAACTAAGAGCGATGAGTAGGGCGTTGCCGCGTTGCCAATACGGAGATAAAACTGTTTTAATTTACATTTTAATTTGGCACATTTTCCGCTGTAGTTTATAAACCCCAGTTATTTTATAAACTAGCTTTGCTAATAGATCACGCTACACTGTAATGGATTGTCTGTGACTTGTTTTCTGATAGAGCAAGCTGCCAGCAACTTTACACGTTCTGCTTTGTCAGCAGAATCCACGGGAAGTGTTAGTCTTTGTAAGTGACGTCAGGGAGCAATAAGGACCTGATTGGCCTTCCCACGAAGCGAGTAAAAAGAACCTTGGAGCTGACCCTGACTGTGCGATGTTAATACTGTAACAAAGCTTGCATTTCCTTGGTCTGTCCTTGAGTACACGAGGTGCCCTACTGTGCTGCCCACGCTAGCCACGCGACAACCAAAGAATGTACGAATGAAATGTAGAAAAGATGTTTCACTCGCTTGTTTTCAAGGACCGGTCAGATCCTAACTAGGGGATTTTTTTAAAATAAAAACTGTTTGCCGATGCACATTGGTCGACGCGTACCTTTATCAAATGACAACGAATGATGAATGAATGAATGAACACAATAATGAATGTATGATCAAACTGGTGTCACAGATAAAATTGAATTGATGTTTTAACCATAGACATAGAATTTTTCACTACGCTCAATAGACCAACAAAGCGTGGGAGCGAGAGGTATTTAGTTGATACACACTGCCGCGAGAGAAAAAGAGATAGCGAAACAAGATGTCTATAAGACATTATTTACGCGACTAAGAGGCGATAGCGTCCCTGCCTGTTCAAAGTTGAAGTGAATATGTACAAATAATTAATAATCTTACGATTTAATCAGAAGTTCTTTATTCGGCCACCATGGTGTCGTGTTCAGTGAGTGAATGTGCCGTTACAAGAGGCAATAATCCACATAAATACACGTTTCACAGCTAATTTACGACTATTTTTACTGCACTCTTCATAACCCTTATTTCGCCTTTTGTTGTTTGAAAAGAGGCAAAAGAGCTATTGAAAGCTTAAATAATTGGTTTCTCTTTAGACTGATCATCAAATTACAATGCTAAATGAAGAATTTTAGGATATTTGGTGTAAAACTTAAAATTGTTTGGTTACGATAGGGATTGACAAAGTGATGACGTCATAAATATCGATAGTCGATAATTCGAGTCTGCCGGTAGGTTCGACGTGAATGCTCATAGGGTTAGGTACTTATGTAAAGTACAATAAAACACTACTTTCCAGTAAAAGAAAAAAACTAAATATAATATAATAATACAGGGTTACTGGTAATTCAGTTCAATACTGTTAGAGGTAACCCAGAGGACTGGGAATGATACTCCAACGCTGATGATTGGCGACTGGTTTATAAAATTAGATTTAATATAATAATATCTATAATTTTATGTTCTTACAGGTTTCCAACCAATTCTTTGTTACGTGATAAATGGTTACGGATTATAAATAGGGGCTCCTGGACTCCAAATAAGAACTCTACTGTACTCTCTACTCTACTGTTTGTAGTCAATAATATAAATAATATTTGTTTACCTATTTGAAATGTATTTTTTTTTTAAATTATATAAGATACTTTTTAAACAACTTCGATAACAAACTCATTAGTGTCTTACAATTTTGCCAGTAAGACTATCGATAATAATATTATGCTAGAGTCAAGACAACACTATTTGACGCACACATTTACATTTCATTTTTTGTCACACCGCTAATCTGACATTGTTGGTCTTGTACATCCTAAGCCTATGGTTTTAACACCAACAGCAGAGAAAATAAAAATACGTTCTTAGTTCAAACTGTATGACACTGGATCTTTCGTCCTCTAGTCAGGTGGAATGAAGATCTACGAAAGACTGGCGTCAGAGCTCCGAGGCGTGATTGTGACGTCCAATTTTGCATACATTTTGGTACAGTGCCTCTATCGTGCAGACAGGGAACTACGCTTATCCCATACAAATATGAAACGTCACGATCACGTCTCGTTACTATCGTCAAATAGACTCGCCCCTCAGTTCATTGCGGATGCAAACGCGTTAACTACGTACCTTATTTATGTTGGAAGATCACCAAAGTTTCAAGGAATGGCGTCAGATGCTGGATGGGGCTGAAGTCATGTTATGATGCACGAGCGACCCGCCCTGGCTTCGCACGAGTCGATTCTATCGCATATATTCATCAGGAATAATGTTCTATGGTGAAGTGAATTTTTCAAATCGGTCCAGTACTTTCGAAGCTTATTAAATTCAAACAAACGTGTTTGTTCATGTATAAAATTTGACTTGTCTAAGTGCTTTTTTGTAAGCCTAAAGAAATAAAGTTATTGACTTTTGACTTTTAAAAACCAAATATTTCCTCTTTATAATGTTAGTGTTGATAACTAGGAGAAACCGGCGTCCAGCAGTGGGCTAGCATAGATGATGAAGATCATAAGATTAAGGTCAAGGCTCATGATGATGATGAAGATCTTAAGATTAAAGTCAATGGAGACGAAGAGAAAATAAAAAGAAGAGATTACCTTAGTTAAGTTGGTACTAAGTTTATAATTATCATTTGATTTGAAGCAGTAAAAAAAGTAGTTAGGTTTTTGTGTACCGTATCATCTATTCAGTCTGCTCTTTGATGTAGTTAATGCATTGAGTGAGATCACTGGTGTGGGACCTCGCTCCTGTTCATAAGGCCAAGGATAATGTGGGATGTACAAGCCACTTCTAACACGTTTCAAACAAACTGCTAGTTACAAGGTTTTACAAATATAGTATGAATCAAAATCAATATACTTAGTTTAATTCAAGGTGTACGAATTCAATAAAATAGATAAAGGAAATGTGCTGTATGTGTATTTTTGAAATGTCAAATATTTCTATGTTCATATGTTGGTAAATTATTCACAGAGGGAATAATTTGATCCCCTAATCTCTACCGACGTTTCCTAATCCAGACAAAGGGTCAGTCGAATGAACTTTATTTGAACGGTTAGCTATTTATTGCAGACTAGCGGTCCACCCCGGCTTCGCACGGGTATATTCTATAGCTTATGTTACTCAGTGATAATGTAGCTTTCTAACGACAAAAGAATTTTTAAATTGGTTTAGTAGTTTTTAGGTTTCCGTACCCAAAGGGTAAAAACGGGACCCTATTACTAAGACTTAGCTATCCGTCTGTCCATCTGTCCGTCTGCCCAACTGTCACCAGGCTGTATCTCATGATCCGTGATAGCTAGACAGTTGAAATTTTCACAAATGATGTATTTCTGTTGCTGCTATAACAACACATACCTACTAAAAAACGGAATAAAATAAATATTTAAGGGGGCTCCAATACAACAAACGTGATTTTTTTGCCGTTTTTATAGATAATGGTACGGAACCCTTCGAGCTCAAGCCCGACTCGCACTTGGCCGGTTTTATTAAGTTTATTCTTTATATACAAAAACACTAACCTTCCTGTTTATAATATTTGTGTAGATACTTCTTCTTTTTCTAACAAATGCGCTTATTTAACTATTATTTGGTATATAAGCGAAAGTTCCCGGATGGATCAGGCTGTAGGAAATCTTATTATAGATCTGTTAATTAATGAAAATAAAAGACTTCATATGCAGAAAATTCTAAACTCTCAACAGCAGGCATGAATATCACAAAAATACTGTATGTCTACTTGTCAGTCTCACGCGACCCTTTCTGTCACAACGAAATGTGTGTTTTTATAGCTCGAGCGGATCCCTCGGCTGCTCAAGTACAAATTAAAATGTGCAGGGGAGTATTATCGAGGTAGACGGTTTTAAAATTGTTTAAAAAATTCTGGAGCGCATTTTTAAACAGATCGTGCATATTTTACCTACTATAAAAACTATCGTTGCTTGACGTATTGCTGAAATTGAAGAAATTTTGCTTTTCGCGTGTATGTATCTATAAATGAATTAATAAAAATTAAGTTAATAAGTTAGCATAACTTAGTATATTATTATTATATCTGTGCCATATCTAACTAGTGATATTGGTACAGTGTAATCGTTCTAGTAATCAATAAATAAATACTATTTGGTACAATTTATCTGTCTGTTTATTGCTACCTATATTGTAATTTTTTTTCAACCGAATATACGCGAGTCACAACTCAAAAAATTACGCTCGTTTGGCTGAAGCCTTACTCATCCTAAACCGAAAATGACTTTTAGACGGCTTTTACCAATGGATGGAGTGATCCAGGTTAAAATATAATATCTCATTCAGTTTTTATGTACCTAAATTAACTAAAACAATATGAATGATGAATATAGAAATATTCATGCCGACTTAGAGCTTCCCTGACGTGTGCCACGTAAACCAATACAGTTGTATGAAATCAATAGATTTTATTATTGTCCTTAAAAATAACTCTCTCGTTTACGTGCAAAGCCAGTGTGGGTTACTTTTAATAATTGTAAGTTAAATACTGTTTGGTTCGATAACTAGGTCTACTAAATATTCATTAAAGTCAATAAGAACCAGAGCTGTTCTACAGCTTTTGATATAAAACCCAGAATACCACCCTAGACAGCCCGTCACTAATGAACGTCAGATTTTTTTTCGATTTTTGTCTGTAACAAAGGGCATATTTAACGCAGGTACCTAGATATCATCTTGAGTGAGGGAGGGTTGCATGTGTCACTACAAGATTATTGTATAAAAAAAATAGATAGATAAAATAGGAGGTTAATAATCTAAGCGCTATCAATAATAAAGACTATTCTACTTTTACAGGTATATACAATGTTACAAGCTTCTGTCTGCGGCTTTGCACGCGTGTCTTGGAATAAAAAGAAGCTTATTATGTTGTTCTTGGTCCAGGTCTTTATGTGTGCAAAATTTCATCACGATCTATTCAGTAGTTTTGGCGTTGTCTTTGTCCAAACATCATTGCAACGGCACAAACTTTCGTCTTTATAATATTAGCAGGATTTTTAGCAATAATAACCATATTTACGGTATGTGGAATAAAAACACAGACGTGATTTACAAATAATGGTGGAAAATTCACACAGCATCATCTAGCCCCAAACTAAGCAGAGCTTGTGAACTAATGAACTGAGAGAACTGCTAAACCTAAATAATATACTAGACTACATAGAAACACCCAGAACACCCTGAACAAACATCTGCAGATCATACACACATTTGTCCCGAGGCGGGAATCGAACCCACAACCTCATGCGTCGCAGGTAGATCACGCCTGCTGTGCCGCAGAGATCGAAAACTTAGTCTGGTCTGGTTACGAGCCGAAAAATATCAGACATAAAACAGACTCGGGTTACAAAACCCAATAAACAAGTCCCCTTAAAAACCGCTAAGCGGTCACTCAATCCTATCGGTTGAATCTCGCTCCGCTCGCCGCTGCCCTTATATAAGGCAAATGGAATAGAAACATCGAATAGTGTCGTGAACCATAACTGTCATTGGAATGTATCGATTTCGCATTTTTTCCCGATGTTTATGAAACTTATCGCGGTATCTAATGCCGTCGTTATATTCTATTGGCCCCTAAAACGTAACAGTTTACAATTTAAGCCGTCAGTATAGAGTTTTGACATGCGATGCTGTAAGGATGAGATTGGATAGGGGTAGAGTGGTACACAACTAACATTTATCGTAATATGCCATGACATAATATGTTGTTAATTCTAGTTATAAATACCTTCAGTTTTGATGGTGCAATGAATATTATTATTTATCATCTACCTGTAATTAGTATAAATGGCCTTAGCCATTTATGAGCAAATACATAAATAATTATTAATAAATTACAAGAGTTTTTCAAAAACATAATAAAGCAATGACATTTTAATGGACGTTTTTGACAGACGTTAACATAAATTAAACGTCAAAATTAACCGACGCAATTTGTGCATTTGTCCTATTACCTTTTGGTAAACAGAAAGATCCGAGATGGTTTGACCTTATACACATAGGTAAGTAATTTAAGGGATTCCCTTAAAATCTAGGGAATCGAGTTAGGAAATGCTGGAGTAAAAGTGTATGGAACTTTCTTAATGTACTTATGCGGTTACTGTATCGTAAGATAAGTTAAACCTTAGAACAAGTAGCGTGTAGACTTGTGCTACGATTTTTCGTAGAAGGCCTACAAATTTGCTACGCTTTTGCGTAGAGGGTCTACGGAAAAAATATCGCCTTCATAAGAATTCATAGTTATTGATGACTGTAGGAGGAACGAGTAAACTACGAAGTTCGAAGCACACTATTTCGACACACGTAAGCACGACAAATTGCGACGAAATAACGACAAACCATGACTATATAAAACCAAATGATATCCAAGGCAGACTGTGCCTGATGAGACGATGGGAAAATTACACTAAATATTAGTGAAAGTTAGATACGTAAGTAAAAAATGTCCTATATCGGGCTAGTTCCTATTGGATAAATAATAAACAAATACGAAGCCGCAGTTATGCTAAAATTAAATAAATAAATGTGAATGATTATAAAATTAAACTGTTTTTAAACTTCACAG
This sequence comes from Eupithecia exiguata, assembly GCA_947086465.1. Lineage (NCBI taxonomy): Eukaryota > Metazoa > Arthropoda > Insecta > Lepidoptera > Geometridae > Eupithecia > Eupithecia exiguata. Next base: position 1,931,615 of record OX352241.1, on the reverse strand, counting down.
GATTCGAATAATCCAAAAAAACATAAGGCGATTTGTTTCTGCTTTATTCGTTCTTGGATAACCAATACCAGGCTTTGTAATAACGATTGTTAATACACTGGCACTGATAAGAATGAACGATAACGGCCTATTACGACATGGGGCGTTTTTGGGCCAAAGTTGATTTGTGTCCTTTTATTAGTGTCACGTGGCACGCGAATAACTGAAGCTTCTGTCAAGCTTATTTGAAAACTTGCTATTGTAATATATAGTACCAATACGTGATGGTTTTTATCATTTATTTGTTTCAAATTTTATTTTGATTGAAAAATAGAAGCATTTTGAGTTGACAAACTGAACGAAAAAGAAAAAGGGCAGCGTTTTTACCAACCGAAACGGAGATCAGTTTAATCTTTCGAAATTTTTGTGGCGGTTATATTTTTTTTCGGAAGTACTCGTAAAATAACATTAATAACCGATTTAAAAAATCTGTACTCCTATTGTTATAACTGTGATTTTCTTAAGATAAATTATATTTGGGCGTGATTTTTGGCAATGGATGAGACACAGAAAGCCATCGTTTGATACAAGTAACAAATGACGTAGTAAGTATTTGACTCATGTAATGCCTTTACTATAGACCAACAGGGCTATAAACAAGCAGGGGCTATACTTATACCAACAACTATACCAATGGGGTTCTTCTATCAGACGGGCTTATTAGCTATGGATGTCAGGGATGGCGCGGTGACAGCGGCAGTGACGGCCCCGCGGCGGAATGCCGAACGAAAGCGTTGATTACGCTAAAGTAAATCACGGGAAGACATACGGCTAAGTGTAATGGGGCCATTAGACACGGGGTAAACTCCAGTATCATTAATAAAATAAGTTAACATGTAATGCTATTCCAACGAAGAAATGGCGAGTTTTGATCATAAGAAACTATCTTCTGCCCGTGGCTTCGCACAAGTTCGACTACCTACTTGGTAATGCTAGTAACATTTCAGCCTGATTTTTTCATTGTTTTGACGTTCAAACACACATCTTTGCATATAAATATGCACTTTTATATGTAGGTACTATGTACTATTATAGGCCTTTTTTTAGGAATAGCAAGCAAAAATTAGAGTTTAAAGTTTACCCCCTTATTCATAATGGTCTGCTATCTTGAAACAGCTGCTAAGTAGTGTTATTTCTCACTCTGACTTATGTCAATAGAAGAAGATAGAGTGAGAATTAGCAATCTGCTAAGTTGGCAAACTATTATGTATAAGGGGCTTTTCGGTTCCGCTCGTTTGGTGGCCACCCTGGGGGAATCCGAACCCGCACGCGGGACGCAGCGGATCCCTGATTTATGCGGTACCCATATAAATGCAATCTGCTTAATTGCTGTTGCCGGCTCCGGCTGGCTAGTGTGGCAACACTGGCGGCGCTCAAATCATTCGAACGTGGCGTGCGTCCCGATTTGAATTGCAATTATTGCAGCACATGTATCATTTTCGAATCCACTTCAATTTATTCGAATTTGAATATTAATGGCCAGTATTTTTCATTCGAAATTTGAGTTTCTTAGCGATACATATTTTAGAAACTCGGGTACATAAATTAGTAGGTAGCGTTGGTTCTCACTGCGTTTTATCTCAAACCTCGCTTTTATAATCAAGGTATTCGATCAAGAGTCGATCCGATTCAAAACTGATACAATCTGTCGATGCTCAAGTCCCATCCCTAGGTATCGAAATATCTGCCAGCTAGGTGTGGTGCGGTAGGTACCTAAGTCCCATCCCTAGGTATCGAACTATCTGCCGGCTAGGTGCGATGTCGTAGGTACCTCAGCCGAGTGGGTCTTAGCGCTAAAAGTAATAGTTTCAATTTGACTCTTAGCCTGAAATACTGCGCGGTGGGTATTAATACCCAGAAAGGTGCACTTTGCGTTTCAGTTAATGAAATAGTCTGGTTCTTGGGTACATAAATGAGACGACGTATGTGGCGCGGTGGTCCGCCTGCGACGCAGGAGATTGCGGGTTCGATTCCCGCCTTGGGACAAATGTTTGTGCGATCTGCAGATATTTGTTCCGGGTGATCTGGACGTTTTTTATTTATAATAAAATAACTATGTATTTTTATGCATTCTGTGTATCAGTTATCTAGTACCCATAACACAAGCTCTGCTTAACTTGGGGCTAGATAATACTGTGATAGATAGATAGATATTATTTATTGACAAAAAGATTACATGTTTTTGGTTCATAGTATCTTAAATCCTAAGATAGGTTTAACTAGACACTAGGGTTCTCTAAAAATAGCAAAAAAAATCATTTGTAAACACGGTAGACTAGACAGTTACGCACACAAACATAGCGTTGTGTGAATTTTCCAGCAAAAAAAAAATCAACAACAAAATACTTATTCAAGTGATTGTTTGTAGGGTATTATCTACCCGGTAACGAAATGTCGATATTAAATTCGAAGAATGATTTTATTTCTTATTATTCGGTATCAAAACATTTTTTTGAGAACTTGCGCTTAACAGATCTTTGTTATAATTAAATGTATAATTAGTATTAGTACTTCTGTTTATCTACACTAATATTATAAATACGATATTTTTTTATTTTTGTATGTAACAAACTATAAGTGCTCGATGCTCGAATAAACTTAAAAACTACTAGACCGATTTCAAAAATTATTTTGCCGTTAGAAAGTTACACTATCATATCACTGAGAAACATGGGCTTTAGAATGTACCCGTGTGAAGCCGGGGCGGACCGCAAGTATAAAATAAAATAAGTAAGTAATAAAGTAAGTTTGAGAGTAGATAATTACCAAAAAGTAAAGTAGTGTACTCAATGAGTGTATTATCGGTAGAATTTTCCTTCTGTCGCTTTAATCAACAAAAATATCTAATACTTATGTTGAGTAAGATACTCAGCCGCGGATCATCGGCGAAAGATATCACAGGATTTAGATCCGCTTAAAATATTACACCGATCTGTGCGGCCTGTGGGCCAAACAAGAACATTCTGGAGGGTTGTGGAAACATTTTGGCAGAGAAGCTGTTATGGTTAGGTACAAGCTGAAACATGAAAGAAGAGTAATATTTTTCATCCCCCATCTTGGAATGAGTATTTTTGCACTCACATAGCGAAGAGCAAAAATACTCTTTCCTCGCTGAGGTGGGATGAAAAGTTGCGTGTCGCACTCGAGTGCAAAGATTTTTTACCTCGTGCTCTTTGATTCCCTTGCTCAGGATTCTAATTTTAGAATCCTTCGCTTGCTCGGTCATCCAAATTGAGCACGCGGTTAAAAAGCAACTTTGCACTCTTGTGTAACAAATAACTATTTATAATGACCCCCAAAATTTATAATTGAAAAGCTGTCATTTTTTAGTATAAAACTGCAAAAACGAATTTTTGGTGAGAGCCTGTGGTGCGAAACAGCGCTACACCAATTTACCGACTAACATTAGGAAATATAATCTTTTAGTGATTTAATATGCAAGACATTTTACAGCTGAAATATATATTTGACGTAGTTTAGTTTAAAGTAATCGTAGAGTAGAGATGTGGCTGATACTCATTGGTAAATGCATTATTTTGAATTCGTAAAACTTTACTTTGCTTCACTATTAACGTTATTTTTTATTCTTTTGGTAAATTGTGTTAAATTTGTACGCCTAATGGCAGATCACAATGCTCTTATTGTCTATCACACAGGAATGTACTTGTACTTGAGCTCTTCCATATGATTCATTTGCTGATGAATCTATAAATTTTAGAGTCTGAAGGCCTACAAGTATAGTGTAACCAGGTCGTAAATGATGATGATGTATTCACAATTTCCAAAATCATTTGATCAATTGTGCATTTTAACAACTTGCAATATAAAACTACGACCTCAGTCAAAGCAAAATATATACCTACTGCTACGGCGCCTTATACCGAGATTACGTATTTTATCCTGGGTCTACATAAACCCGTTCAAAATCTGATGCCTTTCCTTGAAAGCCAAGCTCTCATAACTTGAGGTCAGCACGGCTTAGCGTGCGTCGCGACTCATGGGAAATCTTTGCGACGAGGGTGGATTCGGGATTAACTCTAGTTTAATACGTCAGCGGTCTAGTGTGGCTTGGCTACGACTCTGCGCGCGCCTTGTGTTAAGTATAGTAGAGGGGCTGCTGTGGCTACGGGAGAATAGACTTTAACGACGAAAGGAAGGTAAATGATATAAGCACGTGATTGACACAAATCATGCTTGTATGGATGTTTGTTTCTGAAACGCACTGAATAATTTATTCGAGAATCACTAAAATTCGCTTTTAAAATGAACGAAATTCAGAATTTAATATACCTAATCATAATAAGAATGTTGGATAATTCACACTGCGTTATCTAGCCCCAAACTAAGCAGAACTTGTATTATAGGTACCAGATACTGATGTACATAATAAAATACACTACATACATGTGTGAGATGGATATTTTAAGTTAGATAAGATAGTATTTAAAAAAAAAAATACTATCTCACACATGTATGTAGTGTATTTTATTACGTACATCAGTATCTGGTACCTATAATACAAGCTCGGCTTAGTTTGGGGCTAGATAACGTTCTGTGAATTATCAAACATTTCATCGTTATTTTTAGTGTAATCATCATGCTGTCATTCCGTAGTCCGTCACTTGAAAGTTAGTTCTATACAGAACTTATTTATGGTTTGTTTACGTTATTTCTTTTGCTCGGCTGTTATAGTTTTCATCGCAATTTGGTGAGCAGAGCAGTTACTAGAGGCACCCAAAAAAATGTCGAGTAGATAAGTACCGCCAAGCAGAGTTTGATTATATTCGTACGAATTTCCTCAACAGTTTTTTGTATCGTGCATTTTTGTGACCTGCTTGCACTCAGCATGCCTCTTGAACTAGTTCACGCAACAGTTACCGACATGAGAACTGCCTAGAGCCAGTTCGAGTACTTACTTGGATCACTATGATTCAACTAACTTAGTGCCAAGTCAAATCAAAAACTTTTTATTTCCATAAATTCAAAAATGTACACTTAGAAATGGTCAAATTCTTAAAATAAAACACTGACACGGAAATAAAGTGATATTTTTTATTTCTCTCGCTTTGGTATGTAGACTAAAGTAAAGAAGCGACGAAGAGACCTTTAGCTTGTTGTTTGTTATTTTTCGAGTTGGAGCAAAGCCCGTCAAAAGCTTTTTTATTTTCTAGATAATCTAATATTTTGTAGTACCTAAGCCTTTTTGCACAGGAAGGTTTGGATTTATTTACCTACTGATAGATTTTGCAACTCATTAGGAGTTTCGCTGTAAAAGGACAAAAATAGAAGAATTAGGAACCCTCATTACCTTTGCGCTGAAGTATCCGCTCACAGGCGACGGTGGCGGCGATGTTCTCACATAGTTGCATTTCTTTTTGCCTAGACAATATCTAAATTATCCAAAAATTATCAACGGTTTTTTGAAAGGGCGTACCACTTGTTTTTTTTTCGAAACAGCGTGTTTCGCAATGATGGCAGTCGAATCTGCATATCAGACCCATTATTTTTTGGGTGTAGAAGACGGATAGTGAAAGTGGTTTTTTGTTATAGTGCTTACCCACACTTTGGGTATCTCTAAGAAATGAAATAAGTTCCCAAAAATTATCGGTTTCGGTGGGACTCGAACCACCCCGGCGCTATAGTCCGTAAGAGGTCCCAAAGATTTTCGGTTGAACCGACTAAGGGTTTCGTGGCTTAGTTGGTTAGAGCACACCCGTACTGAGGGTGGGGCGCGGGTTCGAGTCCCGCCGAAACCGATAATTTTGTTTCATTTCTTAGTGAAAGTGGGTCCGGAATGGGTGTGAAATGTACACAGTGGGACCTGGGACGACATAGGCATACAATAAGAATATTTTTAATATTATACATTTCATAATTTCTTTACAAATAATACTACAAGTGATAGGCATCGTTTTTTAATTTTAATATAAGAGAGCTTTCCGCAGACTGTTGCAAACAATCTAGAGCTCAACTTATCTCTACTTGTTTGATTTTATATGAACTGCGCTGTATCATTGTTTTGCCCACTTCCAAGAGCCAAGAACAACACACCGAGTGAAATGAGAAGGCATGTAACTGTGATCCCTTCCATGGCCTCTCTAAAGACGTCTCCACTTCTCCCTGCGAGGGCCCTGGAGGCCTCGTGCGGCCCTTGCACACACGCTCCTTCAACATAATCGCTTGATGTTTCCACCCTGCCCTACAGGGCACAAAGTAGTAGGTACTGCGCTAGTCAGAGGAAGGTAGAATGACTTTGATTTCTAAACGACAAAAGTGAAATAAATTCTCAGAAGTAACTACCCGTACTTCGCATTTCAAATATTAAAAATGCTATATCTTGAGTAGTAACTTTGTTGGCGAACTTGACTGTTGGCAGGGAGATAGATCATATCCTAGATCCTGGTGAAAGACCCGGGAAGGCAAATTTTAACAGAATCTAATACATACACCATATTATAAAGATGGCCATAAAATTGTTTGAAACGCTTTAATAGATAATTTGAGGTGTTCCGTGTTCGTCCTACTCGCTTCGGCCCAAATTAGTCCGAACACGGAAATTCAAATTTTATGCCGAAATCGTTCCGGTTTCGTCCCACTTTTTAAAGGCATGCTTTAGTACTGTCGACCACACACTTCTCATGTGAAAAGCTTTGATGTAGCGATCGATAACAAATGACACTACAGAAATACATACACGTTTGTAATCTTATAACAGTTAACGACATATTTCCAAAAAACTGTAATACCAACTATGAAGACAGGTTCAGTGCACACGGTCGTTTTCGGAGCACCTCCCTAAAGGCCCGGCCATACTAACAAGAGCCGCGGGAGCTCATTACTCCGGCGCTCAAAGGGCTCGTCGTTTATTTGGAGCTGCAATGTGAACTAGGGTTTAGGTTTTATTTCAGCGTCAGCTAACGACTGCCGGATGTGAGGACGCTTTGACAGTTCAACTCTCATATCTCATGCTGTTATAGAAGCTGCATTTTGTTTTTTTAGTAAGAGCAATTTTCTATCCGTAATACCTACATCAGCCTATGTTAGTTCACTGCTGGACATAGGCCTCCCCTAATGAGCGCCATAGCGCCCTGTCTCTATGGCGCTCATTAGGGGAAGCCTATGTCCAGCAGTGGACTACTATAGGCAGATGGTGATGACATACAGATAAGTAGTATATCTCAAAAACTTTATAAACAAAGAAAATTATAACCAAGAAATAGAAACAAATTAGAATTTGTCTTTACTATTGAAACAATTGAACTAACTGCAAACAATCTACGGGTAGCTCAACTGATCCATATCAATACCAGTCGGAAGCGTCTCCATGACGCTGGCTGCATTGCCCCACGCTGTATGGCAACGATGCGCCAGATACTCACGCATCTCTTCGACCAGACGCTCGGATTGATAATGATTATTATTATTGAAAATTCTCACATTTGAAACTAAAGGTCTGAAACTGGTCTGAATCTAAAGGTCTCACTTTACTTCTTCTAAACCTATCATTATTATTTTATGTGTTACTTATTAAATGTGTGTGTATTAATTATTCTTTGTAATAGACTTGATTGTTAAACATATGTATATTATTTCACTGTTCCGAGGATAGAAACTATCAAAATTGATTTTAAGTGATTTTATAATTTAACTGATTTAAACTGAAGATAGAAATTATTAAATGATTTTAACTGATTCTCTGCACTGTACCTTAATCTTTTGTTTATTTAAGAAACCGCCGTATTGCAAACGGTAGGGATAAAATAAAAAAATAAACGTACGTACCTAAAGTAAATATTCGTACTTATTGCATTTAATTAAACTCTAAGAATAAACTTTCGACAGCTCATTGACACTGACAGTGTTATCGGCCAGTTATTTGAAGAGATTTTAATGCTATACAATTTCTAAAGTGGTTCTGTTATAATTATCAAAAATAAAGTACCGCCTTGTAATTCATTACTTCATTACGAATTTCTTATGTCGAAAGTAGTAGGTATGTTGTAAGGAAAAAAAACTATTGTTTAGTAACTAGTATCGTAAAAAGAAGATTTTTTCCTCAACCGCAACTGGTTACGAACCTCTAGTTTCGTACGCGGCCGAAAGCCTCAAAAGTGGTTCTTTGACCCGTATTCATAAAATAACTGCCATAAAATATCCTCAGTAGTTAAAAAAGCTTTCACGAAAGAATTTCGTTGAGTTTATCGCAGTCTGAATCTTTTTCAAAGCTTTCTTTTGATTTTAGATCTTGATAAGTTTCTTATAGTTGCTAAGTATTCGACTTAAAAATTCTATTAAAGCAAGAAAGACATTCCATCATAACTTTTTTAGTTTTTATTCTGTGAAAGTGCACACAAGGTTTAAAGAGGCACGAAGACGGTGAAAAAGATTTTCACAAATTACTTTTTCTGAACGACTAGCTTTAGCCCGCGGCTACCTTTTCGTTGTACCTGGATAAAACGTGGCTTATTAGCACTCAGAGACGATGAAGTGTGAGTATGAGCGAGCGTGGAATTATAAAAAAATATATAAAACAAGTGAAGAATGTAAAGAGCAGGAAATTCTTGTAGGCAAGTTAGCAAGTTTGCAATTTTCATCTTCAAAATGGTGATGAAAATGACTTACGGAACACCGTCATTTACCATGGGTCATTATCTAGGTAGGTACCTATCATTGCCACTTACATAAGTGAGCTTTATTAAGTACGGTAAGTAAGGTTATAAGAGGACGATTAATGCAAAAATCAAGCAAAATGTTTTGTTATGGTAATCGTTTAGTTTTCCTATTTCATGCCTATATCATCATTTTATTTGAATAATTAATAGATAATAAACAAAAACTTGATTTTTGCACTTACGGCGCTCTATTCTATCCCGCTCTTATGAACGCGAAAATCCTATGCCTATTCTTTTCACGACATGGCAAAATGGCCCCCTTAAAGTTATTACGAATGTCGAAATCTCCGCGAGCGGCGGTAAATGGAGCTCGGAAGAGCTTCCGCGTCAAACTTGGCAAAAACAGCGACACCGCGACAACACGACCTTAATCGAATCTCGTATACCTACACCTACACGTGGGCACGGCGGCCATACGTGTTGGCATACACTTTACCGCGGGTACATATTTTACCATATCACCAATGACTTTACTTTGGGATGGTAACTACTGTAAGGTAATAGTTATTTGTTCAACAAGTGGGCAAAATGATTTGTATGTTGAACTACTACTTTAGAGTCGCTCGCTAAGCTCGCGACTCTACTCTAGACTGCTGAGCTAGCAAGGGTTTTAAAAGGCTCGAAAAAAAAAGCATTTGTTCTCGAGTTAAACATACAATAGAGACGCGAGGTAATATTTTGTTATTTAAAAAAGAGGTCGAATGTCAGAAACTTATTTTGGTCAACAACCATGGAGGGTTAGAATGCTATAAAACTCTTTCGAACCGCGAATGAACAAAATTATTATTTCTGTTAAGGTTGAATGCAGTCTAACCTCTTTCCCTTCGACAATCTAAAATAAGAGACGTGCAACTCCCTTGAAAAGTCCTGTTGTTTGGAAGATTATTTATAGATGGCGCTGTCCGCCTAGAAGAATGATCTTCACAAGCTTGTAAAGGTACCCAAAAAACAGTGCTGCCTTTCGTGAGAAAGTGGAGCTCCCCTGGTGCAGATTGCGTTTTTTTTTATTTTTTTTAGGCGCCGTCCATATATTATCAATAACATTAACACCATCGACATTTAGTGCAACATTTTGAATTCCAATTACTTTGTCAACACGTTAAATAAGATCTTTTATTCCACAAGTGAGCAAAACTCGATTTAACTCACTGTTTTTGTTTACGACGCCATGGTATCGGATGTACTCATAGATGTAGATATCCTTGCTTCGATTACAACTTCCCACCTTGAATTTAACGAGCGAAGAAAAAATTTACCGAGAAAGAACCGGTCGTTAATGAAGCGTCATGAGTAGCGAGCCTTACACGGTATATATTGTGATTAATCGACCAGACGAAGTTGTATCTACAGCGTGTTCGCTCTGCACTCCACAATGATGGATCACCCTGTGCAGTCCACTAGTTAACTTGAATACTACGGAGTCGTTTGTCACACGCTGCTCAAACTTGATGTACAGCCCAAAACTTTGCTCATTGTTCAGACGACTTACGGAACACCTAAAAAATGAGGTTATTTAGTTGTATGATTCAAAATGTCGCTATTTCTGAACTAATTTAGTCAGCGACCAAATCGCTGAACAGAATAAATATTTTATAGCGTTTTTGAGTGTGTGCGTGATGACTCCAGCATTTTTGAAGAATGTTATTGTTCAACAATGATTTATTTGCGCTTTTATTTTTATTGTTGTTTAGGTACCTACTACGTTTGTCGAGTGTCACTTACTTGCCCTACTGCACTCTGGTCCACTTTGTTAATCCATTTGACTGCGTTAGCAACTATGTTTCGCAACCAATCGGGTCAGAGTCTGAGGGATGGGTTGAGACTTAGTAACTATTCTGTATGCACTAATCAGTGTAATAAACAAGTACGACACGTAGTACGACACGTTAATAAAACAGGGCCCCTATTCCACCCGAATTGTCCAGCATTATATTCTTTTTTTTTAATATAAATTAATCGCTTCTCCGTTATAGACAATTCTGCGACAATACCATTGTCATAGTAAAGTGATTAGTTAGCAGAATTCGGCCCCAGGACATTTTCTTACATCCCGTTATGAAATTAATTATTTCCCGGTGGTGGCATCACCAATCTACCTGCCTGATGTTCATTGTGGTCTAACTATAGTAGCTTTAATACTTCTTTGGATCATCATCATCATCAGCCTATATTAGTTCACAGCTGGACATAGGCCTCCCCTGAGCGCCATAGCGCCCTGTCTTCAGCTTGCCGCATCCAGCATCTGCCAGCAGTCTTTCGCAAATCGTCATCCCACCTGGTCGGACGGCTTCTTTGAATGTAACCCTCTAATTATGTAGGCAAGGTGATGATGATGATAAAACTTTGTCCACGCTTATAATAAGGGTAGGTGTTGGAAGTCATTATAATATGCGACCCGCGTATTAAAGTCAAAACAATGTAGATAAGATAGGAGTCATTCAACTAAGGGCGGTGCACACGAGCGCTATAAATCTCGGCGATGATTTAAGCGGTGTTCACACCATCCCCATTTTTATTCTCCTCTATATCAGGCGCACACATCTACATATTATTCGGTGAGATGTTGGAAACACTGAGTGGATGTGGTGTTTAACCCAGCTCCACCCAATAAGTTCGCTTTATATACTTACCTATTATTTATTTATTTAATTAAGCTAACTGCAGGCTGTTGCAAACAACCTACAGGTAGCTCAACTGATCCATATCAAATACCAGTCGGAAGCGTCTCCAAGAGGCTGGCTGCATTGCCCCGCTGTATGTTTATAATTATTAGAGTCCATTGCATTTTATCATTTTGTTAGTTTTCAGCACTTGCTTTGCTTGAAAAACAACTATTAACCTAGTTCAGGCACGTACAGGCAGGTCTTATACCATAAATAAATAAGATTAAGTCTCTTGTCAAATAACTTAGGAATAAAAAGGTAACACCTTTTTATTCCTAAGTCCTTTTTGTTTGTGAATAAATTATTATTATTATTTCGTTTAATCGAGATTCAACTGGGGCCCACCCACTTAGTAAGTATGTGACTAACTTGATTCTTAATTACCTACTAAGGAACTATCTCTGTACACATTTCTCTTTGTTTAATATAAGGATGAAAATATTCAGTAACAATTCCGCGAAAAAACCTTCTCCGATAAGTTCTAACAAAATGTAGTCCGCGTTGTAGAAGAAAAACGACGCCAACTACAAAATGAAAAAATACCTATAAAAGCAAGACGTCAACTAGATGATGTCTCGTGGAGAGACGAAACTAGTTGACATCTTGCTTTGATGCTTTGATTTTGAGGTTTTTTCGCGGAATTGTTACTAAATATTTTGCAATGGATTTCCGCAAAGTAACGCCAGAATCTATTATTTCTCTATGTTTCTTTTTTTTTCAATCGTTACTATCTTTGTCTTTCTGATTGTCATTAGTTGTCTATATATATTATATGAACCTCTATGTACAGAAATAAGTAGAGATATATCTTCCAAAAAATACCACATCAACCTCTTCCCACTCTCCCACATTATTCAGCACCTCGATATAACGTACCGTTGGAATAATATCGCTATAAGTAACGCCGGTGTCACCGGTCAAGCCGTAACGGCGGTGTTTATCTGTGCCCGACCTACCCTCGTCCTTCGTCCCTTGCAGTAACCACAGGGCGAGAGATTAGACAGCTTAGATATAGGTCTTCACTTTAAACCCAAAAGAGTATAGGCATTAGGTTTTTTTACCAGTTAGTTGTATTTCATTTCCGAAAAAATTTGATACCCACAGGTTATTAAATTATTTAGGAGATAAACGAAAAATATAACTGCGGTCAGCTTCGGGTGATAAAAACCCTTTTTTGTGACGTCACCGTTCACTTTGTCAACTCAAATTGGCTCTGTACATTCCATCAAAATTAAATTTGAAACAAATAAATGATTAAAACCATCATGTTTTATTGTGTGTGTGATCTAATAAATAATTTTCTACTTTCTTTCTTTTTTTCTTTCAAAAAATATATTTCGGATGACAATACAGTGAACGATGATGTCATGTTCAGAAATTTTGAGTGGTGCTGATCAACTGTTCCAGCCAAGATATTTTTTCAACAGTAACAGTAGGCATTACCGTGATCCAGTCCAATGTACCACGGAAGAATATTAACTTCGGTGGTTCAGTCAACTGTAGTATCGAAAAAGCTTTTCTAATTAACGTCATTTTTATTTTTTGAATATTGTCAGTGAATAAACCTAGACCCCAGAATAAATTCAAACAGATTTTGCAGAGGAGCGTGCAACTTCCTGCGGAACAGACAAATATAGCAAAAAAATTCGTATATTCTGCAAAAAAGCACTGCATAAAAATGAGACCAAAACTAATTGCAACTCAATTACCTTTGCGTTCATCCTTTGCCGTATGTTGTGTAGCCTCTCCGTTTGTACAAAGCCCCCCCTCCCCCCCGCTGCTGAACCGCTTGCGGGGCCCTAAAGACTTGTTTGTACATTATAACAAATAATAAATAGCTCAGGTTTATCCGGCATGTGAGCAAATATTCCACGAGGCCCTACTATTAGCTTGAAGCTTCATTGGTCATTTTACATTAACCATCGTTCGATTCACCCACTGCTGGGTTGGGCAGATACAGAAGTTAAATTAGATCTGTAACTTTTCTATGGTCTGAAATAAATGAATATTATTATGATATTATAGTGTATGATCGGCTGCCTAAAATAACCCATAATATATCCCGACCCCTCAGATTTTTAAACATGTGTTTCGGTGTGACCAAGTGGTAGTGGTAGTTGTTACTACGCAGGGTGCGGATGGCGTTTCGACCGCGGGGCTGGAACAGGTTCACATTGTTGTGGGTGAACTGAGTCACCTGGTAGATAAGTTCACCTATGAGCGTGAGGATGTTGTACTCCTTGAGACGTTCTGAGTCGTACTCTCTTTAATATGGTAGCTGGAAACACAGCCGTGCTGGAACTAGGTTTCTTTCTGGACAGTTCCCTCGTATGGGGCAAGCATATAGAGAAACTCGGCGGTAAGCTAGGAGACGTTTGTGTCTAAAAAAAAACCTAGATAAAACACTCCGTGTCTGTCTACGAACTCACTGTAGATAGCCAAAAAGTAAAACTCTAATTGAAAAACATTCTGCTCTGCAAAACGTAAAAAACTTCGAAAAGCTTTTTACTGTCTACTGAGTTCAATTTATAATTACCTGCGGTTAATTTAAAACAGATACTCGTGGTAGCGTCTCTTTGGAAGGTATTGCCCGTATTTATGAATGCAAACAATTCAAGCATGCCGAGTACGGTGACCATGCTCTTCTGATTGCATATTTTTGTGGATGATAATGTGCACGCTGCGGCATCCCATAAATAAAAATGGTTATAACAATTTAAAAAAAAATAAAGTTAAAAACAATATAAAGAGATGCTTGCATAAAACTACAGTTCAGAGACACCTTCCTACTTGTAAGTAATATGAGCGCAGTTTTTTAGATCCTGCTCACTAAAATTAAGTTAGTATTCAACATTTTATTGTAAGGTATTTAGTTGTATAAAGATGATGGTTTAAAGCGTTAGTTGTAGTATAGTAAAAAAATACAGTTTTTAAAATTAACCAATTGTTTATTATACTAAAACACATAATGTTCTGGACGTGGAACTCCATAATAGGCTACATTCTAATCCAAAAAAACGCGCGTGAATCAGCGATAAGCTAGTTCGTAAATACATATATCGTTTGTCCGCAAATTACAGAATCCATAGACACTACACAGGTGCAGTTTCATTGCATGTTTCCATCTGTTTACATTTGATTTCACGTTATTTATGATTCGTTGGGCTTAATTTTAAATTTATGATATGCACAAATATTAATAAGAGCGCTATTAAAATTACTTTACAGACAATTATTTATCGAATGCCTGAGTATTTTGTAATCAAACATTTTGAATATTGCTGATAGGTTTTTTTATTCCAGACCTATGTAGGTTTGTAGAACGTTCTATAAGACTACGTGGGTTTATTACATAATTAGTTTGTTTGCAAAAAAGCGTTTAACTTTAAGACCTTCTAAAAACATTTCTGCCCACGGCTTCGCATGCGTTGTTTCTCTGGATACGTCTAACCGGTATTTCTATCCCATAGGAACTGATTCATGGGATAAAAAGTAGCCTGTGTTTTTTCAGTCTAGCCCGACATCAATACAAAATGTTAGCCTAGCCAATACGTTCAGTAGTTTTGGCGTGGAGAATTAGCATACCATCCACCCATACATCCATAATTTTTTTTTATCATCTACACTATTATTTTAAAGAGGAAAGATTTTTTATTTTTGTAATAAACGTAAAAACTACGGCACCAATTTCAAAAATTCTTTTGCCGTTAGAAAGCTACATTATCACTGAGTAACATAGGCTATAGAATATACCCGTGCGAAGCCGGGGCGGACCGCTAGTAATATTAGTGAGTAATTAGTGTGATTTTATTATGTCATTGTTCAGAGATGATTGTCAGGAACCTATACGAACATTGTGAATGTATGTAGATTAGAGAATACATAGATAGATAGATAGATACTATTTATTGAAAGAAAAATTACATATTTTTGGTTCATAGTATCTTAAATCCTAAGATAGGTTTAATTAGACACTAGGGTTCTCTAAAAATAGCAATAAAAATATTTTGTAAACACGGTAAGCTAGACAGTTACGCACACAAACACAGCGGTGTCACCGTCTTGTAGTATGTACATGGTAATTGTGGTCGTGGCTCATTGAGTCTCAATTTCCCCATACGATTGCTAATTAAATAATCGTCAGATTTTGTTTTCAGGACTACAACCCCGCGTAGGGAGTAGGGTTGCCATGTGTCAGGCAAAATAGCTAGATATGTTCTAGTCTTAATTTACTACTAAAGTAGTGAAATGGTCTGTGAGAAGAAGACAAAAATGGAGATTACGTAGAGGAAACTTTTTACTTGTCGTCTGAAATTCTATGCGTCTTTATTATATTGCATTCACTGCCCAGCCAGCCTCGACGGTGCGACCCGCAGGAGCGCGCCGCCGCTACACGGCGCTGGAGGTGAGCAAGTGCGTCGGGGGCCATGAAAGTTTAATATATTGGTGGTATAGATAGAGGTTTCCTCGTAATACCATGTTCTCAAAAAAGTATTACACAGAGTATCAAATCGAGTATCGATAAGATAATTTTTTATTTATATCGGATTGCCATCAGCTTAACTAATTACAATTGAACTTAAAATAGATACAGAAAGTTAATAATAGGCATTCGCTAATAGAAGCATAATAAAGTAAGGTCTATGTCCAGCAGTGGACTGATATAGGCTGATGATGATGATGATCAAAGTAAGGTGTGAACACTAAAAATTTTTGTCGTCGGCAATTGCGTACTAATTAATAATAAATAGTGCGTAATTTAGTTATGAAATTAACAAAAACCATAAGTAAAAATTAAAAGTAGCTACATCATATGCGAAAGAAGTATATCCCAAACGAGTCATAGTCGAGATTGTCATTGACAATAGTAAAATTGAGACATGAAATGGTGTTGTCTGGCATCCCTAGCAGCAGGGGTGCGTCAGGTCGTCGCCTCACCACTATTTATGGGTCAATTACCGCTCCTTAATTAAGACCATACCTCAAGAAGATCTCAGCTTTTGCCAAGATTGCTTAAATAAATTTAAACTCGAGATTTCGTAAAGCACTTTAGACACCGTGTCGCGTTATCCGGCGATTTCTCTTGAACAAACAAAACGTCTTTCAGTTGTGCTTTTCTAAAGGGTGCTCCGCTGACTTGCATTACCTAAACAATTTTTTTTTTTTTTTTGAAAAAAATATATTTCTTCTAGTAGTGAACGAAACTAACCCGTAACCCTCGGATCGCTAACGTGTTGGATAATGATAAATAAATAAATAATGCTGGACGATTCACACAGCATTATCTATCGCCAAGCTAAGCAGAGCTTGTGTTATGGGTACTAGATAACTGATATACATAATACAATACATGACATAAAATTTTTATTTATTATTAATTACAATCCATTGATAAAGAAAATACAATAATAATTACAACTAATATTTACACTTAAATCTATTTTCTAAAAATCTAATAGATATTTTGTAGTATACATAGAAAACGACCACAACACCCTCAACAAATATTTTCAGATCGTACAAATATTTGTCCCGAGGCGGAAATCGATCCCGCAACCTCCTGCATCGCAGGTAGACCTTCGCCCACCGTGCCACAGAGGTTGTCAACTGAAGATGATGACTCTTTGTTGTTAATATGAGTCTGGTTAGACACAATACAACTGTGTCAAGTACTGGAAGATAATTGTAAATATCGTTTATGAGGCTTCAGTCATCATCAGCTGTCAATATCATCGGTCATGTTTACTATTAAAGAATTTCAGCATAAAATTTGAGTTTCCTGACTCGTCCCACTTTGGGCCGAATCCAGTGGGACGAGTCGGGAATAACTCAAATTGTATCTATATTTCTATCGTTTAGTGACACACCTTACTTTTTAGCAATTTGCATTCGTTTTCAGTAGCCCATTAAAAACTTGTAGAACCTTTTAAAAGAACGTAGTTATGAAGTCTGTTTGCTAGATACCAATATTGCTGCTATAAGAATAAGACACCCTGTAATTATTGATGGCGCGATATCACCATAACTCATAGCAAACGAGCCACACTGTCCGGAGGCTCCGAACATAGATTTATCTGCAAAAGAATGTTCTAGTGGGAGTTCTAGGAGACGATATAGTGTGGATGAGACTTTTGACACAAGATGAAAATTCAATTGTCAATGATTTATTGTGTTATTTAACATTGCGAATGTGTGTATAAGCTAAGTAATTTAAGATCACTAGCGGCCCCGGCTAGTACTCTTATTATTACTAAATAAAACCGGCCAAGTGCGAGTTATACTCGCGTACGAAGGGTTCCGTACCATTATCTATAAAACGGCAACGTTGGTTGTACGGGAGCTCCCTTAATTTTTTTTGTATTAAAATTTGTTGTTATAGCGGCAACAGAAATACATCATCTGTGAAAATTTCAACTGTGTAACTATTTCTGTACATGAGATACAGCCTGGTGACAGACGGACAGACGGACAGCGGAGTCTTAGTAATAGGGTCCCGTTTTACCCTTTGGGTACGGAACCCTAAAAACTATAGAGTAACAGCTTGGTGAGGGTCGAGCGGTTTGGAGTCACGTCATGCGTCATAATGATTCTAAGTAATTTGTGGTGCGAATTCCAACTGAGAATATTTCGACCTTCACAAATTCTGGGCGAAGAATGAGCTGTTCCGGCGTTTTCGCGGACAATTACCGGTCGCAGCACATATTGCGTGTCACACGTCGCCGACTCTACGCGGTAGTTGATAGGTTTATTTTATGTATGTTAGACTAAGGTATACATTTTATATCGGCCGTAGTTTGTAAGTATTTGACATCCTGTTGTAGACTAATGTTGCGTTAAATAAATGTATGATTAATTTATTATTAATAAAACAGATTGACGTATTCAAAGAATGTGATAACCATTCTTATTCCGGTGTGTGCTCCACTCACATCCATTCCATCCATAGAGGATCAACCGAAGTGGAGGTTCGGGGATTCCAATCTGTATTGAAACAGTATTTTTATCGGTTTCAAGTCAGAGCTGTCGTGTGTTTTGCCTTAAGATTATTGACTTCATATTTTCAAGTAGAAACAACCTATTTGGAACAAACAATTAACTCATTAGATCTTATTACTGGATCCCTTAAGAAGGCCCTGAACCTCTAAGCTCCCATATAAACGTATTTTTCGATTCATTTGGAAACTGCGTCCCCGATTTTAATGACACTTTGCATACATAATCGGACAAGTACCTTATAGCTATGTTTGTAACGTTTTAGTTTTTCAAAATACTTTATTATCATAAAGTGAGAGTACAAATTCATTTTCAAGCGATTTTATTACTTTCGCTCTCATATAATGATGATAATGTATTTTAAAAAACTTAAACGATACAAACATCGCTATTTCTTTTCTGATTATGTATGCAAAGTTTAATTAAAATCGGGGACGTAGTTTGCAAATGAATCGAAAAGTACACTGATTAGGAACTCAGAGGTTCAGTCCCACCATAACTGTCGGAATTATTTAATCATTTATTCGATAATAGTTTTCTTCGACATACGCTGCAGCAAGCACATATCTTATTTAAACTTAACTTACACTCGTACTTGGTGTTACATCCGTGTTAAGATAACGGAACAGGAATGTGTTTCTAAGGAGGGCAGCTAATTGACAAGTCTGTTTCTAGGATTTATAGTGCATGCACTACGGCACAGCATCTTCAAGTTATAAAACAACAAAATATGATATTTGACTAAAAACTTTTTAAAACTTACAACCATCTTGCACCGGTTTCACGCGGGATAATTTGAATTATTTTATAGTATATTTTTTTATATTTTTATGATGGATAAATCATTTTTGCGATGGTTTCTTAAGTGGTTTTGTTATTATAATGCGTAAGACTAAGACCTCACACTCTGGGTAATTTCTAAGAAATTAAATAAGTTCAAAAATTTGAGTACACGTACTGAGGATGGGCGCGGGTTCTAATCCCGCCGAAATAAATTTTATTTCTTAAAACTCTATAGTTTACACGGCGCACGCCAGCAAAACTCACTGTCGGCTTCGTTTTTCGACATCTTTCAGCCGTATTATACACTAAAGGTACAACCGCACTGAGCGGAACTGCACGGCACAACGCGGTCAGTTATTGTTTGACCGCACTACGCGTCAGTGGAACTGTGCGGCTTTTTTGGTGAATTGGACAAATTTTACGTGCAGTGCCGCATCGCGCTGTTCCACTGACGCGTAGTGCATTTGCACCTTTTTATCTTCCTCATGAACACTGTTTTTTGGTGAAAACCGTAGATGAAAATCGGTATTTTTTAGTCCTAACCCTTGTTTTGTGGTAATAAGTAAACAGTAATTTATAATAAAAGTAACAAGTTAGGTAGTTTTTGTGTTTATTGCGTACAGACAGACAGACAGACGGGATCGGGGATATTTATAATGTAGTGATTCTATCACTTAGTTACAAGCTTAATTTGGAACTTGATATCTTCAATCTTAAATTAGTTAAAGGTTCATCAAACATTTTAATTTTAAATACATATACGTCCGTGGTTAGATCACTCCAAGTCGACCAAAGGAGAGTCACTGACTTCGAGTGGCTAAACCCCTTTAATAAGGTCAATTTTATCTAATATAATTACTTAAGCATCGATTATAATAATTTATTTTTAAGTATATTCAAACATGCATTGCTTTCTCCAACAGAAACCGCTCTTTCCTCAAAAAAGGTTTTAATTCTATCAACGTAAACAAACTTTTCCACTTAGCATTAACACACTGTTAGTCCGTCCGTATGTAAACTGTGGTTCCGTATTCCATACTCAGCTAATTAACGTGACTCGGTTTCTTCTTTTGGGGTTCTGTATGTTGATAAATTATTAAGAGTGAATTCGTATATAAATATTGTTTGCAACAGTCTGCAGTTAGCTCAATTGTAAATACTAAGTAGTTTCAATTTAATTATATTATTTGATTGTAATTTTCATTGTATATATAAATTGTGTCAGGCTTACAGCCGCATGGCAGAATGGTTGGTAGGCGACTACATTGGCTAGTTGCTTCAATGGTATCTAGGAGCGTAGCTTAGAGTTCAAAATCCAAAAAAATAAACCTTTGCACAGACAGACATGAAACAGCTAGACGGTTACGGAACCTCCCGTACATTTCATACGATTATTTTCACACCTACTGTCAACCATGCAAGCTTCTATCTTGCAGTGCTACAAAGCTGCATGAATTCGAAGCTGCACGCATTGTTGCTATGGAATCGTTTAAAAGTTATTTATATCCCATGAGAACTGTTTTACGGGATAAAATGTAGTCTATGCTTGATTCCAGGCTTAAAGTCAAAAATGCTTAAAGTCATCTATGCAAAATTTCAGCCTGATCCGTTCAGTACTTTTGCCGTGAAGAAGTAACAGACATCCATCCATTAGTGGGTGTGATAGCTGTAATACAATACACTATATTGATAAACTTAAATGTATAATATTGATAAAAGTGACAAAACCACGTGCGAGTTTGAAGATGAACAACTCAACTAAAACTTTTAGGTGATGCCTCAGATCACAGACATAACCATACGGGTTCAAGCCCCGACTAAATCTAAGCTCTCTGTGCCAAACAAAAATAAGTATCTTTATTTTTCTTTTCTCAGATAAGCTTCAACAAAGCAAACATTTGCATTTAATTAATTAGTCCCGTGTGCATGAGTCTATAACACAGAGAACCGGAAAAGTCGAGTATTTTGTGTTTAAAGTTGTATCATTTGCACAAAGAAATTTATTATTTTACAAATGTAACATACAGAACCCTGTCTGAAATAGAGTCCGTAGCGACTACTTTGCTATTGTTGTGGGTGCATTCAAAAACTCTATTGTTCTCCAAATTACCCAAACATACCTTATTATGAAGGTGGGTTTTATTCTGTTCAAATGATAACGAGAAAATAAGAGTCCATTTTTCACTGCGGTACAATAAGTTTTCTAAAGGCGGAGACAGAATTTATCTCGAAGAAACTTAAAATATAACTTGAATTGAAAGTACCTTTGAAGTAGAGGGTCTACGAACCGGTTGTGTAGGAGCGTCTACGAGATTACGTAGCAGGTCTACGAAAGTTCGTAGAGGTGCCTACGGCGTAGAGCATGCTACGCGATGGACAATAATTCACAGTTTAGAAGCGACCCTAATACACAACTTGGTTTTGTTCAAAGACGTTAGCTTCACATTTACCATCTCGTAACCCCAACAGAGATACCAACAAATAATAAATTGAATAAAAAAGCGAGTAAAATATCACAGGGTAAATAAAATGTCGACGACCTTGGCAAAATCAGAGCAGTTTGCAACGGCAGAAAATGTACAGTATTTAGTATAAAAGCGACCAGAGAATCTGCGGGTACATTGACAAATAGAAGCGCGGTCGAAGGCAATACGTTAGCTCTATTCATGACTTTTTACTCTGGCAAGTTTTCTTCCAGACTGTACTGGCGAGCAGTAAAGTGAATGGCGTTGAATTGGTAAATAAATCAAGGACTTCATCAATCCATCCTAGATTTCAAAATGTTCATTGACAGAGAACTTTTTATAAAAGTCATTTTTAAAGTACTACTGGTTGGGTTTTTAAAATGTTGTAGCTACAGGAAATAATCTTAGGAAACTATTGATATTTTTTCGACAAATGTCCAACACCTTTCATAAATTTTCAAAAAAATATCTAAGAATCCTAGCAAAAATGGGCAATTAACACAAAAAAAACGTATTTTCTGTTTGTGCAGAAAGTGTGAAGACTACACAATAATATGTCCACATCTTTGTTAAATCTGAGCCAGATAAGCAGTCACCACGCTGCCACGGTGGAGAGGTTAGTATAACATTTGGTATGTTGTTTTAGTAGTATGAAACTGTGTAATTATATTTTAAACTACTACTGTGGGTTCTTCAAATAATTGATGAGGTACGTCGATGTATGTAAGGGTAAAAAATAAATTACTTTCCTACGGTTGTATTTTGATCGCGAGTGTACTCGCCGTGGCAGGCGCGGGGTGTTTTTGCCGTCGCTACCTGAATTGAGTTTGCGCAGATTGATTCACGAGCTAGTTTTTATATGGTTGCCGAGACAATTTGTTTTATTTCACTCAGTACTTGAAACCTTTCTACTTGAAACTTGAATCTGTTGAAAGATATCACCGACAAGCAACAAATTACCAATGAAATAGATATAGGAAAAATCAAGAGAAAATAGTTAAAACGTATTAAAACTATAGATAGCGTTAAAATTACAACACATTCAAACAGGTTTAATTAAATCTTGCGTCATTATCACGGACTATTTCTACTATTAGGTAACTTACATTTATACAAAATTTCAACCTACGCCGTTCAGTCCTTTTTGCGCGATGTTTCGTTTGTTACATCACATCCATCCAAACTTTCATAACATTAACTTTGTTCAATAAATTTTATTGTTTACTGTAAATTTAAAAAATTGTTATAAAATCCTGCTCAAAATAAAATCTGTTAATAGCTCGTCTTACTTGAGATACCTATTGATTTGCAACTATCGAACATCACAACAGTGCAGGATTACAAAGTCGAATATACCAACTGGCTTAAACTCCAGCTACAAAGGAAAACCGTCTCTAAATCTAGTCGCATAGAGGTGGTTTAACTTAGATGTGAATATGTCTAGAGTGGTTCCTCCTGGGAAATTATGTAAATGTGTATGGGCCGTAGTTGGCAGGTATTTTGTCAGATAAACGATATTTGTTCAGTTCGATTACGATATCGGATGCATTCTGCCAGACACTTTGTTTACGGCCAGTCGGGTGAGGCTACTTCAGGCACAGAATAATAATACTTTACTATAGATTATTTATCCACTTGTGGACAAAAAGAGCAAATCAACAACACCTCATTTCTTATTTGATAATCATTTATAGTAAAAATTTGATTGTCTAAGCGCTTATTTTGTAAGCCAAAGGAAACAAAGTTATTGAAATCTGAAACCTGATTTCAACCTGACCATCTTCCGGTTGGAAATACTACTTGGTATTGACACGGATCTGTTGAGCTACCTCTAGATAGTTTGCAAAAGTCTGCAGTTAGATAAACTGTTTCATTTGTAAATACTACTGATTTGTTTCTATTCTTTATTTATTTTGGGAGATCTTTGAGCACAATTTACATCATTCTAATTTTCCGGGGTTAATTAGTAGGTACTAATTAGCCTATTAATTATTAATTTACCCTATGTCCGTACATGAGCATTGCTTAAACACTTTGGAGATAGTGAACCAGGAAAGAGGTTTGCTGATTAAGTTTCTTTAACCGATGGTTCTACCTTTTATAGAAAACAATATTAAAATATAATAGAGGAAGACGGCTATTCAACGACAAAAATCGCTGAGCAGGTTCATAATAAATTAAACCTATACCTACGTGTCGACTGCGAGTTTTTTGAATGCAGTTGGCGTTTTTTTAAATGATCATCATTTATTGCAATTGACTATAGGTTCTGTATCTACCTAATAATAATTAATCGTTATACATATACATCACTGTAATTGGAGAAGAAAAATCAATTGTAGTTGAATTGGTAATAAATTTAAATAACTATAGAAATTGGCAATAACTTGCAGTCTGTGTTTTTAGTCTGAATCCCAGACAGAACGAATAAAAAACTGGGAGTTTCATAAGTTCCCCTAAAGTGATAGTGTTCGCTTTCGTCAGGAACTCAGGAAAATACGACGCGAAATGACAAAGAAAAGGGCAACGCTGAAGGCGGCGACGGCAATTCATGCAAGCCGACAGAAAACAAAAATAAGTTACGATGGCAGAGGCGAGACCACCGCTATCGATGTTATGATTATCTCTTTCGAAAAAAACTGTTTGTTCGTATGTATGTATATGTTGCTGCCGGATCGTACAACCCGTTTGTGGAATCGCTAGGCCCTTTACAAAACATTAAGTTACAAAAACACTCTCACAATACAGGTTCAATATCGTTTTACCACTGTCCATATAATAACTTAATTTTAAGTAACCTATTGTGAAGAGGAAATAAAGAATTATTATTAATATTTAGTAAAATGCCTTGGCAGAATGTAGAACAAATAATGTTCAACGAGTTGGCTGCCTGATAGCAAGCTTGTTTGTTTGCGTTGACCCATATTATAGAATTGTATTTGATTTTGTAATCAATGGATCAATGCAAACATAAATCAGTTCCCAATTTCTGTATTTTAATAACTACTATGCTGAATAGTATAATTAGGGTAGCACAAATGAATGTGCAAAGTGAGGCAAATACTGCACAGTCGCCAAAATAAATTGAAAACACATTGAAATACGTTTTGCATTTTAGTAAATGCAAATAGTCGTTCGTAATTGCGTACTGACGTTTTTAGGAAGATATGAAATAAAGTATTTATATTTGAAATCGGCACAAATAGGGATTCACTTTTAGGCGGCTAGGTATCTATTCGAAGTATGTTGTATGTATTTATCGATAGTTTATAATTTATCGATAGGTACACATCACTAGCTCTGGTTCGAGCGTTCGGACACTGTTATATTGTGTCGGGCCGGACATTGTCGCTTTTTGTGCACTTCAAATGAATTGGAAGATAACACAAATAAACAACATTTGTGTGTCGAAGTTAAATATAAGTTCCATTCAAGAGAAATTATGTCCTGTTGGAAAATAAATATGTAATAGAGGTTTTTCTGACAAACAGACAGAGCGAAATTCACAATGCACGATTAGAAAATGAATATTGTAATAGAGGTACTCACTTAAATATAAAATGGGTGTAGGGTATCCAATATCGTTCAACCAGAAAGAGATATCATAAAAAAAATGTAAATTATGATCCGTTGGCACAAAATGTATTTAAAAAAAGCAGTTGCATCGGATCAATGATCCATCGAGAACTTTTTGTTTGATCAGATGCAACCACAACCTGATCATATGATCAGATGGGAATAACCAGATATGCTATAGGGTAGTTGAAAACTTTCCCGTTATTTAATATCCCTCAAAGTAGCTTTCCAGAGTAGCACAATATCAAGGACGTGCTAAAACCTCATGAAAACCTGGCGCGGTTTAACTTACCCTTCTAAAAGTCTTATAAAAAATTCATGAATTTCACGTGACAAAAAGCGTAGACTCTGAAAATATATAAGTTTTTTAAAAGCTCCGGAACAGAAGAAAAATCTAGCTTTGTTGCACCCGACTGTCGACTGTTTACTAATTAATGTTGCCCGCATGGCAACACCGAGTGTGGCCAGCGGTTGAGGAATTTGAGGGACAAAAAATTTTACGATAACGATTTTTTTTCGTAAAAATTTACTCAGCTTAGGATTCATCGACATGCGACAGTGTCGTGAACCAATTTTGACAGTCACTGTAGGGTTGAAACGAGAACAAAATAACAGGGCTGGCAATTTACTACCTTATTCATAACTAGCTTCTGTCCGGAGCCTAACACGCGTTATCCGGAATATAAAAGTAGCAGTCATTCCCCGGGATATTGTCTAGATCATTCCCTGCCAATTTTTACTAAGATCGTTTCAGCCGCTTAGGCGTGAAAAGGTAACAGAGAGAAAGAGAGATAGAATAAATAAATAATGCTGGACAATTAACACGGCATTATCTAGCCCCAAGCTAAGAAGAGCTTATATCAGTTATCTAGTACCCATAACCCAAGCTCTGCTTAGCTTGGGGCTAGATAATGCCGTGTTAATTGTCCAGCATTATTTATTTATTTTATCTATGGCACTCTAAATCTACTTTTATGACTCTTCTGCATAGGGTATCCTAGTGTATTCATCAAAGTTGAGATCACTATTATTCTTAATATATTAGCAATAATAAGAATAATTTTAAGTTTGAGATAATGAGATTGTTTTATTATAAATGCATGTATTTGTGATGAATAAATAAATTTACTAATTACTAAATAACAATTAATTTCGCTATTTACCCGACTACCAACGAAGGAGGGTACTACAAGTAGTACTTAGGTGAAATTATCCCCAAATTCTGAAAGCATAGTCACCTCGGGTCCCGCACTTGTCGCGCTCTGCTTTTTATTTGTAATTACTTGATGCGTTTCAGATTGGAATTAAATCTGTCGGCATACTCACCCCCATTAGGACGCGAGCGCGGCGCGGAGCAGGCTGGTAATTGTCGGTTTGTTTTGCTATTCCGCCGTTTTAATGTGTTTTGGTATGGCTTTTCTTATGTGTAAACTGCTGCTCAAAACCCACAGATTTTACTCAACTTTACGGTTTTGTGAGTGTACGTGTTTGTAGGCTACAACAAAGACACGATCACATTAATAGGGTATATGCATATTTTAAGCCGATTATTTTATTTCATTTCATTTAAGAAAATAAATATAACACACTATTTTTTAAATTAATAAATAATAAAATAAAAAGCCTTTTATTCCATTTTTATTTATTTATTATTTATATTTTTTAAATTAAGGAAAAAACTAATAATAGAACTGCACTCAGTTTCGGGCTGCCCTTTCTCTGTGACGTCACCGTTCACTTTGTCAACTCAAAGTGCTTCGGTTCCATCAATCAAAATAAAATTAGAAACAAATAAATGATAAAAACCATCATTTTCGTAGTTTGTTTGTTGTGTCTTATGAATCATTTTCTTTCTTTTTTCTTTCAAAAAAGATACCTATCCCGCTAAAAACTTCATGACTATGAACGGTGACGTCACAGAAAAATAGCAGCGGTTTGATCGCCCGAAGTTGAGTGCAGTTATTTTTCCCTTTTGTGTGATATATTTATTTTTGCGAATGAGCCCTAAACATACAATACAACACAATACAAAATTCTTTATTGTACACCACAAAATAAAACTAAAAGAAACAGATATAAACATTGAACATACGTAACGTACAATGGACGGCCTTATCGCTTAGCAGCGATTTCTTCCAGGCAACCTTTTTTTTTTTCTTTTAAACATCTACTTTTCAATGATAAATTTCAAAATAAAAACATCAAAAGATACAAAAATAAATCTGCAGTTATATTTAACAATAATAACAATATGGTGCTCATTAGAGGAGGCCTGTGTCCAGCAGTGGACTAGCATAGGCTGATGATGATGATTTAACAATAGAGAATACAAATAAATAAATAAAACGTTTATTTTCTCTCACAAAGAAAGGTACGACATTACATGGTGGGTATGTAGGAGCTTAGTTTACACTACTGGCCCCCTAGCACGGGGATTGTTGTCTAGGGTAGAATAGACAATAATGACATTGCATCACCATACATTGCGTACATTATTGAAGTTGATGGAATGCATTTCAAATAATTTACGCATTCGATGACGAAGTGACGTAATTTTTCTCTATTCTACCCTAGACAACAATCCCCGTGCTAGGGGGGCTGGTGGGAGAGTAATACATGTATTAGGTACTAAAAGCAGTTATCTTCCTGTGTTGTGAGAGACTGGTGCCTATTATAGGTTTATGAAAAACCTGTAGCACAGGTCACCAGTGTATACTTATACCGCGGGAGGCAATATGCATTTGAAGTAACATAAAGCTAGTCAGCTTTAATAAAGTCACAAGCAAATACCTATTAGGGATGCTCTAACTGACCGGGGGAATTACTCTTTGTGTCTCCTACCAGGGACCAAATAAACAGTAAAATATCTGGAGAAATATGTAACCTGTGACCACACGACCGCAAGTTATTGAACCAAGTTCAGTACTAAACCGAACACAATCATACGGATTATTTAGGATTACAGACATTTTGTAAGGAGTCAGTCATGTGAATGTCTATAACAATGTTCCATTAGGTTTTTCTTTATTTGGGTGACATTTCCTTTATTGAACTAGTTTTGCTTGGGGACTGAATGACTTGTTCACCACTTGTTATGTGTATTTACAGTAATATTCGTACCTTCATTTTCATTACTTTTTGTTCACCCATCAGTTGATTACTTATCGTATCAGGAAAATATCCTATTCAAGTTACTGAGGAGTAGGTTTACCTTTATTCCAGTTTATTCAGTTTTTTTTTTTGGACCATCAACTCTTAAAAACTGCCACGTTGAATGGCAATGCTAATTCGTTGACCGAAATAAAAACCTATAGCCTTACCAGCCGACCCTAAGCATTTCGATCACCTGTGGAATCTACTAAGAGTTTTGTTAGATCTTTGTATATTGCATGTGCCCCAGGACCCCAAGGACCTAGGGTTTCCACCCCAAACGGCTCGAATAGGTAAGCTCAGTCAAGATTAGAAAAAACTGCTTCAAACAAATTGTCAAAACCTTTCTGTTTAGGCTTACTACAAAATATCAGATTATTTAGAAGATAAAAAAGCTTGGGACGGGTTTTGCTCCAACTCGAAAAATAACAACTAACAGGCTAAAGGTTTCTTAGTCGCTTCTTTACTTTAGTCTACATACCAAAGCGACAGAAATCAAAAGTATCTACCACTTTATTTCCGTGTCAGTGTTTTATTTTAAGAATTTGACCTTTTGTAAGTGAACATTTTTGTATTTATGGAAATAAAGAATTTTTGATTTTGATTTTAAAAAAACATACAGCCGAACACAGAATTTCCTCCTGAAGACGGAAAAAAAGGCAAAATTGGTTGATTTAAAAAAAGTTAAAGAGTTAAATTTAAAAAATGCAAATTTCAGAACACAACGAGATAACTTTTTACTTATACTAACTATTTGGGTAAAGCAATGGTTAACCTAATTAGCTTAGATATATCTTCTCGGGTAGCCAGATTAGTACACTTTGCAGAGTCTTGGTATAACGGCGTCAGTGTTCGTTCTGAAGAAAGATTTGTAAAGTTCAAAGTTCTCTCAACAAGACTGTAGGTAGGTAGAGACACTCTACAACCCCTCCGAAGGTACCAGAGATAATCGCATGTATAAATCATATAACGATGCAAGGGGTCCAACTGCGCACTGCAATCCACGTGGCTGGTTCATTCACCCCTCACAACCCCAAAAAACCAACATTCTCAACCTTATATCAACCACCGAAAGATTTCTTAACCTGCATATTAAAGTTTGCAAAAATATTACGTAACCAACCACTGAACACCCAGAAATCCGATTCTGAACCTTTGGTAGTTACAAGCAAGGTTTGTTTTTATCGCATTTAAAAGTTTGCTTTATAAGGGGAGGTTGGGTCACCGTAATTTGTCTTGTATTACAGTTGGTTAAGAGTAAAATTGAATTGTTGATGGATAGAAAAGTGCGTAGATTGAGTATGTAGGTCAGAGCGTAGAAGCTTGGGTCAGCTGACGGTGCGCACGTGTTGGTGGACTGAATGGAAGTAGGTGGATGCCGAATGCCGATATCCGCACACTCAACTAGATAGTTTAATACGATGCAAAATCCTATCGCGATGAAGTTATTCACATACCTACCACACGGTTCACAGCGTCTATTGAACGAAAGATGAGTCTGTGTAGGTATTATCGTATTCTGTAATTCAAAGTCTTTAATTCGGTAGGTACTTAAATAATTCATAATATCTAAAGATAAATATGGACGAATTTCATTTGATACTTTCATCTTTGTATTCATGGAGCACCTAGGTACATATTATAACTGATTTCCTACGTTACGCAGCTTCGCCCGCGTTTTTCATGTACCTATCCCATTTTTTGGGTTAAAATATAGCCTATAACACTCACATGTCGTGGCTTTCTATTGGTAAAAGAATTTTCAAGATCGATTCAGTAGATCCAGAGATTAGGTACCCCCCACGACCTCATAAACTCACAAACTTTACCTCTTTATAATATTAGTATAGATTAACGGATGGATTGTAGGAAACAAAGATTTCTCTTTGAACAAGGACATCATCAGATAGAAGAACAGTCTGTTATAAAAATTGGGAACCTAATAATCCACTTTCTTGTTACGGTAAGCAGGTAGGTATCACTCAATGTACGATTCTCAAGAATGTAAGAACTCTTTCCTTTCATAAAATCTTTCCGTCCTACAGGAAGTTTCGTATCTCGTACAGGTAGGTACATACATACTGACAACAAGAGGTACAAGAAGTGCTGGCAAACACCAGCCTCTGCCTCGGCAGTCGGCAGCCTCCGTGAAACGATACTGCGCTGTTTGCAGAGCCTGCTCTGGACGGGTTTGCGATACTGCAAATGTTTGCTTATTTATTTACGTGACAAATTCTCATTTTGGCGAGTTCCGAAGTGTTTGATACAGACGCTTAAGGACAGGGTAAATAGGATACACGTGCCGTCTTACGGCAAGTCTTGTTTAGATGGTAGAGTACGGGTAGGTACTCATACAAGGCTCTACCCATTTAGTTTAAAAGATTTTAACTTAGTTTTCCCAGAATAAAGATGCAAATTTTTAGCTTTTACACAGGTAAGGTGAAGATATCTGACGTTATGAGAATTATTAGCATTTTAATTCCAGTTTTCTGAAATGAGATGAGAACTTCCAACTCGTGATTCCAGCATGCAGTCAAATGATCAGCCACAATCAGTGCGCGCTTCGTGGACCCTCCATCATCACCAGCATCATCTAGTCTGAGATCATCACCTGAAGAGATCATCTGTGGCTACGAATACTGTCAAGTTCGATCCATGTCGCCCACAGATCGTTCAAAAATAGTTCAATCCAAATGTCAAATTGTCAATCCATCGATAGCGGGCGGGCCGCGGCGCACTTGTTCTAATTTCAAATATCAAAGTTGACAACGGCCATTTATTATGACGTTCAGGAACAAAATAAATAATTTGTGAAAATAAAGTGGTAAAACGACTCGCAATTCATAACGGAAACTTTAAATTATGCTTCAAAATTAATGATAAGAAGAGCGCTTCGATATGAAGCCGTCTGTGACCCGAACCAAGGGGCAAGTGTACAGTGTAGGGAACTACCTGATGACCGGCAAGGTGCTAGGGAAAGGACACTTCGCGAGGGTGGAGGAGGCGACGCACAGGGTTGTTGGGAAGAAAGTGAGTATACCTTCTTACGGTTTACTGCTTGCTGAATGCGCTGCAAACACTTCGCAACACAAGTCTTCAACGTAGGCAATACTCGCACAATACTAAAAAACATTGTGACGAACATTTAACTAAACAACTTTGCTTAGCAGCGGAACCTACGTAGAGAAATCTAATTAATTAAATGACACATATCCCGCCACTTTACCAACAAGATGTCTATAATTTAGCGCTGACGGGTGGTCGTAGCAGACTCACAACTCATGCTCTTGGTTATTTTGTATAACAAATTTATTATTAGAACTACTAAATATAGAGTTAGGTGCTATATTGAATCAAACGAGGCCCATTCAATACAGAAATACAGTTGCATCGTAATTTTGACCCAGTAATGTTTTCTTGGAAGAGTTGAGTTTGCTACGTCGTCAATCCTACTGTATAATGCTACGGCGTAGCGTAGTGCTACGTCGTAGAAGGGTCGTAGCTGCTACGCGGTAATTTAGATTTTTAATGTCATTTTCGAGGGCGTTTTCTGTTTTTTTTTATCGATATGTATAGAGTTATAGGTAACTACGTTTGTTTACAACTATGCCCACTTAATTTGGAAAGTTATTTTTTAAAATCAGATAAAAAATCCGTGTTTAGCATTAAGTATTAACCCCCTAGCCCTAAGTTTAGTAACAAAATAGACTTAGTTGTCTGAATAAAAATTTATTATTATTATTAACAGAAAAGTATCGTATTTGGTATTTGCAGTCAAGGCCACTATTAACTACCCTTTTGTTTATCGATAAGTCAATGTTGTATCTGTAAGTAAGCATTGGATAATATTATGAAAATGTATTTTTTTTGTAAGAATTCCGGAAGAAGTATTTACTTTGCGATGGATAACGCCTGTATCTATTATTTATTGTATTCCATTGAAAACCCAATGAATGGTGGTGATGTCCAAAAGAGTGAAATTAAACTCTTTTGATTGACTGAACCGATAAACAGATGGCCCGCTTGAAGTTAAGTGGTATAACCATAACCATCGCTTTTACACAAAGCATTTCTCGTAGGGCACATACTCGTACATACACACTTAACAAATAATTATGCTGAATAATTCACACAGCATCATCTAGCCGAAAGCTAAGCAGAGCTTGTGTTATGGGTACCTACTATGAATATGATGATGATTATGCGTCATTATCATCATCAGCCTATGTTAGTCCACAGCTGGACATAGGCCTCCCCTAATGAGCGTCATAGCGCACTGTCTTCAGCTTGCCGCATCCAGCATCTGCCAGCAGTCTTTCGCAAATCGTCATCCCATCTGGTCTGAAGGTGTCCTACACTATGTTTTCCGAGTCGCGGTCTCCACTCAAGAACACGTTTACCCCAGCGGTTGTCGGTTTTTCTCGAGATATGGCCAGCCCCCTGCCACTCCAGCTTGCTAATTTATTTGAGCTATGTCGACAACCGATTGATTATACTTGCTTATTTATATTTTCTTAATTTCCCCAGGTCGCCATCAAGATTATCGACCTAACGTGCATCAAGGAGGAGTACGCTCGCCGCAACTTGCACCGTGAGCCCAAGGTTATGGCGCGGCTGAGACACCCCTGCATCGCCGCGCTCTATGAGACTATGATGGTACGCTAGGGGCTTGTTACTAACGTGCATTAAGGAGGAGTACGCTCGCCGCAACATGCATCGTGATCTCAAAATGATGGCGCTGCTGAGACACCC
The DNA here is from genome assembly GCA_947086465.1 of Eupithecia exiguata. Taxonomy (NCBI): domain Eukaryota; kingdom Metazoa; phylum Arthropoda; class Insecta; order Lepidoptera; family Geometridae; genus Eupithecia; species Eupithecia exiguata. The sequence goes on along the minus strand of OX352241.1, from coordinate 1,898,522 downwards.
CTGCATCATTGCGCTCTATGAGACTATGATGCTACGCCAAGGGCTTGATAACGCTGACGACTGCCCAGACAATTCTGTTCACGAACTAGTTGCTTCACTATGACAATAGTATCGTCACAGAATGACATACGCGAAGTGAAATAGGTACAAATTTTAATTATAGGCGGATGAAGTGATAAACAAAAACTCTGTGACGATACTATTGTCATAGTGAAGCAACTAGTTCGTGAACAGAATAGGGCCCCTGGTCAGTCGTCAGCGTTATGAAGCCCTTGGTGTACCAAACGTTTCGAGCTTCTGTGATGTGCAAATACAAAATAATTTATTTCGAATGGGACTTAATGAATAAGTTAGGTACAATTGAACGCTCATCGTTCAATTGTAACTTATTACAGCAAAAGTTGAAAACTGTGGACCTGCCTCATCGCAACAATGTGCTCCGATGATACCGTGTTAAATATTTTCCACTAATATTTTATTGCTCTTTGTAACCCCTTTCTTTAGGTACAAAAATATAGATTCTCAGATAGAAGCGAGTAGCCCGCTGAGCCGCCAGGTATAAAAATAATTTAAAAAAATATGCTACGCTGATCTCACACTAGGCCGAACTTCTGTCGTGATCACCGCATAAAAGTCGCGTAGAAGTTCATTACTACGGAGGTTGTCGAGACGACATAGGCTGTTAATAATCATCTTTATTTTTTTTTCGTTTCTAGCACGGCCCTCGGCTGTACGTGGTGATGGAGGCAGCTGGCGGCGGCGACCTGTGCGCGCACGTGCTCAGCGCGCGCGGCGCGGCGGGCGCGCGCGGGCTGCCAGAGACGCGCGCGCGGCACCTCAGCGTGCAACTCGTCTCTGCTGTCAAGCATATGCACGCGCGCGGCGTTGTACACCGGTGAATATCCTCCTCTCCTCTTATCACATCACTATGCCTTTTTGTAGCATTCAAGTGGCAAAATAAAATGTATGTACAATAACTGCGTTTGGAGGAGCAGTTCCTCTATTTATTGGAAAGGTGTGCGGACCAGCTAATGGTTATCGTTTATTTAAACAATGGGATGCATGTTCTAGCTATCATGATATCAGATATATTAACTAGTTACTACCTATTTTTACACGTGAGGTGTGGGGCAGTGGGGTGCCTAATATTTTAATTCTTAAATTTATGAACGGGACACTTAAGCAAAATCTTTGAGAAGCTTATCCTCACAAAATTATCTTATTTTGATTATTTCTTTCAGGGATCTAAAAATGGAGAACATCATGCTGGACAGTACAAAACAGTTCATCAAGATTGTCGGTAAATTCACATTTTATTTCTGAAAAACAAACAACAGGCACCAATGTCTTAGAGGTGCAACTGTTATCGCACTACGCGTCAATGGAACTGCGCGACGCGGCACGCACGTTAATTTTGACCAACTCACCAAAAAAGCAGTGGAGTTCCACTGAGGTGTATCTGAGAAGTCTGAGGTGTTCGCTGGATGAGTGCGTAGTGCCTGAAGCCGTGTGGTGCCGGCTTAGAATTGCAACACACCAAATCTTCTCGCGGGTGTCGCAAGAGGCGACTAAGAAACATACGCCGGGGAGCGGGCAGCAGCAGCGCCCCCTGCAGAATCACTCCACTATCGAACTGCGGTCCCAGCCCGCATGCCCAGCGTGGGGGTGATGGGCATTAACCCTGAATATTGACAAAAAGAAATGGCCCCCAGTTCCCAGCCGCTTCGACTAATATAGGCTGATGATGATGTAGTGCGTCTGTCTCATCCGATTAAATTTCATACCAACAATAATAGGCTATTTGACTATATTAAAAATAAGTTCCAAATTGTTTTCATCCTAGTCAGTGACGAATGTAGCAAAGCGTAATCAGGTGATTTTTATTAAAAATATGCCTATTTTAGGTTTAAAAAAACGGGATTAAAATAACACATTTTTTATATATGATCACGTGACCGAAAACGCTGCGTTTGGTTGGATCGATGGTGACGTCACACTATTACAGATTACAGTGTCGATGAGTTTTTCTTGTTAGGTGTGGTGTGGCGTGTGACGTCATTGCTCAGAGCACGGGAGCCATGACGGAGATTATAGTTTTGGCGCGCCATTATTTTATTCAAACTTTTAAATTAGAGTTTCTAACTGATACGACTGGTCTGAACAAATATTAATTACACTTGGCATTATTTTTATCTGACAATACGTTAGAATTATTTCCCAGTAGTAGTCAGTCAAGTAGCCTATTGGCTGCGTCGGTCTTGCCACGCAGTTCCACTGCAGTGCTCAATGCGCTCGTACCTTTAGTTACGGGCTTTTGATGCTATGCTGACGAAACGTTTTCCAGATTTCGGCCTGTCGAACGTGTGGAGCGCAAGCGGTGGGCTGCGGACACCGTGCGGGTCGCTGGAGTACGCGGCGCCAGAGCTGTTCCTCGACGGGCGCCGCTACGGGCCGGAGGTTGACTTGTGGAGCGTGTGAGCCTTGTCTCTTTACCTACTACTAACGTGTGCAGTGCAAACGGCTGGCTGTGAACTCTGTGCTTGTCGCTGGATGAGTACGCGGCCCCAGATGTTTTTCGATGGGCGGCGCTACGAGCTGTGGACGTTGACTTCAGTAGCGTATTGAGCTTTGGCTTCTAACTATTGTAGACTATTGAGTGTATGGGTCTTGGCTTTAAGTACGCAGCCTCAGCGTTTTTCTTTTTCCTCGAAGGGCGGCGCTACAGGCCAGAGTACAGGCGTGTGAGCCTTCATTCTTATTTTAAGTGGGGAAATCGAGCGATCTGCACTAACATCTCATATGAAAGTACATATAATTGTGCATTAAGTAGTAGGTATCCAATGTGGGCCTTGGTTTTTAACTAGTTACTTTGTAAGAAATTAATTTGCACTTTTCGAAAACAATTTCACCGTCTGAGTGGGGAGGACCCAGGTCTTCCTGGCAAAGACGAAAGGAATGGTTGTCCTTTCGTCTTTGTCTGGAAGACCTGGACTTTTTTTCATTTTCCAGTGGCGTGATAGTTTACGGCATGGTGACCGGCTCGCTGCCTTTCGGGGGTGCCGCGGGAAACTGCGCGGGGGGAGAGGGGTCGGGCCGCAGCCGGCCGCAACTGCGCGCCGCCATCGCAAGAGGATTCTCCAGGAAACATAAAGCAGCGTTGGCTCAGCTCTCTGCAGGTAATTGTACTAAGGAATCCTTCAAGGAATGATGGTGAAGGTCAAAGTATAATTTGTTCGAAATGTTCCGTTCAGAATAGATGGAACATGAGGGATAGAGCGGTCTTGGCATTCGACACAAGACTTCCAGACTGCGACTAAATCCCCTAATGTAGCTCGTCAAATCTGACAACGTGAGGTAGATAACAGCGATGCTCTTGGCTCAAATAAAAGTCTTGTATTTACAACAAATGCGATTTCATAATTAAGTAAAAAATTTACAATATAGGTAGTACAGATAATGTTAAGCAGTTCTCCACTAATAGCACTGTTCGATCACTGTTCACATAGGTACCTACTCTGAGCACTTTCTTCGATTTGCCGGCTACACCTTACACCGTTGCTATCGCTTCCTTGCAATATTGTGCTGTGCCTGGTGACCAAGTATTCTTTCTGAAAAGATTTATAGAAGTTAAAGCAATATCGTTTTGATTCGACGCCAGACGGTGGCATCGGCCGTAGCTCCCTAACGGATGACCATATGGGAGCTACGATTGCCAAGCCAGACAGATACAGACGTTAAGCTTTAGACACCCCTCTCTGAATGAAAGGCTAGAGAATCGTACGAGCTCTGAGGGCTATTCGTTGGTTTCAGAGTGCAAAATATTCGTACAACAGCTGTTAGAGCCTATCGTGGAGAACCGTATGAAGATAGAAGAGGCGGCGCGCCACCGCTGGCTGCGCAAGCCGGGACTGCGGCTGCAGGCGCACCCGCTGTTGGAGCTCGAGCTCAAGAACTCTCGTCTGGTGAGTGGAGTCTTTCGTTTCTGCCTTGTAGCCTCTACTAATTCTGCCAGAAACACGGTATAGGGTTGCTGAGAGAAGGCACCTTTGGTCTTACTGTTCGGAAAGCTACAGGGATGGATGGATATGAGACATTAAATGGTGAAGTGGTTCTGTGTCAGATTTCTGTAAACTCTAGTCTATTTTCGATTTGCAAACTTAAACTGTAGTTTGCTTTCAGATCGCACGCCAAATCTCAGAACTGTCCGGTCAGACGTTGACGGACGTGATCGCTGAGATCAAGGCGGACCCGTACGGCAGCGTGGGCGGCATGTACAACATCAAGCAGCACCTTGCGCAGCTGGCGGGCTGCGGAGCGGACCCGCTGTGGGGTCCCCCCGACCCCGTCGCGCGACCCTCCTCCCCGCCAGTCTACCACCCGCACGCCTCGACCCTCTTTAAACACTCCGTACAGACCTCAACTTCACCAACCCTCCGCCACTCCCCTCCACTTATCTCTCTGCCTAACCAAACCCCCCTTAAGCAGATCATGCAGCCTGCGGCGTACAAACAGACACCTACGCCTCCCTGCAAGTTAGGCCTTGTCAACTCGGCTATCTGCAAAACCGTCCAGCCTACTCAGATCAACTCCTACAAATCCCTCCAACCAACGCAGAGCAACTTTTCCATCTACAAAGGCTTACAACCAACGCCCTCTGCTTGCAAGCAGAGCTCAAGCCAAATTAATTCTGCGGTTTACAAACAGAATCTGATGCCTACAACGATTTCTGGTGTCAGTAACAAACAGACGCCGACATACAAGTCTCAGCCGAGCACCCCGCAAGCGCTTTACAAAGCTTGTGGGACAAAACCGTACACGGCGCCCGTGGTCCCTACGTCGTTGTACAAAAATACCCCTACGTGCAGTCCAGAGTACAATCCCTCGAGCTGCTATAAAAGCCTGCCCGCTTCTCCCTCGTACAACCCTCACTCTCCCTTGTACAACACTCAATCTCCCTCTACTTTCCGGGCAGTCACCGCAAAACTTCGCGTTCCTTCTCTAGGGGTTCGAAAGCCCATGTTCAAAGTACAAGACAACGGTGATGGTGCGGAACCCCGTTTACCAAGTATCAATGAACACGGCAAGTTGGATGTGCTGGAGAAGTTTCCGAGGACTAAGGGAAGGGTAGAAGACGACAGACTGCGGCTTCACAGCTGTCCGGACCGGTCGGAGCGCAGGACGGAGTTTTACAGGAGAGCTGGGGATGGCTTGCCTAGGTATTGATCAGAGTGACATATAATGGACCAATGTTCAGACCCAAATGCGGCGAAACGTGTCCAAAATCGTCAGGAATATTAGGAAATTACTGGGACCAACGACAGGCTATTCCTACCATCGTCAACGACAGTTGAGGATGGTAGGACCACTGACCCACTTCAATATAGGCTAGCTAGGTTTGTTTATTCCAGCACCAATTCGTAATGCGCTGCCCTAGACTTTTTCATATTTGTAAGATAAGCGAGCTATTTTCGAAAAGTATTCTTAAAAATAGCGTATAAGTATGTAGGTATTTTAATTAGTTATACCAAAGTATAATAAATAGTTTATACCTGAATGTACATTATGTAGGTCTGAGCCCAGTTGATGATCGATTTATTTCTTTTTATTTTAAAGCATACGGTTCGCATTTATTCGGCCTGCCGTTTTGAGGATACTTGCTGAGCTGACACAAAATTGCGTCAAAAAAATCTGTTATTTTGTGCAGTTGGCGAGCCACAGGGGTAACCAACACATCCACGCGAATTCTTCTACAGAGTAACGCTACAACTATCAAACGGGCATCGTTAGGGTATGCATACTTTTATTTTATTCCCTTTTTTTTTCAGAAGAGATTGTTTTATCAGTCTATTTTCCCACTGCTGGGGAAAAGACCTCAAATCTTTTCTTTGAGTTTTCTTTTTAAACAGCTTTTTTTAAGTGTTGCCCTGCCCTGTTAATATATTTTAGTGATGAGAATTATCTGCTTTCAGGAGTATTGTAAGTCCACACTCGTCTTCCAATGGCCATTGCAAAAGTGAAAGAGCAGTGCCGGTGAGTTGAAACTCTTGAACATGCATTGAACATGCCAAGCAAACAGCGATTGTTCGATGTCGAATGCATACATTAAAATTCCTTCAACTTTTATATCTAGTATGATTTACGCCATTTATGAATATTCGGTGTAATTTTTTTCCATTCTTGTAGTCCCTAGACGACAATCGTTGTGCTTGGCCTACACTTAGTCTATTTACTTTACTGTCGACCGACATGGCGCGGCGGGTGAAGGTCCGTCTCTTACGCAGGAGGTTGCGGGTTAGATTCCCGCCTCGGGCAATTGTTAGTACGAACTGCAAATATTTGCCTCGGATGTTCTGGGTATTTTCTATATATGATAAAAAACTATGTATTCTAATAAGTGCTAGCTGACCCGCCCGCGATTTCATTGTCTACGTCCTAAAAGGAAACTCCAAGCAAAATTTCAGCGTTCCGAAGGTCTTATAGTTTCTGAGTTCTCTTGATGTGTCACCCAGTTTCCTATTCTCTTATAAATATTGATAGATTATTGGGAACGTTTTACAAACATTCTGTTTATATATCTAAACGAACAGTACCTACCTCTCTAATGTACATCAGAGTATTATTTCCCGAGTTCCACGCAGTTGAAGCCACAGATAGAAATATAATTAGGTAGGTAGTACCTATTAACTAAAGAATGTGAATTTCTAAAAAAACTGTTTTCAGCAGGTGCTTACGTCCTAAACTAAATTTTCAAGCAACAGCCTCGTAGCTTTTGTAGTTCCTGAGATTTCTTGATAAGTCAGTGATTGGTTTAACTTTGACTCCACACCCTTGACCCTTTCCTTTACACTTTGGGGTCGTCCATAAATCACGTGGTGTTTTAGTAGCTTTAAAACTCTGCAAGATCTTTAACCTACATGTTGGTCAAAAAGTATAGCCGTGCATACTTTACCTAGCTTGCTACGCACCCTTTGCCTCTGGCAGATATTGAACATTTTAAGTATTTAATACTAGTTTCTGAAAAAAATAGCCTTGGTCCTTCCCCGGGATACTGTCGACTTCCCCGGCAAATCTCATTTAGATCCGTACAGCCGTTTAGGCGTAAAAAGACAGACAGCATGACTTTCGCTTTCAAAATTTATGTATGGTTTTATAAGTACAAGCATGTTATTTCCCCGCAGGTGGGATGGTACTCGAGAACCGGCAAGGACACCACTACGCCAGTGCGGCTCCGACGTACGGCTCCAATCAAATGATACACATTTTTTGATAAAACTTTTATTTGTATAGACTTTATTAGGCCAGTTGCTCACTGTCCAAGCGTTGGAAGGAAATCTATTGTGTTTTCAACCTAAGTATGTTTTTAGTACTTAGCTTTTTTAATGTTAAGACTAGATTTAGTTAGCTACGATCAAAATAAGTTTTTGGAAATTAGATGATGTACTTATAAATTTTTTTGATAAAAATCAGCTGTTTTTATTTTGAGAAGTAATAAAAACATTAATTTTTCGACAGACATCAAGGATTTTTTAACACGTCAAAGCTTACGCACATTACTCTAACAAACATAAGTACCTACCTACTTTCATAACCATCCATAGATGATCATCTCGAATGAATCCGGGTTTTCATACAAGCGAGGCCGCGGACGTGAACCTAATAAATCGCTATAAAGGATAATATTGAAAGGCTGCAGCCAAACGAGCGTAATTTTTTGAGTTGTGAGTCGCGTATTTTCGGTCGCATAAATACACTAAAACCGCTAAAATACGAAAATGAAAACGTGCATTCAAATATACTAAACATGCTCGTTAACTTCAGATACAGTTTAATGGCAAAATAGCTTCCCACAAGCTTCAAACGAGTGGTCCGCGAGTTGTCTGTCATCTGATGCCGTCAATACAAAACACATCTAAATGTAACGAGTTAAAGTCCATATTTTAATCCACATTTCTGTGATGTGCAGCGGCGGTGCTTTTCTGTGCGTCAAGTTTTATGCTGATTGACATTGCTGAAGAACGCTACCTAGGTTAGTTTCATCAGCGAGAGCGACTTGTGGCAGGAAGTATGTTCCGAGGTCTAATGATCAGTGCTCTCTTGATAGTTCTTGTGTATATGTGCCTACCTACCTTCTGGCATAGTAAACAAGTTCTTGTATTGCTTTTCTGCGCATAACGTGGTGTCCTTTCACATTTGTCGCTCACCTAGGACAACGGGTTATTGATGAAGCCGATTGGCAGCGTATATTGTCAGTACATTTTGTAGCAATAGCAAGTACCACGTGTGTGCTTACATCATAGGTCAGTGTTTGGGCACGTGAGTAGGATGCGCCATGGGCGCGAGGCGAAGGTGCGCGGTGCGCGCGCGGCCCGGCGCCGGTGCATCGGCCCCTGCGCCGCCCGCTACGAACACGCCGGTGCATTTCCATTGGTTCAGGTACTGCACTGGAAGGGGGGTAAACGAGGCATGATGAGTAAGGTGCGAATCGAGCATTACTATTTTAATGTGCTCAACATTGCTTGTTCAAAGAACAAGAGCAAAAAGCAGAAAGCAAAGTGCAAAAAGCAATAATGCATTACTCGCGATCTGTACCATTGTCACTACATAGTACAAAACAAAGTCGCTTTTGTCCCTATGTATACTTGGATCTTTAAAACTACGCAACGTATTTTGATGCGGTTTTTTATAGATAGTGATTCAAGAGGACCCGTGACCCCGAATCCGGAGCGGGTCGCTAGTGAGCTACAAATAATTTACAATCCTTAAATCACTCTACTGAAAACTATGCTACTAAAATGGACGGCAGATCAGGCTTCACCAATTATCAGTCAGTCAGTCTCCTGGATCTCGTTCGGTGGCCCTTTGGGTAAAAATACTTTTACCCTGAGCAAATCACGTTAGTAAAACTACACTGGGCCTGCAGTAACATCTTCCTTGATAGGATATAAGCTACCGCCCGCAACTTCGCGTGCACATTTCAAGTAGCCTGTGTCCGACCCCGGGATACCGTCTACCTCACCGCCAAATTACCAAAATTGAAGTAAAAGTGACAAACGGACAGAGTAACTTTCCAATTTTTAATATTTATTATTGATAATGGGCTATATTCCATCAGTGGAATACGTACTGCTCCAAGTCCTGACCGCGGCGTCGTCTCCCGAGGAAGCCAGCAGCGTCCCGCACGTGTTCCAGGCGACGCGCCACACGCACGAGTAGTGTTCGTCGAAGGCTGCCAGCACCTCGCACCGGAAGCGCACGCCGCCACCGTTGCCGCATTCACTGCGGACAAGATAATACAATCAATGCTGGATATTTACGAGGTCAACACTGGATAACGATGAACAGATCGCCCCTCGCGCGATCTGCTTCATTTCTATTGGCTCTCTAAAGTCGCAGTCTGATGGTTGTCGCAGATCAGCGCCTCGTAACTCGTTCATAGATCCATTTTATATCGATGGCATCAGATGACCGACGGCTCGCGGGCTACTCGTTTGAAGCCAATGTTAAATGTAATCTAAAGATAACGAGTTTCAGTTCATATTTAAATGGACATTTTTATGCTGCGTAGTAGTGGCGTTAAATTTATGTGCGCCACACTTTTGTCGTTGTGTTGTTGTTGTGACACATATTCTTGGAGTACTCAGTCTCGCTTCCCTCCAGTGATGGATAATGCTGCATTTTCGCAAAAATTTTGAAATTTTTACGGTTATTCTGTGTTATTACTGTAAGGCCCGTATTATGAAACTGCTGAGTCATCAATCATGCTTGAGTAACGCTAGACATAGAAAATCGTTACTCAAACACAGATCGATGACTGAGCAGAGCAAGCTAGATAGATAGTTTATTCATGAACAATGTTTACAATTGTATTTGAATATTAAGAGTAGGTATCTTAAAATAGACTAACGACTATAACATTAATGTGAATATAAAGAAAATTAAATACATTCTCTCATAAAATCTAAAGAATACTATCAAAAGTAGTTTAAAAAGTCAAAATTATATTATAATCTACCTATTATATATGTTAACATAGTCAAAATTTAAAGTCATCTAATGAGCTTGAAGCTTTTAGCTTTTATAATACGGGCCTACGCGTATCGGGTGCATGTAACTATGACAAACGTCGCAAAGAAAATAAAGGAACTTCCGGCTCGCATTTCGCGCAAGGTCGCCGCCGCCCGATAGTGTTCAAACTGGCACTGATAGTAACCTAAATGTTACTCAACGACAACTTACTCAGATGTGGATGTGCATTTTAACCCTGAGTGAGACCAGCGCGTTTTATTTTTGTAATAGTTTACATGAATTCAATGTTTAATAGTATACATTTAATGTTATGTGATAATTTATGTTAAATAGTTTACACGAATTCAAACATGGACCAGTTTCTTTATTCACAAACAAATACTTGACCTTTTTACTGCTGTAAAACAGCATAGTCAGTCTTTTTGTTGAAAAATATTTTGTTAATTCTTTTTTTTTAATATATTTATTTAAATATTTTTAAACTTACGCGATCTGAACACATATTTATTTAGTCATTCATTTATAAAAGTATACATCGTTTAGTCAATATTGCACCATTAATAATAATAATAATAATCATTTATTTCAGACTATAGAACAGTTACAGATCTTATTTTAACTTATTCTACGGTCCATAGTAATATATACCTTAAAACTAACATACATACAATATTAAAAACTAAAATTAAAGACGCGTTATTTGACGGTGAGACGTGACCATTACCATTAGTTACCATTAAACCAACGTTGGTTTGTATTGGTGCTCACACTCGTATTGATCTTATATCAAGATAACATTGCATTTGGATGTTAAGGATAAATTGTTTTCGTTCTCGATGTTAAACTGTTACCTTTTTTTTTTCAAACTATATTTTTATACTTATGTTTTGTACTGCTGCAGCAAATAAATGAATGTTTATGTCTATGTTTAAAACGTTTATCGGACTCATCACCAAACAGCGGCAATGAAATTTATTCGTGACATGTATTTAATTTATTTCGCGATATGGGCTCAAATAAGTATGGTATTCACTTACGGTAACGGCTCCAACTTGATAATTCTAAGATCTCTCGAGGCGACGGCTAGCAGGTGGAAGGCGCGGCCGAGGTTGGGTGCGAACGCTATGTCGTTGACGGGCTCCTGACACGACGACAGGCATTCCGTCCGCGTCCAGCGACGGGAACCTTCGCTATATCTGAAAACAGATAAGCAACAAAATGAAGGAAATTGCTGGAGTGCCATTAAATTTCAAATCTATACACTAGCTAAACTCGATGTGGAATGTGCTTAAGCCCACGACACAAAAAATTAAAACACTTGCTGGGTGCAGAGTTTCAGATATTGTAATAAAAAAATCTCGATTTCGGCGGGATTCGAACCCGCGCCACACCCTCAATACGGTGTACTCTAACCAACTAAGAAACGAGATCGAATACACGCCTCGTCAAATATCTCAGAGACCACTTACGACTCTAGCGCCGTTAAATATTGTAAGTAACATTTATTGTATGCAATATATATTTATTATAGACGGAACTTCCCCGAATTCTCAAACGCATCTCAGATTCAAACTATACGAATGTTTGTTTTTTTTCTTTGAAAACAATCAGAATTGCATTTGTATTCAGGGTCACTCACACCAAGACGCGAAGCGACGCGAGGCATCTCGAGACGCAGTAGAATACAGTACTCACTCATAAATAAAGACCTTGCCATTGCAAGCGGTAGTTTTGTCTGTATGTACTGTAGCCACCGCGTTTGTTGTGTTTGGCTCATCACTTCCTACTGCTAGCATTGGAGGGTTATTTACTCTGAAAAAAAAAGTTTTCTTACAAATGGATACATTGAGCCAAAAGCAAAGGAAGCCAAAATCAAAGGAAGTCATAAATTAACATTGCCATTAACCAATTTAATGGTGGAACAAAATAAGCACAAAGGTAAGTTAAATTTAAAACATACAACTATAAATAAAATATCAAATAACTAATCTTTTATTGATTTTCTCTTACAATACAATAACACTTTATTGCACACCAAATTAAATAGATACATAAGACAGGAAATAACTTATACAGATTTCGTTGTACAATGGGCGGCCTTATCGTAGACGGTAGAATGTTCTCTTATTTAATGTTTAATTGTTATTTAATGTGTGATTATTATGATTTTCTTTTCACAATTTTTTTTAACAGTTGTTAGCGGGAAGGTGAAGTGAAGAGTTTGGTTAAGTTTAGTTTTTAAATTACACACATCACGCCATCATCAGCCTATAGTAGTCCACGGCTGGACATAGGCCAACTAGTAAAATAAAAACCGGCCAAGTGCGAAATGGACTCGCGCACAAAGAGTTCTGTACCATTATCTATAAAAACGCCAAAAAAATCTTGTCTGTCGTATGGGAGCCCCCCTTTAATATTAGTTTTATTTTAATTGAATTTTTTACTTTTAAAGTGAATATATAACTTAATATTCTGCGAATATTTCAAGTTTCTACCTATTGCCGTTATCAATGTCGAACAAAAACGAGCAAAAAAAATCATGTTTGTTGTATGGTAGCCCCCTTAAATATTTATTTTATTCTATTTTTTAGAATTTGTTGTTATAGCGGCGACAGAAATACATCATCTGTGAATATTTCAACTGTTTAACTATCACGGTTCATGAGATACAGCCTGGTGACAGACGGACAGACGGACAGTAGAGTCTTAGTAATAGGGTCCCGTTTTACCCTTTGGGTGGAGAACCCTAAAAAGCACACAACCAACAAATGAACTTGCTGGTATAAGCTTCAGTATTACTTGTACTATAATTGTCTTGTCATTCTTCGCCAGTCATCCCGTGACCACGGCAGTGTGTAAACCTGTCGAAATGTCGGGAAAATAAGGTAATTAAACGCGATAAATACCCGTTAAATAGTATTTATAAATTTGTCATTCTTTAGTCGGACACCTACCTAGATAGTGATGGGTTCCAAGATAAACAACTGATGGATACTTTAGTGGGGATCTCATGCTGCAGAGTCCATTGAGCTAGGTTCATCACATCAGGTGCTTCATATATCCTAGAAATAAAAATATACATATATAATGGCTTCTGCTTCGGCTTTGTGTGCGAAATTCCAGTATAAAAAGTAAAGCCTTGTTGTAATATGTCTTTCCCTGGAATGCCATACATATCTGTTCATTGTGATCGGTTTAACATTTTAGGCATGAAAAGGTTAGACAGGTAGAGTTCAAACCAAATCTTTTATTGCAATGATATTGTACATGAGTTATTAAATTTCAACAGTCTCAAATATGGACCGCACTGACTTGGCATTTAAAATAGTTACTAAGTATAAGAAAATGTATATACACTACATATGGTTAAGAATTTACCATTTCTTACTTGGCACAAGAGGTTAGAATAACTGAAAGTATGTTTTACCTTATAATACCATCCGCAGAGCAAGTTACTAATAGAAGACCTAGATGCTTAGGCCCAAATTTCACGTCAGTTACTGATGTTCTTGAATCTACTAGGTTTGAACGCTTTAGCCATTGTCGTAAGCCTTTTTCTGAACCTGATGCTGTTGTGTCCCCTGAAAATCAAAGAAAAGTCAATAAGGATCATTCTTGGATGTAAGTAAGATACATAATAGGTTACATGTTGATCTCAAAAAATGTTATGATCAAAAGTAAGTTATTAATCATACAAAATGTGATATTGCTCTCTAGGAAAAGGATTTTATTACCAACTTCCTCCCATATAGCAGCAGTGCGATCAAATGAGCATGTAGCTATGACCTGACCGAACTCTGGGTGTGCCCAGGTCACCTTCCACACTGAGCCATGGTGTGCCTTCCAACTGCCTGTCATCCGCCAGCTGCCGTTGCCATCGGAATCCCATATCTATACCGAATAAAATTTATCAACATAATAACCATTGTTTACAAAAATATTTTTTTGGTACAAATAGATGAAATGTTAATGAGAGAGTTCAATAGTTATAGTTCAGTACGGTAGTAATAGATATTTGTTTCTAAATGCAATTTATAGCTTCAACTGTTGCTATAGACACAAGATTTCTAATTATTTCAATTAAACTACTTCCGCACTTTTGGCGTAATAGCGAAAATAGGCGAGAATCTACGCTTTGATTTTACAAGTAATTGTAATGAGAAATAGATCTACAGCTCATGATAAAATAGAAAACCGGCGGGAATCAAACCTTAACGTATTGGTCGCTGGAACATGTGGCCATCCTCTCCCCGTAGAAATCGTAAGCAACATCGTGGATGAGATCTTTGTGGTCGGCGAATATAGTTTGCGATTCAAATAAATTGGAAGCAGTTAGATCACTCATGTTATGGGAAAATCTTTTAATTTCGTGAATGTTTTTTCCAAAATCCAACAAACAAACAAACAGACCGAACAGTTGATTGGCCACAGATGTACTACACATAGATGAATACTATTATACGGGGAAACTACATACTACAGACCGTAGATTGAGAATTTAACTAGATCAGTGGCATGCGTAGATTGAGAATTTAACTAGATCAGTGGCATGCGTGGCCGCAAAAAGGGACAGAGTAATACGAAGTGGTGTTGCCATACAATTTTGTTACCCTGACTTTAGGTTCGTAATTTCATGTCTGGTAGGTGGTATTTTAGTATCATACATCATTCATTACATTAGGTACCTACGTATGCGGGAGTAGGTAAACTTTTAATTTAATGAGCATAGAAATAAAACAACGTTCAGGTATCAATGTTAGGTTTCGTTTAAATTTATTACCACCGCCACATAATACGAGCTAACGTGTAGGTAGACATCATTTCAAATACTAAAATAATGTAATTTTGAAAATAATATTATTGCTAGATAATCAATTCAAACACTTACCAAGCAAGAACTTACAATAGAAATTGCACTTTGGAAATCACATTTCTTTTAAGTAATTAAATCTTACACATAAGGTATTGCTAAGATAAGACAACCATTATACGAAATTCAAAAGCACTTTTAAATTATACTTCAGGTAAAATGTGCAGAGAAAACCAAATTAAATTTTTTACACCTTAAACACAATATTACCTACGTCCTAGCCTATGTATCCAAATATTTTATATTCTGTTTTATTTATTAGGTATGTAATAATGACCATTGTGTGTGATGATTATGATTACTCTCCACAAATCATAGGATCACAAATCAATCAGTCTTTATTTCTATCAAAGAGCCTTAATCAATACCCATACACTTGATAAATAAAATTGTACATACACTAATTAAACGGTACATACCTACTTACTAATTTACACTGGTGGTTTTATTTATACTGCGTTGTATTTCTCTTACAAACTCAAAGTTTTCATGATTTTCCTCACGTACCTTTTCCGTAGTAGGTATATATCTTACATGCCTGAAATAAAATATTGAAGCATTAATATGAAAATTATAAATAGTACTATAGTAATAGTAAGTTATATTAGTAACACCAAATCCCAATACCATTTAAATATTTTCGATTTAGTATTTTGATTAGTAGGTAGACTAAAACACAAAGTAGGTATAATTTTTCTATCCAAATCTCAAACAGTCCTTCACCCATCATCGTAGCACTGATTCTTTTTATGTATTTATTTATTTTACTTACCAGTCTTGGAACAGCATAAGAGAACAGATACGTTCGCGTTTCTTTTTTGTTAACGATTTTCATGAAAATGTTTGAACAAATTACTAAATATTTTTGGGTTCCCAGTTTTTGCGACCCGTGGCTTCTATCCAAAGCAAACGTAAATCATTGTTTTCGGGAAATCTGTAACAAACAAAAACATATTTTAAGAATGTATGTAGATGTAGGTATTCATGTCTCAATGCGCCACGACATTTGGGGAATTTTATTTTCGAGTGCAGGCAACCCTAAATTTTCGTAATTTTAGGTTATATTTATTAGAATTATTTTAAAACATAGTTTTTGAGTCTTGTCTGTACGGAAATCTATGAAACTATAAATTTTGAACCTTTTTTGAAGTCAAACGAGCTTGTACTTACGATTGGAATGACAAACTCGGCACTTTTCGTTCACCGTCACTTTTACATCCAAAAACACTGCACCGCACCATCGTTGCTTCAGATTTATATCGTTGAGAGACGCAGGAATGCCCGCAGAGTCACTTTCACACATTTAATTAGCAGAAAGTATCATTAGGTCGAAAAAAACAAATACTATGTGATGTGCCCGGCATGTTTGTTTAGCTCTTATAAGAGCTAAACAATGAAAAAACTGGCACACTGGTAGAGACAGAGAAACTTTCATTCTATCTCATTTCTTCTCAGGCTACAAGCATATTTTTATCTCTCTCTTGTGTGAATGAAATGGGTATATGCAACACCTCTAGTGGTATATACTCTAAGCTACAGACAGAATCACTCGTTTTGACAGTGACAGTTGTAATTGTAACTTTTATTTTGACTCTTGGCTACGCATGCTATAGGCTTTTGGACCAGTCTCCACTGGTCTCCACCCACCACCACGGAAATGTGTTAATCAGTCAGTGGCCCGAGTTCTAGCTCCAGGACTAATTCTCCCTCACTCATTCCAAGCCTCTGTCCGGTCTCTTCATCTCTTGTCTCGTGCCATGGCACAGCTGAAATAATGTTACTTCGTAAGAACTCGGAGGCCGATAATGATAACAGCTGTACCTAATGATTGCATTGAGTAAAAATGTGGTAAAAACAAGCTGCTGTCATTGGTTTGTGTACTTTCTGCTGAATAAAAACATCGATAGGTTTTAGTTTTATTAAAATCGCACACCTGCATTCGAAAAAAGTTAAATCATAGACCAACTTGGAGACAAGAAATATTAATCCAACAGTACTTACTTATCTTAATTTGATAGCTATTATTGTCCTTACATGCAATTTTATGGCACCATGCACTGCATTTTATAATATAAATAACGATTGGCACTTTTAGCTCTAACAAAAACATGTAATAACAGTATCCATTAAAAATAATTTCAGACACAAGTAATTCATGAACAAATGATCCACACAACAAAAAAAATTGCAAAATACTATCATTCATTAACCATCAGAAAAATACTTATAAAGTTTTGAAAAATAGGTGAGTATTATAATAGCAAAAATACTTTTGGGCTTTTAGCTATCTCGATTGCGAGTAACTAGTTTTCTAAATTACAGATAATTTTGTCTGGCTTTGAGCTGATCAATTTCAAAGGAAAGTTTTCTGTTTGTTTCTATCAATGCAGATTGACTGTCTATCAAATTATGGACCTGCCCACTCAAGTGTGTTAGCTGTTTCTCTAAAAATAGTTTCTGTTTGGTCATTGCCATCATTATGTGGAGGAAGTAGTTCCTATTATCATCCGCAACCTCAGCTAATGTGAGTTTTATGAAGTCTTTCATCTCTTCCACAGCATTGGTGTCAATAGCAGTGTCTCCAGTTGGCAGCTGAGGTGGTTTCACAGGCACATGGATATTTGGACTATGGTTCTCATCACCAACTCCGTTGGCCATGGGTGAGGGGAAAGCTAATTTTTCAGTTATTCTGGTGCTCAATGGACTTGATATCTTGCTAATATTCTTCTCTGCATCCAACTGGCGGTATCTTGCTTCATGTTTGGCACTCTGCCGATCTTCCGACTTTCTGTTAGAATCGTCACCTGCATTAGAGTTGTCTAAGCCCATCATTGCAAGGAATGAGTCATTTTTGTCATCTAGCTCTGGGGGCTGTAACTCTATAGTGTGTTTGGGTGGGGAGTCTGTAATATAGTACAGGTCCGAGTTTCTAGTCTTCACAGGAGGTGTTACCCTCAGTGGAGAGTAAATTTCTGTTTCTTCTCTCAAACTCAGATCAGCAGAAAGGATTCGTTTCCGTGAGGGTTGGAATGCTAATCTATGAACTTCTTCCTCGTGGCCTTGGAGCACTTTGTAAGGATTGGTCAAATCTCTCAAATCATAAATTAATACCATTCCATTCTTAGTACCAAGTGCTACTTGATTTTCATAGTTGATAGCCATAGAAGTCAATGTGTAAGGAGTTCTAAGGGTTGAGACCACATTGTGCAATCTTACATCATAAACATGTGCAACTTTATCATATCCACAGGACAGCATCACATCTCGGTTCACCAAAGAGTATGCTATATCACTTACAGGAGAAGCATGTACATTGTCAAAGTGTAACTTATCCTTGTTAGTAGTTATATCTCTGAGCACCACATGACCCTCATCAGTAGCCAGGCCAAGCATAGATCTAGCTTCATGATGGAATTTCATTGCAGAAATACTATGGGAGTTAGAGAGCTTGACAGTCATGACTGGAATGTTAGAGACCAGTCCGTAAATCACGGTGTCTCCATAGTGCATTGTAGCAGCGACGCTGGTGTTCTTGGCATTGAAACTGATGAAGTCAATGGTGCACTGCTGGGAGGTATTGGGGAATGATTTAGTAATGGCTTTGTTCTTGGTGTCCCATATCATGACATTACCATTTCTTGTGCCAACCGCAACAGTACGATGTCCTTCACGGTGGAAGCTGGCCGTCCAGGTGTCTTTGATGGGAATGTGCTGTAAACTCCGTACATCATGCTCTGCCGCACTTAGAATTTCGACGATGCCTTTAGAATTGACCTGAAAAATTATGTTAAATCTTTTTATCATTTAGATATGAATCATTGCCGGTTAACAATAGTGTATAATTGTGCCACACATCACTTGGCAAGAAGTATTATTGGGATAATGGTACCCATATATGAGGCAAACCATAGCCTGAAACAAATTTACCTGCAACATATACTTGCTATCGTCACTCCACGAAATATCCCTGAGTATACCATCGTAACAGCTGTATGATTTTTTCAAATCCCAAGAGTTGGTGTCGAACAACAGAAGCCTTGAACTAACTGAAGAAAGATACATTTTTATCGAGTTACAAGGCAGCTGTGCGACTTGGAGATAATGAGCTTTCTCCGAGCTTTCACATCACAACAAGAGTAATTTCACGCCTATCAATACGAATTGATTATTTAGCAAATCGCAGAAAAAATCAAATAGCGGATTACATTTAATTTTGACAACTAGATAGAGAGCAGTGTTGGTGTTGCCACTGTTGGTTGCCTTGCCTTGCCACTTTGCCAGACCCGATCATACAGTGACTCTGATTCGACTTAGTTAATCGATCGATGATTTTGAGTGATATAATTATTCGCCGCTTCTGCGGGGATTGAACGGAACGTATTAGTAATTATTAATTAATTATTCTTGTGCGGTTGATAAATTTGTTGTATAGTTTCTCAAGTATAATATTTTAGTTTTTATTTTTATTTATTTATTAAATAGGACATCCAACATGAGATCACATAAGGCTAGTTAGTAACAAGTAATATAAAGTTGTTAAATCGATGTGTCTCTATAGATTCACATCTATATATATCTCACTAATATAGGACGTCTCAGCGTGCACAATAACAGAATTATTTATCAACTAATAACATTTTCTTTGGATGGACAAAGTAACTGGCTACGAAATAAAATAAAGAGTACAATACAAAAGAAACAAAAGTAAATAGAATAAAAAAATCCTAATGACTAAATTAGCAGGTACCTATACCTACAACAAAACAATTAATAAATCTACATAGAGTGAGATCTTTATCTATATTTATAACAGTGAGATCTGTATTATATTATTATACCTTCTAAAAATATATATTTTTTATGAAGTTACTACTTATTTGTTTAAATTAGAGGCTCACAAAAGAGGTAGGTAGGTACTTATTTCAAGAGGTAGGAAAAAGAATACTTCTGATTTTGTTCTTAAATTTATGAAGCGAATCTGTGAGGTCTATATCCTCGGATTTAAAAAGCGAATTATAAATCCTGCGGTCTTAGCAAAGATGCATGTTTACCTAAATTCGTTCTTGAATGTTTTGTGGAGAAAAGATTATATGCACTGTAGATTATAATTTGAGTATTTTATAGTTGTTAACTTTATATGATTAAATGTACTAGGCATAACGATTTGGAGATATCTGTAATGTTATGATCTTGTTTAAATAAATAATAATACATTAAGGTTAGTAAGCTTTAAATGTACCTACACATGAACATGGTTTTAGTGTTAAATTATTAGTTTCGAGTGAGAATGTGTTAGATACCTACCTACTCTGGTAGAACTGTATAGACCAGTCGTCATTACTATCAGAATAACCAGCTATCTACCACTGCGAGTTCAATAATACCTACCTACTACTAACAAATGCACGTTTTTTTCAAGTTTGGAGATGAGCCAATATTGTTTATGTTGTTAAGTCGAATGAAATGTAGTATGATACTATCGCGACAGTGCGTAACGGTAACGGCTCTAACTAAGCCCGCTCCCTCTCGACTCGACTATCCACGTCGAGACCGACTCCAACTCGGGCAGTCGACTCGCGATTATTAACCAAATTAGTTACTAACTGCTCTAGTCATTCGAATGGTTCGAATGATTTGAGAAGTCGAAAAATTGGATTCACAGTCGCGCATCTGTATTGTCTGTCAATGTCAGTCATCATCATCAAGTGTCAAGTCACGAGTTGACGTGTCTCGTTTATTTGTTTTGCTATCCCATCCCGGCGGCGGCATCTTATATTTTAATTTTCAGATTAATCTACGAAATAGCGTGAGTTGCTGCTTCTTCAATAATGACAAAAATATATCCAGCCTTTCAGAAACGACCACACTTATCCATAAACATTAGCTTTTAGTACCACAATCAAGAAACACTGTTTGGCCACCTGCAATATTTCTGGAGTATTCGTTCGTTCGTACCTATACCCTGGCCGATGTCATCACCAAAGCATTTTTTTATTATAGTTAACGTAGATTCTGCACTTTAGTAACCTATTTATGTGCATATGTATTTCAGCACATCATCTGAAAATGATCACCGATATCCAGCTAGCTGTGTTCTCAAACATTCTGGGAGTTTCCATCTTCCTGTTGGTCATTCTATACCACTACATAAGCGCAAACAGCACTAAATAAAACATGTAAGTGGATTTATGATAAAAACCTAATTTATAGATCAAATTAAGGTTAGGTAGAGTGCTTGTCTACAGTGTTAAGAGGAGTGTGTACTCTACCCGACATAAAACACACAAAAAATCTGCTCATCATTCAAAACCCAAAGAGACTGATTGTAGATAAAACTAAGAAAAAAGAAAGTTCTCTATTAATTTCATTTGTAACTTAAATTTCAGCATTCATAAAAACAATAACTGAGTTATTCTCCAACCCCTTTTACTACGATATTTTCTGTTTCAGGTTATATCCAGCTTCAATAATTATAATTCCAAAATTAATTATTTAGGATGTAAGTAAATAAATTAAGTTCTATAAAAATGTAATAATTTTTTTACTTATTTCTGCCACCCCTTCACTCCAATCGCCCCTGGATTAAACCAAATATAGCTAAAAAAGTTATGTACTACCTTACCTAAGATTATCTATTACCAAATAATAAAACCTTTTTAAACTGGTTTACTTGGTAAATATTTGTCCTTGCCAGGAAGTGACTCATCCATGAAGAGAATTTTCTCCCATAGACTAAAATAATGATTGTAATGTAGGATCCTGCCAGGTTCGATAACAACCTGGGAAGGACTGCTGGCTCTTGCCAGCAGTCAATCTCTCTTAATTTTGCCACATCCAGCACCTGCTGATGTGGTAAATTGAAGGCTGAGTGCTATGATGCTTATTAGGGGAGATTTATGTCCAGCTGTGGACTATAATGAGCTGATGATGAAAGTTTCATCGTAATGAATGAATTATGCTGGGCAATCCACACAGCATCATTTAGCCCCAAGCTAAGGATACCTTGTGTGGTGCTAGATGACTGATCAGCAAATATTACATACATACCTATATTACTGATATTTTTTTTATTCAACATGTAAAATACCCAGAATAAATATTTGCTGATCATACAAACATTTGTTCTATTAGCTCTATTGAAAAGCCTTAGTCTGCAAATTAAACACGTTTTTGTTGTGCCTACACTCCAGCCAAATTCAATGTGTAATGTTTAGCACAGCAAAATAAAAACTTAAATTCACGTGGTTGGCGTAGAGTTTCAGACATAATGGTTAGGAATATTTATTGATGGAAAGATCTCAAACCCACAATGTATGTAAATATTAATCCTACCAATATCATATAATTATGTGAAAGTCTGTGTGAATATTTGTTACCTCCGTAACATATCTCCGTAACTTTTATCTTGCTACAACATCATCATCATCATCCTTTTATAGTCCACTGCTGGACATAGGCCTCCCCTAATGAGCGCCGTAGCGCCCTGTCTACAGCTTGTCGTATCCAGCAGTCTTTCGCAAATTGTCATCCCACCTGGTCGGAGAGCGTCCTACACTACGTTTGCCGAGTCACGGTCTTCACTCAAGAACACGCAGTTGGTTCAGGGTCTTATTATATTCTAGCTTCTATCATTGTGTATTTATTTATCTAGTAGATACCTACTACTTTCTGTCCACGGCTTCGCTCTTTTTGTTACTATAAAAACCTTGTTTAAGTACGTATTTCTATCTCAAATATTTTGCCTAAGCAGGTTTTATTCAGGACGAGGATCTTTATGCGAAATTTCAGTTCGCTCAGTTCAGTAGGTAAATAACACACTGTAAGTACTTTGTATTATTTAGGTACCTATGTACCTACTCTTTATTACTATGAGTGCAGCTCAGACTAAGTAAGAAATCTACTTGTCTGAGGAGTGCAGTTGGACCTTCTTGTCACTATATAGTTAGCATAGGAAACCTGTTATAAGTAAGCTACGTACCTACCTACCTACTAGGTAGTACGGTAACACAAAGTACCTACTTTTTATATTAACGACCTCTGTGGTGCGGTGAGCGAAGGTCCACCTGCGACGCAGGAGGTTGCGGGTTCGATTCCCGCCTTGGGATAAATATTTGTACAATCTGCAGGTATTTGTTCCGGGTGTTCTGGTCGTTTTCTATGTATAATAAAAAATATCTATCTATGTTATGTATTGTATTATGTATATCAGTAATCTAGTACCCATAACACAAGCTCTACTTAGCTTGGGGCTAGATTATGCTGTGTGAATTTATCCAGCATTATTTATTTATTTATTTTATTTTATATACTCTATGAATTGCCTACTGTGTAACTCTATAGACGATGTTTACCACATTTTGGTGGAGCGTGTTCGCAACGAATCCTTTAGAAATAGTATCTCGTCATTTAGTTATAGGGATAGGTCACTGCAACAGCGTTCTAGCTGAGACTGTCTCGGAAACAGCTAGAACGTTGTACAAACTTGTAATGTTAGGTCTCAGTTAGGTACCGAATTAGGTTTGTTTTCTTTAAGTTTCTAAGTTTTGATTTTGTTTTTCCTCTTAAACTCACCAGGGCGTCATAATCGCATGTGCGAAAAAGCCCTTAATAAAGAATTTAAAAAATATATATCTCTATGCGGGTTAGGTGGGAACATGATAATCTAAGTAACATACTTAGTAACTTTATTATAGATACCTTGATTGATAATCAAAGTAGATAGGTAGGTACGGAAAGATAATTCCATTGAACACCGACGACCTGTCTTTTATATAACACAACAAACGTTTTATAAATTAAGTTCCTACATAGGTAGGTACTTACCTAAATTTTGAAAATCATTATCTACTTAAAGAATATTCGAAGGTAAATAAAATGATCATAAAACGTAACATTTGAGCGATCCACAGCGCGCGCGGCCTGCTGACTTAGCACTCAGCCCCGCCCGCCGCGGACGTCGCCGCCGCCATTCCGCTGAGTCTACACAACGCAACTGTATAAAACCTGCGCGCGTCAGAGTAGGACCATCATTCAGCAACATGAAGGCGGCCTGCGTACTCCTCTGCCTGGCCCTAGGCGCCTCCGCCAACATCTTCAAGCGGCAACGACAGAACCTCATCGAGCAGCCCCAGGAGTACATCAACCAGTACCAGCGCCCGCTCTACCGGCCCCGGGAGCAGTCCTACCAGGAGTACATCCGCGCTCAGAAGCAAGTTCAGAGCTCCAGCGAAGAGACCCGCGAGATCCAGGATGCCTACCAGGGATTGAACAACCCCGTGTACTCAGCCGCCGTGATGAGCGTGCAGGACGCCATCCCCCGCGGCTACACACCAAGCAAGCGCGAATGGACCATGCCCATGAACGTGCCCGAGCTTGGCATCTGGCGCGGACAGCTGCCGGTGGACTCGCCCGTCTCGCAAGAGATCCAGACCATCGTCGCCGAGGCCAAGCAGGCCATGAAGCCTATGACCGCTGAAGACAAGACTAGCTTCCAATCCATCGCAGCGCAGAAGGAGGATGAGGACGCGCGCCTGAACGCCACCGAGCTGCTCAAGAAGTACCAGTACCCCGTTGAGGAGCACACCGTGAAGACCGACGATGGCTACTTCCTCACTTTGTTCCGCATCCCCGCCAAGAAGCAGCAGATCCGCGACGTGACCGCCAAGCCCGTCGTGTTCCTCATGCACGGTCTGCTGGGAAGCGCCGACGACTGGCTGCTGATGGGCCCAGGCAAGTCGCTCGCCTACCTGCTGGCCGACGCCGGCTACGACGTCTGGCTCGGCAACGCCCGCGGCAACAAGTACTCGAGCCGCCACGTCACCAAGCACGCCGCGCTCGATGATTTCTGGCAGTTCAGCACCGACGAGGTCGCGCTTCACGACCTGCCCGCCATGATCGACTACGCGCTGAAGACTTCCGGACAGGACAAGCTACACTACGTCGGCCACGCGTTTGGTTCTACTGCGTTCTTCGCACTCGCCGCCGCCCGCCCCGCCTACAATGAGAAGATCATCTCCATGCACGCTCTGTCTCCGATGGTGTACATGAGCCATGTCCGCAGCCCGCTCATCCGCATGTCCGCCCCGACCGGGTCCTTCTGGGCGCGTCTCCAACGCCTCATCGGCCGTGGCGCCTTCGAACCCACCAAGGAACTGATCGCGTCCGTCGGCGGAGACATGCTTGCCACTGAGATCGGGAACAACATCGTCTCATCCAACGTGAACTTCGTGATGTCCGGTGTGATCGACAACGCAGAGCATGTCCCAGTGGTCGGCGCACACCTGCCCGCCGGTGGCTCATCCCGCACCATCAAGCAGTACGGCCAGGCAGTGGCGAGCGGAGAGTTCAGGAAGTACGACTTCGGACCTGCCATCAACAGCCAGGTGTACGGGAACGTGGTGCCTTCTAAGTACAACATGTCCAAGGTGACCGCACCGGTGACCCTCTACTCCGCCGCTGATGACTGGCTCTCACACCCTACCGACGTCGCTCGCCTACAGAACGAGCTCCCTCACTCCGAGACCTACGAGGTCCCAGAACCCCACTTCAGCCACCTGGACTTCCAGTTCTCTACTAAAGCCCCCGAGCTCGTATACAAGAAGCTCATCGACTCCATGAACCGCCCCTATTAGATACCCTAGTTGTAAATATTATTGTTAATTAGTTATCGTGCTCTGTCATAGGTTATAAAATTCATCGACGAATAAAATCCGTCCATTGAAATATCAAAGCATTTCATTAATTCACCTTTTATATTAGGTAGGTTATAGGTACTACCTACTTAAGTGCAAAAAAAAAGATCAGTAGTAGTTGATGAATTGATGATGAGATTATTAACTAGGCTATTTAGGGCATAAATAGCCTCACTGCATTCTAAGCAACATGCCAACATAATTTTATATAGTCACCGAAGTTGAATTAGAATCTTTAAAAGCCAAGAAGCCAAGCCATAAAACACCAAAACGCTTTTTGAAGATTAGTTAGGTAGATAGATAGATAGAAAATGCTTTATTCTTACTTTTCTGTTCTGCGGCTTTATTGCACACATACCTAACTCTCAGACTAAGTATTCTTACTTAGTCTGAGACCTAACTTAAAAATAAAATAAAGTTAAAAACTAAAACCCGACTACGTAAAAGTTATAAACAAGCGTTCAAAGATGTTCCGAATAAATATTAGCGATTGAATATTATCCATCGTTGCATTTTCATACTCGGTAGTCGGAGGCCCCAAGCTAGGAGTTCTGTATGTACCTACAAAGGCCTCCGACTACCTGAGTATGAAAATGCAACGATGGATAATATTCAATCGCTAATATTTATTCGGAACATCTTTGAACGCTTGTTTATAACTTTTACGTAGTCGGGTTTTAGTTTTTAACTTTATTTTATTTGCCTCTTTTTAGTTATGTAGTAGCTACAAACCTGTGAAACTTTAGTACCATAAGTCCGCGGTTTCTGAGGCGTTTTTCCGGACTTAAAATTAGTCAATATCCTCTCCATAATCCTTGACTGCCTAGTTTGTTCAGCGGTAAATCCCGAGTTGGGCTAAAATTGTACCTAATTGATATTTCACTATCAAGATAAAACCACAGTAGCAGCTAGTAGTGATATAGGTACCCGGTACCCCCATGCCATCGGATTATGAGAGTGAGGGAATAGAGAGTGCACCTGTGTGGATAGTCTCCGATGAGACTGGCCCCGTGGCCGAAATTCGGCTAGTAGGACATCATTATCTATCTCCTTGCTATATCGCCTTGTTATTTTTTAGTATAGAGTATAATAAAAACTATGGTGATGGCATTCGAAATTAGGGGGGGGGGGCTCAGCCCTCTCCTGCAGCTTTCCCCTTGTCATTTTATATCTATAGTTTCTCAAATAAAACAATATTAGTATCACACAATTTTACTAGCACATTCACTCTTTATTATAAATAACTACTAATACTTGTTTGAAATTATAGTACGATTTGCGGTATTTACTAGTATTTTTCGATTGTGGTTGCCTTGTAAGGTGCTCGATGTTCCTCAATCTTCCATATTATGTTCTCCATTTCAACCGCACACAATTTATTACATTTTACGTGCTATAGCTTAAGGAGGACGCACAATGAAACGGCCACAACCCAAAACCCATTCACAAAAACACACCGCATACTGGTAGCACTGGAAAAACTTTTAGTTTATCAAAATCGCAGTTGGAGAAAGGTTCCAGTGATGCCGCAGCGCAAACCGCGTTGCGGCATCACTGGAACCTTTATCACTGTTGTTCCAGACGTTCTGATGACTCTTTCATCAATATGCCTCAAAGCAAAGAGATTAAAACCACTACGTCCTCAAAGGATATGGAGTAAGGTTTAGGTGATGTCGTAACGATTCACCATCGCAGTTCGCTGATGTGTCCCACGAATGATTGTTTGTTCAGTCACAAATTATAGAATTTCAAATATTTTTATCCAGTTTCGGGTTCATATTAAATATCTGATATGATATAAAATTATCAGATTTTGTTTTCCTTCATCTCTTGTTTGAAATATTTACATTTACATTGACAAAATAGAATGACGTATCGGTCATATTTGATAGGCATAGAGTTGATGAAAATAGGTCGTAGGTATTGTAATATTTCTCTATGGGGCCTGCGGCCTGCGGCTACGTAAACTTTATTACGCGTTTTGTAGGCTTATTCGGGGGCGGAGCCCCAAATCCTATAGCCTATAACCATCGGGGTATTGAGACAAATCAGTCGATACATAATTTGTTGAAATCGAACCAGTAGTTTCAGCGCTACGTGGGAACAAAGAAATTGGCCACATACATACAAACATACAAACATACAAGTATACAAACATACAAACATACAAACATAGGGTGCTAACCTCATAACCCTCCCCTGTCGGTAGTCGGGTAATAACAGACAAAGATAAACTGGAGTAAATAAGTACCCACCCAACCGTCGACCATATTAGGTAGGTACCTACTTAAAGTATATGGTATCAAAACACAATTAATTTACATTAAAACATAAAAAGCTGTTCCGTCTCATCATAGATCAGGGAGGAAAGCCATTTTTTTTTAAATAAAATTTAGTTTCAATTACTTTAGGTATGTACCTAAGTGGGTTTTTATAAAGCTGCCTAAACGTTGACAAAATTTAGTTTTAACGCTTGGAGTCTTTAATCCGTAGACTCAGATTAAGCAGTGAATCGTATTCCGGGGAACAAATTACCGATTTGTGAACTGACAGCGAGACTTCTAGTATACAATTTTCGAATACTGAGAACTTTGGTTTCTGCGTAAAGAGAAGAGGTTGAGTACCTACCGGATATGGTTTTTTAAGCATAACCTTATGGACCGATCTTTGGGCTCTTTCAGCTTGAATGATTATAAGTTTTGGCAGCACTACCCCAACATGAGATGCAGTAGACCATAGGTAGAGTTATTATAATGGTACAATACTAACTCTAAGCAGTACCTAGACTATGATGGATTGACAGAGGGCGAAATAGACGATCTTGAACGTCTCAAAACAGGCAGCATAACGAATGTTTCTAGGTAAATAAAATAGTTACCTATGTATTTTTTGTGGTTCATACAAAAATTTAAAATGTTTTGGTTCTCAAGAACTCTAGAACCATATTTCTCAGACTAAGTAAGAAATGAAGACGGAGCGCTGTCGTCAACGAAATGAAGCCGGTTTCGTAAACATGTGTGCACGAAGTGAGTGTTGCCGTGTAGTAAAAACTTATTACCCTAAGTTATCGTCTAAGTACCTACTAGCAGGATGAATGGATAAGTAAAAAGATAAGTTAGCATTTTTTTGATTGGGGGTACCTAGTATATAAGTATGTTTACTCCGACTAGATAGGGGAAAAATCAAACAATTTCAATAACTTTTATTTCTTTAGGTTTACATAATAAGTCCTTAGACAAGTCGGATATTATACCATAAACAGGTTTCTAAATAGTAATAAATATCAAATAAGAAATAAGGTGTTCTTGATTTTGGCCACTAGTGTTACACACACAATTACGGTTCCATTAGTGTTCACACACACACAATTATGGTTGCGGTGGTCATTGCGGTTCGCATCCACGCCAAGAGAATGCGAACACGAAGCGCGGCTCGCCTTGCTGGGTCACGGTGGTTGTATTGCTGCGACCTTGCCGTCATCAAATTCGAAATCTTTGACACCAAGTTAATAGGAAACGATACCCATATCAGATATTTTGCCTGGGGGGGGGGGGGGGGGGAATTCAAGAGGGCTGGGAGCATGGGGGGTACCAGCACGGCTCGCTCTATGTTCATCAGAGATAATGTAGGATTCTAATGGTGAAAGAATTTTTCAAATCGGTCCAGCAGTTTCGGAGCCCATTCATTTCGTCAAACAAGCAAACAAATCTTTCCTCTTTATTATATTAGTATAGATATTATTATTATTATAATATATAGTATAGATTTCGAAAATTCGATGACTGCAAAGAATGCCGTGTCTGTCGTGCTCCCTAGTTCGCGGTCACTTTCACTTGGACCCCGCTACCTCATTAGACCCCTAATTTCATCTGACGTCATATAGCCTATAACAACCGAAGTGTCGAGACGAATCATTAGACACCTCATTTGTTGAAATCGGACTTGTAGTTTCAGCGCTACGTGGGAACATAAAATCGGCTACATACAAACATACATAGGGTGTCAACCTCGTAACCCTCCTCCGTCGGTAGTCGGGTAATAATAGAAATAGGTAAACAAATGAACTGTTACATTACCTACATTTTACGTCACATGAATAACTTGCTTAATAAACGGGAACTATTGTGACGCTTACTCGTGGCAACACTGGTGGAAGTTGTGGAGGTTTTGTGTTCCAAGCTTTCCATATAATTATTAAAATTGATTGAATTGATTTTTATGTTTACTTACGTGTGAAATGTGATTCCATCCTGCTTTTTATTCTTCGATGGTTGGTTTCTACACCCTTTCACAACACAATTTGGTATTTTTGCTACAAAAATCGCGAATAACAATAACGTGACCTTGCGTGACACTCCGCGCGCCGGTACAGCGCGACTGACAAAGTAAGGCGTAGTTTCGTTATATGAGTGTGCGTGTAACTGTGTATATACACGGCAAGGCGTAGTTTTACCGGCTTCAGTGTGGTTTTTCGGCGGGGCTCCGTCTTGATTTCTTACTTAGTCTGAGCCATATTTAGACACTTTTCTAAAATGGGTGTAATGCATATACAACTCTAAAGCTAAAGCGGTAAAATTGTAAATCCTTGTCATGAATCGCGGATTTTTTTTTTGGGTGGATCTGTGTCTGTGTGTGGGTTGTTGCGGCATCGTAGCTCCCAAACGGATGATTTTGGCTGTTTATTTTGTCAAAAGCAGACTTGATCGAGTGTTCTAAGCATGGAAAGTAAGTATAAGTAATAAGTTTCTTATTGTTTGATGAATTTGATATTTATATAAAAATTGTAAATGTAGGTATCTTGTGTCGTAGTAGCAAATAAATGATATGTCTATGTCTATGAAAGTCTGCCAAGACTGTGTTAAAATTTACAATTCTTTTTTGTTCAATATTTCTATCTACCCGTGTGAAGCCGGGGCGGACCGCTAGTATACTATGTAAAAATGTTTCTAAATAATAATCCGCAACGTGTGAAATAAAACTAAGCTAAGAACCTGAACCACAGTACACTTAATAATGTATACTGGGTGGGCTTCGTTCAGAAGCTCAGGATGCGGTTGTTTGGTGTAAATTTTAACTTTTCCAAAGTACTACGGAACGAGTCGGGCTGATCGGAATGAAATCATGACTCGGAATCTAAAAAAGATACGCGCGAAATTCAAATATTTTACCGGTTTCTAATATTTTCTACGTTCTACAAGGAATTAAACTAGGTACCTAACTAACCTAGCTAGCTGATTTATAGCTTTTACTAGAAAACTTTTACTTTTTCTAACAATCAAGTTTGAAAAAAACCGCATTTGGTAAAATAAATACCGGAAATAAGACAACTGTCAATGGCAGAGTGTTTTTTGTCGATCAAATTAGGGTAAATCACAGAACAGAAAAGGGGTAAATAGTTGCAACCGTCGGAGGTAGAGAACGCATTAGTTAGCAGCAACCGAGCGTTTTACCCTGAGGTCATGAACGACCTAGGTCTAGGTGCACTCCGAGCGCGCTCGAGTGTAGGTTGTGAACAACCCCCAGTGCCTAAACCTTAGGTAAATTCTCCATCTACGGCCTGAACCCACCCTTTGAACCTCTGTCTGTGGACCTCGTTCTCTATGCTGCGACCAATGACCAATGTCTATGAAAGGAAGGGACCTTTTTGTACAAACATAACATGAACAATGTAGCTCAAGATCAACAAAGAGCCAAAAGATAGCGCTATCCGTGAAACAAAATGTGACAGAATTACCCACGCTTTGACTGCAATGACTATGACTTAACTGCCTGCACCTGTCACCGAAGCAAGCACCGAAGCGTTGTGTTGTGGGTGACAGAGGGAGACAAGTACGTAGGATTTCATACGAGTTAGAAAAGGATCAAAGAGGCACGGCGGGGCCGCTTTTATTCGCCTTCAATTCCCCGCGCGCCTCCCCCCCTGCGAGCTGTCATGTACTAGCTGTCAGTCTCGTTCCGATCGGTCGGTTGTTTGCTTTGCTTTCCAACGTTGTTTCAGTGTTTGTTGAGATTCAAGAATTTTGTTTGGACGTATACAGTGCATCTAAATATTTCGTGTGAAAAACTTTTTAATATTGGCCTCAGTGAACAGTGAGAAATTCACATGGATCGGGTGTGAACGAGATGTTGCCTCCTACGGCCGGTTTATCTGAAGAAGAATACGATCAGACCGAAATGTCTTTCCAACAGCAGCGAAGAGACGTGAGGGAAATCGCGAGGGAGATCATCAGGGATGCTCGCGTTGTTAATAGACAATCAACATCGCCTGGAGCTGGAGGTAAGCCGGTCAAAATACAAAACGACGCCACGTTTCCGCCATGCTTGTCAAAATTGACATATTATTATTATTGTGTCAAGGTGACATGAAAAGGAAAACAACGCTTATTTTTGGAGGGAAATCGAGATTCGCTTATCTAAATCATTCCAAGGTAGCTCCTATTTAATCCTTTTAGCCAGAAAAGAAAATACTTAAGTTGGTTACGTCACCAGGGCGTGCGATCTCATGAAAGTAAAATGGCGCCAATGCGCCATATAATTTTTTTAGCGCTGCTACGTGTTTGAATGGCCTCACAAGAGTCCCAGAACCAGTAGGATTGCTTTATAATGATAGAAATTATATAATCTTGGTAACGACAGGCATGCCCAGTGAAATTGGCACGTGTAAGAGCTATTTTTAGAACCGAGACCGAGCATTTAGGTCGTCATGTTGCTCCGCGTAACCTCGATCGATATTCTGGTGGGAAGTTTTCTTTCATTTAGTTTTCAAAGCTGAAACACTTGAGATCAACCGTTAGAATTTCCTGGTTGCTGTCATTGTTTGTTGTTGTTATTGGATTGGAATCCAGTTGACTGGTGGTAAAATGTCTTGATGACAGAAATGACAGCGGTCACGGAAGACAAAATGGCCGATGGAATCGCGCGCGGCTGGCGGCGGCGGGCGGCGGCGGACGCGCCCCGCGCTGCCTGTCACTCAACTCGACTCAATCTATTTCGTCACGCGCTCCAATAGATGGCACGACAAGCTTGTTTACTTTCCTTGTGAAGCAAAAATGCAACAGAGGACAAATTTGTTTTGACAAAATCATTTTATTTATCCATGTAAAAAATACCCAAAAAATATTAACTTGGATAAATTTATTTAATCTAGTAAATATGAAAATATGCAAAGATAAATAAATACCTATTTTATCAAACAAATTTGTTCTATGTGGAATATTTTCTGTTTCCTTTTATAGGATCAGCTAGCTATCCTCCCGTTGAGGTCATCAAGGAATATAGTTCTAGGTACCTCTCTTTTTTGAAATCCCAAATCAGATACTTGGCCCTTACCTGACCCACCTGACATTAACTTTCACTTGTCAAAATTAAAATCACAAGACATTAGCCGCGTACCCACCTAGCGCACAGGCTCGCGCGGCAGCCTCGCGAGCCAATGCCTCGGCTGGTGTGGACGTGCCTCGGGCTGCCTCGGGCGCGCGTTTGCTCGGCTGAGCACGGCTCGGCCCCGAGCCATCACACACAGACAGTGGCGGATCATCCCCAAGGCAAAGTAGGCATGTGCCTAGGGGCGCGAGGTTACAAGGGGCGCGCGCGCGGAAAATTTTACACTAGTAAATAATTAATTATGTACCTAAGGTAATACCTAAGTATAAAATTAATTATATGAGTAAGCAGGTATCCCCGCCTACTTACAAAATATAAATGATTATTTAATTCTGTCGAAACTTTTTATTATTGCTATATGTGTAGAACAAAAATAAAAAAGAAGGGATTTAGCAAAAATCAGATAATTAGTATGATGATATTGGTTGACGAGCGTCGGAGGCGGCTTTAGCGGCGCACACGGGCGCAGGACCATAGGGGGCGCCATGCAATGCACGCCGGTGGCAGCCGCAGGCCTCCTAACCCACACCATGCGCCCTTGTTATGCCCGACGCGACGCCACCGCCGGCACGGCGATGTGAGGTATCTGTTTTAATATGTTTTAAAAGACGGCAACAATCATGGGCATTTTTAGCGTCAAAGGCGGCTTTTGCGGGTGCGCGGCGCACATCCGCTATCAGGATCCAACGCTCGGTTTTCGTTAAAAAAAATGGTTTGAAATGACGCTTTAATCATTATGCATTAGGCTGGCTTTAAGTTTTAAAATCACATTGTCACAGATTCGCGAGATTTTGAAAGGCACGAGTTTTAATGCTACATCTTATGTTTTACTGTTTATCTGCGCCGATCCAAGGGTAAAGCGAGCGGTGCCCAAGTATCCATAACGTGAATTCCTTATTCAAACAATTTATTTTGAGCGAAAAGTAATAGTTTGATGCGCCCATGTGGTGACTTCTGAGCTGAGAGAGGAGCGAACTGCGCAGCTGGACGTGGTACGTGCGTGCGTGCGTTCAACACCGATCACTACAATCTAAAAAAAATTACGGATCGCTCCGCTCGCCGTTGTTCTCTATCTAGTAGTCTGTAGTCTGGATGTTTATGACTTCGTAAAATTTTCTGTCAAACCACTCTCTGGATCTCCACAAACTGGATTGTCTCGAACCTTTTTGTTAGTTCGCTCCATTGTTGCCGTAATTTCTATTGTTTTTGCATCTATAATTTCTAAAACATTCGGGGATAATTTTATTACCGATAGCCACTAAAGTTTGGCGTTTCACCGTTCGCATACCTATCTTATTTAATCTTGAAAAATCACAAAAAATTCGCGGCTCGCTCCGCTCGCCGTTATCTTTCTTTCCCTGTTTTTCTAGCTGACCCCGCCCAACCGATATGATCTTGGCTCTAACTTTGACAATTGACAACCTCCTCAATCATGCTAACCAAAAGCATGAAAATAATTGCGATCTAGTTTTTACTTGTTTTATACACTTTTTTCTCACAACTTTATCGTTGTGAATAATGCAATCTCAAAAGTAGTCTATTGGTTTAGTGTCAATAATCTGTTGCTTAACGAAACCAAAAGAAAATGTATTAGATTTATTTTACCTAATGTAAAATAAGCTAAGGCTGAAGCTGATATAAACGTAAAATGAGAAACGTTAGAAATTGTAGAAAAAAATAAGTACCGTATTCTTAGGAATCACCTTAGATAATAAACTTCAATGGGGCCCACACATAGATAAGCTATCGAAGAGACTTAGTTCTGCAGCGTATGCAGTCAAAAAAACCCGTCATCTTACAGACGTGGATACATGATATACTGCTGTGGGGAACGCTGCAGACATTAACACCGTATTTGTGCTGCAGAAGAGGGCTGTTCGTGCAATCTATGATATGGGTCCCAGAGAATCCCTGCCTGATAAATTCAAAGAAATAAACATAATGACAGTCCCCTGTCAATATATTTATGAAAACTTATTGTACACTCATAAATATATCAAAAGCTTCCCTTAAAAATAGCGATATACATAATGTAAATACTAGAAATGAACATAAACTCGCTTTGCCCACAACCAGGCTTCACAAAATTAATGTATCTTTAATAGGGCAATGTATACGCTTCTACAACAAAACGAGTTGCAAAATCTATCAATAAATAAATTCAATCAAATTGTTAAACATATCCTTTGTAAAAAGGCCTACTGTAAAATGTCAGATTAACTAGAGGATAAAAAAGCTTGGGACAAGTTTTGCTCCAACTCGAAAACTAACATTCTAACAAGGTAAAGGTTTCTGGTTCGCTTCTTTACTTTACCTTAAGAAGATTGAAGTGGACCAAAAATCAAAGTGATCACTTTATTTCCTAGTTTTACTTTTGTAATCTGAGTTTTGTGATGTTCAAGAGTCCTGTAAGCACTAGCGGCGTAAGGGGGGGGGGCGGAGGGGCGGTCCGCCCCGGGTACCGAGCTCCAAGGGGTGCCATCTCGGCACCCCTCGGGGCGCGCAGACGGCAATTCAAATCCGAATCCGAAGGGGTGATACCGAAAACTACACACGCAGACATATAAAAAAATTGCGGCTCGCTTCGCTCGCCGTTGTTTTTTATTATGATTGCAAAATAAATACTTGAATAGTTTAAAATCGGTTGTAGAAAGGTTGCCTAGCAGAGATCGCTCAAACCGATAAGGTATTGTACATAGAACTTTATCTGTATTAGTCTTTCCCTGCCCTGTGTAACTATTTTATTTGATGTGCAATACAATGAGTAATTGCTTTGTACTGTGCTTTATTTTGTTGTAAATCGTAAAAAAAATCTTTTCTCATTCATTCATTGTCATAGCTTACTTTTTTTGCTAAGTATGCCTCACCAATTTCAAAACAGGTTGTGACTCACTCCACTTGGTGATTTTTATTTTGTATTTGTTTCATAACAATCTTCGCAGCCGCCGCAATTTCTCCAAACGTGTCAGGGCTCGCTGTATTAATTTTTTCATACTCTCCTTAACTTGTTTGTGATCACCCGAAAAAGTAACAAAAATTTCGGCGGCTCGCTACGCTCGCCGGTTCGTTTTTAGCTTTGTTATAGATAGCCAAAAAAACTTTCGTCGTGGTTTTACAATACTTGTATTTTTGCTAACCTCACCGAACTCCGAAATTACCTATTGTGGTTCGCTCCGCAAGCCGTAGTTATTGATAAATTTATTTTTTACATAATAGGTCACCTTTAAATTCACATATTTAATATTAATAAGGTCATAATTAAGTCAATTATTAAGGTCACCTATGACAAACTTAGATACTTTTCACCTAACATCCGTAAATCCAAAAAAATATCGCGGCTCGCTTCGCTCGCCGATACTTATAATTCCTGTTGTTAGAAATTGAGGGTGCGGATAGTCAACCGACCCCCAGGAGGGGGGGGGGGTGCTTGGTAGAAAAACGCCCCGGGTGCCAGCCGCCACTGCCTGTAAGGTCTAAAGGAAATAAAGCATTTTGAGTTCTGGAGTTGTTATGTTACTAACACCACCCCCAATACTGAGCTTGGCCACGGCTCGCTCACAGAGGGGCGCCAATGAGATGCTTGCCTAGGGCGCTGTCGACAATTAATCCGCCTCTGCACACAGAGCTCGGCGGCGAGCGCTGTGTGTTAGGTGGGAACGGTTATGTTTTGGCTCGCGCGCGAAGCTACTTCAAGTTTTGTCTATTACCGTGTTTGTCTCTATCTATAATAAATATTGATATCATGGGCAGTCAGGAGGAGTCCATTCGTTTAGGTTTTTTCTTGATACGTGACTGTTTTCGTTTCTTTAAACAATAAGCAGCTAGGAAAATAGCTGCAGCTGAATGTACACGACTGTCCATTTCGAGTACTCGCGGACTTATGATGGCTCAGCCTGCCTCGCGAGGCGGCCTCGTGTAAGTTGAACAAAACTAATGAGGCTGCCTCGGGAGTTTTGTTCAATTTAAACGAGGCCGCCTCGCACCTAACAAACAGCGCTCACTGAGGCACCTTTGAGCGCGTCAAGTTTACCGACAACAGATGGCTCGGGGCCGAGCCGTGCTCAGCCGAGCAAACGCGCGCCCGAGGCAGCCCAAGGCACGTCCACACCAGCCGAGGCATTTGGCTCGCGAGGCTGCCGCGCGAGGCTGCCGCGCGAGCCTGTGCGCTAGGTGGGTACGCGGCTATTCACATATCCCGAGGCTTCAAATCTGAATCGAATGGTCCTAAGACTAAATAAGGCTGATCACAGCTATGAGAGGAAGCGCTGCATTCGCTTGACCTTCCCCCATTGTGTAACTGACACCAATTGTTTTACAAACACAAATGAGTTTGGTCCGAGTATAAGTAGGCGTTAGGCGAGTATAAAATATGAATAAAACACATGTTAGTCCTTTTTTGTGCTTATCTTTAGATTCTTTTTCGCAAAATGAAGAGGAAGCACACACAAGCATAGCCTGTAAAATAGCTAAGCTAGCTAGAATAGCATAGCTAAGAACACAAAAAAAAACTCAGATGAGTTTTGAATGACACCTAGGTACCTATAATTTATATACACTTAAAAAAAAAAATACTGTCGAACATAGAACCGTTAATGTTAAAAATGATTGCCGTGGGATAGTATTTATCCCGTCAAGCTTAAAAAACATCATTTATTAAATCACGACTAGGTATTATGAACTGTAATTTTGATGATATCTTCGCCAATTCTTAATAGATTTTTATTATTATTTCCTGTACTAGCTGTTCCTACGGTTTCATCCGCGTTAAATTCGAATTCCACATTTCTAGAGGATAAAAAGGTCTTTTTACGTACTCCCGTGAATCTCTCATGGGAATTAAATGTTTTACCAAGATAAAAAGTAGTCTGTTACTCTTTACTCTCCATCCTTTCAACTAACAAATTCAAATTAGTTTTTTTTTATTGATACCATGTTTTTTTTGTAGGTCTTTTATAATAAAACAGTTTCAAACATGGACCCGGCTAGGGCATTACAATAACGGTACTTATAAAAGTAGAGGTAAGTAGGTACTTAAAGAACAAAAGTACTTATATAAAATTTAAATTAAAACATCTTACAACATAAAACAAATCTATTTAACTTAAAACTATGCCAAAAATCAAGTTTATTAGTTGTTTAGTTAGGGCGCGAAGGAAGGACAAACAAACACACATTCGCATTTATAATATTAGTTAGGATTATATAAAGGTCGATTTCGAGGTGGTCCCATAGTTTGATCCCCGAGGAATTGATATGTGTGCCATAAAACGTAAGTAAAGCAACATTACATGATAATTTTCATAACACTCGTAGCAAATGGTTTCCATGACAACGGGCGTAAACAAGAGGTCTTTTCATTCGTCGTTTCATCCATTGTCATCATCATCACTCATCACATTAAACTAAATAAGACTCATTTTTAGGGTTTCGTACCCAAAACAGGACCCTATTATAAGATACCGCTGTCCATCCGTCTGTCACCAGGCTGTATCTCATGAACTGTGATAGTTAGACAGTTGAACAGTTGAATAAAATAAATATTAATGGGGGCACCCATACAACGAACGTGACTTTTTGCTCGTTTTTGCTCGATATTGATAACGGCAACAGGTAGACGCTTAAAATAATCACAGAATTTTAAGTTATATTATCACTTTAAAAATAAATAGTTAAATTTAAAAAAAAATTAAGGGGGTAAAAAAAAAATTAAGGGGGGCTCCTATACAACAAACAAACAACAACAATATAAAAGAAAATAAATAAAAAAATAAAATAAACGTGTTATTTTTATAGATAATGGTACGGAACCCTTCGTGCGCGAGTCCGACTCGCACTTGGCCGGTTTTATTGAGCTAGCTAAGGAAACCACTTTAAAAATTAGATCGCGCTGTCGAAGTTTTCCTTCCAAACCCATTTTCAGTATTTTGGAATTTGAAATCTGTTTATAGTTTTTTTTAAAACACTCTGAACTATCAAAATTGTTTTAGCTGTTTGATGCTTCGAGGTAAATAATAAATAATAATAATGCTGGACAATTCACACAGCATCTTTTTCCATGTCTTTGGTACTAGATAAAGACATCTAGATAACTGATATAGGTACTATTAAACTACAAACATACATAGATGTTTGATATTATGTTTAGATAGGTAGAGGCTTTGCCAAGAAAAAAACGCACTTGCTGTCAGAACCATAGGGACCAATTTTTAGCAAAGGGAATAATTGAGTGTAACAAACTCCTCTTATTAATCTTTTGACATTTGACAACCTCTGTTACTTAGTGGGCAGGTCCAACTGAGACGCAAAAGTTAGTGGGTTTAATTCCCGACGTGGTACATAGATACAAAAACGATACAAATAGTTTACAAACAAAACGTTTGGCTAAGGTATAGGGTATTTGATTTGTAAATATTAGTTTCAGAACTTTCTACTTGTTTAATATTGCATTATCATCGTCATCTGATGTTTTTCCCTTATTTAGCCCTCAGTGGTTTTTCTCTTACAGTCAACGACTACACTAACACTTTTTTACCCTTGTCCTCTTTCATACAGTTCATCCATCTTTTCATTGATCAAAACTGCTTGCCTGTTATTAATCCTCATTTTTCCGTTGGTGGGGCTACTTTCAAACTTCCCCCGGTGTACGGTACGTACTGTACTGTCCTCACTGTATCAATCAGCCCATAAACGTCCACTGCTGGACAGTATGAAAATATTTTACCAATTTGTAAAACTTTAGTGTTTGATTTGTTAGGCGTTTTGCTAGACTAGGCATCAGGCAGTCAGCAGGGCGTGGGGCGGCGGCGACGACGATGCGCGTAAATAATTTTTTTAATATTTTTTGCAATCACGCAAAATCTGCTATTATTTGATTTAACAGATCCAGAGCGGGGATTATGGCGGGATAATAAGATAGGATTCATTAATCCCTGAATACTCAAACGCAATTGAAATTTAACTAAGCACGTTGCTAGATTTTCATAGAATTATTTCTTAATAACGCGCGCGACTTTAGCTTGAAATCATAGT
The DNA here is from genome assembly GCA_947086465.1 of Eupithecia exiguata. Classification (NCBI taxonomy): domain Eukaryota; kingdom Metazoa; phylum Arthropoda; class Insecta; order Lepidoptera; family Geometridae; genus Eupithecia; species Eupithecia exiguata. The sequence goes on along the minus strand of OX352241.1, from coordinate 1,858,523 downwards.
TGCGTATCAGGGAAGGCTTATGTCCAGTGGTGAACTAGCGTAGATGAAAATTATGTCGAATGACATTTTGTCCTCATTAAATGCTTGCTTTTTGGTCTACACTACGCGAACAAAGTCACAGCAGTATACTGTACATTTGCTAGGTAAAATTGTATTACGGCATTTAAGACCTAGAGCTAGGAGAGAGAGAGAGTATATTTGCAAGATTGCAACAGCATCGCCTGGTTCCGGTCCGGACGTTCAACCCGATCGATCGCCAGCGCCACATTCTCCACCCTACCCGAACTGTTAGTTATGCATCCTACGCGATGTTTACTAATATTTGTAGGGTACCGGATCCGGCTTGGACTACGGCGCGGGCGGGCTATCTATGTAAAGTAGGCTAGTGGTTGTACGTTATTATTGACTGTAATATATTATAGACTACATACTAAATGTAGAGTGCCTTTATCTCTAACTGGACCTCAAACATCGTTAGGTAATCGATTTAAATTTATGCTCGCGCCGCTTCTGCTCGCGCCTGCGCAAGCGTTTTCCCGGGATAATAAGTAATCTATCACTTTGTCTAATTTTATTATGATCCGTTTAGTTGTGATAAAGGTAACAGACAGTTAATATGAATACGGTCGACCCAAAAGTTGATAGATAGAGTAGAGCGAAAGAGAGGCAGATCACTATTTTGAAGACCAATAAAATCAAATGAACCAAAAGTCATGTGTGCGGATTAAAATCGTTTAAAAAAAATCCGATTGCTAAGTAAACAGAACTATCAAAGGTACCCAATCTCAAGTTGCTCTGTTTTGCGAAAATCGCGATGACAGGAATTGGGTTACACATGTTATATGAACACGATTTTATTTACCTACGTGTCATTGAAATAGTAGGTGTTTTTGCTGTAGGTAGGTAGGTTAGGTACCTAATTACCTCAAATAAAAAGCGTAGTTGATAAAAATAGATGAGACTTTCATCTAAGGTAGGTAAGTTAACTTATCTAATATAATAATTACCTATGCAAGCAAAGCCATGACTAGTTCTGGAAATCTACGACAATTCTATTCTACCTGTACTTGACCTGTACCCAAATACCTACTAGGAAAAGCAACGACCGTGACCACGCGTCTATCATAGGTTATAGCAGTGGCAGGTATGAGCTCGGTACTCTCTTCTACCAGTGAGAGATAGATAAACCTTGGCAGGGACTTATTTTTTATCCGACGGAAAAGTGAGAAGTTTCTATGATAGGCTGTTCTTTCTCCGTCAATTATAGACCTAAATGAAAAATTATTTTGACAAGATCCCGAGGTCCCATAAAAATGATTCCCGTGGAATAAGTATTATTTGTCCCGCAAAAATTGATACTAAAGAGTTTGAACTCGGTTTTTAGGTTTTTCAAACTAAAATTATTTGCTTGCCAAGTTGCCAATGTGGTTGCCAACAGGAGGGAATTTTAGTTAATTAGGTCAATCCCCTCCTGCTTGGCAACCACATTGGCAACTTGGTAAACCTATAAGGCAGGTATACCTAGGTACCAAGTTTTCGAAGAAAATCACACGATCGGCGACGGAAGAATCCCTTAAAACCTCAAAATCTGTTCCTGCAATCCACCGGAAACATCGTAGTCACATAATTTCTGTCAGTCTTTTGTCTTCTAATTTTGCGTAACAAGTGAACTTCTGCCTTCAAATGTAGATTTGTTCTTCCATTGCGTCGAAGAGGTATATGCAGGTGCCTCAAAATTCAGTTTCAGTCAGCTCTCCGCTCAAGATATAGCAGGTCGCGTAACGAATGCAGATGCAACGAGACGAGACAAGCCTATTTGTAGCCAACAATGGGGCATTCTTCTAGCTAGCCTATTGCACTGATATTATAATACTATACTATTACCTATAGGTATCTAATCTACTGTGTTTTTCATCGATGCCCATAACAGCTTAAAACTGAAGAGATTCACAAATTAAGAGTGCATTTTATCCAGGTAATACATACCACGTGACAAGAGCGAAGGCGGATTGGTTATGGCTTTTACATTTTATTTACCCTATTATTGTACTTATATTGTGAATGTTAGGATATTTAGAATATTAGGTGGTTAGACGGATACATTTTCATATTTGTTACTTCTTCAAGCTAGAACTACTTAACGGATCAGGCTGAAATGCATAGATGTAACTCTGTGCCTGAAATAAAGCGTATGCATTCTTTAATTTTATTTTATTTGCTTTTTCTTGGGAATAGTCCCATTTTGGGATATAAATAACCTTTTAAAACGTTTCCATTGAAACAACGCGTGCGAAGCCGGGGGCAGAAACTGGTAAATAATAATGCTGGACAATTTAAATAAATAATAAATACATAGAAAACACCTAGCCCTTCAAAAAATATTTGCAGATCGTAAGTACAAACATTTTGTCCCGCGGCGGCCACCTGTGTTGCATTTCAACCTTCGCCCGCTGCGCTCCTCAGCTGTGAAATAACGCTACAACCATCCATCCTATACATTTGAAAGTAAACTAGTAAAATTACAAAAGCAATTTAAATTGCTTTCAAGGCCATCGAAATGGTCCTTGAATTTGTAATTGTTTGCGAAAGGCATTTCAAATGTCAATAGGATGGGTGTTTTTATCCTTATTCCGCAGCTGCTGTGGAAAGCTTGTTTCCACTTTTGCCCCAAAATAAAAAATTAGCGGTTAATTTTTTCTACCTACCTACACAGTAGCCTACACATCAATCATGGATAGATTACATTAGTAGACAGGTATTCATACGCTGCTATATGTAATATGTCCGGTCCGTAAACTATATCTCAATCCTACAGTGTCAATCCGAGAGCGCTTCAACTCCACATCATCAACGGACGAGAACGAGAGCGGCACGGACGGCGAAGGCTCGCATCGGCGCCACCTCGGCCAGGCCTTCGGCGGCCCCAGCCCACCGCTGGGCCTCGTCGCCATCCGCAAACGGAGGGGGAACCTACCGAAACACTCTGTCAAGATCTTGAAACGATGGCTCTATGATCACAGATATAATGCCTATCCTAGCGACGCGGAGAAGATTACGTTGAGTCAAGAGGCTAATCTCACTGTTTTGCAAGTAAGTTTAATTCTTGCAAGATATACATGGTAGATAAGATGCGCCTCATTTTAGGTTGTTTGTACATTGATTACCATTACCACCATCAATCAAGTTAAATCTTACATTAAAACTAGTTGTAAGTGTCTTTATTAACAAAGATAGCTACAATCAATTAATAGAAACAAAGTAGAACTAGTATTTACAATTTAAATAATTGAGCTAACTGCAGACTGTTGCAAATAAGTAATTTAAAAACTTAGACCACCAATAAAACGGGATATTTATATAGGTCAAATTTCCACCCGCGTGCCATACTGGGCCTGTCATGTATGATCGCCCTGTGGTATCGTTTTCCCTGCTGCAACGTCAAATGAAGGTCTATAAAAAAAATTCGTTCACTTGTTAGTTGTTCCACTCACATGAGTGGTTGTAGTTATCAGATCAGGCGTGGTCAGGTCACGCTCTCACATACAATCCGGCGCCATTCCTCTCCTGGTACTTACATTGATATGGGGAGCCGTTCCGTTCAGTGCAGCTTTATGGTGATCTGCCACAAGGTCTTTGGTATTTCTCATCTTCTTACTACTCTTAACAGATCTCTTAACGTTTGTCGTAGGTATGCAACTGGTTCATAAATGCGCGGCGGCGCATCCTGCCCGAGATGATCCGCAGCGAGGGCCACGATCCTCTGCACTACACTATCTCCCGGCGCGGGCGCAAGCAATCCGGCGCGCCCGGCGGCGGCGGCGGCGTCGTCGTGGCCGAGTGGGACTCTGTGGATAACGAGGTAAGGCCTCTTTCGCTCGACGACATAGTCCACATTAGAGATGAGGAGCGATCCTCATCTCTAATGTGGACTATGTCGTTCCTAGAGCTAGTCATCTACTGCAGTACACCATGTTTATCAAACAGCTCCGGGTCTCCTCTATGCTGGACGCCCACCATGAGCAATGCAAGGTTTTTTTTTGGAATTAAACATAGGTGACCTTTGGTACCTTCCGTGTCGCAGTACGCGTAGATCTGAGACGTAGAAAGTTGCGGGTTCGATTTTCAGCGCAACGCGTCTGTCGTATCGTATTGCGACTAAAAAAAAACTCGTATCGATTTCAGACACGGCTAATTTTGTACATATCTCTTATTCTACTTTACACTATTTATTTAAGTCTTAACAACTGTATATTTGTCTGTGTATCCACAGGAGGGTACAGTGGCCCGCGCGGACTTCTCCGAAGGTCTCCTAGTGTACCCCAGCGGAGACGAACTGAACGACACTGAGGAAGGATACTCCTCGTCAGCTGTCAGTGAGGAAGAGCTCAAGTACGACCCTGCGATGTGGCAGTCCGTTATGCGGTGAGCCTTACCACTACCACATTCCTCGAAGGTCTGTTGGTGTATTCTAGTGGAGATGACCTCGTCTCTGCTGAGGTACACAGCAACAACAACCTTACAACAATAAATCCTGATGGTAACAAGCTCTCACCGCTCTCATCTGAGGATGTGAAGCCATGTATAACACAATATCTCTGACGACATCTGTGGCGCGGTGGGCGAAGGTCCGCCTGCGGTGCAGGAGGTAGCGGGTTCGATTCCCGCCTCGGGACAAATGTTTGTACAATCTTATTCTATGTATAATAAAAAAATATCTGTTTATGTATTGTATTATGTATATCAGATAACTAGTACCCATAACACAAGCTCTGCTTAGCTTGGGGCTAGTTAATGCTGTATGTCCAGCATTATTTATTTATTTATTTAGAAATTTAACATGGTAAATGCTTCTCCTATCTTTACTCTCCTTTCGTAAATCGGTGTACTAACATGTGGTTGTTTGCTTAGCGGCGGCACGGCCATGGTAGCGGTGCGTACGCGAGACGTGGAGGAGCACCAAACATCCACGCCGAGACCGCGGGGCAAGACTTTGAAGGTAGGTCACTAAAACTAATCGACTTTCAATAAATAAACAATTAATGTATTTATCGTAGATAATATTAGTACATTAAACGAAGTTCAATAAAAAGCTTGCCGGCTTTTAATAATAACAATAATTTTGCTAGTAAATATAAATTTCTTATTTTCTTTGCTGTAGGTGGTGGAGCGGAGTGGTGAAGGCGAGCGCGACAAGTTCAAATGTCTGTACCTGCTGGTGGAGACCGCCGTGGCGGTGCGCCAGAGGGAGAAGGAGACTGTGCCGGAAGGAGCCGAGGAGATACCCGTCTAGTGCTGGTGAGAAGTCTCCCTAACAAGCGATTGTATTGTATTATTAGTAGCTTGTAGGTTGTCTGGAAGAAATGCAAAAAAATTGTGTGACGCGCTGGGCTCGGTGTGCCGATATTATCGCCTCGAGAACGAGACGTCCTATTTTTGTATGGGATACCTATAGTCAAGCCAGTCTCAATGTACAATGTTGGTTTACTCGCAGCTTAAAAATCCTAAATACTCTTTTTGACGTTGTTTTGAAAAGTTATTGTCAGCGTTAAGCATTGTAGATAAGAGCACAAAATTAGCAAGTATGTAGTAATTCTGTCATAAAATCAACAACAATATAGTGATTAACAGTTGGGGCAATGTTTACAAAAATTGCATCTTGAGAGCCGGAGTAAAGTAGAAAATGCCATAGATGATTTTTGACATGATTATACATAATTTTTTCAATCGTATTTTTTTTTCTTAATCGTGTTTTCACGTTGAGGGAACCAAAGAATAATAAAACCGGCCAAGTGCGAGTCGGACTCGCGCGCGAAGGGTTCCCTACCTTTATCTACAAAAACGGTAAAAAAATCATGTTTGTTGTATGGGAGCCCCTTTAAATATTTATTTCATTCTATTTTTTTAGTATTTGTTATAGCGGCAACGGAAATACATCATCTGTGAAAATTTCAACTGTCACGGTTCATGAGATACAGCCTGGTGACAGACGGACAGCGAAGTCTTAGTAATAGGGTTTCGTTTTTACCCTTTGGGTACGGAACCCTAAAAATGTAGAATTTTATGTACTAATTCGAGTTTTTAACACGGGAATCCCGTGAGTACTGAGATCTATTTAGTCCTAGTTTAACAATCAAACACGCTAGGTATCGCAAACTTTTTATTCTATTCACGACGATATTGTTAATTGCTTGCTTTTGACCAACAGATCGTGTGAACGCGTTCCCAGCTGAAACGCATAGCACCTGACTTCCACTTATTATTAGGTACAGTTCCTGACCTTACACTATATTAATACTTAAACTAACATTGATAATCTATGTGTAAACCAACTGTGTATTCACGTTCTTACTCTAACTTGGTAAACATTATAAATATAAGTAGGTACTACAACAGCCAAACTCAATGTGAAGTGTTCGTCAACAAACCATAACAAGAAACATAAACTTACTTGCTTGGCTATTAATTTCAAATTTATTGAAGGTAAGATCTGAAATCGACAAGTAATGTAAATTGCGTATAAAACACGGCAATTATGTGAATGTTACGTTAAGTATCGGCGGTTTGTATATACTTGACATCGAATTTGGCTGGAGTACCTTTAAGGTTTTTATGGACGGAAATATCCGTTTTCAGTGACTGTACACCTAAACATTTTACATTACTTGTGTAATGTTATTTAGTAGAGCCTTTTTCAAAGTGATTTATTGTGCCCATAATCAAGAAATTCTGTTTTTCTTTACGCACTTGCATTTAACTAAATGAACCCCAAAGTAAAATTATAATCTTAGTTGTGTAGTTTTAGAATATTGTAAAGAATTCATTTTTGGATTGTGCATCTGTGCGTTTATATTTGTGTTTTTTTTTATTATTTAACACAAATTCTGATTATATTGTCTTTGTTTTAATATTGGATTGGAACCGACTTGAACTTATAACACTGTGTATTGTATTAGATCTAGTTATACTAAGTTATTTTTGGTAAGAATACCTCACTTTAGATTTAGTGATTTCTTAAAATAGCAAACATTTTGCTCAAAACAACTCCATCAACCACACTAACACCAGTTCATCGAAACATGTAAAAATATGTTTTGGGCGCATAAGGTCCCGTTCTCAAAACGTCCCTTTACTAAAAAAACGACCTCATTCGCAAAATGTCCGCTTTGCAAATGGTCCCTGTAAAATGACCCGTTTGGATCCTATCCCTTTCGCAAAACGTCCCTTCTGCACATTGTACCGAATTGTAACACACAGTATGCATAGCATACAAGTTATTTTGATCGCTAACTGGACTGTGAAGAGAAATCTTGTATGTTTGATGGCTGTTGACTATATTACTATGTATGCATATTATACATATTGGACTATAATGTATACTTACAACTGTTAGTTATTTATAATATCCTATATACATTAGTCAGTTTGTACCTACACAAAATTATAAACCTATCTCAGAAACGAAAATTATTATAGAATGAAATAGAAATAAATTAAGGAATTAGCCCATATTTTATGAAAATAGGTTCATTTTCTTGACATTTGGGCTAATTTCCTATGAAAAAAGAAACCTTTTGGTATATATAACTTAAAACATACCTACTTTTTTATTGTGAATTCCAGCTTTGCATACTTGCATAGTAGCAGAAACGTGCTGAATAGCTGAAACTGAAACATGAATTCGGTTGTTCTACGTAAAACACCTACTAGATAGTAAACAATAAGTAGGTACGTTTGATCACTTTGATAAGTCGCATCGGCAAAATTCGAAGAGAAGAGAACAAGTTCAACCCGGTTGAATACGAATGCCAACGTTGCGCCGCGCCGTTTCGTTTAGCTTTTAAGAATCCGGCGACAGCTGCTCGCAACTTCAATTCGTGAATTATTATGTTCCGTAATACCAAAAATGATGACTGAAATCTTTCTATATTTGCGACATAGTGTTGTTATTCTGTAACTAGACAATATAAGCTATGTTCCTAAAGAAACAAAACGTAAGATATTGTTGTTTTTATTACAAAACAAATAGGACGAAAACATGTCATTTTCGACGTAAAAATACGCAAAATTCGATTTTGAATATTTTTGCTTACCTTTCAGTATAGGCGTGTATTATTAAGAAAAAAACCAACCAGGGACCAAGATATATACTATTCGAATACTAAAAACAACATGATATGGTGGAAATATGCTCGAATTACAAATCATTTTGGTAGTACGTTTGTATGGGCAAATCATCATCCGCAGGCCCCTTAAGTCAACAAAAACAGAGGCTCGTGCTATCTCGGTCACAAAAACAGAGGCTCAAGCTATCTCGCTCTTAAGATAAGTACACGGGAAGGCAAATAAAGGACCAACGTATTTTCATATGATACCATTTACCGCCCTGCCTTTCATTAAGATCCGTGTGGGTGTGAAAAGTTAACAAACAGACAGTTTCTTCCGAATTCATAATATTAGTATAGGTGTGATGACGTAAGTAGCTAGGAAGGTACCCCCTTGTGATGCAATTCTATAATAATTTTATAGAATTGCATCAAAAGCTTCGATCAAAAATTTCCGGCTTCGCCGGCCCCCCTTAGATTCACAATGCGCAGCCCACAACCTTCAGTAGCAAAAGAGGAACATTTTGACATGTTAGGAAAGCTTTTCAACTAGTGTCATTTTAGCGTTCAAACAAAAAGCATGGGTAAGTGCTCGTACAAAAAATGCAAGAATCACTCGTCCAAAGTGCTGAAAAAGGATGGAATTTCTTATTTTCAGTAAGTTTAAATATATTTTGTACCCTATATTGAGATGTGAGTCATATACTTGTGAAATCAGCATAAAATATTGTTGTTTGGTTTGCCTATGTTAAAATATTAAATTTGTTCTAAATTGATAAATGGAGAGGCTATTTCTTCTAAATTTTTTTTTCATTTATAGTATGTATTAATATATTTTTCATAAAAATAAGTTTAATATTACTAGTTGATGATTTTTAAAATAACTAGTTGGCCCGCCCTAAAATTTCATTTGCGTAGACTCTCTAATAAAAGAAAGACTAGGTTCTTACCTACCTACCAGAAGTATGAATTTATAAAACGTTTATTTTTTTCCCGAAAAAAAAATCGTGCAAAGCCGCAGACAGGAACCAGTTCTTTTTAATCTAGAGTGCCTGCCTGAAATTGTATTGTAAGTTTAAATTATTGTATGTCTGAAATGACCCTTTTGTATAAATACCTACTGTTGAGACACCAATTTATAGTTTCATCAATAAATGATTCGTTATCTTTACCTGAATTCTGTTAATTAATCCTTATAGAAAATAAACTGAGTAGGTAGGTATATAATTCTCAGGTAGGTACCTACCTACTTACAAAATAAAATAAAATGAATTCGACTCCACCAATCTCTTGTTCCGTATGGAAAAAACTTGTCAGGCTCTGCGCAAACTGTCTGCGTCAAAACAAAACGAACCCAATTTTGAGTGACATTTTTTTAAGGCTCTAGATATCTACGGGGGAGGCCGCGAACTCCTTATTTTTGATCGAAGATCAAAAGGAATCTTACCGTTTCAAGTTGCCAACGAAACTTGAAACTCGCGTTTCCTGTTTACCGACCTGAATTATGAAAGTAAAACTAAACAGCATATTTGCAAAGTTTTTATTTTAATATAATACAAGAGGTCAACATAATATGTCCAGCGGTGGACATAATGCTGATGATGATAGAAGAGGTACCACGGAGTGGTTTTCTTTCAACTTACGATAGGCACTTGGGTAGAGACAAACTGTTTAGCATTTTTACAGGTCATCTTACTGAAATTCTTGTACCACACAAATTTCTAGAGTATTTATGTCGAATTTTAATATCCATAGACAAATTCACGAACACTTATCCATTTATAACCACCAGGAACTCTATTAAACATCAATCATGTAATATGTCCAGTTTGCTGATCCCAGCTCTCCTCTTCGCACACGTTTCTGGAGTCGGAGACTTCCTCTTTGACGAAGACGCCCCAGTCTCCTCGATCACTATGTCCTGGGTCGGAATCTCCATGAGAAGCTTATCGAACGAGCTCTCCGGTCTGTCATCTGGAGAGATAATGTAGTTTGAGTGAAGGTAGAGAAGCTGGAGTAAGGGTTGATGTGTGCTGTTTAGCACAAGTTAATAGAGATACCTGCGACGCGGGAGGTTGCGGGTTCGATTCCCTCCTTAGGACAAATATAATAATAATAAATATAAATACTAAAAAATATCTATCTATGTAGGTATCGTATTATGTATATTAGTTATCAAGTCGTATTATGTATATATTAGTTACTCGTAACACAAACTGCTTAGCTTGGGGCTAGATGATGCTTGTATGGATTGTCCAGTATTATTTATTTATTTGTCTAATATCTGTACGTGCATGTGCAATGTGCATAAGGTAGGATACTCACTAAAATTATAAAGCCGGTTACCCACTGATGTTCGTTATGTTTGGTGAACAATTACTATAAAGCTGGCGCTTGCCGAACCTAGACAAGAGTGAATAAGTGTCTTCTAGACCTTCGTCGTGATACCGTCGGCCGCACCTGATGGTAAGTGACGATGTGCGTCACTTACCATCACATCAGGTCAGATTGTAGACGAACGAAAGACTTTAAAAAAATATCAGCACCAGTGTTTCTAGTAGCAAAGGATTAGAAACGGTACTGTAAAAACGTATCCGCTGTGTGAATGCGCCCTAAACTACGCAAGTATCTTTGTAGTATCTTAACTCAAAGTTCCAGCAATAATCTTGAAAAGAAAATTATGGACATTAATAAGTAGGTATTTATGTAAGTTAAAGAAGTAAAATTCGGTAATTTTAATGTGCAAAATAAAATACTGTTCATTAAATTCAGTAATTTTAATAAATATAAAAAATCACACGAGTGTTTCAGGTAAATTGGCCCCTGATGCTAACATTTGTACGTATATCTAGTAAAAATTACAACTATGTACCTACCTACCTAGGTTATCTTACAACAGTCATCGTTAATTAATTACAAACTAATTACTTACGATTTATCAAAATTACCCTACGAGTTCTTTCCCGAGTCTGTTTTAATAGTAATCAAAGAGAATAAATAACTAAACAAACTATAAAAGTACCGCCTTAGGTGTAGCTAGGAAGGACCGGATATACTTTCTATTCTAAAGACCTGGACTGAACCTATAGCCCACCGAACAATAGTGAACCGAATTGATAAATTTGTTATAATTATAACGCACCGCACTGCGCCAAATCCCTGCATGGGCATGTGCGTCGTAGGCAAAGAAAGTGTTAGGTATAGTTTAAGCAAAGCAGTCACTGCCCAGGAACTGCATAAGGGCATGTTTGTACGTCGTGGACAATGAAAGTGTTAAAAAGTTAATCCTATCGCTTGGTTCTCAGAGAATTTTAGAAAGTTTCTCCAGTTTGTTTGCGCTCTATGGCTCGTATTATTAAAGCTCGCTCAGTCATCGATTTATGTGTGAGTAACGCTTTTCTATCGTGACGAAACAAAGTCATCTGCAGTAGAATTGACAAGACTTATGCAAATGATAATAAATAAATAATAATGCTGGTTAATCCACACATCACCATGTAGCCCCAAAGTAAGCAGATCTTGTGTTATCTTCTTCTCAACACAATAATGACTTCACCTTTTTATATGGATTAGCACGCTGCGCGTTGACGAGATAATATCTCAACGAAAGTGCTACGATTTCGTAGAGTGCCTACATCTGGCGTATCTTCGTAGTTAGATACTAGAGTTAATTTACAGTGTTTTCTAGTGAAGAATTCTCTTTTAAGAATGTTTTTGCTTACCTTCGAGTGATTGAAAGTGCTTAACCTCTTCATCATACTTTTACCTCTTTATGAATATCGCAGTACTTCCCAAATAAGGCAAGCTTCGGAAAGGCGAATTACAAACTTTTCCACTGGTAAAGTTAACTTACAAACAACAACGTCACTAATGCATAGATCTATAACTGAGCAAGCATTCATAATTCGGACCAGACCCTTATTATGAAAGCGTGCTCAGTCATCGATCGTTTCTTGAATAGGTACCTAGGTACGTAACGCTTTTGGAATTAGAGTTTCTCAAGCATAGATGTAACTATTCTATGACTGAGCAAACTTTGAAAATACGGGCCTTAGTCGCATTATCTTGTCTAGTTTCTTTCTAATAAGTATGATTAGGTATGTTATTTAATATGGTTTAACAGGTGTAAGAGCTAACCTATGTTCCCCTGTTTCTCAAGCTGCTTCAGACGGAACTCCTCCTGCGCAAGCCTCTGCCTTCGCTTGCGTTCAGCTCGGGCCTCTTCTTCATTCATGTTCTCCAGTTTGCCGCACTCCTGTGAAGAAACAAAGTAATTGCAACATAACAAATATTATAATAGGAAGCCTAGATTGATGGATTATTTATTTGCTATATAGGAAAAGGAAGTTAATTTCGTTAGGTACTTTTAGTTACATCCACTTACTAGTTACTAGTATAAAGGTCATAATGGGTGATTGTTTCGTTTCGGCGCGATTTTAATTTTTTTTGTTTTGTTTCTGCACGAGTCAACTTGCTTCCTTCCTTTTTAAATACCTACCTATGGAATGTACAGTCAGCTGCTCAGATATGTATACACTTCCAAGTTTTCACTTTTATTATACTCGGAACTTATCATATAAAAGTCTACCCACATATTTTTCATACTAAGTACCTAGTCATTGTTCTTTTCAGAATACGATAAATAAATTATCACAATGACTGTACACTTACTATTCAGTCAAATTTCAAAACATGGGAGTGTATACATATTTTCGCAGCTGACTGTACATACACTACTAACTACTTACATACAACATGTAAAAATTACAGAAAAAGATTCTACGAACCTAATTAACACTATAGTCTACTACTTTCGCAGATCAGGTCCGACCAGGTGGGATGACGATCTGCGAAAGACTGCAGTCAGATGCCGGATTCGGCAAGCTGAAGACAGGTCGCTATGGCGCTCATTAATAGGGGAGGTCCATGTCCAGCAGTGGACTAATATAGGCTGATGATGAGTCTACTACTACTAATCTAACACTTAAGGACCAACGTTGGTAAACACTGTTCGCTGCCAAAATCAAAAATTCTTTATTTCCATAAATACAAAAATGTATCTACACTTAGAAAAGGTCAAATTCTTACAATAAAACATTGACACGGAAATAAAGTGGTACTTTTGATTTCTGTCGCTTCGGTATGTAGACTAAAGTAAAGAAGCGACTAAGAAACCTTTAGCCTGTTAGTTGTTATTTTTCGAATTGGAGCAAAACCCGTCCCAAGCTTTTTTATGTTCTAAATAATCTGATATTTTGTAGTAAGCCTTTTTGCACAGAGGTTTTGACAATTTGCCGAGGCTTTTTAGGCACTTTATACGCCCTATCAAAAATCATGACCTCGACCCAACTGTTTAACTCCCAAAATTCAAATGGTGGGAGGGTCTTTAGATAATTTTATTTCATAGAGCAACTGACTCCCAATATAATATTACTAGCGGTCCGCCCCGGCTTTTCACGGGTACCTATATTCTACTTTTACGTTTATTTTCATATTTTTTATATAAGTAGTTTGTAAACCAATCATGTTTACACACGCTGTGACACCCTTTGTTAGAAGAACACTAGACCCTTAGACCTAATGAACACTTTGTTAAGCATGTGATTTTTCTGTCCTTTAAATAACTACACGGTTGTCTGGTTGAGATCGCTCCTAAGTGATAAGACCGCCAATTGTAACTTTTTTTTGTCATAATATTTGTTATGACAAAAAAAAATGTATGTCGTAAAGAATTTTATCTATAAATAAATCATGATTTATTTATAGATTCCTGCGTAGAATCCTGCGTAAATAAATCATGATTTATTTATAGATTCCTGCGTAGATAGATAAAATTCTTTACGACATACATTTTTTTTTGTCATAACAAATATTATGACAAAAAAAAGTTACAATTGGCGGTCTTATCACTTAGGAGCGATCTCAACCAGACAACCGTGCCTAATTAGGTATGGTGGTGATCAAAATCGGGAATCAAAGCCGCACTTCTGCAATCATTTTGATCTGATTCGCTGTGAGAAACAACACATACCAACGCATACTAAGTTGTTTTTAGAAAACTGTTTGTTATCTTATTAAATTTTAACAGCGCACTTATACCAGTATGAAATACCTTTCTTAGTTCCTAAAAAACTATCGTAGTTTGACGAATTCATTACGGATTCTCGTAAAGGGATGAAACGTTGGTGTTCTTTCAACAAAAATAAGGTTCGTAGTTTACCTAGGTAGTACTTAGTTCCAGCTTGATGACGTAATTAGCTGTAGTACATCACATTTAAATACTCGTAAGTAGGTTAACCCCCAACACATAGGGACCTACTCAAACAAAACTCGGGCAGATTGTTTGTTTGTTGATTTTTTATCATCCTAAACTAATTCTTTAATATGGTCATATTGGAATCCTCATTTTTGGATGAGGATTAAGTAAAAGATAAAGTGTAGCAGAGTCCCATATTTGCTTACAGTAGCTTATAATAATTCATTTATTTCTAAGCTATTGTTCATATTATGTAAACCTACCAACTAAATTATGGAATGATGATGAATGAAAATGTGTAAAGCTACTATTTATTCGTAGGTGTACAGTGAATGACTTACCTAGTTATAACACATATGTTATAAGAATGGTGAATAAATAAAAATCTAAATCTTTCCTTTGCAAACCGAGGTGTGTATTAGTGTAGTAGACCTCCTCGGGTAGTAGATCTACTCGGGGTAGGAAAAAATATGTGAATTTAGAATTGAAAAAGTGCAAGATCAATGCGGGAATCGAACTAACAACACTATTCAAAAGAAAAAGAACCAACTTAAAACAATAAAACACCCTAAAATAATTCCAAACAATTTATTACCATAAAAACAGTGGTACCTACTGAGTTCACACATTGAGTCTTTCACTTTTCGTCTAAATCTAAATAAATACTTAAAATTCAATATCGAAATATTCAAATACCTACTTAGAATATTATAATGCACATGCAAAACTTATCATTTATGAAACCATCTCAAAAAAAGATCCCATGATTTCTTGGTAATGTCAAAAATAAACAATACAAATAAACTTCCTATTAAAATAACAGTAGGTAGGTAAAGTTCCTTGCCTACAATGAATAGAAAAGTACAATTAACCATGAACAAAATGCAATATACAAAGATCTAACAAAACTCCTAATAGTCCACAGGCGATCGGAATGCTGACTTTTATTTCGGTCAACGAATTAGCCATTCAACATGGCAATGCTGTCAGCATTCTGTGCACTTTGCCTTCTGGTGACGGCTTAGATTTTTAGAAAATAGATTTAACTGTAAATATGGGTTGTATTATTGTATTCTGTTATTTTAATTTTCTTTAAATAAACAAACCATGAACAGTTTTCTACACTAACATAATTATGAATGTCCAAGGTTTTTTTATTTTATTTATTATAGTACTCTGGGTAATCTAAGAAATTAATAAATCCCAAAAATTTACGATCGCGACGGGATTCGAACCCCCACCCTCCCCTTCAGCGCAGGGTTGCTCTTTTTCCAACTAAGCTACGTGATCTTATCTCGCCGAGCCGAAAATCTTTGGGAGTTCTGGGGAAGTCTGAAGGGGAAGGTGCGGGTTCGAATCCCGTCGAGATCGTAAATTTTTGGGATTTATTAATTTCTTAGAGATTACTACTATGAATGTCCAGATAAAGTGAAAGGCTAATAAGCCACAATTTTTGAAATTTGGTGATATTTGGCTTGATCATCATCATCAATTTCAAGGCATAGATCGTCAAATTGGATAACTCATCGAAAGTAACATTATTCCTTCGTGAATTTGTATTGCAAGCTTTTTTAACAAACGTCTTATAAAATGCAGCTATTGTTATAATTATGTTGCAATTACATACATAGGAGTTCGTGCTTATATTTAACTTCAATCAGCTAATAATGGAGCAAATAACAGCTCATATTTCTAATGTAGAGTGCAAAGCGGTATTATGCTTATTTCGTAAAAAAATAAGGAAAATGTATAAATACCTAACCAAAACAAGTAACAAAAAAAAAATCAAAAAAATTGAGAATCTTTAGAAGTGAAATATTATTTCCTTAGACCGTTCATAATCCGGCCAAATACTTGAACCAACACGACCCCTAAGACCCTAGTTCTCATACAAACAAAACGGGAATATCATCATAACATTCATTCTGTTGACCAAAGCATTGGTTAAAAACTAATAAATAATCAGTTGTTGTTGTTTTATTAGGGTTCCGAATTTCCGATGATATTTGGCAAGAAACAAGGCCTTTAATTATAAAATTATGCGGAACCCTCGTTGCGCGAGTCCGACTCGCACTTGTCGTTTCTTTTGTTGTAGTACTAGTCCCTAGGTCGAAACAACCAATAATCACAAAAAATACGTATAAAATAAATGTACCAATTTGAGAATAAATATTTTTAAGCTTACGCGATCTGAACACATAATTATTAATACTATTTAACGGGTATTTATCGCGTTTATTTACCTAGTCATCCCGTGACCACGGCAGTGTGTAAACCTGTCGAAACGTTGGGAAAAATAGGTAAATAAACGCGATAAATACCCGTTAAATAGTATTAATAATTTGAGAATACTTATTCTAATAAATGTAATTCGAAATATCTATCACTTCATTGAATAATATTAACACCTACTAATACAACCCATGCCTTAAAGTAGTGCTAACGCAAACTACTTATTTTCTTAAACTCTTAAGCTTAAACTATCATGGTAAAAAGGCGTATTTACCCGACGACGGATCTAAACCGTTCTAAAAATCGTTTGGCTGTGCAGTAGGCAACTCGTAATCTTGTGTTATCTATATCAACTAGCCTATATCCAAAATGTATGCTAAATGCTTCATACAAAGTAAGGCCAGAAAATTCAAGAGTCAAGTCAAGAAGAAATATAAACCATACTAAATAAAATCCATCATGGATTTGAGCTACAATTCAAGGCGTCTTTCACATCCCAGTTCGATTCATCCTTAGATGAATCTGAGCTAACTACACCTAACCAAAGATGCAACTAATCTTTGGTGATACCTAGCTGCAGTTCCTAGCAACCTACTGCTTGTCAGGCTTGCCCGGTGAAGGGGCTTTCTGTTCCCCCGGGAACTGCTTCTCCACCTGCTCCGCGACCCACTTCTTGACTTTCTGCTCCGTCCAGAAACCGTCATAGAAAATTGAAGGTTTGATCCAGCAGCCTCGATTCTGCTGCGAAGCGTACTGAATTGATTCTCCATCCCGGCACGCATTCTTGCACTCGACCGACCCCGCGCGGGAATTCACCACGAGATTCTTGGGTGGTATGTTAAAGTTGAGGTTTACGTTACCGTGAGGTTCGTAGTATTGCCAGGGAGCGTACTCGTAGTAGTTAGGATAGACGGGGGGTAAAGGGGGCGCGGCGAGGCGCGGCTGCGCGTACATAGGGGGGTGGGTATGCATGACTGGTTGGAACACGAAACTTACGTTGGAGTTGGGGCGCGGGTGAGCGGGGTGGAGATTCTGCTGAGTGGGCGGCTGCAGCGGACGCGGGGCGGGGAGTCTGGCCGGCGGTGGCACGTTGGCCGGCATCGGGTGCGCTTTGGCTATCGGAGCCGCGTTCTTCACCGGAGCTTGAGGAATGTTGGCGGGCGCGTCGATTTCCTTCTTTAGGTTTTTGACGAGAGGCGGCCCTTCTAGAGGCTTTACGTTGCTGGCAAGCTTTGGGCTGGCATGGTTGGTATTGGCAATGCTGGTAATGTTGGCATTTGCAAGGTTTGTAGTTGGTAATATGACATTTGCAAGGTTCGTAGTTGGTACAATGGCTTTTGTTAAATTGGCGGATACAATGTTTGTGTTTGCAATGTTCTGGTTGTTTTCCAGTTGCGGTTCGCTATGGATATCCCTGCTTGTCTCGAGGAGTTCCATCAGCTCTGTGGCCACGGTGCCGCCGAAACTAAGCAGGGTTTCGCGTAGAGCGTTTGTCACTGCTACCTGAAAACATGCAGAGTAGTCCAGATGTAATTTAGCTGTTTTTGTGATAATTTTATAGTTGCTAATGCGACCTTTGCGGCTTAGCACCATCGTCGTAGTAAATAAATTTATTATACTCCGTTCCAGAATACTACATTATATTTACATTTTACATTTATTAAGTATTTTACATTTTGTTAAATATGCCTTGCCAAAGTTTGTGTTTTAGTTATAACCTTTTTTTTCTGTTGTTGTTACTAAGTATCTGTTTTTGTTTTATTCATTAAAAAACAAATACCTTGACATAAAATATCTTGGATTCTAGAATGGAGTTAGCATAAATTTAAAAAAAAAATCTAAGTGGTATGGGACTTCTGGCCTGGCTTCTGACTCATTATAGCTTATAGATGATGCTATCCATACTCTATTTCATACTTATATTTAAATGTAAAGTATATAAAACTGTATTTTTGTCTGTCTGTATCCTTTTCACACATTGACAGCTGAAGGTCTTACTGAAATTTGGCAAGGGGACCTATGGTCTCCTGGGGAACTTTTTATTGTGGAAAAACGATTGCGAAGCCATGGGCAGAAGCTAGTTGTAAACTTGATGATGCTTTCTGAAAATATCCTTCATTACTTATTTTGGTTTGATATGTTGCGTCAGGACCATCGCTTATTTTTCAGAACTGAATAATTTAACTTGCGGTCATCAACTCACCTCGACCTGAGCTCAAGGTCAAGGACCTTGACATTGAGAGGGAAAAAGCATCCCGTAAACTCTGTTATTTTACTTTTGTTTAGACCAATACTCACTTTTCTGGACTTGTAGATAGCAAATCCTTTATTGTTGGCCATTGATGTAGCATACCCTATGTTTTCCCTGTGTATGTCCAGGTTCTTGACTGAGATGGACACAAACGCCACCACCCCAGCGCAGTACTTGCCATTTGTAATGTCTGCAAAATCTGGAAAAAAATTGCACATTAACCAAAACCGTTGAGAGTATTTTGTGCATTTTGATAACCATGCTATTTGTGTTGTGAGAGTTGGTACCCAGCCGAGAGTCATGCAAAGGAACACGTCATTTGGTATTTTACAATCCCTGAGCAATAAGAACTTGGTTTTATCTGACTTCCTTAATATTTGAGTATATTAGATAGCGGGCAATTAAATCATAATGATAGGTAGTACACAGCATTTTTCTGCATTGTTACAAGTCTATTCCATAAAATACTATGAAATAAATAAATAGTGATGGACAATCCCCACAGCTAAGCAAAGCTGGTGATAACTGATAAATGTTTACAATACATTTTAAGAGAGAGATGATTTTAATTGTAGAAAATACCCAAAGAACCCAAAAGAAATATTTGGACATAGTAGTCATTTGTCACAAGGCTGGAAAGTCATCACAAAACAAGTTGAATGTTGAACCAATGTGTTGACTAACTTGCAGTGATTGCATTGGATTATTGATTGTACTAACCAAGTTCCTGCTTGGTGACAGACCAACTCCAGTTATTGAATCCCCACTGTGAGTGGCCGAAGTTGATGAGCTGGAGGCGCCTCTGCTGTTGCTCCCCATCTTCTTCAGAAGAGGGCTCCGAGAAAGACAGGTTGTCCGGCTAAAATGTTACAAAATCCACTAAATAGCCATCACTTTTGTCCATGGGTGAAAAATGAGTTCAGTCCTTGAAGCGAAAGAATAAGTATGATAGATTCATTGTATTTTTATTGTAAGAGACAGTATGTCGACGGGATAGCCACGCCATTCCAGGTTTATTGGGATACAAACGTTATTTACCATTTTGATGCTGCAATTGGTAACGGGGAAACCTGGCTTCCTCTGCATCATAATGACCAGAGACTGCCAGCTACTTTTGTGCAGTTAAAGTGTCATGCATATACTGTTGCTTTTCTCTTTTTTACTAATGATGTAGCCAATATATCGTGAATAAATAAACAGCGGCAGTATTAGGTGAAATTCGAAAATCGCAGCACGCACACACATGCATAGAGTACATTATATTGCACACATGCACAGAAATAAAAACAAAATCTGTTCGTTTCGTTCATTCATTCACCAAAGACACCATAGAAGTAGAATTCATTCTATGTTTTGTGTTTTTTTTTCATATCGGAAGTTACCGGTTTTCACAACAATCAATTGAATACCAACATAGCGAAATAAACTGTATATTTGGCATTTGTCAGTCAATGATTGGTTGTCATTTTCTTGTCAAGTTGTTTTTGTCTGGGATCGGGGATTTGGGAAAATTCAAAGACGTGTTTTTGTAGTTTTTCTGTAAAAGATGGCAGATACTGCTGCAGAAATTCCTATAAACATCGAGGAAAGTGTGATAGAGTCAGTAAAAAATGCCACTGAAAAGGTTCCGGCCACTATTGAGGGCCTCGCTATTGCCTACTTGAGTTTAGTGATCATGGCTATATTACCCATATTTTTCGGGTCTTTCAGGTCTGTAAAGTATTTGAAGGAGCAAAAGGTAAGTTCTGCAATGTTTTTTTGAGTTAGAGATTCGTTTTTAACACATGTTTCGTGGTTATCCCGGCTCCAATAAGAATGGCGCACGTTCCATTTCATCTTCGTGGCATATTTTTGTCTCGTCACCACCAAAGTTGCACATCACGATAGAGACATTAGAGACACAGAATTATATTCGTGTTGCTTCATATTTAAGTGTTATACCTTACCTTGATTTTATGGCCTAGCACTAATCAAATCTCCTATGACCTCTTATGAGAAGATTTAAAGATTTATGGGCCAGGGGTATTATACCCCGCCGACCATCGGCGGCGGTCTAATCTACGTCGTGCTACCCAATTGTCTTCCATATGTAGCATTTATCTGACTGTCTTTGATCTTATTTTGCCTATGGCCACAATAACCATTTATACAGTTTTCTGAATGATGATAAAAGTTAAAAATTCCCCAAAATAGAGGAGCCTCTATCATCCTAAATAACCACAGTTGTTAGATATAACTGAACTTTATGTTGCTGTTTCTTTTGTATTACATTCTGTCTTTATTGTTGTGTATTAAAGAGTTATCTGTTAGTTACAGAACAGACATACTACATATATCAATCTAAGATAATTATGTATTTATCCAATAGTCTGGTGTATGATTATGTAGTTAAGTATAGTATCATTCAACGGCTTTTAGTCTTGCGCAGAGGATGAAGGTTCATGTTGTGTGTATAATCTACAAGCATATTATCAGATTAATGTTATAAGTTATGAAATGTTTGGATGTTTGTTTCCTTTCACATCAAAACAACTGAATGGATCGGGCTGACATTTTTTATCCCATAAATCCATTTTGGTGAGAAAGAAATCATTTTAAAACATTTCCATAGATAAAACAAGGAATATAACACTAAAATTAGATCCTTGTAGGCTTGGAATATTGTATGAACATGTAGACTATATCCTGGAAACAACAAAGCTAGTGTATTATATACAGAGATGATTAAAATAAAGATTTAAAAATATGTCAAGAATATCGGATTAATTTGATTTAAATCTGATTTTTCAGGAGGGATTATCGTAAAAATCTAACCAGTTTTAAGGTTTTTATAGGTAGGTACGAAAGGTAGGTTCAAAGTTTATTCACATGAAGTACTAGCAGAAGGAGGAGACAGGAAAGATTAAAACATTTTCATATCTGTCTTACATCTTCCATTTTTTATTTTATTTTTGATAACCATGTTCATTTTATTCTCTACTAGCAGCGCCTCGCGGTTTCACCCGCGTAGTTCCCGTTCCCGTAGGAATTTCGGGATAAAAAGTAGCCTATGTCCTATTCCAGACTATAATCTATCTCTGTGCCAAATTTCATCCAGATCCGTTTTGCCGTTCTGGCGTGATAAAGGAACAAACATCCATCCATCTATCTATCCATCCATCCATCTAAACTTTCACGTTTATAATATTAGTGAGATTAGTGAGATATCACTTGGTTTTTTTTATCTCAACCCTGATTATTAACATCCAAAAATGTATTTAAAACTCATTTTTTCACAGGAATCAGGTACGCCTCATGAGACGATGTCGAACCGCGATGCGTTGATGTTTCCACTGATAGCATCTTGCGCGCTGTTTGGACTGTATGTTTTCTTCCAATTCTTCTCCAAGGAGTACATTAATCTGCTACTGACTGGATACTTCTTCTTCCTTGGAGTTCTCGCTTTGAGCCATCTACTCAGGTACTTACATACATCTGGACCCTAAAACAGTGTAAAATTAAGACAGGTCGAAGTTTATTGTAGTTTTTTCAAAACAATCAAATTTCGTACACGCTAGGTAAGGTCTTAAGTGGTCCTTGATGATTTAGAAGTATGTCTCTACCGAGTTATGTCTTTATCTACTAAGACTTACCTACTACCACAGACCAGTTAAATCAAGTCTGTGCTACTACAAAGATCATTGCAATGTTGCCAACATAGTAATGAACTTTGCTAGAATCATCTAACTGAAGAGACAAATTCCACAGTGTATTTGCCAGTGATAGCAGCCACTATCATGAAGACGTAATGCAGTCGATCGACTACTACTAAGCTTCGCTCTGAAAGTTGTCCAACATCAGCATGTGTTTTGTTTCAGGCTCATAGTGTTACCAAAACTGAGCTTGTCTCCGAACGTCGATAATATCTCCGCCGCCATGCTGGCGAGATGGTCCCATGATTAAATCTTATATTTTTAATTATTATTTGCTAATAGGCTTATAGCAAGCGCGGTAGAGAAAACAAAAACAGAGATACAAAGTAAACAATCCGTCAGACGTTTTTATCTTTATATGGCGTCGGCATATATTTTCAATTTTGTAGGCGTTCCAACAACTTTAGGCACAAAGTCGTCGTACATTTATTTATACCTTATCAAACAAAGAACCCACTTTTTTTAGAACTCACTTTTCCAGATTATCAAAATGTTAATTTTGCCTTTTTTTTCAGAATCTAGCACGTATCGCCTAACATGACTTTTCGTTAACTCTCACGGTTTCAGACTTCCCCTCAGTGACCCTGAAAAAAACCTTACCCTGTATATTTTTATAGTAATATTTACCTAGTAAGGGCGCAAATTAGATAGTTGTATGTTTTCTCTCACTTCCACAGCCCCGTAATCTCGTTCATGGTGCCAGCTTCGATCCCCAACGTGTCGTACCACATCCACTTCACGCGCGACAGCCGTGAAGACATCATCAACTACAAGTTCACCTCCTATGACGTCATCTGTCTGCTCATCTCGCTCGCTCTGGGCGCCTGGTATCTCTTCAAGAAGGTATGTATGTAATACTATTGGATTATGACAGTTTCGGGTGAGTGCACTCTGGTTGTCGCACACTGGTTGTGCACTTTAATATCCCACCGCTGTGGCCTAAATTCGGCTATAAGGATTTCACTTGTTTCACACTTTAGTACGACGACCTCTGTGGTGCAGCGGGTGAAGGTCCGCCTGCGACGCAGGAGGTTACGGGTTCGATTCTCGCCTCCGGACAAATGCTTTGTACGTCCTGCAAATATTTGTTCCGGGTGTTCTAGTTGTTTCAAGTATGATACAAAATATTTATCTACAAGTTTCTGCCCGCGGGTTCGCATGCGTTGTTTCTATGAAAACGTTAAAGGGTCACTTCTGGGAACTGATTCATGGGATAAAAAGTAGCCTATGTTTGATTTCAGCCGCCCGTCCATTTGTTTCATATTCGTACCAAAAAGAGCGTGACAAAACAGTCGACAAATTTTGTCGTGGCTTAGAGCGACACCTACAAAATTTCAGTTCAATCTGTTCAGTTTTTGTCGTTAAGAGTGTTTTTAAACGACAAAACTAAAAACTAAAGAGGAGGAAGTTCTATGGAAGGCTGTGTGTAGGTATTTGTTATTTTTTGTATGTTCGTCTATTTCTCCCTCAAATATTGGCCCATTTGGAAAATTCTTTCGCTTTTGTATTCAGTGAACCCGAGGTGATAAAAAAATATTCCCGAGCTATAAGTATTGCCCCGGAAAACTTAAAAAACTGTGCAAATACTATTAATGGATATTTTTTAGTTAACAAAATTTAATATTCGTACTGTTTTACCCCCAGCACTGGATCGCCAACAACCTCTTCGGAATAGCGTTCGCCATCAACGGCGTGGAACTGCTTCACCTGAACAACGTGGTGACCGGCTGCATCCTTCTCTGTGGACTGTTCCTGTACGACATCTTCTGGGTCTTCGGCACCAATGTCATGGTCACCGTCGCTAAGTCTTTCGAAGCTCCTATTAAATGTGAGTGTACTTTATTTCACTCCGGTACCAATAATACCGGAACCATTATGACGACTCGGACATTTTTTTAATGAGTTGAACGTTTCTTTAAAGACGAATGAAACTTTACACCGAATTAGCGCCTTTAATAGTTCAATAGTTCTTTATTGATAACGAAAGATGTTACATGTCATGTCGATAAATCTATGCTAAACAATTCTATAAACTGTAGCTACATAATCTCATATACACAGTAATTTTTTAATCAAAATATTTATAACAAAATAATAAAAAGTAAACGTTACCCTTTCCTTAGCACAATTTTGTGTCATAACATAACTCTCGGCCCTGTGACTGACTCACCCGTTTACTTCCAGTGGTATTTCCTCAAGACCTGCTGGTAAACGGCATGAATGCGAGCAACTTCGCAATGCTGGGATTGGGAGACATCGTGGTGCCTGGCATCTTCATAGCTCTGCTGCTGCGCTTCGACAAGTCGCTCAAACGGAACTCTGAGTTCTACTTCAGGTAAATATCAGATGGAAGGGTCACTATTCTGGCCCCTGATGGTCTGCCCGCTGGGCCAAAAAAGTATCTGCAGGTGTAAACAGATGTTAAAATATTGATTCCCTTCTTTTGAAATTGTGCTGGAAAAGAGAGAGGCCAAAAATAAGACCGTCGTCGTAGGAGTCTCAGAACAAAATGATCGTTAAAGAGATCGTCAGGGTATAATTGTCTTGGATCTCCAATGTAAACTGCTCAAACTCCAATATATGGTGCTTGGATATCAACTAATTTTGATAATGGGCAGACGTGTATCTGTTTAGTCTGGCACGGAGCGGAGCGAGCCCGAAAACGTGTAGAAATCGACTAATCGAATTCTTTAAAACCGTAAAATTAGACGGGTGTAGTAATGATAAGGATCCTTAGCATACACATATAACGAAGTAAGTCAGGATCCTGCACCAACACAGATCAAAGGTTAAAACACACTCATCATCCGCTGGGTCACTATTGCTCGATACTTAGTTAGCGGTCCGGTCCGTCAGTGGGAACGTTACTTTAATAACTACTACCTGTTGCCCGAGGCTTCGCACGCACTTTTCAAGTAGCCTATGTCCGTCACCAGAATACCATTTACCTCTCTGACAAATTTCATTGAGATACGTTCAGCCAGGCGTTTCAAATTTATAATATTAGTATGGATAATACTTGGTTGGTGGGAACCCTCACTGCGTGAGCACTGTCCCCCCTCATCGGCAGTTGTTTATAATCTCTTCTATCCTCCACAGAGCCACATTCTCAGCCTACATCGTGGGTCTCCTAGCCACCATCCTCGTAATGCACTTATTCAAACACGCACAACCCGCGCTCCTGTACCTAGTGCCAGCCTGTCTCGGCACTCCACTACTGTTGGCTCTCCTACGCGGAGACCTGTCCGCTTTGTTCCGGTTAGTACCAGTATTTACTGACTTTGCTCCGTAATGCACATGTTCACACGCGCAACTCGCGCTCCTGTACCTGGTGCCAGCCTTATTGACTGTACCCAGTAATGCACAGCCAACTGTTTAGATTGGCAAACCAAATTCGGGCTCACAATAGCGCGAGCAGACTTCGATAAGCACGGATTTGGTCTCTAATAAAATTCGACATGAACAGACTATAATAATATACTAAGTATGTTAACAATAATTCGCAAAAGATTAAATTTATAAAACTAAATTATTATTTTTCAGTTACGAAGACCAACCTTCAGTGCCGCCCCCGGAAGTAACCGCCAGCGAAGCAGATAAGAAGAAGGATTAAACCCGAGCACAAATACGCACATATTTATAAGTACACTCAACTCGCCCCCTGTTTTCATACAAACCGTTTTCAGAATGGGGATGCAAACTAAATCTATATTAATTTGTATGGAAAGTGTTCATCGGGCCTCAAACGTATGAGACAGTTCAAGAGTATTGTACTTTGTTTGGCCTAACTCCAAGCTTTTGATTGGAGCCAAATGTGCTCGTTAAATTTCTTAGTATTTCCCTGAAAATTCTTCAAATTTATGGATGTAATCTTCTATTGGGTTTTGGTCATGAATTTGGAGGGGACTATTATTCTGTAATCTTTGTAAATCTAAACTCTTATCTTAGATTTTTGACAGCTTTTCTTCAAAAACTGTCAAAAATCTATGATTGAGCATTGATTTCAAGTTTAATGTGAGGAATCGGTTTTGTTTCCGAAAAATACTAGGAATCAGTTTTGATAAGTCACGTAGTACTTAAAATACTATGATAGTGAAGTTGTAGTCATGAGATTGAAATTGATGTCGTATCAGGTGGGCGAGCCATTCCGAATGTATTATATTTTTTACGGTGACGTAGATAGGGGCCATTTTATTTCATGACAAACATTAAAATTGCTTGTTTATACTTCCTTAGATATCTTCCAGGGTAGAGTAAAAGTAGCTTGACAAGGATAAGGAGAAATATTTGAGCTAAATTCTCTAATAGCTCCCAATTATGTGTTTAGCAAGAAGCACCAGATTTCAGCTGAATGTTTAGATAAGTTATGCCGAATTATTGTTAATTTGCTGGTTGTAAAGATGCTATTTTTATAAATTTCGTTCAAATTGTCTATTTTGTTAACTGTTTTAGGTTTAACTGTCCTTGCTCTGTCACAATGTTGAGGATTTTATTAAATCTTGACAATATTGATTTGTGTATAATGTATTTGTTAATAAAATCGCTGTATATATTTTTTGTTCTGCAAATGCAATTTATGGTAGAATAAGTTTATTTTTATTTTTCTACATTTTCTAAAGTTACTACACGATTTGTCAGATATTTTTTAATAAGTACAGTAATTAAATAGGTTTGTTTCCTGGGTGAAAAAATATATCTTTCTAATCGAGTCGGTGAGGTTATTAAAAAATATTGGTCACGTATTTTTTCTTTTGTCAATCAAACAAAAAATGACGAATGATAAAGCGCGTCAAAGCTCCTAGCTTGCACGTGGCACGTGACGTCACGCTGCCGCCGCGCCGTGCTAGATGTCGCCCGGCGTGACTTCACGCGAAACTGAAGTTGTTTTTTTAATTGACAAAAGAAAAGAAAGTGTTCAATCTTCTGATAATCAAGTGACGGACTAATTAGATTTTTTAGGAAACTAGCCTATTGTATCTTATAGTGAAAAACTACTTAAATAAATGTAGGGAATGTAGGTAGTTGTGGCAACCTCACTTTTGTAATAATTATTATAAAGAAATTGCACAAAATAAATGAAATATAAAACAATGGAATACTTACGAGTTTTCCATATTTTAGGGCACCTTCCTTCCTTATGATAATAAATTACTAGAATTATTGTAGTAAGAATTTATACCTAGTACCTTTTTATAAAATTTCGAGACAATTTACTTCAAATAAATTATAATTAGTTCTGAAAAATGCAATTTAATTTTAAATTATATTTGGTAATGACTGAAATCTGAAAAAATAAGCTAGTTTCGTCTAGATAATTACATTTTTAAAAACTTGTAACATAGTATTTGTTACCTTTAATAGCCAAAATAAATTATGTTGATGCCGCATAGTAAGTACAGTTTTTTTACCTGATTTTATATGAAGCTTTCATCATCATCAGCATATACTAGTCCACTGCTGGACATAGGCCTACCCTAATGAGCGCCATACCGCCCTGTCTTCAGCTTGCCGCATCCAGCATCAGCTGCCAGCAGTCTTTCGCAAATCGTCATCCCACCTGGTCGGAGGGCGTCCTACACTACGTTTGCCGAGTCGCAGTCTCCACTCAAGAACCCGTTTACCTCAGCGTATGTATGTCCCTTAGTCACCTCTTACAATCAATCTATCAATCAATCAATTGTAAATACTAGTTTTAATTTAAACCTATTATTTGATCGTAATTTTCATTGTTAATAAAGACTATATTTATTTCAATACGATAAGAAGCGAATAATGAAACTAGATTTTTCTCGAAAAAAAAATGCCCAATTTTTTTAACGAAAAACGTTTACTCACTTCAAACCAAGATGGCGGCTAAAGTCGGGGTCGATGTTGGTCGCCATTTGAATTTAAACTCCCACCGACGACCGAGGCCGATGCAATAATTGTCGGGATGGTAATTAATGCAAAGTGGAGGCCTTCTCACATCTAACCTGACTGTGCTAATCCGCATTGTATTCAAAGCGACAAAAAGCTTGATAAATTGTGTAATATTTTAATCAAGAAAATTCACTTCACATAAATAGGTTTATTTTGTATATTTATCGTTAATTATTAACAATGCCGAGGCCAGTACAAGATATTAAGAAAGTATCGCCGTCGGGTTCTACCGTGAATTGTACCTGAAAGAAAAAATAGTTATGATAACTTACAAAAATGGTATTTCATAATACGTACAACTCAAAACCAACGCAACTCGCATTTAAGGTGAAAACGCACAAAGCGTCGTCGTCAGTGGAACAGCGCGGCGCGACGCGACACTACGCGAAAAATTTGACCATCATCATCATCATCAGCCTATATCAGTCTACTGCTGGACATAGGCCTCCCCTAATGAGCGCCATCGCGCCCCGTCTTCAGCTTGCCGCATCCAAATTTGACCAACTCGCCAAAAAATCCGTGGAGTTCCACTGATGCGCCAACTATTCTCAGAAGGACTCCGCTGCTGTGCAGTTCCGCTCAGTGCGGTCTTACCTATCGTAAGTAGGTACCGTAAAGGTGGAAGCGCACTACGCGTCAGTGGAACTGCCCGGCCGCGGCACTGCCCGTCAAATTAGAACAAATCACCAAAAAAGCCGCGCAGTTCCGCTGACGAGTTGGATGGTGCGAGTTGACGAATGACTCGCATATTTTCTAACCTTATTTTCTACCCCTACGTACGGTCCCCGACTTTATATACCACCAAACGGGTTAGACTTCGGTTTATTAGAGCCCTGACTTCGGTTACTCGGTAGGTATAGGTAACTTTTTAAAAGCAGGCGCGATTGGCTTTTGTTTTTCTTAAAATTATCTAAAAACTTACCTTAGCAATAAGTTCAGCAATATGTATAGCTGTTTTAGTGTGAAGTGTAATTTCGCCTACTCTCACAACTGAACGGCCTTCTGCTAACGCCATGTAGATTATTATCTGGTCCTGGAATTTAAAAAGGTCTAAGATCAATCTAAGATCGTGTAAAAAACCAGCTAAGAACATACTTTCATCATCCAAACTTAAGAAAATAGGAACAGAGTTTTTTTTTGGAAATTGTGATAATTAAAAAAATAGAAACGACGGCGTCGTCGTTGGTTTTTTTAGATTTTATTTTGATCTTCTTATAGAATGTCTACTGTCCGATGCTGTTCCCAGGGCACTGGTTCAGAGTATTGTGGCGAATGCACAGGCGACACTAGCGTAGTGCTAAAATAGTGTCGCTTGTGTCTTCGCCTAAGTGCTTGAGACAGCACTACTGTTGAAAAGTTCAAAAAGATTTGAATATTAGTAGTAGTATTACGGACGAGAGAGAATTAATAGACTAAAAAGAGAGAGATGATGGTGAAAATTATTCTGATGTAGCCAAAACTAAACTAATTTCAGGGCACAAAAAATTTGTATTTAGTATCTACTATTTAACGGGTATTTATCGCGTTTAAACGATTTATTTGTCACGGAATGTCATCCCATGACAGTGTGTAAACCTGTTTGAAACGTCGGATATAATAGGTAAGTAAATAAACGCGATAAATATCCGTTAAATAGTACTAATAATTATGTGTTCAGATCGCGTTAGTTTAAAAATCTTTAAAAAAGAATAAAAATCTTTCTTATTTTGATCGTTATGAAAAGGACGGCACCAGCTTTAGTATAGTCAAATTAGTGTTAGTTTAGTTTGCACCATAGAAACGCTGCTCTTTTCGTCTAGCTTCATAGAACATCAGACACGACAAAGTCCAGTTTTCGCCAAATGTTTTATCTACAAAGTAATGTGTGCCTTACGTAGCGAAGATAGGAGTCAATAGGTGAAATATGCTCTTCTATATAATGTAGAATTTATTCTAAGAGTAAAAATATCAATAAACGCGGGAGTATAAAGTTGCACCTCTTTGAATTTAAGAAATAAAGTTATAAAACCACATAAGTTACCATGAGCCCGTTTAATGTAACGGAATTATCAACATTATATAGAAAAAATATTTAAAAGCTGGAACGATCTCCTTTTATTTTTCGTATATAATATGAAGGTCTAGATTTGTGACATCATCAGAGCATGGATAATTGTATGAAAAACAAAAGACAATCGCGCCAGCTTTTCGATTCTCCTTCAACGTGCCTAGCCCCTCACCTGTGCATGCGAGTCCACGCACGCCCCGCTGTGTACCTCCGCCGCGAGCCTTTCCCCGGCGCCGGCACCCACCTCGCGCGCCCCCACGCCGCGCTTGCCCAGACCATCTGCGCCTAGCACGCAGCCCGTACTTGATTCACATACTAACCTGCGAAATTATAATATTACTAACAGCGCCTCGCGGTTTCACCTGCGTAGTTCCCGTTCCCGTGGGAATTCCGGGACAAAACATAGTCACTCCCTGAAAAGTAAGCTTTCCAATGGTGAAAGAATTTTTGAAATCGGCCCAGTAGTTTTAAATACTCAATATTTTTATTGCAAAGTTTAATCGTTACATACAAAAATACATACAAATCTTTCCTCTTTAAAATATTGGTGTAGATTATAGGTACACCATGAGAAAACAAAGTGTCAAAATATTATAAATTCGAAAGTATGTCTGTCGGTCTGTTTTAGGTACCTTTTCACGCCTAAACGTCTGAAAAGATCTCAATGACATTTGGCAGGCAGGTAAAGGCTTATTCCACTAATCCGGGGACCGGCATGGCATACTACTTGAAAAGCGTCGCAGACAGTTAGTCACACCATAGCGAAACTGTCGTAACAAGGTATCGGAAGTCTAAGGCACTTTGGGTCCCTGTAGCAACCGACTCTAGTATCAAACCCACTAGCTCTGCTGTATGGAACCCTAAAAACTACGGATACGCACGTCGTCGGGTGTAAGGTTCTCAATCTAATGGTTCTAAATTGCATTCAACCTCCACACTTTTGCGTTCAACCTTCACACTTTTGCGTTCAACCTCCACACTTCTGCAGGCTGTCGACCTCACACCCGACGACGTCTTTTTCTCTCGAAAAAGTACAGATGTAGATATCAATCTGCAGGTACTTTTTTCATCATGGAGATACCATCTATGTAGTTTTTTCATCATAGGCAAACATATTTTTTTTTAATCTCACTCAATTTAACAGCTTAATAAATAAACAAGAATACCTACTATAGATACTTAGACCCGTACAATGAAATCTT
This sequence comes from Eupithecia exiguata, assembly GCA_947086465.1. Classification (NCBI taxonomy): domain Eukaryota; kingdom Metazoa; phylum Arthropoda; class Insecta; order Lepidoptera; family Geometridae; genus Eupithecia; species Eupithecia exiguata. The sequence continues at coordinate 1,826,822 of OX352241.1, read as the reverse complement.
GATCAGTCTTCGATCTATGCTTGAGTTACACTTTTCTCGGGCATAAACGTCACTCAAGCATAGATCTATGACTGGAAGTTTAGTCTCAAAAGGCCTGTCCTTAGTCTCAAAGTGTTACTTACACTATTCCGTTACAATTATCAGGCGCGTGGTTCCTATCTTCTTTATAACTTTCTATCTTGACTTCGAAGTCACGCAGCTTTTCCTTAGCGCCTTCAGCCATCTCATGCGCCATCTAATATAAATAAAAAATAGATTACATTGGGTAGGTTAGGTACAGATATAGCCAATTAAATCCAACTGCTAGGAAATTAGTATTGATTATACTCCGACCTTTCTGGCGCAGCGGGCGAACGTCCACCTGCGACGCAGGAGGTTGCGGGTTCAATTCCCTTCTCGGGACAAATGTTTGTAAGTACGTTCTGTGGGTGTTTTTTATGTATGATATTTATTGCAACGATGATGTGACACAGATCGGATACGGCCACATTGAAACCGTCCTTCATTTATCAAACCGTAAAATTAATTCGCTACGTAACGTCTCACGTCGAGATTTAACATTCGAAAAATATCTGCAGGTTACCCATACACAAGCTCTGCTTAGTTTGGGGCTAGATGCTGCTGAGTTAATTGTCCAGCATTATTTATTAGAATAGAAAAAAATCTTAAAAGCAATATTATATTGTTACTACCTTCACAGGTAAGTTCCCCGCTACGAAGCTCCAGCCGATTACAGAAGTGACACTGCCTCGCTCTGTCAGCTCGATGCTGTGGAGTTTCGCTACTGGCTTTATGTCCACTGTGACACGCCCGCCGCCTTTCGGGAAATATCTGATGCAACAGAAAAAAGACATACCAGTAGGGACCAGTTTTAATTAGGTACTTAGTATTAAAAGATTTCACGCGAAATTTACATATTTTTCTATGTAATTAATACATTGGGTTTTTAAAATTCTCTACGTTCTACAAGGAATAAAAACAGTGAAAGTAATTTCTGAGACTTCAATTTAATGGAGCAAAGCTATCGTTCATAAGTTTCTCGCAAAACCGAGGTGCACAACTACCAACCAGCACAAAAATGTGCTTTAACTCCTTCTACATTAGATACACTTTACAGTGAAAAAGGCTTTCCACAAGCTTCGAACGCGTGGTTCGCGAGTTGTCTGTCATCTAGATGCCGTCAATATAAAATACATGAAGTTTAATCCCATAAATAATTGAATGCACAGTTTTGTGCTGCGCTGCAGAGGCGCTTTTCAGGTGTGTGACAAGGTTTAGGCCACGGATTCCGCTTACAACTAACCAACAATTAAACATCCGAAAAGTATTTGAGACCACATACCCTCTCCTATGTATAGTGAGATTGAACTCAGCCCGGAACCTCTTCAGCACATAAGCGAACACTTCTGTGAGGTAGTCTATCTGCGGAGCCATGTCAGCATTAGTGCCTCCGCGCAGCTCCAGCGAGACGCCTGCGCCGGCCGCTAGCAGCGCGCAAGGGAGCGCTACTTGTAGGAGCAGGGTTATGGACCTGGAGAATAAATAATGCTGGATAGTTTTACCCAGATACATCTATCTCTGTGGCGCGGTGGGGAAGGTCTGCCTGCGTCGCAGGAGGCAACCTCACGATAGGGTTCGATTCCCGCCTCGGGACAAATGTTTGTACGATCTGCGCAAATTTGTTCAGGGTGTTCTGGTCGTTTCTCAATCGTATATCAGTTATTTACTATCCATAACACAAGATCTGCTTAGCTTGGGGCTAGATAATGCTGTGTGAATTGTCCAGCATTATTTATTAATTTATTAGGTACTAAAAGCATCTCTTATTTATTCTTCTCGTATGATGAATTTTTCTCATAGTTTAGGATGAAAAGCGTGTGCCATACGGTACCTAAATTATTAAACCTCGAGCGACGTACTTTGAATCCCTCGCTACGCTTAAGATTCAAAAAAATCACTCTCGGCCTAAATACCTACCTACATTATTTTGTTCCCTTGTGGCGCAATCTACCATTAAACGTTTCTATAGAAATAACGCGTGCGACGCCGACGCCGTGCGCAGAAACTAGCTAAATAAAACAAATAAATGATGTATCGTAGTGTAACTGAAAATTCTGATAGCACACATGTAGTGGACCGACTTCTGCAAATAAAACCTTGCTGCCTCTTTTCTCATGACATACTTTTATAAAAGGTAAGCAGCAATAACAAAATCTGACAATATATTTTGTTGTTTTCGGCATCCACTTACCCTGCAGTTTTGGTGTCTGCTAAGTACTGTCCACTCTGCAGTTTTCCAGGCCTGAACTCTATTTCTGTAGAACCAATGACTGCTCCATGAAGTTTTGCATTGCACATTGCTGCTACCAGTTCAATTCCTGCAGCAAAAATACTTTCTCCTTTTTAGGGTTCACAGTTGAAATATTGACAGGGTGTAGATTACTATCGCCGCTATAACAACAAATAATAAAAATAAATTTGATTTAAATAAGTAAGGGTTCAATATCAATACCATGTGGAGTACCAATCACTGAAGTTAGGCTACGTTGGCCGCGGTCAGTACTTGGATGGGTAACCATGGCATGACCTTTTGCTTTATAATTCGTTTTTTAGGTTTCTTTTTGCAAAATAGTTATGTATAATGGTGCGGAACCCTCCATATACGAGTTGACACACACTTGGCTAGTTTTATTAGTATTTAGAAATGATCTCAATGGTAAAGTATTCTAGGTATTTTGCCTTTTAGTGACAGCTTTGCTACAGTTGCATAATTATTATCCCGTTGCTTCCCTTTTGTCAAAAAAGCTCTATGCATAGGTCAAGCACACCCTGATTTTTTGTGATGATAATACCCATTTTATACCGTTGCCACACAAACTAGCAACAAAGACTAGCCAGGTGTGCAGGGCATATAGCGCAAACACGTGCAAACACAGGTGCACATTGTATTCCTACACTGTCTTAAGTTAGCTACATCTTGTTGCAGCATTGAATCTTGTTCGTTTAGGAAATGCATGCGGTTCACTCCCAGCTCCATTGTACTTGTTTGCACTTTTGATTCATTGTTATGAGAAATAAATACATTTCAATCTCAGAAGGCACTGAATACATGGTATTTGACAACATTCATGCTCTAGGGATTTTGGAAATTGATGTGAATGGAAAATAATTTGCTGCTAAGCTTATGTTGGAAAAGGACAATATATTTTGTTTTATAAATAAATAAATAAATAACCTAATGATAAGTAAACAAGGTAAGGATAATAGGTATTCGTTTTGCCGAGCAGTGCACAGAACTCTCATAAATGAGCCAACTCTCTTCAGAAATATTAAGAGTGTAGGTACTACCTACACGTCTAACTAATGAGCTAACCTAGGTAGAGGAGATAAAACAAAGGAGAACCTTTCAGGTGTTGGGCAGCAAGGCCAGGCTTGCTGCGGCCAGCTCTTATCTTTGTAACTTTCACAGGAATACCCAGAATAGCACTCATTGATATAGCATTCCTCAGAATTTGGCCACCCTAGAACAAGAAACGCAATCGTTACTGAAAAATGTTGATCAATTTAAGTAACTTTTTATTCGCTAGTACTCTTTGTTACCCCTTCCAGCAGACTCCCATCTATTTCTAGAAGTTCAGACATCTCTTTATGGTGAAAGATAACGTAATTTCTGTGAGAACAAGAACAATCTTTTCCAAATACTGAGTATTCTAGCTTTCCACAGAATCGTCTTTCTTTCGGCGATTTTGTAAACAAACGAAGACAAGAGAACCAGACAGCTGACATACTTTGTGATTTCATTGTCAAATCATCAATGTCTTGTCTGTTGTCTGTCTCTGTCAGTCGTCAGACAGTCAGAAGCAGTGTTGCCAGACCGTGGGCAATTGCCCACGCTATGCCATGGGCAATTTTAGAATTTTTGTTGAAAGAAGGGCAAAAGGGCGGAAAGGTCTTGGAACCGGTAAAATATGGGCAATAACGTTAGGCTTAATAAATGAACAAACTAAATTTTATTTCTCTAGAAAATATAATTACATCGATAATACTTTATCAGATGGTACTCTGAATGAAACATTCTATAATGTATGTTAGGTAGGTAACTATCTAAAAAAAAAGCATAAAATTTCTTGAGGAGTCGTTGGTCACGTACTTGACGTATTTTAAAATGAAATCACATGGCATAGTTATTACTTTCATAAATAGATTTGTTGTGTCTTTTGAAATAATATTGTAGGTTAGGTTGAAACATTTTCGGTAATGGATAGCTATTATAATATAACAAGTTCAGATAACAATGTTATATAGTGTCGTGTGTGTAATCAACATCAAGTAAAATTAAAAAATCGTACTTTTTCAGTAACAAATCATAATACACCTTTTTTGCTCCATTCGTAATACTCGTAGAGCGTCAGCGCGCCGCCTCGGTTCGTGTCGCGCCGCCGTTCGCGTAGTGGTTCCGGTTCACAACTAACTTCGCGTTGGAGTTTTCAAAGGATGCTAATGCCTTAAACAAAATTTCTTGGAGTTTGTAAAAATTGAGATTGTTCTAGGTACAAAGGGTCAAGGTCAACAAAAGTCAAGGTTCCGCAGATTCCCCAACACATCGTTATTGTTTTAACGTTTATGGGTGATTTATTGTTGGAAAGGGCAATTTCAACAACCTGTGTGGGCAAGAGTTCTGATCGGGTCTGGCAGCACTGGTAAGTCAGTAGCACAGTAGTAGTTATTGTATACTCTTTGACACTGACAGTAGCAAATAAAAATTTTAGGACACGGCCACGGAAAGTTAAAACTTTCGTTTTTGTAGATTTTCCCAGATGTTTCTGTGTACATCTATTTAGACCATGATCAAGTTCTTCAGAAATAATCACAGTGTTGATACCATATCATAAAATAGAGATGGAAGTGGCAGGGGGCGCGGAAGAGGGTTTTATTCGAGAATGGACACCCTGCTCGCATATTTTGAATCTAATTCCTCCACGGATCCAGACTGGTATATTCTCAAGTGAATTATCCCTAACTTGCGTGGATGCGGTCAGCGAGTACATTGCCCTGGGCACGAATGTGGGTCTGGTGTACTGGTACGACAGGAAAAAGGGAAACATTCAAAGACTGCGATGCGAGGTAAGTACTTGAAACTTCTCCGGGGTTCCCCAGGGGCCTTAGCTGCATCATCTATTACTTTCCGACTGCTGGATATGGTTTCATTTGTTCACAGTAATTTTCTTGGCTTCATGATTCACGCATCCCTAAAAGCCCATACATTGGTTGTAGGAAATTTTAATGTAAGAGCTGCTACTAATATTTTAATGTTCATCAAAACCATGAAGTTCTCTCAAGGTTTTTGATTAATTTTCAATACATTAAATTAAACAGACCAATACTCAATTAACGGAAAAAACTACTACATTTACATAATAATAATACATCTGTAATAAATTTAAACAAAAAAGATAAAATAAACTGCTTGTGTTCATTAAGAAATTGAAAGAAGCCTTGGCAATAGTGTTATGTAATAAAAGATTCTATGACCTTGTAAAGGCCTCTGTTCCAATTGTGTCAATAAGTACTCTGCGGCTAGGAATCTATACTTATGTTCTAGTAACCAACCGTCATACAATATTTGAGGTTTATTTAAGTCATGACAAGGTGTGTCAAACGAGAGGGCATGTTTTTTAAATAAATTCAGTATATTAAAATGATTTTGAATTGTGTCAATCCAGACGCAGAGCCAACTAACAACAAAAATATTTCTATAATGTCATGCAAAGGTTTAAAATTTGTGGGAAATAGGTAAAACAGCCTGAACAAACTAATATGCATATTTTAACATATATGCTACATATCAGTGAAATTAAATTGGGTCTTAATTTCTGTTAAGTACACATCATCATCTACTATTATTCTTCTTTATTATATATATATTCTATAATACTGGTTCCAAAGTGTTATTTTTAGAACCAGTATTATGTATTTCATTAATTACAATGTCTGTTAGCACTTCAAATGATAAGAACTGATAAGGTTTGTAAACAGATATTATGTTTATATACCTACTTATACATATGTAACTATAGATAAATGAAACTGGTTAATAGTTTGTCCATGCTGATACCAACCTTCTGAAGTATCTACAACTAGAATAATCATGAACTTTTATGGATTAACCAAAACTCATCAGTTATTTTGAAAAGATGAGCCATCATTGGACCTCTTTAGAATCCAAAAACAGAGAAAGGAGCCTCTACTTAATCCACTGGCAGGCGCTATCGTACCATTACCTAATAAATTATGCATTGACTTTCTTTACTTAAAAGATACGCGAGCGACAAGAACGTAACCATAAGTGGAACAAAAATTCTTCAAGGGTGACGAAAAAAAAACACACTCGAAGACGTAAATTTCATTTTTTTGCAAATCTTCCTTCTTTCGCACCTTATGCTTAAAGCCCACAACAGAAGGAGCTATAATATATATTAATATAAATCATAGCTAGCTAGCATCATAGCATATTACGGTATATTTTCTATAGTAATCGGCGAGTGTCCACAGACGTACCTAACTATAACTTTTATTACGTCACTAAAATATGACGACAGATATAGCACGATATATTTTGGTATAGTAAGACATGACGGCCGCAGAGCTAATGAATGAAAAAAAAAATATAAATTAATATAAATATAATTTATATTATTTTTTTGGGGCTATTGTGGGCTTAGCTCTAGCTCTCGTTACAACTATTATACCATCACCCCTTGAAGAAAGATACAAGAGCCATCGCCTACCACACTTCTTGCGGCGATACAGTAGCGGATTTCGGAAACAATTCCATCGTAATTGTATCTCGATAATATTACTTAGTATGGCAACGACTCGCGACGTACAGAATACATAACCGGACACAGCTTAACGACTGCACAGACGTAAAAAGCTTTGTTGTGCCTAAAGCTTTTCCTGCCGAGTTAGTCCACACAGATGCCGCTTAACACTTTCATTGCCCATGACGCACACGTCCAGGTAGATAGATAGATAGATAGATAGAAAATACTTTATTGCACACATAACTTAAAAATAACAGACAAAGATAAAATGGAGTACATGAGAAAAAGGTGACAATTGGCGGTCTTATCGCTCAGGTTTTAGGTACACCTAAAACTAAATTTTAGATCAATTGTATATTACCACAATCACAAAGAAATAAATTCAATGTTAAGTAACCCCTTGTTTGCTTGTTCCTGCGGTGCGACGACGAACTGAAGATCCGCGCCCTGCAAGGAAGCTGGGAACGCTGAGCAGTGAATGGGTTAAATCATGTTTCCCATATTTACCTAAATAGTCCTCTGATGATATCTTATTCGGAAAAACATCGTAAAACTTATGTGATTTAAACAAATAAAATAAAAGCTAAGTATGTTTCCAGGCCGCAAATTCTCCCATCACGTTCGTAAAGATAGTAAGCACGGTGGACTACATGGTGGGGGCTGGCAACGCGGCCGGCCAGGTCACCGTGTTCCAGATCCCGAAGGAGCATCCCGACAATATTCCTGACAACTTCAAGCCTAAGGTCGAGCCAAAAGTCGAGAGGTAATGTGCCTTGATCATCGTCGTCATACCCCTTCTAGGATCTAACATATTTTATGTCAACAAATACATTTAGGTACATAAAAGAAAACGTAACAAAATCTGCAACAAAAACAGAAAAAAACAAGGTAAACAGCAAGGTATCTTTGTCTTATAAGGTTTCTTGTTCTCTTCTTTACTTTACCTTGGAAAGACCGAACCGAAAGAAGTGAGCAAAAAATCATAGTAATCATTTTATTTCTTAGTTCAAGAATTTTGCTTAGGAAATAAAGCACTTTGATATATAAATACTTAAAACAAAAAAAAAATCGACAACGGCAACGCATGCACACGCGTAGCAAAAAGCTACGCGTTAAGATGAGAGACGAATTAAATGTTACTGCTTCTAAGACCAAAAGTTGTTTTGAACTATTGCGATTTGCTCCGATGGTATAAGCCCTAAGTATCCTATAGGTTTTTGGTCCATAGCGAGAATCATAGGTACATTGTTTTTTTGTAAATTAACTACGAATTTACGGCTTTCAGATTTTTTCCTTTATTTGTTGCCAATTTTCATGATTTTGGGTCATCGGGAAGTACCCTACCTATAGGTTTTGTGTGATTCCCTCGGATAATTCAAAAAAATTGGGCATAAACGACTGTAACTTTTGATTGAGTTGTGTTAGAAGTTTAATTTATATCGCGGTTCCAAGAGGTTACGATCTTGAGTATATGATGTGAATTTCAACTCGATACCTCCGCGCGTTTCTGAGAAAAGAGGGTTGACAGACGGACAACAAAGTGATCTTAAAAACTAACTTTTGAACTTAAAAACCATGACACTTTGCAGTATGATATGGCAAACATTAACAATACCGTCAGCCCAACTCTTTCTGATAGGTCATACTAGACCGCCCAACCTTCATTAGAAACACGACCACAACCTTCATACTACTGTTACAATGTGGTTTCGTTTGCAGATACACAATAGGCGACCTTCATAGAAGCAAGATCACAGCGATCGAGTGGTCCAAAAACGGAATGCGGCTTTTTTCCGGCGATAAAAACGGAGTTATCATCATGACTGAAATAGACTTTTATATGGTAAGTTATAATAATAACACCCTTATTAAACTAATATTAAAAATACAAATTATTATAAATTATAATGTTTGAATGTTCAAGTGTTCAGATGCTGAAAGTGAAATATACTAAATATATAGGTAAAAGTACTTTTTATACCGAAAAAAACGCGTGGAAAGTCGCGGGCAGCTGCTTAGTTCAATAATCTGTTGTAACTCAACCACAGATGAAATAATGTAACTTCGTAAACTCAACACAGTTGCTAAGCAGTTTTTTTCTCGCTCGTTTTCTGACAAATTCTAACTTACCTATGTCAATAGAAGAAAACTATCAACTCTTAGCTGACGCAAAGATCGAATCGGAGCAGACCTAATAAGATAATTTCGTTCATAATAAGCAGTGATCGGCGTAGGTAGTGCTATTCACGGGAATTAGTGACCGTTATCTTAACATGGATATGCCGTCTAAGTCCCGGCATATAATATATTACCTATGGTTTTTTTAGGAATTTGTATTTTATGTCATAGTACCTATTCAGCTTCATGCAAATACATTATTGTATTGGTCACTAAAGTTATCCCTTTCCCTCACGCTTTTGTAGATTATCGCGGGTGAGGTGAGGACTCGGTTTCACTTGACGCACACATTTGCAGCGAGTACATATATACTTATAATAAAATGTAACAGGTCCAAATCTATAAATTGAAACTATTTTGAAAAAAATATTTGGAGGGCACTCTATTATCGTTACTGAAGGCAAAAATTTAATTTTTCATGTCTGTCGTGACATAATTTGAGTTCATACTACGAGCAAGGACATAGGATACTTTTTATTCCGGAATTCGTTATAGTTGTGTTGTAAGATCGTAAAAAAACAGTCAACATCATCATCAGCTTATTATATAGGCTAACAAATAAATTAAAAAAAGAAGCAATGTATTGCAAAATCCGCAGCTGATAGGGTCACGCACGGGTCATCGCCCCACACGCTCAGCTGCGAGCGAGATACCTACGCAAGCGGTACATTGCTGGCTAGCAAAGTAATTTAAAATCTTTAATAATTTTTATCTTCAGCTACTATTTTTTTTTCGATCCGTGGATTATTTTTTTGTTTAAGTTTTGGGGTGCTGCACCACCCCCTTTCGTTTTCGGTAGTCGTCTGGTAACACCCTGTATATTATTAAATTATAGAATTTTAACTACTACGCTTTGTTTTTGTTTCTATGTACAAATTTTGTTGATTTTCTATATCTGTGAATAAATATTGCTGTGTTTTTAATCGTTATTTTCATATTTCACAAATTATTATAGTAAAAAAATTTGCCTCATTTACATCAACATTCAGGAAAATATTCCCGTGAATCCCGGGGCATGTCCATATTAACATTATCATTTAGGTTCATTGACCCTAAATAGCACTACCTACGCCGATCCCTGATAATAAGGTAAGGTTTAATGAATTTATACTCAGAGCAAAATAGTTCATTTAAATAAGCTATTTGACGACCTCTGTGGCGCGGTGGGCGAAGATCCGCCTGCGACGCAGGAGGTTGCGGGTTCGATTCCCGCCTCGGGACAAATGTTTGTACGATCTGCAGATATTTGTTCAGGGTGTTCATACTCATACTCATTTATGGGTAAAAAACATACACGTCAAAAGTTTATAAATTTAGGTACAGTATCAGTACACAATCGTAATATTTTAACAAAATTAATAATAATAGTCAATAATAATAAATACCAAAACATTCAATTGCAATTAACGCGCCATGTTCTGGTCGTTATGTATAATAATAATCTAGTACCCATAACACAAGCTCTGCTTAGCTTGGGGCTAGATAATGCTGTGTGAATTGTCCAGCATTATTTATTTATTTATTTATACTTACACATCCGGATCCTTAAAACTATCGTGAGGAATCATTTTCTTTTGATATGTAAACTACAAATCAAAAGAAGAAAATGTCGGAGATAAATATAATACACTCTGCACCTAGCTTTTTCTTCAAAGTCGGTTGATAAAACAAAAGTATATCCCCGCTATCTCTGCGATAGTTGAGGTATGTAGTGAGATAACTGCATATGAGGGCCTTATTCATCATTGTATTGTAAATAATTGTTGTGTTATCTTCAGGGTAATGTCCCCATTATGTTTTGATGCAGGTTAATAAAACAATAACCTGGTTTAAGAAGTAATTACCGAGATATTTTGTAGAGAGGTCATGCAGATGATTGACCCAATTAAAACAACTGTATTCTTCAATGTTGATTCATAATATTATGTATTGTAATTTTGAATTGGTAGTTTTACATTGTTTCCTGTTTGATTTGCGCGTGTGACAGATAAAAATGCGTCAAAGGTATGTGAGCGGCGAAATGGGTATAATAAATAAATAAATAATGCTGGACAATTCACACAGCATTATCTAGCCCCAAGCTAAGCAGAGCTTGTGTTATGGGTACTAGATAACTGATATACATAATATAATACAATACATAGATAGATATTTTTTTATAATACATAGAAATCGACCAGAACACCCTGAACAAATGTCTGCAGATCGTACACACATTTGTCCAGAGGCGGGAATCGAACCCGCAACCTCCTGCGTCGCATCCCAATTTTTTTTCATTTAATGTTAAGTATTCGTCACGAAAAACTAAAATAAAAAAAATACCGGTCAAGTGCGAGTCAGACTCGCGCTCGCGGTTCCGTACCATTATCTATAAAAACGGCAAAAAAATCACGTTTGTTGTATGGGAGCCCCCTTAAATATTTATGTTTTTTAGTATATTTTTGTTGTTATAGCGGCAACAGAAATACATCATCTGTGAAAATTTCAACTGTCTAACTATCACGGTTCATGAGATACAGCCTGGTGACAGACGGACAGCGAAGTCTTAGTAATAGGGTCCCGTTTTTACCCTTTGGGTACGGAACCCTAAAAAACGATGTTATTTACATCGTTTTTTTAAGGAAATTTGGAGTCGGTTTTTAATGTTTCTATATCAATGAAATTACTTAACAGTGTTAAGTTAACACCCAGAACACCCGGAATAAATATCTGCAGATCTGTACCGAGGAGGGAATGAGGGAATTGAACCTCCTACGTAGCAGGAGGACTTTCACCCCCTACAGCTGAGGTCATCAATTAATATTTTTATTTTATTCCAGCACCTCTGCAAATCCATGGAGATAGTGAACGAACAGCACGAGATTGTTCAGATGAGCTACTACCAGAACACTCTGCTGGTGTCCAGCGTGTACCGCAGCATCATGTGCTCGCTGAGAGACGGCCGGTGGCGCGTCAACCAGATCGGACGGAGGGAGCGGAAGACGTAAGGATATATCCGTCGCCGGGTTGTAGAATCAGCCCGTTTGTATAATGGCTAAGCCAATTGCAAAACGACGCTATTTAATTAATATCTATGCCGCTGATTACTCAGCTATGTTGTCCAATGAAATTATTTAGGCATTCCCAAGATCAGCGTTCGTAATGCAATCGGCCGAGCCATTCTACAAACGGGCTGGTTCTACGATCCGGCGGGGACATAGCTATTAACTATCATCAGAAAACTTCACACTAATATCACACTAAAAATGTAAATGTTTGGAAGGATGGATGTTTGTTATTTCTTCACTCCAAAAGTACTAAACGGATCGGGCTAAAACTTTGCACAGTTTGTAGTAGTAGGTCTACATCTGGCATAAAACATAGATACCGTTTCCATAGAAACAACGCGTGCGAAGCCGGAGGCAGAAGCTAGTCTAAAATAAATAATGCTGAAGAAATCACATGATGATGCTATGTTAGCAACATCTAGCCCCAAAGAAAGCAAAGCTTGTGTTATGAGTAAATGGTATACTTAATAAAAAAGGATATGTATTTATTTGCAGCAAAAACACATTACAGTAATAGTTATGGCACTTAATGTGTAGGTATAAATTTTTTATGATACATACAAAACACGCAGATCAAATATGTAAATGCAGATTGTACAAACGTTTGTCCCAAGGTATGAATCAAGCCCGCAACCTCATCCGTCGCAGAGATTCATCTGGTGGTGTGGTGTCTCAACTCCTTGCTGCTTTACTGAGCGGATTCAAGATTTATAAGTTAAATCTTGTTTAACTTTGAACTGTGTTCTGTGTTCCCAGTTTGTGCGCGGTGGGAGCGGTATGGCAGTACTCGTACGCCCGCGGCGGGGCTCCGCAGGCCTACTGCGCGCGGCCCGGCCTGCGGCTGTGGCGGGCGGACCCCGAGGGGCAGGTGCTCCAGACCTTGCTGTTTAAGGTATGTCTCTACAGACGTTTACCTGAAAGCTATACACATACTTGGTGTTGCCTGCGGCTTTGTACGCGATTTTCAAGTAGACTATGACGGAAACAGGTTGCTTGAAAAAATATTTAAAAAAATTTTACTTCTATTTTTAGGGTTCCGTACCCAAAGGGTAAAAACGGGACCCTATTACTAAGACTTCGCTGTCCGTCTGTCCGTTTGTCACCAGGCTGTATCTCATGAACCGTGATAGTTAGACAGTTGAAATTTTCACAGATGATGTATTTCTGTTGCCGCTATAACAACAAATACTAAAAAACAGAATAAAATAAATATTTAAGGGGGCTCCCATACAACAAACGTGATTTTTTGGCCGTTTTTATAGATAATAGTACGGAACCCTTCGTGCGCGAGTCTGACTTGCACTTGGCCGGTTTTATTTTATTGTTTATGTAAAATTTCTGTAACATCCGTTCATCAGTTTAGGCGTGAATGGCCACCAATCAGTTCTTGATTGCCTATCGCCACATCGCTTTGAAATGTATCCCACCATACTCTATTTGAGGTCCATGATTCGAGTTCCATATACCATCACGTAATATATAATAATTTATATGGGTATATTTTTTCATACAATACTTATCCACGTTCACGAACCCAAACCTCCAGTATACGATTTTTCGTATACTGGAGGCCTGGGTTCGTCAAAAGGGAATCGCGCTAGCTTGTAAAAATTTACCAAAACCAATAATATCTCATTGTTCGCAGGACGCCATCACCAACCCGCTGACAGTAGCCGAACTCCTGAACCCATCAGCCACGCGACACTCTCCAACCACCAAGGAGTTCACCCTCGGTCCGTTACACGTGTTCCGGGACCAGTTCCTAGTGGCGCATGATGACAGGGTGCTTCTACTGCTGGATCCGGCCAGCCAGCAATGTGTGGCGGCCTCTGACCAGCTCAGGAGGTAACTTGAACTTTATAAGCTTCTACGTAAGACTTACAACATGACAGAGTTATACGTGAGCAGGTAGCTCATGATGACAAGGTGCTTCTACTGCTAGACCCGTCCAGCCAGCAGTGTGTGACGACCACAGACCAGCTGAGGAGGTATGGACATTATACGAAGCAACATAGAGTTGAAATTAATTTAGCAGCAGACAAATATGTCCGATATGTATGTCAGAACAGCGAATTTTGCCAGTGACTGGGTCCCGGACAGACAACGGCCTCGTAAAACGCCTGTTGAAGGAGAATTATTTCCATAAATACAAAAATGTATACTTAGAAATATATTACTTACTTATTGCGGAAGACAGAGGAATGAAAGGATGAAACAGAGGCTTTTACCCTGCCGTTATAGCTTAGGCTAAAGTTATGAATTGATACCTATGTGCGTCTCTGTGCTTCGGCCTGACGCATACCTTCCAAAAAGGCTGGATTTCTTAAAGCCCGAGATCAGCTGTGCGATTACGCAAAAACCACCCATCCTGTAATTTACATTGTGAAAATGGCTTTCAAAAAACCATCGCGCGTCATATCCATACAATGCAAATTACAATGGACATGATATGGCTTTCAGATGTTAATTATAATGGTTGGTTTTTTACGTAGGCAATTGAATACCTGGAGCATAAAAATACAACACTGCTGCAATATTCGGCATTTCATCTCTTTATTGATATTTTTGTTTGTATGTTGGTTTGGTAGCATACTATACCTACCTAAAGATCGATATATCTATCTGTTCCCAGGATCCTGTCTGTCAGCGTGAATCGAGACGAGATTTTCGTCCTAGAAGGCCCGCGCACGCTAGTCCGCCTCGCGCACACGCCTGAGCCCGCCGCCAGCGCCGCCCTGTCGGCAGGTTTGTTCAACAAGAAATAGTCTTTTATTCAATTGAATTTATCTCCACACTAGGGATAGATTTCATTGAATTGAATTGAAATTAAACTTATTGAATAGAATCACAGACAAACAATTCCAGAAACGAAACTTTTTCTTTATTTGACTTGTTGTTTTTTCTAAATTTATCTAACAGATAGTGGATCTATATTGCGATGATTGAATTGATCTATGCCAGTGACACTGATTCTGTTACTCAGAATTCCAGTACGCGCGATGGCTATGGCTTATACAGCAATAGCAAGAAAAATTATTTCATCATAAAATAACTTCTCAATTTTTCCTCAAATCTATACAAGGTTTATAAAAAGCATTTAGATTATACCCTGAGGCCAAATTCTTCAAATGAATCGCTTTACTATGACAATGGTATCGCCGCAGAATCTTCCATAGATTAAAGAAACTCTAGCTAGATAGTGCGTGCAGTGCTATTTTCACGAAGAGATTGATATAATGGATTTAACCTTGACACTTTTGACACGCGTCCCTATAACTGTAGTTTCTTTCATGAAAGGAAAAATGTTAATGTGTAATTCAAAGTCGATACCATTGTTATGGTAAAGCGATTAATTTAGTGGTGTTAGGGTCCCGGAAGGTATACCTGTTTGGCGCGAAATTGTCCCTTATTTTCTTTCTGTTCGAGTTGGCCTGTTGGCATTACATATTTTGATATTCCTAGGCCTATTGGCTTGATAGTACACTTTTTTGACTATTGCATGTACTTATTTATAAACGTTTTGTCTTTTGACTTTTACAATTTGATTATATTTTGTGAAACTATCAGTACTTATTCCAGTATTTAGAGCTTGAAATGTATACAGGGTGTGAATTATTACTATGCTTCTTATTTAAGTCCTTGTTTTGGGGTAGTTCTAAATAGGATTCATTTAACTTTCCAATTTTATTTAAGTATTTTTCCCTTGCTTGATTTCTGTTGCAGAATTACCCCAAGAAATATTTGCTAAAATTAAGGTACTTATAAATTATGCCAATGATATATTTTCTACTCATTCTATTGAGCTAGTAAGAGCACAACAAACAAACAAATTTTAAAGTTGGCAACGTTTATAAGTAACCCTGTTGTTGGTTGTTGACTTTTGTCCATTCAGTAGTTGTGTTACTCCCGTCCTTTTGCGCAAGTATCTCGTAGTAGTAGCTGTATCTTGTTACCTAAACGGACAATAATGTTTTAACCATAAATTGAATTTATTAAAATTTTGTCATGGGAGAGAAGTTGTGGAAGGTTTAATGTATTGTATTTAAGGTACTGGTTCTGAAAACGTTCTGAAAAAATAAATTGACTATATCTAAATAATCAGTTGTCTTCAACTTATCTCAAACAGGTTGATTTGTTGTGGGTGTCCCGAAACTCAACGTCAAGCCGAAAAGGGAAGACAGCTGGGTTCTGACAATCAAGAAAAACCAAAAATTCATGGGTCTATGTCCAATGGTTTCTGAGTTATAGGTTTTTTACTGGAAATCAGAAATTCTTTGCCCGGTACCACACTTTTCTATGCTGTGACTACACAAAAATAATCATGGAAAAGTTTGGCGCCGGGCAGAGAATTTCAGATTTTTAGTAAAAAGCCTTTAACTCAGAAACCATTGGAGATAGACTAATGTATTTGTGGTTTTTCTGGATCGTCATGAACCTAGCTGTCTTTCGTTTTCGGCTTGACGTTGAGTTTCGGGACACCCACAACAAATTAACCTTTTTGAAATTAGTTGAAGACGTAGTATGTCTAATCTTTCAGAAGACCTCCTAAGTTCAAATTTATTAGTAAGTGTAATCTTGCTTAAGACACAGAAAAATGTCTTTAAAAGAATTGTGCCTTATTTAAGCCAAAATAATGCCATATTTATAATAACAAGTAGTTGAGATTAATTACATTAAAACGTTAACCTAATAAAAGGTTTGGTGCATCTCAATCAATAATGAGATTACAATAAAATTTTATAGGTACTTAATAATAATAATGTACAACATAATAAACAAATGTAACAAACATTGTTAACAACGCACAAATATTACATAGTCAAAATACTGTAAGTTTTGGTCTAGTGAATATTTTAGCATCCTACCGCACTTCTCTCATGATGTCTTGCTCAGTTCGATCTGAGCAGGATAGCATGAAAGATGACGGTCATTCTCAATCCGACTCTTAAGTTTTGCGTCCACCGCATTGGAATTGGAGCGTACGCTTTAGGATTTGGAATTTCCGAATTTTTTTGCCGATTTGAGAGTCATAATAAATTATAATAATTTGTCAGTACATTTCACGCTATTATGATGTTAGGCGTTTATAATTTTTGAGGAAAACAATTATGAATCATTAAGGGATGATTTATATTAGACCGGGCCGTGTCCGGGCCGGGCCGAGGCCGGAGCAGTTAGTACGGAGAAGTTAGTAGACGGGCCCAGACGGGACTCGGATCATGCACTGTTTAATATAAACTGCGTTATACAAAATGTATGTAACGTTTCGAATCCCTGCCCCGTCCGGGCCACGTACACGGCCCACCCCCGGGCACGGCCCGGTTCCTATTAAATTTTGAAAATGAATTTTGGAAATGATTTAACGATTGTAATTGAATTAAATAACTGAATAATATATTTATTTTCTCTTGCAAAAGTTAATTATTTACAATTTTGGCTTATGTTTAATTGAAAGCTTGCTATCTTGTTCTGCAAGAGACTGTAATATGTGAATGATTTACTCAAATCGGGCAAAAATTTACGATTTCCTGGGAAATTCAGAACAGGGAATTTACGGGACCAAACCGGACCATGTAAGTTGCGTACGATTCGATTACGCTGCGGTGGACGCACAGCCCTATAGTACGCAGGATATATAGGTGTTGATTCGGTTGTTGTGAAAACAAAACTAAATTGACAGCACTTTAATAGGTTAAAAAATAATATTATCTCTTTCTTTACGATCGAAATAAAAAGAACACATTTTTAGTGCTGTCAAATTAGTTGTTTTCTCAACAGTTGTTTGTTTTATTTTAAGTTGTATTTAAGTTTTGACGTTCATTACCTTATATATAGGACTATTGTCACGATTACCTTATTAACTGATACCAAAATAGGACCAATTTAGTAGTAGTAGTAGTAGTTGTGATAGTTTATTTTTTATTTTGATTGCTTTATTGACATTCCCTAAATTTTGGCTGGTTAGCTAACTTGGAACTGTTTTTGCCATGTCTGTCCCAAATATGTTGATATCAGTTCAAAACTTTTTGTTTTCACTTCTGCGGCATTTTCTGAAAATGTTCCTGAAAGGAAGTGCTTCAGACTGGGGTAGAACCCGATCCCCTGAATAAAGCCAGCAGTGCTGTAAGCTAAACAATATACAGGGTGACTTTTTGAGATGGGATATAACGGCCAAACAAAAAGAGATGTTGATGATGATGAGAGAGTTAATGAGAGTTAATTTTTTTATATATAAAGTTGTGAATGGAGACCTCGATGACCTCGATTTTTAAGAAAACAAAAATTGCATACTTATTTTTTTCCCCATGGTTTCGGATTTGGCCATCCACTCCCATCTCAAAAATCTGAACTGTTTATTGAGTCAAGCATACATGACACATCGTCTTGAAACTTTCGATGAGCATTTCATGTAAAATATATAAATGTATAATATGTCTACTTATAGTGATAATCACTTTAAAAAATATAAGATATCAGAACTTCTTAAAAGTTTGGTAAAAACAGGCCTAAGATTTTTTCTTCGTTAATTATTGATGGACGGTCACAGTGGTCGCGGTGTTGGTTTGCTTTTTGTATTAATTGTTATACGATTTATCATTTTGTAGCTAGATTTAGTATTAATATCATGTCAACGAATTTTTGTTTTGATACACTTGCTTTCAAATTCTGTAACATTTCTACAATTAGCACGATCTCGGTTGATATTTCTATTTTTGACTTACCTATTATTTTGCAAGCAAGTGTATTTCGGATCTCGAGTTTATTTATGCTTTGGGACATAGAATTATTTGAGCTTTTTTTTAACATATTTTAATCCACAGATAATGATAGTTGATACACTTTTGTCATAGCACGGCCATTGTACTTATATATGAATATACTTTTTGCATTATTTTTGCGTTTTTATTTATTTTCCGCCACCTCTTGCTTCGCTTCGTATATTTATGTATTTGAGTAATGGCTATACTATGCATAAAGACACAAATAATTAAGCGTATCCAAACGAAGGGGTTTGAAAATGTTGGCCCTACATCGGTTTACCATCCTGATTTTTTTAAAATCTCGACGCACAATGAAGTGATGGTTAGACAACGTTTACAAAAAAAATGTCCTACAACATAATTTTCTAGCGCGTTTATAATGTGAATATCCCAGAGATTTGACGCTTTAGAACATGCAATAGAACATCTTTTATTTGTGTAAATGCTATGTAAATGTCCTCTATCCAAATATACAAGTAACATTTTTACAAGTAACGCCGCGATTTTGAAAAATAAAACAGATGTTCGGGCCACCATCCATATAAAAATGTTCAAACTCCTTTGCAATGCGCAACAAATTTCTCAATAGCAAAAGTAGGACTAGATAGCTTCTACTAAATACTGAAATTTCTTTTCTTGTGCTTCTTTGCTTTGTAAGTATTCAAGTGTGTTGTGGTGATGCTTTGGGTGAAAAAAAAATTTACGCAGCAATTAGGCAACACCCTAAATCCTAGCCATTTAGGTACTGTGAACATTTGATTAATATTCTATTTTATTTATTTTTATTCTTTATAACACAAAAAAAATATATACAATAATAAAACATTAAACTAGAAAATATGGCAAAGGCGAGCTTAAAGGTGCAAGCGCACTACGCGTCAGCGGAACTGCGCGGCCGCGGCACTGCTCGTCAAAGTAGAACAAATGACGAAAAAGGCCGCGCGGCTTATTTGGTGATTTGTTCTAATTTGACATAAAGTGCCGTTCCGTTGTAGCGTAGTGCGTTTCCACCTTAATTCTAAAAAGAGTTCTCTTCCAGCAAACCTTATTTGGAGAGAGAGACAAAGTTGGTACTATGCGTAAATAGAGACGACAAAATATTAAATTTTTACCTACTTATTTAATAAAATACTACATACATTCAAATAAGTACATAAAATACTATAACCAATGTTGTTCATAATAAATACTATAATAACATACGCATATAAACTTAATAAATACATAAATACTTAAGAGTCATGACGAGATAATGCTCTTTGACTTTGCACTTGAAAATGAAGAGTGAGGGCTAGCACGAATGTGGTGTGGGAGACAATTCCACATCCTAACCGATTCAACAGTAAAGGAGCCACCGTAGCGGCTGGAAAAGTATATTCTATCTAGTTCCTCAGACAATTTTTAAAAAACCCGAAGAGCGTGGGTACCCGACGAACTTAGGATCTCCCACCTATTAAATATTTTTTTAAGTAAATTAGAATTGATTAAATAAAGGCTTTGAATTTAAAAGAAAACAAAGCTTACACTTTCAACCTTCCTTGCCAACATAATGATTTTCCTTCACAGACGACCCTCTCAACCTGATGTCAAAGTCCTTAACGACGCTCCAGAACGCAGTGAACAGTACATCGTCTCTCCTCGACCAGACCGTGCCGTACATATCCAGTGTGCTGGAGCAACCCATATCCATGTTCACCAAGAACGAGCTGATCGAGAGCCAGGCGGCGATACCAGGTTTTATTTTTTGTTTATTTAATTCGGATTACCATCAGATTAACTATAAAATTACAATAGAATTTAGAATATACACAGAAAGTTAATAATAGGTATTCGCTGATAGTAACTTGTACCCTAACACTAAGCCGTGGCGGTGGATGCGAAAGAATCGACCCCTACAATACAAATCAGCCCGTAGATCTCGTAGTCGACTAAGGGCGTTTGTGCACAAAAAAAATTACTGCCCGGCAGTCCGATATGGCATGAAAAAACTGATGATAGGCTTCTACGTACAGTTGTCCGTCTTTACTCGGATCGGTGCGGTGCAGTTTAGGGTACCCCCTTAGAAACTACACGCCACGCACGTACAATTACGCTAGGAACGATAAGTTGAAAAAAACGGCCAAAAAAATGGGGAACGGTAAAAGGTCGAACGGTAAGATTATACGTATAGTGCACGGTCCGATATGGTACGCCATAAATGTATATACCTACATGTACATTTATGGCGTGCCATATCGGACGGTAAAAAATCGAACTGCCGGACAGTAGAATTCAAGAAAAAAAATCCCAAACGCTTTCACTTTTTTGTTTTTTGTTTTTAGTCTGATCTGATCTTGCCCCCTGAACAAGCACCTTCAAGGTCCACTGATTATGGGACACCCTGTATATTATATTATGAAGATAATTACAACCAAATAAAAGAAACAAATTAGAACTATTATATATTATAATTTATGTGATTCAATTGAGCTAACTGCAGACTGTTGCAAACAATCTACAGGTAAATCAACTGATACATATCAAGTCAGAAACGGTCCCAAAACACTGCCTGCATTGCTCTGCTTATATTATTATTTTAATATTGTTTCCGACTCTTGAGATTTTTCCTAGCTATGTTTTATAAATTACTGTTACGATATTAAAAGTAAAGTTGTAGGATTTTCGTATTTTTGTGACATTAGCTTACATCCATATTTCTACAGGTGAGGAGTGTTTCGAGCTGCCTCCCATAAAGCACCTGCCGGTGAACCTGTCGGAGAACGTGCTCCAGTCCATCATCAACGAGTTCCAAGACGTGTCGACGGACGCGGAGGAGACCCGGCGCGCCAAGTCTCAGGAACTGCAGAACAAGTTGAAGCTCTATAACAGTTATTTGAACAGGTGGGTCTTTCAAACTAAATTTTCATCACCTTTACCATTAATAAAGGGTGGTCTATGTAGTGTTCATTTGTCGTTACTTATTAGATTAATTGTAAGGCGATAAGAAACGACAGAAAGTAAATTATAAGCTCTCTCATTAATCCAACATCAACTCGCACACACACACGTCGCTTCTTCCGGCGACGAAAATTGTATACCTTTGAGATGCCTTTGAGCTGATTTGGTATTTTCGGGAATAAAAAATAAGGTATATATAATACGGTGCTAGGTCAGGGCTGTAAGAAGGGTGACCCAGGTGTTTGACCGGCGTACTGTCCAGGAAGTGCCAATAAAATAATGCTGGACAATTCACACAGCATTACTAGCCCCAAGCTAAGCAGAGCTGGTCTTATGGGTACTAGATAACTGATATACATGATACAATACAATACATAGATAGATATTTTTTACTATACATATAAAACGACTAGAACACCCTGAACAAATATCTGCAGATCGTACAAACATTTGTCTCGAGGCGGGGCTCGAACCCACAACCTCCTGCATCGCAGTCGGACCTTCGCCCACCACGCCATAAAGGTCTTCAATATCAATATTGTTATTATTATGTGAATTATATCCGTGAGTGAACCGGCCCAAACTTCCCATTCTCGCCTCCCGTCACTGGACAAGATATTTGCTGGCGAGATATTCGACGAGGGTTAAGGTACTGCCGACATTACAGAAGCTAATCCATACTTATACAGGGTTATTGGTAAATTAGTAACATTACGTGAACTGCAGGTCCTGCCCATCATCACAAACACGTCCGTGAAAACGGCAGGTCTAAATTCTTTTAAAAAAATCTCCGAACTAAATAAAAAAACATCTTTGTCTGGAACCCAACGAGTAAGTTAAGACTTATCTTCCACTCTCATACCTTCTGTTACTTCAGGGCACAGCTGTTTTAAGTTGAGTTTAAAATAAAACCTCTAACGAACGATTATTGAATTGCGGGGGGTACCCATTACCATTACCAAGTTAAAGAATTAGGAACTGGCGTCTTCACAAACGTGTACATGATGATGGGCTGAACTTGCAGTTTACGTAGTGTTACTAATTTACAAATAACCCTGTACATTATAAATTAGAAAGTAACTTTCTGTCTGTTACCCTTTCACGCCTTAACGGCTGAACGGATCTTAATGAAATTTGGCAGGGAGGTAACTGGTATCCCGTGGATGGACATATTTATAAAAAAAAATATTTCAGACTTCATGGGTCCAGGGTTACATAAAAATTAGAATCTACACAATAATCAAACAATAGTACTAAAACATAGGCTACTTGAAAAGCGCGTGCGAATCCGCGGGCAACATCTAGTGCTCAATAAAATAATTTAATTTCAGGAACGAGGAGTTGATCCATAGTAGCAGAAGGAGTAGGAAGAAAGAGGTAGGCTCGGGGGCGAGCACCCCCCGGAGAGCCACGCCCGTCAGGAAGGAGGGGGGCACTACCACTACAGTGCCCTGCGTTATGCAAGTCAGTGTTTACAGGTCAGTGGGTATATAATATTAATTGCTTTTGGTGGCCACGAATATCTGTTTTCGCATCTCTATGCGAAAACAGAAATTCATTCATAAAACTATTACAGATGTATTTATAAAAATGCTTATGATAGGTATCACAAACTGCCCAATAGTCTTTGAAAATTGCTTTGTTTAACCTAATAATAAAAAAGAATAGGTGGCTGCGCTAGTTTGAGTCGAGGTACTGCCTTAACCGAAAAAGAGGCATTGAAAAAAATATTTCAGGGAACAGTATCAGACGAGAAAGTTCAAATCATCTTTACATCGCCTTGTTAATCGGTTTGGCGATTACCACACAAATATTATAAATATGAAAGTTTCGATGTTTGTTACCTCTTCAGGCCAAAACTACTGAGTGGATCAGGCTGAAACTTTACATAGATGTAGCTATAGACCTGGAAATAACATAAAACGCGTGCGATAGCTAGTTTCTATAAATTCTCATTCAACATACACCTGACTTTTAATTTCTCTTTGCAGCGACATCACACAACCAAACGACGAGCTACTAGAACAGCAAATAGAAGAGAAAGAGAGAATTCTTGCCAAGATGCTCAACCTAGCATCTCTCACCATGGCCGCTCCTCCTGACCCACACAACGACAATCATAACGACGACAAAACTTACACACCCAACGGCATAAATAACACACCCAACGGCATAAATAACACACCCAACGGCATAAATAACACACCCAACGACAAAAATTACACACTCAACGGAATAAATAACACACCTAACGACAATCAAAACGGACATTACAAACATTTGCCCGATCTCAACACTGACACATTTAAGCAAAGCGTTATAAATAAAACCAAAGATGGAAGACATAACGACGATACAAATAAACCAGTGAATGCAGTAAATGGGGACTTAGTCCCGAAAGTGATGAAGCTACCCAATAACTGGAACTTGGATTTAGAACTGAAGTTGGATATGAAAGGGTACAAAGATCGACTGATGTCGCCGGACGACCATCTGGATAGCGAGTGGGAGATCATTTGATCGTAACACTTGTTAGTGTCACTTTCTATGTCAAGGTAAAGGGACTAACATAAATGTATTAATTATAGAAATAACCATGTTTAGCTTGGTCAATTTATAAGTTCCCGCTTTAACGACTTGTTTCAACTAAAGCGGAGCGGACGTGCAATCTACCGAACCAAATTTAAAACGATTGATGTGTACATAAAATCTAAGTGATCAGTTAGTTTTACTAACGTCATTCGCTGCCCAGCCTCTGCAGTGCAGGGGTGCGCCGCCGCCACGAGGGACTGTGTGACTCTAAAGGTGACCGCGCACCTGGGAGCACGGGAGGAGACGCGGCATTCCCTGCAGTCATCGAATTTTCTAAATCTTTATATGAAATAGTATGCATCGCGCACCTATCGGCAGCGAACCCGCGGAATTTCAGTAAAATGCTGTAGGAAATTCGATGACTGCCGGTAATGCCTGCCGGTAGCGTCAATAGGTGAGCGTTTTCTGAGTAAAAACAAAACGCTGTATTTTTTTTTGGCATCTATGACTTCGACTGGTTCGCCAATGTCGCCTTAAAGTAGAGAATAGAAGGTAGGTAGTTTGTATACACTGAACACAGCTATTTATCACAATATTTGTACTCGGATAAATATTTAGTTTTTAAGGCCAGGATATTTAAGCGCAGTAGGTATTATATGCTACCTCCCTCCCCGGGCGGCGAGTCGCGCGAGTACAAATTTCAAATGAACTCGCTGACCCCGCGCCGCGCCGCCCGTGCCCCGCTGCCGTGCACAGTATAATTTGCAACAGTAGTTTAGCTCCATGTAGAAGTCTCTAAATGCGAATTTATTAGAATAAGTTTTACGTATTAATTTTGTTTTAGGAGGGAGTCGTAAGATAAATAGTAAATTCATAAAAGTAATAGTAATAAAAATACGTTTATTAAATAACACAAATTGCTTTTCCTAAAATGTAGAAGACAAGAAAAGGCGGGCGATGTCACAGGCTAAAGCTAGTAAGCACTATAATCAATCACGCGCGTGCTTGGACCTGGTTGCTGTAAATCTGTTTGATGCTGAGAGTGTGTATCACTGGATGGGCATTTATCACGATGCTCATTTTCCTTGTCTGATTTTGATTTAGTTTGGTTACGAATTGGCATGCCACGTTCATACCTACTGTCTACAATTTCTGGCAGTAAGCAATGATGATAAAAATGCAACAGTTTTGGCTCTATATTTGTATACCAGAAATTGTCGTCTTTTTCGATGCGCTCTGTGTACAAAGGCTCATTCTCTGCCCAAATTCCGAGAAGACATACTTGGCGTCCTGTAACATGTAATTGTCCCTGTATTTGGTAATACCAATTACAATTTTTATTTATGGTGCAGGTCTTTGTGTTTTTATCATATTTTAAGATCTGAATTTTATTTGATTCAATAGCATTTGATAATCCTGTTTTGATAGCTGTAAAAGGACACTTTACTTCTACTATCATGTCATTATCTATCAACCCGTCAGGAGTAGCACCAATAAATGAATGTATGGGGTCAATGAATAATCCGCAGGGCAAGATCTCGACATTTTCCTGCTGCTGCAATTGCAGCAGCGCCTGTTTTTCATTCTCAATTCCATGAGCAATGGACGTCACATGGGTCAAATTTTTCTTATACAGAATATTTTTTACCAAATTAGCTGTATTTGTTGAGGATTTTCGTTTGCATACCGGGCCAAAGTTTGATGCTGTAATTAGTTTTCTTCGTATTTCTAACCATTCACTACTTTCCTTTTGCAATATAGTTGCTCTTTCTATTGCTTTTTTGTCTTTGGTAAGCGTTTCTAAATTTTTCATGAATTCTTCTTGTGCCTTTTGTAGTTCTTCTTGTGACATGTCTGGTGCAGAACTGGCTGGGCCATAATCGTGTTGAGTTTTGTTTATCTCTTTTAATGGTCGTTTTTTCTTTACAGGGTGTTCCACGAAATACTTCCGTTTAAGTGCTCTCTTTTTTTCCATCTCTTCAATTTTTCCGCCACAACTTTGGCCTGTGAATGATTTTTGGATGTTTGAAATAGCAGATTTTGTATTAAACGAAACAACTGCCGCTGAGCATCTACCCTGATAGCCTCGTTTTTGTGCAAAATTCGTCCTTTTCCCCCCAATGAATTTTGCTATAACGCTGTTAAAACATTCAACAGTATTGGTGTCCACATCTTCAATTAAACTTCGCGATTTCGCTGCTACACTTGAAACGATTGCATTGATTCGAAATGCAAATGTAGAGTTTTGAATCTTTGCGAGTTCCTCTTTGTCGTTTCCTTTTTTTTCACAGTAGTAGCTCTGGCACATTTTGTGATCGCCGTAAGCGTGTGACATTGAGTTGACTATGTCATTGTGCAGAACTGATGTAGCAATATTTTTAGGGTTCTCAGAAGCTTTATTATGATATTTAATACTTTTAACAATAGCTTTCCTCATTGTCATTATTCTTACGTTAGTGAGCGTTTTTCGGTGAGCCAGCAAATACTTAGTTTCAGTTGTTAGGCCACGCAATTTTTTACAGAAATTACGCAATATATGATTGCGGCACTCGATTTTCTCAACTGTTACATTTTGAGCTTCGTAAGGTTTGGCATTTAGGAGTTTGGCATAAGTCGACGAGTCACCATCCCCTATCATTCTGTTGTAAATTAGACCATACATTGAGATTGATGATTTGAAACCTTCTAGAATAATTTCGGTTTCCATTGAACTTGAAGAACCCTCAAAGTTTTTGAAGCAAACATGTTCATTGGGTGCAATATTTTTATTTGCTGCTCTGGCACACAACAAACAATACTTATTTTTGACCCCAATATAAAGGACCTGTTTGGTTCTCCTTCCGATTATTGCCGCAGTACCGGAAGAAGCTTTGTAATTTGTACCGTAAGACCTTGCACACCACGCGCCATCTACAAAAACATCAATAACAGGATAACCGTTTTTGATTCGGCCTTCAGCAATAGCCATCTCCCTCTCTTCATTAGCAGCGGCCTCCATAGATGCTCTTGCAGTTTTTTCCCACTCCTCGTAAACTTTGTCCTGTAGTTCGTTATAGTACTTTGGAGAAAATACTGGAACATCCATCGAAGAGCACAGTTCTTCAAATTGTGCCAGTCCGATACCAGAAGCAATAATTCCAGTAGTTGCAGCAATGTTTAAATTTACTCGTTTGGTATTCTCAGTATCGTCGGAATGGATTTGGCAGGTATTTTGACACAAAGTGCATTGAAATTTAAAAACTGAGATTAGTCCGACTCTTTTTTCACCAATCAAGCGAAAGTAACTGGCTTGACAATTAAATATATCACTGTGGTGTGCTTTTTCTTGTAGTTCTTTAAGAAGAAAGTTTATGTCGACAATTCTCCGCCCTGAAACGGGTTGAAAGTCATCTTCCTTGTTTGCCACTTCAATGGTGAACGAATCTAGGCTATCACTGAAACAATAAAAAGAAAAATGTTATGTACTTCTTCATTTGATTCTTATTATTAACTAGCTGTCTAATCTCAAATTGCTTGTTAGACCAGGGCCGAAGCCTTCAAAAATGGTAAAAATGAAAAAAAATACAGTAGGATGAAACCCATTAGAAAAGGAGGGGAATATAATCAAAATGAAAGGAAAAATAAATTACGGTCGATCCTAGTTCGGGAAGTGGGAGGGGGTGAGTTTTTAAGAGAGATGATTTTTGTGATCTATCACACGAACAAGTATTTGACGTGTGTGCCGTGCAACTTGTTGTAGAAAAAATACTCGTAGTAGGAGTATATCACTCCAATCAAACCGACGACCATGCATATTTAAAACATTTCGAAAAACTCCTCATAAAGATATGTCATGAAAACTTAGAGGCTATTATAATGGGAGATATTAACATAAACTTCTTAAAAAATACAAAAAGTAAAAAAGAACTCGTAGATATTCTATCTAGGCACAATTTTGTACAGCTTGTAGAGACAGCCACTAGATTTGACGGAGACTCGTCTACTTTACTCGACCACGTATACACGAACCTCTCCGCGGAGCGCATTGTGAGCTGCGCCGGCGTCGCAAATACGATTTTTTTTAATCACTGTACAATTGGTAAAAAATGGTTTATCTTGATTTCCGGCAAAACTACAAGTCCTATGGAAAAAAGTTTTTGGTTTTTTATAACCAAAAACTTGGTTTTTTGAATTTTTCACCTAAATTTTGAGGTTATGTGAAAAAATTGCAAATACAATAGTTGTAGATCTTTTTATTACCTACAACTTTGCCATTTAACTTTTTTCCATAGGACTTGTAGTTTTGCCGGAAATCAAGATAAACCATTTTTTACCCTTAAAAACTCACCCCCTCCCACTTTCCGAACTCTGATCGACCGTAATTTATTTTTCCTTTCATTTTGATCATATTTCCCTCCTTTTCTAATGGGTTTCATACTACTGTATTTTTTTTTGTTTCAAAAATTATCGACCCTGGTCTATGTTCGCCTCCTGACTATACAAATTGTTTGGAGATATCGCGTAACATACATACTACACGTAACAATCAATGATATCTCCACTAGGCATTTGAGAACGAACTTTTTCGTTTTTTTTTTTATATTCAGTAAGTATATTAATGATTTAAATAATAAATAAATAATGCTAAACAATTCACACAGCATTATCTAGCCCCAAGCTAAGCAGAGCTTGTGTTATGGGTACTAGATATCTGATATACATAATACAATACATTACATAGATAGATATTTTTTTATTATACATAGAAAACGACCAAAACACCCGGAAAAAATACTTGCAGATCGTACAAATATTTGTCCCAAGGCGGGAATCGAACCCGCAACCTCTTGCGTCGCAGGCGGACCTTCGCCCACCGCGCCACAGAGGTCGTCAATTTACTTACTCAGTTCCAGTTATTTGCAAATCAACAGGATCTAGCGTAATTATAGAGGTATCATGTAAACCAACTCCATCTTCACTGGTGCTTGCAATTGCTTCAGAGTATCTGAAAAATATGTACAAAAAAATACAAAATTGTTTATTATTAAAAATATGTTTACAAATAAAGTTAAGAGCTCTGTCCCCTGTGGTGTGGTATATATAACTGAAAAGACCTAGAACCATTTTCTTTAATCGAATAGGAGGTAGTGTAGAAATTACCTACTCTTGAATGTTTGCGAGCTGCGAGTCACGTACGCTGTCACGTGACCTAGGCGTCACCTGACACAGATAACCAATCAGACGCGATTGCCACCGCGCGCGCGGGAGCAGGGACAGAGTTGTTACTGTTACTCAGTCGGTTGTCTTGTCGGCTCATGATATAGGTACCTAGTGTTTTTATACGACGAACCCTGCGCCGAGTTTACAGGTAGGTAGGTACTTACTGTGTACTTGCTGTTTTTTTTGTAAATTTGCCCTTAGATCTTGGTTGCGATGAGCTGCAAAGAAAAATGTACTGAACAAAACTGATCATGAAGTTGCGCTACTGTTGTCTGGTAACGCTACCCTCTCTTTTCTTGACTTTTTTAGGTAGTTCAGAGTAAATAAGTAAGCAATAGGTACTATTGTTATCCAACTTACCTTATTTCTGTTTTAAGATTTCGTAGTTTTCGTCTGGATAGATTTTTCTTGAATTTGTTTTTATTTCCCATATTTATATTCTTAAAATATAAACACTAGGTAGCACTATTATAAGTATAACACAAGTTAAATAATATTTACAGTTTATTAATTTACCTACACAAAAATATTTTACACACTAACTTAAGAAAGAACTAACTTGATAAAGAATAACGATCGATGCACGCAAGGGGGGGAAGCACTGGAAGCAGTGACACAGGTCCTACCTCGACAAGGCCCGGCGGGCTAATGAAGCAGGCCGCGTGAGCGCGGCGTTCTTATATTCTATAATTATTCGTTTAAAAAAAATACAAAATGTTTTTGAGAAAAACTAACCGTAGAATATTCTTCTAAACGTCGTTGCCTATTTTCTGACATGTTTTTTGAGTGTAAAACGTTGATACACTTGAAGTACAACCGCAAAAACAAGTCAAAACTATCCTTTCTTTGTAATTTTTTATCATCAGGTGAAGTGATAAGTATCGCGTTTTGAACCGTAGAATAATCAATTACGTTTATCCAACTACAACATATATTTTTGTCCGATCAAAACAATGAATATTTGATCGTTTAAAATGGATTCGAAAATTGGTTAATTTCAAATATCCTGGCCTTAAGTGAGTTAGGTACTAATGCAGTGAATTATTTAATAAAAAAATTAAAGAAAGCAGCAAAGGCGAAGCACTAAGAAATAAGCCTATAATAAACTTACGTTATATATGGATTGAGGGGCTGTTCGATTTGTACCTATAATTGTAGTGGCACTTAGATGTGTAATTTTTAAGGAACAGCCCACAATCAATGCTTTAGTGTACACTGTGTTAGAGCAATTTTAAATAAATAAATAAAGAACCTATAGTACGATCAACCTCAAGATACAGTCTACAACTTTTGCAAGCTACTTAAACTGTGCCTAAACGTATCTAAAAAATATTTTTTGTTTGATTTTTTTATTCAAAAAAAATATATCGATTTTTGCTCTTTCCTATAATGTATAAAACTTTTTGCACACATGAAAAGCACTGCTGCAGCACAGCAGTATAAATGTGCATTCACATATGGGATTAAACCCGTAACAATTAGATGTAGGTATTTTTTAATGACGGCATCAGGTGGCACAGCTCGCGGACCACTCGTTCGAAGTTTGTGGGAAGCCATTTTGTCACTATAAAATGTAATCAAAAGTATCTAAAAATAACGAGTTTGCCTACGTTTTAATGTATATTTTTGTGCTGGGTGGTAGCGGTATTGGATTAATTTACGTAGAGCTTTATGCTGGCAATTAATGTTCAAACTACGCCAGTAAGATTATTCTGGATTTTTGTTTTGTTTGCAAACATTGGATCTTGAGAATGGCTCGACCTTAGATGTCTGGGTTCGTTCGCTCGCGGTGTCGC
Source organism: Eupithecia exiguata (assembly GCA_947086465.1). Taxonomy (NCBI): domain Eukaryota; kingdom Metazoa; phylum Arthropoda; class Insecta; order Lepidoptera; family Geometridae; genus Eupithecia; species Eupithecia exiguata. The sequence continues at coordinate 1,795,548 of OX352241.1, read as the reverse complement.
TTGCCTAATGGGTGAGCGAATGACGTGACTTCGTCAAGCAACTAACTTTTAATACATAATGTGTGTACATTATGTATTAAAAGTGTCCATAATGAAGCTAATCACGCGACATCGCAAGACGTACCTATGTAGGGGTTACGAGATCGCATTGCTTATTCGTACGACGCTTGCGAATTAATGAACAAGCGCCTTAATTTACACACCATTACATTATAATTTATTTACCTACTCATTATGAATGTAAGCGGGTTAACTACGAACCTTATTTGTGTTGGAAGAACACAAACGAGTGGTTCAAGATTCATTTTTTTTGTTTTTATATTTTTCTGCGTTCCACAAGCAATAAAACCAGCGGAAAAGTCATTTGCCGCAAATCGTTCGTATTTTAAGAGCATTCGTTTGGATTTTTAGCATAAAATCTCTTATTTTCCCAAATGCTCCAAAAATACCAGTCATTCGAAGCTGGTTTTATCATGAGTTCATAGAATGTGGTTTACGATTTGCGGCAAATGAATTTTCCGCTAGTTTTATTGCTTGTGGAACGCAGAAAAAAGTTAAAAACACAAAAAAAAAATCACGCCAACCTGCAACGAACCACCGGGATGAAACGTTGGTGTTTTCTTTCAACACAAATAAGGTTCGTAGTTAACCCGCTTATATTCGTAATGAATTCACCAAACTACGATAGTTTTTATAGTAAAACACCAGTAAGCACCTAGTTAATACACGATTTAAAATGATCTGGTTCAAAATTTGTGGTGATATGTTTATCTTTGTGATATTATTTTATGTTTGTAAAAATGCATTTATGAATTTTACTATAAGTTCCTGTTGATTTATGAAATTGAACGGTTGGCAAAGCTCTCTCCCTAAATGATTTATTTGTTACAATATAAATAACATACGTATAAGCAGGGACGAGCGTATTAGTTTAAGTGTACTTTATAGATCAAAAACAGTAAAATCAAACCCAATGCGTAATTTATTTTTAAAGATCAAACAAATTAGATTGTTACCAAAACAAATAAATACGCGATCAAATAAAATCAATGCTTGAAATCTTTGTTACTTTAATTTATATTATAATAGTTATTTTAATTGATAATCGTATTCATTCAATCACTAACGGGGGTTTTACAGTACCCGGCGATAAATTTTGCACATCGACATTTGGAAAGAGGCAATTGGTTAATTTAGGTTCATATTATTTGACGACCTCTGTGGTGCGGTGGGCGAAGGTCTGCCTGCGACGCAGGAGGTTGCGGGTTCGATTCCCGCCTTGGGACAAATGTGTGTACGATCTGCAGACATTTGTTCAGGGTGTTCTGTTCGTCGTTTTATATGTAAAATAAAAAATATCTATCTATGTATTGTATTGTATTAAGTATATCAGTTATCTGGTACCCATAACACAAGCTCTGCTTAGCTTGAGGCTAGATAATGCGGTGTAAATTGTCCATATTTTTTTTTAATATAATATAACGCTCTACGAAGCCGATAATAGTCGATGATCTCTGAGATGTCTCTTGCCAAAGGTCGATGTCCAAAATTTATTGCATGGTACTGTACATCCTTTGACGTGAAACTGGCGCATTCACACAGCGGATCGGTTTTTACGTATCCTTCGGTACTGGAAACAATCGTATAATGATACAGATATTTTCGACAAGACACGTGTTGATCTCGTTGCTTAGTTGGTTAGAGCGCACCTGTACTGAAGGTGAGGCGCGGGTTCGAATCCTGCTGAAATCGAAAATTTTTGGGATATTTTTTTTTTTTTTCGTAGAATTGTATATTGGATCTGGAATACTGTCGGATGTGAACTCGCTCCTACAAGTACATACGCCAACACGGAAAAACGGATCCTGTACAACGGATGCAGTGTGAATGCGCTCTTAGATAGGTCCGATACAAACAGACCAGGGTATTTAAAATAGTATCAATGCAACGGCTTGTAAGAAATGTAACTTGTATCAACTATAGCTTGTGTAAGTTTGTTAATTATTAAGAAAACATGATTATTGGACCTCCACGCACATTTAGGGAGATAATCACATTTAAGGCAAATATTTTTTTGTCTTAGCAACCCACTAATGGGCATGTATCCATGAAGTATTAGGTATTACTAGCGTATACAGGGCGTCCCACGGACGTGCCACATGGAGGAAAAGTACCTGGAATATTGTAGATGGAACATTTTACTGAAAGAAGACATTATTTGAATTTAAAAAACAATTTAAACTGCATTCATAGATATTTAAATAATTACATGGTTGAACCGGGATTCGAACCCGTTACACGAGAAAAATAATCACCTGTAGTTTTATGATACCGGTCGAAAGGCTTCATCAAGTGAAATTTAGTTCAGAAAAATGAAAAGCTGGCATTGCCGTAAGGACATACCTATGTCACCGTGATAAATGCGGTTCGCGGTGTCGTTTCCATACGCTGGTAATAGTGCTTCAGTGTATACCTATATCCTTCATCTCCTTTCACATTATTGCAAAATATTTATAACACGTTAGTATTATGTGCAAATTAAATTAAGAAGCTATAGTAATGCATTTAGTTTTACTTATACAAAATTTATTATTTTTACATTGGTAAGGGGTGGTTTTAGTAATTTTATTTGTTATCAATATACTGTGAATCAAACAATCCTAGTCTTGAATTATGAGTTTGTTAAGTATTATTTGGCTGCATATCTAAATAAAGTGTTTAATGTAATACATTCTGTTATTTCATTACAAATTATATGTACATATAGGTAGGTACAACGTGTCCCGAACTCAGTCAAGCCGTCACGTTGTATAAATGCTATGAATCTTTGTCTAAAACTAGGCCTAGATAGATCATTCTGAGTTCTAGATTTTCACACGGCATCATCTAGTATCAAAGTATCCATTCCGCATTATTTATTGGACTGTCAAATCATATTTTTTGAGGTACAGTCAGCATGAGAATCTTCTGAAGGTGTACGTACGTACGGGGTGGAAAAAAATACCGTTGTTGGAGGAAAAGTATCCTGAATATTGATGTTGGCAAATTTTACTAAACGGAAACATTCCTTTATTACAAAAGGAAGTAAAATTGCATTCTAAGACCTTTGAAAAATCATCTGCTTGAGCCGAGAATCGAACTGGGGAGGCGACAGATGAAGTGGTAAAAGGAAAGTAGTACCTAATCGTGTGTAATGTAAAGAAACAACAAGAAATCAATTCAAATTTACCTATATTTAAATGCCCTGCCTATTATTAAGGGGTTAAACTGCCCTGCATGTTTTTATATTGCAATCAATTGTACGTATTACAAATGAAATATGCCACCTTACATTACGAATTAAAGATATTTGAGTTTCAGATGAGATGTTTAATATTAGATGTTATTTTTACATAACCTTGTTTTATTTAAACACTAGCGGCCCGCCCCGGCTTCGCACGGGTAGATAGAGGTATTTAAAAATAATATAAATTTAACACACTCTTGGTAGACTTTCCATGCTTAGAACACTCAATCAAGTCTGCTTTTGACAAAATAAACTATAAAAATCATCCTTTTGGGAGCTATGATGCCGCAACAACCCACAGACACATAGATCCACCCGTCAAACGTATAACAACCCTTACTGTGTCGGGGCCGAATAAAAAAAATGTATTATAAAAATATACTAGTGCTGGCCATATCTCGAGAAGAACCGACAACCGCTGGAGTAAACGTGTTCTTGAGTGGAGACCGCGTCTCGGCATACGTAGTGTAGGACGCCCTCCGACCAGGTGGGATGAGGATTTGCGAAAGACTGCTGGCAGATACTTGATGCGGCAAGCTGAAGATAGATTCATTAGAAAATATTCTACATTATAGCCTATGTTCATCAGGGTCTTCTAATAGTGAAAGAATTTTTGAAATCGGTCCAGTAGTTTCGTAGCCTATACCCGTCAAACAAACAAATCTTTCCTCTTTATAATATTCTAAGCGAAAAAAGTCCTACAAAAAGAATAAGAATGAAAAAAAAGGTATAGATAGACTAGTTTCTGTCCGCGACTCCGTCCGAGACCTAGACAATAACTGCTCGTTCCTACATAAATAAAATTCATCTACTAATACCTTGTCGTTTTGCTATCAAAACCATATGCTATCCAGACACTTTGCCTAATGCGTCATTTTACAACCAAGACTTACTATATATATTTGGTCGTAAACTCTATGAGTCATAAACATTATGCAACTTCGGCTTTATGCGGATAGTTGTCGATCGTACCTACAACAAAGACATTCTAATCACTAGGGCATTCTGCAAAAAAGGCATTGTGCTTACTAAGGTACAATGGTATTACGACGTTTTGTTTACATAGTCTATATCGTGGCTGTAGAGCGAAAAGTCACTAAGTAGGTCATTGGGTGTTTTGTGTTATGAAGGTTTAAAGTTTTGAAAAACAAATAAAATCTTAAATTTTTTTTTCGGTGTGAGATATTTCTAATTTTATGGTCTCTAATTAACTAATTATAGTAAGGTCAATTTACTACAGTTAATGAATAACTAACAGCTAACTATTTTTAGAGATATTGAAAAAAATACTAGGTATCTTAATTAGTTTTCGCCCTCATTTTTTGTATAAACTTCGTGAGACTGATTTTTTAAATGGAGTTGGTGACTTTTCACCCGTGTTTAAATTACTTTTTGATGTTTAAGTGATTTTTTAACTCTCCTAAATAAAAGATAAAGATAAAATATATTTATTTGCAGCAAACATCGATCAAAAATGTCCGGGCAAGTGAACTCCTTATTTTTGATCGAAGGCAGCAAAACACATTACGGTGATTGTTATGGCACTTAATGGGTAGAGTACATTTTAGGTAGAGTTACATTTTATTGTGATACAAAAAGTTATTGCTGAGGGCTTGGAGACTATGCTTTTACCTACATCTCACACTAGGCGGAGCCTGTATCGTGAGATCCAAGCCAGTGATTCTTACAGTCACGAGAAGGTACTTTGTCTCGGTGTGAAACCTACAACACTTAGTTGACACTTAAATTATCTTATTTAGTGCTTAAGTACACAAGTGAGTCTATTAATACTTTACAGTACAAAATAAAATCAATGATCTTAAATGTGCCTTATTTTATGACTTCTATTCGTCTCATCAGATAATCAAAAAGAAAAGTACCTAATCAAATGCAGTTGTCATACTTCTCTGACAAATGCTTACAAAAACACAATCAGGAAATTAGCTAATTGATGTTTTTTGACGTATTATATTATCAGAAATGCTAGGAGGGTGCTGTGGACCTATGATTTTGTTCATCACACGTGGAGTAGGTACCAGAACATTTTAAAATTGAATGTTTGAAAAGTAATATCCAGGCATGGTTGGGTTCCGCTACACTCGCAAAGGCTTCAAATTAGACATGACCTGAAGACACGAAAAATATATTCTTCGAACTGGACAGAGAATTGGAGTTCAAGGGGACATCGGTAGGGTAAAAATGGGTCTGATGTAAAGAGACTCGATATGATGCGCAATAAGAAGCGCGTGAGAGATTGCATAAATCGATATGGCCGTTCTATCGTGTGTTTGTATGTAGGATTGTTTTCTTTTTTCTTTGTGTGGTAGATTAAAGTACCTACTTTCTATGTATCTTTGATCGCATACGGGTCGTCGTACATAGTCACCTTATCGTTTTTTTTTCCGAATACACTTGCATCGGCCAGATTCTGCAGTTTGTTAAAAAAATCGAGAAGGAGGCCAAGAGGAGGATCCAGATTTGGTTTGAGAGGCATATCATAGGTAGCTACTGTAATGATAGTAAATTACATGGTTGTGCTTTTACCAAGGTTGAAGTATCGTATCGTATTGCTTACAATACTAATTTAATATTAATTTAATTTAATCCAATTTAATTTAATTCAATACTTTAATTTAATGTATTTTCTTGATTGTAATTTATTTCATTTTATTTTAATCTTGTTTCATTTTCATTTAATTTTAGTACCTAAGGAATACTAACACTAATATTAAATAAGGTCATTTTAGCATACAAACTTACTAACAAATTATGGATCATTGTAGTCCGAAATAAAGGAATTTTATTTATTTAATACCTAAGACACTGGAACTATACAGGGTGATTCATTTTACATGGATTAAACGAAGTGTGGTGATCGGGGTATAGTACTACGTACCTAAGACACTGAAGTCAAATATAAACTTGCAAAATAATTGTGTAAATTTAAGTTCCTATTATTTTTTTATTACGGGAACAATTTATCTAGTTTCAAAGTCTTTAAATGTCTTGAAAGCGTAACGAAACGATATTTTAAACTTGGCTTTAGGTTACTAGAAGCAGGGTTTTAAGATTTCAAGCCGTTATAGGTTCTCAATTGTTCTAGGAATGGGTAGTTAAGGATTTGGTAAGATTGTATGTTTAACTAATGTCGAAGAAGAAAGATAACCACCAAAACTTAGGTTAAGAAACGTTAATCTCATAAATATTGTCACCAACTAAACTAACATTGTAAAATCATTGCAATGGGTTCCCTAACCCTTCATGGTTATAAAATAAAATGAAAAACATCACGATGTATATAATTTTCGAATCAAATGTACCTATTTGTTGATCTCGAGTCGAATGAAGGTAAAAGTGTGAAATATTTTTTGTGGTGGTTTATTAAGCTTATGCGAGTCTGCCGAAAACAAGTATTCCGGACCTATTGTATAATATGCCGTAAACATGGGTCTTAATGTGTGTACACGGCTTAACTTGCTAATTTGTGATACTTAGTACTAAATTGTTACCTAATTTCTTATAAGCTTTAAATGCTTTTGTTGATTTTCGCGACGTCTATTACGTGGGTTGAATATTGATTGGGGTCGAATCGTGTAAATCATTTCGCAAGGAGTTTTTGCAGTCGTAAATATGGTGTATCAATCTGGGATGGTTGAGATATTAGGGTACTTTCCATCAGAACTAAGCTTTGCTAACACAATTGTAAATAATTGTAGTTTCGGGGAACTCACGCACGAATCGCAAAGTTACATTTTTGTGCAATGTTACGAGTAGTTGTTAGTGAGATAAGGTGCCACAGTATACCTAGTGGCGCCTAGTACGCGAGTAGCAGAACAAAATCAATAACCGATACCGGCTCTCAGCTTGGTTCAGCCTGTCATGTGCCCGTTCCGTACCATTATCTATAAAAACAGCAAAAAAAAATCATGTCATTGCCGTTTTTATACATGATGGTACCAACGGAACGGAACCCATCGCGTCGTGCGCGAGTCCGTCTATTAAATATTTGACATAGGATTTTGCCGAAGATCTCAAGAGGCGCAAATATGCAGGTCTCGTCAGAGCTCGCATTTGCTCCCCTTGGAGTCGAGACCCTAGGTCTGTGGGGTACCGAGGCTCTTCGGATTTTCAAAAAATTATCTGAGCGTCTGGTCGAAGCGACGCGTGACCCCGAGAGCTGGTGACTCACCAGCTGTCGGAAGCACCACTGCTGGTGAGTATCTGGCGCAGCGCATCAGCATTGCTATACAGCGGGGCAATGCAGCTAACGTCTTGGGCACGCTTCCGACTGGTATTGATATGGATCAGTTGAGCTACCTGTAGATTGTTTGCACCAGTCTGCAGTTAGCTCAGTTGTTTCAATTGTAAATACTAGTTTTAATTTAATTCTATTATTTTATTGTAGTTTTCTTAGTTAATAATGACATACCTAGGTAACATAACATTAAGTTGTAGCCATTAAACTAGATATTATAAGTACCAGAAATAGAAAACTATAATATTATTATACATTTATTCTATATGACATTTATTCTATTTAGCTAAAGTTCTGTGAATAATACGCATGCGATAAAGAAGGATAGCTGATAACCGGATTGTGACGTAGTACCTAGCGGGCGCTACAGGAATTGTGTAGACCTTCCTTCATCATACCATTTTTGCTTCTTTGTTCATGGCTCTGAGCGTGTGGTTGTGTTTATCCGGGCTCTCGCGCAGACGTTCAAGTTTCGTAATGGCAATTTTATTTTTGAGTTTATTTATTGTTTTGATTACTATTTGCTCTTTTATGGGAGTATTCGCACCCTCAAGTGAAAATTATCATCATTATACTGAGTTTGGCCCTAAGTACCCATCATCAAAGGGCGAAGTGTGGCCTGTCCCCCGGCAGGAACAGAAAACCAGTGATTATTTTGTGTTTGATTCATCTACGTTTGAAGTAGCGGTAAGTTTTATAGAAGGGAATTGTATTTTCGAGGTTTTGGATTGGTATTACCTAGGTACTGCTATTTAACCGGTAGTTATTGTATACTCATTGTAGTTAACGCGCAATACTAAAAATAAAATAGCTAGGTACCTATTTTAATAATGAATTATTTTAATATTTCAACTTTATTTTGCAATGTATTTTCGCAAGGTTGAATGTATTATTTACCTACCTTCTGCATTGGTGGCATTTTGTGGTATTTTATTAAGATAGGTAAGGTTAGGACTTATCTATATCCAGGAAATGTTTGACGAAAGTACCAAATACCCACCTTTAAGTACCTATAACTAACCTACCAACCAATACATAGGCACCTTTATAGGTAGGTAAATATTGAGGGTGGGTTTTTTCGTCAAACGAATGAGTGGGTTAACTAACTCTAATGTGCAAGCATAGGTTTCAGGTCGTAGAGGAAAAACACGCTGCTGTACAGCAGAGGGATAGTCTTTCAACTATTTTCTTGATTTCATAGCCAAAAACGAATCTATGTGTGAGTTGACAAGCATATAACCACAGATGAAATAATGTTACTTCGAAGGTAAATGTAACTTCAGCGCTTTCACGCACACAAGCGCACGTAGGTATCTATAGGAAATTAAGACGTCGCAATTTCTCGGCGACACCTCGTTAGTGTCTTCTATTATTCTGCCTTCTTCTTCTATGTTTCAGTTTAATGGTCAATGCGTCGTATTTCTTTTTGTAAAGCGTTTTTTTTTACCAGGTTACAAATCATTCCTGTGGTATTCTCACAAGAGCTATTGATAGATACACGCAGATCCTGCTGAGTTATAGGGAATTGATGAAACCCAACCCTCTTCACTCGGACAATATAAGCCAAAGCACTCGGGCTATAAAGAGACTGAGTATTCAATTGTTATTAAAATGTGAAAAGTTACCACATTACGATATGGAAGAACAATGTATGTCCTACCTACCAAGTATTTTAAATTTTAATTTAGTTAGAACCATAAATTGATAAATTGTTATATTTTTACGGGACAAAAATAAAAGCTATTGTTCTAATAAAATATTTTTAAATACCTAAAAACAGTGTAAATTATAATTTTCAGACACTTTAACAGTGGGAAGGACGAGTGAACTGGAAAGTAAATCAATTTGGGGCATACTTCGAGGGCTAGAAACATTTACCCAGCTTTTTTACTTATCCGACGATTACAGCGTGAGTGTACCCATTGCATTTATTATTTATTTAACAAAACATTTGTCTAGTGTTTATCTCATAAAATGAACCCTGTGTGTTGTGTAGGGTAGTTTAGTTATACAGGAAGATGACGTAAGGGTGGTGACGGAATTTGGCACAGTGGGGTGGGCGTGGGTGGTCCCCCACACCTGTTGGTATGAGTGGAGGCAAACTAAGTATCTTGGTCACGGAAATGTATCTAGGTATATTTCTGTGACCTTGGTGTATAACACAGTGTATAAAATGTTGATGGTGACTGAAAGTCCCCTTTTGTCCCCATTAAGTCATGCATGAGTCACCCTTTCGTGTTATGTAAATGTTTACTTTTATATAACTCACTGGCTGGACCAGCCAGTGAGTTAGAGAACCTGTGTCCAGCCAGGCTGGACACAGGTTCTCTAACTCGCATGGTTTCAGATTTGGCCATACAATCCCATGATGGGTGAGATGGCTTTTTGAGATAGGGGTCCCTTCTCAAATACCTAGCCAACGCAGTCATATCTATCTACGTAACCTTATACGAAAACCCTGCCCATTTCAGTGACATACCTAATAATAAATTTTCTTGTTTTTTATCCCTCTGGAGATTTTCAACGGGCACAATATTGGTTTATTATGATTTAACCATGACCTCTTCGCCGCGCCTAGCCTGTATGTAATTAATTTATTCACATCAAAGGAAATTCGTATCAACGCCACGACTATCACCGACTACCCAGCATACAAGCACCGCGGCCTACTCATAGACACGGGCAGGCATTTCCTGTCTCTCTCCAATATTTACAAGACCATAGAAGCTTTGGCGATGAACAAGATGAACGTCCTCCACTGGCATTTAGTCGATGACCAGAGTTTTCCCTTACAGAGCCAGCGGTATCCTACTTTGAGGTAAATCTTGTCTAAGTGCTTATTTTGTAAGCCCATTCTGTGTGGATGATGATGAAGTATATCAGCTAACTAGTACCTATACTACCCATAACCCAAGCTCTGCTTAGCTCGGGGCTAGATATGATGTAGTGTGAATTGTCCATCATCCATCATTTATTATCTTTGACCACCCTGACACGTCTCACGATAAAAGTCAATAAATTTACTAATATGCAAATAGTTTTCCATGACGTCCGTCCTTTTATACTGATACGAGCTGTTGCCTAATGTAATTGGTTTGCCTCCTTGAGCCATTTTCTAACAATAGAGAAACATATATTCTTGTTGGATTACAGTCAAAAAGGCGCATTCTACCCTACGATGGTTTACACTAAAGCTGATATCCTTACGGTTGTGGAATTTGCAAGAGATAGAGGGGTCAGGGTAATCCCTGAAATTGACGTACCAGGTGAAGAACCAATAGTATAATTATACCACCAACCTAACTGTTTTCAAAGAAGTACACATCTACCCATGCCAAGTTTCAATCCGATTTGAGAAGAGGTATATCTCATCAGCCCCCCTAGCACGGGGATTGTTATCTAGGGTAGAATAGACAATAATGACATCGCATCGACATACATTGCGTACGTTATTGAAGTTGGAAGAATGCATTTCAAATAATTTACGCATTCGATGACGAAGTGACGTAATTTTTTTCTATTCTACCCTAGACAACAATCCCCGTGCTAGGGGGGCTGGATGGATAGTCAGGTGTTTTGGGTGTTTCTTATACAAACTTTTACATGACTGTTTCCTAATGAAAAATATATTTATTATCCAATATTTTTGGCATGCATGTATTAATACGATATAACGAGGCTGTAGCGTGGCTAAAACAAGGCGAGGCCACCGGCACAGTCGACCTTATGAACCCTACCTACTACATACGTACCTACCTACATCTGTTTCAGGGCACACCTTGTCGTGGGGTGAGGCATTTCCCGAGCTCCTTACAGAATGCTACAAAGGTGACAAGGTTGCTGGCCTCGGTCCTCTGGACCCCACCAAGAATGAAACCTATGATTTCATAGAGCGGATACTAGATGAGGTGCATCACTGGTTTCCTGATGAATTCTTACATCTCGGAGGCGATGAAGTCCAAATAGAGTGTTGGTGAGAATGAGTCTACACACACACACACATTGTATCAACTTATTGAAAAAGTATTGTATTCCTATTTGACCATTCTCACAAAATTTGAATTTTTCTAATTCTGTTTTTTTAAGGGAATCAAATCCGAGGATCCAAGAGTTCATGAAAAAGAAAAATTTAGTCACGAAACAACTGCAGGCGTTCTTCATGCAAAGAACATTAGCGTTGTTGCCAAATCGAACGCGACCTTTAGTGTGGCAGGTAGGTCACCTTGAAATTTATTGAAATTACCTAGGTAGTTTCTGAAACATATTTTGTAGATGCTGTACTATACCAGGTAATGGTTTGGGTAAAGGTAATTACTTTATGCCAATAAAACACAGATTTGTTCGGTGACACACGTCCACTCGATATGCCGCACCTTCTGCGAGTGCATCCCCCGCGTGCCCCGCATGCCCCGCGGGATATACAGCCTTGTTAGACGAGCACATCAGATGGCCATGCACATTTAATATAAGTCAGAATGCTACATCTACCTTTTACAAAACAAAACAAAATATTGTTTGTGACCTTTCTATAAACATTATTCTTATAACTAAGATTATAAATAACTATCTGGAAGGTGTTAAACCAACATTGTTATTTAGGTAACAAAAGTAATCGTTTGGTAATTCTTTACAATGGCAAGTACCACACGGTACAATATCAGCTAGCCGGGGTACACCTTCAGCTGTTAAATAAATTGTTAGTTGCTTAATAAATCTACATGACATTATGGTACATTGTTTACTATGGTAGTGATTGATAACATCAAAATCTAATCTCAACAAAATAAACTACTTAATATTTGTTAAGGAATATTAAAGGTACCTTCCTAGCCACAGCCTTATAATTATGATTTATTTTTTAATATCTTTTTATGTAGGTACCTAAATCACAACCGAAATTGATTTCAAATAAGGTAGATCTGTTGTTAACTATTTCTTTGACATCGCACTGCACAACCTTCTCATTGGCCAGTGGCCACCCACGCGATTCAGATAAACTAATTGTTTGCTGTAGTCGTTGTCTTTGCTCTGCAGGTAATTGGATCATTTTCAACATCTATTCTATCTTTATCCTTTCCAATCTTGTAGACTGTGTGTAGTACATTATTGAATGAAGTACGTAGTTTTATTTCTCTGGCAACCTTCTTGAAGTAGACTTCTCTCCAACAACATTGTTTGAATCTGTTTTTTTATCTCTTTCTATCTGCTCATTTCTTCTCCTTCGTTTTCATTTCAGTTTTCAAGTAAGATTTATCGGATTGGCATAAACATAGTCTTTACAAATGTCATACTCGCAGTACTCAATATTAAAAGTTCTTACAGTCAATTCGCAGTGTTAATAACAAGTCCTGTGTATTTGACTTGTGGCAAGATGATGCTGTGCGGATTGTCCAACATTCTTATGATATTAACTGTTGACCATGGTCAGCTGTTAGGCCAACTGGTGTGCCTAACGAGAGATCATTTGTAAGTAAGTGCAAGCAAATTGCAAGCTTCATTTAATTTAGTATTTTTAATATTCTTTGTCAACTCAGATGATGTAGTGGACTGCGAAAGTCAATGTCTATATCAGTCCAAGGCTGAACTGGGAGAGTTCGCCTACTCATTGGATTAGAAGTGTTTGGTGTGAAGTACAACCATCGCTTTCGATTTTCGGCCATCTGGCGGTCGAGGTAGGACTTTTATTTCTTTAACACTTTCCTTGCCTAGCCTCTGCAGTGCGCCCCGAAGGGACGCGGCAGTGAAAGTGATGTGTTTTAATTAATATATTTAATCGATTGCATAATAATTACTTAAATTAAATTGAAATTATTTCTTAACTTGTCACATAAAAACTGTTCGCATTAAAATAGCATTAGCTTTAGTATACAAAATTCTTTTGAGATTATGTACTCTATAATTGAAAATGTTGCTCATTTAGCATTCTAAGTAACACGTTAAATAAATGTTAGTCTTTATGTTTATATGCCCGTGATGCTCATTACAAATGAATTATGGGCAGTACTGCTCAAAAATGTATACTATTTTCTTATCAATTCTCGGCCCTTCGCGACGACGCGCGACGCGACGGACCGAACACAACCGAAATATTGATTCACAAATATTTTAATTATTTATTTCGGCAGTACCTACATAATTTTGAGTTTGTGGTCTATCATGATCAGATCACTTACAAAGCAATCACAAATAGGTATATTCGCAAAAATTTATTGTTAGAAATGTGACAAGTAAATCGGCTCTGGACAAATTTGTTATTCTGCATTTCAATCTTTTTGACATACTTGTTTGTCCATTCGTATCTGTTATTTACTTTCATTGAAATTCACTTACGTGGGTATCTTAACCCTGTAAGCGTATCTCCTAGGAAGTAGGTGGATTAATTTTTTCGTCTTCGTGAGAAATATCTAGCGATGCATACCTGCATCTAATTTCAAACCTCCCTCAACAGATCAGATGATTCCTCTATGCGCCAACCTGGCTCTAGGGCTCGTTTCCATTTTTCTAGCGTAGGTATGTCCAATGCCCATTGACACTGGATCGCCATGCAATCCAAATTCATTTAGTCATCCAGAAGTTATTTGTAGGTACTTTTTTGAGTTTTTTGACTAACCGTTTAAATAACAGCTCTTTTTGGTAGGTACCGTTCCGATTTTCACCGAAACTACCTCTTGATGTATTTTTGTATATCCAAGGATATTTAAGCGTGAACCGAGAGCATGTATCTGGCGCAGCGTGGGTAGGTACTTATTAGCCTTGTCATACAGCGTCTGGTATTATTGTGAATCATTTGAGCCGCCCCTAGATTGCTTACAACAATCTGCAGTCAGCTCAACTGTCCCAATTGTAAATATTTGTTTGTTGGCTGTTTCTATTCTTCAATTGTATTATTTTATTGTATTATTTTGTAAATCAGAACTCAACTCGGTACATTATTTTCTTTAGACTTCAGGACAAAATCCAAGTCTCTCTCTCAAATTATATTAATAATGGGTTAGGTACATTTAGTTACCTTTTTTTTTTTTTTTTGCTACAAATTACATTCTATCAATATCTTCTAATCTCTTCTACCAATCCGCATGACTTGGTACTGAGATCAGGTAAACCAGACTAAACTGTTTCTTTTTCTTTGTTGTAATTTAAATTCGAGATTTTAAGAACATGTAAGTACTAATTTTTCTAAAAGCACGTTGTATTTATTAACTTGTATCAAGTAAAAATACAACGGTTTTTTTAAAAACTACCAAATAGGTAAATAATATTCAAATTAATATGATAATAATAATTAGAAGAATGAGATCAAACTTTGTTCTACGTAGGTACTACTTGTGGTTAAAGACATTTTGTTTCTCAAAGAATTATATAACAATAATTATTCGCTTACTGAGAAATGTGTATGACTTATTACTACCTCATGTAGTTTCAATTTATTGTCAGTACCTATTATATTATTTTAATTCTTTCCATCCAAAGGTTGCCTGGAAGAGATCGCTTCTAAGCGATGAAGCCGCCCATTGTAACTGTTTCATATAATGTCTTTTTGTAATGTTCTCTTTCTTGTGTAGGTACAATTAAGTATTTTTGTATTGTTTTGTACTTTACAAACGAATTCGCATGTAAATTTATATTAGAATGGTAATTTTTAGGTAGGTATTGAATTTTATCGAACTAGTAGTACTAGATGGTTTTACTTAGATGAAAAACCTATAGGTACTTGCACACACCCACAAATTGTGCTATTGTGGATTTTATTGGTTGGTATCGATCATTTGAACTACCTATATATTTATCATGGTGGATTACCGGAAGTACCGTTTGAACTTCCTCTAGTTAAATCTTACCACGATGGCTTTTGTAGGTACCGTTCGTTTGAACTACCTCTTTTTTTTATTTGCTTTTGGTGGCTTTCTTATCACTACGGCCATGATAGGCCTATTGTGATCGCCATTTTAATGTGTTCACCCCTAGGACAGAACTACCTCTTACTAGATTTTATCATGATGGTTTTCTAGGTACCGTTCGTTTGAACTACCTTTCATCTGATCTTATCAGAAGGGTTTTTAGGTATCTACCGTTCGTTTGAACTACCTTTTATCTGATCTTATCAGATGGGTTTTGTAGGTACTGTTCGTTTGAACTACCTTTTATCTGATCTTATCAGATGGATTTTGTAGGTACCGTTCGTTTGAACTACCTCTTATTAGGGACCAACCAACTTCCGGCACCGAACTGTGTCGCAAACAGATTCGCATTACCTAATACCTACTTCTGCCAATATCTAAGTAGGAAAACTTGGTAACCTAGTTCAGCAATTGACTGAACCCAAATTAGTTTTTTGTAGGTTTTCACAGTAACATTTCTAAATTTTTAAGTAGGTTCTCATAGATTTTCCAAAAGATTGATTTCATCTTTTCCTTAAACGTAGGTACATACTTACTTGAAACTATTGTTTACATCTCGAGCCCTTTTGAGGGTAGGTAAAACTTTTTACGAAAATTGTACAAGAAATAATTTATTTGTTGCGATGCGTATTTATTACTTTACACAATAACCATACGATTACCCATTCTATTTAATGTTCGAAGGGTATTTAAGTCTATAAAATTTGTAAAGAAAATAATTCTGCTTACTAGCGGAACACAGTTTCTTTATCACTGGGTAATTAGAGAATAAAATCAGCCGAGGGTCTAGTGAGCAAGTTACTCACGAGTTTCATACGCACTTTTTCAACTCAGTTGCGAGGAAAAACAAGTACCTACCTATTGCATAAACCGCAACGCAAATTTACTACTCACTCCATTCAGCCCATTCTACCAAAGTATACTTACTAGTCTATGCATTCTACCATGGAGGAAGAATCAAACAAAACATCCAACAATGACCAAGAGACGCTTGCTCAGTTCCATTTTCAAAAATAAATTCGAACGAAATGTATGCTCTTTGTTAATGGAACACCAAAAAATCGATTATTTATGCAAGAGGGCGAATGTCTGGTAATGGCTGAGGATAATTCTATTGAGCACTAGTGTATAATATTATTATGCACGTGTGTGTTATAGTTCGGTTTATGGCCTAAGAACGTTGTTCTAAGGCTCACTTGAAAAATCTGTTTGCAACTCAGTTTAGGATGTCAGTTGATTTACCTTTGTGTATTTGTTTGAATTATTGGCACTTACCTTTTATTTTTATTTCACTGGCAAGGTCGCCACTTGTACTATACCAGGTAATGGTTTGGGTAAAGGTAATTACTTTATGCCAATAAAACACAGATTTGTTCGGTGACACACGTCCACTCGATATGCCGCACCTTCTGCGAGTGCATCCCCCGCGTGCCCCGCATGCCCCGCGGGATATACAGCCTTGTTAGACGAGCACATCAGATGGCCATGCACATTTAATATAAGTCAGAATGCTACAGATGCGTACCGTAGCCTTCAAACAAGTAGGCAGGTAATCCTTATTGTAACTTTACAAGCTTTTGACGACCTCTGTGGCGCGGTGGGCGAAGGCTTGCCTGCGAAGGAGGTTGCGGGTTCGATTCCCGCCTCAGGACAAATGTGTGTACGATCTGCAGACTGTTCAGGGTGTTCTGGTCGTTTTCTATGTATAATAAAAAATATCTATTTAAGTATTGTATTATATTACATATATCAGTTATCTAGTACCCATTACAAAAGCTCTGCTTAGCTGGGGCTAGATAATGCTGTGTGAATTATCCAGCATTCATTATTATTATTATGTGTTTCTCATTTCCATGATCTCGGGCCATATAGTGACCCGGTCGTTTGGGAGGCATGCGTGGGGCCGAAGCCAAGAGGCCACAGAGGCCCTGAGAGTAAATCTACAGGCGAGAGGGTTACACATAGCGGATATCATCCCGCTATGTGTAGCCATTATCATTATAATTATTATTATAGTGTGATATAAATAGAACATCCAACATGAGATATCACAAAACTAGATTAAATGACAATTATTTGGGTCTTATGTCTGTCGGTAGGTACTTATGTGCTTTTCGCAGATTACAGAATATCTGTGGTATCCACAGAAATCATAATAATAGTGCCTTAGTATTACGATTTCTGTGATGGTGTCTAATAGAATAGGACATCTCAGAATGCACAATAATAAAATATCAACAAAATTATGTTTTTTTTACATGGTCGGCAAAGTAGAAGTTAGTTACATTTAGGAAGTAAAAATCTTCGCAATTTTACTCATGGATTTCATGTATCTTTGCATATAAATTAGTTTTTTTTTGTTTGTTCAGGAAGTATTTGATATGAACGCGCTCCCGCAGCAGAAAACCCACGTTCAAGTTTGGAATTGGGATTGGGTAAAAGAGATGGATAGAGTAAGCATATTTTATATACCTACCTACTTCTGCACTTACTTTGAAGATACAAATAGGTACCTCCTTCAACCATATTATTAAGGTACCAATCCAAGGTACGGGTACGGGTGGTAGAATTCGGATTTACAAATGACATAGGTACTTACCTTCGGCTTCGCAGAATTCGCAAAATTAGTATAGTATCTGCCACAGATTTGCATTTATATCAAGCTTTGTTAGGTACTAATTTATTAGATAATTATTTAATCAATTTGTTTATTTTACCACTTCACTGTTATTTACTTCGAGGTATCGTTTCGTGATAGCGGCGCGAGAATGTTTGTATTTTTTTTTAAATGTTTCTGCTTTCTACAAGGAATAAAACTAGAGGAAAAGTAATTTGCCGCAACCTAAATCCTACCTTTATGGCTACCATTCACGTTTCAGATCCTGAACGCCGGTCACTACGTGATATTCTCGTCATCTTGGTACTTAGACTACGGGAATGAGGGATGGGAGGATTACTACCGCGAGGATCCGCGTCAGATGGTGTACGTAGCCACACGGAGCTTAACAGGCCTCGAGAACATCGTGGGCGGCGAGGCGTGCTTATGGGGAGAAAGGGCGGATGATACAAATATACTTACTAAGTAAGTACCTAGTGATTAACTTAATACTTAATAATAATAAAGTATGCGACGCGTGATCCGAGAGCTGGTATCTGGCGCAGCGCATCAGCAACAGCATTGCCATACAGCGCGGGGCAATGCAGATGCAGCCAGCGTCTTGGGCACGCTTCCGGCGGGTATTGAATGGATCAGTTGAGCTACCTGTTTATTAATACTATTTAACTGGTATTTATCGCGTTTATTTACTTATTTTTCCCGACGTTTCGACAGGTTTACACACTGTCGTGGTCACGGGATGACTCAAAACTCTCTGTCGAAACGTCGGGAAAAATTGGTAAATAAACGCGATAAATACCCGTTAAATAGTAGTGACATAGCGTGAAACATAGCTCAATATTCGACACTGTCGAAGATCGCAATCGACGAAGGCCATTACAAGGGGCCGGTTGTACTCACTTCTCCATCAGCTGCTTCACGGTATGGATATGATCCATGGTGGAAAAACCTCTCCGAAAACCGGCCTGCTCTGCGGGCTGGCACTCGTCTAGTTCGTGGGTGATGCGGTTTGCGATGACTATAGAGAAAAGCTTATAAACCTGTGACAGTAAACTTATGGGCTAAGCTTTGCAATATCTCCTTTTTTGTGTAGCAGGATAACCAGTACATTTTCCATAGTTCAGGTGTTCGAACATCTAGCATCACTTTATTGAAAATTTGTAAGAGCTTAAGCACTGGTTTTCCCCCAGCACGGAGTAGCTCTACAATGATTTCGTCTTCGCCGGGCGATATTTGTTTATTTAGTATATATATCTTGGTCCTTTCGCTTCGAAAATCAAACCGAAAATTTGCTCTCACCTGCACACTGCACAGGAACCTATATAACTACTTATCTAGGTATAGGTGCGCCTTATATTTTACTATAAAAACTTTCTTTTGTCAAATTCATTAAGAATGTTAGCGGGTTAACTATGAACCAAGTTTGTGTTAGAAGAGAACCAACGTGCCGTTCGTGTAACGCCCGTATGCACCGGCCGGCCGCCGCCCCGAACGTTCGCGACGAACTTACGAGTACATTCATAATAAATGATATAGCCACCTTGTTCTGTGGATATAGCTCAGGTTAGCAAAGGGAAGCCACTGATCATCATTAGTTAGATTATAGGTACCTATACATTTTTATTTACACAGAAGCTGGCCCAGAACGAGTGCGATCGCCGAGCGCCTTTGGTTGGGTCTGCCTTACGAGTTTGGACTCGACGGCGACTACGATCCGGTAAATGACAAGGTGCGCGCGCGCATAGAAGAACACACCTGCCGCATAAGACGCCGCGGTATAGCTGCGGGGCCTGCTAATGGGCCTAGCTTCTGTGTTGGAGCCAAGGCGTGATGGATGCATTGTTTGTGTAACGGTACCACACCTTTGTTCGTTGTATACCAGATGTAAATCTACGACTCATCTATTTGTTGAGTTTATAAATTGTATTTCTCTAAAGTTATAATTGTTAGATAAAAAAAAAGTGTACCTATCAGGCTGATTATGATGATGATGACTGTACGTATGTATGTGTTACCTTTATTTATTTCCCGCCCACATTAACACATTTCAGGGAAAATGCTATGAATTTAATTAATACTACCACCTAGGTTGTACCTACTTATTAGGTGTAGGTACCTACTCCAATACTCATAAACAAAATGGCTAGTACAAGTTAGGTTTAACCATAGTTCTCCTTTCATCATCATCATCATCAGCCTATATCAGTCCACTGCTGGACATAGGCCTCCCCTAATGAGCGCCATAGCGCCCTGTCTTCAGCTTGCCGCATTCAGCATCTGCCAGCAGTCTTTTGCAAATCGTCATCCCACCTGGTCGGAGGGCGTCCTACACTACGTTCTAGTTCTCCTTTGTGTGCTCCTTATTCCTGCCTAAAATGCGAGCACGGTAGGTACCTATTCGATAAAGTACCTACAGTAGGTACTCGAGGGAATTGCCATAGTATGATCTTCGTGGGTGTGAAAATCTTCGATAAAAGTAAAAAAAGGTGAGGGAACATAGTTGGACCTGACTTGAGCCATACACTTTCGAGATGGTGATGCCTCATCTCCCTTTTTTTACCCGACTACCAACAGGGGAGAGTTATGAGGTTAGCACCCTATGCTTGTATTTACTTAAACATAAGGTGAAAAATAAAATCTTTATTATAATAAGTTTAGAGAGTAGGTATATTAAAGTAGAGTGATAAAGTGATAAACAAAGTAAGTAGGTAGTAAGACGTAACCTATTGACAATTATTTTGCTGAGAAACAGTTTTTCAACAATTAACCTTTTTTTATTAAATCTCAAAATTTTATTACAAAATGATCAACGATAACTTGCCTTTTATTCTTTCTATTTGATTAAAAATATTTTTACGTAGGCCTTATCAATCAGTTATTTGTTATACAAGAGTGTAAAGTAGCTTTTTAACCGCGTGCTCAATTTCCTTTAGTTTCACTTTGAATTTTTTTCAAATAGAATCCTGAGCGTTAGCGAGGGAATCAAAAGAGCACGAGGTAAAAAATCTTTGCACTCGAGTGCAACACGTAACTTTTCATCACACCTCAACGAGGAAAGACTATATTATCTGAGTGTAAAAGCCGTTTTTATCCTCTAGCGGATAAAAACTGCTTTTACGCTCAGATATCGAAAAGCAAAAATACTCGTTTCTAAGATGGGGGGATGAAAAATGTTTTTAATTAAGTACCTACCTAGTAAATTGAAGGGCGTGTATGGGGTTGGGAAACAAATGTGGGTACGTTAAAGTAGGTAGGTACTATAAATTATAATTTATTTAGTGTAGGTAACGTGTCCCGAAACCCAGTCAAGCCGTCACGTTGTATAAATGCTAATAATGCTAATCTTAGTCTAAAACTAGGCCTAGATAGAGTTCTAGATTATCACACGGCATCATCTAGTATCAAAGTAAGGAGATAAGTTCTCCCAACTTGGAGTTATGAGTTCCTAAGTTGGTGAGTTGTTTAGTCAGTAAATATTTCCAGTTCATAACATTTATCCCGTAGGTACCAGGAATTACTTCTTTCACTAGTGGACAAAAAATTTAAGTGAATAGAATCAATAACACCTTATTTCTTATTTGATAATAATTAGTATTTAAAAAGGTGTATAAATAGTGTAATAAAAGTGCACGATTCAAATTTGATGCTATTTTTATACTTTGCATGTTGCTGCTCTGATATTTGACAGCTGGCATCAACGATCGTTCCGATTATTAATAATGGAGCGCTACACAACTTAGTAAAGCGGTATCATTGTGAAAAATTACAAAAATGGGAAAAGTTACGCTGAAACCGCTCGCAAACTTCACAAATTTATCGGTCGTGGAAGTGCACTTAATGTGTCAACAAAAAAATATAAATTCGAAAAGCTGTTTAGTATATAAATATGACTTTTCTAAGTGCTTATTTTGTAAGCATAAAGAAATAAAGTTATTGACTTTGAATCAAACCAGAAACCTGCGGCCTTTGCCCACTACTCCACAGAGGTCTAGATTTAATAAGGGTAAATAATAGAGAAATTATTACACATACAAAATTTATTTGCATCAAAATGCAGAATCAACACTTGTAGCAAAATAAATAAACAATTTTGGTCTTTCCCCAATAAACAACGCATCACATCACACGGCACTTCTTAGAACTACAATAATTTATTGAGATGATGCAGTTATACAAAAAAATTGCTACCACTCAGGTCCGTTTTCATCACAAAATAAACCAAGTTTAGCTAGCTCAAACAAGCTGTGATAGCGAATAGAGATGACAGCATTTTAGTATAATAACAGTCATCCTTCTTGCCCTCTGGCAAACCATGTGACAAAGATGCAAAGAACGCAGTTCTAAGGACAAATTGGTGGGCGCCTACCTTCTGGACAGTCGCGTCGATTATTCATTGAAAGTTTTTGTTTCAAACAATAAAAGAGCGCGACAGAGCTATACGAAGCTGTACATATCTCTTGTACCTGCAACGTTGTCGGCGGCATATGAATTATATATATCCCTAAGTTTACCTGCGCAAACTTCCGATTCTCGCTGTCCGTCACAGGACAAGATATTTGCCGGTAGTAAAAAAACTATAGAAGAAACAAAATACCGTACTTTATCTTCTATCATTTCTATGCTGAACTTTGTTTTATGTTTAATGAAGTCGGCCATCAGTCAGTCTAGTCTTCAGACACCAAACTAGTGAAAAAAATAATTGAATAAGTAAGATATTTGTGACCGACAAAAATATATATGTTCAATGACAAAATATAGTTATCACTCTTGCTGACAACGATACATTGACTTGACACGTATCTTGCGCGCACAATTTAAAGTTGCAAAGATTCGCTACTCCGCCAATATCCGTGAATATACCAATAACATAAAAGACATACAAAAAATATCTAGAAACAAATGAATAACGGTCATAGATGTGACCTACATTGAAAATAAGTATACATAGATAGCGTCGCTCAAAAAGCGCAGTTCACAATGTTTACACAAATCACGTGGAAGTAACGCCCTTATTCTCAAACAACATTTACAAGTACCTAAATTAACCAACAGTTAAGTTCAAACAAGCTGTGCAAGCTTAGCTCTCGGGGTTAATACATGTACCCACATATATTACTTTTTGCAATTTGGTCGTTAATACCACGAAACAACAATTATGTGCATTTTCTAAAGCTAAACACTATACCCAAAACAATTACTTGTTTGTCTACTCTTCTTAGTAATTTTGAGTTAAATATAAAATTAGGTTAGCTTTAGAACATGCTAAATTCACTAACTAAAGATAAGTATAAGCTACACAAAAAAAACAGTAAATTACTGTTACAATATTAAAACACTTCATAACAATTTCGATTACAATCTTTAACAAATCAATTCGATTCTATAACGCTACATGAATGTCCCGAGTTTTGCTTCCATACCTTAATTTCAGTGTTAAAAATACAAACTTTGTCAAGGCTTTGGATCGTTTAAATTCAGTAAAGCAAAACTCGATCGGAGTGAGAATTTTTTGAATTTCGGGATCTAAACATCATCAAAACGGTTGGTCTCACAGAAATTGTGACATACCTAGCTGCCATGAAAGGCTGAACCAAGCTGAGAGCCGGTATCGTCATTGATTTTGTTCTGCTACTCGCGTAAGCCACTAGCTATACTGTGGCACTTACCTCACTCAGGGTGTTTTTCACCAGAACTAAGCTGCGTAGCAAAATGTGTTATGCCAATGGGGTCGCTTAGCTACGATAGTTACACAAGCAAAGCTACCCGTGAACATTGCACAAAAATGTAACTTTGCAATTCGTGCGTTAATTCCACGAAACTTTACAATTATTTACAATTGTGTTAGCAAAGCTTAGTTCTGATGGAAACCTACCCTAACATCTCAACCATCCCAGATTGATACACCATATTTACGACGACAAAAACTCCTTGCAAAATGATTTACACGATTCGTCCCCAATTAATATTCAACCCACGTAATAGACGTCGCGAAAATCAACAAAAGCATTTAAAGCTTATAAGAAATTAGGTAACAATTTAGTACTAAATATCACAAATTAGCAAGTTAAGCCGTATACACACATTAAACCCATGTCACCGCATATTAATAAGTCCGGAATACTTGTTTTCCGCAGACTCGCATAAGCTTAATAAACCACCACAAAACATATTTCACACTTTTACCTTCATTCGACTCGAGATCAACAAATACATTTGATTCGAAAAATTATATACACAGTGATGTTGTTGATTTTATTTTATGGGAACCCATTGTAATGATTTTACAATGTTAGTTTAGTTGGTGACAATATATCTGAGATTCACGTTTCTTAACCTACATTTTGGCAGTAATTTTTCTTTATCAGTCGACTTAATATATGTATAAACATACAATCTTACCAAATCCTTAACTACCCATTCCTACACAATTGAGAACCTATAACGACTTGAAATCTTAACACCCTGCTTCTAGTAACCTAAAGCCAAGTTTAAAATATCGTTTCGTTACGCTTTCAAGACATTTAAAGACTTTGAATCTAGATAAATTGTTCCCGTAATAAAAAAATTATAGGAACTTATATTTACACAATTATTTTGCAAGTTTATATTTCACTTCAATGTCTTAGGTACGTAGTACTATACCCCTATCACTACACTTCGTTTAATCCATGTAAATCATACAAATGAATCACCTGTATAGTTCCAGTGTCTTAGGTATTGTAAGCAATACGATACGATACTTCAACCTTGGTAAAGGCACAACCATATAAATTACCATCATTACATTAGCTAAGATATACCTCTCAAACCAAAGAGTTATTAACCATTTTATTCTATATGTGGAGGACATAACCCATTGCTGACCATGACATGTATACCGTCGGAAATATCTGTGGACCTGACCTGAGGGTCCTAGAGCAAGCATACATTCGAGGTCCAAGGTGTAAGAGGGACTGCAGCATCTCGTCTCCCAAGCCAAACTAAACTGCACGTGGTGCACCCTGCTAGATAACGAACAAGGCTCTGGTGGAAATATCAAACAATCTGCACAATTCGATAACTTATATAATTAAGGCGCATAACCCAGTCAAACTAGCGCCGCCACCTACTTACTATCTTATTATTCCGTTAAAAAAAGGAAATTTCGAAAATCCATCGCTCAGTTTGTGATACCTATTATAAACTTTTTTTTAATGTGTCTGTTATAGTTTTATTTATAATTTTTGTTTCTTTGCCCTGTATAAGTTACAACTAATCTCTACCGTTAAAGTTACTTTTGTAAATAGGCTTCCCGCGACACAGGCTTGCCTCGTGCGGGGGCCGCCAGTAATGTGTATCTCTATAAGTTAATTGGCAAATAAATCTTTTTGTATTTGTATTTTGTATTCCATTTAGGCAGTGAATCGAAAATAGATTTTGGTGGCCACCAAGGGCAACTTTGATTCACTGCCTAAACTAAATGGAATAAAACTATAACAGATGCATTAAAAAAAATATTATAATATGTATCACAAACTGAGCGATGGATTTTTGAAATTTCCTTTGTTTAACGGAATACTAAGATAAAGTAGGTGGCGGCGCTAGTTTGGCTGGGGTATGCGCCTTAACAACTATTTTCCATTACTTGACACTGACAGAATTGCGTCTAACCAGACAAAATAGCCACTAACAAAGAATCATCATCATCAATCGAGGTCCACAGATAATTCAGACGGGTTATACTTGTATACAATAAAAGTATGTTAATTTTAATTACAAATCGAGCACAAAACTTTATGATATACTCAGTCCAAAGACAACAAAAGTAATAAATAAGGGTGCGCACTCACTTGAACGTAAACGAGATGATTTAAATCAATGTTGTCGATATGCTAGACTGCTGTGAGACAACTTTCTTTTCGTACAATTTTAAGCGATGGAGATGAACGCGATCTGTCTGATCCAACCTTCTAGGTCTGTTATCGATAAGTGAGCGAGCACCTTTATTAAGATGTCATCTTAAAATATTAAAATTTGTGATTATTATTGTAAAAACGACTAAGGATCAACTACCACCGCGACGACGCTGAGCGCACTTTGATTCAAAATAGAACTTTATTTACTACGCCTAAAGATACAAATTCGCAAGCACGACGTAGCGCAGCGCCGTGAGTTTTCTTAATATATCAATAAAATTTGTACCTTTTTGCGCAGCAAATGAAGTTATATTTTGAATCAAAGTGCGCGCAGCGTCGCGTTTAGGAGTAAGCTGACCCTAAAAATGGACGGTCTAACTCCGTCTTGTTAAATTGAGAAAAACAGGAGTATTTATTCTAGCTAGTAGGTATCACGAATAAAATTATTCAACGTGAGTTATGAATAGTCAATACTTCCTTTACCCCATTAGACACCAAAGATTGACAAATAGGCCAACAAACGTCAGACAGTTACGATATAATATAATACCACTTAGCTACTCCTATATCATCCACTCTAGGCTAGTTAGCTACCTAATTCAGAAGATCAATATTGGTCTCGTATTTGTCGCTTTTAAGTTACAATGGTCATTGTAAGATACATAGTCAGTCGAACTGTAAAAGTTCCTAGTCTTTTAAAACGTCCATAGCTTAGATTAGATAGCACTATATTAATAAAGCACAAGCTAAATCATAAAACCAACCCTAACGTCACAAGCTCATGATTCAAAAAGCTATGATCATGAAAAATGTAGATACTTTATCATCTGATATGATATTTATATTAAAACTAATTCCTGAGGTAGTTCAAGGATTAGGATTCACAACAAATACGTCATTGAATCATAAATATCAGAGTTTCGGCTAACATTAACCAGAAACTTGAAGTTGGTTGAAGCTACGAGCAACTTCTTGTCAGTACTTATATTAATACTCTTATTAGAAACATTCATATCCGAGATCGTAACAAAATATCCACAAAATACAATGTAGCAAAACCAATACCATTGAATTTAACCTAAGCTTACCGACTTCAAGCTATATTCGACCTTGGCGACATCACAATGTAATGATGATCTAAATTAGCCGGCTGGGGTACTATCGGCGACATTGGCATATAATCGCCCTCGACTTCGCCGTTCAAATGAAGACTCAGGTCGTCGTTCAAAATCTCTCTGTTCAGTATTTTCTGATGACTATCAAGAATGAGATGGACAATCTCTTGAGGCAAAGACAACGCTGTAACTGTATCATCATTGAATTCCATAGACAAGTCAGTATCAAACCCATCATATTCATCGTTACCATCAAGACACTCCACAGACTTTGAACAGCGGTTGCTCTTGACATGTTCGGTCTCATCTAAGAATTCACAGCTTTTGCTCTCTTTGCCGAGACCGTTGGAAGTTATTTTGAGGTCCTTCATCTTACGGCTTACTTTAAAGCTTTTGAAGATATGTCTTGTGGGAGTAAAGTCAAATTTCTTTTTTTTAGTCTCGACGTCTTTGTCTTTGGATGCTTCGGATTTGGGTGAGACTGCGGCGGTGCGCGAATCACTTTTTAGTCTTTTTCTGAAATAGAAGATATTATTGAGAATTTGATCAAAGCTGATCTTTTAAAATCAATTGATATCACTCTAAAACGCAGACATTATGTCTGGGAGTCTGAGTTATTCATACTCAGCTCACAAGACATAATAATTATGTTTTTTTATAATGGCAAAATGTTTGTTTGTAATTTACATGACGGAATATATTGTATCACGAAGATCTAGAAGTCATTTCAGTCTTGTCTTGAAGATACGTAGTATATAAAAACGCGCTGAAGCCTTTCCAAGCATCTTACCAGCTTGTAAGCTGTGCCGGGTCACACCGACTCACACTGATGCCGATCTAAGGACGAGGAAACGCGATGTGTGTATATTACCTGAAAGCGCTGAACGCTTGTCTGGAGCGGTCCCAGCGTGGCAGCGTGCGCGCGGCCGGCGGTGGCGTGGGCGCGGGCAGAGCGCCAAGTGAGCTGTGTCGGGTCACACCGCCCCACACTGGTGCCGATCTAAAGTACAATATAATGTGGTATTAGATTATGGTCCGCTTTAACGCAAATACCTCCCCTGCTGAACATGTCTCCCCAAAGGATGCGGGCGGATAGGAAATTGAAACGGAAATGTTAAAAACACACAGAAGAAAACTTCTGACCGGACTTTCCTCAGAGAGGTTCCCTTAGTCTGCTTTTACGACATCCATAGGATGAGTTGGAGGGGTCAATTGTTAAGTGGCAACCGCTACGGCCATCAGCCCCCCTAGCACGGGGATTGTTGTCTAGGGTAGAATAGAGAAAAATTACGTCACTTCGTCATCCAATGCGTAAATTATTTGATATGCATTTCTATAATTTCAATAATGTACGCAATGTGTAGCGAAGCAATGTCACTATTGTCTATTCTACCCTAGACAACGATGCCCGTGCTAGGGGGGCAGATATGATTACTATGGCTTTCGGGGGTAACGTGAGTTACGGTGAAAAGACATAGAAGCCTGCAGCAGATGTTAGTGAACCGTTACCTATGAGTAGTCCGCGGCGGAAGCGGCGGCGGCCGGCGCAGGGTTCCGTAGATGCAGTCAGCTACGCACTCGTACATAGGCTCAGGACACAAGCGGAGAGACATTGTTTCTAGTTGACGACACTGTACGGAAAATAATAATAATAATGCTGGACTATTCACACAGCATTATCTAGCCCTTAGCTAAGTAGAGCTTGTGTTATGGGTGCTAGACAACTGATATACATAATACAATACATAACATAGATAGATATTTTTTATTATACATAGAAAACGACCAGAACACCCGTACAAATTCCTGCCTTAAAAGGTATTAAATCTGCAGGTATTAAATACCTGCAGATCGTACAAATATTTGTCCCAAGGCGGGAATCGAACCCGCAACCTCCTGCGTCGCAGGCGGACCTTCAGGCTATGTCGGTCACTTTGGTTCTTTTACATATTTCCGTATTTCGGATTCTTTGTATGATCTGCAAATATTTGTCCCAATATTTCTGGATATTTCTTTTTATAATAATAAATATATCTATGTTATGTATATCAGTTATCTAGTACCCATAACACAAGCTCTGCTTAGCTTGGGGCTAGATTATGCTGTGTGGATTGGGCAGCATTATTTATTTATTTATTTTATTTTCGCATCTCACTTGAGACATTGAGAATGACCCTTGTGATTGGGCGGCGCGAACAGCGACCTTTAGGCCCGTAGCACACCTCTGCTAGGAAATGCCGCTTTGCGGTTGCAAAGAGAGTTCCACTGCGCAACATTACACTGATTATATTTTATTTGACATTAATCGCCGTTCGATTAAAGTTTAGAGGATAATTCAATCCGCTAATCGAACGGCGACTGTCGACTGCCACAAGATACATGCAAAACAAACGCGGTAATGCAGCGAAATGGCAGACCGAGCGCGGAAATGTAGCTGGCGTCTGAGTAGATTGGCGGATTCGCGAGGGAGTGGGAAAGAGATGAAATCACAGTCAAATCGTTAAAAACGTTAGAGCAGTTTCGCCTCTGTTTCGCTTTTCGTACAACGGACAAGTTATGGCGAAACTACTGCGGCTTCGCTGTTATGCTTTAGCAGACTTAGCTTTTATAGGTGTGCTACAGGCGTTAGATTGACTCTAGCTAGCTAGAGAATAAAACGACAAGTGCGAGTTGAACTCGTGCATCAAGGGTTCCGTACAAACTTGTACTCGTAAGTAATCAAACATTTTTTTGTCAATTAACAACAAATGTACAACAAAGAGATCCTATAAGGGTCCCTTTTTTCCTCTTGAGATACAGAACTCTAAAAACTGAACCAAATGCAAACTAACCTTCATGACGCTGGCATCTCGGCTCATTTTGCAATAGACATTGTCTTCGATAGGCAGTGGCGGCACGTCGGGAATCTCCTCGTAGATCCCTGACGCTATCGATACCAGCGATCGACGATCCGACATGCTACTAAACGAAAAACTTAATTTTATAAATTGAAATACGTAGTGATAGTCATTTATTTTCCTCACGTCGATTTAATTTCATCAATTCTACTTGATAGATTTTGAGGTGGTGGTTGAAAAGAAAATGCCTAGTATTAGCTCTCTGTTGATGTGTGTAAGCTCTATAGACTTATGCTAAGAGAGCTGATTTTAGCTGATATCCGAATTAAAAACAATAAAAATAAAACCGGCCAAGTGCGATTCGAACTCGCGCACAAAGGGTTTCGTACCATTATCTATAAAAACGGCAAAAAAAATCACGTTTGTTGTATGGCAACCCTGATTTATGATGATTTATGATATGATGATTTATTTAATTTTGTTGTTTAGTAGTATTTGCTGTTATAGCGGCAACAGAAATACATCATCTGTAAAAATTTCAACTGTCTAACTATCACGGTTCATGAGATACAGCCTGGTGACAGACGGACAGCAAAGTCTTAGTAATAGGGTCCCGTTTTTACCCTTTGGGTACGGAACCCTAAAAATGATTTTCATTCTTAATTAATACTACAATTTAGACACTATATGAAATGGTTCGAATAATCTGTTCCGTGACATGATTAAAACATATAGATATTTTCATTTTAGATGTTTTTTCTAGGCTTCCTTAAGGTTTAATACTACAGATGAGAGCTAGTAACAAGTAAAAAGAGGTATTTCACCTGTCATCCATAAGCGGAGCGGGAGCGAGGTCGCCGGCCGCGATGCAGCGAGACAACTGACCCTCGGGGATGCGCTTGCAGTCCTACAAGTTACACTTTGTCAGATTCTATATCCATTTAAAACATGTACACAAAACTTGTAAGTTCTAGAGTGCGTTTGCACCAGAGAGCTACAAGTTGAATGTGTCCAAACCAATGAGCTTAGAGGGAACATTAAAAGTCAAAAACTTTATTTCTTTAGGCTTACGAAAAAGCACTTAGACAGGTCAAATTTTATAGATAAATAACAAGTTTATAAATAGTAATTATCAAACAAGAAACAAAATGTTATTGATTTTGTTCGCTTCAATTTTTTGTCCACTAGTGGAAGAAGCGAAAAATAAACCACTAGTAAGTTTGTATAATCCTTAAAATAATAATAATAAATCACATTCATTTCAGACATCACAACACAGTCCATACAACGAGTTACATACAAAGACAAAGAGAAAAACACATACTATAATAAAAAATGTAATACAATATTCTTTTCGTATCTAAGTCTAAATAAAATGTGATTTAGATACAGGTCAATATTTATATAAGACTAAGCTTAAGATTGTTCTCCCATAATACTATTGTCGGTGCGGAACTGGGCGATAACAAGTAAAGTCCACAACAGACGGAACTATACTACTGATTGAAATCATAGCAAGGTATATTAACCCATTTGAACCCAAATACAAACTGATAGAAATTTTTTGAAACAAACTTTAATTATGTGTTTATTAGAGACTAATTAGACAATTTATGAAAAAAAAATACAAAAAAAACTTATAGGTATATGTAAAAAAAACATGTCCTATATATTTGGTATATATTCTAAAGTAATAGGCGAGTGACATTCTTTTTGATGATGATGAACTCTTTTTCACAGACGAAGCTATAACGTATATTTTTAATACGTCACCGTCGTCGTCACCGTATATGTCGACAGATATAGCACGATATATTTTGGTATAGTAAGACGGCCGCAGAGCTAATGAGTGCAAAAATATAATATTATAGCATAGCCACCGTCTGTGGCAGCTTGCTACTGGCTGTGCTCACAACCGGGCTCAAAATTAATTTATACCTAAAAGGTTTATGTACACACTTCTACAACAAAACACCTAGTGAGTTGCAAAATCCATCATTAAATAAATTCAAACAAACTGTCGACACCTTTCTGGGCAAAAAGGCTTACTACAAAATATCAGATTAACTAGAACATAAAAAGCTTGGGACGGGTTTTGCTCCAACTCGAAAAATAGCAACTATCATTGCAGGCTAAAGGTTTCTTCGTCGCTTGATAACATTATTTGTTTAGACCTGAGTTTAATTTCTGGGCTCACCTTAGACATGACAAGTTCCAGATCATCCAAAGACACTTCCGAGGGACCGCTGTACCAGCTGCTTCTGCGGACGTCGTCACCTGAGAATAAATTCATGGTTCGATTAAAGTAAGGTGGCGTAACCAATTAACAAGTGTACCTTACAATTTATTTATTAATTTAATTTGATAATAATTTACCATTTCAAATTAGATTTGTCTACAAGCTTATTTTGTAAGCCTAAAGAATTTTTCTCTGACTTGAAAGCTCGTCATCCTTAACTTACCTATGTCAATATCACTGCACTTCGGAGCCCGCAGATCACCGTCGCTCTTGCTCAGTTTCTTGGAGACAGGCTGGCGGACCGTCAGTACCCGCCTCAGCGCGGCCGTCAGGTCGGCAGCAAGTGGAGAACTGAAGCGGAGTAACCCACCGCCGTGGAAATCACTGGGGGAATTGACAGATCAAGGACATGGTTATGAACAGGCTGAGGGAAGAAAACCTATTCACCCAATTGTAGCAGAACCGTTACATAGAATCCTTTGATGAAAGAAGCTCTAGATAGTGCATGTGGTGACATTGCACTGAGTGGTGGTTGATATAATGATTTCAACCTTGACACTTTAGACGCGTTTCCCTCCATCTGTTGTTTCTTTCATCTAAGGTAAAATAGAATAGCAAAGTTTGTTTGCGATTTAGTCAGAGTGATTAGTTTAGCAGAACAGTGCTCCAGTATCTATATATCAATGACTTGTCTATTGTACTCTCTAGTGGACTTGTCTAGGCAGTAAAATATTGACCCTTGGAGTGGTGTCCTAAATTGACAAGTTCACTAGACTTTTTGTCTTTGTTTCGTTCTAAGAAGACTAATTAATGTTTGTTATGGTACAAAGAAAGCCATACGAAAGTACCCATAATCTCAAAACTCTGATAGGCAAATAATGGATAGGTTATATTGGTTTTTGTTCACACGGGTTGTGAATGCACCACTGTATGAACAGGTATGAACCTGTAGACACAGAATAATAATAGTTCCTACACTGAAATGAAAGTGGTGCAGTGATCATGTTTAAGCTAGCCTTCATTCTCTCTTTTTACAATTATGGAAGTGAGAATGTTTGATGATTTGTTAGTGATGGAAGACTTGATTCTATGAGTAATATTGCTATGATAAACTTTACCTCCAAGAAAATATACAAAATTTACAGAACTGCCCAAAAAACAGTGTACATTAGAATCTTTACATCATCCCACAATGGCAATTTTTCTTTTAAGGTCAGAAGTTTTATTCTTTTGTAAAATAGCTTGTGTGCATATAGTGCAGCAATGCTATTTTGTGCAAAAATGTTCCCAGAACATCTAATAAGCCAGAAAAATAACCAACCTATCAACAGTGACCACACATGTGCCATGTATATTACTCTCCATGCTCAACACAGCTTCAGTGATATGTCTCCAATCCATAAACAGCCCCAGCTGCTGGGACCGAGAGACGAGCACTCCAGCGGGCGACACCGTGACGGTGCTATCAGAGGCGCTCAGTCCACATTTACGGGAGAACTCTGTGACGTTGACACTGACCGAGAATGAATCTTTTAATGAGCCTTCGCTGTCTGAAAATGATGCATGGGTTTAGGGTAATTTTGTAGCATTGTGAATATATTGATACAAAAAGAATACAAAATTACAGTGTTTCCTAGAAATAGAATAAAAATAAAGTCAATAATTTAAGATGATTAGTCGTTTTGCAGAAGTTTTGTTAAATTTACAAAGTTACCCCAAAATAAGTTAAACAAAGCATGAGTTGAGTTAAACATGTTAACAGCAATGAAATGGCGTTGACCTGGTCCCAAGACACACAATGGAGCATTCTCGCACATTATTACACAACATTTGCATTCAATGTGATGATGTCAATGGTCCATTTCAGGAAATAATGAGCTTTTAGGACAGAGTTTGATGATCAGATTGTAAGTCCCTAATGTACCTTTATATCAAGCCTATCTATGCATACATAGTATAACTCCAAAAATACCTAAACTACCGAATACAAATGGATGATGAACATTGTCTATGTAACACTTATACAGTTATACAGTCTTGTGAACAAACATCAACAAAGGTGTTTACAAAACAATGTATTGATGCAACTTTCAGTGTTACAGTGACCTTTCAAAGAAATAATATGTATTATCTAATAATATAGGTAGTTTACCCATAAGCTTCTGGCCATTTATAA
Source organism: Eupithecia exiguata (assembly GCA_947086465.1). Classification (NCBI taxonomy): domain Eukaryota; kingdom Metazoa; phylum Arthropoda; class Insecta; order Lepidoptera; family Geometridae; genus Eupithecia; species Eupithecia exiguata. The sequence goes on along the minus strand of OX352241.1, from coordinate 1,761,230 downwards.
GGACGCTAATTTTGTCCATCCAGGCGTGTGCGTCAAGCGGAGAGGCGGCGGCCAGCAGAACACGCGGCTTGCGAGGCTCGTCCCGCGGGAACACCGCGAAGGCGTGCGGCCGCGAACGGGACTTCGCCCTCCGCACAACGAAGCCCGAAGGCAGCTCCACAGTCCCCGCACATGCACCCGCAACGCCCGCCTCGCTGCAGTAAACTGCCAGAATCCCACCTGAAAACGTCGGGCTCGGTCGCAGTATACACCACTGCCGTTTCCACGACTGCCGAAAGGTAAATAATAAGCAAAGTTCACAACACAACACGCCGTGCAACAAAACGATGAAGAAATTACCTTAAATGGATTCAGGCCCAGATTAGACTTGAACGGATACTTCACCTCCAAGTATCCGGACATTGCGATAGGTTTTCCTGTTTCAAAACACAAGTATCGTGCCTGTCTTTTGCTAAATTATTCAGAAAATTCGGTACCTACACTACACAGCATGCCGCCCTTCTTTCTTGATGAATTGAATTTGATTTGTTTACAAAAAATCTATACCGGTGTTGCCACCAACTTCCTTTATTTATATTGGATTATCAGAAAAAGCATCTATCATGAAATAATAATAAAACAATCAATGCTCTCGAAAAGGTGACACAGCAGCGTGAACGACAATATATAATGCTGAATTAAGATATAAATACCTATTCAACATAGTCTTAATATTTAAAAAAAAAAAATTAGAGCTATTTGAAAGTTTTTGATGTCATGTCTTTGATAGGTACTATCATAGAGTTATTATTACTATAATATTAATAACTCTATGGGTACTATATTAACCTCAGAGCAATAACAAAATATTGCTCTGAGATATTAACTCCATGTTTGATAGTGACAAACTGGACAAAAATATGTTTAGTTTGCCACTTTTTTGCCTAATTTGCTCTAGGATAAATTACATTTGTCACAAACACCATGTGTTGTGTGCTCTAAGGTGGGCACAGATGAAATAATGATGTGGGTGTCAAGAGGTGTCAAACGATCGTGTCAAATCAGTCTGTCTATCAAGCTGTTATATCAATCCCCTTTTTTGTAATAAGGAAACATTTCACCATGTTTTTTTGTACTAGGGGATTTCCCGTAGATTATTACCATAAGGGATCTCTTTTTTTCATTTTTGATTGTGCGATTTATTGATTATTACGTAGATCGAGTATACCGATTAATACGTCTCAACTCTATGGTTTCACTATACACATCACTATTACACTCGTGACGTCAAAGTGCCTGACAAAATGCTCCGTTTCAATACAAATCGTAGATACTGTATACTCTTTGTACAAATCAACAAATCGTATACCATATCTCCGAATTAGCTGCCACAAAGGTAAACATAGGGGATACCAGTAAAAAATTTACCTCCTTTGTAGAAGGTAACTACGACAGTATTACGTTTTGTCGTAAAAAAATCTAGGAATTTTAATTTTAACCAAAACTTGTCAACTGGTCAATAAATTAAGGTTCTGGCATATTTTTAATCTAGTACTTTAGTTTCTTACAAAGATAATAAATGATAAACATGTTTTATGGGTAATTATTTTGTGCCACTGGGTCATATTCTGAGGAATGGGGAATAGTTCCGTCGATGTGTGCATTGGTACTGCACATTGGGTACAAAATGTAATGAAATGTTGCCGTTGCGGATGTTTTTGGCCTATATTGGACTTTTTTCTACCTCTGCGGATCTTTTGCAGACCGTGACGTTCTACGGGTCTTTTCGGACCAAAACGCGTATCGGAACGGCATATACTACAATAGCATACACCATATTCATGCATAGTGGCCACTGTACTAGCAGAGAATATTATAATAATACCTAACGTACCACTTTAATAGGATATTAAAATACTTATAATGTAGATATTACAACATTTTTATAATGCCGTCGTATTTTATTCAGTGCCTCAAAGAAAGAGATTTAGAAAAAATCGGCCTACTCCGCTCGCCGTTGCCCTTTTGTATATTTTCCAACAGTCAGTTGTTCAAATTCAAAGAAATAAACATAATGACAGTCAATATATTTATGAAAACTTATTGTACACATAAAAATATCAAAAGCTTTCCTAAAAATAGCGATATACATAATATAAATACTAGAAATAAACATAAACTCGATGTGCCCACAACCAGGCTTCACAAGATTAATGTATCTTTTAAAGGGCAATGTATAAACTTCTACAACAAAACTCCTAGTGAGTTGCAAAATCTATCAATAAATAAATTCAAACAAATTGTCAAAACCTTTCTGTGCAAAAAAGCTTACTACAAAATATCAGATTATTTAGGGGATAAAAAACCTTTGGACGGGTTTTGCTCCAACTCGAAAAATAACAACTAACAGGTTTCTTAGTCACTTCTTTACTTTAGTCTACATACCGAAGCGACGTTTTTTTAGGCAAGCTGTAACTTATGTAATGTTACTACTTACTGTTTATATTGTTGTTAAAAATAAATGTATTTCTATTTCATTCTATTCTTACTACCTGCAATTTGGGGAGTCACGTCTGGTGAGGCCTTATGTGCTCTTTCTTGTGATTTATTATGTAGGTATCCTGCGTTGGTATGAACGTTTTTTATCTACGTATGTTGAGCTGAATTGGATCATTCCACTTTTCAGGGATTGTAGCCAATGGATAATCCATGTTAGATAAGCTACCCTGGTACCATCCTGGTTTCATTCAAACAAATCCGTTCAGTCTTAGAGCATGAGGGCGTCACAAACACACTATACATTTTTTACGTAATTTGTGCCTAGTGATATTAGTTTTATAGGTGATTACTCTTTCTATTTTCAGCTTGCAATATATCATTTTGCAGTTTTTCTCATATATTACGAAACTAATCATTTTGTCATATTTCGGACAAAATTTGGGTACGGTCTGGAGCTTTTTAATTTTGACTGCGGCAACACTACTTTCGTTTCCTGTCTCGGAGAAAACAAAATAATTTCATGATTTTCTTCAAGTTCTTAGAGGTTTCCCGTCCTTCGCCCGTTCTGGAATCGAATGTTCTTTCTCTGGCTGCGCCGCCGCGCCGCCGGTTTTTGCTGTTGGTGAAGTTATATGCTACCCCACAGAACTGTTCTGTGTGCTACCCGTTAAAGTGATCTTGCTGTGTTAGAGTTATTGTTATTACCTGGTTGTGTGTGTTTGCTGATAATGATAAAGAGCCTGACTCTGAGCCAATGAAAAACTGATGGTAATAAATGTGTACAAGCAGACGTACATGTACATGAACTATTGGTCGCGTGTGTCAACAAAACAGCCGAGCTCTTGGGAATATCGCAAAGAACATGGAATGGTTGTAAAAGAACACAAATCAACAGGAAGGGTTTCTTCGCCCACGAAAAAAGGTAGCAAAACCAATTTTGACGAAGTATTGACCAATTCACCTATTCTGCTATATGAAGAATCGTCCGTCAGTTTTTTCGCCGAAATTAATTATCTGTTCTAACGAAGGTAAGAATTGATTTAGGTATCTACCTCAATTTCAAAGAAAAGTCTATGTCTTTATTTAAAAAAAGTAAAAGGATAAAAAGTAGCCTTATGTGTTTTCCAGACTATAATCTATCGTTATGCCAAATTTCATACGGACCCTTTCCGTCCGTTTGCTGTTTTGCCGTGATTGAGTAACAAACATCCATCAATCCAAACTAATATTAGTGGGATAAAAAGCATTCCTACTGCTTCTGAGAAATGACTTATATCACTCATGCATTATTGCTTCCTGTGATCTGCATATTAAATATATCCTATTTTATTGCAGGCCATACAGTAATAAAAACAAGGGTGGATACTGAGGTCAAGAGACATCGAAACAAGCTTTCTTGGAAGGCTTAACAACAGGCTTGAATACTCCAACGGGATAAAGACTATAATTGATAATCAGCTGTAATTATAGGCAACGAAGAAATAAAAAAACAAGAAAAGTATTTGTTTATATTTATTTCTGAGGTCAAATAATACTACGCCTTTGTAGGACTAGGATATTAGTAATTTAGGCAGTGAAAACTAATGTACTTATGAATAAACCTTCCTTAAAATGTAGTTCTCTATTAAAAAAACACCTATTTGTTTGTTTTATTTACTCTCAGAGGGCATAACCAAATGTTGCTTTGCTTTGTTGTTAGGTACAAGCATAGTGAAGGGTGCGTGAGCCTAGGATTATTATGACTCGCAGAAAAGAACACCAGCAGCGCAGCGTGTAGTTTTACGGCGGGAGGCCCCGCGCCTTGTAAGATGAATGTATTTAGTAAAATAATTCTATCTTTATGAAAATTTCCTGCTCAAGCAAAGCCGAGGGCAAGAACTATACCTAATGATCCATAAAAATTCAAGGGTTTGCTCTGCTGTCCTGTCACTTTCATAGTGACATTGATTTGTGTACATTATTGGCAGGATTAAAAAAAACGAGGTATAGATATTGTTTGGTTATTGTATACTCTTTGCGACAAACTCTTTTGCCGACTCGTGCGAAGTTCACGCCATTTTTCTTTGTGCGGGAATTTTAAATAATTATCTAGTGGTACTATACTTACAAATCTGTGAGTGGGGCGCTACAGGAATTGTGTAGACTTTTCATCGTAGTAATCTTCCTTTTTTATCCATGGCTCCGAGCTTGCGGTTGTGTTTATCCGGGCTCTCGCGCAGACGTTTATGTTTTAAGTCAATATTATATTTGAGTTTATTTCTTGTTGTGATTACTATTTGCTGCCTTATTTTCGCACGCTCAAGTGAAAATTATCATTATTATACTAAGTTTGGCCCTAAGTACCCACCATCAAAGGGCGAAGTGTGGCCTAACCCCCGACAGGAACAGAAAACCAGTGATTATTTTGTATTTAATTCATCTACGTTTGAAGCAGCGGTAAGTTTTAGAGAAGGGAATTGTATTTTTCGAGGGTTTGGATTAGTAGGTATTACTGCTATTTAACCGGTACCTAGTTATTGTTTACTCATTGTATTGACGCGCAACACTAAAAATAAAATAGGTACCTACCTACATACTGAGGGTGGGTATTTTCGTCAAATGAATATGAGCGGATTAACTACGAAACGAACCATAATGTGCAAGCATAGCTTTCAGGTCAATGCGTCGTAACTTTTTTTGTAAAGCTTTTTTTTACCAGGTTACAAATCATTCCTGTGGTATTCTCACAAGAGCTATTGATAGATACACGCAGATCCTGCTGAGTTATATGGAATTGATGAAACCCAAACCCCTTCAGTCGGACAATATAAGCCAAAGCCCTGAAGCTATAGAGAGACTGAGTATTCAATTGTTATTAAAATGTGAAAAGTTACCACATTACGATATGGAAGAAAAATGTATGTCCTACCTACCAAGTATTTTAAATTTTATTTTAGTTAAGCTCAGACTAAGTAAGAAATCTTAGTCTGAGTAGTTAAGGTCCATAAATTGATAAAATTGTTAATATTTTACGGGACAAAAATAAAAGTTATTCTTCTAATACAATATTTTTCTGTTATAAATCACCTAAAAACAGTGTAAATTATAATTTTCAGACACTTTAACAGTGGGAAGGACGAGTGAACTGGAAAGTAAATCAATTTGGGGCATACTTCGAGGGCTAGAAACATTTACCCAGCTTTTTTACTTATCCGACGATTACAGCGTGAGTGTACCCATTGCATTCATTATTTATTTACCTAAATACATATTTGTCTCGTGTTTATCTCATAAAATGAACCCTGTGTGTTGTGTAGGGTAGTTTAGTTATACATCAGGAAGATGACGTAAGGGTGGTGACGGAATTCGGCACAGTGGGGTGGGCGTATGCGTGGTCTGGTCCCCCTCATCTGGTGGTATGAGTAGTGGTATTTTATATTTATTTATATTAAAACCCACAGGTTCCCTAACTCTCATGGTTTCGGGTTTGACCATACAATCCTTGATCCTTGTGGTGTATTTGAGATAGGAGTCCCTTCTCAAATCGCTACCTCATTCATGTACCTAGGTACCTTTATCTAACAGGCAATCAATCTTATACGAAAACCCAGCCTATTTCAATCAAAATAATAAATTTTCAATTTTTACCCTTCTGAAACTTTTTAACGGGCACATTATGTGTTGTTATTATCCATGCATGAACTCCTTACGCCACTGCACCTGTATGAAGGTAATTAATATATTCACATCAAAGGAAATTCGTATCAACGCCACGACTATCACCGACTACCCAGCATACAAGCACCGCGGCCTACTCATAGACACGGGCAGGCACTTCCTGTCTCTCTCCAATATTTACAAGACCATAGAAGCTTTGGCGATGAACAAGATGAACGTCCTCCACTGGCATATAGTCGATGACCAGAGTTTTCCCTTACAGAGCGAGCGGTATCCTACTTTGAGGTACCTAAGTAAATAAGTTCTCTCTTTACTATAGGATACTCTTCTATCTGCAGATATATTTTGTTCCGGGTGTTCTGGGTGCTTTTACGTACCTATGGTAAAAAAGTCCATCTTTGGGACTTACGTAGACTTGTAAGGCCTGTACGGGAACGATAGATACAGCCGCAGTCACTGAAGTATATAATATATATATATGTCTCATTATTGGCGCTCCGGTAGACACCACTACATTATAAACTCTGTGATTTAAACCATTCTTCGAGGATGAAAGGGCCATGATGGTGATGATGTAATCAGCTAACTAGTACCTATACTAGGTACCCTTAACCCAAGCTCTGATTAGCTTGGGGTTAGATGATTTAGTGTGAATTGTGCATCATTATTTATTTATCTTAAATGCCACCCTGACACGTCACACGATCAAAGTCAGTAAATTGACTAATATGCAAAACGACGTGAAAAATTCTCGTCCGTGAATATGCAAATATTTGTCCATGACGTCCGTCCTTTTATACTGATACGAGTTGGTGCCCAGTGTAATTGGTTTGCTTAATCTCTAAGATATTATATATTTTCAAACAATAGCGAAACGATATTCTTGTTGGTTTACAGTCAAAAAGGCGCATTCTACCCTACAATGGTTTATACTAAAGCTGATATCCTTAAGGTGGTAGAATTTGCAAGAGATAGAGGGGTCAGGGTAATGCCTGAAATTGACGTACCAGGTAAAGAACCCATAGTCTAATTATAAATAAAATAAAAATGCTTTATTTCAGACAACCATGGGTCCATATGTTTACGAGTAGGTACATATTTACACATTAAAAATACAATAATTATACCACCTACCTAACTGTTAACTGCCTGTTCTATGCCAAGTTTCAATCCGATTTGAGAAGAGGTAAGAAACACCAAAACACCTGACTATCCATACAAACTTTCACATGACTGTTTCCTGATGAAAAATATATTTATTCAATATTTTTAGCATGCATGTATTATTATTTTGGCATTTTGGGTTGTTGAGTAGTGCCAAATTTAATTAATTGCGAAGATAATGTATGAAATGAAATACTTTTTATGCAATGATATTAAAAAGTGTTGTTTTATTAAGGTCCGGCGCGTTACTGACGAAGTGACGAGCTTCTCTTAATGTTTACACACATTACCGCGCGGTAAGTACCGTAGGTGCGATGCCGCAAGAGTTTCGTAATGACGACGTTGTCCGTTGTACGAGATGCGGAACTGATTCGAAACTGTCGCGGACACGCTGCGGACCTCGAGTTGCGGCTCCGCAAATTCGATTCCGCGCGATAATGTGAGACGGGCGTAAGGTGTAAGCTTAACAATAGTAACTATGAAATATTCTATGGATGGCGTGAAATGCGAGTGTGTACTGATTATAAATAGGAGGTATTGCTACATTATGATATTTTATAACGAGGCTGTAGCGTGGCTAAAACAAGGCGAGGTCACCGGCACGGTCGACCTTATGAACCCTACCTACTACATAGATAACATCTGTTTCAGGGCACACTTTGTCGTGGGGTGAGGCATTTCCCGACCTCCTTACAGAATGCTACAAAGGTGACAAGGTTGCAGGCCTCGGTCCTCTGGACCCCACCAAGAATGAAACCTATGATTTCATAGAACAGATACTAGATGAGGTGCATCACTGGTTTCCTGATGAATTCTTACATCTCGGAGGCGACGAAGTCCAAATAGGGTGTTGGTGAGAATGAGTGATATTGTACCTACCAACTTATTGAAAAAGTTTTGTTTTCCAATTTTACCATTCTCACAAATCTTTAATTGTTTTTTCTATTTTTTAGGGAATCAAATCCGAAGATCCAAGAATTCATGAAAAAAAATAATTTAGTCACGGAAAAACTGCAGGCGTTCTTCATGCGAAGAACATTAGCGTTGTTGCCAAATCGAACAAGACCTTTAGTGTGGCACGTAGGTCACCTTGAAAATTATTGAAATCAGTTTCTGAAACACATTATTGTTGATGCAAAGGTAGGTAGGTAGGGGAAACTGGGGACACTTGATTACCCCTTGTCTTTTTCGCCTCTGCAAGACCCATTTATTAACATATTACGAATGTTTCTTTACTAAAACACGTAGAATTTCACTGCATACTATTGCTATAGTTCCCATACAATAAAGTGACAATGTTATACAATATTTATGGGTACTTATAGACTATAAATGTTGGCAGTCGAAATTGATCTAATGCTTTCAGTACTTTTGTACTCAAAGCATTACATAGAATAATAGAAAGAATGGCGTGTACCTAGTCTCCCATAAGGATCAAGTGTCCTCAATTTCCTCTACAGCCTTTAAATGCCTTTCGCAGATTACAGAATTTCTATGGTGTCTAATAAAATAGGACATCTCAGCATGCACATTAATAAAATATCAACAAAATAATAATAATTACATGGTCGACAAAGTAGAAGTTACATTTAGGAAGTAAAAATCCTCGCATTTTTACTCGTGTATCGTTGCATATAAATTTGTATATTTTTGTCTTGTTCAGGATGTATTTGAAATGGATGCGCTGCCGCAGCAGAAAAGCCATGTTCAAGTTTGGGCTTGGAAATGGGTAAAAGAGATGAATAAAGTAAGCATATTTTATATGTAGGTATACCGAAAATCATCATCAGATCTTTAACATTTTTTTATGAGAACAAATTAAAATGACTGTCATCGAAATCAGTTGTCGCTTATTCGATAGCCTCCATTTTGCTCATTTTGGAGGATTAATCCCTATAATCAAAAAATCCCGACGATTAAAAAATTCTATAAAATCGTAGAATTTGTACACCAAGTTTCATCCAGATCGGTCGTAAAATAAGACCTGTAGAGGAGTAGGTACGTGCATTCTGACAGAATCCATACTTTTGTTTGCTAGTAGTTGATGCAGAGACGCTTCGCTCGCTCAGTCAATTATTCTCAACACTCAGTCGGCTTTAGAATATTAATGAAAAATCTCTTATATTATCAATCTTAAATTTGTTTATTTTACCTCGTCCCTGTTATTTACTTTGAGGTATTGTTTTGTGCTGGCGGCGCGGCGCGAGAATCAAATGTTTGTTTTTTTATGTTTTTCTGCACAACACTCAGATTATGTAAGAAATCTACAATGAATAAAACTAGCGGAAGAATAATTTGCCGCAACCTAAATCCTATTTTTATGGCTACCATTTACGTTTCAGATCCTGAACGCCGGTCACTACGTGATATTCTCGTCATCTTGGTACTTGGACCGCGGGAATCATCGATGGGAGGATTACTACCGCGAGGATCCGCGTCAGATGGTGTACATGGCGACACGGAGCTTGACAGGCCTCAAGGATATCGTGGGCGGCGAGGCGTGCTTATGGGGAGAAAGGGCGGATGATACCAATATACTTGCAAAGTAAGTACCTAGTGATTAACTTATTACATAATAACGTATGCGACGCGTAATCCGAGAGCGCAGCGCAGCTCATCAGCAACAGCATTGCCATACAGCGCGGGGCAATGCAGATGCAGCCAGCGTCTTGGGCACGCTTCCGACTTGTATTGATATGAATCAGTTGAGCTACCAGTAGATTGTTTGCAAGAGTCTGCAGTTAGCTCAATTGTAAATATTGTTTCTACTCTACATAATTTGTTTCTATTAATTGATTGTAATTTTCTTTGTTTACTAAATACCTAGTACTTATCAATTAGGTACTTTACATCGCTGTACATTTCGCGCCATACAAAATGTGTGGTGCCGCACTCTTTGTAGAATACTGTTTTGGTTAGGTACACCGGCCTACCTAACCTTCCCGTGACGATTACAACAGATGTGTAAAATTATCTTTATGAACAAAAAAGATAACTACCAATAACACACACAACAAATAATAATTGATAGGTAATAGAAACAGATAACTACTAGAATTTAATTGAAGCATTCGGCTATCTACATACTCCAATTACTAGGTAGGTACCAACATAGGTTACCCAAAAGTATGGTGATTTCTTAGGGTAAATTCTCAATCTACTCTACGGGTGATTTACTGCATTTTGAAACATGTTCGGCATGTCTAGCCTATCTAAAAATAGTATTAGACTCATTTTTAGATAGCAAGATGAAGCATTTCATGCATTTTTTTCTGAATACCTACCTCAATGAATACCACAGGTATTTCGAATGTATTACCCGTATTACGCTAAAGACGGTACATTCGGACGCTGCATTAATATCCATGCATGACACGATTTTTTTTTCTTACCTGGAAAACTTTCGTAAGGTACCTACCTATCCAAGTGGGGTATCAAATGAAAGGTTTTTAAATTTCAAAACAGTTTTTGAACAAATTTCTGTAGCTTTGGAGAGATGTAGATATAGGGGGTAGTGGTAAATATTTCGATTTCGATATTTTTCACTATAGGTACCTACTAGGTAGTTCGAACTTTAATGTTCGAAACCCTCGGCGCGCGAGTTACACTCGCACTTGGCGGGCCTTGTTTTTACTATAAAAACTTTCGTAGTTTGTCGAATTCATTATGAAAGTAAGCGGGTTAACTATGAACCTCTATGAATCTTGTCGTGTGCGTCGGGACGCCCCGCCGCCGAACGGGCGACGGCGGCGGTGGCGCAACGAGCTTACTTCTTAATATTCATAATGATAAAAATGTAGTGCAAGCAAAGGGAAGCCACTGATTATCATTAATTAGATTAGGTATATCTATACATTTTTATTTACACAGAAGCTGGCCCAGAACGAGTGCGGTCGCCGAGCGCCTTTGGTCGGGTCTGCCTTACGACTGTGGACTCTGCGACTACGACCCGGTAAATGACAAGGTGCGCGCGCGCATAGAGGAACAGTCCTGCCGCATGAGACGCCGTGGTATAGCCGCGGAGCCTGCTAATGGGCCTAGCTTCTGTGTTGGAGCCAAGGCGTGATGGATGCATTGTTTGTGTAACGGTGCCACACCTATGTTGCCTGTATGAATACCCGATTATATGTATATATTAATAGCATCTACCTACGACTCGTCTATTTGTTGAGAGTAGGTATATAAACTGTATTTTCTCTAAAATTATAATGGTTAGATATAAAAAAGTGTATAGGCTGTTGATGATGATGATTATACTTATGTATCCCTTTACCTTTATTTATTTTCCGCCCACATTATCACATTTCAGGAAAAATGGTAAAGGATAAATGCTTTTAATTTAATTAATACTTATTACCTAGGTAGGTATAGGCACAGATGAAATAATAGCTGATAAAATTAACTTCTGTGAAGTTCGATCATTATTATTTGAGTCAATTGATTCGAAAATTATAGTATAATTAACCAGGTAGTATTACAGGCTACTTTGCACATTTTGAGAGTTTCCGCTCGAAAACATCGAGATGCATAGACATGTATTTTATACCCTCTCATTCTTTTAGAGTAGGTATCTTTAGAAACAAAGCTTCCTTCTGCCTATATGCACGCGAAACATGTGTGGTTGGTTGCTATCGGGTGATGGCTATTCTCATGACGTCAGCGTTCGACGACACGATCTCGACATTCGTGAGTCGTATTTTGAGTGAAATACGTAGGTATGAAAATATGTACGTTGGTCCTTTTTTGTCTTACCGTGTACATAATTCATATGAGCGTGATAGCTTGAGCTCTGTTTTTGTAAGCGATTTGTGTTCTCAGACAAATTTTGCCAAAGTGATCGACCTGTAGGTACACTTGCATCGTAGTTGCAGCTGCATGTAAAACACATATGTGCGTCAGCGGCACTCGGGCACATGTTTTTGTCGACGTGTTTGTGCGATAACGGCACTCGGACACAAGTTTTTGTCGACGCATATATGCGTCAGCGACACTGAGCCTTTTACCGACATACAACGAATCCAGCATCCAGGCAGTGAACGCGTTAACCTATAAAATTGCGCATGGGCCGCGTCTCGCATTCCTTTCTCGCCTTCTCCGTGTGGCGTTCGCTCGTCCTTTGTCTCGCAAAATCGATCCCACTTCGCCTTATTCGATGGGTTCGTAGCAAATGGTTTATAATGGTGGCAAACATAGAGTTATTTATAGTACTAGGTGGCAAAACTACTTCTTTGAGTAGAAGGGGAAAAGTACACAAAATTACACAATAATAGTAGGTAAGTACTCAAAAATCAAGGAATTTTTTGAATTTCCCGCGCTCAAGTTCTTTCTGCGAGCTCTGTGGTATTCTGTGATATTTTCCCTCTTCTTCTTGCTTCTTGAGCTTTCAAAGCTGGCAGCACTGTGGGTGTACCCGATTGATGTCGGATCTTGGTAACGAGATTTTCTTAGTATCGATTTGCAAAACTCGTTTCGGATATTTCCGGTTTAGCTCACTCTAGCCGGGCGTGGTGTAGTGCGGCTGCGCGAGCGACAATTTGCAATTTCTTGAATGAATGAAGGCCGTTGTTGTAACGTATTTGTTTGTTTTTGTGAAGAAAATGTGTAATAATTCAATTATTTAAAATCTAAAAACTTATTAGAATGTACGGCGAAAAGGTGTAGCATAATCCTGTCCTTTGGTGAGAGTGATTTATTTAGTATTTATCGCTAAACCGGGCTGTTTTCATGGGCGTTAACTTCAGGTTAAGTGATATTTTGTTAGTATAGAGTTAATTTCGATGTTTTAGGTATTTTCAACGGAACGTTAGTGCAAGTAACCTTTACCGATTGGATGTAACAGAAATATATCATTTTTCATTGAATAAAACAGTTCAAAGTTACATTCAAAGTCAGCTCAACCCATTCATTCTCATAGCATAACTGCACTTCAAACAGATATAATTAGATCATATTCGACCTATATCCGCTGTCGAAGTACCTTTTGTCTTCAATTAATTAATTATTTTGCTTCCAGGCATTTATAATAGAAAGACTGAGCAATGAATCTCATACTTTTACTCTACACCATAACTACATCAGTATTACAACTGTGTGTGTCACAAGACTATGTTCCTTCTACTTATACCCCTGACGGGAGCCAGCCTAGTCCAACAAATGATTACTCCAACTCCAATGGATCTCCAGACCCTAGAAATGACAATACATATGATCCAAATAGAAGATTCCAGAATCCAAATAGTCCAAACCAGTATGATGTGAGCAGAAGTCCTTATGATAAAGATCAGAGGTTCAATCAGTTCGACCGGAGTGAACCTAAGTATCAGAACCCCTACAATCCTGATAACAGACCTGCTTGGGACGGGGGGACTTACAGCACATCATACAAGGGAGCTGCTTTGGAGTCTGATAGTGTTATAATCAATGAAGCGTAAGTATTAAATCCTGGTTATGAATTATTTACAAATGCTTGTAATAAAACACTGTTTTTACCGGATTGATCGCATATATTTATATTTTGTTTATAACCTGACGTTTCGGAGGCTTTTCAGCTTCCATGGTCACAGGCAGACTGAGGTGACATTTGTCTTTACAAGTAATTTGCTTGTAAAGACAAATATAAAATAAATATTATAAATATGTAAATGCTTGTATACAATTTTGTTGATGTTTCCGAATTCTTCCGTTAAGTAATTAAGTTAGTTTTCTGATAAGATACTTTCAGTAAATCTAAACACAGATCCACATTATGGTATAGCCTTCATATAAAGATGATTTCTGCATCTTAAATCTAAGCAGCATTTGTTTAGATTCCTGAGTGAATGCAAGCAAATGATGAAGATATTGTATTTTGATGTTTACCTTTAATATCAACCAAAATCTTTCTTCTTCCTAGGACTTACTTCATAGTAGCATCCCGCATGGTCCGGCCTGGCCAAATCTACAAGATATCAGCTAATATTCTGAAAGCTCGGCTACTGATGACCATCAGAGCCTCCATATCTTGCAATGGAGTGGAGATTGCTGACACCATGCAGAAAGTAAAGCAAGGCGTACCTGAGATTCTGAACATCAGGGTAAGTTACTGGATCTTGACAATAAAATATATTTTTCTATGCCAAGCAATGGCTGTAAATGATAACAATGCTAATTGCAATGCACACATCATCAGTACAATATAATAATAAATAATAATAAAGCCTTTATTTACTGATTTTACAATTATTTAAGTGTTTCATTATGTGCACATCAGTCCAGTAAATCAGCGTGTCCTAGTGACACATAGGCCATCAGTACAATATGATGGTTTTATTATACTATAGTGTAATCAGGAATATTACCTTTAAAATGGTTCTTACCATGATCAGATCAATCTCTACAGGATCCCTGAAAGTTTGTTCCTTATTGTTTTGTTGTGATACAGGTACCAACCAGCACCAATCACCATCCACATGTTGTTACATGCATACGTTTTTCATGTTAATTAAATGTGATAAAGGTGTCGACCACCACCAATCACAATACACGTTTTGTTACACCCTGTCTTCTTTGATCATGTTAATTTCCTGTGATGCAGGTGCCAACCACTACTATACCCGGAGACTACAAGCTCCGCATCGAAGGCCTGTACCTCGACAACCCATTCGGAGGCCAAGCCTTCAGCAATGAGACCCAGCTGACATTCTCCAAAAGATTCATGACCATCTTCATTCAGATGGACAAGCCAGTTTATATGCAGGAGCAGATTGGTGAGTTTTCAAACTGTATATAACGAAATATAATAGATAATTATTATTAGATGCCTACTGTGCCTGAGATGCAGGAGGTTGCAAATTCGATTCCCGCCGAGGGGCAAATTTTTGTAGGATATACAAATATAAGGTTTCAGACCTGAGAGTTTCCGAGGATTATAAATTGTATTTATAAAAATAATATTGTCTTTTCACTGTGCGAAATGTCTAATCCATAGTAATATCACAAAAGTAATATCTAATTTCGCGTCTCTCGCCTTTACCACAAACAACTCCAAAAATGTATTTTCGCTATTTTACTGTCGAAATTGACCCATAATATTAACAGCAAACATTAATTTCAGTGCGGTTCCGCGTGATTCCCATAAACACGGAGCTGAAGGCGTTCGGCCACGCCATCGACGTGTTCATCCTCGATCCTCACCGCCGGATCATGAAGAGATGGCTCTCAAGACAGGTACATCACATTAATATTATTAATGCAAAGGTTTGGATGGATAGATGGATGTTTGTTAATTCTTCACGCCGAAACTACTGAACTGATTGAACTAAAATTTTGCATGGGTGTAGCTCTAAACTGTAGCCTGGAATCAAACAAAGGCTTTTTATCCCATAAATTCATGGGATCAAAATAACATTTCGTTGAAATGTTTCCATAGAGATAATGCGTGCGAAGCTGCGAGCAGAAACTAGTTCGTTCATAAGTCACGTAAGGATTGATGAGATGTTTTCAATAAATCTATCTCTGATTTTGCATATCGGTACGGTAGTTGTACATTTAGTGCTTGACGGTCAGCGCATACCGTACGCGCGGACCGTCGACCACTAATAATAAACCTTGCATGATATTCTTAGGGCTCATTTTGGATCGATAACGTATGCCCGCAACTTTCTTTTTAATACCATCAAAACTAAGTTTCCGATGTCAACGCAAAATGAGCCCTCAACCTCTCGTAGCATTCACAACTTTAAAGAATAGCTAATAGGCGTGTGTTTTTGTCAGCTGACATAAGAAAGACACTGTTTAACCATTGCTTCAAGTTAAAAGGGATCCACTTATTACAAGTAAAGGATTGTTTTATTGTGTTAACCAAAACTTATTATAAGTATACTAAGTTTTGGTGGATATGTCTGTCTGGTTTGAAGGAAATTGAATTCTATAGATAAAAGAGCGCAATGTTTAAACTATTTAAATAAACAATTTTATAGCACTAGCACAGTCGAAAAGCGTAAAAGCTAAAGAGTAGTTGATACCTTACATAACAATGCGAGGACAATGGGTGTTAATTTATAATGGAGCAGATAAAGACTTACTGCCCTATTGTGTAACTTGAACTACATTCCCATTCAAAATACCATATGGATAGAATATCATACATTTA
This sequence comes from Eupithecia exiguata, assembly GCA_947086465.1. Classification (NCBI taxonomy): domain Eukaryota; kingdom Metazoa; phylum Arthropoda; class Insecta; order Lepidoptera; family Geometridae; genus Eupithecia; species Eupithecia exiguata. The sequence goes on along the minus strand of OX352241.1, from coordinate 1,744,801 downwards.
GCTTTATACTGCGTTAGGAAATATGTAAGTGTACTGATGATCAAATTATGATCGACACTTACTTTAAGTAAAGAAATATGTTCCCAAAAATTTTCCACCCTCAGTGCGGGTGTGCTCTAACCAACTAAGCCACGAAATCGATATTCGCCTTGTCGAATATTTTTGGGTACTTATTTAATTTCTTAGAGATTACCCACGGTGCGAGGACTTACGCAATATAATAACAAGACACTTTGTTTTTGATTACTGATTTTCAAATACATAATTGTATTTCGTCATTCACATCACCTCAGACACACTACTGGGCAATAATCGCGTTATTTACCTCCAAATAACACGCTCAGAACCCTGAGCCCATTTGACGATAGTATCGAGACGTGATCGTAGTCTCATTTATCTATAGGATTTGGTACAGCGCGCCACTATCGTGCGGACAGGGAACTACGAAAATCACATACAATTAAGAGACGTCACTATCACGTCTCGTCTTTAAATGAACTCGGGGGCTCTGATCGCGAGCGAAACTGATAGAGATAAAAGCCTGTGAAGATGGGATCTTTGCTGAATAGTGTTCGTCGTGAACCCAGCATGATGCAGTTGAAAGTATTTCTATCTTAGGTATCAAGCTTCGCATACTTTCTCTATTGTTATGATTAAAAATCCATGGACAGGGGAATGCATTTATCTACGGCATTTATTTTACAAGGATTCATTAGCACTGTTCGTCTCTTGCTGCTTTAGGCCATATTGTGTGCGGTCCACACGTTCCGTTCATTGCCTTCATGTCGTTACTTTCCGTTCATACAAACTATGTTTGTATTATTTTCCAGAGTAACTTCGGCACAGTGAGCTTGCACTACCAGATGTCCGACCAGCCGTTATTCGGCGAGTGGACGATCCGCGTGGAGGCGCTGGGGCAGGTGGAGGAGAGCAACTTCCTGGTCGAGGAGTACTATCAGACGAGATACGAAGTAAGTAGTATAACTGTTTGGATGTAGAGATTTGTGGTTATGGTACATATAACAAATATACTGCGTGTGAGGCATTGGTGCCCTTGTAAGTCGCACGGTCATCCGTGCTTGCAGATAGAAATTGCACGCATTCACTGGACAGTGGATGCGTGAAATTTCTATCCGCAGTTGAGTGTCTATCACTCAGTCCACTGCCACTGATTTCTACGTCGTCGTTATGTACTCGCGCCGTGTGTCTCTCGCACCTGTGAACTCAATTTGACCTAAATATTATTAGCTGGCTAATTGCAGTGGAGGCGGTTAGCACAGGACCGTGGTGGATGGCACAAACTTCGGGAGGGTATACCTAGCAGTGGGTAAAATCCGGCTGCGGATGATGACGATGAAGTATGCTCCGACGGGCGGGAGGCGAAGTGACCTTTCTATAAGTAGTGTTTATGAATTTTCTGTAATCATATAATGTCTATCTTCTCTTCCAGGTGAACGTGACAATGCCGGCATTCTTCTTCAACACGGATCAGTTCATCCACGGCCGCATCATGGCTAACTACACGTCGGGCGCGCCCGTCCGGGGAAACCTCACGCTGAAGGCGACCGTGCGGCCCATACCTCAGTACCGGCCGCATTACTACACACAGGTATACACGCGGAGAGAAATTATTACGTCATCAGGTCATTAACCTGTTAAAAATAGAGCAAGATATATCAAACCGCAGTGTGGAGTACGTGAAACGTCTTGTGCGCGCAGCAGTAAAAAATGAGGCCACGCTGTGCGAAGGCGTGTGGCTTGCTTCGCTCGCCACTGGCACATCACTGACAATACGCGGCTCGTTTCGCTCGCTGCACCAGGATAATCTCTGGTAAACGAGACCACTCCCGCTCGAACCGATTAATGTACTGATAAGTAGAGTATGTAATCATTAAATAACAAAGCGCAAAATAGTCAATTTAATTCCGAATACGTCGGTATTCGCCATTTACGCTTGCGACATTTCACAACAGAGTAATAGCTTGTGTCGTCTAAATCAGAGTATTAAAATACGTTTCACATTAAAACAGAAAATGTGTTCAAATCTCGTCATGGAATTAATAACGAAAGCGTCTTTTGATAAACTTGGATGAGACTATCACACACAGGATTGTGGATGATGATGATTTTGGTGCATAATTAGTGTGTATTTCCATTGTGCAGGGTCAGTTCAATAACATGGGGCAGGCTGGAGGCGGAGTGGGCTATGGAAACAATCAGTACACGAGAGGTAAGATTTTTAGATTTTAGTTGAGTTAGGGCCCTTTTGTAACAGCTCACAACTGACATGTACATGTACCTAATCTAGAACTTATTTTATTTCTTAGAGATACCCAGAGTGCGATGTTAGCACTATAATAACAAAACCTTAGAATTGAGTAACGGCGTCACCTCTCGTCAAACGAACTAAATGTAACTTTAGTCTTTGAACAGGTTTGGATAAACTTCAATGTTTCTCCTGTATGTACGAATTTAGCAGAAAAATATGATTATTTTTTTGCGTTGGAATCCTACTATGGTATTGACAAAGCTCTGACGGACGAATTTTTTATGTAGGTTACCTACTAGTTGTATAAATTTAATGTTATATTTTTAATTATTTAATTTATAACTATGTGTACTCTATGACTTTTCCTAGTGTACAATAACATGTATCAAAAAGGAATAAATAAATGAAATGGACATAAAATGTGGTCGTAACGGCGCGGCGCTAGAGTCCGTAAAAAGCCCCAGAGATTTTCGACGTCAGTACTCGCATAAATACTGATTTCGTGGCTTGGATTACTTACACCCGTACCCCCGAGGGTGGGACGCGGGTTCAAGACCCGCCGAAATTGAAAATTTTTGGGAACTTATTAATTACTGAAATACTATTGGATGTGTAATTTTAAAATTGGTGCTTTTTTGTTAGTTCGTCAGAACTTCAACCCGTACATCTACAACGAGACCGGCTATTCATCTATATTCGAGCCTCTCGGCTACACGGAGCGCCCACGGCCCGGCCAGCCCAACCAGTTGGACCAGCCGGACTGGTGGTACGACCCACAGAAAGTCGTCACTAGGATGTTCAACTTTGTGAGTACAACATGCCTACATCAATATTGCCTATTTATCTGTGTTCGAAGTTAAAAAAAAACTTTTTTAGTATTCACAGACAGTATACTTAGTTGTCTGGTACAAATCCCTCTTTATGGTTAAGACCGCCTAGTTATACATATCAACATAGCTATATCGATCTATAGTTCTGTGCTAGGCATGTTCCTGCCGGTGATTCCTGAAAGGTATTAACTACAGCATCTCTTTTTGCGTATTTGTCTCGCTTGTTCTGAATAAGAAGAAGACGCTTTTTTGAAAAATTGAAGATACTAAAACAAAAGGGTAGTTTCCTAAGTTTCTAATGAAAATACAAGATTTTATACCAACTTATTTAATCTTCCAGGATGAAAAATACCCATTCTGGATGCCCAAGCCCGACCCGACAGAATACGCCCTGTACAACAATCAGAACACCAACTACAATACCTACACCACCGCATCCACCTACTACAGAGATCCTAAATACGACCAGCTGCCTTACTTGAGATTCGTAAGTTTATAAACATCATCTGGAGGTCCACTACTATCAAGGCCTCCCCCAAAGATCGCCACAATCACCGGTCCTGCGTGGTAATCATCCACCGGCTTTCTGCGACCTTCACCAGGTCGTAGGTCCACCTTGTGGAGGGTCTGTTCACAGCCCTCCAATTAGTTATAGAGATTCAATAAATACTTATTTCTATACCTCTACTCAAAAAGAGATGTAAATCGGTTTGTCTGTAATTATTAGGCATCATAAGTCCCAATTGGATTAACAGATTTAGATTTACTTTTTTTTGTTTGTTATGGTGAGTTTATCGAGAAGTTATGTTTGCAGCTCTTCTAAGTTAGTGGTAGAACAAAGTATGATTTTTGGGTTTTCAAATTAGTTAAATTAGCTTCTGCTTCAATAATTACAAGGTTCAGCCCGCGACTTCGCCTGTGTAGCAATGAAGTCAGCTCGGCTCAGATATCACGGAATCACAGAATTGAATAAAGCTTTCCCGTATTCAAATAAATAATACCTGTGTCTTAGACCACTTGTTTTTCTCACCTCAATAGTTCAACGGTACGTACGACTTCAAGTACCCGATGTCGGAGCTCTCTCAACTGGTGCCGACACTCGACGGGGTGGAAGTGATCATTACCGCGTCCGTCGGCGATCCTTTTCTCGATGACGTCATCGAGGGGTACAGTGTTGCCAGAATATTCAACTCCTCGCTTTCTGTCACATTCTTGGGAGGAACGCCGCAGGTTTTCAAACCTGCTATGCCGTTTGATGTTTATGTAAGTTGTAGGTTATAGTTTTTTTTTAAATTATTTGTTTTTCTCACTAAAAGCCTCCACGCCTCTCGCACGCCTGCAATGTGAAGACATCCGCAACGCCTGGTTCGGCACGTCTTCGCCTCCGGCCCGGCCACGGCTTCTATGTGTGGAGGCTTTAATGGTTGATTCTTCTTGTTCATTGTTTATTCGTGTATCTTTGTATAACCCGACGCGACGGTTAAATCAGCCTGTAAATTGGGCAGCTAAGCAGTAAAAGTAAACGCCGGGATTCATAGGTCAAAAGTCAATAACCTTATTTCTTTAGGCTTACAAAAAAGCACTTAGAAAGGAAAAAAAACTTAAATAGGAATATTAACATATTTATTCAATACAATAATAATTACAACTAATATTTACACTTAAATCTATTTTCTAAAAATCTAAGCCGTCACCAGAAGGCAAAGTGCCCAGAATGCTGGCAGCATTGCCACGTTGAATGGCAATGCTAATTCGTTGACCGAAATAAAAGCCAGCATTCCGATCACCTGTGGACTCTATTAGGAGTTTTGCTAGATCTTTGTATATTCCATGTGCCCCAGGACCCCAAGGACCTAGGGTTTCCACCCCAAACGGCTCGAATAGGTAACCTCGGTCGAGATTAGCGTATTTCCGCCGTTTGAGGGACTCCGCTGATGTTGCTGCGGAGCCGGCCCTTACTGATGTCCCTGCAAGATGAGAAGGTGCTAGGGTATCTACACAAGTGGCATCCCAAACTAAAGGCCGACCCATTTTCCAAGGAATCAGAGTCATACCGTCAGGCCTTTTACCATCATCTCGCATTAGGCCACGTGGTTCGAGAGTAGCTGCCATACTGACGCTGGTAAAAGCCCGACGGATGATGTCATTAATTGAACTATGACGGGACACACGTCCTGCACTAGAGACACATGCCAGTGCATGGTGACCGAACTTATCAACGGTTTCACCGCACTGGCAACGGTGTGCAACTAGTACTAATAGGAATTAACTATTTTCTTGTCATCTGTGCAAAGGTAAATTTTGAAAGAGATTGAAAGCAAGCAATTATGACATTAATTAATTAATTAAAGATTATTGAAAACAAGTTCAATTCAATTGTAGATAGATGTGAGTCCTGGGCTACTCCAACAAATAAGAACCAAGTGACCAAAACAAATATAAGAATTGATAATCCTTTGGACACTCTTACTTGAAGGGATATTCTATTCAGGCAGGCCATTTCAGAAAGCTTACTAATATCTTTGCGATGGTTTTTGTTATTCATAAGAGGTCGATTTCTTCGAACGCCTTTGGAAGAGTCTGAGTAAGCATTAACCGACACCTCGCAAGTGTTGGTTCACTAATTTGTATGCTGCCCCTCTCTCCCACCTACAGATGGTGGTATCATACCACGACGGATCCCCCCTACCGCGGTGGCAAGCGAGCGGCGTGTCGCTCCAAGTAGCGGTGTCAGTGGAGGGGCGCGGCGGCGCCCTGGAGCCACAGCAGCCGCAGCTGGTGCCGGGACACGACGCCGTCTGGCATCTCAAGCTGGATCTATACAAACTGCTCAGTGAGTACAAAATGCTATAGGTATTGTACATTACTTACATGTTTTGAATTATTTTATAATGACTCTTATTGATAAGGAATCGCCCTTGAATTTGAAAATGATTTTTAAATTAAGAAATTCAATCCAATTATTTCTTACAGAACTAGAAAATGACCAGAACTACCGGGAAGTCCTGAACGGCGTAACAGGCGTCCGCCTCAGCGCACAACTAATCGACGCGATGGGAAGCCACGCGAACGCCGAGATGCACTTCATAGCGCACTACAGCGCCAACAAACAACACATCCGAGTGTCTACCTCCACCACTGATCCCAGGGTGAGTACAGACCAATGTCACTCTTGTCTTAGGGTGCTTTAGGTCTCATTTTGTCTGATGGAGCCTTATAGACGCAATGGGAAGCCACGCAAACGCAGTAAGTGCAGACAAAATAAGATCAGTCTTAGGCTTAATTTTTACCAAAACTGAGCTGTGTAGCTAATAGCCTGGCCATACGCTCCTTACTGGTTTGTGCAAGCATGCTTGCAAATGCTTCGACAAACCAGTTTGCGAAGGTAAGATGGAGCGTGGCAAGACGGCCGCGGCGGTAGCTCGCGCAAGCTCAGAAGCGTGGCTTGTGCAATCGTAGACATGCCGGAAATTTGACTGCGCAAAAGTTTGTTTGTTTTTATTTGAGCGTGTGGCCGGTCATTCAGGTTGCGTTTCAGTCCGGCAAAGTCTTTTCGACGCTTTGCTTGTTTGTATGTTGCTTTTTATCAGAAAACAATAAAAGAAAACTCCTAATAAAATATATCTTCTATTGGCGACACCGTGACAACAAAAATAGAGAAATAGAAACATTTATAACATCTCCGTACTAACAATTCTACCGGGTCATCATCAGATAGCCTAAGTATTTCAAGAGCTCCTTCTACTATTAACCTTGTTGATGTTATCCTCAGGTGGGCGAGTACATAATATTCCACGTGCAGAGCAACTACTACATGGAGTCGTTCAACTATGTCGTCATGTCTAAAGGCATCATACTCACCAGCTCGCAGGAAAATATGCAGGTGATTGTTATAACTCTTCTTAGTTCTAGATGTTTGAAAATGATCATATGTTAGTAGGGAGGAGCGAGACACAAAGAAACTCACCTTATTTTTAATTAAAAACCTCTTAACTCAAAGTTATAGCTGTTGTTCGTCGGAGCTAAGAGTCGTCCTATGATAAGAAAAAAACACTGCTAAGCCACAACTTAAAGTTGACAGCTTTTCATTAGTAAACAGGAAATATCCTGCACTATACTTTCGCCAGACTTCTTGTAGAATTTTTGGCAACAAACCACGACAGAAGTAACTAAAACTTACTTGCTTGGCGTCCAGTTTCAGATATTATTGTAAGCAATATTTATTGAAGGTAAGGATCTCAAATCGACAAGTAATGTATATTGCGTATATATAGAACGCGGCGATTCATTAGGTTAAATATAAGGTGTTTGTTTACAAATATTCTACAAGGAATTTGGCTAAGGTATAGCTTTAATACTGGGCTTTTTAATGAAAGAAAGAAAGTAGATTGTTGGATATTGTGTAACTCTATTCAGAACATTAGAAGTCCGCGGTTCCTGATCGCTATAGCGTTCAGGAACCGTTTGTTTAGTGGAGTCGGCAGGGGCGATAAATTATTTGTGTTTGAATGAAGGCGTTCGTTCGGCTGCTCTCGGTTAGCGGCGCTAACAGCGGTTTATGAGTGGAAAGATAAGTTTCAAGGCGATTATGTCCGGCAGAGAGAAACTGTGAAAAATAAACGAAACATAGCGAACTAAATAATGAATATTGTTTCCAGGAGGGAGTTCGCACATTTGCAGTAACAGTATCAGCAGAGATGGCGCCCGTCGCAACTCTAGTCGTGTGGAGCACAGAGCGGCGCGGGCACGTCATGGCCGACTCGCTCACCTTCCCGGTGAACGGCATATCTAGGAATAATGTGAGTTTGTACTGCTGTTACATATCTGAGTAACAATATATCAGCAGAGATGGAGTTTGCCGGATGGTTGTTTCTATGAGCAGCTAAATGTTCTTTATACCTAACCTGAAAACTACGACCGGACGGAAAAGATAGATTAGATAACAATAAAAAATCGGGTGTTTACAGGTTAGTTTGTGATGAAATGAATGTAATGGTATTTATGAAAGTCAAACGAAACTAGTTGACGTCTTGCTTTGATAGGTATTTTTTCATTTTGTAGTTGGCGTCGTTTTTCTTCTACGACGCGGACTACATTTTATTAGAACTTATAGGAAAAGTTTTTTTTCGCGGAATTGTTACTAAATATTTTCATCCTTATATTTTGCAATGGATTTCCGCAAAGTAACGCCTGATTCTATTATATATCCTTTGGGGATACCACTATCTTGACGAATTCCACTGATGATCAAGTAATAGTCTTGTATCATATTCATTTCATGTCAATCTTATCGCCTTTTTGTTCCAGTTCACAGTATTCATAAACAACAGAAAGCACCGCACAGGTGAGCGCGTAGAAGTGGCTATATTCGGCGAGCCAGGCGCGTATGTCGGTCTCTCGGGCATAGATAATACATTCTACACCATGCAGGCCGGAAACGAACTTACATACGCTAAGGTAAATTTATCATTACACCATTCTATTCTCCTGACGGAATTGTGAAACCCATAGTGGTAGTGGGCAGGGCCCATAGCATCAAGAGACGGTGGCTTTGAGGCCATTAAGCTCTCGAGTAGTAACAACAGGATCAGACCAAGCCTCCTACAAAGTGAACCGATGATACAGTGAAGGTCGCTTCAAACTGTCACATGCCGGCAGCGCAAGACCGGTCATGGTAGCGATTATTGAGGGAGGACTGTATCCGAAAACGGTGGACGTCTGGGCTCAGATGATGATGATGATCAATTAGAATGCACATTTAATTTTATTTGAAGTCTGACAAAAAATGTGTTTGTTTGCCCAGGTGATATCCAAGATGGCGCATTTCGACGAGGCCAGTAACGGTACATTCGCGTACACGTGGCGCTCGCACTTCGGCGATGCAGACGACCTCGTCTACTTCCCTTCCAGCACCTTCGGCGTCGACGCTAACAGGACCTTCGAGTGAGGATCTACACTTCATTCATCTTTTGGCTAATTAAACTATTTTATTTTATTTATTTTATCTATCTATACCTGGTCATAAGCCAACATGAAGATATCTAAGATTCGCAAGACGCACATCTGCGACCAGGCCACGAAATAGCGGGCATTCGCGAGTAAGGCACATTGAAAGAAAAAAAGTAATTGAAAATTTGTTTGGATTCCTTTTCAATGTGTCCTGCTTGGCCCAAATGCCGTTGCAGAAAACCGTTTCTTATCCATATAGGACTTTGTCTACAGATACGCTGGGCTAATAGTATTTAGCGACGTAGAAGTAACACGACGATCGAGCCTTTGCAACGCGTCGCTTGGACTAGGCGAGTGTCTGGAAGGGGGCTGCTATCCGCTCAGCAAGCGCTGTGACGGAGCCTACGACTGCTCCGACCACACGGACGAGTCCAACTGTGAGTGTATAGTAAACTTAGGTTACCCACATAAACATTAATAATGCTGGAGAATCCACACAGCAATGCCAAAGCTTTTGTTGTGTGTGCGCCACACACCTCCGAATTCCCCAAAGAATTTCTATTCGAATTGGTCGCAAAGATTTTAGATGGAACTGACTAAGATTTCGTTGCTTAGCTGGTTAGAGCACACCCGTACTGTACTGAGGGTGGGGCGCGGGTTCGAATCCCGTCGAAATCGAAATTTTTTGGGAACTTATTTAATTTCTTAGAGATACCCAGAGTGCGGGTAAGCATTCATTATAACAAAAAACCTTATAATATTTTGTGTCTACAGGTGAACATGACAGCAGCTTCGAGCTAGGCCATTTCCGCAAGTTTAGATTCAACCGTGTCCAGCGACAGTACGACAACGTGTGGCTGTGGCGCGACGTCAACATCGGCCCGCATGGACGATTCGTGTTCACTGTCGACGTGCCGCAGGTTAGTTATCACGTAGAGCTGGAACATTTCCGCAAATTCAGGTTCAACCGCGTCCCGCGACAGTACGACAACGAGAGACTGTGGCGTGACGTCTACATCGGCCCGCATGGACGGTTCGTGTTCACTGTCGACGTGCCGCAGGTTAGTTATTACAATTCCAAATACAGCACGAAAACCTTTCATGTTTTTGAGCCTTGGTTTCTGCTAATATTCACGGGATTTCCAATTTTTTGTAAAGTTTTAATGCCACTCTAATGTGGCTGTTAGCCCTATCCTCAAGAAGGTAGGTGGAACCAAGTGAAATAGGTTTTTTTTAGGTAATTTTTTTTGACAATCCTTTTTACGTGGTCCTGTTTCGCGCGCAGGTAGTTTGACGATAAGCTTAGCGGTTTTTTTTACCTGAAAAGCCTTTTGGCTATTTTTAAATTTTTCGATGTTTTTCCTAATTTACAACTACTTACATACTGCTTTTACTTTTTTGTATGAAATATCATGGTTCACATTTTCTTAATCATTTCAGAAACCTAGATCTCATGTAAATATTGATTTCATTAGTAGGGGCCAACACCACAGATATAATTTAGAAAAATTGTCGGTATCGTAACGCTTATGGTCTCGCTCTGTCCGTACTCCTTTCTTATTGAATATCTGTGATTCAGTGTCTTTTTGCAAGGTTCTAGGTATCTATGAAGGAGGTGGTGGATACCTCATCGAAGGAGGAATCGAAAAAATTCTTCATACATTTACATGGCCCATATTTTGCAAGCTAAGTTCCCATCAACCTGAGCCACAAACTAGCTCATCGTACCCTTCGATATTGCAAGTATCAAGAAACGTCACTTACTACACTCACTTATTGTACCTTTCAGATACCCGCACACTGGACAGTCTCGGCGTTCAGTATGTCGCCGTCTCTTGGACTGGGAATGTTAACCGAGCCCTTACATGTAAGTTGCGCACACAAATTATCAAAATTTCCATACTCATTGCGGTCAATCTCGTGCGACAGTTTTTTTGGGATTACATGTTGCTGTGTAAAAATTTTAAACATTTATTATTTAACTAGCCCGCCCCGGCTTCGAACGGGTAGATATAGGTATATTTAACAAAAAAGTTATATAACATTAATTTAATAAAAAGTTTTTATTATCTAAGAAAATTACAATAAAATAATATACAAATTGGAACTATTATTTACAATTGAGCTACAGACTGTTACAATCTATCCAGATAATTATTTTATTTCGGTTCACTCTATTGATGTGTATTTTATTTTTGTAGCCGAGAGATCTTGTATTATCTATCTTGGAAATAATTTAATTAATCTCTCTTATTATTAGCTTTGTACCGACGATGTTTCATTGAAGATAACAGTAAAACATCTTGTATAATTTTGTTTTGTTTTATATATTAAGATTAGTGAAATTTTACGTTTTTTTGGTACATTTTAACATTTGCTGCTTGCAACATTTTCTGTTGAACTTGTTATGTTTGCATATTTGGGTAAAATCTAGTTCGTAACAACAAAGTACCTACTGTATTTTCTATGGATCTTACTCTGTTTTGTGAACTAATACATAAATAAGTATACTTGTTAACAGTACGTCGGCGTCCTCCCATTCTTCATAAAAGTGGAAGGGCCGGAGCAATGCAGACAAGGAGAACAGGTCGGGCTGCGAGTGGTGGTGTTCAACTATACGCCGCAGAACCTGGAGGCCGTGGTCGTGCTCGAGGCCTCGCCCGATTACAAGTTCGTGCACGTCGAGCAGAACGGGATTGTGAGTACCAGCCGTATTGCTAATAATATTAATATTTAAAAAAAATTCAACACAAACTTTTATTAAAATGCTTGCGAAGATAAATCCAACGAACCCAAACTGCTACAGACACAAAGTACAAAATCTATACTAATGACAACACAGAAAATAATACAAGTTACAAGAGTTTTGCAATAATCATTTAGAATAAATAACTTCAAAATGCATCCTTGCGTGGTAGAGATATATATGTCACCGTCAAACCTGTTAGCGAACACTCAGAATGCTGTTGGAGCTGGCCCGGACCCTGCGCACCACAGATGCTCCCCGCTTGCGCATGGTGGTGTAGAAACAGCCCATGCGAGCGTCGGCAATTTTTTTATGACGTTTTACAGTACACTCAAGCGTTTTAATTTGATTTTAATAGGTATAGTCAATACGGTTTATTTGGTTTATTTTGTATATGTGTGACTCAAGACACAAATCTTATCTATATACTACTGTTACATAGGCAAAAGAATCGGGTCGACTGTATCAAGGACGCAGCCGCAATGGAGTATGAAAAATCTCTGTTGCTAGAGCTTTGCTTCGCTCACCCCACTGAAACATTCGCGAGTTCAATCTATATCGACCACTCCCGCTCCAATCGATAAATGTCGTCGCACACGATGCGAGGTAGAGGTTCAAATGGCTCAGGCAAAAAGTAAAGCCCGGAGCAGGCATTTTTCGATACAGTCGACATCCCACGGCTAATTGAAATTGTTTACGAATTGTGAATTGCGAATTTGCTCTATATTTTTCTAAAGGTCACTGTCTTTTTCTCAGGTCCGGTCGTACAACCCACGCACGTCATTCGGCGAGCATCAGTTCTTCGTGTACATCCTCTCCGGCGATGCGGCCACGGTGCACGTGCCCGTGGTGGCGGCGCGGCTGGGGACTGTGCACGTGAGGCTGCACGCCGCCACGCTGATGGGCACGCACCGCTACACCAAGACTATACATGTTGAGGTGGGTGTAGGGTACAAATTTTTGCCAGCCATTAGGAAGACAGCTTAAAATCGTAAAATTAGAAGGGTGTAGCAATGATAAGGATCCATATCATACACATACGACGAAGTATGTCAGGATCCTGCACCAACACAGATCAAAGGTTGTTTACATTTTTGTTTTTGCAAGTGAATCCGCCTAATCCTCCCGAAGACGGTGCCATCCACCACGGTCTTGCGGTAGCCGCGTCCGTTCAAATTTCAATGTGCTCCAGCATTATTATTACTAATATCTTTACTAATAATTTTCATTAGCATCACAATGTTTGTTCCAGTCTGACGGCCTTCCCCAACACCGGCACCAGTCCGTGGTCCTCGACCTCTCAAACCGCGCCTACGTCTTCCAATACATGCACGTCAACGTCACGGAGACTCCCATCATACCGTACGAGGTAGATAGATACTACGTGTTCGGATCCAACCGCGCCAGGATATCCGTGGTCGGTGACGTGGTCGGCCCGCTGTTTCCAACCATGCCAGTCAACGCTACCAGCTTGTTGCATTTGCCTATGGTAAGTTAATTTAAAAAAGGAAGCGAGTGTCCAAACAGGTTTTTAAGTGAAGAACCAATTCTTCACTCTAAAAGTATTTTGACCTTGTCCAAAGTGTATGCACTTTAGACACGATTCACATTTTTTTTTGTTCAAACAACCCACATTTTGTATTTTGCTTTCCTTGTATTTTAACATAGATTTCAAGACAGCTCACTAACAAAAAATTAACCTAATATGTTGTCTGATTAAATAAATTAATTAAATTTAATGACCCAATACCATTTTCTCTCCAGGACTCAGCCGAACAAACTATGTTCAGTTTCGCAGCCAACATGTACCTAACTCTCTACATGCGCCTCATCAACCAACGCAACCGAACACTCGAGAGCGGTGCCTTCTACCACATGAACGTGCTCTACCAACGACAGCTCTCCTACATGAAGCCGGACGGGTCCTTCTCTCTCTTCAGGAGCGACTGGTAAATTACTTCATCATTATCTCAGCGGAAGTACGACCACAACGTAGGCCTCTCAAAACGACGACGACGCCACAAAGAAAGATCCTCGAGCCGCCTCCACCAATCGAATCGATGTCGTCGGTGTAACGAGTTGGTCCTTCCTTTATGCTTCGTATTGAATCGCAGTTCTGTGAGCTTGTGGCCTGTCCTGTGTCAGCTTCAGCTTGCTAATTCTAGGGAATGGGAAAATTCAGTATTTTTCAAGACCCCCAAGATGTATGTGACATCTAATTCCTCAACTGAGCTAAGGCATCCCTTCCGTAATTCCACACTTGTGCGGTCCAGCTTAGTAGGATAATACTGGAACATTTTATAAATGTTGTATATGCAATAAATAAATAAATAATGCTGGACAATTCACACAGCATCATCTAGCCAAAAGCTAAGCAGAGCTTGTGTTATGGGTACTAGATCTGATATACATAATACAATACATTAAATAGATAGATATTTTTATCATACATAGAAAACGACCATAACACCCGGAACAAATACCTGCAGATCGTACAAATATTTCTCCCAAGGCGGGAATCGAACCCGCAACCTCCTGCGTCGGAGGCGGACCTTCGCCAATCGCGCCACAGAGGTCCTCAAATTCAATACGGCCAGGACAATAATCACCAAACATAAACCATTTTAAAATCGCAACAAAAGCTCTTTGGGATGGTCGTTTAGGATTGCTTAGCAGTTTTATTTAGTTTGTATTGATATCCATTGCTTAAGTTAAATTGTTATTTTACCTTGCTCTCTACTTCACAATGTTACAATGATATGCTCCTCAGGAACCAATCAGCGTCGAGCGTGTGGCTGACCTCGTTCTGCGCTAAGATACTCCAAGACGCTTCCTTCAACGAGTGGGAAAATTTTATTTATATTGATCCTGATGTAAGTTTTTTTTACCTTTTCTTGGGTTTTCACATCTGCCACTTTGGCACAGTAAAACTTTTTATTTCTCTGTAATGAGTGTACTCGCTCCATGCCAAAAATCAGGGTCAATATAGACGAATTGCATAGTCAAGCTCGACTTTGTGCCATATTTATTTATATCGATAATTTTGTCTACTTTTACAAAACAATACAAAACTCTTTATTGTACGCCACAAAATAAATCAAAAGAAACATAGACATAAACATTAAACATAAAAGTACAATGGGCGGCCTTATCGCTACGGTTATGTATGTTTTATTTATAAATCCTTTGCGAAAGATTGCGAGCAGATGCTTGATACGGCAAGCTGAACGCAGGGGGAGGCCTATGTCCAGCTGTGGACTAATATAGGCTGATGATGATGATCTGTAAATCCTACAACCAGCTCGAACGCTGAGCAGTCGACTAATGATTTGACTAGCGATTGGAAATAGAAAACTTATCCTTGTCCAAACTGAACCTTACCTATTATACGAAGCACTTGACAAGAGATTTGACCATTTTGAGTACCGCCGGTTTCTGTATCTCAGTATTCACGGGATCCCCATGGTAAAAAACTGGAATCACAAAATTCTAATTTTTTTTTGGTTCCTTGAATATGAAAACAAGATTAGGAAAAAAATTACGATAATAATATTCATGAAAGTGGACTGTTTTGCACATAATTTGGTCGAGATCTCAGTAGTCCTGCGGTCTATTGAAATGCATGTTTTCATCCGTAGATTATTTTATTGTTAATTATTCGGCCTTGAACCAGTTTCTTCATAAGTTATGAAGTTTTCTGTATTTTTCTATGTTCTGTCCCGCTCCTATGGACGCGAAATCATGTCTATCTTTTCACAAAATGGCGCGTATTGCGCCCTGAGTATTTTATTACAAAATATGTATTTTCTAGGTAATATCAATGGCAGTATCGTGGGTGCTAGACCACCAGACACCAGAGGGCGCGTTCTACGAAGTGACGTGGCTACCGAATCGAAATGACAACTCCACGATAGTCGTACCGAAGAACAGCTCTCTGTACCAACAGCAACGAAAGAATAGTCAAAGTGACTGGAACGATCGCAATAAATATACCGAGGTTAGTTTACAGTTCAAAATTCATCTTGAACTAGCTTATGCCCGCTTTTCAAGTAGCCTATGTCCGTCCCTGTGATATTGTTATTCACACAGCATTATCTAGCCCCAAGCTAAGAAGAGTTTGTGTTATGGGTACTAGTTAACTGATATACTTAATACAATACACAGATAGCTTTTTTTTATTTATAACTCCACTGAATCTAATGCAGCTATCATAATAATCACTGGTTATTGTTACAGACGACAGATTCGATAATAATGCAGAGAAACATTTCGTTGACGGCGCAGGTCATCATCACTCTCGAAACCGTTAAGAACTTGAAGGATATCGGAGTGAGAGAGGTGAGACTTTTATGTACTCTGTGTTTTAGTCGGTCCAATTGGCAAATAACATCACAGGACAGACAACTGGAAGAAAGTGAGTCTTTTCTCCTGCTGTGGAACCATGAGGGATCGAAGTAAAGAGATGGTTAAAAAAACAGTGAATAACTGGTGTACTTTGAGCGATACGTGTGGGTCTACGTTTCCACTGCAACAAACACTATACAGGCGTCGCTTCCCCGCCCGTCCCACTTCCCGCAGTGAAGTTACGGGTGAGACAGCAGCGGTTTAATACCATAAAATTGTAAGTTATGTGTAAGCTTCAAATTTAAACTATCCCTAACAGCTCCTACACACTAAGCCGCCGGCATTGGATCTGGCAACGTGGCATAGCGTGCAGGAGCCATTAGTAATCTACAATACTTGGTATCTATACTGCGTATGCGTGAATTGAGTGAATTAATAAGCCAGCGTTAAATGTGTCCTGTGAACTAGGAAATAGGATAATTTTCGGAGAATGCTCACAGGAACTTCATGACTTGATCCCACCGGGTTTCTTCAAGACAAGAGTGAATAGGTGACTTTTAGACCTTCGTAGTATATTAGCCACATCGTTATTTACCATCAGGTGAGCTTGTACTCAAACGAATGGGTCTATTCACAATAAAGAAAGACATTTCATAAGTTTCGTCGGTTCACTGGACGCTTTTAAAGTTGGCTTTTTAATAAAAGATCGAATAGAACTAAAAGATTTAGATCTAACGAAGCCTTCTTCCCCCAGGGTCTATCCGCGCGCGTTGTCTCAGCCCAGCAGCGCGGCATCGCCTGGCTGGAGCGCCACCTGCAGCTGTTAGACGATTTCGGAGAGGTGTTGCCGTTAGCGCTCGTCGCTTACGCACTCACCTTCTCAAAGGCACCAAGCTCCGAACACGCTTACCGGCTGCTGCTGAAGAGACAGAGATCTGAGGGTAAGTTTACCATAGGAGAGAGAGATCTGAGGGTAGGTTTACTATAGGAGACAGAGATCTGAGTGTAGGTTTAAGGCACCTAGGTCTGAGCATGTTTTTATACTCATTAGATTTTCGTTTGACCACAATCTCACCTGGAAATTAACGATGTGACGGAAGGTGTATCACGAAGTTCTAAAAGATATTAGCATTCCTATAGGCTGCTGCTGGATAGAAAGTGCTCTGAGGGTATAACTATATGTGACATAAAGTTTACTACAAGTATTTCTTAGTTGGAGACCGCGACTCGGCAAACGTAGTGTAGGACGCCCACAGACCAGGTAGGATGACGATTTATATATGCTAAAGCAAGTATCAAATAAAACAACAGAAATAATGCTATTTTTTTTCTAAAATATACTGTTCCGACTGATATTCAAATGCTTCAGTTGAGATATATGTAGATTCTAAAGTTTTTGTATTGCGTAAGCCCTCGCACTCTGGGTCTAAGAAATTAAATAAGTCCTAAAAAAATTCCATTTCGGCAGGATTTCATTTCTTACCTGTAGTAATAATAATAATTCAATTGCAAATACTAGTTTTAATTTAATTTTATTCTACTGAATATTCTGATTCAAAAATAAAATCATTTAGACAACTTAGTAATGTCTGTAAAATAATACAAAATGTGGAGCAACTTCTTCATAAACAAAACACATTAACAAATACATTTTTTATGACAATCCATGTCATAAAAAATGTAAGCGGTAAAGCATTATAGCTGGTTTACACTTTGTGAAGTATCAAGTGCGAGTGACAAGTGCAAGTGTTAAGTGTGTAGTAAAATCAGCGTGTAAACGCATACGCTGTTAAGTGGTAAGTGCAGGTAGCAAGTGCGAGTGCGAAGTGAAGTGTTTAGAAGCCGTCTCTATTTTTACTGTTAAGTAGCTACCCCCGCACACCCGCGCTTTCCCCTCACTCGCAGCGCCGCCCGAACTTAATTAAACTATTAACTATTATTAATTAAATTAAAAAATTAACTAGGTAGTTTCATTTTAGGGGACAGTGCACTCCTCATAAATGTATCCGATTTTGTTATAGTTGGCCCAATAAAAGTCATAAAATTCATTAAATTTCTCTTCTGACATTCTCATTGCATTAAAAAACTCAATGGGAACCTCTTTAATCAGTTCATCAAAAAGTTTAACACTAGCTCCACACTCGGGTCTTCTGCTTATCCATTTTCTTTGCCATAACCTCTTAGGTCTTTCAATTTCAACCGACAATTCATGTTCAATTACCGAGGCGATAACGCCAACTATATCTATTAAAATTTCTCTTATTTCTGACCGCTGTTCGTCCTCCATATCGCACCGTCAGAGTCACTTTGAACCTGCAGAATCAACTAAACACTGTGTGAACGTTCTGAATACACTTAACACTTGATACCAAATAAACACGTTAACTAATCACTTATTACTCGCACTTGCACTTAACAAAGTGTAAACCAGCTATTACGATATGACTATTTGATTGTCAGTCGAACTACCAAACGTCAAATATGAGAGTGGATTATTTGTATAAAGCACCTGCAAGAGTTTCCAGTGGTGGCTAAGATTAAACCCTAAAAGTCCTGGCACTGCTGAAAACCAGCGCTGCTATGGCACAAGTGCCACAGCAGTATTAAGCTGAGCCGGTGATCTTTTTGTTTTATATTTAATATCTACACTAATATTATAAAGAGGAAAGAGAGAGTTTTATATAAATATTGACTTGTATCTAAATCACATTATATTTAGACTTAGATAGGCAAATAATATTGTATTACATTTTAAGGATTATACAAACTTACTTGTGGTTTATTTTTCGCTTATTCCACTAGTGGACAAAAAATTGAAGCGAACAAAATCAATAACATTTTGTTTCTTGTTTGATATTTACTATTTATAAAGTTGTTATTTATGTATAAAATTCGACTTGTCTAAGTGCTTTTTTGTAAGCCTAAAGAAATAAAGTTATTGACTTTTGAAAGATTTGTATTTTTGCCGTTAGAAAGCTACATAATGTAGCTCATAGTGATAATGTAACATTATCAATTTATAACTGAGTAACAAAGGCTATAGAATATACTCGTACGAATCCAGGGCGGACAAGTAGTTATTTATAAAAGCGATGTGTGTCATGTTTCATTTTGTTACACAAATAAAATATTTCTGTACTATAAAAGTCGTGGACGTCCAAAATGGCGGAGGCAGTTTCAAAGTGGGCACACACGAAGGCAAGCTCAGGGATTGTTGTG
Organism: Eupithecia exiguata; assembly: GCA_947086465.1. NCBI lineage: Eukaryota > Metazoa > Arthropoda > Insecta > Lepidoptera > Geometridae > Eupithecia > Eupithecia exiguata. Next base: position 1,725,444 of record OX352241.1, on the reverse strand, counting down.
TAGGGTATAGAGTAGAGGAACATTACGTCAATGTAATTATCAGGGATGATATGATTTAAATCATTTGATTTAAATCAGTGATTTAAATCGCGATTAAAATCAAGTGATTTGAAAAAAAAAACGATGATTTAAATCAGTACTTTTTACTGCAACAAAAACTGCCAAAAAGTGTCTAGGGACTTCCCCCGACATAAACTACTCGTAGTTTATGTCGCGCAGCAAAATACCGAATAGATTAGGCACCGAGAAGGCAGCCAAATTAGACTTCCTTCTGAAAGAACTAAATTCAAACAAATAAGTGTCTACGACTGCGGTGAAATCCAAATGGTTCTTTGTTCATTTGTTAATGTTGTCTTTTTTATTTTAATAATTTTTTTTCATGTAATAAAATGGAAGTGTTTTTTTAATTACCTTTAGAAGAACATTATATGTTTGTTGATTTTCGTTAATGTCATTTTTTGTAAATGACAAATCAATTCAATATTTTTTGTTAAATAGGCCAATAAATATGCTACTTCGTCTTTGTAATAAAAGAATGACTTCATTATGTTGATATAACAAAAAATATGTTGTTTTTTTATAAATAACTGACTTTTATACTGAAAACGACCGGATAATTTAAAAAATCAAATAAATCCGATTTAAATTAAATTAATCGGACTTTTTTATAAAAATCATGATTTTTATCAACCCTGGTAATTATGTATATTTAGTATGCGTAAATATATTGAAATTAATTCCTTCAACTTCAATAATGTAGGTTGTGTACGAAATGTAATATGCCACCTCACAAAACTAGTTTCTACGACAAATCCTTCTCCATCCAGGCCATGTCTCATGTAATGTCTTTTTGTAATGATCTTTTTCTGGTGTATTATAAAGTGTTTTTGTATTGTATTGTATTGAAATGTATGATACAATGTTAATACTTTCTTCACAGGTGGTCTAGTCTACTGGGGAAAAGAACCAGTCCCACAACCTCCCTACAAGATGGAAAACCAGAAGCCTTTCCTCCTGCCGCGCCTCCCGTACAAATATGACTCCAACAACGTCGCGGCCACAGCGTATGCATTGCTCACTTGTATGGACCACCAGGATAACAACGAGCCCATCGTCATGTGGCTCAATGCACAGCGGCTGCACGACGCGGGCTGGGCGTCTACACAGGTATAACTTATATTAGTATTTTTAAACTTACACGATCTGAACATATGATGATTAGTACTATTTAATGGGTATTTATCGCGATTAGGTTTCAAACTCTGCCTCGTGAAATCCAGTTATAGCCAAGTGTACTCGGCGTAGACCGGTTAGTCGATACCGTTAGTGTTGTGTGTCGCCCGAGTGTGCAGATCACATCATGAGACGTCCCTAGTTGCGAAACCCAAGTGAGGGTAGCTACAAATAATGCTGCCCCCGCTTCGCAGGCGCGGTAGCTCCGGTACACCAGTCATTCCGTGACCCCGACAGGTTGTAAACCTGTCGAAACGTGCGGTAAAATAGGTAAATAAACGTGTTAGATACCCGATAAATAGTACTCGTAACTTACATTTAAAAAAAAAAGATGGATAGATGGATTCGGGCAGCGCAGGACCGGCCATGGTGGCGTTCTAAGAGCTATGTCCAGTAGTGGGCATCTTGATGATGTTGATGGAAGTACAAAATTACTCCCAACTACATTGTGACAAAGACGTCTTACACGTTGCTTACTTGTATGGACCACAGCGGTTGCCCGACCCGGGCTGGGCGTCTACACGGGTAAAACTACTGTTATTTATAGCAGCCCTGTCCAAAACCGGATACGATCCTCTTCTCAATACGTGATCGATGAGCGTATTAAGCTGCCTAAAATAAATGAGATTTGTTAGTTTTTCGGTAAAAAAAAATGCGGTGGTCAGTAAGGTGACCCTTAATAAGGTTCAAACTGGGTTCTGGTCTATCTCATGATCAAATTAGTATCGGAGCGAAACGGACCCCAAAAATTTTGTGACTTGCTATGTTTTTTTGTTCGTTTTATATTTTTTACAAAAATGAATTATCATTTTGTTCAGGACACCTACATTTCCTTACGAGCCCTAATCGAGTACACGAACCGAAAACGACTCCGTGACGTCAGCGCTCTCACTGTGACAGTCGACGCCGTGGCACTGAACGAGTCTCGCACCATCAATCTACGGAACGACAACCTCGCTATCATGCAGTACATCGACGTAAGTATCGGACACAGCGAATAATAAGCTATACTTACTTGAATTGTATTCCAATGAGAACAAATAATTCGCTTCTTAGAGCCCCCACTGTACAAGGACAAAATATGAGATAGGTTAAAGATCGTGGGGGTCGAGCCCGTTGTTAGAGAGAAACAAATGACGATGGGCGACCAACGAGAAACCATCCTAGTTTGACTCGCTTCGCGCGCCACTGGCAAGTGCGGTGCATCGTGCTATGTATGGTGAATATTGTCGTGCTGGGCCAGTGAGACGAGCAAAGCGAGCCACTCTTTCAGCGCGTGGCGAGCGAAGCGAACCGCGCTGTTTCTCTCTAACACGCACAAGATGTATAAAATACTATTTGAGAATTTGCTGCTGCGTCCCCGATAGAGCCTACTCGATTTTTGAACTGCAAATAACTTATTATGATTGTCCAAGTAGGTAGGTACAATAGCATTTCCGAAAAAAAATCCCTGGACCGTACTCTTATAAATCATAATTAACCGTGTACCGTGTTTCGATTTGTACCTATAATTGTAGTGGCACTTAGATGTGTAATTTTTAAGGAACAGCCCACAATCAATGCTTTAGTGTACACTGTGTTGGTGCAATGTTAAATAAATAAATAAATAAATTATGATTTACACATCATATATACAACATCAATATTACTATTATACCTATAACCTATCGTTCCCCCAGATCCCGTCCGCATGGGGCACAGTGAAGGTGACCGCGCGCGGCGCCGGCTATGCCATCCTGCAGATGTCTGTCCAGTACAACGTGGACGTGGCGCGCTTCCAGACGCCGCCGCCGGTGCAGGCCTTCGCGCTGCGCTCCGAGCAACTCTACCACGGACGGAACCAGTCGCACATACACTTCCAGGGATGCGCCGCGTATGTATACATACGTAGAACACAGAATAATTTACATCCACTAAACACTAATAACGTGTATAGGTACACTACAGCGCGACTGCACCAATTAATGTTGGCGTAAGGGACTGTGTAAAAGTACTTTAATTTATAAATGTGTCGAGCGTGAAAAGAGGAAGACAGACGGGCGCACGCGATCTGTTCTAAAAGCTACCAATATGGAGAATTTGGTGAAATAGTGAAGCCACGTTTGCAGTTCGCTGCGCGGATTCGGAGTCGTTCTAATAATACATTAAAGGTAGCATGTGAAGATAGTAAAAATGGTGTCCTGTTTGCAGCTGGACGCTCCTCTCGGAGTCCCCGCGCTCCGGGCTGGCGGTGCTCGAGGTGGGCGTGCCCACCGGATACCGCGTCCAGCAACAAGCGCTAGACGCGTACGTGCTGTCGCGCCGCGTGCCCTCGCTGCAGCGCGCGCGGTACACCCCCACCAAGGCTCTCTTCTACTTCCAATACGTACGTAAAACTAAATTGAAAAACGTTATTTGTGAAACTTATTTTGTCCGCACTATACATATACATGCCTTCCTTTTTATTTCGATCGTAATGAAAAGGACGGCAACATTTCTAGCCCTGTCAAATAAGTTTACCTTTGGACTACATCTGAATTGACACCAATGTGTGGACAAAGAAAAAGATCTGTCCTGAAAGCTATCGTAGTATGACGAATTCGTTACGGGTATAAGCGGGTTAACTACGAACCTTATTTGTGTTGTAAGAACACAAACGTTCGTAGCTAACCCGGTTACATCCGTAATGAATCTGCCCTTCGCTCGCCGCAACACAGCCTAGAGGGAATCCGTCCGTGTCTTGACGTAATTATTCACAGTCTTACATATTTATTTGGTTACCACGTGAAAATCATTACAAAAACTGTCCGTGTCAACTTAACAATTGTTTGTTGCAGCTATACGAGGAGCCGACCTGCATAAACTTTACGATCGAGCGTTGGTACCCCGTGGCCAATATGTCGCGCTATCTGCCCATTCGAGTCTACGATTACTATGCACCAGGTACTTACTATCTTATATCTACATTCCTCAACCAGCCTATAATGGTCCACTGCTGGACGCGGGGCCTCCCCCTGATAATCGTCTGTGACTGTATATATATGTACTTATACTTTTCTTATCTCATGAGGGGTAATGCCGATAATCCCCACCTTCTATACTAATATTAAAGAGATATTTGGAATTTTGTTTTCAACGGAATCAAAACTCTGTGCTTTATTTCCTTTAGACCTTACAGGACTTTTGGACACGAACGTGGCAACTCTCTGGCACTGACAAATCACTGGCTTGATTCTTTATTAGGCTAGATTATTTTTAACTAAGATGCAGCCATTCTCGGACCATTGCCAAGCAGTGGGTCGAGATAGAACAGATGAAAAGCTAAATTATTGAATGAAAAATTATGTGTCTGACGGCACTATGGTTCATCGAATATTTGCTCTATGCTATGATCGGCTCTGCCTCACTGCGGCAGATTTTATCATCGTGTCGTACTTAATTTCAAGTGTTGTATGGTCTTTTACTATGTGCTAATTTTCAGAACGTTTCAACGAGAGCATATTCGACGCCTTACCAACCTACCTCCTCAACATTTGCGAAGTATGCGGTTCGTCGCAGTGTCCGTACTGCGCCATCTACAACGCTGGTCCTGCAGTCGCATTGGCGTTACCACTGTTACTCGTAGCCGTGCTCTTGACAGTAGTGAGGTGGAGGAATGATCTTTAGTATGATGAGATGTGCCATCTCACCAATCTTGTGCAATCATGACAAAGAAGGTTTTATCCACTGATGTTAGTGATAGATAATTCGAGACCCCCATTCTGCCTAGAGCCCTTATAAAAATGAAAAAATAAATAAGAGGCCAACATGTGCAATCATGACACAGTTAACAGGTCTAAAACGTTAAACCATTATGTAATTGAGTGTGCTTAGAGGCAGTTCATACTTGCTGTTTATACATCACATTGTTAAGAGCTACCTCAGCAGAATATGTGTGAGGTCTATAAATTCGTCAATTCATATCTAGGTAATGACTTGAAAATGAAAATTTTATTTATCTAACTACAAAAAAAGACATCATTCTTGGTAGCTCTGTCTTCTCTTGGCAGCTTTGACTTTTAAATTTAATCGATTATGGCAAAGACAAAGTAAAATGTATAAAACAATGAAATCAAAGAGTTCTTTGTAGTATGTACGTATAGCGTTTTATTTTTAACCATGCATGGTATAATATTTTTTTACATTATTTGTAAAACTAATGTGTACATATCGTGAGAGTTTCATTTATATTTTTAATATACAAGATCTTTAGTAGTCCATTGAAATTAAGTCAATTCATAAAAAAATAGAAACGCACACAAATTGTGTGGATTAATTAGGAAAATCGGATTTTAAAAACAAAAATGTAACAAACCTAATTGGGTAGCCATGCTAATGTTTTTACTTTACTTAAAATTATACTCTGGCCTACAAACATTTCCAATAATTTGTTTTTAGGGTTCCATACCCAAAGGGTAAAACGGGACCCTTTTACTAAGACTCCGCTGTCCGTCTGTCACCAGGCTGTATCTCATGAACCATGATAGTCAGACAGTTGAAATTTTCACAGATGATGTATATTTCCGAGATCATCAATTTCTGTTGCCGCTATAACAACAAATACTAAAAAACAGAATAAAATAAATATTTAGGGGGCTCCCATATAACAAACATGATTTTTTTTGCTAGATATTGATAACGGAAACAGGTAGTCGCTTAAAATATTCACAGAATATTTCATTATATATTCACTTAAAAAATAAATAATTAAATTAAAATAAATATTTAAAGGGGGCTCCCATACAACAGACGTGATTTTTTTTGCCGTTTTTATAGATAATGGTACGGAACCCTTAGTGCGCGAGTCCGACTCGCACTTGGCCGGTTTTATTTCCTTTTTACATGTTTTCTTCCAAACTTCAGTACCTATTTTATTTGTGGTAGAGTCATGGTTCGGGTCAGAGTATAAATTTGTATTTATCTTTAATAACCACCGTTAGAGAGTAGATATCGCTTATTAATACGCCTTAATAGACCCCGATAAGTTAATTCCAATCTGTCCTGTTAGATTTCAATATTTCATTCCAGTGTAGTTATAAGTAGTGTTCATATAGCATTATACCCGAAACTGATAGAATAAGCTGCATGTATATCTGTTTGTCCATAAGTCGCAGAATGATCCAATTTGTAGTTTAAAATAGGGTAAGATTTATCTTTTTTCCTTGATTATTAGAATATAGGTTGTCGCAGATCCGAGGCACACTGTTACCACGCAGCACCAAAATTGTGCACTCAATTATAGGCCTTAACTGGTAATATTAAGATGAATTTGACAGACAGCTCGCGGACCACTTGTTTAAAGCTTGTGAGAAGCCAATTTGCCATTGTAAAATTTATCTGCTGATAACGAGTTTAAGCTCATATTTGAATGCACGTTTTTGTGCTGGTGGTAGCAGTATTGGGTTAATAAGCGCAGAGCTTCAGCCCTTACCTATGTAATATGCATTTATCCACGAATCTCAGTTTTATTTGTATTTTTTTTCTTTTCTTTGGTGCTGTCAGCATTTTAATACCTACCATTATTTTCATTGGTCAGTCTCTTAAAGTATTAAATTTAATATCTTTGAGTTCAGAATAAACTATTTCTCGTAGCATGAAATGCATACTTGCCTTGAATGAGTAAAACTTCAACTTAATAGTTCATATTATGTATCTTTTTCAGATTAAGTATATAAAAATTATGGAGGATTAAATTAAATTTATCTAAAATCTTATTTATAAGCATGAAATTGCCTTATTATCATTATATAAAGACAATATTTGATTTAATATGAATAGCTACTAAGAATAATCACCATAATTTGAAACTTATGCTGTAATTATAATTTAGGCTTAATTTACGAATCAGTTTGCTATATTTAAAGAATGTGTACAAACGTATGAACTACCCATCCAAGATAAATTATTTTCGTACCTATTTAAAGTTCTGGAAAAGAAAACAAAAGTATATATAACATTAAATTTATAATAGATTAAAATGAGTTTAGAAGTATATTTAAAAGAATCTCAGCTCTAATGCCTTGTTACTTAAGTAGTTTCCGTCCAAAATTACCATTGACTGATGTTTTTTTTACCTCTTTTTATATCATTTATTTACTTGTGTATTATTTTTCTTAGGTTGTTACAACTTGTGTTAGTATAAGAGAGTGTAAGCGTAGGTCTATATTGACTCTTCATAGATTTATTTCTAAATAAAACTTTTCAAAAACTTACATCTATTGTTTATTTCAAAGAACTCTTGGTAAAAATATTGGCTTGATAGCAAGGAAGATATTAAAATAGGCCAGCTACGGTAGATTTTTTGGGATGTTGATTGTTAGGAGATACCAACACAGTGTAACACCAAGTCTCCAACTCCGAAAGACCTGTGCAACTACGTGATGCTCGAAAAGCCTTGAATTTTCTTTGGCTAACACTTCTAAAAAATACCTTCTATGTAAAGTCATCCATGATAGTTGTAAAGAAAACAAAATAAGCGACAATTTGACCGCAATCCCCGCTTTTATCTGATCTCGAGATACACTTCAGAAATGGGCCCTTTTTTCCAAAACGTTAGAAATTTGTACTAAGCTAGTCTTTCGAACAAATACTGTCTAAAATACTCATTCTACAAGAAAAGTCATGGGAATTAAAGTTGAAGAACAGATATTAAGCTTTAATTTAAGCTTAGTTAGTTCTGTTATCAGTTAAAAAATATAAGAAAATCTAATATTTCATGAATATTGTAGATTTTTATCAAAATTGCACAGTTATCTAATAATATCATTTTTTTGTGGGTTGATTGGCCTGAAAGAAATCGCTCTTAGTGATAAGCCCCCTATCAGTCAATGTAATACCTACTCTGAATAAAACTCACTGTACTTTTATTTGTGTGAAGCAGATTTAAATTGTTATATGTTGATTGCACTTAACTTTCTAAATAATAATTACAAGTAGATATCTACAAACTTCAACTTCTAGGACAATATAAGCTCATTATTTCAACCATAGACATAGAATTTTTCACTACGTTGTACTAAGCCTATGATTTCAACACATCACACATAATCCCAGCTCTTTATGTCTTAAAAGACAAAGACAGCTCTTTGTCTTTTGGCTTGCGCTCAAATTGTCACTAATTTAGTGTCATAGATGACTTTGCCGTAGAATGCATTTTTTACTACGATCAAAGAGTATACACCACCAGTCTCATTTCCTCAGTCCACAATTTATTAGAAGTTTTAAGAGAAAAACTGAAGTCTAGGTTTTTCGAGCACCACAAAGTTAGCTCGGGTCTTTCGAACTTGCAAACTTGGTTTTACACTATTGGTATCCCTCCTAACAACATCCTCAGAAATCAGACATGCATTTTTAGCGACCTAGAATGTTTTAGACACACTGACAGAGAATAGAGCTACAAGAGAAATAACAAGATCATTAGCATTTAACTACACTTTATTCCAAACATTATTGCTAAAACAATAAATACTTAAAAATCACAGTAAACTAGCATTATTGCCTCTTCTTAATTTGCTTCGCTTTAGAAGTGGAGGCCTTGGCAGTGCTGCCACCACTGAAGAGAGAAGTTATCATCTCGGACATTTCTGGCATTTCTGTCATCTTAGTTAAATTGCTGATCTGCTTCAAATCTTCCTTAGTCTCAGGGTCGTTCATCATCTTAGGCAGAACCATAATCAGGAGAAGAGGCAGCACCATCATGATGACCATAGGGTTGAATAAGAAGTCAGTCATCCTCCATTGCTCGCGGGCTTGGAAATATCTGAATTTGGACACAGCTTTCATTCTCAGCGGGTAGGGAACTTGAATCACTTGGGATGTTTGAATGTAGTTCACTCTGCGAGCTCTGAATTTACCCTTCGAGTTGATCTCTACTCTCACTGGCTCATACATGTAGTCTGGGTGGATAGCTTCGACAACGTAGGAGCCCGAAGGTATGTTGTGAATAACGAATGAGCCATCTTCTCGTACAAAGCCAATGTACTCCCCGCTGTTCACATGCACCCGCGTATCCAACTGCCAGGGTCCATACTCTAGTTCCTCGGGCGGGATGACTCTGCCTTCGATCACATAGCGACTATACCCAGTTTCTTCTTCGAAATTTGCACAAATAACATACTGAAAGGTGATGATAGAAATCAGTCCGAAAATTAGCTGATTCATGATATTCTGGAAACCTCGGGTGATGTTATAGGTTTGTGCTGACCAATTACCTATACCAATTAAATTGAGCTAATTTATCGCAGATAATTGAAATATTTTCTTGATTTTGTGCAAATTTCACAAAAAATTACGACACAATCGATTGATGGACAATGACATTACAAATAATTTGACAGCGACAACAGCAAGTGGTTTTAATCTCTTTGGACAACAGTGTGACCAGATTGAAGTTTACATTTAGCGTAGCGTTACATTCTCTTTGGTTTGCTTAAATAACGACTGTCCTTCGAAAAATACTGAAATAGCGTGAAAGAAATAGACACCAAATAGCACAGTAGAAAATACAAATAAAACGAAGAAAGGCAGAAAATAGGCTAAGAATATTTTTGTTATTTTAATTTTATGCAATCTCTTTTCTATTTCAATTATAATTTGAAGTTTCACTGTTATTTTATTTATATCATTATTTGATTTAATTTCTGCACGCCGCCGTATATTATTTCCTATATTAACATACAACACCTATGTACAATCACTCACATTATTTGATAAAATATTACAGGCACAGCTAGCTACCTAACATGTCTGTGTCAAACACCCATTTAAGTATTATTTTCTTTGTAACCCCTCGTTTTAACCATTATCTCAGTAATTTATTCTATTAAATATCTTAGTTTATTACCATTTCAGAATCCTCTTTTAATGTAAATGGCATTCGAGGTGTTAATACATTTTTTTACACCACAGTTGCTCAAACTTTGCATGATAAAAGTCATATCAATAAAAAATATATCATGTTTTGACTATTACTGATCATAGTTAGTCAAAATATTTTAAAAAGTTATCGTTAACTTACTTTTTCTTTAGACATTTCAAATATAAAATCTACGAAGTTGTTTCAAATTGTGGGCATCATGGCCAAAAATGTAATAAAATACTGAACCTGGTCACACCGCTTGAATATCCTTTCTTTGGACCCTCTCGCTCGGACCAAATAAATATCTCGAGAAGAACCGGCAACCGCTGGAGTAAACGTGTTCTTGAGTGGAGACCGTGACTCTGAAAACGTAGTGTAGTGTTGACCGAGATGACGATTTGCGAAAGACTGCTGGCAGATGCTGGATATGGCAAGCGAAAGACAGGGCGCTAATGGCATGGCAGGCACTCATTAAGGGAGGCCTAAGTCCCAAACTGCGTTTGGACCTTTAACGCAGCTAGTATTGTCTGTGGTTTGAACACTGGTTGTTGCCAGCTTCAATAACATTATATTTTTTATAATGGCAACAACTCAGTTCCGTGCGGCGCGGGGCGGCAGCATGTGGAAAGAATCGTACAAGGATAATAGGGTTCTGCGAGTACCTACCTACGAGAGCGGTACCTATGAGCGGTACTCCTGTTCATCCATGTTCATCTTGTGTCATGAATGTCTGTTACATAAGTGCCAGCGTAGTCCTATTATACTAGTCCTAGCTATGTCTCCAAAGTATGCACTTAGCCTTTGATAAATTGTTGTTAAATGTTTGTATAAATTTTTAAAGGACCTATCACAAATACCATCGATGGCTGCTTTGCTAACTTGATGGATGTACACACTAAATTATCATGAGAGAATGCTGTTCACCTATGGCTAATTAAGTGAGCATTAATATTATTTGATACAGGTGTTCTACATGCATGTTCTACTCGAATGAGATTGTACTATAAATGAAGATAGGTCAGGATGAAAACTGTGCAATAATAAGGCAAAATTTATTAATTATCTCCCACTGTAGGCTGAATAACTTTAATTACAATTAAGTATTACAGAGGCACATCGACAAGGATAACAACATAGAAAAATCTGATTGATGAATGGAATTAACCACTGGATTCCACAAGTAACAGGATCTCATAAACAAAGGAATTGATCTAATAAAATAAATCACCAATCGTGACACTAGTGATATAACAGAAGAGCGAGCGCGTCACTAGTGTAGACATAACAAGACGAACTGCGAGGCGAACGGGACTCCCGGGGCTCCTCTTCATTCAAACTCATTGTACGCCACCATCCAATTTATCTCTTGACAAAAACATCTGTACAAAATATATTAAATACATCTGCATGCTAATAATATGTAAGTCCGCTACTTCTTCAACAGCGATCACGATTATTAAAATGATTTAAACACAATAACTCCATCTCCTGTGCTAGAACAAACATTAAACTATAAACGAACTTCGCGCCTGAGACCTATATACAAGTCAACATTTAAAACTCATACTCTCATCAGTCACATGTACTCTGCTGCTTCTAATTTGTAATTCCTTTGAATCAATTTCCGCGTTCACCGCGAGAGCGCGTCGCCGCTCCCGTCCTTTGCTTATCGTCCGTGCGTGGCATCGTAGTATTATTTAGAATATATAGGCGTGTGCTCGTGTGGTGGGACGTTGCGGGCGCTAGTTGTTCCGCTCCTCCTCACAGTCCCTGGAGATGTGTCCCGGCTTGCCGCAGACGTAGCAGGTCTTGGTGCCGTCGGGGCAGTTGCGCGAGATGTGTCCCGACTTGTTGCAGTTGTAGCAGGTCTGGTTGGAGCTGTCGCGCCCGCCCTCGGGGCAGTTCCGCGCGATGTGCCCCGTCTTGTTGCAGTTGTAACACGACGGCTCGTCCGGGCTCTGCGCGCACTCGCGCGCTATGTGCCCCGTCCCGTTACATCTGGAGGAGAAAACAGAACACATTACTATCAAATAATGTACACTTACATCAAGTAATAAATTCAGGCTAGTATTTTTTAAAATTTTAAACATTTACAGACAGATGCTGCAAAGGATTATGGCGGCGCTCATTAAGCATAGGTTGTTGATGAAGAGTCAAAATATAGACTTGTATTATGAAACCTTGCTCAGTCATCTTTGCTTGAGTGACGTTATTCAAACAGAGATCCCAATAATAATAAATTACCCAGTCCTAACTTTACCTTTCTGACTTAGCGTCGATAAAGGTAATCGTCGCCGGCCATAAATCGAGGCTTGATACATAAGAATTTTGTTAAATAATTTTCTAACAAACTGACTGAGTAATGGAATGTCCACTCATTTATTTAGCTCAGAGTCTACCCTGCTTACTAAACCAAAGTGTCGTTACCATGACGACAAAATGGACACAGCTAATCTATGAAGGTCGAGGATTTATTTGAGGCAGGATTCCGATAAGCTGTTCTAAATTAACCTTGTAGCTCGGGTCAGCTAATGTTTACTCTTATGGGCCTCAAAAATATTTTCAGAAACGAACTTTTACGATTAGATTTTTTAAGAATATCACATATATTATTTTATATATATTATTTTAGAAAAAAATTAAATTAGCCAATGTTATAAAAAAAACATAAACAAACAAAACTTTTAATGTTCGAAATCCAACCTATGAATTAGAAAAAAAACTGTTTTATTCCGGATCTATTGAATTGCATTATCAATCAATCATGCACCCCTTTGTAAATACATTTGTTTATACACTGGACAGGTTCAAGTGCCCTGCATCGCTGGTGCAAACTGGTTTGCCCAAAATGCTCCAAAAGCAGGTGCATGTAAAGGGGGCAAACATTGCAATGCAACGGACAGGTGTCGCAATGCCGTCGTATCGTCGTATAATATGTAAATTGTCGCTTCATCAAGTCATTGCTCTCAATAATTTAGTAGGAAGGAAACATAGTGTTTGTGTCTGGCAGGTATTATAGTTTTGTCAAGAGACATTATGTGGAGCGTAAGTGAGATTGGCAAGGGATAAGGTTGTATACAGACAGAGCAACTTTAGTTAAAGAAACTGACAATTTTTAATATTTTTCGTATCGTATAAGTTTTAAGAAGAAGTTTACATGTAAACAACTAGTTGCGACAAAAGTCATTTATAACGCGACATTAACCATGATAGTTTCAAAGTTTAAGCTAGTAGCGAGTTGCCTGTGGCCGCAATAGCTGCTCTGTCTGGATAGCGCCTAAGGAAACGCAGTAGAAAGTGAAGATCGATTTGATTCTGTAGAAGTATACGATGAAACGAAAAATTTGTGTGAAAATTGTTGTAGTTTCTAGGAAATATGTAAGAATAATACTTGTCATTACTGGTTCGAAATAAACAAGCACTTGTCTTGAGCTGGTTCCCGATGGATCTTCTCCACTCAGTGGGAACCCAACCGTACCGCCTCATTTTGAGCCTCATAATCTTTTGAAATGCTTGTTGCAGTTGCACCTTGGCACTTATTCTGCCCGTAGGCACCCATGCTGGGTACAGACTCTTCTTTCTCTCCTATTACGCAACTCTACCTAACCCATTCTCTAAAACCTAAAAGGACAGAAAATACTGCGTAATATTGAGCGACGGTTGGCCTCCCTTCACTTTGTTGTCTCGCACGTTCGAATTTAGCATTTACTCCTCCCGTGAGCAACAACTATAGGCCTCCTCTATCGCGACACTTTAGCAAACCTTAAGACACTAACAGAATGAGGGAGACTACCTATAGCAACGGTCGGCCTCCTCCTTGCAGTCCCTGGCGAAGTGTCCGGTGCGGTTGCATTTGAAGCACTTCTCGCGTTGGCGGCTGAAGCCAGAGTCTCCGCGCGGCGCTCCGCCCCCACCCTGCGTGCACTCGCGGGCGAAGTGCCCCGTCCGGTTGCACTTGTAGCATACGCTCGAACTCATCGCTGGAACAATAGGATTAGATTGCTCATTTTGTTTAGAATGGGCTAAACTTGGCCACGCCGTCGTTGTTGCGACCTAAGAATCGACCCCTATAACTCAGCAGACGGATATCGTAAGGGATACCTACCAGAGGAAGGGCAGCACATTCCTTATTAATTAATATCTTCACTGCGATCATCAATTCGTCTGCCAAGCATGGTAATACGCAAAACCTCTAGTTTGGGGGATACATGTTCTGCAGCGGACGTGAGCTGATGGACTGAACTTTAGTACTTCTGGCTGGATGTCCCATAACTTTTTTTTATCAATCAGGATTGATAAATAACTTATATCTAACAAATAATTAGAGGGTTCCAATTTGCATAGAATAGAATGGACGCAGTTGGATCGAATTTGGTGTTTTTCGTAAGAAACATGACGTACATATCATGTTTCTTATAAAAATTATCGTAATCATATTCCGATTTTTCGATTACATACGTATAAGATATACGTATCGTAATCGAAAAAAAAATCGGAATAATATTACGAAGATCTAGCTTGCAAAACAATGCTTATATTTCAGCTGTAATGAGTTTTAAATGACACGTAGTTTATTCTTGACTAACATAACAGTACCCAACTGCTTTCTGTTCTAAAGACTAACTGTATTGTATCACACCACACATACCTAAAAGGAGATCCTCACAAGTACTTCCCTACCTGAACCTACAAAAAAAGCACCAAAATAGGTGTCATCGTTTATTTAATATACACACGCTTTTATCTAATTACAAGTATATCAAAACACATTAATGATTCCGAATAAACATCAAAATCCTGAATTTTGATGTTTTCAAACACGAAACAACAAGCGATTTTACGAAAATCCCCTTTTCGACAAAATTCTTTGACCCCAAAATGTATACGTCGCGCAACCCTGACCTTGTTACGGTGACCTCGGGGTCATTCCCCTCTTCTATCTCTCTTGCACTAATAACCTCGTCAATATGCGAAAGGGAGATGAATATTATTTACGTGATGACGCTCTTAGATAACGTGTCACATTGACATAGATAGAATAATGAATAAACAAAGATTTTTATTACGCCCGTGAAACACATTTCGATAATGTAGGTTTGTTCTCTCTTTGCTTTACAACAGTATGTTAGTTTAGTACGTGTAAGCTATAGACGTAAGACAGTTGAAACATTATTTAAAAAATAGTAGTTAAAAATTATTTCGATTCAACCTATTGTTGACCCGAACGTATGTTGGCTACATTACACAATTCAATGGTAGTTTATTCATAGAAAAAAATATTTTTGAATCTCGCAATGACCAAAAACCTATAGGGTACTTTTCGTTGACCTACAATCATGAAAGCAAGGTCTATATACCTAGCTCAAGTAAAGTGAAAAATCCGAAAACTGTAATGTTGCATAAATTTATTTATTTATATTATAGACCACTAACCTATAGGATGCCCACTTCCCGTTGAGCTAGAATCATGATATTTGGTAAGAAACAAGGTTTTATAATTAATTTAATGTTTAGTTACAGAACCCTCATTGCGTGAGTACGACTCGCACTTGACTTTTTTTTTAGATTATTTGGGTTTTGTAAATTGGGATTTAATAAGTAAGATCAGACAGGAAGAACCTTCAAAAGAGAAGATAACAAGGAACATATTTTAGCTAACGTAAAATATAATCCGGTACTTTCGTAATAAAGTAAAAAGTAGCCTACAAGCCATAGTAAGTACCAGTTTACTGATACTTTACGATTCTTGTAAAAACAGAGTTTTAAATGGATTACGCTACTTACGTAAGCTGCCTACTACCTACGCAATATTTCGGCACTATAAAGCCACGTTATTCGCGAAACCCCTCACAGGTTTAACTTTGATCGAATACCGAGTACCAACAAAGGTATAAGAAGCCGTATGAAATGTCGAGTGAAGTTTACGCCTATAGCCATTCTGTGAAAAGCGACACTCGTGGCAGTGGCAGACTCGAGGATATTGATCACAACCTGCATAACGACCTCATGAACGCGATGTTTATGCAACTTTGATAGATAGATAGATAATGACTTTACTTTGCAACCATAGGTTCATCTATTATAGGGGAATGAAGGTGTTTCTAACAAATGGGGTAAAATGGTAAAGAATAGCAGAGTGGTGCCTGGCTTAGAATTTGCACCACCCCAACTATCCCCGCGGGTATCGTAAGAGGCGACTAAGACCTACCAGGAATGCAGCAGCGCTCTCTGGAGAACTATTTTATCCCCAAACTGCAATACCCAACCCGCATGTCCATCGTGGGGATTATGGGCCTTACTCTCCATATGTTAAAAACCAATAATGCACTTATCAGGGGAAGGCTTGCGTCCATCAGTGGACCATTACAGGCTGTACATGATAGATATGATACAACTATTGAGATGGTTGTTAATAGTTTTGCAGGCAGGAGCAAATAAGATGTTCGATGCCTCTCATGCCCATAAATTATTTCTTAGATCTCCTGCATGAAGATTTTTGCTAGTTTTTTTTATAGAGAACTCCAAGGATGAATAGAAAACCTTTACAAAAAACTGTCAAAAAAAGCAATATGTGAGATAGAGATGTGAAAAATACAGCAAGAAATTGAAGCATAACATTAGATAATTGAATTCAAATGAGATGTAGAGCATTGTTGAGTGAAAATAAAACTGTAAATATGATGCACAAAGTGAAAGCTGTGAAAGTCATTGCTGTGTTATTATGATAACTAGAGTGCGGAGCTGAGAATGTTGTTGTTTTGTTCTTGTAATATTCTTGTTTTGTTCTGTTGTCTACAAAGTATCACAGAGTAAAATCACTATCGGCAAGTTATAAGATTCAGTGAAATAAAAATATCATGTTTTTTTAATTCTAAGTAGCTGTTGAATCAGCTAATAAAGGTCTTTAGAATATGCTACACTAGTATGTTACTGAAATAACATAATTTTCTTACCAGTAACCAAGGTTCACAAAAAAAAGTTACTGAAATAAAAAAGTTACAATTTAGAAAATTAAAATAAGAAAACTAAAACTCAAAATATGCTAATAAAACAAGATGGTCATGCTCTGTTGTAGCAAAGGAGCAAGTGTACAATGAATACTTATTTTAAATCAGCTGTAAGGTTATAGTTAGCCATGGCAGAAGAGATGAGGTTCCTTGCCATGGCCTACCATGACATGCCACATGGCAATTATTATTTCATGTATAATTTACAGTAAAGAGTTAACATTTCCGATCAAGAAGAATTTATTCTGAGAATGTAGTTCCACTTATACAGCAAGCAATTTTAATTACAAGCTTTCTAAGAATTATCACCGTCTGTATACAGTCCATAGCTTATTCACAATATCTACAGAAA
Organism: Eupithecia exiguata; assembly: GCA_947086465.1. Lineage (NCBI taxonomy): Eukaryota > Metazoa > Arthropoda > Insecta > Lepidoptera > Geometridae > Eupithecia > Eupithecia exiguata. Next base: position 1,707,977 of record OX352241.1, on the reverse strand, counting down.
TTATATTGCCGAGAGAATCTCTATTAACTTTAATTATGACACCACAATGTGTGTGCTTGCCATTCAATTGACTGGTTATTTTTGAATTACTAAGTTCAGTAACATAGAATTTATGATTATTGACCAGATTTGCAGCAATATTACTCTCAAATATAAGCATCAAAATTTCTCTCAGCATCAAAACAAAATGTTAGTTTACTAATACATCACATAACCTATACATACCGTGAACTCATCATAACCTACCATCCATAGCCCAAGTTCAAAACGACAAGTCAATAACTGAATATTAACCCAGTGTGTGTCTGTCGGTCGAGTATAGACTAACTTATACTTACATTCCATCTTTCTTGGCCATAGTTTGGATGCGTCATTGCGCTACGAGAAAAAAAAGAAAGCTCAAGACAAGCGAAGATTGTTGGAACGAAATTCGACTTCCCAGAGCACTTTATCAGTCTTTACATACTATGGGGGAGTTTGTAGGAGAAATCAGAATGTTTTTACGGTAGGGAAGTAAGAAAAACATGACAAAATTATTTTACCTCAATGATGTGTGCCAGTGAGTGCTTGTCAAAGCGACCACGTTCAATGCACAACCTAAACCTATTTCTGCTTCCGTCTATTGTGTCCTATTTGACTACACTTCGAGATTTGCTGACGCAGGCGTTGATTAACAATCCAGTAAACGCACAAATAATTACAGCTGTAGTAACAGTAGAACAGAAAGCAGTTGAACCACGTGTGGAGGCACCGGTAACGCGCGGTTTCACAGGCAATGTTGCACTTTACACTTACCGATTAGTTGTGAAACTTCCTGAGCACTTAGATCACTAATATTTAGATCGTTGTACGATCGATTATACTACAAAGTATAGATATTAGACGTAATTTAGGACGCTTCGTTAGCAAGGAAGCCAGCCACCATCACTACGAAAACGTAAAAGACATTTTGGATTGACCATAGAGCAGAAAAAACAAAGTAACATTTTTTTTTGCAAACGCCATGCAACGTGACATGGCCAGAAAATTTATTTAATTTTATTCAAACTTTTAATAACATATAATAATTATGTATTAGGGTTATTACACTTGTTTTGTTTCTTGGTATTACGAATGATTAAAATTTCTTTGATTTATCAAGGTAACGTTAAGTTTGAGAATGAGAACTGACTTTGTCTATGCTTTATTCATGATTATCCAATGAAAACGGTCGGCGGTCTAGCAACAAATCAAATTATCTGTCAAAATTGGCCAATACAAACATGACTTGCATTCAAATTGGCGAATAGAATGCGAATGCTTCAAATGATTCAATCAATTGAATGAAGCAACAAGAACTTGGACTTGTTTTGATTCTGTAGATTTCAGTTCCTTGCGAAGGATTCGTATTTTTAGATAGATTGTGAAATATATTGTGTAGCATGTCTGTTGAAAAACGACCTAATGATGAAGAGAAACCTCAAGAACCAGAAGACGGTGAAGACGATGGTTGGATTGGTCCAATGCCATCGGAAGCGGCTGCACCAAAACAAAAAAAGCGAAAAGGTGGTTTCTACTTTTATTTACTACTAGCTTCGCACGCACTTTTCAAGTAGCCTATGTCCGTCCCCGGGACACTATTTACCTACCTGCCAAATTTCATCAAGATCCGTTCAGCCGTTTAGGCTTGAAAAACGACCGCGTGAAGCGTAAGGCGTGAAAATGTAACAGAGTAATTTTCGAATTAATAATAATTGGATATAGTGAACTAGCTGATGCCCGCGGCTTCGCACGCGTTTTCAGGTTGCCTGTGTACATCCCCAGCATACCATTTACATCTCCACTAAATTTCATCAAGATCTGTTCAGCCGTTTAGGTGTGAAAAGGTACATAACAGACAGAGTTACTTTCGAATTTATAATATTAGTATGGATATTATATATAGTTAGAAGTATGGATTTCTTTACGGCTTATTGGCTGAGCTTTTAACAGATTCATTGTCATTTCCATCATCTCATAGTCTTGATTGTTGTTTTACTCAAGTTCTCACACTTTCAGTGCTGGAGTTTGAATCTCTGTACCTGGAGAACCTGCCATCATCAGAAACGTATGAGTTCAGTTACATGCACCGTGACATTGTCACTCACATTGTGGTTACAAAGACAGACTTCGTGATCACCGCCAGTCAAGATGGGCATTTGAAGTTCTGGAAGAAAATGGTAATTGACTAAAATAATCAGAGAATATTAATAATAATAACATATAGAATGGACAATCCTTTCTCTCCTCCTGACTAAGCTTCCTCACCCCGCCGGCTCCTAGTTAAGTGTGGTTTGCTTCCCAAATGCAAGGGATGTACGGCGAGCAGCATTTTAGGAGAAGACCTCTCGAATGAAGTCTCTCGACGCTGACGTGGAAAAAAATCTTTTGCTTGATTATTACCGGTCTGCATGTCATGTAGAGTTGAACTTTTGAAGACCTAAGGAGTTTAGATATACTATTGTACTGCCTATTGTACTCCTTATGTTTATGATTTATTAATATATCTGTGAGCAGCCTGTGGCTGATGTGTCTATTTTAATTACAATAATGTTGTACCTTCATTAAGTCATTCAAAAATATATTTTGACCTGACTATTTTGAATGTTCTTGCCCAGCAGTGGTACAGCTAAAGAATAATAAAAATATATTTTTTCAGGAAGAAGGCATAGAATTTGTTAAACACTTCCGTTGTCACCTCGCACCGATCAGCCACATAGCAACCAACAGCACAGGCACTTTGCTTTGCACAGCTTCATCTGAGAAAACGGTTAAAATATTTGATGTTATTAATTTTGGTAAGTTAACAAATAAATAATGCAGTCCAAAAAAACCGCCCAAGTGCGAGTCAGACTCGCGCACGAAGGGTTCCGTGCCATTATCTATAATAAAACCGGCCAAGTGCGAGTAGGACTCGCGCACGAAGGGTTACGTACCATTATCTATAAAAACGGCAAAAAAAAACACGTTTGTTGTATGGGAGCCCCCTTAAATGTTTATTTTATTTTGTTTTTTAGTATTTGTTGTTAAAGCGGCAACTGAAATACATCATCTGTAAAAATTTCAACTGTCTAACGATCACGGTTAATGAGATACAGCCTGGTGACAGACGGACAGCGAAGTCTTAGTAATAGAGTCCCGTTTTTACCCTTTGGGTACGGAACCCTAAAAATGTTAATGGTATTCAGAAGATGATTATGATGTTCACCTAGACGATTTTCGATCGCGGTGGCCAGTTTTAACTGTCACTCACACGGGACTTATTATAGTGCTCAAGTGTGTGCCCAAACACAGGTGCACTATCTATTCCCTCACTGTGTTTTTGTAATACTATTCATAAGAATAATTTTACAATAATATTATGTCTGGTCTTATCATTTTAGCCTGAGTGTCATAACAATAAACAGAAAAACAAAGTACCTAGTATCTACTGAACTTCATCCATGAGAAATTATATTGGATGGTACATTATGTATAACAGTCATCTAGTACCCAAAACATAAACTCTGGTTAGCTTAGGGCTAGAAAACATTTCTTTTTATACATAGAAATAGCCAGAGCACTCGGCACAAATATCTGCAGATCGTACAAACATTTCCTCTAAGGCGAGAATCGAACTCGCAACCTCCTAAGTCGCAGCCGGACCTTCGCCCGCCGCGCCACATCAGTCGTCAATTCCATGCTTTTCAAATAATACTCTCCTGTTACAGACATGATCAACATGATTTCAATAGACTTTGAGCCCTATTGCACTGAGTGGGTGCACTCAGCTGGGGACCCCATTTCTGCATTAGCTGTGTAAGTATACAGAGGCCAAATTCCACTAAATAAATCCCTTCACCCTATCAATGGTTATTGTCTTAGAATTACATATTTTGGCATTGGCATATACCTATGATGAAAGAAACTACAGATGGAGGAACATGTGTCAAAAGTGTAAAGATTGAAATCATTCTATCAATCTCTCTGTAGGTGCAAATACCTAACACCGCACGCACTATCTAGAGTTTCTGTCATCTATGGACGATTTTTCGACGATACAACTATCGTAGTAAAGCGTTCTGGGCCCTTTGCTTCTGTATCCAGAGCTTAGAGCTTTTGTTAGCTTCAATTTACCATAATTTGGATACCCAACAAGTTTATTGCGGACTAACTGTACCTACCTGCAGCTTCGCACTCGTAGATTTCACTGCTGGACACAGGCTTCCCCTTGATTATCGCCTTATTGGTTTTTAATGTCATGGGGGGTAATGCCCATAATACCCACGCGATCATGCGCGTTGGGGATCGCAGTTCGGTGGTAGATCTAATTCTGCAAGAGGTGCTGCTGCCCGCCCCCTCGGAAGAGTTGGTGTGGCGCAAATTGTAAACCGGCACCACACAGCTGTTGCTACACGCGTGCCAAGCGTGGTGATTATTGTCCCCCTAGTTCTCGGGGAGGAACGTTCAGCAGTGGATCTATGATTGTGATCGTGAAGTGTACCTACTGTATTTGCAGATCAGAGCGAAACTCGAATAAGATCCATATATTCGACGGCACGCAGTCCTCGGGCGCTCCGCTGCACTCGTTCGAGACGCTCCACCAGTCCGCGGTAGCCACCATCAAGTACAACCCCGTGTTTGAACTAGCAGTGTCTGTTGACAAAGCAGGTATTAACTTAACGCATCAACTGCCCGGCTGCAGCGGTGCGAGTCGCAGCTCGCCTCTGCTGACAGGTGGTCATCTCCGACTTGTCCGTTATGGGTATTGAAAGTGTTAAGATCCATCTTAACTCTTTCAATGCATATGACGGATTAAAATTTCCTCCATAAGGGAATAAATATTATGCAAAGATAGGTTGAACTTGTGCAATGAATTTGGCCATTTATATGTAACATAATGTCCAGCAGTGGAATGATATAGGCTGATGATGATGTAACATTATTCGAGACTAGCTTCTAACCGCGTTTTTCCAAAATAATAGCATTTTTTTTAAATAAAATATCGTATCCAGCAAAGCATCAGCCGTTTTTATTTGAGATCAAAATGTTGACGATAGCGATGACCAGAGTCGATCCTGCATTGCAATTAGTGTTCAAAAGAGAAAATCAGGCAATATGTTGTGAATCTTCTTGGCAAAAACGTCAATTAAAATGCAAACTTCAGATTCTTTTCGAAGAACCGTGTGCCAAACCAAGTGCCGTGTTTTTACAAATAATCAGTGACAGCAATAGACAGTCTTATCCCCAGCACAGCAATCTCTTCCAGGCATCGTCGAGTACTGGACTGGCCCGAAGCACGAGTTCAAATTCCCTCGCAACGTTAAGTTCGAGTCTAAACTTGATACAGATCTCTTTGACTTCGTGAAGAATAAAACGTATCCTACTGCGCTAGACTTCTCTCCTGATGGCAAGAAGATGGCTTCCATCGCTTTGGATAGAAAGGTAAGGTTTCTAAAACTTTAGCTTGCCTTCAACTTCTTGGAAAATGGCTCCACAAAAGCACTATTAGGTTGAGATATGACAATAATTGTTGAAGATGTCGGAAAAAATAGGAAGACTGCTTTTCTGGCGTGCGCCGCTTAGACCAATCGAGTTAATACAAACAATGTATCACGGAATTGTTATTTCGCTATTCTACTCGTGTGAAGCTGGGATGTTTTGCTACTTTTTTTAAATATGTGTTACTTGTTATTGTATACTGAGCATAATGTCTCTAGATTTGCATGAGGGCTCTGATTATGAAAACTAACACAGACTGGCAAGATATAACACTCCTGACAAACTCGATACTCGATGTTTGTAAACATTGCTTCTATAATGTATATTTTGATACAGTTTTTTGTCTACTTGTCGAGGCGTTTTATCAGCTTACTAACAAAATAAAGCCAAAAAAACAGTTACATGATAGGAAGAACGTTTTTCTGTTGGTATAATAGGTGCGTGTGTTCAATTTGGTGTCAGGACGGCTCAGCAAGGTGCTGGACGAGGGGCTGCAGCGCTTCCAGGACCTGCAGCATCAGACGCAGCAGCTGCCTAACATGGAGTTTGGACGGAGGTATGTCTCAGTAAGGTGCTGGACGAGGGGCTGCAGCGCTTCCAGGACCTGCAGCATCAGACGCAGCAGCTGCCGAACATGGAGTTTGGACGGAGGTATGTCTCAGTAAGGTGCTGGACGAGGGGCTGCAGCGCTTCCAGGACCTGCAGCATCAGACGCAGCAGCTGCCGAACATGGAGTTTGGACGGAGGTATGTCTCAGTAAGGTGCTGGACGAGGGGCTGCAGCGCTTCCAGGACCTGCAGCATCAGACGCAGCAGCTGCCGAACATGGAGTTTGGACGGAGGTATGTCTCAGTAAGGTGCTGGACGAGGGGCTGCAGCGCTTCCAGGACCTGCAGCATCAGACGCAGCAGCTGCCGAACATGGAGTTTGGACGGAGGTATGTCGCAGTAAGGTGCTGGACGAGGGGCTGCAGCGCTTCCAGGACCTGCAGCATCAGACGCAGCAGCTGCCGAACATGGAGTTTGGACGGAGGTATGTCTCAGTAAGGTGCTGGACGAGGGGCTGCAGCGCTTCCAGGACCTGCAGCATCAGACGCAGCAGCTGCCGAACATGGAGTTTGGACGGAGGTATGTCTCAGTAAGGTGCTGGACGAGGGGCTGCAGCGCTTGGTACTGGGCCGAAAGCCAACCAGCTCTACGTCTCACGCGTTCACTACTGTGTGGAGGCCAAGGCTATAAATAAATAAATTAATTAATTTATGGTCAGAGTTCCAACTCAACATCTCGACCTACTTAAACGCAGAGTTTTGGCCGAAGGGTGTTAAGTTCACTGGCCGCCTGCAAGGAGACACCACCGTGCACCGTTCGTCAGCTGACACCCTGATTGCGTCACCTACTCGTCGTCACCATAATAATAAAAATCGTGTCATTAATTAAGTTTTTAACTTTTTATGTATGTTAGTTTTAAAGCTGTGGTATGGGTCAAACCACCACCTATTTTATCCTATTATTACGTTGAATAAAGGAAATTTAATAAAAAATCCATCGTATAGTTTGTGATACCTAATTATAAGGTTTTTTTTAATGCCTCTGTAATAGTTTTACTCTATTTAGTTTTGCCAGAAAATCGAAAATAGATATTGGTGGCCACCAAAGGCGACTTTGATATTCTGCCTAAACCTAATAGAATAAAACTATTACAGAGGCATTAAAAAAAAGCTCATAACAGGTATCACAAACTGTGCGATGGTTTTTTTTTTTCAACGTAATAATAAGATTAAATAGGTGGCGGCGCTAGTTCGACCCATACCACAGCCTTAAGGTATAATTACTATGGACCGTAGCTTAAGTTAAATTAGATCTGTAACTTTTCTCTGGTCTGAAATAAATGATTAATTATTATAGTAAAGACGTTTGCCGAGATCACTCTGCAAACCAGGCATACCCACAGCGGCGATGAGAACCTATCCGCTGTGGTTTTTAGGATTCTGTTGTGATTGTTCCTCGTTTTAATTTATCAAATAAAATTAATCTTCACCCGATTGCTTCGAAGGTCACTCATCTAAACCATATAAATGCTTACCTTTTCCAAATTCAGTCCCTAAGGCTTTCCATCCAACATGATTTTCTAGTACCCAAAACACAAACCCTGCATTGCTTGGGACTAGATGCTGTGTGAATAGGGTATTTTAATCTATATGAGAAAAAAATCTAATAATAGGTATATTTTTGAGATAGGTTTAGGCAAAAAGCTGAAAATGTTCGTTTTAGTTCATAAAATAACAAAATAAATTTTAAAAATTCAATTTAAAGCTTTCTATTTTTTAAATGTCTTGAAACACCAATAAATTGTAGGCGCTATGTTGTTATGTCATACAGCTGTGTGTGTAGGCAAACCTAAGATTGAGCAATAATCACATCCATCAGCGCATTTGTTCAGGTCTCACATCCAACTGACGTCATGAACACAGAGCAATTTGGCGTCTCTTGCGTCCAGCGTTTTCATTGTGTTACACGCGCAACTTAAATGCTTTTTTATGACACTTATCGATTGAATGATTTTTTCGATAATTATTTTTAGTGGGTTATTAGCAGCTATTAGAACCTAATTGAGACACTTTTTAAAAGTGGGTGTTAAAAAGTGTACCTATACCGACTTGGTGCATTTTGTTGTTTTTATATTTTTAATCCATTTATCTTCCCCAGAATGGCAACAGAGCGCGACCTAGACAAGTCGGAATCAGCCCACCTCGCGAACGTGTTGTTTGACGCGAGCGGACACTTCTTGCTGTACAGCACCATGCTGGGCGTCAAGCTCGTCAACCTGGCCACCAACAGGTGTGTCTCTATGATCGGCAAGCCAGAGAATCTGAGGCCGCTGCATTTGGCGCTGTTCCAGGTAGGATCTACCACCTTTGTTCACACTTCCGTCGAAAAAAGACCAATACAAGTTATTTATTTTGTAATGATCATCACAGTTACTCTGTGCCATCACTGGTAGCCTCCTTCAATTTTTGCTAGCGTCCTCTATCCTGGTAGGATTGTCATTTGCCATTGCCACGCTCTCATTATCGGCAATTCTTGGCATGGATATGCTTATACTCGTGAATCAGTGACCGGAAGTGCGAAGTGTGTCTACGTTGGTCTCCGTTATGTAAGCCATTTTGGTCTGATGTATCAAGGTTTCAAAATGTCAGCTTGGATGTCAGAATAGACGAATGGTAAAGGTAAGAACGCACTGAACGGAACAGCAGTCGTGCCGCGCTCATTTGCTGCAGGGCAGTTCCGCTCAGTGTAGTCGTACCTAAAAGTACTAGTTCTAAATTTCATAATGATAGGTCACAAATTATTTAAAACCTATGTATTTTGATTGAGAAATTTGTGATACAAAGAAAATATAGATACAGTGTACGGTATAGGTGTAGTGGGTTAGTGAAGTCACTGTGGTAGTCAGTTAGGAAAATATTTCCGACACACTACCATCATTTAACATTCCAGGGCCGAACGAACCAATCAAAAGTAGCAACCACAATAGAAATGGAAGGCTCCGAGAACCCCACTCTCCTCAACGTCAAGACGGACCCGACACTGTTCTGCACGGCGTACAAGAAGAACCGGTTCTACATGTTCAGTAGGCGCAGCCCCGACGACATCAAGAGCCCTGACGCTGATCGAGACATCTTCAATGAGAAGCCGTCTAAGGAGGATATTATTTCTGCAACAGAGGGACAAGGTAGGGTTTCTGTATTTTTGCAATTGTATTTTTATTTAATGTACATAATCAATAATGTGTGTATGTGTATTGAACATCAATCACATTTTTTTTTCAGGTGTCCAACGTCTCTACGAGCAGGCAATCCTCCACACGTCGCTCGGCGACGTCCACCTCCGTCTGTTCGGCGCGGACGTGCCCAAAACTGTTGAGAACTTCTGCGTGCACGCGCGCAACGGATACTACAACTCGCATATATTCCACCGCGTTATCAAGGGGTTCATGATACAGACGGGAGATCCTACTGGTAAGTATAATAGTTATATTATAAGACCACGACAAAGCATATAGAAAAAGATATGAACTAAAATTTTTGCGTGCGCGCGCGCAATGCATACTACAACTCGCACTTACCGAACTCATAGCCCGGCCATGCACACGCTCCGTCTTGCTTTCGCAGTTAAGTTTGTACAGTTATGACTGTGACACTTTATTTCTTTAGGATTACAAAAAAGAACTTAGTCAAATTTTATACATAAACAGCTTAATAAATAGTAATTATCAAACAAGAAACAAAATGTTACACTGTACAGTGGCCACACGTGATCCGTTCGGTAGTTTTGGCGTGAAGAGGTAACAAACATCCAAACTCTCCCATTTATAATATTGTAGTGTAATGTATGTCAATTGACTTGTAACAGGTACAGGCACGGGCGGCGAGAGTATATGGGGCGGCGAGTTCGGAGACGAATTCAAAGCGCACCTCAAGCACGACCGCCCCTACACCATGAGCATGGCCAACGCTGGACCCAACACTAATGGCAGTCAGTTCTTCATCACGCTGGCACCCACGGTACGTCTTGTATTTAATACTCTGCAGTGGCGAAGGGTGCCTGGGCGCCTACCTATACCATATATCTAATCTAACTATCTAGTAACTACCTACCTTGCCTAGCCTAGAAGCCTATGTATCTAATGAAAACTAGCTTGCGCCTAGTAATTTTTTCGAGCAACGTCACAAAATAGACCTATAATTATGTATGTTTTTGGATAGCGCAATATTACATACAATTTTGACTTTCGCCTGCTGCGTCACAAAGGTTGTAGCTAAGGTCCTATTTCTATTTGTCATTCATTCGGGGTGTCACACGCATTTTTGTGTCTCAATGAAATGGAATGAAAATATTTATTGAAAAAGAAATACACAATGACAATAGTTAAATCTAACTAGTAAGGTGTTATCAGTTTCCTGTCAAGTAAAATTAAGTACAAATTATATCGAATTAGAATTAGGCATATAGAGATAAGATTCAACTAGATTCTATATGTATGTAGTGCTAATGTACCACAAAAAAAATACAAAATTTTCATTCAATCGATACGTGCCGTATTAATGTACATTTCAAGTTGCGCGCGTAACTTGACGATAAAGCTGGACGCAGTGGAAACCTTATTGCACTGTGGTTAGGGAGCATCCATAAATTACGTGAGGTGATTTTGGCGATTTTTCGATAATTTTTCGGCGTTCGGAATAAATGTAATGGAAAAGTAATTCGCCGCAAGTGGTTAACGATTTTTTTTCCAAAATTGAATCCCGCGCGCGCTAACCCGAAACCAACAACCTTTAGTAGGCACTGCTAAAATTCGTGGGAAAAATTACGTGGTAATTGCCGAGAATCCCCCCCCCCCCTCTCCCCCACGTGAGACTTGGTGAGATTTAGCTCGACCACGTCACTCGCCTAAACGCATCGCGTATTTAATGGATGCCCCCTTATGACGTTAGTTGCTTTTGGTACCTAATCAAATGCGCTGATGTTGCTGATATCAGTTGATACTTTTTAGTTTGCCTACACAGGCCGTATGACATAATAACATTGCGCCTACTGTTTCATGGTGTTTAAATACAGATAAAACTAAAAACTGAATTGAATTTTAAAATTTATTTTGTTATTTTATGAACTAAAACGAACATTTTCAGATTGCTTTTTGCCTAAGCTATTTCAATAATATATTTTAAGACTTTTTATTTCATAGATTAAAATACCGTATTTTGTTCCAGCCGTGGCTCGACAACAAACACACAGTGTTTGGGCGCGTGGTGAAAGGCATGGAGGTAGTCCAGAGCATCGGCTCTGTCAAAACTAACCCCAAAACTGATAAACCCTACGACGATGTACGGGTCATCTCTGTGACCGTCAAATAGTGCCTAGTGATAAGATAATAGTATTATTTATTATTATTTTATGAAATAACAGCCGATACTGGTCCAGCTGTGGGAATTAAAGAAAAAAGGACTTGTTATTTGTGTAAATAAAATGTTTGTACAACACGCAACGCTTTTATTGCTACGACCTTCCTAATACCTGACTATGGTCCTACAGAAAAAAAACAATCAAAAATCAATTATGTTGTATAGAATTTTATCAATTAAATATCTTAATAAAACCGGTCAAGTGCGAGTCGACGCACACGGAGGGTTCAGTACCATCGTACATAACTATTTCGCAAAATAAACCTAACAAAGGTTTTTTTTAGTTGAAAAAAAAGCACAAAGCCTATATGACATGGTACATTGGTACAACTCTATAAACGCGAAAATGTTCCCAGAATCTATAATCTGTGCTGTGACATAATCTAACTAAGCGACACCTGTTGTTCAATCATATTCTGATTTAAATTTCATGGCGAGCTACTTTTGCTACTGCTCAATAGAAGGCGCACAAAGCTTTCATTAAAGGGTTTCCCTTTTCGATGTTGGATATCACTGAAGTACTATTACTAGTGTAGTAGGTACTTATAACTCAATGTTAGATATTTATTCTATATATAATATGAAAGGTAAAGTTTGTGAGGTTGTAGGAGGTAAACTCTGGATTTACTAAACCGATTTTGAAAATTATTTTACCAATAGTAAGCCACGTTATTTTATGAGTGTCAGGCTATAATATTAACACGAAAAATGGGATAGGTACATGAAAAGCGCGCATGCGAAGCCATGGGAAGCAGCTAGTTTATAATATAAAGATGATGATGCTATTTACCATCATCACCAGGGACGAGAGGAATTTCTCTCGTCCCTGATCATCACTATGCTTGTTGATCGTAGTGAAGTGAAGTCTTCTAATTAATTTAACAATCATAATTCCATAGCCCTGAGGCTTGCTTATCTGAGAAGGAGAGTCATAATTAACGATTAGCGCGAAAAACTTACGATTTACTACTTAGTTGTCTGCATAAAACTCAATTTCGTAGATAACCCAAAACTAGGCTTTACAATGATTACTTAATAAAAATATTTCTTGTTTTAGGTTCTGGGAACAGCTGCACTTCTAGAAATAGTGGTTCATAGGGAGTTACCCTCAGAACAGGGAAATATAGATAGGGTTACCTTTACCCTACATACACCCGGTAAAAATTCATGTTGCTGTAATTTTTTAAAGAAGTCAAATTTGGAAATGTCGCGTGAAAATGTTCTTGTCAGGGACGAGGTCAAAGTTCATCTTTCTATTAGGGGACGCAAGTAGGTACCCACATAATTTAATTATTTTTCCATTTTCGAATGTTACTATAGGTACTTTTATTTTTGACTTTTAAGTGTATCTTATCGTTATTAATATTAGTTATTTATATAGAAAGGTAGGTATTATCTATCTACTTATCTTATCTGTTAGGTATGTTGTGCATTGGAAATATACCTAACATTATGTCCACCATCATCATCAGAAAAGTACCAGTTATTTTTGTACTGGATAAATTGGTAAAAGGGTTAGGTATAATACCTAGGTACTATTCGTAGGTAGGTAAGAATAAGATAGGTAAGGTATCCACAGACTACAGACTGTAATCTGTGCAAGCATCAAAAGTCGTCCCTTAATCTCCATATAAACAACTTAAAGAACAAGTGTTAGCAAACCCATTCCCCACCTACTAGTTTTACATTTTGGGTATCAAATACCAAGGTCACCTTTAATAACAACACAAAAGCAAACAATACGATTCCTCATAAAACGTAGGAATTTTAGGTGCATTTTATTTTCCTTCTTGGTTATCTGGTTGGGCTGTCAGAGGAGGATAGTGCTGTCTCCCTCACACTCCCCTCCGCGCGCGCCGCCCGCATAAATTTACTTGCCCCGTTCGGCGCGGCTACCCCGCCTCTAGCCTCACCCGATGTTTGTTTCCATTGATTGTATCAAATAAATATCGCTCAACTAATAAAATATAATAATAACTCGCTAAGAACAGAAATATTTATTTTTATTTATCTGGTGTGTTAAATTCGACAATATGTATGAATAAACAAAACATACTAACTTTATTTAGAATTAATAGACCTTTAATACTATTTCAAACGAACACTATACTGAAGTTCAATATATTAATATAATATTATATAATTATATTATCTCGTAGACTCTTAAGCCCTGATCAGGGCTTTGTTTTACGACTGCCTAGGTAGGTACCTCTATTTAGTTAATAAAGTTCACAATTTGAATATTACATTGAACTTTAGGCTTAATTATGTAGTTTAAACGAACATTTACGTAGGGAAGTAATGTAGTGAAGTTCAATATTATATAAAGTAGGTACACTGCAAGTGGATTGATATTTATGTTTTTAGCTGCGGTACTTAGCAACCATGAATTTTTTTTTAATTTTACGCATTATTCGATCCATGTGACATAAATGCCATTAAAAGCTTAACCTACAAGTTGATAGACTAACATAATATTTTAGCACGAATAAATAGACAAGATTTAGACATTTCATTGATGTCATCTATAAATAAATAAATGAAAATATTAAAATCACAAAAAGTTACCGAGAATTTACGAAACAGAATATTCTCGTATGACACAGTGGAAAAGGCATCGTCGATTCTCGGTAATCGCACGAAGTCGTAAACAGCCCGCTGCGGCCTCGCGCTACGCGACGAGCCCATTAGCCAATCACAACAAAGCTCGCCTTTGTATCACGTCATTTTAAACCAACCACAGCTCGAGAATATCACGAAATATCTAAAAATAGCTTATCTGAGTCACGGAATATAAGCAGTGGTTGTTTCTTGACAATGTTTAGAAACAAGTAGAACGCCAAGGGTAGCGGACGTGCGTTACCGCCCGAGAAAGTTTTAAAGTTCGCGCAGTGAGTTCAGTGATACCGGAACACTAAGTGTATACACATGGTTCGGAACTCCGGCCACGGCATGGAGACTACTTTTTATGACGAGCAGTACCCCCTCAGTGGACCTATTGATAACCTAAAGCGGCCCCTCACCTTGGACGTAGGGCGAGGAGGGAAGCGTGCAAGACTAGGTGCGCCAGTTCTCTCTTCTCCTGACCTACAAATGCTGAAGCTGGGCTCACCGGAGCTTGAAAAGCTGATCATTCAAAACGGTATGATAACAACAGCCACCCCAACACCTGGAGGGCCGGTTCTGTTCCCTGCAGGAATGGCACCCACAGAAGAACAAGAAATGTATGCTCGACCATTCGTCGAGGCTTTGGACAAACTGCATCACAACCAGATCGAGCAGCCGATGTTGATTAACCGACGAGTGTACGCCGATTTGGACCGACCTTTGGAACGGTACCCTACACCTATAGTTAAGGACGAGCCGCAGACGGTTCCCAGTGCTTCCAGCTCGCCACCTCTCTCCCCCATAGATATGGATAGTCAAGAAAGGATAAAACTAGAACGAAAGAGGCAAAGGAATCGAGTGGCAGCGTCAAAGTGCAGACGGCGTAAACTGGAACGTATCTCAAAGTTGGAGGATAAAGTGAAGATTCTGAAAGGCGAGAATGCGGAGCTGGCACAGATGGTGGTGAAACTGAAGGATCATGTGCACCGGCTGAAGGAGCAGGTCCTGGAGCACGCCAACGGCGGCTGCCACATCGACTCGCAGTTTTGAGCGCGGGTGTCGCCGCTCCTCCACATTCCATGCTAGTCGCGCCCGCTAGGACGCAGCATACAAAGCAATTTGTGATCTTAATTTTACTGTGTAAATTTATTAGTTGATAAACTATTATGAATAAGAATGGTGTTGAAGAATCGCTTTGTCTTAAAGGTCGTGGGTGAATCGTTAAGTTTGAGAGATTAGGTTGCCAGTGAATGCGTTGTAGCACAACCCCCGCTCCTCGCGAGCGCTCCTGGACTGTTGTTTGTTGTGAACTACTTAGAAGGATGTACTTAGTTCGAGTCACAATTAGTAAGCTTTAGCTTCGATTGTATGTTGCAGAAATATTATTTTGATTTCCTTGTATCAGTATTGCGTCGTCTCATTTAATGTTATTTAGAAACTAGAAAGGATAATCGTGCAACGTCATACGTTTTGTATTGTAGACAGACTGAACGAGGTTGAGGTGACGACGCGACGTTGCCAGTTTTACGGAAAATCTGTTTCTCGTTTATGCGCTGTTGCCATACTTATCTTTCTATACTGGGTTTTCCATTGTTAATTGTTTCATATTTATATTTTACTGGCATGCCTACTCTATTGTTTTCAGTTGGTATATCTTTAAATTATCCTACTGATTAATATTTAAGTTCTGTCTCACTTTAACTTATCCAAAGTGGTGTCGGTTGAAGCGAGAGGGCAAGCGGTAAAACTGGCAACAGCGCGTTGTACCAAGTCACGAGCGGATGTTCTGCTAATTAAAATTCCGCCTGTGCCGCCCTCGCGGAATGGCGGCCATGTGTTCAACAGTCGTACGTGTTGCACAAGGTTATCATTTTTCGGTGGTACATCGTGGGGTAACGGTTACGATACATTGAAGCCATCAAAAATGACTTCTTTGTTGGCTAATTTCGAAATTTAAAATGTATGATAGACTGATGTTATGCGAGATATTTGTGTGCTTAGCATTAAAAGCGTGAAAGAGAGCAATGCATAGTATTTTCCCCAATTAAAATTGAATTTCTCAGAACTGACCCGGTGCTCTTTAGTATAATAAGTGGACGCGATTTTTGTAAGTCGTAACGTAAGACCGTCCGACTAAATAGTATGAATGGTTAAAATGTAATAAATAATGCGATCGTTTGATATAAAGATGAATGAAAGAGATGTATTTATTTGTGAGAATGTTTATTTTTTAGGTGATGTAGCAATCTCGAGTGCCTACGCTTTGTAAACTAAAGCCTTTACATGTTTAATTGTTTTTGTTACCATAATGCTACAGTACATTGTTCTGTATCATTGTCTTATATTATTGTAAGTGATTAAAATACCAATTAACAAGTTGAATTGTTAGAGAACTTTATATGACGAGCCTAAAAAGGCATAAATAACTATGTTTGTGGGAACTAAAAGAACTCTTAAATCTCACTTGACGACCCCATTTGTATTATTTTTATTATAAAATTGTCAAAATGTTAACAATAAAGATGTAAGTTTATAATAATAAAGAACAGTTATACTAAAATAATATATTTCTACGGATTTAACAAAGAATATTGTTTTATACGAAATACATAATTATTGTATAATAAAAGAAAGAAAGAATAAATTATGAAGAATATTATACCAATTTCAGTTTTCATTTTTACCCCCCTATAAATTATTCATTCTCATTGATTTACCTATCAATGAGAATGTTGTAGTATTCATAAATAATCAAATAATAGAATTAAAATAAAACTAGTATTTACAATTGAAACAATTGAGTTATCTGCAGACTGTTGCAAACAATCTACAGGTAGATCAACTGATCCATATCAATACCAGTCGGAAGCGTATCTTCCACAATCTATTTTTAACAGTATTATTTAATTTGGTTGACCCTTATTATAAAATTATTGGTAAACACAAGTTACATAAATGTTATAATCAATGTTATAATCTGTGGAAACTCAGTGATCCAACAAAGTAGGTTCTCATTTCGTAATAGCTTACAAAATAACAAAACCCAGTCATGGTCATGGTGGTAGGTATAGTTAATAGTTTTGAGAGCAGTGCAATGGACAACATTCAATTATACCAAATAACACCATATCACATCACAAGCCTGAAAAGTAGGTAGGTTGATGGGTATGTGTGGAAGGTACCTATGAACCTGACCTGCCTCTATGTTTTTCTGCATTATAAAACAATGATTGTGTCAATTTATTTACATGAGTAAGTACCTACCTGATGAGAAGTGAGGTACTTTGAAACTCTAAATAATAATTATACTAGGACATTTTGTAGGTATGATTTTAATGGATAATAAATATTGCTTTAGATACTCATGTCAGTGAGGTACCTACCTTTCTCGAATCTTATGCAATTTAACCATCTTCTTACCAATATTTTGGTAGCTGCATCATGTTCCGCTAGTATTGCTTTAGCATCAGCGCTAGCTAACCAAATACGCATTGTTCTTTTCAAAACATTATATATATTTACTAACACAATAGTGTTTATACATAGATATACATTTCTGTACTTATAATATTGTCACGTTATGTAAACATTCAGTTTTGCTTACACTAACGTTTTTATACCTACGAACGCCTGTTTCGTCTGTTCTTTATGCTGTTCATTTAATTAAACACATTATACTAATTATGAATGACAGTAGGTACCTATGTGCGAAACGCCTGAAGATATACATCGGTCTAAGTTCTGTGGATGGAGCCTTTAAATTGGAATGGTTCCAAAGAAACGTAGTGTGCGGTCGTTTGCCTATCGTACTCTATTGTATCAACTATGTATGAGTCATTTTACAAGAAAAATGGCGTTTGGAACATTTGGATTGGAACTAATAAAAGAAACGACAAGTGGAACCTTTGGCAAGATTGAGCCGTATTGTGTAGCGCTTTTGTGGTTCGCTCCTTTGTTCTGTAACTAACACTAATGACTTGGGAACCAACTTACCTACTGTGAGCTTTATTGTTTTGTACAATGCAAGTAAATTCTAACTATGTCATAAACTCAAGTGCAATTAGTTTACGAACAATAGGTTTTATTATCCTACGGTTCTTTATCTGTAGCATAATTCAGCAAGCCCAATAATAAGGCCAGTTAAGTAGTGATAATTATTGAAAATCCTTAGGCATCCATTAACCATGTAAAAAATGAATCGTTAAGTAGGTATACTAATTATTAACTAAAGAGTAACGAAACGAGAAACCAACAGTCTGAAATTTAGGTACATTTTTAATTTTGGCGTGAAACATGATGGTTGTTTGCGTAAGTACATACCTATTATATTGTGAAGAATATCTTACTTCGGTCGGATTCTTCTGGTCACCTTCAACTCGATTCTAAGATCATACAAAACATGGTCTTCGATTGATTGGGCAGGTGTGCTCTCTATATTTCATATCCCCAATGTGTCTAGGTCACCGCAAGTAGAAAATTGTTTATTTCAATGGAATGGATGTTAAATATTTTTATCTCACAAAGTTACGGCAGCCAATATTTTTAAGTCACTGGTGATAACTGCACAATTATTGGTCATTTTAATCGTTTCTCGAATTTTCTTTTAAATATTTTTTACTTCACGTTACGTATATTTTGTTCGTCGTCATTTTGTCCTCAAAAGCTCTATTGAGATTCTTTCTGGCCATTTCCAAAAACGGCCGCTTTCTATCGCGGGTCGCGACTAAAGCATTGCTATAGAAAACCTCTATCCATGCCTAGTTATTTTATCTAAAAATCAATCAAATCAAATCCACAATGTTTTATTTCCATAAATAAAAAAATGTACACTGACACTGAAATAAAGTGATAAGTAGGTACCTACATATTTTTTTATTTCTGTCGCTTCGGTATGTAGAACATAGATAAATTAAACAACCTTTAGCCTGTTAGTTGTTATTTTTTGCGTCTGAGCAAAACTCGTCCCAAGATTTTGTAGAGTTCGTGTAAAGTGCGGGCAAGCACTATACTCAGACTAAGTATGAAATCACTATGACAAAAAACCTTTTACAGTTATGGTACAATAACTACCGATACTTAATGAGGAAATTTGTTTGTTTGTTTGATTGAATTGAATAGGCTCCGAAACTACTGTACCGATTTGAAAAATTCTTTCACCATTAGAATCTTAGATAATAAAACAAAAAATAATAATAATAATATCTAAAGTCATCATCATCAGCCTATTCTATTAGTTCAGTGCTGGACATAGGCCTCCCTGAATGAGCGCTATAGAGCGCTGTCTTCAGCTTGCCGCATCAAGCTTCTGCCAGCATTCTTTCGCAGATCGTCATCCCACCTGGTCGGAGGGTGTCCTACACTACGTTTGCCGAGTCGCGGTCTCCACTCAAGAACACGTTTACCCCAGCGCTTGTCGGTTCTTCTCGAGATAATATGGCCAGCGCTATAGTATATTTTTATAATATATATTTTTTATTCGGCCCCGACACAAAAAGGGTTATTATAAGTTTGACGGGTGGATCTATGTGTCTGTGTGTGTATCTGTGGGTTGTTCCGGCATCATAGTTCCAAAACGGATGATTTTGATTGTTTATTTTGTCAAAAGCAGACTTGATCGAGTGTTCTAAGCATGGAAATTCTGCCCAGAGTGTGTTAATTTTTTTTATTTTTCCGGTTTAATACCTCTATCTGCCCGTGCGAAGCCGGGGCGGGCCGCTTGTCTAAATATAAATAAGTACCTAGTGCCTAGAGATAGTTATTATTATACTATCAAACATCCTTCGAACTATTTATATTGATAGTTCTTTGTTGCAGAACAAAGCCACCAAATCGCTATGCGCTAGTCTAAACATTCTAGCAACGTTTTTGATTCGTTTCAAACCGCGCGGTCACGTGTCACTCACGCGGCAAATTGCACACGTGCGAAGTCACGCAGCGTTGACACGGACACAAAGGGTCTGCTGATGTGCATGTGTCTTACTTAATTCATATAAATTTATCAATAGTGTCACTCACCTAGGTAAGTAGGTAGGTACTCAGATAGGTACTTCTTACGTGAATTAAATCAATTAAATAAAAAACCTAAACATGTCACCCGAATTTTACTTGTACATCGGTGTAACTCACTATTAATTTAATCAATATCTAATCAATATCTTAGAGATTACCCAGAGTACTATAATTAATAAAAACCTTAGAATTAATCAATATCATTAAATTAGCGTCTTGGGCACGCCGACTGGTATTGATACGGACGGATTAGTTGAGCTACCTGTAGATTGTTTGCAACAGTCTGCAGTTAGTTCAATTGTTAGTTTTAATTTAATTCTATTAGGTATTTGATTGTAATTTTCTTAGATCATAAAGGTCAAATTAGGTATCCTTTTATATTTATTTATTTATTGAAGTAATAGACGTAAGGTGTTTGCTCAGTCAATCACTTTTTTTGAGCTTGTTTTTGAAAAATTTCCTGAGCAGAATTAGCCTTGTGTCGAATTCCAGCTACGTCCGCAGATCCCAAGTTCCCAATCCAACCATTCAGTTTATATCCTAGGTCCAACCGAGCTAGAGCATCTAAATTTTTCTTATTTCGTTTGAAAAACTGTTAATCAAAAACCGTCCCGGCAAAGCAACTGTTAGAAGAAGGTTAGAAGTAATAATAGTAGATTATACACTAAGGGGATAAAGCACTGTTTTATGTCACGGGAGCGAATTGAATCCCGAACGTAACGAAGGACTCATAATTTAACTCCTGAGCGTAGCGAGGGAGTTATGAGTTAATTCCTGAGCGAAGCGAGGGAATTAAGACTGAGTCCTGAGTGCAGTGAGGGGTTCAACCGCCCAAGACTAAAACAGTCTTATCCCCGAGGTGTATACTCTACTTTTCACACCTTATGCGAGACAAAAAAACAGGCTCAGTAGATAAATAATGTTTTCCTTTGACTTCTCTGGCAGCAGATTGTTGACAATGCCTATGGCATCTAATTTGATAAACTCAGGAGTCAAAACACTTTCATCACTCGACATTTTCAATATTATTTTTGAAATTAAATCTTCTATAGGCACCTACAAGAACTCGATTTGTTCGTCACGCGTGAACAAATGAAGGCGCGCGACGTTCCAAATTCGAAAGCACAAGCCGTGGTCCTAGATTCGAAATTCGAATTTCGAACACCGCGCTCCTCCGGACCGGGGTTCACACGGAGGCAAACTTCATTTATTTTGTCAAATCAAGTAGGCCATGGCCTAGGACAAATTGTGTTTAGCAAAATTAAACTTTATGCATATAGTAATAAGAATTATGAAAAGTGAAATCATATTATTAACCAGCGGGTTATAATGAAATTCAGTACAACATTATAACCCGGCTAATACCAAGGGATTTAATGTCTTGCTTTCGGTAGGGTTTACATGACCTATAATTCGGCATTGTCGAGCATGTGGTTTGAAAATATTTTTACCGTCTGTCGTCGTTTGGTAGGCGTATTAGTTATCTACACTAGTCACTTATTTTATTTATTCTGTGGCATTAACTCCGACACTGACCGATGTGCCTGCTTATTTCGGGCAAGCCATTGACTTCTCCTTTGTGTAACTTCGTTATGTAAATTAGATTTCCAAGTTTTCTGTTTCTTTGTTTCGCTCGAGGCAAACTGTCTTTATGTAGGTAGGCAGGTAAATAAGAATTAATTAGCTAGCAAGATTAGGAAGGTAATGTTTATTTATAACTAGCAGCCCCTCGCGGTTTCACCCGCGTAGTTCCCGTTCCCGTTGGAATTCCGGGATAAAAAGAAGCCTATTGTGCTATTCCAGACTATAATATTTCTGTGTGGCAAATTTCATCTAGATCCGTTCAGCCGATTGTCCTCTGATGTATGCCCCCTTAAATGATGATGGGAGCACCCTTAAACATTTTTTTATTCTGTTTTTTAGTCAAAGTTTTCATACGGATCCCTAACTTTTTTGAAAATATTCATTAGCCTAAGTTCATCAGGAATAATGTATAGGATTCTAATGGTGAAAGAATTTTTCAAATCGGTCTAGTAGTTTCGGAGCCTATTCACGTCAAACAAACAAACAAACCTTTCTTCTTGATAATTTTAGTGTAGATTATTATTAGTATCGTTAAAAAGATTAATCATTTTATTTAAATCGTGATTTAAATCATCTCAAACTCTTTTAACAAAGAAAAATTACAATCAAATAATAGAATTAAATTAAAACTTGATACTTTTACATATACTCGTAATTATACTAGCAGCGCCTCGCGGTTTCACCCGCGTAGTTCCCGTTCCCGTAGGAATTTC
This sequence comes from Eupithecia exiguata, assembly GCA_947086465.1. NCBI lineage: Eukaryota > Metazoa > Arthropoda > Insecta > Lepidoptera > Geometridae > Eupithecia > Eupithecia exiguata. The sequence goes on along the minus strand of OX352241.1, from coordinate 1,685,604 downwards.
GGGATAAAAAGTAGCCTATGTCCTATTCCAAACTATAATCTATCTCTGTGCCAAATTTCATCCAGATGCGTTTTGCCGTTCTGGCGTGATAAAGGAACAAACATCCATCCATCTATCTATCCATCCATCTAAACTTTCACGTTTATAATATTAGTGAGATTCAGGTAGGTATGTAAATCTACCTTATTTATTTTATACATTAATTTAACCGAGGATCTCATTTATTTTTACGAACAACGTCCATTTTAAAAATAAAATAATCGAGGAATGTAGAGTCTAGACTCTACCAGATCCCTATATACCTATATAACTGCGGACTCTTGATTAAGTTTACTCTCTTCTACCTTCAGCCTATAATACTACTGGACACAGGCCTCTCCCTGATAATCGCTTTACAAGTATAAAGAAATTATCAGGCAATTATCGTAGGTAATCGGTAGGTATCCAGGAAGACTTTTGGTACAGGCGGCGTTTCTTTGAAGCGATTGCTTAACGTCCTTCCTACTTGTACCAAAATTGCGCTCGCACAATTCTTATTGCTCCGTCCCTAATTTGAAGGGTTGTATGTATGTGTACTCTTGTATCCGCACTGAGACTCAAGTTGGTCCATTGTGCGTGGTTTCTGCTAGCGCAGCCAGCCTAACTCCGTCCAGAAGCGCAGAATCTTCCTGGGGTCTTCACAGGCTTCGCGGAGTGACCTCGGTTGGTTGAGGATTTCGTGTCTTTGCGCCGTTACTCCCTCGCATTCCAGGACTACGTGGGCAGCTGATTCTTCGTCGCTGAGACATCCCCTGCAGAGAGAGCTGTCTGTTGCTCCGATGGTGAAAAGGTGTTTATTTAGTGGGCAGTGTCCAGTGAGTGTCCCCACTAGGACTCGTAGGTCCAATCTGGTCAGGTTCAGTAGGCGTTTGGTTAGCCTTGGTGATACAGTCGGAAGTGCTGCTCTTGCCTGGCGGCTATTTTGAAGGGTTAATTAAAACATAAAAAAACTGAAAACTTTGAATCAAATTTTAAAGTTTATTTTGATATTTTAGTTGTAAGTTTCCGCTGCGCGTAACGAAACGAAAACACAAAAAAGTTGGTATCGATCAGCGCAAAATTTCTGGAATATTTTTTTACTACAAATTTAACTGAAGATGAACTTGGATTATCCAATTGAAAATGCCATCAAGTGAAAATTAATTTAATAATATTCAATTGGGACAGAATGGTAAAGAAATAATCAATATGATTCTATTTATCTGTTGCGCATCACATGAAATATGGTATTTTAAGACTAACGACAAATTCGTGAAGTAGAGAAGTGGAATCGGTGTGGAATAATAATTACTGAAGGTAAGTTTTGATTCTATTTTCTCACATTTCGTAGTAAATAGTATTGTTTTTCACGCGGGCCAAAACCACCCATTATGACTCGGACTTGTCATCCACCCTCGCTCGCTACGCTTGGAACAACCTCGTCTATAATGGTTTAGTTGTTATGAAATGTACTATTCAACGTACTTTCTATACTACAAACATATGTATGAGGCACAAAATTATACAATCTTAAAAGATAATGTAACTCAACCCGCTAGAAACGATAATATGAAAGATGACGCTGCGCTGTTTCGATACACTGCCTCTGTGTTATCTACACGTCAGCCTTTATTTGGCTCACATGCAATAATAAACATCGATCAGCATTTCATACAAAAACATGATCGTCACGTAGGTAGATAAACATACGACACATGGATCATCCATCCAAAAGCTACAAAAAGTGTAACGTCCCCCAGTTCATTACACCGTACAGTCGACGCAAAACTGACGACCCAAGTAATCTCTTTGTTTAAGCTTTAAGGTTCAAAATTGTGTAAAATTACACGGACTTGTCTGGTTGTTTGTACATGTCGATGTTGGGAGATTTACGGCGTAATGACTGGTAATTCGGACAATAAAGCTTAAGCTCGTATTCCCTTTAATATGGGACAATAAAAGAGGACTGTACCTAACGAGGCCGATACGGGCATACGGGTCAAGTGAGGACTTCAGAGGAACCGAACTATTTAATCTACTCGATGGTACTATACTATATCTGATAATGATGTTATGTGATGGAGCTCTTTTGTCGAATAAATCATTATACAGGGTTATTGGTAAATTAGTGACAATACGTGAACTGAATGTCCTGCCCATCATCACAAACACGTTCATAAAGGCGCAAGGCTAAATTCTAAAAAAAAATTTAAGTCACCTCTGATACTAAATGAAAAGACATCTTTGCCTGGAACCCAACGAGTTACTTAAGACCGATCTTTCACTCTCATATCTTCTGTTAATTCAGGGCAGAGCTGTTTTTAAGTTGAGTTTCAAATAAAACCTCTCTAACGAACGATTATTGAATTGCGGGGGGTACCCATACCAATACCAAAATTAAGAATTCAGCCCTGGCGTCTTCACAAACATGTTTGTGATGATGGGCTGAACCTGCAGTTCACGTATTGTCACTAATTTACCAATAACCCTGTATATGTGCCTGTGTACCGTGGTACAAGAATTGTGTTGATAAATAGGGAAATAACAAGGTACCTATTACCAATGTAATATTCAAAATCCAATTTCAATAAATTGGTTGTTAAAAGGCAAACTATAATTAATACAAGCAAGTTCCGCCCAATAATTGCCAATAACAATACCTACCTCAATATATCTGACATTATTTCACCATTACTGTATATGTAGGTACTTATTGGTAGACATAGTGTACCTACTGTGTATGCCCTTGCAGTGTGATCGATTTTCCTTCATTGTAATATTTTTAACTGGGTACATACAAAGATTACCTACGTATTATTAAATAAAACCCTACATAAAACCGGATAAGTGCGAGTCGGACTCGCGCAATACCGTTACCTATAAAATCGGCAAAAAAAAACACGTTTGTTGTAATGGGAGCCCCCTTAAATATTTATTTTATTCTGTTTTTTAGTATTTTTTGTTACAGTGGCAACAGAAATACATAATCTGTGAAAATTTCAACTGTCTGAAGATGACGGTTCATTAGATACAGCCTGGTGACAGACAGACAGCGGAGTCTTAGTAATAGGGTCCTGTTTTACCCTTTGGGTACGGAACCCTAAAAACATACAGCCGAACATAGCACCTCCTCTTGAAGTCGGTAAAAATATAGAATGTTCTACGTTAGGTGCGATATAGATTGCGTGGTTAATGCGTTGTTTACTTGCTAATCTAATCTTATCTCGAGCGTCTTTTGAGCGTGCAAACATTGGCAGACCAAGCCCAAGCCTTGGACATGTTTGTGTTTGCTCTGAAGTTTTAAGACTGGCTAATTAATATCTATATTTTTATTTTATGAGCCTGTCGTTTATAAGAGCAGTGCGAATAGAGAGGATATTAAAAGCTGTCTGTGGCTATGCGGCATCTTAAAAATATCTACCTGGTCCTGGTGACAGACGGCCAGACGGACAGACGAACAAATGGACAGCGGAGTCTTAGTAATAGAGTCACGTTTTACCCTTTGGGTACGGAACCCCCTAAAAACACGAATGTCCGGAACCCAATAAATTACTAAAGACGGATCTCCCACTCTCACACCCACTGTTAATTCAAGGCAGAGCCGTTTTAAGTTTAGTTTCAAATAAACCATCTCTAAAGACCGATTTTGTTGAATGGACCCCTCCATTCAACAAAATATTCTATAACAAATTTACGAAAAAAGAACTCGCGTCTTCACAGACGTGTTCTTTATGGAGAACCTGCAGTTCTCATGTCAGTGAATTATTAATAACCCTGTATATCCCTTTGTCACAACTTTTCTCATAGATCTTTCACTCAAAATAAACGCAACTGACAACTGCAAATATTTAACGGAACCTTGCTTATCTATCTATATATGTTCCTAATTCATCATTGAAATAGGTTAGGTACTATACCTCTTAGGCACTTAACAATCAATCCACATTTCGCAGGACAATAAAAATCTTGGAGGTCTTCTGATGTTCTTGTACGTGAGTTACTGCATATCGACTTCTTTATTGCAACCATGTTGTTATTTCTGTCTATGAAACGCTCATAAAATCTAAGTACCCTTTACCTTACCTAAGTAAATAGGTTGCATTTAAAAGTACAAAATTACAATGTTTCAACACTAACTGGCAGCCGCGGCTGCGTGGGCGCACCTCACAAGGAAACTTGGTATGTTCGCTTTCTCTCCAATCTGCAGACGTTTTATGGAAGTTATTAACTGTATTTCGCAACCTAGCAGCTGAAATGGTTAACTTATCGGAACTATCTATAATGTGTTGCAAACATGTTGCAATATGGGAGTTTCTATTTCTTTGAAATAAAAAATTAGTTCTTCTCTAATTATATTATTGTACCATCCACCCAATATCTATACTAATTAATAATATAATAATCTATACTAATAATACAGAGGAAAGATTTGTTTGTTTGTTTGTTTGAATTGAATACGCTCCAAAACTACTGGGCCGATTTGAAAAATTCTTTCCAACATTATACCTGATCTGATGATTGATGAACAGGCTATAGAATATTTTCAAAAAAGTTAAGGATCCGTATGAAAGCTTATGAAAGAAGTTATTGTGACATAACTATAATAGTTAGACACAAAGTAGTTTTGCGGACTTTTTTGTAGATATGAATGTCTTCTAAAAAAATGTAGTACATCACTTTGCTCTATTGTCAATAGTTTCCGCAGCATACGCGATAAGGATTTTATTGGTATTTTTTTCACACCTTGGGTTACATCATAGAAGTTTTCGTACGGATCCCTATCTTTTTTGAAAATATTCTATAGCCTATGTTCATCAGGGATAATGTAGGATTCTAATGGTGAAAGAATTTCAAATCGGTCCTGTAGTTTCGGAGCCTATTCAATTCAAACAAACAAACAAAATCTTTCCTCTTTATAATATTAGTATCTACCTATAGATATAATGTAGATTTATATCATATACCTACCTTATCAACTTACTAGGTACATAACGTAATTTAATTCGCCCGGGTAGGTAGAACGTAAAATACACTTTCAAAACAGGAAAGAGTATCCTATCTATCAGCCAAGCCACTATCTGATATTTCTTGACGGTTTCATAGAAGCATTGCAAAAAGGGTCTTTTTTGATAAATATTATTATCAAGTACCTTCCTTAATAATACCAGGTATTTGTCAAGTGTTTTCTGAGAATACCTAGTTCCGTATAAGGCGAAAAAAATAGACCGTATCAACGTCTAATTTCTTTGCTATTTTTGGTCGGACATGCAGGTAACATAATAATAAAAGTACCAATGAGCCAACAGTGCAATAAATTAAGTAGTATGGAATTCAAAAAATAAATTTTTCTTTGTTCATTTGAATAAATAAATAAATAATACTGGACAATCAACCAATCACCTAAGCCCAAAGGTAAGAAGAGCTTGAGTTCTTCGATAAAGTCTAGACTCTACCTATAAACTATCCTTCTACAAGGGAAAGACCGTACATTATCAAGGTGAATTTTATTTTCAGAATATAGATAGAAAAGTACTTTATTACAACTTAGAAATTCACTTAACTTAGAAATACATATTATGCAAAGGAATACTTGAATTAGCGACAAGTCTCGCCCAAGAGCGATCTCTGCCAGACAAACTTGGAATATAGAATAAGCTGTTAAATTCAAGCTTTAGTTTGTAATTCTGGTGAAATTTCAGCCCTAGTTTTGTAGTTTTTTTTGGCGTGAAGATGTAAATGATGATGTGAAGATGCGTGATGTGACACATTCATATCCATACAATCCAAAACTGCAGGCAAATGTTATGAAACGACATGGTTAAATAATTCCTAATAATTCAATCAGAAATCTGCGATCACCTTTTATATTAGTTTAAACGTGATAGGTACCTACCTACCTACCAAACCAAGATGTAATATAAGACTAGTAAAAATTGTAAATAAAACAACCTTGAAGCTTGAAGGTAAACTGAAACATCCTATTACCTACCAAAGACTTGAAAATATTATCAAAGTACGAACCACTCCCACGTCAATATTGAATGACATTAATTGACCCAATTGATAAAACTATAAAAATAATATTTCACTGACCCCCAATGACATGCGATGCGACACTCTATTTGAAATGATATTGAGAGCTAAATCCCGTGTATATTTTGTCCGACTGCGTACAAGGAGTGTTATGTTTTAAATTTTAATGGTTTTTAATATTCTGTGCAATAATAAGTATGCGGGTAGGATAGGTAATTTTAATTAATTATCTTCGTTGGCTGTCATGTCGCTGCTATACATAGATAGCCCAAAGTCTGGACGAATTTTGACTTGTTATGTTATGTTATGAGGTAGTCAGATGGTCATTTTCATGATCCGTCAAGTGCGAGTGTAACTCGCGCGCCGAGAGTTTCGAACATTTCTCAATTAGGTATATGTACATGTAATTCAAAATATTTCAAAAAGTATGAAACCTTCAGAAATTTCGAAAACAGTTTTGTAATGTACAAACCGATACCCTTCGTTTGATACCCAACATTTTTCAAAAAGTGTTATTTTTTTACAGTCTTCTCCATAATTTTCCTGTACGAGGAAAATCAGTGGCAGGGAAAATACTTATACATATATTAAAATTTTCCAAAACACCCAGTCTCACAGACATCATGCATTTTATGTTTTTGTTGAGAGAAATACTTATCCATCGGATTTTTTGTCTGGGACCACCACATCGGTATCATTTTCCATACAACACTGAAAGAATTCTCCAAATCGGTTCAAATCGACGAACATACAAAAACATACAGCCGAATATAGAACCTTCACCTCTTTTGTTTTTGTTTTCTTCGGTTAAAAATAGAAACACGGATGCGTAGAATTTCTATCTTTGATAAGCTGAGCTCTTTCACAAAACTGAAGTTCTAAACGAAATAGTAAAACAGAACCTTTTCCTGCTATTTCAAAGTAGTAGTGAAAGCGGTTCGAGCAAATGTCGGAAATGACCCCATTTTGTGTCTGTTGTCCAATTACTTCAGCCTTGATCCTTAGCTTCTGACAATTGACTTGATTATCAGCGGTCTTTAGTCATTTACGAATTATTTAGATTAGAATTTTATTGTTTTTGTGCTGCACGCGTGCTCTATTTTATAAGAACGCACTCGTTTATTTTTGCGTCACCTATTGATTTGAATACCTAACTTTTTGGGCTCCTAGATAAGCCTCGGCGACAAAATAAATTACGCAACGAATTAGTTCGGCACTTCACCTGCAGTGCGTGTGCATGTTTCCGTAATTAGGCTTCAAAAATCAGTTGCTACCACTGTAGTAGGTACGCGCGAGTATTAGCGTAATAAAACTGGATGAAATACAGATTTTGTTTTCACTTTTTACTTCACAAAGTATAAAAAAATATTTTTATTTTTAACAGAGTATCAATATTAATAGTATTTCTAGTGTTTTTGTGTATTTACTAATTATTATGACTTTGTTTCAGCTAATTCAATTTTCTGTACCTACGACCTCTCATTATGAACTGGTGAAACCCCTTATGGTACGAACATTGATGATGGAAAACCTCGCCCGAGAATTTAAAACAAAAACAAAATGGCTTTTTGGGCAAACAGTTGAGGTACCACGCAGTAATCCTCAAAGATTGGGACGAGTAGGCTAATGTTGCCTGTGCTCTAGAGCTCAAAATCGATCCACAAAAAAAATGGAGTAAGCGATGTGCCAGGTGGATTTGTCCGGAGCACCAAGTTGTGGTCTGCATCGAATGTGAGGATGGTCACCAATAAGACACTTATCGGTTGTTAGACGTTATGTTTTTGCGAGCTGATCTAATAAATACCCAAATTTGCGATTTTTTTCTTTAATCACTTATAGTTATAGAAATTAATAAATCCCAAAAATTTACGATCTCGACGGGATTCGAACCCGCACCTTCCCCTTCAGCGCAGGGTTGCTCTTTTTCCAACTAAGCTACGTGATCTTATCTCTTAGAGATTACCCAGAGTACTATAATAAATAAAAACCTTAGACTTATAGTTATGTTATAATGTTCCTAACTATAAAAGTTTCAATTAAAACTCTGATTTTATGATAATTGTTTTGATTATTATATAAATGAATATTTTGTCATTTTAAAACCACTTTTCAAATATTTGCAATATTGTTTTTCTACCAAGGTAGAGCATGCGAGTACTCATGTAAGAAAAAGCGTGCGGTGTAGTGTTAAACTCTCTTCTGGCCACCTGTATTCTTCTACACCCTGTATAGGTAAAAGTAACGCGAAGAGTTTAAGTACCCGGATATACAGGGCGAGTATTTTTCAGGGTCACTCTGAGGAAGTCTGAACCCGTGACAGTTATGGAAAAGTCATCTAAGGAGTTACGTGCTCGAATTGAAAACAAAAAACATCACAATCTCACATACTCGGTAGAAAACAACTTACGAACTACACTTCGATATGTTATGTATAAATAGGAGGAAGTTAATCAAATATGGTACCTACCATCCGAAAAACACCTATTCAGATTACCTACTCGTACGTAAGCAAAGGAACGCCTACATCCAACAGTGGGATGTGGATGATGATAACGATACCTACTAAAAGATCATGCCATCAAACATTGGCTCCAAGATGGAAATCGAAGCCGGCACGATCACCCACTGCGTTACGGAGGTCGACAAAACTGTTGCACATGTACCTAGAGTTCTCGGAACACTTTATTTATAATAACTGTCGGTAGCTAAGTTCCAATAAACGTGTCCTGTCGGCCGTTCGTCCGTGGAAGTGGGTCAAGGCGCGTCGGTGTCTGCCGCTGGCCGGTGGCCGAGCCCCAGAGACATAATTTACAACTTACTAAATCAGAATATCTACCTATAAATTGTTTTCAATACTAGATGGAGCTGCTAGTTCTTAGGTGAGCTTTCCTTAAAAAAAACTTGAAGGTCGACACTCGCTACGCTCGTGACTCTTCTCTTTTGCTAGCTCGGGATTTAATAACAGCACTTTCAACAAAAAATTTTTTTGGCTACTACAAGAACAGATACCTAACGATTATTTTCGAAAAACTTGGGCATATATAATTGTTACATTGATCCTTCTTTTTCTAATACCCATAGGTAGGTACCGGTGCGGTCGTCGTACATGGTCTCCTTCTCGAAATCGTTTCCGAATACACTTGCCACGGGGAGATTCTGCAGTTAGGTAAAACGAGAAAGAGCTTGGAATTTTTCATTCGTAACGAATTCATCCGAGAGAGAACCAAAGTTATTGCCGTAGCTCTAAGAATTAACAAGCTGAAGTGGCAGTGGGCCGACCGTAATATCTCGCGAAGAACTGACAACTTCCGGGGTAAAAGTGTTCTTGAGTGAAGACCACGACTCCGTAAACGTAGTGTAGAACAACCTCCGGCTAGGTGGGATGACGAAATGAAACTGCAGGCAAATGCTGGTTGCGTCTGAATACAAGGCGCTCTAGGGGAGGCCTAAGTCCAGTAGTGGAATAACATAGGCTGATCATGATGATGATGACGATCCTTTTTTTCTCTAAGCATTGATCTAATCGGGTAAAATATCAACACAACACAATTTGCGGGTTACAAGTTGGTATTACCGTAGATGAAATAATGTTTGGTATTACAAGCAACGGTAGTCATCATCATCAGTATATAAAATTTTACGTGTCAGTTCAAAAAATCAGTAGTGGTAAGTATAAGTACCTACCTACTTGGCCTTTGCATTAGGTACTTTTTTAATTACACCACCACTCCAAAATAAAGACAGTAGTGACACGACAATTGTGGAGGTAGGGGTGAATTGACCATTTTTTTTTGTCCAATTCTTTATTAGCAAAAAAAATTACAATCAAATAATAGAATTAAATTAAAACTAGTATTTACAATTAAAACGATTGAGCAACTGCAGACTGTTGTAAACAATCTACAAGTAGCTCGCATTGCCCCGCTGCTGTATAGCAATGCTGATGCGCTGCGCCAGATATTCACCAGCTCTCGGGTCACGCGTCGCTTTTGAAAACCCGGAGAGCCTCGAGACCCCACGGACCTAGGTTTTCGACTCCAAGGGGAGCAAATGCGTATGCTCTATCGAAACCTGCATACATTGACGATATTTAATTATAATATTAAGTATGACCACTTTTGCATTCAGATAAAATAAACGGCTCGCCATCGTCAGTCGTAAATAAGACTACCTATCTGTTCACATAAAACATCAAAGCTATAAAAATAAAGGCACGTTTTGACTATTAATCAGCATGATAAAAATAGAATAGTGTTTACCTACACTCAAGGCGAGGAGGCTGTACGTTGCATCATGTATAACAAGAGACAGCAGCGTACTTAGTATTCGTGAGATGACGCGAACTAGGTATCCTGTGAAAAAAAAATCAGTGGCGCCGATTGGTCGTATCCAAAATACATTACCTTACATAATAGTAGATTGTTTTACAAGAGACTAAACCATCCCATTATATACGAGGTTGTTATACTCCCGAGCGTAGCGAGGGAGGATGAGAAGACCGAGTTATAATGGGTGGTTTTGGCCCGAGTAAAACACTCTACTTTTCACTTCGATTGCGAGAAAATAAAACAATTCAAAATTAGACAATTTTCAGAAATTTTATTAAAAATTAAATGTGCAGTTAGAGCAATTTTGAATGTTTAGTGATATGTTTTTCCCGGGCAATTTTATTTCGGTTCTCTGTGATTGGGATGTGTGTGTAATATTTTGAGTTGATTGTTGTGGAGTAAAAGTTGGAGAGACTCGACTCATGCTTGAGTTTCGTGCATTATTAAGATCTGAGTGCGGCTTCAGCTGAGTTGACATATTCATCCAATCCCGCGATGTAGATGCTTGGGGTTCTGTAATGTTTGGTAGAATATTGATTCCTTCCGTAATCCGCTGCGTGACGTGATACTTGTTTTGTATAGAGTCCTCTATATAACCTTCAGCCACTTGATCGGACCTCCATCCACCGTGCCGTTTTAATGTCGTTATATTCGCACCCGAGTCCGCCAACAGAGTCGCGGATGTTCTGCGGAAACAATGGCCCGTGTAGAGTTCCGGATTTGGTAAATTTAGATAAGTGGCAATATCTTTAGGCATGTTACCAAATTTATTTTTGCCTATGACTTGCCTTGTGCATTTACCATTTTGATAATTTAGAAAAAATCTTCTCGTTGAAACATTAGTGGGACGTAACTCCTGATAGGCTTTAACTATATTAAGGTATTCTCCACTGATGACAAATTTACGCTCTTTGTTTGTTTTCGTGTTCGGCAGACTCACAGCTTGTAGGTTTGTATCCGTTTCTACGTCTTCTAGCGTTATATTAGCAAGCTCTATTCCTCTGCATGCACCGCTGATTCCATAAATTAAAGCAACCTGTTGAACAAAAAAATAAGTGTGTTATTAATCGTAATAACCTAGGTACATAATTTAGGTATGTAGGTAGGTATCTATTTATTTAGTTTGAGTTGAGTACAGTGCGCGTCAGAATTAAGTATCCCCCTATCTCTATGTATGTGGGTTCAAATCCCGCCGCCAATCGTTGGAGATAAGGAGATCAAAACTACATGTTTTTTTATAATTTTCCATTTTCTTTTGATATTTTTTGACTTTTCCAACGAAAATTGTAGGTTCTGTATCATTAAAATGCAATTTTTGTAGAAATTGTAATTTTATTTCATTTTCATTTGGTAACCTTACTTAAAATTCGAAAGCTTTATAAGTAACATCGTGGCCCTGCGGCAGTAACAGGCAAATAAATATACAACACGATGAGAGTGACCGGGTTCGAATCTCGTGACCAGTGTTTTGTGTTTTTTTTTAAATCAAATGCTATTTGATCTATTTTCGTTGCATTATGTAAGATTTTTAATTGATATTATTCTTTATGGGCTTAACGACAAGTTAATGATAAAAACACAAATTATTAAAAACAGTATATATTTTATAAACGTCTACAACATTATACAGCAAATACTAAGTATAAATCTATGGAGTAACGAAATAATAGTTTTAATAACAAATAATAAAAAATGATATTTGTAAACAGTGAAAAAGGTTTTTTTATAATAGATAGTGGTAGTTTGTTCAGAAATAATTTGTTTACGTCGAAAGAACAGACATGTTAACTAGTAACAATTTCGATCTCTCGTTAGTAAACTAACATTTTTAGGAGGAATGTGGGGCCAAATATTCATAATTATATTTTTTATACAAATACCGGGTGTTTACGTTTCTTTCATGTGTAAAATCAAAACGCTGCTCTAATAACGGATCGGATGACCGTCGTTTAAAATAATTTCCTGCAATCTACTTTTCATATGAGTGACCATATTCCAGCTTGCCTCACTACCACGCATTATTTCCCAGGTCCTCAGAACTTCTTTTTGTAAGTTCGACTTCGACCTTACTTCACTAGAGTCCCAATTAAGAACCATTTGACCCCACATATTTTCTATTGGATTCAAATCCGGACTTTTAGATGGCCATGCAATGACAGTTATGTCAGATTGTGAAGATAACCACTCCTTTACCATTCTTGAGCGATGCACGGCACAGTTATCATGGACAAAATAAATTTGTCCCTCCGGGTAGGCGACGCGGACAGACGGCAACATTATGTCTTGCAATACTTCTAAATATTGCTGTCCATTCATGCGGCCAGCTACTTCCACCAATTCGCCAGGTCCCATTGACGACATCCATCCCCAATAACCTAAAAATAAATATTTAATTTACTATGCAATACATTTAACAATAACGTCGGTAATCGTTAAGTTTTAATATTATGAAGATAAAAACGTCAAACTATAGATGAAAAAGTGAAACTGTTATAAATATAAGTAATAGCCTCACCTAAAGTTATTCTACCACTTGCCCTTACAGGCTGAATGTTTTGTGGCAAGTATCGCTCATTTGGTTTCCTCCAGAGTATTTTTCGACCGTCTCTGTCAGATCTGAAAGTTTTTTCGTCACTGAAAATAACTATGTTATTTTCCCAATCAAAGTTAAGGTATTCATTTGCAAAATTAAGTCTTGCCCGCCGGTGGTCTTCTGAGAGCTCAATTTTTCTTGCTGGCCGATAATTGTGTATATTCCCCGCATGCAAGTGTCTCCTCACAGTTGACAGAGATATGCTGTACTGCTGAGCAGTGATGGCAGTTGATGCAAATGGTGCCGTTGCATGATGATTCACAATATCTCGGTGGCGTTGTAAGGTAAAAACCGTTGAAATGCGGCCGGGTTTATTAGGTTTCACATCACCAGTAGACAAATACCGTTTCACCCATAACCGTACTGTTTTCACCTAAAAAAAACATTATACTCAATAATTTTTTTGTCATTGAACTGTTCGAACAAAACACTATCTAAATTAGAAAATTTCACTTACTGTAATGCCAAGTTGTCGTGCAATTTCTTTATTGCTGACTCTCTGTTCATGAAGAACAGCAATCTTCGATCTTATAAAGTTACACAAATGATGCATCGCTAAAAAACACTAAAAACTCTCGGAGATGCGCACAAAACAAACCACACGAAATAAGACGAGTGACAATTACTTGTTCACTACAAACGACAAAATCAAAAACTACCCGCATCCATAAAATAAAAAAAAATATGGTAAGACGGCATTAAAATAAAACTAGGGACTAATTAGACCGCAGACAAAATTGGACGCGTTTGCTAACAGCTAAATAGCTCAGTTGATTTACTGTCGAGAATTCGAGTCTCCATAAAATGGGTCGGTGGTTCGATCCTAAGCGGCTTGATTAGTTTTTGCAATTGAAAATTAGTTACAAGTGAATAGAGGTTGAAAATATTTTGTAGACAAGGGGGATACTTAATTCTGACGCGCACTGTACATAAGTAGTAGGTTACCTTTGTTGCCAAGTATTGTTTATTTGGAGCGTTATTTAAAAATGTTTCGATTTCTTGTGTCGTCAAGACTTTAGATTTTTTTGCCTTGTATCCAGTGGACAATTTCTTCAGTAAAGCCGTTAAATTTACATATTTTTTAATATCGACGTCGTGTCTCGTTTGTAAGGTCATTCTTAACATTGAATATGTGCTCCAAAGAGTCGACGATTTGAATTTTTTCGATAATTCATCAAAATAAGTGAGAAAAACCCCTTCTGTAAAAGAATCCACACGTTTCTCATCTCTCCATTTCATAAAATTTTCGTAACTCTTTAAATATATTCCACGTGATTTTGTCGGCAACAGATTCATAATTATTTCTTTGCCCTTTTCTTCCATTTGCATATTAGCATCTTCACTATCACTTGATGACATTTTTCACGTTCACAATTTGGAAGTAAAAGTCAGGAAGTTAAACGTAAAAGTTTGTGATTTGGAATGAAGAAAATTCTAGAGATTTAGCGCCAATACCATCTTTTTTTTTAAATCTCTATTTAACCCGCAACGAAAGAGTTCGCATTCTACCGTGAAGGGAAGAATCAACCTTCATAAAACATCACCAAGACGGTTCTATTTTCAAAAAAAAGGTTGACGGAGCACCAAGAAGTCGAGTTTTTATGTAAGAGAACGAATGCTTTGTACTGGCTGATGATTTTAGACAAAAATTAAAAAGAAAAATTACTTTTTAGCCCGAGGGATTAAACTCGAGTTTTAGGCCTGCTAAGCTACACTATTATGATACACTTTTCGAGCAAGAGAAGTGAAAAATATGTTTATTAACAAAGAAAATTACAATCAAATAATAGAATTAAATTAAAACTAAAAGTAAAAAAAAAAGTAAAAGTAAAAGTCATTTATTTGCAAAAACACGTGTAAAAAAGGTGATAAATAATTATTTTAGAGTCAACATGTTTGACCAACATACATTGGTGTGCAAAAATAATTAGAGAGTAAGGCATGCAGGTTTTAATTTAATAGTACATAGCAACAGCAGATTTATAAGCATATTAATTAATCGATTTGAATTTAGTATACCTAGCATAAAATTAGAATACATCATTTAGAAATTCATCAATATTATAGTAGCATTTTTCACATAAAAGTTTTTTAAATTTAGTCTTAAATAAGTTTACATGTAACTCTTTGTAGCTCTTAGGTATTTTATTATAGATAATAGGTGCCATGCACACTACACTCTTTCTCAACATAGTAGTTTTTGATTCGTGTCTGGCTAATCTATTGTTGTCCCTTCTATTCCTAATTACAATGTCACACATTCGGGGAAACAGATTGGGATTGTTCCTAACAAATAGCGCAATTTCCAGAATGTACAAGCTTGTGAGTGTAAGTATTTTATGTTTTTTAAACAGGGGTTTACAACTATCTGTAGGTTGGATTTTAAACATAGCTCTTATGCAGCGCTTTTGCATTTTGAAAATTATTTCTTTATCAGTAGAATTACCGTAGAAGATAATTCCGTATCTGATCACCGATTCTACTGTACCATAATAAGCTGTTAATAGCGTATTTTGATTAACAGTTGGGGAGAGCTACTAGTATTTACAATTGAAACAATTGAGCTAACTTCGGACTGTTGCAAACAATCTACAAGTAGCTCGTAGTACTTACATTACATTAAGAACATTACTTATGTAAAGTAGTTTATAGATAGATAGATAGATAGATAATTCTTTATTGTACCACACAAACACAGAAAACAGTACAAAATAAAAAGTTACAAGATGAAGTACAAAGGCGGCCTTATCGCTATGAGCGATCTCTTCCAGGCGACTTTAGGATGGAGTGGACATGTAAGAACAAAAAAAGACGGTGGCACTTGAAAAAAAGAAATTATAAAATAATAATATAATACTTACTCTACTAAATATCTACATCTACAAAACAAATAACAACAAACTAATACGAACATAAAAAATAATTTGCTTAACTTTATGTTTTTTTTATTATATTCTACTTTACAGTAATGGGGAATACATAGTTTAATTATTTATATCACATGTCATATACAATACACATCTAAATAAAAACTCTTTTTTGGGTTCCGTACCCAAAGGGTAAAACGGGACCCTATTACTAAGACTCCGCTGTACGTCTGTCACCAGGCTGTATCTCATGAACCGTGATGGTAAGACAGTTGTAATTTTCACAGATGACGTATTTCTGTTGCCGCTATAAATAAAAAAAATATTTTTATCCTAAGGGATAAAAATATTAAAAAAATTACGCTTGATAAGTCAAGCGTAATTTTTTTGCTCGTTTTCTATTCGATATTGATAACGGCAAAAGATAGACGCTTGAAATATTCACAGAATATTTAGTTATCTATTCACTTTAAAAATAATTAATTAAATTAAAATAAAACAAATACCTATTTAAGGGGGGCTCCCATAACAGCAAACGTGTTTTTTTTGCCGTTTTTAAGAATAATGGTACGGAACCCTTCGTGCTCGAGTCTGACTCGCACTTGGCCGGTTTTATTTATTTTGGCGTATGTTTCACCGCACTCCACAGCGCCGCCCAGCCGCGCGCCGCACCGCCGCCGCCCCGCCGCGCCGCCGCCGCCGCGCCGCGCCGCCGCCTTGGTTGTTGTTGTTGCCATAAATTAGTATCGACGTCGACCGTCTCTCGGTCTCCCACACTATCTTTTGAAGCAACCAGAATGAGCAGCCTTGTGCTTTGTAAATACAAAGCACAAGGCTGAAATCAGAGCGCTAATGGATCGCTAACTTCCGTTATTTTGTCTATGTCTACTGTTTAACACGATTTTGGCTCTAATTGCCAAGCACGTGTAAAAACTAGGTAGGCTTGTTGTAATAATCGTATGGTTAGTCGTAGGAAGTTGCCCAGTAATTTAAGCAGACAGAATAACCTAAATGTAATATATTACCTGAGTATAACGCGAGGTCCCTTTTGTGCAACTCAATTGCGCAACACAGTTGAGCAAATTGCGCAACGGGACCCTTTCCTATCAACTTATTTTGTTCCCCATTGCTCAACTCAAGTTGTTCAACTCAGAAAATCAACAAGGTATAAATCAGTTGAGCTAAATGTAGATTGTCTTCAGTCATTTCAACTGTGTACACTATTTCTAAATTAAAAGGTACCTACCTAAATTTTCGTAGAGGTAAAGCCTCCTCTGATTTGTTTGCGCCACTAAAGCTTCAGGCTTTTAGGTGTGCGTTTCGTCTACTTTGTCTCTATAACGCTTTGGTCTTCAGCGATAATGTTTCTTAGATTGTTTCTGGTCTCTTGGGAATTCTTTGAACTAAGGTCCCACTTTAGTTTACTATAACCGCTTATTACCCTACATCTAAGATTCGTGTTTTGGAGCGCAGGTCACTTAGGTTGGGTTATTAATTAGCCTGCTTCAATCGGGTTTTCGAAACCACTCGCTAATTTGTTTAACCCTGTTTTGCACTCGACTAGACCTCATTGGACTAGACTGGACCAGATAGAGCATGGCATAGCAACTCATTAAACAAATAATTATAATTAGGCACCTATACCTTATATCTCAAAAGATGTCTGTATTCTTGTATAAAATACAAAATAATTCATTGTGTTTCTTTATCTTATGTTTTAGATTAATATTGAGTATACCATACCAATCCGTAATTGTCATTGTCTAAACACGTACCTACATTACAACTTACATCGTCCAAGCACAAAATTTAATTTAGCTATCTTTGAATTTTTAATTTAAATTTCTGTATGTAATGCACCTTATGGTAAGGAAGAGCGGGGTTCTCTAACACAAGCATAAAGAGAACTCCAAATACTCCAACCTCACTATGTACAGAATAAAACATTTTTCTTTTTTTTTCCATTTTAGTCTAGCAGACGACAGGCAGGTTAGATGAATACTTAAAAATCTCTTTTATGTAATAATTTTGGTAAACCTACAATAAAATATTGAATAGGTCTACTAGAAACGTAATTATTTTACTTTTGGACTTAGCACGTACAGAAAATATATTATGTTTTATGAAAACTAAAACAATTTTTTTCTAATTATCGGATTATTTATTTAGGTACCCTTGAAGGTTAAGACGTTATTTAGGATTATATTACGTTATTTGGAAAAAAACTATTTTGAATAATCAGGTTTTTTTTATTGTACCTAATATTTAATTAACTCTACTTAATTAGTGCAAGTGGTTGTTTGTATCACCTATCTATCTAATTAAATAAATAAATTGAACTGAATCCATTGGGAACTAAACTTAACCCTTTGGTCAAAATGAATTCACGTTGGGAATATTCCTAATACTAGTATTATTTATGTTGGTCTACGAATTGTCAGTAGGTTTGGTACCTAACGATAACATCTGTGACGGACGCAGTGCCGTACGAAGTCCAAGAGAAACCCACCAAGGCAAATGTTTATTCTTTGAACACTACAAAGTCTGCAAATATAAGGAAAAATACGCAAGATTTCCACAAAAACATCAACCTACCTCGAATGTTATACCTTCTACACCTACGTTAGTGCCAATGTCGGTTTCAACAGGTTTCAACAACACAAATTGCACATTCAGTTTTTTTATGAATGCCAAAGTCACAGAATGCGTAACAGTTTTTACACGACGTGTCACAGGGTTAACAACAGTTAGTATGAAGCCGTGCGTGAGTCATCTTCCTAGAAGTTACGTTCGAGAGGAATTCACTCTCGTTCCCATATCCGGTTCTTTGCGAGTAAATATTAACCAATCAGTTTAGAGTTTTTCGGGTCACATTTTATGTGTAGGTACAATACATCCTTTTGCTATAAAGTGTTCTGTATTTTTTTTAACCATTCAATTTTCAATTTCAATTTTCAAGTTTAAGCTTAATCGGTATCAGTTAGCATTGTAAGAATTTTTCAAAACAAAACTTAACTCCTGCTAACTTCAAGTTTTATAATTAAATTTCTTTCTTTGCATTAATAATTGGGTTGATTCAAAATGGCAGTTAGCAAAACACTTTTCAAAGGTTGCCTGGAAGAGATCGCTTCTTAGCGATAAGGCCGCCCATTGTACTTATCTTATGTGATGTCTCTTTGTAATGTTATTTTATGGTGTACAATAAAGTATTTTTGTATTGTACTTTTCTTTGTTTCTTTTCATTCAGAGAAGTCATAATCTTACTTCTTAAAAGTTAACAAAGATAAATGTATGTTAAATACTACCTGAGTTCAACACCTGGTTGATTATGATTTAATTCATGCAGTTATGACCACCTGGCACCTGCGTATTCCGTGCATCCGGAAACCTGCCTTCTTCGGCGCGACATTTACCAGGAATCTAAAGACCACCTTATTTGTGTGTGAACTAACCATAATAGATTCCCCATTGGTACATACATATGATACATACATAACATATCCTATACACTAAGGTACCTAACTAAACTAACTAAAATCAATAACATTTTATTTCTTATTTGATAATAATTACTATTTATAAAATTTTGTCTAACTGCTTATTTTGTAAGCCTAAAGAAATATAGTTATTGACTTTTGACTTTTATACTGTTTTTCTGATCGATCCTGACAGATTTAATGATTCAAACAATTAGGTAATTCAGAAAATATGTATGCATATGAGAAACTCTGACTTTTGATATCCTCTGGGTGGGCAGAGAGAGATCTTCAGCTCTACTCTACCTGTGGCTCTACCCTGCCTGACCTTATTTGAAAGTAAAGAAAATGTAGATACTTACGTAATTATTTCATAAAAATTATACGCAGTATAAACCTAGTTAGTATATTTTTAATTACTTTCCTATGTTTCTAAAGGGGGTGATGAAAACGTAGTCTTAAACATTCACTAGTAACTTTAGTAAGTTAGTATAAGTAAGTGCACGTGCACGATCCACAGATTATAATAATAATGACCAGCGTTGTCGGCTTCGTCGGGTAGGTAGGTTAGGTACCCAGTTAATGTAGTGCAGTATACAGGGTTATTGGTAAATTAGTGACAATACGTGAACTGTGCAGGTCCTGCCCATCATCACAAACACGTTCGTGAAGACGCCAAGTCTAAATTCTAAAAACAAAATTAAGTCACCTCTGATACTAAATGAAAAAACATCTTTGTCTGGAACCCAACGAGTTACTTAAGACCGATCTTTCACTCTCATATCAGAGCTGTTTTTAAGATGAGTTTCAAATAAAACCTCTCGACGAACGATTATTGAATTGCGGGGGGTACCCATTACCAATACCAAAATTAAGAATTAAGACCTGGCATCTTCACAAACGTGTTTGTGATGATGGGCTGAACCTGCAGTTCACGTATTGTTACTAATTTACCAATAACCCTGTATAGGTTGTCATTGTTACATTATTGCAATGATGCAATATTTTGCAATTTCTACTCGATTAATTAGACTTATTCGAACTTGTTCTTAATAGAAGACTATTTTTGAGGATATTACTTTTAAATGGAGACTTAACTTCGTGAAAAAAAATTCTTGGTAGTTTTTAGTAGCAAATGGAATAAGCTAGTTAAGTGGTACCTACAATATCCTCGGCTTTTAATTTAATCTTTGCAGGAAATGTTCAAACACCTTTTGGTTGGGTGTGGTGTGACCGTAACATCGCTTTCAAGGATATTCACACCAAACTGACAGACAGACTGACACGACATGTTGCGTGTTCGAGCTGATTAGTAGATTTATGACGCTTTTACAAATTAAATAGTACATTACTGTTTATTAGGTAATGTGTTCCCTTATGTGTTGTTAACTTTGTATTTTAGGGCTTCGACCCTTTCTGTTCCAAATTCCGACTGCATTCGACGCAGAAAATATTAAAAACCGCTAAAATATTTGAATTTCATTTCAATTTAAAAATAAAACAATGAATTTCATTAAAATTAAAACAATTTCGCCAAACTGTGTCAGACTCCGTGTCGAAGACTCGGTACAAACGGAGTTTCTGAATAGACGAGGGTCTGTAAGGTAAGTAACTATTAACCTAACTAGCTTCTTATATATTTTATCATTAACTAGTGCTCTATAAAATAAAATCGTTAAGAGTGACTGTGACTGATTGATTAATTGATAGACGATGCACAGCTCAAACCGCTAATTTTACTTATAAAGTTCTAAGTAATAAGTGTGTTTGATTGAAACTAAACACACTCACCTATTCAAGTTTGGTAGAAACATAATCCCTTACGGGAATCAAGTCCCGATCACCGGAATGAAAAATAAGGAAAGACATAATTTCCTCGTTTTAAAAAAATAACTGTTTACGTGGAAATACTTGGTACACTTAAGGTTTACCTAATTCAGTGAATCAGTGTTTGCTAGTAAACAACAGCGGGTTAGCTTCCTGTAGGCATATAGTCTCTGATAACACAGATCTAGGTTGCCTATGAGTAGTGCAGGCAGTGATAACTTTGCCTTTGTGACGTCTCACCCGATACACTGACCCAAATCAAAATGATAAACTTAATTTTTTTTATTCCATCATTGTGTTTTTCACATTTGTTGGGATTGGACTTGTATTTAATACGCGCGAACATTTATTAAACCACAATGTTAGGGAAAATACTACCAGTACCTTTTATGTAAGTATTATGTTGTCAAAATGTCAAACTCGTGTCCCTGTTTAAGGGATCACAAAAACTTTTACAAAGTTAAAATTCGGAATACCATAAAATTAAATTAGCACAACCTAAAATATCTTCTAAAGCCTTTGGGTAAGAGACAAATTCCTTTGCAGAACCAAACATTCCTCAACTGCTTAGCTCGAATGAGCTCTTTCTTTGATCAGTAAATCACTTGAAAGAAAAAACCAAAAGTGCATTCCACTACACTAAACGGTGATGGATGTAGCACCATTTGTGACAGCTGGAATGCTATAGTGACGTCATTGGTGTTTTGAAATTAGAACGATTGTTGAGGGACGTAGAAGCGTTTCGGGAATACGTAATACAAAAAAGATATACCTAGGTCGTAAATTATGTGTTCTGGAAATACCCAATATAATGGAAATTGGGCATTTGAGTATTACTAAGATGGTATTATTCATGTAATTTTTATGAATTATTTCAAAGTAATTCGAGATTTTGACGACCTCCATGGCGCGGTGGGCGAAGACCCGCCTGCGACGCAGAAGGTTGCGGGTTCGATTCCGACCTCGGGACAAATGTGTGTACGATCTGCAGATATTTGTTCAGGGTGTTCTGGTCGTTTTTCTAACTATATATATAATAAGTCATACGCCTTACCTACTACAAAACTACAATATAAGTAAGTCATTATACCTACTAAATTTTTTAATAACTGAGCATGTATACAAATGCGTTAAACATTAATCAACAAAAACAAATCCATAAAAAAATTAATCACTATCTTCAGAGCTTTGCAAATCAGGGTCGACGTTCCTAGCATCTGCAGCGGTTGCTAAATTTTTGTAAAAATGGTGGAAACATTCCGGAACGAGAGGTAATAGCGAAATTATGTCTCGTTTTTTTTCCATACTTATTGGCACTGGGTTGTTTGTTATCGGTGAAACAGTCAAATTTATGGTGCCGGTTCGTGTGCTCCTTCTGAAGTTAATGGCTTTAAAATCTTCATCTCTGGAAAGTGAGTTTTTATATTTTATTACTCCAAAGTCCGCCTCGTAGCACAGCCACTTCACATCATGCCATTTAAAAACATTGTTTGAAGTGTCTTTTTTTCGGGCTACTAGTGGCCCTTTTAGCAAACTCGCAAAGTCCATGAACTCCGCTTGTTGCATTTCGTGCACGGTAAACTTTTTACTGCTCGACCTTACTAACTGCATCCAGTCATGCGGGCGGTACATACTTGAATAGCAGATTTTTTCTTTTTTTTCTCAATGATGGCATGATCTAAATCCACTTCCATGTGAGTGTGGCCTGGTACCATAAATTTGTGATTAATTTTTTTTAAGGAGGGTTTCAGTGTCATCAGGTATGTAAACATTGCGGCTACGTGGGTATTCTTGTTTTGACCTCCACATGTATCGGAGTACAAAATAACTTCAGAAATGTCCTGAGGCAGTTCTTTGAGGTGGATGAATAAACAAGATGCTATTTGATTAGCACCTCGACCCGAGATTCCCTCATGCCACATGTAATGTGTAGACAATCCCGTTGCATTGTCGTGCACAGTAAGATTAAATGTCCAAAGCTGCCTTTTATAAAAAGCTACGGATGACTCTAAAGCTGGAGTAGGTAGACACTGTTGGAGATCAAAAGAAAGGCACTTAATGGTTTTGTCTATTGATGCAGTCATTTTGTCAGACTTTTTTTCATTATAAGCCATATCAGCTGCAAGCAAATGTGACTCACGTTCCGCCTCAAGGGTTAATTTTGCAGTTTCGTCGTTGGCGACACTTATCTTCATTTTAATGATGTCACAGTGGTGGCAAGTGTCAACTTTTGGCTTTTTAAAACTCAACTTTAATTTATGAAACTCTCTTCGGTAAATTTTGTCACTGACGGGGTTTTCATGAGACGTTTTATATAAAGAATACATGATTGAAATTGTTAAGTGTGATGGTAAATACTTTCGGCTACTTTTTCGTCTTGTGTAGTGGCTCTCGTATAACGGGAAGGAATTAATATGGTTAATCACTTCAAGAATCTTTAGATCTGAATGTTTATTTGCTGGAGTTTTCTTTCCACGTTTATCTGGTTGAATTATTCCACTGGAAGTGCTGCGTTTCTTTAAACCTATCAGTTTAACAAAATTATCCGTTATCGCCAAGGTTTTTAAAAAGCAACCTTGACATACGGATATTTTTTCACTGTTATTGTCTAAATGATACCTGTAGGTACATTGTCTAAATTTTTGCCGTTCAGGATCCTCGACACGATGTCGTTCTGTTTGTTTTTCCTGGATGGTGATTAGAGATGAAACGAAAGCTGCTCTCAAATCATATGACCCAAGATTCCAAAATTCCTTATGAATTACAGCACGTTGTTCATTACTTATCTTTTCTCGGCATTTATTTCGACAATTAGGTAGTTCCTGCATTTTGCGTTCTTCTACATTTTTCCCAGAAGCCGTCACATACGAAAGACCAAGATTGCGCTTCAATTTACTTTCTCGTTTTCTTTTTCGGCTATGTACTGATTGTTGAGGTAGAGATTGTGGCAGTTCTTCATCTTCTGCAGATAGGTTGGGACTCGGTTCAGTGCGTGTAGGGTCAGGCACAGAGTATGTTGGGTCAGCCACAGAGTCATCACTAGAAAAGTCACTGGGTGTTTCATCAGGAGCTGTATGTGTTTGAGTTCCTGATGTGCTTGGTTCAGGATCAATAAAAACACTTTGATCACTATAAACAGCGGTATCTTCTGTGAGCAGACTAGGGCTGGTTGATGATTTTTGAATTATTGTCACGTGGTCAACGTCAGACTGTTCGTTTTGTGGCTCGACAGAAGTTGTTGGTTTCTGCGTCCCAGATGTACTTGGTTGCACAGTAGTAGTTGTACTATGGTCACCTAAAATAATACAGAGCTATGTTATTCGCATAAAAAATTTGAAAAATAATAATGGTCTCTAAATAAATCAATTAGGTATTTAGTAAATTTATCATTCAAAAATTTTCATAAAATGTTACTCCTATTTTTACATTAGACTAAATAACAAATGCTAAATTAAAATGTAAGTATTTATTTAAAAAAAAATGATAATACGTACCAGTAGTTGTATTTTTTGTATTTATAACAAGGTTTAGTATTTTTCTCCCTCTCGATTCCATAGTAACTTATAACATTATCACTAATTGCACAACACAACCACAGCATGGGTCAGAATTATTTATAATGGTGGCTCAAAACAAAATCTTCACGAAGGCACTTCACTTCTTAAAATCCTGGAATTTCTAATGGCCATAATGCATTTTCACAAAAAATAAAGGGTAGGTCGAGAATCTTGTGGGTGAAACAACTTAAGTCAGATAGCTGAAGTCAAAAACAATAATAAAACTATAACGAACAAAAGTACTTAAGTCGACTTAAGTGCTTACGGTCCGGCACTAGAAGTGTTCCAAAAACATAAGTTGTTTGGTGCGTATTACTACCGGCTCGCGAATTGAAGCCCTGTGACTTAGTTGCTTATTGCCGTCGAAGGATTATACAAAAAGCAAAGCCCTGTCAGTTTTTAGCATTTCGAGAAAAAAATGACTTAAGTGCTTATGGACGCCGTGTCTAGATATATAATAAAAATATCTATCATATGTATATTAGTTATCTAGTACCCATAACACAAGCTCTGCTTACCTTGGTGCTAGATAATGCTGTGTGAATTGTCCAGCATTATTTATTATATTTATTATTTATTTTTGTATAGAACTTGTAAGTACGTCCTATCATACCTGCTGGTCGACTCAAATTTCGGGTGTTTTCGTACAATTTAGACCGGAAAATAGTTCGTTTTCTCCTTAAACGAGTTCAGTAGGAAGTTCTATGTATTTATTTTTATAATTCATAAACAAAATGCCGTGTGGTGCCGGCTTAGAGGCCTGCGTCCAGCCGTGGACCGTCATAGGCTTTTGAGGTTGAGGTTGAAACAAAATGCAGAAAGAGAGCGTCGAATAGGATATTCGAGTGATACATTACACTAACAAATATATGCATATTTGATGAATCAACCAGCTGCTTATTATTTAACGTTTTACACTCCTTTAAGTACATAAACAATATAAAAAATTAAATATCTATAAGATTAATTGATTTATTTTGTAGTGTATGTATTTAAGATTATCTTTGGTACACCCCCTGCCTTTCTTAAATTCACAATTCTTTCCATCGAAAGGTTGCCTGGAAGAGATCGCTTCCTAGCGATAAGGCCGCCCATTGGGCTTATCTTATGTGATGTTATTTTCAGTCTCTTTGTAATGTTATTTTATGGTGTACAATAAAGAATTTTTGTATTGTATTGTATTAAATTTTAAAATAACCTTAGAAGAACAACAAAGGTTGATGAACAAGAAGAAGTTCTCATTTTTGTTTTAAAATAACATTTCCGCTAGCTCCAACGCTATTTCAAGTTGATATCTCAGCGTAAAGATCATCATTATTTTCAAGTATACCTAGGTACCGCGCCTTTGCATGTAATTTGTATTAACGTGTGGATCACCTTGACCGAAGCCTGGAGCTTAAGCCTTGTTGTTTGACCTTAGGGAGTCGTAGCGTAGTATGTACCTCATTATTTATCTCACTGCCAAGGTAGGTAGACTGGTACCTAATATTTTAGGTCCTAGGTAAGTAAGTATAAATATATTTTAATTAATTTACAAAATGTATTATCTATAATGATTCTAAAACAAGACAAAGGACAAGGTGGCAATCAAATCCAAACCCAACGCCATTGGGCAAAAAAAAAATTTAATGCTCACGGTATTTGGTAAATATTTCGAACAAGCGCCGTAACTGAACGGAAGGTAAATAAACAATTTACCGTACAAATAACATGAAATGAAACTAACAATTTCGCAACTTTCACCAATGTTTGGCAAGTTAACCATCCTATCGAGACCCTCTGAAAGCCTTTAAAGCTACTCCAACTTCTCCAATTGAATTGTAGGTTACAGACTTACTCAGTCTGTTTAAACTGGTTAGTGTTGACGGGTTTTTCCTTGCACAAAACTGTGTATTGTTATTGGCAATGCGGCCACTAGGTACATTACATACAAAGCTGCGGTTATGTTGATAATATTATCCTATACCTACCAACCTAGCCAATGAATAAGCAACCAGCAACGAATTTTGCTACAAATTTGGTTAAGCTAACATTTTTGTTGGTCTTGGCTAAGGTTGAGGGTTAGTGGTTTTTGTACTTTATTTATTTATTTATTAAAGGAAAACCAGCAGCACAAACAACAAATATAACAATAAAGAAAATGAAAACAGAAGGCTATTAAAAGGTTTTCACGTGTAAGAAGAATAGTAGAGACATAAAAAGTTCACATAAGTACCTAACAGTAGACAAAATGCCAAAATGCAAAAAATGTAAGTTACAGTAAGTTGGTGATGAATTTAAGATATGGAAAGTAAGTTAAGTTAACAAATAATGCCACCAAAATTATAAGAAACCTAGTTTTTTTACTTTCTTACTTCAATAATTTTAAAATAATCATATATTAATGAAAAAGACATGTTAATGGACTTATGTTAGTCGACGTGCAAATTACTAAATTTGTAGATAAAATATCTGTCTAGTCTCCTCCTCCTACTCCTCCTCCCTCTCACACATACCTTTGTCCACGGCTGAACGTGTCTCACTCACCCACACAAAAGGGTCTAGTCTACTTGCGTGAAGTTCAAAGTGACATATGTGAGATTCACTTAGCTGTAAAGGTTAGGTAGTGTCAGCCAACGTGAGTATTCACACGTATTCCGTTTTATGTTTCCCATATTAATTCTAAGACAAGAATCTTTACGACCTGCTCATGGTTACCACATAGACTGTGGATAATCATATCTTTATTTTATGGTGACAAATAGCCTGACTCTCTACCAGACTGATGCTGCATAATAAGTAAATCATCAAAAATTACCCCATCCAAGTACTGACCGCGCTTGACGTTGCTTATTTTCAGTGATCGGTACTCAACAGGGCATGGACATTAGACCTTAATATTAAATTTAATTTATTGGAAATAGTGATCAATATTGTCAATATTTCAACTGTATTAATGTTCAAGAACCTTAACATAAAGTGGAGCAAAAGTAAATAAATAATGCTGGACAATTCACACAGCATTATCTAGCCCCAAGCTAAGCAGAGCTTGTGTTATGGGTACTAGATAACTGATATACATAATATAATACAATACATAGATAAATATTTTTTATCATACATAGAAAACGACCAGATTACCCGGAACAAATGTCCGCCGATCATACACACATTTGTCTCGAAGCGGGAATCGAACCCGCAACCTCCTACGTCACAGGCGGACCTCCCACCGCGAGAGGTCGTAAAAAATAGACAAAAAGACGTTTTTTGTACCGGAGCGACATTAATGAAATTTTAATATTTATTTAATGTTTATTATTTTTTTGTTGTTATAGCGGTAAAAGAAATACTACATATTCTGTAAAAAAATAATGGTCTACCTTTCTGTTACGGTTCATAAGATGTATCTCATTCGGCCTACAGGCAGCTGACGACGGACGGACCGACGACGGATAGACGGACAGACAGCGGCGGCTTACTTAGTAATAGGGTCTCGTTTTTACCCATTGGGTACGGAACCCTAAAAATGACGTTGAAAAAACTGCTAAGTAGGTATGTAAGTGGGTACCTACCTAACCCACGTACCTACGTTTTGTTTGTTGAACTTATAACGTTGAAGTGAAACCTAAGAACTAAGGTTGATCGTTTCGTGTTGGCGCGAGATGTTTTCTTATATCTTTTTTTGTAGTTATTTTTTTCGCGTTATAGGTACAAGGAATAAAACTTAAAAAGAAAAGTATTTTATCGCAAATTGTATACCATTTTCCACTAACTTATAAAATAAACAAAGTCCAATTCACCGGTTTTTTTGTAATATTTGGGAAATAAGAGATTTGGGCTGAAAATCAACATTTTCCCAAATGCTCCCAGTAGGTATAACAATAGAAGCGAAGTTGATTTATCATGGGTTCATAGATAATAGTTTACAATTTGTAGCAAATGACTTTTCCGTTAGTTTTAAATGTTTTAGTCCTCATTTTCGAACAAAAAAATAAATAAAACCACACAAAATTTAATCTCGCGTGAACACGAAACGATCATCCTTAGCCAAAGAGGTTTTACCAATTTTTTTACCATATTCAGTATAAAATATACCTAACATCATTCCCTTTAGCGACAACGATGTACGTACAAACTTAGAGAGTCTACAAAATACCCAACCAATAAGCCCTGAAGTTTCGTAAATTCGCAAGTACAAGGTAGGTATATCGGACGCGGGGGAAGACCGTATGACACTAATTGTAACCAAATTAAGTCATATTTTCTAATTATTACAACAATTTATGCCGACGCCATTAAATGGAGTCGTTAAAAATCGTGACAGCATTAGAAAATGACACTAATTGTAGCCAAATTAAGCCATTTGGCTACAATTAGTGTCATACGGTCTTTCCCCGCGTCCGATCATAACCCGATATACTTTAAGGTACCAGTCAGGGTCGAGAGAAAACCACATTTGGTTCCCAGCGGCTAGATGACAATAATAATCCTGGACAACATCTTAGAGCCCTAACCTATCACAGATCTATCAATCAACACAAGCTCTGCTTAGGTTGGGTTACCTATACAGTTAAGCAGAGCTTTTGTTATGATTACTTATGATTATGAATGACTGTGTAGGAACTAGTAATCTTTTAAATACAATACACCTAGCCTACCTAACCACTTAATCCAAGAAATAGTGCTACTGCATCTATACTCAAGTTATTATCAGGAAATAATGTTTGTTAACAAAACAAAATTCCTGAATTCTTGTTTTGTTTTGTCGACGCGTCACACTTAATAATTTATAAATATAAACACGAAAGTTTAGATGTATGGATGTTTGTTATGCATCTTCACGCTAAATACTGAACCAAATGAAATTTTGCATAAGTACAGATACCTAGTTCAACGAATAAAACATTTACTACTTTTTATTCCATTAATCAATTCCCATGGGATAGAAATAAACTTTAATTAGGTAAACGTTTCCATAGACAGAAACTAATTTGAAATATTATTGTCAGCACTAACTATTGTGGGAAAGAGCCCAAATTGACAGATCGACTAGATAGTGCAAATTTTGAATGATCAACAACAAGAAAATTTTTGGGTTCGTATGAGGCACAGTATGAGGGCAATGTTTACAAACATTCTATCTTCAGTTTGGGCATAGTATAGGTAGGTTAGCACTGTAAAGATCCTGAAAGTATCACCCACGTCGTTGGTTTATTTGCCGGCGGCGCGGCGCCGCCGAGTCGTGTCGCCGCGGCGCCGGCGGGACGGGACGCCTGCACCCCTGTAGGGAAGGGAAACTTGGCTGGGGTACGTACGTACTGCGTGGGGGTTAATGAAACTCAATATTAAACTTATATTACAGGTGGGGAAAGCCTGTATAATAATGTCTATCTAATGGCAAAGAGTAAGTAATCAGCCCCAAGGTACTGATAGAAGCGGCTTTTTAGTCCATAGATAACTGTAGCAAACTTAGCGATCTCTGTGGCGTGGCGAGGGCGGAGGTCCGCCTGCGACGCAGGAGGTTGCGGGCTCGATTCCCGCCTGTAGGTAAAGACAGCATGTATCGCAACGCAATAAAGAAGTTAGATTCTAGGATTGTCCAGTATTATTTATTTATCTATTATTTGAAAGCGGTCATCAGTCATTAAAAAATCTTCATTGGTCCAATCCAATCCAAGGTCTCAGCAGCGGTTAAGAGCGTTCGCGAAACTCAAACTCACAGATGACATAAATTCCGTCATAGGCCTTAGTCTGACTGAGTTACTTTTAGACAATTTAACCCACTGTGGTACCTATATAAATTCCTTGGTTAAAACAAACATTCGATAAACGTAATCGAGAACCATTGATGTCTTCCACGAAAAAGGCTTGAAATGGTAGTAGACACAAACGTAGTGTAGCCAAAAACAGCGATAAATAAAGAAGTCTCATTTTCTTATCGTATAAGTGCTATGCGTGAAAGCACTAGAGTTGTAATTATGTTTGTCAACTCACACAAACATAGATTCGTTTTTATCTTCGACTAGCGGTCCGCCCTGGCTTCGGACGGATATATTCTATCGCCTATATTCATCAGGGATATTGTACGGTTCTAATGGTGAAAGAATTTTTCAAATCGGTCCAGTAGTTTCAATTCAAACAAACAAATCTTTCCTCTTTATAATATTATTACTAGCGGCCCGCCCCGGCTTCGCACGGGTACTTTAGGTAGGTAGGTATTTAAAAAAAAACCTAATCTTGGCAGACTTTATTGGCATACAAAAAAAATTGTTAGATTGGTGAAATAGCTCCATTATTAAAGTCGTTTAATGTTAATCACCATAAAATTTTAAAAAGCTCCAATATTTTTTGATAATTACAATCTAATAAAAGAATTAAATTTCCACTTAAAACAATTATAAATAACATTAACTTACAATACAATTTAATTTAAAACATCAAATACTGCACTTATTATTAAACACAGTATAAAAATTTGTCATTCTTCAGTCAGCTCCAATATTGGTTTAATTTATCAGTTTCTAGCACTGGAAGAGGACTTCTCCGTCTCCTGATGATGATGTAACTATAACAATTGAGATCGTTCGTACACACGCACGACCACAGAAATCATAATAATAAGGTACTTAGTATTAATATGATTTCTGTGCGCACGACTCATCTGGTGTACATAACCTAGTCGTCTTATTGTAGGTAAGGCTATTTCAGGATGCGGGCACGATGCTCTTCCTTTACAACCAACTCTGAATAAAATAGGTTACCTTTAGATTATAAAGGGTGTTTTCAAATTAGTGCACAATATTGAAAGTCAATTTAAAAGTAGGTAAAACCAAAATCTTCAAGCAGACTTTTCCAATTTCAAACTTACAAATTTAGAATTTGGCACCCTTTGAATGATATGTTTTTTTTTTAAGGGAAACAGGAAAGGGATGCCTTTTCCCGCTCAGTAGGTATCCAGCAGTGGGACAGTAGGCTAATTAAAAAGGAAGGCCTCTGTTATTCGATGTCTCTCTGAGATTATCTAGCATGAGAACTACGGGTTTTTTCCTACAATTAGGTTTATGGTTATGTAAATTTATTTGTAAATGTGAAACCACGATAAAAATAGGTAACAATGTATCGTTACAACAAAGCGATTACTTCGCTATTGCTGATATAAAATGAATTATATTAGTGTTAATCCTGATAAATGAACAGATATCCAGCATTCACAGGGCAAGGCGATGCATGACTCTAAACTACTTTTGCACATGATGTACTATAGCTACTTATAATTTTTAGGGTTCCGTACCCAAAGGGTAAAAACGGGACCCTATTACTAAGACTTCGCTGTCCGTCTGTCACCAGGCTTTATCTCATGAACCGTGATAGTTAGACAGTTGATTTCAACACAGTTTTTTCACAGATATTTCTGTTGCCGCTATAACAGAATAAAATAAATATTTAAGGGGGCTCCCATTCAATAAACGTGATTTTTTTGCCGTTTTTATAGAGATGGAATATATATATAAATATATATATATATAAAAGATAGAGACGGAACCCTTCGTGCGCGAGTCCGACTCGCACTTGGCCGGTTTTATTTGGTCATTATTTATGTAAGGAGCTGATCTGCAACCTGAAAGGTACCTACGTGCCTACGTAGAAAGGTATAAAGGTAGCTAAGCTACCGACAAAACTTAATTTAAAACAGATGTTACTTGTACTTTATTACGACTCTATGACAATGTATGTTAGACTCACTTGAGTGGACTCCAAGGAAATCTTTCGCCTTTTACTAAAGATTTAAATGGAGGAGAGCAGGTCATCACCACTTGCGGAGGTTAGAAATAGAGATTTTCTGATTCACACTGTTTACCTCAAAGAGCACTAGCCAATTCTTATTTTAATGGTGCATCACCCTGTGCATGGATTTGCAAGTCAATATTTTTATTTATTTGATAAATTATTTTAGTGGCATCAACATTCGCATTTCAATTTTGTCAAGCATAATGTCAAAACACAATGTTAAAACTTTGAAGTGGCTTTCGCAGAATTGTAACGTAGAAAGCAAACAGTGATTCACAATCACAAATGAGTTCATAACCAGTTAAATATCCTAATAATATCCTAACTTAAATTAACTGGCTCTAATCCTTGCCAGTGTCGTAGTCCATAAATACAGTGGCGCCAACTGGTGGTGATTCACCGAAGCTGCACACCCGCCTCTGTTTTTCAGAATGGTCTATTTTCAGAAAAACAATTGATGCTAGATGGTTACAAAAAGTTTGCAATGGGCATCGCTGTAGGTAGGACATTAGATTGGATTTATTTCAAGGATTTCGTTCCCACCACGCGCTGGTGCGTATTCTTGTCATGATAGGCATTGGTGGAGTTAGTCCTTCATACCTCTATTTATTACCAAGTCTATTCTCTATTTATTTCTCTATTTTCTCTATTTATTTTTGTTCTATTTAATTTTTTTGCCCTCCGACCAGTTGGGATGACGATTTGCGAAAGACTGCTGGCAGATGTTGGATGCGGCAAGCTGAAGACAGGGCGCTATGGCGTTCATTAGGGGAGGCCTATGTCCAGCAGGGGACTAATATAGGCTGATGATGATGATGATGACCTCTATTTATTTAGGTAAGTACTTATTTATTTCAGTTTTTGCCCTCACGCATCATGGTCTACCCGATGGACCGTGACCGACAGACGAAATTGTAGCGGTCGCATGGAGTCGATAGATGGAGGCGGCTCACTCAGGACCGTTATTTGTGGTGTTTTAACGTAATATGGGAGAGGCCTATGTCCAGTCGTGGACGTGTGTGCAGATGATTATCCCATGTAGAAAGGTGTTTCTTTCTACCTTCTATCGAACTTGATAATCTGGAAGATGGACAATCTGCAAATCTAACTAGTCTCGCTATGTGACATCCGTCATGGTCGGCTGCCAGGGTTTTTTTACATAGGAGTAGGTACATTTACCTATCTATATAAAAAATCAATAAATCGGTTTATAAATAAGTCTATTTCTGTGATTTTAACCCACATTTTAACCCCAATATCTGCCCTACAATTAGCTGGTAAGGAAGAATAAAGCTTTTTTTTTTTTTTTTTTTTTTATCTGCCCTACATAATATGTTTTCACAAAAACCTAGGTACACCACAGACTATTTGGTGAGGTAGGTACACAAATAAACAGATCCAGTGCTGCCCTCTCCTACAAATAAAGTGCAGCTGTTTTTTTTATTTTCCCAAGTATTTTCTAGAACTTCAGTCTATATTGCATCACGTTTATTTATTTACATTATGCCTAGGCCGGCAGGTAGGTACGTATTTACATCCGTTTCCCGAAAAACTGGCAAGTCTCCTAATTTTAATTGAACTTCAATATCATTTCCACTGAAATTTTCACTCTAACACGTTTCAATATGATTTAAAATCGTGTGTTTTTTTGTGTGAAGGTAATGCAATGTCAATCTTACACAATATTCTGGGAAAACATCGTGCACTTCATTCATCACTCGTTGGCTCCATTCAGGAGTGGTTCTCGTTAAATTGTTTGTCAACGTTAAGACAAATCTCCTCATTTACCTACTAGGCCATCCTGCCGTTCAGATATAAAGATTAAAACGCTAGATTGAGTCATTGATCTAAGTAAAGTTCGGGATTGAGTGTTTCATTTAATTTCATCAAAATAAATGACTGAAATGTAGATACCATTTAGTAGCCCTTACCAATAATGGCCCTCTGGCTAGAGTCGTCGTGAGAATCCGTTTACGAGTGTTTTTTTTTTTAAACTGTATCTGTTATGGACGTTGATTTATAAAAATAAAAGATTGTCAAGAAATTTAACTATCATTTGCAATGAAAAAAGAGATCCCATGATCATCTGCTCCACAAAAAAATTAAAAATGATGGCGCTTGTTTGTATTCTAATTTTCCTTTGCCTTGGTGTTAGAGTGTTAGTTTTCGAGTTGGAATAAAAACTCGTCCCAAATTTTTTTTCCTATAGCCAGTTAATCTGATATTTTAGTAAGCCTTTTTACAAAGGGCATGTTTGAAGATTTTTTTGAATTTATTCAAATAGGTTACTTATGGCAAAAACTGTAGTTTATGTTTTTATGTAGCTACAAATTAATAATATAATTGATGGAGGGTAGCACGGCGCGATTATTTTATTCTGGCTGCATAATTATTATTTCTGCCCAAACAGATACTTCTCAGCGGCGGCGACGAGGATGGGATTCGAACCCACGTGACGCGTGCAAAGCACCACCACGGACAGCATGTTCAGCTGGGAGAGGATCTATAGGACCATTATATCGTTCCTATTTCTACCATAATTATAGTCCACAGCTTTAATAATAAAGCTACCTACAGCCTAGTGCCACGAATTGGCTGATGTCCAAGCAGTCGATTACATTTGCAGTTTTTTTTTGTGAAATAAGCACTGGTTGCTATCTGCGAGCGTTGACTCATTTACTCCGACGACACGGAGCGAAGCTTGTTTAATATTATAGGTAGGTACTTAGCTACTTATTTAGCATTGATTTTGTCTTGTTTTATTTATCTAGAAACGTGACTTGCGACCTCTGTTGATACCGCCCTTTCCGTTGAAATCAGTGACGGTTTGTTTAGCGATGGCGGGAAACTAAGTTTTCTTGGTCTACAATGAATAAAACTGGCTCACATACATCTAAGTACATACTAGTATTTTACTTTCATCTAAGCTGGCATTGAACTAGTTTACTCATAATTTTTGAAGCCAAATTATAAGTTTATATTCATTGTTAACCTTTTAATTTCAGATGGAGACAAAATCGCTTTACAGATGGAGTTTTACTCTTATTTAATTTATTTTATTATTATTATTAAATTTATTATTATTATTATTATTATTACTCTATCTTACAAACAAACCAAGTACCTAAAGGTTTCTTATTCATTTGGAGTAAAGTAGATGTAGACTTTGAATTTGTTCATTTCTTTACTTTACTTAAAAGAAAATAAAGTGATAAATTCTGAAAAATTACAAAAATCAGAGGCATACCTACATAGGCAATGTGAAAATAGGGAGGTAGATCTTATAGCCCGGCCACACGCTCCTTCTTGCCTGCAAGCATGCTTGCACCAAACCTGCGCAAACAACCAGTTTGCGCAGGTAAGACGGAACGTGTGGACGGCAAGACGGTGTAGCTCGCGCAAGCCCGGAAGCGTGGCTTGTGCAATCGTTGACATCCAGAAGATTCGACTGCGGAAATTTAGTTCGCACGTGTTTACTTGAGCGAGTGGCCGGTCATTCAAGCCGCGCTTCAGTCCGGCAAAGTGTTTTCGTGGTGTTGTTGCTTGTTTTTATGTTGCTTTTTTGATCAGCAAACATTAAAAAAACTCGTACTTAATAAAAAAATCTCTTCTGTTATCGACATCTTGACACTATTTTCGAGAAATAAAAACATAATAAAACCTCTCCAGTTTGCACGAGCTTACTTTGCACGTGTGGACGACACTATATACCTAGTGCTCAGTCTTTTTGCACAATCATAGTTGAACTGCGCAAGCAAGACAGAGCGTGTGGCCGGGCTACGAATGTGTCTGTTTTCACACTTTGCTTAGACTCCGTGTAGTCTATGCGTAGCAAAGGCGCAAGGGTACAAAACGGGGCGGGCGGCTGGACAAAAGTAAGCGTAAGAAAAAACCTACAAGAAAATAATTCTCCTCCTAATATCCATGTAGGTAATGAAGGGAAAAAATCAGTAGTTGGTATGTGCAACTTAAAATTATGTAATACTCCACTCTGACCTTGATGTGGGGTAGGGTGAAACACCCTTCGCAAAAACAGACACGCACATGACTGTCAGGGTCTTAATACAAAACATAAAGGGCCAGGCCCAGTAGGTAGGTAAATTTGAAACAGTCTGCAGTTAGCTCAACTGTTTCAATGTTGTAAACAACCTACTAGGTAGGTACATTACTTAAGTAGTTCCTATTTGTTTCTAGGTAGGTGGGTATGCTTTGATCGTTATTTTCTTTTAACACAGTAAAGATATTCTACACCTGATGCCTACATTGTAATGGTAGGTAGGTTGTTTAGCCGTTGTATACCTACCTATTTGTTTTTGATAAGACAAGGATCTTATGGCAGTTGACGACCTCTGTGGCGCGGTGGGTGTAAGTCCGCCTGCGACGCAGGAAGTTGCGGGTTCGATTGCCGCCTTGGGACAAATGTTTGTACGATCTGCAAATATTTGTTCCGGGTGTTCTGGTCGTTTTCTATGTATGTACATAATAAAAAATGTCTATAGGTATGTGTATTGTATTATGTATATCAGTTATCTAGTACCCATAACACACGCTCTGCTTAACTTGGGTCTAGATAATGCTGTGCGTGTGAATTGTCCAGCATTGTTTATTATTTATTTATTTAATAAGGAGATTAGGGCTAACGTGAAAATGAAAACGAGGGAAAGGGAACTAGCTACATATCTGCATCTATCTAAAATATACATTATTTAGTCTTAACTGTTTGATTCGACATTCTAATTAATATTAACGAACCTATAACTGCAACAGATATTCCTAGAGTTGACATCCTTGATTGGAATTGCCCACCCTCAATGACCTTATTATTTATTTATTATTATTATTGTATTAATTCACCCTCACCCTTTCCCAAGGCAACGCGATCGCTTCTTACGGCGGCCGTTATCGGAACTAATTCAGAAAATCTGAACCATTTGTTTTCCCATCCCAAGGTATTTATTTTCCATAACTACTAACGCCACCTTGTGTTGAGTAGCTAATATTTGTTTCAATAGCAAGTCACAGATAACAAATTTTTAAATGCAATTATTTTTAGCCTGTTCCTAATTTTTGTTGTTGTAGCTGGAAACACAATATGGTCTATTGTAGAGTGAATGCTATATGTCAACATTGACAGTTGAGCTGCCACATCCGGCGGTCGGACGAGAAGGTCCTTTTTCAAGCGTACGCCATTGCTGGCGTATGGTAGTTTATAATATTAAAAGAAAAATCTAAAACCATCCAATATGGTGAGTATATAAATGCATAAAAGTGGCCAGGAATGTGATGTGGTGTATTTGTGCTACCGTTATTCGCTTATATTTTACGGATTGAGTGCTAAAACAACTCACAAACTTTACATTCTCATAGATGGTCTTTGTGGTCCGATGACGTTTTCAAAGTGTTCCCAAGTGTTGTTTCTGAATGTCTCGGGACTCTTAAATCATTATCATAGATCAACAATAACCGTAAACAAATTCGCGATAGTCTTAACAATGAGATGTGCGTACATGAAGTCTACCATCTGTGTTGTGATGTGCATAATGTTGACGGGCTGTTTTCTGGTTTGTGCAGGTGAATTTTACCGTAGACGAGATCCGTGGGATGATGGACAAGAAGCGGAACATCCGCAACATGTCCGTCATTGCCCACGTCGACCACGGAAAGTCGACGTTGACGGACTCGCTGGTCTCCAAAGCCGGTATCATTGCCGGCGCCCGCGCGGGCGAGACCCGATTCACTGACACCCGTAAGGATGAACAGGACAGATGTATCACCATCAAGTCAACGTAAGTTCCATCTCCTCGAAATTCCAAGTACATTTTCTAAAAATCACCACAGGTCGCCACATGGTGCAATAACCTTTGTTGCGACCCCCACCCCAGTATTATTATTACTTTCTCAAGCATGTCATTGAACTTTACCTTTACTATTTCTCGAATTCTGAATGATAATCTTTAATTTTTGAGGAAAACAAATCATGTTTACATCATGAAAGGCTTTGTTTACAATTATTGTGCAATACCTTAGTCAACCAATCTCCACAATCCATCATGCAATTTAGCTTATGTTGCAATTTCTCTAAAATGTGATGAATGTTCTATACCTAACAGCTGACTATCATTGAAGATCTCAAGAACGGCCATCTGATTTTATTCAACTTGAATTCATTAAGATGAACTTTCATAATGTTACCACTCATCAGAACCTTCTCTCCACAGTGCTATCTCCATGTACTTTGAGCTTGAAGACAAGGATCTGGCCTTCGTCACCCACATTGACCAGTGCGAGAAGGGACAGAAGGGTTTCTTGATCAACTTGATCGATTCACCCGGGCACGTTGACTTCTCCTCCGAGGTGACAGCTGCTCTCCGTGTCACTGATGGAGCTCTTGTTGTTGTGGACTGTGTCTCTGGTAAATTTGCTTTAAAAATATAACTAATCATGGCTATTCCTCTTAGTGTGGCATATAACTACCCATGATAATGTGCAAGTTTAAAAAAACTTCCTATTCATGTAAAATTAACCAAATATTTAAAGTGCACTGGGAAGGACGTAATTTTTTAAGAGCTGGCTGTGTATTGCAAATCATAATAGCAACCCCTAAATAAACCAAGTGATGATTGTTCAACTACATAAAATCTGAGATCCTTTGAAGATTCATAAGAACGGCCATCTGATTTCTAACCTAACCTATAAATTCAGCCTTACAATATATCCAGAAGAAGTAAACCAAGGTCTATTCTCCAGGTGTGTGCGTACAGACCGAGACTGTGCTGCGTCAGGCCATCGCCGAGCGCATCAAGCCCATTCTGTTCATGAACAAGATGGACCGTGCTCTACTCGAGCTGCAGCTCGAGTCTGAAGAACTTTACCAAACTTTCCAGCGTATTGTTGAGAATGTGAATGTCATCATTGCCACCTATTCTGATGACAGCGGTCCTATGGGTAAGTGATTCTTTAAAACTGATGTCTGTTTATTCTACAGCAGTATGTTCATTTTTAATCATCATTATGATTATGACACAAATTTACGTCAAGTAGTCTTTCATCATTACCACCCAAAAATGTTACTTGGTTTACTAAGATTTTGAATTTGTACTGAGTTTTCCATCATGATGACGACAAGTATAAAATGTTTTTCATGTTGCACAACAAGAAGTAACTAGGTATTTTTAGGTTGCACCACTTGCTCCATAACATTTCATTCTGAAAACATATCTTTTGGATGAACAGGACAGATGTATCACAATCAAGTCAGTTGCCACCATTGAAGGCTTTCATCTGATATGTCGGCACTTGATCAGCACGAATTTGTTATCAGCTTAAACCTTTCCATAAAATTAAATATTCATTGTTGCATTATAATCATTTTATGTTATCTGCAAGAAAATTTATCATTACCAAAGACATTTTAAGGATGATAAGTGGTCGTGAAAGTCGCGTGGTCGACCTCCTGGATTTAAAAAGTCAAACAGTACTTTATAGCATTATCATGACAATCATGACTTTATAAATAATGCAACAGTTGATAAAATTGCACATCATGCTGACATTAGACCTAATCAACACTGTCGATATCTCTGACTCCTCTACAAACATTATTTGTAGTATTTTTAGCCTTATGGTTATTTTATGACAATTAAGATGATATCTTAGAAATTTAAAACGTCTTTTGCTAGCTTTTTGGAAATAGAAACTGAGAATTAAAGAGGGTCATAGCAACTGTATGACAGTAGACCAGGGCTTGGAATGGCGGTTATCTTCAAATACCGGTTCGACAGAACTTGACGTGGTATCTTTGATATAAATTATATCGGTACATTTATCGATAATAAGCACGTAAAATATCGGTATCAATCAACAATTCAATTTTGTGCATGCGATAGATAGAGAATACTTAGAAGTTTTTGTGTTTGTTGATAGATAGATAGATATAAGCATCC
Source organism: Eupithecia exiguata (assembly GCA_947086465.1). Classification (NCBI taxonomy): domain Eukaryota; kingdom Metazoa; phylum Arthropoda; class Insecta; order Lepidoptera; family Geometridae; genus Eupithecia; species Eupithecia exiguata. The sequence continues at coordinate 1,645,195 of OX352241.1, read as the reverse complement.
GTATGCGCGCGCGTATCCACAGAAAAATGCAACATCGCGAGAATCGCTTTGAATACCGGTATTTTAGAGGAAAGTATCGATACTCGAATTTATCGAAAAGAAAATACTCTTACTACCGCTATAGTACCGGTATCAAGCCCTGCACTCTAGCGTTATAAAGAGAAGGCCTAATACACAGCAGTAGGTTTAACTAGTTGAATGTGTTATCAGCCTTTTAACTCCAATATTAGTCAAATAAGCCAACGGTAAGTACTCGCACTGAATAGAAAACGAGCAACTTACTGTCCTCACAGTCTTTTTCGTTCAGCCAGGCCACTGTTGGAAGAAGGCCTCGGCTTGCTGCAATTAGCATTTACCCGCAGTTTTTTGGTCTGATTTTCGATAGATCCGTTCTAATTTGGGGCCCTACCTACTCGTAAAAAATGAAAATCGTAGTTTCTGAATAGTTTTCGTGTAAATACTACTAATTTAGGTGACAGGAGACAAGGTTTTGCATGAAAACGAATAGTTTTCATTTCCCGAGTAGGCCTCTATGTACAAGATGAATTTACCCGAGTAGTTGAGCACACAATATGTTTCTATCCTCACAGGCGAGGTGCGTGTGGACCCCAGCAAGGGTTCAGTGGGTTTCGGGTCCGGTCTCCACGGCTGGGCCTTCACCCTCAAGCAGTTCTCTGAGATGTACGCCGACAAGTTCAAGATCGACCTCGTCAAGCTTATGAACAGGTAAGGCAACCTTTTTCATATTCGTTTTATCAGGACCTCTAATACTCCATCCAAATTCGATCTAATTTTTTTGTAAACAAACCCATACTAACCTAGAATTCAATCTGTTAGCGTGTATCTTTTACGCTATTTACATTCCTTGTCGATTTGAGATGTTTACTGAAGGAAACATCTCAAATCGACAAGGAATGTAAATACTATTGCTACCAATTATATCTAAAACTACACCAAGCACGTGAGTTTCAGCTTTTCTGTTGTGGTTCCTTTACAAACACTTCGCATTTAGTTTGGCTGGAGTATTGGAAGGTATACTTACTATACTAACCACTTATATTTTTGTAACATAAACATGCCGTTATCTCAAAAAGACCTATGATTGATGCATATTGTATTGTATCTACAAATATAATTGGTATAAAACAGCGTCACGTCATAATGTCGTAATAGCTATTTTGCGTGGCTACCACAACGATCTATCGAACCACTCCGCGTCACTTCATTTCGTCAGGTAGACTCATTACTACTATGTATTACTCAGCTATTGATTGGGTGGCTCTAGTTATAGTTTAGATCTACACCTACTTTGATGTTTTTTTTTTAATTTCATTCATTTTGTACTGTGTTAGTTTGTAATTTTGTCTATGGACCATTGTTGTCTGTTAATAAAGTTATATTGAATTGAATTACTCAGCTATACCTTAGCCAAACTTGTTGTAGAATGTTTGTAAACATACCGCCCATAGTTAACCTAAAATTCTCTCTGGTGTCGCGTAATTTTCTTACGCAATTTACATTACTTGTAGTTTTGAGATCCTTCCCTCAATAAATATTGCTTACAATTATACCATTTATATCCGAAACTCGACGCCAAGCAATTGAGTTTTAATTATTAGTGTCGTGGTTGGTTTACTAAAATTCAACAAAAAGTTTGGCTAAGATATAGAACCATTGTACAGGACCTCTAAAACCTTCTGTACACCCTAAATCAAAATAGAACAATGTTAGGTTATTGAAATGCCTAAGTTATTGTCTAGGTTTAAGCACTGCAATTTCCGATGTGGCTAAATGGCGCATATTATGAAAACAGCTGTTGTTTGAATTATACAAGATAACAATGAGACAATTGTTATGAAAAATGTTAATTCATAACTAAAAACAAATGTCGACGAACTCTATATTTTTCATGATTTGAGAATTTACGTCTAATAATTTGATTGTTATGACAGAAACCAACTTCAAATTCCTTGTCACAGTTTTTTAAGTTTTCCGACACAAATACTAAAAAATATAAGTATTTTTAATGTAACTTCGCAAGGAAAATGGGAAATGTAACACTGCATTGACACGCCCAACGGTATGACGTCACAGACTGCAGTAGTCGTACGCGAGCATGACCTTTGAAATACTATCCAGACATTCAACTACCCACTCCAAATAGAACCCCTACCCTATAACATAAATGCTGTTGTGTAATCTACCCACACAAGAACCCTCGAGACGCCAAAGAACTTGTAACCTTTGTAGTTAGTTATTAATAGATTGAATCTATAGCAGTTTTTACTAGAATCGTGAGTTGACTGTTATCTACGATTAAATTCTGCCATGTGAAGTTGGAGCTCTCGGAAATCGTTACTATGGTAAATAAGTTAGACCTAAGCGTCGTAAACCAACTATTGCTATAATCATCACAATCGATCGTCCGTTTTACCGCGTGCAGTCATGGACATGGACATAGGCCTCCCCTAATGAGCACAATAGCGCACTGTCTTCAGCTTGCCGCATCCAGCATCTGCCAGCAGTCTTTCGCAAATCGTCATCCCACCAGGTCGGAGGGCGTCCTAAACTACGTTTGCCAAGTCGTGGTCTCCACTCAAGAACACGTTTACCCCAGCGGTTGTCGGTTCTTCTCGAAATATGGCCAGCCCACTACCACTTCAACTTGCTAATCCTTTTAGCTATGTCGTTAACCTTGGTCCTCTGTCGAATGTATTCGTTGCGAATCCTATCCTTCAGAGAAACTCCGAGCATAGCTCTCTCCATAGCTCGCTGGGCGACTTTGGTAGACCAGCCCTACCGTGAGTGTCCACGTCTCAGCTCCGTAGGTCATGACGCGCAGTCATGGGCCCCATTTATAGAAGTAGGAGTAGAGCTAGTTGTACATTCGTCCATTATCACCCGGTCAAAGATCTCAATTCTATGAACGGCGACAAATCGGACGTATAGTAATTCCTTCCCGTTGATACCGGTTCTAGCTTTATGCTTTGGATCGGCGGCAGAAAAGGACGTACATTTTTAAGCTAAACAAGATACGCCTTGTGTAACTTGCGTTTTGATATCCCATCAATGGAAACTAGTTAGGCCTGCAAATTATTAGAAAAAAAGTTAGAAGAAGAATTCTGCTAGCGATTTCGGGGAGGCCTTTGCTCTGTCAATGCCCAGCATTGCGAGGAAATAGGCAGCCAAATAAAAAAAACGCAGACTAAGACTAACTTTTAGAGATCTACGAAGCAGAATATGCGTGAAAGTACAAACTTGCGCTATTTGTACTGCAACATCAGCGTCAACATCGACGTTGTCAGAAAGCTCTATTTTAGTAGGTATTTTGTCTATTTAGTATTCAGTACAACTTGCAGTAGCGACCAAGTCACAACAGTTAGTTGTGACTTGGTCGCTACTGCAAGTTGTTACCTACCTGAAGAAACTTAGTAATCGTGTCCCAAAAGCAAGCGTATTATAATAAACCGGCCAAGTGCGAGTCGGACTCTCGCACGAAGGGTTCCGTACCAATATTTATAAAAACGGCAAAAAATCATGACTGTGGGCGCCCCCCTTAAATATTAAATTTATTTTAAAATCCATAATATAACTCGATATTCTGTGAATATTTCAAGCATCTACCTGTTGCCGCAATCAATGTCGAGCAAAAAAATATGGGTTACATATTAGACATTAGAAAATATGGGCCGAATATTCGTTTTATATTCGGTATTCGGCATATTCGGCAGCTTTACCGAATATTCATATTCGGCCGAATATTCGGCTGAAGGTTGGTAAAAAGATAATAACTTCAATCAATATCTTCACGCGCGCCGGATCCCTTGCAGGGTAGGCAAGGAATCCATAATAACTTAATGCAAAATATAGGTATCTAGCTGTTTTGAGATTAGGCTTCTGTGTTAACTCTTTATAATAATATATTAAACAGGCCTTAATTGAAGGAAAATAAACAAGATATTTATTTCGGTCAGTCGTCATTGTGTTAGAGAATAGCTGAATCAAATCACAACACCTTAGTAGATTATGAATACTATTTTTTCTAGTTTCTACTCAACATAGCGTCGCAAAATATATTTATTGATATTAAACGTTTGAACCTATCCTATTCAACCAATATAGTTCTTTATAAAGTAACTTGTTTGTACTTTTCAGGTTGTAATTTAAGAGATCAATCACTTAATCTACACATTAAGAGTTAGGAACTTAATTATAGTCTACTGAGATATAAGACAAATATGACATCTCATATACGACGAAACGGAATCAAATGTACCGAATATTCGGCCGAATATTCGGCCGAATGTTCGTATTCGGTGAAACCCATGTTCGGCCCATCTCTATTACATATGTATAGTATTGATTGTTATAGCAGAAACAAAAATACATCATCTGTGAAAATTTCAACTGTCTAACTATCACCGGTTCATGAGATACAGCCTAGTGACAGACAGACAGCAGAGTCTTTGTAATAAGCATAAGTACATCATGAAAACTTCACCAACAGGCTTTGGGGAGAGAACTTCTTCAACGGCAAGACCAAGAAGTGGGCCAAGCAGAAGGACAATGACAACAAGCGTTCCTTCTGCATGTACGTGTTGGACCCTATCTACAAGGTGTTCGACGCCATCATGAACTTCAAGAAGGAGGAGATTGACGGTCTTCTCAAGAAAATCGGAGTTACCCTCAAGCATGAGGATTCTGACAAGGATGGCAAAGCTCTCCTCAAGGTTTGTTACTTTAATGTCTAAGAACTTAAAGGATTTTTTTGTAATTTTGGTCACATTTGGAACTACTACTTCAATTTTAAAGTTGAGATATAGACTAAAGTATTAGGATTTAATATTCCTGTTAAATATTAAATGAAATTAAAGAAATATCTATAGATTAGAGTATGTTGATCAGTTTCAGGTATCACAATCAAAATCAAGGTTCATACTTAAAACCCACTCAAATCCATGTGTTCCTGATACTATTGACTGTTTTATATCTAGGTTAGAGCTAGTTAAGTCTCTGACAGAAGATTTTATTTTAAATCTGAGCTTTATTACTATTTGTCGTTTCTCCTGAGTTTTAGTTGTTTATCAGCTAACTGGCTGATATGGCGTCCTTATCAATCTTGTTTCCAAGTTCGAACAGATGACATTGAATCTAGATTTTATTACATTACTTTGTAGCAAACTCTTTGAACAAAAGCACTTTGATAAGAATCCAAAATTTCGTATAGTCCCAAGTGTTGCCAGCTGCTTTTTATTGGCTTCTGGGTGTCAAAGTGGACTTACAGCAAACTTCTGTTCGGAATTGGCCGCTAGCTTGCATAGCAAGCGTCCCCAAAAATAATAGAAACATTTACACTGTCACTTGTTTGCTTTAAGAAGAGATTCAAGAGTTTTACAGCACAGGAGTTCATATACTGGAGAAATGATCCCAGATTCAAAGACAAATATATGCTATTTGCGTGAACATCGTCGTAATACTCTTAACGACGACTTGGCTAGGCCCTTACTTTTTTGTTTAGTAACTGCCGCGTCTTCATGTTATTAGGTAAATTATAAGTTTTTATAATCAAATTATAAAAAAAATTGTAGACACATAGACTGTTTGCAACAGTCTGCAGTTAGCTCAAGTGTTTCAATTCTTTGATTGTAATTTTCTTTGTCTATTAGACCTAATTTAAATAAAAAGAAATAAAATGATTAGGACTTGCAAAATCAACTTTACCTGTAATGGATGTGTCTTTCTAGGTTGTCATGCGTAGCTGGCTGCCCGCTGGAGAGGCCCTGCTTCAGATGATTGCCATCCACCTGCCATCCCCTGTGGTTGCTCAGAAGTACCGTATGGAGATGTTGTACGAAGGACCCCATGATGATGAGGCAGCTATGGGTATCAAGGTTAGTTTCTACTTTTTTTACATTTAAAGGGCGATGTATTTGAGGACTCGTAGGTGACGATTTATTTTATAGGTGGAACGTGGCGTAGAACGAAAAAAAAGTGTATTTTTGTCAATTCAGTGCTCATAATTTAGCTAGCAGACAAGTCGTTTTGTGACCATTGTATGTAAGCCATTGTGAATATATTCTTAAACAAGCTTTATTTGCAGATATTTATGAAGTTATTTTCTTTTTGAAATTTTTATTTTAAAATATCAACACCCTTTTCCATATATTTTAATTTTAGCACCTTCTTAATTTGTAGAACTGCGACCCTGAGGCACCTCTCATGATGTACGTGAGCAAAATGGTACCGACCTCCGACAAGGGACGTTTCTACGCTTTTGGTCGTGTCTTCTCCGGTAAGGTCATCACTGGACAGAAGGCCCGCATCATGGGACCTAACTTCACCCCTGGCAAGAAAGAGGTAAGGAAATCACGACTTTGTCTTTTTTGAGTGAAAACTTATTTATACATCTTTTTGTTGAAATAATTACTTAGTTACCTACCATTAGGCTTACCAATGTGAAAAAACAATAAATATATTGACCAGTATATTAAAAAAAAAACGTAAGTGAAGGTTCATCACGCTCAAATTGGTTACATTAAATAAATCTTGTTACTGAGTTTTGATAATCTATTTTTAGTCCTTAATGTTGCTAGTTTCTTTATTATAAGAATCTAGGTGTCAATGAGGACTGTACAATAAAATCTTTCCGGAATTGGCTGCTCACTTCCATAGTTTGCAACCCCAAAAATGATTGAAACAACCTTTCTCACAGCCTTTTGCTATAACTACCTTCTCAAACGACGCTTCTATAATATCTAAACATTGTTTGTTCAGGATCTGTACGAAAAAACCATCCAGCGTACCATCCTCATGATGGGACGTTATGTTGAGGCCATTGAGGATGTGCCCTCTGGAAACATCTGTGGTCTTGTTGGTGTCGACCAGTTCTTGGTCAAGACCGGTACCATCACCACCTTCAAGAACGCCCACAACATGAAGGTAAGTAGCGTGATTAATAATAAATAATAATTTAAATATGGGACATTTGGAAAAGACTGGCGGTGAATATGTTGCCAAAAATTTTCGATTTCGGCGAGGTTCAAACCCGTGCCCCATCGCCGAAATCGAAAATTTTGGCAACTTATGTCAAATCGAAAATTTTTGGTAACTTATTTCATTTCTTAGAGATACCCAGAGTGCAGATAAGCACTATAGCAAAAAACCCTAAGACTAGCGGTTTTTATTTTAATGTTTGATGGAGTAGTGATTTGAAAAAGAATCCCTTCTCTTTTAAAAGGCCTACTTTCTCAGGCCTAAATTTAGTATTTCATCGTTTTTGTTTCGATTTTGATACTAGTGTAAAGAAGTGAAGAAGAAACCGAAACCGTGTTGTGTAGCAATCTTTACAAAACTATCACAGTTACACAGGTTCTTTGTTTCACTATATGCTAGAAAATCAAAATGAAAAACCTTCTAGCTTGACCTAATAGATTAACTGTCTTTGTTACTCAGGTCATGAAATTCAGCGTGTCCCCTGTCGTGCGTGTGGCCGTCGAGCCCAGAAACCCCGCTGATCTACCCAAACTGGTGGAAGGTCTGAAGCGTCTGGCCAAGTCTGATCCCATGGTGCAGTGCATCAACGAAGAGTCTGGAGAGCATATTGTAGCCGGAGCTGGAGAGCTGCATCTTGAGATCTGTCTCAAGGTAGGTAGATTATTGTGAGAGGTGTTGAGAAAAATATTCTTGAGACATTGTCCACCAACAGAAAATTTCAACAAAAAATGTACTGCCAAAAATATGAAATTTTAATCAATATTCAAAACTTTATTATTTATTGACGTCATCATAGGTACCAGTTTTTAAATCGAAAAAGTTCTAAATAAAGTCTAAAATCAAGACGGTACACTACATAGATTGCACAGACAGAGTACAGAAATCTGCCAACATGTTATGCATGATTTTTAATGACACTTCCGAACAATTGGCTGATTTTGACCTTTTTACTAATGATATGATAATTATGATTGTGTAAAATTTAATGTATAATTTAAATTATTTTTTTTTGTTTGAAATTATAATTATTAGGATATGATATACTTGACTATAATTATTATTTGTGTAATAGGCTTCAGGACTTTTGAATTAACACCATTTTAATTAAGTATGTATTTGTTTTTGTATTTGTCTATTATCTATATAGCTGGAAAAAATTAAGTACCCATTAGTTAAACCGTTTCTTATCTCTAGGATCTGGAAGAAGACCACGCCTGCATTCCCATCAAGAAATCCGACCCTGTAGTGTCGTACCGTGAGACAGTCGCAGAGGAGTCCGACCAGATGTGTCTATCCAAGTCTCCCAACAAGCACAACCGTCTCTTCATGAAGGCGCAGCCTATGCCCGACGGTCTGCCCGAAGATATTGATGACGTAAGTAGTCTGGGACTTGAAATTGCCAAAAATACAAACTATAGATAACATGCAAAAAATTATAGATTTAATGACGTCATCTGTAGCGAAAACCGTCTTTGACAGTATCAGGGCCCAGTGGGCAGGTGAGGTATTTCTGATAAAATCATACTGAAAGTAACATGATTTTATCAGTATGGCAATGCAATACCTAACGATATCTGTCGCCGTTCCGTGCCGCGCTATAGCCGGGCGCGTGTTACCGCGCGTCCGTCCGTGACAGCGCGGCTGACGGCGACGCAGAGAAAGCCACGCGCCGCCAAACGCTGCAGAGGACCTCTATCCTTATGTCCCGGTACTGCACGCTACGCGGCGTGCGATACATTTATATATTCTACAGAATGCGTTGCTAAGTTTACAACAGCTATACCTTAGCCAAACATCTTGTAGAATGTTTGTAAACAAATCACGACACAAATAACTAAAACTTTGCTTGGCGTCGAGATTCAGCCAAAATTGTAAGCAATATTTATTGAAGGAAGGATCGACATTTAAATTGTGTTATAAAAAGACGCGGCAACATTGAATTTTAGGTCAAGTATGGGCGGTTTGCTTACAAACATTCTAAAAGGAGTTTGGCTAAGGTAAACTTCGGCCCACGTTTATCACGGTTTTGTTTATCACGGTATGAAGTATTATAGCATTATATTTTATAGGGCAAAGTAAACCCCCGTGACGACTTCAAGACCCGCGCGCGTTACTTGAGCGAAAAGTACGAGTACGACGTCACCGAGGCCCGTAAGGTCTGGTGCTTCGGCCCTGAAGGAACCGGCCCCAACATCCTGGTCGATTGTACAAAGGGAGTGCAGTACCTGAACGAAATCAAGGACTCCGTGGTTGCTGGCTTCCAGTGGGCCGCCAAGGAGGGAGTCATGGCTGAGGAGAACTTGAGAGGTGTCAGGTTCAACATCTATGATGTTACTCTACATACGGACGCTATCCACAGGTTAGTTTCAACATATACAGTTCGATTACACGATATTTTTATTATTAAAGCTCTTTAATTAAAGATTACAATAAAAATTATATATCGGGTTTGTTTTTAAATACGCGTACTTGTTATTTTTGGTGTTGTCATCGTGTTGCAGCGATTTTGGTCGGGGATCTATCTGCGATAAAAAAAACGTCAAATTTGTATAGCTCTATAACAAATAGCTAATATTTATAATTTTTTTACCACAAACATGTTTTGTTTTTCCTTGATCAGAGGTGGCGGTCAAATCATTCCGACAACAAGGAGAGTCTTGTACGCGTCTCTGTTGACTGCGCAACCCAGGCTTATGGAGCCAGTGTACCTTTGCGAAATCCAGGTATGTTCTGTCTATTTCAGGTTATTCCCACGTTTTTCCTGAGCGGGCTAGTTAGTTATCAATGGTCCGCCTTTCCGAGACGTGGTATATCACCAGTTTTGTTATTTTGGCAATGTTACCAGAACTTTGCTAGGATTATTGAACTAACATTTACAATAAATTTTAACACAACTATACAATTGGCAAATCCATGCTCACTGTTAAGGTTCAAAATGCAATACATTTAAAAAACGGCTGTTTACGACACGTAACAGGTTAAAAACTTGTTCTTAGGTTAAACTTATCTTCTTCAAACAAGAAGTCAAGTTTAACGGTTTGTCGTCAGGCGAGAGTCCATCCATGAAGTATAAACTCTATTTTCCCATCTATAGTGCCCCGAGGTAGCGGTAGGAGGTATCTACGGAGTGCTGAACAGGCGTCGTGGGCACGTGTTTGAGGAGTCCCAGGTGGCTGGAACCCCTATGTTCGTGGTGAAGGCTTACCTGCCTGTCAACGAATCGTTCGGCTTCACGGCTGACCTCCGCTCCAACACCGGTGGCCAGGCCTTCCCGCAGTGCGTGTTCGACCACTGGCAGGTCCTGCCTGGTGACCCATGCGAGCAGGGCAGCAAGCCTTTCGCTGTCGTACAGGTTTGTACTTGCTTCTACTTACTAGTGGAATTCGCAACGCGATTTCCGAGTAAACAACTTTTATCCCATATATAACGCCCGAAATTTGAAATACAAATTCATAAAATTGTTGGCGTTACGGACGCTCATACGCAACATCACTGTGTCTCTATTTAATCAATTAAAAATAGTAAAGGCTCAAAGTGTTCGTTCAAAGTGCTATTAGTGTGTGGTGTGTTACCTGCCCCAGCTGAGTGAGTGTTTGCCAGCTCCTACGTGCCTGTGATCGTCTAGAAATCTCCAAAAATCTAGACTGACAAAGACTATTTATTTTTAATAAGAGGGTAGATTTACCCGTCGCCGAGGGAACTCTAACAATTCCGATAGTCTTAGCAGTGCACCCTGGTGCCACCTTGTGACGAGTGGCCGTACTACTCACTCTGCTAACGGTACTACTACTGCCACCTACAACTCTTCATACGATTTTGACCATCAACGCCACCTAGTGCAAAATAGTGGTACCATTTTACCAATACTTTGAGGAACCTCAAATCTGAGAACCATGGTTGCTTGTGGGGCGTGTAAAAAATTTATTTCACCGGTAGGTGCCGCTACTTGTGGCTTCTGCGCTGGCCTTTTCCATAAAGCGTGTCTTGGAATACCAGAATCAACAACTTTGAGCAAGGACTGGGCCTGCCCTGGCTGCAAAAAGAAATCTAAGAAGGGTGATAATACACCGGTAAAGGGATTAAGTGGTACACTTGCTTCTAGTACGAATGCCGCTGCTGTTGCCAGCTCTCCCTCAACCTCTAACTCGGAGGTCCCCCTCCTCACTACGCCTGCGGACATGAATATTATAGACATGCGGCGAGAGATGGCTGAATACATGGCAGAGCTGCGACTTTATCGCAGTGAAATGGTAGAGTTCCGGGCCACTGTGGCGGCTATGAATGATCGCATGGTAGACATCGAGCGACGTCTGGATGTGATGGAGGCCAGAGAGGAGGCATCTGGAGCGGTCGTGGTGGCTGAGCTGGAGAAAACGGTCATCCAGCTTAAATGTGAGCTAAATGACCGTGACCAGGAGGCGCTGCTGACCGACCTCGACATTGGGCAGTATCCAGAAGTAAAGGGTGAGAATCCCATTCAATCTGCTATCGTTTTGGCGGCAAAACTAGGTGTGTCACTAGAAAGTCGCGACATCGTGTTCGCCGAGCGCGTGGGGGCTCCTGCACGGCCGGATTCCAACGATAAGAAGGGGCCGCGGCGCCTAGTGGTGCGGCTGGCACGTCGGCATCTGCGGGACGAGCTACTAAGTGCAGCGCGCGTGCGCCGTGAACTCAAGTCTACGGACCTCGGCCTGCCCGCGCCCGGGCAGCGAATTTATGTCAATGAGAGACTCACGAGAGCCAACCGGCAGCTGTTCCACCGGGTGCGTGAAGAGTGTAAGGAGCGCAAATGGCGGTACTCATGGACGAAGAACGGTCGACCCTACGCGCGAGAAGGTGAGGGCAAGCCGGCCTACCCTTTTCGCACGGAGGCCGATGTCTCGCGTATTTTCAAAATTTAGTCTGCTTACTTATTGTTATCATTGTAATAACATGTTATCGCCTCTATAAGTCTTGCTGCTCTACAATGGGAACACTTAACTTAAATAATCTTGTTAACACCTATGTACTCTTACTTGATATCTCTATAATAAATAAGACTTACGGCTTTAAAGCTCTTTTGTTAGTCAGTTTTACGGTGCTAAGGTATAGTAACTATTGTCTATGTTGTATCAGGAAAGTGGTATTCACTATTTTTTTAAGCTGTCTTCACGATCATGCCTACATTCTCTTATCATTATCAGTGTTACATGTAAACTACAGTATCCATTGTTTAAACTATATTTTAGAAAATATGTATCTATTTATTTTAATTGCTATTTATATTGCTTTTACTTTGCTTGTGTGTTATTTAGTCATACTTTTAAGAACTAAATACCCCGTTTGCCGCATGGTCTATCGGTTGAGATGCATTGTTACGAAATTGTTCATATTATTTTTACCTTTCACGCATACTCTACCAACTTTGTTTGTGCTTCAAGCGAAAATGGTTTTATGTTTATGTTACTCAGTTTGTAATTCAAATCACATTTGTCTTGTCGTGCCTACTTTCCTTCTGATTTATTTTTAGTTTCCTAAAAATTGGTTTATTTAATGCAGGTTCCCTCGGCACTAATCATGACAACCTCGTTGCTTCACTTCTACGGCTTGACCTAGATGTTCTCGCCATCAATGAGACCTGGCTCAGACCAGGTGAAGAAGGCCGTGCCCCCGCCGTGGCGGGCTACCGACTGAGGCATATTCCGCGACCGCAGGAGGTGCGCTCGCGCGGTGGTGGGGTCGGCTTCTATATTAAGCGTGGTGTAAACGTGCGTACATGGGTTCACCCGGTTGATCCGCAGCATAAAACAGTCGAACAAATGTGGCTCACTCTGACTCTTAATGGGAAAAAACTTGCTATTGGCACGGCGTACAGGCCGCCCTGGTTGGATGCTGATCTTTTCTTTGACGCCCTAACCGACACCATAAATTCTTTACCTAGCTGCGATCATTTGGTATTACTTGGTGACTTTAATATAAATATTCTTAACGCTATTGAAGTAAAATCTGTCAAGTTATCCACCTTCCTTTCATGTCTAAATTTATGCCAGCTAGTTTCTTCACCCACACATTTCACTGAAACCTCACAGACATTAATTGATGTCATCTGCACTGATATTAAAACAAATAGGATAGTTGTTGAACCAGTAGGATCACTTTTTGGTCATTGCCTTGTGTTTTGTGAATTCAATATTAAAAAATGTAAACAAAAACCCTTTATGATTAATTACAGGCCCATGAAATATATTTGTCTTGACAACTTTAACTTAGATTTAAATTCTATCAGATGGGACCTAATTGCAGTACTCGATGACGTTAACGATATTGTTAACGGTTTCAATTCAAGTGTTTTGGCCCTATTTGACGCGCATGCTCCCTTAAAAACAGTGCTTATCAAGACAAGATCACACCCTTGGATCACGGAAACCGTTAAGCTAATGATGAGGCTGCGTGACGGGGCGGCAGTAGAGTATCATAATAACAAGTCGGAGAGCAAGAAAAAATATTATAAAACCCTTAAGTCTGCTGTTAACCAAGCTCTCTATCACGATAAGAAAGCATACTTCAATGCGAATATTAATAACAAAATAAGTGACCCGAAAACCCTTTGGAAGAATTTGAAAAACACGCTTTTGTCTAAAAATAATCCTGAGCTTCCCCTTCATTTGCAAGATGCTGATATTATTAACTCTCATTTTTTGGCTATGCCACGTACTTCCGTAAAAATTTCTGATCTCACATTTTTTGATTTTCGTAAATTCAACGATTCAATATTTATTTTGAAGCCTGTCAGTTCAGACCACATTTCTAAAATTATATGTAGTCTTAAATCAAAAGCAGTAGGCTGTGATCTGATTAGCTTAGACATGTTAATGATGACTTTACCTGAATCTCTCGGAACCATTACTTCTATAGTTAACAAGTCAATTGCAACCTCTGTTTTCCCTGACTCCTGGAAACGGGCTATAGTGCAACCAGTGCCAAAAATACCTAATCCCACTTTAATTGCTGAGCTTAGACCTATAAGTATACTACCGTGCTTATCAAAGGTGTTGGAAAAGGTAGTAAGCCAGCAGTTATCAGTGTACGTCGAACAAAATGGAATTTTGCCTGGGGTTCAGTCTGGTTTCAGAAAAGGGCGAAGCACCATAACTGCCCTGCTTGATGTTACTGACGAAATACTTTACGCACAAGATAAAGGGTTGTGCACTATACTTGTGCTGCTCGACTTTTCTAAGGCTTTTGATGTTTTGGATATAAATTTGATGTTGTCAAAACTAAATTATTACGGCCTTGATCACGGAGCCCTACGTTGGTTCAATAGCTATCTTAGTGACCGTTACCAGTGCACAAAGGTTTCTCGTAGTGATGGGAATGATTTAATTTCGGAAATTATGCCTGTTAGACGAGGAGTACCACAGGGGTCCATCCTAGGACCTCTACTGTTTATCATATTTTCGGCCGACATACAAACTGTCATAAAACACTGCAAATTTCATATCTATGCAGATGATATTCAGGTATTTATTTCTTGCAAGCCATCTGATATTAATAGTTCAATAGAAAAGCTCAATAAAGACCTGTCTAATATTGCTGAATGGTCCAAACGAAATAGTCTTCTGCTTAACCCTAATAAAACCAAATATTTGGTCTTTGGCACTGCACATCAGCTACAGCGTCTAAACCCTACTCAGAATGTGATTTTAATGGGTGAGTCAGTGGAGCGAGTTTACGAGGCACGGAACCTTGGCCTACTGGTAGATAGTCACCTTCGCTATGAGAAGCATGTTGCTGACTCTGTCAGGAACTGTTTTTATAGACTGAAGGTGCTCTACCGAATGAGATCGTACCTGAGTCCCGATTTACGTATCCGGCTGGTAGAGTCTATTGTTTTGTCTAAGCTGAACTATGCAGACATGGTAATAGGACCCCGATTACTCTCCAGAACGCAAAGGCTAGTACAGCGAGTCCAAAATGCCTGTGCCCGTTTCTGTTTTGATGTTCCGTTTAGAGCTCATGTGACACCGTTTTTAAATAAACATTTAATATTGAAAATGAAGCATCGTCGCAAATTGCACCTTGCATGTCTTATGTTTGGCGTTATAAAATATAAATCGCCGTCTTATCTCTACGAGAAGTTGTCATGGTTGTCCAGTTCCAGAGCTTGTAACTCTCGCCAGTGCTCGAAGCAGCTTGAGACACAGCGGCATAGCTCAGCCTGCTTCAGAGGCAGCTTCCGCTATGCAGCTTCGAAGTGCTGGAACAATATCCCGCCACCGATAAGGAACCTGCAAAGTTTACATAGTTTTAGATGTAAATTAAAGAATTTTTTGCTTAACCATCAGCAGGAACAGGAAAGTCTCAGACACGACACAAGTGTTCTCTAGAAATATTCATAAATTGCATCTGTTTAAACGTTAATACTAATTATATCACTTTCATCTCCTTAATTTAGTTAAAATAGTCATATCACTTTCATCTCCTTCATTTAGTTAAAATAGTCATTAAATACTTACTGCACTTTATTTTAATACGAGCATGTCCACATTTGTTTGTTTTTTTCATTTGTTTTTTTATTTTTATATTGATAGTTTTTTATATTTGTCTATTTTTCTTGTATGTTTGAGTAGTTAGTCCGTAAAGCCAACAAGTGGCTCTGACGGAAGACCAGCGTTGGTTGCTAGCTTGCTAGTCAACCAACTCATGCTGAGGCAGAGCCATTTTGTTACAGGGCTTACATTTTTTGTATGTTATTCTAAGTTTATTGTGTATTTTAGTGTAAGTATGTGTAAGTCTTCTAACAAAATAAATTATATTCTATTCTATTCTATTCTAAATTAGCTCGTTGGATATATGGTATATTGCTAAGTACCAACTTTCCCTCGAACCAACTTTCATATGTAGTGAAAAGGTACAGATACAGGCAGAGTTACTTTCTCATTTACAGCAAAAAGTAGCT
The DNA here is from genome assembly GCA_947086465.1 of Eupithecia exiguata. Taxonomy (NCBI): domain Eukaryota; kingdom Metazoa; phylum Arthropoda; class Insecta; order Lepidoptera; family Geometridae; genus Eupithecia; species Eupithecia exiguata. The sequence goes on along the minus strand of OX352241.1, from coordinate 1,629,264 downwards.
CACATTTTTTTTCCAGAATCCTGATCAATAGACTGACGAAGAATAGAACTGAACAAATAGACAGTAACTTTCGTATTTTCATCGTAGTGGATTCACTGCAGTCAATTTGTAGCCTAAAACTTGAATCAAACCTAGATCCGTGACGGTTCCGAGCCGCGCTATAGCCGGGCGCGTGTTACCGCGCGTCCGTCCGTGACAGCGCGGCTGACGGTGACGCAGAGAGAACTGCGCGCCGCTAAACGCTGCAGAGGACCTCTATCCTTATGTCTTGGTACTGCACGCTACGCGGCGTGCGATACACTTGTCCAACGTCTACAGAATATTTTGTAATATTGCCGAGAGTTGTTTTGACATTAATCTTTCTTTGCAGGAGACAAGAAAACGGAAAGGACTCAAGGAAGGTCTGCCGGATCTTGCTTCATACCTCGACAAATTGTAAACGCCGCCGTAGCTAATGCAATCCATACTGTAATATAAAATGTAAAGTTATTGAGCGCGCCTCATACACTATACAATTGTTTTTTATTGAACAATAATTTTATTTGACCATCCTTATTGAATTCGCGTCAGTTTGCGAGTGCTGGTTGGTACCTCGGTAATATTGCTGGTCGATATACATGGCACTGTTATAAATATACCATATTGGGTGATTCAAGGCTGTTAATGTAGCGTCACGCGTTATTTAATAAATATATTGAAATTAATATACAATCCTTTCCTTGGCAAGATTGTTATCATAATGAGTTAGAGGGAGAAAGGGGTTCTTTACTTATACTTGTAATTAATTTTAAATTATAATTTTTCTATTGTAAAGGTATTGTTTAATTTTATTAGGCACTAATATAATTGCAAGATCTAAAGGTGAGTTTAAATAATAACTTAAGGACAGGTTTTGTTTTCGCAAATAAAAAAAATTAATCTAAATTAGAAAACTAAACCTAGCCTCTCATAAAATTATTTTTAAACCTTATTTCCGTAATTAAAACTACTCCAATTTTCAGATATTTACTATGGCCACTGGATATCTTTGTCTTATGGTAAGAATAATTCTTATTAAATAATTACTATTTTCCAACCTCTTATAATAATTACCCTATATAATTATGATGACAAATAACACAGACCTGTTCTGAGTGAACTTTGAGGACGAATCTATAAAACCACTGATAGAAACAACAAAGATTGGTTTAGATTAGAACTACATCAGATTATAACGAAATATGAATGGGGTTTTCGTTTTTTTTTTCAGAAGTAAAGTTCTGAAGCCACTCCTACAAGCACTACTCCTCAACAAAGGTAAATAAAACAATAAATAGTGTATTTTTATAAAATGATAAAAAATGATGATAAAATCCGCCCAGACTTTATAATGACGGTTATTTACAAGCTCAACAGGACTGAACTCTCTCACTTTAGAAATAAAGTTTATTCTTGCATGGAAAATGTTAATATCACTGTTATTCACAGATGGGTGTGCCTGACATGTTCCATCTTGAAACACATTGATTTGGATCTCAGCGTGCCTTGCGGCTGTGTGTTATTGTAAGTTTAAATTTTAAATTTGGTTACTTTGATGTTGTCTTGTGGTGTCGTTTCGTTTCGCCTATTATTTCCGCCCATGTACATACAACTATACCATGAGAAGATGTTCTACAAAATGTAAATTTTCATGTTGTGACAGAGGATGCCAATTTTACACCTTTGTCATAGAAATACAATAAAATGATGATAAAATCCGCCCAGAATAATAATGACGGTTATTTATAAGCTCAACAGGACTGAATTCTATGACCCTATGAATACTGTTAAATTTTGTAGAGTCAAATGTTAATATCACTGATTTTGGCAGGTTGTTGGCTGAGTGGTGTCAATCTCTACTTCTATTTTCGGATGGTAAGTTTCAAATAAACTTATTCCAGTAGTTGAACTGTCGCCGCGCCAGATCGTAGAATCAGCCCGTTTCTGGAATGGCTAGGCCAGTTGCCAAAGGGCGCAATTCACTTCAATACCTATACCAATTGTTGAACGATCAAAGTTTAACTATGTATATGGCTAAAAGTTACATAGTCATCTCGTCGAGTGAAATTAATGAGGTATTCCCAAATAATCTGCGTCGCGTCGGGGCGGCGACAGAACTACAAAATTAGTCATAAAGTACTATTTTTACACCATTGTTACAAATGATGATAAAATCCGCCCAGAATGATAATGATGGTTATTTACAAGCTCAACAGGACTGAACAAACAAAACTATTAAAATTATTATAACTACATAAAACGTGTAAGTAACAAATTGTTTCTGCTCTAGATGCTGTTTGCAGACACTACCAGATACTGCACGGGATATAATGCTGGTTCTCTGCTTGTATATATTGGAAGCAGTAGGTATGTGTAATTTCGCCCCCAGTGCTTTGTTAAAACTGTCAAATTAAAATGATGATCATTCACAGACCTGTTCTGAATTTCATTGAGGTCACACATTAAACTTGAACTGATTAAAACCACAAAATTTGAATAAAATTTACAACTTTGAACATAATAATTGTAATTGTATATTTCTGTTACAGGTACTTGTCTAGCAAGGTTTTTCATCAAGAACTCTGTGGTCAACACCACTGATGTGATCACTTGACTTGATATAAAATTCGTCTTCTTTATTCAAATGTTTATTGATGTACCAATAAATTCATCAATGCCTCCAATTTTGTTTCATTTTCAGTAGGTACGTACCTTAGTTTAACCACACTTACTGTTAACTTAGCTGGTATAGCTGACGTGGCTTTTAACCGACTTAATTTTTTAGGTATCAACTAACGGGGTGTAGTGTAACAAAAATTAAGGACCAAACTTTAAGTGGCGGTTCTGCTTCCCATAGAGTTAGTATCTATAATAACTCTATGACTTTAACAGCGGGTTTAAGATCTAGACTGATGCATTATATAGCAATGATTATATACCTTCGGTATAGGCATAAGTAACTTTAAAAAGACTCAAAAAGCGGCTACACACACCCTCCTAAATCATGACGTGTGTAGGCAAACGGGCAATTTTCTAGACTCAGACTAAGTAAGAAATCTACTTAGTCTGAGTTTCTAGATTGCCCCGGCGGCGGCGGCGCGGCGCGGCGGCGGCGGCAGGAGCGCTAGGTATACTCCTGAGAGTATATCTACGGTATACTCCATCTACGCTTAGCTCAATGGGGCGCCCGCCGGCGGCGCCGCCGTGTCGCCGCGCGCAGCTAGTATAACATCTGTGGATCAATGAATGAATGAAATAAGAATCTGCCACAGAATTCCATAGACTAGTAAGTATATTTCTTATTTACTGACAGTACTATACTTATAAATCCGTAGATCGAGTATACCTAGATGGTTGGCAAGTGTGGCCACAAAGAGGGACAGACTATACGAAGTGGTGTTGCCATGCAATTTTTTTACCCTGACTTTAGGTTCGTAATTTTATGCCTGGTAGGTGGTATTTTAGTATCATACATCATTAAATTAGGTACCTACGTATGCGAGAATAGGTAAACTTTTGATTTAATTAGCACAGAAATAAAACAACGTGTTTCGTTTAAATTTATTACCACCGCCACACACATGTCAGACATAATTTCAAATACTAAACTAATTACAAAAAGTATGTCATTTTGAAAAGAATATTTTTGCTAGACAATCAATTTAAACACTAACCAAACACAGACAATAAAAATTGCACTTAGGAGATCACATTTCTTCTGAGTAATTAAATCTTACACTTTAGGTATTGCTAAGATAAGACAACCATAGTACGAAATTCAAAAGCACTTTAAAAGTATACTTCAGGTAAAAAGTACAGAGAAAACCAAATTATATAACAGTTTTTACACCTTATACACAATATTACCTACGTCCTTGCCTATGTTTCCAAATATTTTATATTCTGTTATAATTATTACCTGTGTAAAAATGACCAGTCTTTAAAACGATTCCAATATATTCTCCACAAATCATAGGATCACAAATCAATCAGTCTTTATTTCTATCAAAGAGCCTTAATCAAAATATTTCTCTAAGTACCTGGCTACCCAACTTATCAAAATGTACCCTTTTCAGTCTTATGTTATTCAATTATAATGTATAACATTGCACCTTAATACTAGTAATTAATAATAATAGTACTTGATACTATAATAAAATTGTACATACACTAATTAAACTGTACATACCTAAGGTTTTTATTTATTATACTCTGGGTAATTTCTAAGAAATTAATAAATCCCAAAAATTTACGATCCCGACGGGATTCGAACCCGCACCTTCCCCTTCAAAAAAAAAAAAAAAAAAAAAAAAAAATTTTTGGGATTTATTAATTTCTTAGAAATTACCCAGAGTATAATAAATAAAAACCTTAGAATCAAGCAACGGCAAAACCTCTCGTCAAAGAACTAAATGTAAATTTGGTCTTTGAGCAGAATTGGATAACTTCATTGTTTCCTCTGTAGGTGGCGCTGACGGCGTAAGTGCCGAAAGAACTCCCAAAGATTTTCGGGCCGACTAGATAAGATCACGTAGCTTAGTTGGAAAAAGAGCACCCCTGCGCTGAAGGGGAAGGTGCGGGTTCGAATCCCGTCGGGATCGTAAATTTTTGGGATTTATTAATTTCTTAGAAATTACCCAGAGTATAATAAATAAAAACCTTAGAATCAAGCAACGGCAAAACCTCTCGTCAAAGAACTAAATGTAAATTTGGTCTTTGAGCAGAATTGGATAACTTCATTGTTTCCTCTGTAGGTGGCGCTGACGGCGTAAGTGCCGAAAGAACTCCCAAAGATTTTCGGGCCGACTAGATAAGATCACGTAGCTTAGTTGGAAAAAGAGCACCCCTGCGCTGAAGGGGAAGGTGCGGGTTCGAATCCCGTCGGGATCGTAAATTTTTGGGATTTATTAATTTCTTAGAAATTACCCAGAGTATAATAAATAAAAACCTTAGAATCAAGCAACGGCAAAACCTCTCGTCAAAGAACTAAATGTAAATTTGGTCTTTGAGCAGAATTGGATAACTTCATTGTTTCCTCTGTAGGTGGCGCTGACGGCGTAAGTGCCGAAAGAACTCCCAAAGATTTTCGGGCCGACTAGATAAGATCACGTAGCTTAGTTGGAAAAAGAGCACCCCTGCGCTGAAGGGGAAGGTGCGGGTTCGAATCCCGTCGGGATCGTAAATTTTTGGGATTTATTAATTTCTGTACATACCTACTTACTAATTAACACTGTTGGTTTTATTTACACTGCATTGTATTTTTAACAAACTCAAAGTTTTCGTGATGGTCCTCACGTAGTAGTATTTATCTTACATGCCTGAAATAAAATATTGAAGCATTAATATGAAGATTATACATAGTGCTATAGTAATAGTATTAAAAATAGTAAGTAATATTAGTAACACCAAATCCCAATAAATATAACCATTTAAATATATTTGATTTAGTATTTGATTAGTATAGAAGGTATAATTTTTCTATACAAATCTCAAACAGTCCTTCACCCATCATCGTCGTAGCACTGATTCTTTTTATGTATATATTTATTTTACTTACCAGTCTTGGAACAGCATAAGAGAACACATGCGTTCGCGTTTCTTTTTTGTTCACGATTTTTATGAAAATGTTGAACAAATTACTAAATATTTTTGGGTTCCCAGTTTTTTCGACCCGTGGCTTCTATCCAAAGCAAACGTAAATCATTGTTTTCCGGAAATCTGTAACAAACAAAAACATATTTTAAGAATGTATGTAGATGTAGGTATTCATGTCTCAATGCGCCACGACATTTGGGGAATTATATTTTCGAGTGCAGGCAACCCTAAATTTTCGTAATTTTAGGTTATATTTATTAGAATTATTTTAAAACATAGTTTTTGAGTCTTGTCTGTACGGAAATCTATGAAACTATAAATTTAAAACCTTTTTTGAAGTCAAACGAGCTTGTACTTACGATTGGAATGACAAACTCGGCACTTTTCGTTCACCGTCACTTTTACATCCAAAAACACTGCACCGCACCATCGTTGCTTCAGATTTATATCGTTGAGAGACGCAGGAACGCCCGCAGAGTCACTTTCACACATTTAATTAGCAGAAAGTATCATTAGGTCGAAAACAACAAATACTATGTGATGTGCCCGGCATGTTTGTTTAGCTCTTATAAGAGCTAAACAATGAAAAAACTGGCACACTGGTAGAGACAGAGAAACTTTCGTTCTATCTCATTTCTTCTCAGGCTACAAGCATATTTTTATCTCTCTCTTGAGTGACTGAAATGGGTATATAAAACAACTCTAGTGCCTTATTACTCTAAGTATAAATCTGTGTTACTGACAGGCTCTGCGCAGTGCACAATACTGCGCATGTTTTACAAAAAATTGATTTGGTATTCCGCAAAGAGAATAAAACCACTACGGTATTCCGCTGTTTTGTGTAATTAGTCTTATTGTAGATTTATGCTTAGTCGCGCGTTGCTTCAGTGTTCGCGCATTCTCAACAAAATGGTGCCTGAAGTTGTGTTCGTATTGGGAGCTCCCGGCGCCGGCAAAGGCACCCAGTGCTCGCTCATATCCAAAGAATACGACTTCGCACATCTGTCTGCGGGGGACTTGCTGCGAGAGGAGCGCCAGAGGCCGGGCTCCGAGTTTGGAGAGATGATCGAGGAGAAGATCCGCAACGGAGAGATCGTTCCCGTCGAGGTGACGTGCTCGCTACTGCACAAGGCCATGCAGAAGTCCGCTAAACGACGTTTCCTCATCGATGGCTTCCCGCGTAACAAGGACAATTTGGAAGGCTGGGATCGCGTCATGTCGGACAAAACGAAACTGCTGTTTGTGTTGTTCTTTGAATGTTCCCAAGACAGGTGTACAGAGAGGTGTCTTGGTCGAGGCGCCGCCGGCAGCGGTCGCTCCGACGACAACATGGAAAGCTTGCAGAAGAGGTTCAACACTTACTTGAATGACACAATGCCCATCATCAACCATTATGATCAGCAAAACCTAGTCAGAAGAATCAAGGCGGAGAGTTCTCCTCAAAGTGTATTTGAGGATGTGAAAAAGGTCTTTTGTGACTGCGGCCTGAGCATAGTTAAACAAGCAGACAAATAATTTACATAGACAATCAATTGACCCAATAGGTAGTGATCCTTGTCCCACGCTAGCAATATTAATGTAGTTACCTATTTATTTCATTGTAATCAAGACAGGTGTATAGTTAAATTCCTATTGTTCATTGTTAAAACAAGTCCAATGTTTGACAAGTGTTCTGTACATTGCTTTTACTTGTAGCTAAGTACTTAATTGGAGGAAAATAAAAAACAACTGCTTCCTCATAGTTAAATTTACAGCTTGCTCATAAGCATGCATATTTACCTATTTATTTATTTCGGTAAGAATTTAATGTATTTTTACAAAATATATATTTATATCCTTGTTCGTGTTATGTAAGAAAATGATTGTTAGCATGAGTATGATAAATTCATAATCAAGTTGAAGATAACTATGATATTGTTAAATAATACAAATCATTCTTTATAATTATTGTCAATTTAAAACAACCTTAAAAAATCAGATATTGCACCGTACAATGGTAATAATGTAGTTTATATTGTATAAAAACTATTAGGTAGAAAGTTTAAGCAAATCCTGTATCTAAAGTTGTTGTGAAAAGTGTAATAAGAATAAAATGTTAAAAGTGTATGTAGGGAATTAATTAAATGTTGTGTAGTCTATTCAATAACCATTTATGAGCCGTTAAAGCTGTAGCAAGTTAAAGAAAACATTCCTAGAGGTACTAATCACATGAAAATATTATGTAGCACTACGGTAAATAAAGTTATTGGGAATCTACCTCATTGTATTATTTTGTCAAGTACTTATTATGTGCCTTTGTCAATAGTTAATTCTTTAGTTAAGTAGGTAGGTCAATAAACTAGACCTACTTACTACTTTATCCTGAATAATTACAATCATCACTGTTGAAAAAAAATAAAAATGTTTATTTAGCCTTAATGTGATTTTCACGTAGGATGCCCTTTTGTAAATAATTAGATAAATAAAAATCCTATTAAGTAGGATCCCAAGAGTAACAAAATCTTAGACATGTTTCTAAGCTCATTATTTATGTATTAAGTCCAAACCTTAACACATTCTCAACTCAAAGTCATTACATTATTAGAGGTAGGTAGGCATCCAAACTTTCACATTTTTAATATTATTGTGATGTAATTTCATTCATTTGATTTGTACTCAATCAAATAAGATACGCAAATTACTTAGGAACCTTGGATAAAGATATTTGACTCATTAACGTAGTGGTTTTATTCTCTTTGGACTCAATGCCCACTCAACTCAACATGCTAGTAGTGTAGTGTATAGTAACAGCGTAAGTCTGCATAAGGTGCACAAACTAAAATGAGGAAAACTACGCCCTATTTTATCGACGGAAAATGTGTTTATTTTATTGTTTATTATTTTTTATAGGTAGGTATGTATATAAGGAGAGCTACGCAACAAATAGTGCATCGTGTGCGACATTGTGCTTACAAGCAAGAGGTGGACATTTTGAGAACCTTATGCACTAGGTTTAATGTTAGATAATAAATGATTTTAATATCACTTATTCCTGTTTTTATTACCCCAAATTATTCATCCTTATGATTGAGAAATTAATGGCATGATCGGAGTACCTTTCTTTAACAGTCGATAAATAATGTTGTGATTGAGATAGGAACAAGAAATTTTCACCATAAGATAGATAATACAATGTAGAATAAAGTAACGTCATGAAAAATATGAAAAAGTACTGATTTTATTGTGATATTTTTAAATTATTACAAAAATCGATGAAAAAAAGGCTGATTCTACTTATAAAAAAAAACATCATAACTTTTAATTGAGGGTTATTTTTTTCACAATGTTTATTCAATACGGAGCTCCTGTTATTTCCAGTAACTGCTGAGTTTGATCGTTTGGTTTATAAGTTACACCGTTTTGTTTACATGGGGGTCCAAAAAAAGTTTAGAAACGCTATAAAAAAATAAACACATTTTCCGTCGATAAAATAGGGCGTAGTTTCCCTCAACCCTCATTTAAGTTTGTGCACCATAAGCAGACTCGCACTGTATTATCGTATTTAATTATGACAAATGTTCTGTGTGTGGCTGTCAACATCAACTGTCTATCATAAATTCTGTCACTGCCATAATGAATTCGATTCGATCGATTATTATCTACGAAAGCAAGCAATACAATACAAATTTAGTTTTCATTCAGTGTTCTAATACTACATACAGTGATCCGTGGAAAACAGTACAGAAAACGGCTATTCTCGGTCTTCTTGGACCGATGTTTTCTTTCGAATACCTTCTTTTCGCTTTGTGAATTGGCTAAAAGAACGGTTCAAAATGGTTGGACATAAACTTCTACTAAACTACTAGTTTTAATGGGTGGTGCCTTCTCTTGAAAATGAGTTTAGAGCTCTTCATATTGCTGGACTTGGACATGACGGACTAAAGCTATTTGCACAACCAAAAAAGTGTTCTTTACTTAGGTGTAAAATTGTAGTTTTTAGTGTCTGTGCAATCTTGGAAACCTACAAAAATGCGAACTCTTCCTACCCTGCTATGGAGGGACCTGATGGTGGCAAAACGGAGACCAATCAACTTAGTTTACAAACTGGTCATGCCATTGTTGTTTTTGCTATTAGTATTCTTCATAAGAAATGATATAAAACCTAAGTTACCCAAGTCTATCCATCTAAGCCAGGATAATGTCAAGTTTCCGGTAAGCACACAACACTGATTATTGCATATTTAAAATTATTCTTGGTAATATAACTCAGGAGGATTCGGATTTGATTCCCACCTCAGAACAAATTGTTGTTCAATGTGCAGATATTTTCTCCAAGTGTTCTCCAAGTGGGTGTTTTCTATGTACGTACAGTCACCAAAAAATCTGGCCCCACCTACTTCCGTTGTTCTCTTATTTTGACCGGTCAAAGACATAGGCAAACAACTGTTTTGTGCCCTCTGTTTTATGACTTAGAATTTTACTAAAGTTACAGCCCTTAGTTCCACCACATTTTAATTTCTTAGATATTACCCAAAGCTCTCGCACTCTCTAAGGCTTATGCACTATTAACAAAAGGTTAAAACATGATAATATTAACTAATCTTGAGAGTATTAGTTTTGTTTTCCTTGTATTTATTTAAAACATCACCACTATCATTACAGGTAGACTTGTTACAATAGAGTAGGTAGTCATCAAAACTTACTACTTACAATACAGGGTTATTGGTAAACAAGTAACACTATGTGAACCTAAGACCTGGAGTCATCACAAACGTGTTCGTGATAGTGGGCAGAACCTGCAGTTCAAGTAGTACTAATTTACCAGTAACCCTGTGTAGTAATAACAAAATTCATTCAAATTTTCATACAATCCTAATCATGATCTAGTCTGTATAGCAAAATAATAATTAGGTACCTAGCACAGATTATAATGTAACTTACTCTACCTACTCTACTCCCCAATCACCCATTATTCTAAAATATAATAACGTTCAATGATATTCCAATAATCATAATTATTCATAAGTTTTGTACGCACATAATACTTTATGACAGAGCCCCGAAAACATGGCTGCTATTGTTTAAAAGTTAGTAGGGCCGGGGTACCAGCTAGTCGATTCACCGAAAAATCACCCTTAAGCTGGAAGCGCACTACGCGTCAACGGAACTGCGCGGCCGCGGCACTGCTCGGCAAATTAGAATAAATGACGAAAAAAGCCGCGCGTCTTATTTGGTGATTTGTTCTAATTTGACATGAAGTGCCGCGGCCGCGCAGTTCCGTTGTAGCGTAGTGCGTTTCCACCTTTAGAGGGTAAAGGCGTTATTTTTGGTGATAGTACAAATATATAAACAATATTTGTCTATGTATGTATATCCTGGATATTTGATAAGCCATATAATTAGGTATTAGTATATTAGTTATCAGATATCCATAACACAAGATCTGCTTAGCTTGGAGTTAGATGATGCTGTGTGAATTGTCCAGCATTATTTATTTTATTAAGGTATTTATTTCACTTTTCCTCAGGAAGAGAAGTTTCTAGACAGCAGGACAACATCTCCACCTCGCTGTCTACTCTACACACCAAACTCTAAACTAGCTGAAACTCTGATAGACGAAGTCGGAAACCAGCTCGGCCTCACCCGTCTGGTTGCCATGCCTAGTGAGTATACCATCTTCATAGAATATTCTAGATAAACATATCCCCTCGCATGTCTCTAAACAGGTGCCTCCATCGACGCAGTTGTAAGCTAACTTGGGCTAAATCACTATGCTGAGGGTTGTAACAGTCAAGTCACTAGAAAGTTATTTAGAAGCCTATCCCTGCCTCCCTGTGTACCTCTTCACACCTAACTTTACCCAGTTAGAACTCTGATGTATGAAATAGGGAACCAGCTTGACATAACTCCTCTTAATAACCAAGTTATACAACTTTTCAACTAGTAAGAAATGAAATAAGTTCCCGAAAAATTCCGGTTTCGGCGGGACTCGAACCCGCGCCCCACCCTCAGTAGGGGTGTGCTCAAACCAACTAAGCCACGAAACCCTTAGTCGGTTCAACCGAAAATCTCTGGGACCTCTTACGGACTATAGCGCTGGTGGCTCCATCTCATCATTCATCATTTTCATCTAGTTTCTATTACTTGATGATACATTATTTGTTATTCCTGTTCCAATAAGTAAGTTATTATTTTCAAACATTTTGTATTTATACATTCTCTATATTTCTAAGGTTTCTATTTATTATAGTACTCTGGGTAATTTCTAAGAAGTTAATAAATCCCAAAAATTTACGATCTCGACGGGATTCGAACCCGCACCTTCCCCTTCAGCGCAGGGTTGCTCTTTTTCCAACTAAGCTACGTGATCTTATCTCGCCGAGGTGTAAATCTTTGGGAGTTCTTTCGGCACGTACGCCGATTTATTAATTTCTCTATATTTATTGATCTGGACTCTAACCAACATGAAATTCAAGTAAATTAGCTAGTCTTTGTGTTAATTAGTTTGTAATATTTAAGCTCTACCTGAATACTTTGACGACTTTAGTTGAAGAAACTGTCATTTTTGCAATATTTTTCGCTACAGATTGTCAATTGCATTGCAGCGAAAAAAGGCACAGTTTAAGAGGTAGTTTGTTTGTAAACAGCTACTTGGCTGTTGCCGCAATAGTTGCACTTTCTGCATAGTGCCTTATGGGCACCTTTCGTTTCGGATCTCTAAGAAATCAATGTCAGAATCATTTTCATAGTAAGGTCATCGAAAGAACAGACTGGCCGTCGACTTCATGTGCTATTCGACGTCTTCCGTCAACCTGTCCATTACAATGAGTAAAACAAAATTAAATGAAAAACATTCAGTTGTTGTTTAAACTTATGCGATCATGAATTTATGAACACTGATGGGGCACTTCAACTATGGTTGTATTACGTCGTAAAGCGGAGTGAAACGAAAGCATATTGCTTACATTTTAAAAAGTAAATGGCACACGATCATTTAAGGTATTCTGCGTATTTTTAGTGTAGGACGCCCTCCGACCAGGTGGGATGACGATTTGCGAAAGACTGCTGGTAGATGCTGGATGCGGCAAGCTGAAGACAGGGCGCTATGGCGCTCATTGGGGGAGGCCTATGTCCAGCAGTGGACTGATATAGGCTGATGATGATGATGATGATGATGATGCGTATTTTTCACAGACTTCAATGGAACCTCCATTGTATTCTGTGAAAAATTCGCTCCTGACTTTCACTGCCCTTTGAAAACGCACTCAACGTCAACAATCTTGACAACATTCAACATTTAAGCCCGTATTTATGAAAGATTGCTCAGAGGCTCAGTCATCTATGCTAGAGTAACGATTTTCTATGACAGAAGCGTTACTCAAGCGTAGATAGATGGCTAAGCACCGAAGTCTGGGACCCTGGAATACCGTCTACCTCCCTGTCAAATTTCTTTGGGATCCGTTTAGCCGTATACGCCCGTCTCACATTACCGCGAAAAATCGAATTTGCGAAGCCGCTACACGAGGTCCGCAGCGCGTCCGCGGCAGTTTCACATCTATTCCGCATCTCGTATAACAGACAACGTCATTGCGAAACTCTTGCACCGCAACTGGCATATGGCACCGTACCTACGGTACCGCGCGGTAGTATGAGAGCGCTCTTAGGCGTGATAAGCTAACAGACAGACAGACAGAGTTTTTCGAATTTATTATACTAAGTATGGATTAATATAAACAACAAAGATTAACCTAAAAAATCACGAGATCATTTTTAAATGGTTAGCTGATTGCTAAGAAGGTAGGTACTGTTTAATTTTTTATAGTATTAAAAGCATATATTTCATAGTTAAACTAAAGCTTTATTTTCAGGTACAAATAACTGCAAGGGATACTCTGCCTTCTCCAATTATTCCGAGATCGCCGAATTTCTAAATGCCACGTTTATAAGCGTAGCTATTCTGGAATTTAAAGTAAGTGACTAATTACTTTTAGAAATTTCGTTATCTTGAGTCGAGTTCGATATGCCACAACGGTTTTTCGAAACGGAATTCCTATTGGTATGTCGCCTCGGGTTTACTTTGGCGTACTATTGTATTAGAACAATGAATATTTACTATTATACGATTAGAATAATAATTCTGTAGTTTGGTAAAAACAATTTCGAGAAGGAGGCCAAGAGGAGGATCCAGCTAGGTTGGGCAGCGTTTGGGAAACTACGTCGAGTCTTCTAGTCATCCATACCGCAATGCTTGAAAACGACAGTTTTCAATCAGTGCGAGCTCCGTAGACCATGACGGGTAGGACCGTCATGAACGGAGCTGAGACGTGGACACTCACGGTAGGGCTTGTCCACTATTTTAAAGTCGCCCAGCGAGCTATGGAGAGAGCTATGCTCGGAGTTTCTCTGAAGGATAGGATTCGAAACGAATACATTCGATAGAGAACTAAGGTTATCGACATAACTCAAAGGATTAGCAAGCTGAAGTGGCAGTGGACTGGCCATATCTCGAGAAAAATCGACAACCGCTGGGGTAAACGTGTTCTGCAAACGTAGTGTAGGCCCTCCGACCAGGTGGGATGACGATTTGCGAAAGACTGCTGATGCTGGATGCGGCAAGCTGAAGACAGGGCGCTCGTAAGGAAAGGCCCATGTCCAGCTGTGGACTAATATAGGCTGATGATGATGACGATGAGGATAGTAATTATGATTATATTTACTGAAAAGCTCCTAAAAATGAGCAAAGGCCTTAGATTATCTATGAAGGGATATTATGTAATAGCACCAATTTGCCCAAACCCATGAGGAAGTAGGATTCTTCTTGGTCATAACCCCAAACATTGTCTGTGATTTATACATTGGATGAAATTTCACAAGATAGATAGAAAATTCTTTATGTCACACTTCACAAATATAGTTTATTAAACAAAACTAATAAAATTAAAATATGTTACAACTGGCGGTCTTATCGCTCAAGAGCGATCTCTACCAGATAACCGTGACTTTGACACAAGAACTTTTTAGATAGATAGAACATACTTTATTGCACACTTAAAACTAAAAAGAATTTACAAATTAAACAATAACAATATAAGTGACAATTGGCGGTCTTATCGCTCAAGAGCGATCTCTGCCAGACAACCTGGTTTTAAGGGTCTAAGGATGAAATAAACAAACATGTTTAGAACCAGACGCAAGTTTCCGCACACATTTGTATCAAAAAATGTAACGCATACAAAAGGCACGTACACCAGCGTAGATTATAATTTATATTGTCGGACGGAATTTGGTAGCATAGGCATTTTTTTTCGGAGGAAGTGCCTTGACCTGGCGAATCACGTCAGAAGGACAAATAAATAGTCAAATACCCTGCCAATGCCCATGATAATTTCGCTTCGCTTGAAACTCAGACGCATTGTGTAAAATTTCCGGTAGGTATTTGTTTTATTTCGACCTCTGTGGCGCAGTGGACGTAGGCCATTATGGACGCATGCTGCTGGGTTTCGGGTTCGATTATCCCGGGGGCAAATTATCGTATGAACTGTAGATAATTATTCCGGGTCTGAGTATTTTCTATATATATGTATTGTACCTATAATAATCTATCTCTAATCTAATTTATAACTAGATACATTTATGAAATTAAAATGTTAGTCTGGATTTATGTGACTCTACAAACTACCTTCAACTAGTTGATAACGAACAGGCAGACCACCTGATACTGACTATACATTGGATAGTTAATTGCTTGTACTTACCTTGTTAGATAAAAATTTTAGTATAAGCATATTTAAGGACTAAGTGGCGAATTGTAAGGGTAAAAGACGAAAACGACGTCTTTTTGGACAATGTTTCTGACGAAAATATAGATCGTGAACGTTTGAAATTTATATATCCGGTAACACATATCTTAAAGTATCTAGTGCCGGTTCCAAATGCTTGCCGGTAGTTATAGTTAGCACTCAGAACAAGGTTGAAGTAACAATATCTTCAGGTAATTGAGCACACTTTTTGACGGTGTGTCTTATTCGTTTACTACCAAACTCAGTATAGTTATTTCTATAGCTCGTACGCTTCTATTGCCGGTCCATTTGTTTTCAAATGAAGTCAAAATAAGGAGTTTTAACGTAAAAACTATTTGCGCCTATTAAAACATCACTCTCCCACAAACGTTTGCTCGCAAAATATGATCAGGCAATGTTGTAGTACCAACAACTGACCGAACGAGGGCGCGGGCTCGCGGACGACACGGGGCGCGCGGCGCGCGCTAGGAGAAAACGCGACGTTGCAAGCTCTCGTACATGCCGCCGGCGGCGCCGGCTCGCACTATGAGCGACGTTGCCAGATCTTGCTTTAGTACCTATGTTATGTGTATTGTATGATCGCGCGCGTGAGTCTCACTCAAGCAGTTTCAAAAATAAAAGTAGGTACCTACATAATTTCTAAAATGCAGTGTTAGTTTTTGTATCGAATATTTCTTCTGGAGTTGTGTTTTAGTCTTATAATTATATTATGGCAAATAAACGTGGACAGAAACGTCGAGTTCCATCGAAGTGGTTGCGAAAATGTAAATCACGTCATGCAAATGCTTTAAAAGCACAAGTTCGGCAAATGGGTGATGCTGTTGAGTAAGTAACCTATCTTGTACTATGCTATACCGGTAATAAATAATTGTTTAGTCTTCCTAGTCAAGTTCTCAGGCATAATCTAATATCGATGCATCGATGCATGGAGTAGAGTAGTGCCGTTACAGAGACTTACCTATGTAAATTCCTTTTATTCCTTTACTACTTAGGTTGGTACCTAGCCAATACTGTGTAGTACCTAACTCTTGATTTATACTCATTGAAATAACGATTTTCGCATCCCAATTAACCCTCAATTTTAGGGGTCCGTACCCAAAGGGTAAAACGTGACCCTATTACTAAGACTCCGCTGTCCGTCTATCCGTCTGTCACCAGGCTGTATCTCGATGAACCGTGGTAGTTAGACAATTGAAATTTTCACAGACTCTGTCTTTCAGTATTTCGGTTGCCACTATAAAAACAAATACTAAAAAACAGAATAAAATATATATTTAAGGGGGCTCCCATACAAAAAACGTAATTTTTTTGTTCGTTGTTATAGATAACAGTACGGAACCCTTCGTGCGCGAGTCTGACTCGCACTTGGTCGGTTTTATTTATGATGCCATCGGTTAAAACATATCGAGAGGAGAAACTTTAGTAATGGTCACAAATGAATTACATTATTTTTTTTTACTACGTACCTAAATATTTAGTTCGTTACTTGGATATTATATTATATTTGTATTATAGGGATTTTACTAAAGATCTAGCTAGTACCTATTAGCTACCAGCATCGTGTCTCAATACTAGCTTTTTACTCGCACAACTTTTACATACCTAATAAATGTAACTTAGGTACTTATCTACCTATATAATTTTGTATTTCAGGCAACCACAAATATCTGAATCTGCAATAGAAATTAACACGGATTCTGTTGCACATAAAGATAAAGATACATTTATTTGACTCCACAAGGACTGCACAGACACACACAAACAAGATAAGTAAGATACATAGCAGTCGTAATGTGGACACGGAAACATGCAACGTGACAATTGATGATAGTGAATTGTCATTCAATATATCAATAGAGTCCAAGCGGTAAGAAATTTACCAAATTCTATTATGTTGCCTACCCACTGTATTTTTCGCACATATACGGTTTTCCCAATCCTATCGGGAATTACGGGTGTTCTATTTAATTATTTGTATTTTGCTTGTGAGTCAATATTACTGTTAATTATTCTTCTTTCAGCTGAAAGAACCTAAAAGAAGAAAAAAGGCTTCAGCAACTTCTTTTTCCCCAGACCAGCCATCTACCAGCTCACCTCTTGTAGGTTACTTGCAGGTCAATAAATATATTTATTTCTTTATTTTTCAGTAAAAGAAGATAAAGGGTTCCGGTAAATTACTTCTTTCCGGATCAACTTACCACGTCATAAGTACCAACCTCTTACCTAGCGCTGAAAACAAAGATGAATAAAAATAAAACGCCAAGTGCGACTCGGACTCGCGCAACGAGGGTTCCGTAACTAAACATTATATTAATTATATAAATAAAAGAACTTGTTTCTTGCCCAATATCATGATTCTAGCCCTATAGGTTTTGGTCCATGGCGAGAATCAAAATAATGTTTTTTTTGTGATTAGACAACAATATAAGAATTTCCGCATTTTTCCTTTATTTGTGCTATAAGACCTTGCTTCTTGCCAAATTTCATGGTTCTAGGTCAACGGGAAGTACCCTATAGGTTTTGTGTGCATGTGATACCCTTGAAAAATAAAAAAAGGACATAAACGGCTGTAACTTTTGATTACGTTGACTTAGAAGTTTGATTTATATCGAGGCTCCAAAAGCTTACGAACCTGAGTATATGTTATTAATATGTATACCTTACTACTAGTAACCTACCAACCTACCATCTGATCTACTCCTTCTACAGGACCGGAAACTCCTGTTACCCGGACTCTTATGAGTCCGGTGTCCTCGGGCACCATGGATTAATTTTACACCCATCTATCGTAGTTTAATTTAATTATTATGTACCAAACTAGTTTCTTAACTCGCTGACTTATATTTCTAATTTAAACATGCGCAACACTCATATTATCTATTATTTTTACATTACTTTATGGTTATTATGTATATGTAGGTATATATAATCTTTAATAACTAAATAGTATTATGTAGTATCTATAGTATTTATTTCATTTTATCGTTGTTTTTTCTTAGGTAGAATGCTAGTACTTTATTATTACATTTTTATAATAATTATTTGTCTCGTGCTTTTTGTTAACTATTAGAATAGTAGATTTTTCCATCATTATTTTCATTTCATTTTTAGTTAAGTAGTTATTAATTTCTAGTAGAGGCACAATTGTTAATACTTTAAAAGGAGAAGCCTTGGATCCTGAAATACAGCCTAGGCTAGTTCAGGACCCTATGGATTCAATTATATACTGAAACACTGTAATTGTGTCCAATAAATGATTATTTGATTTGATTTGATTTGATTTGAATTTGTAGGTATCTGTTGTTTATAAACTATGTACTTCTACACACATCTAGATTTGTTTATTTCAGCTACTTTCACAGTATTATGTCTTATGTTGCAAAATATATAAATAAATAAATTCAAACAAATTGTCAAAACCTTTCTGTGCAAAAAGGCTTACTACAAAATATCAGATTATTTAGAAGATAAAAAAGCTTGGGACGGGTTTTGCTCCAACTCGAAAAATAACAACTAACAGGCTAAAGGTTTCTTAGTCGCTTCTTTACTTTTTGTCTACATACCGAAGCGACAGAAATCAAAAGTACCACTTTATTTCCGTGTCAGTGTTTTATTTTAAGAATTTGACCTTTTCTAAGTGTACATTTTTGTATTTATGGAAATAAATAATTTTTGATTTTGATTCTTTTGTTGGTGGTTATAATTATGATAAATAAATAAATGGTGTGAATTTTAACACGTTTCTGAGAAAAGAGGGTTGACAGACGGTCAACAAAGTGATTCTATACGGGTTCCTTTTTTTCTTTTGAGTTACAGAACCCTAAAAATGACAAGATAGTGAATTTATATTTTCATGCAGAGTGTATTCATCAATATTAATAAAAACTTAACTAGTATATGCTGATGATGATGATGATAAATAAAACTTCAACAAAAATTAGTTTAATAATATTCGTTTTACTAAAATACTATTAGACCTGTGCAGTTTACAGATAAAAACTAGATATTTTGTTTAGTAATGTTAGCCTAACCATTCTCTACACATATAATATTTTGATACAATTACTCCTTTGAACTGTTTCTCTCTAGGATCTCTCTGTTCGCCATTACTCTGTGATACGTACTACACTTGTGCGCGCCATCTAACGGCAGTGGAGCGTATTATTTGGATAGGGTATATCGACTAAGGTTCCAGGACCGCGCGCGCTCGGTTTTTTGAATCGATAACATGCACTCCTTGCTGCATAGATGGCGCGGGGGTGTCCCCGCTCGGCTGCCAAATGCCCAAGGTCATTTGCCTTACTATTCACCTTAAGCTTTAGTATAACCACCTTTGTTTCTACTCATCTAAGTTTTTCAAGCTGTTTGTTTTCCATCAAAATAAAAAAAAACAGTCATTATTTATTACAGTTTATACACAAGCTCTACTTACTTTGGGGTTAGATGATGCTGCGTGTGTTGACCTATTTAGTAGTATTATATTACGTATAACAGTTATTTAGAACCTTATCACAAGCTATGCTTAACTTGGGGCTGGATAATGCTGTGTAAATTGTCCAGCATTATTTATTTATTATTTATATAGCCAGTTTCATTCCAGGCCTAGAACTACCTGTATGCAATAATTCAGCCCGATCCGTTGAGATTTTTTGGCGTGAAGGAGTAACAAACATCCATCCATCCATCCATCCATCTAACCACCCAAACTTTCGATTTTATAATAATAGTGTATTTTTTTAGGATATGGAGGGGGATTCCTGGTCGTCGCGGAAAAAGGACAGACTAGTTTACACGATCCGGCTGAGTGAGAAGTTCCACACGCAAGCTTTCGCGGCCAACGATGAGGTGCCCCAGAATCACAAGGCTTTCGGTAATTACATGGATTTCTTTCTCATACTAGTACTTACTATTGTGTTTTTTAACTTCAAAAAAAGAGGTTCTATGTTCGGCTGTAGGTATTTTTTAGGGTTCCGTACCCAAAGGGTAAAACGGGACTCTATTACTAAGATTTAACCGACTTCAAAAAAGGAGAAGGTTCTATGTTCGGCTGTAGGTATTTTTTAGGGTTCCGTACCCAAAGGGTAAAACGGGACTCTATTACTAAGATTTAACCGACTTCAAAAAAGGAGAAGGTTCTATGTTCGACTGTAGGTATTTTTTAGGGTTCCGTACCCAAAGGGTAAAACGACTATTACTAAGACTCCGCTATTCGTCTGTCCGTCTGTTACCAGGCTGTATCTCATGAACCGTGATAGTTAGACAGTTGTAATTTTCACAGCTGATGTATTTCTGTTGCCGCTATAACAACAAATGCTAAGAAAACAGAATAAAATAAATATTTAAGGGGGCTCCCATACATCAAACGTGATTTTTATGGATAATGGTACGGAACCCTTCGTGCGCGTGTCCGACTACGTCATTTATTTAGATGATTCTCTTGCAGTTGTATAAAAAACTAAAACTCAACTTTATTTCTTTAGGTTTACAAAATAAGCACTTAGACAAGTCAAATTTTATATATGCATAGAATATGATCCCGAGGTGGTCCCATAAAACTAATGATCTCGAGGGATTAGTATTTATCCCGGAAAACTTTAAAACACAGTTCAAAACGAAAACTTAAAACTTCAAAAGTAAATATGTAAGTAAATATGCTTAAACTAAAATTCACATAATCTGTTATTTATTACAGTTCATATCCCACTTATAAATGTGAAAGTTTGGATGGATGGATGGATGTTTGTTACTCAATTACGCCAAAACAGCTGAACGGATGTGGATTAAATTTGGTATAGAGCTAGATTTATAGTCTGGAATAGCACCTAGGCTATTTTTTTTTATCTCGGAATGCCCACGGGAATGGAAACTACGCGGGTGAATCCGCGAGGCGCTACTGGTAAATAATAAAATGAAAAATAATAAAAAATAATTTCAATTACTACCTATTAATTGTTAATTAATTCATAAGCGGTTTTCCCTGTCCCTATTAACGTTTAACCGTAACTTAACATACTACGAGAAAGGGAAAATACAGCTTTTTCCTGAAGTGATTTATTTTTGTGAACGGCAAAAACTGCTCATAAATATATGCCATTTTAGGAGCAATTGATGGACTAACCGGTTATTTAACTCGTTACATTTAGATGTCTGGCTGATGATGATGTGATGACTCGTTCGAAGCTTGTGGGAAACTATTTTGTCACTGTAAAATGTATCTAAATAAGTTTAAGCCTATATTTGAAGGAACATTTTTGTGCTGGTTGGTGATGGTATTGGATTAATGTTCGCAGAGCTTGACTCGGTTAACCTACTATTAATTTATGGCTAGCGGTCCTCCCCGGCTTCGCACGTGTATATTCTATAGCCTATGTTTCATTAGTGATAATGTAGCTTTCTAACGACAAAAGAATTGTTGAAATCGGTACAGTACTTTTTAAGTTTATTCGTTACATAAAAAAATTGAAATCTCCGCTTTATAATATAAGTGTAGATAATGTTATAGCAAATAACTGTTATAATGAGTTTGAGCTGATAACTCAAATACTTACTCGATTATGTTAAAAAAATTATGCGCATAAACTATGATTTATTTGTTTAAAAATATTTTAAAGCATGCCTCGTGTATTCGTTTGAAACTATTTCCAACGCATGCCATATCATAAGCGTTACAAATCGATAGTCGGTCGACTCATTTCTGTCTCGCGTTTTTAACCGACCTTAATATAAGGAGGAGGTTCTATTTTCTTCTGATGTATATGTAATATAATAGGCTATTTGACTCATTAAAAATAAGTTCAAATTGTTTTCATCCTAGTCGGTGACAACGTAACAAAGCGTAATCAAGTGATTTTTATAAAAATATGCCTTTTTTAGGTAATAAAACGGGATTAAAATTACACATTTTTTGATATGTGATCACGTGACCGAAAACGCTCTACGTTTGGTTGGATCGATGGTGACGTCACACTATTACAGATTACAGTGTCAATGAGTTGTCTTCTGTTAGGTGTGGTGTGGCGTGTGACGTCATTGCTCAGAGCACGGGAGCCATGACAGAGATTATCGTTTTGGCGCGCCATTGTTTTGTTCAAACTTTAAAATTAGTTTTTATAACTAATACGACTGGCCTTGAAGAAATATTAGTTACAAGTTGCATGATTTTTATCAGGCAATACGTTAGAATTATTTCTCAATAGTAGTCGAGTAGCCTATTGTGAGCAGATTTTGACGACATTATTTAGCTTTTGTATAGTATAGTATAGACTATACAGAATGATCCCCGAATGGTCCGATATCAAATTAGTGATCGATCAATGCTTGAGTACCGATTTTCTATGGCATAAACGTGACTGAGCAAGCTTTCGTAATACAGGCAATATAGTCTCGAGGGATTACTGTTTGTCCTGAAAAAGTTCGAGTAGTAAATTTATATGAATTCCAATTCGGGATTTGTAAAGACATCATTTAATGAATGCTACGAATAAAAAATGTATTGAATGATGTTTATGTTGCAGGCGATGATTATGATGACTTCATGCGTATTCAATGGGCGATCGACACGAGCTACATCAAAGTTCGTACGGGCAACACCGTCCCACAGGTGGGTTTATTTATAACAAGCGGTCCGCCCGGCTTCGCACGGGTATATTCTATTTCTAGGATTCTAACGGTAGAAGAATTTTTGAAATCGGTCCATTAGTGTTTAAGTTTATTCGTTCTACGTCACTCCCATAGGAGATCAGTTCAATATAAATAAACATGGCAAAACACTATATAACTCGCAAATATAGCGATACTTCATCCTAAAAGTCGGTCTGACGTTAGTCAGTATTGTATGTTAATACAGCAATGTATTTTAATACAGCAATGTATGTTTATACAGCAGTGCATGTACTACATTGCAGTCATAATGGTTATTATTATTTAGTTTTAAAGGTTTGAAATTGAGATGGTATGTTCCTCTCAGGGTGAAGAGGTTTACTAAAAACGGAATTTGTAAAATGTTAAATTCGTACCCCAAGCTTTCAAAATCGGGGATGTATGTAAAACTCATTGAAATTGTACTGTATTTTGGGAAAGTTTCGCAAGAAGTTTTAGCTGAAGTCATTCGAAACGGTACAAAATTAAATAACCCTTTTCATGGTTGAACTAAAAAATAGTCGCCGCGTGTCACGATTTGTAAAACATACTTACTATATTGATTGTATACGAAAAAACAAAGTCATTATTCTTGCTTGATATAATGAAGCATGTACTATAGCTTACTGAAGGAAATAACAATACAAAATACCAGCTAAGCATAGCGGAAAAATGCTTAAGGTTTGATTATGCCCCCATTTCCTAAAGAACATAACAACATGTTCTTTTCAGAGATGCATAGCGTAAACATTGTTATTTGTTCATTGTTAGTGATCTTATACTATGTAATAACAAAGTACTTGGTTTACATACATTGTGTATGTAAACCAAGTACTTTGTTATTACTCCACCATTGTATGTTATCTGGTAAAAGATAACATATAGTAAGTAGGAGTTTTCTGGGAATTTTAAGTTATAAATAAATTTTCCACATACTAATAGGCCATTTGTGTTTTAGGTCGTTAACTTTAATAAACACAGACCTGAGCTCCGAGTCCATTAATGATAATGTTGGACAATGCACACAGCATTATCTAGCCCCAAACTAAGCAGCGTTTGTGATGGGGACTAGAAAACTGATATACATAATACTTGAAATACAAAACATAAATAGATATTTTTACTACACATAGAAAACGACCAGAACACCCGGAACAAATATCTGCAGATCGTACAAACATTTTTCCAAGGCTTCCGCCTTGGAATTGGATCGAACCCGCAACCTCTTGCGTCGCATGCGCCCATGCGGACCTTCACCCATCGCGCCACGACGCCACATGGGATTTGGTAGAGCGCCTCTTTGCATGCAGAAATGAAACAACGCCCATATAAAAAAAAATAGAGAATCTCGATGACGACGCGTTGATCGAGAAACATATCGAGAAACCAGACTCTGCCTCTCCTAATTAAAATATTACTCTTACGATATCCACGCGGTTTCGTCAGCGTTATATTTTATTATTTCGATTTCGTTCCAGACACTATCCCTCCAAGAGTTCCCGTACTACCGCAGCACGCAGGCCAGCGTGGCGGCTCTGATCGGAACCCTACTGTTCTCGACTAACTTCATCGCCTGCATGGAACTCTTCATGCAGGTCATGATGAGGATGATGACGGAGCGCGCTACTGGCATTCAGGTAACCACGGACAGGACTCTCAATTTTTATTACCTACCGTAGAAAACTAAGTCCCCATATTTTTCGAATCGACGGATTCACATCTTATGTTTCTATATTACTTTTTTATAAAACTAACATTTTCTGACCGCTTTTTGCTTAAGCTATCTCAATAATATAAAATTTTTTGTCGATAATTTTTGATCTAGTTTCACCCTCTTTTGGGGTTGCACTTTATCCAGGGACAGACTGTGTTTTTAGATTTTTCTCATAAAGAGTAAAATATCTTATTTGTTCCAGGAACTTATAAAACTGAACGGCGTATCATCCACAACGATAGGTCTCGAGTACTTCATAAACTCCGTGCCGACGGCGCTGATGTTCGCCGTGGGCTCCACTATCCTAGTCAAGATAGGCGACAACGCTCTCATAGAGTACACCAATGGAGTCATCATATTCATCGGGCTAGCTTTATACGCGGTCTCGATTATAGCTTGTGGAATGGCTTTCAGCTACGTCGCTCATACATGTGAGTTCTTGTTACTGTAAGTACGAGGCGACAAAACCTGGATTTTCAGCCGAAATTGCAACCGAACCATTGGCCTCTGTCACTTTGGGCCGAAACAGAAACTTGGGCTGTACCTTGATTTTTTGGTCGAACCTGGGGGAAACCGAAAATGCACCTTCGGTCGGACACTACTTGATGACCTCTGGCGCGGTGGATGAAGGTTCGCATGCGACGCAGGTTGCAGGTTCGATTCCCGCCTTGGGACAAATGTTTGTAAGATCTGCAAATATTTGTCTTGGGTGTGTAAATTATCTATCTATGTAATATATTGTATTGTATATTGTATTTTTGGGAATCCTAAGCGAATTTTATTAAACAAAAAAGAAATTACAAAGTAGCCGAAAATGATTTATTCACAAATTACAGTAAACCACAAAAACAACGTCCGCACAGGGCAAATTACGCGAGCAAAGTGAGGGCGCGCCGTTGCCTGCGCGCTTTATATAGGAGCGTCGCCACTGGTGTTTGTTTAGGGCGTTTCTCAGCTTATAGTATATTTATATTGTAACCTACATCAGCCATAACACAAGCTCTGATTAGGTTTGGGCTAGATAACGCTGTGTGGATTGTCAAGTATTTAAAAAAAAACTACTTAAAAGTCAAAATTTTGAGGTCAGGGAGGAACGAAATTTTTGTAGAAATTTTTTGGCTGCCTTCAAAGGACTTTTTTAATGCTTTCACTGCCTTGCAAGCAGCACCCGTAGCAAGGCGACTGCGTCGGTGGCAGTCAAAGTGTTGAACTTTTTTTTTTATCGCGTATAACATTACTCTATCCGCTTTTAAGTTTTTTTTTGCTTTTAAATAAACAAACTTTCATGCCTAATTAAATTATCAACACAATATTCTGCAAAAACTGCAGGCAGGTGCTGGATGCGGCAAGCTGAAGATAGTGCGCTAAGGCCTATGTCCAGCGTGGACTAATATATAAGCCGATGAAGATGAGAATTGTCATTAATAATAAGCATGTTTGTCCCACAGCCGAATTCGCAACAGTAACATCCCTGTTCGCGTACATAGCCACGATCGTAGTCGCGAAGGTGGTAGATTTGTACCGTCCACGATCACGAGGGCTCCTCGCTTTGACCGGGCTACTACCGCATGTTCCGATGTCGTGGATGTGGCAGGAGATTGCACAATTCGAGCAGTACCGTGAGTTAAACTAATGTATCCTACTAATATTATTAAAATACCGACAACCGCTGGAGTAAACGTGTTCTTGAGTGGAGACCGCGATTCGGCAAACGTAGTGTAGGACGCCCTCCGACCAGGTGGGATGACGATTTGCTAAAGACTGCTGGTAGATGCTGGATGTGGCAAGCTGAAGACAGGGCGCTATAGCGCTCATTAGGGGAGGCCTATGTCCAGCCGTGGACTAATATAGGCTGATGAAGATTATTAAAATAAATATACTTATTTTTTTTCAAATTTGACTCGTCTAAGTGCTTATTTGTAAACCTAAAGAAATAAAGTTATTGAATTTTGAATTCTGACTATTTGAGCAATAAGTTAGTTAAGGAACTTTCTGCCATAGAACTTATTTACGTATTTATCGTCCATTGCTAACCGACCTGTATTCTTTTCTAGACAAACCGCTGACACTCGCGGACATAGCGTCCTCCCACTCGTCAGAGACACTATCGGTACTGGCGGTGTACTTGTACTGCGTCACACAAAGTGCTTTCTTCTTCACTCTGACGTGGTATCTCTCTCATGTGCGTCAAGGGAAGTTCGGAAACTCTCTGCCTTGGAACTTTCTTTGCTTGGTAAGTAACAGAATCTTATCTTAATCTTAATAACTTTGTCTCTCTTTTTCTATAAGGTTTCCTGGAAGAGAACTCTTCATAAGGTTCATAAGCTCGCCTTTGACATTATTTTTCTAGTTAAATGTTTTATTATTGTATATTTTGTTGTGCAATAAAAAATTAAGAAGAAATTAAGATGTCTGTGGAGTTTTCACAAAACCTGTTACATATAAGTACTTTCTTGGACATCCAAAACATGGCGTCGTCAAAAACATTACATTTATTCATTTATCTCGCCTTATAGCCAAGGTACTTTGGCAACACTAAGTTGTAAAACTACTTTTGTTGAATAGAAACCAATATTCCAGAGGGGATATTGGAGCAAAAACGAAATAAATCCGTTCAAGCTGAAGACGACAGAGGAAGAAGCGCCCATTGTGAAGGAAGCCAAGTATTTTGAGGAACCGCCGAGAAACATGGAAATTGGAATCAAGATCGAAAACGTTTCTAAGGTGAGCACTTAGTGTACAGCCTGAGTGTCCGCTGTACTCGAGCGTCCAGCGGGGCGGAGCGTGCGGCGTTCGAGAGAGCGTTAATTCCTCCCGACGACGACGCAAACAAGCACGCTGCTGCCCACGCGCCACTCGGCCCGCACTCAGGACTCTGAACGAGTGGGACTCTTTTTTCAAAATGTTAAAAACGCTGCCCTTGTTGTGTGACGCGGTGACGTCACAGATAGTTCATTTAGTCAACTCAGCGCTTCTGTTCCTTCAATCTAAATAAAATTAAAAACAAATGAATGATTAAAACCATCATGTCTGTTGTTTGTGTGTTGTCTAATAAATAATATTCTGTCTTTCAAAAAAGATATCCCTCAAAAAATTTATGACCATTCGGTGAACCGTGACGTCACGTTTAGAAACTTAGCGAATGAGTCATAAAATAACTCTCAAAAAAAAATGCAGATATGTATATTCCTATATCAACTGATCATTAGGGGAGGCCTATGTCCAGCTGTGGACTAATATAGGCTGATGATGATGATATAAATTGAGAATACAAATAAAAATATTCAGCTTTTTTGAATTCACATGCATAATACCGTAGTATCTATCTTATTACAAAATGTATCTTTATTGACGTGATTGGTTGAGTGGCGTTTTCTTCTGTCAACTGTTTGATTCATCATGCAAGCACTAGTAGTCTACATGCAGCAACATTATATCCGGTATTGACGTAAGCTTAGCTTGCGTCAGAAAAATATTATTTGTGCGAGAATAGGCACCTTTTCTACAACGGGTACTATTCATATTTCAGCACTATCCTAAGAACCGAGCGCTGCAGAACGTATCCCTGGACGTGTACAAAGGCGAGATCACAGTCCTCTTAGGGCACAACGGCGCGGGGAAAACTACGCTCATGTCCATTATAACTGGTAAGATAAAAAACCTACTGGTTTTATTACACAGCGTCATAATCTAGCCCACAAGCAAGGTTCTGTTGTGGTATATCTAAATTGTACATTTGGCAAATACATAGATGACAAGCTGAAGACAGGGCGCGATGACGCTCATTAGGGGAGGCCTATGTCCAGCAGTGGACTGATGTAGGCTGATGATGATGATGATGATGATGATGATCTTTATATAAATAATATATCTTTTTCTGTCTAGAAATACAAACTCGGACAGAATTCGGGGGCAAGCTTTCGACGCATAATAGCGTCGAAAGCTTGCCCCCGAGTTCTCAAACGCATCTGGATTTATTCAACTAACGGATTTTTTAGAGATTTTTGTTGAAAACTGTTGCAAAACCGCAACCTGAGATAATCTTGGCCTTATCACACTGGTGATTTGCGAGCGATTTATAAGGGAGGCGTTTGCGCAGGGAGCTTGCGGCGTCCGATCCGGGTTTGAACAATGGCGCTGACGGCGCTAATCGCGGAGGGCTCGCCGCGTGCCCGGGGCGCTCCGCACTTGCTTTGAAATCGCTCGCATATCGCCAGTAATCATGAATATAAGTTGCGTTTGAGTATTGTGACCCTCATCAAATAATTCAATATAATTAAAACATTTGTCTAAATAATGTAAAGATTTTAGGTTTCTAAATAAATCAATAAAAATATCTAACCTAAAACAAAAACTTAGGAATGATTCCCGCCACGCAAGGGAAGGTCTACGTGGACGGTGTGGAGTCAGCCGCTCACGGCCTGCTGGTCCGCAAGAAACTAGGGCTTTGCCCCCAACACAACCTGTTCCTGGATTATATCAACGTGATCGAACATGTCATGTTCTTTACTATGGTAAGTCTATTTTATATCAAAAAATGAAGGATTTAACTTATTCCAATTGTAACTATATCGAAAATAAATAAATTTTGGCATTGTTATCCTTGCCAAAATTATTCCGTTTAGTGGCAAAAAATCTTCTATAAAAATAGAGACTGCGCATTTTTGATATTCAGATATTATTTGATGAACTCATTTGGAAATGCGTTTTTTTAAATTGTATGCTTTAAATTATGCTTAGTCCAACCATATTCTCAGAGTGTCAGTGAAGCTCTGGAAATTTGATGCCGTACAACTTGGAACCTTATTCTAGCTTAAAAATGGCTCCACACTATCCAAAGCCCGCACCACCTCCCAAGAACTGCTCGACCGTCTCGGCATCGGCGAAAAGGCATCTTCGAACCCTTCAGAGCTGAGCGGTGGCATGAAGAGGCGGCTTCAGCTGGCATGCGCGCTGGCAGGTGGCTCCGACGTGCTAGTGCTGGATGAGCCCACCTCCGGCCTGGACGTCGAGACGCGCCGCGAACTGTGGAACCTACTGCTGGTAACTTACGAGAGCCTGGTGCTTGTGATTCAAGATCTTACCAACTCCCAATATAGTTTAATACTGTTAGCATGTAGACACAGTACCAATTATTTATGTTCCTTTTATAAAAGGCAATCAGGAATTTCACTCTCAGCTAGATATCGCAGGCTGTGGAACTTACTTCTGCTAACTTATGCACCCCTGGTAATAAAGACTCTTGGGCAATAAATTATCTTTGATTCTTGGCCTATGTATTTGTAGATTTAAATAACAGCGTACAAGATCATGCATCGTTCAATTTGTAACCGCAAAATTTTACGCAATTGTCAACTAAAAATCACCTAATCAAAGACAAAATTCACCCAGAACGAATTCGCCAGGAAATTTGAGTTGTCTAAGGGCTTATTTTGTAAGCCTAAAGAAATGAAGTTATTGAATCTGAATCTTAAAATGTTGTCTGTTTACGTAGTCTCTCCGCGGCGGCCACACAGTCCTTTTATCGACTCACTTCATGGAGGAGGCGGACGCGCTGGGAGACAGAGTAGCGGCGCTGCATACCGGACAACTGAAGTGCCACGCCACTCCTATGTATCTCAAAAAGGCTATGGGTGAGATTGTTATACTACGTTGTGTCGGCGATCGCACTGCACCACAAGAGTCGCGAGCCTAGCGCGAGCGTAGGCCAGGTTGCAGGGCAGAAGATGGTGCGCCGGCGCAGGGTCTACGTCACCAGCCGACCGTCCTGCTGAGACCCGAGTTCGGCATGACGATTGTATCGAGACGTCAGCGTGACTTCTCATTTCGTATGGAATTAAGAAATTGAATAATATCCCTAAATAAATTGTTTCGGCGGGACTTGAGATGGCGACCTTCCCTCAGTACTAAATGCGAATGCGCTAACCAACAGCGCCACGTCTTGTTTTACACGTTTTGTCAACCGTTTCATGGTGCATTTCTTTCATATTCGCACAAAAAGAGCGAGACAAAACATATATCTAACATAATCTAGCACCAGATATTCAGAAAGACATTAATTAGTACTTATCTATTTTTCTTTCCAGGCAGCGGCTACCGCCTATCCTTCACAACCAACGGTCCCCCGAAAGAATCTGACATAACTGACGTAGTCGCGCACCATGTGAGCGGCGCATCTGTCAAAGAGAAGACCATCGCCTCTGTCTCTTACAACCTGCCTGCGACGGGCACGCCGCAGTTCCCGGCGTTGTTCGCCGCGCTCGAGGAGTGCCGGAGCCCGCTGGCCATCGAGACCATAGGCCTGGGGGTGTCTACACTGGAAGAGGTGTTTCTGAAGTAAGTTCTTTTCTTCGTTCGTGAGAGGAGTTTTCGAATCCTCGGAGTAGATGTTCTTTCTGTACGTTTTTTGTTTACTATTAAGATCCCTCAAGGGGTCGGACATAACCGACGTCAACGCCTCGTGAAAGACGCGACTGTTTACAAGTAAAGTGTCTATTTTATTAGCATATGAAGACTCCCAGAATTTGAACGAGTGTTTTACTATCTCATGTATGAGCACGTACATTATGCGTTGCCAAAATGTATTAAAATAATTATGAAGAAATAATATATTTTTTTATTATTTTTACTATACAGTAATACGTTGTTTTTCATTTTAGATTGTGCAGCGACACTGGAGCCGTTACTGAAGAAGACATGGTTACCGAAGTTGCAGGTTATTTAATATACACTATGTAACTAGAGGGGTGGATTATCGTTGGCTGGGGAGTGGGGGCCCACAGTGCCTTTCGATTTAACCCCTCTGTATGTTCTGCCATATTCAGTGTTTCAAAATTTAGTAGGACTTTGGTAAAATTTTAGTCTAAATCAGATTTTTTCCTGAATTTCGCGATTGCAGCCAAAATATTGGGTCTGCCACCATGCCTTTAAAGAAAAACTAGATCAATAGTGGGTCTTTTTTACTCCTATACCAATCAGAGTATTAGATTCATAAAAAACAAATAAGATAATTATAGCCAATTTTGAATGCAAATGATCCGTATTATAATATTTTGAAATCTAGCTGCCAACTTTTAAGAGAACATGCCAGCCTATCGTGGTGTACTTCTTTTTCTATATGAAGAGTCAAAGTTAACCTTTTGAAAACGATTGTTGCAAAAACAGAACTGAACATTTTTTATCTATGGGCATCATGTTTTTATATCGCACTATAATTTAATGAATGAATTAAAAAGAAAATTACATTCAGCTAGCTGCAGACTGTTGCAAAAAATCTACAAGTAGCTCAACTGAATCATATCAATACCAGTCGGAAGCGTGCCCAAGACGCTAGCTGCAATGCCCCGCTGTATAGCAATGAATTATTTGAGTTTGTAATACAAAAATAAAAATAGCAAAATTTTTACATCTATAGTCACAGCATAGAAATTTTGGCGCCGAGCATAAAATTTCTAATTTTCAGTGAAAAGCCTAACCATTGGAGATATTTTTTTTTGATGATTTTTTTTTTCTGGTTCGTCGTGAACCCAACTGTCTTCCGCTTTCGGCTTAACGTTGAGTTTCGGGACACCCTGTAAATAGTGTATAATTAATTGATTGTCATGCCACAGCTCCAGCATACGGCAAACACAGAGGCGCAATGCTGTACGCGCGGCAGGCGGTCGCGCTTTTCAAACGGCACGTCAACTTCGTCAGGGCGAATTTTCTGATGTTCATTATTGTGGTAAGTCTAGTACCAGGAGTAAGCAGCAAAGTGAAAGTGCCAATGCTCCCCTACATACTAAACTAACGAAGTTCTATCTCGTTTACAGCACATTCTCGTACCAGCTTTTCTGATGCTCCTGTTCACGAATGCGACCAACAACAACAACTATAACGAGGTCTCCGAGCCGGATTTACTCCTGGACCTGGATATGTACAAGCCTCTACCGGAAAGACGGGTGAGATGACATTTCATTATCATTCCCCATACCATTAACAGTTTTAAATAATGCTGAACAAGGTATTTTACTCTATAAGAGAAAAAAATAAATATTATTAAGATAGCTTAGGCAAAAAGCAATCGAAAAATTATCGTTTTAGTTCATAAAATAACAACAGAAACTTTAAAAATTCAATTCCAAGTTTTCAGTTTTTTATCTGTTTTTAAACACCATGAAAAAGTAGGCGCAATGTTGTTATGTCATATGGCTGTGTCGGCAAACTAAAAAGTATCAATTGTCATCAGCAACATCACCGCATTTGTTCAAGTACCACACATCCAACTGACGTCATGACCACAGAGCAATATGGCGTCCACTGTATCTAGCGTTTTCGTCAAGTTACGTGCATGAATTGAAAATGTAACATGCATTTTTAGGGCACTTAACGATTGAATAAAAATGTTGTATTTTTTTAAGTGATTCATTAGCACTCTAGAACATAATTGAGACACTTCAAAAATGGCTGTAATACCATTCACACAGCAACACAAGCTCTGCTCAGCTTGGGGCTAGATGATGCTGTGTGGATTGTCCAGCATTATTTATTTATTTATATTTCAGGCATTTATGAACGTGAATGCCACAGGAGCTTCTATGAAGGCGAAGGATGCTTACGGAGACGTCAAATTTGTGGAATCTACCAATATCACTGATGGTAAGGATTCTTCAATATTCTGCCCTTAATAATATGGGATTTATATCTTTTTAACGAAAGAAACTCCATTTGGGGTAAACGTGTTATTGAGTGGAGACCACGACTCGGTAAACGTAGGGTAGAACGCCCTCCGGCCAGGTGGGATGACAACCTGCGAAACATTGCAGGCTGATTCGTCAAGCTGAAGACAAGGCGCTATGGCGCTCATTAGGGGAGGCCTATGTCCAGCCGTGGACTAGCATAGGCTGATGATGAAAGTCCATTTATTCACGATTTGTTTCCGCCCGCGGTTGCGCACGCGTTGTTTCTATGAAAACGTTTGAAGGTTATTTCTATATCTACCATAGGAACTGATTAAAGGAAAAGAAGCCTATCTGTTATTTCGGGTCTAGTCTTTCATCTATGCAAAATTTATCATCAGCACATACCTATGCAGCATTTTTAGAGTAAAGAAGTAACAAATTTCAATCCATCCAAACTTTCGCATTTTTAATAAATAAATAATGCTGGACAATTCACACAGCATTATCTAGCCCCAAGTTAGGCAGAGCTTGTGTTATAAGTACTAGATAACTGATATACACAATAAAATAAAATACATAGATATTTTTTGTTATACATAGAAAACGACCAGAACACCCTGAATAAATGTCTGTAGATCGGACACACATTTGTCCCGAAGTGGGAATCGAACCCGCATCCTCCTGCGTCGCAGGCAGTCCTTCGCCCACCGCGCCACAGAGGTCGGCAATATAATAATAAGTGTTAAAGTATGATGAAACTATATCTAAAGTACTTAATATCTAAATAACTTCCAGATATACTAACGATTGGCAAAAAGGACATACTCGAATACAACAAGTATCTGGTCGGAGTTGAATTGGACGATGAACACGCAAAGGTACGATACCTCAACCTCTATTGCAACAGCCTATATTGGTCCACAGCTGAACGCAACCTTCCCATAAGCGCCTTATAGGCTTTTACCTCATGGGGGGTAGTGGTATTAATCCCCACACTGGGCATGCGGGTTGGAGATCGCAGTTCGGTGGTAGAATTTTTCTGCGGGATGCGCTCCGGTGGATATTCCTTAGTCGCCTGTTACGACACCCGCGGGAAGAGTTAGGGACTACCCTAAATTCTCTCTGCAAATTCTATGCCGGCACTACACGGCTAGGTACATGTTTTTTTTCGTTTTTTTTTTCATTTCACCACCATCATCCATCCATCCATCCAAACTTTCGCTTATAATATTAATGTCACTAACCTCCCCAGGCGCTTTACACCACAGTGTACCGGCACGCAGCCCCCGTGGCGCTCAACCTTCTCAGCAACGTCATAGCGTCCCAGTACCTGCCGGCCGCCGGCCCGCGCGCCATCATAGCGCACAACCATCCTTTGGACGCACGAGAGTTGACACATACCCCGCTGGTTGACGCTAAGACTCTGCCGCAGTGTCTTAGTTGGGCTCTACTGGCCGTTGCTAGTGAGTATTGGCTGCAACGTAGAACATGATTTCTCCATTAAGAATCCGGCGACAGCTGCTCGCAACTTCAATTCGTGAATTATTGTGTTCAGTAATACCAAAAATGATGACTGAAAAGTTGTTGAATCTTCGACATTGTGTTGTTATTCTGTAACTAGACAATCTAAGCTATGTTCCTAAACAACCAAAACGTACGATATTGTTGTTTTTAATACAAAACAAATAGGACGAAAACATGTCATTTTAGACGTAAAAATAATGTTTAATTCGTTTTTGCATATTTTTGCTTACATTTCATTATAGGTGTGTATTACTAAGAAAAAAACCAACCAGGGACCTAGATATATACTATTCGAATACAAAAAACAACATGATATGTTGGAAACATGCTCGAATCATTTTAGTAGTACGTTTGTATGGGCAAATCATCATCCGCAGGCCTCTTAATGCAAGCTATAAAACTACATAATTCTCTTCCAGTAACCCTCTTCTCAAGCTCCAACCTGCACGCGCTGCCGTCGCGCGAGGGCGCGTCGGGCGCGCGGCACCTGCACGTGATGGCTGGCTGCCCCGCCGCGCTGCACTGGCTGTGCACGCTCGCCTTCCACACCACACTCACGCTACTCACGGTGGTGCTTATATCCGTCATCTGTGCGGTGGTCGCTGATAAGGACCATACTTTGGCGCAGGCTGGTCTCTTGTGTAAGTCATTATCCCTATTTTATTTTATTTTTATTTATTTTATTTTGTTTTTAGTCGTGAAATAGCTTAAAAGCCGCTTGGCACCACGCATTATGTATAGGCAGGTCACAATGGGAAAACATATAATAGATCAAGCATTAAAGAAGAGGTCGTACACCTGAAAATAGTATGAAAATAGGGATGTAGTGTATGCAGGTTCTATATGCCATGCATACATTCACTAATAACCCTTATTTCTTTAATAACCCTAATAACTGTTGGGTCATCTTATCACGAGGCGGGCTCAGAATTTCTATGGGAGAGTTGGTGGCGGGCTGCGCCGCACTCGCTCTACTGTGGTATAGATCGCCATCATCGGCCCGGCCGGTCGTAGCAGACAATAATTATAGTTAAGGATAGGCTGGCGTTGCGCAAGTCATTTCAAGTCTCTTTAAAAAATGCCACATTTTAGAGGGCTCTTCACATCTATGGGAGATTTTTAAAGGTGCCTCTGACGTGTTGGCCTCGAATTTCGATTCTCATATTTGTTTTTGATCCTCCATACAATAATTTTGACATCACGCTGACACCCACCGCTGGATCTAGGCCTCCTCTTTTACACGCCAATTAATTCAGTCTTGTGCGAGCCTCATCCACATCCATCCAATTTTGACTTACAATTTATTTAAATTAATTTAACACAAATGACATAGTGAGACTTATTTCATTAAGAAATGAAATAAGTTCCCAAAAATTATCGGTTTCGGCGGGTTGTCCCCATTAACATAGGATCAAAAGTCATGGTCATGGGGCTCAAAAATCCTCTCGGCAGGGTTCTGCCGAGAGGATTTTTGAGCCCCATGACTAAAATATGTGTAGTAATAAAGTCTCTATGCCGTAGTGATAAGTACCATTTTCCCACAGTGACATTCGCCCTGGTCCTCGTGTTGGGTAGTATAGCGTTCTTCGGCATGCTATACATACTCACCCTGTGTCTCGAGGAGAAGACCACCAATATAGTGATGACCTTCATTATCCTCATTTTTGGTAAGTTGATGAAATTTCTATTTCAATTTATTTTATATAGGCATTTTTGTTATCCCTATCATCTCACTAATATTATAAACGTGAAAGTTTAGATGGATGGATGGATAGACAGATGGATGGATGTTTGTTCCTTTATCACGCCAGAACGGCAAAACGGATCTGGATGAAATTTGGCACAGAAATAGATTATAGTCTGGAATAGAACATAGGCTACTTTTTATCCCGGAATTCCCACGGGAACGGGAACTACGCGGGTGAAACCGCAAAGCGCTGCTAGTATGTCATATAATGGTGGACCATTATAGGATGTTTAGATAGTTTATTGGACGCAGGCCTCTCCCTGATAATCTTATTGGCTTTTATCTCATGGGGGGTAATGCCCATAATCCCCACGCTGGGCATGCGCGTTGGGGATCGCAGTTCGGTGTAAAATCTATTCTGCAAGAGGCGCTGCTGCCCGTACCCCCGGGATGTATGTCCCTTAGTCGCTTCTTACGACACCCGCGGGAAGAGTTGGGGTGTTGCAAATTCTAAGTCGGCACCACACCGGCAGAAACAAGTAGTGAATAAAACTATAATAGTTTAAGGCCCGTATTATAAAAGCTTCCTCAGTTATCAATCGATGCTTGAGTAACGCTTTTCTATGGCATAAACGTCACTCAAGCATAGATCGGTGACTGAGCGAGCTTTCATAATACGGGCCTAAGAATTCATCATTGAATACGTTGTTTTTTTCCTTACAGGTCTCCTAACACCTTTCATAAAGACAGCAGTAGGCTTCTTTGAGACAGATACAAACGTGATCGTCCGATTCCTTCTCTCGTTAGCCAGCTATGTGATGCCTCCCCACACTTTGACTATTGCGACCTGCAAGGTTGCGTATGTTGGCCGGTTGAACGCACTGTGTCAACTAAATAAAGACAGATGTCCCTACCTTATTGTGGCTGATGGTGGCTTTGACTCGGTGAAGTGTTGTGGTGAGTATTAGGAACCCTATTTATAAGGTGCTAAGGTAGTATGTTGCAACTTGCAAGTCATGTACGAAGGCCGAGTGAACGCACTGTGTGAACGCAGTGTGTGAACTGAATAAAGACAGATGTCCCAACCTTATTGTGGTAGATAGTGGCTTTGACTTGGCGAAGTGTTGTGGTGAGTATTAGGAACCATATTTATAAGGTGCTAAGGTAGTAAGTTGCAAGTCGTATGATCTTATTACTTGCGCTGTCATTTAATGATGTTTTTTTTAAAAGTAAAACGGTGAAAAATTTCTGTTTCTTATCTGATTATGTAAACAAAATTTCATTAAAATCGGGGAGGTACTTTCCAAATGAATGGGATAGTACGTGTGTATGGGGCCTTATAGGTTCGAACCCACTTTAAAACGTATCCTGTAAAACGGATGTTCTGTGTGAACGATCACTTAGATATTCTTTAAGCTCAGACATCCATACTACTCGTATATATTTATATATACTATTACTTTACTATTATTAGTATAAATTCGAATGTAACTCTGTCTGTCTGTTACCTTTTCACACCTAAACGACTGAATGAATCGCAATGAAATTTGGCAGGGAGGTAAATGGTATCCCAGACGGACATAGGCTACTTAAAAATCGCATGCGGCCAGCAGTTAGTATTTATATAATTAAAAGCAAGAGGTGCTATGCGTATAAAATGCTATGATCTTTACCTAAAATAACACATTGGCAGTATTGTGAACTCTCTGTATAAGATCATACGGTCTAACTTGATATTGAATGTGTTTTTTTCACAGAGGGGGACGCTGCCAAGGCGTACATTGCCTTCGATAGTTATTCCCCCGGATTGGAGATAGTGATCATGTTGGTCCAGGGATTCGTTGGCATGGTAAGTTCATTTGATTATTCCACCAATACTGTCATTTATAATTGTGACAAGTACCTACGGTACAGCTATTTCATGTATGTAAATATTCTTAAATTGTTTAGAAATACCTAAATAGTGTTCTGGTAAAGTATGAGAAAAGTTTTGCAAAGGTCAACGGCGGTCACGCGCGAATTTTTTTTATCTGATGAAACTTTAATGAAAAATTTTATGATTCTAGGTCAAAGGGAAGTCTATAGGTTTTGTGTGAATGTAATTCCCTTGGAAATTACAAAAATTTTGGGCATAAACGGCTGTAACTTTTGATGATTGTTTTGACTTAGAAGTTTGATTTATATCATAGCTCCAAGGTTACGGACTTGATTATTTGATGTTCATTTCAACTCGATGGAGGTTGACAGACGGATAGATGGACAACAAAGTGATCTTATAAGGGTTCCTTTTTTTCCTTTTGAGTTACGGAATCCTAAATAACTTACATAAATTATAAAAAATACAATTGACATTGTGTAGAGGCCTTGTCAGTTATTAACATAATGAAATAAAACGTTAAGAATATCAGTCGTGTGTCTAAAACAAAATATTAATAAAATAAAGCACAATTTTCCTCACTTCGATCTTATTAAAAGATCACGTGCATAAAGTTAACCATATCCGTAATTTTCAGACAATAGTTATACTGATACAGAAGGGATTCTTCAACTACCTACTCGATAGAATCCGCAACGCAAGCTTCGAGAACAAAGTGCACAAGCCGAACCACAAGGACGATATCGTCGCTGCCGAGGCGCTTTATGTCGAGAAGGAGATCAAACTTCGTAGGTTTTAATATTTATTTATGACTAACCGCTGCCCGCGGCTTCGCACGCAGTTTTCAAGTAGCCCATGTCCGTCCCCGAGAGGATACCGTTTCCCTGCCAAATGGATTTAATTACAATAATTACAAAACAATGGATCGAGTGGTTGTAACAATTTTCTAGCATTTCTGGTTTTTAACTTTTTGATTTTCGTATTTTTCTAAAATTATCTTAGATCTTGGCATCATCAAGAACATATTTTTGTTTTCCTAAATTTTCTGTATTATTTAGTTCTGTAGTATTTTTCTTTTATTTAGTACTGCACCATTTTTTCTAGTACAACTCGAGCCTGGCCGACCGATAGTGGCGAAAAGGACTCGAATTTTTGCAATCACGGACCCAGAATTATATGGTTTAACTTGTGTGTATTTTTTTTTACATGCTCAGTCATTCTCTCCCGACTCTGTACATGTTTTTGACATAACCTGCGCACGCAAGCGGTGTGTTCGGAATTGGATACGTTAAAATCGCGCTCACAAGCGTTGCGTATTACTACGTATTATTGTGAGCGCGGCAACGATTTCCTGTGTGACGTCATTACATGCGCCATTTACGATATCACCGTCCATGCTACAAACAGGTATCGATTTTAGCGTACGCAGCATTGTTATTCGGTGCATTCCAAATTACGCTGAAATCGACACTATCACGCTCACAAGCGTTCCGTATCACTACACTTACAGTAATACGGAACACTTGTGAGCGCGACAACGATGTCCTGTGTGACGTCAACGTGACGTGACGTGTGTGATGTCGTGTGTGTGTGAGATAACGTCATTACACGCGCCATTTTGCGATATCCGCGACCATGCTACTAACCGAAATCCCTGTAAGCGCCTGTGTCAAAAGTGACATTTGGCTTGATTGATGACTGATAGACGACAAACGGTACGTTCGTTGTCGCACTCACGGTAATTCGGAATGGGTGTGAGCGCGATGGTATCGATTTTAGCGCACGCAGTATTATGTTATTCGGTGCATTCCGAATTACGCTATAATCGAAACTATCGTGCGTTGTCGCGCTGATGGTAATTTGGAACGCGTTTGGGCGCGATGATATCGCTTTTAGCGTACCCAGAATATGATATTGTAATGACATTGACACCGCCACTGTTGAGCGCGCTCATGAGTGTTCCGAATTAATGATAGCACACAACTGTCAATATCTAATTTGGAACGCAAAATATCGCTGTGATCCCCATCAGCGCTGTAATCGTATTTCGGAATACACCGTTAGAATGGGGTTGCAACTGATGTCATCTCTCATGCTGTCCTGCTCAGTTCGATCCGATCTGTGCGGGATAGCGTGAGAGATGAGATCATTTACAATTCTATTCTAAAAGTAGTTTTTGTTTTAGGCCATTTGACAAGCGACTTGAATTTCACTTGTATGTACGCAAAATCCAGCCATTTCTCATTTTCATCTAAGTTTGTTTGGAAGAGTTTGCTAGAAAGTTCGTAACTCATATACATATATATGTTTTGGTACCTATTTGTTTGTTTATTATTTTATTTCGGCTTACCTACGAGATGAACAGTTACAATCATGTTACTTTAAAGTTGACTTACTCGACTAGGTACCGTATTCAGTCTACCCATAAGTGCTCTTTAGTTTGACAAAGTACAAAATAACGAATGTATCGTTCTACCCTTTCTGAACAATTGAACCATCAAATATTTTTAAGCTTACGCGATCTGAACACATAAAAAATAATAATAAAATAAAAATAATAATAGGTAAATAAACGCGATAAATACCCGTTAAATAGTATTGAACCATCAATCATCCAAAACTGTCTGGAAGTAAATGCTTTCAGCAGTAAGACCGCCCATTACAGATCATTGTCGTTCTTTTTTAGCTTTATGTCTTTGTTCTAATGGTACGTCATAAAAATTGGTTGCTTTATTTGTTGGAAAATACTCGTACACTTTTTTGTTCTTTTTTAATAGAACGTTTTTTCAGCCAAGAAGCACATAGAAGATGACAAGCAAGCGATGCTGGTTAGCGACCTTCACAAGAACTACACGTTTTTGTTCAAGAAGAACGTACATGCGGTCAGAGGAATCAGCTTCTCTGTCAAGAAAGGTAATTAAAACAGAAATACAGAATACCATTTATTGGTAAATTCTATTTACATGTCAGATGTTCTTAAAACAGTTGAAATACAAATTGTATGATAATATTGACAAATGTCACCTCAGTCTGCCTGTGACCATGGAAGCTGAAAAGCCTCCGAAACGTCAGGTTATAAACAAAATATAAATTTTACGCGATTAATCCGGTTAAAACAGGGTTTTATTACGAGTTCTCGCGAAAATAACCTTAGAATATACAATGATAATATTGAGTTAAATAACAAATAAAAGTAAGAAAAAAAATGAAAGAGAAAATAAGAATTTTAAAATCGATAAATTTAAACACAATTCATTATGAGTTCACTGTTCTAGTGCTTCGGCTGATGATGAATGATTGATAATTGTGAAAGGATCTATTATGAATGAGCCACTTTTACTCATTAACTGACGACCGACTGATGATCTTTGTAGTGCATCAGGGGCAAAGGTCAACCTGAGACGCACGGTTTCAGGTTCGATTCCAGCCTCGGGACAAATGTTTTTGTGATCTGTAAATATTGGTTCTGGGTCTGAGTGTATGTAAAATATAGATAAAAGTATAATCCAATTTTATAGGTTTGTGTAATAGTCGTCAGACTTCTTGTTCTCTGGCGAACTACGTGATAAAGATGCGCAAAAAGCAATACTTAGTACAAATTCTAGGGCGGTTACTTTTTGGGCAGTCGCGTCAATTATTCAATGTGAGTTTTTGTTTTATACAATGAAAGCGAGACAGCTATGCGAAACTGTACCTATCTCTTTCGCCTGCTGCGTTAACGGCGGCATGTGAATTATATCCGTGAGTGTACCTGCGCCAACTTCCCATTCTCGCTGCCCGTCGCCGGACAATATGCTTGGCGGCAACTATAACATTGAGGGTTTGCGATTAGGTATATAAATACATCTGCACATATTCACATAATCCCAAAGTAAGCGAGGCTAGATTTATGAGTAGCTTATTTTAATTCTTACCTTGTCTACCCTGTGTAGGTGAATGCTTCGGCCTCCTCGGAACGAACGGCGCCGGCAAATCAACCACGTTCAAGATGTTGACCGCAGAAGTGTGCCCCACTAAAGGACAGGTCTACGGGAATGGCCATTTCATGCATCAGGAGAAACTCACGGTAATTTATTTATTTATAACTCTCAAAATAACTGTTTTGAGGCGGTCGCGGCGTTAGAATCGACCCCTCCTACTCAGCCCGTGCATTTCGTAAGAGCCAAAGGGAACCAGTATCAGTTCTTCTGTGTATTTATCACAACTCAACTGTGGTCACCAATTTGCCTGCCAAGCCTGGTGATTATGGGGAGGGGGAGT
Source organism: Eupithecia exiguata (assembly GCA_947086465.1). NCBI lineage: Eukaryota > Metazoa > Arthropoda > Insecta > Lepidoptera > Geometridae > Eupithecia > Eupithecia exiguata. The sequence continues at coordinate 1,586,513 of OX352241.1, read as the reverse complement.
CACGTTCAGCAGTGAACTGTGTCTTGACATATGGTACCCACTGTTATGGTGATGTAAAATTTTCCACAAAAACTGACGACCTGTTTTGCCACATTTACAAATGTCGTTTTTTTTTTTTTTATTATTTATTTATTTATCAACTTAAAGGTTAGGTATTACAAAATAATAATAATAACACCCAAAAAACCACAGAGGTTTGTAACGTAGCGCTATTAGTGCGTATATGGTGGTACTTGAAATCCGAGACAAAAGACATGCTTTACAACAAACATCAATAAAATTTTAACATAATAAAACACTGTTTTAACCGGATTGATCGCGTATATTTTATATTTTGTTTATAAACTTTGTTTTAACACAAGTTTTTTTCTAAGACGATCAAAACGTCATAGACGTCACGTCTAAGACGTCATAGACGTCACGTCTAAGACGTCATAGACGTCACGTCTAAGACGTCATCAAGAATCAAAACCTCTTTATTTTCATCAATACAATAAATGTACACGTAGAAGAGGTCAAATTCTTAAAATGAAACTCTGACAGGGAAATAACGTGATATTTTTCTGTGGCTTCGGTTTAACCTTAACGCGCAGAATAGAAAAATATTGGTCATACAACCAGACGCAAAAATATATTGATCCAGGGAGTTCTGAGCCAGCGAATACTAATGCGACTTGATCCTTTAGACTTTAGACTAGGGGCGATGGTAACGACCCCGCTATTTGCTTGTCCCTTTAAAAATTTTGTTCTTTCCCAACAGTTCTTGCGCACGATCGGCTACTGCCCTCAGTTCCTCGGCATCGACGACTTCCAGACCGGTAACGACAACCTCAGGACGCTGCTGACCATCCGCGGACTGGACGATAATGACATCGATAAAGAACTCAAGGCATGGATCGAGGTTGTCGGTGAGTTGTAATGCATTATTTTCTTAAGAGCAAGCTGAAGTGTCAATAGGCTGCCATATCCGACACCGACAGCCAAAGCGGTATTATTGTGTGGAAAAAAACCAAGTTCAAAGAATATCTAAAAATATTATCGTATAGCAATGGACACCCTTCGCTCGTGACATGCGGAAGCTGCCTCACCCCGCCGCTATTGAGTTTATATTGAGGTCATAAATCACAAGACGCGGGGCGCACCATGGTAGTCCCCATGGTAATTTAGCAACTATCTCACTCACACATAAAAATAATAATTAGTGAGTTAGACGTGCGACGTGATAGACACAGTTGCATGTACTCGGATTTCGTCTGGAATCCTATCGAAGTTAAACAAACGTTTGAGATTTTGGAAATTAGGCCCTTCTTGATTCGACTGTGTATGTTATTTAAATACCAATATTTCGATTTGAATACCTCCACAAAACCCATGATCGTTGTGTATACGCACAAAAATAAAGATAGCTTTTTGAAAAAATGTGATGTTCACAACAGAAATACAAGAAACAAGAACAAGCTACACATTCCATCATATAGATTACGTAAGGTAAGCAAATCATTTATGGGAAATTGCGTACGCTTCTATAATAAGCTTCCATCTGAAGCAACTGAGCTCCCTATTCGTAAATTTAAACAGTACATTAAACGAAATCTTATCAAGAAAGCCTTTTACTCCATAGATGATTATATCAATGATGTTAATGCTTGGCCAGATGTCGCCCAGTTCCGCACCGACAATGGTATTATAGGAGAACAATCTTAAGCTTAGTTTTATATAAATATTGACCTGTATCTAAATCCCATTGTATTTAGACTTAGATAGGCGAATAACATTGTATTAAATTTTTAAGCGTTATACACTTACTAGTGGTTTATTTTTCGCTTCTTCCACTAGTGGACAAAAAATTGAAGCGAACAAAATCAATAACATTTTGTTTCTTATTTGATAATAATTACTATTATTAAGCTGTTTATGTATAAAATTTGACTTGTCTAAGTGCTTATTTTGTAAGCCTAAAGAAATAAAGTTATTGAATTTTGAATCGCTCCCTCCGCTCAACTCACACACTCCAACTGAAAACTCTCCGCCCCTTCCTTTCCTATAGCTCATCATATACTGTACACGCCATAAAACTGTGGAATGCTTTACCCACTTCTATTCGGCATGCTAAGTCTCTCCCTATATTCAAAAATATGGTCTACGAACATTTCCTTACTTCAACATCAAATATTTAAGTAATCTTATGTTATTTATCTAATGATATTATTATTTATTTATGTTATGTAGGAATACATTTGTATGTATTTATATATATATATATTTCTTTCAATACCTAAACAGTATCTTATTTACACGCCACCGTCTACACTTTTTCGAGCACTTCTTGTCCATCCTAAGGTTGCCTGGAAGAGATCGCTCTTAGCGATAAGGCCGCCCATTGTACATTATCTCTACTTGTCTATGTGTTCTGTTATGTATTAATAATTTGGTGTGCAATAAAGTATATTTGTATTGTATTGTATTGTTATTGTTTCCTGTTTCCAGGCCTACATAAATACGCCAACACCGTAGCATCTCAATACAGCGGCGGGTACATGCGTCGTCTCGCGACCGCAGCCTCCCTGTGCTCCGGTGCGCCCCTGTCTCTGCTGGATGAGCCGACCGCGGGCGTGGACGTCGGGGCGCGGCGGCGCGTCCACGCCGCCCTCAGGAAGTCTCTGCAGCAACACCGCAGTATCGTCATCACTTCACACAGGTACCGTAATGTGGACTGCATAACTCAAGGGCTGGATTCAAGTAAGAACGCGCCTATTAATGTTGGTCACGTGAAAAGAATTTGCGCACATTTTTAGTAGCCATTTTTAATCTTTGCTAAAAAAAAATTGAATTAATTGTAGCTTTGGAGTCTATCGACATACTGTTGTTTTTAGTAATTAATCTCTTAATGCCAGTAGACGTCAAAACGACCATTGATTCGTAGTTTGTTTTACCGTGGGTCATTAGCAAATGGATTACAATGTGCGAAAAACTACATAACTGCTACCTTATTAACTTGTAATAGCAGAAATCACAAAAACCGTATATTATTTAAATTATGTCGCTTTTCACCTTAAGACACATGGTTCGGTCTCCGGTGGTCTCCGAGTCTACAGAGACCCGTCTATGTCTCGTATTACGGTACCATATCTCAGCTGCGCACGAGTACAGATACGCAACGAGTACGACAGTCAATATAATCTTTGTCGCGGCGCCTTTACAACTGCTACTTTTATAAGTTGTATTGCTAGTTTTGCCAGCCACGTCTACGCTTTTTGCTTACTGACGGGAGGAGAAACCTGTCGTCCTGCTATTTTACCAGCGCCATCTAGTTATGATGATGAAACTGCATCCCATACGTAATACTGATGGCTGAACGCTATCTTACTTGTCAGTATAGATGAGATGAAAGCTAATTTTTATTCGCACCATCTAGTTACAAGATTGGAACTACGAGTGAACAGTATCGTTTATTTCCAGTATGGACGAGATGGAAACCCTGTGCGCGCGCATCGCTATAATGGTGGCGGGCACCGTGCGTGCGCTGGGCACGCCGGCCGAGCTGCGCGCGCGCCACGCGCAGGGACACGCCGTGCTGTTCAAGGTGGCGCACGCTACCGACCGTATGTATTACTTAAACTAATTAAATTATTAATGTACCAAATTTTTTTTAGCTTACCTGTTTCATCCAAATCTGCTCAATGGTATAAATTACGTTGAGTGCTGACAACACCTCTCGTCAATCGTACTAAACGTAATTTTAGCCATTGAGCAGGTTTGGATAAAACTTCAATATTCTTCTTATAATCAGTTGAAGCCAGTGTATACTAGTTTTTGTGTTGTTTCAGAGGTGGACAGTCGCGGCCACAGTGAAGTGGATTCCCTCAAGAGCGCGCTCGGCACCAGGTTCGACTGCACGCTGAAAGACGAGCACAAGGTATACAATTAATCCTTGTTATTTATTATTTTATTCCAGCCAGATTGAATGTACAGTCAGCTGCTCAGATATGTATACACTTCCAAGTTCTCACTTTTATTTTACTCGGAACTTATCATATAAAAGTCGACGCACACATCTTCCATACTAAGTAGTCATCGTTCTTGTCAGAATACGATATATAAATTATCACAATGACTATAAACTTACTATTCAGTCAAATTTCAAAACTTGGGAGTGTATACATATTTTCGCAGCTGAATCTTTGCAAACAATCCGCCCATACTTGACCTGAAATTTACTCTATTGCCGCATCTTTTTATACACAACTTACATTACTTGTCGATTTGAGATCCTACCTTCAATAAAATATTGCATACAATTATATCTGAAACTTGACGCCAAGCAATGTAATTGGGTGTGGCGGGGTTTGTTTTCAAACATTTGGCTTACACACTGTCGCTGTCGTGGTCACGGGATGACTGTCGTGGTCTTACGTGACCACGACAGTGTGTAAGCCTGTTGAAACGTCGGGAAAATAAGGTAAATAAACGCGATAAATGCCCGTTAAATAGTATTTATAAACGTATTCAGATCGCGTAAGTTAAAAAAAAATCACCTATACTTTCAGACAATGCTGCACTACCACATAAACGACCGCATGAACTACAGCGACTTGTTCACACAGTTGGAAGACCTACGGAAGACGTTCCCAAATCTCATCGAAGACTATTCAGTGACCGAAACGACGCTCGAGGAAGTGTTTCTGCACTTTGCCAAGGAACAACAACAGGCAGAAGCTGAGACAGCAGCGCAGAGCAATCGTGTTAGAAACGGTATCGTTTAATACCTTCACTGCAAGCTTCTGTGATGCGATCCGATGGCACTAAACGTGTTAAGCCTTAGAATGGTGTGATTGGTATATTCCCCTGTCTGTGGAGAGAACTCCTAGAGTCCGACGCGGGAAAGCGACGCAAAATGAGAGGCGGCTTCAAAAATCTAACAATTGTCAGTGGTGGGGTTGAGATAATGTACATGGGGCGGCTTGCTATCCTTGTCCTACTATCTTGCACAAAGTGTAGAGGTACACTTTGTGCAAGATAGTTTTAGAGGAATCAACACTCATCCAGTCCTTGCTACAGACAAGGGGATAAGTAATATTTAATTGTTTATTTGAGTTAATGTGATTGTTAAAGTGGTTACCTGTACTGGGTAAGAGGTTTATCACACTGGCGATTTGCGAGGACTCCGTGACGGACGACGCAACGAAGCAGCGAGCACGCCGCGATGCAGCACTCGCATGGCTTTGAAATCGCTGGCAAATCGCCAGTGAGATAACTTATTACACTGGCCTGAGTAGCTTTGTCACTGATGAGGCTGTTCAGGCAGATTATTAAGTTGCTAAGGTTGCTAGAATATCTCAAAATAATTTCTGTAGATGGCGCTTCTCGTGCTTGCGGCATTGACCGTGATTCTCAACTTCGATCAATATAAAAATTCATTGGTTTGAAGAAGTAACAACGATCGCACTCGCATTTATAGTATTATGTGATTTTTATGGTGGTTATCTCTTAGGTTAGTGGAAGTGAATAGTGTATTGCTTAGGTGAAACGTAGCTAAGAACGTTTCTGAAGAATTTTTGTAGATGGCGCTGATGGTGCGGCGCTCTTGTTATGCTTACTGAACAGGGTGGGTTTCTTGGAAGGGACAATGAGGGGAGGAATCACAACCGGTGTGACTACCGGAAAATGGTCGTAGGACACTCCATATTTCAACCCCCATTTCTGACGTTTTAAGTACTCCAGCCTGTTGGTCTGATACAAGTTCCACGTTGCTGTTGTTGCAAGTTGCATGTCCCCTGCTGCTGTTTTTCCGGTCAATTACAACCTGGGTCTCTTCAAGACAAGAGTGAACAGGTATATTCTAGACCTTCGTGATACATCGTTGGCCACATCTTCACTTTCCATCAGGTGAAATTGTGGTCAACCGAAGGTCTGTAGACAACGTTTTTGACTATAGGAAACAGGATCGATTGACACCAAGATAAGTATTCGTTTAAAAATGCCCATTTTTGTGAACTTTTTTTTTTAATCTGTGAATTACAGTTCTTGTAAGAATTATGGGTAGTCTCAAAACCATTTTCCTGTAGCCTTACTGCCCCGTCGAAAAAATCCACCCTATATTATGTATAGCAGTTGTTTCTCTTTGGTGCGCTCTCTGGTAACTATATACCGTTTATTTGGTAAATGCGAATTAGCTTTTTGTCCGTTGTTGTTGTTAGACAAAAGTAGGTACCTATATATTATTATTGGTACACTATTGGAGTTATATAGAATTCTATAAAAAAGGCTGCTACATTGAAAGTAGAAACCTAGCCTTAGCTTACATTCCTAAGTGTTTGGGTTTTGTGTTCCGCAATCAGCTAGCGAGCGCACTGGCGCGGCGCGGCGGCATTCCCTGCAGTTATCGAATTTTCTAAATCTTTATATGAAATAGTATGCAGTAGTAGGAAATTCGATGACTGCCGGCAATGCCTGCCGGTAGCGTACATAGGTGAGTTTTCAGCTCAAGTGTCACGTTAGATAACGTCCCGTTACATCGGTCAGTATCAGGCCTTAGACCGCACAGAAATTAATGTGTGCTTCGAAGTTGGAACAATGGTCGCGCTCAATGCTCGACTTTTTTGGGCGTATTAAGGATGACTCGCGCTAGACCGTGCCGAGTCCGAGCCGAGTGTCGGCTGACTCCTCGTTCGTTGTTCGTTGCTCGGCCGTCACTCGGTTGCCGCTCGGTATAGCGTGAGTGTGTTCAGACAAAATATGTAATATTAGTTGACCCGTGCTACGGCCGACACTCGGCTCGGTTCCGGCACGGTCTAGCGTGAGTCATTCTTTATTGTGATGTCGTCTTACTTTCTAGTTAATGGATTTGTTCATGAGAGGTTAGAATTAGCTTTATTTTTACCACCGACAAAACGCAGGTTTATGTTAAGGGTACGAGGTGTACATCATGCATTGTCTTTTGTATAACTCCGAGTAGGAAAAAACTGAGTACATAAAGAATGGGATTGACAATGACGTCATCTCATGCTATCCCGCTCAGCTGCGCACAATTACGCAAAAAAACCACCTGTAATTGACATTTGAAAGCCCTTTGAATGGCCTTCGTAATTTGCAATTGTATGACGAAGGTCATTGAAATGGCTTTCAAGCCCATAGACATGGCTTTCCAATGTTAATTACAGGGTGGGGTGACTTTTGCGTAATCGCACAGGGATTCAAACTGAGTGCCTATACTCATAAGAGATGATTACATACTTAATCCGATTCTTTAAGTGCAGGTTTTTACCAAGATTTATAAAGTAAGTCGGACAAAATCGGTTCCCCATGAATATAAGAAAATTCTAAAAAAGAATTCTCTCGCCATGTTTGATAGAGCTTGTCTCCCTTTCTAGCGACATAAATTCTGTCGAATAGATAAAGACAGCTGTTTTTCTAACAGCTATGTCTTTACTGTGTTGTTTCGAACCAAGAGAAGTCCAACCTAGATTGTAGAATAAAATAGTATTCTAAAGTATTTTAATACCTATTTATTCGTACTTACTCCTATAAAGATTATTAAAATAACATGTATTTACTCTCTCTCAATAGCCACTTATTTATAAAAGTGGCTTACGGCTAATTATTATTAAGAATAGGATATTGTATTCTATAGCTTCAATAAACAAATTTTAGAAGTCGCGTAGATAAATATTGGGCTTGAAAACGACCGCCTCATTAATGCTGTCCTTTTCAATTATAACTGACGCGTAATTAAAGCGACTTTAATTATGGAATCTGCCCACTACACCATAACTATACTGCGATAACCAAATTATTATACGGTGTTATTAGTAATTCGTGAACGCATTCGTGATGATGAGCAGTAGATTCATTCTGTAAAAGTTCGAATTCGAACTCGAATTCACTCAAGTGACCAAATGCGATCGCTCCTTTGATACCTTTTATTTGACAACTAAGTTCGAGTTTCAAGTATTGAGATGATTTTTGAATTCCCTTACAGAATAAAATTTGTACGTCATTCTTTAGCGTAAATTTCAAAATCTCACTCAACTTAGTTCGTTTCATTATTAATACTATTTAACGGGTATTTATCGCGTTTATTTACCTATTTTTCCCGTGACCACGGCAGTGTGTAAACCTGTCGAAACGTCGGGAAAAATAGGTAAATAAACGCGATAAATACCCGTTAAATAGTATTAATAATTATGTGTTCAGATCGCGTAAGCTTAAAAATATTTAGTTCATTTCATTACCTACCACGCTCGTCACGGAGGAGCATTATCGAGTTTTACAGAATACAAAACTTTGAACTCACTGCGGATTCAGCTTAGCTTATTCAGCTCAGCTTAAACTATAAATTCCAAATGAATTTATAGAATGTGCCTGCTGAGCCTTTTCACGTAGTGTCAGTGAATTACCAATAACCTATATAATGAATGATTTTGTTATAAGAACTCGGTTTCGCCACCGGTAATTTAATTTTTCCCGTGCCATGTCTATATTGTGATGTGGGCAAATCCCGTCATACTAATTACATTGATTTAATTATATTGTTTTGTAAACATAACCCTCGTACTAAACACCACTTGTTAGAAGTGATGCAAGACTCAAATGACAATTAATAAATAATGCTGGACAATTCACACAGCATTATCTAGCCCCAAGCTAAGCAGAGCTTGTGTTATCGGTACTACATAACTGATATACATACAATAATTTGACAGTTCGTCTAGTACCCATAAAGATCTGCGCACATTAACACATGCCGCTACTACCCGGCACAAAAATGTGCATTATTTAAATGCACATTTTTGTGCTGGTTGATAGGTAAACTCGCTATCTTTAGATACATTTTACGGTGGTAAAATGGCTTCCCACAAGATTCAAACGAGTGGTCCGCGAGCTATCGGTCATCTGGATGCCGTCAACATAAAATACATCTAAATGTTACGAGTTATAGTCCATATTTGAATGGTCATTTTTGTGCTGTCATGCAGCGTTATTTTGTGCGGCGAGCTAGTGTGCTTTCCACAGCTGTGCTTTCTTTGGGGCTAGATAATGCTGAGTGAAATAAGTCCAGCATTATTTATTGTTATTTCGTTTCAAGACCTGGAGCTGCTATAACGAAGAGGCGCTCTAGTATTCGAGGTTTAGTCAATTATCTGCTATATAAATTCCTGCTATAATTTTAGATAATATTGTGATATTGAAAATACCTTATAAGGTTGTCTGATTCCATTTTTCGAAATTATAGAAATAATAGAGATGAAATCTCGATATTGTTTTTTAAATCTCAATTAAAATGTCTTTAGTTATTTTGATAAACTTGTGCTTTAAAAGAATTTAAACTTAATAAATGTGGCTTACTGTAATGTTCGTGAGTGCCTCGTTAAATGTAATGTTAACCAAATGTAGAATCGTAGAAAATTGTAAGACAAAGCCCTATAGTAGTCATGTTAGTATAAGAACTTGTTTATTTAAAATATTTTGGGAATACCTGTTGAAAAACCTGTTCTTTACCGCAACTTATGTAGATTTCGGATACTATCGTATTATGCTACCTATTTATTATTATATAGGCCTAAAGCTCTACGGATATTAATCCAATACCGTTGCCACCCAGCACAAAAGTGTGCATTCAAATATGGGCTGAAACTCTTTATCTTTAGATACATTTTACAGTCACAAAATGGCTTCCCCCAAGTTTCGAAGGAGTGGTCCGTGAGCTATCTGTCGATGCAGTCAATATAAAATAGACCTCAATGTTAAGAATTAAAGCCTATATTTGTATGCAATTTTTTGTACTGGGTAGTAACTTTGCTTTTGTCTGCGACAAGCTTAAAGTCTCGCGTTGTTTTGAGGTCGGTATTGACTTGAAGTCACATCTGTGTGGATTGTGTGAAGAATTTTGAACGCACTGTGTGTAGTAGCCACATTCGGGCTGATTTTAATGATTTATGTCTATCTATATACCCAGGGTGGGTGTCGACGACATTGAACGCGTCGATGTCGTCAAACAGAGGGAGGCCTATACCCAGTAGGTAGCATCCGGCTGTGGATGATGATAATGTTGATCTACATACCTGAAATAAAACGCAGTTTTAACAGTATTTTCTGTATGTGACCTCCTACTGCTGGGAAAAGGCCTCGTTTTAGCTCTTGTTCAATTTTCGCTATTGTGATTTTGTTGTGGATTAAACCATCCAAATATAAAGTTCCCCAAGTACTAAGATTGAGTTCACCCACAATGCACTAGAATTTGTATTATTTCTTTATTTGTGTACGAAAGATTTCTTTATAATATTTCTTAATTTTTATCCCGAAAGAATTTGTGTTTTCGACACGTGTAATTATAAACTTTAATAAAGTGCCTATGTAGTAAACTTGTTACTATTATTTATAAGTTAAATTAAAACACTTCTTTTATTAAACAAAGTACTTACCACTCTACTGTACGTACAAGACTGCATTTACATTGTCATTATATAAATGTGTGGAGGCTTTTATTTATGAATAAATTTCCATTAAAGTATTACTGTTTTTTATTTGCCTGTGACATTACGTTTTTAACCAATAGCTTATAAATAAGGCGGCAGTGTATTTATTTGTCTTTTATTTATTTAGGGCGCAGTGTTAATATTTCTCCCCAACTCAGCCCGCGGATGTCGTACTCGACTAAAGCTTTTCCTACATTAATCCAACGCCGCTACCACGCAGAACAAAAATGTGCATTTAAACATTGGCACACTCGTCTATAAATACATTTTAAATACAGGTTTCAGAAAAACTTTTTTGATTTTTAGGGTTCCGTTATTGAAAAAAAGAATACTAAAGTTCCTCGTACTCGTACCTCGTTTTAATTCTAGCATACAGCCTTGAAATTTGAAATGCATATTTTATGGAGAAAAAAATTAGGAAATTGTCAAATCATGATTTTTAGGTTTCCGTCGTTGTACGTGAAGAACCCTAAAGTTTCTTTCTCGATATATACTTGAAGTTTGAAATACAGGGGGGCGAGTCTATTTGGATGCGGCAACCTGAGAACAGGGCGCTGTGGCGCTCATTAGGGGAAGGCCTGTGTCCAGCTGTGGACTAATCTAAGCTGATGATGATGATTCTATTTGACGATAGTAAAGTGACGTGATCGTGACGTCTCATTTTTGTATGGGATTTGCGTATCCCATGCGTATAAGTATAATCTTAATGTATCTACACGTAGGTATTAAGTAAAAATAACAATTTATGAAAATCATTTATTATTTAAAAAAATTGACCTTTACAAAATGTACAATACCGAATAATTCGAGGTAAACAGTCTACAGACACTATCAAAGGTGATAAGATAAATAAATAACTATCAAAAGTGATATCAACAACTTCAAAACACAAAAACTTGTTCATTACGGATGTAAGCGGGTTAACTACGAACCTTATCATCAACAAGCACCGCGCCCCCCACCACCCCCGCCTCCGACGCTCCCGGCTCGTGCGCAGCGAGCGATAGCGCGCAGTGCTCGGAGACACGCGGAACGCGCGCGCCTAGAACCGCACTCGTTAAGGGATGAAACGTTGGTGTTCTTCCAACATAAATAAGGTTCGTAGTTAACCCGCTTACATCCGTAATGAATTCGACAAAAACTTGTCTAAAAAATTAGTAAGTAGAGCGAATTGGTTGTGTTTGGGTAGGCACGTTGACTGGATTACCTCTTTTCTACCAGCGCAGTGCCTCCGTTTCTATCGACCTCGTCAAATTCTGGCCTTATCATTCCCAGTCCTGTCAAAATTAATATCAAATTCAGCAATAATAGAATAGAATAGAAAATCTTTATTTGTGTAACAGAGTTAAATTATGACATAGGTATTACATTGCTCTTATAACTAGTATTAAATTAAATGTTACACTAATGCTGCTGTGGCACTTGGGCCATAGAAGCGCTGGTTTTCAGCGGTCCTGTCCTGGCACCGTGCCAGGATACCTACTAAGTGTAATAATGGTCCGTCGGTCAAGGACTGTGTGGTTGAGAGCCCGAGTCATAGCGAGCCTAGGCCTATAATACCGTCAAATTTGTCACTGTAATGGACTCGACTCGAAGAATATGTGGATTGATCTTAACAAACACTCCTCTCAACTTCGAGAAGGTAGGTACATCGAAATTGATCATAAGGCCTTTCTACATCTCCAAAATTTCAGTTCGATTTATGGCCAAAATCAGTATCAGTTTTTCTGCCAATCTTTCCGGGCCGTGAAAAAAAAACATGTTTGATTCTAAATTCAAATCCGTCGCGTCGGAGCGTTTAGTGTCTAATAGCTGTCTTTCTTCGTTGAACTAGAGGGTATCTCTTTCTACACTATGCAAACTGAGCGAGACTTAAACTTGGATAAAATCCAATTCATAGTAAAGCAATCTGAACAAGACATAACATTTAAAAACAAACTTAAAATTTACCTACTCAAGCGAGATAATTACTTTGACACTTTTTTTATTAGTGCGAAAAAAATACGAAGGCACAATACACAATAAAATATCGTGCGGAGCGAGCCGCAGTTTTTTTTACAGTGGCATTCGGTGTTTTATACTCGCCTACCACGCATAGTTGCGCAACCTATGTGTCTCAAAAGACGTCACTGAAGGTAATCAAACTATTATTCTTCGCTCAAATAAAACTTTTGAAACTATCATGGTTATTACTATAGAAATCATTTAGAACGGGATATTTACCATGATTCAATTTTTCACAGTTTCATGCGCCATGATCACGGAAGAACTGTTCTTCCGTGATCATGGCGCATGAAACTGTACCGAAATATTGGAAAACTCAAAAATTGAATCATGGTAAATATCCCGTTCTAAATGATTTCTATTCGCTCAAATTGTTTTACTTATAATCTAAAATTCACATTTTGGTGCCTAGCGACTGCTCCACTCGCTCTACCCTCTAATACGAGTAGCATCTTAAAAATCTGAGTTTATCTAAATTCCTTTTCTTTCTTTGTTTTGTTTTATATAAATAAGTGTTATTTTATTTGAAAGCACGTAAATAAAATGCTTACATCTACATGTTATTAGAATTAAACATACATTTATCAACTTTTTAATTACATACTACTTTATGAGCCTCAATTCTAGCAGGATACATTCCAAGCTAATTAGATGCTGTTTATTATGATGAGTCCCTGACGCCTTACGAATCCAATATAATAGTATATTTCGGATGCTGCTGCAACTGGCCCGATTCTGCAGTGCGTTGGGAATGTTTGCGCAAGCACACTGATGGTTTTCATGCCATCGTGCGCAAGAAAACTGTGTCCCTGATGCGCAGAATACGGGACAGCCACAACAGCATGCTGTGGACTGTGATGGAGAGACTTTTATCTCTACTGTGGAGGTACTTTAAACAAAAATACTTGCTGCTTCCTGCATTTATTATCATTATTGATTATCCTCAAATCAGCTGGTTCCTGTCACAGTTTTGTATTATATTTCTTTTCCGTTATTTTTTTTATTTCTATTTTATTGTTATGTCTCTTTTGAAATGTTCTTGATTGTATTTTGTCATAAGCCTACGGAATAAGTATTTTCTGAAATAATATGTATTTTATTTTAGACTAGCTGCTGCTCGTGGCTTCGCACGCACTGTTTAAGGTTATTTCTATCCCAGGGAACTTATTTATGGGATAAAAAGTAGCCATGCCACTCTCCATCCTTACAAATAACTTCATGGCAAAAATCAAAGCCGATTGGTGTTAGGGCGTGAAGGAAGGACGAACAAACAAATAAACAAACAAACACACTTTCGCATTTATAATAGTAGTAAGGATTTATTTTTTAGAAATAAGAAAAACAAGACTTTTTCGCGCTTGACCAACCTTAACTTATTAACGCGCCATGCTTTCATTCTGGCCGAACTAGTTTTTTGACGTTACGAAAACGCCTCAATCGTTTTTCAAAGTGAAGGTCAAGTAACTTTATTTCTTTATGCTTCAACAGTATGAACCTGCCAGTAATCTCGTTTTTAGTTTCAAGATAAAATAATAGGTGAATAATAGGTAGAAATAGGTGGTACTTACAGTTTGCTCGCGTCGTCACATTTTAAGGTCGCATGGGTTACAATTTCGGTAGCCGAGGCCGCGCGTCCCAATCTAAACAAAAGAACGATGTACCTATAAACACTTTTATAGCCATAAAAATTATCGTAGTTTGACGAATTCATGACGGATGTAAGCGGGTTAACTACGAACCTAGAGTGACTGTGCTCGGAGGGACGCGGAACGCGCGCGCCTAGAACCGCACTCACCCTGAAGAAGTCCCTCGTTAAGGGATGAAACGTTGGTGTTCTTCCAACACAAATAAGGTTCGTAGTTAACCCGCTTACATCCGTAATGGACTTTTATAGCCTTTGCGGCAGGTGCACGTGTTTACGGTACTAGAGCTGTGCAGTGAATGGATGGTTTTATGAAATTAAGTTTGTTATAGGTACATTTACTTACAAAGTGGGGCACAATTTTACGTCTATAAAGAACGCTATCTGCTCTTTGCATTGTAATCAAAAAACAACTAGTAGGTAGGTACATGTTGTAGTACAGTGGGGTTCATCGCTGACAACAGCTGACCCCTCAGGCAGGTTTCAAATCTCGTAATTACATCAGATTTAGTTTCATATGATTAAATTTGTTTTTTAAAAAAATATGTGTAATGGTGTACTTTGAACTAGGCATATTCTATTATAATAAACAGTCTATCTCAAGTATCCAAGCGTTTCACTAGTCGTCCCAACACCCGTCCTTACATGGCGACCCTGCCAAATATGGTGTTGAAGCGCATTCCAAAGCCGCGAATTAAATAAATCTCAGTTCCGTACGAGTATAAATAATTTCGAGTGTCAAAAATGTCTATAGAAAATCTATTTTAAATTAATAAATCAAATTAAATAAAAATCTGCTCACGAATACGGGAAAATGGGTAAAACATTCTCAAAAGAAGAAACAATAATCGCGCAAACAGCAGCTGGTGACGGCAAGAACTCAGCATCCGCGGAGACCAGTTACGCAAGTGTCAGCACCACTAACATCCTATTGACCATCATCACCATCATCATCTTGGCTGGAGCTGGGTATGCTTTTTGTTACTTTTATAAGAAGACGCACACCAAATGGATGGAGAGACTCATGAACCGCCGTTCCCTGCGGCGTAGAGAGGCTACGTCGTACTTCAAGAATGCTCGTGGTCCCCGGGACGAGCCAGTTTAAGGAATAAATCTGCGGTGTACCTACTTCCAGAACAGCGTAAATTTTAAAAGTTCGTAAAGTGCAGTGTGTCCTCAACCTACTAAAAGGTACGTGTGATTGGTTAAATTTAGCAAGTAGAAAATTAATAAGTGAAATATATGAGTGATAAAACTCTTTATATACTACAGTGAATTTAAACTCAGAATCAGAACTTTCAAGATTTTAATTTAAATGGGACAATTAACTTTATAAAACTCTTAGTGAAGTAAATTTTAGTATATAATATATAGTTAAAATTTAGACATTATCATTAAGGGTTACGTGTAGCCTTAAGCTAAATAAAAACGTACCAAGACACTCAATGAACATGATACCGCTCGACGTATATGGTGCGGTATGGCATAGTTCTCTCTCTAAGGGAGATTAGCTACTTGTTACATTTAAGCTAGTGAGATGCGTCGACTTTTGCCTTTCAGAATATTTTATTATGGCCGAAAATTTTATGAAGTTAAATGATGATTTGATAATAATAAGAAAATATCTAATAAAAAAGGGACAAAGTAGATATAAAGGTACGATTACTACAAATAAGTTGAGAGAAGCTGAAGTTTTATATAACGAAGCTTCATTATTATTGTCAAAGTTATCACATGACGAGGAAGGTGAACTGGTAACTACTTTAACTACCATTTACGATAACATAAAAAGCACATTCGAGGAAATAAGTCAACTGTGTAAGATTTCTCATGATAGTAAATTAAGTGGCAAAATGGAATTCGATATTAAAACGGCGTGTAGTCTAATTCCACTTCTAGATGATAAGGAAGAAACCACGAAACGATTGATTGATGCTGTAGAATTGTACGCGGAAATGATAGATGACGAGGGTAAACAAATGTTAATTAAATTTGTTCTCAAAGGGCGACTTTCTGAAACTGCAAAATTGCGTATGACAGGTAGTTATGCTACAGTTACAAATCTTCTGCAGGCGTTAAGAAAACATCTTCTTGTAGGAAAATCGTGTACGGCGATTCAATCAAAACTTTTTCGTACAAATCAAGGTTATAGGACAATTAATGAGTATGGCAGTGAAATAGAAAAACTTTTCACTGAACTGACTGTTTCCCAAGCTGAAGGGGATTCAGCGAAATATAGCGTTTTGAAACCGTTAAATGAAAAAATGGCTATTAAGAAATTTTCAGACGGATTAAAAGATTCCAGACTGAGCACCATCGTTGCAGCTCGTAATTGCAGCAACCTTAAGGATGCCATACAGGTGGCTAAGGATGAAGATACTACATCAGCAGCCTCGACGTTTAATACGAGTAACAGGCCGGACGTGTTCCATGTTTCACGCAGATCCCGAGGTAAGTTTTGGCAAAATTCTAGACCCAGGGTCCAAGGTCATCGTGGACAATTTTATAACAACTCTTACCAGCACCGTGGTAATAACAACAGCTTCCGTGGTAACAGAAATAATTTGTACCCACGAGGTTCGAATCGAGGTTTTCAGAGCTATGGCCAAGGTAGATATAATAATGGTCGTTATAGCCGACGTGGTAATTGGCGAGGAAATACTAAAAACGTATTTTCGGGTCAACCAGCCGAAGGAGAAAATAATGGTCAAAACAACCAGAGCCAAAATTCTAACACATCAGGCAACACAAATCCTGTGAATCAGTTTTTTCGGGATTAAAGACTATGTCTTAGCTTGTAACGGACAATGCAAATTTATATCATTTAATGTTGGTAACAGGAAGTACATTTTCTTAATAGACACCGGAGCTTCAATATCAGTTATAAAAAAGAATGAGATTCCGAAGTATGCACAAATATTTTATGATGATACTATTATTAATGGAATCGGAGGTAGAATAACGTCTTCAGGACATGTTACATTGGAACTAAAACTCGCGAATGATGAAATATTGTCACACAAGTTTCATGTTTTCGAAAAACTTCCACTAAAAGCTTGTGGTATTCTAGGGTTAGATTTTCTTTCCCTTTATAACTGTAATATTGATTTGTCGCGAAATATTCTGACGATAAATTCTAATACAACCAAAGGCAAGCCGTGTTGTCTTCCACTTTTGGATAGGCCTGACTTTAGTAACAACTTAATTTTACCCCCGCGTAGCGAATCAATACATTATGTGTATATGAAATCTGATGAAAGTGACGAATACGTTGTTAGTGCGAAAGAAATAGCGAATGATGTATTTGTAGCAGGAGCGATAGTAAAGTCAAATAATGGTAAAATACCAGTAAGGATACTTAATGTCAAGGACGAAGAGGTTAAACTAGTTAATTTTGAACCAGAAATTCAACTTCTCAATGATTATAACATTTTCTCTTTTTCAAAAACTAGCTCTAATGCACACAGAGCTCAGAATTTACTTTCATTATTAGATTTGAAACATTTGAATAGTGAAGAAAAATCATCCATTAAAATAATATGCTCTAAGTATTCTGACGTATTTTTTTTGCCGGGTGACCAATTATCTACTACAAACGTTTATGAACAATCAATAACACTGAAACCAAACGTTAATCCTATATATGTTAAACCTTATAGATTACCCCAGTCAATGAAACCAGAGATTGATAGGCAAATAAAACAAATGTTGAAAAATGATATAATTGAAGAATCGTCTAGTGAATGGTCTAGCCCAATACTTTTAGTACCTAAAAAATCAGAAACAGGATCAAAATGGAGATTAGTAGTGGATTATAGGAAACTTAACGATGTTATTGTTGATGATAAATTCCCTTTACCAAACATCACAGATATTTTAGACTCGCTATCAGGCTCAATATACTATTCACATCTAGATTTAAACCAAGGTTATTTTCAAGTCAGTCTTAATCCTGACAGCCGCAAGTATACTGCATTTACCACCAGTTCCGGGCAGTATCAACTTAAAAGACTTCCAATGGGTCTAAAGACATCTTGCAGTAACTTTAGTAGAGTAATGTCAATAGCTATGTCTGGTTTGACTTATGAAAAATGTTTTGTTTACATGGATGATTTGGTTATTTTTGGTCGTAGTTTGGAAATACATAACTCTAATCTAATATCTGTACTTGAACGATTGAGGAAAGTAAACTTAAAACTTAATCCAAACAAATGTCAATTTTTAAAAAAGGAAATTCTTTATTTAGGTCATCTTGTATCTTCTGAAGGTGTATTACCAGATCCAGAAAAAACTAAAGTATTACTAAATTATCCCACACCCAAAAACGCGGACGAAGTTAGGCGTTTTGTAGCCTTCTGTAATTATTATAGAAAATATGTACCCGCTTTCGCTGAAATAACACTACCATTGAACAAGTTATGTAGGAAAAATGTTACTTTTTCTTGGACTGATGATTGTCAGAAGTCATTTGAATTCTTAAAAGAATCGTTAATATCACCACCAATACTACAATACCCAATATTTTCCGATACTAATGAATTCATACTACAGACTGATGCATCTGGTAAAGCTGTTGGAGCAGTTTTATGCAATAATGATTTGAGACCAGTGGCCTATGCCAGTAGACCATTGAATAAAGGAGAATTAAATTACCCAACAATTCAAAAAGAACTTACTGCTATTGTATGGGCTGTCAAATATTTTAGACCATACTTATATGGCAGACATTTTACAATAATGACAGATCATAAACCCCTAATTTATTTGTTTTCTATGAAAGATCCCTCTAGCAGACTTTTAAAATTTCGTTTAGTGTTAGAAGAATATGATTTCAAAATAATATATTTAAAAGGAAAAGATAATTCAGTCGCAGATGCATTATCAAGAATATGTATAACATCGAATGACTTAAAAAGTATGAGTGAAGATATGATAGAAGTGAATGTTATGACAAGAGCGCAAAAGAAAAGATTGAATGAAGATAGTAAAAACGAGACACAATTACTTAGTAAATCCACCGACGAAGGGTCTGATCAGCCAAGAGTTGTGGAGTTATTAAGAAAACCGTGTGAATTTGTAGAGATGATTTTAATGGAAAATAGTAAAATTAACAAATATCGAAACGATAGGGTTATTACTGATGAATATGAGTGCTTTGCATATAATTCTAGTAAAAAGATACTGTGTATAAATCTCAACTTTAGGGCACAATACTCGCGAGCCGATTTTGTGACTAAGTTAGAAAAGTTTAGTAAAAAGTTAAATATAAACGAAATATGCATAATAAAAAATAAAGAAAATGAAGAATTTATAAAAGGATTATGCGATGAGCTGAATATATTAAAAAATTGGTCCGGTCCAAAAGTATGCATTTTAAGAGGAGTAAAAAGAATTGACGATGATAACGATAAGAAATTTATTTTAAATGACTTTCATCTGCTTCCCACCAGTGGCCATGCTGGGATACGCAGAATGACTAACAATATAAAAAGACATTTTTACTGGCCAGGACTTGAAAAAGATGTTACTGATTTTGTTAACAAATGTCCTCAGTGCCAAAAATCAAAGTATTCTAGATATACTAAACAACCGATGGCAATCACAACAACGTCTTCAGTAGGATTTCAAAAAGTTTATTTAGACTTAGTTGGTCCTTTAGACAGGGATGACGAAGGGAATTGCTACATTCTCACAATTCAATGCGAACTTACAAAGTTCATTGAAGCATATCCAATATCTAATAAAGAAGCAGTAACTGTTGCAAAAGCCTTTGTAGAAAATTTTGTTTTGCGATTCGGAATACCCGATATTATTGCCACAGATAGAGGATCTGAATTTATCTCTTCGACTATGGTAGAAATCTGTAAACTTTTGCAAATAGAAAAGCTAACCTCTACCGCCTACCATCATCAATCAATTGGTTCATTGGAAAATGCTCATAAGCATTTAGGTTCATTTTTAAGGACTTATTGCGGTAAGAACGGATATACTTGGTCTCATTGGTTACCTTTTTGGTGTTTTAGCTATAATAACACTGTACATACAGAGACGAAGTATGCGCCATCAGAACTGATATTCGGTAGATTAAGTACAATTCCTAAAACAATAAGTAGTGATGGAATTAATCCTTTGTATAATCATGATAATTATGTTATTGGTTTAAAATATAAGTTAAAAATTGCTCTTAAAGATGCTAGAAATAATCTATTATTAAGTAAACAAAAGAGGAAACAGGAGTATGATAAGAAATGTAATCCTATTAAATATAACGTAAACGATTTAATATTAGTTAAGAATGAATCATCAAAAAAGTTAGACAATAGATTTAATGGTCCTTATAATGTCTTAGAAGATATGGGTTCTAATGTTAAAATAAGTAAACAAAATAAAATTGATATAATACATAAGGATAGAACTAAGCTATATGTTGTTTAATCATGTTTAACCAGTTTTTAGAATTATATTGAAACACTTTAATTTTTATTATTTTTAAGAAATGTATACCTACTATAAAAAAAAATAACGCATGTATTTTTTTTTCTTGCACCCCCGGAGGTGTAATGGTGTACTTTGAACTAGGCATATTCTATTATAATAAACAGTCTATCTCAAGTATCCAAGCGTTTCACTAGTCGTCCCAACACCCGTCCTTACATATGAATATTCTAGATTTACGTACGTTAGTAGGTACGTGCAACCAAAATGTCTCGATATGTTAAACCAACCTTATTTCCTATGCATGTCGACCTTCCGCATTCCGCTCTTATTTCGTTTTCTTCCGTCTTCCCATCCACCTCTTTGTCCTGCCTTGCTAATAGCAAGAAAACCTCCTCAAGCGTCGTCTCCGACACCGAGTAGTCCTCGATAAGTTTAACGAAGGAATGACGAATCAGCTCCAGTTGTTGGAACAGTTCGCTGTAGGATATCTTACTGAGTATGTGGTAGTGGAGCATCGTCTGAAATAAGTATGTCTGAGTAAAGGTCTGCGTCCATTGACTCGCAGTGGGAGCGTGCGGAGCGTAAGGATTTGTTGCTTTGTTTGTATTGACATCTATGGTACAGCGTGCACTGGATCGGCATTGAACTTGGCTTCTCAGGTTAACTCTACTGCGTTACGTGTCGTAGGGTGTGACTGAGCAACATAATGTGTCTTGAAAATTAAAAGCCCTATTCAGACCTAAGTACCTAGGTACGCGTGAATCGCTTAGGTACTTCGATAAAAGTAAAAAAGGAAGATACGGTGATAAGGTATCGGATTATCAGAAAGTTTAAAGTTTGGTGTATCTACCTACGCGGGAAAATATGTGATGCCTTGGCACAGTATGAAAAAAGACCCGAAAATCGGACATCCCTTTTTTATTTTATTAATCGAAACTTTGAGCTATTTTGAATGTCAGAGTAGAACTCCCAGAAGTCAATTCAGTTCAGAACTCGAATAATAATTTTTTTTAGAAAATTCTGGATTTTAAGAAAAAGGTGAAAATAAAAGAACTGCTAAACAAATTTGCACATTTATATTTAGTGCAAAAGGGCAATAGATACAGGGCATTTTATAAGCTAAACAAAACAGATTTAGCGATAACAGTAAAGTTGATATGCATAATTTTGTGACTTTCACTTTTTATTTTTTTTCTCTTATATTATTAGTGATTAGCACTAGATATCTATCTGAAAACATTGTTTATAAACTCTATTGTTACTTGTAAAAAAATGTCACGAAAATCTGTCAGGAAATGGGAGATATGAGGTTTCTAAGGTTTTCAGTAATTTCTATGATATTAGGGTTGTCACAGTAAGATCCTAAAGAATTAGGTAAGTACATACTAGAGAAAATTGTAAACCAGTGGGTCTGCAAGCATGAAATTTTAGATACTACACAAATAGGATTTACCCTACTGCAAAGACTTGAGGGTTATGGCTATGTGTTTCGGGTGTATGTAGGTACATATTTGTGGGATGGATTTGTAGAAATGAGGTGACGTTGGATTTGTCTACATTTCGAGAGTAAAACTCTCTCTGCTAGTTTAAAAACCAGTTGACAAAATAAATAAAACCGGCCAAGTGCGAGTTGGATCGCGCACGGAGGGTTCCGTACCATTCCACTAATATTATAAATGTGATAGTTTGGATGGATGGATGTTTGTCACTCAATCATGCCAGAACGGCTGAACGGATCTGGATGAAATTTGGCACAGAGATAGATTTAGTCTGGAATAGCACAGAGATTTTCCTGGTAAATATATGGTTCCCGTGGGATAGATTGGTTTTAATCGATCTATACTAATAATAAAATTATAAAGAGGAAAGATTTGTTTGTTTGTTTGTAATGAATAAAAATTGTTTGTTTGTAAAGGAAGATTGAATCGTAAAACTTAATATTTTTTATTGTAGAAGCAAATATACCAAAATAATCAAAATGTCGCCGTTTGTAAGGTAGGTCATTTTACTTCATCTGTAGTTGCTTGGTACTTTGGAATTGAATGATGCTGAGCACCAATTTTTATAACAAATACTCCATATGACCTAATCTAACAGTAAACATATAAACCCAGTCATTTGAGGGTGGCATTTAGCAACAAAGCCACTAGACTCATTTTAAGCGCGCCTCAGATTTTTACGCTATGTTTGTGAAAACTCTTTGTGATAAAAAAAACATTTAAAAATCTTTATTTCTAATGTAACAGTTACCAATCAGAGTTAAAAAAAACTCAAACCGTAGATCACAAGTGGTTGTTTTTTACATAAATTGTTTTACAAAACTTTCACCGCAATTTTACCGCGGGGCGGTAGGTGCCAAGAATCGCAAATGACCCGCGCGAACCCTGCCTTATGAGAGGGTTCTCTACTAGTTTGAAAACCACTAAACAAAAAAAAGGTCCGAATCTGATTCTGATTACTTCACTTTTGATTAGTGCCAACCCTAGCTTCAAAGTTTAAAAATTTAATAACTCCGAATTCCTACGTGTTACGCATCTGATATTTTACAGGCAGGCTAACATAACACTAATGAACACTTGTGTTTGAAAATTAGGTGCTAATATAACAAGAACCTTGAATAAAAAAATAAAATAGAAATTACTAAAAAACATACATAGCTTTCTTCATTGTTCACCTAGAACTAAATTACGCGTTTCCAAAAATAGCAGTTAGTTGATTTTATAGCATGCTATAATTGAAATTTGAAAAATTAACTCACATAGATAGTTACAGCATTTTTTGTGGTTTTCTCTGATAATCATAGAAAAAAATTAAAAAAATCATAACTGATTCTAAACTGAACTGACTTCTGGGAGTTCTACTCTGACATTCAAAATAGCTCAAAGTTTCGATTAGTTAAATAAAAAAGGGATGTCCGATTTTTGGGTCATTTTTCACACTGTGCTTGGGCTTTGTTTTTTGTTTTGGAGCTATTTGTACACCTGGTGAACGAACACGAGAGCATTGTCGTGGTGATTTAGTCGAAATCACACAAAATTTTATGTCGTAGCAAGCAAGCGAAACACAAATGCCACCGCCCGCGCCCGCGCCGCGCCGATCCGATCTGACTATGACTGAGGTAAGGGAACATAGTTGAACCTAACTTGAGCCATCCACTTTCGAGATGGTAAGGCCTCATCTCCCTTATTTTACTTTTATCGAAGCTTAGGTCCTATTTTTAATCTATAGAAATTTTTTTAAGCTTGGGCAAGGCTATTTTACAAAAAAAAGTCCGTCAGTTATACAGGGTGTTAGTGTAAACAGTCTTATCCTTGAAACCACGTATGTACACCCCTAAAATAAGACGATACAAGTTAATATTAAAAATAAAAGTCAATTAGTTTCGATGGAATTTCATAATTCATTTCTCTGCTATCCTACGTGATTTCATGGACACCCTAGTGACCTTATCACTACGCGCCGCGCGCCGCCCGCTCTCGCCTGTAGCCGGCCGGTGGTGTAGGTATCGAAACCACTCGAATCGTAGGTACCTACAACTTGGGATGGAACTTTCCCTTCATACTTTTCCTGGCTTAGGACAGGCAAAAATAGCTACTCTAACACATTTGCCAGTAAGTAGGCTAAAGTAGGTACGTAATTTTGGCGTTTTTTAAAAGATCATCATCAATCAAGTTTATGTACCTACAATTCAATGAAAATTTACAGTTTTATGTACAGTTTGATTTACTCACATTAGGCATAAAATGTTTTCAAAATGGGCTCCATTTACAGTTACGCAAGCCTCGGTGAACTGGCCGTAGGCACGTAGTCTTTGTGTAGCCGCTAGGATCGTTTCCCGGCTTGGCACACGTTGTTCTGGGAACCGCTCTGCGTACATCGTACGAGCCAAGTTAATGTTGTCACCAGCGATGGCATAAAGTCGCACCATTTCAGTCCACTGTTCATTGATGTGAACGACATCGTCACTTCTACTTAACACAATACGCGAACAAATCGGCACATCACAAATTAGCACGGAACGCGTCGTGACGTGACGTGCTCACTACCTAGCAGGCGGGCTGTGACTGACGAGTACGCGCCGGCCGCGAGCGGGCGGCGCGTAGGCGGCGCTTTTATGTCGGCGCGCGAGCGGCGTCTTTGTTTGAAACCGACAAAGCAGGCGGGCTGTGTGTGACTGACGACGAGTGCGAGCCGACGGTGTAGGGTGAAATGCTTTTATGATGTATGAGGATTTTTTTTTCAAAATTATGTGAAAAAAAAAGTTTAGTTTTTTCATCGGTTTTGGACTCTGCTCATGATTCTGAACCTCTGGTTTCAAGGATAAGACTGTTTACACTAACACACTGTATATTATAAAAAGATATTGGACACGTATTTTTTTCTTTTGACAATTAAACACCCACCTCAAACCTAAATCACATAAGTAGTCACTCACCATATGCTCGTCTTTCAGTTTGCAGTCGAACCTCTTCTGCATAACTTTTTTTAAAAGTTCCACTCTATCGTCGCTGCTTCTCTCTAAACATAAAATCGTTATATCTCAAGTACCTATCGTTCTTAATCCAAATATCAAAATGTTGCTCTTAATAATTTTTTGGTTTTGCAAAAACTATAAACCTGATTTCTAAAGATCCGTTAGTTCTCCTTAATCTCTCTTTTTAGTATTATTGTTTGCGGGATTAATAGTTAGTAGTATCTAGTTAGTTTAGTAATAGTAGTAGGTATTAGTAGCTAGTAAGTCAGGAATCATTTTATTTTGGAAAAAAATTGGGATTTATATCTATACAACTGCAAAAGAATCATCCAAATCGGTCCATAAATGAGGGAAAAATCAGCGGACGTACAAAAATAACAGACAGACAGCCGAACATAGATCTTTCTCCTTCTTTCGAACTCAGTTATAAACAAATAGTGACCGGCTTAGTATCAACTTCTGAATAAGTTTTCCAGGCATTAAATTGAAATGAGTTTATAAATATAACTTTAGATAACAGGGATAACGGACAAGTCCAATAACAGTATCTTCATTACCTCCATCCAGTTACCGTTTCACGCCTAAACGGCTGAACGCTTATTGATAAAATATACCTACCCATATTCTTTCCTTTTTTTTGTCCCCGGTATACCATCTTCTTCTTCATATTGTGACGGCTAACCTCCACTACTGGAGGTTAGCCGTCAGCTCAGCAAATTTCTCCCGATCTTGCGCCAAGCGAAACAGGTCTTCGACGCTGGCGATATTCGTCCACTCTCGGATGTTTCTCAACCATGACTTTTTCCTATGGTCTGATTTTTCCTTTTCCTATGGTATACCATCTATCCAAATTTTATTGAGATCCGTTCAGCCGTTTAAGCGTGCAAAGGTATCAGACAAACAGTTTTTCAAATTTATAATATCAGTATAGAAAGACTTACCACTTTCAGTGAGGTAGGAAGTGATCTTAAAGATGACAGTGTATCCTTGCGCGAACTGGTATCGCAGCTCGGCGGGTGTGCCTAGCGCGCGAATCTTGCCGGCCACCATTATGGCGATACGCTCGCACAGTGTTTCCATCTCGTCCATACTAATAACAAACGACAGTATTTTCAATAGGGTCTTACACCCATTACTAAAAAGTATCTCAATGAGATTCTATAGTCAATCAATTAAGCTTGATGGTGTTCACCGATTTCAAGAATGACTTGTACCATTGAGCCTCCATCCAACCTCTTTCGCTGGAGTCCCATACCACCTCAAGATGCAGGTTTCATCTGCCTTTTGTATTTGGACAGTGGTAGAGGAAGGGTCTGAAAAGACCGCTGCTGCTTTCTGAATCTCTGGCGACTTCAAATATAGATATATACCTACAGGTTTTTTCAGGGCTACTAAGGGGAAGTCTGAAACCGTGAGAGTTATCGAAAAGTTATGTTAGGCATTACGTGCTAGATTTTGAAAAAAATAAGTTCTGAATTAAAAGAAGTCGAACGTTTTTCTGAAGTTTTTCTTCTGGAAAAGGGAGTTTTTGAACTTTTTTTCCATTTTTGGGTTCTTCAGTCTATAGTAAATAAATGAATATACAACGACTATGACCTTCAAACGTCTCCTCCGGCTCAAGGGAAGCGGGCGGGAACTTTTACTTCTTCTCGTAGCTTTTATTTCTATACTGTTTTCTGTGTTTGTGTGGTACAATAAAGAATTATCTATCTATCTATATTTTTTTCCAAGAAACTGCTAATATTTTTAGCCGTTGTCGAGTTAAAGCTAGTTAGTTTTATACAAAAACGGGCAGGTGCAACGCTAACAGCTGATAAGGTCAATAAACGCACCTTGACCTAACTAGTAAACCATAACTTTGATGGATAGCATAAACTAGTTGCATTGACAATATTTTTCGAACAATTGCGTAGAAAAAATCGCACGAGGCACGAGCCGCTGCCTGCATTATTAGACGTGGTGGAATATTTGAACATCGGCTGTATGTCCCTAAGATAACAGGTATCCTTTTCTCCTTACACGTGTTAGAGATGTAGTTAGGTACATAGGGTTGTCAACAATATTAAACATCACTTATTTTAACTTTTTTGTTTTCTTTAGAATAATCGTTCCTAAGCATTACACATCGAATGTACCTACATCACTTAAGTGGTACTATATTTTCATAAACGTCCCTCGTCCGCTTCCACCCTGTATAATAAATAAATAAAAATAATCTGTCATTATGATAGCACTTAAAATGATGCTATCTTTTTATTATGCTGTCAAATTAGATGTTTAGTTTTGGTGAAATCTGAATTGACACGAGTGTTTGGCGAGGCGAAGTAAATGGTTACTTAGGGCCGACACTATGGTGGAGATACCGTAGGTACCTGTGTGAAGTGATGACGATGCTACGCTTCTGACACAGAGATTTCCTGAACGCGGCGTGAACGCGGCGCCGCGCCCCGACGTCCACTCCCGCGGTCGGCTCATCCATCAGAGACAGAGGAGCTCCAGAGCACAGCGCAACCGCGGCCGCGAGCCGACGCTGGTATCCTCCGCTGTATGCCGATGCAACCGTATTTTTGTACGCTTTTAAGCCTAAGAACGTCAAAATACAACTAAGGACAGGAAGTCTACTTTGAAAAACGAACAACGATGACGACGATGTACAAAGATGACGTCGGATAGCACAAAACGAAGACGAAGGACGGCCGATCCATTCTACCAAAGACCTTAGGTACTATGAAAACAATTCTGACGTTTGTGTCTTATGCCGGGTACAGACCAAGCGAGCGAGAGCAAGCGTATGCAAACAATTGGGATTTAACAATCGGTACGTTCGTTCGTTCCATATTGCTTTGATGTAGCGACAGCCGCCGGAGCACGGCCAAAGGCGAATGAAGGCCCTTGCTTGGACTCGCTTGCTTTCGCAATGACGTCCACACTGGTACTTTTGCGTTCGTCCGTTAGCCTTCGCTCGCTCTCGCTCGCTTGGTCTGTACCCGGCATTAGAGATCGGAGACGAAGGGTGACAGTTGGTGACGCGCCTGAAGCAAATTGGTAGTAAGGTTGTTCGTTTCGTGCGATCCTACATCATCTGTAAACTTCGTTTTTCAAAGAAAACTTTAAATAGATTTTTATTCCTGAATTTTATTCCCCGTTTTATGTTTAGGATAATTTAATACTTAAGTAGTTTAAAATCACTTTTGTTATTTTGCTTAATTTTGTTATATGTCTGCAGACGAAAAATAAATGATTTATCTATCTATCTAACCGAAAAAACCACCCTGGTTTTCCTTATGACTTCTTACGTGCTTATCTAATATGGAGTCGACAAAACACTCAAGATAAACAATTACGTAGAACCCACCGACGACGTCGAGCCACGCTTCGATCTCTTTATCGATGTCCTTGTCTTCCAGTCCGCGGATGATCAGCAGCGTCCTGAGGTTGTCGACGCCAGTCTGGAATTCGTCAATGCCGAGGAACTGAGGGCAGTAGCCGATCGTGCGCAAGTACTGAAAAAAGACATCCAAGTATTTTACCTACTTAATAGCGGTGCAGCTTAGAAGAAACGACAACCGATTTAGAACACTATTTCATCAATTTAAATAGAAAAAAAAGTCAAAAGTCAATAACTTTGTTTCTTTAGGCTTACAAAATAAGCACTTATACAAGTCAAATTTTATACATAAACAGTTATATAAATAGTAATTTTGAAAAATATCAAATAAGAAACAAAATGTTATCGATTTTGTTCGCTTCAGAAGGGATTCGCAGTCGCCACTATCGCTTAGGGTAGCTATTCAGTAAAGGTAAATAGAAGAGCGAATATTTCTTATGTTCGTTACCTACCATCCAGGGCCTTAATTCCACTAAATTAATCGCTTCACCATAACAATGGTATCTTCTCAGGATGACACATTTTGTCATTTAACCTTTGATGCAAGACACTGCAGATGGAGAGACATGTTGTCAAGGTTGAAACCATTTCATCTATCTATCTCTCCGTGCAAATAGTAACACACGTACTATTTAAGGTTTCTTGCATCTATGGACGATTTTGTGACGATAAGTTCTGCGCATGTACAAACCGTCAACTAGTAGATACTCAGGTACCCAGAAAGTACTGAGGAAGCACCTTGTGTTTATCCTCGTGCAAGAAATATTGGTTGGCGTAAATAATTCCTGTGGTGGGACACAATTCAGCGGTCAGCATCTTGAACGTGGTCGATTTGCCGGCGCCGTTCGTTCCGAGGAGGCCGAAGCATTCGCCTGGAAAAATTACAAATATTAAAAGAGATTTTAGCAAATTAATATTCATTGTAAAAAATATCCTAAAACCCCATACCTTAAACCATACACAGGTTTGAGGTATGGGGTTTTAGGATATTTTTATCTTATCTTCTGCCAACAATGACATAAGGGTGTTGTAATATGTTATGTTGTTTATTTGCTGGCCACAGTTTTCTTAGAGAACGTACACTGTGCGTACACAAAGACGCTTACTGAGAAAACTGTGCAGCGATTGCATATCTAGATAATGGACATTATACGCAACGCAAAACAGCAATCTAAAGTCGGAAAAAGTTCACGATAGCGGAGACAATGCAATTAACCAGAAATGAAGTTAGGCGGTGTAGGACTAGACGTGGTAATGATCGGTACACCACTTTGTCATAGAAAGCTATGATAGAGTGTGGCCAAGTCAAGATCATGTCGTGGACGTCCGCGCGCATTCGAACGGTCGAAGCGGGATGTTGGAAAAACTCCCACTCCATGGACCGACGACGGCATTGTGCGGTCGGGAACGCTACCTTTGGCGTTGGGGTAAGGCCTATGATCATTAGGTAGACTTATTTATTTATTAAACAAAAACCTAAATAACCTAAAATTGCCTTTGCGTGCTATAAGATGAAGGCTTGACATACCTCTCTTGACAGAGAAGCTGATGCCCCTGACTGCGTACACGCTCTTCCTCTTGCATAGTCCAGGGAAGTTTTTGTGGATGTCACTCACTAATAGGCTTTCGTCGTCCTCTTGTATCATACTCTCGGCTGTACAAACGTCATTTCGTTAGGAAAATAGGTCGTTTATGCAGATTTATTATTATGAAAGATACTAAGCAATTCGTTCAACCATTATTTTAACATTGCAGCAATAAACAGAAGCTATATACATATATATAGCTATATAGGCGATATTTTCTAAGAAACACCTATGAACTAAATTCTTGATCTTACGTTCGTTTGAAAAATTAGGGGATTAAACATTAATATGTTATTTAAGGTCCCTTCATCTTCTATTCGTTTCGTATCGATAAATTTTTAGCATGTTAAACGATTCATCTCCTGGCCTGTCTTTTTATACAAAAAAATGCCAGTAAAGAAGCAGGAAGAAACTCAATACGATTCATATGGGGTTCACGTACTTTAGAACCAAGCAGACATCTTACTCAATATAACCTCCGACGCGACGTACTGTGACTCCTCCGCCACAAGTTCATCTGGGCTAGCGGCTAAATCTGCTTTGAATTTCCTGTTGCGGACTCTATCGTAGAGGCAGCTGAAATAGCCCTGCTGGATTTTTACCACTATTATCTGTAAATTATGGGTGAACTTTGGCCAGTTTTCATTTAAACGAAGTGGTGAGATGTGTATCCTACTAATATTATAAATATTAGAAAATAAATAAACAATAAAGCAAATAAAGAATCACATTAGGTATATATTTTTTAATATAAAATACGTTTTAATTTCATAAACTACCCTCCACCTAGACTAGACGCGATTTTTTAGACGAAATTTATAGCACACCTAGCTAGACAGTGTGCAATAAATTTCTGAAATTTGTGTGATTAAAAAATCTCTGGTTCCCACTCAAAAAGACGTATGTATTATAACTTGATAAACAAAAAAAAACACGCACAGATAGATCAAACAGCGCGTCCGCTCCCTGCCGCCAGCTTACATCATCATATCACCCTTAAATAAACATCGTCCAAGGAAACAAAAAACAAAATTCTTCGCGAAATCTAATTTTATTAAAAGTCCTTTCGAAGATTACGCAATTTTCTTCCTATTGCTACTAAAATTTCTCTTGCACAATCTCTTCTCCCAATTTTCGATTACGTTGATTTTCCCTTTCTAGATTTAACCGAGCAGCAGTAAGCTGAACTTGAGCGCCCGCAGAATAACGGGATAAGATTTATGTTTGGCCTGCGCTACTATGATCATTTCTCTGAGTTCCGGAGAAAGCTCAAATGGCTAAGTACATGCTTCCGAGGGAAAACATAGGTCGCGGCTGACCGGTCAGCCGAACTAATTTTATTCATAATTTGTTTGGTCGAACATCTCTACCTGTCTCACTCATCATCATCATCAAGCCTTGCAATAAGTGATCCTAGCGAGTGTGGTGACGTTGGCCTTACTGGTGCCAGCTCTGCTGGTGGTAGTTCGGCCAACGTCACTATTTCTAAAAATCCCTTAAGATAGGGCACTCCGATATATGTAGAGTAATCTTAGTCTATTATATATCTTAGAGTATACAGGGGAGTTCATTTCAGGGCCACTGAAGAGAATTCTGCAATCGTGAGAGTTATCGAAAAGCCATGTTAGGAGTTCGTAGTTCGTATTCGATTTTTAAAAAGTAAGTTTCCCCCTGAAAATTCCCTAATTTTTTTTTAGTTTTTGTTGAAAAGTGAGTGATTTTTTTTTTGCCATTTTCAGTTCTTTGTTTGGTAATCAATAAATACATGTTTGACGATTATTATGTGCCCAAAGTTGATGGAACATCTTCGCTTCGGGGACATAGTAACCTTAAAAATTTAAAACTTATATATCAACTTTATTAATTCAGTAACACGTTCAGACTTTGCGCAAGGTAATTTTTTTAATACTCCTTTTCCAGACAACCCTACTTTTAATTTATCAAAATCGAGCATATAACTCCTAACATGACTTTTCGATAACTCTCACGGTCTCAGACTCTCCCAAGGCCCTGAAAAAATAAACTCGCCTGTATTTTATCTTAATTCTTATTTTATTCAGGGAAGAAAGGAATTTCCGTCATCCTATGACGGAACAAGAGTATAAGAACAGATGATAAGGTAAGAAATTAAACCACGGTAAATTAAATTAATTGGGAAGAATATTCGGAACTTACATTGTAGACAATCCCCTGAGCTATCATGATCAGAATCTCCTTTCCTGACGAAGATTCGTTAAAAGCCAAGTACGGCGATGTTTTACCAGCTGCGACAAACAACAATAATTTTAATTAAATGCTATTAATACTTATTATTATAGACAACATTTTATAAGAATCTGTTGGATGAATGTGTTTGTCACGAGACAACGTCAACTGAACAGATTGGGCTGATATTTTGTAAGCGTGCTGTTCAGGAAATCAAAAAACAATAATGTGCTATTTTTTACTGGCGATAAATGAACGCGACAAATAAAATTTATTTGTTAGCTTTTGCCCGCGGCTTGCGTTAAATAAATTAATACTGTCTAGCTCCAAAGCACATGTAACATAACAGTACTTATACCAAAGTAAGTAAATCTGTGGAACATTATGGTTTCAGATTCTCTTAAGAATTCCGATAATTCACTTTAAATGATTAAGGCCAGTGCTATAACGCAAAATAAAGCTGGGTCACGAGCCTCTTAGAAGTACCTAGTTAGAACGAAAATTAACATTTTTAACTATGGATTTATCCCAATAACGTGCTTTTTACACAAGAGAAAAAAAAAGATTTTGTGGGTAGAATGAAAAATCATTTCGATTAGGCTAAGACAATACAGTGTTCGACGACCGGTGCTTAGTAAGTTCTAAAGCATTCTACGTTGAATGTTTAGCGGCGCAGCAATCAACCCTAATGTGATTGCATCTCTCAACTATTCTATACCATATTTTGCGTATGATTTATAATTATAATGTAGCTTTGGTTTTTTATGAAAATTATTTTAAAGATACTTTATACTTACCTACTTAATAATTTTAGAACATAACTAGCTGTTACCCGCGACTTCATCCGTGTGGGGTTAATTTTTCATATTTTTATACTTGTCAAATTTTTACTGTACAAGTTAACGCATAAGTACATGCAGTAGGTACATTTTAAGTCGAAAATTTCATGTAAATTTAGCTTAGTTTGCATTGAACGCAATTAGCGATTATTGTGGAAACAATAAATTTAGTGTTGTACTTGCATTCCTTAGAATAATAATTGTAATTTGGTAGTAACGGTCAAAATATAGTAGCATCTTAAAGCAATGAGCAACTCGGGTTCCGAATTTTTTTTCTAGACTATTCTAAATGTGTAAAATTTTACAGATACAAGGATAGGTACAAGATAAAACCGTAAGTACCGATTTTAATAATGTGTAGTTTGAAGTGGTAATTATTTTAATTTCTAGTTATACTATTTTAGTTTATATTATTTTAGTTCAAAGCTATACAGGGTTATTGGTAAATTAGTAACACTACGTGAACTGCAGGTCCTGGCCATTATCGCAAACACGTTCTTGAAGACGCCAAGTCTAAATTCTTTAAAAAAATATAAATCACCTCCGCTTCTAAAAGAAAAAACATCTTTGTCTGGAACCCAACGAGTTACATAAGACCGATCTTTCACTCTCATACCATCTTTTAATTCAGGACAGATCTGTTTTTAAGTTGAGTTTCATAATAAAACCTCTCTAACGAATGATTATTGAATTGCGGGGGGTACATAATTATCAATACCAAATTTAAGAATTAAGACCTGGCGTCTTCACAAACGTGTTTGTGATGATGGTCAGAACCTGCAGTTCACGTAGTGATACTAATTTACCAATAACCCTGTATACATTTTTAGATAGATAGATACATTATTGCACCATCAATATTTACAGAAAACAAATAAACATAAACTTAATACTAACTAATATCTAGTGACACAATCGGCGGCCTTATCGCTAACAGCGATTTCTTCCAGGCAACTTATGGAGATGGACAGGATCGGAATATTTTGAATCTTCTGCATGTTCACCTTTAATTAGTGCAATTAATGCAATAGGCTATTTGACAACATTGAAAATGTACAACTAAGTGTGGTCATCCTATCATATTATGGTGTAAAAAAACATATTTCACTTGATTTGAATCTTAAATATTATGTAAATTTTTCAAATTCCACATGGATGAAGTCGCGGAAAACAGCTAATCTATACTAATTATGATAAATGCGACTTTGTCTGTTTGTTTATTTGTTTGTTTGTCGTTCCTTCACGCCCTAACTAAGCAACCAATCGGCTTGATTTTTGACATGGAGTTAGTTGAAAGGATAGGAAGTAACATAGGCTACTTATCCCATAAATAAGTTTAAACCTAACTATTTTATCACATAAATAAGTCCCATGGGATAGAAATAACTTTAAACAGCACGTGCGAAGCCGCGAGCAGCTGCCAGTAAAACATCAAAGTAAGGCTTTGATCAGCTTGGATAACGCGACGACGTAACGACAGCTTAATTAATACCTCTTGTAAGTCATAGACATTAAGCTTTTTTAACGGTAAATGACCAATCATAAATATGGTTAAATCCTTATAAAAATATTGATGGGATCTGTCTCTATTTAAATGTGTCTCTATTTAAATTTAAATGTATTTAAATTCAATTATTGTGTTATTATTTTTCTTAACTTTTTATTATTTAATCTTATTACTAGTTAAATTTAATTCTATTTTGTTTGGTTTTATTGTGTAATTTTAAGTGACATTTTATAAATTTGTATTTAATTGTGTTATTGGATTCGATTGGGATCTGAAATAAATGAGTTAATAATAATAATCCTTTTGCTTACCACAACACTTGTCCGTGTTAAAGTCCGGAGTATCTAGCACCACGATATTAGGACAGTTTTCTTTATTAACCTTGCAGAGGGCATTCAGACGAGCTACATGGACGGCTTTGCCGATCGCTACCGCCATTGTCTGCGGTGGCATCAGGAGATTGCTAATCCAGAGGATGGCGTTTTCAATGAAGCTCAATTTTTCATTAAATAAATCTGCGCCTAGCTGTACTATTGGTAAAAAACATCCTGTAACATAATTAAATTTAGAATTATGACTCAGTTGGAAGACCATCATTTTTTACCCGACTACCGACAGGGGAGGGTTATGAGGTTAGCACCCTATGTTTTTGTAACTATGTTTGCATGCAAATTTGTTTTATCTGTTAGATAGATAGATAGATAGATAATTCTTTATTGTACCACACAAACACAGAAAACAGTACAGAAATAAAAGCTACGAGAAGAAGTACAAAGGCGGCCTTATCGCTATGAGCGATCTCTTCCAGGTTTCTGTTTTATGTTCTCTAAAGGACTCTACACGCCAAAGTCATTAACCCGTCGACACTATCCGGCGGGTTGGTGTCAGTGGCATTATTTTAGAGATTCATGTTGGTGACAGTGCGTTCCGGCGAGTTGTTAAATAATAATGCAGGCATAAATAATGCAGGCCGCCCACTCATAATAGACTCATACTCTCACATAATATAAAATAAACAAAAAGCATAAGTAATACTACAAAGTAAAGTGTGTAAAGGTTGTCTGGAAGAAATCGCTGCTAAGCGATAAGGCCGCCCATTGTACTATTATGTTTAATGTTTATATCTGTTTCTTTTAGTTTTACTTTGTGGTGTACAATAAAGAATTTTGTATTGTATTGTACTACTTTACCGAATGCCATTGCAATCACGCCGCCCAGTACGCCAGCAGTCTTCTCGGCAAAACACAAAGATAACACGTACAGTACGCCTAAGAACGCAACAGTCCCCAGAATGATGATGATGGTCAGGATAACTGCGAAAATAGACATAGTAAGTGTAAAGGTAAAGCAACGTAGGAATAACTGTATATGTTATTTGATAGATCAGAAATCATTCCCTTTAAGGTTTAACAGCGTGTTGGGTCGATGTCAATGTAAAAGTGGCAGTGTGCATGAATTAATCTAAAATCAATGAGCACATTGATCCAATACCGGTCGTCGTACGTAGGAAAATGTTCCCGAATACACTTACATCGGGCAGATTCTGCAGTTAGGTAAAAACAATTTCGAGAAGGAGGCTAAGATTAGGATCCAGCTAGGCTGGGCAGTGTTTGGGAAACTACGCCAAATTCTCTTCGTCATCCATACCACAATGCTTGAAACCTTAAGTTTTAAATCAGTGCGTCCTACCCGTCATGACCTACGGAGCTGAGACATGGACACCTACGGTAGGGTTGATCCACCAGTTTAAAGTCGCTCAGCGGGTTATCGATAGAGCTATTCGAAGTAGTTAAAAGTAAAAAAAAAATACTAACATAAAAGAAGAGGCTGGCCTAAAGTATTATCCATGTCAACGAAGTGTGCACAGAAGAAAACCGCGGGTACCATGGTGACTGTCAGTAGTGTGGTGTGCACGGCGAGAGTGGTGAGCCAGTGCAGCGCGGCGGGACAGCCTGCCATCACGTGCAGGTGCCGCACGCCCGACGCGTTCTCACGCGCTGGCAGCGTTATGTAGTTGCAGGTTGTCACGAGTATCACTGGAGAGGGGAGAGAAGGGAAATACTGTGTCCTTATTCAGTTAAACCAATCACTTCATTATGACAATGTATCGTCACGTAGAATGCAAAAAGGAATCAATATTGGCTTAGCACAAAGATAATTACGTTTAGTAGAATAGGGCCCCAGTTCTGTTGTGAACTTGTAATGTTCAAAGTATGTTGTGTGTAATTTTACCTTGAAATTTTATCCGAGGGATTTACGCCTTTACGCCATTATAGATACCGCAGAAGCGATGAATGAAGTTGAAAAAACTTAAAAACATAGTTCCTGAACGGCTGTTTGCTATTTGTCTCTGCTTGCAAGCAAACTGGAGCGTGTGCCTGGGCTAGTCCACCGCCGTGGCCTGATTCTTTGATTAAGATATGATTAAGAATGACATGGAGGCAGTTAATCAGGGAAAGGAAAAGCGCGTACCTGGATTTCTCCTCTCTGCAGCTCCAGATCCAGGCCGTTGACTCCAAAACACTGTGCCTATCCCCAGTACTCAGTAGTTTGACCACGGTGGCTACCGTGGTCAAAATTCGACGATGAGGATATCAATCAGTATACATAAAAGTATTAATGATAAAAACTCACAGCAGCTAATAACGATGGCCCACATAAAGCAAAGCATATTAGTCTTGACGTGGTCAGGCGGTGACGGCATCTGCGCCAGTTGCGCCACTCCACTCAACGGGAGGTTGTGCACTGTGATCAACCGGTTGCCACCCTCGGGTGGTGCCAAGTAGTGTGATGCGATGACGTTGCTGAGCAGGTTTACAACTGCGGGTGCTGCGTGGCGGTACACTGTGGTGTACAAGGCCTGCAGAAGAATAACAATATATTTATTGTTAAACAACACGTATCCACACGTAGCCACGTATATTGGTGGCGTAACGAGGTGATGTCGGTACTTAGGTACCTACCTAATACTGTACTAGCAAGCACTACACTAGGAACACAAATTCATCAGTGCTAAATTCCAGGCCGATCCATTCAGAAGTTTTGGCATTTTCTTTGCACAAACATTTCACAACGGCACTAACTATCGACTTTATTATTATATATATGTATATGTATATACATATTACCTATAGAATCTTCATGCAGTATGTAGATATCGCACAAATTTACCTTTGCATGTTGGTCATCCAGCTCCACACCGATGAGATACTTGTTGTAATTTACCTTTGCATGTTGGTCATCCAGCTCCACACCGATCAGATACTTGTTGTAATTTACAATGTTGTGCTTGCTAATTGCAATTATTTCTGAAAATTATGTAAATTATCTAAGTTCACATATATTTAGTATTCAGGCCTACATAATACACAGAGTAAAGTTTTCGCCAACTTAGTACAAAAATAATCACAATTTATTTTTACAAAGCAATAGTACAAATTTTTGTACCTGTCAGTTAGGCCACAGAATAGCTTTATGTAATAATAATAATGCTGGACAATCCACAGAGAAACATTTAGCCTCAAGTCATCATCATCATCATCAGCCTATATCAGTCCACTGCTGGACATAGGCCTCCCCTAATGAGCGCCATAGCGCCCTGTCTTCAGCTTGCCGCATCCAGCATCTGCCAGTAGTCTTTCGCAAATCGTCATCCCACATGGTCGGAGGGCGTCCTACACTACGTTTGCCGAGTCGCAGTCTCCACTCAAGAAGACGTATATCCCAGCGGTTGTCGGTTCTTCTCGCGATATGGCCAGCCCACTGCCACTTCAGCTTGCTAATCCTTTGAGCTATGTCGACAACCTTGGTTCTCTGTCGGATATATTCGTTGACTCATTTAGCCTCAAGTCAAGCAGAGCTAAACTTAATATGTGATATTCCTTTACAATACTTTACATTATCGTCGACGACCTCTGTGGCGCGGTGGGCGAAGGTCTGCCTGCGGCGCAGGAGGTAACGGGTTCGATTCCTGCCTCGGGACAAATGTGTGACGATCTGCAGACATTTGTTCAGGGTGTTCTGGTCGTTTTCTATGTATAATAAAAAGTATCTATCTATGTATTGTATTGTATTACGTATATCAGTTATCTAGTACCCATAACACAAGCTCTGCTTAGCTTGGGGCTAGATAAAGCTGTGTGAATTGTCCAGCATTATTTATTTATTTATTACATATCATTCTATTTCAGCGCCGTTACTAGCTTCGGTTTGTAGTGGCATAATGCCGAGACAGTGACCTTTTTGGCCCCATAAGTCATTTTTTTGTATCTGTTTTTTATCTTCTTTCTTCGTATTTGTAAATGTTTTTTTTATTTATTGTAATGTGTCGTATTATGTGTTAAGTCTGGTTCCAATTGTTTATTGTTTATTAAATATAGTAACTAACACGATTTATAAAACCAATTACATTAGTTACTTAAAATTAAAACACATTATTTATAATTATCTAACAAGTTAAAATTTTACAAAATAAATCAAAATAGAGTATTAAAAATTAAATAGTTTTTGATAATGCAGGCAAATAAATTAATTGGTATAATAAAAAAGGATTTCAAAATATTACAATGACTTAAACTAATACTAACTAAAATAACCAATCGAACACGCATCCTTTCATTCATCCCTCTCGCAAAACCTCAGGCATACTAACATAAAACTCTTCCATTCAAATAAATGTATTTCTTTCTTTCTTTATTACACATAATATTAAAAATAATTAAATATGAATGAATATTACATTCTTTTACGAACATATGTATGTACATAGAAACACTCGGAACAAATATCTTCAGACCATACAAAAATTTTATCCGAAGCGGTAGTCGATCCCACCACCTCCTGCGTATAAAATTTAACTTGTCTAAGTGCTTATTTTGTAAGCCTAAAGAAATAAAAATTTCACGTTGACGTCGAAAGCTGATCTCTTTGTCTGCTGCGTCACGGAGGCCGTCAAATCATCCGATCATCATCATCATCATCATCAGCCTATATCAGTCCACTGCTGGACATAGGCCTCCCCCAATGAGCGCCATAGCGCCCTGTGTTCAGCTTGCCGCATCCAGCATCTACCAGCAGTCTTTCGCAAATCGTCATCCCACCTGGTCGGAGGTAATCATCCGATAGCGCCCACCAAACCCCGTTTTCTTCTCTACTTAAAGTAAGATGTATAAATTGCCTTACCATCTCTGATATTATGCGATTTAGAAAACATGATGTCTCCGTATTTTTTCATCAGCCTCCTTGAGACCTTCTGAGTAGTGTTCACATTCAATAGCACCTGTAACCAAATGAATTCCTTGACTCTCTTCCTTGACATCTTGTTCAAGAAATCTAAATAGGGGAAATAAAAATCATCATCATCATCATCAGCCTACATCAGTCCACAGCTGGACATAGGCCTCCCCTAATGAGCGTCATCGCGCCCTGTCTTCAGCTTGCCGCATCCAGCATCTGCCAGCAGTCTTTCGCAAATCGTCATCCCACCTGGTCGGAGGACGTCCTACACTACGTTTGCCGAGTCGCGGAATAAAAATACATGGTAATTATTTGATTTGAAAAACACGCAATAATAAATCGAGTGAAAAAGAAATATATAATGTGCTGACCCCACCTATTTATGGAGTGGGACAAGGGCAGAGAGATGAAGATGAAATTAATTAAAGAAAAACTCAGTTTAAAATTCAATAAAGAAAAGCTAACTTTTTCAGGATTTTTTCTGGATTGAGCAACAGGCCAAACAAGGACGTAATAAGGCACCCTATAATAGTATGGATTTATAAGATGGTACCCGTCGTTCTGGCAGTGAATGGTACATGCTCAAGTCCACCACCAAATCTGGTTCAGTCGACATCAGCTTATCATCAGCAGAATTGTTGGTAAGACTACACAGGAAGAACAGCAGTAGCCATGGTATAAGGATATTCTGTGAAAAAAGTTTTTTTAGCATTAAGAGGTCATTGGCGGTGAAAAAATCTATTATTTGTAAAAGCGAATTGTTTAAATCGTCATAATTATATTAATTTTAAATATATTTACCTCCACAGTCTCTAATTATTAGTGTTACAGTTTGTAGGGGTCATCTCGAGATCCGTTTGAGTGCAGTTATGCCGTACTTCAACATAGGTACATACTTTCGTTATTAACAATATCCTGCATATTCTGATAGCGGTCATTGGCATCTTTTTGGGCTTGCTTATATTTACACGTTACATCATGAAGTGCGAATTCGAAGCTAACTATTTTATCAGTCATATAGTCAAAATACTTTGAGTCACATCCTATTAAACTAAAGCAGGAGTCCAATTCTACCTGTAAGATTTGGGAATCTTAATTGGGAATAGGTAAAAATAATATAAAGCCGAAGTTGTAGAGAATTTTATCCTTCATTATGTTGTGCATATGAAAAACAAAAAACTGAAACATGGGACCTTATAGGCACCCAGTCTACAAGCCCCCCTAAGACTTTCCTCAGAGGGGTTGGGACGAGTGTTAATCAAATAAATCTATCAGTCCTGCCCATCGATCAAAAATGTCCGGCTTTGCCGGCCCCCCTTAGATTCACAATGCGCACGCCACAACCTTCAGTAGCAAAAGAGAGACCATTTGACATGTTAGGGAAGCTTTTCAACTAGTGTCATTTTAGCGTTCAGACAAAAAGCATGGGTACAAAAAATGCAAGAATCACTCGTCCAAAGTGCTGAAAAAGGATGGAATTTCTTATTTTCAGTAAGTTTATATATACTTTTTACCCGTATATTGAGATGTGAGTCATATACTTGTGAAATCAGCATAAAATATTGTTGTTTGGTTTGCCTATGTTAAAATATTAATTTTGTTCTAAATTGATAAATGGAGAGGCTATTTCTTCTAAATTTTTTTTTTCATTTATAGTATGTATTAATATATTTTTCATAAAAATAAGTTTAATATTACTAGTTGATGATTTTTAAAATAATTAGTTGGCCCGCCCTAAATTTTCATTTGCGTAGACTCTCTAATAAAAGAAAGACTAGGTTCTTACCTACCTACCAGAAGTATGAATTTATAAAACGTTTATTTTTTTCCCGTAAAAAAAACTCGTGCAAAGCCGCAGACAGGAACCAGTTCTTTTTAATCTAGAGTGCCTGCCTGAAATTGTATTGTAAGTTTAAATTATTGTATGTCTGAAATGACCCTTTTGTATAAATACCTACTGTTGAGACACCAATTTATAGTTTCATCAATAAATGATTCGTTATCTTTACCTGAATTCTGTTAATTAATCATTATAGAAAATAAACTGAGTAGGTAGGTATATAATTCTCAGGTAGGTACCTACCTACTTACAAAATAAAATAAAATGAATTCGACTCCACCAATCTCTTGTTCCGTATGGAAAAAACTTGTCAGGCTCTGCGCAAACTGTCTGCGTCAAAACAAAACGAACCCAATTTTGAGTGACATTTTTGTAAGGCTCTAGGTATCTACGGGGGAGGCCGCGAACTCCTTATTTTTGATCGAAGGTCCTGCCATTATAACGTGAAGGTATACTAACAAACATACACTCAAACAAACATACACCCATACAAATATACACCGATACACATATTATATATTTCGGAGTTAAATCCTCATTAATCCTTTGCAATGTGCCTATTCCACTCTATGCGAATCTCAAGCGTCTATGTTTTGACGTTGGATCAATTCTACAGGATGACAGAGAAGAAATGGAAAAGATTCAGATAAGTGCCTGGTAGAGTTTCCGTAGCAGATTGGTACAAGACGGTCATAGAATCCATGTAAAAGTGGTCTCGCGATTCGTGTAGATAGAAGCCCTAGGCCTGGGTCTGTGTTTCAGAGCTGTATTTCCATCTGGCATTACCTAAATACGCCCGCAGTTGACATTATAATGAACCTACTCCGTTATATAAGTGTTTGCATTACAATTTTCACCTTTACAATATTAGTGTGTTAAGTGTTTTGACACGCACCATCTGAAATACTTACTAATAAGACGAACAGTATCCAGCCTGATTTGAAGAAGTTGACGTGCCGCCTGAGAAGCGCCACAACCTGTCGCTGGTACAGCGGAGCACCGGACACCAAGTTACGCTGAGCAGCTGAGATGATAATAAATCAATAAAAATACTTTAAAAAATAATAAATAATACTGGAAAATTCACAAAGCATCATCTAGCCCCAAGCAAGTAAAGCTTGTATTATGATGAGCACTACATAGCTGATATATTTACATTAGATTATATGTATAGGTAGGTACATAGATATTTTTATTACTCTTTGAAACCACCCAGAACACCCTGAATAAATATCTGCAGATCGTTTAAACATTAGATGCTGGATCCGGCAAGCTGAAGACAGGGCGCTTTGGCGCTCATTAGCGGAGGCCTATGTCCAGCAGTGGACTAATATAGGCTGATGATGATGTACAAACATTTGTCCTGAGGATCAATGAGGAGGGAATCGAACCCGAAATCTCCTACGTCGCTGCAACCCTGCGCCATAGAGGTCGTCAACCATTGGTCTATGAATTGAATTTAACAATTGCGCCTCCAAAGTCTACCTTCATCTGTGCAATCCATTTCTTCTTCATTGACCACATCTGTATCACTGCACAATCTGAAGCAAAACAATAAATAATTATCTTCTATGTATTTATCATCGCTTAGCAAGTGTTTTATTCCTAAGGATTATTCCAAAATTACAGATTTGTAAGATCTCGAAAACTATACCTACAAGATTATTTATCGAAAAACTTAACAGAATAAAACTTTTGCAAATTTAATCAGTTTTCATTTTGTTTAGTGTTTATTTCGCTCAAACTTAGTTTCTGAGATATAAGCGTAAAACCTTTGATAAAAGTAAAAAAAGGAAGTTAAGGTAGTACGTTCTACCAATGCTCACTCAAAAACTGTACCGTTTCACAGATGAAATAATGATAACGTATCGGATTATCAGAAAATTTAAAGTTTGGTGTATCTACTTACGCGGGAAAATATGTGATGCCTTGGGCTTTGTTTTTTGTTTTGGAGCTATTTGTACACCTGGTGAACGAACACAAGAGCATTGTCGTGGTGATTTAGTCGAAATCACACAAAATTATACGTCGTAGCAAGCACGCGAAACAAAAATGCCACCGCCGCCGGTCCGACTATGACTGAGGCAAGGGAACATAGCTGAACCTAACTTGAGCCATCCACTTTCGAGATGGTAATGCCTCATCTCCCTTTTTTACTTTTATCGAAGCGTAAAACCGAAATAACTAGACCAGTAGAGTTGGTCTGCGAAGTTATTGAAGGCTCATCTCCCTCTTTTACGTACCAACCACTAACTTACAATAGAAACGCCTCCTCCAACGTAGTTACACCAAGTCCAATCGTGGAAATGCCTAAGGCGGGCTGTGTTTTGCCTTTCGGTGGTAGAATACAACATCTTCGTTTTTGAGTATCTTTCTCCAAAGCAGCAAATAATGCTGGAAACTTCGAGGTAGCGGAAGACGGCAGGTTGTAAGTTATTGATTTGTTAGTCTTCTCTTTGACAGTCGCGCCCCTCACGTAATGTCTGATTACGCGAGTAATTTCTGTTTCATTTGGAATTCCGGTCGTGGTTAGGGAAAGCCGGTAACCGCTGCCTTGGGATAGGGAAAATATTTACAGAAATACAGAACACAGGGAATAAAAACGAAATTTTATAGAATTGAGAGCATTTGTTTGTAATCGCTTAAAACTGTACAGGGGCTTTATTCACTATTGAAAATCCAAACACATACGACAATAAAGTGGCGTGGAATTGGACGAAACCGTATTCCCTATGCCATGTTTGTCATTTCCAACCGCCATGTTTGTCATTTTACTTGAGTTGAAAATTAGAAACAATAAACCATTAATAATAAAACTGATATTTTCCGAGTGGACGGGATGTAAGATTTTGCGATATCGAAAAATAATCACTCACACTTACTCCACACACACATCACGTGCAAACACTCACATAGTCTCCCGTTGCCCAGACTCTTATGAGACTGGTGCCTCGGGAGAGTCATTACATACATGCTCATTACACCCACGCACAACATAACAC
This sequence comes from Eupithecia exiguata, assembly GCA_947086465.1. NCBI lineage: Eukaryota > Metazoa > Arthropoda > Insecta > Lepidoptera > Geometridae > Eupithecia > Eupithecia exiguata. Next base: position 1,541,878 of record OX352241.1, on the reverse strand, counting down.
ACAATCACATAAACATACACACACATACACTCATAAGGTCTCCGGTCGCCCAGACTCTCATGAGACTGGTGCCTCGGGAGAACTAGCACATAGACACATACTCATTCTCAAACTCAGGTAAACATGTATGAGCCGTTCACCATTAGATTACAATGTTTTTACTTTTAACCCACAACCCGCTATCCCAATCCCTCGGTGACCACCTACCCGACGGGAGTAGATTTAAAATCAGCGCTGCATGCTCCTTGCATGCAGCTCAAAGCTGAATTTACTCCCTTTGCCTATTTATTTTTAATTTCTTTGTATTTTTATGTTTAGGTTAAGAGCTTTTTAGGCAATAAATGATTTTTTATTTATTTATTTATTTAAAAATCTTGCATGCAACGAATCGTATAAAAGAATCGAAAAACAAAACACGAGGCATAGACAACTAGTCTTTTGGTATACAGAATAAAAAAAAAACAATGCGTTTAGAACACGTTGTGATGTCACATGCTTTGGATAAGGAATCTCATATCTCATAGATAATAATGCCCCGGTTCAGTTTTGAAGAAAGCCTGTGCAAGGATTTATGTAGATGATCCTAATGAGGTGACTGTAGTCGGTATTATCACGAATAAAATAAGCCTAATTTATATATTCCTGTGACTGGTCACTCAAGTATGCAACTGGTGTCCTATACCTTTGGATGATGACGAAAGACTCTAAAGCTATTCTCACCCATGGCCTTCTTGAGATACATGGGAGTGGCGTGACCTCGCAGGTGTCCGGCATTCATCGCCGCTATTCTGTCTCCCAGCGCGTCCGCCTCCTCCATGAAGTGAGTCGATAGAAGGACTGTGTGGCCTCCGCGGAGACTCTGAAACAATTTTAGAGAAGCTATGCACAAGATTACTGGGTAGCAAGAAGCTAGCTCTGCTCTCTGCTAACTGCTGCTTGAAGTCGCTAACTTAATTTGATTAACTTGTGCTATGCTTACGAGAAATTGATATCTTCTAAGAAGTACCTTAGAAAATACCAGTTTCTCCGTGATTTCCGATTTCGCTGGTAAACTTCCTTCGTTACGCCCGCTGTTTAGGCGTGTTGTGGTAGATGTTTGATCATCTGCTGACATTTTGTTTTGTTCTTTCGTGTATTCCATCTTCCAATGCTGATAAGTATCCTCTATGGTGTTCATGACAACATGGCATTGGAAGTAAGTTTTAACACTACCAAATAGTAGCCATCCTAGCTGTGTACACTGTGCTCTGATTGTGCCACTCCGCGGATTAATCCCCTCTAGGATAATGGAGTAAACCTCAGCTCCAAGAAGGAGGTCAAAAGTAGTTCTTTTAATTTTATAGGCCAATTACATTATGAAATTAACCCTTTTATATATTACAAATGTTAAGAAATAGTAACTGCTGGTGATGCTAAATTCATACCTACGTGATCGATGTATTGAACACATTCTTAACGATCTTTTTACTGTTAATATTGAATATCAACATCTTCCTTTTATAATCGCAGCTACTGCGCAGTGCGCTTCTTTTATAATCGCAGCTACTGCGCAGTGCGCTTCTTTTTAAAGACTGAAAAACAGGGAATTGCATATTGAGGGACTAGCATTGAGATGGGTCCATTTTGAATTAAAGGGATAATAAAACACTGTTTTAACCGGATTGATCGCGTATATTTTTTAAAGGGATAATTCAGTTTTGGGCAAATCTACATGAAGCTGCGTTTCCTTCTAACTTTCGGAAATTCCACAGTACGTGGCGCATCTCGACGTTCAGGCCGAAAGTGGGCTCGTCTAGCACTAGCACTTCGGAGTTACTAGCTAGCGCGCACGCCAGCTGGAGTCGCCGCTTCCTGCCACCGCTTAGTTCATTAGGGTCGGTATAATCCAGAATCGCAAGTACCAGGCTGTCATAAGTCACCAGCAGTAGGTTCCACAGTTCGAGGCGCGTCTTGATGTTCAAGCTGGAGGTGGACTCGTCCAGCACTAGCACGTCGGAGCCACGCGCCAGCGCGCACGCCTGCTGGAGGCGCCGTTTTATGCTGCCGCTCAGTTCTTTAGGGTCGGTAGAATCCTGAATCAGAAGTACCAGGCTCTCGTAAGTTACCAGCAGTAGGTTCCACAGTTCGCGGCGCGTCTGGACGTCCAGGCCGGAGGTGGGCTCGTCCAGCACTAGCACGTTGGCGCCACCCGTCAACGCACACGCCAGCTGCAGACGCCGCTTCATGCCACCGCTAAGGTCCTCAGGGTTGAAGTAAAGCTTGTCGCCAATCCCCAACTGGTCAAGGAGTGCTATGGACTTGGTGCGGGCCTTTTTCATAGTAGATTTGGTTTTAAGCTAGAATAATAAAATACATATTAAAGGTAATTTCAAAAGCAGTGCGTATAACAGTATATATAATCTAAGTGAGCATTTGACTGTTATTGACAAAATAATAATGTCGGAGTGTTTTAGTTTAAATATTTAACCTAGTTTTCTAATACACAAACAGGCAACAAGGAAAACTTTGTAAAGCAAGTGTTATAGTCTGCAAAATTTTTGTATAACTGTGTAATCCGCGAGGAACGGAGCGACTCTTAAAAGTGATTCGTCTCTCCTGTTTTCGGCAGTTGTCATGATCTTAATTTAATATACAATGTAGACAAATTTCATTCTTATGACTGACTTTAATTGCTGCCAAAATTCTGGGCACACTGCCAAATATGCCTACAAATATATTTATGTGTAAATATTAGTTGTAATTATTTTATTCTGTTATTGTAATTTTCTTAATAAATATGATTTCTTTAAAACGAATGTTTTATTTACCATATGAAAGAACATGACGTGCTCGAGAACATTGATGTTTGGTAGGAAGAGGTTGTTTTGCGGACAGAGGCCAATCTTCTTGCGAAGTTTACGGCCGTGCGATCTGGAGTTCACTCCGTTTACGTAAACTACGCCTTTTGTTGCTGTTATCATTCCTATAAATAATATAATAATGTCTTAATTCTCACAAAATAATACAATTGCTAATTCAGCCACAAGAAACATAATATCTTGATAATGTTACACAGAAAGTAAGAAGAGCTTCTGCATTATTGAAATAATAATTTAATTGGTTAAAAAAACGACTTTGAATACCTTAGTTTATCGAAACTATTTTTTTGTTTTGCGGGCTATACAGGATCTCCCATGGCCATGGATCATGGAGGGCAAATACCAGAAATATTTAAGATAGGAAATTTTACTGACAAAATATATTTCTTTATTTTTAAAAATTAATAAGACAGCATTCACATAGTTTTTGATAAATTACTTGCTTTGTCCGGTATTTGAACCCACTAAAATCTAAAAATCAAATCCTGTATATTTCTGGTACCGATCGGTAGAGTCAATCATAAGGATAAAATCTGCCTAAAACAGTGAATATTTAATGAATGGAACACCATGAAACCTGCCAGAAACTGGGACGAGACGAAGCACCTTGACTGACTCCCTAATTAGACCAGCCTAGTGCTGTCGAATTTAATTAAATCAATCACTGGTGTTGGCTGTCGGGAGACAAATTTTGATTATGACAAGACAGCAATCGCCTTGGTGCACTTTGTCTTCCGAGTGGACTTCGGTATGCAGTACGACAAAGGTGCTTACCTTCGGCGGCAGTGTGGTGACATGCATGATTAAATTCTTTTAGCCGAATGTTGGTAACGGGGCGGCCAGTCTTAATGGAGAATAGCCATGTGCGCAGGACATTACTATAGTCCATAAGTGTCTGTGCAAGCATTGGTGCTACTATTCATTCACTCCCATAATCCGATGGGACGGTAGACCAACACGACCGGGGAGACCTTACATCAGTTAGAGGAAAGGCGCAGGACCATGGTCTGACTTCTAACTGTAGGCTAAGCACGGGGATTGTTCTCGAGGGTAGAATAGAGAACAATGATATCACATCGCCATACATTGCGTACATTGTTAAAGTTGAAGGAATGAATTTCAAATAATTTACGCATTCGATGATAAGGTGACGTATATTTTTTCTATTCTACTCAACACAACAGTCCACGTGCTTGCTCTACTGGTGTAAGTGAGCCATAAAAAGTGCTTAGTGTAGGCACGCAGCCATAAAAATGGCTTTTTATGGCTTATCTACAAAACTAGGGAGTTTTGCTGATTTCATGGCCTCGCTCTTATTTAATATGTAATGTTTAATCGACAGATTTGAGTCTGGACTCCTGAAAAATACAGGGTGCTATATTTTGTACTTCAGTGGGTTTAATTACCGGATAAAGTTTCTTTCAGTAAAACTTCCTATCTTTCTGGTACTTTCCCTCCATATCCCATGGCCGTGGGGCACCCTGAATTCTAATCCTCAATATTCAACAAACTGAAAACTTTGTACACCAATATTTAAACAACATAAAATCCTGACTTTGCCGTGCTTGTACATTTTAGATATGAGTAAACTTGTCAAATCATTAAAGGAAAAATATAAAACTTTTAACAGGTAAATAAAAGCTAGTGAAATTCTTTTTTTACTATGAAAATATTTAGTAACAATTCCATGCAAAATCTTTTCCAACAAGATCTAACCATAATATTTATAATGTAGTTCGCGTGCACCGCCCGCCCTTCCACAAACTGACGCAAACGCACAACGTATTTGAAAAAAAAAAAACACTAACTACGAAATGAAGCCAATCTATCAAATCGTCAGCTAGTTTTGTCTCTATAAAAGATCATCATCACACCACAATAGGTACTCTCCCGGAATTGTTACTAAATATTTTGAAATTTGAAACAATATTACTTTTTGTGCGCCATAACCATCGATCAAAAATGTCCGGCTTTGCCGGCCCCCCTTAGATTCACAATGCGCACGCCACAACCTTCAGTAGCAAAAGAGAGACCATTTGACATGTTAGGGAAGCTTTTCAACTAGTGTCATTTTAGCGTTCAGGCAAAAAGCATGGGTACAAAAAATGCAAGAATCACTCGTCCAAAGTGCTGAAAAAGGATGGAATTTCTTATTTTCAGTAAGTTTATATATACTTTTTACCCGTATATTGAGATGTGAGTCATATACTTGTGAAATCAGCATAAAATATTGTTGTTTGGTTTGCCTATGTTAAAATATTAATTTTGTTCTAAATTGATAAATGGAGAGGCTATTTCTTCTAAATTTTTTTTTTCATTTATAGTATGTATTAATATATTTTTCATAAAAATAAGTTTAATATTACTAGTTGATGATTTTTAAAATAATTAGTTGGCCCGCCCTAAATTTTCATTTGCGTAGACTCTCTAATAAAAGAAAGACTAGGTTCTTACCTACCTACCAGAAGTATGAATTTATAAAACGTTTATTTTTTTCCCGTAAAAAAAACTCGTGCAAAGCCGCAGACAGGAACCAGTTCTTTTTAATCTAGAGTGCCTGCCTGAAATTGTATTGTAAGTTTAAATTATTGTATGTCTGAAATGACCCTTTTGTATAAATACCTACTGTTGAGACACCAATTTATAGTTTCATCAATAAATGATTCGTTATCTTTACCTGAATTCTGTTAATTAATCATTATAGAAAATAAACTGAGTAGGTAGGTATATAATTCTCAGGTAGGTACCTACCTACTTACAAAATAAAATAAAATGAATTCGACTCCACCAATCTCTTGTTCCGTATGGAAAAAACTTGTCAGGCTCTGCGCAAACTGTCTGCGTCAAAACAAAACGAACCCAATTTTGAGTGACATTTTTGTAAGGCTCTAGGTATCTACGGGGGAGGCCGCGAACTCCTTATTTTTGATCGAAGGCCATAACTGATTAAATGAAAAATATTTTAATATATTTTTTGACACAATTGACTGTCCAGTGGCAGGCCTGCAATCGAGGCATGCCACAAAGGTACCGGAGGCTTTTCATAATACTGATAACCTATCTAATACAATAAATAAAAATTTAAGTAAATATTAGTTGTTATATTCTGTTCTTATAATTTCCTTTAAATAAATACATTAAAGTGTTTAATTTGACTATTTTTTTTTTAACTTACCAGTTATAATAGACATGAGTGTGGTTTTCCCCGCACCGTTGTGTCCCAGTAGAATAGTGATCTCGCCTTTGTACACGTCCAGAGATACGTTATCAAGTGCTTTATGTTTTGGGTAAACCTGTAAAATCAAATCAATATGAGCTTCCCAGACCCACGCATACATACGTCCACTTCCAAACGTGCTCGTTCGGTGCTCTACCTCGTTTGGGGTAAACGACCCCCTCGTTTGGGTTATGCTAAAATCACCACGCTTGGCAGGCGGATTGGTGATCGCAGTAGGTGTTAAATAATTTGATTTTATTGAAAAACTAAAAACTGACATGACATTACGACATATTGACATATTTAGTTTTTCGGGATAAATATTATTCCACGGAAATATTTTTTTATGGGATCACCTCGGAACGCTCGTTTAGCGGTAGACGAATTCGTGGTTTAATGAAATTCGTGAGTAAATGAGATCTCGATCTAACTTACAAGAGCTCTCACTTGGCACTTGGCAGACACAATACCTTCCTACGAATTAACACACATTAATTTTAGGTAGGTATTATGATTTCGTAGATTGCACCGAAATTGCACTCAATCTTCTGACTTTGGTACATAAAAAATTTGATTATTTTAGAACTATTAACACCAGAAAAAAATAATTATATATTTTGCTATACCTACATATAACTATATTTTAGTAATATTAATATATTTTGAAATTTACTTCTGTATATCTACCAACGAAACTACACCTACCTATTACCTTTCATCTTCAGACCCAATTTTGTCATTTAATGTTCCCTATCGCCACTTCCAACTACGATAGATGATGATCAAACCTCAGAGTATGTCCGTTAAACGTAGTTAGGATCAGTTTTTTAGGTAGTAAATGGTAGATTAACGTAGAACGGGGGTTCCTAGCACCCCCTGCTCCGCCGCCGTTACCGTAGCCGCTACCATGGCCACTATAGATAATCTAAAAACTAAATGAACTGATATATTATACTTCTACTCGCCTTAGAAACGTTTTTAATCCGAATGCCGACCTCCTTGTTCTGAGGCGGATCTTCGAAATATTTCTCATCCCTCCCACTGTCCTCTTTAAGTTTTGTATAATCGTGATTAGGTATATTTTCACCGGTCCAATATTCTTTCTGCAATAAAAGGATTATGACAAGACCACATTTGAAAGATGTTTTACAATAGGGACGGTGAAAGTAATTAACCAATAAATCTATACTTATCTCACTAATCCCACTATCCCACTAATATTATAAATATCAAAGTTTGGATGGATGGATAGATGGATGGATGTTTTTACTCAATCACGCCAGAACGCCTGAATGGATCTGGATGAAATTTGGCACAGAGATAGATTATAGTCTGGAATAGAACATAGGCTACTTTTTATCCCGGAATTCCCACGGGAACGGGAACTACGCGGGTGAAACCGCAAGGCGCTGCTAGTTAACTAATAAATCTATACTTATCTCACTAATCCCACTATCCCACTAATCCCACTAATATTATAAATATCAAAGTTTGGATGGATGGATAGATGGATGGATGTTTGTTACTCAATCACGCCAGAACGGCTGAATGGATCTGGATGAAATTTGGCACAGTGATAGATTATAGTCTGGGATAGTGTATAGGCTACTTCTTATTCCGGAATTCCCACGGGAATGGGAACTACACGGGTGAAACCGCGAGGCGCTGCTAGTAATATTATAAAGATTTGTTTGTTTGAATTGAATAAAAGAATAAAGAATATTTTTTTGAGCTTAGATTTAAATATGTATAACGACTTGGTATCGCGTAATGGAGAAGGTAGATGAATTCTTTCACCGTTCGAATTTTTCATTATCCCTGATGAACATAGGCGATAGAATACACCAGTACAAAGCAGGGGACGAATTAGTTATAAATATATTTGGCGTGTTTTAAAAAATACTATAAACCGACTTCAATTTCTTGAACAATGATAAAATACAGCTCGCTGTACGACGACCGGTCCCGGATCAATGTGGCCATAGATCATGACCTTGGTTTTATCCTAGTTCATGCCAAGACCGATGCGTCGCGAGGCTGAAGCTAGGCCATCCAGCATCTGGTTCAGCTCCTCCAGCGACTCCGCCATTAAGACTATGTCATCAGCGAATCGCATGTGTGAGATGTAATCGCCGTTTATGTTGATGCCCTTACCTTTCCAGTTCAGCGTCTTAAACACATCTTCCAACGCGCTTGTGAACAGTTTCGGGGATATGACATCCTCCTGTCTCACCCTCTGCGCAGTTGGATGGGTTTAGACTGCTGGCCCTGACAGTAACCAGTACCAACATAACGAAGCATAATCAGGTGATTTTTATTAAAAACTATGCCTATTTTAGGTAAAAAACGGGAATTAAATTACACATTTTTTGATATTATGATCACGTAACCGAAAACACAGCGTTTGGTTGGATTGCTGGTGACGTCACACTATTACAGATTACTGTGTCAATGAGTTCATCTTGTTAGGTGTGGTATGGCGTGTGACGTCATTGCTCAGAGCTAGGGAGCCATAACAGAGATTACCGTTTTGGCGCGCCATTATTTTATTCAATCTTTAAAATTAGTTTTTATAACTAATACGACTGGACATGAAGAATTATTAATTACACTTTGCAGTATTTTTATCAGACAATTCGTTAGAATTATTTCCCAGTAAGTGTCAAGTAGCCTATTGGCGAAGACATCATCAAGTGTTGTAGCTAGTCGTGATTTTTCACAAATATCATGTTGTTTCTATCGGGATTGTCACAGGACACAGCATGCTCAACAAACACATCATAAAATTGGGTATCATGGACAGCCCCCTGTGCAGGAGGTGTATGAATGCAGAGGCGAGCCGCTGGCCTTCCTAGAGGACATCGGGTGGTTAGCCTAGCAGCCCCCCACCCGACACGCAAAAAGGGCCGGCCTAGTTGCGGAAACCAGTTCAGAAAAAAGTAACAAGGGTGGAAGTTGTATTCATAACACGTTGAAGGAATTTGGCAGTTGAGATAAGATTTAGATACAATACAATACAATACAATACACTTTATTGCACACCAAAAAAAATACAAAAGAAAAGAAAGAATACAGGAGAAAAATAAATAACAGAGTTGCACAATGGGCGGCCTTATCGCTAAGAGCGATCTCTTCCAGACAACCTTGGGATGGACACGAAGCAGTTGTACTAGTATAGACGGTGGCGTATAACTTAAATATATAATACATACATACTATACATATTACTAAAATACATACAAAATACATATTAATAATACATACCAACTTTGTAAAACAGATGTAAAATAAAAACTAGATCTAGACTAAAATTTAGATCAACAATACAATACGAAAGTCGTCGAGAACCCGAAACGTCTTGTTATGTGTGGTTATGTTTTAGGACTAAAGTTGTCCATGTAGATCGAGCGATGTGACGCCACTTGTATTGTAGCGTTAGCAAAATATAAATTACATTTTTAAAAGCTCAGGGAAAAAATCTTTGTTTTTTTTTCAGAAATAATATTTGTTTATTATTCTGAAAACATCTCGGAATAGGTAGTTTCTCAAAATCAGAAATCATGCCTGTGAAATAAATAAAAGGGCTTAAGTTGTGGCAAACCTGAATGAGGTTAGCGCAGGGGCCTCTTCGCCCCCTCGAACGGGCGGGGCGGGGGACTTAGTAACCTTTAGTGGCCTGGTCACCCGCGGAAGCTAAGAGGAACCCATGGGGCCATGCCAACGCAGACGGCGACACGGCAGGCCACCAAGTGATGAGATATGTTGATCAAAAGATGATCGGGAGTCCAGCGTCACGCCGAGGTAACGGATTTGTGAAGTTCTTTGGAGCTTAGACTTGGACAATCACAAGAGTTTTGAGCTCAAAGGCTATGTGAAGTAGAGTCAACTTCTACATGGACTCTACTTCACATGACTTGCATGACTCTATCTATACCTATGCTACCTTAAAGCTATACCATCTATACCTTACAGCAGAAATACCAGGGTTGCGTGACTCTTTGTCTGCTTACCTTACAGCGAAAATACCAGGGCTGCATGACTTTACTGACCTTAAAACAGAAATTCCAAGGTTCAGAGTTTCCATACTTCCCCTGCCGCACATGAGACAAGTACCACGCGAGATTCAAGAAGATGAAACTCTGCAGAATCATGAAGAAGTAGGCAAGCAAGATTGAAACTTTCGAAGTCATGTGTGATTTGCCAATGTCGCCGAACTTTAGTGGTTTGTCTGCAGGGGTAAATCAAATAAACAAATATTGCTGGTTAATCCAAGGCATGCAGAGCTTGTGCTATGAGTTATACACTACTGATATACTTACATAATTATCCACCTATTTTACCTAGATAGATATTTATTTCATACTATTTAATATTTATTATACGTACAAAACATCCAGAACACCAGGAACAAATATCTGCAGATTGTACAAACAATTATTCCTAGGCGGGAATCGAACCCGCAACCTCCTGCGTCACAGCCACTCACATCGGCGGATTAGTTTCGTGAACCAGGAGAAAGAAAATGACCGACCAGCGAAAAACCGTGCTTCGGATCCCGCTATACCCTCCATTTCCGATACACTTGCCTGCTGCCCTGCTACGCTGTTGCTGCTCCAATACAAAACTGCTCAGACTCGCCTCTCGCCTCTCTGCGATGGTTAGCAACTCTGTTGTGAAAGCAGAATTGCTTCACGGATTGACTTAGTCTGGAGTTTTTACTTTTTGTTTCTTTAAATGTTTAAAAAAATTTTGTGACTACTTTTTTTCTATCATTTTATATAACTTTTTAGTATGTCTTCAAATAAATTTTAATAAACACTCAGGAAGAACTTTTGACAATAATTCCTCGTTCCTGTTTGTCGCTTTGTTGAAGCTCACTTGTTTTATAAATGTCTGTTAGATCAGAGTATCTAAACAAAGAACCCTCTACGATTTATCGGGATAACTAGTGGTATGTAGGTACTTCATGATTGATGTGTAGTTACCGACAGCTTCGAACATCGCAATTTCCCTCAGTATCCAATTCAACGGGACGTGCAGCACCAAGCCTTTGACGATCAACAGGGCTTTAGAGGTGATCTCGTCCACTAACCTCGCAGCCAGTACCGTGGCAATGTACACGAATATGGCTAGCGTTGTCGCGTATTGAGCTGAGGAATATATGTTTTATTACCTACCACATCAGTGCTGAGGTGGTCGCGGCGTAACAATCGACCCCTCCGATAAAAGGATCCTATCAGAGGAAGAGCAGCATTTTCGTTTATTGTAAGTATTTTAAAATACCTATACCGAATGTGATGATCACCAATCCGTCTGTCAAATTCCAAATTCTTTATTTATAAGCATAGGTTACAAAGAATCTAATCCACCCCGGTTATGGATCAGAGTGGAATAGAATCAAGCAGTGAGATCTAATCCACCTGGCCTACAGACTAGATTTGAATAAAATCAAGCAGTAGAATCTAATCCATCCGGGCTATTGATCTGAGTGGAATAGGATCGAGCAGTGGAATATAATCTAGGTACCCGGGCTAGATTAGAATGAAGATCAATCAGTGGAATCGATAAGAATAGAAAAACGTCAATAAGTGCAATCTAATCCACTCGTGCTATGGGATAGATTGGAACAAAATATCGAATCTAATCAATCAATAGATTCGCTCAGTGGACCAGGGTGGACTTGGGCAACTAACTAACATCGACGAGGACATTCCACCAACTCTATCATTTAAATATTTTCAATTCAATGCCCACTTTTTAATTTGTTATACTTGTAAAGTGGGAAAAGAAAGATTGTGATAAATAAGTAATACCTACTCTCTAAAACTGTACATAAATTAGGAGAGCTATATGCTATGTTTAATCCAGTTACCAAATTATTCAAAGCAGGCAGATTCTAGCCTTTCATAAGTTCATTTGCAAACCTAGAGCCCGCGCGGACTCGCTATCGTAAGCAATGGTTAAGTAACCCAAGCCGACAGGTTATCCAATGGCACCAACTTAAAGAACTTGACAATCGTTGGGTTGGGTAGCGGCAAGCGAAGGTGCGCTAGCGACGCAGAAGATTGCGGGTTCTATTCTCGCCTTGGAACAAATGTTTATACGATCTGCTAATAAATGTTTCGGGTATTCGGGATATTTTATATGTATAATTAAAAATAGCTAAATATGTAATATATTTTATTAAGCATATCAGTTATCTAGTACCCATAGCACACCCTCGGCTTAGCTTGGGGCTAGCTGATGCCGAGTATGTTTATCAAACTCACATGTATGTGCGAGGTAGCTGCAGGCCATCCCACATGTAATTACAGACACCACGTACAAAATCAGCCCAATCAGTAAGATGACTCCGCTAGTGTGCTGTATGATGGATGGCTCGCCCACCTTCACCATTATTGTAGTAACCACTATAAACAACAGCGGCAGTGGCAGGGAGCTTAAGAAATACGAGGCTCCATAGGTGAATCCTGACACACCGTTTAATTTTATCAGTTCCTGAAAAATAAAGAAAATAAACTTTTATTTCTAATAGGCTGGCACAAATAAATAACTAAATAGACTGAATATATAAATAGCTGTAATAAATGGAGGCCTATACCCAGGTTTGGTGATACCAGACTAAAATTATGGTGATGATGATGATTTCTATATAACATAAGAGCATAGTCAAAGAACTCAAATTTAAACAAATTATTATCATTGATCGATCATAAAGATGGTAAATTGGGTGGTACATGGTAGATGAGGAAAACCAACAAATGAAAATGTACGGGACCGGCTTTACTGCAAGCGTCTAGTTTAGTTAATCATCTGGATTTATGAAATGAAATATACCAACCGATACCCAAAGTGCGGGTAAGCACTATAGCAAAAAACCTTCATCTGGATCTATTTTTAACACTTCCACTGCGATCCCCCTGCCAAGCTTAACAATTATGACAAAACCCCTATTGTTTAGGGGAGGCCTGTTCAGCACTGCTGAATACTGATTCAGCAGCCATAGCGTGTGGTGGCGAGGTGTGAATTTGGGAAACGACGTTGTTGATACCTGAATTCCGGTGGCTCGGTCAATCATCATCCGAGTCATGATGTGTATGAACGTAATCATGAGAGCCGCCCAAAAAATGGTATACAAAAGAGCCGCGACGATCATCGCCTTTGCAAATGACTCGGCTGATTTCCGGTAGTACGGAAACTCTTGAAGAGACAGTTTCTGGAACAAGTAGGTACTAGTTAATTTTTTAAATAATACTGTAAGCGGGTTAACTATAAAAAAAAATCAACTTTTATAACTACGATAGTAATTCTCGTTAAATACTAATGCTGGACAATCCACACAGCGTCATCTTTCCCCAAGATAAACAGAGCTTGTATTTTATATGCCCGACTTTCGTTATTTTATCAAACGTGAATTTGTATGCTCCGCCCCTTACAAAGGTAGGTAGTAACAAAACAATCATCCTTAATGAAGTTTCAATAGTTTTTATTTCACTTCACTTTCATGTACCTACTGAAATTGCACCAAAAATTCTTATTATATAAATGTGTATTTTTGTATATTTTCATCGGGATAGGAAATTAGAAATCATATTATGTAGGTTTGGCCTGCCAGACTCCTCAAACCTTCATAAATAAATTAGTATGGCGCACATGTTAATTCTTTAAAATCAACTTTTATGCATCAACGAAATAATCATCTAAGTGTATTAAGAATTGGCGAAGATATCACCAAAATTGTAGTTGTAACTTTTCACTGCTATTGTTTAATAATAGATTCAGGCATTATTTTGCGGAAATGCATTGCAAAAAAGGATGAAAATATTTAAGTATTCAAGTATTTTATTCTGCACGCCTAATACAATGTGAGATCTTACAAAATTCACTTATGCTAGGTATTAGGAGCCCTGTTTTAGGGCGCAATGCAACTTGAGAGGTAGCTTAGCTTAACATTAACTTAATTAAAATAAACTTGATTAAATTAAGTAACAATTCCGCGTAAAACCTTCTCTGATAAGTTCTAACAAAATGTAGTCAACGTTGTAGAAGAAAAAACAACACCAACTACAAAATAAAATAAACCTATCAAAGCAAGACGTCAACTAGTTTCGTCTCTCCACGAGACATCATCAGGACACCACAATACTCGACCTTAAGCTAAGCTTAAGCCCACAGAGAGCGCCAAGCAACAACGGTAGAGTCCCACATATTTGGTGGGACCAGAGATGTTGTCACTCCGAGCTCCGCGCGCCAAGTACACTTGGCGCGTGTGCGGTTGTCTTCCACAACGCGCACTACATTTTGTTAGAACTTATCGGAGAAGGTTTTGCCCGGAATTGTTACTAAATATTGTCATCCTTATTTTACAAGTATTGTTGTTTTTTCAGCTTGACGGGTTGGTTTGATTTGTTAGGTGACATGTACAATTTTTTACTAACGTTTGCTGAAATGCAAAGAATATTCGTATATTTTTCCACATCCATTTTGATCCCCATGGTGTGATTTTCAAAAATCCTTTTACAAGCAAGTTTAAATTTTTGTCTCTCTGATCAGGGGGTCTAATACGAACTTTTTATTAAACATCCAAGTTCCAGGCAGTTCAGTTTACGGCCTTAAACTGCTTTGTTCTATTTGGTAATATGAGGTACCTAACGCTGGCCGGATTCAAGCTGGCTTGTTACGGATACGTTGTCTATGGCCGGTTTTTACGTTTCGTGCGCATCGTTCAGAAACGCCGCTGAATATTTTTCGGAATGTTACGGTTTTTTATTTTCTAACAACATTTAGTGAGAAAAATAATTCATTTTAATAAAATGTTGATACAATTTACCAAAAAATGAACTTAGAGTTAGAAATTTCATTACATTAAGTATGTTTAAGTAAGTTAGTACCTACTTATTTCTTAGTCAAAATAACAACGTTACTAGGTTTTCGAACGGAACGTCGTCGTTGTATGGCGGGAAGTTTCTCGTTTTTGCTTCCACTTGAGAAGTAGTTTTCAGTGTAAAATGGCGTAAGTATTTTAGATTTCGTTACTCAGGCTCTGGCGAATGCGGCTTTAATTCTTCCAAAAGATTACGCACCAATTCTTTCGACAACCGGTAGCGATTGATAAATTGGGCGTCGCTCATAGAAAACGGATTGCACTCATCGCGTAGCCGTTTTCTCTGTAATTTCATATTTATATTCTCATGCGAAGAATCACTCTCCAAGAACTCGAACATTTCTAACTCTTCACTCATTTTTAAGGAGGTATAATGGGCGAAAACAATATTTTTTATAATCAAAAATCCAAAACAATTCACAAAAAGCTCAATTCTCACAGCGTAAACAGAATGGTTTGATTTGACAGATAAAACATGGTTATAAATGTCAAATGGACACTCGTATTACGGTATTTCCAGCCAATTTTCGTTCAGAAGTCGGCAAAGTGTCACGTGACCTCTGACTGGCTGGCATTACAAGTTCATAATACAAAAATGGCGGGCAGTTCAGTTTACGGCGTATATTGCCTGGAATTAAGAGTTCGTAATAGGCCCCCAGAGCTTTATGATGTGTTTTGTCTATGAATGGGTAAATATATATTTTTTTGCAAAACAAATTTGTAGGAATAGCTAACGAATGCTAAGGTACAGAGTATTTACGCACTTTGTTCTTTGATGTAATCATCTATGGAGTAAAAGGTTTTATAGATAAGATTTTGTTTTAGATACTGTTTAAATTTACGGATAGGGAGCTCAGTTGCTTCAAATGGAAGCTTGTTATAGAAGCGTACGCAATTGCCCATAAATGATTTCCTTACCCTTCGTAATCTATATCATGGGATTTGTAATTTAAACCACTTTGAGGAGCCACCCATGAAGATTATAAATATACCCGTGGAGCATAAATATACCTGAGGGACGGTTGTTCCCGACCGAATTTTGATGTAGCTTGTGTCGATGGCCCATTGTAATCGAGTGAAACCCTCGTAAATATCGCCTGTAACATAAATATGGTTCACAATTAAACTGCCAGCGACTACACAAGTTATTTAGAGATATAAAGTAAGTAGTCTACATTAGTTATGGGGTCATTGGCCTCTCATCCCTTTTCATAGTCCACTTTTCAAATATTGAGTGAGCTGTTGATCTAAGCTTTGTCTATGGATTGAGACAAATGCTCTTGAAGCCTAGACAGATGCAATTGACCTTGTTGGATAGTTGAAGAAACGTACATATTTGAATGTACACCTGCATCATGTGTATGTATTTATCTGCCTATTTCTGTATCTATCATTATCTGCCACCTGCACCGTAGATTAATAAAAATGTAGCCCTTAACGATAATATTTTATTCTTAATATTTATTGCCAATCAAATATTAATAACGTTTATTTCTTTAGGCGTACAAAATAAGCACTTAGACAAGTCAATTTTTATACTATATACAGGCTTATAAACATAATATTGGAGATACTGGCTAATCATGGCTTAAATTAGCCAGTATAAATTTTTATCAGAATTTTCAAAAAATTTAATTCCTTAAGATACTGCTTGATAACATTCATATCAGATATATTGGTTTTTCTGAAAAGCTTAGAATAATTTGATCATGTGTTCACTTGTACCTATTTTGAAGGAATTAAGGGTACTCTCGAGTTTGAATTAATTATCTCGGGACTACGTAGCGCCCGTCCTTTTATTCGGCTGTTAGTGATATTGTCTTCCTAATCGTCTCTGACATATTTGGAAAAGATTTGATTTTGATGGGTACTCATAAATAAGCTGCTCGACTGTATCGACTTTCCAAGTAACTTACCTATAATAGATGTATAGCTTCTATTCTTATTTTAGAAGTATGTAAGTTAGGGTTTCGCTTTTACGATATATAGGATAAATAGATATAATATGATAGGCTCAGTGAAAACAGAGATATGGTTTGTACATTTTTAGCGGGCGCTCACTGCCACTTTAGCTCAGTTGGTCTAGTCTAGGCACTAGCCAAGACCCTGACGGCACCTGGTTCGAATCCACACGCAGTCGCTCTTTTTCTAAGTTAATCGTCCGGCCAAGGTTCACTCACTCAGGTATGGGTGGGGGGTGCTAGACGGCAAGCGCACCACACAGGTTTCCGATCTCGTCTGCCACTTGGAAGCGCAGTCTTCATAAATTTATTTTTTATTGAGAGAAATTTCTTAAACTCGTCCTATCACTACGAAGGCCGCGAGGTGAGAGGTAAAAAAAAACAAGTAAGAAATAGCCGTAGCAATCACGGCGTAAGAGTTGACCTCTCCAACTCAGCCCATAGATGTAGTAAAAGGATACTGCTGGAATTCACCTGAGGAAGGGCAGCTGCTTCCTTCTATAGTAAGTATTATTCAACACCCTCTGCGATCACCAATCCGCCAGTCAAGCGTGACCATCAGTTGACATTTTGAACAGTTGACGTATGCTGATTATGAAGTAAGAAAATAAAAATAAACCGTAATCTGTGTGATCCTGAGGAATGCTGTCTTCATGAGATATGACAACATGCGTGCTGAAGTTATTCTTCATTCGTATGGTGTACGTGAGACTGTCCTGTCGTCTCGAAGACCATGTTTCTGCGTCCATGTCCTGCAATGATAATTATACAAAAACTAGCAAGCCATTGACGATTTCACTTAGCATAAAGATAAGAGATTATCATCATCATATCAGGCCACAAACGCCCACTCCTGAACCGAAAACGCTTCTATTGAAGCACGAATTTGGAGTTGTAAGTAGTACAGTGCGCTCCCAGCGCAACGCCAACGTCGAAAAGCCAATAGGCCTTCGTTTGACCACAATCTCACCTGATGGAAAGTGAAGGTGTGGCCGACGGTGTGTCACGAAGGTCTAGAAGATACCTATTCACTCTTGACTTGAAGGGACCCAGATTGTAATTAACCGGAAAAACAGCAGCAACACGCTCTCTGTGTTCCAAACCCCAGCGGTACGAATGAAGGTGGGGGAAAACCGCTTAGTGCGAGTGGACGGTATATCCACCAAGCAGGGGTGTTAATGCGCTGTGCGTCTACTTGTCCTGGAGTGGAAGGGGGATGGTGGAATCAGGTCATGTAGTTCCTGTGAGCATTCTCCGAAATGTATCCTATAAAAGAACGAGAGACAAGCGACCTTGCGGTGGTGTTTGAGACTTTGGACCTTGCAAGGTACTGCTCGTCAATGAGTCTGAAGGCTCTTTGTTAGCCCAAAGTGTACATACGGCTTTCCCACCTCCACCCCCCCCCCCTCGACTCTCTGCGACCGTTACAATGTCGGAGGTCCATGAAGTGGATGGTTTCCTAACTCCCCGTTTCGCGTTGCATTAAGGTTTTAGGGAGATGTGAACTGCTGCATCGGTTTGTTTGCATCGGGGATCATAACAAAACTACCAAGATACATTTGTAAGTATCTTGCATTACAAATAAAGGTTTTATTGAAAGCTTCAAACATAAAGGGAAGGAAAACACTCACTGGCTTCCCCTCAGTAAAATACATACAAGGGGCCATCCATAAACTATGTCACACGAATTTGATTTTCGAACCTGCAGCCTTATTGTCTTAGTCTGGTAATCGATATCGGCTTCATTTTTGACATTTGAAACCTGGACTTAGATTGTCACTGTCACACTTCGTCGACCCCCTCCCTCTTTAGGTGAGACGCATCTGTGACGTAATTTATGAATGTTCTGCGCAGTGCTTGAACTATTAGGTGCTTTAACTATATTAACATAGGAACTCATTTTTTTGGAAATATGAGCGTTAACCTGCCTCTGCGTTCTGGGTGTCTGTGATAGGTGTTTACCCTCATCTCCTCGTTACAAAATTAGAGGCAATTTCCCTACAGCGCTTCCTTCCTTTATTTTCGAAGCTTGTAACTATTGTGACACATACCTCGAATAAAATGATTGCATCGTTGGTATGGAATTTGCTTACAAGATTAGCAACCTCGTAATAATTCGTGAATGGATAATATCCGAGGCAGGACTCGAACGCCACTTCATCCGGACCTAGTAATAATAAAAAAAATGTCAAAAAATAAGGTGTGGACAATCAACTTAATTTCGGTTAAAATATATTCGGTTAAAGCTGCTCGCAACTTCAATTCGTTGAATCAATATGTTCCGTAATACCAAAAATGATGACTGAAAACTTTCGGTATTTACCACATATTGTTGTTATTGTGTAAGTATAAAAAACCGGCCAGGTGCGAGTCGGACTCGCGCACGAAGGGCTCCGTACCATTATCTAGAAAAACGACAAATATACACGTTTGTTGTATGGAAGCCCCCTTAAATATTTATTTCATTCTGTTTTTTAGTATTTGTTGTTATAGCGTCAACAGAAATACATCATCTGTGAAAATTTCAACTGTCTAACTATCACGGTTCATGAGATACAGCCTGGTGACAGACGGACAGACGGACAGCAAAGTCTTAGCAATAGGGTCCCGTTTTTACCCTTTGGGTACGGAACCCTAAAAATCATCATCATCATCATCAGCCTATATTAGTCCACTACTGGACATAGGCCTCCCCTAACGAGCGCCATAGCGCCCTGTCTTCAACTTGCCGCATCCAGCATCTGCAGTCTTTCGCAAATCGTCATCTTACCTGGTCGGAGGGCGTCCTACATTACTTTTGCCGAGTCGCGGTCTCCACTCAAGAACACGTTTACCCCACCGGCTGTCGGTTCTTCTCGCGATATGGCCAGCCCACTGCCACTTCAGCTTGCTAATCCTCTGAGCTATGTCGATAACCCTGGTTCTCTGTCGGATGTATTCGTTACGAATTCTATCCTTCAGAGAAACTCCGAGCATAGCTCTCTCCATAGCTCGCTCGTATACGTCATAATATTAAGCTATGTTCTTTAACAACCGAAAAGTAAGATAATTTTGTTTTTAATACTGAACAAATAGGACGGATAATGTCATTTGGCGTAAAAATATTATATTTGGTTTTTGGTTTTTATATTATAGTTGTTAAAAAAAAAACAACCAGGGATGTAGATAAATACTATTCGAATACAAAAAATAACGTGAAATGGTGGAAATATGCTCGATTTACAGATAATTTTGGTACAGTTCATTATCTGCTGGGCCCCTATCAAATAGAGGCCGTGTTTTTTTTTATAAAAACGCTCATGGTTCGCGGGACTTGAACCCGCATCGCTAACATCACTATCTCCTGCCTTTGGGTGTCAGATTCTCTACAACATTTCATAACAAGAACATGATGATCACGTCATCAGTTTTGTTGGGTTATTCCCGTCATCATCATTATTGATCAGATTGTGGTTGCATCTAATCAAATAACAAGTTCCCGTTGCATCGTTGATCCGATGCAACTGCTTTATTGAATTAAATTTTGTGCCAACGGATCGGAACTAAATTTCGCGAGTTCTACTTTCGCTGTAGCTGAAGATGCTCTAGAATGTTATATCAATAAACCTACTAGGTATGCTGGAGAGGCTGGAGAGACCAAGCTGGTGCCCGACCTCGTCCATCAGAGTCCCCGCTAGGTCAGAGTTCGGCGTGTAGAGTAGACAGCGAGGTAGTGATGACGTTATTTCTGGAAACTTCTCCGCCTAAACATGGCACTCATTTAAACAAGCTAGTAAAAATGAAAAGTTGTGGTGATTTTATCCAAGTCGATTCGCATACGGTCACTCCCAGTAGTCTTACCGAGGAGTCTCCTACTGGGAAATTTATTGGGTTTGTAGCAAATGACGTGACTGAAACGGTATCTATGTATGTAATGTATAATTTCACCCAGAGTCATGTGTTAACGGTTAAGTAGTGCAACTGTCTACTGTTTATTAGATTACTATGTCTATGTTTTTTAAATTTAGATAAAGTAAAATTAATGGGGAAAAAATAATACAAGCGAAGTCTTACTATCAGTAAGTCTGTTGGAAATAAATTCCCAGTAGTTCAACTGGTAAGACTACTCGGTAAAACTTCTGGGAATAGCTGGTTTTAAGTCCTTCTTCATAGCACCTACTCAGTTGCTCATAAATTCATCGTCATCATCATAAAGCTACGTCCACACTGTGGACTTGATTAGCTTAATTGCTTTCGTCTTCAACTTTCGTGGTCATTCTTCAACTTTCATGGTCATCATTGTATTTAACTTTGGTTTAGCGCATTCATTCATTAAATGTGACTCTAATGCATCTGAGTTTCTGTCAGTTTGTTACGACATGTGCGACAAGTACATTCTACTTGGTGGAAAATGCTGCGGCTTACTTGGTCAAAAGAAATCCCAGGTAAAGAACCAAGCGAAAGCTGTGAAACTTTACACGCATGTCAGAAAGGAATTTCGATCGATATTTTAATTTGGTTCAATCAATCATTAAAATGCAGTAGACCCAGCTAAACGCTTGTTGAACCCTTTGTGGCACAGATATCGACCCGTCGCGCGTCGCGTATTTCACAGCGCGCGCTACGCTTTCAACTGAGCGTACTGTGCGCTTATGAGGTACCACGTACCTCAGGTACGACCTGAGGTATGACGTAGTTGTATATAAATTGAAATTCAGTATCATCTGGCCCCAATGTATGTAGAGCTTGTTTTAGGTACCAGATTACTGGTATGCGTAGTAATATCTTAATAAATATACACCCAAACCCGGAGCAAACGTCCCGCGACGGGAATCAACCCTAGGGTGCAGCTAACTCTCGCCCGCTGCGACCCAAGAGGTTGCGGGTCCGCTGCGTTACCGATGTCGTCAATTGCTTTCAGTTGTAGTGGAGCCTTGAGCTTGAAAAATACTTGGGATAACCTGTATCTAAAATAATGCCTTTATTAGGAATTCGTCAAAACCCAGCGCTGCGCTGGGACGACGAGAGCTGAACAAGCTTACCGAATACTTCATCATGTTTTTCTCATCTAATCTTAATGCTCTTGGTTTCAGCTTATCTTTTACCATAGACAATAAAATTATATAGATATAAGGAAAAAGCAATTGGTATAAGAAGCCAATTGGCTTTCGTTTTGTAACGATGAGGTTTTTCCATAGTAAAACAAAGAGAGGTTGCATTATTGTAACTTTTCAAGCTTTCAAACACACCAATAACTGCAATTTTGTACGTAAAATATGAGGTAACTGTATACTCATTGTATGAGTTATCAGAGCTAGAAATGACAGAAAGTATTCTTTGTATAATAAACAGATGTAGATAATCAAAGACAATAACAACGTAAGCAAAGAGAATACAATACTATGATCAAGTTGAAGACGATGTAGGAACGTAAGATAAGTACCTACCTACTGAGAAAAGAAAACCGAAGAATACGTAACTATAATAGTCTATGAGAAAATCCTATGGTAGAATTTGGGTAGAATAGATAGTACAAAAAGCCGCAGAAAACTAAAGCACGTACCTAGTCATAGAGTTAATAAAGACTATATTAACTCTATGCATGTAGTATTGTCTAGTATATGGACTATATAGTACTATAACAACTCTATGATATGGACAGACCAATGAAAAAAGAGATCCCCTTCGTGGGATAGACGGACAGACGACAGAAAGTATTTAATTTTAATGAAAACCGAAGATATTTCCTATGTCCATGCTCAAACAAACAATACGTCAAACATCAACGGCCTCTCATGCGGTTACGTCGTATATCACATTGATCGAAGGGGATCTCTTTTTTATATCCATAGAGTTATTATAGTACTAGCCATAACTCTATGGGTATATCGTATAACTCTATGGATGAGGTCTTCTCTATCGATGGAGTCTTCATTTTCCTGTATATCCTAAAATGATTCGACTTCATAACATGGCGGCTCCACCAGTGATGTGCTGCTTAAATTGACTTGCGTACTAATTATCATCAGTCTATATAAGTCCACAGTTGGACATAGGCCTCACCTAATGTGCCTCGACAGTTATGCTCGTACAAAAATACAACACAAAATCAATCAAGTCATGCAATGTTTATTAATTGAAATTTAAAACATTAGCTTTGAAAAAACAATTAATGAATTGAAACAACTCAGATTATTGAAAATGTTAACTGCGGACTGTTGCAAACAATCTAGAGGTGGCTCAACTGATCCAAATCAATGAAGTTTCTTTTTCAAATTCCTTTTCGTTTTAGTACTTTTAATTATTTTCAGTTTTGTAAAAGTAAATTGATTATCTTTGTAAAATGCAAACCGAACAGTTTTCTTTTCTGATGACATAATTTCTGTAACGAAATACATTATTTTAAAGTAGGTATGAACATTTCATAATGAATAATGTGTTAAGTATTATACAAACTTACTAGTGGTTTATTTTTCGCTTCTTACACAAGTGGACAAAAAATTTAAGCTAACAAAATCAATAACATTTTGTTCCTTGTTTGATAATTACTATTTATAAAGTTGTTGTTTATGTATAAAATTTGACTTGTCTAAGTGCTTTTTTGTAAGCCTAAGGAAATAAAGTTATTGACTTTTGAAACACTTATACACCTTAAACGTAGTAAGCAAAAACAACAGTTTATGAATTTCATTTATTATTTTTAATTTTTACGATTACAAAATTGACAATACCTTATTTTTAGAGGTAAAGTTTACAGACACTGTCAAGGGTGATAAATAAATAATTATCAAATCAAAAACGATATCAACAACTTCGAAACACTTAAAAAATTCATAGAACATTGATTGTGTTTATGTAGGTACGTTGACTGAATTTCCTCTCTTCTACCAGCGCAGCGTCTCCGTTTTTTTATCAACCGCCTCGGCTTCGTCGAATAACTTCTCTTGTCATTCCAAGTCCTGTCAAAAGCAATATAAAATCTATAATTTCCCTCTATTATTATATTTCGGATGATGCTGCGACTGCGCCCATTCGGCAGTGCGTCGGGAATGTTTGCGCAGTAGCTCACTGATGGTTTTCATGCCATCGAGTGCAAGAAAACTGCTATTTACTCGTTTTGTTTCTACTTTTAATAAATTAATACAATTTGTAGACTTATTAAATAAAAATATAAGATTAAAGTAAAATGTTACAATATAGCAAAGTGTAAATAATGTATTAACTGATAAATAATACAAATTATTTATTGTTAATGATATTTCAATAATTATCTATATTACAAGGTATTATCCACTGAAATTCAAGGTTGATCTTGCATTACAGTGAGTATGGCTGACCAACCTTAACTTAACGCCATCTTTTCATTCTGACCGAACTAGTTTTTTGGCGTTACGAAAACACCTCATTCGTTTTTCAAACTGAAAGTCTAACTTTATTTCTCTATGCTTAGAAATTAGGTACCCACTTAGGCCTAAGGTGGTAATCTAGTGTTTAGTTTCAAGATAAATAGGTGGTACTTACAGTTTGCTCGCGTCGTCACATTTTAAGGTCACATGGGTCACAATTTCGGTAGCCGAGGCCGCGCGCCCCAATCTTAAAATAATAACGATCTATTTAACACTTTCATTGCCATTGCGTAGGTGCACGTGTTCACGCTACTAGAGCTGTGCAGTGAATGGGTTAACGTATGAAACTAAGTTTCTTATACATACCTTAAAAGTGGGGCACAATTTTACGTCTTTGAAGAACGCTACCTATTCTTTGCATTGTATTGTCAGAGTGTATTATTTATTGTCCAATCAGTTTTTTAAGATATGCTAGATTATATTCGATCATTATTATAATCTAAGCGGGACAGCATGATAAGCTGTTTTTTCAATCCCAATATTTATCAACACGACTACGTAGACGTAAAATTTGGCCCCACTCTGTATTTTAGCATGAGCGTGATCATTTTTGTAGATAAGTGGTTCTTTGCGGTGCGGTGTAAGTTTAAACTCTTAAGGGTAAATACGTTCACGGGGATCAGTGTTTACAGGACCATTTTTATGACCAATTTCTATGAATAATTTTTTTTAAATTTATTCATAGAAATTGATTTCAAACGTAATCAATGCTAACGATGAACGTACGTGCAACTAAATTGTCTCGATATTTTATACCAACCTTATTTCCTATGCATGTTGACTTTCCGCATTCCGCTCTTACTTCGTCTTCTTCCGTCTCACGATCCTCTCTGTCTTCCTTAGCTAATAGCAAGAAAACCTCCTCAAGCGTCGTCTCCGACACTGAGTAGTCCTCGATAAGCCTTAGGTAGGAATGACGAATCATCTCCAGTTGTTGGAACAGTTCGCTGTAGGATATCTTATCGTCTATGTGGTAGTGGAGCATCGTCTGAAATTAATATGGTTTCTAAGTAATGGTATGCGTCCATTGGGTCACAATAGGAGCGCAATGAGCGTAAGGATTTATTTTTTATTTTTATTTATGTAATAACTTACAAGGTAAACCACTTAAGTCTAGACAGGTATTAACAGTATGGGTAAGTTTCTAGTTGAATATAATATGAAAAGTCAGGTAAAAGAAGTTATCTTAGCTTATTACTTAAACTATAACAGAGTTGATTACCACTTGTTTAACAAAAGACTGTTTAGCGGACTGTTTTAGGTGTAATTGAGGTAAAAACATAAAAATTGGTGAGAGCACAATACAGTTTGTTTAAAAGCCACGAACAGAAGAGAGAGTAGACATTGACAGATCAAACTTTGTTAACTTAACAAACAATGTTGCCATAAGGCTTATTTTAATGTTGGAATATTTCCAACAGTACTAATATAAAATTGTAATACTGAAAAGCATTTATTAATGATGTGTTAGACACTATTACATAGGTTATTTATGTAGGTAGGTAATTATCATATAAATAGATATATAGTAAAAAATACAACTTATAGTAAAAGGAATTTAGTAGGTACATAATACAGAATATTATATTTAATAAATAATTTACAAATGCGTGCTTATGGACTGCCAGTGGCATTGGTCCGACTCTCTTCTTGGTCTCTAATAATCACAATATTAGAGATTTTGATTTGATTTAGATTATGTTTTTGAGACCTCGAAATAAAAAATTGTAAGATCATGACATTCGCTGATGATACGGTATTATTATTCCATGACGAGAGTTGGCAAAAACTATTCAAAATAACTCAGGACGGATTTGACATCGTAGCCAAAATCCTGCAGAGAGTGCAGGAACATCCTGACTTAAAACGCGTCCAAAACTA
Source organism: Eupithecia exiguata (assembly GCA_947086465.1). Taxonomy (NCBI): domain Eukaryota; kingdom Metazoa; phylum Arthropoda; class Insecta; order Lepidoptera; family Geometridae; genus Eupithecia; species Eupithecia exiguata. Next base: position 1,515,692 of record OX352241.1, on the reverse strand, counting down.
CATACATTACTTTCTCCTTCCTTAAACCAAGACAACCAAAAAGTCCGCAGTACATTGTACGTGCCCACTTTAGTCAGTGTTTATTATCATCAACAAGATTATATTGCGCCTGCCCTATTCTAGAACGAAGTATCTCCACAAAATACTTGGGTGTCACTATTGACCAACAGATGACGTATTCACCACATACAAACTCTATCACAGCTAGAGTACGCAAACAGATCGCAGTGTTCAGAAACATAAGACACGTAATTTTCGCGCGTAGTACGAAAACGCTGAACTTAGTGTACGCCATAATTGCTCTGTAGTCCTGACGTCAGTTGTCTGTGTACACACGTAACTAAGCAAATGCGCTTATGTTGCTGATGATAGTTGACACTTTTTAGTTAACCTACTAAGCTGTATGACGTAATAACCTTGCGCCTACTATTTCACTTTTTTCTTCGAAAATGTATCTTTGATTGCGAATAATTGTGTCTATCATTTATATATTATTAAAATCAAAAACCAACTAAATTTATTTTATTTACAAAATAAGTTGATACAAGTAATTTTTTTTACAAATTATTATGATATAAGAAAATATAGTGGTAATTGATTTTGACTCTTCACTATATTTTTTTCCAAAAGCATAGCAGTGAAAAAAAACCACTACTAAGATTATAAACAGCTTACGTACATATGCCACGTAAACTTTTATCACTTATGTAGTCGCTCACCAAATGCTCGTCTTTCAGTTGGCAGTTGAACCTCATTTGCATATTTCTTTTCAAATCATCCACGCTATCACCGTTGCTCCTCTCTAAACACAAAAATATTATATTTCAAACAACGTTCAGCTAATTCTAATGTCAAAATGTGTCTCATATGCCTAGTTTGGTTTCAGGGCTAGGCTCTCGACGGAAAGCGCGATCTTATGTCTTAAACAGGCTGGCAGGTACTACACGGAAAGGAAGACGCCGGTGTACGCTTGCTTCCTGGACCTGTCCAAGGCTTTTGATACGGTTCTGTATGGTAAACCTTTGGGGCGGGCTGGGGGCTGTGGGATTATGGACAATAATATAATTATGGTAAGACTTACCACTTTCAGTGTGGTTGGGATTGATCTTAAAGATGACGGTGTATCCTTGCGCGAACTGGTGTCGCAGCTCGGCGGGTGTGCCTAGCGCGCGAGTCTTGCCGGCCACCATTATGGCAATGCGGTCGCACAGTGTTTCCATCTCGTCCATACTATCAATAAACGAAAGTATTTCAATAAGAATTACACCCATTTTTTAAAAGTACCTACATATCTCAATTAGATTCTATAGTGCTAATAAACCACCAACATTTTTTTCTATTCAACTGTTAATTGCCATAGCAAATAATATAAAATTTACATTTTCAAGTTGCGCACGTAATTTGACGAACTCTGGATGCAGTGGACCGATATTGCTAAGTTGTCTCAGGTGCCTGTGTACGTAGGTACCTAAGCAAATGAGTTGATGTTGCTAATGACAATTGGTTCTTTTTAGTTTATCACGCAGGCATATGACGCTATATAGCATGTGCCTACTATTTCGAGGTGGTCTCCAGAAATAACCGGGCTCTGCCGCGCATTCCGCGCATTAGCAACGCCGTTTTCTTGCACAGCATCATCGCAGCGAACCTGTCGACTCGCACCTGTACAAACATGCCTGATCCGCTTCAGAAGCCCTGCAGCCCCATCAGCCACCTGAAGGCATTGTTATATCGGACCGTTAACGCCCTCAGCTTCCTCTCCAAGTCTACATCATCCGTAAGTGCTTCGGTAACCTAGTGGTCCATACGCGCTTCAGCTAAATGCCGTTGAATGTAACTGAAGGGACTGTGGCGTAAGTTTTTAAACCCACCTTGAAAACCATCAGTTCACTCTTGTGGGCGTTGTAATTGAGCTCGTAGGCCTAAAAATGTTATTAGTTTAATTTAATTTGGTAAGTTGGAAACATCTGGGCCTACCACACAATGCAACGTCTTTGAGTAGGTACTGTTCGCCATTTTGTTACAGTGTTGGCTTAGTCTTGATAAATCATGAAAATAATATCTAATTTGGCACTCATTAGTGGAGGCCGATGTCCAGCCGTGGACTAATATAGGCTGATGATGATAAATATCTAATTAGACAGCACTAAATATGATGCTTTCTTTTTATTTCGTATGAAAAATGGCAACCAACTTGGTTGCGCATTTTGGCGGTGGCGCCACCATGGTGTCCATACGAGATAGGGCGCCTAGTTTACCATTAGGGTACAACGTTGGTGTTCTTCCAACACTAGAAATAAGGTTCGTAGTCAACCCGCTTACATCCGTAATGAATACGATTAGGGTGTTGATATTCTATCTTTTTGTGCGCTCTTTCGTGGCTTCATTATTATCTACTTGAAGGCATGGCAGGTACGGTAGGTACCTGTGTGAAGCGATGATGATGCTACGCTTCTGGCACAAAGACTTCCTGAACGCGGCGTGGATGCGGCGCCGCGCCCCGACGTCCACTCCCGCGGTCGGCTCGTCCAGCAGAGACAGAGGAGCTCCAGAGCACAGTGCAGCCGCGGCCGCGAGCCGACGCTTGTATCCACCGCTGTATTCCGATGCAACAGTATTTTTGTACTTTTTTAAGCCTAAGAACATCAAAATACAACTTAGGACAGGTCTACTTTGAAAAACGAACAAAGTTAACGGATGATGTCGGATCGCACAAATCGAAGACGAAGGACGGCCGATCCGTTCTATCGATGACCCTACTATGAAAATGATTCTGAGGTTTGTTTTATAGCGATCCAAAATACATCCGAGATCATCCGTAAACTTCGTTTTTAGGGTTCCGTACCTCAAAAGGAACCCTTATAGGATCACTTTGTTGTCTTTCTGTTCGTCCGTCCGTCTGTCAACCCTCTTTTCTCAGAACGCGTGGAGGTATCGAGTTGAAATCCACATCATATACTCAGGTTCATAACCTCTTGTCCTCAATATGAATCAAACTTCTAAGTCAACGCAATCAAAAGTTACAGCCGTTTATGTCCTATTTTTTTGAATTTTCTAAAAATACCCGTTAAATAGTATTTACAAATGTGTGTTCAAATCGCGTGAAAGTTTAAAAATATTAATTTCGTAGAACCCACCGACGACGTCGATCCATGTTTCGATCTCTGTATCGATGTCACTATCGTCCAGTCCGCGGATGGTCAGCATCGTCCTGAGGTTGTCGCTGCCGGTCTGGAAATCATCGATGCCGAGGAACTGAGGGCAATAGCCGATTGTCCGCAAGTACTGAAAAAGAATCTCTACTTTACCTACAAAGTAGCATATGCGCGGCGCAGCGTAGAAAAAGCGAAAACTGATTTAGAACACTATTTCATCAATTAAAAAAGAAAGGATTTAAGTCGCCACTATTGCTTACCCTCAGCGATAGTGGCGACTTCGCGATATTCAGAGAAGCTATCTGGATTCACCACTCTATCTAGAAGAGCGAATAATTATTATATTAGTTACCTAGCATCCACGGCCTTATCGCTTCACCATAACAATAGTATCTTCTTAGAATGACACATTTTGTCATTTGACCTTTGATGAAAGAAACTACAGGTGAAGTGACATATTGTGTCAAATGTGTCAAGGTTAAAACAATTTTATTTATTTCTCCGTGCAAATAGTGCCACACGCACTTTACGGTTTCTTTCAGGTACCCAGAAAGTACCGAGTAGGTACCTTGTATTTATCCTCGTACAAGAAATATTGGTTGGCGTAAATAATTCCTTCGGTAGGACTCAATTCAGCGGTCAGCATCTTGAACGTGGTCGTTTTGCCGGCGCCGTTCGTTCCGAGGAGGCCGAAGCATTCGCCTGGAAAAATACAAATATTAAGATTTTCTTGCAATATTAATGGCAAAAATTACCCTAAAACCCTCCCATCCCTCAAACCAGTGTACCTTATACACGGTGTAACATGAGGGGTGGATCATCGGTGGCTGGGGGGTGGGGGACCTCAGTACCTATCGATTTAACACCCATGTATGTTCAGCGATTTTCAGTGGTTCAAAAGTTATTTGGACTTTGGTCAAAATTTTGTCAAAATCAGATTTCAGTCTGAATTTCGCAATTGCAGCCAATATAATTATTAGGTCTGCGACCTTGCCTTTTCATTTAAAACAAGATCAATAGTGGACCTATCGTACCCTTATACCAATCAGAGTCTTAGATTTATAAAAAACCAAAAAAAGAAAATTATAGCAAATTTTCTTTTTAAAATCTATTTACATTAGCTTTCATTGTTTGTAAAAAAAATATTGGTAATGATCGGTATAACTTATACCGATCATTACCAATATTTTTTTTATACCGTATACCATACTACCATATAGTTTTCTTATACCGTATAAGAAAACTATGACAGAGTAGTGGCCAAGTCAAGATCATGTCGTGGACGTCCGAGTGCATTAGGTCGAAACGGGATGTTGGGAAGCCTCCCACTTGATAGACCGCCGCCGCCGGCATAGTGCGGTCGGGAACGGTACCTTTTGCGTTGGGGGAAAGCCTATGATCATCAGTAGGTAGACTTATTTAATTATCAAACGAAAACTACAGCCCTAAAGAATTAAAATTGCCTTTGCGTGCTATATGATGAAGGCTTGACATACCTCTCTTGACGGAGAAGCTGATGCCCCTGACTGCGTACACGCTCTTCCTCATGCATAGTCCAGGGAAGTTTTTGTGGAGGTCACTCACTAATAGGCTTTCGTCGTCATCTTGTATCATACTCTTGGCTGTATAAACGTCATTTCGTTTATGAAAATAGGTCGTTTAAGCCGATTTTTATTAGGAAATATACTAAGCAATTCGTTCAACCAACTTTGAGACACCGAGCAAAACTACATTATTTCAACATTTCTGCAATAAACAGGAAGCTATTTAAGTACAAGGCGATATTTTCTTAGAAACACCTTTGAACTAAATTTTTGGCCTAACGTTTGTTTGAAAATTAGGGGATATAAATCTTATATACCCTTCCTTCATCTTGTACAATTTTTAGCACGTTAAACGGTTTACTTCCTCGCCTGTCTTTCTATACGAAAGAAATGCGTGCACAAGTGGAAGGAAGAACACAAGGAAGAAGTTCAATACGATTCATATGGGGTTCACGTATTTTAGAACCAAGTAGACATCTTACTCAATATAATCTCCGACGCGACATACTGTGACTCCTCCGCCACAAGTTCATCTGGGCTAGCGGCTACATCTGTTTCGAATTTCCTGTTGCGGACTCTATCGTAGAGGTAGCTGAAATAGCCCTGCTGGATTTTTACCACTATTATCTGTAAATTATAAATAATTTGTTAAAATTGCTTTTTTACTCTTACTCTTGGGCTCGTAGGATATGCTTCCGAGGAAAAAGGTAGGTTACTGCTGATCGCAGTGTCAACCGAAATAATTTTATTTATAATTTGTGTTGTATGTAAACCGTACTAAATCCAACCGAACTTAATACACAATATCATTAAGATGATGGGTGGACATTGCCACCTAAACTACACATGTTTAAGAAAGTTTTTGAAATTTAAGTATTAGTCTATGTATGTGCCTAAGTATTTTAATAGTACATACTTCTATAAATTCAATGTCACCTTAACTAGGGATCATTTTATCTGAAACTAGCGCCCCGTCCCGGCTTCGCATGGACAGATAGAGGTATTTAAAAAAAAATGAAAATTTTAACACAGACGGCAGAGTTTCCCTGCTTAGAACACTCGATCAAGTTTGCTTTTGACAAACCCTTGTGATAAGACCTTGACCCTTGTGATCATGAATTTTACAAAAATATTTTTAATTCAAAGGAATTAAAAATATTTTTGTAAAATTCATGATCTATCTTTGTCTTTTGGTTAGTTTAAATTCTAAATTCTTAATGCAGCCTAAATTCTCCTTTACCCTTACAAGTTAAATAATTGACGAAATTCAATACGTAAGTAGATTTTTAGTTGTTGAAAATGCAGGATCGATTGCTGAGTCAGCAGGCCGTGCGTCGGTTCTCTAATTTTAAAAATCCTGGATTCCTTATACCTGAATTTTTTTAACAAGAGATAAACCAACACGATATTATACGATATATTTTCAAGCGACGCGAGGGAGGATAACATTATCGAGTTATAATGGGTGGTTTCGACCCGAGTGGAGAACTTTACTTTTCAATTCGATTGCGAGAAATCATCACATAGATATATCAATAAAAACAAAAAATATAAAAAAAAAATAAAGTTTTTTAGAGATCTCTTTTTCAGAAAAACTAAGATAAAATTACTTTTATTAATGTAGATCTTATTTTTTTTTAAATCGAGCATATTACTCCTTACATGAGTTTTCGTTCTCATGGGCCGACTTCCCCACAGTGGCCCTGTAAAAAAACTCACCTGTTTTATATTCCTCTTAAAAGTAATTTTAGTCAGGGTAGAAATGAACTACCGTCATCCTTTGCAGTCACAAAATAAGGAAATAAATTGAACCAAGGTAAATGAAATTGATATGTAAGAATATTCGGAACTTACGTTGTAGACAATCCCCTGAGCTATCATGATCAGTATCTCCTTTCCTGGCGAAAATTGGTCAAAAGCAAAGTACGGCGATGTTTCACCAGCTGCGACAAACGACAATCATTTTTATTAAATTCTACTTAGCAAAATTTTATGAGGATTTGTTGGGAGAATGTGTTATTCGAGACAACGTCAAAACCACTGAACGAATCGAGCTGGTATTTTGTAAGCATGCTGTTCTGGAAATCAAAAAACTTAACCGAGTAAAACTTGTAGCAAATTTAATCTGGTTGGTCTAAAACGCAAAAGGGTTTGCAATAAAACAGTAAAGTAAGGCTTTGATCTGCTTGGATAACGTGACGACAGCCTAATACCTCCTGTATGTCGTAGACATACAGGAATAGCTCCAGCCTTTCTTGCCTAGGTAGGACATATTAGACTTTTTTGACCGTCAATGATCCGCTAAAGCCGATTATGCGTCGATAAATATTGTTATATCCTTATTAGCCTTATATGGCTTATAAGGATATAACCATATTTATGGTATGTATACTTACCACAACACTTGTCCTTGTTGAAGCCCGGAGTTTCTTCCACCAGGATAAAAGGACAGTTGTATTTATTAACTTCGCAGAGGGCATTCACACGACCTACATAGACGACTTTGCTGACCCCTATCGCCATTGTCAGCGGTGGCATCAGGAGAGTGCTGATCCAGAGGACGGCATTTTCAAAGGAGTTACATTTTATTTTTAATATGTCTGCGCCTAGCCGTATTAGTGGTACAAAACATCCTGCAAAATAAATTAAATTTATGATTAAGACTATATCGGAAGTCATTTTTGTAAGTATGTTTGCATGCAAGTTTGTTTTATCTGTTCTAGGTTCTCTAAAAGATTCTACACACCAAATTCATTAACTCGTCGACACTAACCGGCGGGTTGGTGCCGGTGGTATTATTTAGAGAAAAAATTTGGCGACAGTGCGTCTTGTTAAGTTGTTACGATATTTCAGTGTAAATTAAACATGCAAGCTGCCCACATTAGACTCTCCTAATATCTTCTCTATTATACAGTAACAAGTAAACAATGAGCATGAGTATTACTACATTACCAAATGCCATTGCAATCAGTTCGCCTACAGCGCTAGTAGTCTTCTCGGCCAAACACAAGGATAACACGTACAGTACGCCTAAGAACGCAACAGTTCCCAGAATGATGATGATGGCTAGAGTAACTGCAAAAATAGACATAGTAAGTGTAAAGGTAAAGCAACAGAAATAATTCCCTGCAACTATTACTGAATCGCAAAGATAGCGTATTGGGTCGATGTCAATGTAAAAGTTGCAGGGTGCACCCGGTTGCAAATAACACTAAGCAATATGATAGCTAAGATTAAAGGAGGCCTTATACCAAACAAAGAAAACCGAATACCCATTAGTAGATCAATAATAGATTCAATTGTTACTATGCGGAAATACATTGTACATCAAGGATGAAAACATTTTGTAACAATTCCGCGCATAACCTTTTCTATTAAGACCCAACAAAATGTAGTTCGCTAGCCCGCCCTCACATAAATTGACACACATACAACCAATTTGTAGAAGAAAAAAACCACACCAACTACGCAATGAAATAAAAATTATACATATTATTATAGACATTAGAATACTCGAATGTCGGTGAAGATAACAGAGCATCTTCCAGCAGAGCATAAATAAATTACAGTTCTGTCGGGTGAGTTCTATAGTAAAATTCCTGACACTTTATAAAATGTCAACAAGTACATTTTTGTTCGAGTTCGATTCATGACACGTTCCTTAATCGCCTCAAAGCACTGTTAAAATTGCATGTATCGAATTTAAGACGAAAAAAAATTAGCTTCATCAGGTAAGACACAGCCTAACCTGTCAACTGATTCATTTATAACCCTAACATGTAGAATTAAAGATTAATGTGGCCAGTGATCGTCCTATTGTGGTAGGTCTCTACGTTATGTGATGATAAATAATAAATAGGAGTAAAAGGCTTTCTTTATAAGATTTCGTTATAAGTACCTACTGTTTAAATTTACGAACAGGGAGCTCAATATCTTCAGTTGGAAGCTTGTTATAGAAGCGTACGCCCATAAATGATTTCTCTACCTTTAGTAGTACCGTAATCTATATGATGAGATGTGCAATTTGTTCTCGTTGATTGTGTTTAAATTCTGAACATCAGTTTTTCAAAAAACCATCCCTATTTTTGTGCGTATACATTAGTTTTTCATAGATGTATTGCGATTTTGGAGGGGCTATTATCTCCGTTGGGCCAAAAAAATCACAAAGTGGATCCCAAGGAATATATAGAGACCCAGAGGTTGACCGAAGAAGAGATGGCAAGATATCTTTATGAAAAGAGTTGGTCCAAACTGGATGACAAAGTCCAGAGACAGACAAACTTGGAAGGAGCTAGGGGAGGCCTACGCCAAAAACGGCGACTACTAACTAACTAACATTTATATCTTTAAATAATCCCCTCAAAGAATGGCGTGGTTTTAATTTAAAAATTATTGATTAAAATTATAAAAGCATGCAATAATAATAATAGAATTAGAATAGACAGTATTTTTATTGATTTTTATTTTAATGGTTATTTAAGTGGTCCCCTTCCGTTTACAGGCCTCCTCCAGTTCTAGCATTTTGTTGTGGGTGAACCATACGCAAAACAGTACAGCGCCCTACGTGTGCAGTACAGTAATACGATCGGGTTACTGATGGGGCTGCCCCAGTTCTGCAGCGCGTCGGGGATGTTCGCCGAGGCACGCGTGGACTGTTTCTACACCACCATGCGCAAACGGGGAGCATATCTGGTATGCAGGGTCCGGGCCAGCTCCAACAGCATACTCAGCGTGTTCGCCAACAGGTTTGACTGCTTTTATATATTATATCATTCATCGAGGATGTACGCGTATACTAATGATAATAATATTAGGTACCTACAACATTGGCAAATAATTATTGTAAATATTCTTTTTCTTCGTTTTGTTTATTATGTTGTTGTGTATCAATTTAATTATTTTTATTACTATTATTTGATTATTATATAGATACCAATTTTTATGTAACCTGGACCCATGAAGTTTGAAATAAAGAATTTAATTTAAAATTTAATTAGCGTGGGAACTGAACTTATCCAGTCTCATTATAAATTATTTTCTACGATGATATTATAACATTTTCACTATTTCTATTTTCGAGCTAATATCATTTGATTTTACTATATTGACAAACTTTTCTATTCGTTTATTTTACTTTTCCTTTCAATTCCTGGCTAGTTTCTGGAGTTTGGTGGTGCCCTTTTTTTATGAAAGGAGATATTGCCTGAGCCATTTTTATAAGCTGTTGGTCACGAATTGTCTCGCCAGTAGACGAGTGGACGTTATTTTACTGATGATATAAAAGAAGTAGTTATAAGTAACAAAAAAAATTACTTACATAGCAGAACAGGCTTTCCTAAAGTATCATCCGTGTCAACGACGTAAGCACAGAAGAAAACCGCGGGTACCATGGTGACTGTCAGTAGTGTGGTGTGGACGGCGAGAGTAGTGAGCCAGTGCAGCGCGGCGGGACAGCCTGCCATCACGTGCAGGTGCCGCGCGCCCGACGTGCTCTCACGCGCCGGCAGCAGAACGTAGTTGCAGGTTGTGGTGAGTACCACTGGGGGAGGAGAGAAAGGAATTACAGTGTCCCAATGCAGTTAAACCAATCACTTCTCTGTAAGGCGAAAACAGCCAGTTTTGTTATGTAATTCGTGAAGTGAAGACATCTTATGGTATAATTTGACAGTGTTGTCCTGTAGAACATATGTTAACACTCACCTAACTACTAAAACCTGATGACTGTATGAATGCAATAAATAAAATACTGAAAAATACTGAAATACATTGTTAATGAGATGCATTGCTTAAAAAGTGTTTTCCCCTTTAAAAGAGTGGTAGATTGAGTATCGGCGTACAAGTGAAAACGACCAGTTTTATGTTAGTATTCTTTGTAATGTAATTTAAACGCTAAGAAAAGTTATAAAGTGATTGTGAGTAAGTCTTCAAATTCACCCCATACGACTTATCGGTTCAGTAAAATATCCATGATCACTTTAGTGCTTGTATGAGAAATAATGAAAAAACATATTTCATGATTTCATTTCATTTCAACGTGGCAATGCTGCCAGCATTCTGGGCACATTGCCTTCTGGTGACGGTGTAGATTTTTAGAAAATAGATTTAAATGTAAATATTAGTTGTAATTATTATTGTATTCTGTTCTTATTGTAATTTTCATGATGATTTTATATGACTAAGTGTGAGAGTGGCTACCGTGGTCAAAATTCGACGGAGAGGATATCAATCAGGACATAGAAGTATTAGTGATGAATACTCACAGGTGCTAACAACGATGGCCCAAAAACCGCAAAGCGTTCCACTCTTGACTTGTTTAGGCGCCGCTGGCGCCTGCGCCTGCGTCAATTGCACCACTCCATTCAACGGGTGGTTGTGCACTGTGATCAACTGGTTGCCACCTTCGGGTGGTGCCAGGTAGCGCGATGCGATGACGTTGCTGAGCAGGTTTACAGCTGCGGGCGCTGCGTGGCGGTGCACTGTGGTGTATAGGGCCTGAAAAAACAGCATAAGCTAAATTTGACCCAACAATATCGCCTGGTTATTCACTACCAGAGTTGATATGATAAGTACCATGAGGGCAGTTGTAGCTCCAATATTTTCAGCAACAGTTTAGAACAGTCACAGAAATTGATCACAAATAAAAATGTATCGTTTTCAGTTAAACCGTTTTTTGGAGATAAAAGGTTCACAGAATAAATATTATCTTAGAATCAGATAATTTGAGAGTATTGGTTTGAATGAACATTGAAACACCAGTAAAAGGTTGTTTCATTGTATCACTAGCTAGACGATCGCAGATAATTTTACCGTTTCACCGTGGTGGGTAAAATAAAATGAAACGTTAAGTGCGGTCCGGACTCTCGCAACGAGGGTTCCGTATAAGAGGTTTATAAGAGCTTGTTTCTTGCCAAATATCATAATTCTTGGTCAATGGGAAGTAGGTACCTACCCCATACTTTTGGGCCATGACGATAACAAGCTTTTTTTAATAAGACTATTTTACGGTTATCGGTTTTTTTTTTACCTGTGCAACATGACCCTGCTTCTTGTCAAATTTATGATGCTAGGTCAACAAGAAGTAGCCTATAGGCTTTTGGTCCATAGCGAGTGTAGCATTCTGACATATTAAATGTACACAGCAATCGGATGCCCTCATATCAAGGCATTAAGTAATTACCCTTACCTGGTAAAATACAGCAAGGTTCAATAATTGGGTTTTCGGATTATTCTTTCACTTGCACTGTAAGACCTTCTTGCCCAACTCTCATGATTCTAGGTCAAAAGGATAGACGGACAGACGGATATTTTGGCTATCCAGCTCCACACCGATGAGATACTTGTTGTAATTTACCTTTGCATGTTGATCATCCAGCTCCACACCGATGAGATACTTGTTGTAATTTACCTTTGCATGTTGGTCATCCAGCTCCACACCGATCAGATACTTGTTGTAATTTACAATATTGTGCTTGCCAATTGTAATTAAATCTGAAAATTATGTGAATTATCTAAGATGCCATGTTTTCAGGCCTACTTATTAATACACTCAGCGTAGCTTGCGCCACCTTGGTATAAATATAATAATATTTTATATAAAAAGAATCTAATTTAAAGTTTTTTTTTATTTTTTTATTTATTATAGTACTAATTATATAATTAGTATAATTTCTTAGAATCTAATCTAAAAAAAATACTTATAACTCGAAAACCATGAAAGATATTTTAGTGAATTCTGATAGAAAAGAAAAAGCCCTATTACGGTGCATAAAATATCTAAGGTGACTTAAATGCTCGACGCGCGACGATTAAAAACAAATAAAACTGAATAAGAAAAAATCAACAGTAGTGATAGTTCAAAATGTAGTTATTATTTTTTAGAACCATACAATGACTATCTGTCCACTAGCTTGTTAAGTAAAGAAATTATAGTTTTTTTAGTACAAATTCATTGATATCTGCTCAGTTTTAATATTAAAATCTGTTTTTATTATGATTACCAAAAAGTTAACAAGTATGCCTAAATGCAAAATAAAAAACGTCAAGTGCGAGTCAACTCGCGCAACGAGGGTTCCGTAACTAAACATTGAATTAATGATAGTTACATAAACGACCTTGTTTCTTGCCAAATATCATGATTCTAGCTCAACGGGAAGTAGGTACCTACCCTATGGGTTTTGGTCCATGGAGAATCAAAAAAATGCTTTTTGTGATTAGACAACAATATTACAGTTTTCGTATTTTTTCCTTTACTAGGGCTACAAGACCTCGCTTTTTGCCAAATTGTATGGTTCTAGGTCAACGGGAAGTACCCTATAGGATTTGTGTTCATGTGATTCTCTTGAAAAAAAATGGACATAAACGGCTGTAACTTTTGATGGCGTTGATTTAGAAGTTTGATTTATATTGAGGCTCCAAGAGGTTACGAACTTGAATATATGATGTGAATTTCAACTCGATACCTCTACGCGTTTCTGAGAAAAGAGGGTTGGCAGACGGACAGACGGACAACAAAGTGATCCTATAAGGGTTCCTTTTTTTCTTTTGAGGTACGGAACCCTAAAAATCACTAGAACAAATATATTTTGACGACCGATGTGGCGCGGTGGGCGAAGGTCTGCTTGCGACGCAGGAGGTTGCGGGTTCGATTCCTGCCTCGGGACAAATGTGTGTACGATCTGCAGACATTTGTTCAGGGTGTTCTGGTCGTTTTCTATGTATAATAAAAAATATCTGTCTATGTATTGTATTATGTATATCAGTTATCTGGTTCCCAAAACACAAGCTCTGCTTAGCTTGGGGCTAGACAATGCTGTGTGAATTGTCCAGCATTTTTTTTTTATTTATTCAGTTCGTACAAACATTTCATCACCTCCTGCGTCACAAGCTGACCTTCACCTACTGCGTCACGGAGTATATTACTGCGAAACGGAGTTTAGTAGTGCCCACTAAACTCCGTTTTCTTCTCTACCCAAAGTAAACTGTATAAATTGCCTTACCATGTTTGATATTATCCGATTTAGAAAACCTGACGTTTCCGTATTTTTTCATCAGCCTCCTTGAGACCTTCGGAGTAGTGTTCACATTCAATAACACCTGTAACATAATTAATTCATTGACTCTGTTCATGTTCACTTTCGTCGAGAAATCTAAAAAGGAAAAAAATATTTGATTTGGAAAAAAAATACGCAATAATAAATCACGATAGTGAAAGAGAAAGATCCCGACCCCACATATTTCTGAAATGAGATAAGGGAATTAAAGAAAAACTCATTTTCAAAATTAATTTAAGAAAAACAATCTCTGTCCCAGGATTTTTCAGAAATTATTGAATTTTTGTTTTGTTGATTATAATAGTATACGGATTTATATAAAGGTACCCGTCGTTCTGGCAGTGAATGGTACATGCTCAAGTCCACCAGCAAATCTGGTTCAGTCGACATCAGCTTATCATCATCAGAATTGTTGGTAGCGCTCGAGAATCTGTACAGCAGCAGCAATGGTATGAGGATATTCTGCGAAAATAAAACTGACCCGAAATATAAACCTGCTGGGAACATGTGCACACACATACACACATTTCCATAAATAATTGAGTGACTATGCGAACGAAGCGCGTTCACTGCCCAAGGGATCACCGCATCAACAAACACACCATCGTTGCAACACTATCTACTTATACAACTCCAACTTGCGGCGACCCCGGAGGTGTACCTACTTAACCATAATATTAGCTTAGCATTAGTTATAAGAAATTTTGTATCTCATTTTATGTAAACATTTTTGTTTGTATGAGAATAAACATCTTAAACCGAACTTCAACTTCCAACTGAGAATATTTCGACCTTCACTAAGGAAGAATTCTGGCCGAACAATGTGCTGTTCCGGCGTTTTTGCGGACAATTACCGGTCGCAGCACATATCGCGTGTCACACGTCGCCGACTCTACGTGGTAGTAAATAGGTATATATTTTATGTATGTTAGAATGAGGTGTATATTTTATATGGGCCGTAGTTTTTAAGTATTTTACATCCTGTTACTAGACTAACGTTGCCTGAAATAAATGTTTTATTATTATTATTATTATACGTCATGTCCGGCAGGGACCCCCTACCGCACTCTGTGTGCTCAGAAGAGGGAGAAGGGCGAAAGCAGAAAGATTGACTTCAGAACTTTGTTTTGACTAGTTATGAGGCAAACATACAAGGGCTATCACCCACCCCTGTGAGGTGAGCTCTAGGGAGGGTAAAAAAGGTAAAAGAAGGTAAAACTATCTATGCTTCATAGATAATTTTGCTATATTGTGCCGATGATGCAGTAGAAGTAGCTTCCGTTCTGTCATCTGATTACGATTCGACTTTTTTTCGGAGTTTATATCTAGACAATGATGGGAATTTTAGTTTGGAATAGTTAAAAATTTTGCAAAACCAAAAATGTTGAAAATTTTATTAGCTTCAATATGTTGTATAACAATTTCCTAAGACGCATCGTTTATGGGACCTAATTGGCGGGGCACACATTACCTTAGGGGTAAAAGGGGGGTCAGGACATATTTTGTTAATCTAATAAATCCATCCGTTCAGCCATTTGAGCGTGAAGGAATACCTAACAAACATACACCAATATAAACACATCATAATGCTGGACAATTCACACAGCATTATCAAGCTCCAAGACAAACAGAGGTTGTGTAATACTATATTAATGCTTACACATAATTTATAACAACCTTTAGAAATTATTCGTTTGTGTCTAGGTTAAAGACATTTTCCACTGGACGCGTTACTCGGCCAGTCACACCCCTCTGCCACTCAGTAAGCCTTTTAGCCTAATTTACCGAAATTGTCTTGTCAGTGCGTCTTTGGTTCTCAGGACTAACTTACGTTGAAAAAATGACTAAGTGCTCGGTTTTGTTTTGTAAAACTTATAGTGACCGATCAGCCAATATTTATTTTCATAGGTAAGTACAATTTTATCCTATAAAAGCAGCAAATTTTTCGAAAAATCTAATTAATGTAATACAATTTTTACATTAATACTGTCATATTATAGATTACTAAAATTTTAATGCAATTTTACTAAACTTGTGATCTACCGAAATAAGTCTGATTATATCTTTAATTTTCCATTCGTGTCCCGTGGAAAATGTCTTTGGTCTAGGTGTGCAGGTATAACTAACAATATAGATTGAATATTGGGACCATAAAAGGACAGTCATTACAATACATCAAAAGACTTATTTTTTTTTGATGTATTTTTATTGACCGTCCAGACCAGACCGTCCGATCAGGTGGCGCGTGATGAAAACACGCGCCATCAAAATACTAACAAATAAGACGAACAGTATCCAGCCTGCTTTGAAGAAGTTGACGTGCCGCCTGAGAAGCGCCAAAACCTGTCGCTTGTACAGCGGAGCACCGGACACCAAGTAACGCCCAGGAGCTGAAATGTTAATAAATCAAAATAATAATACTTACAAAATATAAAAAAATAATGCTGGATAAATAACACAACAACATCTGGCACATCAGTAAAGTATGTATTATGATGCTATGGGCACTGCATAGCTGTTATACTTGTATTAGTTTAAGTTCGTACCTTCATAGATATGTTTATTAAACATAGAAACTACCCAGAACAACTTGAATAAATATCTGCAGATCGTACAAACATTGGCCTAAGGATCGATGAGGCGGGAATCGAACCCGAAACATTCTGCGTCGCTGCTTAGGCTTACGCGGCACAGAGGTCGTCAACCATTGGTCATTATAAAATGAATTTTATAATTGCGTCTCCAAAGTCTACCTTCATTTGTGCAATCCATTTCATCTTCATTGATCATTTCTGTATCACTGCACAATCTGCAGCAAAAAATAAATACCTAATTATCTTCTATGTATTTATCCTCGTTTCATCCGAGGACGATAACGACAATAAGCTGAGGTAGGACCTGATTCGCCGCGTACATAGGGAAAGACCAATTTTTCCTACTCTTGGGACTCTACTACATGCCTATGTTTTTATTATATGTTATAAATTTAAATCTCAAAGTACCTATTATGTTTCTGTTTATCACGTATGTTTTTGTGTTTCCCTTTTTTGTAAAATATGTGTGTGGCTATGAATAAATTCTTTATTCTTTATATTCTTTATAATGACAGCGGCCCTAGATACGACGGATTCTTCTTTCTACGGATTCCTCTTATTCATGAGGCCTCATATAGCTCACTAAAGCACACTTTTTGTGGTCAATATAATGGACTTTTGTTCTGGAATACCTCAAGACACAAGTATGACAGAAGAGTCATTCTGTAAAGTTATTGGTGTACTGTACATGTTCTGTACCTACGTTTATGAGAAGGAAGATTTATCATTGTTACTATTTTTCAATAATTTTATTTTTTAATTTTAATGTCATCTTAATTCCTGGGGCTGTAAAGTATTTATGTAATGTTTTTTATTTTATATTTTATTATTATATTGTCAATTTATGTCTTATTATGTATTATAATATTATAAATGATTTCTTTTAATAATTAATTGACATGTGTAATAAATAAGTTAGTAAGCGTAGTAAAATTTCATGTATGTTTTGTGAATTTAAAATGTTTAGACTAATTATGTATGTACACTTTTGAATTGGGTGCCCCTGTAATAATAGTTGTACTTTTTATGAATAAATAAATAAATAAATAAATTTACCTCCATCTTTTACATACCAACCACTAACTTACAATAGAAACGCCTCCTCCAACGTAGTTACACCAAGTCCAATCGTGGCAATGCCCAAGGCGCCCTGTTTGTCTTTCGGTGGTAGAATACAACATTTTCTTTTTTGAGTATCTTTCTCCAAAGCATTAAATAATGCTGGAAACTTCGAGGTAGCGGAAGACGGCAGGTTGTAAGTTATTGATTTGGAAGTTTTCTCTTTGACAGTAGCATCTTTCACGTGATGTCTGATTACGCCAGTGATTTCAGATTCATTCGGAACTCCGGTCGTAGTGATGAAGAGGCGGTAACCGCTGCCTTGGGATATGAAAAATATTTACAGAAATACATAACACCGAAGAATAAAAATAAAAGTTTGTTGAATTTCTTATTTGTACAAACGCTCTTGCATTTGTTTGTAAACACTAATCACTGTATTAGGGCTTCATTCCTATTGAAAGTCTGTAAAGAAGTGTTACATTATTAATTCTGTATTTTAACTTATTATAAATTTGTAAATTAAAAAAAAAACATTCAAGACAGCGGTGTGGAATCAGACAAAACCGTATCCCCTATGCCATGGTTGTGATTACCCACCGCGACATGGTGTAATTGGGGCACGATTTGAACATTTTGAACTGTCATCTCAATGCGCTCGCTCGAGATTAGCGTTTTCCTGCAATAGCTACCATGGCTCGTTTCTTTTGAGCATCTTTTGAGGTTTTTGTACAGTTTCATAATAATACATTTTAAGGTAATGCTATTCAAAACAAACAATAAAAAATGTTCGTTCGGAAACTTACATGATTTGATTGATTATACCTACAAATCATTATTTTTGGGAAATAATTTTCGAATCACATTAAGATATTTGAATGTATAGTACAGCAAGCTATAATTCAAGATAGTTATTTATTACTTGAACAAGGAAATTGGAAATATAATATAATTTATAGTAAAACTGATAATTCCAATTAGACGGGATGTAAGATTTTGAACGAACCATGTGATATAATCGAAAACCAACACACGGGGCAGACAACTAGTTTTCCGGTATACAGAATACATATTTTCGATTCCACACCAAGGCGCGTTTAGGAATCGCATTAGCGTTTAGAACACGTTGTGACGTCACTCGCTTAAGGTAAGGAATCATTTGTCATAGATAATA
The DNA here is from genome assembly GCA_947086465.1 of Eupithecia exiguata. Taxonomy (NCBI): domain Eukaryota; kingdom Metazoa; phylum Arthropoda; class Insecta; order Lepidoptera; family Geometridae; genus Eupithecia; species Eupithecia exiguata. The sequence continues at coordinate 1,497,116 of OX352241.1, read as the reverse complement.
AATAATGCCCCAGTTCACTTGTGAAGAAGACCGTTGCAAAGATTTATGAAGATGACCCTAATGAGGTGACTAGTCGGTATTATCAAGAATTAAACAAGTCTAATTTATATATTCCTGTTACTGGTCACTCAAGTAGCAGCTGGTGTCCTAGACCTTGGTGTGGATGGATGATGATGAAAGACATCCTGAAGCTATTCTCACCCATGGCCTTCTTGAGATACATAGGAGTGGCGTGACCTCGCAGGTGTCCGGTATGCAGCGCCGCTATTCTGTCTCCCAGCGCGTCCGCCTCCTCCATGAAGTGAGTCGATAGAAGGACTGTGTGGCCTCCGCGGAGACTCTTGAACAAGTTTAGAGAAATTAGAAACAAGACTGATTGCATGCCATGTCGATTTCTGGGCGGCAAGAAGTTGCATGTTTGAGAATTGCATTTCATTTGATTTCGTTAGGTAATTCTACCTTACGAAATCAAATAGAATGCAATCAACTAATTAAACAAAACTTATAATAGTCCGCAGTATAAGATTCAGGATTTTATTAGTAAATTAATCATACGTCAAATTGAATGAGAAGCTGGCGATCAGCATTGAGCAATTACCTTTTTTTACCGGCATACAGCGAATCCGGTAAGCAAAGTAAAACGCTTCCGAATGGTATTGATATGGATCAGTTGAGCTACCTGTAGATTGTTTGCAACAGTCTGCAGTTAGCTCAATTGTTTCAATTGTAAATAAGTACTAGTTTTGATTTAATTCTATTATGTGATTGTAATTTTCTTTGTTAATAAAGGTTTTCCATAAGTTTGAGGTATAATGTACAAATGATATAATGAAAAAAGACTTTTTAAAGACTTTGAAAATCAGGGAATGGCTTTAAAAGCGACTCGCATTGAGATGGGTCACCATTTCGAATAAGAGGGATACTTCAGTTTTGCGCATGAGGCTGCGTTTCTAGCAGTAGCTTCCACAGTACCTACGCATCTCGACGTTCAGGCCGGAGGTAGGATCATCCAGCACTAGCACATCGGAGTCGCCAGTCAGTGCGCACGCTAGCTGGAAGCGCCGCTTCATGCTGCCACTCAGTTCTTTAGGGTCTGTAGAATCCTGAATCTCAAGTACCAGGCTCTCATAAGTTACCAGCAGTAGGTTCCACAGTTCGCGGCGCGTCTCGACGTCCAGGCCGGAGGTAGGCTCGTCCAGCACTAGCACGTTGGAGCCGCCAGTCAGCGCACATGCCAGCTGCAGACGCCGCTGCATGCCGCCACTAAGTTCCTCAGGGCTGAAGTAAACCTTGTCGCCAATCCCCAACCGGTCGACGAGTGCTATGGACTTGGCGCGGGCTTCTTTAATAGAAGAATTGGTTTTAAGCTGCAATAATAAAATACTTAATAAAGGTAATTCGCAGAGCGAATAAGAGTTTATAGATCTAAGTGAATCATTTTAGGCCAGGCAATGAATGCTCAAAAAAAGGTATAGAGGGAAATGCTTGGAACATAATTTTTGACTTCGTAACTTTGTTTGAACTAGTTAGGACGTGAACATATATTATCAAAAGCTACCGCCCGTAGCCCTTGAGCCGGGGTGAGGGTCGAGGTTTGAAGGTCCCATTTTTCGGTTTTTCGCTTATTTCTCGGGAAGGAAAATGTTTGGAATATTATTCCAAACATTTTCCTTACCTTTCGTTGCCTGGACTATTTAAATAATAATGACAACTCAAAACTTATGTGTTTTACGGGGTGATTCATTTTAACCATTTCACTTAGTTTTTGCATACACAACAACCTACAGTGTTGTGTAAGTATTTTGTATTTTGCATACACAATAACCAACAGTGTTGTGTAAGCAACACTGTGGTATCCCGCGTGGTATGGAGAGACCCCTAAAAGTGATTCGTATCTCCTGTTTTTGGCAGATTTCATGGTCTTTCTTTAATTTAATATACAATGTAGACAGATTTGATTATTCTGACTAACTTTACGGATCGAGGTTATACAAATACTGGCTGCATTTTTTTGATTTCGATGGATTCGAGTAGGTACACTGGGCAAGGTAAGACATTTTTGAAATTTCTGTGAAGGAAGTCTCGTTTTGAAAAATAAAGTCATGACTTTCTTTGAGTTAAATTTTCTCGTCTTGAATATTTCAAGTACATGCTGTCCAGTGGGGCTAGGATGCGCGCCACGAGAAGCATGTTAGAGTAGGTAAATGACAAAACAACACGACGACATAAATAGTCGTCACGAGTGCGACGACTTTCCCTTGTGCGTTTGTGCCCTGCAGATGTTATTTAAGGTTGATTGGGTTGCAATCAATAAGCTACGCTGGGGTAAAACGCTAAGGGATGCTAGCTAGCTGAGGGTGGTAAAAACTCCGAAGAGATTAAAATAACCGAACCCGTTGAGTGATGGTAGAACACTGAATTTATTGTTTCCACAGTAATCGCTAATTGCGGTCAATGCAAGCTAAGCTAAATTTACATAAAATGTTCGACTTAAAATATACCTACTGCATGTACTTATGCGACAGCTTGTACATCTTGCCAACCAGAAAAGAAAGAAAAGGGACCTACAATTTAAAAAGTTACAACAAATGAAAAGCTAAGAATAAACAATAGAAACGCTTAAGGCGTGAAAACAACAATGCTAGAATGCTAGAAAACGATAGCTAATAAAGTAGCAAAACGCTAAGATAATAATTAAGCAATTAAATTTAATAATATAAACGCTTATGGCGTAAAACAGTAACGCTAATGCTTGAAGCTTAAAATAAATTGACTTATTCTAATAGATGTCCATATTGTCCATGTCAATTTCACTGCAAGTAGATAGATTTCCGTTAGATAAGCTATTTGCCCCCGGTGGGCTCTACTATGTCACCAAAAGAGTCACACGGTATGGGGATCGACACTGATTGACGTGGGGGCTTAGGAGGCGCGATGACTTTATTTGCACTTAAATTGCCCATGCTCACTGATTCACGAAAACCACACTCGCTGGATAAGTACCGCTCGCTGAACGCATCCGTGGTGGCGCGCGCGCGGGTGTGGGCGGCTGCGCTCACCGGGGTCTCCCCCCCGGGAGCCGTCAGCTGAATGCAACGTCTCCTCGCTCGAAGACAAGCCGCTAAGATAGCTAGTACCACCAGTACGGCGAGCATGCCGTAGATGATGGAGTATTGATGGATATCGTGAACGCTGAGGTTGGACTCCGACTGCTGCTTCAGATTGTCGATCTCGTCCAATGCCCGACGATAAGCTAGCTCGTGGTTCTCCGCTATGAAGTTGTAGCTGGCTCCAGAAGTCTTCATGACGCTATTCAAAATAGATACCTCTGGGGCTTCGATAGTAGGCGCTATACTAACTTTTCGTAAGAAGTTATTATGAGAGTGAATAGTAAATAAATCAGCTTTGATAGTGCAACCTTGACCTATATCAAGAAGGCCGGTGCCCGATAAAGTACTCATACTAACATCAGCTGTGCAAAAAGTGCGAATGTTGCATTTGTCGCAACATGAATAGAGCCAAGAGTTCTGTCTGTGTAACTTGAACCATCGGTTAACACATAGGGATTGCTCGAAAATACAGGGTGATGTTAATTTACCTGCATTTATTAAAGTTATATTACAAATGCTTTGCTGTTGTATATTAAAATCATAAATAGGTTTATCTAGAGGACATAATATTTTTTCTTCAGATGCATGAAGACAAGCTTGTAGATCGTAGTCAGTTAGGAATAAGACTGTGTCTTTTCGTAAGTTGAAAGCTAGATAGGGGTAGGTAGGTACGGTAAGGTAAGTTTTTCCTTCCTTGTTCTGTGGAATACTAATTATCTTATCGAGCTCATAAATTTCATTGCTGACTAGTGGGATTCTAATTTTCGATGATGAGATATCTTTTAAACACCTTCGCTGATACCTTCAGTAGCTTGTAGATATCTCGTATGCTTCCCGTCTCTGAGGGTACTTTTAGATCACCCTGTAGCTGTGCCGATATGAAATTAAGTTGTTCCTCCAGTTGTTCGCTAGCTATAAGATGTGAATCGATGCGGCCGTGACTTATGTCCGTCACGGTGTCTATCAGTGACGTTTGTATGCGTCTCAGGTTCTCTAGGATGATATTCGCTGATAAGGCTGATGACGTAATATAGAGACCATTTTCAGATTCAGACCTGAACTTATTAAGGTTCGCCGATACGTTGTAAAAATGCTCGTTAATAAGAGAAAATTGTTTGTTCATTATTTGTTCGTTGCGTTTAATAATGTTTAATTCTGATTCGATTACTACCGTTTGATTTTTAATAAGCTTTTGTAGATGATTTTCGTTGAACGCTATTTTTTCAATATCCTTTGCATATTGCTTAGCAAAGTTGTCGTCCAATACGCCAAATAGATAGTTAGCTAAGTTTCCGACACCATTTACGAAACCTCTTTTCTGTCGTTTGCTAGGAATCTGTAGAAGTCGGTTGTAGTGCTCGATTTCAGTAAGTTCGTGTGAAAGCTGATTAGTTATTTGCTGATATTGGGGTCTACCCTTGATTGTCATGCCTGTCAGAAGTCTCACGTAAGTCTCCATTTCAGTGATAGCTTGAAAATAGCTAGTTAGATTGTAGTAAATGACGAGCTTCCACTCATCTCGAATATACTGTAAATTTGATATTTTGTCGAAATAAAGTGGTTTAGATTCGTTAAGGGCTGAAGTATTGATAGGAGAGAAATTTTGTTGTGAGCTTGGAGAGATCATCATCGTAAGCAGTAATAGAGCTAAAGTAAAATAATTTTTGAAAGTCTTATGCTTACTTCCACGTGCAGTGCCTCTGTTTGAGCTTGCAGGTGGAGGAGTTGCTGAGTGCTGATCGCTGTGCTGAGCTAAGCTGTTTCCGCTTTCGAAATTTTTAGCTTGTTCGAAATTTTTTAGTTTGTTTTTTGTTTGTAGTTCATACGCTTTACTTATTTCTAAACTAGATAAAACAGCTGAGTGACCAGAAGGATTGTGTCGTAACGCCGCAGTGAAACGCGATACCCATGCCACTATTTTGACGATACGAGTGATTGAGCTACCATTGTTTACCAAGTCATTTATGAATGATAAACTTGGTTGATGTAAAGCTGAGTACACACTGACCTTTTTTGTTTCAACTGTCGGTGTGTCGTAAGTTTTGTTTTTAATGTTGTTAAGTTCAAAGCTAGCTAACCGTGCCGGGCCGTTCCACCAAAGGGCGTCTTTCCGAAGCTTAGTGACTGTTAAACCTCTGGTAGCGCAGGCGGCGGCATTTTCCTCGGAACGAACATGTATACATTTCGAGGCTGGTAAGATTCGAGTTTTCTGTTGAACTCGGAGTATGAGCTGACCTAGAAGTAAAGCGTTGCACGGTACCAGACAAGGTAAGGATACTTTCTTCTTAGGTGATGTTAGTTTTGCTTCTGCGATGACAAGGCGTGATGTGCACTCACCCTTTTTTTCGCGTGCTACTAAGTACACGGTGCAAACGTAAGCTAATATCAATGCGTCGCTATAGCTGTGTATTTGAAATGCCTTAAGTATGTCAATAAAATACGTAGGAATAATTAATGAACACACGTTCCGAAGGTCATTCCCTAGCTGGACCCATAGTATTTGGGTTTGTTCACGGATAGGGTCATCCCATTCTATATAGGAAGCCCAGGTAAGCTTGAAGTTAAATGTCCATCGAAACCCTAATGTTTTTCTAGCTTCGCTGCTTTTCAAATAAAAGGGTGGATTTAGCTGTTCGATGGACAACTTATGTAAGAGCTGAGAATCGTTGAACGACCATTTGCGTAAGTTCATCCCTGCGCCTTGGAGTATGTCCTTAGCTAGCTGACGTAGGGTACGCATTAGAAAAGATGATTCATTTTCTTTCGCCGCCGTATTTTCAAGTTGCAGAAATTGTGGTGACGCTTTAGCTTGCTTAAAAACTATATTTTCGTTAGAGTTTGACTTCATTGGTAGGGCTGCCTCACACCCACCGTCTTGAAGTTGCTTTGTAGTAGCTGAGAGCTCTTCGGTGGTGAGCTCTGACTGTGAGTGGGGCGTTTCCTCCACCTCCCAGTCTTTCCCTATATCTTCTAAATTATTTAAGACTACGTTACAGCTAAAAGTTTTGACAGACCCCGAAAGGATCCATCCTAATCTAGTTTGCTGAGCTATAGGTGCGTTGTGTGGACCTTTGACCAACCCGCTCATGATGATGTCAGAGTAAACGCAGGCATCCAACAATATGTCGACAGGCTTCGATTCATTGTACGCAGGATCTGCTAGCTTCATGTGCTGGAGGTGAGGCCAAGATATTTTTTCGAATGAGACGCTAGGAAGATCGCTAATAACGCGAGGAATAATACATGCCTCGGTGTTAAAACTGTAGTTGTTGTAGAGAGATTGGCATTGAAGAGAAATGAGTTGCTTGCTTTGTTTAGAACTAATACCTACACCAGAGACAGATGCGCAGAATTTCTGGCGTGGCAACCCTAACAGCTGTGCGGCGTTCTCCGATATTAAAGTGATCTGAGAGCCTTGATCGAGTAATGCACGCAAAGTTACGAAATTACCGTCGATCGCTTTTATTTTAATTAGAGCAGTAGCTAATAAGACTTCTTGGTCGTCAGCAGCTACGTGACTTGCTGTGTACGGTTTGTTGCTGGGCGCCTTTGTTGACAAAGTTGTCTCTGAAGGTGATTTTTGCTCAGCAACGGGCGCTGCGCTAGAGTACGATGACCCGGTGGCGAAAGAGTCATGCAATTGCGTATGATGATCATCATTGCACTCTTTGCACCTTTTAATCGAAACACATTTATTATTTGCATGTTTATACAAACAATTTTCGCACAGTTGGAGTTTCGTAACTGTCCTCAATTTCTCAACTGGGGACATGCTGGTGAACTGCTGACATCGATAGAGTTCATGATTTGCTTTACATAGAGGGCACTTACACGTGGAAGTAGGAGCTGCTTGGTACCTCGATGTATGCTTATTATTAAAGTTAGAGTTATAGTTTGTTTTAGCAGGATGCTGTGGAGCTGGCTTAGCTGAAGATGAATGATCTCTCTCTCGTTTATGAGTAGGTTCTAAAGCTATGAATTTACCCTCGAGAAAGTCCATAAGCTCGTTTAAAGTTGGTAATTCTCTAGGAGACTTACGTGCCTCTTTGTAGGCGTTGTAGGTTGCGCTGTCGAGCTTTTTAGTTAAAAGGTGAACTAATATCGGATCCCACGAGTTAGTATCTACACCTAAGTTATGTATGGCGTGAATACATTCGGTAGTGGTGTCGTAGAGGCGCTTGAATTCGTAGGACGTTAGCTTGCTGAGGCTGGGCTGATTCAAGAAAGTTTCGATTTGGGTAGTAAATAACACTTGCGGATTGTTATAGCGGTGTGTCAATATTTCCCAAGCTATATCGTAATTTTCAGACGAAATGTTTAAATGCTGGATGAGACGCTCAGCTTCTCCTTTAAGCTTGCCTTTTAGGTGCTGCATTTTTTGAGCTTTAGATAGAAAGGTGTTGTTATGTATTGACTCTGAGTATAAATCAAAAAATGTAGGCCAGTAGGTGTAATTGCCTGAAAAAGTTGGTATTTCTAGCAAAGGAGTAGATTTAAGAATGTGAGATGAAGCTGCTAGTTTTTGATTGAGCGCCTTTTTTATAATCTTGAACGAAGTCTCTTGCCTAGTAAATTCATCCTGATAGATCTCATCCTCACCTTCGAGAATGTTATCTATTTCTAGATGAAGCTTGTCGATGGCGTTCCATCTAGCTTGGATGCTGTGTAGCTCGTCCTCTAATTCCCACTTTTCGCTTATATCGCTTACTTTTATACCTGACACTAGCTCACAGCATGGCTCATAAGCTGCTATTTTCGCTCTAGTATCACGATAGTATTTAGCTGTACGATCGTAGATCGTTTCCTGAAAGTACCTTTGTGATTTAGTAGGTAACCCTTCAAGACGATTATTGTTAACATCGAACTCTCCCCAGAGATTATCTAAAGCGTCTAACCTTAACTTGAGATACTCCGAGGTCTTCCGATGAGCTGAATCTTTGTCGAAGTTATTGCCGATGCGCTGAAGCTCGGTGACGATCTCCGCTTGGCGGTTGAAGATCGCCTCGTAGTTCGTCATGATCGCTATTTATGCAAGTAAAATTGAACGATCTTACTTGGAAGCTGCTGCTAGGCGTATCTCTCGACTCACGCCAAGAAGATCTGCTGCTAGAGCTGAAGCTAGTGTTGAGCTGGTGCCGAGTGAGCCTCCTAACCCACGAAGATGGCTGCTGTTGCAGTGTGAGTCTCTTGACACACGGAAAGATGAGCTGCTGCTGTGTGAGCCTCCTGGCCCACAGAAACGGATAGCTGGTGCTGGGTGAGTCTCCTGACTCACGAATGCTGCTGCACGAATCTTCTTTGAGCTGTAGTCTAAGTATTGATTCACGCCAATACTTATAACCCGTTTAAACGGCACTTAGTTCGCACAGATAAACGATAAAGTTAGCTGAGTCCCGATAGATCAGTCACGGGGTAGTGACACGTGAACTAGTGTCGTCACTGTCACTGGGTCAAAGTTCGCAGAACCAATGGAATTTTCACTCCCGTATGATCCCGCTTTTACGCTCGAAGGACCAAATGATCCCGCTTTAAGGCTCGAAGGAACAGATGATCCCACTTTAAGGCTCGAAGGACCAAATGATTGGGTTGCAATCAATAAGCTACGCTGGGGTAAAACGCTAAGGGATGCTAGCTAGCTGAGGGTGGTAAAAACTCCGAAGAGATTAAAATAACCGAACCCGTTGAGTGATGGTAGAACACTGAATTTATTGTTTCCACAGTAATCGCTAATTGCGGTCAATGCAAGCTAAGCTAAATTTACATAAAATGTTCGACTTAAAATATACCTACTGCATGTACTTATGCGACAGCTTGTACAAAGGTTTTAAAGCATATATAGTTTATTAAGTATACTTATGTTTAATTTACCATATGGAAGAACATGGCGTGCTCGAGAACATTGATGTTTGGTAGGAAGAGGTTGTGTTGCGGACAGAGGCCAATCTCCTTGCGAACTTTATGGCTTTGCGATCTGGAGTCCATTCCGTTTACATAAACTACGCCTTTTGTTGCTGTTATCATTCCTATAAATAATATATTATGTCATAATTCTCACAGAATATTTCAATTGCTAATTCAGCATAATGACAGTACCATGTCAATATATTTATGAAAACTTATTGTATACTCATAAAAATATCAATCGGTTCCCTAAAAATAGGGATATACATAAATTTTATACTAGAAATAGGAATAAACTCGCTGTGCCCACAACTAGGTTAAACAAGATTAACGTATCTTTTAAAGGGCAATGTATACGCTTCTACAACAAAAATCCAAGTGAGTTGCAAAAATTGTCAATAAATTGTAAAAAGGCCTACTATAAAATATCAGATTATTTAGAGGATAAAAAAGCTTGGGACGACTTTTGCTCCAACTCGAAAACTAACATTCTAACAAGGTAAAGGTTTCTTGTTCGCTTCTTTACTTTACCTTAAAAAGATTGAAATGGACAAAAAATCAAAGTGATCACTTTATTTCCTAGTTTTACTTATGTAATCTGAGTTTTGTGACGTGTCCAAGAGTCCTGTAAGGTCTAAAGGAAATAAAGCACTTTGAATTTTTGAATTTTAGCCACAAAGTACTGTTAAGTAGGTAGATAATGTAACACACACAAACTAAGGAGAGCTTCTGTCTCCTTAGTAAATTATTCCAATAATTTCATTGTTTAAAAAACGAATTCGCATCCCTTAGTTTTTCCGATGTCTTGAGGAGAGACGAAACTAGTTATGTTGACGACTTGCTTTGTTTTTTTTTGTTTGACTATAATCTCACCTCTGGTAAAGTGAAGATGTGGCCAGCGATGTATCACGGAGGTCTAGAAGTTATCTATTCACTATCGTCTTGAAGAGGCCCAGGTTGTTATTGACCGGAAAACCAGCAGCAGGGAGCGTGTTCCAAACCCATTACCATACCATACTAACATTATAAAACGGAAAGATTTGTTTGTTTGTTTGAATTGAATAAGCTCCGAAACTACTGAACCGATTTGAAAAATTCTATCACCATTAGAATTCTTCATTATCCCTGATGAACATAGGCGATAGAATATACCCGTGCGGAGTCAGGGCCCACCGCTAGTCATAAAATATTCACGTGCCTGTACTCGAGCGAGATATGCAGTATTACTGTATTATTACACCAATGTACTATGTACCATGTCTTGTGTGAATAATTATTGAATTACTCATGAATAAAAATAAGGGACAACCTCCTTGGTATCATCCTCTATATAACTGCAATAGAACCTTCCAAATTAGTCCATCATCGACGGAGACATCGGCGTAAATACATATAAACCAAAGAAATTAATTTTATAAAACACACATACCTACATACACACAGAAGATCATAGAACCTTTTTTCTAAATCGGCTAAAAACTATTAAGTTTCATCGCTTTTTCTGGATAAAATGTTTAATTTGAATAATTATTTTGTTAGCTAAAAACCATGCATTTGAACTTAGATTTGAATATGTAACTAACCAGTAATAATAGACATGAGCGTAGTTTTCCCCGCGCCGTTGTGTCCCAAGAGGACTGTGATCTCGCCTTTGTACACGTCCAGGGATACGTCTTTTAGCGCTTTGTGGTTTGGGTAAAACTGTAAAATCAAATGAATAATGAGCTTCCCAGATCCACGCATATGTCACCATCACACGGACTTGTATTACTCGTGTACTCGTGTTAAAAAGTTAATTTCACACGTCAAGATATTTTGAAATCTGCTCAGCCCGGTTTACTACTAGTGGCTAGCCACCATATCTCTCAACGACGTATGGTGGCCACTATAGATAATCTAAAAACTAAATGAACATATATATTATACTTCTACTCGCCTTAGAAACGTTAATAATCCGAATGCCGACCTCCTTGTTCCGAGGTGGATTTTCGAAATACCTTTCATCCCTCCCACTGTCCACCCCACGTTTTGTATAATCGTAATTATGTATCTTTTTATCAGTCCAATATTCTTTCTGCAATAAAAGGAGACCATATTTGAAAGATGTTTTACAGTAGGGATGAAGATGGACAGTACCTTACTAATAATCACCAAAAATATATTTACCGAATATATATACCTGAGCCATAGATTCAGATTCTTTATTGGTAACAAAGTTACATGCCTATAGGTATTATCTTACTTAATATGTATGTAAGTAGTAGGTAGTATTAAGTACATCATGCACATTATAAAATTAATGTAGTCTAGACCTATCTATATAAATTAAAGATTACCTAAATTATAAACAAGTTAATAATAATCATAAATATTTAATATGTAATACAATTTTATATATATAAAATCGAAATGTCATATTTTCATTATAATCAATTCATCAACGTTATAAAAAAACGATTTGATTGACGATTTGCGAAAGACTGCTGGCAGATGCTGGATGCGGCAAGCTGAAGACAGGGCGCTATGGCGCTCATTAGGGGAGGCCTATGTTCCAAAATGGACTAATATAGGCTGATGATGATGATGATGAGTCTGTGTAGTTGTTTATTTATTTATAACAAGGTAAAACAGCAACACATACATACAAATTTAATAAAAGAAGTCAATGCAGAAGGCTGTTAAGAGGTTTTTAAAAAGAATTGGTTAAAAAGAATAATAGTTACATTATAATTGTGAACAAGCTGAGTAAACTCTGGAACTGGAAAGAAATATAAATATACCAGCTCAATGATAAAAGACACGTTTTACATAATAACGTCCCTAGCACGACCCTATCTTACAGCAAAAATACCAGGGCTGCCTCTACTGACCTTAAAACAGAAATCCCAGGGCTGAGAGTTTCCGTACTTCCCCTGGCGCACATGGGACAAGTACCACGTGAGAATTAGGAAGATGAAACTCTGCAGACTAAAACAGAAGTAGGCAATCAAGACGGAACCTCGCGCAGTCGAGTTTGATGAGCCGATGTCGCTGAATGTTAGTGGTTTTCCTGCAAAAGGGATAAATCAAATTAATTCATAATGCTGGACAATCCACACAGGATCGTCTGGCCTCAAAGTGTGCATACTATTGCAGAGCTTGTGCTATGGGTATGTTGTATTTCTAGTTTTACTTGTCTAAGGCCCGTATTATGAAAACTTGCTCAGTGATAGATCTATACTTGAGTGACGTTTATGCCATAGAAAAGCGATACTCAAGCATCGATCCATGACTGAGCGAGTTTTCATAATACGGGCCTAAGTCTTGGCATTTGGCATTAGTCAGCAGAAGTTCCAGGCAATTGGTGGTGTGATGGCGGATGGCTGGTGGTTTATGTAGGTACTTTAAGATTAATATGCAGTTACCGATAGCTTCGAAGCTGGCAATCTCCATCAGTATCCAGTTCATCGGGATGTGCAGCACCAACCCTGTGGCCATTACCAGGGCTTGAGAGCTGGTCTGCTCGAGCAGTAACTTCGCAACCAGCATCGTGGCTAAGTACGCGAATACAGCTAGCGCACTCGCGTATTGAGCTGAGGAATATAATGTCATATTACCACATCAGTGCCGAGGTGGTCACGGCGTAACAATCGCTTCCCCAAACTTAACCCATAGATAACGTAAGGAACCTACCTATAAGGAAGAGCAGCAGCTTCGTTTAGTATAAATATTTTAAAACACTTCTATGTGATCATGATCACCAATCCGCCTGTCATGCGCGCTGATTATGCCAAAACCCCAATGCTGAACTTCCCCCAAACAGGTGTTTTGGGGGAGGTTCAGCATTGGGCGTATGAGTGTAATTAGGTTACCAACATCATCATCATCACAGGACTTATACTTTGCACACCAGCATTAGAGTATTTTACCATCTGGGTATAGGCTTCTGTAAATATATCTATGTATTTTATTTAGTACCTATAATAGGCTACTTGACTACATTGAAGGGAGGGGTGATTTCTTCCGTCCACGGTTGACATGGTGTTGGTTGACGAATGGAGTTGTGACGTCATCGAATCATGTCACCGGAGCCATGAGCGTTTTAAGGCGCCATTATTCTAGTCAAACTTTAAAATTAGTTTTCACAGCAAATACCTACGACGGGCCTTGTAGAAATATAGTATCATTTGCATTATTTTTTATCAGACAATACGTAAGAACTAGGTAATTCCCAATAGTAGTCAAAAAGCCTATTATCAACTCACGCTCTGTTTAGCTTGGGGCTAGATGACGCCGTGTTTATTTATTAAACTCACATGTATGTGCGAGGTAGCTGCAGGCCATCCCACATGCAAGTATAGACACCACGTACAAAATCAGCCCAATCAATATGATGACTCCGCTAGTGTGCTGTATGATGGATGGCTCGCCTGTCTTCACCAGTATAGTAGAGATCACGGTAAACAACAGCGGCAGTGGCAGGGAGCTTATGAAATACGAGGCTGCTAAGGTGAATAATGACACACCGTTTAACTTTATCAGTTCCTGAAACATTCAGAAAATAATCTTTGATTTATATTTTTTTATTTCTAATAGGCTGGCAGAAGCAAATATCCAGGAGTGGGTGATACCAGGCTAAAATGATGATGATGATAATAATTTCTGTACCTACATCATAAGATCATAGACAAGTCAAAGTTTAAACAAGAGTATGGTTAAATAGGCTATTTGACTACATTGAAAACAAGTTCCAAATTGTTATCATCCTCGTCAGTGATAACGTAAAAAAGCGTATTTTGATGGTTTTCATTAAAAAACAAGTCTATTATAGGTAAAAAAAAGGAATTTAAATTAGGTTTTTTCATGTTCCATCTGCACGTGAACGAAAACGCATTGCTGGTGACGTCACTCCTTGAACTTCAACTTCTTTATGGCGCCGCTTGCCTTTCACCGCGACTCCGCCAGGGTCTGTTTCAGAGTTTCAGACATAGAGTTTATATACGTACTATATAAACTCTACGGTGTCATATCATACAGTGTGGTGGGTGTGCAGTGTGCCGAAGGGGATCTCTTGTTTCATAGGCAGTGTGAACCATCAAGGGAGGGGTGTTTTTTTACGTCCACGGTTTACATGGTGTTGGTTGACGAACGGAGTTGTGACGTCATCGAGTCATGTCGCCGGAGCCATGAGCGTTTTAAGGCGCCATTATTTTATTCAAACTTTAAAATTAATTTACACAGCAAATACGACGGGCCTTGAAGAAATATTAGTAACATTTGCATTATTTTTTATCGGATAATACGTAAGAAATAATTCAAATAGTCAAATAGCCTATTTATTAAATAAGTTTCCAAAATGTTTGGAAACTAATTTAATTTCTTAGAGATTGCCCAGAGTGCGAGGGTTTACGCACTTTAATGTAAAAACCTTAGAATAGCATGTACATTATAAACCATCTTATTACGTACGAGGTTGTTTTACTCCCGAGTGGCGCGAGGGAGGATGACAATACCGAATTGTAATGGGTGGTTTCGGCCTCAGTGAAAAACATTTCTTTTTACTGCGATTGTGAAAAAATAATTAATCAAAACTCACATTCACTAATATTGCACACTTTTATCACTTCCCTACTTCGCGAATTTTCGTTAATCTTTAAATACATTACACGTCATTCGACCGCCACATATATAATCATATTAATTATTTCCTTGGCCTTCTGAAGGCCAGCTGAACATAATTTAAGCACGATGACATTTTCAATTAAAAAAGCTACGTTCACGTTCAGTTCAATTGTAGTACATAAACTAAAATTCTAGAGATTTCGCGCTAATAACAACTTTTTTGTGTGTTTGTAGTACCTGCCTACGCATTTTACCAATCAATAACCCTCCATATAAACAACCAAAAATCAACAAGAGGGCACTTTCAGTTCCATTTTCAAAATTAAATTCGAATAAAATGTATATTCTTTGTTTATGGAGCACTAAAGAGTCGAGTCTTTATGTCAGAGGACAAATGTCTTGTACTATTTAAAAAAAAATTTAGTAGGTACATATACCGTAAAATCGAATTTTACGCCCGCTAAGCTTCGCTATGTTGCAACAAGTGAAAAATTATTATCAAATAAGCTATGTCGAATAAATATATAATAATGAAAGACGTCAAATTGGGTGGTTCATGGTACATGAGGAAAACAACCAATGAAAATGTACGGCACTGGCCATACTGAGAGCGTCTAGTTTAGTCAGTCATCTGGATCTACTTTTAACACTTCTACTGCGATCCACCTGCCAAGCGTAACATAATACAAAACAAACATATGACAAAACCCTTATTGTTTAGGGGAGGCGTGTTCAGCACTGCTGAATCGGATTCAGCAGACATAATGTGTGGTTGAGAGATTTGAATTTGAGCAACGACGTTTTTAATAGGTACCTGGATTCCGGTGGCTCGGTCAATCATCATCCGACTCACGATGTGCGCGAACGCAATCATGAAAGCCGCATAGAAGATGATATACAGCACATTCGCGATCATGATCGCCATTGCAGCTTCCTCGGCCGCTTGCCGGTAGTACGGGAACTCTTGGAGAGACAGTTTCTGAAACAAGTAGGTCGTCATCATCATCATTATCATCAGCCTATATTAGTCCATAGTCCATATGGTTTATATAATAAGATTACTAGCTGTTATCCGCGACCGCGCGTTGTATTTTATTTAATATTTTTATAATTTTCATAATTTTAGACAAGTTTTGTTCTTTTTTTTTATAATATCCCAAAAAATTTCGATTTCGGCATTATTAAAAAAAGTTTTCGTAGAAGATTTACCCAGTGTGAGTAACGCACTATAAAGCAAAAAGCTAAGTTTTGTTCTGTTGGCTACAAAACATTTTTTTATACATCTTTAAATAATAACGCAATATCATTACATATTATGCCGCATTTTTGCCTCCAATGTCCATACCACCGTGCCTAGAAGAGAGTCACTTTTGACTTTATAATAGTAGTACATATGGATAGTATGAATATTGAGAAATATTTATACCATTTTAAGGAGCCACCCTTGAAAGTTGTAAATATACCTGTGGGACGGTTGTTCCCGACCGAATTTTAATATAGCTTGTGTCGATGGCCCATTGTATTCGCGTGAAAACTTCGTAAATATCGCCTGTAACATAAATAAATATGGTTCACAATTAAACTGCCAGCGACTACACAAGTTATTAAGAGATATAAAGTAAGTAGTCTACATTAGACAAGGGTTCATTGGCCTCTCATTCCTTTTCTTAGTCCGTTTTTCAGTTAACCTACATTGCGAGCTTTATTTCTAAGTTTTTTCTATGGTTTCTGACAACTACTCTTAAAGCCTTGCGATGTCTTGACTTGATGCTATTGACTTGAAACATATTTTTAAGTACACCTGCATCATTTCTATGTATTTATCTCTCTATGTCTGTATCTTCCATTATCTGTCACTTGCGTCGTTCACGTAGTTGATGTACCAGAGGAAGGGCAGCTGCTTCCTTTTGTGTGGGTAGGTATAGGTATTATTCATCACCCGCCTGTCGCCGGTCACCATCGTTTGGGGAAGGCATTTTCAACAGTTGATCTATGCTGATTATGAAGTATGGAAATAAAAATAAACCGTAATCTGTGTGATCCTGAGGAATGTCTTCATGAGATGTGATAACATGCGTGCTGAAGTTATTCTTCATTCGTATGGTGTACGTGAGGCTGTCATGTCGTCTCGAAGACCATGTTTCCGCGTCCATGTCCTGCAAAGATAATTTTACAAATTTTAGAAAGCCAAATATGTTGTTGATTTGTTTTTCTCA
Organism: Eupithecia exiguata; assembly: GCA_947086465.1. Lineage (NCBI taxonomy): Eukaryota > Metazoa > Arthropoda > Insecta > Lepidoptera > Geometridae > Eupithecia > Eupithecia exiguata. The sequence goes on along the minus strand of OX352241.1, from coordinate 1,480,288 downwards.
ATAAATAAATAATAATAATACTTAATTATACAATTTCACAATACACCTACATTTAGAAAGTGACGTCACTTTAGTGATGACCCCTCCCACACCATGTCACACAATGACGAACTTCGTCGACCCTCTTCCTCTTGAGGTGAGACGCATTTGTGACGTAATTTATGGATGTTACAATGTTCTGCGCAGTGCTTGAAGTATTTAACACATGAAAACATTTTTTTTGCTAATATGAGCGTAATCCTGCCACTGTATCGTGAGTGTCTGTGATACGGTTTACCCTCACCTCCCCGTTAGAAAATCAGAGGGGGGGTTTTCTCTCCTTTATGTTCGAAAATTGTAACTAATGTAATACACATACCTCGAATTCAATGATTGCTTCGTTTGTATGGAATTTGCTTACAAGATTAGCAACCTCGTAAAAATTAGTGTATGGATAGTATCCGAGGCAGGGCTCGTACGCCACTTCACCGGGCCCTAGGTGATATTTGATTAAAAAAAAAAAGGTTGTAGTCAAAGGTAGAATAGGCGTGGAGAAACAACTTAAGGATTCGGTGACTTCAATTCAATTCACATTCAGCTGTTGCCTATCAAACGAAACGTAAGAAATTGTTGTTTTTAATACAAAACCAATTAGGACGAAAATATGTCATTTTCGACATAAATATGTTAACTGCGATTTGCTTATAATATTAATTTAGGTGAGTAGAATGAAAAGTAAAACGACAAATGCGAGTCGGACGCGTGCAACTTGGGTTCCGTAACTAAACATTATAGTAATTAAATAAATAAAAGACCTTGTTAGTTGCCAAATATCATGATTCTAGCTCAATGGGAAGTAGGTACCCTAGAGGTTTTGGTCCATGGCGAGAATCAAAGTTATGCTTTTTGTGATATCGACTACAACATTACAAGTTTTGGATTTTTTCCTTTACTTGTGCTATACGATCTAACTTCTTGCCAAATTTCATGGTTCTAGGTCAACGGAAAGTACCCTATAGGGTTTTGGTCCATGGCGAGATTAAAACAAATATTTTTTTCCGTGAATAAACTACAATTTGACAGCTTCTAATAAACCTACTAGGTATGCTGGAGAGGCTGGAGAGACCAAGCTGGTGCCCGACCTCGTCCATCAGAGTCCCCGCTAGCTCAGAGTTCGGCGTGTAGAGTAGACAGCGAGGTAGTGATGACGTTATTTCTGGAAACTTCTCCGCCTAAACATGGCACTCATTTAAACAAGCTAGTAAAAATGAAAAGTTGTGGTGATCTCATTCAAGTCGATTCGGCTACGGTGACTGAGCTGTACCCACAGGCATTTAAAGTCCTTCTTCATAGTACCTAGTGTACCTACTCAGTTGTTCATACATTCATCATTATCATCAATCAAGCTGCGGCCACACTGTAGCCTTTAATCTTCAATTCTCATGGATCGCAGCGGACCCATGCAGGAGGCTGCAGGTCCGCTGCGTTACCGATGTCGTCAATTGTCTTGAGCTTGAAATATACTTGGGACTTATATCCAAAACTTATATCCAAAATAATGCCCTTATTGGAACTTTGTAGGCTAAAACCCAGCGCTGAATATTAGCTTACCGTATACTTGATCATTTTTTCCTCATCTAATTTTAATGTGTTTGGTTTCAACTTGTTTTTTATTACAAACAAAAAAATAATATATAGCACAGGAAAAAACGTTTCATATAAGAAGCCAATTGGCTTTCGTTTTGTAACGATGAGGTTTTTCCATAGTAAAACAAAGAGAGGTTGCATTATTGTAGCTTTTCAAGCATTGAAACACACCATTAACTGCAATTTTGCACGTAAAATATCAGGTTACGTATACTCATTGTATGAGTTATTCATTAGTATTCATCTATGGAGTTATTTGAAAGAAAATATTTTTTGTAAATAATCAATAATCAATCATTATGTAGGTAATCAAAGATAATACAGTAACTACGCAAAGAGTATACAATAACTACCAAAGAGTATACAATAACTACGTAAGCAAAGAGAATATAACTACGATGAAGACATAGAGTTATTATAGTACTAGCGATGAAGATGAAGATGAACGTAAGAAATGTAATGCGAAAAGAAAACCGAACGTACCTATAATAACTCATTGATTGTGATTTATAACACGGAATACAAGAAGTAGGGACTAAAATTTGTTTGCTGTATGATTTAAAGCATAGAGCAAAAAAAATTCTCCCTCTCCAAAGAGAAGAAGAAGATCTCTCCTAAGAAGATCTCTTTTTTCCAATGAAAAAAGAGATCCCCTTACTTTAGATCAATGCTTTTTTCATTGATCTAACTCATAGAGTTAGTATAACTATAATAACTCTATGGTATATGATACTGTATACTCATTGTACATATATGTATAAAAACCTATGGTCAAGAAGCTTATATCCTGTTATTCTACCAAGAAGCTTATATCCTCAGCATAGAGTTATTATAGTAGAAGCTATTTAATAACTCTATGATCCTCAGGATATAAGGCTTCTTGGCTCGGAGCAATTATCATACATTGGTCCGAGCTTCTTGGTACCTACCCTACGGAACGTAGCCTACGTTCTAGTCTATGAACGTTTACTAGAATCCACAGAGTAGGTACCTACTTTTTTAAGACTAACGAGAATCTTTCTACATCTGTAGGTCTTACGTAGTTATTGTATACTCTTTGTGTAGGATCTTTGACTAATAAACACAGACGGCTCGACAAATTATTGAATTTTCGTAGAATGGATTTCGGATCTTTGTTTTTTTTTCATTAGAATTCGGAAAAAGCAATGTTTCCTGTTTCCGGTGTTTACTTAGAATTTTTTAGTGTATTTATCCCTTTCGAGTCCATTTCACTCCCTAAAGTAACCAAGTACCTATATTGGTTAGTTGCTAAGATTTATTAGTTTAAACGTCTAAAAGATACCTAATTCTTTGGTGTGCACCTGAAAGTTCCTTGAAAACGATTATCGTGCCAAAACGCATGCTCATTGCCAAGCTGGAGAATCTTCGTTTTTGTAAACTTAACAAACCGCAAAACCACAATAATGAGAACACTTTACGTCCTGCTTTGGAAGGATCTAATGGTTATAAAGCGTCAAAAATTATTTGTTTTATATGATTTTGCTTTCCCGTTGCTAATAATGGGTATATTAGTCGTCAATACGTCTAGGACTGCAAAGGATAAACCGTCTGTTAAAATGAACCTAAAGGTATGTCCATTCGCTTTAACAGGCTTTAATGATTCTGGGTAAGGTTCAAAAGTTCTTCCATTAGAAAGTGAAAGACTGCGGGCAGATGACTATGATGAATATTGTTATGGGGCTGCTTCGCTTCTGCAGCGCATCTTTCATGTTTGCTGGGGGCTGACAGCTTGCGCGCCGTCATCCGCAAGAAAACCAACTCGCTGCTGCGCAGAACATGGAGCCAGCATCATCCTACAAGTTGTATGTAGTATGCTTCGTCCATTATGCTTTCAACAGTTCATGCAACAGTTCAAACTCTTCTAGACCCCTGAGGTGTGAATCTGTTGAATGACCTCGTCAATCATTACAGTCCTCTTTTTTTAGATTTTTCACTAATTTCTGTATGTAATTCAAGGATGTCTGTGTGAATAATAATAATAAAAAGAATTATATATTATTCCACCGTGTCCTGACATAAAATGGCATTTGTTCAGCAGTGGGAAAGTAACAACTAAAATAAATAAGTTTAAAGTCGTCCAGCGAGCTACGGAAAGAGCTATGCTCGGAGTTTCTCTTAAGATTCGTAACGAATACATCCGACAGGGAACCAAAGTCATCGACATAGCTCTAAGAATTAGCAAGCTTAAGTGGCAGTGGGCCGGCCATATCTCGCAAAGAACCGACAACCGCTGGGGTAAAGGTGTTATTGAGTGGAGACCACGACTCTGTAAACGTAGTGTAGGTCGCCCTTCGGCCAAGTGGGATGATGACCTACAAAAAATTGCAGACATATACTGGATGCATCTAGCGGAAGACAGAGCGCTATGTCCAGCTGTGGACTATAATAGATGATGATGATGACGATGAGAGGCCTATTGACTAGTAATAGGCTGATGGATGATGGTGTCGTCATGAGAAATATCAACGTTTTTTTTATTTTTATATGTTTCAGTCAACTTGTATTTACTACCCAAAACATTAATAGTTATAAATCCCCAGGAAGAGAAGTTTTTAGAGGATAAGACTGCAGCGCCTCGCTGCATACTCTACACACCGAACTCAAAGCTAGCAGGAACTCTGATGGAGGAAGTTGGCAGGCAGCTTGGTCTCTCTCGCCTTACTGCCATACCTCGTGAGTGTTTCGTAGAAGATGATAATGAACTTCGAACGGCCGTTTTTTCTATCCTCTGTTAAACAACCAGATTTCTCAATATTATAAAATCGTAAAGGATTGGTTGTAAATATTTGGCGTTAGTTTACATGGAAACCAAAATTAGGTTATTACTAAAGTCCACGCGAATGAAATCGCGGGCGGGGTCAGTTATAGTAATTATTATAATATTACGCTTCCTTCATACGACTTCCTTCAAAATGGCGGCACGGAGTCGCAGCGCGCGCTGGGATATCTAATCTCACTTTGACTCCACGTCGTAGTCGACTCCGCTCCGCCGCGTTCACCTCGCCCGTGACGCGGTTCTGGTATATCGCGCACTGACTGTGTTTTATTCCTAAGCATAAATGTAGTTACAGATCTTGATATTGCCAGATGAAGAACAGAACAGAGCCGCAGAACCTTACTTAATATTTTTATTTTTCCAGATAAATCACCTTGTGTCGGGTATTATTCATACTCCAATTTTTCTGAGATCGCCGAGTTTGTTAAAACATTTTATGAGAACGTAGCTGTTATTATATTTGAGGTATGTAAGAGCAAAACCTCATTTTAAACTAAATGCACCTCTTGCTCAAACCTTAGAATGAAAAGTCGAATACAATGAATCGCAATCGAATAACTTTGTCTCACTACTACTTACATACTAAGAAAGAAAGACCTTCGCCATATCGGTCGTCAGTGATGATGAAATGATCAGAAGCCTTTGTTGTATGACTGTGTTGACAAATTCAATATTCATGTGCCGATGAATATTGTCGTTTGTTGCGTACTAAGGCACATTAACAAATTGACCTGACTTTGTTCTGGAATCTTTGTATGATGGATATGTTTGTCTTTTTAGTACAGCCCCAGAGTTGTATACATAAGTCCAGATTAGCATGAGGACTTGTTTATATAAAAGGAGTTTATTATGTCCTGCTAAAGTAGAATTTCTGCCAATCAGTCTCAACAACTTTTTGTAAAGACTCTCTTGCTCTGCTTTTTAGGGTTTCGAGATCGGTTTTGAAACCCGTATGATCCCGCTCTGCCCGTCCTCGTTATATCTCGAATATATCAGTAACTACTGAAGCTATTAACTTGAAATTGAAAATTAATTATAATACATAGTATCTAACTTTATCTATGATTCATGTAAATTTGGCAGAAAGTTGGACCGCGAAGTTAACAATTTCGCGCATATCGAGCCTACTAAAGCATTGCAAGCAAACAAAAAAGCATTGCTTTACCTGGAAATCTACAATTTTCTCTGGCTCGGTTGGTGTTGCTACATTGCATAGATATATAAATATTTGCCTGACGCACTCCACTTCTATTTATATTGAATTATGAACTCGTAAAATGATACATTTTGATCACAACAAAACCAAATTATCGACAATTTCTTTTAAAGAATTTAAGTGGTCATTTATAATAGCAATGACATAAAAAAGTTTCCATTCATCTTCGATCTCATCATTCTTTAGACCAACTCTATCTACGTTTGACATCTCTATGAAGAGCAACTTTGTAGCCTGATAAAAATATAAATTTATTTCATGATAAATCATTTAAGGACATGGACGCAGAATCTTGGTCCTCGAGACAACAAGACAGATTTACCTACACCATACGGATGGACAACAAATTCAACACGCGTTCTTTCACGTCCCCTGGAGCGAAACTACCACCGGATCATCCACATTATGGTATTACATTTTTTTGATAAATATTTTATACATTGGTGGCACTGGATCAGACAGGCGACAAAGAGGAGGTTAATACCCAGCAGGTGGTGCTCAGGGAGTACATTTTTTTTATAATCAACACTACAAAATCAAGTCGTCGGCTCACTAGCGGACATACTACGCAAAACACATATAAAGATGGACCGTTTTGATGTCTGAGTCTCGATACTTTAAAGTTATCGACCTCAGGGTCAGCAAGGCCGTGACTGAATCCATAAATTCATACTAATATCACAAATTCCAAAGTACCTCTTTCTGTCGTATCCGTTTGTCTCACGCCAAGACGGTTGAACGGATTTCTTTTTACCCGACTACCAACAGGGGAGGGTTATGAGGTTCAGTTGATAGCGATAGCAGTGATATAGTTTCAGCACCCTATGTTTGTATGTTTGTATGTATGTGGCCGATTTCTTTGTTCCCACGTAGCGCTGAAACTACTGGTTCGATTTCAACAAATTATGTATCGATTGATTCGTCTCAATACCCCGATGGTTATAGGCTATAGGATTTAGGGCTCCGACCCCGAATAAGCCTTCAAAACGCGTATTAAAGTTTAGGTAGCCGCAGGCTGCAGGCCCCATGGAGAAAAATTACAATACCTACGACCTATTTTCATTTTCATTTTCATTTTCAACTCTATGCCTATCAAATATGACCGATACGTCATTCTATTTTGTCAATGTAAATGTTTCAAACTTTTATAACTTTCACGTAGTCGGGGTTGTAGTTTTTAACTTTATCATGTTGACTTTTGATTCCGGAAAAGCGCGAAGTCACGGTCAGCATTTAGTATTCAATACTCATGTCCATTGTTTGTTTGATTGACTATCCACTATATATGTACCTTTTCCAACTTACAATAAAATGATTTGGTTTATTTCACTTATCCCCGTTGACAATCCCCGTCAACGGGGATAAGTGAACTTTTTGTTCATTATTCCCCGTTGACGCCGATACTACGATCTCGTAATGGGGATTAGTGAACTAAAAAGTTCATTAATCCCCATTACCCACATCACAAGCTCTACTTAGCTTGCGGCTGGAATATATTCTGAGGTTTAAAAATAATATAAGGATGAAAATATTTAGTAACAATTCCGCGAAAAAAACCTCCGATAAGTTCTAACAAAATGTAGTTTGCGTTGTAGAAGAAAACGACGACAACTACAATATAAAAAAATACCTATCAAAGCAAGACGTCAACTAGTTTCGTCTCTCCACGAGACATCATCAGGACACCACAATACTCGACCTTAACACTGAGAGCCCTGATCCTGTGTGTCCTGATGATGTCTCGTGGAGAGACGAAACTAGTTGACGTCTTGCTTTGATAGGTATTTTTTCATTTTGTAGTTGGTGTCGTTTTCTTCTACAACGCGTACTACATTTTGTTAGAACTTATCGGAGAAGGTTTTTTTCGCGGAATTACTAAATATTTTCGTCCTTATATTTTGCAATGGATTTCCGCAAAGTAGGTAACGCCTGAATCTATTATTTATTCTGAGGATTGTCGAGTATTATTTATTTGTTTATTTTACAGGAGACATTTACGACGACTTCATACGTGTTCAATGGGCAATCGACACAAGCTATATCAAAGTTCGTACGGGGATACAAATTCCACAGGTTTGAATTTATCTACTTATTTTTAATAGACACATGCTCGACACTGAGGAGGTGTAGTATATATAATTCTATTAATGTTTCAGAAACTGTCCGTCCAAGAGTTTCCGCACTTTCGTAATAACGTTGACGACGTGTTGTTGTTGAAGTTGCTGAGTTTAAGTGAGCTATTCGTTTATCTCTTGCTCCTTTCTTTTATCAACCTATTTGAGCGCTTAATGACACGGATGTTGCGCGAACGGACTGATGGGATTCAGGTAAATATATTTTATCTGTGTTATATAACCTACCATTAGACAAAGGTCTCCCCAAAACTCTTCATCAGATCATCATCATCATCAGAATTTTTCCGCCACTCACGTTACTCTTCAAGGTAATTCATACTAATTATTGATGCGAAACTCTTTGTAGGTTAGTGACCTTTTCAGAGCACAGCAGAACGGATTCAAATCACACTTTACCTAATACCAATACTAACATTATAAATACAATAGTTTGGATTTTTGTTACTTCTTTCTGTCTCTCCGCATAATCCTAAAATTATAGTATTTTTAGTTTAGGATATTTAGGTTTAAACCCCTTTGTAGGTATACGAGTAGCTCAACATTCGTTCCCCACATAACTGTCGAATTAGCATAAACTGAAAAAAAATTGGATTTGCTTCGTACTTCTAACGGCCTTATCTATACAACAGATGTTTTTATATGTAAACTATTATCACCTCACTTCAGCCGCTCATTCGTAAACATAGCCATTTGAAACATGACCCTTTTTTTGCGTCAGATGTTTAAGATAGATGTGCCAGAACTCTTTGTTTAAAAAAATTCGTAGCAAGCTTCTTGTTTTCTATTTTTAATGTAACAATAGACTATCAAGGTTGAAAATAAACCACAAACCGTATATCGAAAGTGTTTTTCAAATATACCTCCAGATACCTCCTTTTACGTTTTCACTGCAATTTTTCCATTCTTCTGACTTTATATGTATGTAATGTACATACCTCTTTTAAATATAACTGCAGCAAATAACATGTGAATTTGTAGGAAATTGTGTGTAAAATCTATATTGACATAATATAATTGTATTTGGATTTTCCACAAAATGTCAATAGGTATTCCAACAATATATTCAAGGAATCTGCGAAAGAATGCGTCTTTTCATTATCATCCCTTATGCGAGGTGCGTTGACACGCCTTGCCAGTAGGGATGCCAGCCGACGGAGAATGAAAACACTGTGTTAATCAATGCCCATGTGTCAAACATTACGTGAGTTTCAAGCGTGGGATATGATAATTTTTATCTATTTATTATCCCATGAATCGGTTCCCGTGGGATGTAACATGGCATTTAACGTTTTAAAAGATACATTGCGTGAAAAACCGCGGGCAGAAACAAGTATAAAAAAATAACGAACACACAACTCCTAGAAAACAACATAATGTAGATAGTACCTAATGAGAAGCTCTCTGACTTTTCATGAGCCGCTGAGAACAGGCAACATCTCGAGACTTTCGGATAGGCACGTCTCACTCGAGACATAGGGTCCTCTCGATACATTCATCGATACTCCTCTCAAACGATCTGTGAGGTCCACATAAGTGGGTCCTATAGTCCTATGAAGTCAGAATCTTATAAAAAATAACTATTTTCAGGAACTCATAAAAATGAACGGCGTATCCTCAACAACCATGGGCATAGCGTACGTCATAAACCATATACTAACGGCGCTGTGGATTGCTTTAGGATGGTCTTTAACGATGCGGATGGGCGAAACGCATTTCATAGAGTATACAAGTCGTATCTATACATTCGTTGGATTCGCGCTCTATGGAGTGTCTTTATTAGCTTTCGGTATGGCATGCAGCTACGTGGTAAATACATGTAAGTTTTATTACTATTATTTATTAAGGCGTTACCCCAAGCCACACTAGCGCCGCCACCTATTTTATCTTAATAATACGTTGAACAAAAGAAATTTCAAAAATTTCATTGGGCAGTTTGTGATACCTATTATAAGCTTTTTTAAATACCTCTGTAATAGTTTTATATTAGTACTAGCTGTGCCCGCGACTTCGTCCGCGTGGAATAGTGACTATAGACAACATTTTTTGGATATGTTTTACATTATTATTATCTATACATTGTGTTTCGCAGTTTAATCGCCTAAGGCTAGATGGCGCTAACTACATATTGTAAACCAAATAAATCGCTAAGAATTAAACTACTCACATAATTGTCATCGAACTTCACACTGTACGTTTGATTTTTAATTATATTCTACAATTTGGGGTTGGTAGTGAACGCGCAGATGCTCTCCAGTAGGTCGTTTGTCGGCAAAAAGCAAAAAAATTATCTTATTAGCTTGGTGGTATGGACTCAAAAGCAGTTTTGAAATCTCTGACATACGGGTTTATTTCATATAGCATATTTTGGAGTCTAAAAGCCAAACCCGCGTTCAGTCAGATGGATGCGGCAAGCTGAAGACAGGGCGCTATTATTGTGCTCATTAAGGGAGGCCTATATCTAGCAGTGGACTAATACAGACTGATAATGATGACTGATTTTTAACGACCTTTCAACACTGTGTTAACAAAAAAAATGGGTGAAATCGGACAACATATACATTTTGTCTTTCATCCCCTCTCCCAAGAGAACCGTACCGAATTCCAGGATAAAAAGTATGCTTTGTTCTTCCTCGTAGTATGAACTCAAATCATGCCAAGTTTCATTTGAATCCATCCTGTAGTTTCGGCGTGATGCTCAGCTAAGAAACAGACAGACAGACATGAAAGAAAACAATTACAGTTTGGGCCTGCTAGTATCGATATTAGAATGCCCTCCAAAAAGAATTTTCAAAATATCTTCAATGTACAGAATTGGCTGAACTGTTACCTACAGTTTTATTATAAGTATAGATAGATAGATATATAGGCAGATAATTATACAAAGTTGCCCTTGGTGGCCTGGCCACCAAGCTCTATTTTCGCATCTCTGCTTATAATAGTATAATATACAAAATAAAACCATTGCAGAGGCACTAAGAAACAGCTTATAATAGGTATCACAAACTGCCCGATGAAATTTACATTGTTCAACTTAATAATAAGACGAAATGCGCTATGTATATTATGGGTTGGGATAAGTTAAATAAATGCGTTTGGCTGACTCTCAACTGATGCCATTTGTATCATCTTTCGTAGATTTAAGTAATTCAGGCCGTTGATGATGATGATTTCAGCTTCTTTCACAGTATTATGTATTATGGTATACTGCTGTGGGGGAACGCTGCAGATATTAACACCGTTTTTGTGCTGCAGAAGAGGGCTGTTCGTGCAATCTACAATATGGGTTCCAGGGAATCCCTGCGTGATAAATTCAAAAAAATAAACATTATGACAGTCCCCTGTCAATATATTTATGAAAACTTGTTGTACACAAACAAACACAACAAAACAAACAAATAAACAAAATAAACAAACAAATGTTGTTGTTGTTGTTTTGATATTTTTATGAAAAATATCAAAAGCTTCTCTAAAAATAGCGATAAACATAATATAAACACTAGAAATAAACATTAACTCGCTATGCCCACAACCAGGATTCACAGAATTAATGTATCTTATAAAGGGCAATATTTACGCTTCTAACTAACTGGCTAAAGGTTTCTTCGTCGCTTCTATACTTTAGTCTTCATACCGAAGTGACAGAAATCAAAAATATCACTTCATTTGCGTGTCACTGTTTTATTTTAAGAGTTTGACCTTTTCTAAGTGTAAGTTTTTGTATTTATGGAAATAAAGAATTGTTGATTGATTGATTGCGTGTGCCAGTGTGAAAGCGATAAACTCAAAACTATCGAATAGGTTTCTGTATGGTTTTCATATCAATGGAAGAAGTTATTAATGAGAGAGATTATGTTTACTAGGATAATTGCTGAAGATGACGGAAAAAGACACGCTAGCTCAAGAGAAGTTACAAATCAATGGGTAAAGGTTAGGGAGATCCCCGTGCTGAGGGATGGGATGGTTGTGGGTTGCAGTCCCGCCGCGGTCGAAAATTTGTGTGATATTATTTAATTTCTAAGTAACAAATCATTTATATGTCAAAAGACTCCAATATGACAATTAATTCAAAGTTCGTTTTAGCATGAGCAATAGCAAATGGCTTACAACAGTCGCAAAGCTATATTCTTATCTGCTAGCTGATAAGTTAGAAGCAAAAATTACTAAAAACCGTAAAATAAGTTTCGCACCTAAACGTAGATTTATAATAGTATATTCTAAGGTTATTTTCGCGAGAACTCATAATAAAACACTGTTTTAACCGGATTGATCGCGTAGATTTATAAATTTATATACATTTTATGTTTTGCAGCTCATTTCGGACCAGGGGTGTCCCTATTAATCTGCGTTGGCACTGCTCTGCTGTTCAAAATAATCAAAGATTACCCTCCGAAGAACTGGCTCCTCGTAATGTTATCAGGGATGGTAGTGCATGTGCCTCTTTTATGGATATTTCATGAAATGCTTATCTTCGAAGTTCTTCGTAATTATCACTTATTTTTACTTACTCCTATGGCACAACGACCCTGTGTATCTTCATCAGAATTCTCCATGCAGGCAGTGCCTGCGTGAAGTCTGATGTTGGGCAAAGATTTAAATCGTTTGATAGACCCGCAAGCGAGCTATTTCACTTTTCGCGCGGTCTCATTGTTAAACACAGTGAGACCGTGCGTGGCGTGTTGTTGCCAAGAGAAGTGAAATAGCTCGCTCACTTGGAATCAGTGTACATCTAAACACAGTGGCAGCCGGACGTGTTGTAACTTAGCACTTTTTGTTTGAAAAGGGTTACAAAATGCCACCGTGTGCATTTCACAAGTCCAACAACAATTTCACATATACAAATAAAGCCAAAGGTGTTACATTTCACTCATAGGTTTTTTGGTTTAAGACCGTACTACTCAGATTATACGCGCTTTTTAGACATAAACACAATTTCGATTTCAGGGCGGGGAGTTGCAGTGAGGGGGGGGGGGGTTCGTGCAATATAATTGCACAATAAATGTGTAGTGACAGAGTTTAGTTCAGTTTGCGGCACAAACGCGTTTCACCATTCTGCTTTTCAGAGTTAAACCAATCACTATCCGATCCTCATTCAGACTATCTACCACATAGGATTATAGAATAAAGAAATTTGTGTTACGTAATCCCGTGTATCTAGAGAATCCCACTAATCCCACTATCCCACTAATATTATAAATGTCAAAGTTTGGATGGATGGATAGATAGATGGATGGATGTTTGTTACTCAATCACGCCAGAACGGCTCAACGGATCTGAATGAAATTTGGCACAGAGATAGATTATAGTCTAGAATAGTACATAGGCTACTTTTTATCCCGGAATTCTCACGGGAACGGGAACTTCACGGGTGAAACCGCAAGGCGCTGCTAGTCTAAAATACAGTTCAGTTAATGTGTTAAACATCTTTCATTTTATAACCCGCAATAATAGAAACCGTTTAAACTCTACAGTCTAGACGTATTAGTTAAAATACAGTAATTATCAAAAGTGGTGACCCCGACGTAATTTATCTATTATTGTGGGTTGTGTTTAACGTGAAACATCATTACGGAGTGACTCCCTCCCGATGAAATCATACGCAACGTCCAGTTCTACACAACAGCACTTTCTCAAAATCGCCGTCATTTTGTCGTGGCAGTCACTCGTAGCAGAGTGGGAATAAGCCATATCTTCAAAATCCAACACCTCCGATGAGCCTACTATGTACCTACTCCAAGCAGGCAATAATTTTAAGTTAATCTGCAGGTCTAAAGATAATTTTCTTCAGGATTGAGTATACCTCAGATATCGATGGCTCCTAAAATCTTTATTTCAGTCGTTATAAAGGTTATGTATCGGACATTTATCGCGTACGTTTTGTTTTGTCACCCCGTGACCACGCAGCGATCGTGGTCACGGGGTGACAAAACAAAAGCGCGGTTGAAACTTAGGGGAAAATAAAAACAAAAGGTTCGCGATAAATACCCGATAAATAATCTTTATTAAGTTAACAAATCGCGAAAGTTTAAAAAGTTTTATAGTAGTGCATGTACCTACCAAACAGCAAAAAAGAGAGTCTTCTTCCACAAGTGGACAAAAGATTTAAGTGAACAAGGTCAATAACATTTTGTTTCTTGTTTGATAGTTACTATTTATAAAGCTGTTTATGTATAAAATTTGACTATGTCTAAGTGTTTTTTTGTAAGCCTAAAGAAATAAAGTTATTGACTTTTGACTTTTGAGATTTGAATAGGTATAGTAAGTAACTGGATAATTCACACAGCATCACCTAACCATTTTCACTTGAAAACTATTTCTAATGATATTTAACCTTCTCAAGTAGAAAGATGTAATCTTTTTATTTGTTGGGTTATAGTTTCATTATTATTATTTTTTTGTAGAGAAGCCACTTACATATTCGGACTTAAATTCTAATTTGAATGCGAAGGGCTCTGTGCTTGAGGCGTACATCTTCCTAATCCTGCAGAGTTTGATGTACTTCGCCCTCACGTGGTATCTCTCGTATGTACGCCAAGGGCAGTACGGCAACTCTTTACCCTGGAATTTTATGTGCAAGGTCAGTCTTTCTTATAAATGAACTAAGATTGAATATACATAGGTAGATAGATGGAGAATTCTTTAATCATCACCTTCTAAAAGATAAACAGGTATGAAATTAAAGAGAACAGAGCAATGGATTTGGCGGCCTTATCGCTTAAAGCGATTTTATTATTTATTAACCTGTTAAGTAAAGATTATCTAAACACTTATTACGAGTACATTTGAGATGTATTCCCTGCCAACTTCGGAAATAGCGGGGAACGTTCAATATTTTGAAATTCGTGTTCGTATGAAATTCTGACATTTTCAAAATAGAAATTTATGAAAACACAAATTAATACCTTTCATTTGATACAAAATTCAATCAAGTAATACTTTTTCAAAACTAATCCACATCTTTTTGACTTTTTTTTTAAAAAACTGTTCACTTACAGGAGCTACTTATAGTTGCTATATTTGTCATGTCAATTATGTATATATGCATAATATATACAAACACTAAATTCATGTCAGATGTATTGCTCTGAATTATTATTTTAGCCAAAGACAAAAGGTTTGCATGTGCTAGCGGCCCTAATACTTGCAAATGTGTCTATTTATTGTTCCTACGTTTATACAGGATGTTCGGCAGAACGTGTACCATAATGGTAACTGGGGGTAGGTAGAATCAAGTGCAATAGCTCGGCGGCTTTTTTACCACTAAAAAGCCTTTCGAATATTTTCAATCAATATTCTTTTTTTATTCATTTCAATGCCTTTCTTCAATTCATTATAATTATGTATAACTAAAGGTTGCATTGAAGAGTTTGCTTCTAAGCAATAAGGCCGCCATTTTCTAATTTATTTTGTAATGTCTTTTCAGTGTATTATTATTGTACCTACAATCAAGTAATTTTGTATTGTATTGTTTCAGAAAAAGATAGACGAAAGTGAAATCCTAGCTGTGTACAAAGAAGAGCCGGAAGTGAGGGATATCCGGTATTTCGAAGAGCCACCAAAGAGTAAGCAAGCGGGCATCAAGATTATAAACGTTTCTAAGGTAAGAGACCATGACCTACGGATCTGAGACGTGGACACTCACGGTAGGGCTTGTCCACCAGTTTAAAGTTGGCCAGCGAGCTATGGAAAGAGCTATGCTCGGGGTTTCTCTGAAGGATAGGATTCGTCGCGAATAGTCGTCGTAACGAATACATCCGATAGAAAACCAAACTCATCGACATAGCTCTTAGAATTAGCAAGCTGAAGTAGCAGTGAGCCGGCTATATCTCGCGAAGATCCGATTACCGGTAAACGTGTTCTTGAGTGGAAGTTCTTGACTCGGCAAACGTAGTGTAGGACGCCCTCCGACCAGGTGGGATGACGATTTACGAAAGACTGCTGGCAGATGCTGGATGCGTCAAGCTGAAGACAGGGCGCTATGGCGCTCATTAGGGGAGGCCTATGTCCAGCAGTGGACTAGCATAGGCTGATGATGATGAAGGTAAGAGATCGGCTACTGTTAGGGTTACCCGAGAACGATATTTCCTACGATAGTCTGATCGCAGCTGGTTTATTTATAAATACATAATGCGGAAGATAAGAATCACGTGTGACAACTTTTGTAACTTTGATGTTATAAACTTAGGAAGATATTGCTAAGCAACATATATTTTGATGACCTCTGTGGCGCGGTGGGCAAAGGTCTGCTTAAGTAACTTTATATTTCTATATTTGTATATTTCTACTAAATTAGAAACAAAATAAACTAATTCGATAAGTAGGTACCTACTTCAAAAAGAACCATCATCACAAAAGTAATTATACCTATAACCAATAAAACTAATATATGGGTTGATGTATCCAGACTGTTCTAATAAAAAAAACTGCGTCGTACTGTCAAGAATTGTGTTGACATTAGCAAAGTCTACATGAGCATGTTGAACGGCACTGACCTACCCCGTGGTTTTGAAAATAAATGCATTAAAGTCTTTGCATTGAGTTTGGCGTAATTTTACAGTATTACCCAAAACCAGCACTGAGTGACGTATCCCTGGACGTGTACAAAGGCGAGATCACAGTCCTCTTGGGACACAACGGCGCGGGGAAAACTACGCTCATGTCCATTATAACTGGTAAGGTAGATCTAATTTAAAAACAACGCGCATGTCCATTATAACTGGTATGATAGATCTAGTCAAGAATAGCCTCATGTCTGTTATATCTGGTAAAGTAGATCTAAATTCAAAACTACGCGCATGTCTATTACTAGATACTGGTAAGGTAGATCTAAATTGATCTAGCACCCTATCACCAACGCAATTTTTTTTTATTCTGTACTTTATAGTGGTTTGTTGCGGGTTGGCGTGTTTTTTTTTTGTGGTTTTTTATTTTTTCTGCGTTCCACAAGCAAGAAAACTAGTGAAAAAGTAATTTGAGGCAAATCGTATACCATTTCCTATACCTACAGTACCTACAGTAAAATTAACTTTTATTCTATTCTATTTTGGGAACATTTGGAAAAATGAAGATTTTTAGCACAAAATTTCGTATTTTCCTAAATACCAGTATTTTAGTTAAAAGATTCAGTAGATCTAACGGTATGTATCCATAACAAATACAAAATGTGTAGAAGAAAATTATATCAGATATCTAGTACCCATAACACAAACTCTTCACCTTGGGGCTAGATAATGCTGTGTGAATTGTCCAGCATTATTTATTATTAAAGAACTAGGTAGTATATTTCTAATTGGAACAATTGAGCTAACTGCAGACTGTTGAAAACAATCTACAGATAGCTCAACTGATCCTAATCACTTACCAGTCGGAAGGGTCCCCAAGACGCTGGCTTGCCCCGCTGTATGACAATGCTGATGCGCTGCGCCGGATACTCACCAGCTCTCGAGTCACGCGTGGCTCCGAACCGACACTCAGATATTTTTTTTTAAACCCGTATAGCCTCGGTACCCCACAGACCTAGTCTCGACTTTTTTCGAATTAGTATACCAAATCCCTGACGGTAGCTTATTGTTATTATTCACAGGAATGACGTCTGCGTCGCAGGGGAAAGTACTTGTGAACGGATTGGAGACTGCTGCGAATAGTCAACAGGTCCAAAGACTAATAGGCCTCTGCACTCAAAATAACCTGTTTATAGAACATGTTAACGTGATCGAACATGTTATGTTCTTCAACATGGTATGTGTGGTCAAGTATTCGAACATAATAATGATAATACATAAATACAGTATTTAAGGAATGCCTCTCATGGCTTCAGGACCATAATTTAGAAATTAATTTACTCAAAACCAAATTAACCCAATTCCGGACATATAAAAGAACCCCCCTTGACCTTAGCTTATTATCAAAACACCTCTCAATTGACGAAACAAATGATTTTAACTTATTAGGAATAACACTAGACACAAATTTAAATTGGAAGGCCCATGTACAAAAAATAAAAACTAAACTTTCGCAATTTGTATACGCCCTAAGTATTTTAAAAGCCAATACGAACTACGAGACTGCCTTATCTGCGTATTATGCTTACGCTTATAGTTGGCTCAATTATGCCATAATTCTGTGGGGCGACAGTGTAGAATTCAAACAATTATTTATTATGCAAAAGAAATGTGTAAGAATCCTCACTAACACTAAACCACGTGATAGCTGTAGGCCACACTTCATCAAAAACAAAATTTTGACTTTGCCATCTATCTATATCATGCAAGCCGTACTATTTGTCAGGAAACACAAAAATCTCTTTAAAACCAATCACGACATAAACAATGAGTATAACAGACGGAACAAAAATAAAATAGTATTACCGCCATCCAAACTTGAACTAGCAAGACTAAGTCCATACCACAGACTATCTAGAATATATAACAAAATACCTGAATGCATAAAAAACGAGGACAAACATACACTTTTTTGTAAAAAGCTAAAACAATTTTTACTAGATAAGTGTTACTATTCCGTGAACCAATTTAATATGGACAAACTGACATGAGAATTAAATTAAGGACATCATAAATAACTGACATTCGGACTACTAGTATAAGTTTTAAATTATCAAATATGTGTATGCATGCAAAATTAATTTTACTTCCAATTTTAAATTTTTATTAATATTAGTTTGACATTTCTTTCATATTCAATTAACTATTATTGTATAAAGTGCCTTAATTTTTGCAGTGCCCTTACAGGGTGCATGTACTGACCACCTACACCTAGCCATTCACATAGACTAAGAATGAATTGTACGTACATGTAAGCAAATAAATGAAATTGAAATTGAAATAATCAATTACGGGTTAGTGGGTTAAGCTCCCGGTGTTTGACGCCCCCGTGGTGGAGGCACCCGATTTTCAATTGTTATAACAGCCGATTTCGTCGGAATAAAAGTCATTTGTACCAGATACAGTCGACGAAAAAGTGTTTCTGAACTGAATAAGTATGATGGGTTACAGGTATAATTATCTGATTGTGTAGGTATTTTTAACTAACAAAATATTAGACATCATTATTCATATTCATATACATATTTATTCGCCGTAGGAGCACAAGGCACACTTGGTTACGTCGATATTAGGTTGTTGTTAGTTTTTTTTCTTAAAATACTTTACTTTGTACCTTTTCCAAACGAGCTGTCCGAACAAACTAGTTTTAGACAAAAGCCAGATCGCTTTGTGAAGAACCACTAAGTGCTGGTTGACATAATGTGCACATGATAAGGCTGGTCCAAGTTTCGTGGTTCCCTGTTCCGAAGTGAAAGCGAGATAGTTGTAGCAAGTTATGAAATTTCTTCTCTCGATGTTATTACTACTATTACTTATTTTAGCTAAAAGGCAAGTCAAAAGATGATCGCGCTGCCTCCCAAGAGCTACTCAATAAGCTAGGGATCGGCGATAAGGCGTCTGCCATGCCTGGGGAACTGAGCGGTGGCATGAAGCGGCGCCTCCAGCTGGCTTGCGCGCTGGCAGGCGGCTCCGACGTGCTAGTGTTAGACGAGCCCACCTCCGGCCTGGACGTCGAGACGCGCCGCGAACTGTGGAACCTACTGCTGGTAACTAATAAGAACCTGGTACTTGTGATTTAGAATTCTATCGACTCTTAAGGAACTGAGCGGAGGCATGAAGGGACGCGTCCAGCCGACTTGCGCGCTGGTGGGCGGCTCTTGCATGCTAGTGCTGGACATGTCCACCTTCGGCCTAGACGTCGAGACGCGCCGCAAACTGAGGAACTTACTGCTGGTAACTTATAACTTATATGAGAGCCTGGTTTTGGAAAACTGTGATTCAGAATTCTAACATTCGGCATCATACTCTCGGCTATAAATCAAGCGCTGTGTAGCTTTCTACGTATAGTAGCCCAGTAGAGACCAGAGAACCTAAAACGTCCTAAGACGTCCACCAGATTTCAGGTCACTCTCACCGGCCTATGGAAGACTATCATTTTAACGTTGAAATTTATTAATGTATGAATAAAAAAAACACTTATTTGCAGTCACTTCGCGGTGAACGCACCGTTCTTTTATCTACTCACTTCATGGAGGAGGCGGACGCGCTGGGAGACAGAATAGCGGCGCTGCATACCGGCCACCTGCGCTGTCACGCCACTCCTATGTATCTCAAGAAGGCCATGGGTGAGAATAGCTTCAGAACTTAGCCCCATCACCCAATGATATAAGTCACTGACCATTCATCACAAGATTTTAAGTTTAAGGTGGAATGTTCAGTCATATATTAAAGGTATATTCCTACTTCGGGCTGACCTATAGTCCTCACATCTAGGTACAACCTTTACCAATCGACAGCCGGTCATAGACCTCCCCAGATATGTGCCTCGTTGTTTTGGTTCATATTCAGTTATTTCATTGTAATCATTGTGTACATTATTATCATAGGTATCATTGTATAGAATTTTAACTCGATGGTAGGTTTTTATTAAATGTTTTTTTTGGTAGCAATGAAGTTGAAAGGAAGTAGGTAGTTAAAGTGGATTTTCTTTTGTGTTATCATAATTTGTCGTTAAAAAAACATTTAAATTATAATAGCATTCCATCATCAACTTCATATCAGCTCATACACGTCCACAGCTGGACATAGGCCTCCCTCATACGACGCCACAAAGTGCGGTCCTGAGCTGCCTCCGCCCTTCGACTCCCTGCAACCGCTACGATGTCGTCGGTCCATCAAATTATTGGTCTCCCAACAGTCCGTTTCGCGTTGCATCGCGGTTCCCACTCGAGAACCTTTACTCTCCAGCGGTTATCAGTTCTGCGAGCTATATGACCTGCCACGAGCTTAGCTGTAGAAGCCAGTTGTGAATCGCTGCAGGTGCAGTGTACGTAGGCCCCCCACGCGGTGGACCGACGTCCTTGTGAAAGTCGCGGGAAATCGCTGGATGCGGACAGCGCAGAATCAGTGATTATGGAGATCTTTAGGAGGCCTATGTTCAGCAGTAGCCGTCATTCGGCTGATACAATGATGATGACGAATGTTGGATCAAAACTGCCTCATGATACTACAAAACGTTGTTAAAGTAACGCTCTTTCTCCAGGAGGTGGATACCGCCTTACCTTGATCACAAGCGGAAAGCCCAATGAAGCAAAAATCACTGCCATGGTCACGCAACATGTGGATGGTGCGACCGTCAGAGAGGAATTGATAAATACCATCTCATACAACCTGCCTTCGGCGGCAACACCGGAGTTTCCAGCTTTATTTGCTGCGCTAGAAACGAACAGAACTGCTTTGGAGATTAATAGTATAGGAGTTGGCGTTTCTACGATGGAAGAGGTGTTTCTATTGTAAGCCTATCTTTTTTATCAGCACACAAGTTCACTGCTGATCAGGCCTCCCATAACGAAGATTTTGCCTTAATTACCACGCTAGGCAAGTGGATTGGTGTTTGCGAATGAGGTGCTAAAAATACACAAAAGGAAACCGCCCCTCCTCGGCTAGGTTCCCTTAGGTTCCCTAAGTCTACTCTTACGACATCCACGAACTGAGTTGGAGGGGTCAAATTCTAAGTCTGCAAAACCTTACAAACGTACTTTCCGATTCGTGTGAAAACTACGT
Source organism: Eupithecia exiguata (assembly GCA_947086465.1). Lineage (NCBI taxonomy): Eukaryota > Metazoa > Arthropoda > Insecta > Lepidoptera > Geometridae > Eupithecia > Eupithecia exiguata. The sequence continues at coordinate 1,458,892 of OX352241.1, read as the reverse complement.
CCCCGATTTTAATGAAATATCTATACTCTACTTTTGAGATAATAATATCAGTTTTCGTAATTTTTTAGCTTGTGCAGTGATTCTCAAAGGTTCGTCAAAGAAGAAACGGATACTGAAATTCCAGGTGAAACATATGACCTGCACTTTATAGGTTGAAGTTGATAGAACGGTTTAAGAATAAGTCACACACCTTTTGTGAAGTCGAGAATACAATACAATACAATTACTCTTTATTGCACACCAAATAAAAAAGATACACAGGACAGGAAAGAACTTATACAGATTACGTTGTACAATGGGCGGCCTTATCGCACTGAGCGATCTCTGTCAGGCAACCTTTGGATGGATAGGGAGTGATAGAACAAGTGTAGACGATGGCGTGTAATGATTGTTTAGTTTAAAACATACATGAACAAGTATCGAGGATAATAATAAGTACTACGAAATTAACATACTGTTTATTAGTTGTTGACATACTGTTTATTTAATTTCTACTTGTTGCGTTGTAGGTTATTTTCATATATTATTTTGTATATTTTTGTTACTTCTCACAGCTTCCGAGTACGGTAAAATAAAGGGTAAAGTCCTCTACAAGCGACAAGCGATCGTGCTTTTCAGGAGGCACTTCAACTTCCTCGGGGAAAACTTATTTGCCTTTCTCGCCATTGTAAGTTTTTTACTATTTTTTATTTAAATCGTAACTATTATCATAAATTTTATTATTTAATTTTATAAACGAAGACTCAAAACTGCCAAACAGTGGAAATCATTCGTGTAAAGGCGAATTTTGGCATAGTTGTAGGGAATGCGTTTTCAAGAACAGAAATACAATTTATTGGTAAAATCATCTATAATGTCAACAGACTAAAAGTCCAACAGTACTTTTCATTTAAGGGTAATACTTGTAGTCCCCACGCTGGGAATGCGGGTTGGGGATCGCAGTTTAGTGGTGGAATTGGAATTCTCCGCCCCCCAGTGTGTCCCTTAGTCGCCTCCTACGACCTCCACGGGAAGAGTGGGGTTGGTACCATTCTTGACAAATATTGATCCCAGTGAAAAAAAGTGTACGAGATGTTTTTTGTAAAGAATTTTATGCGGTTTACTAAAGGAGTTCAGTTCATATGAGTTTAAGAGTTATTTATGAAAAAGTAAAGTCAGCTTTGTCTTGTCCGGCTGCCTCGCGCGGTTCTAGCCGTTGTTGTCTCGTCCAGCGGCCTAATAGAATAGAATAGAATAGAAATTCTTTATTTGTGTAACAAAGTTAAATATGACATAGGTATTACATTGCTCTTATAACTAGTATTAAATTAAATGTTACACAAAAAGGTCACCGGCTCAGCCTAATGCTGCTGTGGCACTTGTGCCATATGCTGCCAGGTGCCAGGATGCTAAGTGCAGCGCTACTCGCAACACCAATTACATAAGTAGCTTTATACAAAATAAAATCATAAACAATTCCTATAATTAACTTTAAGTTTAACATAGTAAAACATTGATAGGCCATACATACCAATGAGTGTGCGAGTGTTTGAAATAAAAATATAGGAAGATAGAGGAATATAATAAAATAAAAAATAAAAATTATAAGTTTGGACGGGAGAATACGAGATTCTTAAGAGACCAAGAACGACAAAGTATCAGTGTGTTTATTGAAGAATTAACAAATGTTTCCTTAGTGAATGTCTAAAAGTGTACAAACTATTGTGCCTCGCGCGGTTCTCGCCGTTGTTGTCTCGTACGGCTGCCTCGGGCGGTTCTCGTCTTAAAAAAAAACGATTTCGGCAGGATTCGAACCTGCACCCGACCCTAAATTCGAATCCTGCCGAAATCGATTTTTTTTGGGACTTATTTAATTTCTTAGAGATTACCCTGAGTGCGAGGTCTTACACACTATAATATGAAAACCTTATAATATAACATTGCGCCTACTATTTCATGGTATTTAAAAACAGATCTCATTAAAGAGTAAAATCTCCTGTTGCGAGTCGATTTAGGTACGTACCCGTACCTACGTCGTTCGCGATTACATGTTAAATGCCTGCCGCTAGCTTTATTTCTCGTAAAACCGCAAAAAATATTAAAAACCGTAAAATAATTAAACTCACGGGAGATACCCTAGAATATAATCTTGTTATTTTTTTAATCCTCTTAACATCAAGGCGCGTTAGAGCGTCAACCATAATATGAACAGAACAGAGATAACAGAGCTTTATTTCGTTCGCAGCATATCATTGCTCCAGCGCTGATTATTTACTTATTCACACTGAACAACAATTCTGACGAAGATTCGAAGATGTCGTCTGACCCGGCTATGCTCATGGATCTGAATATTTACAAGCCGCTGCCAGAACGGAGGGTAAGTTAAGATATTGGTTAGAATCAAAGATTTAAACCGTTATATAGGCCCTTACCGGTGAGAGTGCCTTGTTGTTGCCAAGCAAAGTGAGATAGCTCGCTCACTTAGAATCAGTGTACGTCTAAACACAGTGATAGCCGGACGTGTTGTAACTTTTAGCACATTTTTTTTGGAAAGACCACTTAATGCCAGCGTGTGAACATTCCAAGACAATGCCACAGGGTTTGGTGTCAGGGCGCATTTTTGGATAACATAATATGGTCTGATGATAGATAGATAATGCTTTATTTCATAACCCAAAACATTCAGTTTACTTTAATGAACCTCAAATAGGATGGAAAAAGTTGTTGAATTTATTTATTGTGTTTTTGTTAATTTTATGCGGTGGTGGGCAAAGTGACTTTACACGGAGTCGATCACTGGACCATAACCAGGAGGACGAGTTAATAAAATTTATAGGGTGTATCAAATAATCTGGGGTGGCAGGCAGGTGAATTACCTCCTTCAGTATTGTGCGCGAATTTAAAAACATATGTTATATTATGCACGAAACGTAAGGTTACGGTGGAGCGGCACTGTTTAGATTCTATTAAAAGTCTTGAGTAACCCACGCATCGAGATTAGCATGTAATGGTTGTAACATTGTAATAGGTATTAAATCTATTGATAGGTAATAGTCATTTTTACACAATTTCGCTTTGCCTTGATAGAAAAATGGCACGAAACTTTTCAAACTTTCCTTGGTGTTCCACATTCGATAGTAGATACGCGGTGACCGCACCTCCAAAGTTCTTGCTGTGTTTCAGGCATTCTTAAATGTAAACGCTACAGGCGGTGCTGCAATGAGGGCACAAGATGAGTACAAAGACGTCAAATTTGCTGGCTCCAGAAATATCAGCTATGGTAAGCAATATATTTTTCTTGTTACCAGTTTTTTTTTCTACATTTAGGACGAAAAACCTTCACTGTCTTGGTAAAAATCACTAATGAATCTACCTATGTATCTAGGTACCATTATATAGGTGAAATTAACATCGAATTCAACCCAAATTTTTAACATTTAGGTTTTTGGTTTTATCCGTCATCGTGATATAACACACTGTTAAGTTTCATAGTTATGTTTAATTAAATTAAATTAATCATAACTATGAAACTTGATCAACAATTATTTAATTTGTAATGTTTAATATTCTATTAGGAGACATTTACTTAAAGAAATAATAAGAACAATAATAATTACAATAAGAACAGAATACAATAATTACATCTAATATTTACACTTAAATCTATATTCTTAAAACTTGAATTGAATTTAAATTGAATTGAATTTTAAATGATTTGAATTTAACACGTAGGTATTTTCTGGGACCCATATTATAGATTGCGCGAACAGCCTACTCTGCAGCACAAATACGGTGTTAATATCTGCAGCGTTTTCCCACAGCAGTAGGTATACCATAAGACATAATACTGTGGAAGTAGCTGAAATAAACAAGTCTAGATGCACGTGTGTAAGATGGCAGATATTTTGACTGCATACGCTGCAGAACTAAGTCTCTTCGATAGCTTATCTGTGTGGGCCCCATTAAAGTTTATTATTTAAGGTCATTTCTGTAAGAATATGGTACTTTCTACAATAAAACGTTTCTCCTTTAACGTTTACCACGCCTTAACTTTGTTTAACGTTAGGAAGAATACATCTAATACATTTTGTTTTGGTTTTGTTATGAAAGAGATTATTGACACTAACCAATGGACTACTCTTGATATTGCATTATTTACATTATCGAAGTTTGTGTTTTGTCATTTCATTTTGAAAATTACTGAAGTATCATCAGCAAATAATACGATCTTGTGATTATTCATAGCAAGATGAGGCATGTCGTTAATATAAACTAAAAATAGGAAAGGACAGAGGATAGAACCCTGTGGTACACCCATTGTAACTACAGACCCCGAAGACCGTTTCCCATTGATGTCAACTCTTTGTATCTTATCACTCAAGTAAGATAAGAGAAGATCCGAAGAGGTGTCTTTTAGTACCTATAGAGTTGGCGTAGTTTCCTGATTAGTGTTTTATAGTGTACGCAGTCAAACGCTTTTGACAAGTCTCAAAAAACGCCTATAGCATCTTGTGACTTCTCCTAAGCATCAAAAATATGCGATATTAACTCTACACCGACATCTGTAGTTGACGGGAACACAAAACAATAACATTATAATGGTGGAAATACGCTCGAATTACTAATCATTTTGGTAGTACGTTTGTATGGGAAATTCATAATCCGCAGGCCCCAGGTATTTTCAAAGATGAAAAGTAGCCTATGCTTTATTCAAAGCCTAGAACTACCTGCATGCAAAATTTCAGTCCGATCCGTTCAGTAGTTTTGGCGTGAAGAAGTAATAAACATACATCAGTAATTCAGTATATTTATTCACACAAGACATGGTACAATAAACATTGGTGGAATAATACAGTAGAGCTGCATATCTCGCCCAAGTACAGGCACGTGAATATTCCTTACTTAACTAGTTATAGAAATTACGAACATTAAAATTAGATGTCATTGGATAAGCGCAAATATTAATAAATTGTCTGTTGAACTCACTAGGTCAAAACTTAAAATTAAGGTAATCTTCCACAGAATTAAAACAATGATCGATAAATAAATTAAATAACTTTCTGTGAAATAAGGGACCCTTCAGTTCTTTTATATTATTTGGCAATTTGTTATAAATTTTGATAGCCATGTTGTAACAGTTACGACTATACAAGTGCGTTTTTTGTGCAGGTATGGCTAATCTGTCATTATGCCTAGAGCTAAATTTATATACCTGTTCAAAAGTTTCAAATAATTCCTTATGTGATTTTACAAATTTACACATTTCTAAAATATACAAGCACGGCAAAGTCAGGATCTTATGTTTTTTAAATTTCATCCATCCAATCTTTCGCATTTCTAATATTAGTGTGACTTTCAGATTTATTTAAAATTGGCAAAGACGACATACTAGAATACAATAAGTATTTGGTCGGTGTGGAGCTGGATGATAAGCATGCAAAGGTACGGTTGTACTTTACGATAACCTATCAAAATAAATGTGCAATAGTAGTTTGTTTTACAAGAGACTAAACCTATCCCATCTCATTATTATTTATGTATTGATTGTGAACATAGAAATGAGCACGTGATCGCCAGAGAATTTGTAAAATAGTAAAACAAGGCCCTGATTGGTTCACAGCTTTGTTCGTTTATTATCTTACGGAGAAGCTTAAGAAAATGATAAATTTACGTATTTGAATGCGTTAAATTGTAAGTGCTACAGATCGAGGTTGTTATACAGGATTAAAGGACTATGTATTAATGGGTGTTATAAAGGCTTCCAGAACCTAATATATTTTATGTCAACAAGGCATTCATGAAAGAAAACATCGTGCTTTTATCAGCTTTCATTAACTAGGACATGTATATATAGCTTATATAAAAGCTTTAGGTAAAAGTAGTTAGTTCTTTACCTTGTTGGTATGTGTACATTGTATAGTGTGGGAAATTTTTTTGCAACTGAATTTTATAGTTGATTGAGCTGAAAATTGGGAATCTTATGAAGTTCAGTGACATTGCGCTTGTTATATTGGGGCGGCTAGATGATGATGTGTAGATTGTCCAGCATTATTTATTTATTTATTTTATCCATCAAGCTGCTCTGATGATGGACACAGAAAATGGACATAGAAACTCCGAATCGAAACAACGCAACCCGTCGAATTTTGTTTCGCTGGATTCCTATACCTAACCACTTTTTAAAAATAGCTTAGACCTATTTTAAATTTTTTTTTTATCCTTCTTTTTTTTTTTATTCCATCTAGCCCCAAGCTAAGCACAACTTGTGTTATGGGTACTAGATAACTGATATAGGTAGGTACATAATATAATACAATACATAGATAGATATTTTTATTATACATGGAAAACGACCAGAACACCCCAAACAAATGTCTGCAGATCGTACACACATTTGTCCCGAGGCGGGAACCGAACCCGCAACCTCCTGCGTCGCAGGCAGGCCTTCGCCCACCGCGCCACAGAGGTTGTCATAATGTAACATAATACATTAATATCTTTGTAATACGTTCCCAGGCGCTATACACCACAGTGTACCGGCACGCAGCCCCCGTGGCGCTCAACCTTCTCAGCAACGTCATAGCGTCCCAGTACCTGCCGGCCGCCGGCGCGCGCGCCATCATAGCGCACAACCATCCTTTGGAAGCGCATCAGGACAAGGTGGCACCGCCTAGCGGTGCCAAGACTTCCGATCATTGTGTTTTTTGGGCGGCATTAGTTGGATTAGGTGACTTTTTTATATCTATCTACTCAGCCTCAGCCGTCCGGGAGGTCGTAGTTCTCTCAGATGATCGGACAAAATGTGCACTACGCTGAACACCAAGCTTCACAATGCGTTCCAAAGATAGGAACAGGTGGCGCAACACTATTAAGGAAAATCACTCCATGTTCAGGGGATCACGACCGTCAGCGATGAGGACAACGATGCGAGGAGGAGGATCTACTCAGCCTCTGAGCACCTACTGCTGGGTATAAGCTTCCTCCGCCATTCTGTCCCATAGGCACTGTCCCACCTCAATCTACTCCTTCCCGGCTATCTCACGATGTAGTCTGACCATCGGGCTAGTGACCAGATTTATAATTCTACTCCTGTGACCTCGGGTGCCTCAAGTCATTATTGTCTAAATTACCCACTGTCCCTTCGATACCAATCTACTGTTGAATGTGCTGTCTCATTTTTGACTTGTCTCACTATTTGTTTTTTGTTACTTGGAACGGAACTAACGCTGGAAACCGTGCTACATAAGAAAAAATCATGTGAATATTGCACGTGCGTGTATTTAATGCCACTGAGTTTACAATTTAAATTTATTCAAATGATTTTGAACATTCTAAAACGATGGTTTACCTCATGCGTGTAGTATAAAGCACTATGTATCTCTTGGGAGAAAGTGCGGATTCGAGCACTTTCTCGCCTCGATGAACAATGTACTATTTTATACTACCACAGAAGTAAAGCTCAGAACGTTTGTATTATAATAGGCTACTTGACTACTACTGGGAAAATAATTCTAACGTATAGTCTGATAAAAATAATGCAAAGTGTAATTTAATATTTTTTCAAGACCAGTCGTATTAGTTATGGAAACTAATTTTAAAGCTTGAATAAAATAATGCTGCGCCAAAACGATAATCTCTGTCATGGCTACCGTGTTCCAAGCTATGACGTCACCCCGCCACACCACACCCAACAAGAAAGAAAAAAGAAGTCACTTGCGATCCAACCAAACACAGCGTTTTCGGTCACGAGATCATGTATAAAAAAATGTGTAATTTTAATCCCATTTTTTACATAAAAAAGGCATATTTTTAATAAAAATCACCTGATTACGCTATGTTACGTTGTCACTGACTAGGATGAAAACAATTTGGAATTTATTTTTAATGTTGTCAAGTAGCCTATTTTTTGTTTGTTTGTTATAGTTATTCTGTACCAGAAAATAAATAATGCTTCATGCTCATCGTTAATAAATAAACATTTGGTTTCACAGTAATTCTTCTCACGAGCTACAACCTGCACGTTCTGCCGGAGCGTGATGGTGTGACAGGCGCGAGGCACCTGCACGTGATGGCTGGCTGCCCCGCCGCGCTGCACTGGCTGACCACTCTCGCCATGCACACTGCAATCACTCTACTGACGATACTACCTATAACCATCATTTGTGCCTACGTCTCTGACACTGACAATACTTTCAGAAATGCGAACTTTCTGTGTGAGTAATTTTTATCATTAATTCCAAAAGGTTGTATATTTTCTTTTCGTATTACGCACGCACACGCACATGATTCTTTAATTTCTTTAAGCTCGGTATTGATAAAGCGAGTGTAGTTTCCTACTTTGCTTTTTTTACCACTGCTTTCACCAATACACCTGCCAAGCGAGGTCATTCTAGCAAGGCCCTTTGTTTAGAGGAGGCATGTTCAGCTGTGGACATATGATCGTGATGAGGGGTGCTCATCATGTAGGTACACTCGCCTCGCGCTGTCGACTACGAGTATGTTAGGCACCCCACCTTAGAATTAATAGTGGTAGTTGGTAGTTGGAGATCCAGTCGAAGAAATATACGATTTCGAGAAGGAAGCCAAGAGAGCCAAGATGGCCCAGGCGGGCGGGGCAGCGTTTGGAAAACTACGACGATATTTCTCGTGATCCATAACGCAATCCTTGAAAACGAAAGTATTCAATCAGTGCGTCCTAACCATGACTTACGGAGTTGAGACGTGAACACTCACGGTAGTTTGGTACACACGTTCAAAGTCGCTCAGCGAGCTATGGAGAGAGCTATGCTTGGGGTCTCTCTGAAGAATAGGTAGGATTGGTAACGAAAACGTCTGACAGAGAACCAAATTTATCGACATAGCTCAAAGAATAAGCAAACTAAAGTGGCAGTGGACCGGCAATATATCGCGAAAAACCGGCAACCGCTGGAGTAAACGTGTTCTTAAGTGGAGACTGCGACTCAGCAAACGAAGTGTAGGACGCCCTCCGGTCAGAAGGGATGACAATCTGCGAAAGACTGGAGGCTGATGCTGGATGCGGCAAACTGAAGACAAGGCGTGCCATAGCGCCCTTTCTTCACCCTCATTAGGAGAGGCCTATGTTCAGCAGTGGACTATTATAGATTGATGAAGATGATGATGATGAACTCTATATTATACAAAATGTTATGTTCGAGTATACTGACTTTATACTACTTTAGGCTCTAATTAATGTGATATCTACGCCGTAGTAATAAAGTTATTTTCCTCAGTTACATTGGGCGTGATCTTAATATTGGGCAACATCGCATTCTTCGGGCTGATGTACTTGCTGTTTCTCACTTTTGAAGCGAAGGTTGCGTCTGCTGTGACAATTATAATTTTTTTTACGACTGGTAATGTACCTGTGATTTATTAAGTGTAATTTTTGTTGTGTTGAGTGTGATTTTTAAAGTAACAGCTGCAGTGGAGATTGTATGTCTAATTTTTGCAGAGCAGACGTTAGCTGCTTTTCAGCTGTAGGCTAAGCACTGTGATTGTTCTCTGGGGTAAAATACACAATAATGACATCGCATCGGCATATATTGCGTACATTATTGAAGATATAGGAATTAATTTCAAATAATTTACGCATTCGATGACACAACGACGTAATTTTTCTCTACTCTACCTTGGACAACAATGTCCGTGCTTGCCTTACTGATGTTCGTATGTCGATTGGGAGGGCATGTGAATAATTATTTGCAATTTGAAATACTTTTGTGACTACGTCCCATCCCGACGATAGTAGCCGATGTGAGTAACGTAAACTGTCTATTTCTGAATTCTAATAATTTTGCAGCCGGCGTTTCGATGGAAAAGCTATTTGAAGATATCTCAGGCGAATATATTATGCTATTGCCACCAGTTTTCGTCACATTTAACGTGCTGCTTCCACCGTCTACCATGATAATAGGCATGGGCCAGACCGCTTATGTCGCACGCTTAAACGCACTATGCGAGCTACATAAAAACCGCTGTCCTGTAATGTCACTCCAGGACTATGGCTTTGACGAGGGCAAGTGCTGTGGCAAGTATTCTTCATCAACAGGAGGTTTCCCATCACCAAGCTTGGCATGCAGATTCGTAATCGCAGTAGATAAAAATACATAGAAGGAACCTGCTGCCCTTCCTCTGGTAGGTTTTCTTAGTTGGCTATTAACACATCCATGGTTTGAGTGTGAAGGATCGATTCCACGACATGTGGTGAGTATTATGAACGTTATATGACCAGCACTCAGCAGACGCACAGAAAAATACCACCCGTACCTGGTCGATACACGACAAGGTCTAGCTAAAAAATTTTGCTCTACCTATATATAATATGCACTGCCAAAGAAAGGTATGAGCTTCCAGCGTCTGTTTTCCTGCCAGAGTACAATCTTGGAGTCTTCAAATCCAGGGTGAAAAAGTTCCTTCTGGGAAAGCGTTCTCCATCTTAGGCCACATCACATTGGTGGACAAACTCTTGACCATCACCAATAAAAGAAAGTCTTGTAGGGTGTCCCCATAATAACAGCAATCCTCAAAACAGATGAAACAATTCGGTTCCAGATATTTTAATGATAATCCTACTTTTTTTTCAACAGTTATTTATGAATAGCTAGTTTCTGCCCGTGACTTCGCACGCGTTGTTTAAGGTTATTTCTATTAGATTGGAACTGATTAATGGGATTAAAAGTAGCCTATGTTTTATTCCAGGCCAGGAACTATACCTGTATGCAAATAATAACATGATCCGTTCTGTAGTTTTGGCGTGAAGAGGTAAAACATCGAAACAAACATACTAACTTTCGCATTTATAATATTAGTGTGATAATAACATATCGAAAACTACACTGGCCTGCAAAACTAAGTATCATGCTTTTAGATTTTTTCTAAACTTCCATCTTCTTCCACTCGGTCCTGTCCCTGGCAATCCTTGACCATAGCTTTCCAGCTACCGTTTTTAGGTCGTCTTCCCATCTTTTAAATGGTCTTCCACATTTCCTTTTCCAGTTTTTAGGTTGCCAGTTTGTGATGGTCTTGCTCCACCTCTCAGTTCCCCTTAGCATGTGACCTGTCCATCTCTATTTATTCTTTCTTACTACTACTGTAACGAGAGGAGATTGACAGGGAGAATAGGTTGAAGAGACCGACGATTATATTTTCTACCATAAGGAGAAACGCCTGGAAAATATGGAGTGTGGTTCCTAATCAAAACAGAAATAAGAGATCAAATAGGAAAATTTACGGCATATCGGAACGCATAGCCATATTAAACCTATTACTTCTAGTTTAGAATAAATTGAAATTTTAAGTGTGATTATGTAGTTTTTCAGGGCAGTGTAATAACAATAACAGGAATCAACAATTCATTGTTATTTGTTTACAGCTGGTGAAAAAAAAGCATACATTTCATTCGACACTTTTGCTCCCGGAATGCAGTTACTGGTAATGGTGGTTCAAACGATTGTTTATATGGTAAGTCTTAAGATCCCGCTCCTTTGGCAAACAGTCTCAGGAAAAATAATTCATTTTCAAATTCTTGAGGGTAGGTGAGTGCCAGATCTGACTAGTGGACAAAAAATTGAAGCGAACAAAATCAATAACATTTTGTTTCTGATAATAATTAGGTACCATTTATAAAACTATTCATGAATAAAATTTGACTTGTCTAAGTGCTTATTTTGTAAGCCTAAAGAAATAAAATTATTGAATTTTGAATCTATATAAAATATAAAAATAAAACGTCAAGTGCGAGTCAACGCGAACACCGAGGGTAGTTATTAAGTCCTGATTTCTTGCCAAATATCATGATTCTATATCAACGGGAAGTACCTACCCTATAGGTTTTGGTCAAGATAAAAGTAAAAAAGGCGAGATTAGGTACTACTCGAAAGTGGAAGGCTATGATAAATTCGTGCTACAAAACACAACAAATGAAATAGCAATACACGTCTTGTTGCGAGTCGCCATGCATGGGTAGCGTTTTGTTGTCTCGGTCGCGCTTCGGTCTAGTAGTACGTCTTTCCCTCTTAAATTGGAAAAAGCCTGTGTCTTTGCATTGGTGTAACACAGGCCATTTTTTGAGTTAATTTTGTTAGCACTGGGAGGACAAACCCCTATATTCCGAATTTTACTTAGATCGTTGGTGAATACATATAGAAGTTTTCGCTTGTCCGATTGTTTCTTGACTTATGCTATTAGACCTTGCTTCTTGCCAAATTTCATGATTCGAGGTCAACGGAAAGCGCTATAGGTTATGCGTGCATTCGTGAGACGAAATTTTTTAATTCTGATTGTAATTTTTTTTCGCCAATGCCATAAAATTTGATGATCTAACCTTCATACCTCATCTTAGAAGAATGTACTGTTCGTACAAATTGATGTTTAGTTTTTACTCAAGTTACCTACTTTGCATTAAAATTTACCTTTCCAAGTACCTATACTAAAATGTGGAATATATAAATATAATACGAACAGACGGACAACGAAATGATCCTAAAAGGGTAATTTTTTCCTTTTGAAGTAGGTATACCCAAAAAATACCAAAGTTCAGCCCGATCCGTAGTTTTGACGTCAAAAAGTAACATACAAACATATATTTATCCAAACATTCGCATTCATAATAATAAAAATCATCATCATAAGCCTCCCTTAATGAGCGCCATGCCATAGCGCTCTTCTTCAGCGTCTTCAGCTTGACGCATCCAGCATCTTCCAGCAGTCTTTCGCAAATCGTCATCCCCACCTGGTTGGAGGGTATAATAATAGTGTATTTAATTTTCAGACGTTAGTAATACTCATACAGATGGGGTATATGAGTTGCTTCACCGACAGACTCTTCAATAGAAATTTCAAAGCAGAGCCAGTGAATCATGTCGACGACCTGGTTGCTGCCGAGGCCACGCGCGTGGATCAGGAAATCGAACTGCGTAAGATATCCAGCTCATTTGAGTGGGTTTTTTTATGGATTGTATGTATACACATAAACATCACTTGGTAAAGAATTAAACTGTGTTGTCACGTGCCGTATGGGGTTCCGTAAATCACAATTCATGAAAAAATCGTTATTTTACTCACTTTTAATTTAAAATATTTCTTACTATGAAATGTTTTTTCAGCGGAGCAGCAAATCGTAGATCACAATAAAGCTATGTTAGTGAGTCACCTGCACAAGAAATATGCCGGTTGCTTCAAAAAGGAACACGCAGTCAAGGGAATCAGCTTCTCTATCAACAAAGGTAACGCCACGGTAATGTTATCTATACAATATTGTAACTCGGCCATGTCCTTGAAATAACTACCCACCAAAACAAAACAAAAGCACGCGATAGGGCTGCCCCGCCTGCAGTATTTTAATCTAATTACTAATAATTTTAAATTAATCTAGGTACCTACTTGAATTTCTTTCTAGTTTTGTGAATATATATTTTAATAAATATAAAATAAATGATAATAAAGCCGGCCAAGTACGAGTCCGACTCGCGCACGAAGCGTTTCGTACCATTATCTATAAAATCAGCAAAAAAACACGTTTTTTGTATCGAAGCCCCCTATAATATTTATTTTATTTTAATTTTATTATTTATTTCTAAGCTGAATATAAAACTAAAGTACCTTATTTAAATAAAAAATTCTCAAATTGCACGCTTACTTACACTACTTACAACATTTTTTACCTATTGAAAAGAAAAATCAATAACTCGTAATGACAATTCTGTCAAACAAAAAAAACATTCAAATTAGATAAAAAATAGTTTCATACCAAAAAGTTCGTTCGTCACTGCGCTGCGGCGCGCGGCGGCGCATCCCCGACTGGTTGTACCTACCACGATCCCGCCCTCACTGAGGTGACAGTTATGACTCATGTTCCGGCCGTTTGTATGAAGACAGAATACTGTATAGATAACATTACCGTGGTAACGCTGACATGCATAAATAAGATACGCTGTTGTCACGGTAACTGTTGTTGGCGTCTAACTATTACAGTTATGTAACAATAACTACTTATAAAGAGGAAGGATTTGTTTGTTAGTTTGAATTGAAGGTTCCAAAACTACTGAACCGATTTGAAAAATTCTTTTTCCTCATTATAATATTACTGGCTGTTCCCCGCGGTTTCACACGCGTTCAATTCCAATTTTATATTTCTAGGGGATTATAGGTATTTTTACGAATATTCCAGTAAATATTCCATGGGAATTAGAAGTTTTGCCAGGACAAAAAGTAGCCTTTGTACTCTTCATCCATTCAACTAACTTTATGACAAAAAATCAAGTCGATTGGTTGCAATTACAAAATACTTATTTTTTTTAACTGACAGGAACTATTATAATTATTATTCAATGAATTAGGCTTACTTAAACATTGTCGGTATATATTTCGGTTCTGTACCTACCTGACGACGACTGTACAAGTCACGTCTTTCGAGAGTGGTCCCAGTTGCCGGAAGAAAAATAATAAACTTAAATCTATCCGGCGACTGGGACCGCGGTCCCAATACCTAGCGGTCCCAGTTGACGGAAGCCTCTACAGCCAGTTTGCCTGTGACCATGGAACCTGAAAAGCCTCCGAAACGTCAGGTTATAAACAAAATATAAAATATACGCGATCAATCCGGTTAAAACAGTGTGTTAGTGTAACAGTGTTTTATTACAAAATACACTTTCGCATTTATAATTTTAGTTAGTAGGATTATTAATATTCAGAGATTACGGAGGTACGGAGACATCTCAACAGGTTCAATACCGGATCTGATCACCGACTCCTCCGAGACTCTCTGAACTCAAATTAGAATCTCAATGGTTACATTCAATCTCAAACCTATTTCTAATTCCTTATTAATAAATTTAAACGCTTTTAAAACAATGAGCTCAACAATTTATTGAGTTTTTTTTTGTTACTGTCACCTTCTATTAAAGCGATGTATGGCCTCATTAAGACTAATGTAATTTTATCAGGTGAATGCTTCGGTCTCCTCGGATTGAACGGCGCCGGCAAATCGACCACGTTCAAGATGATGACAACTGAAACCTGTCCCACTTCCGGACGTATCTTTGCCAATGGAGTTTTCCTCCAGAAACAGAGAAAGGAGGTAAAAATTTGGTTGATTCTTTGGAGTTCCTTTCCATACAATTTTTTTTATCTTAATTATCTTTATAGATCCATTCTTGACATTTATTTTATAAATATTTCTTTCAAAATATGTTGTCCGTTAACATAGTCCATTCTGCAATTCCAACTTTCGATGACGCGTCCGAACATTTTGAGTGGTATTGGCGAATAATGCGAGTTACGTTGACTTCCAGTTTCTCAGATCGAAAAATAAATTGAGATAATGTAATAAGGTCAAAGTCTATTGTAGACTTTGATCTTTACATATCGTGTCCCAAAGGAAAAAGTGGTGTAATGTAGAGCATTATTTGAATTATTATTATTTATTATTAAAATGCTACAGGATCTAGGCGACCAACTCACCGGTCCGCCAAATTTTTAACAATTGAGCCATAGTTATACATACATGCTTTGTAGCAAGTGGCGCCATCTTGTTGGTACCAAATGTACTGGAGATCACGGGTTTCAATTCAAGAAACAATAGTCCAATAACATGGCACGAAAATGATCAACCACATTGCGCCGCAATTATTTATTCATTTATAAATATCAAGAATGGTTCTTGACATATAATTTTAACAAGGGAAGGCTGTCTTTTTTGTTGTGTTTTAAAACTATTAGTAACAGAAGATTCATTTACAGGTTAAATGAATCATCCGTTAAAAATAGTTTAATTTTACACATTTACAATTATTAGTATCATCTAGCCTGAAAGTAGGCATAGCTTGTGTTAAAGGTACTAGATAAGATAAATATATGATGCGATAGACAAAGAAAACACCAAAACCCGGAACCATTATCATAAAATATAATATTATCATAAACATGTTCACTGTGATGCCTGGTAACTGGTAACAGATGTATCACACTGTTCAGTGACGAATTATAATAATTTTCGTATCGTGCGGCTAACTAGGCCACTGTCCGCTGTTGCTATGGGGTCTAAACCACTCATAGCCAACGAGTTACTGGCGTTTATTCTATACGCCATCGATATAATGGATGAGGTGAGCATCATCCAAATTTACAAGTCCAACTTTACGGAGGATGTAAGCAGTGGAAAGGCTCTCGAAGAATGTGCTGTTCCGGCGTTTTGGCGGACGATTACCGGTCGCAGCACATATCGCGTATGGTAGTAAATAGATTATATTTTATGTATGTTAGATAAGGTATATAATTTTATATGGGCCGTAGTTTTCAAGTATTTTACATCCCGTACTAGACTAACGTTGCCTGAAATAAATGTTTTATTTTATTATTATTATATAAAACCTTTTTTCCAGCCGGGGATCGATCCGAAACGTCCTACTCATCACACATCTCAGGCTGGTCTTGGCCCACTTCAACACAGTCATCGAAAATTATTGTTTTTGTTCTGTCACAACAATAACTAATGATGTATTTTCCCACAGTATGTGCGTAAGATCGGCTACTGCCCTCAGTTCCTCGGCATCGACGACTTCCAGACCGGTAACGACAACCTCAGGACGCTGCTGACCATCCGCGGACTGGACGATAAGGACATCGACACAGAACGCAAAGCGTGGATCGCCGTCATCGGTGAGATCTAATGCTGCTTGCCCATCATCATCATCATCACTATAATAGTCCAATGCTGGATATGCTTCGCCTTATGAAGAGCGCCATAGCGCCCTGTCTTCAACTTGACCAGAACGTTTGCAGAGCCAACGTCTCCACTCAAGAACACGCTTACCCCAGCGGTTGTCGATTCTGCAGAAGATACGAACGGCCCACTGCCACTTTAGCTTGTTAATTTATAGACAACTATCTTTATCCGCCTTTGCGCACTGTTTGCACGCACGTCTAGAAATCTGACGCACCATCTCAAATTGACTGGATGTTGAATCAAGAACTAACACGACCTGGAGCAGAAATATCGATTTCTCTTCTTTTTAACTGGTGTGAACTTCCTCAGTCACCTACTATAGAGGCGCAAGATCTTGAGAGAAGAGATCTTTGTCATTACAAAGATCGTTTATGTTCAACTAGCTTCTCCCGCGGCTTCGCACGCGTATTTTCGGTGCTCTACCAAGAGCCTTATTATCTTAGTTAGGCTATGTTCTAAATTTACAACTTTATTCTTGATTGCTCTTTTGAACTAATGCTATTTGCTGTTCTCAGGTTTACAGAGGTACGCTAAGACGAGAGCGTCTTGCTACAGCGGCGGATACAAGCGTCGGCTCGCGGCCGCGGCTGCGCTGTGCTCCGGAGCACATCTGTCTCTGCTGGACGAGCCGACTGCAGGCGTGGACGTCGGGGCTCGGCGGCTCGTTCACGCCGCGCTCAGGAAGGCTCTGAAACTAGGAGATAGTATAGTCATCACTTCACACAGGTATCATAACAGTAGATTGTGAACTCGTTATTCTTTATGACATTATTTTACCGAAAATACGCATGCAGGGCGACGGGCAGAAGCTTGTCATTGAAAACATTTCCTACAAAGCTTGGTTTTAAGAAGCTTATTTTGAGTTCAGATAATATAAAAGCCCAGGCTTTTTGTGGTGTTTTATTCCAAATAGAAGTAAGATAGAAAGATATTAAACATTGCAATCTTCCTACACCAGAAATCAGTATTATTGAACAAAAAAAAATATGGGATCCGATTTATTGTTGCTTATTTAAATTGTCAGAGGAGTTAGGTAAATACGCCTGTAAGTAAGGAATGGTAAGCGAATTTTATCTTTGAATGTAACAAGCCAACAAGTAAGTACTTACATAAATACGAAATACCTTGAGTATTCTCCCCGAAGCTGTAGTCTTTTTTTACTAGCGCCCTCCCGTATAAAGTTGTAACTGTCATGACTACTTGGATGAACATTACCGTTTGTTGTCAGTATGGACGAGATGGAAGCTCTATGCGCGCGCATCGCCATAATGGCGGCGGGCAAGATTCGTGCGCTGGGCACGCCGGCAGAGCTTCGCACGAAATACGCCCAAGGATACGCCTTGATGTTTAATATCAAACCATCACGTGACAGTATGTATCATTGATACTGTTGAATAATGGTCTGCTAGCCGAAGCTTCGCACGTGTGTTCCCGGGATGAAAGTAGCCTATATACAGGGTTATTAGTAAATTAGTAACACTACGTGAACTGCAGGTTCTGCCCATCATTACAAACACGATTGTGTAGACGCCAGGTCTTAACTCTTAAACTTGGTATTGGTAATAGGTACCCCCCGCAATTCAATAATCGTTCGTTAGAGAGCTTTTATTTGAAACTCATACAAATAAACATGTAAAAGCCGACCCCCCATACAAACGTACTTACCGATTCATTTGGAAACTACTTCCCGGATTTTAATGAAATTTTGCATACATAATTGGATAAGAAATAGCTATGTTTGCGCCGTTTTTGAATAAACAAAATCATCTTTAAATGAAAACGAACGTAATAAAATCGCTTGAAAATGAATTGAAATGAATTATCGCTTACACACAAAAAAAATGAGTAGTAAAAATCAATAACATTATGTTGTACAAACGGTGGGTGGCTATTGCCACTTAGAATATTTTAATTTTAATTTTTTTTTGACGTACGTATGTATGTATGTACCAATTTCTGTTTTATTATTTTTTTGTTTCATGTATCATGTACCCTAGTTTTAATTATTAAATTGTACCTAATTGTAAATACCTATATGGATCTCGTGTCTGAAAATAAATAATTTATTATATTATTATTTATTATAGATCTGGCGTCTTCAAGAACGTGTTTGTGATGATGGGGAAAACCTGCATTTCAAGCAGTGTTAGAGGAATACCAATAGCCCTGTTTATAGAGTTGTTGATAGTAGATATAACATTTGATTTGACTAGGTGCTTATTTTGTTAGCCTTAAGAAATAAAGTAATTGATTCTGATTTTATATGGTATTTAAACAGCCGTTTCAGTTCCAGGGGACAGTGGAGGCAAAAGTGCGGTGGATAACCTAAAGGACGCCGTGGCTGCTCAGTTCACCTGCGATCTGAAGGACAAACACATGGTCAGTCACCACTTCTTACAACATCCTCCTTCCACTCCAGAACAAGCAGATGCACAGCGCATTACGACCCCTACTTGGTGGATATACCTTCCACTCGCACTAAGCGGTTTTCCTCCACGTTCATCATTCGTACCGCTGGGGTTTGGAACACGCTCCCGGCTGCTGCTTTTACGGTCAATTGCAACCTGGGCCTCAAGACAAGAGTGAATAGGTATCTTCTAGACCTTCGAGATACATCGTTGGCCACATTTTTACTTTCCATCAGGTGAGATTGTGGTAAAAAAAAACTTATGCTGTATCTCATAGCCATAGAGATCGTTTACATAACTTAGCGGGACCGATCACGAAATATCTAATATATGGCATAGTTACCTACTCGGCTTTTACATGTTTTTCCCTACCTATCGTATTTCTCTAATCTGTACCTACATTTACGTTCGTTACCATAAATCTAAGTGTTTAAATAACCCTCCTCTGTTAGTAGTCGGGTAAAAATATTACCGTTTTGCATAAAAACAAAACGGATATTATGTGTGTGGAGAAACACACAGCATTGTTGGAAGAATGGTTTTTTAGTATTTGCCTTGATATACCGACTTCTAGTCTGTTTTGGGCCTAATCTTCCACAGAAAGTAGTCGATCCAGTTGTCACGTTGGTCGGCTGTCAATGTCATTTCATAGTGTCTCCCAACACCAGCAAGCACCTTGCTTATGCTGTGTGTTTCTCCACACACATAATATCCGTTTTGTTTTTATGCAAAACGGTAATATTATATGTGCTCCTAAACACACAGCATTGTTGGAAGACCTGTTTGTTATCTGCTGGTGAAAGAGTAGGCACAAACGCTATGTGATCTCCAAATAAAAATTTAATATTATTTCTGTAATTTATGCAAGTGTGTTTTTATAAAATTATAAATTTACATACATATCAAATCAATCACAGGTAGGTAGGTACTAAGACTCATAAAGAAAACTAGATGTTTGTAAATCCTTAGAAACATTAACTAGTTTCTAAATTATAAAAAATTCTATGAATTAAGTAGGTAGTTATTTAATAGCTTTAATGCTCTATTTAATATCAATTAAGATCAATGTTAATCAACACCTCTTACTAACAAGAAATGCAACATCAACTTTGTTTCTAAATTTTTTATTACAAATAGGTAGGTAGTCAATTTAATTATGGTACAAGTACCAGAACTTGACTTTAAAGTCAAGCTCTCTTCTAGAATAAACATGAAATCTATGTTATTCAATACAACATTTCAATTTAGTAAAAAAGAAAAATTTAGTCCAAACAACTAAGATAGGTATTATGAAATTATTAAACAACTGATCAGGGCCAGTGTTATGATTTTGTAGTATAGTGCTGTGTAGTGTAGTGCTCCTTTTATAACAGCACGGCGTAAGACGGTTTGAGAGCTTCTCCAATTTCCTCTGCACAGAATCTCCTCAATAGGTCTTTTTTCTAAAAAATAAACTTCTAGAAGCTACTGCTGATCTTAGATCAGAATCTTAGCATTAGTACTACCCGGAGATATATGCATCTATTCCAGTATCCTTTAGTATGAATTTTATCCAACCAGCTATTATAGTCAAAGTAGCTGGTTTGATTACTGCTTCTATTAAAATCAACAAACTTGTTAATCCGGGGTTATTTAGCTCTCCTGTTCTCAGTAGATTCTATTAATTTCTTCTGGATGTAATTTTAGTAGCCAACCAGACTGTCAATTATCAGCTCAGCACTGTCTTTGAGCCAAATCTTGGTCAAAGCAGTATTTCATGTTCTTCATCATCAGCAATTAGGTTGTCCTTTTTTAGTCCAGGGTTATTTAGCTCGCCTGTTCTTAGTAGATTCTATTAATTTCTTCTGGATGTAATTTTAGTATCCAACCAGACTGTCAATTATCAGCACTCTGCCTTTGAGCCAAATCTTGGCCATAGCAGTATTTCATGTGTTTTCATCATCAGCAATTAGGTTGTCCTCGGACAAACCTAAAGGGGGTCTACTTCACTGCCCCCCCCCCTTAATTTTTTCCAAAAGCTCTCATGTCTCCATCTGACGAGGGACTCCACCGGGGAGAGAACATTGAAAGAGCTCAGACAGGACCTCAATTCAGGATTTTAAATGTTGGAAAGCCAGACGCATTTGCTGAGATTGTTGTCAGTGAGCTGAGACGTAGCGGCGCCTGGTGTGTATGCCCCATTATCTGGATACGGTCTCCGAGACCGAGGGCAAAAGGTGCTATAACACTTCGATTGAAGTGTGTTATAAGAGTCGATTGGCCTTGCTATAGCGGAATACCGCTTAGTTTGACAAGCCTCATCATCTGCATATGGCCTCCGAGGCGGGTATCATTAGCCTCCTTTTGAGCAATGATTGACTCTCTCAGCTGAGCATAATAAAAATTAGATTAACTTTGTTAAAGCAAAATTTTACTTATCAGGATCCATCTAATGAATACGGCTCTAGTGGCCGGAGTCTATGTCCAGCAGTGGACTAATATAGACTGAGGATGATAATGATGAAGGATCATATGGCAAAATTTCCTTTCTAAATACGGCCTCCGAGGCCAGAGATATTAAGTGCCATTCGGGCCCTTGATTGTAGGTATAAAAAATAGACTCCTCAGAACTGGAGTTAACATTGTTAGTGCCCATGAGCTAGTTTAACCTGTCAGGTCTATCAACGGGGCACCAACGTCGTGCGCCTCTGTGGGTCACACCGCTGAGTCGTGAATTCACGGCCTAATGAGAATAATCTTATACTGTAACAGCCTCCTTCATTTGATATTATCTATAAAGCCACGCCCCATGTTCTGGATACAGCTTCCGAAGCCGGGGGCAATAAGTACCGTTCCGATACTCTGTTATATAATTTGGCTGGCAGTCGGCCATGCCGTTATACCTCCCCGAGAGGTATGCTGCCATAGCTGAATCGTCATCAAGACAGCTCTTAAACATCGTCGCTAGCCCGAGCAAGCATGTGATGGCCCCAAATTCAGGATTTAGCCTCCGAGGCCAGGGGCAATAAGTACCGTTTTGGTACTATGTCATGGTTATGGTTATGGTGAAGTACTCTTGTATCCACATTTGGACTCCATTTGGTCCATTATGCGTGGTACTAGGTATGTCATATTATTTGTCGGGCAGTCGGCTATGCCGTTATACCTGCCCTGAGGGGTATGATGCCGTAGTGTCCTGAATTGTCATCAAGACAGCTTCTACAACTTCGTCGGCATTATAACTCTAACTCTAACTTTGTTTCTGGCAATAGGATAAAGTTTCCCTTATAATTATACTTAAAATAATAAGTTTCGTTTACATATGAAATGGTATAGTCAAACATTTTGACTTGTGTCATAAAATATATTTGGTTGGGTCACCACCCATCTGACCGGAAACTTTTGTTTGGATGAGTGCAACTGATGCATCTCGGCAAAAGTTGGATCATATCCCAGTGAAACCAATTGTGATGGTTTGGTTATGTTATCTAAGATGTCAAAATATTTATTGTACATCATGTTTTTTGTATAATCAAGTTACCGTGTACTGATCTTCTGCTACTTGATTTATCAAAGCTTAGGGAAAAAAAATAAAAACTTTAAGCTCTTATAACTTATAAGTACTTACACTTTTCTGTAATAAAAGTTAAATATACCAGATTCTAATGGAATGTTAGTGTGCACTAACCTTCACCTGTAGTGAGATTCATTAACTCAAACAAAATAGCAGTAGGAATTTGTCTTTATTTGGGCCATTGCCTTGCAGTTGGTTGTCATATGCAGCTAATAGTAGTAGGTATTTGTCTTGATGTACCTGCATTCCAACTGTTGTCAACATTGAAGAAAAATAGAGCTTCACATCCTTCATCTAAGAAACTTTATAATTGTGTTCATTTTTAATGTTTTTATATAATGTTGGTATAGCCATAAAAGAAAATATAATATTATAATAAGTTTCATGTTACTTCAAATGAAAAATGTCAGAGCTCACCATTACGATGATCTTGCACCCATTCAGTTTCAATCTCAATGTGAGTAACTTACAAAAGACTAAGGTATTTTGCACTCACTCCAAGTAAATTTAAGTCACTTTATATACCTCCAACAAGCTGTAATATGAAAGGTCCATTTGCAAACCTTATTAACTTAATAGTTATGAGATACTGTTCTTCAAAGAATGTCTACAATAATTTTTACAAAAGAAAGGTAACAATTAAAGTTAGTGAGTCAAAAATCAGTTCTTGTCCTGATATTTTCTCTCTGTCTTCTGCCTATGCTGAAATAGCACAATTCTGAAATGGTAACTTTGCCCCGAACAGTACATACCGCGCCTTGGGTCTTATAATTAGAACTTTTGTGTTAATATTTAATCTTCTCGGTGAATAACCGGTGGAAACCAAACTGCACAGGCCTAAGTCTAGTGCACTGCAGGCTATAAACTAGGTGGTTCATTTTGCAGGAATTTCAGAACAATCCTACTATAATAGTTTTTTATCTATTTTATTTAAACCACAACAAAAGCTTTTTTGCATTATTCTGACAACTTTTTATTTAGAAACACAAAACTCTGCTCTAAGTTTGGTAGGTACATTATTCATTATCTTGTCATCAGAAGTTTGTTTTTAACACTCAAATAAGTTTGTTTGAATTTATAACAATATATAGGTATTAGGTACTTACACCTAAAATGATTAAACATGAAGTAGGCAGTACCAAACCCCAAAAAAAAGGTGGCACAGCCAGCACCTATTGTCTATACTATAGGTTAGGTATCTGTGTTGGTATCGCAATAACTTGATAATTCAAGCTGTATTAGAAGAGTACTCACTTGTGCTTGACCGGCTTGATAGAACCGGCGACGTCCATACAAAGTAGACCATCCGATGGTAACTTTGAGTGACGCTCGTTGAGTTTTCCACGCTTACCTCAGCAGTGGTCAGGCGGGATTATAACTCAGAAAATGTATTTGACTAGATGCGAGGATACGGACTCCTTTACTAGGGCCGGCCAACGCGGTGTTTTATTGCGACAGACAATCTGTGATGTACCCAACTTGGGTAATCAACGTGTCTCTTTTATGACCGCGCTGATCGCGCTCTTTATCTTTATAAGACTTACCCACTCGGTGCTTATTATTAGGTAGCGGCTCTGAGTACTGAAAATAACTAAGTAACCAGTTTCAGAACTCAAAGGGTGGCGAAACTAGGCCTACATCACCCTTCGAAGATGAGAAGTAGTATAATCAGATCGGTGATCACGATCAGACAGCTCCCGAAGTAGCAACCTGCTCCATCTGCTCGGGCGCACTTATTTTGCACTCCAAACACTTTTATTACGTATAAATCACTGTTTTTTCACTAAAAAAAACTTGTTATGAAAATAATTTGTTGCTTTTGCGGCAAATTACACAAACGCTATGAAATGACATTGACAGCCGACCAACGTGACAACTGGATCGACTACTTTCTGTGGAAGATTAGGCCCAAAACAGACTAGAAGTCGGTATATCAAGGCAAATACTAAAAAACCATTCTTCCAACAATGCTGTGTGTTTAGGAGCACATATAATAAATATTGTTTTGATTCGTTTTTGCATTAATCACCCTCTTAAGGAGTCCGCTCATCAAAGCCGCACCTCTCACTCAGCATCCACACCACTTCTATCTCAAGTCATATTGGCCGCATGCTTCCTACACGTCAATGCTACAGTCAACACGCTGTCGCCGCGGCGACGTCTAAGGCCTTTGCCTCGAATCTTGTGGGCAGCGGGGCGGCGGCGGCGGCGCGGGAGCGGCAGGATCTGATGCGTAAAATTAAATGGACCGGCCCTCGAAAACAGTGGCCCTTATATGAGAGCATTTATTTAGCGTGGACGGAGCATATATAATAAATATGCTGTATGCTGCTTTACTTTGTTTGTGACAACCTCGGTGGCTTGTTTTTAAATATTTACGTAGTTAATTTTTGTGTTATTTGTGTGTTAATTCCTTTTAGGAAACGGGATCCTGTCCGTCTGTCCGTCTTTTCGTCTATTCGTTTAACCGTCTGTATAATAAAATTTTAATTAAATGTGGTTCCCATACAAAAAAAAGGTTACTTCTTTATTTATTTTTTCTATGCGTTTGTCAATGTTGTATCTCTTAAAACGTTATAGACAGACAGATGATATTTTGACAGGGTGTGTGTGTGTGTGTCTCCGAGCTCCACGCATCATCATCATCATCAGCAGCCTATAGTAGTCCATTGCTAGACATAGGCCTGCCCTAATGAGAGCTATAACGCCGTGTCCAGCATCTGCCAGCAGTCTTTAACACATCTCTTGAGGTCTCTCTCTTCCTAGCATATATTTTGAGCTCCAAGCGCCATGTCTCAATTAGACAATGTTCCGAGTTTAGCTTTAATAATAAATAAAATAAAAATTGTTTCAGACGATGCTACACTACCACATAAAAGATAAGATGAACTATAGTGACATATTCTCAAAACTCGAGGATCTACGGGCGCAGTTTCCCGATATGATCGAGGACTATTCTGTCAGTGAGACCACTCTTGAGGAGGTGTTCCTCCATCTTGCGAAAGAACATCTGATAGAAAAGCACGCTGCAGAAGAAGCAGCGTCAGAAGCAGGAAAAAAATCTTATTTTTTCAAACCAGGACAAAGCGGATCGAGTAGCAAAGTTTAACATGACAATCATAGGTTGTGCAAGCCAAATATTAATCAACACTGTAGGTATTTATATAAATTAAAGAATAAAGCTAGATAGCAATTTATAGAGCTATTTTATTTAGATGATGAATAATGACATGATCTATTGTTGTCGGAGCCTCTGAACTCTATAACCATGCTAACCATACCACCTTCATGCAGTAACGCTTGGACAGCCAAAGAATCAGGTACGCTACCCTGGTCGACACACTGGAGATTTATTCAACTTTGTATGAAATACAATTGTGATTATGTTAGCTAAAGCAAAAAAGTCAAGCGAAAAATAGTCAACAATAAAAGGAGAACGTCCTGTACGTTTCTCCTTTTATTGATTAGATTTTATATTAGGAGAAACGTACAGGACGTTCTCCTTTTATTGTTGACTATTTTTCGATTAATCCGGCTCGAAGGACCAATGTGACCAATGAAATTTCAATTCTTCTCACTTGTCCAAACAGGGCAAACTTTTTTATCGCGACGGGATAAAATAACACCGTGTAAAATCACTAATCAAACCACAATCCTTCCACTGGACCTTACCATAACAAGGCAGTTCGACAGGAAAAACAATCCTTCAATCACCATTTGTCTTGTCGCATCTTTCGCGACGGGAAGGAAAGCTGGATTTATACCGTAATTTTTTCTGCCTCTTGCAAATCCTTATGGATTATAAATTTCAGCAGGAATTTACGTTAGTGGATGGGCCGCTGGTTTGATAATTCAAGAATAAATTACAGGAGCGTGGTGTAATAAAAGTCAGTGTTGCCCGAAAGGTACTTTTAATTTTGACTGTTTTTAGAGATTATTAATTACCTTTATACACATACAGTACCCATAACACAAACTCAGCTTGAGGCTAGGTGGATACGAACGCTACCACGTTGGCTGCTTTCATCACATAGTAACCTGCCGTGCACGCTACTAACAATGTGAAGATTCTGAAACCAAACAAAGAAAATAATTATTCGAAACAAATTACAACGCAAAGTAAGTTATTGTTAGATATAATAATAATAATTTCGTTCAGGCCATATAAGAAAAGTACTACATATGATAAATACCTTTATAGAATAACATACATAATTATAAGACAACTTAAGAGCCTTTACGCCTGCCATGCGCAGTTTGGCTCAAAAACAGTACTTTTCAAACTCGTTATTTTCATGAACCAGTTATCTTACACTATAAGTTAATTAGTAATAATTTTAGGAAATTTCATTGTCTAAAAAGTTAGTTGAGAAAATATTTGAATTAATATAGTATGTACGCGTTCTATGAAAATAACTTGTTAGAGGTTTTCTTAATTTCCCTGTCAGCATCAGTTTCGAAGCTCAAACATTTATGAAAATACTGACATATCTAATAAAAAAAAAATGATAACCAATAGATAAAATCCTTGGGAAAAAAGTTAGTTGAAAAAATATTCGGTTTTGGTATCGTACTATGAGAAATTAATTTACAAAAAATGTGAAATTTTACGAATTTCAAATGACTTTTTCACCGATATTACTTATTTAATTTACTATAATAATAGCTTACTAATAAAGTTGAGAATCGTCTTTAAAATCATGCATTTAAAATTTTAAATATTTTGTTGTTATTAATTTTCTGTGAATATTTTAAAACTACTATAAAACGCTGCGCGCAAATCCATTCAAATCAGTCCGCCGCGAGGCTTTCTAGAGTGTGGTTATGTCGCTCGGCGCTCTGACTGACCTGTGTTGACCTTTGTCGTGCGTATAAGGCGAGCGGACATTTATAGCGCCCTCGAAACATTTTGGTACTTTGGTAAGTAATTTTTTTTATTATTATATTTGATTGCAAACATAATTGTAGAATGTATTAATATAGACAAAAATCATATTTCAGACATAATGGGAAATAAAATAAAGTTATTTTTTTAAAGTTATTTTTTTTAAAGAATCGTGTCACTGGCACTAGGTCGATGACGTGCTCACGGTGTCGCGTATCAGCCTTCCACAGAACTTATAGTATATGCAGACCTATACCTAATTAGAGGATTATCATTGTTTTTCAAAGTAATCAAATTAAATTTTCATTTGGTTTTAAGTTTTCTCATAAATAAACATCAAAAATATTCATTTGTTCATTTGCTTCGGATTGCGTTTTCAATTGAGGACGTTTCGCTCCCATAACGAATCGGGTTGCGAACGTTTTTCTACTGAGAACCTTGTGTTAAATCGGAGGGAGGGTGGTTTAACTGGTTTAAGCTCTGTTTTATGTAAGCCATCATTTTTATTTTAAAGAAATAAACTTATTTTATTCGAATTCTATTCATTCATGTATTCCGATACCAAAACACAAGAAATATTTAGGTTTTTACTTACATTTCGAGCATCTTAAAGCCAGATATTATTTCACTGTATAAAAGCTGTCAAAACCAGACATTGATCAAGGAGTTATCAGAGTTAAATGATCAACATAAGAAAAAATAGGGTTATATGGATGACAGATCGATCGGTTAACGTCATCCATTATCTATTGATGAGGCGAACTGTTCGATTGTTATTAAATGAAATAAGTTCCCAAAAATCGATTGTTGTCTTGTTAGCATCGATTTGTTTTTAAACAAACCTGATACCTAATTATCATATAGTTGTTGTGTAACTAACTCTAGTTAACTACACATACGCCATTCATCAGAGCAAAAGAAATAACGTAAACAAAGAATCAATGGTGCTCAAACTTTTTTTAGTATCGCCCCGCCAGTGTAAGCCAGTCCGCACTAAATTTGAGATCAAAGCAAAAGTGACTCCTGCGCACCTTTTTTGGATTTGCCTATATATTTCATTAGCAAGTATGCATTATAATCTTTACCTCTTTAATATATTATTGTCAAAGTATAGGTATGGATAATTTAGGAACTGTACTAAATAAACGTAACAATGAATTTATATAACATTAATTATAACCAATACTTCGATAAAAGTAAAAAAGGATGATACGGTACGTTCTACCAGCGCTCACTCAAAAACTGTACCGTGTTACAGATGAAATAATGATAAGGTACCTATCGGATTATCAGAAAATTTACAGTTTGGTGTATTTACTTACGCGGGAAAATATGTGATGCCTTGGGCTTTGTTTTTTGGTTTCGTAGCTATTTGTACACCTGGTGAACGAACACGAGGGCATTGACGTGGTGTTTTAGTCGAAATCTTACAAAATTATACGTCGTCGTAGCAAGCACGCGAAACACAAACGCCACCGCCCGCACCGCGCCGGTCCGACTGAGGTAAGGTAACATAGTTGAACCTAACTTGAGCCATACACTTTCGAGATGGTAATGCCTTATCTCCCTTTTTTACTTTAATCTAAGAAGCAATACAAATAATATAATTGTTTAGTTAATCAAATCGGTATTTAATGGTAAGGAACTTTCACCCAGTTCAATTATAAATAGTAGAGTTATAAAGGCAACGAAACTTTGATTACACTTGTATTTTTAGGTTAAATACAAAAATCGTTTATTTGAACAAGTACATAGGTATAGGTTACAAGTTGAACGAAGAGACCACAAAAGTTAAAAACTGCGGCGTAGTCTCTTCGCCCGCCTCCTGGCACGATATTAAAATAGAGCTAATTTAAAGTAAGTAATTAATATTTAGGTGTTTGTGAAATGTGGTTATTTTTAGTGTAATCATCATGCTGTCTAAAATAGTCCGTGACTTGAAAGTCTGTTCCATAAAGAATTTTTTTATGGTTTACGTTTTTTCTTTTGCTCGGATGTGTAGACTAATAGTGTGGATCTAGGACACTTTGTATGAGCTTTGTATGGCACAAAATATCAGTGAAAAAAGAGATCCCCCTTCGGTATAGACTAGACTTTAGATCAATGATCCAGGAGGGCGCCGCGCGCAGCTAGAAAAATGTCTGGATCTAGGACACTTTGTATGGCACAAACATGAGTTATTTATTATAGTACCTACTAGCATGGGCAAATTAGAACAAAAGAAAAAGGCCGCGCGGGTAATTTGGTGATTTTGTTCTAATTTGACATAAAGTGCCGTGGCCGCGCAGTTCCGTTGTAGCGTAGTGCGTTTCTACCTTAATACGATACGAAGTATACTTACTAGTCTATGGTATACTTACTCCAAAGAGTATACAATAACTATGGTATACTCATTGAGTGATCTCATAGATCGATGCTATTTTCAAGCAATTTTTTCTAATTTTTAAGGGTTCCGTACCTCAAAAGAAAAACGGGACCCTAATAGGATCACTTTGTTGTCCGTCTGTCAACCCACTTTTCTTAGAAACGCGTACGGGAAACGGTATCGAGTTGAAATTCACATCATATATCGTTCGTAATTTCTTGAAGCCTCCGTATAAATCAAACTTCTAAGTCTACGCAATCAAAAGTTACAGCCGTTTAGGTATGCCCAATTTTTTTGAATTTTCCAATGGAATCACATGCACACAAAACCTATGGGGTACTTCCCGTTGACCTAGAATCATGATATTTGGCAAAAAGCAAGGTCTTATAGCACAAATAAAGGAAAAATTCCGAAAACCGTAAATTCGTAGTTTATTTGCAGAAAAAATATTTTTTAAGGTTTTTATTTATTATACTCTGGGTAATTTCTAAGAAATTAGAAATTAGAAATTACCCAGAGTATAATAAATAAAAACCTTAGAATCAAGCAACGGCAAAACCTCTCGTCAAAGAACTAAATGTAAATTTGGTCTTTGAGCAGAATTGGATAACTTCATTGTTTCCTCTGTAGGTGGCGCTGACGGCGTAAGTGCCGAAAGAACTCCCAAAGATTTTCGGGCCGACTAGATAAGATCACGTAGCTTAGTTGGAAAAAAGAGCACCCCTGCGCTGAAGGGGAAGGTGCGGGTTCGAATCCCGTCGGGATCGTAAATTTTTGGGATTTATTAATTTCTTAAATATTTTTTATTCACGCCATTGACCAAAAACCTATAGGGTACTTTCCGTTGACCTAGAACCACGAAATTTGGCAAGAAGCAAGGTATTATAGCCCAAGTAAAGGGAAAAATCCGAAAACTGTTATATTGTAGACTAATCTCCAAAAAGCATTATTTTGAATCTCTCCATGGACCAAAACCTATAGGGTACCTTCTTCCCGTTGAGCTAGAATCATGATTGATTTAGCATGAAATAAGGTCTTTTATTTATATAATTAATATAATGTTTAGTTACGGAACCCTCGTTGCGCGAGTTCAACTCCCACTTGACGTTTTTATTTATTAGATTTCCGAAAAAGCATTTGTTCCTGTGTTTTCTGTGTTGATATTTTTATTCCTTTCGAGTACATTTGACTCAAGTTAATAAGTTATTGCATAATAGCAAAAACTCTCTCGCAATGCTTTCTAAGACTTATTTTTATTCTAAACGTCTAAAGACTAATAATTCTGTGGAGTGAAAAACAGAACCAGGAAAGTTTCTTGAAAACAAATCACTCGCCAAAACTCGCTTGCTCATCGCGCAAATCTACACAATCTTAGTTTTTGGCAACTTCACCAATTAAAAAACCAATATAATACAAAAATGAAAACTATTTTCGTCCTGCTTTGGAAGGATCTAATGATGGTTAAGCGGCAAATTATTAGTACCATTTATCGAATGGTTTATCCGTTACTGTTTATGTTGCTTATACTCTACTTTACAGTTAAAATGAAACAAAATAAACCTGATAACATCGCACTAAAAGTAAGTCCACTGGCTTAACTGATCGTGAGTAAGATGAAAATCAGGATTCATCTAGAAAAGACAGGGTTCTTTCATTAAAGAAACACAGCTGATCCTGGATCCAATAGGCTGAACACAGGCCCCCATCTCATCCACCCACTTACGTCGACTGCTGAAGGTGCCTCACCCGTGCAAGGGGGGTTTTGACTTAACCACCACGCTTGACAGGCAGCATCACAGTGGGGGGTGTTATAATACACAGACGAATGCTGCTGTCCTTCCTCTGTGTGTTCCCTTAGGCCTCATTTGCGGAGCATTGGGTGGCGCGGACGGCACTGAATTCAAACATAATAGCGTTGTAGAATGCGTATATGGGATTTACACGCGTTCATTTAAAATTCATCGTTATTTGCGGCGGAGACCGCAGATGGCATCGACGGGTCTCACACGGCGGCGACTGCATCGTCCCACGTCTCGCGACTGCACCGTCCCACGTCTCGCGACTGCACCGTCCCACGTCTCGCGACTGCACCGTCCCACGTCACGCGACTGCACCGTCCCACGTCTCGCGACTGCACCGTCCCACGTCTCACGACTGCACTGTCCCAAATCTCGCGACTGCACCCGAAGCAATGCCGGCAGCGGAATCTTCTCCCATTTTTGTTTGGAAATAGCCGCAGCGCTGCCCACCGCGAGAGGATCCGCCGCGAGCGTAGCGGTGGGTACCGTCACACGCCTCACCTTTTTATAAACATCACCGTACATTGCGTTATGTTTCGTCTCGTTTCCGTACATGAGACGACGCCATTTATGTTTGAATTCTGTGGGCCCACGCCGCCCAACGCAACGCACGATGCCCCACGTTTCCGTAAGTGAGGCTTTAATCAGCTTTTGCGACGCCGAGTAGGGGTGCCGATTCTTACGCTGCTGCGATCGCCATGACAAGAGGTAACCTTTCGGACTAGTTTATTGTATACTGATAATGATGTCGCTATGAGAAGTCTCAACGTTTTTTTATTTGTAACATTCAGTTTTTATTTAGTAGATATCTAGCACCTTTTAACTATCCTCAGGAAGAGAAGTTTCTAGACGATAAAACTACAGCGTCTCGCTGTATACTCTATACCCCCAACTCAAAGCTAGCGGGAATTCTGATGGACGAAGTCGGCCAATTACTTGGTCTCTCTCGCCTTACTGCCATGCCTCGTGAGTGTACAACAAAAGATTCTAGATTATAAACTACTCGACTCAACTGAACTGGACTAAGGCCTGTATTATGAAAACTTGCTCAGTCATCAATCGATGCTTGAGTAACGCTTTTCTATGGCATAAACGTCACTCAAGCATAAATCTACGACTGAGGAAGCTTTCATAATACGAGCCTTAGATGTGTGAGGATGCGTACCAATAAAACCAATAAAATCACTTTATTTACCTTACATCGCTCAGCGTAGCTGGTGCGTATGTGGTGACGCACCAGCTACGCTGAGCATACAAAAATACGACCGATGTGGCGCGGTGGGCGAAGGTTTGCCTGCGATGCAGGAGGTTGCGGGTTCAATTCCCGCCTCGGGACAAATGTGTGTACGATCTGCAGACATTGTTCAGGGTGTTTTCTTTGTATAGTAAAAAAGATCTATCTATATATTGTATTATGTATATCAGTTATCTGGTACCATAACACAAGCTCTGCTTAGCTTGGGGCTAGGTAATGCTGTGTGAATTATCAGGCATTATTTATTTATTTAATTATACAAATCTTTCCTGTTTATAATATTAGTATAGATGACATGTGTAAGGATAAGAAGTGGGTATAATTTAACATTATTTCCAGAAAGATCTCCATGCAATGGGTACTATCCATATTCCAATTATACCGAAGTCGCTAAGTTGGTTAAAACATTTTCTAAGAACGAAGCTGCTGTGTGTATTATTTTGGAGGTTAGTATAAACACATAATGTTCTGGGAATATTTTCACCAGAATCTATATTATGAGAAGTTATGAGTGTGCGCAATAGAAACACTAAAAGTTTTCGTTTAAAGCGGACCAGCCAAAGTTGTCAAAATTGAATAACTTTATTGCAACTAACCTCCTTTGAAAATAATCGAGATCGTTAGAAACGCCCATCGTAATGCGAACTCCTCTCTCCTGACCTGACGCTATTTTGCGAAAGCATACCAAGGATTTTACTTTTTTAAGACAGAGCCGAGCGACGTAATCTCAAAAATTAAGTTTTTGCCTATTATCTACTCGTATAAATTACATTTGTTTTAGAAAAATACCTAAGAGGAAGGTCCCATCCTATACGAATATTTATTACGGCGATGACAATAAAAAATCTTGTGATTGATAGTTTAGGAGAAAAACGCAAGGAACTTAGAAAAATTTGGTACTTTTCACAATTTTCATTTTTAATACGAATAGGTCCCATTCGTATCCTTGTATCGCATAAATTATTAGGTATTTTTTTCGAAGCTTGTTTCGATAAATATTACGGAGAAAAAAGGTTTTAACGTTACCAATTTGACATTAATTCACATACAGCCACGCCTAAGCTATGGACACAAAAGAATTTTTTTATAAATTTCGTACCTACACCAAAGTCATAAAGTCATCGTAAGTTTTCTGTTCCGCTAACTTACTCGTAGTAGGCAGATGTTGCTGTTCATAAATCCTTATTTATCTCGTTATTTTATTTTAAAGGACATGAACGCAGAATCTTGGTCCACGAGACACCAGGACAGGCTTACGTACACCATTCAGATGGACAGCAAATTCAACACGCGTTCTTTTACGTCCGCTGGTGTCATATTACCACCGGATCAACCACATTATGGTATTCAATAAAGTTTCTGTTTAATTTTTTACTACAATAGGGTCAATACTAGACACCACAATCGCCAGCAGCCCGTCGACAAGTTCGACATAATACAGCAGTGGCAGCAGGCTGCCTACAATATTCAGGTCTAGACTCAAAAGTGGAGATGTGCGGAGATGTCCGTAGCGGAAACGAGAAGAGATGAGCGAGAAGTTTTTCAGCTAGGGTGTCTCCACCGAAGCTGTGCAGAGATGCGTAGGTACTAGCTAGACTGGAGCGGATGTGTGCTGGCTAAAGCGGATATGTACCTACGCCACCCTGGGATGTTTTGTCACCCTCGCGAAAGTAGAGTAGATTGCCCGAGTCTAGGGTTACGGTGTCCTCTCTTCGGACTTCACATAACCCCAGGGCATCCCATTTGATGTTCTCTAACTCCACTTCCAACTGCACTAAGTGGTGGTCAAGCCTCAGAGTGCGTCTGTTAAACGTTGCCAGGGTCAATTGTTTGTGGCAGCCTGAGGTAGCCGGGTGATTCCTTGCACCTCCTGCCCCGCTGTTACCATGGCCAGGAATAGCGAGGCGGCCGGGAACTGGGGGACATTTCCTATTTCGTTACATCAAAGCGTAATCAAACTCGGTGCTCAGAAAGGACGTGTGCGGCAAGAAACCGCTTGGTAGCATACCTGGCAGAACGGTAGCTTAAGGG
The DNA here is from genome assembly GCA_947086465.1 of Eupithecia exiguata. Classification (NCBI taxonomy): domain Eukaryota; kingdom Metazoa; phylum Arthropoda; class Insecta; order Lepidoptera; family Geometridae; genus Eupithecia; species Eupithecia exiguata. Next base: position 1,423,873 of record OX352241.1, on the reverse strand, counting down.
TGACTTATGACGCCATTTTGTGACGAGGATAGGCATAAGATTTTGCGTTCCTAGGAGCGGGACAGAGCAGAGCGGCGGCGTGAGTGCAAAAATCAAGTTTTTGCTTATTATCTATTAATTATTCAAAATATAAGCATGAAATAGTAGACGATTATTGTACTAAAAACATTAGTCTGGCTGTTATTCGTAAAAAATAGTGTGATGTTGTCGCTAATAATTTGGAACATTTTAATTAAAACATTTTGCTTATGCAAAAATTGTGTTTTTTTATTTAAGAAACCAGTTTATTTTCATAAATTCTATTTGATTACTCGGCTTCTACAGGTTTTTTTCCCTTACTATAGTATTTATGAATCTGAACATTAACGTTCGTTATCATAAATTTAAGTGTTTAAAAATACACATTTTGCTTGATTTTTTCACTAATCGCCTGTTAATCAACGAATCGGTAGCTTGCGACTGAATATCCAAAGGTCATAGAAGAATAATGCATAAAATGATTGTGTACCTACACATACGAGGTTAGGCCAAAAAAATGTGTCAAATATATCTCATTCGTGTGTCTGTTTGTGTGCAAGCGCTGAAGTTATATGCAATATGACAACTCGCACATAGATTCGTGTATTTGGCTTCAGAATCAATAAAATTATTAACTTACACTGACCATTTGCTATGACGGTAGTGTTTTCCTCTATGCTTCATCTGTATAATGGTTGACGATCTACCACTATCTAAACAAAGTTACGAAGAAATAAATGAATGTCTATGTTTATGTCTATCTAAGTCTAGGTCTAAACTTTTTGTATGTAAAATTTTCAGGTGAAATTTACGACGACTTCATACTTATTCAAAAAGCGATCGACAAGAGCTATATCAAAGTTCGTACGGTGAAAGAAAATCCACAGGTTTGAATTTATTTATTTTTGAAATGGAGATATTGTTATACGGCAAATAAAAAGCCAAGTACTGGTAATACAAGGCGTTATGTTGGGGAGAACAGGTAGCATTCATACAGTTTTTTTATCAAGTTCCATAAAATAAAAACTGATACCTAGCTATATCATAACCGTTTTAATGACACCTTTACCTACTTACAACAAAATTGATATATTTCGGATTTAATACAAACTAACATGGTTAAGCTATGGTAGTTCTTCCAAAAAATGAGAATCGTATGAAACCCCACGTGCGGGGTGTCTTCGAACATAAGTTGCTTGCTTCAAATGGGGGCTCCGACCCCTTAACTCTCCTTTTTGTCGCAACCTTGAGTGCCAAAAGCTGTAGGTATTTGGTTGCTGGTATACTGGAAGTATAGGCTTTTCTAGATCCTGAATTCACACAACATCATCTAGCTCCAAGCTAAGCAGAGCTTGTGTAATGGGTACTAGATAACTGATATATGTACATATTACAATACATCACACATATAGATATTTTTTATTATACATATAGAACGACCAGAACACCCGGAACAAATACCTGTAGGTCATACAAATATTTGTCCCAAGGCGGGAATCGAACCCGCAACCTTCGCGAAATTTCGCCCACCGCACCACAGAGATCTTCGATTAACAACAAATTTACGTTTTTTTCCTTTACTTGTGTTAGAAAACCTTCTTTCTTGCCAGATTTCATAATTCTGGGTCAACGGGAAGTACCTACCTACCTTATAGTTTTTGTGTGCATGTGATTCCCTCGGAAAAAATTGGGCATAAACGGCTGTTACTTTTGACTGCATTGACTTTGAAGTTTGACGGACGGACGGACAGACGGACCGACCAATAAAGGGTTCGTTTTTTTACTTTAAGGTAGGTACCTCAAACGTTAAAAACTTGAGTAAGCGTAAATACTAAGAAATTTTAATGTTTTTAGTTATTTCAATACAATAAATTGATTATAATATTGTTCCAGAAACAATCCTTCCAAGACATTCCGTTCTTTCGGGGTTACGCGTCCAACGAGGAGAGATGGACAGATATGATAACTTCAAGTATAATATACTTTTATGTCATGATGTTATCTGCTATGAATCTATTTACGCATATAACGGCGCGGATGTGTTGCGAACGGGCTGCTGGGATTCAGGTAATTCCTTAGACACGTAATTATTATAAATATGTTTTGGCGTGAAGAGGAGGTTACAAACATTTGGATGTTTGTAACCTCTTCACGTCAAAACAACTGAACGGAACAGGAAATGGAAGGAACTGTTGCACACAAGTAGTTCGAGCCCTGGAATATATTCAAGGCTGGAATATATTCTTATCCCGTACATTATATACTTTAATCTTAATATATAAAGGAACAAGCGATTTTCTGGGAACAACGCCCAGCCCAAACCGCTGAAGCTAGACAGTTGAAATTTGGATGGTAGGTACTTCTTAATACACAAGCTTCCGATAAGAAAGTATTTTTGGAAATTCTACCCCTAAAGTGGTCAAAAAGTGGTTTGAAGTTTTTTTTGGTGTTTTTTGTAACTCTAACCAATGGTCCGATTTGCTTGAAACTTACAGAAAATACTAGAAATATAAAATTATTGAACACGTATTTCAGGATTTTCCAAATTTTTCCTGAATATCCTCCTCAAACAAATTTAAAAAATATATAGGTAATGCTATTGACCTAAAATTTTCTGTGTTTAAAGAGAAACACAATAAATCAAAATATGTTTTTCAAAAAAACCCCTAAAGAAGTGTAAAATGACCTTGAATTTTCGATATGTACTAATGCAACCATAATTTAAAACACATGTTTCAGGAATTTAGCTCTATAAAAGGGTAAAATGGCGGTTGACGTCATTGAGTTTTTTCTATAACTTGTAACCAGTGGCCTAATTTGCTTGAAACTTTCACAGAATACTAGGAATATAAAAATTTTGATTACTTATTTGAAGATTTATACTAGAATTCTCCCCACGGCTTTGTGCGTTTAGTTTTTCCTGCATAAAAAGTAACATATTAACTGCATATTATGTTAAACTAAGTCTTAAATACATCTATGCAAAACTTCAGCTCAATCCGTTATGTAGTTTTGGCGTGAATAGGTAAACATCTAAACATACATCTAAACTTTTGCATTTATAATATTGAGGTGGTGTGATTGGTCTATATTTTACTGTTACGTAAGTACATAAATATTTTTTAATCTTATTTCGTTGATGAATACTATACTAAGTTCATGTTCATGTAAAGAGTTGTATGTAATTGTATTAGATTGAAGAGCAATACATTATCATATTGTCTACGCGAGCGAAGCCGCGAGCGGAAAGCATGTAACAAATAAAATAATAATCAAATAATAGAATTAAATTAAAATTAGTGTTTACAATTGAACGGATCCATATCAATACCAGTCGGAAGCGTGCCCAAGACGCTGCTGGTTGCATTACCCCGCTGTATGGCAATGCTAATGCGCTGCGCCAGATACTCACCAGCTCTCGGGTCACGCGTCGCTTCGACCAGACGCTTAGATAATTTTTTGAAAACCCGGATAGCTTCGGTACCCCACGGACCTAGGGTCTCGACTCCAAGGGGAGCAAATGCGTAGGCTCTGTCGAGACCTGCATATTTGCGCCTCTTGAGATCTCCGGCCAAATCTGCCGCCGCACCAGCCCTCACGTCGTAAGTCTTAGGAAGATGGGAAGGCGCGAGTGTGTCGACGCAGCGTTAGCGTTTAGCGTCCCGTAAATCAGTTCTCATGGGATTTAAATAACCATTAAACGTTTCCATGTAAACAACGCGTGTGAAGCCGTACGCCGCATATAAAAAGCAGATATTTCGAGCACACATTTATTTGTAGAAAGGCACTTTTACCAACTTTAAAACTATCTAATTCCTGGACTGGTGTCGCTCACAGCCAGTCCCTTGTTGGGCATTTTTTTTATATTCGAGTTATTTATTCTTCATTACTTTAAAATTAAAATGATTGAAAATTAATTTTAATTTTTTTTGTTATAATTTTTTTTCAATTATTTCAAATATAGGAATTATTTTTAGAACAACATTTTTTTATAAGTTTTTAAGTTAAATTAAACTTATAGTCTTTAAAATTATTTCTATTGAAATATTTCTATGCCTCGGGCAGTCGGACCTAGCGGATATCATTAACATTGATAAGCCCGTCTTAGGGTAATTCATACCTATCGTAAATGCAAAAACACATCTAAATCGGTATGTCTGTTACCTTTTCACGCCTAAGCAGCTGATTGTTTATAATATAACATTTGAAATGACAAGGAAATATGTATTATACAGGGACCTGGGGACTTTTCGTGTTGTAACGACTTAATTTCTTCTTTATACCATTACCACTATGACGAACAAATTCACACTCTTTATCCAGAAAATTGTGCAATCAAAACCTAATACAATAACCTTTTTTCAGGAACTGATAAAAATGAACGGCGTGTCCTCGACAACCTTGGGCATTGCGTACTTCTTAAGCTCTATACCTCCGACGCTATCGTTTTCTATAGGAGGTTCGATTTTGCTTACGATTGGTGACACGCCTAAAATACAGTATACAAGTTGTTTCTGTGTATTTGTATCCTTGGCGCTATATGCAGTGTCTCTCCTTGCTTTCGGTATGGCATGCAGCTACTTGGTGAATAGTTGTAAGTTTTATTACTACATTTATTAAGTTTAACAAACGTGATCGGATTCTCAACTGTCGCCACATAAATCATCTTTCGTAGATATACAAGCCGCTGATGACGATTACAAAACACAGTTCCCCCGCGTCTGCTAGTTTGAAAGCTACAAACTCAAAAACTACAAAAAAAACCATATGATTTCGTCAATGGACGACGTGATTCATAATCTTCAATTATTTACTCCAATTATTTCTTTTTTGTTTTGCAGCTCGATTCGCTACTGTGATAGCTGTATTCATCTACATTGGTACTATTGTGTCGATCAAGTACGTCCTGCTGAGTCCTCCGAAGGCCTGGATCTTAATAATGCTATGTGGAATGATTGTGCATGTGCCTCTTGTATGGATATTTCGTGAAATTTACTTTTTCGAATATCAAGGTTATTTTCACTATTTTTACTAATTTTAACTTACTCCTGTGGCTTAGTGATTCCAAGTGTATCTTGACCTCCGACACATAACTTCTCCATGAAGGCACCTTGGTCCTGAGATGTCTCTCGCCAGCTAGTAGCGTCGACTATGTATGCGTATTAGTACGTACTTACAAGTATGAGTTGAGATACAAAAGTTTTGAAATTGGTAAACTACCTACTCGAAAGTCATCCTACTACAACTGGGAAATCCACACAGCATCACCTAGCCACTAGATAATGCTGTGGATTTTCCAGCATTATGTATATATAAATAAATAAATATTTATTTAAACTTCTTACTGTAAAAGATGGAACCATTTTATTTGCTGGGTTTTAGTTTTAACTAAATTCATAATTAATGGCTTTCAGGGAAGCCAGTCAAATTTACGAACCCATTGCATCAGGGCGCATCATTGCTTGATGCGTACATCTGCCTAATTTTGCAGAGTTTGATTTACTTCGCCCTCACGTGGTATCTCTCGCACGTGCGCCAAGGGCAGTACGGCAACTCTTTACCTTGGAATTTTCTGTGCAAGGTCAGTCTTCCTTATATACAGATTTTATATAATATTTATAATAGGTGAGGTATTTTTCCTTATACATAAACAAAAGATAATGTAGTGTGGACCTAAGGTTTTTATTTATTATAGTACTCTGGGTAATTTCTAAGAAATTAATAAAAAAAGAGCAACCCTGCGCTGAAGGGGAAGGTGCGGGTTCGAATCCCGTCGAGATCGTAAATTTTTGGGATTTATTAATTTCTTAGAAATTACCCAGAGTACTATAATAAATAAAAACCTTAGAATCAAGCAACGGCAAAACCTATCGTCAAAGAACTAAATGTAAATTTGGTCTTTGAGCAGAATTGGATAACTTCATTGTTTCCTCTGTAGGTGGCGCTGACGGCGTAAGTGCCGAAAGAACTCCCAAGAATTTTCGGGTCGACTAGATAAGATCACGTAGCTTAGTTGAAAAAAGAGCAACCCTGCGCTGAAGGGGAAGGTGCGGGTTCGAATCCCGTCGAGATCGTAAATTTTTGGGATTTATTAATTTCTTAGTGTGGACCTCTTTGGTGCCATCATAATACTTAAAAGCAAATGTTTCAGAAAAAGAAAGACGAAATGGCGCTTATAGCTACGTACAGAGAAGCACCCGAAGAGAGGGACAATAGGTATTTCGAAGAGCCACCTAAGGGTAGGCAAGTCGGCATCCAGATTATAAACGTTTCTAAGGTAATAGATCAGCCGTTCAACACGTACTTGGCAGGTAATACACTGACACTGGATAAACTGCAGGTTCTGCCCATCATCACGATCAGGTTCGTGAAGATACCAAGGTCTTAGTTCTTTAAAAATTCGCAATTTACCTCTGATCAAATTGAAAAGACATTTTGTCCGGAACCCAATGAATAACTAAGGACCAATCTCCCGCGCCCACACACACTGTTACTTCAGGGCAGAGCCGTTATTATGTTAAGTTTCAAATAAAGCCTCTGAAGATCTTTTTGAATGTAGAAGGTTACCTTTCGATACCAAATTCAAGAATTAAGATTTGGCATCTTCACAAATGCGATAATGGGCAGAACTGCAGGCTCTACCCATCATCACACGCAGTGTCATTGATTTACCAATAACCATATATAATAAATAATAAGACATCCAATAACCCTCTATAAAGACCAAAATTTTAAAGAACTTTACTATTAACATGTTCTCTGCCGTGTAGTTCACGGTGATGGGATCCAGCCCTGTTTTGTATTTTTTACAGTATTACCCAAAACCAGCACTGAGTGACGTATCCCTGGACGTGTACAAAGGCGAGATAACAGTCCTCTTGGGACACAACGGCGCGGGGAAAACTACGCTCATGTCTATTATTACTGGTAAGGTAGATCAAACCACCAGTCCAACCAGTCAAAACACATCAATATCCAGGTCCAGACTGCACGAGCAGCCTAGCGAGGCAGCCAGAAAACTAAAAAACAGCCGTGCATAGAAAATACAATACAAAACTCTTTATTGTTTACCACAAAAAAAAACTAAAGAAACTTATACAAACATTAAACATAAAAGTACAATGGGCAGCCTTTTCGCTTGGAAGCGATTTCTTTCAGGCAACCTTAGAAAACTTTTCTATGTAATCAGGGCTTGCAGTCTCGACGTAGGTAGCAATCGCATGGCAACCGATATTGTTCGCAAAGTGTTACGTCTCCACAAGAATCAAGTTTCAAATGATTCATAGAAATAAAACGTCAAGTGCGAGTTGAACTCGCGCAATAAGGGTTCCGTATAGTAATATATGTCATAACTATATAATTAAAAGACCTTGTTTCTTGCCAAATAATATGATTGTAAGTCAACGGGACACATTATAAAGTACTAAAATATTTTTGATATATTTTTGATGGGCCAAATCTAGTTTTGTGAATCAACTACAAATTTAGGGTTATTGAATTTGTTCCGTTGCTTGTGCTTTAAGACCTTGCTTTATGCCAAATTTCAAATACAAATTTAGGGTTATTGAATTTGTTCCGTTGCTTGTGCTTTAAGACCTTGCTTTATGGCCAAATTTCAAATACAAATTTAAGGTTATTGAATTTGTTCCGTTGCTTGTGCTTTAAGACCTTGCTTTATGCCAAATTTCAAATACAAATTTAGGGTTATTGAATTTGTTCCGTTGCTTGTGCTTTAAGACCTTGCTTTATGCCAAATTTCAAATACAAATTTAGGGTTATTGAATTTGTTCCGTTGCTTGTGCTTTAAGACCTTGCTTTATGCTAAATTTCAAATACAAATTTAGGGTTATTGAATTTGTTCCGTTGCTTGTGCTTTAAGACCTTGCTTTATGCCAATTTCGTGATTCTAGGTCAACGGGACATACTTAGATGTCCATGGCAGGAATCAATTTTTTTTGTGATTGGACTACAAATATTCGGTTTATATGAATACTTCCAAGTTTTTCCGTTCATTGGTTCAGGTCATTGCCATTGAAGTGCCTGAGCAATTGATGTAAATTAAGTTTTTCAAAAACTTTGCTGAATGTAGGCAGTACTGATATTGGTCTAAAGTTAGTGGGGTCAGATCTACTACCCGATTTAAACAGTGGGATTATTTTACTACATTTCATGAGATCAGGAAATACGCCGCAATCGATAGATTGATTAAATATTAAAGCTAGATCTGGTGCAATGGTATCAATCAATGGTTTAATAATTTTAACGGAAAAACCCCAGAGATCTGCAGTTTTCTTCATATTTAAAAGGTTAAAGGCTTTTTTAACATCTTTTTCATCGACATGGTTGAAATTAAATTTACTTTTGCATATTTGTACATTTAATATGAGTAATGACTCGGCGATTACTTGAGAAGAGTTTAGACACTTTGTAGTAGAGATTGGAATGTCAGTAAAAAAGTTTTTAAATGTTTGGACTACTTCAGCATCATTTTTGATTGCGCAATCATTAACCTTTAAATTATAATCATTAACATAGGTACTGAACTTTCCAGTTTCACTATTTATTATTTTCCAAGTTGATTTTATTAAATTTTCACTATTTCTAATTTTAAAGCTATTAAAATTTAATTTAGGTATTTGACAAATTTTTCTAAACATTTTTGAGAAATTTTTACATTTTCTTTGAATTCTTGGCTAAAATTATATTGTTTTTCACCATACAGTTCATACAATTTTATTTTCGTCTACTCTTATGTATACCCACTGTTGCCTACTCACTCAAGTTAAGTTTTTCTGAGACCATGATCGATTTGGGTGTGAATATTGAATTGAACGCATTGGTGAATTTGTTAAAAAAAGAAACAGACAGACATGAAAGAAAACAATTACAGTTTTGGCTTCAGTAACGATATTAGAATGCCATCCAAAAAGAAATTTCAAAATATCTTCAATGTACAGAATTAGACCTGTTACAGTTTTATTATAATTACTATAGATAGGTTACATACATACCTAGATAAAAAAAAGATGTTTGACGTTAAATATTACCAAAAAAAATAACACCCACATTTTTTTCAACTGCACTCAGTTTCGGGTGAACACTGCCTTTTTTCTGTGACGTCACTTTTCAGTTGGTCAACTCAGTGCCTCTGTTCCCTCGTTGATTTTTCAATCAAAATGACAATTAAATTATATCACCCGTAATGTATGGTTACCAATTTATTTATTTTTTTCAAAATCCCGCTAAAAGCTTCATGTCAATACGGTGAACGGTGACGTCACGTTTGGAAATATCGTGATTGCATCTTAAAATATCTTTTTAATGATTAAATTTCACAATAAACATCAAAAAATATAAAAATAATTTCACAATAAAATATCAAAAAATACTCAAATAAATATGCAGATATATTTCTATAAAATAGATAAACAATAGACAAATAAAAATAACCACCTTTTTTCAAGTCACGTGCATATAAATCCTGTTGTTGATTAGTGTTATTACTATTATTCAGGTATGGTAACTGCGTCGGAAGGAAAAGTGCTCGTCAACGGAATAGACACAGCCTCGAATAGTCTACTGGTTCGCAAGCAGATGGGCCTCTGCACCCAACATAACCTGTTCATAGACCATCTCAACGTGATCGAACATGTTATGTTCTTCAATATGGTAAGCTTTGTCAGCACATGTTGCAACGTTGTATCATTTTAGTACGGTCTGTAGTCTATTCAGCCGAGCAAAAGAAATAACGTAAACAAACCTAATAAAAGTTTCTTTTTAGAACAAACTTTTTAAGTCACGGACTACGAGATGACAGCAAGATGGTTACACTAAAAAGAACCTAAAAATACAAGGATAGTCAAACTTGTCAAACTCTTTGCCTTTATTTAGAACTTTACTAAATAATAATGAACAACGTTTTATAATAGGCTATTTGACTACATTAAAAATAAGTTGGGAGGAAAGGAAAATCATGATCAATATCAATTTGCAATAAATTTACTTTGAAGCGTTGTCGACCAATAAGGGCGAAGTCCTGCCATGATTAGTCTAATCATAAATAAAAAGGAGAACCGCTTAGTGTTTGTTAGCGGAATCTTTACATGGTAAGGTTGGACCATGCCACGCGGTCCCCTATCCTGAAAAAAAGAAAAAAGAAATGTAGGAGGAGGAAAAAGAGAGTGAAAGGGAGATGATGGAAAGTTTTTTTGAACGTTCTTGAGGTTAAGACTACTATTACTTGTTCTAGCTAAAAGGCAAATCAGAAAAACCACGCGTTGCCTCCCAAATGCTACTTGATAAGCTAGGAATTGGCAAAAAGGCGTTTGCCAGTCCTGACCAACTGAGCGGAGGCATGAAGCGGCGCCTCCAGCTGGCAAGCTCGCTGGCGGGCGGCTCCGAAGTGCTAGTGCTGGACGAGCCCACCTCTGGCCTGGACGTCGAGACGCGCCGCGAACTATGGAACCTACTGCTGGTAACTTATGAGAACCTGGTACTTGTGATTCAGAATCCTACTATACAAGGCGGTGCCTGCAGCTACAACACCTTTTGTTGGTAGTATAATGAGAGCCGGCACTTGGGATTCAGGATTATACTGCAAATACTCTCAACTATAAATCATGGGCTGTGGAACTTACTGCTGGTACGACTATAACTTAAACTATACGTTTAAGTTATAGTTGTTTAGCCCAGCTTTATGCTTGAAAATAATGTATTAATTATAATAATAATAATAAATCGTTTATTTTCTCTTCACAAAAGGTCATCTTATCGTTTAATTGTTATACCTAGTGATAAAAGTACAAATAGGTACCTGTTTGTGAGAGACTGGTGCCAGTGATAGGTTTTAAAACCTGTGTTACTAGTCACCAGTGCCCCCTCCACAGAGTTAGTTAGATTAGACTAAATTTTTTTTTTAAATTATTTTAAATGGTATAGAAATTATCACTCATTTGCAGTCGCTTCGCGGTGAACGCACCGTCCTTCTATCCACTCACTTCATGGAGGAGGCAGACGCTCTGGGAGACAGAGTGGTGGCACTGCATAGTGGCCACCTGCGCTGTCACGCCACTCCTATGTATCTCAAGAAGGCTATGGGTGAGAATAAACTTCATCCAATTACCCTAAGATATAGGTTGGATATAGGTCACCAACCGTTCACCACTACATTTTGGGTTGGAGGTGGAATATTCCATTATATTATGAGGGAAAATTGTCCAGCTCCGGGCTGACTCCTATGTCCTCACATGAACAAACTTTAGCAACTCACAGCTGGACATAGTATTTAGACCTCCCCACATGCGACTTTTATCATAAACCTCATTTTCTCTTACCATAACTCCCACGTTGGGCATGCGGGTTAGAGAGCGCAGTTCGGTGGTTTATTGGTTCTACAGAGGGCGCTGCTGTCCGCTCCCTGATAGATATCCCGTAGTCGCCTTTAACGATGCTCGCGGGAAAGTTGGATCGGGGTAAATTCATGACGTAAAATCTTCCATTAAAACCATTAAGTGATAAAAATTTAAAAAGGGTTTATTGCACTCTTCTTAGTGATGACACAACACAGGACACACTCGGTAGCTGACTTACCCACAACCAAGATTGCCTTCTTACTTAACTTTGGTAGGTAAGGTACTAAGTATTGTTTATTTTGCTCGTTATTGTTCTGTGTGTTCTGTGTGCATCTCTGTTTATAAATGTATCTCTAAAAAATGCTTAGATATTATTGGTACGATGTGAAATAGGTATGATGTCTCAATAAGAATTTATAGAAGTTAGGTAGTTTGTCAGTAAAGAAGAATGGATATATCGATGTGGCATCAGAGTTGTTCGTTGTAAGTAGTTCCTTTAGATAAAACCGCCGCAAATGTTCATAAAGAAACGCTCTTTCTCCAGGAGGTGGTTACCGTCTTTCCTTGATCACAACTGGAAAGCCCCAACAGAGAATAATCACTGACTTAGTCACGCAACATGTGGATGGTGCGACCGTCAGAGAGGAACTGATGAACACCATCACGTACAATCTGCCTTCGGCGGCATCACCTGAGTTCCCAGCGTTATTTGCTGCGCTAGAAACGAACAGAACTGCTTTGGAGATTAGTAGTATAGGAGTTGGCGTTTCTACGATGGAAGAAGTGTTTCTATTGTAAGCCTGTATTCTTTACACATAAGTCGACTTTTCAACAAGCCTTCCAAAACAAAGGTTTTCGTGTTCTAGCCGAATTTAGACCACGGCAGTCAGTCTCAACGGAGCCAGGTGTGCAGGACATAGTATAGTGCACAAGTGTGTGCGCAAACACAGGTGCACTCTCTATTCCCTCATTCTCATAATCCGATGGGACGGCGGAAGAACGACACGAACAACGGAGAGAAGTCACGCGCTGGACCAACGGCTTAGCGTGCTTTCCGAGGCACAGGGGTTTATGTAACACCGAGTGGCTCGTTGGGTGTTAACTTACCTCATAACCCTCCCCTGTTGGTAGTCGGGTAAAAATACACAGAAAGAAGCAGTTGCCCTTCATCCGGTAGGTTCCCTTAGTAGACGAATCTTACGACATCCACGGACTGAGTTTGATTGAAGGGTCAATTCTTAAGGTGGGTGCGAAGCTCTATGCTATATGCTACGATTTATTTGGAAACTAACCTTTATTGCAATGAAAATTTACATTCATAATCAGACAAGAAATGGCTATGTTTGTACGTATTGTTTGTGCATATATGCAAAATTTCATAAAAATCGGCGATGTAGTTTCCAAATGAATCTGAAAAAACGTTTGTATGGGGAATTAGTGGTTCGCTCGCACCTTAAGTCGCGTCCGTCGCGGCCAAAGCAAATTTGATATCTTTAAACTATTTTTTCCCGTGTTCTGTTATCAATGCTAACCACTTGAAAGTTTGACCTTATTTTTTTTACACCCTGTATACAGATTCATTAATTTGTCTGCAGTACTAATGAGTAATGTCTATTTTTTCAGCTTGTGCAGTGACTCAGATACCTTTGTCAAAGAAGAAACGGACACCGTAGTGCCAGGTAAAAATACAATATACAAATTCTGATATTATTATAAAACAAACACACATAAACAAGTTCTGATATTGTATAAAACATGTTAAATGGATGATTTTTTTTTCATTTGACCTGCAATTTAAAGTTGTCGCACACCTGAAAAGCACCGTTTATTGAAATATGGGCTTTAACTCGTGACATTTAGGTAGGTGTATTTTATATTGACGGCATCGGATGACAGACAGCTCGTGGATCACTCCTTTGATGCTTGTGGGAAGCCATTTTTAACCGACCTCAAAAAACGGAGAAGGTGCAAATTCGGCTGTATGTTTTTTTAGGGTTTCTAGATCGGTTTCGAAGCCCTATAATCCTAGTCTGGCTCTAACCGTCCTTTTTGTAATTGTGGTGTCGAAATTTTAAAAGAGAATCTGGTCAAGTGGTATATCAAAATGAAAGTTATTGTTTGTACCAAAGTTTTTAGTATTTTTGTAAGTTTAATACTTTTAAATATTTATTTTGAAAAAGGGGGACCAAAAATCCGTTCGGTGTGGTTCTGACTCTTTTTCAAAAATGGTCAAAAATGGGGGGAATAATTTTGAAAAGGGGGACTATCTCATCGATTGGGGCATCAAATAAAAGGTATCCGTTTGTACATCTCAAATCAAAACAGTTTTTGAAAGGACATCGGGCAGATTGGGACCGGACCACACTCCAATAGCAATAAAATGTACCTATGTGGTTGGATAGGTCTATTCAACCGGAACTACTATTGCTATGAAAGATGTATGCGCATGTTTGCTGTTACAACTGTCCGTTCAGAGATATAAGACGTTTGTTGTTTTGATTTGACATGTTTTGATAAAATATTAAAATAAATAAAATATTGTTTATTATAATAATGATTTATTAGCTTTTTTTTGCTTTTTGAAAACAAACAAATTATTATAAAGATAAATAACTGTTGATTAGTTGTTGTTTATTTTTTCTACTTAAAGCTTCGGAGTACGGTAAAATAAAGGGAAAACAGCTGTACATGCGACAAACGATCGTACTTTTCAAGCGGCACCTCAGCTTCATCAGGGAGAACATAATAAGTTTTCTTATACTGGTAAGCTTTTTATTTATATAATACACTAGCAGCGCCTCGCGGTTTCACCCGCGTAGTTCCCGTTTCCGTAAGAATTTTGGGATAAAAAGTAGCCTATGTCCTATTCCAGACTATAATCTATCTCTGCCAAATTTCATCTAGATCCGTTTTGCCGTTCTGGCGTGATAAAGGAACAAACATCCATCCATCTATCTATCCATCCATCCATCTAAACTTTCACGTTTATAATATTAGTGAGATTTTGTACACCCCACTACATTTTCGCAATTGGTCTTGGTAATTTAACGTATTCACTGCCCGACTACCAGCGAGACACGTCGCCGCTGCCGCCGCCCAGCGGTGGTGCCGACGAACACGTGCGTCCGGGGCCATGGAAGTGTTAACTCCTACACTCGTTTGAAGCCAGATTAGGGCTCGGTTTTTCGACTACGGTAGACTCGCATGAGCCCTGATCAGGGTCTACCGTAGTCGTAAAACCGATCCTTGATTTGGGTCCAAACGAGTGGACAGTTTAAGACAATAAACATAAGGCAATCAGTGATTTGTACGCCGAAGCGGTAGTGATGCAAGAATCGACCTCCAACCCAGCCTGAGAATATCGTAAGATTTCAGATCTCAATAAATTTGTCTTGAGGCTTACAAAGTAAGGGTATAGACAAGTCAAATTTTATGTAAGAGCAACAGTGTGATAACGTAAAATATCCCATACCCATTGAATGGACCATCCGGACAGAATGGTTACAAACGACGTCGGTTGCCAATATGGTGCTAAAAATACATAAAGCTTTCTGGAGGGATGGAGCCGATCGACGACGGAATTATTATTAAACTAAACGATAACGTCAAGATAATTATATAACCCAAACAAAAGTCAATTGTAAGATTACTTACACTTGACCTTTCATGCTCGATTTCAGAAATTCTGATACAAAGTTACAAACAGATATTACATTGCGGTAATGAAACGTAGTCGAAAAAAACAAAGCCAAGTGTGAGTAACATACGTAAGATGTTAAAAATTCATAACTTAAAAATAAAAACTAAAACTTTGCAATTGAGTTAGAATTTTGAGATATTTTGACATTGACAGCTTCGTCGCAAGTCGTCGAAAGTTGTATGTATTTGTTTTTCTAACAATTATGATAGAAAACAAAATCGCTTATTCTCAGTTTCCCCGGACGGCGATGGCGGTGATCCATTGAATGGAATGTTCTACCGTAATCGATATTTTAGCGTTTTCGCCAATTTGGGCCTCGTTAAATAAAACAAGATCAGCGTTTAACTAAATCATCGACAATTTGTTTAGCAATAACATAAAAATATATTTATTTACAGCAAAAACAATCATGTTTAGTAGAATTCATGTTGTAATTTAAATACATAAAGAGCCATTTAGAGAAATTACAATAATATTTACAGTCATGTTTCGATAGTTAGACTACAAACTACTTTTGCCCGAGGCTTTGCACGAATCATTTCAATAGAAACGTTTAAAAGTTTCTCATGGAAACTGATTTACGTAGGTAAAAGCATATGTTATTGCAGGTTTACACCTAGATCTATGCTAGAAGACCTTGGGCACTCGTATGGAGACTGAGCCCCGTTTTCAAAGATGGTGCAACAGTGGTGAAAAATATGTCATTTGAAAGCTCCATTTGTTCGCTTATGGCCAACTTAGCAAACCGTCCACTATTTTTCACGACTTCGTAATCGGTAAACTTCGCAATCAGTCAACTTCTTGATCAGTCAACGTAGCAACTAGTCATCCTCGCAAACGGTCCTCTTAGCGTTCGGTCAAACATAAAGATTGCAACATTTTCTATTAAGTCGATCAGATCAGAGGATAATACTTTTGATAATTTAAAGTACTACGTCGATAAGCATTGGATGTTGAAAATTGCTCCACGGATTCTGTCTTGCAGTCATCAAAAAAACAGAACGAACAACCCTCTGGAAGGGCGGCACCATCGTTTCAACGTTAGGATGCCGCATAAACCAACATAAGTTCTGTTTATTAAAAATCTGATGAAGGAAGCAAAATACCTAAGTCGAAAATTGTATGCGAAAAATGTCAATTAGTTATTGAGAAAAAAGAGGAAGTGTGATGTTGATTTTGATAGGACATACAAAAAGTATTTGAAGATACTGTTACGAAATGAAGTAACTCCAATAAACTTTCTGAGGAAAATTAAGAAAAGCCACTAAGTATAATTTGTTGTATTCTAAAAATGAAAATACTAATTAGTTTGAAGCAAATAAAATATTTTGGTTTTACCTACACTGTTTTTTTTTGTTTAAGTTTGAAACTTAATTTAATATTAAATTCATTTCTCTCGAGGTTAGTTTGCCGGACACAAGGAATAGGGGACTGTTTGAGATGTGGACCGATTGATACGCGGACCTTTTGAGAAGTGGACCTATTGAGAAGTGGATGGTTTAAGAAGCGGCCCGATTGCGAAGTTGACTATATACGAAAGGGACCGATTGCTCATCTCCTACAGAAAATTATAGTGGACTGTTTACTAAGTTGGCCATAAGCGAACAAACGGAAAGCTCTTCGAGCGTTATTTATTTAGTTTCAGGTGCTCTGGGTAGTTTCTATGAAAAATAAAAAAATGTCTATCTATGTTATTTTATATGAGTCAATCAGTACTCGTTACACAAGCTACGCTTAGCCTGGGGCTAGAAAATAGATTGTCCAGCATTATTATTACTTCTTATTAATATCAGAGCTGCCAAATACACATTGAAATGTGGCTGATCTTTTTAATTACTTAGCGTTTGGTAATCCAAGATTGCGACGACTAAAAAAGGTTGTAAAAAACAAGCACAATCTTGGATCAAGAGCAAGTCCATCCAGAAACTAGAATTTGGGCTCTCATTTCAGAGCTTCTGACCCAAAACGGTTTGATTGAGTGATTTGCACAAGATATTTTTATTTAAAAAAAAGTTGACAATGAAAATTTGTGTTTTGTGATTTTTTGCGCAAATGCCCACTTCAGAAAATAGCCATTTGTCTCTTCTCGTACTCGCGCAAATGTTTACTAGCAAAAATGTCTACTCGCGCGCATGTTTTTTTCGCATAAGTGTTAATCACGAAAGTATCGCTCCCGGAAATGACTTTCGGGCAAATTTTCTGATACCGTCAATATGCACGGAGCGGTTGGCATCGCTCGCCACGTTGCGTGATAGTAGCGCGGCTCGCTTCGCTCGCCACGTTGTTAGAAGGTTTGCGGCATGCCTAAAAGAGCTATTTACATTTATAGCTACTGAGTGTCATTCTTTATTTCATAAACCTAAACATACAATACATTACTTTTATTACTAAAGAAAATACAATAATAATTACAATTAATATTTACACTTAAATCTATTTTCTAAAAATCAAAACCGTCACCAGAAGGCAAAGTGCCCAGAATGCTGGCAGTATTGCCACGTTGAATGGCAATGCTAATTCGTTGACCGAAATAAAAGCCAGCATTCCGATCACCTGTGGACTCTATTATTATTATATGAGTGTCATTTATATTTTTTATCAAGACTAAACATTTTTCTAAAAAGCACCAACTCTCATTTTCGAGCTCGATTTTAACTTAGCTGCCATAGACTAAAATAAAGGCCCAAAATAGGTACCCAGGGTCCTTTCAGCCCGATTCGTTCAGGCTTGAAGAAGTTACAAACATCCAAGTATTCATAGTTTTGCAATAATATTAGTATTATTATTATTATTAAGTACCTAGTTGGTTATTCTTTCTATTTTTAACCCTTACAAAAAAACATTAAAGAGACAACAGAGTTTTATTTTGTTTGCAGCAAATAATTGTCCCAGCGCTGCTTATTTACTTCTTCTCACTGAGTTTCAATTCTAATGCAAAGCCGACGGATTCACGTAGGCCTGATAGGCTCATGGACCGGAATATGAACAAGCCACCGGAGCAAAGGGTAAGATGTCAGTCGTTGATTGTCAGGGCCCAATTCTGCTAGTCGATTCCTTAACCATACAACTTAATAGATTGAAGTGAACAATAACTCAGTGATTACTTTAGTTCTTAGTTTTACTCATGTAATTTCAAATTTGTGTCGTGACCAAGAGTCATGTAAGCTGTAAGGTCTAAAGACCTGATATTTGACATTTTCTATGACAATGGTATCTAAGCCGACTAAGGTTTCGTGGCTAAGTTGGTTAGAGCACACCCGTACTGAGGGTGGGGCGCGGGTTCAAGTACCGCCGAAATTTGAGAACTTATTTTTGAGAACTTATTTCATTTCTTAGAGATACCCAAAGTGTGGGTAAGCACTATAACAAAAAAAAACCTTAGAATTTAGCAAAGGCAGCACCTCGTCAAAGGAACTAAACGTAACATTAGTCTGAACAGGTTTGGTTAAACTATAATGTTATCCCTGTAGGTGGCGCCACCGGCACTATAGTCCGTAAGAGGTCCCAAAGATTTTCGGTTGAACCGACTAAGGGTTTCGTAGCTTAGTTGGTTAGAGCACACCCGTACTGAGGGTAGGGCGCGAATGATTGTCACCATTCTATCTACATACCTGGTAATAGCAGTTGAGCGTGTCTGTAACTTCAGGGCATTTTCCAAACATGCATTTAATATTTGAAATGACATTATTTATCAGAAAACATCCCCATCCTTTCCCACACTAAATTTAAACGATTACTAATGAACAAATGCAATATAATACTATACAGGGTGGTTTTTCGAGAAGGGCAGTGATGGCCAAGTCCGAAACCACGACAGTTAGGGAAAAGTCGTGAAAGGAGTCATGCCCTCGATTTATAAGAAAACAATAACTGCATATTTTTTTTTTCAAAAATCTTTTATTTTCGACGGATATGGACACACATGATTAAAAAAAAATACATCCTGTATTATTGAACCAATGGATTCTGTTGCTCATAAGGATCAATCTTTGAAAATATATGTTTTACTAAAAATGAATGGAAGTAGCAAATTTTTAGGATATACTTTTAGTATCTCAATTTTACCTAACTAATAAGTTGCTCAAAATGGTTTCCATTGATTCCAATGGAAAAAAATAAATATGCAGTTATTATTTTCTTATAAATTTTTCTTTTTTTTTAATAATAAAATAGGTGGCCGCGCTTGTGTGCGTCGGGGTACAGCCTTAAGGAACGTTCAAATTCAGATTATGGAGACTTCTCCTAATACGTTCGCAGGCGTTATACAACACGGTGCTCCGTCACGCAGTTCCCGTGGCTTTTAACCTCTTCAGCAACATCGTACCGCATCAGTTCCTGGAGCTCAGCAGGCGAGCAATCACTACCTACGACCTTCCCGTGGAAAAATCCGCGGATTTTGATATGGCCCCGGATAGCGGTGCTAAGGGAGTCCTGTTTTGTGGGTCTTGGGCCATAGTAAATAGCATCAGTGAGTATTAACTAATTAATTTATTATTTTATTTGCTGAGTAAAATCCTTATAAAAAACAGTAAGTACATACATTTTTGGTAACGAAGTACATTACATCCAAATATGCATATATGTTATAACAAGCGATAAAAAATGCTACAAGTAAAATTTAAAATAGAACAAAAATCAATATTTTACATAATATTAAACTAAAACTTAACATGTTCCTAAGAAAAGTAAACAAATATTTCTAAAACAACTTCGGGAGGCAATGGGTAGAACTAGCTACAGATGATGATGATGATGATTAAAGAAACGAATGAAACTGACACTGCGTAAACCGCAGGTTCTGGTCATTATCACGAACACATTTTCGACTGAATTGAACTGATTGAATGTTTATTAAACAAGAAACAAAATTATATTGATTTTGTTCACTTAATTTTTTTGTCCACCAGTGGAAGAAGCAAAAAATAAACCACTAGTCAGTTTGTATAATCCTTAAAATGTCATACAATATAATTTGCCTATCTAAGTCATATAATGTGATTTAGATACAGGTCAATATTTATATAAGACTAAGCTTAAGATTGTTCTCCTATAATACTATTGCCGGTGCGGAACTGGGCGACATCTGGCCAAGCATTAACATCATTGATGTCATCTATATGGAGTAAAAGGCTTGCTTGATAAGATTTAGTTTTATGTACTGTTTAAATTTACGAATAGGGAGCTCAGTTGCTTCAGATGGAAGCTTGTTATAGAAGCGTACGCAATTTCCCATAAATAATTTGCCTACCTTTCGTAATCTATATGATGGAATGTGTAGTTTGTTCTTGTTTCTTGTCTTTCTGTTGTGAACATCATATTTTTTCAAAAAACTATCTCTATATTAGTTACCTAATAACATGCTCTCCCTTGAGGCTAGATGATGCAGTGTGTCTCGAGAACAATCGACAACCGCTGAGTTAACGTGTTCTAGAATGGAGACCGCGACTCGGCAATCGTAGTGTAGGATGCCCTCCAACCAGGTGGGATGACGACCTGCGAAAGACGGCTGGCAAATACTGGATGAGACAAGCTGAAGCAGGGCGCTATGGCGCTCAATAGGGAAGGCCTATATCCACCAGTGGACTAATATATACGGATGATGAGGAGGATGATGCTGTGCGAATCCAGCGTTATTTATTTAAATCAATTCATGAGCGATTTCAATTGGTCGTCATGTAATATTATGTTATTCTGTAAGTCAAGTGTGAATCGTAACTACGAAAGCCAGGCCTTCCAAGCTCATAACTTTAGCCGTGTAAGATTTCTTTCCGATACATTCAATAGTTTTGATATCTCTATCTTTATCTCTTCTTCTCAGTAATTTTGGTCACGAACCAAAACCAGCTAGCGCTGCCGAGGAATGAGAGTGTGTCGGGCGCGCGGCACCTGCACGTGATGGCTGGCTGCCCCGCCGCGCTGCACTGGCTGTGCACGCTCACCTTCCACACCGCACTCACTCTAGTCACGGTGTTGCCAATAACCATCATTTGTGCCTACGTTTGTGACAATGACAACACTTTCAGAAATGGCCGCTTTCTGTGTGAGTGATTCAATCATTATGTCCATCTAATGGTGGTACCTATATTCCTCCTTCATTTGACACACTCGCAAATAATTATTTTCTTTTCTTATAAGTGAATAGGAAAAATCAAATAAAACATCCAACAATGACCAAGAAGGCGCTTTCAGCTCTATGTTCAAAAATAAATTCAAATGAAATGTACCTATGTTCTTTGTAAATGGAACACCAAAAAGTATTCTTAATGCAAGAGAACGAATGTCTTGTACCTACTGGCTGAGGATAATTCTATTACGCACTAGTGTGAAATATTAATTATGCACGTGTGAGTTATAATTCGGTTTATGGCCCTTACAACGATGTTATAAGACTCGATTCACGAGCAAGTGTGTTGAAAAACGTAATAACACGCTTTCTTTTTGCTACGAGTTTTTTGTCTCTGCGTTATCAAGGCTGTGGAGCCACAAAAGATAGTTGAATCTTTAACCCTTAACTGTAATTCCAAAATTGCACCTGGGTCCAATGGACCCAGGTGCAATTTTTGAACGTGTGTAAAAATCACGGTGTGTGCCCCAGCGCCTCCCGCTCCTAAGTACCTTCCGACAGTAAGCTGAAGCACCCGTGAGGGGACGGGCGCCTTTCGCTCGTTAGTGCTAAGGTGAGTATTGGAGTGCGAGTGGGTCCATGGGACCCACGACTATAATTACGTAACTTTTTTCGCTTATGTTATATATTGGTTTTACTGTTTTTTTTCACTTATTTGTGATGGCAAACCAAAGGAATGTTTCTTCAAATAGAGACGATATATTAGAGCAGTGGTTAAACGCGGAATAAGACTCCGGACAAGCATTGCTACGGCTTTGAAAATTCAAACAGCAGGGACAGTTTCAGCAAACGATGAAAGCCTGAAATTGGATAGGAATAAAAGAAAGAGATGCTCTTTTTGTCCGCCAAACAAAAGAGCGAAGACTATACATTTATCTCCTAAATGTAGACTACCTATTTGCATAACTTGTGCTAAAACAGTGTGTAACTCATGCTTATAACTTGGCTCATCATTTGGTGATGTCAAAATTTTTTCAGAAAAAGATTTTTAGTTTTTGTTTTTGTTCTCTTAAAATTAGTTATCTTATGTTTATGAAAAAAGTTTCATTTAATTTTTTTATTGTGTTTTTCCATTTAATATGTTTTTTTTTTCTAAAGCATGTTATTAGGTTAAGTAAATACCGACCGATTAAAAGAAGTGCCATTATAGAGAAGAATAAAAGTTCCTATTGTTGATTTTTTGTAAACCTATGATAGTTTAATAAATAGTTATTCATAAAAAAGTGTAAAAATTTAATTTGTCTTTGTATTTTTTCAAACATAATAATTTAAAGTAGGTAGCTATAGACGTGGGTCCCGTGGACCCACGACTATAGAAACGTGACTCTGTCTCACCACTACAGTTAAGGGTTAACAGCGTGTGTACATTTGATAATATAGCCACTATGAGAACAAATAATAAAAGTATTATTTATAAAATCATGGGGGCAACGACTATGGCAAGTTGAACAACGATCACCGAAGTAAAGCAACGTTGGGTGCGGTCCTATTTTAGATGGGTGGCCGTGTCATTAATGGCATATTGTTGTTTTTTCGATCCATCAAAAACATATTTCTAGTGTTTCTCCTTTTTCTTATGCGAAAGTATATATTCAGTATTTCCATACTTAATTTTTCTGTATTCTATATTTCCATACCTAATTTTTCGTCTTATTTTGTATGTTCTGTTACCAGAACCCTTCTTGTGCGAGTCGACTCGCACTTGACCGGTTTATTTATTTTTGTAATATAGTATATTTTACCATACATTTATATATAATTCTATATTATAATATATGTCCGAGTATACTGATATTACACAACTTCAGGTACTGATAAATGATCTCTATGTCGTAATAAGAAAGTAAGTTTTTCACAGGGACATTGGCCCTGATCTTGCTACTGGGCAGCATCGCTTTTTTCGCATTCACGTACTTGCTGGTTGTCTGCCTTAATGGGAAGTCTTCGACTGGTCTGGTCATTTTTATTTTAATATGGAGTGGTAAGGTACTAGCTGTAATTTATTAAGTGTAATCATCTTTAATCTATGGTGTAATTATACAGGGTTGTTGGTAAATTAGTGACAATACGTGAACTGCAGGTTCGTATCATCACAAACACGTTTGTGAAGACGCCAGGTCTTAATTCTTAATTTTGGTATTGGTAATGGGTAGCCCCCGCAATTCAATAATCGTTCGTTAAAGAGGTTTAATTTGAAACTCAACTTAAAAACAGCTCTGCCCTGAATTAACAGAAGATATGAGAGTGAAAGATCGGTCTTAAGTAACTCGTTGGGTTCCAGACAAAGATGTTTTTTCATTTAGTATCAGAGGTGACTTATATTTTTTTTAGAATTTAGACTTGGCGCCTTCACGAACGTGTTTGTGACGATGGGCAGGACCTGCAGTTCACGTATTGTCACTAATTTACTAATAACCCTGTATGTATGTATATTGTATGTGCGTTATGTGCAACCATATGTTTACGGCCAAAATTGGCTACGTCAGTCATATTAGGGCTAAAGATCCATAAGCCCCTTAACTAGGTACATAAATATTAAGTCCGAAGTCCAGATCACTGTACGACTTATCTATTCCTAAATTCTAATAATGTTGCAGCTTTAGGCGCGTTCCAGACGGTATTGGGAGGAATCACAGGAGTAAAACAGACCCTTTTGGATGACATATATATCTTTTTTACGAACGTGTTGCCATCGTATACCACGATGGTTGGCATCGGCTTCGCTGCTTACGTCGCACGCTTGAACGCACTATGCGAGCTACATAAAAACCGCTGTCCCAATATATTATTAACTGACCCTGGCTTTGACGAGAACAAGTGCTGTGGTGAGTACTATGAACGTTTTAAAAGGGGCAGGTTACTTTTAATCATCATCATTATCAGTCCGTATACGTCCACGGCTGAACAAAGGCCTCCCCCAAACGGCGCGATGAATAGCTAGTTTAAAATGAAATAAATAAATAATCCTGGACAATTCACACAACATTATCTAGACCCAAGCTGAGCAGAGCTTGTGTTATGGGTACCAGATATACTAGATAACTAATAAAAGAGGGAGGGCGACCTCAACCCCCCCTGTCGCACCCCACACTCCTGCCCATATGGAGTCCCAGAGTACATCATACGACATCATATCAAAGGCCTTCGTGAGGTTCAGATCCGTGTGTCAACTCCCTTTTTCAGCAACCCGTTGAGGTATCGAGTTGAAATTCAGATCATATACTCAGGTTCGTAACTTCTTGGAGCCTCAATATAAATCAAACTTTTAAATCAACGTAATAAAAAGTTACAGCAGCAGTTTGTGTACAATTTTTTTGAAATTTTCAAAAAAATACACGCAAAACCTATAGGGTACTTCCCGTTGACCTGGAATCATGATATTTGGCAAGAAGCAAGGTCTTATAGCACAAATAAAGGGAAAAATCCAAAAACCGTAAATTTATAATTTATTCACGGAAAAAATATTTTTGGAATCTTGCCATGGATCAAAAACCTATAGGGGGGTACATTCCGTTGCCCAAGAATCATGAAATTTGGCAATAAGCAAGTTCTTATAGCACAAGTAAAGGAAAAAATCCGAAAACTGTAATACTGTAGTCTAATCACAAAAACACATTATTTTGATTCTCGCCATGGTCCAAAACCTATAGGGTACCTACTTCCCGTTGAGCTAGCATGATGTTTTGCAAGAAACAAGGTCTTTTATTTATATAATTAATATACGTTTTAGTTTCCGAACCCTCGTTGCGCGAGTCTGACTCGCACTTGACGTTTTTATCTTATTTTTGTGTAGCATTACTACCTGCTCGTGTTTTTGTTTTGTCCGAATACCGATTTCGTTTTCAACGAAATCATCATCAATCAGTCAAATCATTCGGTATCGGTTATTTAGTATTAACATGCATGGGTGTTCTTAGAAATTCAGGATAAACTAGACGAACTTCACGACAATATTGTAAAGGTCTAACTATTAGTTACCTACACTTATAAGAGTTGCCATTTTGTTCCCAGCTGGTGAAAGCAAAGCATACATGTCATTCGAAAAATTTACCCCCGGTGCGCTGATGCTACTACTGTTGGTTCAAGCGATTATTTTTATGGTTAGTCTTACCCGACTGCGCAAGAACGAGGTTTATGTTTTTTAATAATCCTATGCGCTTTTCAAATAGTCTGAGAAATAATATTTCATTTTAAATTGGTGGCTAACCCCATGTGATATATAAAAATAAAAGTTCAGCCCGACCCGTTCAGTAGTTTTGGAGTAAGGAAGTAGCAAAAGTAGTGTATAATTGGACTTTCTGGATCAACCAAGATCCAGACGCTCAATTATAGTAGTCATCTATTCATTTTACTTTTATAAAACTAGAGAAATGATTTTTCATTAGGCGATCTATTCATTTTTTACTTTTATAAAACTAATAAAAGGACTTCATCAGATGCTCTATTCATTTTTAGTTATATAAAACTATTAAAATGACTTTTCATTAGGTGGTCTATTAATTTTTTGCTTTTATTAAATTTAAAGAAGTCTACTCATAATATGCTCTATTCATTTTTACTTTTCTATATCTAAAATTTATTTTCAGTAGGTGGTCTATTCATTTTTACCTTTACCTTATGTTATAACTATAACTAATAAAACAAATTATTAATTTCTTAATAAAACGACTTTTCATTTGGTGCTTTTTTATTTTTTAGATTAACCTATTAAACAGATCATCTTCTAAACCTCAAACATTAAAGAGGTCATCTATAAAGACACTAGGTAGTTTCATAAAATTAAACCTGATTACAAAAGCTTTTGAGAAGATAGGTAATTTTTGTTTTTAGAAGTTAAAATGAATAGAGCATATTATGAGAAGTCTTGTTGGAGTTTTACAAAAGTAAAAAACGGATAGACCACCTAATGAAAAGTCATTTTATAAGTTTTATATAAGTAAAAATTAAGTCTTTTTCCTAGTTTTATAACAGTAAAATGAATAGAGGACTATTATAATTGGGCGTCTGGATCTTGGTTGATCCAGAAAGCCCAATTATACACTACTAACAAACAAACATCCATGCATTCTTTATATTCCTCATCATCATCAGCCCGTATACATCCACAGCTGAACATAGGTCTCCTTCCGCCTTCATCTATCGACTCCCTGCAAACACTACAATGTCAATAGTCGAACCGGTGGGAGAGTCTTCCCACAATCCGTTTCGCACTTCATCGAGGTTGCCACTAG
Source organism: Eupithecia exiguata (assembly GCA_947086465.1). Lineage (NCBI taxonomy): Eukaryota > Metazoa > Arthropoda > Insecta > Lepidoptera > Geometridae > Eupithecia > Eupithecia exiguata. The sequence goes on along the minus strand of OX352241.1, from coordinate 1,397,449 downwards.
AACCTTTACTCTCCGACCATAATTAGTTCTGCGAGTTACCCGGCCTGCCTACTGCCACTTCAGCAGTAATTTTGAAGAGCTCTGTTCTTCTGTGGATTTCTTTATTTCAGATTCTATCGCGTAGAGAAACTGCAAGCATAGCTATCTCCATAGCTCGCTGAGCGACTAATAAACGAGGCTTTTATAATATTCAGCGACCAGGTCTTGTCTCTCCACGTCATAATATTCAGAGTGATTAAATTTTCAGGCATTAGTGATACTCACACAGATGGGACGTGTTAGTTGCGTCTACGACAGAATCTTCAATAAGAGGTTCAAAGCAAAACCAGAGGAGCATGTCGACGAGCTGGTTGCTGCCGAAGCCACGCGCGTAGATCGGGAGATCGAACTGCGTAAGTTAAGCCTTCACTGTGAGTACCTCTTGTCTCGGCTTGTGGTGTCAACCAGGGCGGTTTTGAACCTATCCTGGTGCAGAACAGCTTAAAGCTGAGACTGACCTTTTGAGGTCAACACGGCGGCGTAGAAACATGGTGCCCCCGCTCTGGGTGGGTAGTAACTATCTACCTTTTATTATGGCAAGTGCACCATAGGTGGGTAGGTAGATGCCTATTATTACTATTATTATTTTTGGTTGTTATTGCAAAACATTAAATTAAAGTGATACATATCACTATAATTTTCTCTTTTTCTCTGTTCATGTGTTTTAATGTATAATTGTGTGTCCTAAAATACTGATTTATAAAGTTTTTTGTTATAGTCCTTACCCGCACTTTGGGTATCTCTAATAAATGAACACCACCGGCGCTATAGTCCGTAAGAGGTCCCAAAGATTTTCGGTTGAACCGACTAGAGCACACCCGTACTGAGGGTGGGGCGCGGGTTTGAGTCCCGCCGAAATCGAAATTTTTTGGGAACTTATTTCATTTCTTACTGATTTATGTTACTTTTAGTAAGTTACTTTTCCTTTGCTGCTTGTGTGTTAACCTAATAAAAATACTGTCTATCTCTATCTATCTACTATGTCAAATGTTTTTTTCAGCGGAGCAGGAAATCCTAAATCACAATAAAGCTATGTTACTGAGCCACCTGCACAAAAACTATGCCGGTATCTGCAAAGGTCATCACGCAGTCAAGGGAATCAGCTTCTCCGTTAACAAAGGTTATCTTTTCTGACCATGAACTTTTTTCTTTTTTTAATTCCCCTTATAATAAGGGGATAATGCGTAGGCACGCGGGCATGCGGGTTGGGGATCGCAGTTCGGTAGTAAATCTTTTCTGCAGTAGGCGTTACTTCCCGCTTCCCAGTAGATATCCCTTACGACACCCGCGGGAAGAGTTCGGGTCTTTCAAATTCTAAGCCACCTAAACACCACACGCAACTTCTTTTTCCTGTCCCCTTCCTTTTAAGGATGGGCTGAATAAGTCTATATTATTTTTGCCAGGTGAATGCTTCGGTCTCCTCGGACTAAACGGAGCCGGAAAATCGACCACGTTCAAGATGATGACCGCTGAAGTCTGTCCTACTCTAGGACGTATCTTTGCCAATGGATTTTTCATTGATAAACAGAAAAAGGAGGTAAAATTAGTGACTATTTCTATATTTATCTAGCCCCAATGTAAACAGAGCTTGTGTTTCATTGATTAACATGTAACTGTTCATTATTATGAATACTAGGTTGATGACTGATAGACATCATCCTCATCAAATCAGCTCACACAAGTCCAATGCTGGAGCTAGGCGTCTCCAATACAACTGATATAACCTAATATAATATAGAAAACACCCAAATCAGGAACCACGAATCAACCCGCAACCTTCTTCATCATGGGCTGACCGTCGCTTGACACTTGACACTAGTGACTTTATTTCAGCCCACCCCGTACAGAGCATTATTGAATTTTTTTCCCAACAGTTCTTGCGTAAGATCGGCTACTGCCCGCAGTTCCTCGGCATCGATGACTTCCAGACCGGCAACGACAACCTCAGGACGCTGCTGACCATCCGCGGACTGGACGATAATGACATCGATAAAGAGACCAAAGCATGGATCGCCGTCGTCGGTGAGATCTAATACTGCTTGTCCATCATCATTATCACTATGTACTCCACCGCCGGATATGATTCCCCTTATGAAAAGTGCCATCGCACCCTGTCTTCAACCTAACGCATCTGCCTTCAGTCTTTCGAAGATAGTTGTCTCTACTGGCCGGAGGGTGTCCTACTGTACGTTTACCGAATCGCAGTCTCCACTCAAGAACACGTTGACCCACGTAATTGTCGGTTCTGCGGGAGATATGGCCGGCCCATGACCACTTCAGCTTGCAAATTTTACGAGCTTATTCGATAGCTTTGGTTATCTGCTCTTGCCAACTGTTTGCGCGCATGTCTTGAAATCTACTGAAGCACCATCTCAAGTAGACTAGACGTGGAATCAGAACTGGCACAACCTGGGGCAGAGGATATCGAATACGCTACTATTTGTCTTCCTCGTAGTTCCTTCCTTTCCTTGTAGTTCTTCGCACCGCGACCCCATGTCGAGGTCAAATTGGAATCCACGGTAGTAATAAAAACGCGTACTGTCGTTTATTCATACGCCCAATATCAAGATGGGTTAACGACACAGCACGCGCCGGGGGGCTTCAATGGAGGCGGTTAGCACAGGACCGTGGTGGCTGGTACAAACTGAGGGAGGCCTAAACCCAGCAGTGGGTACAATCCTTGTTTGGCACGAAGGGGATTGCCGTGAACTGCTTTTATATTGGAATAACAGGCAGAGCACCGCTTCCGAATTAGTTTTCCGTCATTCCTAGGGATTTCTGTTTGTTGGTGACTTGTGATTGAAGTATTTCCTTGCGTTGGAGGCCTTGGGCGGTGCTTTTTGGCCGCGGCTTCTCTGAGCTATTCAATAATTTAACCGAATAATTATTTCTAAACTTGCAGTAGGTACAGTCATTGTTTTCTCTGTAAGTTCGTTGTATTGTATATGATGCACGTGTTTACTATGGCTGCTTGAAACAAAGAATCTGAATCTACTTGCTTTCCTCAGGACTACAGAAGTACACCAACATGAGAGCATCTAGCTACAGCGGCGGGTACAAGCGTCGGCTCGCGACTGCGGCTGCGCTGAGCTCCGGAGCGCCCCTGTCACTGCTGGACGAGCCGACTGCAGGCGTGGACGTCGGGGCTCGGCGGCTCGTCCACGCCGCGCTCAGGAAGTCTCTGAGTCTAGGAGGGAGCATCGTTATCACTTCACACAGGTAAATGGTTATCTTTTGACGGCCTCTGTGGCGTAGCGGACGAAGGTCCGCCTGCGACAGAGGAGGTTCGGGATGAACGTGTTTATGATCTGCATATAGTTCTTCTGGGTGTTCTGGGTGTTTTCTACATATAAAAATAAATAAAAAATACAAAAATTTAGGAATTTTTGAAAAGTATCTTAATTAGGTTCTATGGTGCTAAATAAACCACTAATAGAAAATACAAAACTTTTATTCAATCTATAAGTGCCCTAAAAATGCATTTAAAATTTACATTTTCAAGTTGCGCGCGTAACTTGACAAAAACGCTGGACGCAGTGGACGCCATATTGCTCTGTGGTCATGATGTCAGTTCGATCCAAGACCTGAACAAATGCGCTGATGTTGCTGATGACAGTTGATACTTTTTAGTTTGCCTGCACAGCCGTATGACATAACAACATAGCCCCTACTATTTCATGGTGTTTAAAAACCAGATAAAAAAACTGAAAACGTTGAATATAAGCGTCATATAAGCGTAATAATACATATTTTAGGTATGCAGCTAGGCTTAATTATAGGTAGCTATAATTGTAAATTAATATAGTGAGATACAAATATATATATATACATATATATAGCTATAGCTTTTATTTTTAGTTTATGTATAAGTTTTAGTGATAGTCAATTTAAGTTTAATTTTGTAAAATGCAAATCCTTTTTTGGCTGTCGGTGTCGATATATATAAGTGTTGTATCATCTAGATTTAAGAGCTGTGGATTTTGTTTCCTAAATAAATAAATAAAATTTAAAATTTTATTTTGTTACTTTATGAACTAAAACGAACACTTCCCGACTGCTTGCCTTAACTATGTCAATAATATATATAAATTTTTATCATATAGAGTAAAATACCCTTTTATTATTATCAACGACAATGGCCGAAGCTGTGGACTATTTAACCCGCGCTCTCTTGTGTAAAGTTAGAACTGACATGACTACTTGGCTGAACATTACCGTTTGTTGTCAGTATGGACGAGATGGAAGCTCTATGCGCGCGCATCGCCATAATGGCGACGGGCAAGATTCGTGCGCTGGGCACGTTGGCAGAGCTTCGCACGAAATATGCCCAAGGATACGCCTTGAAGTTTAAAATCAAAGCAGGTGTGTATTATTGACACTGAACACGTCTTACTTGACGATCAATGTGGCGCGGCGGCCTGTGACGCAGGATGTTGCGGGTTCGATTCCCACCTTGGGACAAATTCTTATATGTTCGGCAATGTTTTAGTTTGTTGGGGGTGTTTAGAGTATTTTCTATGTATTATATAAAAATATATACAGGGTGTGTCAAGACCACTACCGAAAACAAAGGGGGGTGGTGCAGCACCCCAAAACAAAACAAATAAAAAAACCCTTGTCCGAAAAAAAAATTCTAGCTGGAGATATGAATTTTTAAAGATTTTTATTTGTTTTGCTAGCCAGCAATGTACACGTAAGTTTGCAAATGCCGTAATAATAATGTTGGTACATGTCAGTATGTAGGTACTTACCTAATTCCGGTGCAGCCTCGGTCGAATCAGAAATGGCTCGAACTAAGAAGAGAAGAGTCTAGCATCAGACGGATAATATGTGTCTGGGTGGGGTACGTATCTATCCCGGTAAATGCACAAGACTCGTGACGCATTTCTTCTAGCTTCACCATAGCACATCATCATTTGTCCATACTCCCTCGCACCAATTTGTTAAAGTAAATAAAATTTTCGCAAATTGTCGAAGGCGGTACGGCGTTAATAAGCTCTGCTTATCTTGGGGCCAGATAATGTTGTGTGGATTGTCCAGCATTATTAATTTATTTTGTTAATGTGGAACTAATAGCCCGCATCAGACCGCGGCTTTGAACGCGTTTTTTTTTCGGGATAATAAGTAGCCCAAAGGCGTGTCCAGACATAGCGCGGCAATCGTGAGCAGCGGTACGCCGCCGCTGCGCTCGATTGCCGCGCTGTGTTTTAGACGGCCCGTCCGCCGCGCACGAATGCCGCGCACACATTTCTGGGATGTGTGCACTAGTCACGCGTCAGGGCTGTGTCTCGCGATTGCCGCGTGTTGCTGCCGCATGTCTATGCAAAATTTCAGCTCAATTAGTTCAGAAATTTTGTCGTGAAGAATTAAGAAACATTCAAACTTATTTTTGTCTATGTATTTCGTAACCAAAATATTCGGCCTTGCTAGTCAAAGAGTCTGTCGTTGTTGCTAGATATTATCTAGCTAGTGTCGTTGTTGCTAAATATTATCTAGCAACAACGACACTAGACTCTCGAAAGTCTCTAATAGACTCTATGGTATAGTACACCAGAGGGTTTTTTTTTCAAATTTGGTATGAGCTAATAAGATAGTGGTTTGCTTCTGATCTGCGACAACCTTAATTCACATGCGATCAGAATGGAATGGGACCTTTTCGAACTAAGAAACACACTGTTTGTAAAGATCTTACTACATTGCATCGATGCTCGCAAGTGCTCGCTCGGAAACTAATGAAGAAACGACCCATGACTAGAAAGTCTGGTTTTTCTGGGTCTTCATGAACCCTCCGGTCCTCGGATTTCCAATTGAAATTGAATTTTGGGACACCCTGTATATTATAATACAGTATCAGGCTTTTCAACAGGCTGTTTCAGTTTCAGACACACAGACAGACAGTGGAGTAGACAGTGGAGGAAAAAATACGGTGGAGGGCCTCAAGGTCGCTGTGAATATAAAGTTCAACTGCGAGCTGAAGGACGAACACAAGGTCAGTCGTATTTTAAGGTGAATACTGACCGGCCGTACGGTGCGTAATGTAACGTGTTAAGGGTCCGTTACAATTTGTTAAGAATCAAGTGCGAGTGGCAAGTGTAAGTAATCAGTGATTAGTAAAATTCGTCCGTTTACAAGGTAATTCTACAAATCACTTCGGTTTATACGCTGATTTTATTGATCACTTAACTTCTCACTGGAACTTAACAAAGTGTCAATCAGGCATAGCTTAGAGCTAAGCTAGAAGCTACGCTTGTTTACAAAATACTTGATTTGAACACATACAAGGCGCCGTAGCGACTCGCTTGATGACTAACCAGCAACCTAGCTACTCGCGTCGCTAGCAGTGTGGCCACTAGTAGACCATAGTAATACGTCATTTTGCTAGAATCAGCCACGAAGCGAGTCGCTGGGCTCTAAGCATTCTGTCGGTATTGTGGTATTGTGTTCAGATAAATTAAAAAAAAATGTTTCAGACAATGCTCCACTACCACATTATAAATAAGATGGACTACAGCGACATTTTTTCAAGACTCGAAGATCTACGGATGCTATTTCCCGATTTGATCGAGGATTATTCTGTCAACGAGACCACTCTTGAAGAGGTGTTCCTCCTTCTTGGGAAAAAACATGGGATGGATAAAGAAGCTGCGGAACAAGCAGCGTTAGAGGCGGAAAAAAATAAGGGCATAACAAAACAGAGCGGAACGAGTGGTAGTAAAGTGTGACATTAGCAACCATAGCGTGTGCAAGTCAAATGTTAATCAACACAAGTATAACGCCAACCGCACTGTCTACACTAGCATAAAGCGCTTATACTGCGTAGAGCGTCTACCGCACTGTCTACACTGGCGTCTACATTAAAGAATAATGCTAGACAGCGATTTATAGAACTAGTTTATGTTGATAACGATTGTTTTATAATTTTATAATGATTTACAAGTAAGGTACTTCCTTTATTTATCTATTGAAACTATCATGGTTATGTGCACAAACTTGGTCACAAATCATGGTAAATACTGATACAGGTTAATAATACCTGCTTTTAATTTTTAGATAGTGACAATCGCACGTTTATGTTTTGATAGAAGATTTGGCAAAAGTTCCCATTAAAGAAAACACCTTACGTAAATTTTCTTAAACATTTACCACAGTAATGTTTTATATGAAACATGCATTATTAGACTGTGTCTAAATGAGTAGGTAATTGAGGCTTCCTTAATAAATATGCTATTATGAACTTAATTAATTTTATTGTAATTATTTTTTGGTAATGATCAAGCGTTTGGCCACTATCTCACATAAAATAGTGAAGACGTGGCCTAGGGTGAAGAACGTCTACACTCTGGCGTAAAGCATCTACGCAGCGACAGTGTGTAGACACACACTGTCTATACTGGCGTAGAGCGTCTACGCATTGTAGTCTTCTATCGCACTGTCTACACTGGCGTAGAGCGTCTACGCATTGTAGTCATCTACCGCACTGTCTACACTGGCGTAGAGCGTCTACGCATTGTACTCGTCTACCGCACTGTCTACACTGGCGTAGAGCGTCTACGCATTGTAGTCTTCTATCGCACTGTCTACACTGGCGTAGAGCGTCTACGCATCGTAGTCGTCTATCGTAACACGTTATATTTTAAAGGTAAAGTAAGTAAAGCAGCGAACAAGATACCTTTACCTTGTTAGAATGTTAGTATTCGAGTTGGAGCAAAAGTCGTCCCAAGATTTTTTTATCGTCTAGATATTTTGTATTAAGCCTTTCACTCGCACATTTATTCATTATTGAACTTTTGCAACTAACTTGGAGTTTTGTTGTTGAAGCGTATACATGAGCGCACGCAGGATGCATTCACATTTGTGAGAAAATATGGGCGTCCTAATCCCTTCATCACGTTCACTACCAACACACCAAATTGTAGAATATAATTGAAAATCAAACATACAGTTGTATGAAGTTCGATGACAATAATGTGTGCAGTTTAATTCTTACAAATTTATTTACTCAACCTTTGGCTGAGGCGCTAACTGCATATTGTAAACCAAATAAATCGCTGAGAATTAAACTGCGAAACATAATTAATATATACCTAGATAATAATAATGAAAAATTTATCCAAAAATGCTGTCAAAACTCACTATTCCACGCGGACGAAGTCGCGGGCACAGCTAGTACTAGAAATAAGAATAAACTCGCTGTACCCATAACTAGGCTACACAAGATTAATGTCTCTTTCAAAGGGCAATGTATACGCTTCAACAACAAACCGCCAAGTCAGTTGCAAAAGTTATCAATGAATAAATTCAAACGAATTGTCAAACAATGATTGACAATTTTTTTTAATTTATTCATCTAAAGGAATGAATAAATTAAAAAAAAAATTACTTAATACAAAGCTTAATACAAAATATCAGATTATCTAGTCGATAAAAAATCTTGGGACGACTTTTGCTCCAACTCGAAAACTAACATTCTTACAAAGTAAATGTGTCTTGTTCGCTTCTTTACTTTACCTTAAAAAGATTGAAGTGAACAAAAAAACAATCTGATCACTTTATTTCCTAGTTGTACATACCTACCTATATGTAATTTGACGTGTCCAAGAGTCCTGTAAGGTCTAAATGAAATAAAGCACTTTGATGTTCGAGTCCTGAAATGCGAGGGAATGACAGCGCAACGACACGAAATCGTCGACCACCCGAGGTCACTCCGCGAAGCCTGTGAAGACCCCTGGAAGATTCTGCGGTTCTGGACGGAGTTAGGCTGGCTACATTACACGCACAATGGACCAACTCGAGTCTCAGTGCGGATAAGAGAGTACCTATACCTACATACGACTCAGGTAAAAAGAAAGCTACATTATGCTACTAGGTACTTTATTATTTACTTCATAATGATGATAAACCTACATAAAACTGCACAAGTTAAAAATAATACTTTAGTTTTTAAACTAATAATTATAAATTTAATCTTCTTCGTCATCCTCGTCTTCTTCTTTTGGCTGCTCCACCACAGGCTGAAAATAAGGTATTCTTCATGTAGCAACAATGTTATAATCATAAAATCCAACACTGGCATAAAAATAAGAGACCCTTTTATATGGCTAACATCGACTTTAATTTGATATAAAATTTTATTTTGTTTTTTAACCTATGCTACATTAGTAATGTAGCATAACTTCCTCTAATGACTGGCTAGCCATAGCGGTCGCAGCGTTAGAATTGACCCTTTCAACTCTTCCCCTGGATTTTGTAAGAGTCGACTAAGGGCCGGAGGAAGGGTCAGAGGAAACACACCTTTTTTTTGATAGGTTATCAAAACTGGTTGTTACACAGGACAGTTAACTAGAGATAACTTATGCATATAATATAAACTAGAATGAGAGTAGAACGAACTTGTGACTTCAGCTTGTTTAGAGTTTATGAAATTTATTAGTACCTATTATCTTACCCTTTTGGTGTGATCACCAATGTGCCTAAACGTGATGATAGTAGAACCACTGCTTTTTGCGGAAGTAAAAGTACCTACTGATAGTTCTATGACATATGATTGAAATACAATGTTTTTATATGAATAATACCGTTCTTTTGTTTAAAAGATGTTTGTTAGTAAAAGGTAAGAGGGCTAGATGTAAATAAGTGTTTTTAGGTTACCTCTGGTTCCGGTTCCGGTTCAGGTACAAACTCCTGAAAATAAAATGTAAACTTAGTTTACAAATTACCCTGAGATTAATGGGAACGGTTTCTTGAGATCGGCAGGCAGAAAATGGACTGTTTAATAGAAGAATGGCACTTCTGAATTCCACTTTTTAGCTACTCATTAATAAATCGTTCTGTGGGAAGGTTGATAGGTACATTGTTTCGAACAAAACAGACTCTCCACCCAAACCATACAACGGATCACAACGTTAGACTGTGATGCGATATTAGAGGAGTGTATGAAGCAGGCACCGGCATGTCTGTGCCTCCGCCACGCAAGAAAGACGACATAATGTAGGAACCCATGCAGGAATTATCATACATTTATAAAAGTATTGTATTTGTGCATAAACATTGAAATAAAAATAGGTAAAATAATAATTACCTACCAAAAACTACCGGAAAAATTAAAAAATAACCCGTGGACGGATTTTTGTACATACATTTTTTTCATAGACCGGGTGTTTATGTAAGGAATTATTGTAACAGTCTGCAGTTAGCTCAATTGTTTCAATTGTAAACACTAGTTTTAATTTAATTCTTTTATTTGATTGTAATTTTCTTTGTTAATAAAGATTGTTCCCAGGAATTATTTGGAAGTATTCTCATGTCTGGGCAGCATTTGGTCTCAATTGGTCAAAGTGTTTTCACAATAAAAATAATCAAAAATTCCTAAAACAAACATGCAGATAATTTCTACATTAATACAGAATACAGCTTTTTTGAGGTAATATACATATGTGTATATGTTGTTTTGCAGCTCAGCCATAAATTGTCGTTTCACAAAATATGAACGCAGTGCTTATTCCCTTAGAGAAATGATGTGACCATACCATTGGCATAGGTAGTGAACCGATGAGTTTTCAAAATGGGGACCCAGGTCACTTGTGTACATACCGGAACCTCCTCTTCAACAATACTCTCTTCCTCTTCAAAGTCGTCTCCATATCCAACTGGGAAGAGATGGAGACAGTCTCGCTCCCCGGAATCGGTGTCAGCGCTGATGAAGAACGGATTCAGACCAGCTAGCTGCAGAAGTGGTAAGCTCCTCTTCCGGGATACCATAAGAGCTAAGCGGTCTTTACTGCGATAGTAAAACAATCATTATTAAATTAATGCAATGTTTCAGAAAATTAAAAATGACTTCGAATTCTTATTTTACACTTTTTACATTTTTTTATTAGGTAATCCATCGAAATTATAATGTTTATAGGACCAAGACCACCCCGGGAGTATATTCTATACAAATTTTAAGAGAATCATCAAAATCGGTAGTCAATTGACGTATAAATCGGTGAACATGCAAACAACAGTAAATACACACATACGTGATAGAGCGTACTTTTTTACTTATATAGAAGGTTTTTACATTTGAATTTTGGAATAATTCTGATTCGTAAAATTATTGAAGGTAGCAGAATTAAATTTTTTGCACTGCAGTGGGGAGATTTGTTCTCCTTTCCAACAAGTCTAGCTATTAGTATGGTTTAAAGCTGTGTATCCAAAACATTGGAATCGGAGCGTACAAAGCGTACGCGGCGCGGCGACGGTATTTACAATATGCCTGCGGCATCGCCATCGGTAGATATACCATAAAAATCTCACTCACTGCTACAAATCCATAAGCTACGTACGATTTGTTGGACGCACAGCATTAAAGACTCCTTATAGCCTCGCTTTAGCCTTAACGATATAAGTAACAATGGCGTACTGTCTCCGGAGTCTTTCCATTTTGTTGTATTGTTTGATTGAGTAAGCTATGTGCTCTGCGGTAGCCAGGTCCTCTCCGACGAAGATACCCACCTGATAAATTAAATCTTGTGAGGAAAATAAAAAATAAAATATTCGAGTGACGCAACTGTCTCACTCTCACAATATGTTCATGAATGTTTGTATTTGAAAACTCCAGCTTAGTTCAATATTTTAAGCGTGTCCATCTAAAAAATGGGATTAGCTTTATGATTTACTAGCAGCGCCTCGCGGTTTCACCCGCGTAGTTCCCGTTCCCGTGGGAATTCCGGGATAAAAAGTAGCCTATGTCCTATTCCAGACTATAATCTATCTCTGTGCCAAATTTCATCCAGATCCGTTTTGCCGTTCTGGCGTGATAAAGGAACAAACATCCATCCATCTATCTATCCATCCATCTAAACTTTCACGTTTATAATATTAGTGAGATAGTGAGATTTGTATCCTGTGTTCTCCCACTGTTGGTACAATACAATTATTACAGTAGGTCTTCGATCAAAAATTTCCGGCTTTGCCGGCCCCCCTTAGATTCACAATGCGCACCTTTGCACCTTCAGTAGCAAAAGAGAAACATTTTGACATGTTAGGAAAGCTTTTCAACTAGTGTCATTTTAGCGTTCAGACAAAAAGCATGGGTACAAAAAATGCAAGAATCACTCGTCCAAAGTGCTGAAAAAGGATGGAATTTCTTATTTTCAGTAAGTTTATATATATTTTTACCCGTATATTGAGATGTGAGTCATATACTTGTGAAATCAGCATAAAATATTGTTGTTTGGTTTGCCTATGTTAAAATATTAATTTTGTTCTAAATTGATAAATGGAGAGGCTATTTCTTCTAAATTTTTTTTTATTTATAGTATGAATTAATATATTTTTCATAAAAATAAGTTTAATATTACTAGCTGATGATTTTTAAAATAACTAGTTGGCCCGCCCTAAAATTTCATTTGCGTAGACTCTCTAATAAAAGAAAGACTAGGTTCTTACCTACCTACCAGAAGTATGAATTTATAAAACGTTTATTTTTTTCCCGTAAAAAAACTCGTGCAAAGCCGCAGACAGGAACCAGTTCTTTTTAATCTAGAGTGCCTGCCTGAAATTGTATTGTAAGTTTAAATTATTGTATGTCTGAAATGACCCTTTTGTATAAATACCTACTGTTGAGACACCAATTTATAGTTTCATCAATAAATGATTCGTTATCTTTACCTGAATTCTGTTAATTAATCCTTATAGAAAATAAACTGAGTAGGTAGGTATATAATTCTCAGGTAGGTACCTACCTACTTACAAAATAAAATAAATTGAATTCGACTCCACCAATCTCTTGTTCCGTATGGAAAAAACTTGTCAGGCTCTGCGCAAACTGTCTGCGTCAAAACAAAACGAACCCAATTTTGAGTGACATTTATGTAAGGCTCTAGGTATCTACGGGGGAGGCCGCGAACTCCTTATTTTTGATCGAAGCAGTAGGTATATTATCTCAAAAGGCGCTAATCCTGCATATTTGCGACAGAGCCTACGCACCTTGGGGTACCGAGGCTCTCGGGGTTTTAAAAAAAATATTTGACCGTCTGGTCAAAGCTACGCGTGACCAGAGAGCTGGTAAGTATCTGGCACAGCGCATCAGCATTTCCATACAGTGGGGCAATGCTGCCAGCCTCTTGGGGACGCTTCCAACTGGTATTGATATGGACCAGTCGATCGATCTACCTGTAGATTGTTTGCAACAATCTGCAGTTAGCTCAATTGTTTCAATTGTAAATACTAGTTCGAATTTAATTATATTATTTGTTAAATTAAAATAAATACAAATAAATGCAGTGACCCAGACGTCGCACACACCAGTTGCACATGTACCGCAACACAGTTTCTTATGTGTGCCAAGACGCGACTTTTGTGAGGAACAATGCTTGTGTCGGGGTGGCCTTACCGCCAGTATTTCATCCTGATATTGCTTCACGACTTCTTTGACGTCTTCTCGCTTATCCACAGGGAACATAACCAATACGTGCGGGGGGAGATATTCCGACTCAATCGTGGCCAACTTTGAAACAATCTGCAAATTTACAAAGAACCTTAGCATGGTATTAATTAGGTTTATTTACCTAAGATTAAATAAAAAAATAGACCTATTACGTTGTCTGCTGTCGACGATTCACGGTATGCAGGCGGCCGGTGAACAGTCAGAACTTGACTCCCCTAGACCAAGTCTTCGCTCATGTGGGTCGAAAGATGAGCGAATAAGCAGCACAAACACTACTTCACTTAATAATACATCAGAATAGACCATCTCGCGTTACAGCGGCTGCCAAGCGGTTGCAAATAAATTTGCAACTAAATAACATAAAATAAATTACTTTCTATTTTTTTATTTACATCTGTACACTCGGATGACACAAACACCGAGAAGCCGTTGGTCAAGAATAGAAATACAGTAATTTATTTGCAAAGATGTGTGTTCTACCCTTAACCCTATCACTACCCAGTTATTAAAACCGCCATAGTGAAGCCAACTGATATAACAGCCTTTGCCCACCGCCCGTGTCGTTCGGTTGCATAGCCATGTTGACCTCCCCGTCAAACTGACGCACTGCAAATAGGAATCGCGGCGGGGCGTGCGGGTCTCGATAGTTTGGACTTTTAGATAATGCAATCCCTTGAAAATAATACCAAACATATATAATTTAGTAATGAAATGAATGAACAATCGAATAAAAACCAAATAAACTTAAGGTTTTTTTTTACTTTTTTATTGGCGTGCTTACTCAAACCACACTTTTTCAACTTTCAGTGTAGGTATTGGATTTACTCGGCAGTCCTCTTACTATACCATTTTTTGAACATTTGTTGAAAGGGGTTAACAATTTCCCTAAAATATATGGATGGTCTTCATAAACCATCGTCCTGTACCCACAGGCACTGTAGGTATTACATTGGTTAAGAAAGGAAGCTACCCTTTCTACCCCGTCCAAAAAAAGCGCTCTATGGTTTAAGAGCTGACCTTAGGATAGAAGAAGGCCAGTCCATTCGCCTTAGCCAGCTCGTTGGGAGGCGCATACAGTCCAGGCACGAACAGACCCCCTGGAGGAATATACTCTTCATCTTCCACTTCGATGTCAGAGTTAAACTCCTCCTCAGCTTCGACCTTCTCTTCTTCTAACCCGGCTTGATCTGTCTGTGTAATAAATATAGCGCAATCAATCATTTAAATTCTTTATTTTTATGAATACCTACCTAAGATACTCTTATGGTGCAAGCGCACTACGCGTCAGCGGAACTGCGCGGCCGCGGCACTGCTCTTCAAATTAGAACAAATGACGAAAAAGGCCGCGTGGCTTATTTGGTGATTTTGTTCTAATTTGACATGAAGTGCCGCGGCCGCGCAGTTTCGTTGTCGTGTAGTGCGTTTCCTTTATGCTACTGCTCCACCTGCGTTAGCGTTGACGTGTTAATGTCCAACTACGCGTTACATTACGCATTAAAAATGCACCTTGGCTACATCTAAGCAACAACGCCGTCAAGAGGTAATTCCTAGTGAACTTACGCGTTAACTGCACAACGATGGAGGTTGAGTGAAGCAGCTGAGTGGTTGCAACAATGACTGAATTAATTTATTGTATGAATTTAATTTATGCAATTTAGTAAAAAGGAAAAATAATACAGTTTTTATTTTCTCAAAAATGAAGCACATGACTCTTTTCACGACATTTCTCTAACTCGCATGGTTTCGCATTTGGCCATCCACTCCCTTCTATAAAAGTGTATAAAATTTTTTATTTTCATCTTCAGACACACAATTTTACGTTATCATACAGTAGACTAAGCATAATCAAAAAGTAATATAATAAATTTAAAATCTATATAATTTAAAATATGTGTGCTGTATGTCAAAAAGGCTCAGCGTAATATTTTGCTCAAGAAGCAAAAACACTGATATTCGGCCATCTAAATGTTTGTGTTTGTGAATTTCGGGGCGGCCTTTATTCAGCAGTCGTAGAACACAGACTCATGGAAAAAAATTGGATTGCTACTCTTTATCCCTCTGATGACTGATGACGATAATTCTAAAATAAATAAATAAATAGTTTTAATGAACGAATTGAATTCTTTCAAATATGATTTCTCCCTGGAGGTTCTTACACGTGACCCTACTCTAAGGTATATATTTCAGAGACCTCAGTTTCAGCCTCGCCCTTCTCTTCCCCCTCGACGCCCGGCTCCGGTTCCGGTTCCGGCTCCGGTTCCGGTTCAGCTGGTAACTGAAAAAATAAAACATTATTTTATATTATTTACTGCTTCGTGTCCATCCCAAGGTCGTCTGGAAGAGATCGCTCTTAGCGATAAGGCCACCCATTGTGCAACTCTGTTATTTATTTTTTCCTGTATTCTTTTTTCTTTTGTATTTTTTTTGGTGTGCAATAAAGTGTATTGTATTGTATTGTTTTATTTTCAATCCATACTAATATTATCGATTGGAAAGTACTAATTCTGTCTGTCTGTTACCCTTTCACATCTAAATGACTCAACAGATCTTAATGGAATTTGGCAGGAAGGTAAATGGTGTCGGGGGACGGACATAACATTATTTATATTGTGGGCTGGCAGAAGCAAAAGGCATACCTATGTATAACATACCCAGCAGTTTTGTTAGGTACCTTACCTACCTACTTTATGTTAATATTGTATGCTATGTGCAAGATATGTGGCAAGATATGGAGATCTACTTTTATGTACCACATATGTTAGCGCATCATTTCGTCGACATAGCGTTGTTCCAGCGACAAGTGCCGATATGTCGGGTGCATGAATATTGGAGGCCGCTGATCGTGTTTTGTTTTGTAAACTAAGAAGCCGCAGATATCAAAGCCTGTGACGGTGCCGCCTCGGTGAGTTTAGTGGGTAGACTCCATATTGGACATACCCCGGCTTGTATTCTAGCCATTTTTTCTTCCTCTTTCCTCTTTTTCTCCTCCGCCAGTCGGTCTTCCTCGGCCAGCCTTTCCATGCGAGCCTGCTCTGCAGCGAGACGCTCCTGTTCCTCTTTCCCATCTTGCTGAAAACGAAACATAGTTGGTTATCTTCGGATACACATGCCCAGCAAATGGTATTTGTGAGCCGTATATTATAACTATTGGGGGTACGTGTAACTCGGCCGGCAGTAATGAACTGGCTATCGAGCAAGACGGACGTTTCATTTAGTTTCATTAGTTAGCGATATACCATTTGACGACGAGGTCAAATGGTATATCGCTGACGGCAGACAGACACGACCGGAAAGAAGCGAAGCGCAAGACAAACGGCTTGAATAAACCGTGTTGTAATTATACATTATTGCCAGGTAGCTCCCCGGAGCCAGGAGGTCAGCGGTGTTATACCAGTACGTTAACGTGCTTTCCGAGACACGAGGGTGTAATTTTATCTGCAAAAAAACCCAATAACAACATCTTAAATGTAGATACTTACCAGCTTCTTCAGCTTGGCATTGTACCGGTCCCGGCGCACCTCGCGGGCCGTCTTGCTGATGGTGGCATACCTCTCGAAGGCAGGGATTGGTGGGAGCTGCTTCTCCGGTGGCACGTCTTCTTTGGGGACCGGTATCTCCTCGTACAGGGCGTAGCGCAGCAGTTCTGAAATTGTTTTTAAATGTTATACCTACCTAAATATCGTTTCAAATAGCTAAAGTCAAAAAATATTTATTACCATTGGTAGGATAAGTAAATAATGAACTCGGAAAGGTCAAATTCTTAATCAAATTCTAATCTTATAATGTGTTTGCAACAGTCTGCAGTTAGCTCAATTGTTTCAACTGTAAATACAAGTTTTAATTTAATTTTATGATTTGCTTTTGCAGTTCAACCTTCTTCGCCCACTGCACAACTGAGGTTTTCAAATAGCAAAAGATACAGAGCGCATAATAGTTCTAACTCAATGATCGATGTGTAAAGGCGACTCGGGACGTCGTTTGGAGGCCGATGTCTGGCAGCCGACTATGGGCTGATATGATGATAAGGAGGTACTAACTCACAAAATCCCGGTTATCAGTATCAAACATTTTGAACAATACAACAAGGCACTGTCCATCGAGCAGCGCATGGATACACGCCTCGTTTGCATCGATATCGCTCATGTATAGAGCCTCCTTTAAGTCTTCCTCTTTTAGCTGCATCTCATCCTTCGCACCTACTTGGATGTCTGTGGAATTTGAAGAGCTTGTTAGTTTATAATCTTAGTTTTTTTTCCCTTATAAATTTCAAACTTTAAATTTGTAGAAAAACGTTAGTAATAAATAAGTTGTAAAAAGAAAAAATTAGTTTTGGTCTTTCATCTACCTATAGTCTACACTGGTTCACAGATCTGCCACCTACAGTCTATATTGTTTTATTTTTGTGTTTTGAAATTACTTGAAATGAAATGACTTGATTTAAGTGTTCCCTGTGAATCAATAGTATGAATAAATGAATTAAATTGAGCTGCTGGACGCAGGCCGCCCCATGATAAACGTCTTATGGCTTTTATCATATGGGGGTAATGCCAATAATCTCCACCACCTGGAAGATCTTAGGAGGAATACAGCGTCGTGGGCCAAAGTGTTAGGAATATTTTAGTTACATGCATGAAGACGAGGGAAAAATCCTACTTACTGATCATATCCCACTTCTCATATAGATCGTAATGTGCCTGATGGTTGTGCGGCCAGAAGAGAATGAAGTTGAGTCGTTTGACGTACTGAGATAGGCGGTTACAAACGCGGCGCTTGCGAGCGGCGAGCGTCAGCGTTCTCAACCGTTCAGTAGCGTCGAAGACCTCTTTTTGTATCTGAAGGTCCAATTCTGCTTTTTCCTGGAAATAAGAGAATTTTAGGCAAATAACAGGCCAATAGTAGTGAGATTTAATTTTACACGGTGTCAATTATAATGGAATAAACTAAATTTGGTCTTGGGCTAACACACGACTCGACAAAATCACCTCTAACTTTTGAACTGCAATAAATTACAGAAACCATGGAATATCGATTCTTGGTTGGTTTGCCATGATGTGCCATGTTTTACCATGCCATGTTTTACCATGGATTAATTAAAATATTTGATTATAAGTATTTCCCGCATTGTAAGAACGGCATACGGGCCACATCGCGAGAAACACCGACAACCTGGAGCGAAAGACTTTGCATTGGTGGCCACGAGATGGAAAGAGAGACCCTGGCCGACCGGTTTGCCGCTGGAAGGATGACATCATATTAGTAGCAGGAAAACAATGGACAAGAGCCGCTCAAAATACAGCGAACTGGCAAGAGATGGAGGAGGCCTTTATCCAGCAATGGATATACCCTGCTTCAATACTACCTACATTACAAAAATCGAATGAATGATAAGATTTACAATCAATTATTTACATAATTATTTAAGCAATCAAATTTCTAAATTATTCACAATAAGTAGTACGCATAAAAAAACACATTCGTTAAAATACTCATATTATTGTTAGATTGTAATTATAGTGAATAAAGGCTATTTTTAATTTTATTTTAATTTATTATGAACGGGATAAAAAACTTTGCTTCTTGCTAGTCAACGAGGTAGATTATACAAACAAGGGAGTAAATCTACGTGATGTTTTCTACTATCTACCTCGTAGAAGTAATTTTTATACTTATTAATAATAACTATTCATGGATTCATTACGGGTGTAAGCGGATCAACTACGAGCATGAAGTGTGTTGAAAGAACACCAACCCGTTTCCAGACTGCGGCGCGTATACGTACCGTATACGGCGGCTCGCGCCGCACTCACCCTGACAGAGTTCCTCGTAAAGTGAGGAAACGGGTTGGTGTTCTTTGAATTCGTCAAACGATAGTTTTTATAACTGTTCACGAAAAAAATATGCAAAAGGAAATAAGAAATATGAATAAGGTAAATAATAGATTCAGGCGTTACTTTGTGGAAATCCATTGCAAAATATAAGGATGAAAATATTTAGTAACAATTCCGCGAAAAAACCTTCTCCGATAGGTTCTAACAAAATGTAGTCGCGTTGTAGAAGAAAAACGACACCAACTACAAAATGAAAAAATACCTATCAAAGCAAGACGTCAACTAGTTTCGTCTCTCCACGAGACATCATCATTGTGGTGTCCTGATGATGTCTCGTGGAGAAAAATTTTCATCCTTATATTTTTTTATGAATAAGGTAGGTTTAACATACCGCTTCTTCAGGCAGCATCTCGTCAATGGCGAACTGCTCCCTTGTGATTTCTGGATGGCCCATATATTGGAGTTCTTCTTCAATAACACGACACAGCTCTATCCCGTTAGAGCCGAAAACCGCGCGGGTCAAGTGCCCTTTCTAAAGCATAGAGTTTATAATTAAAATAAATCATTTATTTCAGAGTTCCATAACAAATTGACAAATGTTATTCAACTTATTTGTGGATAGGTACTTTGCTTTGTAACTACATACGATACGACTATAGTCCTGTCAATGAATGATTAGTAAAGTAAAGTATCGTACAGGTGTTTTATGTCTATGTGATTGAATGTATTCCTTTTTACACACATTTACGGTGTGCAATGTATCTGTATAAATAAAAAGAATTAAATTAAACTTATTTAAAGTTTACAGTAAAATAAAATAAAACTGAAATTAATGTTAATGTAAAACAGACCAACGCAGTATAAAATAGGGTATTACAGCCATTTTTGAAAATTGACATAATTAGGTTAGTGCTAATGAACGACAAAAAAATACAAGATTATTATTCAATCAAAAAGTACAAGATTTTTATTCAATCAAAAAATTTTTATTCAATCAAAAAGTTCAATCCAAAAAATAGTAGGTACATTAAAATTTTACATTGCGCGTGTAACTTGACGAAAACGCTGGACTCAGTGGACGCCATTGCTCTGTGGTCATGACGTCTGTTGGATGTGAGACCTGAATAAATGCGCTGATGTTGCTGATGACTGTTGATCCCTTTTTGCCTACTTGTATGACATAACAACATTGCGCCTACTATTTTATGGTGTTTACAAACAGATTCTGAAAACTGAAAACTTTGGATTTTAAATTTATTTTGTTATCTTATGAATTAAAACAAGCATTTTCCGACTTCTTTTTGCCTAGGATACTCGTATCTCAATATTATATTTTTAAATTGTTTCTCATATAGAGTCAAATAATATATTGCCAAGACAGGGTACCTACCTATTTTATATTGCGTAGGAGTGTTTTACCTTCTTTGATTGCATGGCATGTCGATTTGTGGGAGGGCGGGGGTGCACGCAAATGCATTTTGTTGGATCATAACAGAGGTTTTAAGGTGCATACCCGACCCAAACTCAAAAGTCAATAACCTTATTTCTTTAGGCTTACAAAAAGAGCACTTAGACAAGTCACTACTAGCGCCGCCACCTACTTAAATTAATAATCTTAATCGAAAATAGATTTTGGTGGCCACCAAGGGCAACTTCGATTCACTCCCTAAACTAAATAGAATAAAACTATTAATTTTTTTTTTAATAGGTATCACAAACTATGCGATGGATGTTTGAAACCTTTGTTAAACGGATTAATAAGATATAAAGAACTTCTTCCAGTAGTGGACAAAAAACTGAAGCAAACAAATCATCAATAACATTTTTTTTTTTCTTATTTGATAAATAATTACTATCTATAAAACTGTTAATGTATAAAATTTGACTTTGTCTAAGTGCTTATTTTATAAGCCTATAAAGAAATAAAGTTATTGACTTTTGGATTTTTGACTTTTGAAAGAAGGTGGCGGCGGCAGTTTGGGTCGGATATGCGCCTTAAGCGGAAATTTTACTAATGAGATTTTTTTCTAAGATTTTGCAATGGATTTCCGCAAAGTGACACCTTAATAATATTTTATTTGTCGAGAATAGTAACCATTATAAAAAGGAACACCGGTTCACTTTTGTCCCGAAATCTTGAAAGTACGTCGATATGGTCCGAAGCGGCCTGCAAAATCAGGAATCCGATAGAATATAATGTTTTCTATGTAGAATGTGTTATGACGACCTCTGTGGCGCGGTGGGCGAAGGTCTGCCTGCGACGCAGGAGGTTGCGGGTACGATTCCCGCCTCGGGACAAATGTGTGTACGATCTGCAATATATATCTAATAATAATAAATATCTATCTATGTATTGTATTATATTATATTATGTATATTAGTTATCTAGTACCCATAACACAAGTTCTGCTTCACTTGGGGCTAGATAATGCTGTGTGAATTGTCCAGCATTATATATTATTATTTTTGTCATAATAATATAATACTTTTTATAGTATCGCGATTTACATAGTGAATGATGATTTATCGGGTATTTATCGCGTAGTTTGTTTGTAGAGTACTATCACACCTGCCACCAGGATCAATCCAGGTTGTCAAAGTGGGCCCGGGGCCAAGAGTGCGCCTAATGCCGGAAAAAAATCAGAAGAACAAGATGATGGCTTTGAGTCCTGGGCTATAAATATAGGTGGGATTTTATTTAATTATTCAATATGTAAGCATAAAATAGAAAAACTGAACGAATACTCAAATAAAACATTAGTCTGGATATATATTACTGTTTCGCTAGTTTTATTGCTTGTATTTATAACGCAGAAAAAATTAATCTCGCGCTAACCCGCAACCGGACCACCTTAAAGGTCACACCTAGCACGGTGGCAAAAAATTAAAGGACTTAGCACATACATCCAGCATTGCCACCGTACGCATGTCACAACAAGAAGCAATCAAAGGTGGGCTTGCACTCGTGATCTGTAGATACGCTTCACAGTGACATATGAAGTAGGAATGTGATTCACCTTAGCCATAGCTATTGCATCCATTCCGATCTCGAGCTTTCCTTTCCGGACGGCAGCCGCTGTGGCCAGGCAGTGGCCGCAGAACTCACTGTATACTTCCAAACCTTTATAAACATATATTATTAAACTAGCGATCCGCCCTCGCACGGGTATATTCTATAGCCTATGTTCATCAGGGATAATGTAGAATTCTAATGGTGAAAGAATTTTTCAAATGGGTCCAGTAGTTTCGGAGCCTTTTCAATACAAACAAACAAATTTTTCCTTTTTATAATATTGGTATAGATAATCGGTATGGTTAGGTTGGGGCAACACGCACAAGGGCCACCACTTAGGTGCGAACCTCGGCTTGGGCTAGTGCCAGATGCTACAAGAGGGAAAGGAAATAAGATTCACCTAGGTGCACGAATGGACCATGGGCGGAAGCGGGGAATTCGTCGGCCTTCCCCGCATCCGGCCGTTTTTGGTCGGGTGTGTGCGGAAGCGAATCTGTAGATAATTGTTGCCGTCAACTAATGCCGGGTACAGACCAAGCGAGCGAAGGCTAACGAACGAACTCAAAAGTACCAGTGTGGACGTCATTGCGAAAGCAACCGAGTCCAAACAAGGGCCTTCGTTCGTCTTCGGCCGTGCTCCGGCGGCTGTCGCTACATCAAAGCAATATGGAGCGAACGTACCGATTGCCAAATCCCAATCTTTTGCATTCGCTCGCTCTCGCTCGCTTGGTCTGTACCCGGCATAAGAGTTAGCGTCGGTGATTGGGTCAACGGGGTCACCGGGAACGGTCTCGGTCTACGGAGGAGAACGGATGCTATGCGAATGCGTCCTACGTGTAATAATAATTATTAGCAACTCTGCTGGAATACACATGATAAAGTAGGTCAAATCCTTACATATCAGTTCATTCTGATGTGTTTCGAGGAAGTTGCTGAATTCCTCATTGTTTTCTATGGTGTCCTGGATAGAGGCTTGTGCTTTGCGAGCCATTTCAAAGATTTATCTAGACGGTTCTATAATAGTACTTCGAGAAATAATAGTTCATGTTTTTTTTACCAAAGAGAATAAAACCACTACGGTAGGTATATTTTGTACCTTGAAAACAATGAAGTACCTATAATTGAAAGAGAATACAATAACTACGTAAGGCTGGACTCATACAGCCGGAATGTCGCTCTGAATTCAGAGATGAAATTCATAAACTAAATTCCGGCACCTTGCCTCACACATATCTTAAAATGGTTATCAGTAGTCTCGTGGATCACAGCACATGGGAACGTCTACTATGGAAGAGGAACACTTCATTTGGCTATATTCATAATCTGATTTCAGAATGTGTGTGCCGCTCTATTCAAATGTATGGAATTACGCGCGTTGTGAATTCATAATAGATCAAGAATTCAGAACGCTCGTCAGTAACACTCTTACAGATCGATCGAAAAATTCAGAATGAGTGTGGAGAATGTATAAATTGTATGGATTCTGGGCTTTCTGAATTAATAAAGAATGATACTGACGAGCGTTTTGAATTCTTGATCGGAATATTAAGATTATGAATTCATAACGCGCATAATTCCTTACATTTAAATAGAGCGGCACACACATTCTGAAATCAGATTATGAATATAGCCAAAAGAAGTGTTCCTCTTCCATAGTAGATGTTCCCATGTGCGTGGATCACAGCACATGGGAACATCTACTATGGAAGAGGACTGATCAGAGACTACTGATCAATCTGAATTTTTAATATGTGTGAGGCATGTTGCCGGAATTCAGATCATCAATTCCGTTTCTGAATTCGGAGCGATATTCCGGCTGTATGAGACCAGCCTAAAAGTATAATTGAAAAACAATTCCTCACTTTTCAGAAAATAGGCAGAAAATGGTTACACCAAAGAGAATACAATGTTATACTTCTTGCATAGAGTTATTAAAGAACTCTATGACTTCTTGACAAATACTAAAGTTTGGACGGAGAGAATCACTCTCTTCTCTCCACGGGGGTTATGTAGAGTAGAATAGAAGTACATTTATAACAACAATACAAACAGTCAATATGGACATGACTCGATAATGGAGCGATCCTATTGGTCGGTTGAAAACAATCCCTGGTGGAAAAACACCCTAACACCAACATTAAGATCGTAAGAGTAAACTTGGGGCAATAGAAGGGAAAATGGGAAAAAGAATTTAAAAAAAAAAGTCGCTGTTCGAAAATTTAAAAAAAAATACTTTATAAATAATCCAATAGGTATACAAAATATTGAATATATATTAATAAATTATCTGCATATACCAAATTGACACAAATTTAGCTAATTATTTCTTTCATATAAAAATTCACACGGAATATCTCACACATTTCCCAGACAGTTGGTTTCCAGTTCTTCATATTTTGGACCTATACGGGAGAAGCCTCCATTGAGACTGGATTGCTTCTTTGTTGATCTCAATTGCACTGAGCTTTGTTTCATCTGAAATTATATGGAACAGTTGAGCTACCTGTAGATTGTTTGGATTAGTCTGCAGTGATCTCCATCGTTTCAATAGGATAGTTTCTTTGAAAATACTAATTAGTCCTTCGCTAAGATTATCAGAAGACGTTGGACACATAATTTTCTTTTTGTCAATCAAAGATCAAGTCAAGTCAAGTCAAAGATACAGCGCGTCAAAGTTTGGGGGTGGGGGTTCGTGACGTCACGTAAGTCGCTTAAAAGTGTCACCCGGTGTGACGTCACGCGGAAGTTTAACTGGCTATATCTTCATATCTTTTTGTTTAATTGACAAAAGAAAAAATAGTTGTATAAATATACTAGCAGCGCCTCGCGGTTTCACCCGCGTAGTTCCCGTTCCCGTAGGAATTTCGGGATAAAAAGTAGCCTATGTCCTATTCCAGACTATAATCTATATCTGTGCCAAATTTCATCCAGATCCGTTTTGCCGTTCTGGCGTGATAAAGGAACAAACATCCATCCATCTATCTATCCACCCATCCATCTAAACTTTCACGTTTATAATACTAGCAGCGCCTCGCGGTTTCACCCGCGTAGTTCCCGTTCCCGTAGGAATTTCGGGATACAAAGTAGCCTATGTCCTATTCCAGACTATAATCTATCTCTGTGCCAAATTTCATCCAGATCCGTTCAGCCGTTCTGGCGTGATAAAGGAACAAACATCCATCCATCTATCCATCCATCTAAACTTTCACGTTTATAATATTAGTGAGATGAGATATAGTGAGATTAGTGAGATGAGATTGTGACAAGCTAATAACGTGGCTTTCTGCTGCCCGTCCTAATAAGATTTCTTAAGGAAACTAGCCTATGGGTCCAGCTCCATTTAAGTTTGTCAAGTTTTTCCATCACCTATACGACTGCAATTTGAGTTTGTGATACACAATGTGATAGGGCAATATGGCGCTCATTAGGGGAGGCTTATGTCCAACAGTGGACTACTATAGGCTGATGATGATGATGATGATGATGATACACAATAATGTCCATCACCTTCCTTTTGGGGGACATCCGGTAACCTTCATTAGATCTTTTATGACAACGTTGTCTATGTTGTCAATATTGTCTAGCGTGGAATAGAGAAAAATAACGTCGCTGGGGTATATGATTTATGATGTACATAATATATCTATTATAGATACCTTTATCAGTAATAAAGTCCTTCATCAGATGCTTGAACACGGCGGCCGGCACCGCCATGTTGATGTAGGGGTAGCACGCGCCTGTCTGCGTCTTGGCGTTGCTTACGATGATAGCGATCACTTCCACATTCGTTTCCTTTGTCACCCGGAAGATTGGTCCGCCGCTGGAAGAAATTTGTATTAATTACGTATGTAAGCGGGTTAACTACGAACCTTACACAAACGTTTAATCCCTCCTGGACTCGGCGCGTATCGTCAGGAAGTTCCTCTCTTTGCAGCGCTAGTCACCGGCTGCTTGAGCCTAGCTTCGCGGCCGGTGATCTACCGTTTTGATATATTTTTTTACTGCAGAATAGTTTTATAGTATTTTATTGTGTTTTCTATAGTGAAAAATGTATTTTTAACGAGATATTAAATAAATTAAGTGACTAAAAATGATAAATTTCTTTATTTTAACAGTCTAACTGGTGGTAACTTTTGATCGCGGCGTTAAATATAGTCTATTGTTACAAACACACCTGAATCCGGACTGTACACAGCAAGACGTCTGAATCATAGAAGGTGAGGTGTTGTTGACGTGTCCCGTGGTCACTGTTGGACGCAGGTTGTCTAGGTTGGTCTCGTTGAAGTAAGGGTAGCCAGCTGCTAGCACTGATTCACCTGGAGATATAAGATCATGTATCCAATATCCACCAGTGAATTGTCACTGTTGGATATTGGATGATTTCCAGAATAACAAATTAGTTCAGCAATTTTATAGTTTAACAGCGGTTAGTGACTCATAGAGACTTTGAGATAAAGAGTAGTTTCTACTTTATTAGGGTCAGGTATGTACTTAAATATATATATGAATAAATACATTCGGTTAATGTAGAACCCTGAATACTTTTTTAAATAAATAAAACGTACGTACGTTCTCTATGTACTTAGGTTGCGTCCAGAGTGCTCGCAGTTGGTATAGAGCAGTGCTAGATCGTACGCCTGGACATCCGCTGTTTCGTCACACTATGTCTGTCTTTACCCATAAAGACACTCAACCTTTCTTAGCAGTAGTGCTGCTTGTGAACCGCCTTCAGATGCAATGCATTCAAGCTTACTTTTCTGTTCTGTGCATTCAAGAGTTCAGGTTTTAGACCAATGCTAGGTCGTACGCCATTGTCCACTGTCTTGTACCGCATTATGTCCGCCTGTACCCATAAAGACACTCCATTGTACCTGTATCAGCAGCTCTGCTTGTAATCCGAGGCCACCTTCAGATGCGTCCAGTGCGCGCCTTGTCCTCTGCTATCTTGTACCATACTATGCCCGTCTGTACCCTAACATAGACACTCTACTGTACCTTTCTCAGCAGTGCTGCTTGTGAGCCGCGCCGCCTTTAGATGCGTCCAGTGCGCGCCTTGTCCTCAGCTATCTTGTACCATACTATGCCCGTCTGTACCCTAACATAGACACTCTACTGTACCTTTCTCAGCAGTGCTGCTTGTGAGCCGCGCCGCCTTTAGATGCGTCCAGTGCGCGCCTTGTCCTCAGCTATCTTGTACCATACTATGCCCGTCTGTACCCTAACATAGACACTCTACTGTACCTTTCTCAGCAGTGCTGCTTGTGAGCCGCGCCGCCTTTAGATGCGTCCAGTGCGCGCCTTGTCCTCAGCTATCTTGTACCATACTATGCCCGTCTGTACCCTAACATAGACACTCTACTGTACCTTTCTCAGCAGTGCTGCTTGTGAGCCGTGCCGCCTTCAGATGCGTCCAGTGCTCGGGGTTGGTGTAGAGCAGTGCTAGGTCATAAGCCTTGTCGTCCGCTGTCTTGTACCGCACTATGCCCGTTTGCTGTACTCCGTCGCAGTATATGGATACTTTGCTTATTGTGTACTGTGAGATGAAAACAAATACAGATGTAATAACTGACCCGAAATTTACCTAAATGGCCCTCAGTTAAGGTAAATTTTGGGTCAGGTAACTACAGACCCCGAAGACCGTTTCCCATTAATGTCAACTCTGTGTATCTTATCACTCAAATAAGATGTAAGAACATCCAAAGAGGAATAGTGATGTAGTTTCCTGATTAATGTTTCATGGTGTACGCAATCGAACGCTTTTGACAAGATAAAGAAAAACGCCTAAAGCCAAAACCAAAATCTTGCGAACTATCTGATAGCTTCAGGTTACCTTGTGTTGTGCAACAGGGAGGGGTCACCTCTCCCGACCTATTTAATACCTTTGTTAATGACCTGATGGAGGACCTGAGCAGCACTCTACTAGAAGTCAGATTTCGTTTATCCAAAAATTTAAAACTGACGCTCTTTAGATCTTTCTGTCAATCATTTTACACTTGCCAACTTTGGACACAAAACACCAAAAAAACGCTTAAAGGCATCAGGGTTATTAACAATAATATCTTTAGGCAGTGCTTTGGACAAGCATGGTGTTGCAGCGCCTCCGGGATGTTTTACGAGGCAAGAGTAAGCTTATTTAAAGCCATTCAAAGAACTCGTATATCCAAACTCTTGTCCGGGGTGTAAAAATATGAAGTTACAAGAACTAATTGAGGTCTGATCATCTGATTCAAACAGACAGCTTTAAACGCAAATAGCATCCTGAGCATAGGTACCTATGGGTACATTTTGTGATAATTAATGTTATGTTTATGGTATCTGACTTATTTATGAAGTTTAATTTAATTTTATATAGAACATGTATCGGACATAATAAAAATATATTATTATTATTACAAACAGCTCCTCTCCCAACGGACCCTGATGCAGTTAATGTCGTTAACTCACGTTTCTAACGACGTGTGCGCAGGTGAGCACGTACCCCGCCCCGAGATAGACCCCCGCCCCCCACGCCGCTCCGCACCGTACCAGCACTGTGCTCTTGTCTATGCTCTCTGCAACGACAAATATAGATTGTTATTATTAAAGTCCTGGTGATACCTAATGCAATGGATCATCAATGACTCAGGATTTTCTTGCAATGTGATTCATAGTTGGTATAACATGTGTTACATTTTGTATAGATTTTTTGCATAAAATAAAGTGTAAGAGATTTTTTCTTTAAAAAAACTAATTTTTGCTTTGTTAAACTTATGCTGCGTTAAAAAACCCAAGTGTTCTCTATTTCGGTAGCCCACTCTCCTCTAACCTAATATCTTCCTATGTAGGTGGAAGTCAAGGATCCTGGTGAGGGTTGCCTTGACCTGACCCACTCTCTCTTACCTAATATCTTCCTATACGGGTGCGAGGCAAGGCTCCTAACAGGGGCCGCATTGACTCGCAGTTTAGCCGAAAGAACTGATACTAGCGGTGCTGTAAGGGTCAGTCCAACCCACTCTCCTCTCCACCAAGACACGCTGCATACCACACAGCCGATCAGTTCTTTGCTGGAAAGTTTAAAAAATTTCAAAGTGTGAGTGAAACTTTCTTTATTAATAAATAAAACTAGTAGGTAGTGATTCGAAATAAAATTAACGAAGATATAAATGTGGACCGCCGAAGGTCTTACGTGACACTCGCGTCCAAAGACAATAAAACCATTTAGTTAGTATCGTCGACCGAACGGTAACCAGTAACCTGACTGCACCATTTACACAGGTTAGTTAGAGTCCTCACAACTCTTCCGCGAAAAAATATCTCCGCGGACCGCGGAAGGCTACAAGTACAGTACAACTCATCCGAATCAAAATTCTCTTGGTTTTTGATTCGGACGAGTTGTACCCGTATCAAAAAGTGAAGTGGACAAATCATCCGCGGATGAGTTTTTTCGCGGACGAGTTGTACCCTAACCCACAAATTCCTCGAGATTCAAAATTTTATCGGACCACCTCAAATTCAAATATACAACAAAATGAATCATCAAAATCTATTAGGAATCGGCTAAATTTCACCAAAATTGTTGTAGTTGAAGTTAGTCGTGAGTTTTTAAAATAATTATGTTGTTTTTTAGCTTGGCAGGATAAAAACTAATTCCTATGGAATAAATTGATCATGGGACGAATTCGGAATAATTTCCGATATGGCTTAAAGACCACAATTTAGAAATTAACCTACTTAAAACTAAATTAACCCAATTCAGGACATACGTAGGACCTTCTGTGAACACCGGACCTCCTTCTGAGCCCAGTGCGGTGGCCGCGTCGGTGAGCAACAAGGAGGGCCGCTTGCCTACCACGCCGCATATCGAACCTCTCGTCACTGCGTTCAGGAAAACCTGCAAGGTTATGTAACACCTGGCTTATCGAGCAAGCTTTCTGTAAAATTGACGAATCCTTTCATGAAAATGGTTTGTTGTCCCCTTGTCCGTGGGCGGACGTGGAACGTCCTGCTGGGCATCTGTGGTCATTTTTGATGGTTTTGGAATTTTATGATATGTTTAGGGTTCTGTACCCAAGGGGTAAAACTTGACATTTTTTTTCATCATAATTAATTGCATTACATTTAATGCATGTTATGCTAGATTGTGAACTACTTCTTAACTAGGTACTTTTATGACCTGTAAAAAGCAATTATTAACAAAGAATCTAAATCTATCGGAGTATTAAGAGTATCACACTAATATTATAAATAAAAAGAATAAATAATAATATTACATTCAAAGGTAAATTATTTATAAAGAAAATAACAAAAACAATAAAACTATTACAACTAATTTTACACTTATATTAGGTACGCGTTAAGACGTGGTGTAGCAATAGCTTTAGAGAGAGGCTCTTAAAATCAAATCAAGTACCTAAGGTTCCATTTCATAAAAATAAAAGTCTAGATAAAAAAAATCATTGAAATAGGGTATTTTCCTGGGTAAAAACATTTTCCTATTCCTATTATTATATTCATTATCAAAAGATATTTTAAACTTAATTTTTCTTTTACCAATAAACCAAAAAATGACAACCATATCTACGCGAACCCAATAAAAAAGGGATACCCTTTAGATCAATGACGCGAACCAACCTATTGACAGCTCCTTTTATGCTGTTTATGAAAGAGCCGATCATATTCAGTCCCAAAGTCCCAATCTTAATGTAGGTACGCAACTTAGTAGGTACTTAAACTTATACTGACCTCGCAACCAAATGGCGTGGAGTGGACTTCAACGATGGACCCTCGATCCGGCGGCGGCCGCACCTGGTCCAGTAGAGATGAGAGTGGTCTGAGGGTTTTGTAGGCTGCGAGCAGAAAGAAATATCAGCACACGTGTATAATAACTCCCTCTAGCTAAGATGTATTTTAAGTATTATTCAAAGTTACTAGTGGTTTATTTTTCCACTAGTGGACAAAAAATTTAAGCGAACCAAATCAATAACATTTTGTTTCTTATTCGATAATAATTACTACATATTAAGCTGGTTGTGCATGAAATTTGACTTGTCTAAGTGCTTATTTTGTAAGGCTAAAGGTGCAAGCGCACTACGCGTCAGCGGAACTGCGCGGCCGCGGCACTTTATGTCAAATTAGAACAAAATCACCAAGTAAGCCGCGCGGCCTTTTTCGTCATTTATCATTCTAATCTGACAGGCAGTGCCGCTGACGCGTAGTGCGCTTGCACCTTTAAGAAATAAAGTTTTTGACTTTTGAGATGATTCAGGTTCTTGTAGCCTTTATGAGCTCGCACAATAGGATTATCACACTTATATTATAAATGCGAATGTTTGGATGTTTGTTACCTCTTCACGCCACAACTACGAAACGGATAGGACGGATTTTTTTCATAAATGTAGTTCTATGGCTAGAATAAAACACATGCTACTTTTCATCCCATAAATCAGTTCCCATGGGATAGAAAAAGAACCATAAAAGTGCGCCTAATGCAAAAATCAAGCAAAATTTATGGTAAGGAACGAAAATGTTCAGATTGTGTTTAGATGGATTGGGAATGCACCTAATGACACATAGAACATAGTAACCAAGCCCCGAGAATGAACAAGACGCACATTCGCGTCCGCGGCACCCTTTAATGGTGCTGTCGGATGTATGAAACGCGTATATGAGTCCACGGCACTACGCTATTGTGGTGAAAACGCATATTCGCGTCAAGCGGCACTGAACGCGTTAAACAACGCGAGCGAGGTCGCGGGCAGAAGCTATTTATCAACTTGCTACATAATAGGTTATAAACTTTTGTAACCTTCTCGGTACAAAACTTAACATAGTTACTGACAACTATAATACTTTGACATCTCTGTTTTATTTTGATAGCTTTTGGTTTCGTTTTTGAGTTTGCAAACTGCAAACCGTAAAAATCATTTCGTTTGGAAAATAGGAAAAAATAACCATGACTATTCTTCGTGGGCCTATGACCAAGAGTTGCTTGTGCGACGATAAAAAGAAGAGGAATTACTACCGGTATTACGACACTCCAGAAGGGTGCGACATAGACAAAAAGGTACGTATTAGCAAAGCACGCGGATATCATCTTTTGAGGAGTTTACGCCTATCGCAGCAATGGACTTATAGTGGGAGGGATATATGCAGCAGTGGACTTAAGCGGGCTGACGCAGCCCGAGGGCACTGTCAGCGGTATCATCCAGCCCAGTTGGTTCGAATGGAAAAAAACCCTTTATCGAGGTCCAATCTGCGCAACTAGTTGGTCGGTTTAGTTGGTCGGAGTGGAAGGCCAGGCCGGGCAGTGTCGATGGCGTTGGAAGGTTTTGCGTGTAGTTTCCATTAGGTACTTTTACCCCTTCACCGGCGCCTCTGTATGACACCAAATAGAGGTTTAGAATCTGCGTCATAGTTTGGGGGCTCGTGAAGTCACGCCGCTGTGCGACACGCGGAACTGGCTAATATTCATAATTATAAGTTTATTTGACAAATGAAAAAATACCCGTCCAATATTTTAACTGACGGACTTGTTTGTTAGAGGAAACTAGCCTATTGGTCACGCGTCATCGCGCAAGCACTGACAAAGAGTTCTGGCATCGTGCGACGAAATCACATCGTCCTGTCGTACGATCGACGCCAATTAGGACATGCTGCCTCAGGGCCGGCATAGCGTTCTTCACCAGCTCAAAATACATTTCTCAAAGCACACGGTCACGGCGTAAAATGCGGCCTACAACTCATCTCGTAGCCGACTATGGAAACCTCCCAGAAGTAAGCTAGCAGCTTACTTCTGCATTTCCACTGCGATTACATAACCAAGCGTGATGATGGCCAAACCACCTCGTTAGGAGGAGACATGTTCAGCAGCCTTTGTATGCTGGTGAGATGGCTGCAGAGATCTAATGTAGTCGGTTCCTTTCAGTTGATAGTGACGACCAGGTACGGCATCATCGCGGGTTTGGTGGCCGGTACCTATGACGTGCTGATGTACTCCCAGGCTGTGGGTTTCTCGAACATTCTTGCCAGGTGAGCCTAGAATTTTATTTTGTTATTGTCTAGCAATCTAATATATTTTTATCGTGTTTAGTATCTAAGTGCGCCGGAGTAGGTTGCGAGTTTCATTTTCGCCATGGGTGACGTGACAATTCTCCAATCCTCTGTCTTGTATTTATTGTTTACAATAAGTTATGCTTTAGTTTCATAATTTACTTACAGTAACATGTGCACCTTTGAAAAATTTCTGACTCTGTAAATTGTTTAAGAAAATAAATGAAATGTAATGACAAATGTTTGTATGATGTGCAGATGTTTGTTCTGGGTAGGTATGGGCACAGACCAGTTAAACCAAGGTCTGTGGTATGGGTCAAAAACTATGTATATAGGTCACCTGAAACCCTGTATGACTCTTTACCGAGGGCCGTAGGTCGACGTGGGCTAGCGGCGTAAGAATATCGATCACAAACTCTGGATGTCGTCGTAAGAGCCGACTTGGATAACCTACCAAAGGATAGGCAGCAGCTTCCTTCTGAGTACTTTTAATACCTTCAATGCGATCGCCAATCCGTCTGCCAAGGCTGGTGATTATGGCGAACCCCCCTTCCCCTTGTTAGGATTATTTACTATGATTGTTCTGCAGGTATGCGAGGCATGCGGTTCCGCTCGGCCTCATGGGGGCCACTTTTACGCTGGTCTCCAGCGGACTCTTGCTCCAAAGGAAGGAGGACGACCGCCTTAACTACGTCTTGGGTAAGTCGTTTTCCTGACCTTTCATCCTTTCGAATGATCGAAAGAAGTCCAGCTCCAAAATACGACAAGAACGTGGCGCGGCGTGCGAAGGTCCGCCTGCGACACAGAAGGTTGCAGGTTCGATTCCCGCCTTAGTACAAAAGTTGGTACAATCTGCAGATATTTGTTCCGTTTTATATCTTTAGGTACAGTGCGCGTGCGCGTATCCCCCTTGTCTACAAAATATTTTCTAACTTCTATTCGCTTGCAACTAATTTTCAAATGCAAAAACTAAACAGCCGCAAAGGATCGAACCACCCACCCATTATAAGGAGACTCGTATTCTCGACATGGTTGTTTGTAGCGAACAAATTAATTGTCACTCGTCTTATTTCGTGTGGTTTGCTTTGTGCGTATCTCCGAGAGTTCCGAGTGTTTGTTATTAAAACTATTATTTCGTTACTTCATCTACCTCATACCATAGATATATACTTAGTATGATTATATTGTTAATTGGTGTAGACGTTTATAAAATATTTGTTTTTCTTTAATAATTTTTGTTTTGTTCATTTACTTGCCATTATGCCCATAAATAATAATATCAATTAAAAATCTAACATAATGCAACGAAAATAGATAGCATTTGATAAAAAAAAACGAAAATCCGCTCACGAGTTTCGTACCCTGTCACTCTCGTCGATTGTATTAATTTGCCTACTACCGCTTCTTATGGAACTCGAATTTTAAGTAAGGTTACAATTTATACAAAGATTTATTTTTAATGATACAGAACATACAATTTTTGTTAGTAACGTCAAAAATATCAAAAAAAAAGAAAAATTATAAAAAAAAACATCTAGTTTGGATCTCCCAATCTCCAACGATTGGCGGCAGGATTTGAACCCACATACAATGAGATAGGGGGATACTTAATTCTGACGCGCACTGTACCTGTTTTTATGTACAGTGCGCGTCAGAATTAAGTATCCCCCTTGTCTACAAAATATTTTCTAACTTCTATTCGCTTGTGACTAATTTTCAAAGCAAAAACTTATCAAGCCGCTAAGGATCGAACCACCCACCCTTTAAATGGAGACTCGAATTCTCGGCATTAGATCAACTGAGCTATTTAGCTGATGAAACAACGTGTCCAATTTTGTCTATCAGTCTAATTAGTCCCCATTTTTAATGCCAAGTCTTACATTTTTTTTATGGATGCGGGTAGGGTTTGATTTTGTCGTTTGTAGCGAACAAAGTAATTGTCACTCGTCTTATTTCGTGTGGTTTGCTTTATGCATATTTTGCGAGAGATCGAAATATTGTTACCAATGTTCTTTCGTTGTAAACAACTTATTTTTGAATAAATTATCACAATCTATTATAAAAACCTTTCACTGTTTACAGATATTATTTGTTATTATGGTTTATCAAAACAATTATTTCGTTATAATATCATAGATTTATACGTAGTAGTTATTCTATAATACATATTGTAGACATTTATAGAATATTTTTTTTTAATTTTTGTTTTTTTTTATTAACTTGCAATTAAGCCCATAAAGAATAATATCAATTAAAAATCTTACATATTGCAAAGAAAAAAAGATAACAATTGATAAAAAAAAACGAAACACCACTCACGAGGTTCGAACCCTGTCACTCTTATCTTGTCTTACATTAATTTGCCGGTTACTACCGCGAGGCCAAGTTGATACTTAGACATTTAATCGAATTTTAAGTAGGGTTACCAAATGAAAATGAAATTAAAATGAAACAATTTATACAAAAATTACATGTTAATGATACAGAACAGAACATAAAATTTTTGATAGAAACGTCAAAAATATGAAAAGAAAATGGAAAATTATAAAAAACATGTAGTTTTGATCACCCAATCTCCAACGATCGCTGACAGGATTTGAACCCACATACATTGAGATAGGGGGATACTTAATTGTGACGCGCACTGTACATGAACACTGCTCATGGTGAAAAAGGCTGGATAACTACTGCTGTGTGAATTGTCCAGCATTATTTACTTCGTAAAACCAAGTTCGGTCGCAAATGGGCTAGACTAAACAAACACCTAAATCTTCTCTAGGAGGCATAGCCTGTAGTCCCCTGGTGGCGTACTACGTCAGAAACAGACACGGGTTGTTCGCCGGAGCCCTGGCGCTTGGCATCGCCGGCTTCTTGAAGAAGGGGGCCATAGACAACGGTTTCTGCTTCTTCCCCAAAATCCACCCCCACAGGGGCATGATCGACTCGTGGAGGCGTGACTTCACGATTGTTGATGATCCGAAAATCCGTAAGATATATTTTACCGGTTACGAAGACTTACTTCTGTGACTCAGTGATCAAGAGTATCTTGGCTACCTACAAGACTTCTCCGGGCATCTCGGTTCTGAGCGGTCTCGTAACTTTGGTAGTTTCGCACTCGTGTGGCTCTACGATGAAAAGTGTATCTTGGATACTCGGAAGAAGAACCTAAACCATAGAAGGCCCTAAGCTTAAAGTACTATTCGATTCATTTGCAAACTACGTCCCCGATTGTAATGAACTTTCGCATACATAATCGGATAAGAAATAACGATGTTTGTAGAGTTTTAGTTTTTCAAAATACATAATCATCATTAAATTAGAGCGAAAGTAATAAAATCACTTGAAAATGGATAAAAATGAATTTCCCTATTACGATGATAAAGTATACGAGATAAAAATCAATTAGTGGATTATCAGGGGCTTGCGTCCAGCTGTGGACTTTTACAGGCTGTTGAGGGGAGTAAAGCGATTAGCAGAATTCGGCCCTAGGTTCCAAGTCTTGCAATTGATGTGGTTGTCCTATGTGTTAGGTAACGTCACTGTGATAGTTTCTCAGAAAAATAATTGTTCTTTTTAATACTCTAGAAAGGATTTATTACAAAAAATACAATTTGCTTTACAGACTTTAAGCACACCTGCGGCAAGGATACCCCGTGTTGCAAGTGAGTTTTGTTTATTTATTTATTTAAAATAAAACAATTTTTATTGAAAAGAGCTTTTATTTTTAGGTTTATTCCCATAATGTTATAGTTGGAGTATGGTGGAGTATGGCCATTGGTAGGTAAGTTCACTTTAAGGTGGATAGTTTCGTGGTGGCACGAGATTCAAATCTTGTTGTGCTTTTTTTTTCTGCGTTCTACGAGGAATAAAACTAGCGCAAAAGTAATTTGCTACATATAAAAAAAACTTCGATGTATCTTTTGAGCAAATGGGAAAATAAGAGATTTATGGCTAAAAATCAACTTATTCGCAAATGCTCCCAAACTAAAATAATTAAGTTGAAGTTTACGATTAAAAATGTTTTACGATTTGCGGCAAATTACTTTTCCGTTAGTTTTATTCCTTGAAAAAAGTAAAAACTGTCTCGCGATAAACTCAAAAAGTAACAAATTCTCATACGATTTTCACCAAAGAAGAGTATGATTCATGGGGAAGGTCTATTACTGCTTAAGTACGTAAGCATCAAGGTTTTGGCGTAAATTGTCTGCAATATGATGACTATTAATAAAATAAATAATAACAAATAACTTGTTTATTTCCTAAAAAACTAAAATTATTCCGCCGGAAGGTGCGGGTTCGAATCCCGTCGGGATCGTAAATTTTTGGGATTTATTAATTTCTTAGAAATTACCCAGAGTATAATAAATAAAAACCTTAGAATAAAATTATTCCCTTTATTTCATGTTTTTTTTCAATATTATGACGGAACTAATGATATTTTAAGGAAACAAATTGGATTTAACTAAGGGTCATACATATTTCTAAGCAAATTCGCAGGGCTTGACTTGTTAAAATTATTACCGTAATCATAATCACTATGCTTGAACAAGGTGTGAAAAAAGTACCATAAAAAATCCTTAAATCGCGTACTGCGGAAACTATTGACAATAGAGCAAAGTAATGTATTACAGTTTTAGAGAAGACATCAATATCTACAAAAAAATCTATACGATACCATATGTCTAACTATTACAGTTAGGTCACAATAAATACTTATAAAGAGGAAAGATTTGTTTGTTTGAATTGAATAGGCTCCGAAACTTCTGGACCGATTTGAAAAATTCTTTCCCGTATACTCCTATGTGATTTATTAAATTGCTCCGCATGCGACGCCGGGCGGGTTGTTAGTAGGTATAATTAAATATCTACTATTACTCTACGTTACGTTACACGTGTCTAGGTGAAAAGTTACAAGAATTTCTTTTTACGTAGAACCTATAATGGATCTTGGGACTCCTGAATAAGCATCAAAATATTTAACTTTGTCTGCAGTTGTTTTGCTTCGGGTATTTTCTTGAACTCTTTCACAAGAGATATGAAAAACAGAACGGAATCATCATCTTCTACAATGTTGCCAGATAATCGTAAATCTATCTTCTTCTTTTTTGTTTTGTTTCTGTGATCTCTCTCCTCACTATCGCTTTCCATGTGTTTCCTTTTCTTTGTTGACAACGTGGTATTTGATTCATATAAGGGATCTTCGATTTCGTAAGTCAAAGGGATTTCGCCGTATTCTATTTTGATGTCAGGGATCAGTGCAGTGGACTCATTGCTTAGTTGAGGCGGCCATGCGAACCCTTCGTCGTCATCTTCATCATCATTGTTATCATCCACAGGTCCTTGCTCGTTGTGTATAAGTAGATCTTCGGCTGTCATTTCAATTGATTTTGCTTCTGCTAAGAATAGCAAGTCGTTGTAAAATGAGTATCTCTCTTTTTTCCGTGTAGCTTCAGACACCTGATCTGGGCAGTGTCTAGCTTTGTGAGCTTTCACGAAGCAGTCGCGTATGTTTCTCCATTTAAGTTTTAGATGTTGACCTGAAAAGATATCAATAAAATCAGATTCTAAAGTTTTTATTTATTATAGTACTCTGGGTAATCTCTAAGAAATTAATAAATCGCAGTCGAAAATCGATTTTCGATTCGGCGAGATAAGGTCACGTAGCTTAGTTGGAAAAAGAGCAACCCTGCGCTGAAGGGGAAGGTGCGGGTTCGAATCCCGTCGAGATCGTAAATTTTTGGGATTTATTAATTTCTTAATAAAATCAGAGTGGGTGTTTCTAGTATTTATTTTATAGTTCATAAGTTTTTTTTACTCTAATTGTAATTATGGATGAGAATAACGTTTTATACATACTGCCCATTTTCTTATTCGTTGCTATAAAAATGAAATGTTTGTAAGTTGCACAAAACAAAAAAAAACAAGTCTTAAATTCGATATTACTATCTTCGAATCAAGTTTCAGAGTGAATTCGCTTTATTACCAAAATCAAGTAAATGCTGTTCACAAAAAAAACTGTTTTTTATAGACCTTTGTTTGACCACAATATCACCCGATGGAAAGTGAAGATGTGGCCGACAATGTATCACGAAGGTCTAGAAGATACCTGTTCACTCTTGATAATAATCCACACAGCATCATTTAGCCCCAGTCTACCCGAAAAACGACAAAGATTTGAAGTTTGTTTAGCAAAAGTTTATAGCAAATTGCTAACAATTACTCGTTGAACGCAGATGTTACCGGAAAGTTTTGAATTTCGCGCCGCTAATATACGATCCACTACGTGTATAAATAGCATAATAAATAATTGCACATGGCAACACATTGATACAAGGTTGACTTTATTGACAGCTGTCTAAACTGAGTGACGTATTCAATGTCAAACTCAATTTTATGACAATAAACAAATATTTATAATATAAGTGATATTATAAGTGAGAATCAATGAAATGGGCATGGTATTTTATGTTTCTGTTATTTAATATCATACAGAGACACCGTTTTTTAAAGACATTTACCACAAATCGTACGTTTGCGTAAATAAAGAATGTTATCTTTCCAACAAAGCTGTGCAAGAAATACCTATCTACTTGCTAGGTTTATCAAAACAATCATTCTGGTGGCTAGTTAAAAACAATCTCTGATAAAAATTGCGTTTTGTTTTCACCTACTCACAATTATAAAATTTTACTTACATATTCGTTTCCTCTTAGCCGGCGACGTGTCATCGCCCGAATACAGTTCAACAATTTCGCTCCACTGTTGATCTCTCGCCTTAGGGTTGTCTTCGCTAGACATTTTGTTCCAAATGTACGGCCGTTTTTTAATTTCACTTATAAACTTCCCTGCATCGAACTGTAACTTGCATATTATGTTGTCGACCATATTGAAGCAACTAGTGTCTAAAGTAGACAGATTCGAATGGGTTTACGTTTTTCTTTGAACATAACCTAAAAACAATATCTCTACGAAGCGGGTGCGGCCACGGTTGCGGAGGCACGGACTGCGGTGCGAAGGGGACGGTCGATATGCGGGGCGCGCGGGGGGCAACCGGTCTGCGGTCGGCTACGGCGAGGGGCATGGTAGGTAATACAATTATTACCTACCATATTGCGCAGCTGTTGCGGGTTCGGATCTCGGTACGGATCAAATGTTTTGCTATGATACTGTACCTATCGGGTTTCACAGAATTGAAAGTTCGACATCAATTAACATTTGAATAGCTTAATGAGGCTAATATTATGTAATATCTATTAAATCACTGAGCCTGATTTAGCCCAATAGGCAGACAAAGGCAGTAAACCTGTTGAAACGTCGTCGTCGAGGTGAAAATACGCGCCAACATTAATTAAACCAGCTTAGTTATGTACCTAACTACTTACGAAACACCACCTAGGTAGGTACTTAAAAAAATTATCTGCATGATCTGCAAATACCTATACACTACACTATCCAAACTCAATGTAGAATGTTTGTAAACCAACACAAATCATTACGATCCAGTTATTTGGCATCGAGTTTCCGATACTTCAGAAACCTAATATGTGTAGACCTACGCAATATTTA
Organism: Eupithecia exiguata; assembly: GCA_947086465.1. Taxonomy (NCBI): domain Eukaryota; kingdom Metazoa; phylum Arthropoda; class Insecta; order Lepidoptera; family Geometridae; genus Eupithecia; species Eupithecia exiguata. The sequence goes on along the minus strand of OX352241.1, from coordinate 1,356,543 downwards.
TTGAAGGATCTCAAATCGACAAGCAGGTAATCTATATTGCGTGCATAAGAAGATGCGGCAGCAGAGTGATAGTTTTGGTTAAGTATGGGCGGTTTGTTTACAAACATTCTACATCGAGTTTAGCTAGTGTACAGGCGTGGGCTTTCTTTTACTTGGGTACCTACACATGTGAGTAACTGAAGGTAGGCAGGTAGGTAGGTAGGTACCTATATGTCGCAAAAAAATGCACGGCTGATTTTTTGGCATAATTAGCGACAATATTAACTTTATGAAAAAAATGGCCTGGATTAATTTTAGATGACTGGCCCTTAGATTTGTTGGTGTAGTAATGTGTCAGAAAAGTTATTAGTCATAGCCCGTAGGCAGGAGACAAGAAAACATCATGAGCCTGCCTGGGTAGGAGAAAACGGTGCGTCACGCGCGTTGTTTGATACTGTAGGCAAAGAGAATGTAACGCTACTACGCTAAGAAAGAACTGTAGGGAGTACATGTACCAGTAGCATGACAACCACTGTGGTTGGCCGTTGAGGAATTAGTGCGACCACATTTTACTAGATGGCGCTGCTAAACAGTTCAACCAGATTTAAACAGATGGCGCTAATGCTTTTCTGTTTTTGGGTCACATCTATCGATCAAGGTTTCCGATGATCGAAGGTACCTAGCTAAAGAGAATTAATGTCGCATTTGTCTTTCTAAGGAATTTTTTCCTGAAAATTCTAATGGAGTTTAAAAACACCAAAGTTGCCGCAACAGCCCGGGGGGGGGGGGGGGGGGCGTGGCAGGTTGGTGAATACTACTGAAATACTCTATGTAATATAATAACTACATAATACATACATAACACTGTCAATGTCACTGTCACTATGTTATGACAAGTTTTCAGTGTCCGGGCCCGCCACCGCGTGTGGCAATACATTATCACCAGGGACGAGTGAAATTTCACTCGTTCCTGATTTTCACATTCCTTTTTTTGTTCTTTTTCTTCAGGTTACATAATGCAGGGCTCCGCCAGCCAAGCATACTTAGTGATAATGACAAACAAACATACCTCGTATGCCTTAGATTATTATGTAGGCATTTTTTTTTTTTGCGTTTCCAATAAAGATTACAGATAAAAGGTTATAATGTTATTTTATTATTATTAAAACACACAAGGAAGCTATTGCTTTCTTTCTTGTAGGCACCCAGGTGGTAGTGGCTCCTTTGGTCGGCTCTTACGATATTATAGGGCTGATTTGGAGCTGTCGAATGTCGATTCTTTCGGTCATTCCACGAGTATCGCCAGGCTGTAGACTACTCTAGAAAAACGTGCGGTAACATACCTCTATCATCACTCTGTAAGTCGACCAGAACAAACACGGACAGCAGCGCCTTCCCGAGCTGCGTCTGAGACTCCACGTCGCCGTCGCGATGGCCGATGGTCCAGCTGTAGAGGATGTCGTCGACGCAACGGTCGAGGATCGGGCATTGCCAGATGTGGACTATTCTAGAACAAAAGAATATAAGTAAAACTAACGCATAGTAAGTGTAATATGGCTGAAGATTTAAGACACAATGTTGATGTTGTAATGACAGACGGTTCAGCAATATTGGTTAAAATTCAAAGCTGGCTGCTTTGAATTTCTACCATATTGCTAATCTAAAATTATTTAAACTCGATTGTACAAATACTGTCTGCGTGTCTTTCAAACAAATCTGTCTTCTTCTCTTATCTTATCCCGAGGTAGACCTAAACAGAATCTCATCTCACTTTAACCGAACCAGAGATATAATAAGTTAATGAAGTAAAAGATATTGCTGGACATTTCACACAGCATTATTTAGCTCCAAGCTAATAGCAATAGGTATAAGTGTGATGTTCATAAAGAAATAAATGGCAAGTTTACATGAAAAGAATTTCGCAAAAGACGCACAAGAAATAGTTTGTCAAATAAATTACGAGTATAACTCTACACTACATACACCTTGCCTATAGTTGCATTCCTACTTCAATTCAGATTTTCCTTTGCAAGACCTCTCACCTGCCAGTCAGCACTCTGATCTGATAGCTGCTATGCTCCAGCTCTCTGTCGTCTCTCTCGCGACTCAGTCTCTCGACGCTCTCGTAGACACTCGGTCTAGCAGACTTCTCTCTCTCGCAGGTCACGTGGACCTCAGGCAGGTTTGCGTAGAATGCATCGCTCAGTATCGGCTTGCCTGGTATTATATCAAAAATTAGTCCAATAAGCTATTTGATGACTACTCAATTGTGGAAACTTTATCTTATTGTCTGATAAATTAAATATACGAATATACGAATGAATGTATTAGTATTTGTAATGATAAGTCTTTATTTTATTCTCAGGAGTTTACCAGGCAAGAGTTACCTAAAGCTGAGGTGAATACCATATCTTTATGATTACAGGAGACATTATTACACAAAAAAATGTCTATGAGTCAATGTCAAAAATATTAATTTCCTGCTCCAAGCTGGTCAATCAGTCATTAGGTATTTTTGCTTTCACTGCCCAGTCCAATAGAGTTTAGATAGGTATGTGCTTACAGTTACAAACCATAAAAAAACCCTACTACGCTTCTAGCCGAAGCTAGAGCCAGGACCTTTAACGCACTACGTCGATATAATCACATAGTATTTATTGTTAAATGGCGGTCCTTTCCCCATAATGGGAAATTTGCAAGGGGAAACACTGGAAGAAGCCGTCGAGAGAACGAACCTTTAGCATTCTGTATGACTTTAGCCTCCTTGAGTGGTGACAGTATGGACCCGTGCGTGAGCACCCAGCGCCGGCTGAACCGCAGCCCCGAGGCCGACACGGTGAGGATGTTCGCCAGCTCGCCGTCCTCGGAGTAGTTGTACGACACCATCACGCCTTCCACCGCCATCTTGGAACTGAAACAAGGCATGGAAGTGTGATCTAAAGGGAAAAACGTTTATCTCAACTCTTTTCGTAAGTAATGTTTGTACAATCTACAAAATATTTGTTCCGGGAGTTCTGGATATGTAAGTATATTAAAAAATATCTATCTATGTAATGTATTGTATTAAGTATGTAGTCATCTAGTACCCATAACACAAGTTCTGCTTAGCTTGGGGCTAGATAATGCTGTGTGGATTAGCTCAGCATTATTTATTGTATTAATGCATGTAATGAAGCCTTGCAAAGTAAGCGAGAAAGAACCAAAGTAGTGCAATTTATTTTCAGTTTTTTGCAATGTAAATAAATATTGCTGGACAATTCACACAGCATTATCTAGCCCCAAACTTAGCAGCGCTATGGGTACTATTAAAAGAGCCCTTAGTCCTGTTGACGATAGTATTGAAACGTGATCGTCTCATTTCTTCTCTCAGAACTTATTTCATTTCATAAGGAACGTAATTAAAAACTTTACAAGGGTGATAAAATTCAATTATGTATTATAAGTTGTGGAACCCGTAACAAACTACAGGCTGCGTAGACAGTAGGTACACAAGGAACTCTAAAAACGCCTTGAATAGGATGAGATGATTACAAAAGTGGCGCTGGTAATATACACTCCCATGAAGGAAAGTATTATTGTAATGAGTTGTATTCAGCAGGGGGCCAATCCACCATGCAATTTGTGGGGGTATAAAAAGAAAATTCACCCCTTTTCCTATCATCATCTGCTCTAGAACCATTGTAGAGGGAGCTTGTGGTGTCGTGTGTAGTGAATATTTTGAAAACGGCGCGTTTTTTCTGTTTTAGGGTAAGTTTTTAAACTAAGTATAGTTTATTAAGGTTTTTTTTAAATTAAAAGAGCGGGTTATTTAATGACAAATTTTTATACTATGTATTTAATATTAAGTGGAGTATTGGATGTATACATAAATGACTATGTTTTATAGGTAAAAATATATGATTTGATTACCTCATTAATTCTTAAAAATTTATATACTTAATAATTAGATTGAATTTGAATATAAAATTAAAGGAGTAAACTTTTAATGAACTTTATAATTTACATGCCTTAGTTAGGTTAACTAAACAAGATTTTCAAAAACGACACTGCTCGATCATAAAATAATATTTGAATCATGTTTTTTAGGCAAAATATCAGAAGATAAAGGTCTACCTACAGGCTGTGTATGATTTTAGCCAAACGCGCACCTGGGAGCACGGCAGACGCGGCATTCCCTGCAGTCATCGAATTTTCTAAATCTTTGATGAAATAGTATGCAGCATCGCATAATAAATAGTATCGGCATATCGGATGAGAATGAGCTATGTTTGTATCGTTTTAGTTTTTAAAATTAATTGATCATCATTAAGTACGAGCGAAAATTAATTTTTATCCATTTTCGAGCGATTTTATTACTTTCGCTCGCGATTAATGATGATTATTTGTTTTTAAAAACTAAAACGATACAAACATAGCTATTTCTTATCCGATTATGCATACAAAATTTCATTAAAATCGAGGACGTAGTTTCCAAATGAATCGAAAAGTACGTTTTCATCCCCGAATTTCGTGCACACGATGTTCTTAATTCAATTTAGTTTATCCTCTAGCGGATAAAAACGGGGTTTGCACTCAGATATCGAAGAGCAAAAATACTCTTTCCTCGCTAAGTTGGGAAAAGTTACGTGTTGCACTCGAGTTCTCATAAATTTATTCAAAAGGGCACGAAATGCAACCGTTTGAGTAGGTATTTTTTTCGTCATTTGAAATACGACACGAGATGGGAGTGATCTAGTTATTAGTCTAGTATTTACTCCAAAATCTTTAGACACGAGATAAAACCATACGATTTTTTACCTCGTGCTCTTTTGATTCCCTCGCTAACGAAATCCTGAGGATACAAAAATTCTATTAATTTTAGAATCCTTCGCTTGCTCGGTCATCAAAATTGAGCACGCGGTTAAAAACAACTTTGCACTCTTGTATAACAAATAACTATTGTAGCTTAGGTATTGGAGCTTAGAGGTTCGCCCCCTAAGGTGGGGACCTTAGGCTTTACTTGCTTTTGGACACTAATTTGATAACCAGTGATCATCTAACACCAATACGCGATCATCACAAAGAGACATTACATGATTGTCCATCGTTGAATTTGAGGAGCGGCGCGACGACCTTACCCAGAGATAATCTCAAACGGACAACGACTTGTGAATCGAACAACACAATAGGGGACACGAGTGACAAGAGATACAAAGATTTAAAAGCCAAAGTTAATAGGTTACTTAATTTAATGCCGACAATGATAATATGATGAAATAGTTAATTAATGTGCTATCACAGTAAAGATAATAGACTATAGTTTCCTGAGACATCTAATTAGACTAATTAGAAATCTTAGGAAACTATAGTCTCAGTTAGATGATCAGAAGAAATCGAACACGTATTTTTTCTTTTGTCTATCAAACAAAAAGTTACTGGTTCACCAGTTCAAAGTCGCTCAGCGAGCTATGGAGTTTCTCGGAAGGATAGGATTCGTAACGAATACATCCGACAGAGAACCAACGTTATCGAAAGTTATATAGTCAAGAATTAGCAAGCTGAAGTGGCAGTGGGCCGGCCATATCTCGCTAAGAACCGACAACTTTGGAGTAAACGTGTCCTTGAGTGGAGACCATGACTTGGTAAATGTTGTGTTGGACGCCCTCCGGCCAGGTGGGATGACGACCTGCGAAAGACTGCAGGCAGATGCTGGATGCATCGAGCTGAAGACATGGCGCTATGGTACTCTTTAGGGGAAGCCTGCGTCCAGCCGTGGACTAACATAGGCCGATGATGAATGAAGAGTCCATTAATATCTAGGTCCCTGGTTGGTTTTTTTCTCAATAATACACACCTATAAAAAAATGTAAGCAAAAATACGCAAGAATTTAACATATTTTTACGTCTAAAATGCCAAGTTTTCGTCCTATTTGTTTTGTATTAAAAACAACAATATCGTACGTTTTGTTTATTTAGGAACATAGCTTACATTGTCTAGTTACAGAATAACAACACAATGTCGAAGATTCAACAACTTTTCAGTCATCATTTTTGGTATTACAGAACATAATAATTCAGAAATTGAAGTTGCGAGCAGCTGTCGCCGGATTCTTAACGAGTTCGTTTTTTTACAGCGGAACCGTATAATAGATTTCAGAATTTCCCCATTTTTATCTGTATAATTAGAACATGTATTTCATATTTCAAGAAGTAAAACGAGGAAGAAACTTTCGGGGTTCTTTTTTCGACGACGGAGCCCTCAAAATCATGATTTTAGAATTTCCCCATTATTTTTTCGTTAATTAGACCATGTATTTCTATTTTCACTGGAACTAAAATCAAGGTTCTTTAACACTTTAGGTTCATTTTTTCGAAGACCAAATCATGATTTCTGAATTTTCCCTTCAGTTTGATCATAAATTATACCAATTTTCCAAATTTCATGTTCATATGCTTGCTAGAAAGAAGTACTTAATCATTTAATATATGATCGGTCTGTGAACGATTGAGTTATGACGAAATACCGATACTTTTAGGGTCGATATTTTCTAAACTGAATTGATTAAAAACTAATAACTTTAGGAGTCAGGTAACTACTTTAGGAAGAATATCTAAAACGATTTCCAGGCCCTAGTTTTCATTTGTTACATAGATATCAAAATCTGAAAATTGCCGCGAGATGGTTCGAGAAAAGAGTTCCCGGTGACGGCCGTCTACTAGACTTGGCAGGCCACTAGCATAGCCCCTGATATTATTATAATGTTTTATACAACAAGAGTGCTGATCCCTTGTGTAATAATTTGATAATAATATGACGCTGGATTGTTATCCACCCGTCTCACATAAGCTCTTATTAGCAGGGAGCTATGTCTAGCAGCAAACGTACGATGTCATGAAATGATAGGTAATAGTTTGAAGCTGATTTAGGTCAGGTTTGAGATGTGGACGAAACACTACGAAAAGATCAAGACACACCCATACAATGTATCAATGGCAGAGTCATAAAATAGTCATCAATATTGATTAGATTATATGCCACGAGGAGGGGGTCAAGGATTTTATCAGGAGACTTCAGAGTACAAACAGATAAGTTCTTTTTGAACATTTTTGTGGAAGTAGTAGGTACGTAAATTTTAGGCATTTATCTAAACTTTTGTTTTTATACTATCAGAAGACAATGTGATATTCAAAGGCGGCCTTCTTTGACTAAGACAGAACTAGTAAATTTAAGATTGTATTCGTATAACCAGCAGATAAATCAAAATAATGAAATTGACATGAGTATTCGTAGAACAGGGATTTGGTCAAGTCGAAATTACGTGAGACATTCTGTCTGTGTTCTGTATTGTAGCAGATTCATATATTTCTCTCACTCAGGTTTGAGAATTTCTCAAGAATATTGAGAAGGGAATTAATTATCCCCTCACACCCATAAACTTTTCGTAAAATAATCGTTACAATTTCTAGGGACTTTTATACCAGAAAAGATATGTGACAATGTTCCTGATTTCGACAAAGATTTTCGATTGCATTTTATCTCTAGAGGAATGACAGTTATACAGTCCCATGTGAAACAGCAGCGGGCACACGCTTCAGACGTACTTAACGGTTCAATTGGACAAATGAGCCGAGTGACCGCAAATCCGGTCCCAAGACCGCCGCGTACGCATCCCTTCGCCCTCCTTGCTTTATCTCAGGTAATTACTAACTAATGTCCACTGTGTTAACATTATAATAAGGTTCAACGTCTTGCACTTGGCAGACAATCAGGCACAACGCTGCTCCGTCTAAATTTAGTGTGTAATTTGAGTTTTACGCTGAAAATTCGTCGGAGATACGACAAGAACGCGGAGCAACTAACCCACGACAATACGATAATGGACGCGGTTCCCTAATGGCTCGCATCCTGGTCGGGCAAGGCGCAGTCCAGTCAATGCTAAGCCTCTCCCGCGTCCCGTGCTGTCTTGTTCTTATCTCACGGATTCCGTGTTATTGTGAACTTCCGGGCGTGGGTTGACTCCGTCTAACACGACTGGTGTATAGTTAGTGACGAATCTGACGATCCATGCGACCCCGAAATCGATAGAACATTTGAATCGGAGATGCCATTGCTCATGGGAAAGCGAAACGTGTCAGTTTTCGATTTTGGAGTGCAGTGAGGAAAGTGAGTGCGGTATGGTGTGGGACATGCCTGACCGGCTGGCATGTGGCGTGAAGAAAAAGCCTTCCAGTGACTCCGAGTCGCCCAGGTTTTATGTACTTGATGTGATAACGTTTTAGGTGAGTTCGTTTAAATGCCATTAGTGTAATGGACACCTGATGGCCAGTTAGATTTGAACAGGTGTTTGGGAAATTTATGGTTTTTGGGAAAATTTTGTGGTTGTCGGTTGTGTTCATAGAACTATATCGAGATAAGTAGTTCTGTGGTTGTGTTGGCTGGAACTGGAGGTAAGATTGTTTTTTTTTTTGGTCAAATTATTCGGCTAATGCTAATGCTGTTACGTAATCATAAATGATACCTACTTTAGCATTGGCATTTGATAAGTCTACCATGTCCCGTATTAATCTTATTGCATAGGTGCAGTTCTCAATCTCAGAGGTCAAATTTGCAATTGTCTTACACGAGTTGGGTTTTTGTTACGAATCAAATAGTCGACGAATGATTGTGGATGGAAAGATCGAAAGTAGAAATGTACCTATTCAGAATTTTGTTTGGACTAGTTAGAAGACAAACATACTAAAAGTCACTAGCCCTGTGCGGTGAGCGCTAGGAATGGGGGGCAATGAATTTAGTTTTTTGCATACATCTCTTAAGCGATGCATCATAGGAAATTTTGTTATACTACACAACGAATGCTGATAAAATTTTCTACAATTTTGGTTCTATTACTTTTTACGTATTCCTAATCGTTGTCTAAATAGGTACCTACCAGTCTCTCGTCTGTCGAATCGTGATCAGACCTCTACGGTAGAGATTCGATAGAGACTTTACCGTATTTAGAGAAAAGGGGCAAAGATGCAGCAAGCGCCTTGGGGAAGCGTCCAAGTGGTATGATTATTGTTATTCAACAGTTGCAGTTCAACTACCGGTAGATTGTTTGCAACTGTCTGCAGAACAGTTATGTCAATTCTTTCAAATTGTAAATACCTACCTACTATCTACCTAACTGGTTTCTTTTATTTTAATGTATTTTTCTTTGTTTAGAAAGACCAAAATCAATAATTATGAATGCACAAAATATAACAAATTACTAACCTTTGACCTCTTAAAAACTACATGTAAACAACACTTTGAGGTTATGGTTATGTTTACACTTGCTAAACAGGTTCTTTAGATATGAATATCCACTGACACACTTTTTACACTGTTATTTTATACGCGACTAATCTCTCGTCTTGCTTTGTACAGTGTGCACTAAAGAGTAAATAATTAATAAACTTTCCTAAACTCTTATCAGCTGTTGTAGTCCCCGTTATCGAGTTATTACTACTGAAGATGACGTGACTAACTAATATAATAATGTAAATAATGACGAAAACATTTCAATGAAGCGCATTCTGTACATTTTTAGCGTAACTAAGAGAGTTCATTGTGATATTCGGCTTGGCGTGTTTATGGGATTTTGCAATAGATGGCGCTGATGTAAATTATTTTTCTATAGTAGCAATTTAATTAGTAAATAAATAAATACGTTATTGCAATATATGCAGAGGTAGGTAACAGTAACATATATATTACAAAAGTTCTATTTACATCTAACTACTGTTTCCTGCAATTGGTGGTCTTATCCCTTGCGGAGATTTGAACACAAGGGACATATAAATTAGGAACCTCTAAGCTTTAAAGTACATAATTATCATAGAATGGTTAATATTTTTGAATTAGTATTTTATTAACAGTAGGTAGCTATATGCTTAGATTTTTTAATATTTTTAATTGATGATTTACAAACAAATATACCTACCATAATTATTAAGCTCATTAATCTTTTAAAACTATATGTAGGTACCTAAGCTATGCTCGGAGTTGGAAATCCACTACGCGATCAGAAATCGGAATCCGCAGAAGAACCAAAGTAACTTACAGACGTAGCATTTAACAGACTGAAGTGGCTGGGCAGACCATTAGATACCTAGCTTGCAGAACCGGCAGCCGTTAAGGAGTAAAGGTTCTCAGGTGGCAACCACGATGCACTGCGAAAAGAAGTGGGAAGACCTCCCACTCGATGAACTGATGACGACATCGTAGTGGTCGCAGGGAGTCGATGGATGCAGGCGGCTCAGGAACATGGCGGGCGTCGCGTCGTCGTAGTTTGGGGAAGCCATGTTCAGTTGTGGAATAAATATCATGATAGGCTAGATCTCATTAACTTTCACATTAGACGGTCTAATACTCGGTAGACTATAAAAATATAATAATAACTACCCGAGTACAAAAAACAAGTAATAAAAAACAAATATGTAATAAATACATATGTAGGTACAGACGATCTCTGTGCGCGGTGGGCGAAGGTCCGCCTGCGACGCAGGAGGTTGCGGGTTCGATTCCCGCCATGGGACAAATATTTGTACGATCTGCAGGTATTTGTTCCGGGTGTTCTGGTCGTATAATAAAAAATATCTATCCATGTAATGTATTGTATTATTTAAGTACCTATATCAGTTATCCACAAGCTCTGCTTAGCTTGGGGCTAGATAATGCTGTGTGAATTGCCCAGCATTATTTATTTATATATTTCAATGTTTAACATATAAAATGCAAGAAGCATGCCGTGTCGTCTTCGAAAGTCAAAAGTCAATAACTTTATTTCCTTATGCTTACAAAAAAACACTTAGACAAGTTAAATTTTATACATAGACAGTTCTAAAAATAGTAATTATCAAACAAGAAACAATATGTTTTTGATTTTGTTCGCTTAAATTTTTTGTCCACAAGTGGTCTTCGCGACTTCGGTCGCGTTGTTTTGTTAGTAGATATTATTGTATTAGAGAATATCTGTAGGCTACAAATATATTTGTTGCTTCCCTCTCAATTAATATTAATAATCATGCTGATTATTATTATTTTCCTCTGAGTACTACATTATATCAATTATTATCCCTTTTTATAGCAAGAGACTTCAAAAATTATTCAAATTGTCTATGGTTTTCGTAAACCTTGCTGCTCGGTGGCTTGGGTTAGCGAACCATAATATCAGTGAAACGCTTCGATAGCGCGATCTAGAGCTCGTCCACTTTGAGCAGCGACATCTAGTTATAAAATTTTGAACTTTTTGTCATCGTTTTTCTTCCAATAACGAAAGAATTCAAAAAGTAAACTAACAAAATAATACAATAAATTCAGTCGGAAATTGATAACAATTAATAATTACAACTATTTACCTAAGTTAAGTTGATTGGTGTCGCTAAAATGAAAAATAAATCCACTCAGTTTCGGGTAGTTTACCTAAAGATATCCCGCTAAAGTTTCATGACAATACAGTGAATGGCGCCGCCCGCGCCGCTCCGTAGTCAATAGTCAATACAGTAGGTATTTTTTTGAAAAACAGTTAAAAATATGTAATAGGTACATTTTATTAGGTACCTACTGTATTATATTTGTAGTTGGTTAATTTCCGAGACGTCACCAAAAGGTCCTGTCGGAAGATCAGCGTTGGTTACAAATGCGACGAACAATATACCTACTGAGACAACGACCATTTTGTGACTCGAGCAAGTTGTTTATTTATGTCTCTTTTGAACAAAAAAAAATGTTATTTTCTATTTCAACGTTTAGGTATTTATTTGAAAACTAAGTACCTACCTAATTATCTTCAGGTTTAGGCACATTCTTTACAAAAAATGAACATTATGAACACTAGCATTGAGTGAAAGAATAGAGCACTGTGTTTGGCACACACTCGAGCACTATTAATTATGTCCGGCGCACATTGAATACTCTCCGTTGACACTGGTCTCCGTAGCCGATATTCGGCTACCTAGCCGAATATCGGCCAAATATCTGCTAGATGATGTCCACCTTGACATCATCAACTAGCTTTGGTTTCTCCATACTAATGTTATAAAAAATCGAAAGTCTGTCTGTCTGTCTGTTACCTTTTCACGGAACTGCTGAACGGATCTCAATAAAATTTGGCTGTGAGGTAAATGGTATCCCACGGACGGATATAGGCTACCTACTTAAAAAGTGCGTGCGAACCCACGAGCAGAATCTAATAATAGATAACTAATGTAACAAAGCGAATGCGACGACTATTAATTAATCTATAATCCTGTACGAAGTTCTAGAAATATCATAATTAATTTTAATCCTGAGTTTGATAATGGGCCAAGGTAAACCAATTAAAACGTCGGCTAGCAATCAGTGGGCAATATGAAACTCTTTCACAGCGATATTGACGAAACCTTGTAATGTAGCAGCTCTACATTTAACTTTTGATTGGATAGAAATTACATTTTCCGTAAATGTCAACTGGCCCACTAACATAGGCTAAATTTAAAAAATCGTTTTAAATTATTCTTTATTACATAATAAGCATACTAAATTGATATTTTCGGGATATCTACGGTATTTTCGTCATAAATCAATGTTAAAGTTTCCAAAACCGCGCCAAAAACGCTGATTCTGTAATGGCGCTGGTCGTATGACACGTTTGACGTCACACGCAAGTAAACTAGTCAATAACCGTGTTAAAAAAACAGTGCAGCTGAAGATATTATTTATTATAAATAGAAAATACCCAGAAAACCAGGAGCAAATATTTTTAGTAGATCGTATTAACATTTGTCACAAGGTGGGAATCGAACCTGAAAAGGCCTGTAACAAAGGCGGTTGGGCGCCTTTGTTACAGGCCTTTTCCCACTGCGCCATATCGGTTGTCAACTACATTCGCTTTCGTTTCATTATTAGCTTTGACGTTATGGGATTTTCGACCTAACGGGAAGTATAGTGACATAGACAACTTTGCTGGTAATATGCTGCTCTAATTAAAGAATCATATGAATTTTAATGAATATATAATTAGCGTCATTCAAACTTCCAAAATTCCAAGTTTATAATGACGTCGAAATGATGACGATGGGGGATTCCCGTGACGTAGTCATTTTACTGTGTAATATACACAGTAAAATGACTATAATATACACAGTAAAATGACTACCACATTCACTAACAAACCTGATTATATTGATATTATTGTGCCAATATAAAAAAATATGCCTTCTGAACTTTGCTGGCGAGCGCCTCGTAAGTCAATAACCAACCAACACATATAGGTTAGGTATATTAAGAAAAAACAATTATGCCTAGGGACAGAATTATTAGAATGCCTGTGCGAAGCCGGGACCGTCTGCTACTAGGTATATAAAAACTAGGTACCTAAAACATAGTTTCCTGTAAAATGGAAGAACCCGTATGTCTTATTAATCTAAATAGACAAACTACAACTACCTATATGTTAGGTAGGTACTATAATTAGTATAATTACATAATAATAGGTTCGGTGCGGAAAACCAGCAGTGTTGTGTTGTCGGAAAGATGACAAGGCTGGTGAACGGTGACCATTCCATGGAAAATTTGATGTGTCCTATTAATCAGTTGTTATTATGAAAACGTAGAGCAATACGCAATTAATAATTTGAATTGAATTAATTGAAAACTGGATAACAAGGTCCTTTCTTTAATTTGTAAAACTTCTTCTGATTCAAGTGTTTAAAAATAAAGATTTGAAATGATTATTCTAAATAAGTTAATCAGGTTTTAGTCCAGTAAACAAAGGATTGTGGATGGACAGATCGAATGCAGAAAACTTTACTTCGGAACTTTGTTTGGACTAGTTAGGAGACAGACATACCTACTCTCAAAGTCCCCATCTCTGGTGAGCTCTTTAGGAGTGTAAGCACAAAAAAGGAGCCTTTTTTTAGTGTTTTGCTTACATCTCGTAAACGACACGTGATAGAAAATTTTGTTTTACTACATAATGAAAGCCGAATAAATTCTCTACAACTTCTTTCTTACTTAATCTCCATCGTTGTCTAGATATGAGTATATAGATAGTAGGTATATCACTAGATACCGATTAAGTAAAAACTTATTACTCATAGGTTTTTTTTTATCAGGCACAGAAAACACCCAGAACTCCATGGTCAAACATTTGGAGTTATTGTTTGTAACAATATTAATGTATGTGCTTATCAGAAATTTTCCATGAAATTCCAGTTTTCCACGTATTTATAGCCAACGTAATCCACCCACTCTTTACCTAGATTATGCCTTGATGGATTATTTCTAAAGTCTTGATGGATAATCACTTCACCATGACACTTCCCAGAACAATGCTTCATGGTAAATTATAAACTAAATTCTACCTGTTAGGGGAATTTCAAATGAATCATGTCCGGATACCAAAACATTATCTTATTAAGTCTGGATCAAATTAGTTTCAATTTCTCGGAAAAATTTGTTTCCTCATACAACAATTACAACGGCGTCTTAGAGATAGAAATACGTATGGATCTGAAGACATGTTCCGACATATTTTGCTGCTGACAAGGTTTAAGCTATGTAGGCTTATTTACATTGAATAGGGCTTCAACTATAGCTTGATTGAGTTATGTCGGTTATTAAGAGGGTGCGAACCTCTAAGACCCCATACAAACGGACTTTCCGGTTCGTTTATAAACTACGTCCCCGTTTTAATGAAATTTTGCATACATAGTCGGATAATAAATAGCTATGTTTGCACCGTTTTAGTTTTTCAAAAACAAAATCATCTTTAAATGAGAGTGAAGTGAAATCGATAGAAAATTATTCGATTTTTTATTGAATGAATGAACACTTTATTGTACAAAAGAAATAAACATGAACAAATAATCTTATATCTAAATAAAACATATCCATTCCAAAGACCCCGAATTTGATTGAGAGGCCGAATTTGGGTATCTCTAAGAAATGAACCAAAAAAATCGAAAAACCGAAAAATTTTGGGAACTTATTTCGTTTCTTAGAGATACCTGTAGATTGTTTGCAACAGTCTGCAGTTAGCTCAATTGTTTCAATTGTAAATACTAGTTTTAATAATTCTATTATTTGATTTTAATTTTCTTTGTTGATAAAGTTTTTGCTTGTCAATCCTAAATCAATACTTAAGTAGGTATACTTATTGATGATAACATCAATTAGACCTATGATATCATTAGCAGACACCTTGATATAATCATTTTAAAAATCCGTTAGCTGTCAATTTATAATTGACATTCATTTTGCGAACACATTTAGACCGTGAGGATTCCGTTATTTCATCATTTAGGTAGGTATTACTCCTATGGCTATTAAGGTTATACTCACTAGCGGCGTAAGGGGGGGGGTGGAGGGGCGGTCCGCCCCGGGTACCGAGCTCCAAGGGGTGCCATCTCGGCACCCCTCGGGCGCGTAGATGGCACTTCAAATCCGAATCCGAAGGGGTGACAACGAAAACTCACACGCAGACATATAAAAAAATTGCGGCTCGCTTCGCTCGCCGTTGTTTTTTATTATGATTGCAAAATAAATACTTGAATACTTTAAAATCAGGTGTAGAAAGGTTGCCTAGCAGAGAACTTTATCTGTATTAGTCTTTCCCTGCCCTGTGTAACTATTTTATTTGATGTGCAATAATGAGTAATTGTTTGGTACTGTGCTTTATTTTGTTGTAAATCGTAAAAAAAAATCTTTACTCATTCATTGTCATAGCTTACTTTTTTTGCTAAGTATGCCTCACCAATTTCAAAACAGGTTGTGGCTCACTCCACTCAGTGATTATTATTTTGTATTTGTTTCATAACAATCTTCGCGTTATTAATTTTTTCATACTCTCCTTAACTTGTTTGTGATCACCCGAAAAAGTAACAAAAATTTCGGCGGCTCGCTACGCTCGCCGGTTCGTTTTTGGCTTTGTTGTAGATAGCCAAAAAAAAAATTCATCCTGGTTTTAGAATACTTGTATTTTTGCTAACCTCACCGCACTCCCAAATTGACTAGACAATAGACTATATAAATTGGCTCGCTCCGCTAGCCGTAGTTATTGATAAATTTATTTTTTAAATTATAGGTCACCTTTAAATTCACATATTTAATATTAATAGGTCACAATTAAGTCAATTATTAAGGTCACCTATGACAAACTTAGTTACTTTTCACCTAATATCCGAAAATCCAAAAAAATATCGCGGCTCGCTTCGCTCGCCGTTACTTATAATTCCTGTTGTTAGAAATTGAGGGTGCGGATAGTCAACATTGAGGGGGGGGGGGGGGGGGTAGAAAAACGCCCCGGGTGCCAGCCCACGCTACGCCGCCACTGGTTATACTCCTATAAATCAAAAACCTAGTGTAATTTGGCCCCTTCATAAAGAAAAAGTTAAGTTGGATGTAATACAAATACTCAAATAATAGATATCCAAATGAAAGAATATATTAACTCAATGCTGTTATTTCAGCTACATAGTCAAGTTTTTTGCCGTTAAAAGGGCACTTTTCTATTTACTGGTATAAAATAAACCAGAGTTTTTCTGAGCATCATTGGGGGAGGCCTATGTCCAGCAGTGGACTGATATAGGCTGATGATGATGATGATGATTCTGAGCAAACTCCACAAGTGTTTGCATAACACTATGTATTTAGTATTAGCAAAAAGTTGGCGCCACGGGCGGAAGTACTTGACCTTTTAATTTAACCTGTGATGTGGTGGACGTGATCAAAAGCACACTAATATTATAAATGCTAAAGTTTGGATGTCTGTTACCTCTTCATGCCAAAACGACGGAACGGATCTGACCTAAATTTTGCATAAATGTAGGGTAGGTCTACACCTGGAATAAAACAAAGACTACTTTTGTCCCACGAACCAGTGGCCATGGGCAAAAAATTTGTCGTGTTATAAAAAACGAAACCTTCTTCAAAGTTCTGAATACTGATAAAATACAGCCCGCTACCGAAGTAACATTGTTTGATCTGTGCCGCTACGGACTGACGGCCGGACGGACAGACAGGCAGAGAGACAGGAGGCTTAGTGATAGGTATTGAGTGAAAATTAACTAACCCTAGTGATAAGATTTTGTAAGTACTAACAAACTATGGATCTATTGTGTTGTCCGAAATAAAAGATTTTTATTTTTATTTATTTCATGTTCCCAACATGAAATGTATATGAAATAAATAAAACCCTTACACGTATGCAAAACCCTAACAAAATCATCAGTCCAGAATGAGGAGACCAACGGGAACTTTACTTCCCGTTCGTCTCCATTCTTATTTACATGGGGACCAACGGAAAGTTTTAGACGAACGGGAATAAAACTTCCCGTTGATCCCCATCGGGGACAAAGCGTGGGGACGAGTGGGAATAACCCAAGGTCGTCGGTCGGTCGTCTTTATACCATTCGCCATCCGTCAACTTTGTAAGACCTCTTGTTTAAATCCGTTGCCATGGAAACCATTAGACTAGTGAACGAAAATTATCTTTTGTGATGTTGCTTTTGATATGTATCGGTACAAATATAAATTCCTCGAGAATCTAACTATTATGTGACCCCCTTAAAATCAACCTCTAAACAACAACATAAGAATCATCGTTAGAATTGGCGACGATATCAGCAAAATTGTAAAATTTTTGTGATATCGTCGCCAATTTTCAACAGAGAATTGGCCAAAATTGTTGTAGCTAATCGTGTTTTTCCAAAGTGTCATGTTGTTTTTTAAGCTTCACGGGATAAATTCCAATCCCTCGGAAATGTGATTTTTACGGGACCTCAATTGGTCCCTGGTCCCTTGGATCCTTCTCTATAAAATAGCGAAAGAATTTTCACAATCGGTCCTTAATAATTAATAACGGCAAAATCGATGAACATTTAATATTTATTCGTAGACGAACATACAAAAAAAATACACTACAGCTGAATATAGAACCTCCTTCAATTCGGTAGAATTAACATTTGAACGTTTCCAAAAAAATAACGCGTGCGAAGCCGTCGCCGGACACTAGTTCATATTCTTTTTGACGTCTTCCAATAGGGGACAAAAAAAATTGAAGTGTAGAGAAAATCAATAACACTTAATTTTTTTTTTGATAATATTTATAGTATAAAATTTTAGTTGTCCGAGTGTTTACTTTGTAAGCCTAAAGAAATAAAGTTATTTTTATCGGAAATCTAACGATATTTCGATTCATGCGTTGGTTTCGAGACATCATGCGTTGGTTAGGTAGGTACCTATCTTTATAGTCTTTACCTCTGAACAAGGAACAACATATAATATGTTAGGTATTGTTGGGTATTTATTCGTTTTCACACATCTCAGATTTACTTGCTCACACAGAGACGCCAGGCAATGCGACGCTGCGCGCATTTCGATTCAAAACATAGTTGTAATTACTACGCAGAGGTACAAATTATAGCGAAAAATAACAAATTTTAGTTATGAAATCTCTCCGCGTCACCACGCTTACGCCAATTTGTATCTTTTTGCGTAAAATTTAAAGTTATATTTTAAATTAAGTTCACACAGTATCGCCTTTCATGCGAGCTGACCCATAAGCCACTTGCAGTGCGGCCGTGGCCTTGAAGCTCTGCACACATTAATCCAATACCGCTACCATCCAGCACAAAACGTGCATTCAAATATGGACTTAATTAAACTCGTTACCTTTAGATACAATTTGCAGTGACAAAATGTCTTCGCACAAGCTTCAAACGTGTGATCCGCGAGCTGTCTGTCATCTGATGCCGTCAATATAAAATACATCTAAATGTTTCGAGTTAACGCCAATATTTGAATGTATATATTTATGCTGCGTGATATCAGTGTGCCTCTGATCTGCGATAACCTTTTCACTCAGTCCAATCCTGAAAATCAAACCTGTTTCTTCATGACGTCATAACTCAAGACTGCCTCTCATTTCACCTGTTACTACATCAGACAGCTCTACACCTCTCCATTTGAACCTAAAGCAATAAGGTTCATTTTTAAATGGCCAGTCAAGTACTGTTCAAAATTTTGGTATTATTTTTTTCCGCTCAAGGGTTATTCGTCATCGTCTGAGCTCGCAGATCTTTGAGATCAGTTTGGTTGTACTTATGTGTAACAATACAAACCATTAGTACAACCATACATATTACGAGTATAATTAATGATTAAACAAACTTACCTGTACGTGAAGTTCTATCGTAATTATATGAAAAAATTAATGTCTATTATCCCTTCGTCCGAAGGGATAATAGACATTAATTTTTAGTAACTCCACCAGTGTCAGCTAGTCCGCACTAAAGGAAAAGAATAATCAACAGTCACCCATATTAATAATATATTATTAATACCATAATCGTAACGAATATATCCGTCAGAGAACCTCAATCGACATAGCTCTAAGAATTAGCAAGCTGAAGTGGCAGTGGGCCAACCATGTCTAGCGAAAAACCGACAGCCGCAACTCGGCCAACGTGTAGGACGCCGAAACGGGATGACAACCTGCGAAAGTCTGCAGCTAGATGCTGCAAGCTGAAGACGGGGCGCTATGGCGCTCATGAGGGGAGGCCTATGTCCAACAGTGAACTACTATAGGCTGATGATGATGGCAACGATGATGCGCTTTAAAAAAGGAAAAGGTTCCCAATTCTTCTGTATGTTTTTTGACATTAGCAATAACTATGACCTACATTGCAACAGTCTGCCACAGCAACAGAAGCACTTTGAGTTGACAAAATGAACGGTGACGTCACAGAAAAGAGCAGCGTTTTTATCTCCCGTAACTGAGTGCAGTTTTATATTTCGTTCTTTTCCTCAATCATTAAAAAAATTGTGAGATTTATATTTTTTTCGGTAATGACATTAAATTACATTAATAATCGATACAGAAAAAAATCTATGCAAATACCTACCCTATTCCGGAGTTTTAGCGTGGTCTTCGGCCAATTAATGTCTTCACAATGACACAAACTTTCACCCGTGTAATATTAGTTGGAAGTAGGATACAACAATCAAAATTTAAGCTTATTAAACCAAAGGAGAGTTTTTCCTGTCAGAAATTGCCCGAATATTTACAGACATTTTGGACAAGAATGTGTGTGAGTGAAGAGTATGGTTATCGGGGCCTTACCTAGAGTCACGTAAGCAAGCAGTGTATGGTTCTATATTTACTTACTGTTGATACATGTCATGTACTTGGCAATAACAGTTTTTATTGAAGTTTTTGCAGACTATCTGTAAATAAGCAAAAAGCTGACAATACTGGCGCCAATTTTTTCTGTAAAGTACACACTTGAAGCTCTTTTATTCAAAAACCACCTATGTAACTCGTCGCTGTGTTTTTTTAATAAAATTATAAGACACCTAGAAAACTTACAATTTGGTAGGTAAATAGAGATACTTACAAGATACTAGCGGTCCGCCCCGACTTCGCAAGGGTATATTCTATAGCCTATTACTCAGTGATAATGTACCTTTCTAACGGCTAAAGAATTTTTGAAATCGGTTTAGTAGTTTTTAAGTTTGTTCGTTACATACAAAAATACAAACCGACAAATCTCTCTTCATAATATTAGTGTAGATAACTCGGTACATACAATTTTGATGTTTTATTTATTGCATAAATAATACGTACCTACTTAGGCTGTTTATAGCTAGAAACATAATTATTAAGTAGGAAAATAACGACAAAATCAGAACAACAAAAATCAAAACAAATGTAATAATAAAACGGAAGTACATCAATTCTCATCCATAAATAAATCCGAAAAAACCCAAGCTTTCAGAAAGTTCAATATTTATACTGTAGCAAAAATAAATGACGTCCGTGCTCTACCCATCGGCTGACGCAACTGTCATAAGAGAAAAGTCAGGTGCATTCTATACTTGCGCAAGAGTCGACTGACAGGCAATCAGGTCATGATCAATGATGCAAGTTTAACAGACGCTTGCAAGTGGGTGTGGCGGGTCAAACACCTCGCGGATACATCACCACTAAAAAAGCCCAGAAGATCCCAATCCCACTGTTGGGATTAGAAAACGGTATTCATTCCGTAGGCTCCTTGCTCTTCAGCACACTGATGAACGAGCCTCCTCCAGAAAAAGGGAGTTTAGCCAAAATCAACACCTTTGGTTGGCGGATTAGTGATCGCAGTTGAGGTGTTAAAAAGCGGATGTCCTTCCTCTTGTAGGTCCTAACCCCTTTTTGACAATTTTCAATGAAAATCTGTCAAAATTTCGTTACTTGAGTCGTGCTTGTTGCGTTTGAGTACCTATTCGGGGGTTAGTCGCTCTTACGACATCCACGGGCTGAGCTGAGGGGTCAATTCTTACGCCCCGATCGCCACAGCTACATGTCCATCATCAATAAATTAATGATTCCGTTGGTACTTTTCTATACTTAAAAGGACTCAATAACAATTAACACTTTTTTTTACTATAAAAACTATCGTAGTTTGACGAATTCATTACGGATGTAAGTGGGTTAATTACGAACCTTATTTGTGTTGGAAGAACACCAACGTTTCATCCCTTAACGAGGGACTTCTTCAGGGTGAGTGTGGACGCGCTAGACGCGAGCGTTCCGCGTCCCTCCGAGCACTGACAACAAATTAACACATTTATGAGAAAAAATATCTCTGCTAGCGGAGATGACGTTGTATACATAACGTCGTTGTGCAGTTAAATGCTGCATTTGTCCCAATTTCGTTTATTTTTTCGGTTTTCCTCAGGATTCTCTGATCGAACCCCCTCTGAGGATAATTTATTTTGAAAACTTCAATCCATTCATTCTAAGAAATTAGTTCCAAAAATTATCGGTTTCATTTCTTAGAGATACCCAGAGTGCGGGTTAGCACTATAACAAAAAAACCTTACCATTCATTCTACTATTACTTAGTACAATTTTCATACATTTCAATTAACAAGTGAGTTGTCAAGGGATTTCCCACTCGACTTTGCATTGGAGGTGGACCTACCTAATTACACGTAACAGGAAAATGGAGCTCTTACTAAATGACCGCAATTAAAAGAAATCTGTTTATTTATAAATAGCTGAATACAGAACATTACTTAAATATAGTATAGAGGCTTGTCACACTTTTGTTTTTCCCAGACCTATGACGACCGAGAAGGAAGGAAAATGTATTCTCATTCAACTTTGAGTCACATCAAATTTACTTTAAAAGTTTAGAGAGGGCTGCTTCGTCATCATCATCATCATCATCATCAGCCTATATCAGTCCACTGCTGTACATAGGCCTCCCCTAACGAGCGCCATAGCGCCCTGTCTTCAGCTTGCCGCATCCTGATGACGATTTGCGAAAGACTGCTGGCAGATGCCGCCAACAGTCTTTCGCAAATCGTCATCCCACCTGGTCGGAGGGCTGCCTATAAATTTGTAAATAATTGTATGTTTTTTGTCATTATTGGCTATAAATACACGGCAAATTATTCCCCCACTGTTGCTTTTAGGTATATAAATAAAAATTAAATAATGCTGGACAATTCACACAGCATTATCTAGCCCCAAGCTAAGCAGAGCTTGTGTTATGGGTACTAGATGACTGATATACTTAAAATAATTACATATATGGATAATTTTATGGTTGCTTATTAGGCAAATATTATTATTTGATAACCAGCATTTAAAATTTAATATATCTACAGATTTTTAGGCAGAGTAAAAATGCGATTTATTTGTTTTACTTGTTGTTGGCCTGTGTTTTCTAAAATGTAGTCCGTCGGTCAGCAGCTTTATCGATTAACTTTGACGTATTTATGTATAAATCAAAACTGTGTTAGTCCACAGCTGGACATAGACCTCTAATAAGCGCCATAGCTCCATGTTCCGCTTCCAGCATAAGCCAATGAAATTAAGAATTACTAGAACAGTTAATTTAAATGTTTTTACTAAAATATAATTTGCCTATAAATTAAACAGCGCCTTAATTAATTCAAATTCATAGGCAGATACGTAACCATACGAAAAGTCAGTCGTCATAAGAAAAATAGTTTAGTTGTTTAAAAAAAACGCAAAAAAGGACTTGAAATTCTTTAGTATTTTCTTAGTTCTTCGAGATAAATACTTAACCCTCGAGTATAAATTACCTACAACTGAACATAGAACCTTCTCATGTTTTATTTTTCATTTCACAGGTTAAAAGAACCTAATAAAAAAATTTCTGCTACATAAACCTACATAATGATAGATATTTTTGCTCCAAAGGTGTTAATCACCTCTAACTTGCTGGGAGGCAGTCTGTTGGTTAAACCCGAGACGTCATCAGATCGTTATAAAGGAGGTTATTCAAAATAAATAAAAAGTAACGTTTGCGGTTTGTGAGTAAAGCCTTATTCTCACTGATCTTATTATTTTTTTATACCTAGCCAGGATAACAGTTAACAGGTTCAAAATTGAAGAATAGATCCCTACATAATAATTATTAAGTTCACAGTCAGAGGGATAATAGGCTACTTGACTGCTACTGGGAAATAATTCTAACGTATTATCTGATAAAAATAATGCAAAGTGTAATTAATATTTCTTCAAGGCCAGTCGTATTAGATATGAAAACTAATTTTAAAGTTTGAATAAAATAATGCCGCGCCAAAACGATATCTCTGTCATGGCTACCGTGTTCCAAGCTATGACGTCACCCCGCCCCACCACACCTAATAAGAACTCATTGACACTGTAATCTGAGGATGTGTGACGTCACTTGCGATCCAACCAAACATATCGCGTTTTCGGTCACGTTATCATGTATCAAAAAATGTGTAATTTTAATCCCATTTTTTACATGAAAACGGCATATTTTTAATAAAAATCACCTGATTACGCTTGTTTCGTTGTCACTGACTAGGATGAAAACAATTTGGAGTTTATTTTTAATAGCCTATTCTATTATATATTATTATACTATTTATACTTGTGTGTACAAGTACAAAAATAAAGGACTTTCACATTTCAATACAATTTTTTCATATAACTTTTTATCGGTTTAGGCGTGTTTTACTTTACATTATCCGATCCCGAAATAATTGTGCAAGTTAATTTGTCTTGATGGCAGCATCTCCTCAGCATCTACGTTCACAGCCACAGCTGAGCATGCCTTCCAAACAACGAGGGTTTTGCTATAACCACCACGCTTGGTAGGCGGATTGGCTATCGCAGTGGAGGTGTTAAAATACACGGAAGAAAACTACTGCTCTTTCTCTGTTAGATCCTTTGTCGGCTCTTACGATTGACGACGTTGGAAAATTAATGTTACAACGTCGAAATGAGAAATGAGATAGAAAAAATGAGACAAATAGCGAAGAAATTTATCAAGAAAATTACAATAAATCATTTTTTTTTTTTAATCTAAGCCGTCATCAGAAGGCAGAGTGCCCAGAGTGCTGGCAGCATTGCCACGTTGAGACAAATTACAACAGTAACCTAGGACCACACACATCAGATTAATTTTTAAATTTACATAGAACCAATAGACGGGAGACTAATTATTGTTATGAACGTTACATAGAACGTCAGACGAATTGTGCTGCTTTTCTTATAATGTGAGCTAGGTTTTACTAAAAGACGTCACAATCAAAACAAACAAGACTAATTTCTTTTTTAATTTCCATAAATAGAAACTTATCTGCGGTTTTATCAAATTTATTTTGATCTGTTTCAGTTCAAAATAAAGATTCCAAACGCTAAAACAGTTTTTGTGCCAGAACCGGTAAAATTTGTTTAGGTACCTTAATATTTACTTACTACTTATACTTACCTTATTATATACTTATCAGGGCTTAAGTATACATTTATGTTATCATCATCATCAGCCCGTTGGCAACCACTGCTGGGTATAGGCTTCTCTTTTGCACGCTGTGCGAGCCTCACCCAGTCTTCTGACAGATTTCGTTTATGCAATATAAATCTTACTTTTATGAGTTATTATTATTATCCTGAACAGATCCCTTATTGTCAAAGAAAATGACAATATAATAATAGAAACAAATTTATTTAGAAAGATAGAACTATTATTAACAATTGAAACAGTTGAGCTAACTGCAGACTGTTGGTAATATTGTAACGGCGAAAGTTCGTGAAGGTGGTGTTTGAATTGAACATGATAACGCTAAAACTTCTGAACAGGCTGAAATTTTTTGTTGACTTTTGTTGTGAAGTGCACGTAGATATAATGTCACTCATAATTATATCCTGGAAAAAACGTAAGAAGCCATACGCAGAAGTTAGTCAATTTATATTAGGACTCAAGCAAGTATGTAGGTATCCTACACGCTTAGCTAAGACAGTAAAACTTTACTTTAATTTTAATTGCTTGCCATCAATAAATTTTATAGGTACTAATCAGTTTTCCTCTAATGAGACATCAGCCAAACGGTGGAATCCTTCGCTTCTGTGCTTTAAGGGCGCATTCACACAGCAATTCCTTTTTTACAGGACCGTTTTTTACGGATCCTTCGCTACTGGAAACTATTGATCGAAATACTATAAATTTCTAGGTCCGGAATACAGTCGGGTGTGTTTACTGGCTCCTACAACAACATACACCATCACGGAAGAAAAAGATCCTGTAAAACTGATGCTAAGTGATTGCGCCCTAACGCCCTTAACGTACTATTGTTATATTTATGAATGTTGTGTCCGCCTGTTAGTAGCGTATACAGGGTTATTGGTAAATTAGTGACAATACTTGAACTGCAGGTTCAGACCTTTCCGACAGTTCCGACAAAGTTAAGAATTAAGACCGGCGTCTTCACAAACGTGTTTGTGAAGACGCCGGTCTTAATTCTTAATTTTGGTATTGGTAATGGGTACCCCCCGCTATTCAATAATCGTTCGTTAGAGAGGTTTTATTTGAAACTCAACTTAAAAACAGCTCTGCACTGAATTAACAGAAGATATGAGAGTGAAAGATCGGTCTTAAGTAACTCGTTGCTCAAAATTATTATCTCTTATCTGCATCGTTGTAAACATTACCTAATTTTATCATAACTTCGTATGTAAGAGACAAAAGTAAATCATTTTAATCCAGGTTTATTTTCTTAAGTTGCATGTGATGTGTCTGAGTCAGTGATTACTTTCGGTATCATATCCAAACTAATATTAAAAATTTGAAAGTAAATCTGTCTGTCTGTTACCATTTCACGCGTAAACGGCTGAACGGATCTTAATGAAATTCGACAGGGAGGTAAATGGTATCCCGGGAACGGACGTAGCTATTTAAAAAGCGCGTGCGAAGCCGCGGTCAACAGCTTGTGTGTTATATATGTATGTAGATATTATGTGATGAATCTGCATGGTAGATATAAATGCCATCACAGTTTTAACAATAAAAAAAACCCTGACACTGTAGGTAAATTTTGTTAAAAGAAATGGCGTCTCTTGTCCTAATTTTGTTGTGATTATTTTCGTTAACCCTTTTAAGTCAATTTGATAAACTAAGCACTAAGAAAGCTCAGTCCAAAAGTAGGTACACACTAGAATAATTATTTCGTCATGAAAGCTTCCAAAATAGATGCTTAGGCCTAGACGAGAGAGGGCATTATGTAATGCACTGCTCACTGTGTGAACGGGAAAAACGGCCATTTCATTTCATTTCATTCATTTCATTTATTGATTCGCAAACAATAACAATTGTGTCGGAATTTGGTACATAACATAAAAATATTAAGATAATAAATTACAGAACTAAAATAATACAATTCAAAGCACAATTAAATAACATATTATATCACAGTAATTACTTAGCTTAGGTTAAAAATGTCAAAATGAAATGATTATATAAATTATACATACCTAACCACGTAGATTTCATTATAATTCCATGTCATTTATGTGGTCAAACTTACTCTACCATTATTCTAGAAAGGTACCTAGATGTATTCAATTTTTGCTTCGATCAAAAATGGGGAGGCCGCGAACTCCTTATTTTTGATCGAAGAATTTTTGTCATTAAGCCGTTAGGCCATTAGGCCGTTACTTTTAATCGACTTCAAAAAAATAGAGTAGGGTCTCAGTTCGTCTGTATGCTTTTTTATTTCTTAAGTTCGTCCACTGCCCATGGTCCACCAGTGTAGTCAACCTTACGGGTGGACTACGACACCGTGGTTTTAAACCACACGGTCTGAAAGACTAATCCATATAATTATTACCCACAAATGAATACAGACATCCTTGGGGGTATAAATTTTGCAAAAAGTTTAGAACTGGGCGGTTCTGATTTCATAAAAAATGGCGGACAGAATGTCAGTTTTTATTTTTTTTGCTTTTTAGTTTATTAATAGCAAAATAGTTTATGGAGCTTGCATGTTTATAAAGTGCGTTTACGTCAAACTGCACGAATTTGAGCTTTTTACGATTATTCATTGATATGGTTTGATTAATTTACCTATTTTTTAAATTCATTCTTGCAATTTTTATCGAAATCTGACTGTTTCAGTTTTGTAAAAATAACCTGTTAAGGGGGGGCGACATATTAAGACGCCATTTTGTGAAATCAATCGGCATATGATTTCGCGCTCTTAGGAGCGGGACAGAGCAGAGCGGTGGCGTAAGCCCAAAAATCAAGTTTTTGCTTATTATCTAGGACATTTAGTTTTAAAAATCAGCCGAAGGCTCCCTTGGTATTCTTTTATTTATTGCAGTGTTGGCAATCAAAAAATCTTATGATTTTGATTTTTATGATAGTTTTGGAGAAAAATTGAAAAAACTAAGAAAACAGATGTTCCTTTGCACAATACTTTTTTTGGAAAAGAAGAGGATATGCCTTGTATGTCATACATTATTATGTATTTTTTTTCGAAACTTTTTCAATAAAGATTACGGAGAAAAAAGGTTTTAATGTAACCCAAATTCGTCCAATTTATATATCCCCGCCGAAGGTCAGGAAAGGTCCTACGTGAGTGTGTACGTGCCATTCTTACATGCTACGTCGTCGATCGTTCAGTATAATTCCTAGTTCAACTGGTTACTTCCCTGTACAAATCTAGTAGATTAATACCTGCGTATCTTAAAAATTCGCCGTAAAATTTCCATTGAGTGAAGGCTAGATAAATCTCGTTGGAAAATTTTACAGTCCCTTTTCCGTATTCATGATTTTTTCAGTAGCCTTGTAGAATTCACCAACAAGTAGTGCCAATCGTTTCCTGAACTTATGTTGCCGGATGGGTCCAGCTGTGGTCACTTTTTCTTCTCAATCAACAAGCTCTGCTTAGGTTGGGGCTAGATGATGCTGTGAGAACTATCCAGTATTATTTAATAATACATTTTTCATCCCCCCATCTCGGAAAGAGTAGGTATTTTTGCTCGCTGAGGTGGGATGAAAAGTTACGTGTTACACTCGAGTACAAAGATTTTTTACCTCATGCTTTTTTATTCCCTCGCTAACGCTCAGGATTCTAATTATTTTTAATTTTAGAATCCTTCGCTTGCTTGGTCAAAATTGAGCACGCGGTTAAAAAGCAACTTTGCACTCTTGTATAACAAATAACTATTATTCATCACCAGTCATTTACCCTTGTAATTTTAATCCGAAAAACCCTTCGATCAAAAATTTCCGGGAGGCCGCGAACTACTTATTTTTGATCGAAGGAAAAACCGTAATTTTTTCACTTTTCATTTTCGAAAGTTGAATACTAACTTACGACCTTATTTAGCCAGACTATTTTCAATGGTTCTTCGAGCCGGAACAGAGCCTTGGATCTACTGAAATTTAATAGTTAGAGCAATAGCACACTTGCGGCCAGGCCTCGTGACCAGATCTCAAGGGTCGTGAGTCGTGGCCAAGCAACGCGACTAAAACCACGTCCAATACACAATCTTCAGTTGAAAACAAAGCACCCGCGCCCTTGAGTTTTTTAAATTGATCTCATTGGCCATCGCCCGCGGCTCGGTGTGGACACTGGCCGTGTGAGGCCAGGTGCGTGAGCTCCATGCCGATTAAAAAATAAATAAACAATGCTGGATAATTCACACAGCCGTATCTAGCCCCAAGCTAAGCAGAGCATGTGTTATGGGTACTAGATAGCTGATATTTATATTAACACATACAATACCTACAAAGAAATATATTTTTATTATACATAGAAAATGACCAGAACACCCTAAACTGTAAAAAAATCTGCAAATCGTACAAACATTTGTCCTGAGGCGGGAATCGAACCCGCAACCTCCTGCGCCGCAGGCAGACCTTCGCCCACCGCTCACAGAGGTCGTCATTACATACAAATGTATTTATCTTGCTGGCCGCTAGTGCGCGCCTGGCCTTAGATCAGTACAATCCAAACCGTAGGCCAAAGTTAATACTCGTAACAATAAATTACCAAGCATAACACTAATTAGTGTCCTCCTCTCCTCCTCCACACAGCCTGCAACTGTCCACTGCTGAACGCACGCCTTCTCCTGATAATTGTGTGGTTTTAAATTAACATGAAACAAAATGTAGGCACCTACTTATTCAGCCCTAAGCATTTATAAGGTTAATAAAATGCTTTGCAGTCGGTAATCAACACTATCATAATCACAAAGTACATTTTGATAGTGAGTAATTCAATAAAATATTTACTCTCTGTCCCTTACGTCATAATCTTCTATCAACACACTTAGCCTTATCAGGGCTTATCAGAGTATCTTATCGCTTATCAGATAAGCGGGATGTCCAAAATTACGTAAACATACAAATAAAAAACGTAATTTTTAGTGAACAAAAAATTTAAGTAGGTTAATAGAACACCTTATTACTTATTTGATAATAATTACTATTTATAGAGCTGTTTAAAGTATAAAATTTGACTTGTCTAAGTGCTTTTTAGTAAGCGTAAAGAAAAAAGTAATTGACTTTGACTCAAAGATCAAAGATCAGACTTCAAAGATCTAAAAGATGATTCACAAAAG
Source organism: Eupithecia exiguata (assembly GCA_947086465.1). Lineage (NCBI taxonomy): Eukaryota > Metazoa > Arthropoda > Insecta > Lepidoptera > Geometridae > Eupithecia > Eupithecia exiguata. The sequence goes on along the minus strand of OX352241.1, from coordinate 1,326,685 downwards.
CAACATGCTGCTGACAGACGTTTGAAAACAATGTAGGTATATTTTATAAATAATAATAATAAAAAAAGAATTTCTTTTACGTTATCAAAAGGCACCCTTAGGTTATTTATAAATAAATTAAAATTAAATGCGTACCTACCGGCCTACTTACGGTTCCCACTCTGGTGCACAGATAATTAATGATTTTTTAATTTTTCTTCGTTCCAATTTTTTTTTCTTTGATATATCTAGTACCAAAGTACAGTTGATAGCTCTAAAGGTTGTACATTTTTTTATCTCGTCTGTCATAAAAATATCAGACGCTTAGGGTAACAAAAAATATTGTATGTGTGAAACCAAGTTTACGTAATCAATAGAAACATATTTCGAAAGGAGCAGCCGGACATCAAAAGTTGTTTAAGGTAGTTTTGTCTGAATTAAACATAAATTCATTAACACCCCACACCAAATAATAAATAAATTTTATGTCGTAATGCCATTATGCAACTTAAACACATTAATTTGCACCCGTACTACGTCAATTCATTGGAAGTTTTCATTAGTTATGACGTAACGTATTATAAAAACTAAGATTCATTTAAAATTGAAACTATTTAGTAGAAATGCTCTGAGAACCTACGTCAAATCATACTGTGCTATGAGATCAATATCCTTCATATAGAGTCATTGTGAGTATTATAAATAGAAATAATTTATAAAGTTGATTTAAAATGTAAATAAACTCAGTAGTTTTTTATAATCCGTACGGATAAAAACCTACAAACGACATTATGGCAATTAAATAACATATTATTATGGCAGGTAGATAATCAATTTTACATCTATTGGAGCTGGTGACATTTCAAACTCTATGTTGCTGAGATTAAAATGCACTTTTCTGTGGATATTAATATTAAAATATCATATTAAAAGAATCTCATAATATCTTGAAGGTCCTTAGATGTAGATATAAGAAATCTGGTAAAATAATTGAAAATAAAACCAGCAAGGGAGGGAGGTAGTGAGTGTCAGATACTGAAGGGTTGCCATTTTATTCTTGATGATTTTAATGTTTTCATTAATAATCAACCGAGTGTAAATTTATCTTTTACCTCTTAAATAATTTTTCCGGCATTAATTATTTAGAAAAGTAAAGATGAAAAGAGGAAGAGACACCCAAATATTTGTCTCTATAAATAACCTAAAAAAAAAAGAATACCAGTGATAGAAAGCACAAAATCTTAAGAAATTTGTCATTTTGTTATTACCATTAAATAGATAACTCTTATCGCACTACACAAACACTAAATATAATACAGAATATTAATACAATTTTGCACCAGAACCCTAAAAGGAAAGCTAAAAGTTTGTAGATAAATCTAAAAGTAGTTCAATCAAACTTTTGTTACAATAAAATCGCGCAAAAAAAACCCATCAATCAAGCAGTAAAGTTCAAAAGGGTGTCATGCAACTTAGTCAAAACCTGAACAGGCTTTCATTTGCGTGACGCAGCCACCCGCCCCGCGAGCCGGCCAATCGCAGCGCTCGCCTGCCGCCAGCTATATGTATACGTCAGTTGGCCATTCACAGCAAAGTTACACCACCCGTCGACTAGAACGCACGCTGACGACTGTCAAACTCGCGAATTGAACGCCTTCCGTCAAAAACGCGCGAAAGTGTCAGTGTTATTCCACTCCAGCTTATAAAAACGGATAAAAAGTGAGTAGCTTATTTTTTACGCTTGAGTGTAAATTTTATTTCGAACTGGTGGTTGGTTGATGGGAGTGGTGCGTCTGGTTGTACAAGTAAGCTTTTATTTTATATTTTATTTGGATCCAACATGACACTCGATAATTAAGTCAAATGGACCCATAGCTTTAAGACTGTGTAAAATTGTCTAATATAATTTTTAAATTGTGAAACACATTTACTACGTAGAAGTAATATTCAAAAAACTTTTTGAAGACATTAAAAAGTACTATTCACGTAATTTTTGTACATTTATATTAATACCTAGTATATTTTGTTCTTTTGGTTCTCTGTCTTCAGCGTATCTGTCTTGTGGAATAATAAAATTCAATGATAAATCAATAAAACCCACAAATACCTACATACTACCTAAATAAGGATCATAAAATAATAAACTTAAGTGCCTATCAAATTCATCTAAAAGTACTAAAAGTATTTAGGAACGAATCCACATCAAATCCTAAATCATAACAAAAATAAAATCAGTCATTTATTTATTTATTTACAAAAGGGCATCCTACGTGAAAATCACATGAAGGCTAAATATTACACTACAAAATCTTATAATCTATGTGTTTTCACACTTATGGGACGCCGTATCATGTCATATCAAAATAAACAAGGACAGCGGTGGCCTATTAACATTACAGTAAAACGTAAACACTTCGTAATTTCTCTGTACATTTTGAAAGGCGATACTCACGCGAGCTGATTGACTTGACAGTTCGCGATCAAGTTACTAGATCACTTACTGGAACCGTGTGGACGAGGCTTTAGTTACACATCGTCATTGCATGTCACGCTATGTGGGGGTGATGCTTCTGTTGCAAGTTTTTTAACTTGGACTCCGCACAATTAAGGGTTAACATTGCAGAAATGAAAACTGTCACATTGATCATGTTTCTATCGGTCTCTATCAGTGACCTGAGTCCGGTTGACGATACTATCGAGACGTAATATTTTTCAGCATTCATAATGTTATGTTCTAGTTTATTTTAGTATATCGTTGGTACAGTGAGAAGCGCTAACTGGTATCACAGTACATTAATGTTCTGTGAGCGGGATACCAATTAGCGCTTCTTACTGTACACCCCCTTTCCTTGCCTTTCTTAAAATCATATAATTCTGGTAATAATTCACGGTTGTCTGGTAGAGATCGCTCTTTAGCGATAAGACCGTCAATTGTCACATATTCTTACTTCTTTTATCTTTGTCTGTAATATTAATTTATTTGTGCAATAAAGAATTTTCTATCTATATAATTATTTCCATCCAAAGGTTGCCTGGAAGAGATCGTTTCTTAGCAATTAGGCCGCCCATTGTACTTGTCTCATGTATTGTCTTTTTGTTATGTTCTTTTTCTGATGTACAATACAGTATTTGTGTAACGTATTGATCGTGACTGTGACGTCTTATTTACATGGGATTCGGAACAACAGCGCCTCTATTGTGCGGACAGGGGACTACGCAAATCCTATAAAAAATGAGACGAAACGATCATGCCTCGATAATATCGTTAACCCAACTCAGGGCCCGTCTCGTAAAAATTAAATCGAAGTTTCTGATTCGTTTTCGTGCAAACGCTAATCTTATGCAAGCGTCGTAAGAGTTGGTTTTGCACGAGCACGAATCAGAAACTTAGTTTTTCATTTTCCGAGTAGGCTCCCAAAATCAGTCGGTCAATAACAATTTCGGAAAATAACGTTTAAAAATTCATGTGTTTATTAAACCCTTTGTAGGTAACTAAGACTAAAATAGTTAACCTATAAATCAATTAATATCGTATAATAATAAAACCGGCCAAGTGCGAGTCGGACTCGCGCACGAAGGGTTCCGTACCATTATCTATAAAAACGACAAAAAAATCACGTTTGTTGTATGGGAGCCCCCTTAAATATTTATTTTATTAAGTTTTTTAGTATTTGTTGTTATAGCGGCAACAGAAATATATCATCTGTGAAAATTCCAACAGTCTAACTATCACGGTTCATGAGACACAGCCTGGTGACAGACGGACAGACGGGCAGACGGACAGCGAAGTCTTAGTAATAGGGTCCCGTTTTTACCCTTTGAGTACGGAACCCTAAAAACCGTTGATTATATGGTTATAATATAACAGTACATAACACTATATTACACACCAAGAAAATACAAAAATACAGGAAAAGAGAGATGCACAATGGTCAGCCTTATCGCTAAGAGCAATCTCTTCCAGACAACCTTGGGGTGGACACGAAGCAGTTGTACCTACATGTATAGACGTTGGCGTATTGCTCTACAAACCACAAATCAAAATATGAAAACCACGTCATCATCGACAGCTATGGTATACCCATCTGTACTATACCTACCAAATGACACTCATGCGTGTCAGTATTCGTGACGTAACAATACTGGCATTTCAGAGAGTCATAACCATAACCATAACTAAACCATTGTCGATTTAAGCTAAAGATTCCTTCCTGTAACTAAACTCTTGTGATAATGTTATGGACATCCGGGGACGAAATTTCTTATAATAGATTAATGTGAATATTAGGAACGGCGGCCAGCCTCCACAGAGACTAGACATGAGCACAGGACAGATGATAGTGCACAAGTGTGTGCGCAAACACTGGTGCACTCTCTATTCCCGCACTCTCATAATACTATGGGACGACAGAATGATATGACCGGGGATAGGTCAGACGCAACACCAACATCTTTACTTGCTTTCCGATGCACGGGGTGTATGTAGCATCGCCAATTCCTGACTCCGAACTGACAAAAAGAATATTTCTTGCTAAACAATACAATACAAAATACAATACAAAATTCTTTATTGTACACCACAAAATAAAGCTAAAAAAACAGATATAAACATTAAACATAATAGTACAATGGGCGGCCTTATCGTTTAACAGCGATTTCTTCCAGGCAACCTTTGGATGGAAAGAAATTTAACAAACACACAAACAAATCCCTTTAAAAAGTTTTTGTTGGTTATGTTAACGCGGGACCACAACGCACACTATCAAAAATCAGTTTTGATTTGCTTCTGTGGTGGCCGGTCCTCAATGAGTTTAATATAGTAAATATTATATTTACAACCCATTGATTAGCCTCCAATGGGTGAGTGCCTGTACCTCCAAAAGACTCAAGTAGGTACGAGTAGGTAAGTCTCGTAGGTAGTTGGAAACATAATAATCGTGAAGTAAAGGTACCCAAATATATGAACAGAAGACTTCAACGCGCTCCTTGATTACATTACACCAAAATGAAAGTACAATAATCTAGATCAAATATCCAGCTGAGAGAAAAAGCTCTGTTAGCATTGTTTATTAAAAAACGTATTTAAAAATATCTATCTTTGTAGTGTATATTATGTATATCAGTCATCTAGTACCCATAACGCAAGCTCTGCTCAGCTTGGCTCTAGATGATGTTCTGTGGCAGTTTCCTAGCATTTTATATACTTAATTAATTAATATTTGCATCTTAATACTAAAGGACATACATAGATGAAATATCTCTTTATCATATCTTAGAAAGATTCGGTTAAATTGCCACCGACCTAAAATTTATGTTCTTATAAAGTTATGTAATCCTTCTAAGAAATGAACAGAACATTTTTGAAGACTTGACTTGCATTTATTTTTACAGTTACTGCGTATTTTAAATTTTATTTTATTTTGTTTTATTCGGAGAATAAACAGTTGTACCTACATACTATTTATGTAAACTTACGACTAAACTATTAACTATTAATATATCCTCGCATATAGTGACTAAAAAAACTGCTTGCTAGCGGAAAAAATTTAAGCACAGCTCTCCCTTGTTAACAAATGTATGTAAAATAACCAATAATCTAATCAATCAACATAATAATCTCATTATGTCATCAAGCCCGTGACGTCACAGTATAATGACTAATGACGTACCCGTACCATTCGCAGAATCCTCGTTTTATTGTGTCTGGGGGCAGAGTTCTCGGAAGGACTGCGCTCGAGAGACATACTTGACTTTGAACCCCCGGTAGACCCCTGGGGGTCCTGGAATTTTGCTCCAAAAATTGTATATACGTTGAAGATTCTTAAATGATAAGTTTCTACAATCAAGAGACGACCTCTGTGGCGCAGCGAGGTCCACCTGCGACGCAGAAGGTTGCGGGTTCGATTCCCGTCTCAGGACAAATGATTGTATGATCAGTATTAAGTATTTCTAGTACCCATAATACGAGCTCTGCTTAGTTTGGGGTTAGAGAATGCTGTTTGAATGGCCAAGCATTATTACTAACTATTTTTAGGGTTCCGTACCCAACGGGTAAAAACGGGACCCTATTACTAAGACTTCGCTGTCCGTCTGTCGGTCTGTCCGTCTGTCACCAGGCTGTATCTCATGAACCGTGATAGTTAGACAGATGAAATTTTTACAGATGATATATTTTTGTTGCCACTATAACAACAGATACTAAAAAACAGAATAAAATAAATATTTAAGGGGACTCCTATACAACAAACGTGATTTTTTTGCCGTTTTTATAGATAATGGTACGGAACCCTTCGTGCGCGAATCCGACTCGCACTTGGTCGGTTTTATTTTTCTAATCTTTGGTGAATTGATTTGGTGACAAGATTGAGTTAATAAACTCTGTTTAATCATAGTTTGGAATCAAAGAGAGTGGAAGAAAGGAAAAACTTTAGCAGGCAGTGCGAAATATGGGCTTTTAAACATTTTAAAACTATCAGGGTTAATATCAAAACACAAAAAGCAGTGGTAACGTTCGTAGCAAAAGATGAAAAATGAGGGTAGATCGGTATTTCTGCTAATAAAAACTAACTCGCAGTGACTTCAGTTATTCCGTGATCATGGCGCATGAAACTGTGCCGAAATAATGGATAGCTCAGAACTCAAATTATGATAAATATCCCGTTATAAATGACTTTTGTAGAACCCAATTGTAAACATAAACGGAGGTGTAGGTATAAGGTCCTTACGAAATGAAAATAGGTTCCCAAAAATTTTCGGTTTCAGCGGGACTCGAACCCGCGCGTATTTTCATTTCTTAGAGATACCCTAAGTGCGGGTAAGCACTATAACAAAAAACATAAGGTACTTACATTTTAAGCACCCACCCAGCGATGAGACTGCTGCTGATGATGATGTGAGATCGGGCATTAGCAGGTGTTTGAATGAAGGTTACATTTTCCAGAAATCTACTAGAAGAAAATATTCATAATGACATAAAACAGGCATTAACATGTCATCATAAATTATATGAAAAAGATCAATAATATAAATTAATTTTAATCGGTGCACACCTGGGCGAAACTTGATCTTTTATTCGACATTAATTTTTATTTGATAACACGCTTTTTAGTGTCAAATTACTAAATATATTTTGTATAATTAATTGTTTGGTTAATTTTGTGACCGTCTGGTGCGAGATTACGTCACGCCTTTAAATTAGAAGAAACAGTTGACGCGTTGCCTCTTTTATATATATAATGTCGCAGCCAACTAGCTTCATTAGCCATTCAATCAACAGCCTAGCTCCTGGTTGCATTTCCACAATACATTGCTGGTTATGTACCTATTGCTGGATATGGTTATGGTGTGACATTATACATTGTTGGTTTTGCGTTTCTACTTCAGTTAACCCGACCTGTAGGCGCCCTGTAGAGGGGGTCCCTCAACCTTAACGTACTCCTAACGAAGCCCGCCCAACCCCCTCGCAGCTATCGTTGTGACTCCGTGACTGAAAAGGGTGTGTATTTATGTATAATTGCACCCCGAGTCACTTGCAATACAAATAACCATATCCAGCAATACATAACACAATACATAACCAGCAATGTATTGTGAAAATGCAAACAGGGGCTAGGCTGTTGATTAAACGGCTAATTAAGCTATTTGGCTACGGTGACATATACATACGGTGCATATCCTTGTTAACACTTTCTTTGCCTTTTAACACCTATATCTACCTCGCGCCACTTCATGTCGCATCGCAGATGCTGGGCAGTAAATAGGCGCAAACAGTATTCATAATCAAGTTTAAAAATGTAATGTAATTGTTTCAAGAATTTAACGCAATACAAATGGGTTCTCGGCTAAAACGGCTCAACACAAAAACAAGTAAAAATCATATTTACACTCCGACGCCAGAAGGAAGATTGATTTTTTTGATTTTTATGTAACGTGTAGGTAATCCATGGACAATGTCTGAATAAAGAACTCTTTTTTTTTATTTAATGCCGAAAGGTACTTTTTGTTCTCTTTGACAAGGTGCACAGTATAAATATTATTACGAGGACTGCAAATTAAAATCGTCTAGACAAGTTAATTTAATCTCTTTCCGCTAGCATGCATGATTTATAAGTTTTTTATGGTAAAACTTAGATATATAATTACCTTCTCACTTATTATTGTGTGACCGGAGTGACCAAGAAGCACATTGGAGTCAACGTGACACGTTTCAAGTTTAATTTAAGACTGGATCTTTTAATTAAGCGTTAAATGGACACAATAAAACCTAAGATGCCGTTCTAGTCTAAATAATACCACTGGTTACACACTAAAAGTCCTGTTATAATCTATACTAATATTATAAAGAGGAAAGATTTGTTTGTTTGAATTGAATAGGCTCCGAAACTACTGGACCCATTTTAAAAATTCTTTCGGCATTAGAAATGATTAGAATCCTACATTATCCCTGATAAACATAGGCTATAGAATGCGGATTATAAAGTTGTTGTTTATGTATAAAATTTGACTTGTCTAAGTGCTTTTTTGTAAGCCTAAAGAAATAAATATTGACCTTTGACTTTTTGACTTTTGGACAGCTAGTAATAATTAAAACGTGTTGACTTGGGATACTCCTTCCTCCTAGTTTTTCAGTTTTTCTTCGGTTGAAAATTAGCGTTGCCCGATATTTTTCCGACAAAAAACAAAAGACGAGAAGGTTTTATGTTCGGCTCTATGTTTTTGTATGTATGTTCGTCGATTTCTCCGAAAATTATGTATCGATTTCTTTCTATGGAATTTTTTTTCGCTATTGTACAGAAAATAATCGTGAGGTGGTCCCGTAAAAATGCTTCCCGAGGGATATTATTTGTCCCGAAAAACTTAAAAAACAGTGAATGGTATTTTAAGTCAGTTTTTTTTTTTTTTTTTAACAATCAAATTATTGTACCTAGAGCAATATTGGGTATGCTGAGCCGGGTCTTGTGGTTTAAAAGATTTACTTATGCATAAAAACAGTTAGTTTTAAAGTACTTTTAAAATTTGTTAAACGTACTCTACCAGAACGCGGTAAATACTTGATAATAATTTAAGTAATTCAATAAAAGTTTGGATGGATATTCATCTATACTATTACAAAGAGGAAAGATTTGTTTTTTGTTTGTTTATTTGAATTAAATAGGCTCCGAAACTACCGATCGAAAAATTCTTTCACCATTAGAATCCTACATTATCCTGATGAACATAGGCGATAGAAGAGAGAAAAGAGAGAATAAATAAATCAAACAAATTGTTAAACACATCCTTTGTAAAAAAGGCTACTATAAAATATCAGATTATCTAGAGGATAAAAAAGCTTGGGACGAGTTTTGCTCCAACTCGAAAACTAACATTCTAACAAGGTAAAGGTTTCTTGTTCGCTTCTTTACTTTACCTTAAAAAGATTGAAGTGGACAAAAAATAAAAGTGATCACTTTATTTCCTAGTTTTACTTATGTAATCTGAGTTTTGTGACGTGTCCAAGAGTCCTGTAAGGTCTAAAGGAAATAAAGCACTTTGAATTTTGAATTTTAGCACATACCCGTGCGAAGCCGGGTGCCGCTAGTACTTAATATCTTTACGCCAAACTACTAAATAATTGTTTTGAAATAGGCATACCTAGATGAGTCTTAGGCCAAAAATAAGATACCTATCAGTTTCTTTTTATCTATATCTTTTGACAATAAATTAAATCAATAAGATCTCAGAGACTGACGCGGCCTACGTTGGCGGTCAGTACTATTTAACAACACCATCTCGTCAAATCGTACTGACCGCCACCACAGGCCGCGTCAATCTCTGAGACTCTTAATGCTGGACAATTTGCTTAGCAGTATCCAGCCCTAAGCTAAACAGAGCTTGTGTAAGGGTAATAGATAACTTGATATACATAATACAATACACAGATAGATATTTCTCTCACATTTTTTTTACAATGAATGATCCATGGGCCTACTTATGATATGACTCACTAAGTCGATTCCCTGAGACCATGACACAATCGGCGATTGTGTAAGTTATGCAGATATGTTCCGTAAACCAATCCGCTACGAAGAATCACACTGATACATGACCTATACTACTTCTACATAAAGATTTTTGAACTTTGAACTTAATAAAATAAAAATAAAATAAAATAAAATTAGCCCTTATTTCCTACTAACTTATTCAACTATCTATTATGGAACAAACTCGTGTTAGTTATCTACAAATTTACCTTTTTTTATTTAGGTAAATGAATTTGATTGTTAGTTAGTAGTTGGCTTTTATTTCGGTCAATGAATTAGCATTGCCATTCAACGTGGCAATGCTGCCAGCATTCTGGGCACATTGCCTTCTGGTGACGGCTTAGATTTTTAGAAAATAGATTTAAGTGTAAATATTAGTTGTAGTTATTATTGTATTGTATATTTTAAAGTTTGAATAAAATAACCCATACCTGTTAGTAGTCGCCTTTTTGGCGTAGGCCTCCTCTAGCTCTTTCCAAGTTTGTCTGTCTCTGGACTTTGTCATCCAGTTAGAACCAGCTCTCTTCATAAAGATATCTTGCCATCTCTTCTTCGGTCGACCTCTGGGTCTCTTCATATTCCTTGGGATCCACTCTGTGATTTTTTTTGCCCGTCTGTCGAATTGGAACTTTTAACATATTTTCGGATCTATTCTTACCCTAATCTCCTCTAAAATCAAATCGAAACGGAACTAGTCATATTAAAGTATCGCTTCGCTTTTCAATGGGCGACAAAATATACGGCAAAACGACACTAACGGCGTGGATGTCATTTATGTAAATTGAAGTGAATCGGGTTACGTTAAAACTTTTTTCTCCGTAATCTTTATCAAAAAAGCTTCAAAAACATACATAACAATCTATGGGATACAATGCCGATCCCTTGTTTGTTCAAAAATGAAAAAAAAAATTATTCTAAATATCAGAAATAATTGTGCAAAGCAAAAAAACCATCTGTTTTCTTAGTTAATAATACCGTAATACCGTTTTTCTCCTAAACTATCAATCACAAGATTTTTTTTCGTATTTAATAATAGAATTCCTACCTGACTTCGGTCCATTTTTGCAAATAAATGTCCCTGATAGATAATCAGCGAAAACTTGATTCATGCGCTTACGCCGCTCTGCTCTATCCCGCTCCTATAAACGCGAAATCCTATGCCTATCATTTTCACAATCCCATAGCTGGGTAAAAGTCTTCCCTACTTCTTTACAGTTCCTCGGTTGGCTTAGCTAAAATATCAGTTGATCAGTCTGAGCCAATTTTAGCCGCCACAAAGTATTTCATTTATCATGTAAAGTAATCTAGGTACCTACCTACACCGATTTTTCACCCGTATTGCCACACTGTAGAGCAAATTATCTCCCTTTGCTTTCAGATTTGTCCCCGAAGTTATTTGTATCCTACAGTCAAGCCATAATGAGCTATAACTAATGTTCTTGCTATAGTTATATGTAAGGTATAGGTAGAGCATGCAATCTAGATTGGAACTCGCAATCCGAACGCCGTAGAAGGCGACGCCGTGTCTCGATGTCCTCGCACACATGCAAGGGAGCGGCTGTCCTGGGGCGTTGTCATCAAAACTGAACCTATAAAAATATATCTCCTAAATTTCCTTTTTTCTACCTGAAAGAAATCCTCTACAATGAATTTAACCACCAATCAGCAGACTGAAAATCAATTTAATAAATCAACACAAAAAGTATCAAAATTTAGTGCTAGCGCTCGTGTGGTACCAATTTTTTATTGTTTCAAAAGAAAGTTCTGAAGCCTTATCTAGCTAGAGCAATTACAACCATTAGTTCGAAACTAAACCATCGTTTATCGTCAGTTTTTAAAGTAATAAATATAATGTGAACTTAAGTTTAATGTTTAGTATGCACGCATCTTCAAAGCCTCATGCGCACGTAGCCACCATGTCTACCGCGGCCTCACACACACACGCACCGTGAAACTCGATCCACGCACACGTGCACAAGGGAAAACTGCGACGTAACCTGCACCATGCAGGTAAAATTATAAAACTTATTTCAACCAAAGAGATTAGCTACAAGTATGCGGGGCATACATTAGCAAAGCATGAAGCAATGCTTTTAAAACCTCTTTTGAGCACATACTAGTTAAGAAGGAATTTGAAGGGTGATCTGGTAAGGATAGAGTAAAGAGATTTTAGTAGCTTCGCTTTTCTCTACGTGTTGGTTAACGGGGTTAACCGAAACCTATACAACCTCTTTTTATGCAGTTTAAACCATGAAGCTTCTTACTGGCCAGTGATACATTAATGTTATTGTAGGTAGAGCTATAAATAGACTAGAGCGGTTACACACTAAGCCAAAGTGGTTGATTCTGCCATCCAGGAGAGGTTGAATAATAGAAGATGGATCGCATAAAAATAATCAAAGATTCTTTAGAAAATAATATATTTTAATAATAAAACTTATGAAGTTGGTAATGTCAGAATTCAGTAATCGGTATGGCCAAGATCTACTTATATCTTAGATATACTTTTATACCTGTAAACAAATGATTAAATAATAATAATAGTCTTTATTTCAGATACAAAGATCCATAGTTGAAGTTACAGTAAAGTACCTACATTAAATTTATACGTTACATTAAATTTATAGAAGTATATACTAATAATTATAATATTTAGGCACATATTAAAGGATACTAAAATAATTGTTTAACACAAAAAAGATGATTACATCCGATTCGTAACAGCTTGGATTCTGTAGAAGCTATATTTAGACACATCCGAACATAAATAATAATAAACTTTCCTATCGGTCATAAACTCGTAGTCCATATAAATAATAATTCATGTCCAATTCTGATATTTATAAAATCGATACTCAAGGAAATCTACGTTTTGAGATTTCATTACGATAAGCTCCGCCTTTCACTGGACGTATTTATAAATAATGTGCTTTTGCAACTGAAATACCTAGGTATGCTTTTGAAAGTTGTTTTGAATGAACCATCATGGAAAGTGAAGGCTTTTATTTGTTTACCTAGATCACAAAAACACAGCTAATCTTTGACGTGACAGACTAAAATACAAATCTTTGAGAATACATAAAACCATAGTAAATAAAGCATCTAACTAATAAAACCTACCACCTATTATTTTAATACACAGTTCTTCTGAGAATATTCTACCCTGCTCTATGTATAAAATTCTGCGAACTAAATTGAAATTCGAACTTCGCAATTTCGCTGTTAAATTATTCGAATGTCGAACGTTGAAAAAGGCGCGTACTAAATATCTTAGGCCCGCTGTCCACGACAGACTGGGTGTCGCCGTAAGTAACTCAATCAGACTATTTGGGTCAAAACGGACGCAATACGATATTTAATGAGCGACTTGCGTTGAGTTACAAGTTAAATTGGTGTTAGGTCAGTTCCACATAAAGGGGCTTGGCATATAGCGTGTAAATTGACACGAATATTGTTAAAAAGATACACAAACAGATTGTCATTTGTTTGCAACTGCAAACAATCTGCAGTTTCAATCGTTATTGTCCTTAGTAATTCAAATTATGATTTTTCTTTAAATGAACACACATTCGTAATTTTTAGGGTTCCGTACCCAAAGGGTAAAAACGGGACCCTACTACTAAGACTCCGCTGTCCGTCTGTCATCAGGCTGTATCTCATGAACCGTGATGTTAGGCAGTTGAAATTTTTTCATATGATGTGTTTCTGTTGCCGCTAAAACAACAAATACAGAATAAAATGAATATTTAAGGGGGCTCCTAAACAACAAACGTAATTTTTTTGCCGTTTTATAGATGATGGTACGGAACCCTACATGCGCAAGTCCGAGACGCACTTGGCCGGTTTTATTTGTATGTGCGACAGATACATTTACGCTATACTTAAATTAGTTTTTAGGACAAATCTCTGTGATGGCAAAAACCTAAACCTAAATAATCTAAAACCTATTTAGATAGAATCATGAATGACCCAGAAATGTCTACGAAATCCCAAAGTTACTTGTAAAATATCATCCATAAAAATATTCTCCTTGGGCGGCGGTAAATCGAAACCTGACACCATCTATTTATAGAGGCGGCATATGAGTATTGCCTTACATTTGATAAAACTGGCTCTAGTTTTAAATAGGTAGCTTCTACAGCTGCGAATCCTTCGAAGTACCTACCTAGTTAAGTATACGTTTTATCAACGATTTTTAATGTATAACTATTTTCAAAATGTAACTACTACACAGACCGCATGTAATGTACGCCTAGCATGGTGACGCTTGCGGCTTACGAGCTACTAGCGCTTGTCAGGTCTTGCTCGCTTACCGTGGAAAATAAGAACGTTATAATATCGATAACAAGAACATAATCTGTGTATAGGTAATTAAACAAATGACGTTAATCCTCCTTGCCAAAATCTATTTTGTTCTGCCAGACAGAACAGAACGCGTCATTTGGTCCATGTGATGCAACTAAAATATACCTAACTATCAATTCATACAAATTTAAAAGATTTTATTTTCAATGCCAAACAATAAAGGAAGCCATTCATAATCATCAAAAAGAAAAAAACAGAGACTCAAAAGATGTCTGCAACAAATCGGCTAAAGTCATTTACTTGAGAGCAAGTGTTGAGTAATTTATATAAAAGAGAATTCATTTCGCCTGCTTCAGTCTATGTTTAGCTTTGTTGCTACTTTGCTCAGACTTGGACGAGACGAATATATTACAGAGATTTACTGAAGGTTCAACATTTTGCGTGCATTTAGACTTTGTAAGTTAAAGCGTGAGGAATCGGAAGTTCAGAAATGGTTTATTTAGAACCACCTATAGATTTATAATTTCCAAATAAAACTTTTTATTTATGTACCAATCCAACTAAATAAGATTACAGGTATTATTTAAAAAAAATACGAAATGCGTCAATATTTGAATCATTCATCGATTCCAAACGCCGATTTCTGAGAGTTAAAATAACAAAAACAAAACACCCACCTTCGGAAAACAAACAAAATATTTCATTATTAAACACTGACCAAAATAAAGCTCTAAAACAAAATGAGTCATGCGAAACACGATTCTCGGTTTAAATCAACCCCTAAGTTATCGGCGCTACATAACAATAAATTCGTGATAGCATCATGATTCAATTCGTTCACGCCACGCTAATGTGATTTAGTTAGCTTACTCATCCGTTCGTGTACCTATTCGTAATCTTTTCAAAAATATATAAGCCACGAAAATATATTCAAATATTGACACAATATGTCACCACACAATAGTGACACTTCTATGCAGATCACAGAACGGAACTATGCAATGTGGACCATAACCCTAAGCTTAAATTAAGACTGTCAAATCAACTGTCAAGTAATCCGTCAGTGACTTTTCTTTTATAGACGAAACGATAAAGCCTCATAACGTTGACCAAACATGGAAGTTAAATTTGTTGGATCGAAAAAAATCAATGAACTACCCACGTCGACGTATGAATGGAAATGTTGTTTTTAATTAATAGTTTTTGGAGAGCTTCCAATAATAAACAGATAATCCAATAAAATGTACCTACGTGCTATATCTGTGGTGTAATAAACAATGTAGTAACGAGACGAGACGGTGACCAGTCGGTCGGTGGCGACAACTTTATCCTGCCAGACAGTCTGGTGAGCAAAAATAAAATCAAGATTAAGGTTTACGAGAGGAAAATCATTTTTGTACAGCGCTTTAATTTTATTAATAAATTGTTTTTTATTTAATTTAAAATAATATTGCTATTTCTTACCTATTTGTTCGAATAAATAAATGTTGTTTTAATATATTATAATATTAGATAATCTAATCTTGTGCAAATAACTCAGCAAGTAAGTGCAATATCAAACGAGGTTTGCGTGCCAATTTTTAAGTACCGTTTTTCAAGAACATATGAATCATTTATTACGCACATATTCGTATTTTTTAAATTTTGAACAGTCAGTGGACTCATAACCGGTTTACTAGTATGCAATATTAATATTGAATATAAACTATAATTAGGATTGTGAGACCGCTAACTCAAAATGCTAGAAGGTTTTATGCGATAATGAGCGACATTAGAGTTCAAGGAGATTTAATCTTTAGTACCTATTATAAGAATAAACTTTAACAAAAAACATAGAGATCTCGTTTATTTTAAATGAAAACAAGAAACACTTAAAGATGCAATAAATTATTACAAATAAAATTAAAGAAATGTCTCTTGATTATTTAGGTACTTTTGGCGTTACTTCAAAGATAATACTTATACATATCTACGCTAGAGATCATGAAATAAAATTTAATAAACAAAGCTTATTTTTAAATATCAATCATACCTACCAAGTAGGTTTTTATGCGAAGTAACTACGCAGTTGTATTGAAAGAATTATTTAACATGACACCAAGATTAGACGCATAATTTATTAAACTTGCCTACTGCAAAATTTATAGTACCAGTTGAATGTCCTCTAAAATTATACTTTTCTGTATGATATACGGTAATGATAGGTACTTTATTTTGTTAAAAAGTATATACTATATACACTATACACTTCTTAGTTTTTTAATCTTGACGCTAATGACATAAATTACCAATAGTAACATAATGGTTACGCAGATTTGTGACAAGGCCAAATGATTGACATTTAGATTATTGTTTTGCTGTTTTATCTATGCATTGATTAACTTCAACTTCTTTCTTATTGGCGCTATGCATAGATTCAATGTCAAAAAGATAGGTAGGTACTTATCTATTCTATTTTTCTTAATAAAAGATAACAGACAAGAAGAATAAAAAGTGCAAGTAATAGTTATGCAAACGTAATATTGATTGTGAAATACCTACCTGAAAGTTACAGACTTGTCCAAGGTTTTTAAAAAGGTAAAAAGTCTAAAAAAATTGAAGCCGCGGGTAGAAACTAGTTGTTAATAAACTTATATCGTTATGGCGTGTTTGCTTTCGTAGCAAATAAATCTAGACACGGCGTCCATAAGCACTTAAGTCATTTTTTTCTCGAAATGCTAAAAACTGACAGGGCTTTGCTTTTTGTATAATCCTTCGACGGCAATAAGCAACTAAGTCACAGGGCTTCAATTCGCGAGCCGGTAGTAATACGCACCAAACAACTTATGTTTTTGCAACACTTCTAGTGCCGGACCGTAAGCACTTAAGTCGACTTAAGTACTTTTGTTCGTTATAGTTTTATTATTGTTTTTGACTTCAGCTATCTGACTTAAGTTGTTTCACCCACAAGATTCTCGACCTACCCTTTATTTTTTGTTAAAATGCATTATGGCCATTAGAAATTCCAGGATTTTAAGAAGTGAAGTGCCTTCGTGAAGATTTTGTTTTGAGCCACCATTATAAATAATTCTGACCCATGCTGTGGTTGTGTTGTGCAATTAATGATAATGTTATAAGTTACTATGGAATCGAGAGGGAGAAAAATACTAAACCTTGTTATAAATACAAAAAATACAACTACTGGTACGTATTATCATATTTTTTTAAATAAATACTTACCTACATTTTAATTTAGCATTTGTTATTTAGTCTAATGTAAAAATAGGAGTAACATTTTATGAAAATTTTTGAATGTTAAATTTACTAAATACCTAATTGATTTATTTAGAGACCATTATTATTTTTCTAATTTTTTATGCGAATAACATAGCTCTGTATTATTTTAGGTGACCATAGTACAACTACTACTGTGCAACCAAGTACATCTGGGACGCAGAAACCAACAACTTCTGTCGAGCCACAAAACGAACAGTCTGACGTTGACCACGTGACAATAATTCAAAAATCATCAACCAGCCCTAGTCTGCTCACAGAAGATACCGCTGTTTATAGTGATCAAAGTGTTTTTATTGATCCTGAACCAAGCACATCAGGAACTCAAACACATACAGCTCCTGATGAAACACCCAGTGACTTTTCTAGTGATGACTCTGTGCCTGACCCAACATACTCTGTGCCTGACCCTACACGCACTGAACCAAGTCCCAACCTATCTGCAGAAGATGAAGAACTGCCACAATCTCTACCTCAACAATCAGTACATAGCCGAAAAAGAAAACGAGAAAGTAAATTGAAGCGCAATCTTGGTCTTTCGTATGTGACGGCTTCTGGGAAAAATGTAGAAGAACGCAAAATGCAGGAACTACCTAATTGTCGAAATAAATGCCGAGAAAAGATAAGTAATGAACAACGTGCTGTAATTCATAAGGAATTTTGGAATCTTGGGTCATATGATTTGAGAGCAGCTTTCGTTTCATCTCTAATCACCATCCAGGAAAAACAAACAGAACGACATCGTGTCGAGGATCCTGAACGGCAAAAATTTAGACAATGTACCTACAGGTATCATTTAGACATTAACAGTGAAAAAATATCCGTATGTCAAGGTTGCTTTTTAAAAACCTTGGCGATAACGGATAATTTTGTTAAACTGATAGGTTTAAAGAAACGCAGCACTTCCAGTGGAATAATTCAACCAGATAAACGTGGAAAGAAAACTCCAGCAAATAAACATTCAGATCTAAAGATTCTTGAAGTGATTAGCCATATTAATTCCTTCCCGTTATACGAGAGCCACTACACAAGACGAAAAAGTAGCCGAAAGTATTTACCATCACACTTAACAATTTCAATCATGTATTCTTTATATAAAACGTCTCATGAAAACCCCGTCAGTGACAAAATTTACCGAAGAGAGTTTCATAAATTAAAGTTGAGTTTTAAAAAGCCAAAAGTTGACACTTGCCACCACTGTGACATCATTAAAATGAAGATAAGTGTCGCCAACGACGAAACTGCAAAATTAACCCTTGAGGCGGAACGTGAGTCACATTTGCTTGCAGCTGATATGGCTTATAATGAAAAAAAGTCTGACAAAATGACTGCATCAATAGACAAAACCATTAAGTGCCTTTCTTTTGATCTCCAACAGTGTCTACCTACTCCAGCTTTAGAGTCATCCGTAGCTTTTTATAAAAGGCAGCTTTGGACATTTAATCTTACTGTGCACGACAATGCAACGGGATTGTCTACACATTACATGTGGCATGAGGGAATCTCGGGTCGAGGTGCTAATCAAATAGCATCTTGTTTATTCATCCACCTCAAAGAACTGCCTCAGGACATTTCTGAAGTTATTTTGTACTCCGATACATGTGGAGGTCAAAACAAGAATACCCACGTAGCCGCAATGTTTACATACCTGATGACACTGAAACCCTCCTTAAAAAAAATTCATCACAAATTTATGGTACCAGGCCACACTCACATGGAAGTGGATTTAGATCATGCCATCATTGAGAAAAAAAAGAAAAAATCTGCTATTCAAGTATATCACCCGCATGACTGGATGCAGTTAGTAAGGTCGAGCAGTAAAAAGTTTACCGTGCACGAAATGCAACAAGCGGAGTTCATGGACTTTGCGAGTTTGCTAAAAGGGCCACTAGTAGCCCGAAAAAAAGACACTTCAAACAATGTTTTTAAATGGCATGATGTGAAGTGGCTGTGCTACGAGGCGGACTTTGGAGTAATAAAATATAAAAACTCACTTTCCAGAGATGAAGATTTTAAAGCCATTAACTTCAGAAGGAGCACACGAACCGGCACCATAAATTTGACTGTTTCACCGATAACAAACAACCCAGTGCCAATAAGTATGGAAAAAAAACGAGACATAATTTCGCTATTACCTCTCGTACCGGAATGTTTCCATCATTTTTACAAAAATTTAGCAACCGCTGCAGATGCTAGGAACGTCGACCCTGATTTGCAAAGCTCTGAAGATAGTGATTAATTTTTTATGGATTTGTTTTTGTTGATTAATGTTTAACGCATTTTTATACATGCTCAGTTATTAAAAAATTTAGTAGGTATAATGACTTACTTATATTGTAGTTTTGTAGTAGGTAAGGCGTATGACTTATTATTTGAGATCATTATGTGATATGACTTACGTGTTAGAAACACGTAAGTCATGTCTCATTACCTATTTATAAGCGGTCAAACAAACTTAAGTCAGATTTTATTATGTACTAATAAACATAGAGTAACTAGTTTAGTTTGGTGTATAGCTAATTACTAAGTGACTAATAAAAAATAATAATAAATACCATCTCAGTAGTTTTTTTTTATACCAGACATTAAAAACATCGGCCTGTAAACTTTTCAAGATACTCGATTATTGACTTAAGTGCTTGTGGCTTCCGGGTCTAGATTGTCACTGTAAACAAATTAACATCTTCTGTGTTAATTATGTTTTCAATCAAAGTTTGTTTTCAATATTATCTATGCTGTTAATTACCTACACATGTCTATGTAGTATTACGTATAAATTACTAGCACTAATCGATTCCGCTTCCTAGTATCTACCTATACTTCCGGATTATTATATTATAGGTACTTCACTTCAATAATCTTCCATCAAAAAGCAGAAAATTCCATTGAATTCTATTAAAAAAAGATAAATATAATAAAAAACTGTACCTAGAGTCCCAGAAATTTGAGCGCGTTTAAATCTTTTGTATCGAGATTCGATGCAAAAGATTTAATGACTCATTTCGTTTTTAAAAATAATGTAATATATAGGTACTTATAATTATAACTTACCTACTGTCATGTATCTTAAGTAGATGCTTTTACTAGTTTAGATGGAAGTATAAACCAGCCTACGAGCAGGACAAAATCACGAAATATAGAAGAGAAAAGAAAACTTGACCATGCTCCAAATTTTAAAACGAACTTTATCGGCCGTATCTTTCGCTTTCCGCTAAATGTAGACTCTCGGTTTCTGTAGATCGGACAGTAGGTAAGGTACCTACTAATAAGTAATAATACGCTATTATTAGGCCGTAATAAATTTATATCTAGTAATCCAAGGCCCACCTGTGCGGTTCAACGGCACTAGTCAACCCGTCGGTCTGGTTAACCAGCAGCGCTATATACCTGTCAAATCAATAAACAAGCGATTCCCAACTTTATTGCCGGTGCAAAGCAGTGTCATCAATCTAAATGAGAGGAAACAAGTTTGCCGACAAAGCGCCATTTTTTTAAACTGTATCTCGGCCTGGACATTTGCGATTAATGACAGCGCCCGTGAATGTATATGTGAATTTGTTTATTTGTATAATGTCTTGTGTTTCGGGGTGGCCATGATTGCTCATGTTTTACCTAATAAAACCTTTATGAATCAAAATGTTCACGGCGTTACATACTACCTACGTCCGAGTTACAGTTAGTCATCAATCTCCCTATCGATATTAAAAAGACATCCAATATGCGCTTGTAAATTTTTATGACTTCATCAAAACATTTATGTTAAAAAACCGGTACTTTGATGATTTTCGATGGTCGTTCTCCGAAAAACTCTTAATCACTGCGGCCGGGATACATAACCAATTTCAATTTAGCTTTATTTAATTAATCGGCTGTAAAGAGGGTGCAATTAAAAACACATTAAAAAAACAAACGAGTTCCGCCCGCCTCAATAAAAAATAAAGAGTTCTTTTTACGAAATATTACTCGAACATGCTCGAACGCAAACCAAAGAGTTTTTAATTCGGACCGCCCAGACGTAGACGCCGCCGGTCTCTTTTTAGAGTGGTTGGTAAAGTAAAGACAAGACGTATTATCGTAATACTTATTTTAATTTTACTAGAAGTTGGCGTGGCTTTAGTTTACATAAACGCCTAGAACGTTCCATGGCTTTCCTACCTGCGAGTTTACTTTGTAGGCGACCATTTTCCAATAGTATAGTTGCTAGCAAAGGTTTTTATAAAGTCGTCCAACTGGATTCGCGATCTAGATTTACACAATTAAACTTGAATCGAGCCTTGTGCGTTATTATTTCCAACTCTGTGTGCTTGATAAAATTTTTATTTTATTTTATTTTATTTTACAATTTTAAGAAAACTTACAGCTAGGCTTTTACATTAAGGTGTTAGTATAAGTATGCTGACATGCATGAGGTATGCATGATCAGCTGCTTGAAGGCTAATTACAAGTTTCCACTTATAGGTTTTTTATACAAAATCAAATGTGAGAGTTGGTAGACGACGATAATTAATAAAAAAAATATGAAATTTAAAGACACCTGCTTATACATATAAAAAAGTTAAATTTAAAATGGAATCAAAGATTAAACGGTAGTACTATACATATAAGTAATATGCTCACTACATTAAATAACTATATGTATGCTACTTAAATATTAAACTTTATTAGGTAGTTCTAATACTGCCCAGAAAAAAAGTATCGTTAATAACTTGTTTAAGTTTATGCACTGTTGTGTTAAAAATATCAATATCATCATTTTCTTTTGCCAATAAATTAAACAGATTACTTGCTCTGATAATAAATGCGTTCTGCCTATAATTAGTATTAACGCGCGGTACATACAATGTATTCGGGTTTCTCACAGCTCTACTCGTGCGTAATCCCACTAGCTCTAGTAGCTCAGAACAGTCCACTTTGCCATTCGCTATGTTGAAGAGGAATGCTAGGTCGGATATATTCCGTCTTTCGTAGAGGGGTAGAAAATGAAACTTACGACATCTCGCTATGTAGCCGGGAAGGTAGATTTTAGCTCGATATTGTAGATACCGTAAAAATCTTTTTTGAATACCTTCTATCCGTGTGCTGTAGACATCGTAGTTCGGGTTCCATACTTGACTGGCATACTCCAAAAGACTGCGCACGAATGCACAATACAATATTTTAATTGTTTTTATATCTGAAAATTCTGCTGACATACGAAGAACGAAACCTAGCGCTCTGGATGCTTTCTTTACTATACTTTCAATATGAGTATCAAAAAGTAGTTTGCTATCAAATGAGACACCTAAGTCTCGGATAGTATCTACTCGTGAAAGAGGCGTGTTGTGTAGAGTGTAGTCAAATTTAATAGTTTTTAGTTTACGAGTAAATGAGCAAACAAAGCACTTGGTGACATTTATACCTAGTTTATTCTGAGTACAGTAGTCTTGAAATCTCGTCAGGTCTTCTTGCAAACGATATGCATCGGTGAGAGACTGTATTTTATGAAGGATTTTCATGTCGTCGGCGTAAAGTAATATTTTCGCATGCAGGAAACAGGACGAGATGTCGTTAATTGTGATAGCAAACAGTAGAGGTCCTAATAAGGACCCCTGCGGGACTCCTGAAGGAATAAACATGGGTAATGAGGAATATCCGCTTAGAACTACTGTCTGGCATCTATTAAAAACATAAGATGTGAACCATCTGAAGAGGTTGCCTCTAATACCAATTTGTTGAAGTTTTCTCATTAGAACTACGTGATCTATGCGATCGAAGCACTTGGAATAGTCCGTGTATATAACGTCCACCTGCGAAGGCTCGGCCATGTTTTTTGACAAGAACTCAGAGCAGGCGAGGAGATTAGATGTAGTAGACCTACCTCTCAAAAAACCATGTTGTTGCGGCATGAGCTCGTGTCGTAATGCTGAGTATACTTGGTTATAAACTATATTTTCAATGACTTTCGCAAATAGACATAGCTTAGAAATAGGTCTATAATTTTCAACGACGTCCTTGGGCCCTTTTTTATGAATTGGAGTAACATAGGCCGATTTCCATATTTCTGGTACAACACCTTCTGTTAATGATCGACGGTACAGAATGGTAAGGGGACAGACTAAGCTTTCCGCGCATTTAACTATAAAAATAGCAGGGATGTTATCGGGTCCCGCGGATTTATTCAGGTCAAGGGACTTAAAAAGGCGATGAACCTCGTCTTCACAAACCTCAACCATACCGATATCCGCACAGGAGGAAGGATGTTCCGAGATGACATCGTCCGGTTGAACTTGGCTAGGTGAGCTATGGAGAAAAGTGGAGTGGAAGTATTCAGCAAACATGTTACTGATTTCTTTACCTTGGTCAGACGATCGAGCGCCATACTGCATTACAGAGGGATAGGTATTAGAGTTATTCCTACTCTTAACGTAAGCCCAGAACGCGCGGGGGCTGCTCCTAATAAGGTTTTCAATGTAACTTATATATGTGTTATACATCTCCTTCTCCATTACCCGCGCTCTGTCTCTTAGAATAACAAAAGACTCCCAGTCATAAGAATTACCATATGTTTTAAATTTTTTGTGGTACTTAGCTTTTTCACGTAGTATTTTTATTAGGGGCCGTTTGTACCACAGTGGATATTTTCTAGAAGGCGCTACAATCTTCGAAGGAATATAAGTATCTCTTAAGGTGTAAATGGTAGTGTACATAAGACGTACGGCGTCATCTACACTACCAGTATTTAACTCCGTTACCCAATCGACCGCGTTAAGTTTGGTACATATTTGATCGAAGTTACCGTCCTGATAAATAAACTTAATGTACGATAGTGGCTTTATTGCATGAAGCTGTACAAAATCAACATCTGTTACTAATGCGGGGTGGTGGGGGTCCTCGGGAACTAAAGGGAAATCGCAAGCACGGACAGATACGTCATCATTAGAGAAGATAAGATCCAGAAGGCGGCCATGGCTATTATTTAAAAATGAATTGTATTGTGATAGGCTGCACATATTTATGGCGTCCATAAAATCAAATTGATGCGACCCTTGCAAATTACTTGGCGACAGAGAAGTACTATCATTACTTGGCATCCAAGAGATAAGAGGCATTTTGAAATCGCCAAATATAATAAATTTATCAAGAGGATTTTCCAATACAATGCTAGACAATTTGTCAGCATAATTTGATAATTGTACCTCCATTGAATTACCTAGATTCTCATTGCATACGTAGATTACGCAAATATGCATTTTGTAGGTAGAGCGCGGGTTACGAGTTCGAATAGTTAGAGTAACCCACAAATCCTCGGCGGACGACGACCATTCGCTCCGGTATTCGGCCGCGAGTTCACGGCGTACCGCTAACAAAACCCCACCCCCTTTCCCCTGCTGGGTAGCCCCGTAATTACGGTCTCTTCTAAAAATAATGTCATTAATGCCTCAAATAATGCCTGCCCTCATTAAATGCCATATAATGAGGGCTTTTCAATACAATCTTAAAAATAAAACTGGCCAAGTGCGAGTCGGACTCGCGCACGAAGGGTTCCGTATCATTATCTATAAAAAACGGCAAAAAAATCACGTTTGTTGTACCCATTCAACAATAAGGGGGCTCCCAAGCCCCCTTAAATATTTATTTTATTCTGTTTTTTAGTATTTGTTGTTATAGCGGCACATAAATACATCATCTGTGAAAATTTCAACTGTCTAACTATCACGGTTCATGAGATACAGCCTGGTGACAGACGGACAGCGAAGTCTAAGTAATAGGGTCCCGTTTTTACCCTTTGGGTACGGAACCCTAAAAAAACAACCACGCTTTTTATTTTGACACTAGACGGCGCTGCACAAAAGTCAAGTGTCATAATCATAAAATAAACAATGAAATCATTTTCTGCGTAGTGGTTTTAATGTCTTTGATTTTCTGTTTCGACCGTTTCCACTAGATGATGGCAGATTTTTGACACTTGAGTTTCATACAGCGCCAACTATCTTTGTCTATGGCAACCACTTCTTTTCAAAGGTCTCATTGACACTAAAGAATTAAAATTAGCTGTTAAACTTTACCGGAGGTTGGGATTTCATAATTTTGAAAGGAGGTCAAATAAAACAGGCGTGGCAAAATAAATATTATACGCGTTATTTTAATTTAAATGTTATTTTACCTTTATAGCCAAGTTCCTTCTCTTAAAGAACGCAGCCAACCCCTTTTGTTAAGGGGGTAGTTACGTTCAGTAGTGCACGTATGTATGACGTGTAGTAATCCGTACTCTACCTCAGAAGGTACTTAGTATACTTATATCATAATGTAAAGAGTAGGTACCTCGGAGGTAGGTACAAACGTAATTTGTACTGTCTATGCTTCGACAATCTCTTGGCACATGGCTTGACTTGGCACACAACGCTATTTTGTCGCGTGAGTACATTGACATGTCATTTTAGGTTTAAAAATACCTTGAAGAGGCACGTTGTTCCTTATTTTTAATGACCTTAACTTAACTTTTTTTATTATTATTATAATTAATCTAGGTGAGTTAACATATTTGATCTATAGAATTACCAGGCTTATCCTCTACTAGCTCAGACCAGAATAAATAAATTGTAACTACCTAGGTAACTAATCAATGTAATTTCTTAAAAAAGATAAACGACAGTAATTTCAAATCCGACCATAGACAAGTTAAGTGTGGATAATTACCGACCGCACCGCGATTGCGAAAAAAGGAAAATTCACGTAATTTCCTCTCCGATTGCCGCTAACTAGCCACACGACTCTACGCTCTATGGTAAGCTTACACATATTGCTCTATAGTCTATGTATTTACGCGTGTGCGTGGGTACGTTTCTTGCAGACAGCGAGGCGCGTAGGTACGCATTGAATTCGAGATTTTTACGAAACAACTTTCGTTATCAACTTCCCACTTATTAAATACCTATACAAAGTTGATAGCCCTGAAAAGTTTGCGTTGTTCCTATTTAGGTAGACGCTTATTTTCGTACCTAACTATTATGTATAATTAGTTTAAGTTTTATGTAGGTTTCGATGTCCATTTCCCACCTTCGCTCTATATTTACTGCCTTCGCTCTACCTACAAGTCCTACAGCCTAGAGGCATAGACAAGTAGGGACTTTTCGATCAGTGTAAATTCCTATTTAAAAAATGTTTGTTCAATTTTCAACTAGGCTGGTACCTGTTGCTTTTTCTCTTTTGTGATGTTGCTTTACCCAAGATCTCCCCTTTCTTCCTCTACTCTTTTTGGTCGTTTTTCAATATCTATGATTATTTTATTACAGAAGCTAGCAAAATTATTATTATTCGATTCAAATCACAATTGACAAACCAAGATTTAACAACTACAAAATGGTATGATAAAGAGAAATGGGACTGCAGAGTGAAAGTAAGCGAAAACTAGGCATTTTACTTAGGCGGGTATCTACTTCTAATAAACTTTGCGAATTGAATAGATAGGTAACATAAGTACCTACCTATATAAAGTGAGGGATAGGTTGTGTAGGTACAGACTACGGGCTACGGCAGAGAATACGTTAAGCAAAAGTGCGGGCGGCAGTTAGTTAAAACTATAAATTGGCATCAAACAAAACGATCGACGGCAACATAACACAAGAAGCGAAGACTTAGAACTAGTTATTTCTAGAAGTGGCATACCAAAGACAAAACTTCGTCCTATTATTGCTGACGATTTTCTGTCTATCGGAATAAAATACATATAATATTCCTTGACTTAGGTATCCTTGGGAGTATTATTCTTGTTTGAATACGTTTTGTTTGATGTTGAGATGAAGCTCTACCACAGAACTTGAAATATAATAATAGGCTCTATTAAATAAATGAAATAAATAATCATGAATACATAAGTAAATAATAACGTAGGTAGGTACTTTTTTTTAATTATATTAACTTTACATTGACCTATCTACTAAAACTAGCCATATTCCAGGTCCAGAACTTCATGCCAGAAAATATTAGGCCGATCTTAAAATATGTAGTCTTGGCGTTAACTTGTGACAAACAGACCTTACACCAACCTTTGCATTTATAATAATAAGTACCTAGGATTTGGAATCTAATAGAAAGTACTAGAACCTTTCAAGTTTCCCTATAGAATCAGTTCTTTCATAACATTCAGCATTGGTAAGTCTATGTTGACCTACTTATAGCACGTGTTTAATTGCCTCTCATTGGCGGAGACGGTCATCACGAGACGACCTAGCCGGCTAATTGCTGTAAGGAATGTGCGTTGCTCATGATTTGTTAGAATTTTCAATGATAAGACAGACGTCTATTCGGTTTTTTAATATTTTCATAATTCTATGGCTCAGTGATTTGAAGTATGTTGTAATGTCTAAATAGGTCGCCAATTAAACATTGTAAGTTTAGTGAAATTGAATTGATACGTTGCATGTTAGAAAAGTTACAGTCAAGGAAAATTATTTTAGGAGTTAACAGATTGAAGTGGATAAATATTAAGGATTTATTGCGTCAGTGGAACGAAACGCTGAATACTTTCGGGTGAGTTGGCAGGACCTTATTTTTTTTCTTTTCTTCTAAATAAAATAAGTTAGAAAAATGTTTTTTTTTCGTGTTAAGTATAAAGATAAAAATAACAATATATTAGGTTGACAAATTTGAATAGATATTATAATATGGCTATAATTTAAGAATTCTCAAACTTTTCTTTTATTCTCAATTTTTCCCTCGCAGCACACTTCAACCCACCTTTTGGCTTGACAGTACGTATCGCTATCCCCTAGTAAGAATAAGAACCTTTGAACCATTGTGCTGAGCCCACCACCAATAAACCACTGGAAGTTACAGTACAGCCTAGAAACTTCTGACTGAATCACACTTGTGTAGTATTCTGTACTCGTGTTGACAATAAGCAGTTCATTGGTAGACATAACGCTTGCCCGGTGCATTGGCACAGCAATCATAGAGGTACATTCAAATGCACAATAGAGCAGCGTCACGCAGGTGTTATTTAAGTATAGGTACTATTCAAATTACGCAGGTACCTTTGTAGTTTTCACTCAAAATATCCTCAAAATTTCACCAAATTTACCAATACCTTTAAGGTTTTTTCTGGTGTGTAGTTCTGAAATCACTCTTATCGGGGTATTTACCAAGATTTTTGTTGTTTTGAGTTCGTGTAGTTGTTTGGTTTTGTATCTATAAACTTTTCAAGTCATTTCCTTGGTTCACAGGCAGGTACATAATGCTAATTCTAGCCAGCTTGAGAAACAAAGCAACATTTCGAAACACTTACCTATCTCGAAATAGTCAAAATGAAAATTATTTTTCTCATTTACCCCCACATCCTGCATTCCAACAATCAAACTGGATATAACAGGCTTAAACCAAATAGCTGTATAATTTTAGCACTATTATGCAAATCAAGGCAGTGTGCGAGACAATGCAACTATCGGGCACAACGATCTCTGTGTGTGCAATGTGTGCCACAGATTAAACAATACAACTTTCACAGGAGTGCCACTTAGTCTGTACCTAGTATTTTAGGGGGGTTTGCCGTGTCTAGTATTTTGAGTGCTCTATGTGTAAGGAGCTACCCCACTTTGATCCCAACAGGCAAAAGGTATGTAGATACCCTACACATAATGTTCAAGCAAACGGAAGCAAAATTTAAATCTAAAATCATATCTCAATTTATATTGAATACCTAGCTGTCTTGTCTTTAATTATTGTGGTGTTCTTAGTATATTAGTATTGTTTTTAAAGTGAAAGTGACAGGTATTGTAACAACAATGAGCCTAACCTTCACACCTTCACAACAGCCGCGAATGACCTCAGGAATCACGCATGGACTCTCGCTTCATATTTACAGGTCTAACTAATTGATAGAGGATTTAGGTGTTTGAATGAGAATTGGGCTAGACAGCCGAAACGCAAAGATTTAGAGTCGACCTGGAAAATCATTCCACGCTTTAAACCAGGAATAAGATACATTTATTTGGCTCAACAAGAACAGCACAGACAGAGGTAAAAAGTAGGTAAAATACAAAATAACGCGCGCGAAGCTGCAAGCGCAGCCTAGGTAAACGCATTCACTGCCCAGCTTCGCTGGAAGGACCTGCAGAGACGTGCGTCTTGGGCCATGAAAGTATTAGATTAACGTCAAACCTTCGTCAACCACCTGTTGTATTTATCAGCAGCGGTAAACGTAATATTCTCGAATTAGTTCTCAAGACGAGAGAAAATAATGTTTATACATGTTTGTCGAGTTAATTGAAAACTTGCTCTTATAATGAAACATCCGCTGTATAGCTATAGTCAGTTACAAACGATTTAGTGTGTGCTTAAGATAATAGAGCCCGGTGGTTCTCAAACTTTTTTAGTGACAGAGCCCTTTTGGAAAACTAAATATTTGACAGAGCCCTAAAATAAATTCGATGCCTACATAAATAATCTAACTCGACGGAATATTATTAGGTATTGGAGAAGGTACTATGGATGTTCTCCGTGGTCCACTGCGCGCCTCGCAGATCCAATTATAAAGATGGTGTACTTGAAATCAGGTGGCTGTCACATGTTATTATTATTTAATTTTCTCTGCAACTTTATTTTACTTTTAGATTCCTATATTTTTCAAATATACCCCGTCAAAAGTCAATAACTTTATTTCTTTAAGTTTACAAAAAAGCACTAACCCCTGAATACTCAAACGCAACTCAGATATAAGCACGTCTCAAGTGACAAATTTTTGACAGATTTTCATTGAAAACTGTCAAAAAACGACGACTTGAGACGTGCTTAAATCTGAGATGCGTTTGAGTATTCGGGCGTTAGACAAGTCAATTCGAGCGAGTTAACGAATAAGTCAAATTTTATACATAAACAGCTTTATAAATAGTAATTATAAATAGACTTACTCGTAACAAAGTATATCTCGTATTATATTTTTCGTATTACCGACCGGTCAAAAGTTGAACAATTGCGATCGTAAACCAAGAGTCCCAATAGCTTAATAAGCCCAGTGTATTTAAAATTAAATTGAGGTCAACTGATTTAGCTAAATTAACCTCAAAACTATTTTATTTTTACCATGACCTTAATTTTAAGTATATTTACCAGTAGCTACTAATTACAAGAAATAACCATTGCCTGCCCTTAATACCTGCCTATAGAGAAATACAATTAAAAAAATTAAAATTGATGCCTCAATTTTTTTTATTACGGCTGATGGATTTTTAATGAAATTCACAAAGAGACAGATTGAGAATGAAAATCTATCACTATTTTTACTATCTAGAAAAAATACGCGTACAAACCAGCTCGCAGAAGCTCCTCAATGTGCAAGCAGTACAAAGTACTTTAGCACAACAAGTTTTGTATTATCGCCAAGTATCGCCATCCTGGGTGGTAGCCGAGCTGTCTAGCTCGCCCGGTGCTATTACTATGCAGTGAACGTTCACTGTGCGTGAGCTGCGAACTGCACCTCCAGCCATGTCACTGCGAATTCGCTTTTCAAGCCGTCTTTAGATATTAGAATTTATGGTTTGGTCAACCACTAGGATTTGCTGCTGGAGTTCGCGAACCTGAGTAAAACGTGGCAAGTTACAGTCAGTGAAGATGGTAACTTGTAACTTACTCTGGTGACAGAAATTATTCAAACAGACGCGTAGATCTCTTTAAATCATTAACAACAAATAAAAATTCGTTAAAAGTTGCCGGCTATCTATTTAATATAAAATTGAATCTTGCCGGTATGACTCTGATTCCTTGGAAGATGACTTTAGTTTGGGATGCCACTTGTGTTCCCTAGCACATTCTCATCTTGCAGGGACATCAGTAAGGGCCGGCTCCGCAGCAACATCAGCGGAGTCCCAAATGAAAATTCGATGCGAAAATACGTTAATCTTGACAGAGGTTACCTAATTCCAGCCGTTTGGGGCGGAAACCCTAGGTCCTTGGGGTCCTGGGGCACATGCAATATACAAAGATCTAACAAAACTTCTGGTCTCTTGCCTTCTGGTGACGGCTTAGATTTTTAGAAAATAGATTTAAGTTTAAATATTAGTTGTAATTATATTATTCTGTTATTGTAATTTTCTTTAAATTACTACTAAAGGTTAGGTACGCTTTTTTGGTATTTCCTCTGGTATTTTGTTAAAAACAACAAAGTCGGTCTTATCTAGCTAGCTAGTTTTGTCAGATGACACAATGTTAATTGTTCTTGTTATCACTAGCATTACCTGAGCGAGTGACAGGAAACGCGTAGGTACCTGCTTTACTACTATTTCTTCTATACTGTCATTCCAAGCCGAGCACAGTACGTTCACTCCTTGTCCAGTCCACTTGGAACCAGTGGACTTTATGTTTTATTGATGAGTTCAACAATAGCCGTGGGATAGTTTGCTTTTACTTTCAAGTATCATAAAGTAAAGATGTCGCCGTGGGCCGGGCGTCCCTCATTACGTGAGTGTTTCGGCTTGTTATCGCGAAGGTGATTTACGAGTGGAGCAGTCGACTTGTGAGGCCGCCGGCCGGCCGCGCGGACCGGTTGGTTCGCATGAGGAAACGGTCACAGCATTAATATCATTGTTTATCGACTGTCGCCAGTTCTTTGGGATAAAGGGGCCGCGGTATCGGCGTACACTTAACTGTTGAAAGGCTTGATAAAACTGTTGAGTAAAGGTATCGGACGTAACTCGTTCGACTTGATAGCCAGAGTGGCGCGGCGGAAGTTTACCTACGTACCTAGTGGAAAATATACGTGCCCTTTGTCACGAATGTTTTTAAGGTTTCAAGTTTTCGATGACTTCCGTTGTCTTTACTTCCTTGCTGCAGGGATCATCGCTTCGAGGTCTCTCAACAGAACTCTGAACCTTTTCCTCACATGACCTCACAAAATCACGTCCTAGTCATTTTTATACCTAGTCATTTTTCCTGATGACCTAAGTCGCCAAAAGCATCCATTTGTCTCTCATTTACAATTTTACAAGTGCTATTACCGCTCCAGCACGAATGTGGATCATGCATCTCACATTTACAATGGCATTACAAAACGATGACTAGCTCGTTGAAAAATACCTGAGTTTGTTTGTAGTAAAAATTGAAGCTGTATTTGCGTCACGATTGCGCATATTTCTGCGAAGCCTTCCTTTCCCTCTTGCGAGAAGTGGAACGATTTTCTAAACCATATATATTAATAACTATTACAGGTTAATTCGAGCGGTACTTGTCCAATAACCTCAAAAGGCGGTGGTCTGATCGAATTTACAGTCATTTAGTCGTTTATTTACTCCCACTACATTTATAACTCTAGCCTAGCTTACTGGTTACTGCTCCTGATACTTAAATGGCTGGATATTTCAATATTTATAATATGTAGTGCAGACACACCTACCTACACTTCTGCTATCGAAATCTACGTACTTACGATTACAACGTAAGGTTCGTATCAGTTGAGTTTCAAAGATTTTCTAAATTCTCATGTCACGAAAGTGCGATAAGGAATACAGATTAAATAATAACCCAAAATCTTTCGATTTCGGCGGGACTTGAACCCATGACCTTCCCTCAATAGGTAGGTACGGAAATGCGCTAAGTAGGTACATAACAAAAAAACTTGTTTTTTGGGATGAAATTACCCCTAGTCAAGTATAGTGCTTACGCACTATAATAACAAAAACCATAAAGAATTGAGTTTTTAAACTTGTACCTACTTCTAGAGAGGTGATAAAATAGTCCAAAACATTCAATACGAAGCAACAAGCAAAGTTACTTAGTAGATTCTGTGTGTGGTCGTTTTGTCGGTTGCTAACATAACATGCAGCTTGCCAATGGGCAATGCTAATGAGAAAGGTTTGTTTTTAGATGCCTTATTATTGGTAATTGCACACGGAGTGAATGGAAACCAACTTGAAATTTAACAGTTTATGCCTAATCGAGGCGACTCTTACACCGTAATTTGCTTGGAATGTTAGGTGTTTTGATCACTTGGTATAAAAAGCTTAAGGGCCTACTGCGACGCCATTTTGTGAAAAGGATAGGTATAGGATTTCGCGTTCACAGGAGTGGGACAGAGCCGAGCAACGCAAGCGCAAAAATCAAGTTTTTACTTTTTACTTAGTATCTACATATGTATTAGATTAGGACATTATTTGAAGGAAAAACGCAATTTATAAAATGTTCTTTATACTTATTTCAATTTTACCATGATTAGGTATTTTCAAGATTTTAACTTCTGTATTTATTGAAAAATTAAGGTTTTAGTAAAAATTTAAAGGTAACTTTGCGGTTTTTTTCTATAGAGAAAATTTTATGGAATCGTGTTTTCCTGAACTTTACTAAATATATATAAATTTTAAAGTTTATTAAATATTAAGTTCAGAAGTTTGGAAGATATGGACACCTGGCGGAGTTGATTTGAGGAAGTATAGGCCCATAAGGTGTTTTGATCACTTGGTATAAAATTGCCTTTACATTTTTAGTAGGCAACGTCGACCTATTTATTGGCTTCCATTAACAAATACCTATCAGTGCCACGTTGTTAGCGCTCTAATTAGATCCAGATGAGAAGCGTAATTAACACCGGATGCCGGATGCTGATGCATCTTTAACTATTTCAATATCTATATACTACATAACTATGGTACCTACTAATGTGATCATGTAGTGTAAATCACATAATATATAACAACTCAACTTTATCGCAAAGCCCATATACTGTGCATTTACCAAAGACATTTTCCACCCACTACCTCAGAAATGAAAACACCACCTACAATTAGAGAATAATGCAGTAAATACCAAAATGATTCTGGTAATTTTCAGTCAGCATTATCTAGTCCCAAAAAAACAAGCAGAGTTGCGTTAGATACGAGCAACAGAGACCAGAGAGACTGATTCGGTACCAGATGTACACATTACCTAGAAAACACAGACTCGAACAGAATATAACTGTACGGTTTCACCACACACAAACAAAATAGCGTACGCGTCATTTTGCACGCGCTGCATTATTTCCCTGAAAAATGAGTTTCAATCGGTGGTCTAGTTATTAACTGGAACGTTCTCCATTGGTTCCAGATGCATCTCAGCTTAGTCCAGTTCGCGTGCGCTGCTCTGCTAGCGGTGACGCTCAGTTCTGCGGCACCCCCCACCACACCCCACCACGTGGCTCGGCGCTCCTTCTTCTCCGTCGAATGCAAAGGAGTCTACGACGCCGCCATATTTGCACGACTCGACAGGATTTGCGACGACTGCTACAACCTCTTCCGAGAGCCGCAACTGTATACTCTATGCAGGTGAGAAATGTCAATGTCATTGTCAAATGTGACGTGTTGATGTTCTGTGGTTTGCAGGACGCTGTTCTACGTCGTGATTGTGGAGACACGCAACGATTTCCTAACTACCCACACCTGAACATTTGAACATTGTTTTATAATTTTAAATTATTGTTTTTTTTTTCAATTGGCAATAAATTATTTTCTTTCTGGGGCACAGGAATGACTGTTTCACAACAAAATACTTTTTGGATTGTGTTATCACACTGCAAGAAACGGACAAACTTGAGTTATTCAAGAAATATATAAAGATTATACACGGGGCTGACCCAACGGCAAATTAGGTAAAAAGATGGCTGTGCAAAAATGTGTCCTACGCTGCTTAGTTTGGATTGATAATTAACGTTGTAAATATTTTGAACTAAAACTGCGATGTGTTTGATTGCTTGTCTTCATTATTGAATTGTAAACTTTAGAACTCATGAAAATAAAGTGTATTCTTCTTGGGGTACAGGAAAGACTGTTTTACGTCAGAATACTTCAAGGGTTGCGTGGAAGTGCTGCAAGAAACGGACAAATTTGAGATGTTCAAGCAATATATAAGGCATATACACGGGGCCGACCCAAAGATATCATAGGTATTACTATCAGATGATGGATTTATATCACTCTTCTACTTACTAAAACCTGCAACTATCCTTTTCTAACGCGTATGCATTCTCCTAAGCTTCGAATTGTAGGGCAAATAACAGCACGCTACTGCACTCTTCTAACAAGTCTTTGTAGAAATACTTTTCTATACCTATCTAAGTATCTATGTTTTTATCAGGTGACCGACACTATTGTAAGTATTAACTCGATGATGCAAGGATTGTTAAATTTGAATTGGTTGTCAAGATAATATTTTACGTAGAATTTCGGCTTCTAACAGCATGACATGACACCTTGAGGCTGTTTTACCACCAGAAATGTGCTACGTAGCTATGTTTCCAGCCGACCAATAGGATCTTTCCATTATCGCGTCATTTTCATAGCTGACAAAAATGACGCGATAATGGAGCGATCCTATTGATCGGCTGGAAACATAGCAACGTAGCACATCTCTGGTGGAAAGGCAGCCTAATACCTTCTCTTTCAGCACAACTTTGGACTATTTCTGGATTGCTTTTACTTATAATTCCTTGTTGCATGCTAGTTTTTAAGCTAATTTAATATTAATATATAATTAAAACTACAGATTTATAGCTATTATTGAACAATCGAATGATAACCAATTTCTTACTTTTAAACAATATGATACGAGATCTCTTACAGAGATTTTCTTTAAGGCAATCCCGAGTGTAACTAGCGCCGCCACCTATTTTGTCTTATTATTCCGTTGAACAAAGGTCATTTCAAAATTTTCAATGGGCAGTTTGTGATACCTTAAGCTTTTTTATGACTTTTTAATATTTTTATTTTGTATAGTTTAGGTAGAGATATGAAGGTGCACTTTGCGGCCACCAAACTCTATTTTCGCATCTCTGCCTAGACTAAACAAAATAAAACTATTACAGTTCGGCTTGGAGAATCGCCTTAATTATATTTCTACTTATAAACGAAATAAAAAAGTAAGTTTCCAATCGGCTGTATGTTTTTTGCTAGATCAGCTCAATGGTTACTTTAAATTGTCTATTCAAACAGTTATTAAATTAATCTAACTGACATGTATGTACTTAAATAGCTGATTTTATGGTGACAAATGCTACCGACTTTTTTGAAACTACGTATCATGGTTATTCAACTACGTTCGTATAATTCACAATAATTCAATTTACTAGAACGTGAAAGGTATTTTTTATTAAAAACTACCCAACCCAACTTAGTCCTCGGTAGCTGAAGTAACTAACCCGATTTTATAATAATCCTTGTGGACAAGAAACTAATCCTGTGTTTTTGTGTTACAGAGCAAAATGCTTCACTACGCCCTATTTCAAGGGATGCATGGAGTCTTTGTACCTATACGACGAGAAGGAACGAATAGATCAAATGATCGACTTCGTCGGCAAACGCTAAAACACATATGCGCCAAAGCTCACGCAATATTGAATACCCAACCGAGTTCAATACGCAATCGTTTCTAAAGCACAACGTTCCACGCAACGTCCAACACGATTCTACCGCTTTGCCAAGCAGAGACAAATGTAGAGTTCCTCCATTTTGACGTCTGCTTTCTATCCTCAACGTATTCTAGTCGTTACGCGACGTAGTTTGTTCGCAACTAATTATAATTTGTAGGTTATATGTATAAGGACATTTATGGTGTATATTATGTATATGTGTTATTAAGTGTTGTAAGCTTCGTACTGGAGTGTAAAGTACATTAAATTTTGTTTAATTAGTGTCACCTCCTAGGTTAAGTTTTGAAAACAAATAGAGGCAGTTATTTTTCTGGTAGATGCTGGTCATCTGTTTCACTGTCTCTCAAACATCTGACTGAGAATTATCCTTTTTGTTATTGTAACGCATTCCAATTGCAGTATTTAGTTCAATACTTACGCTTCTTTAATTACAATTATGTATTTTGTATTATCTTACTTCTTTTCTGTATTATTTAAATAGCTTTGTGTTAGTTTTCGTTTTTCTTTTATTCAGTAAAATTATCACAATTTGTTTAACCTAATAATTAAATCTTTATACTTTTAAGTGTTTCTGCATTGTTTCTATATATTTTTATTGAACGCATGCTTTTATCACAAGCTATTTTACGAAAAAAATATCTTAGGGTCGAAACATCAATCAATCTTTGAAAAACAAAGATTATGAAGGATTTGATTTCATTTGTTCTTCAAAGCTTGACTACAAAATCAACCCCTTTACTTTTAACTACACAGTAACACTAACAGTTTTCAAGTAATTGTTTAACTTTGAGATTAAAGAGTGGAGTTAATGTATTTCTATGAATAATATAAAGTTCTAACCCAACAACCTGTAAATAGTTAGGAATTACTTTTTCTTCACATAATCAGTTTTCGGTTGTATCGAGCGAGATTGATTTTATTAATTTTAGATTAGTTATAAGTATTTAAAAGATTTATTTTAATATTCTTCCGACCTATTTATTATTTGTTACTTTTATTATTTATTATTTTTAACTGTATACAGCAAACAAGATACCAGTTTTAACTCATCATTTTCCTACTGATTTTATCTTAGGTTGCGGTTTTTATACTTATTTAAAGCTATCAGTTCCACCATTTCTTCTCTGAGTTCGAATCTCATCTTTTTAAGTTTCTTTTAGCGTTTCTTAAATATAACAATCATCAAATGGTCATCATGAGATGGTGCCAACAACAAAACATTAGAAATAGTTCTAGAAGTTATAAAAATTATTTAAAGATTTGTGTAGAACATGAGAAATTATATTTGTAATACAATGAATTTTAATAAATATATTTATCTAATTTGTATACATTTTATAGATAAAGACAGCTAAGAAATGCTACGAGTTATACATGAAATATATTTCATTGGAAAATCACTACTGTTTATTATTTGGGTATCCCATGGTTTAGTTAAAAAAACTAGATATTCACACATCAAATATTATATTCAATAGTTATCAAATAAAATGGCACAATAAACATCGTGCATCACAGAAGTCTTAAATCTAAGCACTAATCTACGAATTAATTACGTATGTAAGCGGGTTACCCACGAACCTTATTCGTGTTGGGAAAACACCCACGTTAACTTTCAGCTTAGAGTACCGGCGGCACGTGCGCGCTCGGCCCGAACTGCACACACCCCGAAGAAGGCCCTCGTTAAAGGATGAAACGCTGGTGTTCTTCCAACACAAATAAGGTTCGTAGTTAACCCGCTTACATCCGTAATGAATTCATCAAAATACGATAGTTTTTATAGTAAAACTAATATCTACGAAGGTAACTAGAAAAAATATTTCTATGCTCATAATAAATGGGCGCCAGACACTTACCCCACATATTCACAATAATCTGATAATAAAGGTGGAAATGACGTTATTTAAAAAATACAGCTTTTTGTTATTTCATCTTTTACAAGTTAAGTAAGCAGTTTTGTAGTTTTTGTGGACATTTTTAGCGATTTGCTATGAACCCACGCTAAAACGAACTACGATTTAATAGTCGTTTTGGAGTCTACCGACAAATAAAAACTGCAAAATGCCATATTGATTGAGATCTATTACTAAAAAACATTCTGTCGGAATACTCCAAAACTACAATTGATTTAAAGTTTGTTTTAGCAAAGATTCATAGCAAATGGCGATGTGCGCAAAACTTCTTAATTGCTATCTAAATTGCTTGCTTAGAAAATAGTAAAAAAACCCGATTGCTATTTCACGCGGCCTGCATTGAATTCAAACATGGCGTTGTAGAGTGCGACAGAGAGGAGAGACGCCACGCCACACGCCACGTGCAACGCCCCGCGTCTTTGTAAATTAGGCCTTAATCAGTGTTATTTTGCACTCTTACTTCTGTCAGTAAGGAAATCGACTTTTAGCTATTGAATGAAAATAGGAAAGGCTTATGAATGAATAAGAGGTTTA
This sequence comes from Eupithecia exiguata, assembly GCA_947086465.1. Classification (NCBI taxonomy): domain Eukaryota; kingdom Metazoa; phylum Arthropoda; class Insecta; order Lepidoptera; family Geometridae; genus Eupithecia; species Eupithecia exiguata. The sequence goes on along the minus strand of OX352241.1, from coordinate 1,287,299 downwards.
AGTATTTCATTCACAGCTATAAATATTGATATAGGTCATTAAATTTCTAATTAGTGTTATTTTGTAGTTAAAATTCCACAACTCATAGAAGATGACATCTCAAGTCAGACATTGTCCGACTTTAAAAATCTAGTATTTATATTTAGCGAAAGTAACACTGTCTGTTGTACTTGTAACACCTTTTCACGCCATAGCAGCTGAACGGATGTTGCTGAAATTTGGTATTGAGGTAAACAATATGGGGACGGGGACAGGTCATTTGAAAAGCGCGTGCGAGGCCGCAGGCAGAAGTTAGTAGGTTATAATAATAACCATGCTTTTATGTTGAAGAAACAATTCCAGCGCCCATTTTGAGTTCTCTAATATTATTACAGTCATTCATTACATTTTACACTATAAATTGGATTTAAAACTAGAGCCACAGTTATGTGCAACAAAAACATAATTGTAAATATGTGAACATTTTACAAGAAATAGGTGACCAGTAATAGGTTTGTTTAGAATAAAAATAGATAGTTATATATTTATTTGTTCAATCAGACCTACATATTTTTTACAATTTAAAACAACTTACTTATAAATGTAAGCCCAAAAGTAAAAAAAATGGACGCCATTTTTTCCTCAGCATGGGTTGGTTGCTAGCCTAGCAAGGTAGCAACCAATCCGTGCATGATACAGAGCTTGGTTGTTCATCATGGTTGTTGCAAAATAAATAATAATATTCATATAACCTGTAACTGTAAATACGAAAATGTCATTATTGCACATTTGGTTAAATATTTTTTTTACACATTTTTCAAGTCAGCACATATTAATTTTATTTTCAAAAAATGGATCACAACATCTAATTTAATTGTTGATAATCTCAATTTAATTGTTCAAATCTATTCCATAGAAACAGTAAAGGATAGAATTAACGAAGCTTTTAAATTTTTTAAACTAAAATTAAATGTTTTTGGTTTAAAAAAGGGAACCTTTGATCCACACTTGTCTTATTGGTAAGCTCCTTGAACTTCACCACACATTTTCTACTGCTGAACGTGGCTCCACAAACAAGGCTTTGTAGGAAAGTACTGAGCCTAAAATATAATATAAATTTTGAAAAATTAAACAGTCTTGCTCAATCACACGTATTTTAAAACTAGAAATACATTCAGAATTTTATTAATATATAATAAGTATGCGTATCGATATGATTATTAATAATTTGGCAAAAGTAATCTACTAAAAAATTACATTCAACAGCTTTTTTATAGAAATGCAGTAAAAAAACATAGTGCTGATTTTTTGTTTCAGCTAGATATAAAATTTTCATTCTTATGCCGGGTACAGACCAAGCGAACAAAAGCGAGCGAAGGCTAACCACCGAACGCGATTGAATCAGTGTGGACGTCATGGCGAAAGCAAGCGAGCGCAAATGATGGCCTTCGTTCGCCTTCGGCTGTGCTCCGCCGACAGTTTCACATGTGTTCGTGTGGTGTGGATACAACAGCGAAAGCGAGTGAACGTTCGTCATCGATCGTCGAATCCCACTCGTTAGCCTTCGCTCGCTTTTGTTCGCTTGGTCTGTACCCGGCATTAGAATAATATCTTTAAAAGGAACGAATCAACAGCGAAATAAAAATTTACGATTTAGGCAAGTTTTATCTCATCAAGTGAGTCTAAGTAAGCTAATAATTCACATTGGGTATTTTTACCCATTAGTTTTCAATGGCACTACTTTACTATACTAAATGTACCAAAATTTGGACAGCGATTAAATAACTTTTATTGTTTATAAGAGCACCTACATGGTATACTTATACATATTAACTCAAATACATTGGACATCATAATCTCTAAGTTTGTGCATTTAAATACAATACATAAAACATTCAATTAATACCTTCAATATTGGGTTTTTCAGTAAAGAAATTAATGTTATTTGCGTTCCTTATTATTTTTTCCCTTCTCAGAAATGGAATCTACGAAAATGTGAATTTAAAAAGCCGGTCTAACAGGGCTCGTATACCTTCTAGATACGACATTATAAGACCCTCCACAGGTGTATTGCAAGTTAATAATTTTAAGATACGATTATAATATATTAGGGGACCTTCATAAACAAGATAAGTTTTATTTTGCCTTCTAGATCATAAACGAGATTAGTAAGACTAAGTTAATCACACAGATACATTTTAAAACTTCTAATTACATCATTAGGAAACTGTATAAGTGGATAGTTTTACAAATTTTGCACATATTCACCAGCTAGTCTTTTTATAGTCGCAAAATCAATAAAATTGCACAAATTCATCCAGTTACTACAATCAAGACACCGATCAAAGACAAACTTATCAGATAAGGGTGGTCATAGTCAGGTTACCGCAATTACTACCGAGCTTTATTCCGAGCTATATAAATCGAAAATCGATTACCTAAGAGTGATCGTTTCAGTTTGGCGTGATTTCTTTGGTGGTTTTAGTTTTTTTCTACTATTAACAAGAAATAAAACTCACTGACGGAAATGTAATTTGCCGCAAATCGTAAACCATTTTCTATGAACCCAAGATAAAACTAACTTCGATTGAATTGTATTCAATGAAATTATTTTTTTCTTTTGAAACCTACTAGAACATTGTTTACGATTTGTGACAAATTACCGCTAGTTTTATTCAACTTCGTGGCAACACGAAACGATCAACCATATGAACAATGCAGCCAGTGCAGTCTCTTGGGTTGGTAATGAATTTGTATCAGTTGAGTTACCTCAATCTAGATTATTTACAACAGTCTGCACTCGACAGGTAGCTACACTTTTCTTTTTGTATCTGTTGGTTGTAATATTCTTTGATATAAAATCATATAAAAAGATGAGCATAAAAATCTGTTTATAATTTCCAAATGACGATCAAACCTAGCTATTCCTGCAAAAAGGTACCTTTTCAGAAGTCGTCAAGGCAGAAGTCCAAATGATCTTCCAAAACGCTGTACTGATCGGTCATGAATGACATGCACTTCGGGCATTTGTAGGTCTGAAAAGAAACATAACATAAAGACATGGGAAAATTTCTAGTAGTACTAAAGTGCGGTTTTTGTTAGGCACAGCAACACTGAGACACAATTAATTAATTAATTTGTCAGGGAAATGACAATAGCAAAGGGGTTTGAAGATTTTTGTATGGAGAGAGAGTGGCCCTAACAACAAATACCAAAATGTTTTTTTTTTTTTGCAATATCTCGGCGCGTAATAAAAGCTATATATTTGGATTTTGGATAGTATGGACAGAGGACACTTATCTTTAGGGCTATAAATGTCATTGTGCGTCGCAATAGGCGAGTTTCCTAATAAAATCTAATTAGACGTTAGTTAGATTATCAGAAGATATTTGATTTGACACGTATTTTTTCTTTACACAATTAAACAAATAATAGTAAAGATAGCCAGTTAAAGTTCCGTGTGACGTCACGCCTCGTCGGGCGACACTTTTTAGCAACTTTCTGACGTCACGAGCGAGCTCAAACTTTGACGCACTGTATCTTAGTCATTTCTTGTTTGATTGACAAAAGAAAAAATACGTGTCCAATATCATCTGCTAATCTAACTGACGGACTAATTAGATTTTTTTAAGAAACTAGCATAATTGTGAAAAAAAGTCTAGTAGGTGGTTTTCGCGCCCAAATCTTCAAATCCCTTTTAAACTTTCTAGATTTCTCAAATACTATAGCATATTTTTGAGCCAACTAAAGCCAAACTTAGGAGCTGCAAAGGGATCTGTGAGTCTTGTCTTGAGCCATGTAAGTGTTGAGCATTTTACAATAATTTTGTTGAGCATTGCACACGAAATGCTCAACTAAAGTTCTATTTCTGACGGGTGGGGCATAGCTCTCACCCCTGTGTAGCCGGCAGCCTTAATGACACTTAATAATAAAATAAATTATATTAATTATAAATGCGAAAGAGTGGATGGATGTATGTTTGTTACATCTTCACACCAAAACTACTGAACGGATTGGGCTAAAATTTCGCATAAGGTGTAGATCTAAACCTGGCTTTATGGTATTTTGTATTTTGTTGCGTAGATATTTTGCTTGCATAGAATTTATTTAGTACCGTGATAGTAGGTTAATATGTCTAATACGGGTCTAATATCACTCATGCCATGACCAAAGTTGGCTCACTTAAAAACCAAAGCGATTAACACATATAATTCAATTTAATAGATTAACATGCAGTATATGTTTAGATTTATAGGATGGACACTTTGTTAACGAGTCAATGGACAACAAATTACATTCAGAGTTATTTTAAAACAACACCAAAACAATAATCTCACCCATTTGTGTTCTTGCATAATTCTTGTTCATTATTAAAAAACACTAATGAATAAACTAATTATTTATTTCGTATAAAAATAATAGCAAATGCCTAAAATGCAAACTGAGCTATACAGGATGTTCGGCAGACCGTGTGCCATATGGTAACTGGGGTAGGTGGAATCAAGTGCAACAGCTTCGCGGCTAAGCACTTTTAAGTGCTTACTATATTATATTATTGTTAGTTTTAACCTTAATTGTTATTGTGTGCACTTTTTCTTGTTTAAGTACTTGTTTGTACGTGTATTATTGAACCAATGGATTCTGTTGCTGATAAGGATCAATCTTTGCAAATAAATGTTTTACTAAAAATGAATGGAAATCGCTGTTTAGATAGCTCTGTAACTTTTTTGGACGAAATAACATGGCTTACTTCGTTTTTTCCCTCTCGTACTATTTTAATCAATTTTTACGTGAGATCTAGGTAAGTTAATGGCCATACACACACTTGTGGCAAAGTGTCAAAACTACATAAAATTACATAACAAAATAAGCGTTCATTCAAAAAATCTCTCATTTTGAATAACTTGAAAATGTTATTTCAGTAGCTTAGCTTTTGCCTCCTAATCGTGCACTTGGTTCCACCTACCCCCAGTTACCAATGGCACACAGTCTGCCGAACAACTCGTATAATAATTAAATTGTACATATATCGCAGTATTTTTTTTAATATGTTGTTTTTACTGCGGTCGTCGGTATCATGAATGCTTGAACAGAACACAGAAATATGAATATGACCATATTTTTAGGACAATACTTTTGCTTTTGTTCCAACAACTCGGTATATTGGAAAGCGTACAGTAACAAAAACAACCGGATTTTACTCTATCAAGTAGTTAGTTAAAGAAAATTACAGCCTTACCTACTGTATCTTTTTTTGGCAATCAGTTTGCTTTCGTTCCATATGCAGAGTACCTTTTACGAAACTATGGAATATTCCAAGTATAGAAAAATATTTTAACCGATTTCTATAATTTTCCTACGTTATGTTTTGCGTTTAGTTACTGCTGTTAGGTATACAATGGTCTAAATGCTGTTGTAGTGACACTAGCGACTTATAAGGCTTGTCGCACACGGGGCAGTCGAAACGCAGCGGCGGCGGCGAGGGCTCTTTAGTCTGCTTCTTCTTTACCTTGGCGTTTGAAAATAATGTTAGGGCCCTATCTCATAAGGACACTATGGTGGCGCCACCGGTCGCGTCACCAACAAAATGTGTACGTTGTATAGAGGGTACCTCACCTGGTATCAGCTAGGTTGCGCTAACAAATCACCCGCTAGTGGCGTCACCATTAATATGTATAGAGCTATTTGACGTCTCACTCGACGTCTTTTTTGGTGTTTCACGCTAGGTAATTCAAGACACCACGTTGGCGTGACCAGTGGCGCCACCGTGGTGTTCTGATGAGATAGGCCCCTTAACTTAAGCTCGTATTAAGAAAGATTATACAGGGTGTTCGGCAGACCGTGTGTCATATGGTAACTGGGGGGTAGGTGGAGCCAATTCCAATAGCTTGGCGGCTTTTTTAACCCTGAAAAACTACTCGGCTATTTTTAAGATTTTTTTTAAGAATTTTCGATTTTTTTCCTAAATGTGAACTGTGTGTCATACCTTACCTATAATAAAATAAAGTTAAAAACTAAAACCCGACTACATAAAAGTTATAAACAAGCGTTCAAAGATGTTCCGAATAAATATTAGCGATTGAATATTATCCATCGTTGCATTTTCATACTCAGGTAGTCGGAGGCCTTTGTAGGTACATACAGAACTCCTAGCTTGGGGCCTCCGACTACCGAGTATGAAAATGCAACGATGGATAATATTCAATCGCTAATATTTATTCGGAACATCTTTGAACGCTTGTTTATAACTTTTATGTAGTCGGGTTTTAGTTTTTAACTTTATTTTATTTGCCTCTTTTTAGTTATGTAGTAGCTACCAACCTGTGAAACTTTAGTGCCATAAGTCCGCGGTTTCTGAGGCTCTTTTCCGGACTTAAAATTAGTCAATATCCTCTCCATAATCCTTGACTGCCAAGTTTGTTCAGCGGTAAATCCCGAGTTGGGCTAAAATTGTACCTAATTGATATTTCACTATCAAGATAAAACCACAGTAGCAGCTAGTAGTGATATAGGTACCCCCATGCCATCGGATTATGAGAGTGAGGGAATAGAGAGTGCACCTGTGTGGATAGTCTCCGATGAGACTGGCCCCGTGGCCGAAATTCGGCTAGTAGGACATCATTATCTATCTCCTTGCTATATTGCCTTGTTATTTATTAGTATAGAGTATAATCAAAACTATTGTGATGGCATTCGAAATAAGAGGGGGGGGTCCGCCCCCCCAACCCCCCGTCTTTCTGTCTTACAGGGACGACGCTCTTAAGTCTCCCGATTGCTAGTTCATCTGTGTAATGTGCAACTGTGTTGGCTAACATACTATCTGTTGTAAATATTCGTTTTAATGTTTTTAGAGGGGGGGCTCCGCCCCCCCAACCCCCCGTCTTTCTGTCTTACAGGGACGACGCCCTTTTAAGTCTCCGGATTGCTAGTTGATCTGTGTAATGTGCAACTGTGTTTGCTAACATACTACCTGTTGTAAATATTCGTTTTAATGTTTTTAAAGGGGGGGCTCCGCCCCCCCAACCCCCCGTCTTTCTGTCTTACAGGGACGACGCCCTCTTAAGTCTCCGGATTGCTAGTTGATCTGTGTTATGTGCAACTGTGTTCGCTAACATACTGCCTGGTGTAAATGTAAGTTGACATGTCCCAAGTAAATATTTTCTTTCGACCCCCGGCTTCGTTTCTTAACGTGTTTAGTGTTGTTTCCTACTAAATCCTCCGATAGCCAGATATAAATCTGTTTTGCTTTCTCCTGCAGTTTTCCCCTTGTCATTTTATATCTATAGTTTCTCAAGTAAAACAATATTAGTGTCACAGAATTTTACTAGCACATTCACTCTTTATTATAAATAAGTCTAGTACTTATGTTTGAAATTATAGTACGATTTGCGGTATTTACTAGTATTTTTCGATTGTGGTTGCCTTGTAAGGTGCTCGATGTTCCTCAATCTTCCATATTATGTTTTCTATTTCAACCGCACACAATTTATTACATATTACATGCTATAGCTTAAGGAGGACGCGCAATGAAACGGCCACAACCCAAAACCCATCCACAAGATCACACACCGCATACTGGTAGCACTGGAAAAACTTTTAGTATATCAAAATCGCAGTTGGAGAAAGGTTCCAGTGATGCCGCAACGCAAACCGCGTTGCGGCATCACTGGAACCTTTATCACTGTTGTTCCAGACGTTCTGATGACTCTTTCATCAATATGCCTCAAAGGATATGGAGTAAGGTTCAGGTGATGTCGTAACGATTCACCATCGCAGTTCGCTGATGTGTCCCACGAATGATTGTTTGTTCAGTCACAAATTATAGAATTTCAAATATTTTTATCCAGTTTCGGGTTCATATTAAATATCTGATATGATATAAAATTATCAGATTTTGTTTTCCTATCTCTTGTTTGAAATATTTACATTTACATTGACAAAATAGAATGACGTATCGGTCATATTTGATAGGCATAGAGTTGATGAAAATAGGTCGTAGGTATTGAAATATTTCTCTATGGGGCCTGCGGCCTGCGGCTACGTAAACTTTATTCTGCGTTTTGTAGGCTTATTCGGGGGCGGAGCCCCAAATCCTATAGCCTATAACCATCGGGGTATTGAGACGAATCAGTCGATACATAATTTGTTGAAATCGAACCAGTAGTTTCAGCGCTACGTGGGAACAAAGAAATTGGCCACATACATACAAACATACAAACATACAAATATACAAACATACAAACATACAAACATAGGGTGCTAACCTCATAACCCTCCCCTGTCGGTAGTCGGGTAAAAATAAAAAAGTGATGCTGTTGAGGGTTAAAAAAACCACTCTACTATTGCACATGGATCTACTTACCCCCACTTACGTATTGGCACAAGCTCTACCGAGCTAAGCATGCTAACAATACGATAAGGAGATATTTTGAGGGTATGCAAAATTCCCTTTAAAATTATGAAATGGACATAAATCAAGATGTCGAAGAAACCGTTATATTCGACACAATGAAATACAAAGATACGCCATGTATAAAGATGGTGGCGGCACTGAAACGTCACTCTGACGTGGTGGGGAGACACCTGATTGGCTGTGAGACCGGAAGTCAATGCTAATATTTGTTGCATTTAAATACCATGACGGGAAACGTAGGGCCTATCTCGTAAGTTCAGCAGTGAACGTGCTCACCTGTATCTTTGGTGTAGCATTGACGGGACTGGAGGGAACGGAGACAGTGGGGGCTTGGAACGGCTTAGATATCGCAGTGCGGTGTACGATGGGGTTTAAACGACGGACCTCTTCCATCTGTGGAATAAAAAATTATTAATGTAGTACATATATCAGGCATTACCCATAACTCAAGCTGTGCTTAGCTTGGGGCTAGATGATGCTGTGGATAATGTGGACTCCATTTTTCAATTTAATTCTCTATTAAATTCTTAAATGACATTAGTTTGGTGCAATTACTACTGTAAATTTGATCGTAGAATTTACAAATATACTTAAATAAAAACAGTTTCAGAGCTGGGGCGTGCGCTTATTAAAACTTACGTAGGTATTTTATATTTTTACACTTCGCGTGACAAAACATATTTACTAATAAGTAGATGTAGTTTTGATAATACAAAAATGCAAAATAAGCAAGCTTTAGAGGAGCATTCGCATTTGATAACACCATTTTAAATAAATAATAAAATACGACTTGTCTGTGTTTATTTTGTTAGCATAATGAAATAAAGTTATTGAGTTTTGAGTTTTTTTTTTGTTTGTCAGTCAAATAACACATATTAGCAGCCGAGAGTTAAGAAGGCTGTGTGGATTGTCCAGCATCATTTGTATTATATTTATTTGCAGTTTAAATAGATATTAATAACAGCTTATTATGTATTATTGGATAAAGTCGGCTCCTTCTGCACTGGCACTTTATTTTGGACACGTCGCAAGAATAAAGGGTCGGGCAGTAAAAAATGCTGACGACTTCTGTGGCGCAGCGGACAAAGTCCGCCTACGACGGTTGCGAGTTCGGTTCCTCGGACCATATGTACGATCTACAGTTATTTGTATTGAAATTAAAACGAAGCCGGGGGCAGCAGCTAGGTAATAACAATCTTATAGTGATTAAATTAAATGTACTAAATTTAGTCACCTGCTGTGTCAATTCCTCGCACCGGCGCTTGGCCTGCCGCAGGTCTGTCTGCAGGACATCTTTCTCGCAGGCCATTTGCTCGCGCGCCTCGCGCTCCGCCTCGAAGTCACTCCTGTGAACATTTTATTTATTTTTAATGATATTACTCAACGCAAACTTGAAGTTCAATAGTGACAGACTTTCAAAAAACGCTAAGCAGCTCAACTTTCCAAAATAATGTTGTTATTTTTGGCTTTCACGTATAACCGATCCCGTTTGATATGAAGAGAGATCAACCTTAATAGTTTCGGGTTGGCGCTAGATTAATTTTTTTGTGGTTTTGATTTTTTTCTGCATTTCACCAGAAGTAAAACTAGCAGAAAAGTAATTTACCACAAATCGTAAACCATACTCTATTTAATTATGTAAAAAAAAATTAATTTTACCGGTTTTTTGGGAAATCTTAGCTAAAAATCAACATTTTCCCAAATGCTCCCAACAATTATATCGAAGTTGCTTTTATCATAGAAGAACATACGCCGCAACTGCCTCTGCAGAAATACCATATGATTCAGGTCACCTGTAAATCTCCAGCTGTGCCTTGAGATGCTCTGCATCATCCCTGCTGTTCCTCAGCCGGTTCACCTCCGCCTGCATCGCCTGCAACTCTTGGCCGCGCGCCGTTAAAGCAGATGTCAGTGCGTTGATGTTTCCGAAGGGTTTCTAGTGATAAATGTTACTTTATCAGCATCCTATGTATATAATAACTTAGCTACTTCTATTCTCAATTCACTCCAAAATACTAAAAAGTAGCGCGGCTGCTCGCGGCCCGCAGCAAACCGCTGCCTTCCTGCTTGATCGCGGTGTGAATGGAGCCTTAGAATTTAAAGTTAAATATTCCACAATCAACAGGGGTTTAACCCGCTAACTTATTTTTTTTTTAATATACAGTGTGGCTTTTTGAGATGGGAGTGGATGGCCAAATCCGAAACCATGAGGGTTAGAGAATGATAGTGAAAAAAGTTATGACTTCGAGAAAACAAAAACTGCAAAAAAAATCACGTTTGTTGTATGGGAGCCCCCTTAAATATTTATTTTATTGTTTTTTAGTATTTAAAAACAGAATAAAATAAATATTTAAGGGGGCTCCCATACAACAAACGTGATTTTTTTGCTGTTGTTATAGATAATGGTACGGGAACCTTCGTGCGCGAGTCCGACTCGCACTTGGCCGGTTTTATTTTATGTTAGATATCAGACCAGATCTTCAATAAAAAAGTTACAAATTCACAACTCGCATACAAGACCGTAACCACTTCTGCTGGGTAGGTACAGGTACAGGCCCCCCCCCCTCTTTTGTCTCAGAATATTTGAATATTATACATTTTATTTAACAAATTTTACCTCTTAAATATTCGTGAAAATATTGATAACTTACTTCCTGTGAGTTTTTATCAACTTCTTCTTTGTAATCTTTGAAGATATTCTCGAAAATCGACAGGGTACTGCGCACTTGACCGCTGAAACAACCGAAATACAAAACATCAACTATCAAGTGTTTTCATAGAGACTAAATCGGGTCGCGATTGGTCGATCTTGGGATTTTAATTACAATCTTTTTTCTACAGGGTTATGAACCATATAACCGGAAAAAATCCAGGTTCAGTCTTGAATTCATCCGACTTCTACAAGAACAAGTATCCTTTAAAAATGCTCAAAAATTAAGAACCAACGACTCCCACATTAAAAATAAGAACAAAAAATTCTCTGAGCGTCGAAGCGACGCGTAACCCGAGAGCTGGTAAGTATCTGGCATAGCGCATCAGCATTGCCATACAGGCGTGGCAATGCAGCCAGCACCATCGAGCTCGATGGATACCATGACATTGCACTGTCACCGAACTTACATAAGTATGCCAAACTTCAGCTCATCCGGTTGAGGGTAACTCGTCTAAAATTCAATAGCAAGATTTGTCCCACACTAACTAAACAGACAAGTAGAAAAAATCTTGTTATAAGGAATCGGTCCGCTGCTTCCTCCTGAATTCTATTAAAACCTTTTATCGCCGCTATGAAACCTTAGAGTACTACATGTACTACATGTACTTACATGTTAGTCAAGGCATTGCATTGCTGCATCTCCAGCTTATGCTTGAGAGTATCCAGCCCCTCGCGGAACTGCCCCTCGCAGCGCTTGTCCAGGCGATAGTCGTAGAGGTTTAGGACAACGTTTAGAGTTTCTACTAAGCTGTCTGAAAGACTGGAAAAAAAACGACAAAAAGTTTTTAACTTGTCGGCGTGAATAGGCTATTTGACTATATTGAAAATAAGTTGCAAATTGTTTTCATCCTAGTCAGTGACAACGTAACAAATCGTAATCAGGTGATTTTTATTAAAAAAATGTGCCTAATTTAGGTAAAAAACGGGATTAAAATTACACATTTTTTGAGATATGATCACGTGACCGAAAACGCTCTGCGTTGGGTTGCATCGCTGGTGACGTCACACGTATCACAGATTACAGTGGGTGTTGTTTTTCTTGTAAGGTGTGGTGTAAGGTGTGACGTCATCAGGTCAGGTCATGTCATGTCAACGGAGCCATGACAGAGATTATAGTTTTGGCGCGCCATCATTTTATTCAAACATTAAAATTAGTTTTTATAACTAATACGATGGGGCTTGAAGAAATATTAATTACACTGCATTATTTTTATCAGACAATACGTTAGAATTATTTCCCAGTAGTAGTCAAGTAGCCTATTGATATGATATTTGTTACCGTCTGTAAAATAAAACAAAATAATACGTAACAATAACAAAATCGATTAAAACCTCTCTGTTAATAAAATTTACTGTCATACAAAATCGAATCGGTAAAGAATTAGGACATGACCATTTTTGATTGTCCGTCGAACTACTAAAACTGAAATAGTCTAATGGAATAACTATACAGGAATAAGTATGGTCTGACTTTCTTCAATCAGTAGCTTTCTTTGTTTATTCACAACATTACATATTAGTTATAATTTGTTTATATAATTTTACTGTAATTTTCTTTGTAGATTATTATATTCTGTTTGATAAAAAATATTATGGTTGTATCATTAGCAGTTCGTGCATCGTTACCGGCATAGACAGACGTCACTATTAGTATTTTAGTTTTAGAACGAAACTGGAATTGCTGTTTTAATAGCTCATTATTTCATTCAAAATATTATTTTTTTGCAGAAATATGATTCATTTTGTATTCAGTTGATATCTAAAAACATCTCGGAGTAGTTTATAATTATTTATTTTTAGGGTTCCGTACCCAAAGGGTAAAAACGGGACCCTGTCCGTCTGTCCGTCTGTCACCACGCTGTATCTCATGAACTGTGATAGTTAGACAGTTGAAATTTTCACAGATGATGTATTTGTATTACCGCTATAACAACAAATACTAAAAAACAGAATAAAATAAATATTTAAGGAGGCTCCCATACAACAAAAGTGATTTTTTTGCCGTTTTTATAGATAATGGTACGGAACCCTTCGAGCGCGAGTCCGACTCGCACTTCGCCGGTTTTATTTACTAATTTTTTTCTCACCCATGTGTCAGCTTATTCAACAGGTCAGCGAGGTGCTTTAACGCGCGGTCGTACAGTTTCACATGAGACGTCAGGGCGGACGCATCAGTCGGAGAGGTCGCAGGGGTCGGGGAAGTTGGAGAAGTTGGAGAGGTTGGCGTTGAGTTGATGGAGAGACGCACTGGCTGGAACAGCTGACGGAAATAGCGTGTTATTGTGTGGAGGGTAAGGTGTAGTTTGTATTGGCTGGTAATTTTATTTATTTAAAATATTGTAATAAATAAATCAACAAAGCAAATAGGGAACTTAAGTTAGGCCATTTGAATAATAAACATTTATTTTTATTTTCTGCCAGCAGCTGGTGGGGCAATATATTACGTGAGGTGGTTTTGGTGATATTTGACCCCCCCTCTCCCCTAGGTGTATGTCGTGAGATTATGCAAATCCCATCATCTGAATGGCGATGTTCTGTTTTTAAATAAATTTCCCAATCACACTCTGTTCCAATTTTAAAACCTGTTCCTGTCGATGAAGGGGTTCTGTCTTTGAGGGTAGGTCTGTGGGTTCCTTCTCTCCCCCTAATCTCACGTAAGATTTTCCAAAACTTGTATTTTTTAATGTTATTAAATAAGTTAAGTCGTGGATGTACGGTCATAAGCTAGTATAGGTATAAGTAGATAGATAAAAGGTTCATCGTAGGTACATACTGTAGTCGTAGCTTGTCTCAAGCGGAGGTGCATTTCTTGTATTTGGTCCTTGTGTATCAGTGTTATGTCATTCATGACACATTTGTAGTTAGCTATTTCCATCTGAAACAGTAAAATAAATTAAGAGATATTTTTTGTTTAATTTCACACAGTATATAAGTGTCGCGTGACAAATACTAATCCCTCGGGATTAAAACTTTTAAAGACCGCCTCGGATCATTTTTTATTGAGCTTCTGTATCCTGTAATGTACAAGGTGTAACAAAAATGAATGACTTAACTGTCAGGGGGGTGAGCTTTGATAATAGAACCTGAAAAAAATATTAAAAAAAAAAAATGTGTTTTCAAAAAAATAAATAAAGCTAAATTATCACTAGAATAAGCAATAACTGATGCATTTACTTTATTGCCATAGAACCGAGGAAAAATAACAACAATGTAAAATTACACTCGACTCGACTGTACTTCCGAACAGCAACGCGCATGTGTATTTTATAATGTTGGTAGTATTGGGTTCCCCTCGCCCTTCCGCGTTCCTCTGAGACCCTAAAATACGCAACTGCGCAGCCACTCGCGCGTACTTCTGAGAGCTCATAAAGATTTGCAAGTACTTTACCTTCAGATTCTCCGCCCTAAATAACTCAATCTTGGCAATCTTAAGTTGCTCGAGGTAATGGGATATCCTGTCCTCCATTTGTTTGATGACGGTGTCGCGTTTCGCAAGCTCCTCCTGCGGCGAGGAGCCCATCTGTGAACAAAGTTTACAACTTTTATATGTATAGATGTTGAGATGTCAAAAGGGGTTTAAAAGGGGTCGGCTACCACACTTTTTTTTTCTTTCAAAATTGCTGCGTATAATGAAATTTGTGTATTTGGATAGAGGACATACTCGTTATAATTATAGGTCGTTTTCTATGTATAATAAAAATATCTATCTATGTACGGTATCATATTATGTATATCAGTTATCTAGTACCCATAACACAAGCTCTGCTTAGTAATGCTGTGTGAATTGTCCAGCATTATTAATATTATTTATTTTTATACAAATATTAGTTACTTGTTTTGCAAAACTATTTTTAAAAGTAGACTGCTGAGCCAACGAGGGATTTATACGGCACGAAAAAAAAAACATTTGCTCTCGATTTAAACATACAACTTTTCACCTCGACTAGCGAGAAATTTTGTTACATATAAAAGTGGTTGAATGTCTGAAACTCATTTTGGTCAACAACCATGGTGGGTTAGAATGCTATAAACCTCTTTCAAACTACAAGTTACAAGTTGAATCATGTTTTTTCCACTTGTACTCACTGTTTTTGAGCAGCTTAGTCAACGTTTTCGAGCGAGTGGTATAACATTATTTTATTTCAGACAACAAGTAGTAAGTTATGTAATAGTCAGTGTAGACAGATCCGTTTCTGTGTAGTCAATAAAAAAACGTTCAAGAAAAAAAAACATTTTGTTACATTAACTGTTGCTATTATTTTATATATCTTTGGACCAGTAATGATTGTAAACCAGTAATTATTGTATGTTTTATACATATAAAAAATAAACGCATTAACAAATAAAAATTAAAAACAACAGCCTCTCAATTCATTAATTTAGAACAAGTCAATATCGTAACATAGACAAACCAACAAATAATCCTCAACACTGATTTCTTGAGGATAAGGCTAATAGCACACCACAGTGGTAAGAAATGCATTAAAACTTTACTGAAAATAGGAAATCCCATCCTTTTTGTGTATCTTGGACGTGTGATCTTTGCAATTGTACTAGGTACGTTTCCTGTCCAAGCGTTGAACTGACACAGTTGAAATGGAAATCCAAAATGCCTAATGTGTTCTATTCTGATACGGACGTTTTCTGAGTGCTGATTGTGAATCTATGGGGGGCCGGCGGATACCTTGATGTATGTCAATTTTTTTCTACTTACCACTTCCAATTTCTTATGCAACCCGTCAATGGTAAAGTTCATTTCACGCAGCTCCTTTTCGTACTCCGTTACCTTGGTTGACAGCTGTAACTGAATATAAGCATACATTAATGTAACAAGAATCATTTACTTGAAAATAATATTTTCGAGTAAGACCATTTTATTTATTTATTTAAAATTTATTTATTTAAAATATTGTACACCTATCCTTACAGGCACCCCTAATGCAATCTAAATCTAATCATGGTCTCTATACACGTATCATACTCGATGTAACATATGCATCGCGAATAAAAATAAATAAAATAATACTGCGCAAAGACGACGCGTCGTTGCACGCAGAGCGTGATCATATATCAAAAAATGTGTAATTTGAATCCCTTTTTTTACCTAAAAAAGGCATATTTTTAATACAAACCACCTGATTACGCTTTGTTACGTAGTCACTGACTAGGATGAAAACAATTAGAAACTTATTTTTAATGTAGGTAGTCAAATAGCCTAAACTAAACTACTACTAAACGACGCCACGGCAAATCTTATAGTACGAGTTTCAAAATAACTTACTTCGACCTGCTTGAGTTTCTCCTTCAATTCGTCTCTTTCTTTGGTGGTTGCGTCAACGATATGCTCCAGTGATTCCTTCTGCCATGTCAGTTTCTCATTCTCTGTGATCACCTTTAATAACGAGGACTTCAATTATTTACTCACAATAATAATTATTTATTATTATTATTTTTGCACACCAATGTATGTTGGTCAAACATGTTGACTCTAAAATAATTATTTATCACCTTTTTCCACGTGTTTTTGCAAATAAATGACTTTTACTTTTAAAATGTTTATTTTCTCTCAAAAAGGTACTTAATCTAGCTTATGTAGTAGGTGCTTAGACTAGGTGGTGCTATTGGTGGTAACTCTTTCATTGCCCACGTCGCATACGGCGCGCCCCTTCGGGTTCACCACAAAGACTGGGCAGTGACGGCGTTAATATGCTTATAAAGAATATACTGTTAATAGCTTCCCGAACCGAAAAAATGCGTTCGAAGCTGCGGTTAGAAGAATCACGCTTCACTTCTCACTTATATTATGAATGCGAAACTTTGGATGGATGTTTTTTAGGCTCTAGCTAGATAGACGAACTGCATTTCAACTGCACTCCGACTGCAAATTTGCAGTTTGATTGCAGTCGTACTAACTGCATTCAAACTGCAAACTTGCAGTCGGAGCACCAATAGCACCACCTAGTCAGCCTTATTTCTTCACAGCAAAACTATAGAATGGATCTATCTGAAATTTTTCATAGATTTAGATCTAGTCCTAGGTTAACATTTAAGGCTACTCTTTATCCCGTAAATCGCGTGTAAATGCCAGCTGGTAAATAATAAAAATAAAGTTGACATTCTGCTTAGTTTGGGGCTAGACAATGCTGTGCGAATCATCTACCATTTTTAAATTTAAAGTATATAATAGACTAGTTTCTGCCCGTGGCTTCGCAAGCGTTGTTTAATGTCATTTGTATCCCATGGGAACTGATTTATGTGATAAAAAGAAGCCTATGTTTTATTCCAGGCCTAGGACTACCTGTATGCAAAGTTTCAGTCCTATCTGTTCAGTGGTTTTGGCGTGACGATGTAACAAACATCCATCCAAACATCTAAACATCCAAACTTTCGCATTTATAATATTGGTGTGATTTGTAATATGCAATGGAAATTTGTAATTAGGAATCAGCACCTATTTGTTTACCAAGTGCTTAAGTTTTTAGCAGCTTAGCTCTTAATTTCTTGAATATTGTTAAAATACTATGAAAAAAAATATTTAATTACCTGTCGCCGTTGCTTTTCGACCAACTCAAGCTGAGCAGTCAGTTTATCAACCGTATCATCTTCCGGTGACGTCACAAACTCTAGCGCAGACGATGGGCCGGACTTTGGTAAGACGGGGTCGGGTTTAAGTTCCCCGGTTTCCCCGTTCACAAGGGACGGCGGAGAGTCGGCTAGCTGGGCCATGTCTTGCTTCAGCTTCTTGTTTTCTTGGCGGAGCTGAAATAATGTTATGGCAAATTAGTAGACAAGATAAGAGTAAGTTTATTTATCTTGTAATCACAGGTACCTAATTGTTTCAAAATCAAGGGGATGTGATCATGGTTACCGGAAGACATGGTATGTCCATGTAGTCCTATCACTGTCTGTTTATATTTCTTTTCTTTTGCATACAATTCCTTACAGTGCTTCCTTCCTTTACAAAAAAATATGGCTATCATAATTATGCAACATTACTAAATAAGCAATAGTAAATTAGATTATTTCTCAAACGTAGTGTAGGACGCCCTCCGACCAAGTGGGATGACGATTTGCGAAAGACTGCTGGCAGATGCTGGATGCGGTAAGTTGAAGACAGGGCGCTATGGAGCTCATTAGGGGAGGCCTATGTCCAGCGGTGGACTACTATAGGCTGATGATGATGAAATTAGATTATAACGACATCATGTGTATCTACAAGTACCTACACGATGGAATTAATATAAAGCTTTGCATTGCGAGATGTCTATAAAGGGTTTTCTTAACGGGTAATACTTTTCTGCAACATGTGGCTGCAACACAGTGGCCGGCCATCATCAGATACGGCTCAGCATTCTATGGCTGGGCCATGTGTTGCTTTGCTATGTATCTTCAGTATGAATCTATCTTCTAGATCTAGTCCTAGGTTAACATTTAAGGCTACTCTTTATCCCGTAAATCGCGTGTCAAGGCCAGCTGGTAAATAATAAAAATAAAGTTGACATTCTGCTTAGCTTGGGGCTAGATAATGCTGTGTGAATTCCCCAGCACTATTTATTATTATTTTTATTTATTTTATTAATAATAGTATGGCCAATGATTCACACTCGTAAACGGGAAACACAATCGGGCAACGATGGCTGACGAAATCATACCTTGTCGCATAACTACACTGACAAAGTGACAACACAACTGAATATAGCAATTAATCACGGTGTCACTCACAGCAAACTTCATGTCTCGTAGACAGGGATACACTATGCCATAAGAATAGAGAGCGAGTGAAACAACAATGTAAATGTAAAAAGGGCAATATTGCCCTCTGGCCACGTGGTCCTAATGCCTTTGTCCTACCGATCGGACCACATAAACTTTTTTTCCGGTTGGTTCGATTAACTAATCGGGCTATAGAAACTGACGTTTCCTTAGACCACGTAGTCCCACTAATCGGACCATATGAACTTTTTTCCGGTTGGTTCGATTAACTAATCGGACTATTTCCAAACGCCTAGTTACAGGTAACTAATAATACATGAGTGTTGCAGTTATATCGATCGCTCAGCGAACGTTCGGCAACCTAGCTTTATGCTGGGACATTACATTATTGCGAGTCTGGAAGGTATTGCTTGCAATGTCGGCAACATTGCACTGCCACTTTATTGCAGTCACATATTGCTGAAAAATATTGCCCGTTCAGAAGCCCCACAACACAATGGTCGCAATGACTAACTCTGTTTATTACCTTCTCAATCAACGCCTTAGTTTCCTCAAATTTCTCCCGATGCTGCATCGTAGTCTTCAGCATATCATCCTGGCACGACGCTATCAGAAGAAACTGTTCTTTCAACGAGTCATTGTTCTGTTTGAGCGTATCTTTCAGAATCACATTCTCGTCGAGGAGCTCCCCGAAGCGTTTCTGCAGGTCTTCCGTGGTCTTGTCTTCGGTTATAATGTTGCTGGCTACCATCATGCTAGCTGGGGATGGCTGGGGACAAGATTAGATTTGTTAGTTCTTAGGAACGGAGAATTGGCGCAAAAGGATCAGATGGTTCTTATAACGCGGTATGGTCATAGTAAAGTATACTTTGCGAAGAGATGGCGTTGACAGGACCATAATTCATAATTCATTTATTGTTTGTGAATCAGGTTAGTTTACAGTCAGTAGGTACATAGGACTTATATTAGATCGGTGGATTCTGCCGCTTAGGCGTACAAACATTTCGTTATACATTGTTAAATAAAATATTAATTAACAATCAAAATACTTTACTTTTATTTAGAGGCATGCATTAATATTTTTGTTTATATTCAATACTTATTATTTTAAATCTTAAAAAATCTTAAACATGTCAAATTATGAAATACAATTTAAAATTATATACTTATTAATTAATTTAGCAGAAGATGAATATGTCAAAAAATTTAATTAAGTTGTTTAATTTGAATGAACAATGTCTAATTAACCAATTTACTGTATCTAATCTGTGGTTGCAAAAACGGTTGCTTCCTATCATATACATTAGATCATTGTATAATACCTACACTACAATACAATACAAAACAACAAGATAAAGTTAAAAACTACAACCCGACTACGTGAAAGTTATAAAAGTTTGAAACATTTACATTGACAAAATAGAATGACGTATCGGTCATATTTGATAGGCATAGAGTTGAAAATGAAAATAGGTCGTAGGTATTGCAATTTTTCTCTATGGGGCCTGCAGCCTGCGGCTACCTAAACTTTAATAGGCGTTTTGAAGGCTTATTCGGGGGCGGGGCCCTAAATCCTATAGCCTATAACCATCGGGGTATTGAGACGAATCAATCGATACATAATTTGTTGAAATCGAACCAGTAGTTTCAGCGCTACGAGGGAACAAAGAAATCGGCCACATACATACAAACATACAAACATAGGGTGCTAACCTCATAACCCTCCCCTGTTGGTAGTCGGGTAAAAACACTTTATTGTACACCAGAAAAAGAACATTACAAAAAGACATTACATGAGATAAGTACAATGAGCGGCCTTATCGCTTAGAAGCGATCTCTTTCAGGTAACCTTTGGATGGAAAGAATTATGTGAATTTAAGAAAGACACTTGTGTTTAAACATAAATTGTGTTGTGTGCGTTTGTGTACACAAAACAGCCATTGCCTTTATAGCACCATACTTTAGTATAATAAAATAGGTGTTGTTTATGAGAACGCAGGTGCCGCGCGCTAAAAAAATACAATTACCGCAAAAAATACCTTGCAGGTAGATACTATTTGTGCGGTGATACCAAGTATTTCGCAGGGAGTCACATTAAAGGTCACTTTGGATCATTGGGTGCTTAGGAGTAGATACCTGATTGAAACTTTTTTAAAAGAAAAGAAAAACCTCAACTCAACTTGACGTAACATCTTAAATTTGAGGTATTAAATCTGGAAATCGCTAAACCTGATATCAGACAGGTCAACAAAACTAATTATACAATGTTTATTAGTCGAGATATCAACCAGAATGTGTTAATCGTCATAATTGCAGTCAAAATTGATGAGATTTCAACCACGGATAAAAATAAATATATTTTATAACAAGTAGGTACTTAATGATTAGTAGAATAACGAGGTTCAATACTCTAATAAAAATCATCATAATTGTAATTATTATCTTACATTGCAAATAGCTTTTGTATAGACTGGAATCCTTTATAATATATATTATTACTAAAGCACAATGTAATGCTGAGAACGGCATAATACCTATTGTCGAACGTAGTATTTTCTATGCATATCAAACGACCTACAAATAACAAGTTAAAAGGAGATCATACGCCTATACTACACTGCGATCAGAAATCTGCCAAGCTGGTTATTATGCTAAGCGTGGTTATTATGACCAAACCCCCACGTTAGAGGATGGCAGCTTCACAAGTGGACGTAGGTATATATGTTTGCTGATAGTAGTAGGCGTAGGCGAAATCTCGCTTTGCCAGCTTCCACTATGCTGTGTTTCTCGCATCCATCTAACTAAACACGTGCGATCCTAGCCATAGATTTGAATGTCAAACATCACTCTTCAGGGCCAGGACTCCACCAAAGCTATCCGCTTTCTCCACCAAAGGCCTCTGGGCCTCACCCATTATCTTAAACATCACATGCATCCATACTGATTTAAACCGCGAAAATGACCCAGTTCATAATTGCAACTATAAAATCCTAAATTGCGACTGTAGATAAAGATAAGGAAAGATACATATCTACGTAAATTCGATCAAACTGTAACATATTATATTTGTGGTGCAAGAAAATGTTTTTGATTATCAGCAATGTTGTGCAAAAATGGATTATTATCTATTACTAATACAATAAGATTTGTTTGTTAGTATAAATTGAATAGGCTCCGTAACTACTTGACCGATTTGAAAAATTCTTTTA
The DNA here is from genome assembly GCA_947086465.1 of Eupithecia exiguata. NCBI lineage: Eukaryota > Metazoa > Arthropoda > Insecta > Lepidoptera > Geometridae > Eupithecia > Eupithecia exiguata. The sequence continues at coordinate 1,265,272 of OX352241.1, read as the reverse complement.
CCATTAGAATCCTTCATTATCCCTGATGAACATAGGCTATAGAATATTTTCAAAAAAATAAGGTATCCCTACGAAAATTTCGATAAATGTAACCGAAGGAGTGAAAAAAACCCGAAAAAAACCTTAAATCTCGTACGCTGCGGAAATTATTGACAATAGAGAAAAGTGATGTACCTACTAGTTTTATAGAGGACATCAATATCTACAAAAAATTCGGTCTTATGTCTGATTAATATCTAAAGTATCTTTTTACTATACATTTTTTTTATTAAGCCTCGACACAAAAAGAGTTCTGTTACAAGTTTGACGTGTCTGTGTGTGTATCTATCTATGGGTTGTTGCGGCATCATAGCTCCCAAACGCATGATTTTGATTGTTTGTTTTGTCAAGAGAAGACTTGATCAAGTGATCTAAACATGGATAGTCTGCCAAGAGTGTGTAATTTTTTTGTGAAATACCTATATCTACCCGTGCGAAGCCGGGGAGGGCCGCTACTTACTCACACCTTAGCAACCGTTTCCAACTAAGCCATAAGTATCCAAGATACATTCTTACACCTAAAGCCAAAAGTCATTAGTTAAATCAGGTAGTTCTACCGCGCTCCAAGAATGCATTCCTCCAGGTTCCAAGTTTTTTACCACCCATATTTTTTTTTTTAATTATTACCAAAATGCTTCCACAGCACTCCAAAATAAAAAAGATGCATGCCACTAGCATGTAATGTTACATAGACTTGACCACTTATCCAAACATTGCTGAACATTCTAAAAATGTTGTTTCAAGTATATCAACTTCTGTTGCTGACTGTACCTAAGCATAATCAGCTGTTGAACAGTGAATCAACACCTTTATCACTGAATCCCAACCACATCAATACTGATAAGAAATGACTCAGCAAATGAAAGTGAATATTTTTGTTGCTTTAAAAAATATGAACTTGACCTTAAAGTAGGTTATCTGAAGTTGGTGTTTACCCTTTTTTTACATGTAGTACAAGTAGTTTTTAATAACATTATATACAGATAAAGCATCCATTCTGTTGGAATTATTAGATAATGTGCAGTGTAAGGGTGCTTTCACACAGCCTCCATTTATTTCCCCTGATGGTGTATGTTGTTGCAACTGTGTGGAACTGTATGTTGTTGTAGGTGTATATATAAATAAAGTTATCTAGATCAAGAATAATCTGTTCTATAGTTTTATGCTATGATTATGAGTGAGTAAAAAAAGTATTGGGAAATTTGGGGAAAGCGAGTTATAGCTTGCAGCAGGTCTGAATTGGGGAAGAGTAGACATAAAAACAGTGAAAACTGGAACAAGAATGCTTGTTCAGCTTTAAACTAAAATCTTGATTCAAAATAAACAGCTCAGGATAAATAATAATAATAATCAAGACACTCTTGCTAGGAACTTGTACTAAGAGTCAGATTCAGGTCCAGGCTCCTGGACTCAATGTGTATCATCAGAATGTTCCTCTCTTTGCAGCCCTAGTCACCGGCTGCTTGAGAGTAGCTTCCCGGCCAGTGATCCCGATCATTTATATATATTTTAATTGTAGGTTGGTAGTTATGTGATAAAAAATGTTTTTTTATAGAGAGATGTTCAATAAATGAAGTGTATACTTCATTTATTGAACATTCTTATTATACAATAAGAATAATATATAATAAATAGCTAATTAATATTATAATTAAGTCTGACAAAAGAGACTAATTGCAGATAAAAGTTTTTTTTATCATTTCCTTTGTAGCCAGCCAGAACAGATATCAAAAAGTATAAACTACAACTGAATACTCACAGCATCAGCCAGATTAAAGTGGGCATGGTAAGAAGCACTGGCTTCTATCGACAGATCCTTCATGGCATCTTCAATTTGTGCCTTGTCCAGATCTCCGTTCATAATACCATTGGATTTGAGGCTGGTGCCAGGTGATGAGTCAAGGATGATGAATGACTCATCATCAATGGTATCCGTTTCTGCCTTCAAAGACATTCTTGGGCATCAATCTGGAACAATGATATAAACCCAGCAGGTGCATGTGAAGGTAAAACGGAAAATTGTGGCAGTTTGCTGTAATGTAGGTAATAAATGGCAGGTCATTATTTGATGAGATTCTGTTTCAAAGCAAAAGTAGCTCACGGAATAATAGAATACGTGAGTCTATGATATGGTTTCATCATGTCTAGGGAAATCCCTGCAAGTATTGAGTAAATTTGTTCACCTTGAAAAATACGTAGGTTTTGGTCTCTCGTCCCTGGTTTTTGTTTTTTTTTTACATGTACATTTGCAACATGAGACAGACTACCTACCTACAGAATTCAACAGCGTAGATACTGTTGAACCACAGTCTGATAAAATTAGCGAAAACAGCGAATTACTTACATTTTTTATTGGTAGGTACAATGTGACGTAAAGATGCGCGACTGTGAATGATTTCAGTCGAATTATTCGACTTCACAAATCATTCGAACCATTCGAATCGGAGTTGATTCGACTCGGCAGTCGTCGAATAACGAATTGAGTCGACGACTGCACGACTGCGCCGAGTCGGTCCGACTCGGCAGTCATCGACTCCGACTCGGCAGTCGTCGACTTAGTCAGTCGGTATCAATTCGTTAATCAACGACTGCCGAGTCGACTCGGCAGTCATCGACTCCGATTCGAACACTAACGAATTGAGTCCGACTGACTGAGTCGACGACTGCCGAGTCGGAGCGACTCGGCAGTCCTCGGTTATTTGACGTGGATAGTCAAGCTGGGGCGGGAGCGGCCTTAGTTAGAGAGAGATAGTATCATACCAACATTTCATTCGACTCCGGCACACTCCGGGTTTCTACGTCACCGCCACACGATGCTTCACAGGTAAAAGTTCTAAGAGTACAAGTTAGTAAGTTTAAAAATAAAAAGGTAGATGTAATATCAGGAGTTTTAATAAAAAAAAACGAACATGAAACAATCTTATTTTAACAATATGAATAGCTTGATAGAATAAAAAAAAAAGAACGAAACCCCTTGTTTTTGGAGTTACGTTTCGTTTTACGCAAAATATTATTTTATACTATTGTATAGGATCGGGTGGATGAAATCAATCGAAAACTCACAATCAGCGCCATCTAGCACGCCACGGCGGAACCACATCGCAACGCCGCGCGCAACATGGCTCACAAAATCACGGATCGACTAACAAATTCGGATGATCAATTCGTAGAGGCATTAGTAATTACTAATTAGTAGTTGTCATTCGACTTGGAAGATTAGTATATTACTAATATTCAAGTCGAATGAGTAAATTAGTAGTTGTAGATCATTCGACTTGTCAGATCATTCGCAGTCGCGCATCTTTAATGTGACGGTGTTCGCTGGTTTAGGCCTGCGACACTGTGAAAATACGCACTCGATCTGATGTAGTTTTTAGCTCCACATTGATAAAATTCGGGTTTTGAAACCCGCACACAAAGAGTATACGATAGCTACGTAAGACCCGCGCAAAAAACACTAATTTCTTTCTGAAAATTTATTTAGCAAAATTCGAGATGACGAGCTGCAGGCGCTGAACGACTGAACGGAACGAACGAACGACTGAGACTGAACAAGTCAATTCATTCATTCGTTGACAAGACACTTTAAATATTTCAGTTTTCAGGAGACGTCAATGTCAACTAGTCAGCTGTGGTGTGGCCTGCTGTGGCTGTTGGCTGAGCATTGAACAGTCTGCTCTGCTGCTCAGCATCGCCAACTTAACGGATTTCCCGTCATATCTAACGGATTTGGTTGGATAAGTTGAAAACGAGAAAAATCCATTCTAACGGCTGACGGAATAGTTTAGCGGAAAAAAACTACCAACATTCAGCCGAATAGCTACATGAAAAGCTTCAAATTTATGGTAGTTAGGTGATATAAAAATGTTTTTAAATAAAATTAGTTTGTATGTTTGCAATAAGATCGGTCAAAGACATGTTATGTCTCAGTTTGGATTTTACCGTATGTTATTCAAATGCTGAAGTGGAAAGGGTTTTCAGTGTTGTGAACGGAGTTAAATCAAAATTGAGAAACAAAATGAAGGAAAACATGGTAAATGCCATTTTGAATATACGCTCAGAACTCTGAACGTAATAGTAGAAACGAATGGATCACTGCAAAACTACGATCATCCATCGACTTCTGCATCTGCAGCTTTTGCAATGGCAACAGAGCATGATCACGCTGAAAGTGACGATGATGAAGATTTTTAATTTTGACGAATTCAAGGGTACCTAATTTATAGGTTTACATTATGGTAGAAGTAGCTAAAGAATAGGTAGTTCACAAAACGCTTGTATTCTCGCAAGTACTGTTGGTATTTTTATTTCAAATAGCTGTTAACCTGTGAAAATATATAATTTATTAATTTAACGGCTTTTATTGACGGATAAAAAAACTTATTTACGGATTTTTGACGGAAATACACACTTGACTAAGCGGATTTTAAAAAATCTAGTTGGCAGCACTTTTGCTGCCTTGTCTTGTCATTTTGTTTGTCAGCAGGTTTAGTTCGGTCGCTTGGTTGTTGATTGTGTACTATTTTCTATTTTACAAATTTCTTCCGTAATTTAAGAAAAACTGAAAGAAATGTCCAATGAAAACCATCTGGATTTAAACCACGTCCAACAATGTTTTCAAAGAAGCCTGAAAGAGGAAGACGACGTTGTTATAGAAGCCTACATTGATGGCTACAACGAGCTGGTGAAGTGCGTTTTCTAATATATTATTTTCATGCATTATGGTGCGCAATATCTCAATTACAACTGATTTTTAGGTTCCTTAATCTCATCGGCTCAGTCTTCTCATTCGTAAGCAGCGATGTGAAAAGTAAAATAAAAGTTATGGAGAAACATAGAGAAGGCGAGAACGCTAACCATTACGACTCCTTCAAGAAAATGATGAAGTATGAAAAAGAGTCCAAATTTTATCTAACTAATGATTATACATCTGGTTCGAGGACAATGCTGCGTTTACACAGAGGATTGGGTATGTATTCTTTTGTTCACAACTCCTGATTGACAATCTCAGTAACCAGAATATTGCAGGTTTGATATTATCTGCATCAAGATCAATATTTTATGGTTTGCTTTATAGCCAGGATTTGAGAGTTAATAAATAAAGAAGTTTATAATAGCTTATTTCTCTTCTAGATTTCATCCGATTATTCCTGAAACGTCTCAGTGAAGCAGAGGAGAATATGAACACTTGCACTACATGTCAGGTTACGTACAGTGAGACATTAGCGGAGTTCCATCCTTGGTACATCAGGAAAGCAGCTACGCTGGCAATGCATGCACTGCCTTCTCGACCAGACTTGTTGAAAAAGGTAAGAGAAATTGTATTGCTCTGTGGTTTAGACAGTAATATTATTATGTAGTACCTATTTACTTAATAAGATGTGTCACTCATCAGCATCATCTATTAATCAATTGACCACAAACTTACTACCTACCTACCTACTTAAGCCATTCTCAAGGTACAATGTTTGTTAACAACACACTAAAATTCAACATTTGGGGTCAAAATTGAGAAATAATTGCTAGGTGAACACTGTTCACTGCCCAATGCCAATGCACATAGCATTGTGGGCATTGAAAATGCAAGCAAAGAGCTTTCAAATTAAAACAATAATTTTCAATACCAATGAAAAGAGCATCTTAGTGCAGAATAAAAAATAAAACCGGCCAAGTGCGAGTTGGACTCGCGCGCGAATGATTCCGTACCATTATCTAGAAAAACAGCATCTGAAGGTATCTGAAACAAATATATAACCAATGTCAATCTGTATTGAACATTACAAATAATAAATAAAACTGGACAATTCACACAGAATTATCTAGCCCCAAGCTACGCAGAGCTTGTGTTATTTATGAGTAGGTACTAGATAACTAAATATAAGGATGAAAATATTTAGTAACAATTCCGCGAATAAACCTTCTCCGATAAGTTCTAACAAAATGTAGTCCGCGTTGTAGAAGAAAACGACGCCAACTACAACAACGCTTCTCGCGCAATTCGCGGAATTGTTACTAAATATTTTCATCCTTATATTTTGCAATGGATTTCCGCAAAGTAACGCCTGAATCTATTATTTATACTAGATAACTGATATATACAAACATAATACAATAAAATACATATATATAGATATTATTCACTATACATATAAAACAACCAGAACACCCAGATCATACAAGCATTTGTCCCGAGGCGGGAATCAAACCCGCAACATCCTGCGTTGCAAGCGGGCCTTCGCCACCGCGCCACAGAGATCATCTATATTTAAATACTTATTGAATTTGCTTATCTTATTTTAACACTTATTTGGCGTTATTATTATCAGATAAAGAAATTCATTTTGTTTATCACGAACTGCGATAAATTACAACAACTTAGGTACTAGTATTTACAATTATATAAAAAAATAGGATGTAACACCCATTTTTGAAAATTTGACTTAATTTGATTCTCTATGAATAATGAATACCTAAAAAAATACAATTTTTTTATTCAATCGATGAGTGCCCTTAGTAATAATCATAATAATAATAAGTAACAAGGTCTAATGAACTTCATTCGATAGAAAAAATCCCAAAGTTACTCCTTGTAATGTTTTTTTCAAAATTCGCAGAGTTTGACTTGATATTGTTTTATCTTAACCACTATGTTTAAAATACCTATAAAATGCACGAGCGCGGCGGCTTGGCAGGCGCGCGCTGGCGCTTAAGGCGGCTACACACACCCCTGCCGCAGGGGCAATCTAGGGAGTAATATTGGGGATGACCCTAAATTGTGACATGTGTAGGCAAGCAGGGACAATTTTCTAGATTGGCCCTGCGGCAGGGCGGTAGGAGCGCCAGACCGTCCTTGCTCCCTAGATTGCCCCTGCGGCAGGTGTGTGTAGCGCGATTAGGGAAATTTCTCAATCAGTTGGAAACTATCAAACGGTCGGAGCGCACGCATGTCGATATGGCGGAGGATATTAATAATAAAACCGAGCAAGATGTTTGGACGCGAAATAATGAAGTTTTTAAGACCGGCCCCATATGTGGGATAATATCTTTTTTTCCATAAATGGTGTCACAATTGCTAGCTCTTCAAAAGAAGCACTATCCATTCGCAAAAAGATTATAAGGTCATCTATTTCCAATTCTTTCATAACATCTGCATGAATGTTATAAAAGAATCAATAATAATAAGATAATACTGGTGCCATTCTCAACAGTCTGTTCAGCTCAACTTATACCAGAATACTGATCGGCAGGCGTGTGTGTAGAGACTACTCCGATCACTGCCGTGCACGTCCCTAGATTGCCCTGCGGCAGGGGTGTGTGTAGCCGCCTTTACGGACACTTAAAACCTTGTGATTGTGAAGGCCATTATTACTTCTACACAAATGGTGAGCACGATAGACGATACACGATAGAACAATAATTACTCACTTGTTAGATAATATTTATGTTTTCTATAAGTTACAATAATTAGATGTTTTACACTACGTTTCTTAGTTTAACGGGGCAAATAGTACTTATAATCCCCTGGGAATCAAATATTTATAGGACCACCCGGGATCTTTCTCTATACATAACCAAAATCCGGGAAACGCACGCGTTTTTCGAACGTCGCGCCGCCGTAAAAGTGCAGACCTAATGTCAGAAGTCAATAAGTTTATTTCTATAAGCTTACAAAATAAGCGCTTAGGCACGTAAAATTCAATACCATGAAATTATTATTTTAAAAAAGAAAAAGTGTTATTGATTTTCTCCTCATTTACATTTTTGTCCACTTGTGGAACAATATAGATAATTAGTCTTGGTGGCCATTTGTCTATTGGAACGTTGTCGCCACTCGAGTTCTCGATACCAGTATATTAATTTCAGGTTGAAGTTTAATTGTGTCGTGTTCATTTCATCACTTCAAATCAATATCGTTTGATAGTACTGAGGTGGAGTATTACAGTCATAATCAGTGTTTTATTCCACTGAGCCACGGCCTTTTTGTCTTTCTGCAGCGCACACAAACTTACCTACCTACACTAAGTTACTCCTAATCACGTACCTACTTACTTTTTTGATAATATTCTGATAGATCTATGTAAGCCTTATGCATAAGTTTAAAATTGTTATGTAAATTGCATATTTTATGTCTGTAGTAACAAATATTTTTTTATCTATCTATCATCATTTAGTACTTAAGAGGCGGACCTAGCTTGTTTGCTTGTCAAACTAGGACTAGATCTCAGAACTCATGGGATTCCTGTGGTTAAAAACTCGAATTACAATTTTATTTTTGGTTCCCTCAATGTGAAAATATGATTAAGAAAAAAAAAACATGAAATTGCACTGTTTTTTGCACATAATTTGGTCGAGATCTTAGGAACCCTGCGGTCTATTGAAATGACTTATGTTTTGATTCGTAGGTTATTAATTACTTATTACGTGGTTCCTTCGGATAGTTTTTTTCGGCTTCTCGCGAGAGAACTTTTTCGCGGAAGAAAACAATTGCTTTTCCAAGCTGATATTGACAGAGTCCCAAAGAGTTTGGAGTCCCAAAGATTTTAAGGTCGCCTGGAAGAGATCGCTGCTTAGCGATAAGGCCACCCATTGTACTTATCTTATGTGATGTCTCTTTGTAATGTTATTTTATGGTGTACAATAAAGCATTTTTGTATTTGTATTTTCGACGAAACCGACTAGGATTTCGTGGCTCAGTTGGTTAGAGCACACCCGTACTGAGAGTGGGGCGCGGGTTCGAGTCCTGCCGCAATCGAACAATTTTTGGAACTTATTTAATTTCTTAGATAAATGTAGAGTAGGTATGCATAGTGATAATTGATAATGTTTATCATTGTGATATTTCCGAATCGACTCGTACGACGACCTCTGTGGCGTAGCGAGCGAAGGCCTGCGACGACGGAGGTTGCGGGTTCAATTCACGCCTCGGGATAAATGTTTGCACGATCTGCAGACATTTGTTCAGGTTGTTCTAGGTGTTTTTATGTAATATAAAAATATACATCAATGAATGTAGTCCAATGTAGTAAATCAGTTATCTAGTAGGTACTAGATACCCTTGTCATAAGTTTGCTCGGGGCTAGATGATGCTGTGTGAATAGTCTACCATTATTTATTTATTTATTATGCTACTTTCTTTTTATCGCACAATAAGCAAAGCCGGTAGCTGAAACTAGCTAATAAATTCTAAATGAATCATTATTCATTTAGTACCCATAGTACCTAACTTAAAGTGCAAATAGTTCAATAGTTGTCCAGCATTATAAAACAGAAGACTTTATATCAGTCACATCAATAAACTCCTTCAAGAATAAACTCGGCAACTTGTTACGGGACAAAAAATAAAACCGGCCAAGTGCGAGTCGGGCTCGCGCACGAAGGGTTCCGTACCATTACCTACAAAAACGGAAAAAATCATGTTTTTTGTATGGAAACCCCCAATATTTATTTTATTTTTTAGTATTTGTTCTTATAGCGGCAACAGAAATAATCATCTGTGAAAATTTCAACTGTCTAACTAGCACGTTTCATGAGATACAGCCTGGTGACAGACGGACATCGGAGTCTTAGTAATAGGGTCCCGTTTTACCCTTTGGGTACGGAACCCTAAAACTAAAAAAAATGACGCAATAACTAAATTCTACACTGTCTAATATAGACACATCAGTTACAGGTTGCTCGTCTTTTAATAAATAAATTATTTATTTGCAGTTATTTGGCTCCGAAGAAAGCTTGAAGACCGCCCTACAGACCCTACCCCAAACCCTCTCGTGCACCGACGAAGTTTACCAACGAGTGCAGCAACTTTACACGGAGTTTGATTTCCATGAACTGCCTTAACACGTTCACCCAGCCTCTGGTGCACCCGAAGGGGCGCCGCGCCGGATGAGCTAGATGAAGACGGACGTGTGCGTCATAGGCAATGTTAGGTAATACATAACGTAATTATGTTTATTGATATTAATAATTGAGACCTATTTGTATGGAAAAGATCGCGTCCTACTTATACTTACAAACCGTTTTTGGATAGTCTGACTAAAACTATTATATTTGATTGTTTTGAACCAAAATATTCCAACCAACTTCGAATCTTAAGGTAGGTGCGAACCTCTAAGCTTCCCATACAAACGTACTTTCCGATTCATTTCGAAACTGCACCCTTTATTGCAATGATATTTTGCATACATAATCGGATAAGCAAAAGCTATGTTTGTACCGTTTTAGTTTTTTAAATACATATTTTCAAGCGATTTTATTACATTCGCTTTCATTAAAAGATGATTTCGCTAATTAAAAACTAAAACTGTACAAACTTATCTGTTTATTATACAATTGTGTATGCAATGTTTCGTTTAAATAGGGTATTTGACTAGGTACATTGAAAATAAGTTGTAAATTGTTTCATCCTAGTCAGTGATAACGTAACAAAGCGTAATTAGGTGATTTTTATTAAAAAAGATGCATATTTTAGGTAAAAAACGGGATTAAAATTACATATTTTTTTGATACATGATCACTTGAGCGAAAATGCTCTGCTCTGCGTTTGGTTGCATCGCTGGTGACGTCACACGAATCACAGATTACAGTGCGTGTTGTTCTTGTTTGGTGTAGTGTGTGTTGTGACGTCATCGATTCATGTCACCGGAACCGGATAAATTATAGTATTCAAACTTAAAAAATAGTTTTTATAACTAATACGACTGGCCTTGAAGAAATATTAATTACATTTTGCATTATTTTTATCAGACAAGACGTTAGAATTATTTCCCAGTAGTAGTCAAGTAGCCTATTGTGGACGTAGTTTCCAAATGAATCAGAAAGCACGTTTGTACGAGGGCTATGAGGTTCGCCCCCACCTTAAGGAGTTTGTCGGTTTTTAATTTATTCGTTATTTTATTTGTTTACGTTTTACAAGTTTTTTGAGATAATTTTCATATAGGGATCACTTGCTATCCATACAATAGCGGAATCAGTTTCATAATCGGTTTATAATTGTCGGAGAAATCGACGAACATACCTACAACCTCCTGTTTTTCTAAGTCGGTTACAAATTATTAATAACTAGTTTTTGCCTGTGGCTTCGCACGCGTTTTTTCTATTAAAACGTTTTAAGGTCATTTCTATTCCATGGAAACTTATTTATGGGATAAAAAGTAGCATATGTTTTATTCCAGGCCTAGAACTACCTGTATGCAAATTTTAGCCCGATCCGTTCAGTAGTTTTTGTGTGATGAGGTAACAAACATCCAAACTTTCGTATTTATAATATTAGTGTGATAAAAGCGAAGTGGAAAATTATTTATCCATATTAAGTCATTTAACATTTTCACTGCCACAATATAATGTGAGTTTTATGATTTATCTGAACTACCTTTTTACAAATGTAGCCGTTCCTTTTTCGCTGCGCTATTATTGGACTATTGAATCCTGTATTATTGTTAAAAAGTCTATGAGCATCGTATATGTACTTATTAAAGCAAACAAGTACAATAATAAATGTTGAAGCTATGGCGGCTATGCTGGTTAAGGAATTGCCTAGGTAATTAAATAAATAAATAATGCTGGACAATTCATACACCATCCCCAAGTTAAGGTCCAATTTTACCGTTTGTTAAATTAAGTTTAGCTATCAACGCGCGCTATGCGCTGAACTCGCTTGAAATTTGATCGCGTTCAATTGCGACGGTGAAATTGGACCTAAGTGTGTTTGTTTAAAATCCAGTTTGCTATTGGAAAATATTTTTCTATTAGGGCCCTATCACATTATGACACCGTGATGGCGCCAACCCGTGGTGTCTTGAGCTACCAAGCGAAAAACTTCAAAACAAACACCACTGGTGGTGGAGTGAGTGAGACGCCAAATAGCTCTATACTTATCAATGGTTGCGCCAACAGCGTGTGATTTGTTTGCTGGCAACCAACTCAGTTGCGCAACCAAGCTGAAACCAGATGAGATACCCTCCATACAACTATACATATTTTGTTGGTGGCGCAAACTGTGGCGCCACCATGGTACCCTAATGGGATAGGGCCCTTACTACTCAGTTAATACTAAGTAGGTACACTATCATATGTATAAATAAATTTATCAGTAAGTATAGGTTATAAATATCGTTATTCGCTAACGAATCAATAATTCTAAAATCATGAAACTGTGCCGAAATATTGGAAAACTCAAAAATTGAATCATGGTTAATATCCCGTTCTAAATGATTTATAATTCTAAAATCATGAACATGATCATATTAAATCAGAATCAACGAATTAATTTACTCTGCTGCTAGTTTTCTGGTCCTCGGTTTTGTTTCTAAGCTAATAAGTATATTATTTACTAGAAAGAAATTAATATATTTTTAGATATAGCATAATATTTATACTTTAAGTCGAAATTAAGAAAGCTAAGATGATATAAGAATATAATCTAGATATTAAGATAAAATAGATACTTATGTAATCAATTTAGGATCCAAAACGTAGATGTCTTGTACCTTTTTAATTAGAAATTAAGTAGTTATTTACTTGCCTAAAAAACTATATTCAGAGCTCAATGGTAACCCTTGCTCACGATATAACGTATGTAGCTTTTGATACTGCAACAAAAACTTAGGTGAAATTCATTTATTTAGCTCTGAGTGTCTGAGAAGCTACTGCAGTCAATATAAAATACATCTAAATGCAACGAGTACCTAGTCCATTTGAATGCACATTTGGTCACGTTCATTTATATACCTAAGTTTGTTTTTTCATCTACTAAGCTACCACCCCTGCAGTGCGGCCGTTGGTGCCAGAATCAGGAGTTTGTTTTTAATGATAACTTTATATAAACAAAATCAAGAATTAAAGGTTATGTAGGTACGTATACCTTTATTTAACACCAAACTTGCCTGGTAGGTACTTAGTACACTACGTAACGCATTTTTAACGTTAGGTGTAGCTATGTTAGTACCATAATGCCCAATTAAGTATTGCGTCGTATTTGCTACTCTATAAGAATATTCTGCATAAATAAGATCACTCATTGTTCTTTATTAGGTAGGTACCTACCTATTTTTGTAATCTGTTTGTCTTGTGTAGAGAACATTCCTAAGTCATTCCATTGTTTGTGTGTTTTATTAAATGCATAAAGAGAATAACTTCTTTTGCTTAGATCCTACCAATAGTGAACAATTATTTAGAAGATTAAAGTATTATTGTTTTTAATTCAATTCAAAGTTGATCTTTTAGAAGGTACCTATATAACTTTTATTTTTCAACACTTTGAATGCTCACATAGCTTCATTTACCTAGATCTCACATAAATATTGATTTTAATAGTACCTACTTAATGGCTAACATGCTAGATGTAATAAAAAAAATATGATAATACCATTTTAACCAAGAAAAATATGAATTTCAAATTACAAAAAAAAAATAGCCCAGAACCTTTTCAGGGTTAAAAAAGCCGGCAAGCTATTGCACGCTTCCACCTATCCAGTTACCATCGCACACGATCTGCCGAACACCATGTATATCTACATAATAAAGGTAAAATAAACAACAACTGATTGACCATATCTTTATTTGATGAATATAAACATTTCAAATTGCAATAACAAAAACCAACAACCTGACTACAAGATCCTGCAAGCACAAAGTACGTATTTGCAAGTCTCTATAATTAGGTACAAATAATATGAGTATACAGGGAAAACAAGGTAAATTATAAAGAGGTCCCTCGGCATCCGTCTGTACATAATATCTTTGGTTCGTCGCGGGTTAGCGCGAGATAAATTTTTTCTGCGTTCCACAAGCAATAAAACTAGCGAAATAGTTTTTTGTTCAACAAGTGAGCAAAACGATTTTTTGCTGAACGTGCCGATATTAAATCCCGAGCTAACACAGCAGTCTACTTTAGAGCCACTCGCCACGCTCGGGACCTCCTCTAGACTGCTGAGTTAGCGAGGGATTAAAAAGGCACGAAACAAAAAACGAGACTTAAACTCCAGAGCAAATCTCTCGAGTTAAACATGCAACTTTTCACCTCGACTACGAGAAAATATTTTATTAGATACTTAAAAGAGTCTCTCGTGAATGTCACTCATTTTGGTCAACAACCATGGAGGGTTAGAATACTAAAAACCTCTTTCAAACAAAGAGTCTCTCGTGAATGTCACTCATTTTGGTCAACAACCATGGAGGGTTAGAATACTAAAAACCTCTTTCAAACAAAGAGTCTCTCGTGAATGTCACTCATTTTGGTCAACAACCATGGAGGGTTAGAATACTAAAAACCTCTTTCAAACAAAGAGTCTCTCGTGAATGTCACTCATTTTGGTCAACAACCATGGAGGGTTAGAATACTAAAAACCTCTTTCAAACAAAGAGTCTCTCGTGAATGTCACTCATTTTGGTCAACAACCATGGAGGGTTAGAATACTAAAAACCTCTTTCAAACAAAGAGTCTCTCGTGAATGTCACTCATTTTGGTCAACAACCATGGAGGGTTAGAATACTAAAAACCTCTTTCAAACAAAGAGTCTCTCGTGAATGTCACTCATTTTGGTCAACAACCATGGAGGGTTAGAATACTAAAAACCTCTTTCAAACAAAGAGTCTCTCGTGAATGTCACTCATTTTGGTCAACAACCATGGAGGGTTAGAATACTAAAAACCTCTTTCAAACAGCGAACACGAAATTATTCTTTTCTATCCCGATAAGCTAAAATGAGAGGTGCAACTCTGTTGGACCTGCTGTTTGGGAGATTTTTAAATATGATGCTGTGCAGCACCATCTTTAATAAATCTAAGTTGTCAAGGTACACAAAATATGGCCTTACGTGAGAAAGTGGACCTCTCTTGGTGCAGATTGTGTAATTTTTCTTTTTTTTCGGCGCCGTCCATAGAGCATGCAACAGTAACAGCTTAACACATCATCGAAATTTAGTGCAATATTTTGAATTCAAATTACTTTTTAATAATAATATCCTTTGTTTTACATGTGAGCGAAACCCGATTTTGCTCACTGTTTTTGAGTAGCAGTCACTGTGTTTGACCGGGAGTCATAAAAAGTACCTAATTTGCCGCAAATCGTAAAGCATTTTCTATGAACTTACAAAATCGTGCAAAATCTACATTTGGGAAAATGTAGATTTTGCACAAAATTTCGTAGGTATTTTCCCAAATGCTCCAAAAATGCCAGTGAATCAAAGTTGTTGATTTATATAAATGACATAAGTTCATAGCAAATGGTTTACGATTTGCGGCACAATACTTTTCCGCTAGTTTAATTGGTTCTGGAACGCAAAAAAAAATATTACCACAAAAGAAATGAATCTCGCGCCAACCTGCGTCGAACCAGACGGGCACCACGTATAAACGCATGCGATGCATTATGTGAATGTGGTAGAAACAGACGGGTACCACGTATAAACGCATGCGATGCATTATGTGAACTTGACGCATGAATTCGTAAAAAAAGTTTTCCTAGGGACGCAGTCATCGTACGCCACGCCATCCTACGTTTCTACATTTCGTCCCGTACGTTGCCTCAGTTTGTTTCTAGCTTCAATCTTACGGGAACCAAAATCTAACTAGCGTCATCTAGAACACACGAAAAGCTAGTGAGCAAGCTCTAACGTATAAAAAATACTTCACCCGTACCACAACCACAGAAAAACGACAATACGTGGTCGAGTGCTAATTTTATGAATATAATTTAGAGGAACAAAGAGAATTGCAATCAAATAATAGAAACAACTTAGAACTAGTATTTACAATTGAGCTAACTGCAGACTGTGGCAAACAATCTACAGCAGCTCAACCGATCCATATCAATACCAGTCGGAAGCGTGCCCAAGACGCTGGCTGCATTGCCCCGCTGTATGGCAATGCTGATGCGCTGCGCCAGATACTCACCAGCTCTCGGGTCACGCGTCGTTTAGACCAGACGCTCAGATGTTTTTTTTTAATAAATATAGTTTACTAATTCACCTTTTGCCGACCAATAACATAATATTAATAGTTTATGTAGAATAAGGACTATGGATTTTGTAAAATAAATAACGCAACCACCAGCCACACCGCGCACTAGGTGCCGGCCACATTGCACCTACAAGCGTCAACGTAACCACATCGACAAATTGTAGTTACCACAACGCAAAGTTGCATAAAATCCACACGTACTTAACCACTTTTTGTCGGTGCGATGTGGTGTGGTTGTGGTTCGTGTGAATTGCTAAAACAATATTGAAGTTTAAACAAGTATGAGAAGTTAGCCTCCTTAATTTTTTTTCTGTATAAATAATTCACAAGCAGTCAAGAGGAAAAGCAGTCCACGCTTTGGTCACATCATGAAACAGAACGAAATTAGGAATTAACTAGGTATTTATTTTAAAAGGCGAAATGACGGATTAACGATTTATTATTATATCGTATTTACAAAAATGTGTTTTAGACATGGATAGAATCAGCCAAGGCATACCTCAGTTTTTTCTGTTCTTTTTATTTATTGACAGATAAATATAACAACGATTCGTCATGATCATTATAATTATTTAATTTAAAGAATTAATTATTTTGCAGTGCAGTAACCTATTTGAAAGCTACAATAGTTCGTAGTCAACGTATAATGTTGTACAAAGTATGCTACTTACTGGCTACAAGAGGACATAAAAAATCAGCTACGTAGCAACACTATCCGTACAAAACTTGCCAACATCAATAAAATCCAGCATAAAGTTCTACCTATAAAATATTACAACAAAGATATACATTTTTACAAACAAATCGGACAAGTCAGTTCTTATCATTGTTTAAAAAAACAAGAGCAAGTCGTCAGTAACATTTAAGACTAAACTCAACATAATTATCAATCTATCCATTACTTTGGCTACATACAGTCGAATTTTGCCGCCTTTTTTATACAAAACGGGTAGGAACCCGCGGTTAAGCACGCCTTTCTCATGGGTAAATGTCAAGTGACTTAACTGTTATTTTAGTAGTTAGTTTTTTTATAAACAACGGTTGCAAAACAAAAGGAATATCAACGAAAAGTATTTTATGACAATGACTTATAATTATAAGGCTATTTGATTACATTAAAAATAAGTTCCAAATTGTTTTCATCCTAGTCAGTGACAACGTTACAAAGCGTAATCAGGTGATTTTTATTAAAAATATGCCTATTTTAGGTAAAAAAATACAGGATTAAAATTACACATTTTTTATATATGATCACGTGACCGAAAACGCTCTGCGTTTGGTTGGATCGTTGGTGACGTCACACTATTACAGATTACAGTGTCAATTGAGTTCTTGTTAGGTGTGGTGTGGCGTGTGACGTCATTGCTCAGAGCGAGGGAGCCATGACAGAGATTATCGTTTTGGCGCTCCATTATTTTATTCAAACTTTAAAATCCGTTTTTTTAACTGATACGACTTGCTTTGAAGAAATATTAATAACACTGCATTATTTTATCAGACAATACGTTCGAATTATTTCCCAGTAGTAGTCAAGCCTATTGAAGCAAATCGCAGAAGCTCTAATAGCCCGGTCAAAACAAACCAGAAACAAACATTTCAAATTACAAACATCCGACAGAGCTGAATTTGGGTAGAGACCCCAACACACCAGTAGAAATAAAGTGGCTAAAGTCCCCATCCCATGTTTGCTAAAAAAGTTATTCAAGGTCAAAGGTGAACATTTTCGGTTTTGCTAGTCATGCTAGTTTGTCTACGTTTATTTTTGCTAGGCAGGATCGGCTGTCAGTCCTGAAATATGGCTTATAAATGATTTCACATTGACGGCATCAGATGACAGACAGCTCGCGAGCCTCGTTTGAAACTTGTGGGTAGTGATTTTGTCACTGAAAAATGTCTCTAAACATACCGAGTTTAATCCCATATTTGAATGCACATTTTTGTGTTGCGCGGCATGGTGTCGTTGCATCAATGTGCGCAAAGTTTCGATCGAGATAGATATTTTTTATTACACATAGAAAACGACCAAAACACCCTGAGATCGTACAAATATTTGTCCCGAGGCGGGAATCGAACCCGCAACCTCCTGCGTCGAAGGCGGACCTTCGCATCCAACAAACTGCATTTTTTGCGTGCGACTCCTTAATCGACGCCCAGAGATAGATCTCTATTGGGAACCACAGATCTCTGATTGGGAACGGAAAACTGGTCTATGCCTGAGGCGGTTCATCCAGAGGGTTGGGTTGCGGCAGCTCGTTGGTTTCCTCTTCCCGCGGCTCGCGCGATGATGATGACGATGATGCGCTGGACGTGGACGAGGACGGCGATGATGACGATGATGCGGGCGCGCTGCTCGGCTCCGCTTCTGCGCTGCTTGCGGAATCCCTATTGGAAAAGTGGAAGGATATTAAAAATCACACATAAGATGCACACAGATTTATCGTTAACGAAATAAAAAGTCAAGTGAGAGTCGGACTCGCGCAACGAGGGTTCCGTATAAAATTCTAAGACGTTTCTTGCCAAAATTATGATTTTAGGTCAACAGGATTTTTATTTACCTTACAGGTTTTGGTCCGTGGAGAGTTATTTTTTTTTTGTGATCAGACACAATATTTTTTATTTCTTTATAACAAAGTTACGGTTTTTTATGTTTAATTGTTCTTTTACGAGTGCTATAAGACCTTGCTTCTTGCCAAATTTCATGATTCTAGGTCAATGGGAAGTACCCTACAGGTTTTGTGTGCATGTAATTTCCTTGGAAGTAAGTATAATCGCCCATTCATGTTATTGCATTCACTTTAATATACATTTGGTCTAGACCTATGTAGATATCTGCTACGTTTTATCCCCTAAAACTGTACAATAAAATATAAATAACTGTACCCTTTGAACCTTTCCATAGAAAGAACGCGAGCAAAGCCGCGGCCAGAAACTAGTTTAGGATAAAGTCATAATAGTCATTTATTCATAATAATTATTATAAGTCAATATTTGTGTAATATGACCACAGCTGGAATACATTTACAGTAAATCAAGAGAAGTGTAACTTAAGTTTTTTTGTTTTAGTGCTTATCCGCACTTGGACCTCTAAGAAATGAAATAAGTTCCCAAAAATTTTCTATTTCGGCGGGACTCGAACCCGCGCCCCAGCCCCAGTACGGGTGTGCTCTAACTAACTAAGCCACGAAACCCTCGTCGGTTCAACCGAAAATGTTTGGGACCTCTTACGGACAAATTTTTGAGAACTTATTTCATTTCTAGGTGTAACTTACTTCTGGAATCCATTAGTTTGGCATGTGTTGTAAGCGCCACAATGTTGACATTTCAGTCCTACCACGTGGAATTTCACAGTTGAAAGCTGAAAAGATACATTAAATTATACATTAATTTGTCTCATTCGTACAACAGCCATGATGACTGATTTTAAGAAACTACTCCTTGTTTTTAGACATCTACTGAATAAAAAATATCCATATTTCTGCAAAAAAATGGATATAGATGGAAAAATTTAGCTTTTAAATATGCAATATCGATGCGACGAGCATCTGATGGCTTAGATTGAGCATAATCTCTTTGTCAACAAAGAAAGTTACAATCAAATAATATGAACAAATAGAACTAATATTTACATTACTAGCGGCCCGCCCCGGCTTCGCACGGATAGATAGGAGGTATTATACAAAAAAATATAATTTTTAACACACTCTTGGCAGACTTTCCAGATCAAGTCTGATTTTGACAAAATAAACAATCAAAATCATCCGTTTGGGAGCTATGATGCCGCAACAACCCACATTTAGATACACACACAAGACACATAGATCCACCCGTCAAACTTATAACAACCCTTTTTGTGTCGGGACCGAATAAAAAACATATACTATAATATAAAAATATACTTTAATGCTGGCCATATCTGGAGAAGAATTGACAACCGCTGGAGTAAACGTGTTCTTGAGTGGAGACCGCGCTGTAGGACGCCCTCCGACCAGGTGGAATGACGATTTGCGAAAGACTGCTGGCTGATGCTTGATGCGGCAAGCTGACAGGGCGCTATGGCGCTCATCGATGGAGGCCTATGTCCAGCAGTGGACTAATGTAGGCTGATGATGATGATTTTAGATATTATCATTACTTTTTTTGTTTTATTATCTAGGATTCTAATGGTGAAAGAATTTTTCATCAGGGATAATGTAGGATTCTAATAATGAAAGAATTTTTCAAATCGGTCCAGTAGTTTCGGAGCCTATTCCCGACAAACAAACAAATCTTTCTTTTTTATAATATTAAAAGTATAGAAAAGTACTGTGTCTTTGTTATACCTAATTCTGTAATTCAGTCTTCGTTCACTGACCTGTCAACGATAAGGCAACTTCATAATCGTGCATGAACCAAACAGCAGTTAAGAGAGTTGACGGGGCATAGCAATTATAATTATTACTAGCTTCTGCCCACGGCTTTGCACGCACTTTACCGGGATTAAAGATAGCCTATGTCCGTCTCTGGGATGCCATGCCTTTCATTAAGATCCGTTACTTTCGAAATTATAATAATCAACATGGATTTCGACGGCGCGGGCGTCCAGTATCAAGTTGTGAATGCGATCCGAAATCAGGTGCCAATGATCGTTTGCTTGGTCATTAATACGTTACCTTCGAACGCCGAACGCTGAGTATCCTTCGTTGGCGTTCGTTTGGTCGGTGTGTACGCAATAGACAAGTGTTTGATGAGCAATTTTCGATAAAAAAATAATATGAAAACTAGGTTGGTATATATGGGTTATAGAGTGCATATTATATATTATATTTGTGCGTACCTTATGACAATCCTTACACAATATAGTCGCTTTGTAGTTAGCGTATTCGGGAGGCATCGGTGTCGCTGCGACTTCCGAGTCCAGATACTTCCACAGCTGAAATAAAAACTTAATTACTTTACGAAAACTATTAATAACAAACAGATAAATTAGTTCGAGACACACCGTCGTAAATTTCTCTTTTTAAAAATCGTGAAGTATGTAATTTGTACAAAACAATCCAATTACTTTATACAGATTTTAACTAAGAGTAAGCCTATTGGTTCTAGTAACCTGTTCCAAATGTGTGCGACACAACAGGGTATTTTACTCTATATGAGTAAAAATCTAATAATATTATATTATTGAGATAGCTAAGGCAGAAAGCTGTCGGAAAATGTTCGTTTTAGTTCATAAAATAACAAAACAAATGTTAAAATTCAATTAAAAGTTTTCAGTTTTTTTATATCTTGTAAACACCATGAAATAGTAGGCGCAATGTTGTTATGTCAGTGTGTAGGCAAACCAAAAAGTATCGATTGTACTCGGTAATATCAGCGCATTTGTTCACATTTCACATCCGTCCGACTGACGACGTCATAGCCACAGCGCAATATAGCGTCCAGCGTTTTCGTCAAGTTACGCGCGCAACTTCAAAATGTAAATCGTAAATGCATTTTAAGGGCACTTATCGAATTAATAAAAATTTAATATTTTTTTTAGTGAATCATTAGAACTATAGAACCTGATTGAGACACTTTTCAAGAATGGGTGTAAATACCCTTTGAAAATATGGTTTGTTGGGTTGGTGGTACAACGCTTACATTGTTAATGTCAATTTGGCATGGTATGCAGGACGAGTGGATGTCTAAGATTGTAGACACACTTACATTAGTCATATCAATCATGCTAGTCTGGCAGGTGGGGCAGGCATAGTGTCCGGACTGCAGCATCTGTTCGAAGCAGGGCCGGTGCAGCAGGTGCCCACAGTCTGGAATGTGGCAGGGTATGCGGGATGTGTGAATGTCTTCGAGACATACAGGGCAGTTTGAACGGGACACATTCTCTACACACTGTAATAGACATGATTAAAATTAGGATTGGAATCTAGAACATCTAGAATATCAAAAAGAGTTGAGATTTTTTTTTAAAACATGTTTGTATTGTAGTATAGCTCTTTATGGATGTAAAACATGGACCATGACATGTGGTCACTGATGAGGAGATGCTGAAAAGGGTTGGGGAGAACAGGTTTTTGATGAACACCATTCAAAACAGAAGAGGGAGAAGGATACTACATCTTATACAACATAACAGCTTCCTATGAAACATCTTAGAAGCAAAACGAGGAAGGGGAAAGCTGCTGTCAAGATGACAGCAGTATTAAGAAGTAAAAGAGACCACATTGGAAAGACAAAAGTGGAGGAAATTGCATTATTGCACTACAAGAGCTAAGCTCTTTAATCTATAACAATAAGATTATAAATAGAAAGACAAGAGCAATCCCGCAAGGACATTATGGCACAATAGAAAGCATGCCTAGATATCATAAACTCACTCTATGTCCTGCTTTCTGCAACTGCACAGGCAGGCACATATTGCAGCGCTCACAGTGAAAGAACCGGTCCCGACCTCCAACGCGACAGATGCCGCAGCCTTCGCAATGGTACTGCTTCTTATCTTCATCGTCAAAAAGGTTGCAGATCAGGCATGTGTACTTAAAAAGAGAGATTTAAGTTCAAGGAGGAGCTATTTGGCCAAGAGATTTATATATCTTAAAAGAGTTTACTGCTTTTTGTGAAACCTTATGTCTCAACACACAGTTATGATTATGAATGTACTATACTCCAGCTAAACCCTATATACAGATAGTTTCTGTTATACAGATGCTTTCTGCTATGTCAATAACAGTCATTGTAAAATGAGATCATTACCCTGTATAGGTATTAAAATATAAAAAATCCCCATCTTACTTTTCCAAACCGGACTCCACACTTCTCACATTCCTCCTGAACTTTTTGCCGAGTGTCACACTCGGTGCAGATCAGCTCTGTCACTGTCTTGCGGTTGAAATAGTGCTGCTCACTCTCATCATGACAGTATCGGCATATGTAAACTTTGTTGCAGCAAGGAGTCTGAAAAATTTAAATTACTTTTTGGGTGTTAGTAGCCCAGGTATGTTTCTTCACTTGAGTTTTTAGATTGCTTAATTGCATGGTGAAGTTTGCTCTATTGAATTGGTTGAAGAATGAGTTACCTATTGCAATCAATTGATAAAATTGGCAGCAATCAATAAATTATGTCTGTGAATGCACGAACAACGACTTGTCTTTGTTTAATTCAGCAATTCATCACTGAGTAGCTATGCTCAGTAGAGAGAAGAGAACGTTTATATTTAGCACGGGTATTTTGACCCATCTTTGTTCCGATCAAAAATCGTAAATTAATGTGAAAACTTACCACGAATTTAGCACGGCGCTTGTAATGAGCGCAACCTATACGCTTTTCACTGTTTACTGTGCAACCTGTATCACCACAATCATCATCGGGGGGCCTGGCAGGGTCTTTGACTGTATCCTTGACTTCTTCCTCCGATGCCATCTTCAATGACCGCGTAGAAACGATTGAAAATCTTCAAGGTCCACTGAACAACAAAATATTTTGATAAACTGAAAAAATACGACACAAACAATATTTTGCATTGATTTCGCTGAGAGCTTAGAGTATACCTAGAGACGGCATACCTACGAAAAAAACGTGTATACCTAAACTTACCTATAAACTAAAATGGCTCCTTTCCGTAGTGCTGCCCTTTTGTACCTCGATATTTTTATCGAAACAAGTATTTTTGTGACGATATTTTTAGCAGTTTCGTAGTGATTTTATTGTTTTCACCACGATTATGAAACAGAATTCTATAATCATATAGTCATAGAATGCTTTAATTAGAGATACAAAGTATGTGAATGCACGTACCCAACTATGGCTCGACCGCGCTCATGAGACGCAACCACTGAGAAGTTAAGAAAATGAGCTATTATAACAATGGTAATTTTTTCATGTATTTTCCGAGTCAAGACTCATGCGTTTAGACACGTGCCAGAACTCCTTAGAATTAAAGATCAAAGTTCACCAAACCAGTTTATTGAACAGTCTGCAGTTAGCTCATTTGTTTCAATTGTAGGTAAATACTAGTTCTAATTTGTTTATACTATTTGATTCAAATTTTCTTTGTTAATAAACGTTGTGTTCATTTAAGAAAAAAAGGTACCTACTGAAATGAAACAACAAGCTACTTAATTGCAAAATATATTGTTTGTATGCAACAGTGATTTGTGAGATAGTATATTTATATTTGTATAACAATATGGGTATAACAATGTGTAATCTGTATCTTTAGCGTAGACGCTATCTATGCTTATATTATAAATGCGAAAGTGTATTTGTTTGTCATTCAGTCACGGCTTAACTAAGAAACCGGAACCTAACTAAGAAAGGATGGAGAGTAACATAGGCTACTTTTTGTCTTAGTAAAATAACAAACTCCCATGGTAGAGTTACAGGAATATACCCCTAGATATTATATGAAATTCGAATTTAACGAGGATGAAACCGCGGGGAACAGCTAGTATTATTTATTATTATAATATAAATCACAAAAAGATAGAAACCACATTTTATAAGCAATTCAACAAGTCTCATTCATTTATTATATTATATCACAAATTTAACACAGACTCCTACATTTTTAATTAAACAAGCAATGTAATCCGTCTTATTCATTTACAGTATAAATCAAAAATTTAACACAGACGCCACCTGTATTTTCGATTGTAGAAGCAATGCAACAGTCTCATTCATTTACACATTTGCAATATACCTACCTAATTCAAAAATTCAACTAATACTACACCTAAATTTTCAATTTTACAAGTACCTAATGTAATCAGTCTCATTCATTTACAGTATAAATCTCAAATTTACATTATTTCTATTAAAGTACTGGATCGCGCTGGCACTAGTGGCTGAAACAAACATGAAGAATAAATTTATAATGCAACATTATTTGTCAGCCTACAATTATCGACTCTAGAAAGGTACTGAGTAGTTCAACTTTGAAAAAAAATCTAAAATCTTAAAGAAATTCTAAAAAAAAAGTGCCGTGCCACATCGTTTGCGAAATAACTTTATTTTGCATGGAAATAATTTGCTAAGGGAGGATTTATGGAAATGTACATTTTAGAGGGGATTTGAAGTATGGTAGGCTTTAATATTACTTTGGGTCAGATTTATTTACTTAAAACTTAATATTCATTAATATCAAAATTTAAGCCCTTTAGAAAAATAAAGGTAGTCAAGTTTGTTAATGCATATATGCATTACTTTGCAATAGAAGTTTGTGGGAGTAAGGTCAAGTAAAATACTTACTAAAAAGATTCGTGACGGTAGGTACGGCATCCTCTCGCAGTCTTGTTATTTAAAGTTCGATTGAAGCAAGTTTCTTCAAAATGAAGAGAACGAACGAAAATATCTTTCGTACCAAACTTCAAATTTTCTACTCCAATTGAGTCCAGCCACTTTTTCTTTTACCGTAATTTTCGGGTAACCTAGAACGTAAAAAACCAGTTGAAAATTAATACACTACAATTTACACTTGAAAACATCGATACCTATGAAAAATGCCTTGAAGGACAACACTATCGCCAAACAAACAGTTTCATGTTTTCTTTAATTACACTTAAAACTTACAAAAATAAGCTACATTCGGTATGAATTTTATGTAAACTATTCCTATGAAAGCCAACACATAAGGTATTTATTGTATTATTTGGTAATTTAGCAAAATAAGAATACGTACCGGTGTAATGTTATGTTTGGACGATTTTCACTTGTTTTTAAGCCGCAACCTACCAAACTGCTGTTTGGCATCTTCCTATTAGCTTTCTTTCGCTTACTATATAAGTATTCACATGAAAAAGTCCCGAACTCAAATAATTTTAGCATTTTTACTGTAAATGCAACTCTCGTTGACAGTTTACATACCTGAAAGTAAAATGGCGAACCGGCCTCAATCATGCTTTGCCTTAGAGTATATACCACTAGAGGTGTTGCATATACCCATTTCATTCACACAAGAGAGAGATAAAAATATGCTTGTAGCCTGAGAAGAAATGAGATAGAATGAAAGTTTCTCTGTCTCATCCTGTGTGCCAGTTTTTTCATTGTTAAGCTCTTATAAGAGCTAAACAAACATGCCGGGCACATCACATAGTATTTGTTTTTTTCGACCTAATGATACTTTCTGCTAATTAAATGTGCGAAAGTGACTCTGCGGGCATTCCTGCGTCTCTCAACGATATAAATCTGAAGCAACGATGGTGCGGTGCAGTGTTTTTGGATGTAAAAGTGACGGTGAACGAAAAGTGCCGAGTTTGTCATTCCAATCGTAAGTACAAGCTCGTTTGACTTCAAAAAAGGTTCAAAATTTATAGTTTCATAGATTTCCGTACAGACAAGATTCAAAAACTATGTTTTAAAATAATTCTATTAAACATAACCTAACATTACGAAAATTTAGGGTTGCCTGCACTCGAAAATAAAATTCCCCAAATGTCGTGGCGCATTGAGACATGAATACCTACATCTACATACATTCTTAAAATATGTTTTTGTTTGTTACAGATTTCCCGAAAACAATGATTTACGTTTGCTTGGTCATTATTACATAATAAATAAAACAGAATATAAAATATTTGGATACGTAGGTAATATTGTGTTTAAGGTGTAAAAAATTTAATTTGGTTTGCTCTGCACATTTTACCTGAAGTATAATTTAAAAGTGCTTTTGAATTTCGTATAATGGTTGTCTTATCTTAGCAATACCTTATGTGTAAGATTTAATTACTTAAAAGAAATGTGATTTCCAAAGTGCAAATTTTATTGTAAGTCTGTGCTTGGTAAGTGTTTGAATTGATTATCTAGCAATAATATTATTTTCAAAATGACATTATTTTAGTATTTGAAATGATGTCTACTTACACGTTAGCTCGTATTATGTGGCGGTGGTAATAAATTTAAACGAAACCTTACATTGATACCTGTACGTTATTTCTATGCTCATTAAATTAAAAGTTTACCTACTCCCGCATACGTAGGTACCTAATTTAATGAATGATGTATGATACTAAAATACCACCTACCAGACATGAAATTACGAACTTAAAGTCAGGGTAACAAAATTGTATGGCAACACCACGTCGTCGTATTACTCTGTCCCTTTTTGCGGCCACGCATGCCACTCATCTAGGTAAATTCTCAATCTACGTGCTTTGCTATGACGTCACGTTTCAATGTTGCCAAAAATAGGTTTCGCACATTATATTGATGTCTCTTTTTACATTGGTTATTGTAGTTAAGATAAAACGAGATAGCTATAAGTTTATGAGTACAATATCGATTTAGATCATATTTGTATAACCGAAAGTTCCTATAGAACAATACGCCGTCTCTATATACCTATACTCTAAGCCTCACTCACATTGATCTAAAAGGGGATCTCTTGTCATTGGTTATTCATTGCCAGCCATTTTGCCATACAGAGTACCTAACTCAACTCAACTCATAACTTTTCTAACCTCAGTTTAAAAGCCATTCTGATATTCTACGATTTTAAAACGATGGCGGAAGAAGGAGCTTCCTGGCAGCTCGAGTTTGAGAAGGTGGAGCAGAGATGTGCTCATCTACTAAAATCGGGGCTATTATCAGATTGCACATTCCTGGTGGGCTCAGAGAGCAACCAGTCGGAGGAGGTTTCGGCACATAAGCTCGTCCTGGCCATGGCGTCTCCCGTCTTCGAGGAGATGTTCTACGGAGGAGGGCTACCGGAGCACAACGAACCATCTAAACCTAAGATCTCTGACATACAACCAGAGGTTTTCAGAGCTCTACTACAGTAAGTGTTAACATTATATATCGTTATGTATATCTAGGTATTTACCTAGAGTAGGAGGTACATTATCTACCTACGATCAGTGTGGTATACTATTTATGAATAAATATTTGTTTCAGGAAACAATAATAGGTATATTACAACAATAATTATATATTTAGATAAAGATCTCAGACTTATCAAATTATCATAGAACATAAAACTCCAACAAATCGATAAGAACATGTCTTCGCTGTTGTCTTAAACCACCACTGAGCTACTTCGATGATTCTAATATTTTCCAGATATATCTACACTGGTAACACAGACATAGGCTCATTCAACATGGCCTGGGGCTTGTTTTATGGAGCAAAGAAGTATAGTCTGCCACATCTAGTGAAAAAATGCAACAGATATATCTGCTCAGTTCTTGCCCCTTCGAATGCTTGCCGAGCATATGAGCTTGCACGCCTCTATGACGAAAAAACCCTCATGGATAAATGTATTCAGGTAATTCACTTAAATAGACATTCTTGCTGTTATCTTAATGTTTGCAAGGTGGGATCTCTTGTATCTCAGAATACCAGAATTGGATATGCATATTGCATATGCTGCACCCACTGCTAGGATGTTCAAAGTGTTTCCTGCAATAAAACAACAGACAAACAGACAACAATGACAAACATGAGCTGTACACATACACCCTTAAGGTTAGGTCATTCATTATATTAATTAAAACGCATTAATTGTTGCAAATTTAATTCCAGATAATAAGTAAAAACACCAAAGAGGTTCTTAAGAACAATAGTTTTAAGGATGTGAAGTTTAATACAATGATCACAGTGTTTTCCCTTGACTACCTAACTGTGGACAGTGAGTTGGACCTGTTCTATGCAGTGGTCAAGTATGCTGAGGCGGAACAGAAGAAGCAGGGACAAATCAGTCATGTGGATGAAGGGCCACCTTCAAATAAGCTGTCTGAGCTGAGACTGGAACCATCAACATTGGAAGAAAAGGTATGATGATACAATAAAACCGGCTAAGTGCGAGTCGGACTCTTGCACGAAGGGTTCCGTACCATTATCTATAAAAACGGCAAAAAAATCACGTTTGTTGTATGGGAGCCCCCTTAAATATTTATTTTATTCTGTTTTTTAGTATTTCTTGTTATAGCTGCAACAGAAATACATCATCTGTGAAAATTTCAACTGTCTAACTATCACCGTTCATGAGATACAGTCTGGTGACAGACGGATAGCGGAGTCTTAGTAATAGGGTCCCGTTTTACCTTTTGGGTACGGAACCCTAATAAACATCGCTGCATTGCATGCATTAGGTCTATATCTCATCATTATAGTTGCTTATTTACCAAGGGGATCCTCTCATGAGTTTTTCTAGAATCTTGAGTGAACACGACATGACTGAACAACATGACAAACCCTGTTTGTTTGTTTTAGGTGATGTTGAGTGTTGAGAGTACTTCTCAAACAAGTCCAGCAGACTCCAAGACACTTACCGAAGTGACTACATCAAAACCAACAGTCAACAAAGAAAATTTGAAAGAAGGTTAGTACCTAAGTTGTTGTTAAATGTATCGTCCTAACATACAAACGTATATTTATACGGGTTATCTACGAACCTTGTTTGTGTTCGTTTTATTTTATAACTCAACGAGAATGAATTCATCAAACTACGACTGTTTTTTTAGTTAAACTAGCGATCCCCCCGGCTTCGCACGGGTATATTCTATCGCCTATGTTCACCAGGGATAATGTAGGTTTCTAATGGTGAAAGAATTCTTCAAATCGGTCCAGAAGTTTCGGAGCCTATTCAATTCAAACAAACAAATTTTTCCTCTCTATAGTACCAATATGGATGTGCATTAGACCTTGGGCATGTCCGCGCGCCTATATGCAGCAATGAGTGCTTGTTTTCGATTCAGCATACCATGTAGTGCCCTAATCAACCAAATAATACGATCCTCTGCGGTTAGGTGACGAGTAACTGGTCAGGTTTGTATCACAGATTTTGTAGGCAAAAATACGTTTTTACGTTTAATATCGTTATTTTGACTGCTTTTCGACGATAATGGAGAACCAAGAAATAGGTATGAACTATGTGAATCACTATACTGAATTTGGTACTGATTGAATTTGAGACACCGATAAAAAGTGAATTCGAAGCAACTAAACACACACTATAACTAACACTATAACAACTAAACTATAATTAACGGCAAACATATGGGCCCGCCAAGCACTTCTTCAAGATATGTGTTACAGGATATATAAATTTCGAAACTCCACAGTCAATATTTTTGTCAGAAAACGGGTTCAAAAACACCTAATTTTCGTGTTTTTGCCTTCATATTCGCCTTAAGCTCGAGACAGGGCGCTATGGCGCTCATTAGAGCAGGCCTATGTCCAGCAGTGGACTAATATAGGCCGATGATGATTATGATTATGGCCAGGAGGTTTCACGTCTTTATTTCAAGTATTTTATTTTGTAAAACTAATATAATGTGAGAGATCTTAAAAAAACACTTAGGTATTCTAGGTATAATAAAGGAGTCCTGTTAGGGCGCAATGCAACTTGAAAGGTAGCTTAGCTAATCAACTCTTTACATAACACAATAATAACCTATAGTGTCTAATTAACTATTTAATTTAATTTACTTATTTTTAGGGTTCCGTACCCAAAGGGTAAAAACGGGACCCTTTTACTAAGACTTCGCTGTCCGTCTGTCCGTCTGTCACCAGGCTGTATCTCAGGAACCGTGATAGTTAGACAGTTGAAATTTTCACAGATGATGTATATCTGTTGCCGCTATGACAACAAATAATAAAAAACAGAATAAAATAAAAAATTAAAGGGGCTCCCATACAACAAACGTGATTTTTTTGCCGTTTTTATAGATAATGGTACGGAACCCTTCGTGCGCGAGTCCGACTCGCACTTAGCCGGTTTTATTTTTTAATTGCACAGAATTAATAATCTTAAATCTAGGTTGAGCTTAGTTAAGTTTATGTTAATGTAATGTACCTATTTCAGAAATAATCGAATACCTGGAGGTTATTATTGAAATATACAGTTGATTTATGTTCCACAAATGTGCAAGCAAATACAAACCCAGGACTGACAAATAATAGTTATCGCGTTAGTTCCAGAGGGAAGGCGCTTTATCCGTGCTGCTTTACGAAAGATCCGGTTTCTTACGATGACTCCTGAGCAGTTTGCTGAGGCCCCGGCGCGCTCGGGCCTCCTGACCAACGAGGAGTCGTTCGCCCTGCTCATGAACATCGCCTCCAGAGTCAGTGGCGTGCCTATGCCGACCGGCTTCTCGGAAAGCCGGGAGCCACGCGGCGGCGACCCGGTATGTAACCTGCTAAGTTTAAAACATAAATGTTACTTTATTCAAACATAGTGTAATCTATATTAATAATTTGACAACCATCTTTGAGCAAACCCGACCTTTCGGGCCCACCTGTAAATGCTATTATATCTTGTATTTTGATTTTGTTTTCTATTTTTTTTTCATTCATTATTAAAGTGACACAAAGTAGATAATAGAGTCATAGCCCTGAATTATAAAAGCTGGCTCAATCATAGATCTATGCTCGAGTAACGCTTTTATATGGCACTAGCGATCCGCCCCGGCTTCGCACGGGTATATTCTATCGCCTATGTTCATCAGGGATAATGTAGGATTCTAATATCTCTAATGGAACAGATCGCAGGCTGTCGTTGTAGGGGGTTTCCGGTCTAATTTTGTAAATATTACCTCGGGTGTCCCCCAGGGATCAATTCTGGGCCCGCTCTTATATGCCTGCTATCTATATGATGTCCATAAATGTTTTCACTTTGCCAGGTTCTTAATGTATGCTGATGATACCAAAATCTTCATGCAAATCAAAGATAATGCAGACAATATAAAGCTCCAAGGTGATCTTGATAGGCTTGGGGAGTATTATGCACTTAATCGCATTGATGTCAACATAAATAAGTGTCACGTTGTTTCATTTACACGTAAGAGAAATCCTAACAAATTTAAATATCAGTTGTGTAAAACCAATATAGCTCAAGCTGAACTAGTACGTGACTTAGGTGTTATATTAGATAACAAGTTGTCATTCTCTGAACATATAGAGTCTATTGTAAAGAAATCCTTTAAAAGCTTGGGTTTTATTACACGAGTCTGCAAACCTTTTTCTGATATTGGCTGTATAAAATTACTATATTACTCTTATGTTCGAAGCATCGTTGAATACTGTAGTTGTATCTGGAATCCTCACTACTTAACTTATATTAACAACCTGGAAAGAATTCAACATAAATTTATAAAACATATTAACTTTAGAAAACATTATCACCCCGTAAGCTACAAAGATTCATGCGAATTTCATTCCCTTATAAGCCTTCAAGACCGACGCACCTTAATGGACATGTCATTCCTACATGGTCTATGTAACGGGTACATAGATAGCCCCGAACTTAAAGCTAGAATTCTCCGTATATGGGCTCCAAAACGACGCACAAGACCAGTGGCGGCGTAGCGTGGGCTGGCACCCGGGGCGATTTACTACCAAGCACCCCCCCCCCCCCAAAACGAAACTGAACCACCTTGGGGGTAAGTTGACCCACCGAATCGGGTTGACTATCCGAACCCTCAACTTCTAACAATAGAAATTATAAGTAACGGCGAGCGGAGCGAGCCGCGATTTTTTAAGTTTTTTTCGGATGTTTGGTGAAAACTAACTAGTTTTTCATAGTCATAGGTCACCTATGACAAAATAAATAAGCAGATCAATATCGGCTAGTGGAGCGGACTGCAGTCGGTAATTTTGGAGTTCGGTGAGGTTAACAAAAGTACAAGTATTCTAAGACCACGGCGAAAGAATTTTTTTGGCAAGACAAAGTTTGTACTTTAACTACCGGCGAGCGTAGCGAGCCCCCGAAATTTGCCGCTGATTTTTTCCCTTTTTTCATTCTTTCGGGCGGTCAGAAACAAAGTAAGAAGAGTCTCAAAAAATAAATAACAGCGAGCCCTTAAACGTAAATTACGGTAGCTGCGAAGATTGTTATAAAACGAATACATAATTAGTATCACAGAGTGGAGTAAACCACAATCAGTTTTAAAATTGGTGAGACATGCTTAGCAAGACAAGTAGGCTTTGACAACGAATGAGTTAAGAATTAGTTTTTTGACGATTTACAACAAAATAGGGCATAATACAATACCTCATAATTGCACTCCAAATAAAATTGTTAAACAGGGCAGGGAAAGACTAATACAGATTATGTTGCATGTAGAACGCCTTATCGCTTTGAGTGATCTCTGCCAGGCAACCTTTCTACACCAGACTTTAAAGTATTCAAGTATTTATTTTGCAACCATAATAAAAAAGTACGGCGAGCGAAGCGAGCCGCAATTTTTTTTTATATGTCTGCGCGTGTGTGTTTTCGGTATCACCCCTTACGATTCGGATTTGAAGTACCATCCGTGCGCCCCGAGGGGTACCGAGATGGCACCCCTTGGAGCGCGGTACCCGGGGCGGACCGCCCCTCCGCCCCCCCCCTTACGCCGCTAGTGCACAAGACATACCAACACAAAACTCTTTGCTGCTACAAAGTCTTCGACTAACTATGCCTATTACTCTATTGTTAACAGGCTACAAAGACTCTATAATATGAAATTTCACACCACTGACATATTTCATGTCGGTAAGGTAGCATTTAAAAGAGATTTCTAAAAGTTCTGCAGGAGGACACTGTATTAAATTAAATTATAGTTTTAGGTAAATATTTTTCTTTAAAATTTACAAATGTAGGTAAAATAAGTAAAATTTAAAATAAACTAGCACTGAGCAAGTACATGTACCTAAATATAAATTTATTGTTTTTGGTTAAATTAATATTATCTTATTTTACAGTGAACTGTGCCTTTAATAATTTCTGTAAGTTGTATTTTGTTTGTTTGATTTTGTTTATGTTAGACTGTCGGTATTTTGTAAGTTTATTTTATAAAATGTAAATCTCTCATTGGCCGTAAGTTAGATTATTAAGTTTGAACTGTTAAGATATACCTAAGGGCTGTTGATTTTGTTGAACAATAAAATAAAAAATAAAATAAAATAAATAAAAATAATGGTGAAAGAATTTTTCAAATCGGTCCAGTCGTTTCGGAGCCAATTCAATTCAAACAAATAAATATTTCCATCGGTTTCGGCGGGATTCGAACCCACCGAAACCGATAATTTTTGGGAACTTATTTCATTTCTTAGAGATACCCAGAGTGCGGGTTAGCACTATAACAAAAAAACCTTACAGTAGTTTATGATTAAACAATAGTAATTTATACAATGCCCTAAACAGTCCAGTTTAGAAAATGTTCTATTTGATTGCTATATTATCCCTGCTGAGGGACAAAGACCAAGTTGTATGCAGGTACCATTGAGCGAAGCGGGCGGGCTGATGCTAGGCTATTGTAGGTCGTTTTGAACTATTTTACGCAATTCCTAAATGTAGTGTCCTGTCTAAGTGTTGTTTTATTTGATTTGACACAGGACGAAGAAGAAAAGTTCGCGGAGCCACGTCCGAAACTCGATACCGAGTCTCGCGGTTTCACAAAGTTCTTCGTTGCCGAGATCGTGCGCGGTAAGTTACTGCTGGTGTGGAATGTCGCTTGTTGGTACTTAATACTAGTAGCAACAAGCGAACATACCTGAAGTAAAATATCGTACTGTTCAAAATGGTTGATATCCTTGTTCCGAACAACTTCGTTTTCTTACACTTAGGCCCTAATCAAAGTCATATTAAATAAGATTTTCAATAATTACATTTCCACTGTCTTTCCCCGCTTAATTCGAAAAATATCAGTCGGACAAAAAATGAGCAAGGAACTAAATATATGTAGAGAATCAAATAATGATCAAATTATGTAGGAAAAATATGTAGGAACACGTTTTTAAACCTGAAAATTAGTACGAAAATTATTCTTAAAGATATGGACACTCTCTTTCCATTTTCCTGTAGCTAGTCCACTAGCATAGGCATCAGCCTATTAGTGGACTAAAATAAGCTGATGATGATGACGACGACACCGGTTAAGGTACCTCCCCTTACTGCCCCGTCCATAAATCCATCATGTTTATCCCAAATAAACGCGTGCGAAATAAATGACGTTGTAAGTGCATACAAATAAATATTTTTGTTGTTTGACAGGCCTCTTGCCGCCCGACCCAGCGGCTTTGGAAGAATCAGCGCATGCAGCCCGACTAATGACCTGCGCAGATGCCTACGGAATATCAGAGAACATCACTCAGCTGGTCGAAGCTGGCGGCATTCCACCGCTGGTGGCCGCGCTCGCCGATCCAAGGTATTATAGAAACATTGGAACGAGCCGCGCGTGCAGCCCGACAAATGACATGCGACGATGCCGACGGCACATCAGAGAACCTCACTCAGCTGGTCGAAGCTGGCGGCAGACGGGTTGGACACACTGGTTAAAAACTTTCGTTTTCAAGCATTGCGGTATGGATGACGAGAAGACACGGCGTAGTTTCCCAAACGCTGCCGAACCTAGCTGGATCCTCCTCTTGGCCTCCTTCTCGAAATTGTTTTTACCCAACTGTAAAATACCCAAGGTGTACTCTGAAACAATTTCGAGAAGGTCATGTACGACGACCGATCCCGGATCAATGTGGACATTGGTCATGACTTTTGTTTTATCCATATTCATGCCAAGACCGATGCGTCGCGAGGCAGCAGCTTGGCCCGCCAGTAACGCCAGAGTAACGATTTTCTCTGCCATAAACAGCACTCAAGCATAGATCTATGATTGAGCTAGCTTTCATGATACGGGTCTAAGGCCCGTATTATAAAAGCTTCCTCAGTTATCAATCGATGCTTGAGTAACGCTTTTCTATGGCATAAACGTCATTCAAGCATAGATCGATGACTGAGCGAGCTTTCATAATACGGGCCTAAGAGTTTGTTCGTTCTACAGGACTGGTGTTCAATACGACGCAGCCTGGGCGTTAACTAACATCGCCTGTGATGATAAACACATTGACGCACTCATTAATGTAAGTTCTACTTAGTAGTTTATCTTCATCTTACGCGGCATGTATGGTGGAAAGATCTTCACGGAGGCAGAGACACCTTATTTTTACTACCACCCTTTTGTGTCACTTACCTCCATGTTAAATTATTCTTGTTTTCCGTTTTTATTTTATACTTGTTTGTGCCTGTGCCCAAATAAATGTATTTCTATTATATTCTTCGGCAAATTACATCTATTCTCTTATTAGTTTAATTCAACAGCATAGGAAACAGAAGAAAATTAAAACTGAACAATTTTAATGTCCGGCGCACTAAAATACTTGTGTGACGGATAAAGGTTCATACGCAAGTGAAATCATTCGCTTACTCATCTAGTAACGGCTTAGAAATAGCTATCATTCAAAAGTAGGGTTTTCTGAAAGTATTCGGACGCTTCGCAGATTGTTCTGTTATTTCTTACGTATAATTAATTCTAAGGTTTTTATTTATTATACTCTGGGTAATTTCTAAGAAATTAATAAATCCCAAAAATTTACGATCCCGACGGGATTCGAACCCGCACCTTCCCCTTCAGCGCAGGGGTGCTCTTTTTCCAACTAAGCTACGTGATCTTATCGAGTCGGCCCGAAAATCTTTGGGAGTTCTTTCGGCACTTACGCCGTCAGCGCCACCTACAGAGGAAACAATGAAGTTATCCAATTCTGCTCAAAGACCAAATTTACATTTAGTTCTTTGACGAGAGGTTTTGCCGTTGCTTGATTCTAAGGTTTTTATTTATTATACTCTGGGTAATTTCTAAGAAATTAATAAATCCCAAAAATTTACGATCCCGACGGGATTCGAACCCGCACCTTCCCCTTCAGCGCAGGGGTGCTCTTTTTCCAACTAAGCTACGTGATCTTATCGAGTCGGCCCGAAAATCTTTGGGAGTTCTTTCGGCACTTACGCCGTCAGCGCCACCTACAGAGGAAACAATGAAGTTATCCAATTCTGCTCAAAGACCAAATTTACATTTAGTTCTTTGACGAGAGGTTTTGCCGTTGCTTGATTCTAAGGTTTTTATTTATTATACTCTGGGTAATTTCTAAGAAATTAATAAATCCCAAAAATTTACGATCCCGACGGGATTCGAACCCGCACCTTCCCCTTCAGCGCAGGGGTGCTCTTTTTCCAACTAAGCTACGTGATCTTATCGAGTCGGCCCGAAAATCTTTGGGAGTTCTTTCGGCACTTACGCCGTCAGCGCCACCTACAGAGGAAACAATGAAGTTATCCAATTCTGCTCAAAGACCAAATTTACATTTAGTTCTTTGACGAGAGGTTTTGCCGTTGCTTGATTCTAAGGTTTTTATTTATTATACTCTGGGTAATTTCTAAGAAATTAATAAATCCCAAAAATTTACGATCCCGACGGGATTCGAACCCGCACCTTCCCCTTCAGCGCAGGGGTGCTCTTTTTCCAACTAAGCTACGTGATCTTATCGAGTCGGCCCACGTAGCTTAGTTGGAAAAAGAGCACCCCTGCGCTGAAGGGGAAGGTGCGGGTTCGAATCCCGTCGGGATCGTAAATTTTTGGGATTTATTAATTTCTTACGTATAATTAAATTAATTATTATATAAGTTATAATGCAAGAAGCTGATTTTTTATTAGAGGAACATAACTCTTGATATACATTTTAAAACAGGCGCATGCTGTAACTGCGCTGGTGGGTCTCCTCGACGGCGGCGGCGCAGTGGCGGAGCAGGCGGCTTGGGGCGGCGCAGTGGCGGAGCAGGCGGCTTGGGCGTTAGGGAACATCGCCGGGAGTGGAGATACCGCTTGGTATGTTGTGTGTGATTACCTACTAAATGTAAATACTTACAGGAAAACTCAATACACCCCAAAGAAACAGACATTTCACATCACTCAAAGTAAGCCAATAAAATGGGCAAGTAATTACCAGATTTTTAGAACTTAATTACTAAACTGTACCTACACAGCAAATAACCAGACCCGGAATAAATATCTACCAGATCATACAATCGTTTATCCGTTGGCGGGAATCGAACCCACAACTGTATTTATTAATTTATCTTTAGGTGGATCGCCCCCCATTTTACGATTTTCCAAAATGAATTGTAATTAATTTATTAATAAAAAATAATAACTTAATTTTAACGTATTCATCTGCAATATCAGAAACATAAGGTTGTGCGTCGCGAGTTTTTTTGTGGTTTTTAATTTTTCCTGCGTTCCACAAGCGCGTCTTTGCGTATTTATAAGCTGTTCGTAGGTATAAGCTCTGTTCGGGCTCGCGGGACGTCCACACCGGTGAAATGCTCCACTCGCATTACACATGTTACATTTCAAGTTCGGTTCGTAGGTCTCCACGCGGCTTAATGTAGATCATGCTGTGTGCCAAAGTCGAGCATTGTTTATTGATAACTTATTATAAGGTCTGTTACAGTGAGGCAGTAGTGCATGCCGGAGCTATCGCAGCATTACTAGCTCACATGCAGCCCACCACGCCCTGCCCACCACTCGGAACATACATGCGGACTCTGAGAATCATATCCCAGTAAGTACTACTAGAGAATCCACCACCCGCTGAGAAAGAGAGAGTGGGTAAAAGCAGGCTGTAGAGAAAAGGCATAGATTACAAGATAAAACAGCAGTAGGTACATGTGGTTTGCAATTTGAACCAGAGTGCTACGATAAAAACAAAATATACACAGGGTGTGTCATGTTGACCCATCAACGTTTTTTTTTCTAGGTACATACCCATATAACATAACACTAAGAACATATCTACCGGATTATGCAATTTAAATAAGCAAAAATTTATAAAATAAAAAGAGCAGCAATGTATTCCAAAACAGCAACCGCCCGCACAGCTAATACCTATCCGCGCGCCGCGCGGGCGCGGTCATTACCCTACCGATACGTGAAACTCCCGCGCCTACGAACTTATCTTTTCAATAAATAATTAGTAGGTAGATAACTACTACCTACGGTTTAATTCGCGGCCATGACCTTGAAAGCATACCGAATTCATTCTAATTCATTAGAAACATCAAAATTTAAAATACATTTTAATCTGTCTAAAATAAGTACTTGACACAACCTGTATTTTATGACAAACGGTTTGTATTATATATATGTAAAATTTCTAAGAAAATATAACTTTACTAACCATAACCTTATGTAAAAAAATATTGTTCAATGCCTACCGTTTCTGAGGTTACTAAACTTCAGAAACGGTAGGCTTTGAACAATAAGACATTTTAGTAATTTATTTATGGTAGTTAGTAAGTAGATAATTGATGTCGAGTTAAGTTAATTTTAACAGGCGTGCTAAAAAAACCAAATGTTAATACCAAAAAACCTTAAATAATAAACTACATTTTACACCGTTACATTAATAATGTGTATTTTTAAACAAAAGCAACAGCAATTACATACTTAAAAGGTTTATAAACTTCATTTAACATCACTCGATATAACGACAAACTTTTATTATTTGATTGAGTTTCGCTGTCCCCGATAACAGGGACACCATCAATGGGGACAACCGGAATAAATTTTATTTATTTTTGTAGAGTTCCGCTGTCCCATTTAACAGGTAAACTGACAATGGGGACAACAGGCATACATTTTTGTTATTATTGAGTTCCGTTTTCCCCATTGAATGGGGACAGCGTCAATGGGGACAAGGGGAATACATCACTTTTAGCATTGCACCTTGTGCTCTTTCAAGAGGGTTTATGATCTATTTTCCTTTAATTAACAAGTGTTTATTTTCTTGTAGAACACCCAGTTGTTCGTACACCGTTCGCGGTTGGAGCCGTTCACCGTGTAGAATAGGACTGATACCAGCCGCTGCGGCATGCATCGAAAACTTACTTGTCATAGACAATGAACAAGTTCTAGGTAAGTCATAGCCCACCGAAAACATTAATGTCAAAAGTACAAACTTAGATAAGTTTAAGTTGATTTTAGTTTCTTTAAATTATTTTATATTTTCGAGACAACCCTACTGCCAATCAGAATAAAATAGATTGAAGCAATAATGGGAGCTAATCCACCCGCTCTATTGATCAGAGTGGAAAAAAGTAGAACCTTGATAGAAAGATAGATAAAAGATATTTTAGAAGATATACCTAGTAACCTAATCCATTAATGGTAGCCCAGTGTATCAAAGTCGATTGGAGCATTGAGTTTAACTCTTTCAGCGCAATTTTTAACTCTGATAATCTACTCAAAATGATATTCTTATAAGAAATGAAATAAGTTCCAAAAAAAATTAGATTTCGGCGGCGGCGGCGACTCGAACACGTGCCCCACCCTCAATACGGGTGTGCAGTGCACTAACCAACTAAGCCACGAAACTTTAGTCGGTTTAACCGAAAATTTTTGGGACCTCTTACGGACTATAGCGCCAACTGGGAACTTATTCCATTTCTTAGAGATACCCTAAGTGCGGGTAAGCACTATAACAAAAAAACCTTTAAGAAATTAATAAATCCCAAAAATTTACGATCTCGACGGGATTCGAACCCGCACCTTCCCCTTCAGCGCAGGGTTGCTCTTTTTCCAACTAAGCTACGTGATCTTATCTAGTCGACCCGTAAATCTTTGGGAGTTCTTTCGGCACTTACGCCGTCAGCGCCACCTACAGAGGAAACAATGAAGTTATCCAATTCTGCTCAAAGACCAAATTTACATTTAGTTCTTTGACGAGAGGTTTTGCCGGTGCTTGATTCTAAGGTTTTTATTTTATTATAGTACTCTGGGTAATTTCTAAGAAATTAATAAATCCCAAAAAACGAATTTACGGGTCGACTAGATAAGATCACGTAGCTTAGTTGGAAAAAGAGCAACCCTGCGCTGAAGGGGAAGGTGCGGGTTCGAATCCCGTCGAGATCGTAAATTTTTGGGATTTATTAATTTCTTAGAAATTACCCAGAGTACTATAATAAAATAAAAACCTTAGAAAAAAACCTTTGATATTTTTATAGTTTGTAACTATACTCAGAATATCTGATGCTGAAGATGAGTTCTTCAGCACATACTTATATATTTATGTAGTTATTAATATTTGCTTGCGAAGGTAGGTGTAAATAAAGAGCCTTCTGTCGTCTGCATCATCTACGATTTTGAGCCTTGTATGATACAAGGTTCAGAATCGTAGCGCCGCCAACATACTTAGTCCACGAGCGATCAGAATGCAAAAGCGGCAGGAAATTAACTTTTAAAAGGTTCCGTCCGTAGAACCGGTGGAAAAGTTAGCCCTTTTTAGGTATAGTAAATTTGTGTAGGTCTATGTGTAAATAAAGAGCCCTCTATGGTCTCCTTTGGCAAAATTTACATCACTGCCATAATTTGTTCAGCAAATGCACACTCTTAACATAAAAATGTTCAATAAGTGACTGAGAAACAAACTAAACAACGACACAATTTTGTGATTCTACGGTTAACGAAACCAGGTAAAGGATAGACCAGTTTTTACGACACACCCTGTTTATGTGATTGCAAAACGAGAAATTCCGTTTTTGAATGATTGTACAATCCATTTTTTTTTCAGCGGATGCTTGCATGGCCTTGCCGCATCTGCCAAGCGGTGAGGGCTTTAGCCAGCACCCGTACACGCCCAACCTCGTGGCGCGCATCACAGCCTTGCTGGGGCACGCCGCGCCGAGAGTGCAGGCCGCCGCGCTCTGTGCTATTATGACCACGCTGGATGTAACTGAACTGGTAACACTAACTCGGAACCTCACTCGCTTCTCATATTGATTCGTTTTATTTAATGTTGAAAGCGAGATTGTTGAACGTGGCGGGCAGCATCAGACAGGGCGCTTTGGTGCTCATTAGGGGATACCTATGTCTATACTAGGTGCCAGATAGCTTGGCAATACAGGTCGTTGACCTATCTCCGTCAAGAAATACAAAACGGGCACAATTTAAAATCTTGAATTTTTAGGGTTATTAAATTTTTTGGAAACTTATTATTATTGCGCATAAAATTAAAAGACCTGTGTTATTTTGAATTTGCAAACGTTTTCGATACTTAATTTCTTATATTACACACAATTCATATATTTTTCAGTCATGTAAATGTAATTTCGTACTCATACTCGTACTCATAATATTATTCATAAATTTTATTAAAATTTTCTGGTATTTTATAAAAATACGTGAATTCATTGAAAACGTAAAAGTCGATTGTTATTCCCGATTTCGATTTTTTTTGGGTTGTGTGGTTTCACTTTTACTTACTAGTGCCCCCGTACCACGATACTCAAGCGGCACCGGTATCGCTTAAGATTTGTATGGAAAGCGACAGAATAGCGATAATTTCTTCTGCATTATGCAAGAGGAGGTGAACGAACTGTATTGCCACCTTATTTGGCACTTAGTATATCAGTGGACTTAACACACTGTCAATCCCAGAATTCAATCCCAACTGTTTACGGTACATATGATACAGTCCTCTGACAGCCGGACAGATATACAACGGAGGAAGTATTTCAACATAGTAGGTTAGGTACAGACACTTAATTATCTATTTAAATATTTATCTGATTTTTTTCAGAGGGACGTATGCCTCGAAGCTGGCTGCTTGGATCACATTCTTAATTTGCTCAAAAGCGAAAAAACTTCAGTTGTTAAGGTACTTATACAAATACAGATATTCACTATGGCATAAGGACACATCTTTGGATCTTACTTGAGTGATAGGATACAAAGAATTGACATTAATGGGAAACGGTCTTCGGAGTCTGTTACAATGGGTCTACCGCAGGGTTCTATCCTCGGTCCTTTCCTATTTTTTGTTTATTTACCGAGCAAGCGAAGTGTCTCTTCATCAACTACTAACAAAATTATGGATTTTGTCAGAATGTACGTACTCCTCTACAGGTCGTATTTTACGACCGACCAGTAGCCCTATTGTCTAACTCGAAGGCCATTACCAGTGAACTTCAAATCGATTACCAGTTGTCAATCCAGTCAGAATGTTTTCGGTATTGTGTAAGGTATTCAACTGGTAATCGGCTTCGGAATGAATGATTCATGTGAATCCAATTTCTGTAGTTTTCGATCTTTCATGCGTTCCGTTAATGCAAGTGGAACAACTAGTAGTTCCACTGGTACTATTTGCAATTAAGTTGTTTTACTAGTTGAAAAAACCATAATTATATTTGTTATGCTGGAAAAACACAGCCTGTGCATAATTTTTGTCATTATTTGCAATTAAATCACGTATTTTTTCAGTTTATTGTGAGGAGATTATATAAAAAAGTTTACCACAAAAGTAGTAACGAAACGCAAGTTTTCTACTGTCAAACTCGCTCGCAGTGTTGCCAGATCTACTGATTTAGCAGTAGATCTACCTGCTTTTTGAACCGTCTACTGATCTTTTGATTTTTTGCTAAAATTTTGTGAAATCTACCTGCTTTTTCCGAGCATCAATAGCAAGTGACTCCATGTCTTTATTTTAGCTCACGTGACAAGACTGAAACAGATGAATGAAACTGAACAGTTCCATGTTCCTTCGTTTCTTCCTTCCAGCTTTCACTTTTTTTCTGTCGGTCTTGGTATGTCTGTTCATTGTTTTCGATTGATTGGTCGGTCCGTTCGTTCGATAAACTTTTGCAAAATGCAAACTGAGTGAGACTGTTTATCCAGTTATTACTCTACTATGAACTAAATAATATATGTCCAAAACCACAAATCAAAGTTCAATCAGACTGAAAAGAACTGAGCAAAGCACAGCCGACAGGCCGCCTGGCCTCGCTTTCCACAAAATTTCTACTGCTTTTTTCAGATTCCATCTGGCAACACTGCTCGCTCGTGTCCCTCACTTGTCATAACTTGTCATTCGCGGTATATTTTAAAGTTTGTTTGGCTGGTTTGTGAAAACAAAAACAACTTTTACGACTGTTTTTTTTCTTGAAAACTAAAAGATTAGTTTCAAAGTAAGTACATTTAACAAATTACTACCGCGTTTTATGCGTTACAAAAGTTATCAAGTGTTTTGTTACACAGCAGTGTGGTAATATGATAATATGGCTATTTCAGAATGCCAGCAAGAAAAATAGTATCAGACAGGCAGATGAAAATGCTTGTGGCTTTTATGGAAGCAAACAGGGGATTCGCAGTGGGCCGCCTGGCTAATAACGGCCCACTGGCGAAACAACAAGCTGAAAAACTTTGGGAGGACCATGCGTGTAATCTCAATGCTGTTGGGGCTGGCGCCACTAAAACCTTAGCCAAGTGGAGAGTTGTAAGTACCCTTTATCTTTTAATTTGAATGTTTGTCACTAATGCTAATTACCCATCTAATTTTAAAGCTTTAGCTTTAGATATGCCAATGCAACCACCGCAATTGGCCCCAACGCGCAGGCGATCATGTAATAATTTTACTTTAAATTTTAGGAGAGTACCATTATTCATGTCACATCATATCAATGGCTAGCCAATTAGTGTCCACTGCTGGACATAGCCTCCTCCAAAGCTGTATTTTTATAAATTGTTACAGATACATCACATGTTGCAGATGTGCCTCAGTGGGCAATGCAGATTGAGGAGCGGCATTTGGCGAACGAGAAGATCTCGCGTTCATCTCCTTGGCAGCAATACGCAGCGCTCTGTAGCGCGAATTGAAGAAAAACTTTTACAAAGCTAGTGCGGGACACTAGCCTTGTAAAAGTTAGTTAGGTTTACTGTTGTACATATATAAATTAGTAGTAAGATTAAAATAAATTAGTATGGATTGTTTTTTTTTAGTTTATTTATGAGTCAGAATCAATAAATTAGCAATAAAAAATAAATTATTAAGCTTTCATA
Source organism: Eupithecia exiguata (assembly GCA_947086465.1). Classification (NCBI taxonomy): domain Eukaryota; kingdom Metazoa; phylum Arthropoda; class Insecta; order Lepidoptera; family Geometridae; genus Eupithecia; species Eupithecia exiguata. The sequence continues at coordinate 1,220,668 of OX352241.1, read as the reverse complement.
GGCTTTAATAATTATAATAATAATGCTGGGGACAATCACACAGCATTATCTGGCCCCAAGTTAAGCAGACCTTGTGTTATGGGTACTAGATGATAGTATACGTAACACACTCCCAGGACAATTATTTGCAGATCGTAAAAACATTTGCTCTAAGGCGGGAATCGAACCCACAACCTCCTGCGTCGCAGGCGGACCTTCTGCGCCACAGAGGTCGTCGTTCAATTATGTTCGAGTCCTCCACAATCTGTCAACAACGGCTTGCCTTCCTCCATCAACTTCCCGCCGCCGTACACCTTCAGGGGGATGATGCAGTGCTGCGGTTGTAGCGCACGGTCGCGTGTCATCTCCTCATCGACATCGACAAGGCGTTGGTTACTTTTCCCGCTTTGATGGGTGTATTGTGCATCACCCTGTAAAAAATAGAAGAAAATGTTTATATATACCTACTCGTAAGTATACCTATTTAAAAAAAATGAATTTGAACTCGGGGTAGGTATGTATTCAGATAATTATTACTTATTACTTTTTTCTCTTTTTACTTACCTACTTATTTCCTTAGCCTTCAAACACAATGTTTATCACAATTTTTTTATTTATATGGATATTTGAGATTTCCATTCCAAACAAGACTCGAATGAGCTCCCTGCTTCATTTGACGTTTCAAATGGGCTTGAATTTTCTACTGAAATTCATTTCGACGTTACACAATACCGATATCCGCGCCAATATACGAAGTTTCATTCATTCACTGGGCTTCAATTTCGCTGGTAATGGTCTTCCATGTGTCAACTATTTACACAATACGAAAGTTACAATCGAAGTCCAGGCTAGGTTTCAAATGTCAAAAATGAAGTCGATTACGATTACCAGTTGAGTTAGACAATAGGGCTACTGGACGAAACTTGGTGTACAGATTCTACGATTTTATAGTTTTTTTTTATCGTCGGGAGTTTTTTGATTAAAGGCTTAGTTTCTTCAAAAAAGAGCAAAAGGAGGCTATCAAATATTTCCGCTGTAAGACATCTGATTTTGATGATTATTTTTATATTGAAAGGTAACTAATTTATTCTCTAAGAAATTAATAAATAATAGAAAGATTCCAAAATTAATAAATAGTAGATAGATTTCTCTAAGAAATTAATATATAATTTATTCTCATAAAAAAATGCTAAAGATCTGATGAGGACTTTCGCCATGATGAGCAAAATAGCTCTGCAAAATGCAATAATAAACATGAGAGCATTTACCGTACAGCGCCACCTATTAGAACATCTTTGTACAACTTCGAGAGTAGGTAGGTACTATGTAATAACCCGGCCACATGTTTCGTCTTCGTATGCTTGCAGTTTGCGCAGGTAAGAAATCAATTTTATAGATGGCGCTAATATTACTAAACATCTCTTATTTATGAGATTATATTTCGAAGATTATTATCTCAAACTACTAAGTATTGAGTGTTAGAAAAAGCAGTTAGTACTGTTCGTAGAACTACTAGTATAAACGACCTGCCTTATCTTGTAAAAAATTATCAAGAGATTGTACTTCATTATTTTTTTAAATGAAACGACAAAACACAGTTTTCGACGATGTGAATAATGCAATCTCAAAAGTAGTCCATTGATTTATTGTCAATAATCTTTTGCTTAACGAACCAAAAAAAAGGTATTCGATTTATTTTACCTAATGTAAAACAAGTTAAGGCAAATATAAATGTGAAAGGAGAAACGTTAGAAATTGTAATTGTGAAATTGTGTGTTGTGTAGAAAGTATTCTTAAAAAAATTGAAGCGAACAAAATTTTGTTGAAACATTGGTTCACCGCCTTGGTTATTGGCGGTGAACCAATCTATTATTTGTGAATGCGAATTATTTACATCGTCATAATTATATTTATTTCTGTCAACTTTAAAAATCAATGAAGTATGTATAGTATACTAAGGTAGATTGATTTGTTTATAGTACGCAGCGATTGCCATTGGATACATCCTGAACGGCAAACCTCTCCAGAACCAGCAAGCGGTGGACGAACGGATACTTGACGCGCTGGGAGCTGTTCTAACAGAGGGGAGTGACAAGTAAGTCAACAATGTCCTCGCTAGAGAGCTAGGCGCCTCCTGTGTCTACAATGTACGCGACAGCGAGGGGGGAGGAAGTCAATTAACTAGAAAAGTGTTCAATGAATTGGAAAATCAGCCAATGAGAATGTGCACGAAACGCCTTCGTTTCAGCACATTCTCAGCGTCTGATTTTAGTCACTAGACCTTTCTAGTGTCTATAAAAAGATCCTATAAGGGTTCCTTTTTTCCTTTTACGGAACCCTAAAAACTAATTAAATAAAACCGGCAAAGTGCGAGTCGGACTCGCGCACGAAGGGTTCCGTACAATTCTATCTATAAAAACGGTAAAAAAATCATGTTTGCTGTATGGCAGCCCGCTTAAATATTTATTTTATTCTGATTTTTAGTATTTGTTGTTATAGCGGCAACATAAATACATCATCTGTGAAAATTTCAACTGTCTAACTATCACGGTTCATGAGATACAGCCTGGTGACAGACGGACAAACGGACAGCGAAGTCTTAGTAATAGGGTCCCGTTTTTACCCTTTGGGTACGGAACCCTAATAAAAAACAATGGACTGTGCTGGACGTTGAGTAACGGGACACCCTGTGTGTTTGCGTCTGGAATAAATGGCAATTCATGGTCAATTTTGCTGTCGTCAAAACGTAACTAAATTTATGGCAGCAGTAAAAACGCGCCGTCCTTTTCATAACGATCAGAATAAAAATAATGGCATCATTTTAGTGTCTCTCAAGCGAGTTTGCCCGTGTGGTGCCAGCCTAGAGTTGTACCAACCCAACTCTTCCTGTGGGTATCGAGGCGACTTAGTAACATACACCGGAGGGACGGGACGGGACGGGGGGACAGCAGCTTCCCCCGAAGAACAGCCCAACCAACGATGCCTAGCGTGGGGATTATACAATACAATACAAAATTCTTTATTGTACACCACAAAATAAAACTAAAAGAAACAGATATAAACATTAAACATAATAGTACAATGGGCGGCCTTATCGCTTAGCAGCGATTTCTTCCAGGCAACCTTTGGATGGAAAGAAATTTGAAAAATTTAAGAAAGGCAGGGGTGTATACAACATAATACATAATAATAATTATTAAATATTCATAAGCAAGTAGAAACATAAATTAACATAAAAATACTTTATAAAATAGATTATGTACACGGAATAATTAAATACCAAGAACAAAGAAAAAACATAATTAAGTACCAATATTCACTTTTGTGACAGATAGAAGTCTTTAACGCGAGCTTTGAAAACGGGTAGAGATCCAGCTTTCCTAATGGACTCTGGATTATGGGCATCACTCCAATGCATGGTGCATAGAAACAATGCCGCTCATTAGGGAAAGCCTATAATAGGCTGAATGGCTCCTGGATATTATCCAGGAGTGGACACCATGAGCTGATGATGATGATATAATTAGTTTTGTTTATTTCCGCGACATTCGAATAAACACCATTGAAACTTGAAAAGTTACTTCCCTTGCTTTCCGTAGATGCAAGCTCATCGCTGTTCATAAGATCAGATCCATCTGCACCGAGGGCTCCGTCTCGCAGCTCACCGCGCTGGCCGAGGGCGCAACACTGGAGCCCTACTGCCGGTTGCTGGACGTCGGGGATTTCAGCTACTACGTCTGTGACGGGCTTTGTTACTTACTGGAGGTATATTGTTGTTTACTAGTTTCTGCCTATGACTTCGCACGCTTTATTTCTATGGAAACGTTTAAATATTATTTCTATCCCATGGGAACTGATTTATGGGATTAAAGTATACGTATTTTACTATAAAACTGTCGTAGTTTGAAGAATTCATTACGGATGGAAGCGGGTTAACTACGAACCTTATTTGTGTTGGAAGAACACCAACGTTTCATCCATTACCGAGGGACTTCTTCAGGGTGAGTGCGGTTCGACACGCGGAATGAAACGTTGGTGTTCTTCTCACATAAAAAAAGGTTCGTAGTTAACCCGCTTACATCCGTAATGGAGCGGGTACAGTTGTACCACTTTAATACGGTAAAGATACGCATCGCCAAAATTCGTCTGCACAGAAGAGACCAAGTCAACCCGATTGAATACGAATTCCGAAATCCAAAATAGTCTTGGTAGTGTCGCTCATTGGCAATGACACTACTGGTAGTGCGGCTGGTAGTGTCATTGCCAATAAATAGTTTTATACTCTCAATATAAATGCGAAAGTCTGGATGCATGGATGTTTGTTTCTTCTTACGTCAAAACGATTGAATGGAACAGGCTGAAATTTTCTCGTCTGGAATCAAACACAGGCTAGTTTTTATTCCATAAAACAGTTCCTATGGGAAGCTTAGTTTTATACAAATATTGACCTGTATCTAAATCACATTATATTTAGACTTAGATAGGCAACTAATATTGTATTACATTTTAAGTATTATACAAACTTACTAGTGGTTTATTTTTCGCTTCTTCCACTTGTGGACACAAAATTGAGGCGAACAAAATAACATTTTGTTTTTCGTACTTAAATTAACAAAAAGTAATGCTAAAGTGGGTAGTTCTCAATAAGAAAAGAACGTGTATTGTCTCTTCGCGTAGCAAGAACAAGAGCGAGCACAACTGGAAGCGGCATGCAAACAACATCAAATTAATAACATGACCTAGTTTCTTTGACATGACGTGATATTTATGGTGGGCCTGAACCTCTAAGTACCCATACAAACGTACTATTCGATTCATTTGCAAACTACGTCCCCGATTGTAATGAGCTTTTGCATACATAATCGGATAAGAAATAACGATATTTGTATCGTTTTAGTTTTTCAAAATACATAATCATCATTAAATTAGAGCGAAAGTAATAAAATCACTTAAAAATGGATAAAAATCAATTTTCGCTCTCACTTTGTTTATGATGATGAAGTATTTTGAAAAACTAAAACGATAGCTATTACTTTTCCGATTAGGTACGTATGCAAAATTTCATTAAAATTGGGGACGCAGTTTCCAAGTGAATCGAAAAGTACGTTTGTAAGGGAGCTTAGAGGTTCGGCCCGGAACCTCTAAGCTCCCTTCAAGTATTTTTTTAAACATTGACATTAATTTGGCTTCTTTGTTATCTTTCGGTAGTTTATTGTACATCTTTGCACCTTCGTATTAAATGTTTCTCTTGCCATAATTCGTTCGGGGAGAGTAGTATTATGTCATTCGCACTACGAAGTCTAATCCTTTGAGATAGTTGTTTTTTAGTGAATATTATTTGTGTAGGTATATCTTTTGAAAGCATTTTACGAATCAATATGCAAGTTTAGTATAAATAGTTAATAGTTGTTTTAATTTGTGAACAAAGTCAGAATGAGCACTTTTAACTATCGAGAGAATAGACGGAAAGGCGAATAAACGATGAAAAGCTGTCAAACTCTCGTTATCTATAGACTCTAGTGAATTTTTTCTTGTATAATGATTCGCGTACGTGACCTAACGCAATGGTTTCGACGGAAGATCAGCGTTGTAGTAGCTCCTGTAGCTATGACAACATAATGCTGAGTCGACGCCAGTTTGTAGCTTTAAGGTATTTTATAAGTGGGTATTACGATAAAGTTATATGGTGTTGGTAATTTAATTTAATTTTAGTACATATTATTGTAATGGTTCTCAGCTACAAATAAAGTATTTCTTATCTTATCTTAAAACTGAAAATTGTTTCGGAAGGCTGCTATTTTCTCTGATGATTATCGTAGAATGTTCCACTTACATTTCTTTGGTTTTTGTAACCCATTCGTTTACAAAAAAATATCTTAGACACATTTTCTGTTTTATTTACAGAGGTCTGATGAAAATAAAGTAGCTCCCCTCGTTCTGAAGCTGCGTCAGTTCGGCGTACCGCAGCTCCTACTTCCCTTCCTTCCAGCAATCGATCACAACTACTATGTAAGTGAAAGCACCCCTATTTTTAACCAACTGATAACAAGAGGAGGTTATATGTTCGGCTGTTTGTATGTTTTTCGTGTCGATGTGTTTTCCGTGACTTCTCCTATCGTAAATGACGGAGAAATCGATTTGGATGATTCTTTTGCAGTTGTATAAGGGATGATCCCCTTGGGCCACCCGCCTGCCCGCTCAGTCGTCAAGGCGGATGCGCCCGCTGCACATGTCCTTGTGCGCCACGATCTTTCATCGCCGCATTATCGATGTTTCGTACAAAGATCTACAAAAGTCACGACATTACAATAAAAACTTAAATATATCGCAAAGAGTTAAGAACATTCAAGTATATATTTCAATTAATATATATTTTTGTATGGAAATAAAAAGTAGCTAATTATGAAAAGTCGTAGAACAAACGTTGCTGATGATGCTAGGAACCTGGTTACCGAAGGTTGCTGGTCAATTAAAAATAACCCTGTACATCCTTGCAAACTTAAACACATTTTAAAACTTAAGGGATTCAAAGCCGGTTTTTAGTTTTTTCAAAACAATAAAAAATATTTTAAAGTGACTCGAAAAAAAGTAGGAAGGGGTGTTTTATTAAAAATGGAATAACAGATATTTTACTTTCACTCGATATACGAGTATGTATTGTATCTAATCTATATACAAACCCCACTAGATTGAAACATAAAGCAGAAGTTTTAACAGGGGTCTGGAAAAGTTTCGGCTTTTTTGTTCGAAATGGTTATATACCATTTTATATAGAATATGGAAGTACCAAGTGTTGCACTTGCTTAAATGCAAAGAATATTCCTCTTAAGATGGGTCATGAGATGGTAAGATGGGATGGGTTCGTTTTTAAAATCACAAGTAAGATAAAAATTTGCGTGCTAGCCGGTGCCCCTGTTCACGACAAGGTTTCCGTCGCCGTGTCTTGATGAAACAGTGTTGTTAACAAGAGCTCTTATAGCCCCAGCGGCCGTCGCGTCGGTTCTAGGAGCTAAGTGCCCTACCCACTATCACTTGAGTTCGCAATTCTGAGAGCTATGTCGGTTACCATGCTACCTTTTACCGCGGGTACCTACATATTTATTATTGAATTTCATTAAATATCTTCATTTTCAGTACCGGACGGACGTCGAGTTTCTTATGGAAAAGTACTTCCCCGACGATGTCACTGAATATTTTCAAGACAAAAGCTGAACATTAAATTTTCTGACCTAAACTAAACAGGGTTTAGTAATTATTATTAAGTAATTAATATAATCATCAGCCTGTACGTACAGTCCCATTGCTGGACTGGGCAAAGCTCTCCCTTGTCCCTCCCACAGTTCTCGGTCTAGTGATATGATATTTAATATTTTGTTTAAAGAAATCATTTTACAACTAGAATCTCTCGGTAACCATTAAAAAGAAATAAGATAAGTTGAATTTACCATTTGATTTAACTAGAGAGTGCCCCTAATTATTTGTCCACGACTGTACATAATACAATACAAAGATAGATATTTGTTATTATACATAAAAAACTCCCAGAACTCCCGGAACAAATATCTGCAGATCATACAAACATTTGTCTCGAGGTGGGAATCGAACCCGCAACCTCCTGCGTTCGACGGACCTGGAGGACCTCCTCAAATTTTCGAAGTCTGTTAAAAGTGGCGCTAGTTGACAACTCGTTTCGCCTTAAGTTTTATTTTACTGACTTATTTATACTGCTGAAGTAGGAATAAGCCTGCAATAGATACCTCTACCTAATCTACAAGTAGCTATATATGTAATAAATATATAATAAATAACTTTATTTCATAAGAGTTAGCTATTGCTTGCACAATAAACATAATCTTACATACATAATAATCATCTTAAATAAATAATATATCTTAAATTACATAACTAGGGTTATATCTAAGATTACTATTTGTACCTTGGCATTTATTATTTGACCTACCAATATATGTAATAATGTAATGGTAAATAAGTTTATTTTACTGAATTTATTCCTTTGTTTATTCTTTTTTATAGTTAAGTTAACATTGTACTTTGTGTGTAGTCAAACCACGTTATTTGTAAGTTTGTTGTAAATAAAAGTTAATACATATTGGAGCTTTGTTTTTATTTTACAAGGTGATAGGTTAATTTATTAGGTAGGTAACTCTATAACAACACGCTTATTATGAAAAGTGTAAAATAAGTAGTCTCATATCTGTATCAATTCCAAACCGTTCTTCTATTCCGATTTTTGTTTTATTATTTTTCAAGTCGACTCTCCCGTCCGTCAGAAACTTCTTCAATCTAGAGACTTCACCCGTATTCCCTTAGTGTGAAAACAATCAGTTCAAAATTATCTATCTTTCTCAAATCATAATTTCCCATATGTAATTTTTTATACAACGTGCCATACCTAGTAAGTTTTGTAATTGAATTATTTTTAGGATATTTATTTTCAGAATGCTGGCAGCATCGCAACGTTAAATGGCAAACGGCTCTGTCGGAAGACCAGCGTTGGTTGTAAAGTGTTTACAACTAGCTCATGCTGAGACAGGGACCGTTTTGTGACTCTTATCGACAGCAGCTTTGTCTCTTATTTCTAAATAATGTCTGTATCTGTTGATGGAGTTACAAATAAATAATATTCTATTCTATTCTATTCAATGCTAATTCGTTGACCGAAATAAAAGCCAGCATTCCGATGTTTTTTCATTAGTTCCGTCATAATATTCAAAAAACATGAAAAAAGGGTAACTTTGTTTTTTTTTTGTATAGAGTGTTCATTAGATCATGTAACTGAATGCGACTTCGACTTAGTGAACCTCAAAGTTCACATACAAACGTACTTTTCGGTTCATTTGCAAACTACGTCCCCGATTATAATGAAATTTTGCATAGGTACATACCTAATCGGATAAGAAATAACGATGTTTGCATCGTTTTAGTTTATACTTAATCATCAATAAATTAGAGCGAAAGTAATAAAATCGCTTAAAAATGGATAAAAATGAATTTTCGCTCTCACTTAATGATGATTACCTACGTATTCTGAAAAACTAAAACGATACAACATCGTTATTTCTTACCCAATTATGTATGCAAAATTTCATTACAATCGGGAACACAGTTTGCAAATGAATCGAAAATTACGTTTTTATGGGAACTTAGAGGTTCAGGTTAAGTAATATATTTATATATTTTTTCAGTTTTTTATGGTATAGGTAGGTAGGTACTCTATATCTCAGATGGTTTTTACGAATCACAAAAGTGCGGCCTCTGTGTAATACCTACACACTAACTTGACGTTGAAGTTAAAATTTCGATCCCATCCGAAAGTTGTACCTACCTATATTTTTAGCACCTTACCATCCTGGAAACCGAAATCTTTTATGCCCAATGCCCAATCCAGGTTCAGGATAATTAGACCTTTTCCTCGGTTGAAGTTTCTGTGTTTGATAATCTCGATGGCCTTCTGTAGGTACCATTCTTGGTTTGTAATATGATATGATTCGTTTTCAGCTATCGGAGGTTGAATCCTCTTTGTCGTCTGTTGTCCGTGTCCACACGCACTGAAGGTCCTGCCAGAAAACCAGCGTTGCTCAACCTTTGGTAGAGCAACATTATGCTGAGGTAGGCCTATTGGTTCACTGGGAGGGCACTTATTGTTTATAGAATTTAGGATAATTCTCAAATACCTAATACGGAAGAAATATTAATTACACTTTGCATTATTTTTATCAGACAATACGTTAGAATTATTTCCCAGTCAAGTAGCCTAATAAACAAAGGCCATCGCACAAGTGCCTTCTACGATGTACCAACCAACGGCGAGTGTGTGAAAAAAGTACTGGCCGTTTGCAGTTACCGAAATTAAATTAATTAAAAAATTAAAATTAATGCAGCTGCTCCAACACCAACATTACTCAATGTACTGTAACATACACACTAATTGTGTATCTTTAATCAAAGAAAGTAGGCAGGTAGGATGTACCTAACAGTTATTATTGGACTGTTTATAAACAATCAGTTCTGAGTTTAAACAATTACAAATTTATATGTTAGGACTAGAGCACATGCTTGCAATCAGTTATTTTAGTAGCAATTTTTATTTGTTCAGAACGCCTAAGCTTAATTCTTTATTATTTTATAATAAACCGGCAAGAGCGTCGTCTCTAGGTAAATAGGTGTGTCTTATTTTCTTTTCTGCGCATATATAAACGCGCGCTGCTTTCCTTGTTCTCTGCTTATGTTAATGCTAAACTTTGCTCACGAACTATGCTTGTGCGTGATTCCTAAATTGCCTTCTGAAGCTAAATGCTTGTGTGCTTTCGGGCTCACGGTTTTCGGTGGTATATTATCCAGCACAGTGCTGGATAATATACCACCGAAAACCGTGAGTCTGTGTCTTATTTACTACTCCGGGATACCTACCTAGGGACTACTCAGCACACCCCCTATAACCCCCAACTAGGTAGGTAGGTAGGTAATCATTTACGTTCTTTGTATTTATTTTAGTCAAACATGTTCAAAATTTTATTTCATAATTTTTTTGGTCCGGATAGATGCAGATTTAATAATTTTATTTGTTTAGGCTTACAAAATAAGCACTTAGAAAAGTCAAATTTAATACTTTATAGTATTATCAAATACAAATAAGGTGTTTTTGAGTTTCTCTTTACTGTAATTTTTTATTTGATTGATTTAATTTGTAACAACCGGTCGATGGTCTGTTCCTGTCATTGGAAACAGGCAAGATGATGCTGGCAAAAAGCTGCGATGATGATGATGACAGGATTCCAACCTTCCTTTATTAAATTTTGTTAACGATTTATAACTGAAACTCGACGCCAACCAACTGAGTTTTAGTTATTTGTGTCGTGGTTTGTTTACAAAAATTCTACGAGGAGTTTGACTGAGGTATATATGTATCTATTGATACGTTATTTTACAAGTTTTGTTCTTTAAGTATTATAATGTTTGTTGGTTGTACAAGTTTTAGTAAAATTACTTTCAATCTGTTTTTTGCTTAGACAATGCGGGTTAAATTCTCTAAGGTTTTTGTGTTAAAATTTGTGCTCAACAAGCCGCCTGTCAGTGTGTACGTAGCCTTACTGATGGATACTCTGTCTATATAATAAGGTGATGGATTGGGTGGTCCATATAATAAGGTGATGGGAAGGTGATAGTCGAGACATAAGATAGCCTAACTACTACCTCTACAGAACAAGGCAAAGTCATACATAGTTTGGGAGCATTGTGAATCGTAGAATAAGTTAAAAAGAAATAATTGAAAAGATGCATTGTCTGTAAGTAAAAACAAATAAATAAAGTACCTACCTACATAGCTGCTTGGAAGTACCTTATGTATTATAAGGTAGACCTACTTCGTAGAAATTGTAGATATATATGTATCTCTCTATTATGCGATGTATGCGTATGTATCTCTATGATATACCTAATATAAATTTACTAGTATGTACCGTGTCTTTCGTAGTACTATAAAGTTATTCTGCCTTTTTCATTTGTTGCAATTTTACTTACAACTTGTCGTCCATTTAAAAAAAAGTTTTTTATTTATTGTAAATAATGAGACGTCCTACTCTATAGATATACATAGACATAAGACCCAAGCTTTGTCATCTCATGTGCGGGTTCTAATCAAATAAATAATTCTGTTTCTACTACGTGTTACTACGGTGTCAAGAAATAGGTGCCCAAGTCAATTTGCGATACCAGATTTTTTTAACTATTATTTGTCTTATTAGTTTGACATTTATATACCTACCTTTTTTCTTTAATTTGCATAGTGGGATTGATTGACATTTTTTTTGTAGATTGACTGCCTGGGCGCTAATGGCGTGGGCTAGTTATTATGCGCTGAAAGCTGCAAACATATTGCATCTATAGCAACATTTGGAGACATGGAGTCACCGTGTGGAAGGATAACATTATGTAGGTCCTGCATACAGTGTGTTTTATTTTATTTATGTACGTACAGGAGGGCCCAGACCCACCCCTTTTCTCATGTAACTCTAGCTATATTCCTTTTTCAGACCGCCGCCGCGCGCCGCACCTCCAAACGAAAACAGGCGAAAGTCATCAACTAAAAAGCTTAACAAATAATGAAAATATAGCCATAGATTAACACAACACATATTGTTAATTATTAACACACATTTTTTATTTTTATTTTGACCGAGATTAATTATTATTTTGATAAAATAAAACTTCAAAATACAATAATCCGCCATGATCCGTTGAACACCAATCAGAGAATACTGATTTGTGACGTCATGCCGTCACAGTATGTAATGTGAACCAAATTCACACAATAACTATGTTATAGGTCTTACTTTATTATCTATCTAGACTATATTATAATGGTAATTCTGTATCATCAGATGTTCATGCATCGGTGACGTCATAGTCAGACGCCACTAGTTTTGAAGCATCTAGAGCGAAATTGAAATTGCATTATAAAAGCAAAACTAAATTTTTCCTAAAAATCCATTTAATTTTTTACAAAATTTTTATGTATTTTGTTTTTAGTAGAAGTCTAAACAAATCTCGCAGTAGTTTCTCACAATCATCTATGTAAAATATTAACATCACATAGAAACAAAGATAAACCTAGTACCAATTACAATCTAGGCATTAGGTAATTTTTCTGGAAATATTAACACATACCAGTAAAGCATTAAAAATGTTCAAGTTCGCAAATTAAAAATATCTACATGAGGTAACCTAATGCTAATGTTATGGTCCATTAAAAATGAATCAATGTTTTTAAAACACTTATCACGAATCGCATTTTTGTACTATTGTTAAAATAAATTATAAAAATTATGTTATAACTACATAGTATAAAACAAAGTCGCTTCCCGCTGTATGTCCCTATGTATGCTTAGATCTTTAAAACTACCCAACGGATTTAGATGAGATTTTTTAAATAGATAGAGTGATTCAAGAGAGATTCAAATGTATAATACCGCCCGAACTCGGGGCGGGTCGCTAGTGTACTATAAATTGATTGAAGTAGGTATAATTTTGTTGTACTACCTAAATCTATTAATCTAATATTATTTGTTATTACTAACAAGTTACAACTAAGTGAACTATAAATAAATAGTGTTTCTCATTTAGTTGTTTTTCTGTTGATTTCTACCTATATTCATCAAATGCTTGTTTATAACGTGGGCCATAGTGACATAGAACATCTCTTATAGATGCTTAGGCAAGTGCCTACGCATCTGTAAGAGTGTCATGTGTAGTGTCATCAACGCCAGCTCTAGATAGCTTTTAAGAAACAAGCCTGGCTGGTTTACACGTTGCCAGTTTCTGACCAGACAGCTGGAAGCTGCTCGAATTGTGTACCTACTTGCACTATTAGGTTAGGTACATGGGCTCGCCTGTGCTGTCCACATGATTCGAAAAGCTGCCCAGTCTTATGCAGTTTTCATGATATCAAGTCAAAGTGCTTTTATTTCAAAAACTATGTAAAAAGTTTTACCACAATTTCCTCATATAACAATTTATGTAATTTTAATCAAAACAATTCCATAATTTTGTCATCTGTGTGTGTATTTATATATTTTATTTATATTTATTAGTTTTCACATATTCTTACATCTTTTATCTTTGTCTGTAATATTATTAATTTATGTGTGCAATAAAGAATTCTATATCTATCTATTTATTCTGGATAAGACCATCAATTCGCAGCCATTTTGAATTCGATAAACGCGTAGGCGCACAGAAAAAACACAAAACCCTGTCTGGGGTGGGTGCCCGTTAAGCCTAGCTAATGCCGAAAGCATCCGAACGATGCTAATGATATGCGAGCTATTGTCAGGCAACCAGAGGGGATTGAAAACCAAAAATTTTAAAGTTATTCGCATGCGAGCGCGCGCACGCTCTACTAATTTGGCGTAGCACCTTCTACAAAGTTGGTGTAGCACGCTCTACGACGTTGGCGTAGCACGCTCTACAAAGATGGCGTAGCACCCTCTACAAAGTTCGCGTAGCACCCTCTACGAAGTTGGTGTAGCACGCTCTACGAAGCTGGCGTAGCACCCTCTACGAACTTCGCGTAGCACGCTTTACGAAGGTTGCATGGCATATTCTACGAAGCACGTATGAGAGAGGTAGGTAGGTATGTATATTATCCAAACTTTGTCAAAAATTCTGTGGGTCAACCCCACCGATTACGAAGCGTGAGCCAAGGGGACTGCTGAGGTAGGTGGGCTTTGATCGAGCCGCCTCGCTAGCAGCGAGTTGAGCGTTAGGAACATTATTTCTTCCTGTTTAAGGTTCAAAGTTGATTTATGGCCACTAATCGGGCAAACTAAAGCGTGACTGAGCGGGTCACGTCTGCCGCATGCCGGATGAGCCGTAGGCGAACTCCACCATAGAATGGATCTGTAAAGACGGGAGACGACCTTTTGGCAGACCAAAGTGTCATCGATGGAGGGACGAACCAGCTGTATTTACGTCAGTAGTGGCGCGAATTATAGAAATTTTAAAGTGTGGAGTGCAGTGGGACAGAATGATAATACAAAATATTAGGAATGGGGAGAGAGGGTAAAGTTAGAAATTGAGTTTATGGACAAACTTACCCACACAATATCCTAAAGGTTACATTTACTTTACTTTTTAACCGACTCAAAACAAAAGGTACTATGTTTAGTTGTACGTGTTTTATTTATAATGTTCATTAATTTCTCTTTCATTAATGGACCGATTTGGAAAACTCTTCCACTATTGGTAGGAGGCCCCACATTTTTTTTTCATCATCATAGTCAGCTTATATTAGTCCACTGCTGGACATAGGCCTCCCCTAATGAGTGCCATAGCGCCCTGTCTTCAGCTTGCCGCTGAAGAAGTCACATTTTTTTTTACCGAAGGATTATTTGTCCATTTGTCTCGTGAAACATAAAAAGCAGTGTAAATAATAAGCAATTAAAAGTCGGGGTTTAGTTTTTACCGACTTCATAAGAGGATCTATGTTCGGATGTATGTATTTTATATGTATGGTGTATAGTATTATTATATCTGTGTTATGGTTGTCGATTTCTTTATTGACCGATTTTAAAAATTCATACGCTAATGTATATAATGAAGATAATGATCCCGAATTGGTTCCATAAAAATATTCCCGAGGGAAATTATTTATTTATCTATAACATTTTTGTTGAGGCCTTTGCCTCTTTTTAATAGATTTTGATAATTCTTTCGTTGTGGTCTAAAGATAGATTTTTTCATGATGAGAAAGGAAATTATATGTGCGCCGTAAGAGGTAAACAATGGTTTCCACAGCAACGAGCGTGAACGTGAAGTCTTTTCTTCCAACATCAAACTAAATTAGACACTAATTTTAACTAGGTATATGTCGCTTTGAAAAATCTCGTTGACGCGTCGTGTTCCTTCCAAATCCATTTTCACTATTTAAAAATTTGAAGTCGGCTTACCCATAGTTTTTCAAAACAATCAAATTATTACGTATGAAAGGAAAATTATGTAGGGTGATTGCTACAGTTATTGACCACCCTACAGTTATTGACCATTTGAGACAAAATGGGTCGAAATAAGATAATGGTAGATTGCACGTGAATGAAAGAAACAAAAACTATACCTATAATCATTCTTCTTTCGTATTAGTTCATAATATTTGATCTAGATAGCGTTATTTTTTATTGGTGAGGTCAGTTTAAAAAAGTTGTGATAAGTGCGGTGTTCGTTACGAAAAAAATAAGGTAAGTGTTTTTTAAATTCATGATTTTTTATGTAATTTGTTGATTTATTATTTTAAACTTGTTGCATATCTGTTGGTAATTGAATAGTAGTTAATTTAGTGTGATTTCAAAGTTCGTAAAGTAATTCTACCCTCAAAAAAAAAACCCGGTCAATTACTAAATCTTATTTGTATGAAATCCAGCTATTAGCCACCCCCGGTCAATAACTGAATTTCTGAAATAGGTATTTTGATTACATTTTCTGCTTTATTGTGGTATTATTAAAGTCTTCTCAAAATCTCAGCATTGTAACTGCATCGGATCAGTTATTGTCCGGGGGTGGCTAATAAGTAAGTTTCAGGTGGTCAATAACTATATTGCTCTATTTATTTTCTTGTCCGGGGTGGCTAATAAGTAAATCTCAGGTGGTCAATAACTATATTGCTCTATTTATTTTCTTTCAGACTGATTCAACATGCCCAAAGTACCGCAATATACCAAAGAACAATTGGAAAGGCTCTAGAAGACGTAAACCGAGGTTTTTCTGTTCGGGCAGTAGCCAAAAAATATAGCATACATATAGCGACATTACATTTTAAGATAAAAAACCTGAACAACAAAAGCGACTTTGGACCATTACCCTTTCTGACTACAGAAGAAGAAAAACTCATAGAAGAATGGATATTTGATATGGGTAGGAGAGGATTTCCAAGAAAGAAGAAGAAAAGAAAGAAAGAATACCGTCTAGAAACCTTATCCTTATCCTATTTCCGGACGTGAGTATCAAAAGATTCTAGAAAACAAAAACAAAGAAAAACAGAGACTAGAAGAAGAAAAAAGACAGAAAAAATTGGAAAGAGAACGTAAAAAGGAAGACAAGAAGAGAAAACTGGAAGAAAAGAAGGCTAATAAGTTTATAAAATCAAGAGAGGAAGAATTAAGTGTGAACTATCTAAAATTTTAATTTGATTTAAAAATTCTTTATTTTTGTTAACCCTATTTTATTAAAGTTTCATTTAAATGCTACCTGAATGTTTTTAACGTGCTTTAATCTACGTTTCATGAAAATCGGTTCAGCCGTTTTGGTGTTATGATCATTTTTAAATTTTATATTATGCATGGTCAATAACTGTATCTCAGTATGATAATTACTGCGTTTTCATGGCTAATTACTGAATTCTTTGCCTTATTTGATTTAAATAATGTTTTTTTACAGTAATTTTCTAATTTTAAAATATTTGTTTTTATTTTCTATTACTCAGATATATTACCATTTGATTGGTATATCATAGGAACCTGTATCTCTATTGTTTTGTTTTTCATAGAGCTTAGAAAATATTATTTTCCTTAAGTGGTCAATAACTGTAGCAATCACCCTAGTACACCAATAAAACACTGTGTAGGTCTAGTGGTGGTCAAAATAAATAAATACGTAATCACGACTATGACAGACGATATGGATTTGACCTTGATGGTAGGTATCGGTTAGGTATCAAAGGTACCTTTTACTTAGTACCTAACATGCGTCGAATATGCGTTGATTAGAAAATCTATACTATACTAACAATATTATAAAGAGGAAAGATTTGTTTGCTTGTATTGAATTAAGGCTCCGAAACTTGTTAACCGATTTGTGGTTGTGGAAAAAAATTTAAGCGAACAAAATCAATAACATTTTGTTTCTTGTTTGATAATTACTATTTATAAAACTGTTTATGTATAACATTTGACTTGTCTAAGTGCTTTTTTGTAAGCCTAAAGAAATAAAGTTATTGACTTTTGACTTTTGATTTGATAAATTCTTTCACCATTTGAATCCTACATTATCCCTGATGGACAATATACCTGTGCGAAGCCGGCGCGGACCACTAGTAATATTATAAAGAGGAAAGATTTGTTTGTTTGAATTGAATAGGCTCCGAAACTACAGGAATTGAAAAATTCTTTCACCATTAGAATCATAGACCATTATCCCTGATGAACATAGGCGATAGAATATACCCGTGCGAAGCCGGGGCGGACCGCTAGTAGTTAATATTTATATCGTCATCACCTTCACAGTTTGGAGCTAGATACATAGAGGTAGTTACACAACAAGGTATAATGATAATAACAGGTTTGTTTAAAAACAAATCGATGCTAACAAGACCAAAAGACAATCAAACGGTCCCCTCATCTCTTCTATTGAATAGATAAGGTGATTCCTTCGATTTGTCACCCACATTAGGCAACACCCACTTACCTTACTATTTATACGATCGTATGCACATAGAGTTAATCCAGTTAACTCTGATATCTCACTACAGCCAGGCCTAGACAGCGTGTATTGTGATTTTAAACAGTCAAATAATAGTTTGCTTGAAGATGTATGGCTTGTAAGTAAAAAAATACAAATATTTCTTATGTTTTCTTTTTAAAATTTTATTCCTAGCCTTCAACCGATGGGATCCGATCCGAATTATTTCTATTAGAACGCAGAAAAAATTAGAAATCACAAACAAATGAAATCTCGCGCTAACGGAACCCTAAATGCAACACAACGATTAAAACGGGTAGTGATTTCCTCCGTCCACGGGTGCAACAGCACAAAATTACAAAACCTATCTTTGCGAGTAAATTTTTTGTTTATATGTTTTCTTTATTTATTTGTTTATTTACAAATGTACTTACAGTTAAAACCAAAACGTCTAGGAGTCAGGTATTTTTTCAGTGTCTTTGTTTGGTTTCAGGGTCGTCGTGTTGGCACTTGTGTGCACGGCAGGTTACTTTGTGCTTAAAGCAGCCAACATGGTGCTGTAGCGAAGGTAGCAATGCCAATTCAATAAATAACATCATCTATTAACCTGCATTATCATAACTGTGTTCAAGCTAAGCAGAGCTTGTGTTATGGTTCCTACTCGATATATGCATTGTATGTGGCGAACAGATCAAAGTTTTTGCTTGTATTATTGAAATGAAACGTTCCTAGGGTTCCATATTTCCAAGGGGATCTCTTTTTTCATTGCATATTTCCATAGGCATACCTGAGGCTGAAGCAGTGAATCAAAGAAATCCCCGCCGTCGGGTAAAAACACAGACTATTTTTCATTTGCATAATTGATCTCTTTTGTCCACGTTTAGGAAATTTTTGTTTTTTTAGGTTACACTGACAGTTCAAATTCAAGTGGCAAAATAAAATGAAAGACATTGAAAATTTGACATTGTTGACAAAAATTGGCGCGCTTTCAAACATGTTTTATCAGATATAAAAATGTGAAAAGACAATAAAAAAATCAAAAGTGATGATATTTATGTTTCATGTTATTTCGTACCCTACCCAGACCAGACGTAGCGTTTCCCGATGGAACCACCACTAAGCAGCAAAGCATTCTACATATTTTCTTCGTCCGCACTTCTTTTACTTCAACAAATAAACACGCTGATCCGAAAGAGATAAAAATTAATCTACCAGATTCAAAGAAATTTCGGAATACTAAAAGATTGTGTATCACTGAGAAGCGTACAGTGGACCTACCGCAGAGATCGACTGATTCTTTAACTAACTCTGTTTTATTAATAAAACTTCAGGATCACAACGATCAGTGCGACATGTGGCCATGCAGTTTGCGCCTCACGAAATTCTTTCTGCTTGTCCTATTCCTCCATCAATCATCAGGGTTGATACCTCCCAAGTTCCAATGGAAGACGGTAGACTACACTTGGACACCAAGGTTCTGTAGAGAAACGGCGATTAAAAGCGGTGATTACATCCCAAACAATAATATCCCGTCTGGTATCGCCAGGTGGAAGGATAAACTGTTCATCACTATTCCGAGGTGGAAAACAGGTTGGGGATTGAGGTATTTTTACATGTACTTAGCCGTGTCGGCTTAGAATTAGCACCACCCCAACTCTTCCCGTGGGTGTCGTAAGAGGCGACTAAGAGACATGCACCGGGGGGCGGGCAGCAGCGCCTCTTGCAGAATTGATTTAACGGGCATTATATGCATTAGTGGGCATTATCTCCTATGAGATAAAAGCCAATAAGGCGATTATCAAGGGGGAAGCCTGCGCCTAGCAGTGGACCATTATAGGCTGTTGAGGTTGAGGTTTTTAAGTAGAATACGTACATACGTTCTAACTGCTGAGTAATAAACCGTAATGTCGTCTCACCCGCTATGTGAAAGGCTGGGCCACCATTGGGAGAATGCTTCATAAGGCACTTCTGCCCACGTCTTCGCTCGCGCTTTTCCGGGATAAAAATAGCCTTTGTCCGTTCCCGGGATACCATCTACCTCCCTGCCAAATTTCATAAGGATTCGTTTAGCCGTTTCGGCGTGAAAAGGTAACAGACAGAGGTACTTTCGAATTTATATTATCAGTATGGACAGTATTGTGGGATTGACCTACTTTAAACCATTTTTCTGCATGCCTCTATATTAAGAGTATGGACACACAGTGCTCGGTAAACCGGCTCTATAAAAAGCCGGTAGGTACCTAAGGTTTTACGTAGAACTGAAACCGACAACTGAGGGCGCATTCGTACAGCGGATCAGTTTTTACAAAATCGTTTTTACGGATCCTTCGCTACTGGAGACGATTGTTTACCTATACTGGATCCGGAAAACTGTCGGGTAAAATGAACTCGCTTCTACAACTACGTACGTCATCACAAAAAAAAATGGATCCTGTAAAACTGATGATGTATGGGTGCGCCTTAAGCATAAAGAATATATTAATATATAAATAAGTAAATAAATATTGCTGGACAATTCACATTATCTAGCCCCAAGCTAAGCAGAGCTTGTGCTATGGGTACTAGATAACTGATATACATAATACAATAAAATACGTAGACAGATATTTTTTATTATAGGTACATATAAAACGACCAGAACACCAAACAAATACCGGCAGATCGTACATATATTTGTCCGAAGGCGAGAATCGAACCCGCAACCTCCTGCGTCGCAGGAGGACCTTCGCCCACCGCGCCACAGAGGTCGTCATAAGAAGTGACTTAGTTGTTTTTCTATCATTCCTACAATTTCCTTCAAGGAGTCCCATGCTCGCTAAACTACGTGAACGTCAACGACCCTCAATCACAAGCCCTGCACCCGTACCCGAGTTGGGAGGAAGGGTTCCTGTCGCACAAGCACTGCTGCACAGCATTCAACAGCACCGTGGTGAATGCCTTCAAACCATACGTGGACGAGGTCGATAGGCTGTGGGTGGTCGACAACGGGGTCTCTGATATGTTGAGTAAGAACCTTTTTATAACGAACTCGTTTCTGTCCGCGACTTCGGATACGTAGATAGATAGTGCTAGATGCTCTATCTCGCATAGCATTATAACCTGGATTATAACATATTAAGTACCTACCTTCATAATTAGACTATTCCTATCGAAAGGCAATGGAATTGGTGACTTATCGCTTGACGCAATTTATTTCAGGCAACCAAGGGAAACGGAGAACATCATAAGATGATTTATGCACATGTCTATTAGGCAGGTACTGTAAATTCACTCTGGGGCTCAATTCTGATAAAACAATCGCTTCACTATGACAATGGAATCGTCACTCACGTCAGAATCGACCCTCCAACTCAGCCCGTGGACATCCACGGGCTTACGTAAGAACTGACTAAGGGTGCATTTACACAGCGGATTCGTTTTACACTCCCGTTTTTTACGGATCGTGTAAAACGGATGCTGTGTGAATGCACCCTAAGGAAACATACGAGGGCAGCGGCTTCCGTCTGTGTATTGTTAACACCTCCGCTGCTGTAAGCAAGCCGCCTGCCAAGCGTGGTTGTTATCACAAACCCCCCTTTTTACGAGAGGATGTGTGCTGATCATCGAGCAAGAATCCTATTCTTCTTGTCTCATCAGCACCATCGAGGGTGCTGATCGCCTCTTGGTATCCTACTTGGCGATTGTACGATGATACCATAGTTTAGCAGAATTAAGGTTGGCGCTGACATGTCCAACCCCACTGCAGCACAACATAAAAAAGAGCATTCACAAGAGCTTATATTCGTAGCAAGTAGCAATTTTAGTTGAAGAAACTGTTAACTTTTTAATATTTTTCGTTTAATGTAATATAAACAGCTAGTTTCAAGTTGCCAGTTGTCGCAATATGTGCTCTGTCGGTATAGCGCTTTAGATTCCATTTTACAATCACATACTTGCACACCGCAAGCTTGAAGCGAGTGGCCCGCGCTTTGACTACTAGTTTATGAAGTCACTGTAAAATGTATCTAAATGTCATGAGTTTAAGCCCATTTTTGTGTTGTGCGGCGGTGAGGTTAGACGTATGAGCGACAACCTTTAGGCCCCTGATCAGACTGATCAAAGTTTGGTAATGTTACAGACCAACCGAAGCATATCACAAACCCAGCCATCCTGGTGTTCTGTCTGAATGGAGACAGGCTGTTCCACAAGTACGAGCTGGATAGTAGAGTTCTGAAGCACAGTTCTGTGCTGACCAGCATTGTTAGTTTATCATACATAATCATTTTTAACCGATTTTCTAGATTAAAATGTTAGGTTGTTGTGGGTAAGTAAATGTATATTTATTATTTATATTATATTTGTTTTAGATAAACAAATTATCATCATCATCATGATTGAATAATAATCATCATCATCGCCTATATCAGCCCACTGCTGGACATGGGCTTCCCCTAATGAGCGCCATAGCGCCCTGTCTTCAGCTTGCCGCATCCAGCATCTTTCAGCAGTCTTTCGCAAATCGTCATCCCACCTGATTGGAGGGCGTCCTACACTACGTTTGCCGAGTCGCGGTCTCCACTCAAGAACACGTTTACCCCAGCTGTTGTCGGTTCTTCTCGCGATATGGCCAGCACACTGCCACTTCAGCTTGCTAATCCTTTGAGCTATGTCGACAACCTTGGTTCTCGTGGATGTACCTATTCGTTGCGATTAAATAATGCTGGACAATAATTCACACAGCTTTATCTAGCCCCAAGCTAGGTAGAGATTGTTTTATGGGTACAAATAACTGATATACTACATAATAAAATATGTTACAAAAATAGATATTAAATATAGGTTGATAATTCCGCGCAATATCTTTTCTGATACAGAAATCTATCAAAGCCGTCCAATAGTTTACGTTTTTCCACGAGACATCATTAGAACACCACTGCACAATACTTTCAATTTTTGAGTGATCTGCAAATATTTATCTGTTAGGTACCTTTTCATCCACTTGCGGGAGGCAGACGGTGTCCGGGGCAACACGGGCTAGTCGGGCTACTTATGTCCCGGAAAAGTGCGAGCGTAGCCGCGGGCTGAAACTAGTTTGAATATAAAGGCTTAAAATTTTTCCAGGTCGTCGAAATCACTTCCTGTAAGAAAGGCAAAATCCCACCGCGCACATATGCATACATCACAGACGCGGGCTCGGGCGCCATTATAGTGTACAACCTAGAAGATGACGATTGCTGGCGGATCGAGAACCCTATGACGAGCAATGTCAATGGGGCCGCACTATCGGAGAAGAAGAGCGATGGGTAAGAGACATTGTAGTGTACAACCGAGAAGAGAACCAGTGCTGGCGGATCGAGAAGCCTATGACGAGCAATGTCAATGGGGTCGTACTATCGGAGAAGAAGAGCGATGGGTAAGAGACATTGTAGTGTACAACCGAGAAGAGAACCAGTGCTGGCGGATCGAGAAGCCTATGACGAGCAATGTCAATGGGGTCGTACTATCGGAGAAGAGCGATGGGTAAGAGACAATAGTGTACAAACAGTGTACAGACTTGGCTTTTCTAGGGATTTCAAGTTTTTACCACGGAAGTGGAAAGAAAAAAGGAAGAGACGAGACGTGGCATAATTTACATTATTATTTTGGTTGGTTTCGTCACCTTTGGGTTTGTACATTTCATAAGAATGCTGGCGGTGAGGGAGCGCCTTTACAGGTACCAGATTCGACCAGATGACTGAACTTTTTTTTTTGCACCTTGGGTGGGTTCAACCCCTGGGTATATGTTGATCTGGATTAACTTATGCCCCAGGGCAGGAACGGAACTACAAATATTCCGATTAAGTGTCCATTTATTCAGCGTGTGGTGGTTCAGTTCTTTACCCACTGCGACACAGAGATCGATAATTTTGCATTTTGTTTTACAGATTCCGAGACTTGTACTTCTTTTCAAGTTCAAAAGCGGACCAGTTCAAAATCTCCACAAAATACCTGCGTGACAGGAAATTCCACGTCATGGAAGTCTTTGAACGCGTTGAAGTATGTAGCTACTCTTTTTAGTTACCTAGTAGTTCTGTTGAAATAATGCTAAAACCTGTAAATTTTCCTTCTGCTGTCGGTCACATACCATTTTTCTCTGTCTTTGATGATATTGCATACGGTTGAAGGGATCTCATGAAAATATCAGACGTTTGGGCGTGAAACAGAGAGAGGGAGGGAGGGTCGAGGTAGTTAGATACGCATGTTTTGTAGTATAAGTATGGATTAAAATAAATGATAATTATTTAATAAGTAATAATAATGCTTTATTCAGTAATAAAAGATTCAAAGTCATATTAGTAAATGAAATCACCTTTTAAGTGTTATGGAAACATTTGTGATAGGTGATTTCGCTCTTCCACGTTTTATTATATTTATATATTATAGTTTTATTATTTATATTATATTATTGTAGTATGATAAACATTTTAATATTAAAAATATAGGCAGATAGGTACGCTTTTTTTTCTGATTCAGGCATTATTACGTAGGTACCTATGAAACTCAAATGCGGAAAAAATGTTACACGCACACGCGCCTTTTTACCAATCGGGGGCAGAATAACCCTTTTATTAATGAAATGTTTCAGGTTGTCGGTGAAAGAGAGGCCAGTTCAATCAAGACGGCGTGTGATTTCGACCGGCACAACAACATTTTATTTTTTACTGAAGTTAGTAGTTACCTACTCAATGCACTTTTGAATAAACGTTACCGGGGCAAAATATACATTCACAAAATGTTAACCTGCGTAAAAAGTATCAAGAGGGAGGGATTTGCACATACGCAAAAAATCTTTTGTCATTTCAGATTTGTGACTTTATCATGTGGGGTAAGTTATCATTTGAAAGGGCTTGAAAATTGTTTCTTTGCAGGTGAACAAAAACGGAATTGGCTGTTGGAACACGAATAATCATTACAACGAAGTGAACGCCCCTGTTATATTCAGCGATTGCAACGTTATGGAGGATCCACATGATGTTCAGGTAAGTTATACCGATCGGATAGCCATCGATGGTCACCACGGGGAAGGTAGACTAAAATGCAGTTGACCGCAGATGATCATGAAAGCGTTACCGGACTTTAGCACTGCGTTTTGGATTCCCTTATTAATTATGAACTGGTGACTTGAAACGATAATAATTCGTTTCAATGTCACCAGAGAGAGAAATTTAGAAACTTTTATAAAAAATAATATACCTACCTACCTATATTCCTAATACAGTCGAACATAGAACCTCATCCTTTTTTTGAAGACTGTTGGAAATAACCAAGAATCAGACGACTCAGCAAAATTGAAAAAAAAAAACTGATTTTACGCTTATGACCAGGATTTAAAAATAAAAAGGGACAAATTAGGTACCTAATCGTTAGAAACAAGAAATTAATAAATAAAACCGGCCAAGTGCGAGTCAAACTCTCGCACGAAGGGTTCCGTACCACATTGTTTTAACAACTGCAAAAACACGTTTGTTGTATGGGAGCCCCCTTAAATATTTATTTTATTATATTTTTTAGTATTTGTTGTTATAGCAGCAACAGAAATACATCATCTGTAAAAATTTCAACTGTCTAACTATCACGGTTCATGAGATACAGCCTGGTGACAAACGGACAGCGAAGTCTTAGTAATAGGGTCCCATTTTTACCCTTTGGGCACGGAACCCTAAAAACTACCACCAAACGATATATGAACAAAGCCCTTGAAACATTTTTTTACACGCATTTTGTTCAAGTGTAGAGTGCAATTGACCAAGAAGTCTTCGATACTATTTTTAACATTATTGTTCTGAATTAGAGTAAACTTGCCTTTATCGTACTAGCGATTAAATTATACCTGGCCTTTATCTCAGCTCCGGTAATTAAATCACCTACTACTAGCGTCTCCATCGGTGAAAAAATCACTTCATGATCTTTGCGCCGGATCCATTAACAATACGAGCGATTACAATTGCAATGACTGTCAAGGGTTGGCCAGGAACAGCCGAATTTATTAGAATATTCTGCAGGGCGTGGATATATCCTGTGAATCGGGTTACGTTAACATTTTTTTTTTTCAGTTAAGTTTATCGAAAAAGCTTCGAAAAATAATAATAATAACCTATGGGAACAAGGCAGATCCTTCGTTTCAAAAGAGAAAAAAAAAGAACTATTTTACATATCAGAAGTAATTGTGCAAAGTACCATCTGTTTTGTTAGTTAATAGGTACCGTTTTCTCCTAAACTATCAATCAATTTTTTTTATTATCATCACTTTTAAATAATAGAATACATAACAACAATACAATATAATAAAACGTCCTATTAAAATAATTATATAATCAGCAAATACCTACTTGATTTTTACGCTTACGCCGCTATGCTCTGTCTCGCTCCTATAAACGCGAAATCCTCTGCCTATCCTTTTCACAAAATGGCGTCATATCGCCCCATAAGATTGTGATTTTTGAGACTGTGAACCAATCAGATCTCAAAGTACGAATTAGGAATATACCAGAACGATAGTAACATTTCATAATAATTTGTCACCTTCCTTTTGTAGGTGGACGATGCTGGAAACATTTGGATGCTCAGCAACCGGCAGACACGATTCCTCAACAACTCAATGGACTTCTCCGAAGTTAATTTCCGAGTGCTGACTGCTCCCGTGGCTAACTTCGTACAAGGCACTGCGTGCGAGAAGCAGAAGTGTTGCAAATGGTTTTTTAGGAAGAAGTCGAAATGAGATAAAACAGAGAATAGATACTGTATAAAATTATGTGTAGAGACATTGTTCTTTTTATTTATGTAATTTTAAAACAGTCAAATCGTGTATTTCCTGCCATAATAATGAAATATGTACCTAAAAATCTTCAGTCAAGTCTAAAAGTTGTAATTTAAATTATCTGATTAAATCATTAAAATACCCTTTTGTTTTTTATCAGATATCCGGGCAAAGTTAATTATATTATAAGTACCTCCTTACATTAATTTCCTGAAACTTCACAAATAAAACACAAAAAAATTATTGATATTTTATTTAAATATACAACATGATAGTTTCAACTATGTGATAAGAACAATAATTTACGCACGTGTCAATACAATAGTTATTTTTCGTTCACGTTGCCTCAGTCTTACCATTCTTACTATATTTATAACTTCAACTTGGATTCGCGGGAAATTATTTATCTGAAACTTGAGACTCGGTTGAAATTGAAATAGCCAGATGTGAAACACAACCGATCCTACTAGGATAGAGATTTGATACGTAGCATATCTCTGGTGGAAAGGGGTGCCTTTTCAAGGCGTAAATAACATGAAACATTGGCTATATTTTGTATCTATTGAGCAACACTTTTCATATTACCTACGCCGAAAATTATAGTCTGGTTAACAGCAGATGCTTCACCCAAGTCTCAAGTTGTGTCAGTCGCGCTACAATAACTTCTAAAATAATTTACATCAAAACTTGAATCATAAAAGCTTATTACAAACATTTAACTCCAACTACGTTGTAGAATTGCAGAAGCAGTGAAAGTAAACGATAAAAATTCCTTGATTATGGAATATTTATTACTAAATTGAATGGTTGTAAAACCAAGAATAAAATAAACGTGATTTACATACTCGTAGTACTGCAGCTCGATGCCGCCATATTTGTTTTTTTTTTACAACTGAAACAATATGGCGGCTTATTTTCAAGCTCAAGAAATAACAAAAAAATGTTATTTCATATTTATCGTTGTTAAAAATAATATACAAGTAGATAACTAAAAAATTTCCTGTATTCCAAACAACTCATTTAACATCCCTCAATGTTATCTCGAGGATTCCTCCCTATGCTCCTACCTATGTTCTATTCAAATTCTGCTAAACACCCGCACATCATAAAAGCCTGAACTCTTATTTACAACGTTTATTGCTTTTCTAGGCCATAACGAGAATAGGAAATTTACAAAAGGGATTATAAAATAACCTTATACTTAGAGATCGTGATTTCAAACTCGATTAATTTACAATTTAGCTGCGCAACTTTGTCCAAAGTTTCCTTTCTTTATGAGCTAATGTACCTAGGTAGTTGATTTGACATTTGCACGTGTTTAACCCGAACGCCACACGCCCCGCTCGACTTAAGCGGCTACCCTGGCCGCACGCTAAGCAGTAAGCGAGGCACTTTGTAGTGGCATGATCCTGACGGAAATCAAGTGATAGGATGCCGTCGGTTTCACCAAAACAGAGTAAACAGTGTAAAAGCGATCATTACAATCTCATTACTGCCATACAGCGGGACAATGCAGCCAGCGTCTTGGGGACGCTTCCGACTGGTATTGATATGGATCAGTTGAGCTGTAGATTTTTGAAACAGGCTGCAGTTAGCTTAATTGTTTCATTTGTAATAAATAGTTTTAATTTAATTCTATTATTTCATTGTAATTTTCTTATCCTTTTTCCCTGCAAAGTCTCTTAGAATCTCGAAAACAACGTGACGGTAGGTATATGACACCATGCTTTTTATGGTGGAACGTGACGTAGCAGCACGAGATTCGCGACATTTTTTTTTCGATATTTTGTGATTGCTGTTTTTACAATTTAGTTAACAAATAAGTACTCCTCGCGACCTTTGTAAGCCATTTGCTATGATCTCATGCTAAAACAAACTTCGAATGTCATTTTGGAGTCTATGGACATTAATGTTAATTTTAATAGGTATAACATTTCTTACATTTCAATCATAGGAGCATATAAGTCGCTTGTCACGATAGTGAGTGCTTTGATCTTAAATTGTAAACTGTATCCTTCTTACATCACACTTATATTTTAAATGCGAAAGTTTAGATGGATGGATGGACGTTTCTAACTTCCTCACGCCCAATCTACTGAACGAATCGGGCTGAAATTTTGCATTGCTATAGGGCTGGAATCAAACATAGGCTACTTTTTATCGCATAATACAGTTACCATGGGATAGAAATAACCTTTAAACGTTTCCATAGAAACAAAGCGAGCGAAGCCGCGTGCAGAAACTAGTAAATAAATATAAATTAGTTGAGGCCACTGCTGGGCATACACAACAGCGGTCTGGTGCAGGATGTCGTTGTGATGTCAATAGACTCCAAAACGACTATGGATTTGAAGTTGTAAACAAACTATTATCTGCTAGCTTAAATACATAAAGTAAGTTGTTTTTTTTTTAATCAAGCGTCACTTTCCACTTTAGTGAAAAAATATTTAGCTAGAGCGCAATTTAGAAGGTTAATGGAGGGGAAAAATTAAAACAAAACGTACTCGATAAATACCCGATAAATAATCTTTAATAGAGCGCAATTTGAGCTCATTCTGAACAAGGAACGAAACTGAACTGTCACGCTCGGGACGGTGACGCTGAATCGGGCATATTCGGCTCCAGTCGGAGTTTTATCTACCGTGTTACCACACATTTACTCAAATATAACATAACACAAGCTCTGCTTAGCTTGGGGCTAGATAATGCTGTGTGAATTGTCCAGCATTATTTATGTACTATTATGTTCGCTCTGTTTTAGTGGAAATCCGCTATCACTCCGACAAAATTTTCTATAAATTTATCTGTATGTAGCATAGTCTGTATTTTGGACGCAGTTCATTCAAAACCGACTATTCAACACAAACCAGAGACTAGCATTTCAGTTATCTAGTGCGTTCTACTCTAAAGGCTCAGTGGTATTTTCGACCTAAACCAATTCGTATAGAGACGAAAATCAAACTACGGTATTTATTAATTTACACCTTATCGTAATTTCGCTGTGCTTTAGAGCTTTCCACCTTATGCCATGAAATAGCTCAAATCATACTTGGCTTATGTCTTTCAAAAAGTTTGCTACATCAAGTTCCTACCCGTTTATCTTATTTGACGTTTTTGACAGTAAGTTCTCCTTCATCATCAAATTAACCCACGAAGCTACTGATTGTCTGATTAGCTTTAAGAAACCCCCACCTCAACCATCAGTAACACGAGTAATTATGTTTAGATTTGGGAAAGACATTTAAATCATCGTTTTTTTTACGAAATCATTATGATTTAATTGATTTAATTAATACTGAATTAGACTACCTATATCGTTTTGATTTTTATTACTTGACTTTTCCAAATGTTCTGTGCATATAATCCAAAATTATCTACGTTCATAAAATCTGAGGTAATACGGACTTACAAACGTGAATATCTCGTCGACTGAACTGACCGTTTATTCTGAATGATATACGTCCAGCTATGTCGCCCTTTTCAGAATACATTCTACAGGTCCTCGCCATGAGTTCTACCTTAGCGTGGGTAGGTGATGGAGCCCGAGGCGGTCGCGTAACAAACAACCTCTCCAACGCCCGCGAATTTCATACTAGCCGACCAAAGAAACTACCAGTAGGGCACCTTCATTCTGTGATTAAACACCTTCACTGCGATCACTAATCCCTGCCAAGCGTGGTAATTATGGCAAACCCATTTTGGGAAGGCATGTCCAGCCGTGGGCGTATGTGTGGTGATGGAGGAAGGTGGTTGATTATCTCGCGCTCTCTGCGTTGTCTGATGATCTGTGATGCGGCGAGCTGGTCGACCCTTCGATACGTTTCTTGAGCGGAGTGTTGTATTCCCAGCCGTCCTCGCCTTTTGGACTGAATAGCTGAAAGGAAGATAATGTTATTTTGAATGAGCTTTATGATAATTTGACGGTTTATTACGAAACTAAAACAGAATTCAAATTCCTGAATTTTTATCTTGTTTTAGGTTTTATGGGACAAATAAAATTAACTTTTACTTGCACTTCTCTCGTTCTCCCTGCGATTGTTCGACGTTCCTGTTGACCGCGGTGGTACCCCCCGTGCCCTGCGCTTGTAGCGCACACATCACGTGACCTACCTGTGTGTTCCACTTGTCTCCGCTCACGTCACGTTGCTTGGCCTGTTCTCTCTGCGATTGTTCGACGTTCCTCTTGGCCGCAGTGGCGCCCTCCGTGTCCTGCGCCCGTAGCGCACAGGTCACGTGCCGCCACACTCGCCGCGACTCGTGCGCTAGCTGGCGAGAGACAGGCGAGACGCGCTTCTTGCGCGCCTTCATGGACGATACTTCGAAGACTACTTCCGTGCGCTGTGTGAGAGGTTGGTTTGCATCAATGAGAAGAATTAATAAGACACCACAAAAATAAAACAGTACAATAGGCGGCCTTACCGCCGAACGCGCTTGTTTGTCTGTCGGTTAGGTCTTACGACTATAAGTGAACATTAAGTTAGGTATTTGTACACATAATAATTGGTTAAGCTAGGTTATCTTTAGTTTATTTATCAATTATGATTTTACACAGTAAGAAACATGTCATTCATTTATTTAGATAATGCTGTGTGAATTGTCCAGCATTATTTATTTTATTTATTTTATTTTATTTGCTAAAATATGGTTTATATAATGGTATTTTATAGTATAAAAGCTATAAATAGGGAAAGATTTCATACATTTACAATGCAGATTAAGACCGTAATAAGTAGCACAGAGTTTATTTTCCCTTACCCCAGTCTCCGTCCACCGTCCATCCATCCTGGTATTCCACTCTCCCTGCGCGGTGTAATAAGGCTTCTTATCATTTGCTCCGAACACCTGAAATAAAAACAATAATACAATATAGTATTTATTAGAGAAGAAAACTTACAATTAACACGAGAGCAATACATTTTTGATATAAAAAAAACACAAAAAAAATCTTTTATATCATCTATAATAATAATAATAATAAATTCATTTATTTTACCCAAAACAAGAACAATGAGAAAAAAACAAGTAGACAATAAAAAGTGCACACAGAGACATATTAGTATAGGTACATAATAACTACATATTATTATTATTATCTAGGACCAAAGAGCTTGGGAAGTCAGATTCAACGAACCCAAACTCAACTAGGTTAATTCGTTTCGTTTAGGAGTTGGCCACCTTCTGTCTCCATCATCAGACCAGCTCGATGGTACCATGCCATTGCACTGTCACCGAACTTACTTAAGTATGCCAAACTTAAACTCATCCGGTTGAGGGTAACTCGTCTAAAATTCAATAGCAAGATTTGGCCCACATTAACTGAACGGGAAAGTAGAAAAAAAAGCTTGCAACAAATTATAAGAAATACGATATTCCCATCCTAATTCTAGACCTTTTGCGAGTTTTTATGATAAACTTTTGTTTCGGGTGTTGCGAGTATTTTCTATACCTATATAATAAAAAATATCTATACAATGTACTGTATTATGCTTATCATTTATCTAGTACCCATAACATAAGCTCTGCTTAGCTTGGGGCTAGATAATGCTGTATGAATTGTCCAGCATTAATTATTTACTTTCTCAGTGTGGGTTGGTTGAGTAGCATGCATATTAAACGCTGCAACCATTCTTTGACAAGACAACGTCAAACTACTGAATAGATCGTGCTGAAAATTTGCTCACATATAGGTTGGAATTGGAATAACGCTAGGCTATTTTTTATTTAAAAACAAAACGCGTGCGAAGCCGCCTGCAGTCGTAAACAAGTGTCAACCTCGCACGTGACTCGATGTTTCTTCCCGCCGTAGAAGGGTTTGGTCAGAAACTCGACGTTCGCCTTGTGTCCGGTTTGTACACACTCGATGCACACCGAGCCGCCCAGCTCTATCCAGGGAACTGTTAGTATTGACCTGGAACAACATTTCTTTATAAATAACCATAAGAAAAAAAGAATCGTACTTATATTAATGGCAAAAAGTTGTAAAGTTGTGGGATATTTGGGCGCAGATAACGCTAAAAATACCTACTTAGTTTTATAATTTTAAAACATTAGTAAAATATTAAAATACAAATTCTAATTCTAAGTTAAACCAGAAGATATTAAATCACAAGAATAAAAATAGCTAATATTTTGTTAAATTATTAATATTTAATTATAGTGTATAATTTTATGACACAAATTACTGTATCAATTTCATTTGTGTCATTTTCATTGTCTTAAGTAGTCTGAAATAAATTATTTTAAATTAAATTAAAACTATTCGTTTTTATTAATTTAGCACTTTTATCTTCTACATGACGAAACTTGGTTTTTGGTTTTGATATAAATATGTAATAGTTTTTATATGAATAAAGTAATATTGACCTGCCATATCCGTTCGGGAAGGTGAGCGTGTATTCTTCCTGTGTGTCCAACAATGTAACTACTCCTTTGCCGATGTTGTGTACTCCTGGGAACATTAGCAAGTTTTAGACCAAATTTATACTAAAATGTAGAGTTCCTACACTCGAAGAATTCAGATTTATAAAAAAAACAATAGTTTAGATCAATAGTTGTGGTATAGTTGCCGGCAAATATCTTGTCCTGTGACGGGCAGCGAGAATAGGACATTTACGCTGGTACACTCACGGATATAATTCATATCATCATATTATTATGCTGACGACAACTCAGCAGGCGGAAGAGATAGTTATAAGGTTTGTATAGGTCTGTCCTGCTCTTTCATCGTTTGAAATCAAAACTTTCAATGAATTATATCGACGCGCGACGACTGTCCAGAAAGCAGCCGCCCACCAATTTGTCTTTAGAATTGCATCCTGCGCATTTTTGTCACGTAGTTCGCCAGAGGACAAGAAGAATGACGTTTATTGTAACAGTCACAACACACACCTGGACGTAAAACATCACTTTAATTCCAAGGTTGGCTAAGTGAGCAAGAAAGCCAAAGTTTTGTTGCTCACTTTATTCATAGACATTTTAATGAGTTTGATGAGATTTCTGTTCCACTCACCTATAGAAAGTCCTAGAAACTTGCTCTTGGTCCAGAGCCATGCGTCGAACTGTATACGTTTGTTGACGTGCTCCGCGTAGAAGGCGGATATCGGGGGGTGGTGCGAGACTTGCTCCGCCACGAACGAGAGCTGGTCCGGACTGCACCACGGGACTGGACCTTCGCCAACTTCCTGTTGTTATTTTTTTTATTTTTTATTATATTTTTATTTACCTTAAAACTACTAGACACAACAACGTGGACTTGTTCCAGCGCCGCGGTATCAACACCGCTCGCGCCCTACGTAGTAACATCCACCACCACCGTCTGGTCACACCGCTACAGAAGTCAGAGAGGGTTGTTTACATAATGGGTCCCCCGGTTTACAATCGGTTACCAGACTGGATCCGTAATGCAGCTTCCATACATATATTCAAGAAAAAACTCAGAAAGTGGCTCACTAAATTGGTATTGTACGATATCAACGAATTTTTTAATTTGCCTGTATTATGAATTTATAATTGTATTATAAGTGACATGTATTATGAATAAATTTCTGTATTTCTGTAACCTTAAATCTATGGTAATTAAAACTACTTATGTTATAAAATTCGTAATTTTGTGCGTAGCAGTATTCATGGCAAATATGGCTTTCACTCAGTATTGTGCTGGGTGCACACTGATGTACACCCCGCGCTGGTTTTCAGTGAAGACCAGAGGGATCGTGTCACGTCACGATCGTCAGGTTGGACAAATATATTAATGTAAGACAAAATACAGGTCTAAATTTTGTCCAGCTGCGCCATTTCTAGTAACTCGTTTCTGCTCACACGCACATGCACGCGTTCTATGGAGATATTTTGAGATTATTTATATCCCATGGGAGAAGTCCTAGGCTCCACCTCAACCTCGCCTCACAAATAAGATTTAAGAGGAAAAAACTAGCCTATAATGGTTCACTGTGCATACAGTAATTGTTATCTTAATGTAAGATTAAAGTTACATTGAAGAAATACGTGTATAACTGTTGGCCTTTAAGTGTCAATAAATTGATTTTTTCTTTCTTTGTTTTATTCCAGGCCTAAACCTACCTGTGTGCAACATTTCAGCCTGATCCATTTAGTAGTTTTGGTGTGAAAGAAGAGATTTCAGGTAACCTCGAGAAGTTATTTTACTTTAAAGTCCTCGCGAAT
This sequence comes from Eupithecia exiguata, assembly GCA_947086465.1. Taxonomy (NCBI): domain Eukaryota; kingdom Metazoa; phylum Arthropoda; class Insecta; order Lepidoptera; family Geometridae; genus Eupithecia; species Eupithecia exiguata. The sequence continues at coordinate 1,185,765 of OX352241.1, read as the reverse complement.
CAAATCGCGAGCGGGTCATCTAGTAAGTTTATAACATTAACTGCAATATGATATAACTTTTAAAATTTATTTGAAAATTAATTCTATTATTTGAGTGTAATTTTTTTTGTTAATAAATAACTCAAAAACATACGAATCTTTAGAGGTTCAGGGTGCTTTTCCAGCCGACCAATAGAATTACTCCATTATCGCGTAATTTTTGTCAGCTATGAAAATGACGCGATAATGGAGCAATCCTATTGGTCAGCTGGAAACATAGCATAGCAAGCACATCTCTGGTAGAAAAGCACCCGGCCTCGGCTGCTTCAATAAACGTACCCGCACCTTGGACAGGAGTCCAAGAAAGGATCGTTTATTTACAGTTCTCCTATTATCGCCTCTATTCGTCACGTCTTAACGTCTAGTATACCTTATCACAGGTCCCCTGGTCGTCCATATCCCAGTGACATCGGAACAGCTCGCCAAGCACCGGGTTGTAAGGTTTCTTTGCGACCTGAGACTTGCGTCCCGCGTGGAAGGAGCTCAGGTACCAACGGACCACTTGGACCATCCGGTCGCGAGGGGTCTGCATGTCTACTATCCTGTGGAAATAAATTAACAAATGTTTTATCAATTGAATCATAGATCATCATCATCATCAGCCTATATCAGTCCACTGCTGGACATAGGCTTCCCCTAATGAGCGCCATAGCGCCCTGTCTTGGTCTGAACTTGGTCTGAAGGCGTCCTACACTACGTTTGCCGAGTAGAGTAAAAAATACAATACTTACTTTACAAATTGATCTGGATGTGCGAAAGAGTCCGCGTACATTTCCAAAAGCGATCGCCTCTCCAAAATGAATGTGGGCAGCACAACCTGAACAAGACCTCCACTTAGAAATGTTTGTTTTAAACCAGCTTTTACACCTTTAGCACCAGCCAAGCCTGATCAAACGAGCAAAAAAACCCGGAAAGTGGATCAAATTTAACTTGCAAGATTTGATTAGACACCGGCCTGGTGAAACAAAAAAGTTAGTACAATACAATGCCAATATTAAATAGCCAAAATCACACCAGCACGTGATGTATTCGAGGTATATTTTTTTTTTTAGCTATTGGTGCTCTATGTTTGATTACCTTAGTGAGATCCATTCCAATCTTGACTTGTGAGAGTAGGTGCGTGACCACGGAGCCGTGGTTCTCCATTGAACCGAGATCGCTGTCCGACTCATCTTCGTACAGAGCTGGAAAACATGTAGGTATCTATTTTATAAAATATAATATTTGTTTAATTGCATAAACGCAGGAAATCTAGTTAGAACTAGTAATCAAGATACAAAAAATGATCCAAATATAAAAATAAAAAAAAACCATTTTCGAATAGTGTCTTAATCAGTTTCTTTAGTGCTACTAAAAAAACTAAACCACTAAAAAATGTACAAAATGTTTATACAACCGATAAGTAACTTAAATAAGTATGCATTTAAATTAAAATTTTCAAGTTGAGCACGTAACTTGACGAAAACGCTGGAAGCAGTGGACGCCATATTGCTCTGTGGTCATGACGTGCACATGCGACAAATGCTGATTGCTGATGACAGGTGATACTTTTTAGTTTGCCTACATAGCCGTATGACAAAACCACATTGCGCCCACTGTTTCTGAACTTAAACGAACATTTTCCGACTGCTAAGCCAAGTTATCTCAATTATACATTTTTAGATTTTATCTCATATATAGAGTAAAATATCCTATTTATGCATATTTAGACAATGTTTCCTTCTACTGAAGAAAAGAGGATATTTATCCAGTTTTTTTTTCATAGAAAGACTTTACTCTACTTTGGGTTTAGATGAAGCTGTGTAAAAAGGTCCAGCATTATTCATTTACATCTTTTTAGAATCTAACAAAAACTAGTCAATGATATCTCAGAAACTACAAAAATTTAAATCTCATTCGGTATCTCAGTCTGCTCACTCAATAGCATAGACAAAGTATGCTCAATCAGTAAGTTAGGTACAAGGGCTGTATTAAGTCATAATAATAAACCGATGGCCCTGAACTCGCAAACTCGACTTTAACAGTTTGATTTTAGAGATTAAACTTGTATGATATGCAGTCATTCCGCTGCACGCCAACTTTTGTAAGCTGTTTACGTAAATTGATCTCACGTATTTTATAACCGAATGGAGCGATTTGGTTAAGAAAATAAACAAGAATAGACAATAGAGAAAACAAACAAGAATAATTGTTTTTTTTTTTCAAAGGTTCTTTTCACAAATGCAGTTACCGATGTCACCTAATTTTTTAACAGACTTCGAAAAAAAGAGGAGATTTTATATTTCGACTATATTTTTATTATTTCGACGTTAAGGTAAGAAAATTCATTCCTTTCTATGTCATTTTAGATTCATTATTTTATAAATTATCATTAATTAGTGTAATTTTCAATGACTAAATTACTTTAGGAGAAATAAAATAAATGAATTGGGGTATATGTATTTTTAGGGGAAAACGGGTCACTATCACTAAGTCTCCGCCGTCTGTCTGTCAGCGGGCATCTCTTGAACCGTAATAAGTAGACAGTTGAAATTTTGACAGAATTTCAACTGTCTATATTACAATTAACTATGACATAAATAATAAGATAAAATAAATATAACAATTAAGCTGTTGGCCATAATCGCATTCAGCACCGGTCAGCGAATTTAAGCAACGTTGGGCGCGGTCAGCACATGGATAGGTGACCGCATTATGTTAGTTTTTTGCTTTTTTCATTATTACAGAGAACCATTTGTGCTCTAAATGAAAGTTGTTTAGCTTCCTAAAATTCCAACACTTTGTTTTGATACAACATTGGAAGACACAGTAATCGACCACTTGATCGAGCAATTAAATGCTGAATTTTATGGTCCCAATCCAATTGGAATATGTACAATACAAGGCACTCACACCGGCTGAAAGCACTTCCACGACGACTGGCGAAGACGTCCAAGTTGCAACATGTGATGGGGACGGATGTCTACAACCGTATTTCGACTCCTATCACCAGCGCACAATTCACATCATCCTTTAAGACTAACTTGAAGAAGTGGCAACAAACAAAGTCTAACAATTTATGATGTTAACGAATTATGACCTTGAAATGTACTACCTAACATGCATGCGGATTCACTTGATAAGCATTCGATAGGTATATTTTTCTGCATCGCTAGACTATTCGGTAAAGTTTGAAGACCTCCCATTATGGATGGGAGTCCCTTAACACAATGACAATGAGCGGGATTCCTCTTCCAAATGCCACAAGTCTGTGATTCACCGCGACCAGTTTATTTGGAATACGTGACAGTACTCACTGATGCTCATGATGACTGGATTCGCATAGGAATTGTTCAATTATAAAACATAAATAAATAAATTGTTTTCGTTAATAACGTAAGCACCGTTCGGACTCGGAAATCATACAAAAACTGACATTTTCCTAGAGATTTTGACATCTCCACTACGTAAAGTAATTGTGAGTCAGTTTCACTTACGCACGATAGAGACGCTGTTCCAAATTGTATGGAAAAAGGAGGCGCCACGCTCACGTCACGCTTCCAAACTGGTTTGGCACTTGGACCTCTGGTAATACGGGTTACCAGATCTTCCTGTCCTCCGCCGAAAATATGAAACGATAGAAGCGTTTAGAGTATGCCTTACCGTCATAGTCAATCTCTCCATCCCTGGTGCGCGGCAGGTCGACGGCGGCGGACGTCTGCGTCGCGTCGTGCTCAGTCGTGCTGTCGCCTGAGAGAGTTCTGCTGGCACTGGAACAATACAAAGGCGTATGACGTTACTTACATAGAATTAGCTGGAAAATGGACTTTTGGCAGGGAATAGCAGACGGTATGGAACTGCTGGTGGCAGGGAACTGGATGTCTACTTTGATAAACGAACGAAGTTGACGGATGACGTCGATCTCGCGAATCGCACAATATTACCACCAAATTCCACCAAGTTGCTCCGTATCGGGCGCGTCATCAACTGCCACCGTTCGTTTCAGATCTCTTAGAAATAGAAAGTTAGAATCATTTTCATTATCATATCATATCGAAAGAACGGGTCGCCCGTCCTTCGTTTTGTGCGATCCGACGTCATCCGTTTCCTTCATTTTTCAAAGTGGATCTCTTGCATTTTTGGCAGCTTGGCAGTTTGCATTTTTGGCAGGACATTGCACAAGACGGAACCAGTTTTATTCTAAACCGGGGACCCAAACAACACTTAGGTCGCTGAGCCATAGGAGTAAATAAATACATAATGTTGATATCGCTACGATACATCACGACGAATCAGTCACAAAAACTTTCTTTAGCCTAAGGTTTTTTATTATAGTGCCAAACCTGCTCAGCGACCAAAGTTACATATAGTTCGTTTGGCGAGAGGTGTTGGTTCGAGTCCCGCCGAAACCGAAAATTTTTGTGAACTTATTTCATTTTTTAGAGATACCCAAAGTGCTGCAGGTTTGGTAAAACTGTAATGTTACCCCTGTAGGTGGAGCTACCGGCGCTATAGTCCGTAAGAGGTCCCAAAGATTTTCGGTGGAACCGACTAGTTCACCCGTACTTAGGGTGGGGCGCGGGTTCGAGCCCCGCCGAAACTGAAAATTTTTAGGAACTTATTTCATTTCTTTAGCCTTACAAACCAAAGCAAGGCGCTTACAGTGAAGCCGGTCTCATACATTTTAATGCTCTTTTTCTCATCTACCATCAAAGCTACCATCTTGCAGTGCGGCCATAGCTTCAGACTTTTTAAACGATTAAATGGTCTTTTGAAATGAATATCCACCTACCTATCGCTCCTACCAAACTTTAACCCTGGCATATTCGATTGTTACCTACGTTCGTGATGCCTTAGTAGAGGCTACTTTACAAAATTTAGGTCGAATGTAGCTCTCCTAACGAAGGTCGATTTGAACGTTAACGTTAACATCCACGTCAGAATTTGGTCAAGGTCCAGATAATAACACGTAATACATAATTCGCTCATATTTCATCGAGCTGCTATTTCCCTAACAATAAGTTCTTATCGCGGGAAAAAACAAGTAAATTAAGCTATTATAGTTAACATGAGGATAAGTGTTGTAGTTACTAAAAAATACTGAATATAACAGAAAACTAATTAACTACGCATAATAATAATTTTTAACTTCTCTTGCTCAAAAAGTGTGACATTACAGTTTGGCTTAGCGGGCGTATAAATTCGAGTATACACCCTTAAGTTTTTTTTTTGTACGAAAACAACAGTCAGTATGTACAAGACATTGGTCCTCTTGCATAAAGACTCGACTTTTGGTGTTCTTTTGGTGTTACAAAAGACACATATATCATTTGAACATTTCATTTGAATTTATTTTTGAAAATGGAACTGAAAGCGCCTTCTTGGTCATTGTTGGATATTTTTTAGGGTGATTCTTTCTCCATTGTAGAATGCGTAGGTTACTTTGCGCGTAACGAAGACAGAAAAATTGGTATCAGCGTGAAATCTCTGGAATATTTGTTTACTACAAATTAAATTGAAGATGAACTTGGGTTATTTAATTAAAAATGCCGTCAAGCTAAAATTAGTTTAATAATATGCAAATGGAATAGAATGGTAACGAAAAAATCAATATGATTCTAACTGTTGCGGTCGAAATCACGTGAAATATGGCATTTTTAAAGACGAACGACAAATTCGTGAAGTAGAGAGGTCAAAACGGTGTGCAATATTACTGAAGGTATGTATGTCTTGATTGTTCTCACAATCGAAGTGAAAAGTATCGTTTTTCACTCGGGCCAAAACTACCCACTATAACTTGGTCTTGGCATCCGCCCTTGCTACGCTCGGGAGTATAAACAACGTCGTATAATAATAGGGTAGTTTAGTCCCTTGTTAAAAAACAAGACACTCAGAAGGATACCTACATTTTTTGCAAAAAATACAACACTTTTGCTTTAAGATTTAATATAGACAGTCAACAACAAAAACAAGTAAAAAACTGTCGTCTTCCGATTTCATAACGAGGATAATTTTGTACAGAAATAATTAAAGAAGAAAGTTTCCAACTAAAGAAAAGCAATAAAGTCGAGTCCAACCAATCAGCGACTTCGTCGTGGTCCGACCTCGTCATCGATTGTCAACTATCTTTCACACTAACTGTAGAATTATCTGTGACAATGACACGCCCATACAAACTGATATCTATTCAACACCACTGGCATTGACCGAGCTAAGGCTGTGAAGACCTTGGAGCTGTGAAAGTTCGTTTTTCAGGAATAACAAAGGCTTTGTGAAAGTGGAAATAATTCAGTCTGTGCGGATTCATGATCACGATGACGGATTCATGTGAGGATTCATGTGTCAATCCTTTGTCATTTGCAAAGGGGTTATTTAGATAGTCGTTCCGATTGTCAATCTTTCTTGTTGGTGCGGGATGACAGAGGAACGATATTATCATTTCAGTGTTAAATTATTATTTTACTTAATTATTTTTCTTAATTTTTATTGTTTAATCTTATTTCTAGTTAAATTTAATTCTATTTTGTTTGATTTTATTGTGTAATTTTAAGTGACATTTTATAAATTTGTATTTAATTGTGTTATGGATTCGATTGTGATCTGAAATAAATGAGTTAATAATAATAATTAAATGCAAACAGACATGAAGGCCGATTACCAACAGCAAATCGGATGTTTAAGGCCGGTAAGGCCTGAAAAATGTCTCATCTCGTCTCCGCTTCGGACATATATACGTACAGATCCACTTTGGTGGAGTCTGATCCTTAAACTCAACAAATAGAATCTAAAATGTCATGATGGCTTAATGACTTTACAAGCTTCAGCACGCGGCTTCTCACGCATATTTCCCTTCTACTTAAATGGTAAGTTAGATCTAAAACTTCAAACACCTAGATATATTAACGATAATAGAATGATAGTTTGCTTATTTCGTGTGGACGTCGCGTCGGCTTGAAAAGGTTGCAAACATCCAAGGATGGAATGTTAGAAAGATAACATGGGAGAGAGAGAGAAACGGTGTGACTTTGTAGATGAACGGGGAGAGTGGAAGAAAAAACACATTGTGAAGGAAGATGATGATTATGACTTATTTAAAATAGCATATAACCACGGCCATGAGAACCGCCACGTGACGGTCACTGCCAAGGTAATCGATAGACCTTGAGACGGTCTAATTAACCCTTATTACTGGGCAGTAGAGGTGATAATATAACTGGGGCTATTCGAGCAAATATTCCGTTTCTTTCGCTACAAACAGTCAATAGGTAAGCGGGCGCATTGCGCGCCATTTTTCTTTTTAAACCAGCTTGGTTCCGCTGGTAATCTCTCGCGGCGGAGGTGTGCTACGGGCCTTAAGACCTACCAAATTACGTAATAAAAAAAAGTATGAAAGCAATTTTTTTTTATTGTGCGTGTTTGTAATGAACATAATTGCTTTTCTTTCTCACGTAACAGTCTTTAATGCAATGAATCATCGATGATTGAAATTATATGAATCACCTTTATGAATTAGTTTCACGTACAGTAGTAGACAGGACATTAGTCTATGAGCGAAGGCCTTTTGTATATCGTTTGATGTAGTAACTTTTAACTGTTGTTGCAAGATAAGACGGACGAAGGACGACGGAAAAAGACAAAAAAAGGTCTTTAATAATGTAAAAATATCACGATAAATTAAAAAGAGACGAAAGAAGTGCTCCTTCGTCTCTTTTTTTTAATAGATAGATAGATAATTCTTTATTGTACCACACAAACACAGAAAATAGTACAGAAATAAAAGTTACAAGATGAAGTACAAAGGCTTTTTTTAATTTATCGTGGTACTTGTCGGCTATTAGAATTTTTGAGATTCGCTTAGAATAAATACATCATCACGTTATGACGACCGTCGATTGGGGGAGGCTCATGTTCAGCAGTGGACCTATGCGGGCTGATGATGATGATGATGATGATGATGATTGTGACGGTCTATGTGGCGCACGGGGCGGAGGAGCTCCGATTGGGGTTCAGAAGGTCGCGGGCTCGAATGCCGCGAGACAAATGTTTGTCTAATGTTATCGATGTACCTATTGCAAAAATCTCCATACTAAGGAACTATACCTATGGTGATGTGTAAAAATGTCCAGCGACATTTATTTATTTGCCTTTCTTAACGACGGCAAAAACGTGAGGTGCCGACGTCATTGCCGTGCGACGAAAATTTCTAAAACCCGTCTAAACTCCGTTCTGTACGCAAATACTACTGCTGACTAAGCAACGTGCAAACGTGTCGATCGTTCTTGACTTTGTAAAGGAGTTGCCGTCCGTGGAAGTAAAGAATTAAGGTTGTCGCACATCTGGTCCACTGCCGCAAGAAAGAAATGTTCATTCATAAATGGACCAAATAATATCTGCATGCGTTTTATAATGACGGCGTCAGATATCAGACAGCTCGCTTGAAGCTTGCGGTAAGCCATCTTAACACTGTTGGATGTCGAGTTTAAGTCCATATTTAAATGCTTAGTACTGTGCCGTGTGGTAGCGGTGCTGGATGTATGTGCTACGTCCATAAGTATCCAACAAAGGGCAATATTGTGGTATGCAGGGTTCGCCCTAAAGGGTTGAACTTACATAAATTTGGTTGTACCATCCTATTGTTTATATTTGACTGTTATAGTGTGGGTTAGGTCAGCCGAATGGGTGTTAAGAGAATTCTAGACCTTTTGTATGTGGCTTGGACATTGTTGGTATGAAATGTCAGGAACAAATTTAAACTGCTTTTTGATGAGGGCGCAGTTGAGCGTTAAAAGCGAAGGATAAAGAAGACTGGCAGGAATTACAACACAATACGAAAAATAAAACAAAAATAAAACCGGCCAAGTGCGAGTCGGCTCGCGCACGAAGGGTTCCGTACCATTATCTATAAAAACGGCAAAAAAATCACGTTTGTTGTATGGGAGCCCACTTAAATATTTATTTTATTCTGTTTTTTTAGTATTTGTTGTACAGCGGCAACAGAAATACATCATCTGTGAAAATGTCAATTGTCTAACTATCACGGTTCATGAGATACAGCCTGGTGACAGACGGACAGACGGACAGCGAAGTCTTAGTAACAGGGTTCCGTTTTTACTTTTTGGGTACGGAGCCCTATAAAAAATTTGTTTTGGCTAATTTCAAATTTTGGTCGCTTGTGAAGACATTCACTGCGCATTCTCTGCGGTGGAACACAAACTGCACATGTGCATAAGTTCATGAGATATCATTAGATTTAATAAAATCGTACCCAAATCAATAGCGCCCAAATTCTACAAAATCGAGCTTACTTAACTTTGAATTTGATTTAGACCTATAACTGTTTTCAAGAGTAATTCCGCTTCTTTAACATTCACGTATTAGATGAACATTCCGAACCGAATATTCCCACAGTTTGTAACAGCGTTCCCAGACTTAACGTCTGGTCCGCTTGCCAAATTCGCAGCATAAATTCCGTTTTCCCGACCTCCCAGGCAATAATGCGCGTTATTACAACGTGGGTGGTGTTAGTATCGGGTGATCGCTGAAAGAATTTATCAGGAAAGCCCACTCGAGGCGCTTGTTCGGAATTTTCTTCAGATGAATATTGAGCAGATATTTTTGTTTTGGTAAAAAGGGATTTTGGATAAGGTGTCAAAGAAGCTAAACTTCCACAACATTTGGAAAAAAACAGTAAAATAAGGTTGACTATTTGTACCGACAAAATCGAATAATAATAAATTTTAAAGTCTAAGCTCATGTCGGTGCAATGATGCAATTTCCTCCACTTTTCTCTTTCCAATTCGGTCTTTTTTGTCGCCATGACAGCGACTTTCTCCTATATCTGACTAGTTAATTCTTGGTCTTTCCCTTCCTCGCCTTCCTTCTACTTTTCCTTCTATGATATACTTGTGAAGCTATCGTGTCGTATAAGATGTCCAATCATTCTCCCTCTTCTGTTTTGAATGATATCCATCAAAAACCTCCTTAACTCTTTTCAGCAGCTCGTCTGCATTAGTAACTTCTCCGTCCAGCGAATCCTTTCCATCCTCCTCCAGCACCACATTTCAAACGCCTCAATTATCTCTCTATCCCATCCAGAGAAGGCTACTAAAAGCTAATAAGAAGCCATAATTTATTAAAACAGGGCTAGGATAATGCATTGTGGGTAGACCACTCACAAAGCGGATCGACCTACGACCTGATAAAGGTCGCGAGAAACCGCTGGATGCTAGCGCAGGAACAGCGATTGGGGAGATCGATGAGGCAGGCCTATGTCCAGATCTAGTTGACGTCATTCGGGCGAGGTGGTGATGGCGATAATGTTGACAGTTTCTCAGCAACTGTCAACGCTAACGACAATATATCGCCAACAGCCGATAAATTTCATTCCTTATAATATAAAATAATAAATGAATACGTAATTGCTGGACCATTCACACATCATCTAGCCCCTAAACTAACAGAATTATGTTATAAATGTAGGTATTAATTAACTGATATACTCGTACTTAACACAAACTAAAGAAAACGCTACAATTGTTTTCGATAACTTTACTTCAATACTGCTTCAGCAATCTCATATTGTGTATTCGAGCACTGAAACTCCATCCAACTTATCATTTCATCTGGATGCTCTTACAAAAGCCCGGCAGCACACACAATAGCTCAAAACAAAGCGGCGATCCGAACAATAGTTAGTTATTAATGCTCAGGTGACCTAGCACGTAGCTCACGTGCATTAGAGGTAGTTTAATTAATTAAATGAGGGAGTTATTCAACCGGTTGGAAATAATTAAATTATGTAACCATCATTTGTGTTTCGAATAGCATCCTACATCGCATACCTAATACGATCACTAATCATAATTATTATCACATCACAAAAATTTATTTGAAAAAGTTTGGATGGATTTTTGTTGGTTCTTTACTACTTCTTGGTTTGATAAAACTGGGTCCAGCCCTCTCAGCAAAGCATGTTATTTTATTGGTTGAAAAAAAAAATTATTATTTACCAATCATGAATTTCAATAAAACAATATAAATGGCTTAGCCATTTATATTGTTTTTTAGCCATTTTTTATCTAAGATTGAATAGATATATAAATTTTATACGTTACATGCACTAACATAGGCTGATGATGATGATACATTACGTAGATTAGTAAAGTTACAGACATTCAATTTTGGATATTTTACGCATTAGATGACGATTCGATGTCAGTTATAAGTTATTTTTATAAACAATCGCTGTGCTTGGTATGCAGCAGTTCTCATGGTATTTATCAGATCCGAGTTTCCAAGTGAAATCGTATATAGCTGTTTCTGTAAATTTCGCTTGTTACACGGGAATATTTATACGAAAAAAACAAAATAAAATAAAAAAAATAAAAACGAAACCGCATGAGAAACAGTATTTGGTAAAGAACCTTAAATAAATTGGCCCGAACCGTCTCGTTAGCTTTCGGGTTTAGAACACGAATTCCGCGGCCGTGGTTTCAGCTTCAGCTCGTCTCTCACGAGGCTCATTAGGTGATATTCATTCAAACGCGAGCTTGGAGAAAGATCTAGAAGAGGCCCCTACTATAAGCTTTTCTTTTAATCACCCATTCTTTTATATTATTGAGGCACAGTAACACGAAATAGCAAAACTCAAGTGGATGGTCACAAATTTGGGCAGGTCACATAGCTCGCAGAATCGATGGACCATAATGGCACGTGCTGAGAGACATGACAGCTATCGATAAAAAATGCACGGTTATCATTACCACATGCACACCTAGTGACAGACCGTAAGACCGCGGAAATGCGAAAAGTCGCCTGAGGCAGACAGCGCAGGATTTTGTGCCGATCTGTACGGAGGCCTCTTTTGGTCAGCTAGATGATGATGCTGATACAAATAGGCAGAGCATGTTTATTTGTCGCTCTGAAATGTCACTCTATGGAAATTCTATCGAAGTGTAATAAAAAGAGTGTAAAAATTATGTAAGCAATACCATTGGTAGGGCCCAGCTTAACAAAAGGTTGGAGGTCGACAGGTGCTCAGAGATGTTTTTACGAATGTTATCTGGACTGAATGGAATAAAATATGCCTGAGCAAATAATGCCTGAATTCTGAAGTTGGTAAAGAAGTACACAAACGACCAAAAAAACGTAAAAACAGGGCCTTTCACACTTTCATGGTACACAACGCATATCACGTCGCACCGCTCCGAGGGTGGGCAGTAAATGCGTTAAAATATATCTGTCATATAATTTGACTTTCATTACACTACATAATACATAGGTACTTTACTTACCTACTTTATACCTAGATGTTTCGATTAACCAAATACCCTCAGAAACTTAATCCTCTCAAAAATCCAAAGGCTTCTGTTTGCTTTTTGATTTAGTGATGTAAATTACCAACGGCTGGCGTCGCGTTTCTAAGGCTGATTAATTCCGTCCTTGAAAGCAAGATTTATCTTTGCCTTTGCCTTGAAACAATGCTTCGTTTTCAGATTGCTTGGTTTACACGGATAAAGGAATTTAGGCTCTGAAATGAACTAATATAAGCAATAGTTTATTTGACTCTACCATAAAAGTAGCTACGGTAATAAGTAGCCTATTCAATATATTTATTCGGCTCTATAACTGCTTCTCTAGCTAATTTAAACCAGCACCGCAACAAAGGAAAATTGCTTCGTACAACACCCATTTTGGGTATTCCCCTCCCAGCGTACCTAGCCAGAAGCCAACCACAACCTCGTTTGTCTAAACTGTTTATTCGTTTTTAGTAGGTTTTAATAGGTTTGGTTCCGTACACATAGGGTAAAACGGGACACTATTACTAAGACTTCGCTGTCCGTCTGACCTTCTGTCGCCAGGCTGTATTCTATGAACCGTGATAGACAGTTGAAATTTTCACAGACGATGTATTTCTGTAGCCGCTATAACAACAAATACTAAAAAACAGAATAAAATAAATATTTAAGGGGGCTCCCATACAACTAACGTGATTTTTTTGCTCGTTTTGGCTCGATATTGATAACGACAACAGGTTTATATACGCTTGAAATATTCACAGAACATTTAGATACATATTCACTTTAATAATTAAATTAAAATAAAACAAATATTTAAGGGGGCTCCCATACAACATACATGATTTTTTTGCTGTTTTTATAGATAATGGTACAGAACCCTTCGTGCGCGAGTCCGACTCGCACTTGGCCGGTTTTATTACTACTATACTATACAACCCAAAAACTTCTTCGCAATCAGAGAAAATTTATATAATTATTTTGATTGTTTTGCAAAAACTAAAAACCAACTTCGTTATTCTATTCTTTATCTATAGTCTATTAATTTTCCGTTCGTTTTAAACAGTTTTCAAAAATTTTGCGGGATAGATACTAAATTGCTAAACCCTCTAGAATAAAATTTTTATGGGACCACCTCGGGATCACCGACATCTTTTCTTTTGCAGTTGTATACAGGTACAATTGCAAAAGAAGCATCCAAATCGGTCCATAAATGGCGAAGAATGACGAATGTCTTGAAGATAATGTATGTATGTTCGTCGATTAGGAACATATACAGCCGAACATAGCACCTCCTCCTTTTTTGAAGTCGGTTAAAAACGTAGTATTCTCTGAACGAAGCGAAGTTAACACGTTCCACTCGACGCGTGCGCTCCACTTAGCCACTGTAACGGGCGCGTCACGGATCTTGCTCTCCAACATCTTAAATCTGCGTCCTGTAGGTATAAAACCTGAGAACTCGGATAGTTGTTGGTGCGATATCACACGGACAATGTATTGGGTCAACTGTTCATTAATCTAAATGCCAGCAACTTACTCAAGCGAAGCAATTGTAAGTAGTCTGGTAATTGAGGCACGTTTCGGGCTTACCTGAAAAGGCGCCACCAATTTCCAATAAATTGATTTTCAGAAATTGCCCGCAAAATACCGTGTTTTGTTTCAGGTGCAAATTCTTAGCATAATTCATGGACTAAAGCTGGTTTTTTTTTTTTTTTTTTTTTAATTAAGTTACTTGCATTGTTTCAGTAAAGTACAATACAAGCCTCGGTCCGCAATGACAGCCCTGCTGGCCACGGTAAGCTGGCCTCAAGCTAAGCTTGCTATTGTCTCGGCCTTCAAGCTTGGTCATCATTGCATCCCTTGCTGTCCGCGCTATAATGGCCTCGACCTTCGGTCTTGGCCTTTATTTCAGCTTGTCTATCAAAGGATGCAATGCTAACCGCGCTGTGATGGCCTGGACCATCACTACGACGCTACGCTTCGCTTTCAGCAATCATCATCGCGGTCAGTAACTCACCCATTACTGACCTCGTCAGTAATGTAGGTATTATTACAGTCATGTTTTCTCAAATGCACAAGTTCCACTCGACACGTGCGCTCCATTTAGTCACTATAACAGCCACGTCACAGGCCTTGATCTTAAAGATCTGCGTCCGGTAGGTGTAATATGTACGTGCGACATGACACGGACAATGTATTGAACCAACTCTATCACAATAACTACATAATATATATAGTGTAATCCGCGCGCTATCAAAATGGGATAAAACTTGTCACATTAAAGGGGCGATATATGGCGCCATTTTGTGAAAAGAATAGGCATAGGATTTCGCGTTTATAGAAGCGGGACAGAGCATAGCGGCGTAAGCGCATAAATCGAGTTTTTGCTGATTATTATTTATTAATTACGACATTTGTTTCCAAAATTAAGCCGAAGGTTCCCTTGGTATTTTATTATTTAATACGGTGATGACTAAAAAAATCTTGTGATTGATAGTTTAGGAGAAAAACTGTATTAACTAAGAAAACAGATGGTACTTTGCACAATTACTTCTGTATATAAAATAGTTCTTTAAATTTTTGAAACGAAGAGGATCTGCCTTGTATCCAATAGATTATTATGTATTTTTTCGAAGCTTTTTCGATAAAGATAACGGAGAAAAAAGGTTTTAACGTAACCCAATTCACGGTATGAGAGCTTTGTGTGTCATTTATCCGCATTTAGACGGGAACGGAAACGGAACTCTCGGGGTGCTAGTCTCAGGCATTCTTCCGGTGTACAAGTGAGTTGGAATTTACTGATTTTCTTTAGCTTTGAAAGATTAAAGATAAAATAAGATAGCAACTTATTTCCTAGTAGAGTAGCTAATGTCCACCTTCATGTGATTATTGCATCATCACATCATCAGCCCACACACGTCTTCTGCTGACCGTATGGACTCGAGGGTTTGCAATAATCAACACGCCTGGCAGGCAGACTAGTGATCGCTATTAAATTAAAGTAATTTATTGATTCTGGCAACAAAAGGATTCATAAATTAGATTACAAATGTCACAAAATTTCAGATAATCAAACAATTAAATGTACTGTAATAAAATAACAAAATAATAATAATATAATCAATTAAAGAGCTCATGTCGGTGCAGTGATGCAATTTCATCCACTTTTCTCTTTCCAATGCGGTCTCTTTAGAAGTTAAAGATTATACGCGACTACAGCGGCTTTCTCCTACATCTGACTCATATATTCAATTCTTGGTCTTCCCCTTCCTTATCTTCCTTCTACTATTCCATCTATGATGTTATGAAGCTATTGTGTCGTATAAGATGTCCAATCATTCTCTCTCTTCTGTTTTGAATGGTATTCACCAAGGAGCATAGAAAGCCTGGCGCAGCACTCGAAGAAAATACTGAAGCTGTCAACGAATCGGCAGAAGGTGATGGTGTGTCAGTTGCGGAAGAAATCCGCTTGGCCAATATTGGCAGTAAAGTCACAAGCATGAACTATTGGGCACGTGGCAACACTGTGGTATGTGCAGAACGTTATATAATATAATTATAAATTATTGACGGTCACAAAACAAAAGACACTCTCTCTTTTGTTTTGTGAACGTCATAATTAATTTGTGTGTAACTGTCTTTATTTTAATTAATGTAATTGGTGTCATTTACCGTTTTAATTAAATAAATAAATAAATAAACAAGTAAATAATTACACATAATACAATAAGTATATCTAATAAATTTATTTGTATATTTGGTTTTTAAGTGGACCAAAAATTTAAGTGAATAAAATCAATAACACCTCTCTCTCAATAACCCTCTTATTTGATAATAAATTACTATACAAAGCTGTTTATACATAGTATAAAATTTGACTTGTCCAAGTGCTTGTTTTGTAAACTTTTGTTTTATTTTAATATTGCTTGTTTTATTAAGATCGAGTTGATCAGGCTTGAGATTCAGTGCCTTTGCAGTTTACCGCAATGTCTGTCAGGCAGAACCCCTATCAGACTGGCTATTATGATCGTTAAAATACTCCTTAAAGAAAAACTCGGTATTTTCGTTAATTAAACTAATGGGATCCATTCGGCTACATTCTGGCAGTAGTACTAATTAGGTAATTAGTCGGATATTTTGGAACTCATTATGCCGAGGAATGGTACTCGTTCCTAATGTATAAGGATAACAGAGGAGTAAATTCTAATTTCTTTACGTGTTGGGCTAAAAGCTTCTTACGAATGCTACTGTAGGCCTGGAAGAATAAAATAAATAAATAAATAATGGTAGACATGGACAATCCAAACAGCATCATCTACCCTAAGTTAAGCAGAGCTTGTGTTATGGGTACTAGATAGAAATACTTTATTAAGCCATCTTGTAAAAATCATGTATAGGTAGGTACTTAAAACTATTACAAGGTACTATTATAGTAAAAAAGAGAAACTTTACAAAAAAGGTAACACATTCCAACAATTTGTTGTATACGCAAATTTGCGGTAGGTTAGTATTTTAAGCATACAAGTTAAAAAGTCCCTTCCACCCGCGCTAGTGTAACACTGTGTTACGGTTAGATAACTGACATACATAATACAATACATTACTAAAAAGATATTTTTCATTATGCAGACTGTGAAAAAGGTATTACAATACCGTCTGAATAGATTGAGACAGCTCTATAAATAAGAAAACGTGCCTTATTTGAGTAAGTACCTAGAGCTAATGAAAAGCTCAAGCCTACACAGTATTTACTTTTACCTAAAAAATCGATAAAAAGTTGCCTAAAATGTTTTAAACCTTATGAGTTGATAAGATTAAGTTGAAAAACAAACACAGTTGTTTTTTTATTGCCTTCGTTTGACCACAATCTCACCTGATGGAAAGTGAAGATGTGGCCGACGGTGTATCACGAAGGTCTAGAAGATACCATTCACTCTTGACTTTTAGAGGCCCAGGTTGTAATTAGCCGGTTTTTAATCGTGACGTTGCAGCCGTTGACGACGAAACAAATTAAAATTTCATAGGTTCTCAACTCATTCGTAAATCCGTACGCCAAACCGCAGCAAATGAAGTCACATTAAATATTTTATCTGAATTCCATGTGACCTTACCAAAATACAGAAAGTTGAGCCTCACCTTTGACATTTAATGTGAAATATTCTAGAACTCTGAAACAAAATGTAAGAGTGCTCGTACTCAAGTCCCGGTCGAGAAAATATCTTTTTCATTTTCAGAATTTCTGAATTCAATTCATAACATAATGGAATAATTTGAGGGTATTTGGAGAATGTTGATTGGTATCGAATAATTTTAAATTAAGAATTGGGTAGGCAGGCAAAGACAGTTTAGATAACTATGGATTTCACGATAACTCGAGGGACTTTTTGTAGTAAAATAATATTATGACAATCAGAGTCCAACGAGCTTTTATTAAGGTATAGTTATACCTATTTACGCTAGAATGCTGAAATAAATATGAAATGCTATTCCATAAATATTTTTTAAGTAATTTAAGATAGCGGTCTTACAGGATAATATTTCTCCGTAATGGCGCCCAACGTGGGGAAACATGATCTTTAAAATTGCAACGGCAGCCTGGCTGGAACAAACCGCCCTTGCTAGTTTATTTATGACTATTCTCACCTCTCGCTATCTCGCCGCAGCGACCACCTCCTAGAAGTCAACGCGCGGAACATAGTCACTTCACAATAACATCACTAAAATAGTCACACCAAAACTCACTAATAGTCTAACAATGCCAAAATTCCATACACAGTTATTGTCATCAGTCACTATGATAATGCACTTTTAAGACACATGAGAATGAGTTCATTCTAGAGGCACTTCATACGATTATTGTAGGAAATTGTAGATGTTCTTCATTACATTGTTTAACAATGAAGAGGTGTCATTAGCACCTTCACAGTTCAAGGTAATGTGGAGCCCAGTGAGAAATAGCGAAGTCGACCTGCAAGAGGTTTACGGGTCGGTTTAGCAAAGCTGGGAGGGGAAACAAACCAGCCAATAGTATGGTAACAGCGTCACATAACCATCAACAGTAGGTACTTGGATTTGATCGCGATTTTATTGGGTTTTTTTTTAAACATCTCTTTCATCCGTTTTGTGGAAAACGGACGACTACGCATTCACTGTTTAGCCTCTCGCCAGGGCGGGCGCAACCGAGAACACTCGCAACTACACGTGAGTCGTTGGCATTGAAAGTGTTAAGCTTAAAAATCCGTTGAAAGCCGCTAACCCCGCGGCACCGACACAGCCCGTGGCGTGTCGGCGGCATTATTTTAAAGGACTACACACCGACCTCACCTACACTTGCAATTCTGACTTTGATACAGGCTCTCTAACGTTGATTTTGAAACACTCTGTCGAAGTTTTTTCAAACAACATAAAACTTCAAACAAAGTAACACAACTTTATCAAATTAATTTTACAGCCGAATATTCTTATAATTATGTAACGAAGTTTTTTGAAAGAAATTACTCTTGGAAACTGTTACGTGTTTTGGAATAGGTATCGAAGTTATTGTTAGGCTTGATTTGAAACGGAGACTAGATCGTAAATAGGCTGATGAACTAATACTGAAATACCCTATTGTTCGCAAGTTTTACGTACACACTTTCTTACATTCATTATGACGTAAATAGATTTGACGTGGAAAATTCTATCAGACTATTCATGGCTTTTTTTTGATAGGAGGAATTATTATACTAATTTACAGTTGAATGGGATTTTGAAAACATTATCTTTAAACACTCTGCTATCAATGGGTAAGGCAAGATGGCGTAAAAACAACGCAATGACGTGGCCTAGTACCCAGGAGTTGATGAACTGAGAATAATAACTGTTTGGACATAAATAAATAAAATCATTGGAACAAAAACAATAGTTGAAAATGAAAACGATGCCTGCAGACGTTTAATAACTGTGTCGTAATTATTTTTATCTAGGAAAAAAAATCGTTTCACAGATTGCCGCAGCCTAAGGTCAGTTATAGGTAGGTTATCTAAATCTAAATTATCTTTTAGGCCAGACCTGTCTGAGAGGAGATTAACTCTCTAACAAGAGAATATAAATGGATAAGCCCTACCGCCAAAATTTGCGTGCAATTTGTGCTTGGGAGCATAGAATAGCGGATAGGGATCCTTGTACCGTGTAGGGATTTTCCATTCTCAATCAAAGAAATATTGGCATTTATTACAGGCTTAGGGCAGTTATGTCTTTATCTGTCTAAGGCCTGTATTTTGAAAGCTTGTTCAGTCATCGATCTTTGCTTGAGTAAAGCTTTTTCATGGAATAACCTTTACTCATGCATGCATAGATCGATGACTGAGTAAGCTTAGTTACCTACTGACTGAAACAGTGACACATTTGTCACTGGGTAAGTTCTGTTCAGTTTCTCTCCCGCAGCGATATAATACGCAACCTCCTACCATTTATTACAGTTTATGAGCAACATAAATTAGGCAGCGGTCCAAACCACAACTTTTGCGGTCCCTATAGGGCATAAAATCACACATAATGGGTTAACCATGAACAAGTTAACCATAAAAGTTTAACTAACTTAATTCAGCCTTTTTGAATTACTCATTAGTACGATACGACTCGAAATTTTACAATTTTAGCTTTCTATACTAATATTAAAAAGAGGAAAGTTAAATAGGCTTCGAAATTACTGAACCGATTTGTAAAATTCTTTCACCATTAGAATCCTACATTATCCCTGATGACCATAGGCGATAGAATATAACCGTGCGAAACCGGGGCGGACCGCTAGTTTAAAATAATTCTAAAGACCCAATAATTCTAACTAATGAAGTGAATGAAAAACTATGCCATATTAGATATGCCACAACTAGTGTAAAACCAATTGGTATACCTATATTGCGTTGAGTAACACGTGCTGAAGTCATCTACTGCAGGTGTAGAATATACCAAGATTTCTCCTGGGTACTGTTTCCGAAATTGCGGGGAGGACCGAATAATAAAACAATAATGCTAGATAATCCGGATGTATTAAACAACCAAAAGGTTGCCGAATACACTATGGTTATGTGACGCTTCGATGCTATTAGTATTTTTTACACACCATCACGCAGCTTTGTGGAAACCTGCCCCAAGTCAGCCTTTTCCTTTCTGTTCAATCTAAATCGTGGCGATGGTAAGAGGCCCGACGGCATGACTCTAGTCCCATGGGAGTTGAAGAGGCCTATTGTGTGGGACGCTACATGCGTCGACACACTCGCGCCTTCCCATCTTCCGTGAGGGATGGTGCGGCGGCAGATTTAGCCAAAGATCTCAACAGGCGCAAATATGCAGGTCTCGACAGAGCCTACGCATTTGCTCCCCTTGGAGTCGAGACTCTAGAGTCTCGACACGGTACTCCACGTACCTAGGTCCGTGGAGTACCGAGGCTATCCGGGTTTTTAAAAAAATGTCTAAGCGTCGACGAGAGCTGATGAGTATCTGGCACAGCGCATCAGCATTGTCATACAGCGGGGCAATGCAGCCAGCGTTTTCGGGACGCTTGCAACTGGTATTGGATCAGTTGAGCTACCTGTAGATTGTTTTCAACAATCTGCAGTAAGCTCAATTGTTTCAATTGAGATTTGATTCAATAACCGTTTTAAAGTAAAGCCAAACATTTGTAAACACCTTTAATATTAAAACTAGTTTAGTAACTAACTTAAGTAACTATTTTATTGAAAGTATTCACCATTATCGTCTTGTATAATTAGTAAGGTCTATTTGATTATTTTATTTGTTTTTAGCACTCTTCTTGCCTGAGAAACAGGTTATCACCTAGTTCAGGCACACGCATTGTTTTAAATCCATTAGAATAAGATTACATACTTTTTTGTTATCCTTTTGGTCCTTAGATATTTTTGAATAAATTATTTTATTTATTTATTTTATTTAATTGTAAGTAACTCAATACCAGTTTTAATTAAATTTTATTATTTTATTTTATTTTTCATGTAGATCTAAATTAAAGGTCTTAATCTGGCTTCCTCAAAGGCAAGGATAAAATTTAAAGCTTGGTCTGATTAAACACGACGAGAGGCACGAATATGATACACTCATTCAGAGCAAGTAAATGGTGATTGGGAGTTGTTTTCACATTGGTCCTTAAAACCAACGGTTATTGCTCGCATCACGTTTTACATTATCTTTTTAAAGGTTCCGTACCCAAAGGTTGCTAACGTGATATTATTGCTAAGCCTAAGCCATCTGTCTTTGTCTGTCCGTCTGTCATAGACCTACACCTATGTAACTCTCTTTAAAGAGTCTAATATTTCACAGAATATGTGGTGCCCCGAAAAAAATGTTTATATGAAACTGGCTATTTCGTGCCGAAAATTCCATCTTCTTTGCGAATATAGCAACGAAGAAATTAAATGAATTGGAATTTATTTGACACTCAAGGAAATAACATTTTAGATACAAATGTACAAAACAACGAAAGAAACAACATTTGGCATAAACTAAGACAAACCCGTATACTGAAAGCAAAAAGAAAGCTATTTCCATTGAAAATTGCAGATAAAATTCGCTTCCTCCTTAATTAAGTGTTTGAAATAAATATTGAATGAGCTAAGGCGAGCTGAAAGTAAACGGTGGCAAAAGTCCAAAACAAATTGAACACCTGGTATTGTAGTTTCCACTTGTAAAATGCTTGCAAGTTGATTCAACTTGCAACTCAAGAAAAACTGCGCCAATTGAAAGAGAAAACAACAGAGTTGTTTCAATGTAATACGAAACGAATCATTCACTTTTGACACGACAGCTTTAACAGTATATGTGGAATTTGATTGTTTGGGAAACAAGCCCAACTGTATTTGAGAAGCGAAGGCCTACCATACACACCATACTTAATAACTTTCATGGTTTTAAGATCATAACATCAGTCTCTGTATTGGAACATCGTGTTTACCACACGACCTATGTTCGTATACGAACATAGGTCGTGTGGAGGATGGATACCTAACGAGGACCAACTTTCCATCCAAATAAATGGAAATCAGCATAGGGTTGACTGAGTAGGTATATAATAAAGAATCAAAAAACCAATAAAATGAAGCCAACCAAATAAGTTACACTGATTAAGAAGATCTCATTCATGGAGTGAGTTTTCATAATTAATTCTCTGCTATTACTGTTGTGGACGGAGAAGTGAGAAGTCTTTGTTCAGAAATTGGATTAAAGGCTAAAAATGTAACATTTCTCTCACGCATATTAACTGCTTCACAAGCAAGAATACCAAATGTAAAATTAATCGTTCAGAATAATGGAGAAAATTTATTACTTTTCCTATTACTGTGCACACTTGTTTTACTACTGTCTCCTTCATAAATTTGGCAAGTCCAGGCAATGATAACACAATTCAATCAAACACCAAAGTGACCAAGATCCATCTGGGCCAGCAACTCGGCAATATCCCAGCAATATATCTTGTTGACACCAAGATCAGGCCTTTGAGCCTAGATGAGGATTACGCCAGTTGACAGATGAATGGTCCAGGGAGATTTAGTGAACGTGATAGTCTTGGAAGCTAGTCGTCCGCTCGTGACTTGACCCAAGACTTAAGAGAATTTATGTACGAGAGACCTTTATTGTACGATGGATAGATGTCAAATCGGCAAAGGTAAAGGTTGCTGCTCACAGGTCAAACTCCCCTGCCGCACAATAGAAAAATGAGCATTCAAATAAAAGGACTGAAAACCCCGTTTTCAAAATATGCGGGCATAAGTGGCTGTAACCTTTGCTTGTGTCGACTTAGAACACGTACTTATATTACGGCGCCAAGAGGTTTCGGACTTGAGTATGTTTTTTATTTTAAATTTCACTTAGGTACACCAAAGTGATCCTATAAGGGTTTCTGTTTTCTTTATGAGGTAAGGAACCCTATAAATCAATCACTTCTAGGTATGTAGGTACCTTTATGCGTAGGGTAGGTGGTACCTATACCCTACGTATAAAGGTAAATCAGGGTTCGCATATGATATGAAATTATAATGCTGCATGGATATCAGACTTATTTACGCACAAGGGAATTTGAACTTTCTACCCATGGACAAAGAGTCATTACGCTACTCAGCTGCCGTCGTTTCCGTTATGTCCGGATAAATTGAGATAAAAATTGGTGACAAAGGACTCTTACATCAGTATTTTTCAGTTATTATTAAAATGAAGTAAAACATCTAGAAACATCTCATTGTGCGGTTCCTTTGTTTAATAGTATAACTTAAAATACTGACAGACAGTTAGCGATTTTCATACCGGTTAATTAGCAGCCAAATGTAGATTTTAGTAGATCAATGACTAATTAATAAAGATAGGAAAACAAATTAATGAAGTAAGAACGCAATTATCCAATCAAAAACAAAATCAAGTCATTAATCACCGAATAGGAGTATTTATAGACATGTAAGTAAACAAACGAAAATACCGGGCATGCGTTTGAAATACAAATTCAAAAAGAACTACAAGTCGAAGCCCAACTCAAAATTAAAAAACAACAATGAACATAGATAAGTGGTCAGAACAGAACGTACGTTATTTTGTCGTTTACTTGTGACGGTGTAAGATGTTTAGTTCGGTATTGATCGTGATGCGACGCGGCGGCGGGGTGGCGCGTGGCGCGCCGGTCGCGAACCGAATTGTACTGAACGCAGAGGAGCGCCAAAGAGTAGAGGGACGACAGATGGGGAGGGTTCGCTGGAAAATATACCTACCTGAAAGATTTCTCACTGAGTACCTGTAATAATGCAGCAGCATGTACTGTATGAAATAACGAACAATGGTAATTAATAATGATTTTATCGTTTATTCTGTTGTATAAGCTGGTTTTGATCAATAACTGATAACAGTACGGTAGGTATACTTATAAATAGACGTAGGTTATGTACATCATGTACCCAACTGTCTGTTAATTAATAGAAAATGAGCTTGAATAATGCTTACAATCCATCACAATGGAAAATTACACACAAATGAAACTGTAATTTTTCGACGGTTCGATAAAAACATTAAATATTAATTACTTTTTATCGGACATCGCCATAAAATTAAATTTTTAAGGGTTACAATAAGACATTGTATAAGAAATTGTATAGATCCTTATTAAATTTAAAACAATTTAGATAATGTTAAACAATTTTGATACAATTTTATAATTGCGTTCGAAGAAAGATTATAAAGTTATGAACGATAAAGAAAACGAATGCAACTCAACGGGCAATCGCATAACTGCCGTAGGCACCAATACTTTGCAATCAGTCTCATCTGTGCATAACTCAGTGGCATGTGACCGCACCGCGTCGGCGCATTTCCCGAGTGCGCGGCGAATCGAGGCATCGGCATCGCATCGATAGATTATAAATAAACATCCTGTGCAGCCGGCTACGGAAGCGAATCACCCTGTGATTGACCGTCTTACTGAAATTGAACTTGGTCTTTGATCTTGCGTTAGGTTTTGGCTAGTTCAAAAGTCAATAGCTTTATTTCTTTAGGGTTACAAAATAAGCACTTAGACAAGTTAAATTTTATAAAATTTTGCGATTGCCTTAAAATATCTAGGTACTTTCCAATTATTGAATTTCACAATAAAAACATCAAAAATAAATATGCAGAAATATTTGTATATCAATAGAGAACACAAATAAAATTATATACATAGAAATATAAGCGTGATGTGATTATTATCTATAGCAAAATTGGTGGGTTTTGTTTGTAATGCGGTCAATGAACACTAATGAACAGGAGGTCGAGGAAGTTTTGACGAGTAGGTTGTGATCATCATAGAAAAAAAACAATATTTTCTAATCCTACTAATATTAATTTATAAGTCGAAAGTTTGTAATATTTCTTTAAACACGATGTTAAAATTTTATCTAATATTGTTAATGATAAATCAATATTAAGTTTTCGGGAGCAGTACCCAGCAGTGGGTAAAATCCGGCTGCGGATGATTATGATTAAGTTTTAGGTTGATGTTGTATTTTCATGTATTTATCGAAGTGATTATTTATAATTACATTATGTAATAATTTTAACTGAATTTCTGTGAATATGACCTGTAACACAATCTTTATTAATAAATAAACTATGAACTATGTGCCGTTATTAGGATGTTTGACCGAACACAACGCCAAAACTACTGAATTCATCTGGCTGAAATTTTGCTCGCATAAAGATAGGACCTGGAATAACTTTAGGCTATTTTTTATTCTAACGCGTGCGAACTGGCGGGCAGAAGCTAGTGTACAAATAAATAAAATGGAATTATGATTACTGACGAAAGTGGACTAATCGGAAACTATTTTGGGAAGCGCCTCCGTGATCTAGGCCTTGCCGATTGACCTAGCTAGATCTAGGTAGCCCTACCTTGACCCCGTAGCAGATAGATAAACATCACAATTTTAACCGACTTTAATTCAAATAGAGTCTAAGAATAGTTTTATCCTTTGGGTACGGAACCCTACAAAGGAGGAGGATATGGTCGCCTTTATGGACTTTTATGTATATTCGTCAATTTCTCAATCCCAAAGATTTTTCCGTAAGAGGTCCCAAAGATTTTGGATGAAACCGACTAAGGATTTCATGTCTAAATTGTTAAGAGCACACCCGTACTGAGGGTGGGGCGCAGGTTCGAGTCCTGCCGAAATCGATTTTTTTTGTGAACTTATTGAATTTCTTAGAGGTTACCCAGAGTGCGAGGGACGCACTATAATACAAAACCTTAGAAGGCTTGTTCCTCCACACACAAGCAATAATGACAGCTAACCCAATATTTTATTTATAAAGCTGTTTATGTATAAAATTTGACTTGTCTAAGTGCTTTTTTGTAAGCCTAAATAAATAAAGTTATTGACTTTTGACTTGATTCCTCCACACACTAGAGGTTAACAAGAAAATTTTAACTAATGTCAAAAATAACAAACTTTCGAAAAACCGGCTGTGAGGTACCTGATGTTTATACAGAAATTTGAAGTTCTTTTCATTACCGACGCATAAATGTGGATCTGGCACTGCTTGTATCTTGTAGGCCGGGCAGTGAAAGCGTTAATTAATTTCTTTTTCACTCCTTCCACAAACACTTGAAGTGAAGAGAAAATTTATAACACCTTATTTCTTATTCGTTAATAATTTATAGAATAGAATTTGATTTGTCTAAGTGCTCATGTTATAAGTCTAAGAAAATAAGTTAAGTTGTTAGAATCAGATATCTAATTAATTGTTATATCCATGAATCTTAATCACCTCTTGCTAAGCAGAGGTCTCCTTTCACTCGAGAAATTTTAAAAGCCTCGAATTCCCGACATTGCATCACACTTATACCATAAATGCGAATTGTATGCAAATTTTTACCTCCACACGTCAAAAGTACTGACGGTATAGGTAAAGTACTGACGGTATCGAAAGCTTTATCTGATAGTCAAAAGCCGTAGAACATTTTGTCGTTGCCTGTACCAAGTGGATGTAGCTATTTCTATTTGAGTGAGATCTCCGCTCAGCCTGAGTATTGATTTATCACTGGGCTTCTATTTTTGTTGATATAAACTAGATCTGCGGACTCGGAACTTTTTGATTGCAAGAAACTTCTGATATTACAGATATCACGTGGTTGCCTTTTTCACACGACTGCCGAAAAAACATTGTTATGTTTTTAGTGTTCATGTAGGTATGCGAGTGTATTTATTCAAAAATAACAGATTTGAATGGATAGGGTATCGTTAGAATCCATGCATCGACCCAGAGTCACAAGTGACACTGTTTTTTTTTTAAAGTAGGTACCTACTTCAGTAACATTTTTGTTGATGGTTATGTTTTTTGAAAAACTAAAAGGCTGCAAACCCTTTTATTTTTCAAAAAACTTAACCATCATTTAATGAGACCGAAACTAATAAAGCCGCTGGAAAATCAACTGAATTGATTTTTCGCTTGTTTTTAAAAAAACTAAAAGGATGCAAACATAGTAATTTCTAATCCGATTGTGTAGTATACCAGATTTTATTGAAATTCTTTTTTCCTTAGACTATGAAGTTGGCAAATTACCTACTCGAAAGTTATCCTTAACTACTTATTACTAGTTAAATTGCCAACTTCATAGTCAAAGGTAATAAAATGGGTGACTTGGCTCTTAACGACACAGTATTACGAGACGAGACTTGGCATTGACTTTGATAATAATCACTATTTATTAAGCTGTTTATGTATAAAATTTGACTTGTCTAAGTGCTTATTTTGTAAGCCTAAAGAAATAAAGTTATTGAATTTTGAATAATTTTACATTGATGTTTTTGGATTAATATTTCACACACACCGACACCAAATACTTATTACCTACTTCACTTACTATGCTTTAATTGCATAAGAATCAGAACATTGGCCCGTTTAAACTTTAAAGTTTCGTGCAGGATCGCAGGTGAACTTAGCCGTAGGCAGTTTAATTAAATATGCAGATGTAAGGCCTAGGCGAGGTTGTGACCTCTGACCTCCTTGTTACCGGTCACTGCACTCTAGGTCATTTCAGTAACGAAGTTCTCCAACGAAATATACAGGGAAAAGTATAATGCGATTTTAGAATTTTTTAATTTTCCAACCTCAGTTGCCCCGATTGAAGTTTTTGATGAGTATAAGAAACCGGAATGATTGCCATCAAAAAAGTTTAAATGTAACATGTCCATTTTTTTCTAACTTTTTTTAAATCTGAGAACGTGAAATTTTTCATAAAGATATGGATAGTCTTTGCTCACACACACTTGCAAAATCATCTACTCAATATTGGACACACCAGTATACAGGACATAGAGCGCAAGTACAAAAAATATTAAAGCAAGTTTCCAGGAAAAAAATCCTTAATTTAAAAAAATTAAGTTGACTGCATTCAGTTCTGAAAATTAACCTGCTTTATAGTCGGTGCCATAAAAAATATAGTGTTTTTTTATTTTAGTTGGTTCCACAGTCGGCTATGGAACCCACTAAAATACAAAAAAAAAATATGAATGAATGAATGAATGAATATTATATTTATTTTCTCTTGCAAAAGATAATTGTTTACAATTTTTGGCTTAAGTTTAATATAATGCTATTTATATATGGCATATGGTATATGGCATCGATCTATATGGTCAATCATAGACATTGCCTGTTAAACATTGCAAGTAGGATAGGAAGGATAGAGATGCAATAGAGACCATCAAACCATGAAATCTATCTAGCTCTTTCATCGATCTAAGATCGAGTAAAGATTTTCTATGGCATACACGTCACTCCAGTATAGATCTATGACTGAGCAAGCTTTTAAAATACGGGCCTTAATGTGCTGAGTCACATGGTATAAAATACAGCACAATTAGTAAAAGGTTAGTACAATAAATACAAAATAGTACTGACCTCGTCCCGGGCATGGATGACAAACTGGGTTCGTACTCAGCGTCGTAGAAATCATCCTCTCCTTCTGACGATGAGTAAGACGTGTCGGGGACGAGCAGCGACATGGGTTGTCCTGTCAATTAACAACAACAACTATTTAATATTAATTTGAAGATGAAGATAAATTATTTAATTTGAAATTTCTGATGTGTCTAATCCATACCCCATATTATCCTCATATTATGGAATCTTACTCAGTCATCGATCTATGCTTGAATTACGCTTTTGTTATAGAAAATACTATAATTTATGATGAAACAATGAATAACTGACCATTCTGGCTTCTAAATACCATTTAATTAATTCTATTTGCATGAAACTTAATTTATTGTTTATATTATGTAAGTATTTTAATTTAATATTTGACATTTGTTACTAAAGTCGAACTCAGTTTTGCAGTGCCCATCCAGGGTGCATATATGTGCCGTTCACTTTTGACTTAGACCTAAGAATGAATCTCACATGTTTCATCATTCGAAAAAGAACGAGATATCAATTAAATGATGAATGCTTTTGTGCTTTGCTTCGATGATACCAATGTGGTTAAATATTTTCCACTAATATTCCGACGGTTTTTCTTTGTCTACGATTTTTGTTTGCCTAAAACCAGGACATATAAAAAAACAGGTTTTTTAATCCGAGTGTGCGTTTCTTGAATTGAGTATCATCTTACTTGTGTTTAAATGTAGTGGCAAATAAATGATATGTCTGTGTCTTACTGAGTACAGCAAATGGTTCTTATCTCATGTGCCGTCTCAGAAGCCGCTGCTTGCGCACACAGGTGGTCGCATAAAACCAGCGCGTAGTAGCTATATGTAACGCAATTGGGCACACGCTGAGCGAAGCACCTTATTTGCCACCGATATGACTTCAAAAAAAGTTTATTTGTTTTTCCTTTGCTTTTGTTAATGTGCCGAAAAATAAAACTTCTGTACTATTACTACAGTACTGCCGTAAATTAATAAAATTACTCGATTTTTAGCATTACTTAACTTAAAGTAAATTTTCTTTTTGATTTTTAAACACAATTTAAATTTATAGCTTTTTGCTTTATAGTGCGTTACTCGCACTGGGTAAATCTTCTACGAAGTTTTGAATTTTTTTTTTGGGATATTATTAAAAAGTTTTCGTAGACAATTTAAATTTCTTGAATATTTGAGATCCTTTCTTTAAAAAGAATTGTTAACAGTTACATTTTTATCTCGACTTCAAGCATGTAATTTTTAGTTTTATTTTTGGATTTGTTGACAGAATTCGTAACTAACTCTAAGCTCGACTAAATGTGCTAGCTAATAGTAAAACAACAACGTACTAGGTGCGTCAATATCTTCTAGCGGCAAACTGTGCGTTGGTGTTGTCAGCTCACGACATTCTGAGCCGAGCTCCACGTGAGACGACATCTCTAGTGTTCCTGCGGGGCCTGAAGAGAAATAACTCTTATAGTATGTAGCGTACGTAAGGTCTAAATTTTTAAGCTAAGTCCAGGAATTCTAAGAGGTCTTTAGAGAAATCTGTATACAGGTGGATTTTTGAGATGGGACAGTAAGGGCAAATATAAGGACTATCCATCTTTTTTATACAAACTTTCATCGCCATTCACAGATTTAAAGAAAATGTACAATTAGCAAGGAAATTAACATTTTAAACAAAAATAAGTATGGTGCCAATCGATCCGGTTTTCTAATACCGATTACAAACTTCTAGTGGACCAACTGAGGTAAAAAAGTTAGAAATCTCAAAAAACGTTTCCCATACATTTAGTTGAAAAAATGGTGGTTGTTTCAAAAATTTACTAAAATAAATTAAAAGATATGAAAACAATGAATTTTATTCATTTTAGACATCATGTTTCATAGTAACATTTACTGTTTAAGACCTACACAATCGATATCTAAAAATAAATTGTGTTAGTTTTATTTTTTAAAACGTCCAGGTTCGATTCCCGAGCTGAGTACAAGTTTTTTAAATGAATAAATGCAGTTTTTCTAGTTATTAAAATCGATGACATAGTTCCTAAGAAGAGATCTTCGTATGTCTCATAGTTTCAGACTTTCCCATACTGACCGTTCTAAATGTGCCACCCTGTATAGTTATCTCACACATTTTTCGTATGTAACGCCATCTCTGATTCTAAGACGAAACTAAGTTTGCCGGAGCAGCTAGTAACTCATATACAGCCTTATCAATAAACTCCGAATAATCGAGTGCGTAATTTTACATCACTAATCTTCATTTTAGTTAACAATAGTTAATTAGTTTTGAGTTGTAATAAACACAGCATAAGGAGTATGCTATAAAGAGGTTAGTCTCGAAGTAAATTCTATTCTTACGTCCAGGGAGGTTTAGGTTAGGATTATAGTGACATTATACATATTATAATCTGGATTTTTATAATCTGAAATAAATGAATGATAATAATATATATAATAACCTTCAAAGGAAGATTTGTTTACAATCACGCTACGTCGAGTTTGGCTAATGCATAGATTAGAAAATAAGTACTTCAGGAGAACGACATTGGTGTTAATTCAGAAAATAGAGATATAAAAACATATTATAACCTCTCCGTACTGACAGTTCAGTTTTGCGCAGTCGTTTTCACATGCGTACTTGCACGTGTGGCCACCGGACAGTGTTCCGTCATTTTGCACAATCATAACTGCATAAACAAAACTGCGCAAGCAAGACGGAGCGTGTGACCGGGCTATTAAGAACCCGCGCGCGCGGGAAGAGCTGCGGTGGTGCAAATTCTAAGCCAGGCATCTTTACACACTCTAGTCTAGCCAATTGAATATAAGTAGAAAGTTACCTTGTTTGATATGTGATTGTGATAAAGATATATTAGTTGGTCCTGTATAAATTCCGTTAACTGGGTTCACTGTATTCTGAAACAAATTGTACAAATTATTATATTATCAACTTAGTGTAAACTTTTACACTAGATCACAATCAGCACATGTACATTCACAGCTGGACAAGCGGGACACATGTACAGCTGTGAATGTCCAAGGAGGGTTTTCCCATAATCACCATGCTTGGCAGGCGGACAGTTGATAAAACATGAACATACAAACGTTCATATCAAAAATCACATATTTTTTAAATAAACGTTCGCGTGTGGTAGCTACAATGAAGCTGTGTTTTTCACTCTTTAAATATAGATGGAGCTAAAGAAGTTTTACTTCAGTCGTGTGTTTTGTAATTATGGAGGTCTTTGCCTTTCTATTTACTTCTGCAATTTTTTTCGTAATTTTACAGTTAAAATAGGATGCAGATTAAATATAATGGAAACCAATACCTTAGCTATTTGTAGGAGTACTATGGAATGTTTTATGTTGTCCAACATCACCTGTAACAGATAAAAATTGTAGCGTTAAATCAATGTCTTGTCTTTGTCAGAATGATAAAAAACTCATGCTTAGCCATTGTTTAAAGTTGATCAGAGTTTTAAAAGTACTGCCTAAAGCTTAAACCTTTAAAATGTGTATGTTATTTGTAGAAGTAGCTTATTAATCCTAAAAGTTAGGCCCGTAATATGAAAGCTTGCTCAGCCATTGATCTATGCTGAGTAACGTTCTTCTATGGCACAAACGACACTCAAGCATAGATCTATGACTGAGCAAGTTTTTATCATACGGGTCTAAAACCAGGTTTCAATATTTAACCTCTGGCACATGAATTTCGACATTTCTTGTCTAAGACGTGACGTATTCGGCTGTGTATTAGCCAATACGATTCATGTCATTTAAGACCGCAAAGACTATATTCCAGCGAAATTAGATGTGCAATGTATGCACACCACCCATACTTAACCTAAAACTAACTTTGCTGCCGCGTCTTTTTATACGCAATTTACATTAAATTGTCGTTTTGAGATACTTCTTTCAATAAATATTTCTGAAACTCGACGCCAAGCTAGTGAGTATTCGTTTTTTGTGTCGTGGTTTGTTTTCGAACATTTCACATCGAGTTTAGCTCATGTATAGATTTGTTATTTGTTTTACAAATTCATATTTTTTTGAGCTATAGTAATATTCTATAAAACAAGAGGTTTAAATACTGTTTAGTTACTGTGTTTAATTGTTGAGGTTTAATTACTTACGTTTGAATGATCTAATATGACTTGGCCTTTACTCTTCTCATTCGGATCTGTCAGCTCTGTCACCCGTAAGCTCACTTTCTGCAAATAAAATGTTTAGTCAGCAAATAAAATGTAAATGCTTAAGAATCTGGGGGGCCTAAAAACGTTCCTTACAAAACACCAACAGGTTCGATTGCATAAGACGTATGTGAGCGGTTTTTTTGGTCAAATAAAATTAAGCTACAGGTATGATTTTACTATGTTACGGTAGATCGTATGCATGAACCAGTTAGTTATTTCAACTACCTACTAATGTCCATGGTCGACATAATCTAAAGCTTTTCAGGGGTCTGAGAAAAGCTCGTCTGCGATTCAGGATTTATTCTGAAAAATTTTTCGCCGCCCAACATTAGACCCGACCCGTGGTGATAAAATCCAACTGGTTCGGGGCAATGTACACAGTATGGCCACAGATATAATAATACTATACTAGTAGTATAGCTATGGCCATTCTATACATAGTAGGCATTATTTGATATTCTCTGTCTGGGTCTTCTTAGGTACTCACATTGACTAGTTCAATCATGATCTGCAGATAGGCGTCTGCCTCCGCGACCCTCCTCTCCAGGTCGCCGTGCCTGTGCCGTGGCGCTGGCACGGAGCGGGACCATCGCTCGCGCCGCCCGTGCCGTGCTATCGTGTCTTCTAGCGCGCGGACCCATCGCTCTCTTTCTTGGCCGTCTCTAGCCTGGAATGAAGAATAAGAACTTTGATTCAGTCTGAACAGTGTTTGAGCAACAAAACATGCACTTACATGTAGGCACAGACACAGGTAGCAGGTATCCTTGACTTAGGTACCTACTATTTATAGTATATAGACCTTCGTTTGACCACAATCTCACCTTATGGAAAGTGAAGATGTAGCCAACGATATACCACGAAGGTCTAGCAAGGAGATACTTATTTACTCTTGTCTTGAAGAGACTCGGGTTGTAATTGACAGGAAAAACAGCAACAGGGCTTGTTCCTAACCCCAGTAAAAAAATATAATTAATATCCCCATACGATGATGTTCTACATATTTAGAGCTTTAGAGCTATACCTGAAAATGGAAAGTCTTGTGGTCAACAGTGATGGTGAACGTGGAATCGTCTTCATCATCTATACCGATGATGGCGGCGCGGAGTCTGACACAGCCTCGCCTTACTCCCCGTGTCATCTTCTCTTTCGACTGGAAAAGAAGAGAAGTAACGTTATCGAAGAGTAGGTACACTCGTGAGGCGGTGCCCCAAGTGCTTTGACCGGGAGCAGTGCATTATTAAGCGCGTGTGCACCTGCCTTGTCATCAGCTAGAGTTCTCATAAAAATTTATAAATTAATAAAAATTTAAAAAAAAAACGGTTCATCTTCATTTTGTCGGGGTTTAAAACGAAAACTGTAGTTCAGTATCTGTAAAATCCTTAGACCGATGAGAAGATTTTATAAATGGTCTTTAAATAGTTACAGAGTTTGTTGTGTCAACTCTAAACAGAGTTTTTTATACTCATATTTTATAAATTTCATCATATATAAAATCTGAGAGTCTGATATTTCCTATCATAATTTAAGTTTTTTCAACGGTCGAAAGATGGTTGGACCGATTTGGATTTGGTGACTCCATGGAGAGACCGACTCCCAGCTATATTTGACCAAAATAGATTAAGCCGTTCGTTTTGATGGTTCAAAGTAAAATTGTCGTCCAATTTTTTATATAACATTAGTGATTGTGTTGATTGATAGTTGATTGTAAAACTAATGTTATTTATTTTGTCATATAAAATACGAATAACACACATTTAAAAATAAATAAGAAACTAAAATAAAATAAAAAGAAGGTAAGGTATGTATATAATTTTTTAGTTATTGGTGTGCACAATACTTAATACCATAAAACAACTCGAAAACAATTTATCATCGGTTTCAAAATTCGCGATCAAACCAATACAGTGTGTCAACGATTTAATTACGGATATAATTAGAAATTTGGGGTACTAATGTCAAGTGAATAAATAAATAATAAATATGACGTAACTAAAACTAAACTAAGAATACATTTACATGTTACATCACAATTTATTTTACAATGTAGATTTCTTTGTTGTAAGTTTCTATACCTACCTAAAACATGGCCCTTGATTACCTATATGTACCGTATTCCTACGTACCATAAACATTATTATGTACAGGGTGATTATGAAAATAAAAAGGTATTGTAACAAGTAACTACTTTGCCAAAGAAAGTTTCTCACGGACAGTAAAGTGTAAAATCTGAATTCTAGGATTATTAAATTAATACATATCATCTCATAGCATTAACCCCATGATTATTTCCAAGATAATTATTGCAAAAGGCTACAAATACAGAGTAGATAGGATTATAATGAATACTTTCAAATGACATGAATTATAGATAGAACAAAGGAATAATCGAATATGCCTGATGGTGCTTAGAATTTACGACATCCTAACTCTTCAGGTGGCTGTCCTTAGAAGCGACTACGGGATATCTACCGGTGGGCGGCAGCGGGCACTGCTGCCCGCAGACAGAACAGATCCACCACCGATCCCCAACCCGCATGTCCAGCGTGGGGATTACATATGTCATTGGTCATCAGAAGAGCATCTAATCAATAGGGCGCTTGTCAGAGGAGACCTATGTCTAGCAGTTGACTGGTAAAAGCCATGTGTTGTTCCAAATCTATCTAATGTGGGATAAAAGCAGTAAACACAGGAAGAATTTGGGTAATTGTTTATTTTTTACAGACAAACAACTACTCGTTTATGGCACGTAGTAAATTTAATTTTCATCGAACCCACTGTAACTGAATCCACATAATCAGATGAATACATCAGCATTGATTATAGTTCAAACTCCGTGCCTGTAATCAACCTCGCGCGTCGCACCGTGCGGTGGTCACACAATACCAACAGGAATAACCGAAAAACCAATAGCTATTGGAACAGCGGAAATATGGATACTATAGTGAAGACATACAATAATTTGTTCTACGAGAGAGCAGGTAATGTAGACTTCGTTGATAAAGAACTAATGTCATACTTTTTTATTAACTTGCAGTGAATTTGCTTTATCGGAGACTTTACATTCTGATTCGTCCACTACTGAACATGCCTCCATATGGGGGCTTTTACAATTATCAAATCAGCAAGCTAAACTTACATGTTTTTGGTTTATACTATTTTATTGTACTATTGTATAGAATAATTTATATAAGTGATTGAATAAGGCTGTTAAAAAGTGTGCAGTCAAGAAGAGGAATCAAAAATTTGTGCAAGTGATTATCTTAACTATGTTAACCGTAAGTTTAGCTCTTGATCTTGAATTAATTCCTTCCGAATTCATAATACCAGCTTAGCTACGCTATTACATGTAAATCCAGTTTATGCCATTAAGTAACAGTAACAAGAATGTAGACACTAATAAAATAACCCACTCCTTTCTAATTACATCACATATTATGCTAGCCAAGTCTTTTGAGACTAGACTATTTGTTAATACAAATACTAGTTTAAGCAATCTATTCGATATTTAATGAAAAAAGAAAACGCTTAATCCCGACGCCATAGACGCTAAAAGACCAAAATTGCCACGATGCAAAAAAAAAAACGATTAAAAGCAATACATTTCGTTACTTACCCTTTCGAATCGAACATCGGTACCTGCAGGGCAGTAGACTAAAAACTATATAGAACTATAGTTCTATAGAACAGTGAGAGCATTTATAAATTTTGCACAATCATAGCGTGACGAACGCCTGTAATAATAAAGCCATGTAATAACTGAAGCACGAACTAAACGCGGTCCGTCAGAACATTACCTGACATGCACGATTCTGTCAAATTGCTATGATAATCTTTGTGAAAGGGAAAAGGGATCGCTCAGTTAACCCAAACGTTATTTACTGTAGATTCCAAAATGTTATTGAAAATGTATTGTTGTTTAGAGACACCGAAAATAACTAAGAATCGCTTGGCGAAGACACAGTTTATGTAGAACAAACGTCATGCAATGCAAATGATTGTTGTAAATAAATGACTAAAATATTTTAGCCCAGGGACAGTTTCTGTGGAAGAAAAACAAAAATTCAGCTGTCCATCGACAAAATTAACAACGGATAGTTTTAAACAGCATGCACCAATATACATTGTCCCACTTTAAATCACTGCCGGGCTCAGACAGGGCAAAGCCCGTCTCCAATTCTATTCCCATTTGATAAATGAAACGTTAAAACAGACACAATATAATTAGATCTCAACTTAAAGTTACACCATTAGCACTTAGATCTATTAATCTACAATCGAGTAACTATTACGTTGCAAGACGTCCTTTCACCTAACACACATTAGTGGACATGATCATTACAAAATTGACGGACATAAGTAATCGGGTTATAACTGAGAGCATTGACCTGGATGTCAACAACAATAGGGCTTTTGGCTATCGAAAGTAATGTCGTTGTACAACAGCACCATATTAGTTGTACTCTATTGTACTATGAAACTTGATAAAAACGTAATTTAATAGGTACATTACTTCAGTCTGAATTCAGTTAGCTAGCCATTGAATTGTGTCCGTGAACCTCGGTAATAATAATAATAATAATAATAATAATAATAATAACAGAACCAATCCATACTTAAATCATTTAATAACTACTAAAGGACTGTATTTTTGTATGATTTTAACCTATGATCCACGCATTAAAATGTGGTGTGTAGCGGGAGACCGAGTTTAGTTTTGTTTAATCCAACATAAACATCCAACTTTGTTATCTAATAAACCCGTAACGAATGTTGACAATGAATAATGGTCCGTGCAAATCAGAACAAAATAGCGGCAGATTATGTAGACCACATCAATGACTTCATTCGACGATCACGAAATGATCGAGGCAATGATAGTTATTGGTATTACAATCAGAATCTGATACTTATCTTTATGATCTTATATTTTTAGATTTTTACATTATTTAAGCTAAAAAAACCACTGATATCATTGAACTGGATACATCTTTCAAGATGTATTTATTTATTTTGTTCACACAGCTTAGATCTTAATTTAGCTTAGGTATTAGTAAAAGCATCTTATAGGGCACTGCAAAAGAGATTATAATTATAAAATGGCAAAAATATAGTTATATTAATAGATAGGTATCAGACAGTAATTTCAAATTCAAGGTCAGGTAAATCATGCATGTCATTCTAATTAAAATCGTATTCAAATACTATGTACGCCACTTATTTGCATTTTGACAAGGAGCGGTGAAAATAGTAATGAGAGATACACTTACAGACACATCTGAAATTCCGACCAGACCAGACCAACAAAAACCAACGCGTGAAAGACTGCGAATAGGAGCAAGTTTTTTTAAGCATGGGTAGAGGTAGGTACATCATCGCTGCAGTAATGACGCAGTCAAATTCGCATTACCTCGTTTAACGATCATTTTGACACGGAAACATCAAAGACATCCAACATCCGAAACTTCAATCGGTCAATGCAATACCTCTAACAATAAGATGTACTCCAGTTGTACACCAATCCCCAGTTACATAAAAATTGCAGCCGATTTCGTAATGAAATGTAGGTCAGTGCAAAATGATCTACCTATACCAACTGCATATTAAATATTTGATATTTAATACGTCTATAAGGTGTGTGTCCACTGATCACATGTGTAACTAAGTTTATAGAAAATATTTTATGAATCATATTTTTACCGTGATAGTCTTTAGTCGATAGCATGACATCATAGATATCATAGAAGAAGCTTTAGCTAGCGGCTTCGTTTACGTGGTAACTGGGTATAAGTCTATTGTACTCAGCAATAATGTAGCTCTACCTATTAGTGAAATATTTTCAACCAAACGCAGTTCCAGAAATATTCCATTACAAACAAATTTCATACTACAACTCCCTGGCACCCAGAAGATGGGAGGCGACGACGGGGTCGGCCACGTTAAAGATGGCAAGACAATTTCTTGGCTTTTGACCCGGAGTGGTGGGAGTCTGCAAAAGACCGGGATGTTTGGAAGTTTGCGTGGACGTGGATAAGATATGATGGATGAGACGTGGATACATCTAGACTTGTTTATTTCAGCTACTTCCACAGTATTATGTCTTATGGTATACTACTGTGGGGGATAGCTGCAACACAACACCGTATTTGTGCTGCAGTCAGACATTAGTCTACTTATAGAAGCGACAAGAATCAAAAATATCACATGATATCCGTGTCAGTGTTTTATTTTAAGAATTTGACCTTTATTAAGTGTACATTTTTGTATTTATGGAAATAAAGATTTTTGTAATTGATTTGAACTGATTGGCTTTTGCTCAGCAGTGGGAATAAATAGGCTTAATAAAAACAAAACAAAAAACACATTTCAAAGTTGGACTTTTTAATAAGAAGTAATTTTAAAAGGTTGGGATCTGATAAATAGTTACTAAACTTTACAAGAGTTAGAATGAGCGAGATTATAAGCCTCTACAATAGCACCAAACTTCTTGTGTGGTCCACAGCTAAGTGAACGTACACCTTTAATTCAGCATTTAATCCAATTGTTCTCTTAACCTTCACGATATTTTGC
This sequence comes from Eupithecia exiguata, assembly GCA_947086465.1. NCBI lineage: Eukaryota > Metazoa > Arthropoda > Insecta > Lepidoptera > Geometridae > Eupithecia > Eupithecia exiguata. The sequence continues at coordinate 1,146,270 of OX352241.1, read as the reverse complement.
GTGAAAGTAACGCAACAGTGGAAATAATAGGCGAAGCCTTGATCGGGTCGAAAGGAGCAATCAGATTCCCAGATAATGATCGCATCACGACAGGGTATTTAGAATTTAAGATGCTATTTGGGAATAATTTTAATGAGGCAATAATAATGAGGTTCTTGGTAACCGCCACTCACGACTTCGAGCTATTGGAAATTAGTTCACGCGTCTGTTAATTGAATCACAATTTACATATTATCAGAAGATATTTTGGAGAATCAAAAGTTTGTATAGTAGGTACACTCGTAATAACGTCAATAAAAATTGAATTCTGATTTAAACGCACGCCATGTTGAACTCTTTAAGCGTAGCGAAAATCTTTTTATTTACCTTACATTATATTAACGACTATGGGCTTCGAGGTAGACCACCAATGGTCATTGTAACCGGTGAGGGTTACAGTCTGTATGGTCTGTGATTTCGGTTGGCACAAGACCACCGGGATGTGACCTTCTTAGCAGAAGATGTCCGGTCAAACAGATAGACTACATCATGTATGTTCTGTTTCAGACCCTCGCGTCCAAGACTGGCTCCTTATGGGGTCGCCATGGCCGCTCTTAGCCATCGTAGCCCTATACCTACTCCTGATCAAGCACTGCCTGCCCATCTACATGAAAGATAGGAAGCCCATGGAACTGAGGAGCATCATCAAATGGTACAATGTTATGCAGATCGTGGCTAATGCTGTTGTTACTTGGGGAGTAAGTAAATAAATATAATAATTAATTATATCTACTGGGCATTTTAAAACAGCTTCATCTGGCCTAGTAAGCGTACCTTGTGTTGTGGGTGCCAGATGTCTGATATACTTATTACATATACATTCAGGCCTGAAACAAATATCTGCAGATCCTTCATAATTTCATTTATATTTGTATACATGAACTAGTACATTTAAACAGCATAGTTGTAGAACAGCAAAATAGTAAGGTACATGCACCATTGAAGGGCACTGCCAATAAAATCAAAAATTGTCTGTATCATTTATGAACTCGCAACCTTTCGCGCTGTGGGCGGACCTTCGCCCACTGCGCCAATGAGGTCGTCAATTAAAGCGACACTTGAGAAGACCAGGGTGAGAGAACCGCCGCCCCGAGGGGAGGCCGCGAGCCCGTCAAAGGGCAAACATCTCGCGCCTCCTTCTAATTACGTAAATTGCAAACGCTCAATGCAAACAACGTTCAGCATTTTCAATGCCTTCATGAAGGTTTGATATACATACTGGTACATGGTTTACTTAGTTCGTTTGAGAAGCAAAGTAGTTACTAGTGACCAAAAAACATTGACAACGCAACTCTGAACTATTTCGTTTTTAACCGACGGAAAACAAAAGAGGATGATGTTCTATGTTTGGCTGTATGTATGTTTCTTAATTGCTCCGTCAATTTAATATTTGGAAAATTCTTTCGCTATAGTATGGAGAATGAACCCGAGGTGGTTCTATAAAAATTGTATTCCCGATGATTAAGTATTTGTCGCGAAGAAACTTAAAAAAAAAGTGTAAATGTTAGGAATTTGATTTTGAAGATAAAAAAAAATTGTTGTCCCTTTCATACGGATCGACGAAATAAAGCTGGCATCATTTTTATTGCTGTCAAATTAATTTACTTTTAGCGACTTGAAATTACACCATTATAGATATTAAAGTAAGAAATGTGTACTATGTCTCTATCATCTCTTACAAATAGCGATTTCACCAACACCAAGATTTACCTGACTGCATTCGACTACAATACCCACCCAAGCAAAAGGCTTGTCAATCCACACGACCTGATTGAGATCTTATTGAAATAAACACACAAAGTTATCAAGTAGAGTAAATCCACAGATAAATGCGTCAGTAATTCCATTTGCTACCTGTTTCAGCTAGCCGCAAGATCTTTATGTTCAACGAGTATCTTACGTTGTAGAAGGTTCATTGGGAGTTGTTTTCTTGCGGCCAAATATACCTAGTACTAGATCGGAGTTTTCAAATCCAGAATGCGTATGTTCAATCTGGGAAAGCGTGCTCCATCTTAAGCCTCATGCTCTGCTTACATGAGATGGTTATCAAACCCTTAACCACCAACAAAGGAAAACACTAGAATAACGAGATTATTAATTAATAGAACGAGTCTGAACCTCCGACTTTGGTGTGGCGCACCAAAAGTATACAGGGTGGAAAGAATCCATGGGCCCTGGAGGGGAACTACCTTAAATCCTTTAGTTAGCTCATTTTACTGACAGGAAACATTCCTTTATTTTTAAAATGAAACATAATTGCATTCAAAGATTTTCTAAAAATTCCTTGTCCTGGGAATCGAACCAACTAAAAATAAAAAAAAAACCCTCGCTATTTTATTATGCGAATCTGTAGGATTATTGTTCAGGATAAAAATTGTCTGCAATTATGTTTCTTTTTAAAAATAAAGGAATGTTTCCTTTCAGTTAAATGAGCCAGCTAGGATGGATAAGGATTTAAGGTAGTTCCCCTCCAGGGCCCATAGATTCTTTCCACCCTGTATAGGCACTCGTTCTACGCATTCACAGCCCAGCTACAGTAGTGCGACTTGCAAGATTGTATATTCAAAGGGAGGTAACCCCTACACTCACCTTGAAGTTGAAGTCCGACAGGTATCGTAAGGTAGACCCTACGGTGACTTCAACTGCACATGCGAAATGAGCAGCGAGTGAATCATCTCTCATAATCAAAAAGAAAGTGACAAAACGCTAGCCTTGGTAAAGCCCATGTTTCGTCAAAATCCTAGACATAAGTGGATTGCTAGACAATATTACATCAAAGACCAGTCTGCCATTGCCAATTACCGAAGTGGGTCAGTTCCATCTGAAATCCATCTGACTCACCGGGAGTGAGTAATCCATTTACTCATCACGGATGTGCTGGGTGGTAACTGCAGCTAGCTCAGTCACTGACACCAATTAATTTTTGCCCTAGTTAACTAAATCAAAACCATATGCGTGACCGGGGCTAGAGTAGACTACGTTTTGTAGTGCTCGAAGATGACGTTGCATAAGCTCTGATAGTTCGCATGACAACCATAAAAGTTACCGCAGCATGAGCGGATTTAAAAAAATAACACGAGAAGCGGAAAAACGTTCCGTAGTTATAAATTTATGTTCCTGTCCATTAAAATCGCACTCAAACTTTGCGTTTATCTGACCTTAGGTAATAATCTAGTTCTAGAGGTTAATGGACTGGCGATAAAACCAGTCAAACTGTCTGATATAATGATGATTATGATAAGTTCTTATCTCGTGTAGGCCAGCCTAGCTTGAACACTACGTATACTCAACGAAATTGTAAAACGTATGAAATCTTGAGTTAATAAAATCGACATTGAATCATCAAAGACCAGTGACCTGCTAAAGTAAGAAGAATCATGAAACAGGAATAAATCCGTAAAATAAACCCATTCTATCAAGGGGCAATGTACCGGGAAAATAATTAAGTAATAAGAATTCTGAAATTTCTCTCTGAAATTCTCTTTCCGTTTTAGTCCGTATTAAAACCTACGAAAACTTATATTTTTTTTTTTTAATATATAATAATTTCTGTATTAAAACCGGCAGCGTATGATCAAATGCGAAATAACGGACTGGGATACAATATCTTATTGAACTGAAAATGATCGTCCGATATTTTTAGATATGTGAGTGAGTGGAGTGAACTAGCCGTTTCCAAACCAACAGAGTAGGTGTCATATCAAATGAAAGTGTGCTCGCTGTCAACAGGAACTGATGGTAGCTTTGCGAAATCACTCACTATTAATCGGATTTAGAGTAATTAAAGTGTTAAGTGAATCAATGAAGTCTATGACGTTTGTGATTGTGAATAATTATCTTTAATTTAATTATAGAGTTAGAAAGTGAGTTGCGGATTTGACACCACATATGCAATCTTATGATTAGTTATAGCATTAGAATTATTACTGGTTTATAATTTGATCGTTGGTCTATTATCATAAACGACGTAAGATCACAGATGAAATAGTGTTACTTCGTAAGATGATTTAGGTGCCTTCAGTATAAATTAATTTATAAATTTGACACACAAAAACGATATACATACTGACAATATTATTTAAATTCACGGGCTTAATTTATTTTTTAGTTTTAAGTTTGTGTTTTTATTATAATTAATAAACATTATCTTATTGTTTCGGCAAATCGCGAGGGATAGAGAAAGATAGCATGGAGGCAGTTGCCTAGGAGTGGGACAGTAATGTAAAAAATTATAAACACAAATGACTTGCTGCTAGCTAGGGAACATCAACATTTTTTTTGGGTTTTTGTATTGAACTGGTGTTTTGACATGTTGTGTGCGAACGCCATAGAAACAGAAAGTAGGGTTTTTACCCGACTACCGACAGGGGAGGGTTATGAGGTTAGCACCCTATGTTTGTATGTTTGTATATTTGTTACCATAAATATTTTTAAGCTTACGCGATCTGAACACATAATTATTAATACTATTTAACGGGTATTTATCGCGTTTATTTACCTACTTTTCCCAACGTTTCGACAGGTTTACACCCTGCCGTGGTCACGGGATGACTGGAGTACTGGAGCTACCGCCTCTCCGAAGCAGGGGCAACATTATTTGCAGCTACCCTCACTAAGTTTTCTAAACTAGGGATGTCCATCTGCACACTCGGACGACACACAACACTAACAGTGTCCGCGACGCACTGAGAAACCGGTCGACGATGAGTGCATTTTGCTATAACTGGATTCCACGAGGCAGAGAGTTTGAAACCGTCTTCACGATTGAAATTAGGATATTTCTTAATTTCAATCGCTTCCCGAACCATTCTCTTGTAGTAATGCCTCTCATTACAGATGACCTGCGGTTTGTGTAATTCAATCCAGTGATTGGGTCCTGAGTCTACTACATGCTCAGCTATTGCCGACTTGTTTGTTTGTCGATTTTTTACCGCTGCTATGTGTTCCTTAACGCGTTCCGCGACCGTGCGTTTAGTCTGGCCTATGTAGGAACGACCGCAGCTACAATCAATCTTGTAGACACCAGGTACTTGCAAGGGCACTATATCCTTAGGTGGTCAGGAAGTTCATCATCACTCAATCTCTGTCTCACAACATCAAGACAATCAGTGAGTGGAACATTGGTAAACAGAGACTCAACATCAAAGCTCACCAATAAATCTCCAGGTTCCAGCTTTATGTCACCGATGATGCTGACAAAATGGCGCGAATCCTTCACAAACGAAGACGTCTTTCCCGTTAATGGCTGTAAAACCCCAGCTACGTACTTCGCTAAATTGTAAGTCGGCGAGTCTATTTGACTTACTATAGGTCGTAGTGGTACGTCTGCTTTATGTACTTTCGGCAGGCCATACAGCTTCGGCGACTGCACAATGGCTGGTCTGTACAGACGGTCGAAGACATCCTCAGTGAATAGGTCCTTATATTCCTGTATCAGTGCTCGTACCCGTTTCGTCACTCTTGCCGTGGGATTGTAGGTTACTGGCTTATACACCTTCTTGTCACATAGCAATTTCCGTATTTTAGCGTCATAGTCCTGTGTCTTCATAAGTACGGTGGCATTTCCTTTATCAGCTTTCAGTACCAGTATCTCCTGGTTTTTGCTGAGATCTTCAAGAGCTTGACGCTCACCCGCAGTTATGTTAGGTTTTGGTAGTCGACATTTTCGCAATATAATAGAAACATCTTGTCTCAGCGTTTCCGCGTCATTTGTGGGTATTTTATTGCGAACAATAGTCTCTTCGACGCTGCTGACAATGTCCTCATACGGAATGCGTTTTGGTGTAAGAGCAAAATTCAGACCTTTTCCTAGAACGTTTATTGTGTCGTCATCAAATTGAGTATCAGTTAAATTAATAACCGTTTTAGGAAATTGCGTCGGCGACTGTACCTTATTATTCCGTACTCTTTTACTACGAGACAACACTACACTGCATTCCATATGTAGGTCCTACATATGGAATGCAGTGTAGTGTTGTCTATCAGTGATTTCGAATTGTGTGATCGAATAACGTACAATCAAGCACAGCGGACTTATGATTTTTGTACAGAGCGGCATGAAAAGAAGTTTGAACGATTGGTAGCTCGTAGTAAAAGAGTACGGAATAATAAGGTACAGTCGCCGACGCAATTTCCTAAAACGGTTATTAATTTAACTGATACTCAATTTGATGACGACACAATAAACGTTCTAGGAAAAGGTCTGAATTTTGCTCTTACACCAAAACGCATTCCGTATGAGGACATTGTCAGCAGCGTCGAAGAGACTATTGTTCGCAATAAAATACCCACAAATGACGCGGAAACGCTGAGACAAGATGTTTCTATTATATTGCGAAAATGTCGACTACCAAAACCTAACATAACTGCGGGTGAGCGTCAAGCTCTTGAAGATCTCAGCAAAAACCAGGAGATACTGGTACTGAAAGCTGATAAAGGAAATGCCACCGTACTTATGAAGACACAGGACTATGACGCTAAAATACGGAAATTGCTATGTGACAAGAAGGTGTATAAGCCAGTAACCTACAATCCCACGGCAAGAGTGACGAAACGGGTACGAGCACTGATACAGGAATATAAGCACCTATTCACTGAGGATGTCTTCGACCGTCTGTACAGACCAGCCATTGTGCAGTCGCCGAAGCTGTATGGCCTGCCGAAAGTACATAAAGCAGACGTACCACTACGACCTATAGTAAGTCAAATAGACTCGCCGACTTACAATTTAGCGAAGTACGTAGCTGGGGTTTTACAGCCATTAACGGGAAAGACGTCTTCGTTTGTGAAGGATTCGCGCCATTTTGTCAGCATCATCGGTGACATAAAGCTGGAACCTGGAGATTTATTGGTGAGCTTTGATGTTGAGTCTCTGTTTACCAATGTTCCACTCACTGATTGTCTTGATGTTGTGAGACAGAGATTGAGTGATGATGAACTTCCTGACCAATTCGTATTACTTCTACAGAACTGTCTCGACGGCAATTTCTTTTTATATCAAGGGCAACATTACCTTCAGATAGACGGTGTAGCGATGGGTAGTCCTGTAGCGCCTGTGCTTGCCAATATTTGGATGGAACATTTTGAATCCAATATAGACCTAGCAGCTTTTGGTATAAAATTGTGGAAGAGATATGTTGACGATATCTTTTGTATAATCAACGGAAGTAACCTGGAAGTAAATCAGCTGACAGAGTATCTGAACTCCATACATCCTAAGATCAGGTTTACACACGAAATGGAGGAGAACAGATCGTTGGCTTTCCTTGATTTAAAAGTGACGGTCAAATCCGATGGGACCTTAGCACACACTGTTTACAGGAAACCGACACACACGGACAGATATCTCAACGCTGCGTCACACCACCATCCATCACATCTGGAGTCAGTAGTATATTCTCTGGTAAACAGAGCTCATGACCTCTGTGACCCTGAACACCTACACAGTGAGTTGGAACATGTTCAGGAGGTTCTGAAACGGAATGGATACAAGACTAGTATCAGATGGCAACCCAATTGGAGGCGCAAAGAAAAACACGTTGAAGTGACAAGACAGCCGGCGTTTCTGCCATATGTGAAAGGAGTGACGGACAAAATTGGAAATATTCTTAGGAAGTTTTCGATTAAGTCGATCTACACTCCACTCACTAAGATGGCGAAGCGACTTCGAACACCTAAGGATGTAGTGCCCTTGCAAGTACCTGGTGTCTACAAGATTGATTGTAGCTGCGGTCGTTCCTACATAGGCCAGACTAAACGCACGGTCGCGGAACGCGTTAAGGAACACATAGCAGCGGTAAAAAATCGACAAACAAACAAGTCGGCAATAGCTGAGCATGTAGTAGACTCAGGACCCAATCACTGGATTGAATTACACAAACCGCAGGTCATCTGTAATGAGAGGCATTACTACAAGAGAATGGTTCGGGAAGCGATTGAAATTAAGAAATATCCTAATTTCAATCGTGAAGACGGTTTCAAACTCTCTGCCTCGTGGAATCCAGTTATAGCAAAATGCACTCATCGTCGACCGGTTTCTCAGTGCGTCGCGGACACTGTTAGTGTTGTGTGTCGTCCGAGTGTGCAGATGGACATCCCTAGTTTAGAAAACTTAGTGAGGGTAGCTGCAAATAATGTTGCCCCTGCTTCGGAGAGGCGGTAGCTCCAGTACTCCAGTCATCCCGTGACCACGGCAGTGTGTAAACCTGTCGAAACGTTGGGAAAAATAGGTAAATAAACGCGATAAATACCCGTTAAATAGTATTAATAATTATTTGTTACCATTGTAGTCAGCCTCTTCAATGCCAGGTTTACGTTAAAGTTACATTTACAGTTACACTATCTATAATGTCCCAATATTGGGCCAGGCCTCCCCTTGATCTCTCCATACATGTAGGTTTACGTTATCGCAAGTTTATGACAACATAATTTTATTTTGGTAGGTTTACGGAGATATACATTTTTATATTTCCAACTCAACGTTCAACAAGGATTCAAGTAATTCAAGCCGCGCCACCCTTCAAATTGCTTTAGGACCAAACTCGCGGCACTTTTAGGGTTTGGGGATAGGGAAGTTAATACGACTTGGCCTCAAAATATGCAAAGCCTGTGAGGACCAGATAACTGAATTAAACTATGTTAGGCGTGTGTTTCACTTTAACCTCGAGATTTAGTTAAAGTCACTCTATGGCTGTGTAGCCATAGAGTGACTTTGACCACCATCATTATCAGGGATAAATAAACCTGTGTTAATGAACTTTCATTAACACAGGTTTATTTATCCCTGATAGTTAGGCAAGATCAAAGAAAAGTAATTGAACTCTGTGAAGATGACATACGTATAAATAATTATGACAGTACAGAGATGATGGCTGATAGAAGAGAATGGAAGAAAAGGGCATGACGAACAATGTTAGGGTGCCAAATTTCAAAACAAGCAGTAACCTAAAACACGAAATAACCCTAACCTAAAGTAGGTACCAATTTTTATTGACATGATCCTCTAAACCTTTGGCTTTGCATCCTTAACTCAGTAAAACAAGTGTTTTATAGCCAATTAGCTACGTAAGCCTTGAGAATTACGTAATCTGGTCAGACACAGCCTGAAACCTTTTAAGACGCGAAGAAAAACAGAACGCAAATAGAAAATATCTTTCCATTTGTAAGGTCAAACGGAGTAATTAACGAGTCGAATGGCTTTGCCCTAATTTGCATAAACAAGAGGGTTGGAGATGTAAGGCCGTTGAGCATTAGGGTCTTGAATGTAAATTTGAATTTGTACCTAAATTTTCAAGGATTTCTTGTCGCATAGTTTTAGAGGTCTGGATCAAAAGCTCGGCAGTAAAGTCAGTGTCTAGAAGTTCGGATTAGTTTCGAAACAAGAAGTCCGTGAGAGAGCCTCCGTGAGACCTCCGTGTAAGGATTGCCACTAGATTTTGGAAACCTTTACCCAGCAATAGGCAAAATCAGGACGTAAAAAATGACGATTGAACTACATCACTTTGCTAAAGGATCATCTTCGATATTGATTTTCAAAGAAAACAAAAATCAAAAGAATTACCAATCCTCCTACGTAATTGTGGCAAATGTACAACAACCCATTAATTCAAAGAAGTCGACTGATGCCACATATGCCCAATTCTTCTCGTTTGGACTGAAAAAAGTTTGCAAGTATCTAAATTAACGAATTGGGTCTTGGAGCTCCAAAAATAATTGAGGCAAAACTTCGGTCTCAATGAAGCTTTGGGACTTAAGCAATTTGAAACAGTAATTCAATTTCAATTATTGACGAGGCTGTAATACCCAATTAAAAAGTTATAATCTACTTTATCGTGCAACCAGAGTGAATTTTCACTCAATTTCGTAATGAGATATTTTCAAGTCTGTTTCTGGAATAGACGACAGATGGCACTAGCTGCGTTAGAAACAAAGATGTTCGGTTGTTCGGGTCATCTATTCTAATTTGGCTGAACCACCTACCTAACCTGTCTTTAAACAGACGCCTACCCACACCCATAAAAAAAACTTTTTTTCGAATGAAGTAGTTTTTTTTTAAATTTTTGAAAATTTCTTTCTCTAAGAATTTTTATAGTCAAATTATCTCTGCTTTAAGACTGGCTACAACGCGCGGTAACTATTCTAATAAAACAACGTCTAGCAGGACCACCGAGGCAAATAGCATGCATGACGAGAGATCTATGCCCAGGATGGTAGCAAGGGCTAAACTATTGGTGATGATGACGTCTGGAAACCGGCGGCCCTAATACGCTCGTCATTGAAGGCCTTGGAAGAAAATGTATTAGCCAAGCTTTGACGGGCAACAATAAATCATCTGCAGACATTTCAATATAGGTAGCAGTCTAGCTGTTCGTTAAAATCCTACAGAGTATTGTATGGGTTTTGCAATTGTTCGCAAAGTTTCGCGTTTCTAAGACAGTAGTAATAAATCAGCTGTGAAAGACTTCCTATAGCATACAAATGGGTATCTAAATAATAACGAAAGGAATTATTCAATACTTGCTTCGTTTACGCGGTGCTTGTATTCTGTATACAATACATAAAATACTCAAGAACGAAATGTAACCAGTGAAAGAAGTTTGAAAAGCGGACCTTTTATTTTTATATACTTAGTCAATTTTAGTAGACCTTCGTTTGACCACAATCTCACCTGATGGAAACTGAAGATGTGGCAAACGATGTATCACGAAGATCTCAACTAGAAGATAGACTAGATTGCTCGTTTCTTGAAGAGACCCAGGTTGTAATTACCGAAAAAGCAGCAGTAGGGAGCGTGTTTCCATTCCGAACCCCAGCTGTTGCGGTCATTCGTTCCAGAGCCTATCCATAAAACAAACAAGCATATTTTTTACCTCTTTACAATATACCTACTATTTTCTCATAATGTTTTTGTAGACAAGCGATCAGTTAGGCTAGAATGCACGCCACGAGAAGCTTTTTTCGTCTCTCTCACTCGTAAATTAATGGCGGCATCTCGATTTATCAACCTATGCGTAAACATCACCAATTCACCATCATCATTAGATTTAAAGCTACTGAAGAGAAGGACGTAGCTCACATAATTGAAACTAGGGTTTCATTAACTTAGACCCTTTTCCATTTATAGCGGCGTAAAGCAATTTGGTTTTCCTCAATCGTTACATCCTATTCATGGCAAAATTTAGTATGGTGCACGGATTGCCGACTGGAAGGCGCCATACCGTGCTATCATTATCATCATCTCCGCCAAAAGACGGCCACTTGTAGGCATAGGCCTCAGATCGCTATCGCTCTCAATTACCGATCCTGAGATGTCCGCTGTCGGTTTCGCCTTCCACCAATGACCTTGACCAGATCCACCTTGTAAGGAGTCTTCCCACGCTGCACGTCGTGGCCACTCAAGAGCCTTATGTCCTCAACCACCACCATTTGAGCGAGATACTTGCCCTGCCCACTGCCACTTGAGTTTATCAATTCTGATGTAACGTACTGTATGGCCTGTACTGATCCATAACCGCCTTATTGGCTTTTATCGTATCGGGAGTAATGCTCATAATCCCCAAGCTGAGCATGCGGGTTGGGTTAGAATTGATCTGCAAGAGGCTTATAGATCCCTTAGTCGCCTCTTACGACCCGAAGAGTAGGGGTGGTGCAAGTTCTAAGCAGGGCCCATAATGCGTGAGCAGTGACAAAATGACTAGTAAAGGAAAATAATCAAATTCTCTGTTTTCAGATAATGACATCGGGCTGGACGACAACCTACCACTTCGGCTGCATGCTACCAGACTACTCCATGAACCCAGAACCGTTGCGAATGCTCCGCTTCCTATGGTGGACGATCGTGCTGAAGCTGTTAGAACTGATGGAGACCGTCTTCTTTATACTGAGGAAGAAGGAGAGCCAGGCGTCGTTTCTGCACGTGTACCATCATTGCAGTAGTTTCGTGATTATTTGGGCTGGCACGAAATATGTTGGAGGTAAGAAACGGGCACTGGTGGGGGGTATCGTAAAACGTAGTTTTCCGCATACACAGCCCAGTCTCCAATCTTGTGACCTGCAAGGGCGTACCACTACTCTGCGCGATGTCAAGTGCGTCATGTGTTATGGTATCACCCAGAATACCGGCCAGACAATAGACATCGGTAACTTTTGTCACCAAGAAATATGTGTAGTAGTATAACAGAAAAATGTAGAGATGTTAAGTTTGAAAGGGAACTTTTTTGGCATAGTGGTACGTAATTCTTACTATAATAATCTGCGATAGTGGGCGATGAAAACTGATAACAGTGATAATAACAATAAAGATTTTAACGACTACTGCTAATATCGTAAAACAAGGCATAAAAAATGCCAGATTATGGCGAAAATTTGTCAAGATTGAATGTAGTTAGTTTTTGCCCGCGGCAATGCTCTCTGCCCCCCTAGCACGGGGATTATTGTCTAGGGTAGAATAGACAATAATGACATTGCATCGCCATACATTGCGTACATTATTGAAGTTGATGGAATGCATTTCAAATAATTTACGCATTGGATGACGAAGTGACGTAATTTTTCTCTATTCTACCCTAGACAACAATCCCCGTGCTAGGGGGGCTGGTGGATGGATATACACAGTTAACATTATAGTCTACGCGCTACTTATTCAGAAAAAATGTAGCCATATTGATTAGTTAAACTCAATTTATGATTGAATCAGAATTTCCACCGATATAAACAAATCGCCTATACTTCACCTAAGATTTAATTTGTAGTCGTGTATTTTTTTACGTAATTGACATTCCTTGTCAATTTGGATCTTTCCTTCCATAAAATCTACATAAAATATATCGCTTACAAGAATCTAGACGCATATTTTCTGTTGAGCTTTGTTTACGTTTTGCAATATTTATTATACAATACAAAATTCTTTATTGTACACCACAAAATAAAGCTAAAAGAAACAGATATAAACATTAAACATAATAGTACAATGGGCGGCCTTATCGCTTAGCAGCGATTTCTTCCAGGCAACCTTTGGATAGAAAGAAATTTGAAAATGAATTGAATTTGAATTTTTATTATGTTATTAGTAAAGACAAATAAAGATTGCTTTAACCCCGACGCACTTATGTCCAAGTGAAATCTATATCGAAGAGATGAGTCTTGCACAACATAACGCAAAAAAGCGGGTATTTATAGCTTACTTTTGCATATATTTCATTATTTACTCAGTTAAGAAATCACGAAAGTCTAAAGCATTCTACATACCAAACTGTTACCAGGAGTTGGCATGGTCCTAAAATACCGTACCGATCGATATTGTAAGGGCAACATGCCGCTAGCGAATTCCTCCTCACTCTGATACCAAGCACCGATTGTGGTCTACTTTTGACACCAAAATAAACAAAAATTAGCGCCCTGTGTTTCCTGAAAGACACAATGAATACTGGACCACTTCACACATCATCAGCTGACGCCAAGTAAGCAGAGCTTGTAATTTGGATAACAGATGAATAATGTTTTATGACAGTTATACAAGATCCGGAACACTTGCAGTAGCAAGCACGGGCATCATTGTCTAGGGAAGAATGGAGAAAATTTACGTCACTTTGTCATCAAGTGCGTAAATTATTTGGAATTCCTTCCATCAACTTCAATAATGTACGCAATGTATGACGATGCGATGTCATTATTGTCTACTCTACTCTAGAGAACAATCTCCATGCTTGGCAAACTGGTCAAACAAACATTTGCTGACGGGATACGAACCGGAAAACTTCTGCATTGGCCCACTGCGCCAATAGGGTTATCGAAAAGTTTATTTCAGCGTTAATATATTTATTATCTCAAAAGACGAAAGGTCACAGGATACACGTCTGTTATTGAGTTTAGCATTGGGCCTCTTTTACATAAATGCTAAAAGATATTACGTTTGCATGATTTCCGTTTATAACGGTTGAAAGCTTTCAGTATCAAAGAAGCGTTCAGTGTTTCGAGCCAGATATACTCCACCTACATGCTCGTAGGTCTTTTATGTTGAATGGGCCAGCAAAACACTTTCAAAGCGCTTGCCGCTATTCCTGTCTAGGCATGGCTATCTCATCATGGTTTTACGATCTATTGCAAATGGGAAATTGTGTGTGTGTTTTGTTGTACAGGGTAACACGAAACATGTGTACTAAGCCGAAAGAGGGTGATTCTGAGTCCTGAGGGAATCAACATTGTTCAAAATTTTTTTGGATAACGATTTTTTTTTATAAAAAAAAAAGACTTCTTTGTATTCATGTTCTTTTACGTGTATTCTTACATTATTACTGTTTTCATATTTCAAAGATTTTTTTGCAATAATACTATGACACAATACTGGTTATGCTGAAAAAAAAAGCAAAAAACATTTGTGAAATATTATAATGTATCGTTGAATAATAAAAAACAACAAGAGTAGAAATCTACGTGTAAAATGGTACCAACTCATTCAGGTCAGGATGCTATGAGATACTTAAAACATAAATCGTGTAGATAAAGATTGGGATTGAAAATTTCATGCTGGCCCGACCGCGTATCGTTTTCAATCTCTTATACAAAGTGTTCGACCCTTAGTCAGACATTCATGCGAGAAGTACTATAAATTGTAAAAAAAAAACAGCTCTATCTTATGAGTCGGCAAAAAAGTCTTAGGTCAATATTCATAGTCGAGATAACCGGAATTTCCCATCTTTCACATCTATAAATTCGTTTTCCATAGAACCACGCCTTGAGCTAAGCAAATATAGGCGCGTATGCTCTCATCAAGTCAACAAGCATTGTCCATTGTTCAGGGGGTGTGGTAGCGGTATTGATTACAAGAACTTATGTATGTAGCTATGTGATGTGTATTAGTGGAATTGTAAGGATTTGTTGTGCGAATGCCATTAAAGGTTGTTCGTTGCAGGTTCAATGTGGGTAACTGACAAAACACGACTTTCAGTAGAAGCTATCAAAGTTTTTTTAAGTAATAAATTGAATATAACTTTATTCGCTTTATTCGCAGATCCCAAAAAAGGGTCACATCCTTTTTTGGGATCTGTTTTGACAGAAATGCTTATAATTTAATGAATTTTCTGGATAAATATGAAGTTTGTCCCTAAAAGCCTTATTTTTGGATATAAATTTCATTTACTTTATTTTTATAGTTTTTTATGCTTATGGCAGTTACACTATTTTGCAGTCAAGATCTCTTGAAATTTAGCTGTTAGGTAGGTACCTACTACGTAATTTCGGAGGAAATCTTCAAATATGCCTTTCGAAAGACCAAAAAAAAGCAGAAAACCTATATACTCACGTTATTTACCGGTTTTTTTGAGTTACCCCAATTGACTCAGCAACCGACGATAATATCAATTCGGAAACGGATCATCACCGCTTGTACTCGAGCTGTTCAGTATTCTTTCAATTAATCTTGGGAACTGCAAATCTATGGATGGAAGCGGCTCAGGATAGCTATTTGTGGCGTCGTATGGGGAACCCTATATCCAGCAGTGACCATTTCTGGGCTGATGATGGGAACTTCATTACTTGTCCCAAAATAGGGTTCGCTCAGAGGTGCTATATGATTATACGCTAGCCGTTGTTTTTCAACCAATAGTCATAATTAAAAAAGGAAATAAATGCTAGCAAAATCGGCCAACGCAACAGTACAAGGTACAGTCATGATGAGTAGCGATGCATAAGATGATAAATAATGAGAAGAAAAATCAAATACAGAGCATTAAACTACTCAGCCACCAGTCTGCCGCTCGGTTTGTCCACATCGTGCTGCGGTTAAACTAAGTATCGTATAGAACCACGTCCTAGTCCGATGAGGAATGATTAACATAGTTCTAATACTAGGAAGTCATTCAGTACTAAGAAATGTCCAAGCGTTCAATGAATTCAGTTTTAATGTGCAGTATTACGGTTCCTACAACAATTGCATGGGGAGCCACTTTCACCACTCTTATAATGCTGTTGATATTATGCTACGTACATTTACTGGTAGGTTCTTATTGACGGGAGACAGAGACTTAATAAGAGAACTAAATATACTTGAATAAAGGGTGCGATAGATGGCGGCGGCTCAGGAACTAATGGTGTGGCTTAGTGTCGTTTGGGGTGGTCTTTTTCCAGGAGCGAAAGTAAATTTTCTGAAGTGAAGATGACGGGATGTTCTACGAAGCTAATCGGCGGAAAATTTCAAACCAAAAATCATAACAATTAGGTAGGTACTCAGCTATGATTTTAACTTTCATTTAGCCACTAAAATAGTAAGTAGCGAAATTGTAGCATCGTTGCATTTGTCACATGAAATATAACAAACGTGACAAATGGTGTCCTTATGAGATTGGGCCCTAACAGTATTAGAATTCTATTCCATAAACCGATTGCGACATTCCGAAACTGCGGACTATCGTCCCTTCAAACTAGTCGAAGTAAATCCTACGTTTTGCCCAAGCTTAAAGTTCCGACAAACTTAATCTAACTACCAATAGATGCAATTACAGCCACGCCAGTAAATAATGTAGTAACCGAGCTGTCGATCCAAGATTTATCGGCTAACCGTGATGGTTATCGGACGTCTAGCACGATGCTTTATAGGTTTTGCAAGGCTTTCAACACGTGCCGAAGATCGTCACCTTCTGATAACGCTTAGTGTTTGGTTGTGGAGTCTACGGAGTTTTGCATCAGCTAAATGGGTGTAGGAGTTGCGATTGCGAGTAACTTATTACGAAAGGACTCCACTCCAAGGTCCTGTAATGTCTAAAGGAAATAAAGCACACAGAGTTTTAAGTTTTTCTAGTATAGAGTTAATGGGCCCGGTTTTACTTTGAGAGGGTCAGAGCCGTGTAAGAAAAATCAACAAACCTAATTTGACACCATACAATTAGTTACCTTTTCACTTTGTTGGACACTAGCCCTCAGGACGGTTCTACTTTTTTTTTTATTAATTACCAACATAAAATAATATTACAATGAAAATCTTATAATAATAACACTAGTTAAACCACAGAGGTTTGTAAATGAGTGTTATTGTGAGTCAGCCGAGTAACTACCACATATTATGTTTGACAATATTAGCTTTATATCCAAGTGTTATAAAAATAAAAATAGGCTGTACGCGGTTTCGAATATTTTTAGAACTACATGGTTCCCAATAGATTTATTATTCAAGGGAAATTTGAATTTCAAATCCATAGCCTGAACTTGATATCATTATAGCCAATCTCAGTCAACGCTCAGGGAGGAGAAACTCCAAAAAGGTTTTAAATAATGTGAAACAAGCGAATTTCTACTTCTTACAGATAAAGAAGGTAGAATGTATGTTTTTTTCGGTATAAAAAGCGGTTTTTCATTTCAGGAAGTAAAGCAAAGGTATATTCAGTCGCTACAGCGCTTCACGTATAGGTACTGCAAAAGCTTCAGTGTAGAGCCCTTTGTCGCGATGTTACATAAAGGAACGAGTGGGTACTGTCCGGGGTAACAGAGATAACAAGTTACCCAGTTCAAAGTTTTTGAAGCGATCCTTGTCACTCGTCTTATTATTCATGGCATATTTTATGCTTTCTCTCTTTCTCAAGGTCCCATGTCGGATTTGCTCACATCTCGGAATGACACATTTGATTCGGGTTTAAGCCTTTCTGCAGGAATCGCTTTTCTCATTTTTGCTGAGCCTTTTTGGCACAATGACCTATCCTAGTTAAGTTTCTACTTGTATCTAGTTATTGTGACCTTGATCAATGTGTTTCTGTAATTTTATCTAATGATGGGTTCTGCTTTTCTTCTATTTCAAATGGATACCGAAAGGACAAACTATTATATGTTTTATAAGTAGTTCATGACCAACTAATTCCAATTGTACACAGCTGCAAACACCTAAAACACAAGCTGTTAAAAATATACACAAAACGTAGCCATTCGTCGAAGCGACGACGGTTTTCGTAATATCTCGAAAAATATAATACTTACCCGCCAGAAAATTTGTGGTCCACCGGAAAAAGCTCGCCCACCACTGAGTTGACGACCTACAACCACCGAGTTAGAACGCGATAATCGCGTCATAATATAGCAAAAAAATTTATGATGATTTTTTTTTATAATGTGTATTCGTTGATTCGACGAATGTTGTTAGGTATCTATGGTTAAACACTACATGATTATTTTTCACTTCGCTACATCAAACTAAAGTAAGGCCTTTGGAAACATTACTGCCTACAAAACATAATTTTTGAACTGTCTGTCCACGTCTTTTTTGTTTTTCCTCTTCGCCTGAACCCGTAAATTATTAGCTTGATCATTTAGAAATAATAGTATGGGCCCTGTCCATGTATGTACCTAGCTGTAACCAGCGGCATGGGTGCGCCAGATGCAAAAATCAAGCAAAATGTGTATTTTATACTAGAATTTATTAAAACAGTTAGTTTAAGTTTAGTTACATTAATAAAAAAAAACGCATAAAAAACTGTTTTAATTCAAATGCTCTAAATTATCAGCAACAGCACCACATTATTATTTATGAACTAAATAGCCAGACTAAGGTTTTATTTAAGTAATTGTTTAGTTTTTCTATTTAATCTTTCTATTTAATCTTTCTATTTAATTAATAGATAATAAGCAAAACCGTGATTTTTGCACTGATGTTGTTCTGTTCTGTCCCGCTCCTGTGGACGCGGAATCCTATACTTATCCTTTTCACAAATGTTTGCATTAGGCGAACTCTTAACTCATCGAGTACTTCAATAACGAAGCCAATTCAAGATGTTGCTCTGTAATTGAATGGAAATCACTTAGTTTGCCAAATATTGTTCGGAACAATCGCGAGGAATTATTGAATTACCAAATTGTATATTGAGTTGACCCAGTTCAAGTATCGGGTACAGTCGGACGACTTTACTTCTTCCACTTTAGACGAATTATGATAGAGCTTTAGTAACAAAAACAAATATTTGTTTTGGGTTTGGGTGTATTTTGTTTAACTAGCAGCGCCTCGCGGTTTCACCCGCGTAGTTCCCGTTCCCGTGGGAATTTCGGGATAAAAAGTAGCCTATATGCTATTCCAGACTATAATCTCTATAATCTATCTTTATGCCAAATTTCATCTAGATCCGTTCAGCCGTTCTGACGTGATTGAGTAACAAACATCCATCCATTCAAACTTTCACATTTATAATAATATATTAGTGGGATTAGAACGGATTTAGAACGCGAAAGAATGAAGAAATATTGGATTGTGACAACGATTGAGATGACGTGTATTCGAGGAAGAAAATCTGTTGTGCCATCCCTGACAAGAGTGACCAGGTCAAGAAAATTATTATGAATCAGTCATTCGGTTTCGGTTACACATAACATAACACTTTAGAGCCAGATTTTATCGTGTGAAAGTGAAATATATTGTAAATAATTTTAAACTAAGGTAATTCAGAAAGTATTCTTTACAAAATAATAGAAAAATAACAGGGTAGTTCAGAAAGTGAGGCAGACACATTATTAAGATACCGTAAACCATTGTTGTGGCCTTGAGCATAAGCTCAAAGTTGCTCAGAGCTATGAAGAGAGCTATGTTCGGGGTTTCTCTACGCTATAGAATCCGGAATACGGAAATTCGTAGGAGAACTAAAGTAACCGACATGGCTGCCTGAATTAGTTGGCTGAGGTGGCGAGGGCAGGCCATATAGCTCGCAGAACCGATAACCGTTGGAGTAAAGGTTCTCAAGTCGCGGCCGCGATGCGCGATACAATGCGAAATGGAGTGTGGGAAGACCTCCCACTCGATGGACCAACGATATCGTAACGGTCGCAGGGAGTCGGTGGTTAGAGGCGGCTCAGGACTGCCATTCGAAGCGTCGTTTCAGGGAGGCCTAGGTTCATCAGTGGACATATCCGGGCTGATGATGAAACCATCGTTGTAGGTGCCTAACTGACTGACTGTACATTTTTTTTTTTAATCATATTTATTTTTAAGGACTTTTACTTAACACAGTATGCCAGTCCTATCATAACCTAAACTTAAGAATAACACACAAAAGAAAATAAACAATAATATTATGCATAGTAATTAAGTTGTAGGAATATTCAAAGGGAGTCACTGATGCATAAAAATTTTAAACAATGAAATGGCCGCTATTGAATTTGGTTCCGCTAAAATGTTATCAAATGTTCCTAAATCAAATCTATTTAAATTAAGCTCAGTCATCAGTGCCTCCCTTCGATCTTTGAACTGACTGTACATGTGTATGAGCTTATTGAAATTGAGCATACGTGTACGCTCGTTCACTTTTGACTTCGCGCAGTCATCGTTAACCCGATTGCAGTGCTGGTGATAAAAGGTGACCTTGTATAGGTTGGTAATGCTAATTGAATCTTCTTTTGAAAGTTTCTTAAATCTCATCTCATCTTAATATGTATGTACTTTAAAGCCGAATACTGACCGTCGGTCGTAACAGGGCGTAACGTGATGTGTTACTGGCCGTCGTTACGGGGCGCGGGCGTAATGAAATGAAACGTGTTGCAGACAGCGAGCGTTTGTGCAGATAGTATTAGTGTTGGCAGGCCTGACTTGTTTCAAATCGGTCCACCCCTGCACGCACTCACATTTATAATTCTCAATATACCAAAACCAAATAAAACCATCTTACTATATAACCTAAAATTTCCAAAGGCTAATTAGAATCGTAGAAAAAATCAAACTTGAGAAAATTGTTAAAAGCATTTGCGCGAACATTTACATCGCGGAGCGGTCACGTGAGGACAAAACTGTAGGTATAGGTATTTGCACGATTTGCACCTGATCGGGACAGTTAATGACCCGACATTTACTTTCCCGATCAGGTGCAAATCGGGACGCGTCCCCAGATCCCTGAAAATAGGTTCGTCCCGCGCAAATCGGGATACCTGACACGCTACGCAGTACGGGAAAGAAGGCGTTCGTAACGAGCAACGGCGGCTTTTATTGAGCACACGGCGTAACATAACATGGTCGCTGCGAATGGTACATTACGCCCTGTAACACCAGTCGGTACCCGGCTTTATAAGCTCAGATGTAGCAATACTTTGTAGATATAGAAATTTTTCAATACAAATTATCACTGAAAAGGTGAATCTTCTAAAATGTTTTTCCCCAACGACAGAATTTCTTAAAACTTTAAAATTTAACACTTTCATGGGCCTCGAGGCACTCGTTCATCCGGAGCTCCGTGTAGCGGCGGTGCGCCCTGCACGGGTAGCACCACCGAACAGGGCGTTAAAAAATATTTTATCGCACCCAGGAAAAAAACAATTTTCAACAATCTGGTTCTATATTCACAAAGCTCGTGTCGTGCATGGAATGAATTATTATAATTCAGAGATTTTATTTTCTCACTAGTTTTTGCCCGCGGTTTCGCACACGTTGTTTTTATGTAAACGTTTATAGGTTATTTCTATCTATCGAGCACATATCCTGGATATGTACTCGATGTTTCTATCCCATGGGAACTGATTTATGGGATAAAACGTAGCCTATAGATGTTTCATTCAAGGTCTAGACTCAAACTACTCAGCCGAATTTCAGCCCGATCCATTCAGTAGTTTTTTTGTGTGAAGAAGTTACAAACATACAACCAATACACCTTTTGCATTCATTAGGTTGATGAGTGTGATGAATTTTTATCTGCAGACCTCCTTACTTACAAATTGATATAACACGGTAGCACAACGCATAAAAAAACCTTAAGTACTAGCTTCTGCCTGCGGCTCCGCTCGCGTTGTTTCTATGGAAACCTTTAAACATATTTCTATCCCATGAGAACAGATTTATGGGATAAAACGTAGCCGATGTCTTATTCCAGACCTAAAACTACAATTGTGCAAACTTTCAGCCTGATCCGTTCTGTAGTTTTGTCGTGAAGAAGTAACAAACATCCAAACTTTCCCATTTTTAATATTAGTGATTTGTGGTGACATGATGTGATTTGTGCGATTCATTTACCGGAATCGTGAGTAAAATACAAAATCCAACCTTTTTTTACCACCGAAATGTACAAAACCGGCAAAATAAACGAGCCTCTGCAATCCGCGTGCTAACATGGACAAACGACGTATTTTAAAAAGGTTAGTTCTTAAGCGCTCCTAATAATTTCGTAACCACTTTAAAAATTATACAACGTAATTTGGTTGTTACGAGAAATCTAAACACTACTAGACTGACTAGAAATTCTTTAATTCTGTTTTTTTTACGTTGTGCCGTACAAATAGTTAGGTATTTATCTCTCGGGAATATATGACTATCTCTGGATAATTATTTTGTATTGTAAACAATAGTAATGGAATCAATAAAATCGATCCCCAAATTACGGAGAAATCAGCCAATATACATAAAAAGCATACGTACAGTCGAATAAAGAACCTTCTCTTTTTCAGAAATAGGTTAAAAATTGAAATTTACTTCTCATCGATCACTAACTGCGGACATGACAGACCTATATCATGACAAGTTTTTAAAATAAACACGTCTCTGATAATAAACTTTGGATTGGTAGAGCAAGTAATAACAAGCTCATTAGAAACACTCTAGAATTGATCAAAGGAGAACGCAATTTCTCATATTACAGCAACATTATAAATGCGAATGTGCTTCTTTACGTGAATATACTTATGTCGCGGACTGAAAATGACAATAGGGACATGACAGCACTCTATCCCGCTTAGATCACATTTGATCATTATATGATCACCTCTAATTTTCAATCCCATTTTTTATCTACACGACTTCATCATCCGCTGTCGGATTTCACTCGCTGCTGGGTATAGGTCTCCGGTAGTTTGTATCATCTATCTATGTATCATTTTGAATTGATGTCGTATTAAAATATAAATAACTAGCGGTTCGCCCCGGCTTCGCATGGGTATATTCTATAGCCTATGTTCATCAGAGATAATGATCCTACATTATCCCTAATCGTAATGGTGAAAGAATTTTTTAAATAGGTCCAGTAGTTTCGGAGCCTATTCAATTCAAACAAACAAACCAATTATTTCTCCTGCCTAAATCGTTTTTTTTTCTTAGAGATTACCCAGAGTGCGAGGGCTTTCGCACTATAATACAAAAACCTCAAATTTTTCCTCTTTAAAATATTATAGTATAGACCAACTATCCGAAAAAGACGTAAGAAGCGAATCAGAACGCAATGAGTCTATGCTTCTCGGAGCACTGAAGAACTCACCTTCCGTAATAGGCCGCAATAGGCCTCATGTGTTCATGTAAAATGAAGGTGTCACACGCGAATCTCGAATAAGACTCCGCCTGAACCGGGTTCTTTCGAAACAGAGCCTATTTCGGAAATATGTACTATTGGGCTTAATGTTCCCTTAGGTAATTTTGCATGAACTCATCATTGAGTAGGAAATATTATGTCAGTTATCTAAGCAGTAAATGAAAAACTGTGTATGAACTATTAATAATGGGTCTCTAAGTTAGCTCGGTCTACATGGACACTAATATTATAAAGAGGTCAAAGGTTTTTGAAGATGTTTAAGTTAACACTCCAACAAGTAAAAAATATTCCAAACATAATGTTCTAAAGCGTTACTTTTATGAGATGAACACAGGTGAAAAAAACGATTGCTCTTATGATTTTTTTTTCCATAAGTCTAGTGATCTCAGAAACCTGACGGTTTAGAAAATTATTTTATAGGTATTTTTTTTATTTGTAGTATGTAAGTATAAGGGTTTTTTCTAGAGCTAGAAAATACTAACACTTAAAGAAAGCGACATTATCCCTGAGCGATATAGGTAAGCTGTTTAATCTAGGGATCGTGTGAGCGATATATCACAGTATATTCGGGAGTCATACTCGGAACAACTTATCTGATTTTCAACATTCTTTCACTTTTAGGTAGCTACATTATCCCAGATTACATTTAGGCACGTTCTACGGCATGACAATACAACTTTATATTATTTTATGTTATTGACGACCGATGTGGCGCGGTGGGCGAAGGTCTGCCTGCGACGCAGGAGGTTGCGGGTTCGATTCCCGCCTCTCGGGACAAATGTATGTACGATCTGCAGACATTTGTTCAGGGTGTTCTGCAATGCTGATACATATAAACCTCCTTCTTGAATCACTCCATCTATAAAAAAAACCTCATCAAAATCTGTTGCGTAGTTTTAAATATCTAAGCATACATAGGGACAGACAGCAGGAAGCGACTTTGTTTTATACTATGTAGTGATAACATATTATAGTATGATAATTTATTTCTCTAACTCCGTCAAGGTAAGGCAGAGTGCTAAGCGATCGTGCCTTTGATCGTCCCTCGGCTCAACTGAGTCGGAAAATCAAAGGCTTTGTCAATACGATAGATACCTCAATCAGGGTTGGTTTCGGTAGTCGTGAAAACGTACCGCAAACTCAAACTTTCGCATTTATAATATCAGTGTGATCTACGTCCATAGTCCACCTTCTTACGCAAAACCTTTTTCTCCACAACTCTTTTCATTTTTTTTTATCACACAAATGCTTTTCCTACAAAATTATTGTTTTCGCTTTGGTATTGTGAAATATGCAGGATTCCTTCTACAATGTTGTACATATAGTACCTCAACCTCAACAGCCTATATTGGTCCACAGCTGGACGCAGGCCTCACCCTGATAAGCGCCTATATAGGCTTTTATCTCATGAGGTTAAATGCCCATAACGCTGTGCATGTGGATTTGTGATTGCAGTTCGGTGAATTGTTCTGCGGGATGCGCTGCTGCCAGCTCCCCGGTGGATATCCCTTAGTCGCCTCTTACGACACCCGCAAGAAGAGTTGGGGTGGCGCAAATTCTAAGCCGGCACCACACGGCTTTATTTTTATGTAGTACGATGCACACGAATAATAACAAAATTAAAATCTCACGAGTAAAACCAGCTAAGTTTATTTTCGTATTATACTTTCCATGAAATAATTTTTATAGCTCCGTAAACGTTTAATATCCTATTTTATGGGTTGATGTACAGTTACGAGCCGGTTTTACATAGATTTTTATACTGGAGCAGTTTTAGCAGATATAATAGGTAGGTTTTTGTGTTTGTGTGGTACATAATAGATTCAGACGTTACTTTGCGGAAATCCATTGCGAATATGAGGATGAAAATATTAAGTAACAATTCCGCGCAAAATATTCTCCGATAAAATCTAACAAAATGTAGTCCGCGTTGTAGAAGAAAAATCCACACCAACTACACAATGAAAAAATCTATCAAAGCAAGACGTCAACTAGTTTCGTCTCTCCACGAGACATCATCAGACACTAAAATACTCGACCCTGACACTAAGAGCGCCAAGCAACAACGACAGAGTCCCACCAGAGACGTTGCCACCCCGAGCTCCGCGCCCCTATTTGTTTACTTTAATAGTGTTGCAATTTCCGGTCTTCTTCATATCTATCTATCTATATTTATAAAAGAGAAAACTAAGTGACAAATCAAGAGAACTCTGAAACTAAAAGAGCTACGAAGCTGACATTTTGCATGGAGTTTCCTTTTAAGACGTATTAGGCTAAGAACGTAGTTTTGGCAATTCACATGGAGGGATTTATAGGTTTTGTCATAGTAACTTTAAAATCGTAGAGGATTGGTTGTAAAACTTTGGCTTTGATAGTTTACATGGAAACCAACATTACTTACTTAAGATATTACTAAAGTCCACGTGAATGAAATCTCGGGCCGATCAACTAGTCTATAGCACTCGAGATTTTAAAACCAATGAAAAATTCTCCTCAATTGGGATCCAAAACCTCGTAACTATTCATTTACATTTTCATCCACACTCTTTCACACTTTTCTCAAAGCGTTTACTATTTTTCCGTCCACAATTTTTTCACACTACAATTATCAAAGACTAAGCTTGTAGCTATTCTAAAAATAAATCGCAGCAATTAAGGGTTCTCTTTTGTTCTCGACAAACGCTAAGAACCCCTTGACTTTGAGAAAATCCCATTAGGAATTCTCAAGGAAAGCCCGGCTGTCATGAAAGGGTAAAACGAAACTTTGTAATAAAGTATTTAAAGTCCAATTTTGGGAGCTTAAGCTCAGGGGGTTAATTAAGGGCTTTTCACGCACATCCGTAGCAGACCCTTGATAAAGTTGCCGAGTTCCATTTCTAAAACTGGGAAAAAACATGGCAATGACGTCTAGATTCAAAAACTTTTGCTTGCAGAACAAACAAACCCATTGAACAAAATGAGATAAATAATTTATGTGCCAGCAGAGCGTCTTTAGTGATACATAATAAGCTAGATTAACACTTCTGTATATCTATAGAAAACCAACAATAAATGATTGACTTTTACTAATATTACAAATTAGAAAGTAACTCTGTCTGTCTGTTACCTTTTCACGCCTAAACGGCTAAACGGATCTTAATGAAATTTGGCAGGGAGGTAAATGGTATCCTGGGGACAGACATAGGCTACTCGAAAAGCGCGTGCGAAGCCGCGGGCAGCAACTAGTTTTCTAGTTTCTTGTATAGGAGCTCCCCTTAAATATTAATTTTATTTTAAGTACTTAAATTATTTATTTTAAAGTGAATATATAACTAAATATTCTGTGAATATTGAATATTTCAAGCGTCTACCTGTCGCCATTATCAATATCGAACAAAAACGAGCAAAAAAATCACGTTTGTTGTATGGGAGCCCCCTTAAATATTTATTTAATTCTATTTTTTAGTATTTGTTGTTAGTATAGCGGCAACAGAAATATATCATCTGTAAAAATTTCAACTGTCTAACTATAACGTTTCATGAGATACAGCCTGGGACAGACGGATAGCGAAGTCTCAGATTAGTAATAGGGTCCCGTTTTTTACCCTTGGGGTGCGGAACCCTAAAAAAGGAATGTTTTCTACCAGTAAAATTTGCTATCTTGAATATTTCGGGTAGCTACCCTCCAGGTAACGTTCGTTTGCACCCTGTTTGTTTATAGCTAGTGAAGTGCGATCTAGACTCAAGTGTCGGTCAGTGTCTCGGGTATCGGCAGTACGATACCGGAACCGACGTTACTAACTATTCAGAAAACTCAGCATCATCCAACTTGCTTAATCATGATCTATGCTTGAGTAGCGCTTTTCTATGGCATAAACGTCACTCAAGCATAGATCGATGCCTGTGCAAGTTTTCATAATACGGACCTTGTTTTCATGAATGTGGATCTCAACCGGTGTTGTATAATTTGCTGCCGCGAGTGGAATACATCGCATAAATCTCTTCTAAATCGGTCACCTGTATAGGAGAGCGTTCAGAATCACAGTTCCACATACACAGATACCTAAACGACGTCATTTAACACCCTTCGCGTCGGGGGTAAAAACGTCCCGTTTTTAAGGTCATGGTCAACACGCAATGCTCAAATAAATAGGCCCTGAATATTTTTAAACGCACGTAGGTACAGTCGACGACATAAATTACTGAACTGCTATAATCTTTGAAATTCGTGTTAAGGTCTACCATGTGAAACTGTTTTTTTTTTAACTGGGGCCTACAGCCTTAATCGAATATACTTAGTTGAACAAATTTTGATTCCGTGTCGATTTGAAAGTTAACTTACGCGTCAATCGCGTTCAGTCTGACAATAAGCGCTCTTAACACGTTCATTGCCCATGGAACACATGCCTGTCTTCACTTCATCTCCTCTATATCTGCGGCGCGTCCTTTCCTTTCGGGTCGCACCCAAGAGACGCTTTTATAGCATATCAATGCTTTTATTTTGAGAATATACCGAAGTGCTGCCAACCATTTAATTTTTTTTTTTTTTTACCTGTATGAGCATCTAAGTTGTCACTAGGTACATGCACTCTAGAAGGACGCTACAAAACTGAGTTCAACTTTATTTACCAAAATAGAAGATGCTGCGTAACGCTGAGTCTTATGTCAATACCTAGTCATAGTATGATTAAGGGAGCAAGAAAGATAAAACTGTAGCAGATGGATCAAAAGTAGGTGATTTTTATTTTTTTATTTTTCAGGCGGCATAACCTCATTCTCCCCAATGCTCAACAACGCTGTCCATGTGATAATGTACAGCTACTATCTCTTATCATCTGAAGGCACTGATCAGATCAAGAGCTTCATCTCGAAGCACAAGAAATGGATCACCATCATGCAAATGGTAATATTAGCTACTGGGTTGGACTTTTCTCCGGGTATCAGGTAGTATTCTTAAAATACCTGGCAAGTAAGAGTTCCAGCAGTGACCAACATGAAGGGCTGTAGGATTATGATGATATGCCAACTTAAAACAAGGTTGGTGCGGGTTCAAATGTGACTTTTGGTGACTCTTTGGACTCATATGCATTTTTGATAAATGCCAAAATTATGTTTTACACATAACACCTTTAAAGGTGTAATGCTTAAAAGATCAACAACTATTGAGAGTTAAAATTGAAGATACTGTTCTATCTACAATAATAATATACTATTAGTGTGAAAGACAGACGTCATTAAGACTTTGATTTACTGTTTCGTTATCACTAGAACTCTCAAGTTCTATTTTAATAGCCTTAACTAGTAACTGGCTATATTTTGATTGACAGAGTTTGGTCTATTAAACTTTATTTAGGTTTAATGTAAGTCAACAACTGATAATCAAATGATATTTTAAATAAGTAAATAGCAATCATTTAAACAATGTTAAGTGTCTAATGAAATTCCTTGCCAGTAACATCAGCTTAATGATTTTTCAACGCTAGTTTTAGAGGCTAAGTAGGCTAAGTCTTTTAGCCATGAAGATACAATCGGCCAGGAATGGAATAGTACTTGTATAAAATTTATGTGAGGATTCTTTACACCTTCAAGGATTCAGCTTCAGTTCTCTCTTTTCAGATTCAATTCACAGTTATGCTGGTCTACTCCGCTCAAGTTTTCTTGCCGAGCTGCCCCGCACCCCTTGGATTAGCCATCATGTACTTCCCTAATGTTATTTTTGTTTACTACATGTTCTACAAATTTTATAAAAAGAATTATGCTAGTAAGGCGGCTAAAAGTCACAGAGTGAAGAGTAAATAGATAATGAATGTACCTACTCATAGGAATAAATTATTGTTCAATATTGTTTTTTGTATGATCTTTGAAAGGAGATAACAAACACCTTTCACGTGCAGTGGGACACTATGCGTAAATATAGGTACCTAATTATATCATTTTTTAGTGCTTAGTATACAGTGGGCAGGTTTTATCGGTATAAAACCTACAAAATGGCATTACCCTGAGCTAATAAGGTATTAAGGAAGGTGTTTGTCCAGCAGAATTAACAAGCCTGGACTAACAGGCTGATGACAGTATAAAAACTCATAAAGAATAAAAATCATCTCATTTACATACCTATACATAGATAAAACTACACTACTTTCAATCTTTAAAAGTTGTTTTTACCAGTCCTGCTGACACAATGCCCTACCTTTGACCCTTTCTCAATACAAACAAACTAAAACCTCATCTGTCCGGCATTTTTTACTAAACAGCCGAAACATTTATTGTTATTTGCTGTTGACATAGCGGTTAATACAAGTTTAACCTACAGAGTAATAGGTACCTACTGTGACGAGTAGTTTCAAAACAGAATTATTTAGGTACGCGTGTGTTTTAGAGAACCTAACATTGAGCATAAATGTTATTAATAACGGTAAAACCTAGCACAGCGCGTTTTCTTATCAACGATAAGGAAGAAAGCAAAATAAATCATTGATGATCATTTGGAATGGAAAACGTCACTTACCGTATAGTAAGAAAGAAGCCCAGCATTCTCGTCCAGCACGAACCACCGGTACTGCCACCCCTTCATAACGTTTGTCCATTTACTCAGTGAACCCTCCATCATAATAAAATCTTATTTTCTATTCAATTTTCATCTAGAATCGAGAAACTGTTAATTTGTACAGAGCGGTCAGACCCACTTCCACCGTATATCTTGTTTGACTGACATTGACAGAACAGAATGACAAATAATGACATTGACAGATAAGCGATAAGCCGCAGCTGACAGCTGTTTATAGTGCTGCCAGCATAAAAAACAACAAATCAACATCGTAAGTAGAATCGATTCTAGTTTTTTTTATGATGTCCGAATAATCCAAACTATGTCCTTCATTAGCGAAGAAATATCAAACTTGTTTTTATACTGGCGACTTTGTTTATCATATTTTGAAACACTCATCATTTTTTTATAAATATCAATATAAATAAAATCCAGTATTTTTGTCCAATGTAGTACCTACTTTTTTAGTACCAAGTCAAGAGCTACCTCTGCCAAATTTCAGCCAGATCTGTTATGTACCAATTTTGGCGTGAAAAAGTAGGTAACAATCATCCACCTATCCATCAAAACTTCCGCATTTATAATATTAGTGTGATGTAGTTTCATATGAACTGAACTACGCAAATACATGAGGAGTCGTGGACAAAGATATTTGACACGTGGAATGGGCAATATGGGTACCTATCCGTCGAAGAAATTTGATCAAATATTGGACAAAGAAGGAACTTGGACAAACATATTGTATGAGTGGAATGAGACCCTAATTTAGAAATTTATTACATATAAATTATAAAAAAAAGAAGCAATTTAGTTAGGCACCTACATTCTATTACAGAAGCAAATTAGAAGTTGTATTTATATGATGCAAGTAATTAAATGTTTTTATAATATCCTGAAAACAAGGGTAGACGTAAAGTTACGATCAAGGTTCTATATTAAGTGTCTTCATCTGCAATTCCGTTTTCATTGCACCGACTGGTTATAAAGGTCAAACTTTGTCTTGCATTGATGAAAGCATCACTACGCATCACTATCATAACACTAAGCTCTGCTTTACCCTTAGTTTTATCTACCATTCCCGTGGTTTATAGGATTTCCTTCCGTAACAAATAGGTACATTATGTAACAAATAAAATTGGCTGTGAGAACAGCGTGTTTTCGTTATTTTCCAGTTCGGTAAGTAGGTAGGAATTAATCATCACTCAAGTAAAATTTCACGAAATGTAGGTACCTACCTAGGTATTATAAACGAAGACGTGAGGTCGATGGTGGTTGTTGGAATTTAACTGAAAAGGATTATTAAATGAAAGATACACGTAAGGGAGGCAAAATACTTTATATTGTACAACCATTATCACTTTTGTATAACATTTACGACTAACGCAACATGCGCCGATTTAATTTAGTAATACTAATACCTAAACTATTTACAAGAATTTGGTGCCAAGACAAGAGGCATTTTTTCATTCAATCATTTCTTCTAAGTGATCTACCAAGTTTTGTTTTACTGTAGCTTGAGGATATCGAGACACTGTTACTATTTGCATCGTCTAAGCTCACGCCAGAGAGGTCTACGAATAATGGCACATTCTCGGAACCTTCAGCTTCGACTTCATCTTTTTGGAAATTTTCTGGGGTACCTTCTCCTTCGATAGCCAACTGTTCGATGTTTTTGCTAAGGGCGTTGTTTTCAGCCGCTTCCACGAAAGCGTTTGAAAGCTCGCCGCTTAGTTTGTTCACGTTTCCTGAAGCGATGTCATACATGAAGATTTCCTTGTCTTCCTCCGGTGCTTCATTTCTGAAATAAAAAAATAATAATTGAAATTTCATAAAATAGGTACCTACCTACCTACCAAATTAAAACCTAAATTAACCGAATAGTTAATTACGATACATGCATGTAAAGTTAGATTAGAAGTTTATGTCAAATTATCGTTAGAAGGAAGACGTTAAGCATTCTGAATATTATTGAAAATAATTTAAGTAAAATTCGGTTAAATGATTTGATATCAAAGGGTGTTGATATAAATATTAGGAGTAAGTCTATCAAGAGATTCTTACCCAGTGACAAGTAAAACAATAGATTGAAGGTCCGCCGAAGTCTTTTTTTCAACATTTAACCATTTCTCAAAGTTGTCCTTAGTGGGTTTCTTGAGCAAGTTCTGGAGACTGTCACCAGCAACAAACTTTATACCCTTCAGATTGTTAGTCGATCTTTCTTTTCGAGAATTTTCACTTATAGCTTCAGTTTCAACTGGAGCAAGAACCACGACAGAGGTTACTTTTCTTCCTTTTAGTATGTCTGGCAGAGGAAATTGATTACCACTGACTTTCAAAGGAAGATATCTATTGTATTTTTTGTCATTCAGAGCCACGGGTTCCACTTGTGTAGCATTTTCTTGCACGTATTCCTTTGCAATCTTCTGACCTTCAATAGTGTTTGGATTGAAATGGACTACTTTCATCTCAACGGCTTGTTTGTCAGAAGGGGGAGCAGCAACGTAAGCAGGAACATTTTCAGAAGCAGCAATTTCTTGGTCATCGTCGTCGTCAATATTCCTTGATTCGATTTGGTCTCCATCAGGTTTTACATAAATCGGTCTGTTTTCGCTAGCTGCAATCTGTTGACCTCCTCCTGCGCTAAAGAAGTTGGCTAGTTGATCCGGAGGAAGAGAGTCTAAGGGTGTGTCTCCTACTTTATCATAATCCAAAATGCTAATGTCAGCATTATCTAAAATTCCTGATGATAGCAATTGCTGACGCAAATCATCTGGAACTTCATCAGGGAGTTCAAAAGCAGGCTTCTTCTTTTTTTCTTCTTTCTGGGGTTTCGGGGTCGTATTTATGGAGTTGGCAGTCGAGGAAAGATATTTTTGAGTCGATGGCTTGATTTCAACCGTTCCTGAAGATTGTTGATAATATTGAGGAGCGGAAGTGCTGGACTGATATCTAGAACGTTCTTGAATGTATTGTGATCTGGGTGAAGTAACTTCAATCTGTTGATTGTATTCATTAATCTGAGGTTCTTGCTGTTGCTGGGAAATATATAGTTGAGTTTGAAGACGTTGTATCTCTTCTTGTTGTTTTTGTACATTCTGTGCCAACTGATGTCTTACTTGCTCTTGCTCAGCGTCAAACTGTTGCTGCTGCTGCTGCTGTTGTTGATATTGTTGCTGATATTGCTGTTGTTGTCGGTGTTTTTGTTCCTGTTGCTCACGATGGTTTTCCTGTTCCCTGTATTGTTGTTCTTGTTGCTGTTGTTCTCTTTGTTGCTCTCTTTGTTGTTGCTCTCTTTGCTGATGCTCTCTTTGCTGATGCTCTCTTTGCTGATGCTCTCGGTGTTGTTGGTCTCTTTGTTGCTGGTCTCTTTGTTGCTGGTGTCTATGTTGTTGATCTCTGTATTGTTGCTCTTTTTGTTGCTGCTGTTGACGATGTTGCTGTTGTTGTTGTTGGAAATGTTGTTCAGTTGGAGGTGTTTGTGATGGTCTAGAATCGCCCAATAAATTATATTCTGTTTTACCTGTATTAGCATCCACAGTGATATGCTGTTCGTATTTAGGTATAGCAGGAATAAGTTCACCTCCGTTGGGTACAACTTGGCGAATGTTTTCCTGATGCTGATCTCTAAAGTGGCTTTGTTGACTGAAAGATGGTCTCTCTGAGGGGCCTGGAGTAGAATAGAAAGGTGGACGTTCAGACGGGCCTTGTTGTATGAACTGTGGCCTCTCTGATGGTGAACTTGGCCGCTGGAAGAAATGATCAGGAGTCGGAGATGGTTGCGAATGGAAGTTGAAAAGAGAAGGTGAGGACGGCTGGGGTAAGAACTGACTTTGAGAAATAGGCGATGGTGAAGCACTCACGGGGCTCGAGAACGAGTGCTGACTTTGAGGAGAAGCTGATGGTGAAGGTCCTGGGAAAATTTGAGGACCCTGGTGGAAACTGAACTGTTGAGAAGACTGGAATGACTGCCGATTGCTTTCGATATGGGGAGGTGATGGTTTGAGATTGAAGAATGGAGAGACGCTGGGGCTTAGGGGCTTATTTTCAAAATGCTGCAGAGGCCTCTGTTGGGGTAGTTGTTGATTGTTGGAGATTATTTGAGGTCGACTGAAATGGTCTTGGAACTGAGGTGCAGCACTTGGACCTTGAGGTATTCTGTTGAAGGTCTGTGGCTGCCTGCTAGGCAAGATTTGCTCTTTAGGTGGATCAACTTGTTCGGTGGTGATAGTATGATAATTCTCTTGTAGGTATTTCGCCTCGTCAAAGAATGGCTTTGACTGCGGCTGAGGCTGGTGGAAAGGCCTTTGAGGCCCAGAATGGAAGTTGCTTCTCGGCGGGCCATTGAACGTAGGCCTAGAACCGAATGATGGTGGGCCACTTGGACGGGAATTGAATGATGGACTATTTGCTCTAGGGAAAGCTGTTTGGAAAGACGGTCCAACGGGTGTTGGTACTGTAGGGCCACCAAAATGGGTAATAAGTCCCTGTGGCCCATTTGCGAAAGCTGGATTAGGAATCAATGAGGGAGATGATCCAAACGGATGTCGCGGGCTGTGGGATTGTCTAAATGGAATGTTTGTTGGGCTGTGCCTGGGTAGCTGTTGCTCTGTTGGGAAAGATTGAGGTTGAAACTGGATACGGCTCTGAGCATGTGGTTGATTGGGTCTATATGTTTGTGCGCTAGGATGAAGCACAGTAGATTTCAGTTCCGTCTCGTGGCTGAATTGCGGTTGAGGTGATGCCGCACGTTGTAGAGGAGGATGCCCTTGTTGCGGACTTTGGTTTGGGAAGGCTATGGCTGGCCTTGGGGCTGTTTCTTCGCGTTCTTCGCCATGCAATCCTTCTCGCCTGTCACTGTAGTGTCTTCCTTCATTTCCAAAAGTAATTTTAACACTGCTGTCACTGTGGTACTGTTCTGATTCTGGCTTTATCAGAGCTCTCAGAGTAGTAGTCTCACGATGTATGTAAGGTTCAGGTGTAACAGTAACGTATTCTTCATGATAATGATGGTGAGGATCTTCTTCTTCTTCATTGGTTGCAGGAGTGACAGCTGGAATTGGTGCATCATAAATTACTTTATCGTGTGAGTTAGGATCTTTGCTGTATTTGACGTAGAAGACATGGACTGGTTCTTTTTTCTTTTTTTGTACTGGTGGAGGTGGTGGCGCTGGAAGAGTTTCATTTGATTCCTTGATAATAATTTCAATAATTGGTTCAGGAGCTTCGTAGTACTGAGGTTGTGGCTCATGGCTGTACAGCGGAGCTGTTGGCAGAGATCCATAAGGGGGTCCAAAGCTTTCGTGCGAGTCCTGAGTATTTAAGATTTTGGATTGAGCGTAAATATGATTCTGATTTACAGTTGAGTCATCTAAGTTGTCGTGATTGGGGTCATAGAGAGGATCTTTTTGTGAATATTGGACAACAGGTTCCATTTGAACGGCGTAAGGCGGAAGTTTTCCTCCCTTAGGTCCATGAGATATTCTTCTATTGTTTTGGTTGTTGAGCGATCTGAAGTGTGATACTCGAGAGTGCGGAAGAACAAGAGAGTATTGTAAGTTTTGTGGAGATCGGATACCATCTAGCTGCCGTTTGGGTTTCGTTTTTGCCGTCGAGTTTTTGGCCCATGCTATGCTGAGCACAGCCAAGGCTGTGACCTGAAACAATAGAAAATAGGTTAGAATATTATTTCCAATCACGATTCGTAATCGGATCAGAATCGTAATATAAGACGAGACAACTCTTATATTACGATTCTGCAAAGATCCTAGTAGCCTACGTTCCAACTATCCTTGCGATTATGATAATTTCTACTTTTTTATTGATAGCGTGAATTAATTTTTTTTTGTGCTGGCAACTTTCATGTTATGTCGTCGATATTGAATTTACTTTGACAACCTGTGAGAGTAACCTGCGAGAAGGAAATAAGAAAAAAAAACATATTGATCAAAGTCGTCCGTCGTGTCGGTAGTCGGGCGGCCCGTCGTGCGTTGCGTCCGTTGTCGTCGTCGTCGTTCAGGTTCTTGTTTTCACAGATAAGTTGGTGGAACTTTTAATAGGTGGAGTGGTGTGACCACATTCCAATGAAATTGAGAGTCATGCGTGATTCTATTCAAATAAAGTCACAGGTTGCCTGATCTAGGCAGCCTGGTTTTCACCAAAGTATCTAGAGAAGAGATTGTGTGATGTTTGTGTACCTAAACTAAAGGCTATCAAAAGACCGAAAAGATTTTGACACCACTTGTATTTAAATATTTGGTAACACAGGCTCAAACTTTAAGCCTGTGCTAGTACCTAAATTTTAATTTAAGTAATATGTTTATGAAGGTATCTAGGTAATAATAAAACTGTTATCCGAACACACGTTTCCATCTCTGACCCGCTTTGGTGTGAAACCTTAATGATCAGCCTCAGCAGGCAGTACCTACTTGTCATCATCAGCCCGTAGGTATACCTACGTCCACCGCTGAACTAAGGCCTCCCCCAAACGACGCCACGGCTGACGGTCCTGAGCCACCTCCAGCCATCCATCGACTCCCTTCGGCCGCTATTATGTCGGTCCATCGAATGGGAGGTCTTCCCTCCCACACACTGTTTCGCATTGCGTCGCGGTTGCCACTCGAGAAACTTTACTACCAAACAGAGTAGCACCTATACACTAGCCCAACTCGATGTAGAATGTATGTAAACAAACCGCAATAGGTAGTAAAGGTACCTAGTTAGAATAAAGTTGCATAAAGGTGGTCCAACCAAACCAAAGTAAAAGTAAATCTGTAGGTGGACAGGGCACTTACTACCTACCTGCTGCCACTTCAAGATAAGGGCCGGTTCCTAAAGTAGGGTGAAACGCTTTTGCCAAAAATGGTGAGATTTGAAATGCCAAGTGCTACACTCTGTGTCCTTTATTGACTCAATAATAAATTAAATAGATAACTATAGGTGCTCTACCAAGGCTCTACCACGGTAAAAGTACAATAAGTAGAGGAAAGTAACCAAATATGGAATACCGTTTCGTTTTTTGGTATAAAGGAAAGAAATATTAAGTATCAAAACCTTGAAATCGTAATCATTAACAATCACATTTATATGTGTAATTACATTAGTTAAATTCTTGTGTTATATTTATTAGTACTCTCATTTCACAAAAAAAATATGGCAATTCTTTCACGATTTGTGTTATTTGTAGTTATTCAAAACATTATATTTATTCTTACAGGTATGACCTAAGTTGTTTGGGTGTAAGTTTAACCCTCCTTTCCCCTTTTATCAGGACTGCAAAGTTCAATACAATGTAGGTAGGTTAAACATACCGGAAGTACTAAAAGACGAAGAAAAAGACAATTTGTTTGAAACCAAATTAAAACAATAGATACCTTTTACATAAATGCTATTATTATTTAAAAGAATTTTTACATTAGAATTACTATCACCTACTAATAACTTTAACTATAACTTCGTAGATTGCTACCTAAAAAATCATTTACTTATCATACAGTTTTGAAATAAATGAATATGAATGTTAAAAAGCTGAACCTCATTGTGTGCCAGTGTAGGGCTACAGGGTGGAATAGGTTAGTACGATGTAGGTAGGTAAACAAAAGTAACAGTTGGTAATGTAGAAATGTAGAGTCGACCGCAAACCATCATTTCCCCAGTCCCCACGGTAAACAGTTCAGTGTTATTAGAGTTCCGCGCTGCGGTGAGAAACCTGACGTTTATGGTAAACTAGCAGCGCCTTGCGGTTTCACCCGCGTAGTTCCCGTTCCCGTGGGAATTCTGGGATAAAAAGTAGCCTATGTTCTATTCCAGACTATAATCTATCTCTGTGCCAAATTTCATCCAGATCCGTTCAGCCGTTCTGGCGTGTTAAAGGAACAAACATCCATCCATCTATCTATCCATCCATCCATCTATCCATCCATCTAAACTTTCACGTTTATAATATTAGTGAGATTGATTTGGGTCGTCCGAAACAAATGACTCATAAATAAATTAATGTTTTTTGTACTTACATGGAGTAATAGGTATCTAAAACAGTCGAAGGTGCGAACGAAGATTTTAAAATTGATCTCTATACAGGGTTATTGGTAATTCACTGACACTGCGTAAACAGGTTCTGCCCATCTTCACAAACACGTTCGAAAAGACGTCAGGTCTTAGGTAATGTTGAATGTTTTTTTGTAAATAAATATTATAATCTCTAAAACAAAATATTCAAAAACACGTTTATCCGGAGCACAGCTATTGACCGATCTCCCACTCCCACGCTCACTGTTCATTCAGGGCAGAGCAGAGACTTTATAACTTTTGTTTTAAAAAAAACCTCCTTAAATAACGATTATTCAATAGAGTACCTATAACCGAAACAAAATTTAAGAATTAACACCTGGCGTCTTCATAAACGTATTTGTGATGATGGGCAGAACCTGCAGTTCATGTAGTGTCCGTGATATTACCAGTAACCCTGTATAAACGCACTTACTAACCACATTGAAGTTCTTATCCTAGTTAGAGCAACAGTGGTTGTAAATTATTCGCAAATCTACCCAGAGGGTTAGGTTAGATACATAGATGTGAACATTATCAAGGTCTGCTTGCTTTGGGGCTAAAAATTCTGCTACTGTTACAATAACGTCGCACGCAGTATTTTAATATATCACCTCTACGTACAGAATGAAGAGGTCTGTGTACAGAACCCTTCTGCTTAACCAACACTTGACCATTTTTCCATACCTTCCCACGGCCTAGGCATGTAAATCGCATGCCAACTAACTATCACTGACACATCGTTGCATTTCAGTGGAACGGTGGCTAATACTGGCAATAAAAAATAAGACGTTAACCTAAGACGATCCTAAATAGCATCGTCTTTGGTTAACCTCATCATGTGACCTGCAAGTGACCGGAATGCCTCGTAGCAAAATAAAAAATTGTGGCATATAGCTGAACTGAAAGCTATTTCTTCACCACTTTATTATTCCACACCTTATTCTTTTAATTTTACGCGTATGTTCAGAATAAGATAACTTTACGTGTGAAATGTAAGTTTACTTTATACAAAAGTCAATAACTTTATTTCTTTAGGCTTACAAAATAAGCACATAGACAAGTCAAATCAAATCAATCCAATTTAATTTTATGGGGAATTTTAATAAAAAGTACATTATTTACAATTGAATCAGTAGAGCTCACGGCAGACAATTTTTATTATTTTTGTCTAGATTGTAAATAGTACCTAGGACCTGTCTTTCTACTAGGTACTATTTCTCAATTCTTTGTTAGAAAAGTACCTACCTACTTTTTGTTCGTAGCGTGTCCTAACAGTTTTGCTCGGTATTTTAAAGCCACCAGGTATGTTATTAAGTAAATGTTCTAAAGACCTGCATTTCACAAGAAGACTGGGTTGTTAGTGCGTTTACTTAAGATAAGAAGGTGTCTAGGTACCTACCTTTCATATTCATTTTACAAATAGGGACTTTAATAACCTGCAAGCAACGAAAATCCTACTAAATATAAAGTATCAAACGCATGTATTAAAAAAAAATGTAAGACGAGTATTTTATATATGATTTAACTTTATAGACCGTACCTATTATAGAAGGCCTGAAAGCCTATTTCAATTATCATATAAACCTACAAGCAAACGATCGTTTCGTTTTGTTATTTTTTTTCTCCAAATTCGTATGAATAAGAATAAGAAAAACTTTATTTATAGCATTTACAAGTTTCTTAAATTACCCAACACAAATATGAACTACTTATCTCCTTAATATCTATGTAATTACAAAACTTAAAAAAAGAATTATGTGTATTAGTGTACAGTACCTACCTACACCATTTGGCCGAAACGAATTAAAATAGACTCCTTGAAATAAAACACTATTTAGTATTGCCACAGATGAAATAATATTACCTCGTAAGTATTTATGTAACATTGGAAATTATCAGTATTTTTATGACACAAAAGACGCAAACAGCTTGCGGCCTGCACCTGCTGGAAAACTGTTACCTACAGAAGCCTTGCACGCCTGCAACATCACGCACATGTTTGAGCTTAAAAATAATTCGAAAATGGTGGTTCATTATGATGTTGATAGGTCCATACGTAGGTATTGGGTAAGATTCATAATCCACCTTACCTTAATAAGGCAGTTAGCATAATTTGAACTGATTGATCGATATCTCCGCTGTTAAGATGTAGCAATGGTAATCTACAACGAGGCACTAAATAAACTTCATTAAGATCCTGCCAGCTGAAGGAGCTATTGACCTGTGCACCGAGTGCAATGATGCAAACTCATTTGCGCAACTAAGGCTGGGCTTACACAGGTAGCGTGGGATGTGCATCTTCTAGTGCTAAATATTCGACTTTACAAGGTCATTTTGAATATCAGACAATTTCTTTTAAATTGTTTTCTAATAGGTGCATAGTGTTTTCTTAACCCAGAACTCTATGTGTACCTATGTAACTCATCATCATCATCAGCCTATATCAGTCCACTGCTGGACATAGGGCTCCCCTAATGAGCGTCATAGCGCCCCGTTTTCAGCTTGCCGCATCCAGCATCTGCCAGCAGTCTTTCGCAAATCGTCGTCCCACCTGGTCGGAGGGCGTCGTACATAACGTTTGCCGAGTCGCGGTCTCCACTCAAGAACACGTTTACTCCAGCGGTTATCGGTTCTTCGCGTGATATGGCCGGCCCACTGCCACTTCAGCTTGCTAATTCTTAGAGCTATATATCCAGC
Source organism: Eupithecia exiguata (assembly GCA_947086465.1). Taxonomy (NCBI): domain Eukaryota; kingdom Metazoa; phylum Arthropoda; class Insecta; order Lepidoptera; family Geometridae; genus Eupithecia; species Eupithecia exiguata. The sequence continues at coordinate 1,105,719 of OX352241.1, read as the reverse complement.
ATATATCCATCCAGATGTAACTCGTAATATGTACTCTAATTCTGTTCTGTTCTGTATTTTAAACAAGCCATTTCAATATTATTTAAGGTATTTTAAAGTTATGTTTTTACCTAAACATTCTAGATGAGGTAGGTACTGGCAAATTTATAGAACCAACAAATCCAATCTGTGTCGCATAAGCGCCCGTAACAATATTGAAATGGCCGTTATCTAATGTAAATTCTACAAAAAGCTCGCAAACGTTCCTACAATTTTGTAGGCAATTTACTAATTCAAAAGTCTCGTGTAAAGCAAGTCTTGGACAATTTACGATTTTGACCGTTCACTCGTGGATTGCACAATCAGATGTGATGACGTCATTGTTGTATTATTCAACTTTTCCCATAAAAAGAGTTCACATCTTGACCCACTTCCGTAATGGGTGATTGTTTATGATAAGTACCTACTTAAGATGGTATACTTTGAACTTGCATTGCGGAGCTGTTTTTCGTGTTTCGTGTTTCTATTTTGGATTATAACGCTGTGTTACTATAATTTATTACTTTATATTGCACGGCGATGCGATCCTGACCTACTGCAATAAAATAAGCCTCAAAGTTAACGTTGTACCCCCGCGTATAGAATCTATAGGGATTTGTTATCCTAAAAGCAAAAAGCAATAGCAATAAAGAGAATTTAAATTAAAAAATTTTATGTTCGAACACGTGATCAGTAAACCAATTAAAATATATGATTATTTTTTGATTAAAATTACATATTTTTTGATAGATGACCAAGTAACCGAAAACGCTCTGCGTTTGGTTGCATCGCTGGTGAAGTTACACCTATCACAGATTACAGTGCGTGTTGTTCTTCTTATTAGGTTTGGTGTGAGGTGTGACGTCATCGAGTCATGTCACCGCGCACCGGAGACAGAGATTATAGTTTTGGCCCGCCATTATTTTATTCAAACTTAAAATTATTGAATTTTTCTCATCTTCATATAATTTTTTATCACTTGCGACATTTTACTATTTAAGTTCTTCGTATGCTTAATTTTATGAAGTTTTGTCTTGTCTTTACACGATTGTTGACTGATAATAAAGATTAAAGATAACACCCACCTAGCACGGATGTAAACGACTTTGTTTGTGAAGTACCTAATAAATTTCCTTTGATAAACATTTCTTTCAACGAGACAAAATCTCACAAAAACAATCAAATCAAGACAGACAACTATAAATGTTTTATCTTTTCGTGGGAAATGTTAATACCTCTCAGTTATATCATAAATTACACTTTGACTTTCTTTACTACTCCGTAAAGTAAGCGTGGTAGAGTTCATTTTATAATTACCAGTTAGTTTAGTGAGAATAATATGCAAATATGCTTTTCTCTGTTACGTATCGGTTTTTAGGCGTGTGAGCATTTGAATGAAGCAATTAATAGTTAGCCATCTAATAATTACATCAAAGTTATATAAATTTTCAAAAAACAACATAAATCACAATCACTTTAACGTTGTTTATTATGTCGTTGGTCCTGCCTGACCTTTCCCTGGTCGTGTTGGTCTGCTGTTCACAGACTATTATGAGTGGGGGAATAGTAAGTGAACAAGTGTTTGCCCACATACTTGAGCACTAAAATATGTCCTACTCACATGGCTAGTCTCTCCTGAGACTGACCGTTAGACGGACACCATTCATCAATTCATCATCATCATCCAAAGTTACATTGGCAGTCTCTCTAGGTAGGTCTGGGTCCATAAACTATGAATTCAGTAAATCAATTGGAACCAATTGTGTAAAATGGATTATCAATCGGACGATCAGCAGCGTGAAAACTTATGTTGCAATCATTTGATTGGACGATTCAGGAGTAAACCACCTTTAGTGATTGATTAGTCACGTTAAGTATCATTTTGGTTACATCGTAACATAATAATCCTAAGTGTAAAATAGTTTTAGCTTCGTCCGGCCATCACACCATTTACGTTCTAACCTAACACATTACACAGCGTTGCATAAGTCCCTTCTCTGTAATTAAACTTTCATGTTGTCTATCTCGAGCTCCAAACATAATCAATCTAATCCATTTCTTGCTTCTTTACTCAAGCAATTTGTTACGATGCTTTATTATTATGGTCTCTACGTTTTGTTTTAGTTTGAAAGATATAATATTCTTGTTGATTGAGTTCTTTCACTTTATTGCTCCTTCAGTTTTTATGTTTGCTCCATGCGTGTCACAACTTTTATAAAGTGGCGCACTATTTTTTACCGATCCGTCGAATACTTATTTCAGACAGTAGAAGGAGGTACCTACTTCTTTGATAGCATCTTATCTGGTCTCCATAAAATTCAAAACGTTTAAATCACATTAAATCTAATCACCTTTTACCTCATTCATTAAAATGTTTTGTAGCTAGGAACCTAAATGTAGCAAACTCTTAAATATATTGTGGTACCTAGGTGCATAATATCTAAATGAAACTCACATCCGTATGGATAGCTAGCAAATTGCCGAGACAATCCACCATCTAGATACCATCGACATCACGCGGAAAATGTGGCATGCTACGTTGAGTTTAACACATTGACTGCGCCAAGAAACTGATTTCTGGTAACTACAGACAGGTTTTGTTTGCTATGATCTGAGCTTATTTCATTTTTATATCCACGTTTGTAGGAGATGCCTTTGTCCAGTGGACGTCGTTCATTTGATGGGTTATTATCAGTTTTTAGTTGCATCTATCACCCTTTTAACCAAATATTATGTTTTTTTAAGTTTTAGTCTTCAAATTTAATTAAGATTAATAATATTAACTAACATTTTTTAGGTCATGTTTTCAACGCATTTTAATTTAAGTAAAGTCTTCAAATTCTAACTTATATGAATGACTTTTCAAAGCATTAATTAATTACAAACTTCCCATTTCCCCTACTTTCTTTTGTCCCACAATCCACAGACAATTTACCGAGTAATCAATACAAAGCACGCTCGCAAATCGTCTTGGTCTCGGGGATTCTCGGTCAGTAGATCCGTGACAATGTGCTTACTAATCTGATTATCTTCGTCTATTGTACTTTTGTCACTGTCGTTCAAAGCGGATGTCCACGCGTTCATAGTTTTCTGGTCTTTAGCATGTTCGTGCTTTGAATTACTTACGACAGCATTTACTTTACTTAGGTAATGTTCTTTCATTCTTTCCCTTGACGTTTGGTTTGTGTTGGTTTGTGCGTATAACATACTATGTGGTTCGGAGAAGTTCACTTTTTATTTGAGCAGGTAAGTACATATTAAGTAATGGTTTATTGGTGACAAACCATTAGATCGAATTTCAAAGTTTCTTTGGTAATGGGTAGGTACTTCGATTTCTTAGATTCCAACGGTCTTTTCTCATGTACATGTGGTTCAAGCGCTACTTGTAGCCGCGGTGCGGTGGCACCGCTAAGGCTTTGGAAGTGAATGCGTTTTAGGAAATTGCCAGCAACTGTCAAAGTCAACTTTTCACAATACTGGAGGTATATTATATTTCTACTTACCTACTGCTATAGATAGGTAGGTCGATCATCATGGATGGAATGTAAGCTGTCTACAGGTAAAGTAGGCGCTGGGGAAAGTGTTGAACTTGATCGATTTCAAGTGGACCACCACTGTTACCGTTTAGTCGGTCGCACAAAACCACTTCATTTGAATATTAACGCCATTTATTATGTTCATTGATCGGTTAAGGGCATCGCCGATGTTTTTTATTCACATTTCATTGCCATTTTCAAATTCGAACAGATATTTTACGATAGCATTTTTCTTTCGTAAGGAGGTCACGAGACTTTTTGGTTTTGATCTCTTGTCAGAACTGGTTTTCTTTGTACCTAATGATTCCAAGTATTTTTTTTAAATTCTATTACAATATGAGATGTCTTATATATTTCACTTATGCCAGGTATTACAAGCCTTGTTAGGGCATGCATCTTGCTAAGGTAAGCTAATGACCTACGGTTATAATTTTAGCAGTTTATCATTCCTACCGTGACCAAAATTATCGACATAGCTCCAAAGAATTAGCAAGCTGAAGTGGCAGTGGGCCGGCCATTCTAGAGAAGAACCGACAACCGCTGGGGTAAAAAAAAGTACTCTTGAGAGGAGACCGCGACTCGGCAAACGTACTAATGGACGCCCTCCGACCAGGTGGGATGACGATTTGCAAAAGGCTGCTGGCAGATGCTGGATGCGACAAGCTGAAGACAGGGCGCTATGGCGCTTATTAGGGGAGGCCTATTATATTATGTCTAACTGACTGACATTAGTCAATCAGTCAGACATTCAGCCCATATTAATGAGCTGATGATGATCATTTTTACTTATTGTTAGAAATCCTTTATGTAACAACTTGTCACAATCTTGACCGTTGTGCTATCGATCGCAACACCATGCATTTATTCTCGTAGAGTGACAATACCAATTACGGGCTGCCAAGTGTCAGCTCACTGAACCAGAGTAGTGGGCGGGCATACAAGTGTCAAACTGTCAAATTTCTATAATACGGCAACACCGCCGCTTCGTTTGACAGCGAAAACATATTTGTATGAATAGATTGAGCAGGTTTGTATAGAACATTTCTAAGAAACCACACATTATGTTGATTGCACAGCTATGAAGAAGTTGTTATAGTGTGTCGTTAAAGGTATCATTTTGAAAGGGAAGGCTCGAGTGTAACAATAAAAGGCCAAGTCCTTTCACCCCATTTGTTGGTACAATGTAGATCTCACAACATTGTAGAGTTGTTCATGAGGAAATGATACAATTATTTTGCTAAACTGTTTTCTGTTATTTTGCTGTTTACAATAGGTACAACATTTACCTTCCTAACCTTTCTATGTATGGTGATGTAAGTCAAGACTGTTGTCGACTAAAGCTTGGTGGGTTAGCTTGCATCATTGTTTTTCTATCTCCCATTATGGTGGGCCGGAAGGTAATTCCGTTTAGGGTTAAGCTTGACATTGTCATCTAGTTTTTTGTTCAGCTTTTTGAACCTGATTTATCCTCTTACATAACATTTATTTTAAGTTTCATAACAATACTTTGCTGTCTTTTGTCAATTGCTAAAGTAAAAAAAAAACGTTGCCAAAAAAGGAATTTATTTGTGCTTAGAAAAAAAATAGACATTTTAAAGTCTATTTTTTTTATATTACCTTTGTTCAATGAAATAAAAAGATAGAATAGGTGGCGGCGTTACATTGGCTCGGGTTATCGTCTTTATTAACGTGTCGCGTCTTCGTGACGTGACGGCGTGACGCGTCGTTCGTGTCAACTTCTCACAAAAAATGTACCTACTAAAGTAACAAGTAGCTATGTACGTACCTATAATATTTAAAATATAAAAACGACGCAAAAATTCGACTAAAAACTACTTTAAAAATAATCAATGTGAGTAAAGTACGGTGAACATCAAAGATACCAAACTTTTTTCTATGAAAATAAAATAATGTAAACCAATGAAGCTTTAGTAGATTTTCGACTTTATCTCTCGGCGTTTCCTAGGGAGCTCCATTGTAGCCATTGTTATTTCTTTGTCATCTTCACGTTCACTTTTGTAAACTTGTCTTGATCTTATCAGAGTAAAATATAAACGAACGTCTGTTAATTTGTTAGAAAGTTTAATGAATATAAATTGAAATCTTTGCCAAATTATTTAATCTACTGTTACGTAATCTTGAAATTAGAATCTATTATATAAATTACCATATCGTGAATAACAATAGTAGAAATCTTAGCAGACGTAAGTATAATTATCAAAAAACCAAAATTCAGTTCAATGATCAAAAGAATAGTAGGAAACCACCTTAACACTGACTCACTAAATCAACAAAGCAGTCGCTTTGATGAACCACTAAGGATGACCAATGGCAATGACCATGACAATAAACTTAAATATAATTTCTTTTCATTGTCCAGTCAATCGTGATGATGACTTGAAAACCGTGCAAATTTGCGTTTGGGCGCCGCCGCGCCGTCGTCGTCAGCCCGTCACACTCTATTTATGATATGTAAGTACCTGTCTATCTAGATGACTTTAGACATGCTACCATCATCAAATCAGCGCGTTGACACTCTCTGTTGTCTTTATTATATAAATTTTTAACCTCATCTTTTAGCCTCTGCTTCGGAGCTACCGAGTTTGCTTAGATGAATGATGATAACCTCCTGCTGGAGATTCTTTGTACTCTTATCTTAAGATCAGAGTGGATTAAAGTGGAAACTAATGGATTAACAAAGTGGATCAGAGTGGAATAGGCCAAACAAGGGGGGTTTAGTCAATCACCACGTTTGGCCGTCAGATTGGTGAAAGGCGTTTACTCAGCTTAAATCCTCGACCAAAGTGGTACTTTGGTCTGTAGTATTTCAGATGGTTTGAATTTGAATATTTCCCTATAACTTGCTCGCAGACGACCTTATGGTAAAGGTCTTCTGGAGAGAAGGTAAAGAGCAAACACTCTCGTGACCTGCTCGGCTTTCTAACGACACGATCACTTGTCGCTGCGGCGAAAATAAGAATAAATAGGGGAAAACTTTCGATTAAAGAAGTATCTTTAGTTGCAACAAGAAATATGAATGAATAGGTAGGCAAATACGGATACCCAAGAGTTCGGGTCTTACCCAAATCTTAAACAGAAAATCGTTCTCATACAAAAAAATATGACATGCTAATAGAGTTGTAAAACGAGTAGTTCACTTTGTTATGAGACTGGCAATCAAATTAATTACACTATGTTGAGCTACATTTAGATTCCTTGCAACAGTCTGCAGTTAGCTCAATTGTTTCAATTTTTTAATATTTAATATTAGTTCGAATTTGTTTTTATTATTTGATTGTAGGTGTATTGTAGAATTAGACTAAGCCAAATTTAATACTAATTTAGGCAAGATAAGGTGCCAAAACCTTATTTGGAGATAATAATATTATAAAAAATCGGCAGTCTGTCACCAGAAGCAAGTTCCTCGACTCGTCCAGCCGGAATGTCGAGAAAGCTGACCACAGTCGAAGGAGGACAGCTGTTACATTCCATGCTACCCTGTTGTTAGGCAATGGGCGGTAATTGTATGGTAACCGTATGGCTGGTTTCCTGTGTACCTGTCACTTCTTCTTCTTATGGTAGCTCTCCACTACTGGAGGTTAGCCGTCAGCTCAGTAAATTTCTCGCGATCTTGCGCCACGTTTACCTTCACAGTTTATGATCTTCTAATATCTCGAATACTATTATAATAATAATAATATCACGAAACAATCTTATCGCCTCCGTGTCAGTTCATCACGAATTACTTATGACGACGTCAATAACGCATTTGAGCTGCAATGCTTACTGTATGCAATAAAATGGTACAATACGTTCTACCTAATACACTGACACGATGCACTCTGTTGGACTTTATGGTGGTTTTAATGCAGCTCTATCTCTCGATCAACAGACTCTACGTGATGCTGATATAACAATCATATTTTCTTTACAAACGAATAAAAAAAACATTGATATACCACTACCTGCAGTAAAGTGTGTGTGTGAAGAGTGTTGTGTGTGTTTTTGTGTGATTACACAAAAAAATTAAGGTAAGTAAAAGTAATAAAATTAAAAGATTTTTATTTTTCCAGCGCAGAAATGATTATGATACACATAATAACAGAAGAACTGACGGTCTCCACTCAAAAATTCAACCATTATACACAGACAGATTTTTTTTGTACCTTCCATCGGTATTTTATTTGTACCATATTCTGATGGAAACCGAAATTGCTTACAACCAGTCTCCCCTACCCATGGATCCATTGGATGGAGGATTTAGTTTATTGTAATCGCTGCTAAACGCACAGCCGGTCACCCAGAACAAGACACCTAGCGCGCAACAGCTCGAGCGCACAAGATTTTATTTCATAAGTGACCCAGCCATCTCTCCTTTCCCACAACCGATTCGGATCCACTGAGCATCGCGTACCTATGTTGTAGTGAAAATTCGCGAGTGACGTCATAAATAAGTTGAAAGTTAAAGGTGCGGTAGGTGCGTGGAGTGGGGATGGTTTGTATTGGCGTGCTGGTCACGGATTGCTACTTTATATTCGGTCTCTATTTTATTTTAAACCTTTGCTGGTGAAAACCGTCACTTACCCAGTAATGGGAAATGAAACGGCTGAAATATAATATGACTCTGATAAAAGAGAGCTTCGATGAATTTGGCTTCTGCTTCGGCCCCACACGCATGACTTCCAAAAGACAGGGCCACATGACTTCCGATGAGAAAAGAAATAGAGAAACACGATATCTATAATTGTTAGCGTAATCGAAACAATTTACCAAAGTTTCGTTCACTAACATCATTGATGTAATCTATGGAGTAAAAGACCTTCTTAATAAGACTCTGTTTTATGTAGATCCAGTTTAAAACGACCAACTACCCAAGTAGGGAATTAGCAACTCAAACATTAGGTAGGTAAGGTAGGTAGTTATGAAAAGCAATGGCAAAAAACAGCACTACAAATAAAATCTTTAATATCACCGTGGTAGATGGCACAAACTTCGGGAGGCCTATACCCAGCAGTGGGCAAAATGCTGCGGATGATGATGTTAATATCAGCTACCTACTCTGCATTCCAATACGCCCAATGATCTACTGGTCAGTGGAGTTTTCACATAGTTTTCACTCGTGGGAAAACGCTCCAAGGATGTGAACAGGTCTAATAGAAGTAATTATAGGTAAACCCGGGTTTTAATAGTTAGTCTTCTATCTAGCAATTTCTTATGGCGGATCTTGATAGGTATCGATGAAGTTACAACTCTTGGGTCCTATTTTCCTATTCTTATAACACACACACACACACAAACACATCGTATAATAGAATACTAACTATTAAAGCCCGAGGTAGGGGATTTTTGGTAGAGTATCAGAAGTCCGGTGAGACTTTTAAGGCTCTGTATTCCGGTTGTACTCGTGAACCGGACTTTTTTGATATTTTTAACAATGCTTGCAAGGGAGCTTTTCACGCCGCATGCGATATATCTTCCAAAACAATTTAAATTCACCCTCTTTGTTCACGGATTGCTACTTTATATTCTATGTCTATTTTATTTTAAACCTTTTTGCTTGAAAATCACAATCATGTTTGTAATTTTGAGAATGGAGAGGATTTTTTTAAACAGATTTTTTTTCAACTCACTGGATATTCACTCCTCAGCGGCTTCAGCTCTGATTCGTTCATTTAAAAGTTACTGTGATTGAACTACCGGGAATTTATCATAGTTAGTCAAATGCAGTTTGATTTTGATCATAGAAATTCTTTTTCAATAAAAGTGACACAGCAGACGCGCTTGTAAAGTAATAAAAAAACCCGCTCCAAACGTACAATATTTTGTCACGCAACGGGAACGGAAAACACAGTATTACGCCACCGGTCATCTTAAATTCTCCATAACATCTCAAGATGTCAACGAATTAGCTGTCATTACGAACATCTCCGAACCTACTTACTGCGGCGGTTAAAATAATGCGACTCACCTCTGTGGTTACGTAAATAACGTATTTTGTAACCGGAGAGTTAGCCACTATATCTTTTACGGTTGACTTCACATGAGCGACAAAAAGTCTCACAACCGCAAACTAAGAAACAAGAAATGTCTTCACTGTCTCTCTTATTGTTAAAAGCCACATCCGATCCCATTGTTATACAGTTTATTCTCTTTTTATATTGACACAAGGTAGTTATTTTAGCTATTTGTCGGCATTGAATGATTTTTGTCGACTCATTGTCATAGTAAGTACTTTACTTACTGTCGATTTTATTAGACGTGGTCCGTGTGTGTGTCATCTTAAATTGGTGTGTTATTTTTTATTCCTATTTTTATGACCGATGCTGTGATTGTAGTGATATTTGGTGGTTGTATTGGAATTCCTTAACATAACGATATAAAGATAATTTAGTTCTTTGACGGCGCCGAAGCCTCTATAAAATTTGTTTATGGAGTTAAAATAACTTTGAGATTAATCGTAAAATATATTTTTCGATAAGCAGGATACAGCTTAGGACTCGTTTTTCACCAGCTTATTTCTTGATTTCTTTTTGTTCAGTCTAAAAAACTCATTTGACTGATCGAGTTACAATGACACATAATAATATGATCCTGGGGATCATAATATTGTTTAAAAAGTAAGTCCGTGTTTGGCCGTAAGTTTTGATAATTAGCATAGTTGTATTAGTTAAGGGCTGTGGATTTTGTTTAATAAATAAAATAATAACTCGATGAGTCGAAAGTTTTTTTTGAGGAGTAATAACTGTCTTTAGAGTTAGAGATATCGATCAGTAGATACAATATCATTCAATCGCTTTATAAATGCGAAAGTTTGGATGTACAGATGTTTATTACTTCTTCACGCCAAAACTACTGAACGGATTGAGCTGAAATTTTGCATAATTACAAGTAGGTACCTGGATTAACAAATGTTACGACTATTTTTTATCTGAAAAACGCGAGCGAAACTGCGAGCAGAAGCTAGTTTTACATAATTTCCACAGGTTTAATACCAATGTGAAAAACACGTTCTAACCCAGCCGAAATAAATATCCGAACGAAAGCGAATCTGTTTGTGCCTCTCTTTAGCAAGCTGTAAAAAAGTAAAAGTTCTTCTCTACACATCTAAACTTACTTATATCTTGACTCGTAGGGCAATAGGGTTCATAATTGAACGTGATTTGTCAGTTTTGCGATGCGAGTTCTTACTAGTAACATAGGTGCATTGAATGGTTGAAATTTATATCTTATCGCGTAGCTATGCTAAAGTTGTTACTTGAATGAGACTTGTCAGTTTTTGTTATTACGTTACTTTTGACGTAAACTTTCTAGGAAGGTCATGTGGAACAGAGCATGCGCAGAGAGGTTAATGAATTAGTTCCGTTTACTATTACGAATGTTATGTGTTAAGTTAGATAATAGAGTTCTCACTGTTTATTCAGTGTGACTAATTAAGATTCAGCGTTGGCTGTTATTTTTTATTTTTTATCTAAATTTAGAGGTCTCACGTATTTAATTTAGAATTGTCTGTCTACTTGCCTAGTTCCTAACTATTATCTAACTAAATTATAAAGTTTTTGTTTTGTTTTCATAGTAAATCAGAAAATAAATCAATATTTCTGAAAAAGATCCAATAACACCGTATTTGTGACTTTTAAATGATAGGTAAATGAAAGAAGAAAATCTTAGGTACCTACAGGTTAAGAACAATAGGTATTAAATTAATCATGAGATTTATATAAACTTTTTTCAGATACAGCCTCCACTCGTTTTCTGTTCTATCTATCACGATCGTGTGATTGAGCTTTGATTAAAGTACAATAGTGAATGTTTTAAGCTGATAACAAATTGACGAGAAAAAGAATGGAGTCGAGTCAAGAGACTCGATTAGAATTATCGAGGAAATGTCAAGTCCTGAAGAAATTTTTTCAGATTTTCGTCTTCTGACTGCTATTTTGTTCGGCCAGTTTTTGAAAGCTACAAGCGATTTTTTTGTACCAAGGGTTAACAAATCTTTTTTCCAGAATCAAGCATCGACTAATGAATTTGGAAGGTTCAATCAACCCTTCGATCAAAAATAAGTAGTTCGCGGCCTCCCCCGTAGATTCCTAGAGCCTTACAAAAATGTCAATCAAAATTGTCTACGTTTTGTTTTGACGCAGACAGTTTGCGCAGAGCCTGACAAGTTTTTTCCATACGGAACAAGAGATTGGTGGAGTCGAATTCATTTTATTTTATTTTGTAAGTAGGTAGGTACCTTCCTGAGAATTATATACCTACCTACTCAGTTTATTTTCTATAAGGATTAATTAACAGAATTCAGGTAAAGATAACGAATCATTTATTGATGAAACTATAAATTGGTGTCTCAACAGTAGGTATTTATACAAAAGGGTCATTTCAGACATACAACAATTTAAACTTAAAATACAATTTCAGGCAGGCACTCTAGATTAAAAAGATCTGGTTCCTGTCTGCGGCTTTGCACGAGTTTTTTTTACGGGACAAAAAATAAACGTTTTATAAATTCATACTTCTGGTAGAAAGACTAGGTTCTTACCTACCTAGGTAAGAACCTAGTCTTTCTTTTATTAGAGAGTCTACGCAAATGAAATTTTAGGGCGGGCCAACTAGTTATTTTAAAAATCATCATCTAGTAATATTAAACTTATTTTTATGAAAAATATATTAATACATACTAAAAATGAAAAAAAAAATTTTAGAAGAAATAGCCTCTCCATTTATCAATTTAGAACAAAATTAATATTTTAACATAGGCAAACCAAACAACAATATTTTATGCTGATTTCACAAGTATATGACTCACATCTCAATATACGGGTAAGAAATATATATAAACTTACTGAAAATAAGAAATTCCATCCGTTTTCAGCACTTTGGACGAGTGATTCTTGCATTTTTTGTACGAGCACTTACCCATGCTTTTTGTCTGAACGCTAAAATGACACTAGTTGAAAAGCTTTCCTAACATGTCAAAATGTTTCTCTTTTGCTACTGAAGGTTGTGGCGTGCGCATTGTGAATCTAAGGGGGGCCGGCAAAGCCGGACATTTTTGATCGATGAATCAACCATATCAAATCATGACAAAAGCACGGTAGAAAGAAAGTATTTTTTCCAACCATTGCGTTTATACCTCAGACAATTTAAGGCACTGTCAAGTTTATACAAACAAAATTACTAACACAATTGAGTAATGTTACACTTGATTGAGCCATTGAGTCGTAAAAGCGTTGATTGATTGTGGGCATGATCAATCCGTTTACTTTTTATTAAACTTCGTCTAGAAAATGTAAAAAATGGTATTTTAACCAAGACTTGGATTGTAAAAATACAAAATACGGACATAGAGTTTAAGAGGGACTATACTCCTGTACAAAGCACTTACATAGCATATTCTTCTAGCACTTATCCTGATTAAGTTTTGTTTATTTGTTTTACGAACCAAGTCTTGGTTTCTCCACACACAAGTAAACACACTAGAGGTTAGCAAAAAGTTTAACCTATGGTCAAATTATAACAAGCGAATGAAAAACCGGCTCTAAATATTGCACATTTTGCTGAATACAAAAAAAATGTAAATAATAAGAACCAAGGGGTGCAAAAAAGAATGCGTGATACATTCATGTACATAACCATACCAATAGGACGACTGTTTATATAAAATCACCGTGTAGGAGAAAACAGGCTCTATTTTCTTGTTTTTTTACATAATCACATCAAGCTAATGCTACAGCAAAGTGGTGCAATGTCAAGGCCGCGATCGGTTCCGGTGGTGTGGCTCAACCGAGTGTGACGGTTGCGCACGAGTCTCGGCTTACACCGATTCAGACACGCAGCTTCTATCATTTCCTTCAGTGTCAACGTTGAAGCTTCTTAATCTAGGGGTTCGTTTTGTTTCTTTTGCCCGCTCCCTGAAAGATTCGTTCATCACTGTCATAAATCGACTTTTGCTTCCAAAAATACTCATAATAATTACGAAGAGACGGTAGCTGCTACTGCGAATTTTTCTTGCAAGAAAAACCCCAACTTTAAAACAATTTTAGGCCCAGGATTTGTTTTTTTTATTATGATGTTCTAGGTTCACAGTGGATTTTTCAATGCGATGATCAAATACACACAAAAACTCAAATAAAGAATGTCATTCTCCTTTAGAGTGAATTCCCCACCCGGGGCGAACAACTTGACACAGATCGACCACTGGACTCGATTGAAGCTATTTGCATGCGAGACTCGGAACCTTGCTATCACTTGTAAATCAATGTTTTCTCCTCGAACCGCCAACTGCTTGGCATATAGAGTATTTGGTAACACATAATTATCACGAAGAGGGACTGTGACATGTTCTAATATTTTTTCATTTACGTAAAGAACTATAATAAATACAGGCGGTTATTTATCGCGTTTGTTTACGTATATTTCCCGACGTTTCGACAGGTTCACATTTCTAGTTCCAAGCTAGGTGTTTAGAACTAAGGATGACCAGTCTTCCTGTGAAAATGATAGTGTTTAAATAAACCTGTTGAAGTTACGGAAAAAAGGGAATAAGCGCGATAAATAACTGTCAATTGTTATTAAAACGTGTTTAAATCGCGAAACTATACTTTTTTACATACATACTTAAGGGTATGGCATTTAATTCTCTTATTCTTAAAAACTAGTTTGGGCTAAACTATGGATAGGTACCTAGTATGTAACTTGTTAAAATTTGAAACAGTAGGAAATATTAAAAAAAACTCTTTCTCTATTGGAAATGAATAGAAGAAGCGTTGAAGCGCGAAGAATTAGCCTGAATATAATGTCTCTAAAAAGTCAAAAGTTAATAGCTTTATTTCTTTAGGCTTACAAAAAAGCACTTAGACAAGTCAAATTTTATAGGTACACAGCTTTATGAATAGTTATTATTATCAAACAAGAAACAAAATGTTATTGATTTTGTTCGCTTACATTTTTTGTCCACTAGTGGAAGAAGCGAAAAATAAGTATAATGGAATTCGTAACTACCAGAAGTATAAAATATTATTAATATTTAAATATTTTTAATAAACCGGTGCATCTCAGCCGAATGGTACCTTTACCAATTAATAAATTGTAGCAAAAACATTACGCAAATCTTAATATAAAGCGGAAGTTCTCATTGCCAAGTGTCGAGCTTTTTAACCCTGCAATCTGTTACGAAATGTACAGTGACATTGCAATCTACTTGCATTCCACCTTTCTCGGAATAAAGGACATTTGGTAACACTGTGTGCTAAGTTTCACACCTACGCATTTTTGGCAAGCATAGTTTAATTGAATTTACAACATTATTCTCTGGTATTTGCCCGCGTCTGGGCACGCAATTTTCTGGGATAAAAAGTAGCCTATAATGTTAAGTTTTTTTATTGAAAATTATAATTTGATCAAAGTGGTATTTTGTTATAATTAAATTGTATTTTTTGTGGATAAATTATCCGTAACGCCAAAAACTGATGGAAAACCAGCGTTCCCATGTTATTGGAGGTCATTTTTCGGCTTTTGATGTTACATTTACTGTAATATGGATGTTGTTTTGAATTGTAGAAAGAGAAGTAAGTCTGATTGCAAAAGTAAATATATGTTATTTTTATTCTTATTTATTCCAGGTCCAGAACTTTACGCGCACAAAACTTCGGATCAGTTCAGTCATTCGTTATGACAATTCTTCGTCTTAACATCTTACAACGGCACAAAAACTTCGCCTTTCTAGTAAATATAGGTATGATTTCCACTACTTCGACAATATAAATCCAACTAATTTATACTATCACATTAACATCAATATAAGTTATAGCTACCAAGGTATATTCAGTTTTATGCTTATCCAAATCATAGATAATAATAATAAATAATGCTGGACTATTCACACAGCATTATTTAGCCCCAAGCTAAGCAGAGCTTGTGCTATGAGTACTAGACAACTGATATACACAATACAATACATTAAAAAGATAGATACTTTTTATTGTACATGGAAAACGACCAGAACACCCGGTACAAATACCTGCAGATCGTACAAATATTTAAGAAATGAAATAAGTTCCCCAAAATTTCCGGTTTCGGCGGGACTCGAGCCCGCGCCCCAACCTACCGAAACCGGAAATTTTCGGGAACTTATTTCATTTCTTAGAGATACCCAAAGTGCGGGTAAGCACTATAACAAAAAACCGTACAAATATTTGTCCCACGGGAATCGAACCCGCAACCTCCACGTCGCGTCGCAGGCGGACCTTCGCCACCCGCGCCACAGAGGTCGTCAAGATAGATATCATCATACACATTAGTAGTTTTAAAACGAAACCTGCAACGAAACCTGCAAAGGTGACTTTCGACAAACGAGCACTACCTCATCCATCCTCCATAGATGTCATAGGCCAATGCTGATGATGATGACACCTAAAGTAACCAATGAAACGACCTCACTTTCATATCACTACGCGGTGCGAGTCAGATCACGCAGCTGTGCCCAAAACACACATCCTGTACTCCTGCAGGTAGATTAACGACAGACCTCGTTTAGATCGGTTTGTTGTTCGTAAAAAAAGTGTGTCGAATTCTGTTAATAAGTTAGTTTTTTTGTAACGAATAACTTTAATTTTGGGGATCTCTGTGGTGCATAGACCTGACCTGAGATGCATGGTTTGATTGCCGCAATGGAATCTATACAATGAAACTAAAAAATAAAATTTTGCATGAATCTATATAATAAGATGTTGCAAAATTAACAAAAAAAATAATGTTTACATACATAAAGTATAACTTCTCTACTCAAATTGCACTAAATGGTATTTTTCAGTATAGGTTTTTATTTATAATTAATATAGACCTTCGTAATTGTGCCTTCATTTGACTACAGTCTCACCTAGTGGAAAGTGACAAAGTGACCTACGATGTATCACGAAGTTCTTCAATAGGTCCAACCTATAATTCACTCTCAACTTAATTTTCAGTTAGCCTTTAAGTCTAAGGCCCGTATTATTAAAGCTTGCTCAGTCATAGATCTATGCTTGAGTGACGTTTATGCCATACAAAATCGTTACTCAAGCAGAGGTCGATGACTGAGCAAGCTTTCATAATGCGGGCCTAAGTGATGTATGAGTTGCCCAGAATTTCCAATTTATTTTAATAACCTTGCCTTTATTTGACTCATTATCTTAACGTTTGTAATATGATGTAAACTTCAGTAATGCAGCAAAACCTGTCATTTTATTACATAAAGTGCTGTAGGTATATTTAATTAATATTGAAATTGTTAGCTACTCTTTACGTTATGAATGTTACGTTAGCTACTCCTTACGTTATGAATTATGTATTTAGCATTGTGTTCAGACACCAAAATGGCAGGTTGTGGCTGATCATTTATATTATTTATGGTTCTAAGGTCGAGGATTCAAATTCAAACCCAACGATAGAATTAAGTAAACCATGTTATTAAACGTAACGATGTTATTAACTTTTGGTTGCAAGTTTCATACAGGGTCTGTTTTTCTAAGAGCAAAAATGTGTGACCATTAATAAAAAAAAAACATACAAAACTGGTGATTTTGCGGTGCCCATAGAAAATGTGTAGTTAGAGTAGGTAGTTATTTTTTTTAAATACTAAGCCGTTTCATATTGCTCGCGGTAATTTCGAATGGCAGCGTAATAAAAGCCGCAGAGTCACAATTATGCCAGTAAAATGTTATTAAACATAATTTTATTTATGCAAAGTGTAACATCAAAGTGGAATGATGTCTGTTTGTTACATAAAGCCACAAACCGGAAACTGGTGCACTGCACATCAAATGTCATTTAAAAACATAGATGATGCAAAATATTCATGTACTTTTACAATTGCAATTCTCTTTTAGCATGACCCAGAAACACTTACGTACTAATAAAAACGAACCAAAATGTATGTAAGATAAGTCATAGTATTACTTGCGGTTTTTATCAGGTGTTCGATTAGTCCAACTATCGTTTACCTGCCATTGTGAGACTTTGTACCATTCTTTCAATAAGGTGGATAAAAGTTAATTGCACTACTGATCATGACATGACAATATTCGTTCTCAACAGTTTTTTAACATAATAATTATTATTAGGAATGTCAAAAACTAAAGCGGCATCAAGTAACTAAAAGATGGGGCGTTTTTCGTAGCGAGCGCGTTTATGTCTTTTACAAAGAGTTTTCGAAAATGTTATATTTGTGTTTGTTTTTTGTTTTTACACAGGTAGAGACAATGATTGTTTAAAACAAAACCAAAAACACTCCATAAGTACTTTTGCTGTAGATTTTAGTAGTCTGCCTATAAAACAGTAAAGAAATAATAATAAAACAAAAGTTAATGATGTACTTGCACTTAAGTTTTAGGTGAGTTAACCTTTAACAACCGAGTTACGAAACCTCTCTCGCACTTCAGTGTAAACAGATGAATATCTAGCCTTACCTTCCGTGCGCGTACGACACCTAAAGTACAGTCGACGAAAGCGTTATGACTATCTTTTTAAAAACAAGTCCTTAAAATAATTTGAAAACGATAATAATTTATATTAGCTACTTAAATAAAAGAAAAGAGACCTCTTATTTTATAAGACATAAAATGAACTGCTGTTTAATTTTAATTTTATCTAAAAATCAATTTAATCCGCTCAGAAGTTCATTTATTCGTATTTAAAATGCCGCCGCCAAAGAGAGACAAAAATAGTGCGAGTGAAACGCTCACAAAAACATCTGAATTGACCTACTGGTTCCAGCTCAGGGTTCGCTCTCGACTGTACCGGCCAGCCCCAAAAGTTCAGGGCTCCGGCTTAGGGCTCCGTTCTCAACTTTAGCGGTCAGCCCCGCAGGGCTCCATCTCGGGGAGCCGCTGTTGACTGTACGGGTCAGCCCCGCAGGGCTCCGTCTCGGGGATCCGCTGTCGACTGTACCGGCCAGCCCCGCAGTTCCGCTCGCCAATTTCTCAGCATGACACACTTCGCAACATATTTGCTTTACGTAATAATTTAGAGAGGATGCTAACCAATTGAGTAATATGTAATTTTATATTTCAGTGAAATTGCATCTACTGTTTTGTAACATGAAGACTTGAAGTTTTCCTTAGAGTTTTGAATGTGGGTCGCAATCTTATTTAAAACAGTAACGAACTAAGTTGTTGAAGTACATCCATGAATGAAATGTGTTAAGTTATGGGGTAGGTTAAATATATCGCCTAATATTTTTAACCATTGCAATTTACTTTTTTTATTTTGGCTTGTATAAAGTTTTCATTATAACGTTAATATGTCATTATAACTAAATAATTTAAAAAATTTACTCAAAGTAATAATGCATTTTTTTATCAATGACCTGCACGGAAACAATAAATTATTCTTTTTCGTTTTGTAACCAAGAAGATACAGCAATCATAAATTAGTTTTAATATCAGGCTTAAAATAAAGTGTTATCGTTTTAATATTTCCTTTCCCATCTTAAAAGTAAGTAAACCTTTATTTTCTAGCAATTAAAATAAACTCTACCATTACGTTGAAATCGCACGTTCAAAATATCCCAACAGAAAGTCACCAGCACAAAAATAACTCGGACTCGTCCCATCGATAAAAACTTGCCTTCCGATGATGTATCGACCGGACTTTCACTAAAGAAAGTGGACTCGTCCGAACCAAAATTCACCATCCTGGCAACTTATAAAATAAAAAAAAGCTTACCCAAAAAATGAGACGCATATCCGAACAAGGCACTTAAAATAAAAAAAAAACAAAACAGGCACAACACAGGCGCGTCGCCGCGCGCGTCGGTATGAACTAACGTAGGAGCAAGTCTTGGAAAGCTTCTCTCAACCTTTTTCGAATGTAAAGAGGTAAGGTATTATGTAAAGTTGTAAAAAAGCAAGTGCATTATGAGTGTAATGGACGTCAAATGTACCTAAGTAATTTTATTGTAACATAACGTTGATGTGGGGTTAATGTAACAGAGATGGTTTTGATAACTTAACTATTAGGTACTTTAGTATAATGAAGTAGTTATTATGCTTCATTACCCAAACTTATTTTAAACTTATATTGCACTTTAGTGGATGGCATTATTTTCTTAGAATATACAAATTCAGTTTTTATAACAATGAGTCATTTAATTAAATCAATTAATTTATTTCTGGAACTCAATAATTTGTGTAAGACAAAGCTTAGTTTAGGTTTAAAGATATTGAATTAACCCAAAACAAAATTGAAAATTTTAATTGAATATTAATTACGTTTATTAATAAATAAATAAAATTGAATACGAAATGCGTTTATTATTAAATAAATAAAATTGAATACGAATTACGTTAGTTATCAAATGTTTTAAGGATAATTCAATATGGTACAATAAGTTGCCAACCTGTAATTATAATGTCGTTATTTAAGATGTCCATCACACATAATGCACATCAATTGAAATGAATGTATTGAGATGCCCCTGAAAATCCAATTGCATTACCGTTTACTTAGAACATTGTGCAATAATCATCTCAAAGTGACTGTACGAAGGTTGGAGAGGAACGAATGGTAATCTGTGTTAAATGCGATTTGAGCATCTTTATAGGCCGTTTTACCAAACATCAAGTCTCACAGTTGTCTTTGTCCAAATCTGATTATAACTTAACCCGCTGAATAGAGTTTACGAAATCAAAGATTAGCATCATCGTCAGCCTATGTTAGTCCACTGGACCTAGGTCTCCCCTAATTCAATTCAATTCAATTTATTTATTTGTAAGTAAGTTTACAGAGTTGTAGGTACACCAGTAAACACACATTTTTACAATGAGCGCCATAACCCTGTCCCACCCTGCTTGACACATCCAGCATCTATCTGCTTGCAGTCGTTCGCAGGTTGTCATCCCACCTGATCGGAGGGAGATTGAATACAAAAGGTTTATGTCGTGTTGTCGAATATACCTACCTAACATTATTTGTTTCCGATTCCAGTCCGATTTGTGTTGTGTTGATGTGAAAAACTAATGAAAAATGAAAAACCACCTAAAACCTCAAAAAAATTTAATCTCGACGAAGCACCTTAAGGCTGTGGTATGAGTCAAACTAGCCCTGCCACCTATTTAATCTTATAATTACGTTGAACAAAGGAAATTTCAAAAATCCATCGCACAGTTTGTACCTATTATAGGTAGACTTTTTTAATGCCTCTGTAATAGTTTTACTCTTTTTAGTTAAGCCAGAAAAACGAAAATAGATATTGGTGGCCACCAAGGGCCAGTTCGATATTCTGCCTAAACCTAATAGAATAAAACTATTACAGAGGCATTAAGAAAAAGCTTATAACAGGTATCACAAACCGTGCGATGGATTTTTGAATTTTTCTTTGTTTAACGTAATAATAAGATTCAATAGGTGGCGCTAGTTTGACCCTTACCACAGCCTTAATACACATTTTGTGCTGGGTGGCTATGTTCCTCCGACCTGTGACAAACTACATTATAATGAGTGACGATACACTCACAAAAATATCTGAATTCACCAGTTGTTTATATTATATTCATCTACTCAAATAGCGGTGCTTATCGGACTATGCATAATAGGATTATACTCATATCCGTTTTTTTTGATAATTCAATACAAAATAAAGTAATCATAAAGAATAAGTTACCAAACAACTTTTAATAGAAAGTAGACAGCTGGTAGTTTTACATAAAAATACTATCTTATGCTTTCTTAATCAATTAATTTAACCTGTTGAATGCCATCAGCGCTGGTGCTTTAGATACGACTGTACCTAAGTAACAGACATTTAAGTAGCATACGATCTTTTTAGGTTTCTGTTTAAATTTTAATTCGGTAACTTTAAATCACTGGAGAACATTTTTGTATTTCAATCGCCGTCGTTGTTAAAATGTCGAAAATAAAATGTAAAAGCTTTTGGGCAACTTATAGGTACATTTCTAAGAACTGGCGCTATTGTCTTTTGTTTTTTCATTCAATTAATAACACTGACGTCACAAATCTGTCGATACTGGAGGTCTACTCTTATTTTATTTTCATCGCCAGTTGTGAAGTAGCCGCAAAAAACAACGTGTAACTCAACTCTTGCGTTGGGCGGTTTTCGGACGAATTTTAAGACTTAATATCAGTTTAATACATTTTTAAATATAAACCCAAGTCAAATTCAAATTTCAGAGTGAATAAATAATAAAAAAATGCATAACCTATCTTAGTAGTTGTGTGTGAAGAAGTAACAAACATCCAAACATCCAAAATATCGCATTTTAATATTGTGAATTCTGATTAGGTTGGTACACAAAAAGTTTCCCTCGTAAAAGTAAAAGTTCACCCTCCGACCAGGTGGGATGACGATTTGCGAAAGACTGCTGGCAGATGCTGGATGCGGCAAGCTGAAGACAGGGCGCTATGGCGCTCATTAGGGGAGGCCTATGTCCAGCAGTAGACTGATATAGGCTGATAATGATGATGATGACAAAAAGTTGTTCTTATAAAAAGCCTAATGTGTTAATCTTATCTTAATCTAACCTGCAAATCTCGTAGACATTGAACTTATTGTATAAGTATACTTTTCTAATGGTTTATGTAACTTAGTAAGTAGGTTTATAAAATCGGCATAGGTTTATAGTTGTTTGGTAAAAGGTGCCCAAAATATTTAACCTCTTGAACCCAATAGAGATTATTGGCTCATAGAGAAGGGCCAATATTATGTATTTCCATTTGAACTTTACGTTTATGGAATAATGTTATCATAATTTAAATATTTATTGGGCAAAGACTAGCTTTGGTCAGGTGTTACTAATCGGTCTAACATTGTAGGTAGTTTACAAAAATACTGGTTTTTTTTTTTTTAATTACAACCTAAACAAAATTAAAAAGAAAAGCTGTTTGCTACGGAAATTTAAAGAAAAATCTATCAAGACTGAATAGAATTAGAAATGTCTACACAACAAACACACTTTCGCATTTATAATGTTATATTTATAAGGAGTAAAGATAAGGATTTTACCTATAATTATACAGACTTACATTCTAGGTAGGTACTATAACTAAAATTAAAACTATAAAAAAACAATAGAATTAGAAAAGAATATAAAAATGGAGTAAAAAAGGGCTAACCTCAGCATGACGGCTAAGCCCAATACTACGTTGGTTTTCAGGTAGAACATATTATCTAAGTTATATCTAAGTTATTATATCTAAGTTAGGCAACTTAGATAATAGGCTACATTATGACGAAAATACGCATGCGAAGCCGCGGGAAGAAGCTATAATAGAAGATATTTTAAACACTATCTGTGGGATTGGTATGTTACATTTTGTCTTATCTGTATCATCATTATTTTCTTTGATCGCTGGTTAAAAAGTTGCACTGTTATGGCATAATCGACCTTGGAGGTTTACAATAAAAGCATTAAATAAACAATCACTTATGTAACTTTAACTATGTCAGTGTAATAAAAAAATATTAATATACATATATAGAATAGAGTTGCAATAGGAAAGTGTTTATTTCTAGTTGTTATGTAGTAGGTAATTATATCAGTAATAGCGATAAGCGATAAGGCCGCCTCTGTACTTCGTCTTCTCGTAGCATTTATTTCTTTACTGTTCAGCATTTAGTTCTGTGTTTGTGTGGTACATACAATACAGTAATTATCTATATATCTAATGTAGATATATTTTTTTGTTAAATAAACAAAGACACTTAGCCACTAACGGAACTACCCAAATACCCCAAATACGTATTCAGTTTGTTTATAATAGTGGAAATTAGAAGCTCACAGTCAGCACATATTAAAAATGTAACGAAAGTAACGAAAAAAAGTTAGCAAACAAAAATCAATAATAATAATAAATAAGCCTTTATTTTCCTTAACTAAAAAAACAGTAAAAAGTGTAACATTATATGTTAGGTTTTCAAATTATTGTTCCCTTTCGGGTATAAGCCTCCTCCAGGATCTTCCACGTGTCCCTGTCCTGCGCTCTTTGCATCCATTGTGGCCCCGCCGCTTTTCTTATTGCATCTACCCATCGTTCTTGTGGGCGCCCTCTAGCTCTCTTACCTGTCGGTTTTTTTTTGTTTAAAACAAAAATCAATAGGTACCTATTATTTTCATTTATTACATACTCCTGTGTACATACCCCCATACCTCCTTAAGTATCTATATATGGTATGATCCGTTGACCATTAGAAAATCACGAATGTTTAAAAATTATGATGATTATCCCAAAAGTAGGCCTAACAATAATGCAACGAAATAAAAAAGTAATCAAAATTACATAACCAAAATCGTTAGTAGAAAAAACATTGAGTAATTTTGTAAAACGCCGATCGTTAACGCGAAAGAACCGTGTGGTTTGGGTTACAAGATGACCTGAAGGTTATTGAAAACATACGGGCCTAAACTGTGCCCACATCGACATTTTAGAGGTCTTCTGGAAGATTATCGGACAGGCGTCGCATACATACCTCACCTATGTATGCGATGCGATGACCTTCCGATGACACCCAGTTACCTCGCTTCCAGCTAGCGACGAGCAAAGCGAGCTTTGCTGCGATCGCCGCGTGGACAGCAAAAAAATTGTGTTTTAAGCTTCACGGAGACTCCAAGATGTGATAAAAGGTGGTTTATTTTTATTTTATAATATTTAATTTTGGTAGGTTTAGAATAAGAGAATAAAGTCAAAATATTTTCCCCACGATTATACTTTTTTGCATAAGTTTGAAATAGTCATTTGTTAACAACGTAAAGTAGCAAAATGCTGTAAATTTTTCGAGTTCTATTACACTTTAAAAAAAAATCAAAGAATGGCTACGAAAATCGTGAAGGAGTCAACTTTTTCAATATTTGCCTCCTGACTACCTACTATTTGAATAATAAATAATTTATTTGATATTTGTGTAAAATCCAATTTTGCTCACTGCTTTTGAGCAGAAAAGTCACCGTTTTCGAGCGGGAGTGGTAAAAAATACATTGTTATAGTGTTACCACAGATTACAGAATATCTGATGATGATAACATTATATCAGATTGATAATGTCCTTTTTAATTTATTTGACATGACAGTCAAAAAAACACAAAATAAACTCCCGTGAGTCAACGATGAGGACATCCAATTAATCACCAAGCATACTAAACCTCAAATTAATATTAAAGTTTCTTTTACTCACGACTGTATTAATCACGATAATTGCAGTATTTCTTTTATTTACGAAATAAAGTAATTTGGAGGGTCTCGAACTTTGTGACTGTTATGTGTAGGAGTGACGTCTTCAACTCTACTACTACAACTCAGATTAGTTAAGGTACGGCCACACTGAGCGGAACTGCACTGCAGCGGAACTGCACCACGGATATCGTGATGAGATAGAACACACTACGCGTCAGTGGAGCTGAGCGAATTTTTCGGTGAGTTGGTGAAGTTTTACGCGCAGTGCCGCGCCGCGCAGTTCCACTGACGCGTACTGCGTTTGCAACTTTATGGTTAACCAAAAATACTGAAAGGCCCGAATGCAAATCATCATGCAGTAAATCAGTACAGTATTGTGGTGTTTATAAAACCTTCTATTCTGTACCAGCTTCCTTGTTAGACCAGGTTCTTCGCACCGTCGCACGTAACATCGTGTAAGATTAGTCAAGTGGCGTCCTTTCACTGCAACTTTAGTACCTAGGTACAACAAGAACCTACCTAGTGTTGTGTCACATACCTGATACCTAAAAGCGATTTCTAGCCAGGAAGATAGATATATAGCTCTTTATTGTAGCACACAAACTAAAATACAGAAGGAAAAGCTTATGAATCGAAAAAGTACAAAGGGCCGTCTTATCGCTTTAAACCAGTTATGTAGCATCCCCTTCAATATCGCACCGCGTCGACAATAATAAAAAAAAAGATTATTTTCTCTCACAGAGGTACTTAATCTAGCTTACGTGATAGGTGCTTAGAGGTAGTGCCATTGGTGGGTTAGAAATTACATAGGGACCTAACTCTTTCATTGCCCAATGATGGGAATGATCAGCGAGGATTATGAAACTATTTTTTTCTGTCTCTTACTACTGGTGAGTCGGAAGTTAATGGTATAAAGTCTATACCTACAGGGTGTGTAATGCCTAATTCTTGACAAGACATCCCATTTACGACAAGAGCACTGACACCCGACTCTACATTTCTCGCCTGCTGCTCACCAATCCTCACCACTGTGACTACCGGACATCGTTACACAACAATACAATAATAATGATTGTTATTATTTACATCACCGTCGCGTTGCGGTGGCATGTATTGATAGTGAGCGATAGTATGCCGCGTCTATTGTCGAGATTGGATGTTATGGTGGAACGTCTTCCATACAAACAGTTAGTTGACATTCTACATACTTTTTAACTACTTAAATCGAAAATTTTGACATCTAAAAATGCAAAAGAGGGTCTGAAAAGATTGCAACTTGAAAATTATTTTTAAGAATTTTGAGATTTGTAAATGTGATTTTTTATTATTTTTGTGTCATTTTAAGCCGTTTATAATTCAATGGGTACTCATACTCAATTATTTCCGTAGGAGCACTGGTCACACTTGGATATGTCAATTTACAATAGTTCACAAGAGTATTACGTGCTGTAATTGGTTGGGTGCTTAATATTACAACTAGTTAAATCAAAGCCATGAAACAGACCCACATGTATACACGCACAGAACTTAGGAATTTATACAAATATGGAGGTAAATTATATTAAATTAAAATAGAGCAGCTGTAAATGGGCATCGCTAAAGTCAAATTCGAAAGTAAAATTACAAAGTAGGTAAATAGTGCAGCTGTAACAGGGCATTAGGGTAAGTACACGTATAGTTAAAAATAAAAGGACAAACAAAGTAGTATTTGGGTACATAATGAATGATTGTCAATTTACACTTTGTCAACACTAGACATACCTAGACGAAAATTAAAAATATTTATTATACCTAGACGACTTTGAGTTTTTACACATCCCATAACTGTTTGTATGGGAAACGAACGAACCATAGGGCGAAGATTTAAGGGGAAGCTATAATTTGGCCATGTCTGAGATAATGGCATCGGAAAATTATCTTGACAGTTGATATCATTAATAAATAATAATTACCTTTTCTCAATTAACTATCTAAAAAAAGACGACGACACGATGGAATACACCAAAATTTATAAATGTCCATCATATGGACGGACGGAAATGGTGAAACTATAATGGGTTCTCTCAGGAACTTGGAAACATGGGATAGATTTCGTACCTTTATCAGAATCTATGTAAAGGCTATGTAAATTTCGTAACAAAGAAAATTACATTTAAAGAATATAAAAAAATCAGAACTCAGTTGAAACAGTTGAGCTAACTGCAGACTGCCGCTAATGATCTAGAGGTAATTAAATAATAACCCAAAGAAAAATCTATTTCGGCGGGACTATAATTCGCGACCATCCCTCGGTACGAGAATGCTCTACGAGCTACGAAATGAAGTAGGCGCCAAGTCGAAAATCTGACTAAATTTCATAAAGATTACACAGAGTACGAGGGCTTACGCACTATAATAACAAAAATCTAGAGGTACTTAGCTCAACTGATCTATATCAATACTAGTCGGAAGCGTGCCCAAGACGCTGGCTGCATTGCCCCGCTGTATTTTTTTTTTTTATTCATTTATTTATGTTTCACATTAAGTACTAAAATTATCTTAAAGCTAACCTAAACCACAATTCGGTTTGTCCTTAAGCCTCTTAGTCTCTATAATATACCTAATTAAATGTACTAGTATGTACCAAATAACAATATAAGTAAAATACAGTCTACTCGTACATAGTAAATGTAAAAAAAATTAAAAGTATGGCAATGCTGATGCGCTTTAGGCTAATTACTATCGCCAATTATGCCACCAATTTACAAAATAGCCGTAACCATACAAAATAATGAAGTAAACACTTTCTATCGCATGTGTGTACTGGACCTTAAATAAAACCGAATCGAATAACCGAGTGGTGAGAAACGTAGCATCATTTGTTGTGTAATACCCGTGGTACCTTTTGATGGAGACCGTTGTTTTTGTATGATAATTGAATTTGTATTCAATGTGAATAAATAAGATGGGATCTATACTTTCTTCTCTAGTACCTACCGGAGTTTCTGGTTTGTTTTGTGCTTAGAGTTGAAATTACCGTGGCATACGCGGCGCAAGAATTAACCCCTGTTACTCAACCCGTGGATGTCGTTAGAGCCGCCTAAATAACCTACAGAGGAAGGCTGCATTATACTGTATTTTAACACCCTCACTGCGATCCACCTGCCAAACACGTGGTTATTATGGCAAAACCCCTTTAATTTGGGGGAGGTTCTGAAGACACGTCCTGAAGTGGACATTATCAGTGGATGATGTCTACTTCAGAACCAAGGGCAAGTATCACTTTGAGCCAGTTATGCTGCATACCCTTCAATATCCCATCGATGAATTTTGATTTAGGTACATTTGATGAGAAATTTAGTTCAGAAAAATTAAAAGCTGTCATTGCCGTAAGGACCGAAAGAAAAAAAAAAGAAATTATCGAAAGAGTGCGACTTTGTATTCGACAGGAAGGGACTCATTTTAAGCATTTGATAAATTGATTGATTTTGTATTAAAAATGTTAAAATTCATGGTCTTCCTTTTATTTCTGACACTATGTTACGTAGCAAAAAATAATCCTTATGATGAAGCCTTTTGATCGGTATGATAAAGCTACAGGATGATTATTTTTCTCGTGTAACAGGTTCGATTCCCGGTTTAATCATGTAGTTATATAAATATTTGTGAATGCCGTTTAAATTGTTTTTTAAATTCAAATAATGTCTTCTTTCAGTAAAATGTTCCATCTACAATATTCAAGGTACTTCCCCTCCATGTGGCATATCCGTGGGACACCCTGTATAGGAGTGCAGTCCCTTTGCGTAAAGCTCGATTTTGTATTTTTTACGAACCAAGGCTTAATTAAAATACAAAATCGATCGACTGTCTTGGTTTCTCCACACACAAAAAAACACACTAGAGGTTAACAAAATGTTTAAACTATTGTCAAATTATAACAAGCGGATGTAGAACTGGTTGCTAAACATACAATCTCTGTTTTAGTACAGAGAACCGGTGACGCACATGCCGGCGTGGATCTAAAGATCCGGCAGTGAAAGATATTAAAAAGAGGGATAAATTCTTTATTAATAAAGAAAATTACAATCAAATTATAGAATTAAATTAAACTTACTACTTACTACTATTTACAATTGAAACAATTGTGCTTACTGCAAACTGTTGTAAACAATCTACAGGTAGCTCAACTGATCCATATCGATAACAGAAAAAAATAATATTAATGGGATAAATTAATTAATCCTGTCGCACACCTAGTACCGCTGCAGCACAGCACAAAAATGCGCATTCAAATGTGGGCTGTGTTAGTCCACAGCTGGACATAGGCCTCCCTTATTGAGGGCCATAGCACCCTGTCTTTAGCTTGATACACTCGCATTACACGAATTACCTTAATCTTACCAAGGCCACATGTATTGATCCGTCTTTCTAGTTCCATCGGTAAGTTCGAAAGGGTGTCTTGGGTTCCTAGGAACCTGGGAAGGCCTGAGGCATCAAATCGAGTCCTAGGTGGTGTGACATCAGACCAAGAATCACCTATTATACAAAAAATACATATAAAAATATACAAAAAATTTGAGCGAACAAAATCAATGACATTTTGTTTCTTATTTGATAATAATTACTATTTATAAAACTGTTTATGAATAAAATTTGACATGTCTAAGTGCTTATTTTGTAAGCCTAAAGAAATAAAGTTATTGATTTTTTTATTAAAATAGTTAGGAACCAAAAACTAAGTCAATTTAATTTTTACGTATCATATAATACCCATCGCATCGAGTCGCCTCTAAGACCTAAATACCTAAGCATTGAATGAACATATCTGTTAGTCACTAGCCGACATACCAATCCAATGTATCAATCTGTGCGTAAAAGCTCTTATATAAGCAATTCTTTATAGTTATACAAACCTACAGGTAATGTGACCATATGGGACGCCAATTTGATCGGTCATAAGTCGGTCAGCTGACACACTGCAAGCAAGAATGTTCAAGAAATATAACTTTTGATTTAAAAAGGTTTATTTTTATCGATTAAGTGTGCTATTATGTAATCATTAATTCTTTTTCATTCACTATTTAAAGACTTTGCTAAAATTTTTATCAGAAAATAAATTCGAGCGAAGCGAAACGTATTTGAAACCCCTTTTAAAAAAGCCCGATCTTTTTTATAAGGGGTTTCAAATTCGTTTGTTTTTTCACTTTCGATTGCTTTCTATCGTCGGTGTAAGGATGGAAGTCAAAGACGAGTGAAATCTGTATGATAGTAGTCATCATACAGATTTATTAGGATACGCTATTATACTTTATACCATAAATTAGATACTTATCACAATGATAAACATATAAGAACAAAAACAAATGCTACGCCGTTTTTTCAAGCTTGGTAGTGCTGGACGAACCATCCTATCTAATTTACTAATTTTAAAAGGTCGCTATCTACAAACATTCTTTATCTGTTTTGAAAAATTTTCACAAGAACTTCGTGCCGTCGTCGTCGACTGGACTGAAACAGCAAGAGACCGGGCAAATGGCGATATCGGTGTCGGGGGTCAAGATCCATTTAGGGTCACTGCGCCACGCCAGTAAGTAAGTAAGTATCTATAGAGATCGTGTTGAGTTGGAATATGCTAGCCAACAAGTTCGCTACTCTACAACTCGTCGTGTCTCGAGGTGTGCGCGCGCCGAATAGAAAGGCGCAGGCACATCGGTGAAAGCGAATGTCCTTGTGTCACGCTTCATGCTTGCCTATTATACCTGTTTAGTGTACAATTACCTATGACCAAAATAATATTCATTCAGTAGACAACCTACTGTTTTGTGTGATGTTCCACAAAGGTAATGAAACTAGGATAGCGACGTAAATATACAAAAATAAATAGAGCAAAGATGAAATCAGTGCATAAATAGTTGTCAGCTGACACCTTCGATCAAAAATAAGGAGTTCGCGGCCTCCCCCGTAGATACCTAGAGCCTTACAAAAATGTCACTCAAAATTGGGTTCGTTTTGTTTTGACGCAGACAGTTTGCGCAGAGCCTGACAAGTTTTTTCCATACGGAACAAGAGATTGGTGGAGTCGAATTCATTTTATTTTATTTTGTAAGTAGGTAGGTACCTACCTGAGAATTATATACCTACCTACTCAGTTTATTTTCTATAATGATTAATTAACAGAATTCAGGTAAAGATAACGAATCATTTATTGATGAAACTATAAATTGGTGTCTCAACAGTAGGTATTTATACAAAAGGGTCATTTCAGACATACAATAATTTAAACTTACAATACAATTTCAGGCAGGCACTCTAGATTAAAAAGAACTGGTTCCTGTCTGCGTTTTTGCACGAGTTTTTTTTACGGGAAAAAAATAAACGTTTTATAAATTCATACTTCTGGTAGGTAGGTAAGAACCTAGTCTTTCTTTTATTAGAGAGTCTACGCAAATGAAAATTTAGGGCGGGCCAACTAATTATTTTAAAAATCATCAACTAGTAATATTAAACTTATTTTTATGAAAAATATATTAATACATACTATAAATGAAAAAAAAAATTTAGAAGAAATAGCCTCTCCATTTATCAATTTAGAACAAAATTAATATTTTAACATAGGCAAACCAAACAACAATATTTTATGCTGATTTCACAAGTATATGACTCACATCTCAATATACGGGTAAAAAGTATATATAAACTTACTGAAAATAAGAAATTCCATCCTTTTTCAGCACTTTGGACGAGTGATTCTTGCATTTTTTGTACCCATGCTTTTTGTCTGAACGCTAAAATGAC
Organism: Eupithecia exiguata; assembly: GCA_947086465.1. Taxonomy (NCBI): domain Eukaryota; kingdom Metazoa; phylum Arthropoda; class Insecta; order Lepidoptera; family Geometridae; genus Eupithecia; species Eupithecia exiguata. The sequence goes on along the minus strand of OX352241.1, from coordinate 1,074,229 downwards.
ACTAGTTGAAAAGCTTCCCTAACATGTCAAATGGTCTCTCTTTTGCTACTGAAGGTTGTGGCGTGCGCATTGTGAATCTAAGGGGGGCCGGCAAAGCCGGACATTTTTGATCGATGGCTGACACTTAATAAAATACGACCGTTTTTCTTTATTAAAGATACATAATTTAAACATTATAAATTGCTTGGCAGTCCTAGGGGACGCCATGTAGAGATGGATGTCTATCAGATGATGATGATGAAATTGCTGGACAATAGGTGCCAAAATGGTGGTGATAAATCCACCTACTGTCAGTATACATTAGGTACATAAGCACAAAAAATTCAAAGTATTTCCATTTAGCGCACCCACAAAGATATTTGCAATCAGATCTAGATAAGATCGTTGATCGATACATAATTTTGGAACTAGGAAGGAGCAGTTACCTAGATGTTTCTTTTTTATGAATTTCTTTATAAAGTACTAGCTGACCCGCTCGCAATTTCATAGTGTCTACATCCTAAAAGGAAACTCTAAAATATCAGCTTCGTAAGTCTTGTAGTTTCAGAGTTCTCTTGATGTGTCACCCAGCTTTCTCTTCTCTTTTATAAATATAGATTATTGGAACGTTTTACAAACATTCCGTTTATATATCTAAACGAATAGTACCTACCTCTCTTATGAACATCCGAGTATTATTTCCCGAGTTCCACCCAGTTGAAGCCACAGATAGAAACTTCATTAGGTAGGTAGGTACATAAAAATCGAAGAATGTGAATTAAAAAAAAACTGTTGTCAGTAAGTGCTTACGTCCATACAAAATTTTCATACAACAGTCTCGTAGCTTTTCTAGTTCCTGAGATTTCTTGATAAGTCAGTGATTGGCTTAACTATGACTCTACACCCTTGACCTTTAGGGTGTGAATTTCAAAAAACCCTAAAACATGTGTCTGTCTATTTTAAGTCAATTTTCTACGCTACAAATTTTACGGGCCAACAGTTACGGTTCTCAAGTTATTATAAAAATGACCTTTGACACCATTTTAACTAGGTACTTTAGAAAACGAATTTCCAAAAACCCGTTCTTAACCTACGTCCTAAAAGGAAACTCCTTGTAAAATTTCAGCTTCGTAGGTCTTGTAGTTTCAGAGTTCTCTTGATGTGTCACCCAATTTTCTCTTCTCTTTTGTAATTAAAGATAAATATTTACTGACTGACATTTAATTCGAAGGTTGGTATCGATGAACTGAAATACAAAGCCGCATAAAATACTGATACAATTTACTCTTCCGTCTTTCCATCTCTGTTACCACCTTATTAACAAACAAAAAAATACAATCAAATAATAGAATTGAATTAAAACTAGTATTTACAATTGAAACTATTATTATTACACCTTTTTAAACTTCTAGTTCTGTTTATCGATACAAAAGACATAAACGCGCTCTTTCACTACGTTTTTCGTTTTCGTTGGACCACAATCTCACCTGATGGTAAGATGTTGCCGACATGTATCACGGAGGTCTAGGAGACGCATTCACTCTAGTTTTGAAGAGAACAAAGTTGTGATTGGCCGGAAAAACAACAGCAGGCAGCCAATCACAAACCTTACACGAAGTGTACCACGCGTTTATTTTCTTTGACATAAAAAATAACACAATTTTACATACACACGTAATCTGTCAGCGGTGCGAATGATGAACGTAGACTTGGAGGAAAATCGCTTAGTTGAAGGAGTCTAAGTTCGTCCTGAATACTGCCCTGTTAGTAGAGAGTAGGTATCTGTATTTAATTGATACTTTGGTCTGCCGCGAGTTCATTTCTTTTTAGTGGGAATTACATCGTAAAATTAATTACAACTAATATATAATGGGTTCCATTCTGTATTAGTTGCAGGCAACAGTCTTCTAGGCGACTAAAAGTCGCAAAGTAAAGTGTTTTTCTGTGGTTCCAGTCAACAGGACCAACTCAACTGGACCACGGGCAAGGAGCGACGTAAGCGATACAAAATACTGTCCTAAAACGATTCTGTATTCAACATAACTGTCCTTGACATAATCCTAGTTAAAACTAATCATATATTATTATCTATGTAATTAGGTTTTTAAAACTATATCTAGAACAAAATACAAACAACTCTACTTACATTCATAATGACATTATCCAATAGTTAGGTAGGTACCTACTTTACTTGCATCATTATAAAAAGTTGTTTCGGCCGATATAACAAGTAACTAATACTACTCGCATACTCAATTTACCTACCTTTTACTAAGATGAATAAAACGTTAAGTGCGAGACTCGCGCAACGAGGGTTCCGTATAATTACTTAAAAACATATAATTATAATGATTATGTAATGAAACGACCTTTATTTTTGTCATAATATCACGATTCTAGGTCAGCGGGAAGTAGGTATCCTATAGGTTTTAGTCCATTGCGTGCGAGAATAAAAAAAAATGTGTATATACTTACTACAAATTTATGGTTTTCGGATTTTTTCCTTAACTTGTGCTATAAGACCTTGCTTTTTGCCAAATTTCATCTTTCTAGGTCAACAGGAAGTACCCTTTAGGTTTTGTGTGCATGTGATTCCCATGGAAAATTTAAAAACAAATGGACATAAGCGGCTGTAACTTTTGATTGCGTTGACTTAGAAGTTTGATTTACATCACGGCTCCAAGAAATAACGGACTTAACGGAGTATTTCATGTTAATTTCAACTCGATACCTCCACGCGTTCCTGAAAAGAAAAGAGGATTGACAGACGAACAGACAGAGTGATCCTATAAGGGTTCCTTTTTTCCTTTTCAGGTACGGAACCCTAAAAATAGTGTTTGAGGAAAATGTTTGTAAACTTACTTTAATATTTTAAAAGCGAAAGTAGGTCTGTCGGTCTGATAGGTACGCATAAACTGATAGGCACGCATAAACGGCTGATCGGGTCTTCATAAAATTTGGTAGACAGGTAAACGATATCCTCAGAACGGATATAGGCTAGTACTTGAAAAGCGCGTGCAAAGCCAGGGGCATAAGCTCATAAAATAGTTACTCAGTTGTCTTCTCTCTAGAGCTGAATAATATTTCTCAACCCTTTCTTTGCCCATGACACGCCGCCTTTCGGGCGCCAGCTCCTGGTCGCACTGCAATGGCTGGGAATGCGTTAGCAAGCGGCGTACTACCCGTACCCGTCTCCGAACTCTTATTCAACCCCTACAGTATAGAACCTTTGTATCTAAACTCTGTCTGACTGACCCACAACCGTGTTCAATGGATTGTGTCTAGCTGTGAAAGGTTGCACCAGGGCTGGGTTTGAAATCGCTTAGACACCGCTGACTTTTAACTAAGTTATTGCATAGGTACACCGTAACCACAAACTTTAAGATAGTTGACCGTAACTGATAGTTTAATTTAAAGCTTTAAACGCCTATCAGTAACGATTAGGGTAACGGGTCGCTTTGAACAAAAGATTTTAACGCGATCTATGCATCTAAGTATCTTTTGTAGGTTAAGTAGATATTTAGTAAAGTATTAATAATAATTATATAATTAGGTATTTTATAATTTCTTGTTTTTTCAAGTGCCACCGTCTTTTTTGTTCTTACATGTCCAGTCCATCCAGGTCGCCTGGAAGAGATCGCTCATAGCGATAAGGCCGCCTTTGTACTTCTTCTCGTAGCTTTGATTTCTGTACTGTTTTCTGTGTTTGTGTGGTACAATAAAGAATTGTCTATCTATCTATCTATCTAAGCTTGTGGTTTTCTCTGAAAACGATGAACGGATTCTAGCGGAAAAAATTAAACTGCGGCCCGGAGTCAGTAACTTTGCGATGTTACATTACATCCCCGTCTCCCGTGTCTTGGAAAGCATGTTAAGGCGTTGGGCCTGCGTCTGCCTTCTCCCCGGTCGCGTCAGTTCGTCCGTCCCATCGAATTATGAGAGTTGGGAGAATGCATGTGTGTTTGATGGCTACAAAAAGGTTGAATATCGTACCTCAAAGACCAACGCGAAAAGAAAGGAGGAAAAAGAACAAACTTAAACAATCTGTTTCTTGACCTATTTAAGCCGAAATAGTTACAAAACTTCAATAATTCACTTCAAAATAGTTACGGAACACAATAGCTTACAAAACGTTTCTGAAAACAACTCTAATGTGTGAATCCTGATTCTACTGATAACGGACGCTGATTGTTTAATTTGTTAAGTGATTCACATCATCATCATCATCATCAGCCTATATTAGTCCACTGCTGGACATAGGCCTCCCCTAATGAGCGCCATAGCGCCCTGTCTTCAGCTTGCCGCATCCAGCATCTGCCAGCAGTCTTTCGCAAATCGTGATTTGCAATCAATTCGCAATTTGTGATTCACATACACATTGTAAAATAGACGCACTTTCGGTCTTCGGCATTTAGGAGGCCGTTTGTTGCCCGCCCATGGTTGGTCCTATCGCGAAGTTCCGAGTGATCGAACCAACGGCATTTTTTTCCCGTAGCTCTACCAATAGAACCTTCTCTAGAAAATTATCTGAGATAGAGAAAAAGTAAGTACTTACCTAAGTGGGTAAGTACCTTCCTACTTTCAAAATAAACTGTTTGATCGTCTTTATATGGTATCTACGAAGAAAAATGAACAATTGTTACAAATATAATTGGCACCAAACATCTACAGATAACAATCTGGGAAGTGTACGAAGCGGCTCGCCGACTGCGGTGAGCGTGTACGTTAGGTTCGCGTAGTGAACTAGTAAAACTCAGATTTTAAATAAAACCGGCCAAGTGCGTGTCGGACTCGCGCACGAAGTGTTCCGTATCTATAAAAACACGTTTGGTGTATGGGAGCCCCCTTAAACATTTTTTTTTCTGTTTATAGATTTTTTTTTTATAACGGAAACAGAAATACCAACGTCATCTATGAAAATTTCAACTGTCTATACGGTTCATGAGAGCCTGGTGACAAACGAACAGACGGACAGCGGAGTCTTAGTAATAAGGTCCCGTTTTACCCTTTGGGTATGGAACCCTAAAAATATCATTTTCACCTCACAACCTCAGAAAGATTCTGTTTGTCATTAGAAATCTGAGTGCAAAAGTGTATTTTGTCCGCTAGCGTGGAAAGAGTTTTTAAAATTAGAACCTTTCTGTTCTATACTTTTCTATACCGCAAGTCCACTGAAAATGCATGAAATAGGTACTTATATTTTGCACCTAGCGTTGTCCTCGCTGTAGTTAGGTGAAAAATTGTGTGTTTCACTCGGCAGCAAAGCTATTTTGCATCTCCTTTGAAACCCTGGCTATGCTTAGGATTCAAAAAATCGCTCTCGCCGTAAATATACATCATTTTGTTCCTTTGTAGCACAATCTATTATTACGTACCTATATGTAAAGATAAATCGCCCCGGGAACATTAGGTATTCGACCAAAATAATCATCAAAATCAGTCAAAAATGCACCAAACATAATATACATAAAAAAACTTGCATACTTGCACGAACCTAGTACCTCCTCCTTTTGCGGAGTCGGTTAATAACCGCACACCGCAATTGGTTGTATCTTAACATCTTTACGTAGGTAAGTGCATTGCGTAACAGCGGCGGTCTAGTCTAGGCAGTCACCATTGTGTTTACATCCGGCCTTCCGGTGGTTTTTTTATTTTAATTGCCGAATGTGGTCTGTGACCTAAATAAGACCTAGCGAAATAACAAGTGCCTATGGGGAAAATAAAACAAAAGTTACTATAACCCTTGAAGAATATGTCGCGGATGATGTCCACTTCACTTTTGGATTTGGGTACAACTCATCCGAATCAAAAGCTGAGAGGATTTTGATTCCGATGAGTTGTTCCCATAATAAAAAGTGAAGTGGACAACTCATCCGCGGATGAGTTGAGTTGTACCCTAACCCAAATAATCTTTTTAAGGTAGTAGGTACGTACTGTACCTAGGTACTTACTCAATTAATAGTAAAGTAAAAAAAAAGGTATTTATGTGTACCTAGGCATTTATTAGTCATTTATAGTACTAATAGTAAAGTACCTATGTTTCCTTCGAACAGACAGAGCAAAGAGATCGATCGCAGGATAGAAAACGTCTTGAAGAACTACTGGTCCATGAAGGAGCTTATGAAGGGCAACCTTCCAATGTACTCAAGCGGAAATTCATCCACTTGTGTATTCTGCCCGTCCTTACCTATGGAGCACAAATGTGATCTTTGACTGAATCTCAAAAATCCCAACTCAAGGTCTGCAAAATAAATGCTACGTCTGTTCTTTCTTCCGCGGATTCCGTATTCTGATCGCGTAAAGAATTTCCAACTCGGTACCTACTCCGAGCATAACTTTATCACAGTTCGCTAGTTTTTTTCTGTTTAGCGACTATTTATTAAGTTTATATGTACTAACCATTTCATTCATTTAGATGCGAAATTACCTTACTGGCTCACTTTAGAGTAAGCAGGGGGAATCAGATGACAAATTTTGTAGATTATCGAGTTTAAAGGTGGTATAATACTATGCCACTTATTTCTACATCACCACCTCAGCCGCGAACAACGTAGGTACATATATCTATACTGCTGCCATGTTTCGCAAAAGTTTTTCCCACAAACAGTAAAATACATACTTGACCCGACCTATCCTTGTAATCTACACCTACGTTACACCCACTTAGATCTTGAAACTTTTATCAATGGTACCGATCTTAAGAATTCAACTATTTTGCAATATGATAAACTCCATTGTGGTTTTATTATGGGATCGTATCATGAGAATTCCGCACCTACAAAGGTCATGCAGTTGCTGAAATAAACCAGTGTCATATTCTCAACCGTAGATGGATTATTATACCTACCTACCCTATTGTTATTTCTCAACATTGTCGTGTGGTGCCGGTTCAGTTTTATATTTGCACCACCCATCTTTTCCCGCGGGTGGAGCAAAAGGCGGCTCAGGGATATCCGTAGGTACCTACGTTTCGAAACCTCTCATTTAAACCACTGACTTTAAATTGGCATAGGAATTGACACCTATTTGAATTGGAAATATCATAGGTATTATTAAAATAAATAGCAAAATATCAAAATACTGTTATACCTACTCTCCATATTTTAAGTAATGTTTCACATTACTTAAAAACAGGGCAAAGAACGCGTACTATGGACATGTTTTTCCTCAATTATGTTACGGGGTGATTTTTTGGGGAAACTCAGTTGAAGTGCAATCAGTATTTGTTATGCAAAAAAAATGCATAAGAGCAATTTATAACTTAGAGAGTACTCAGACTTTGCGGGATGTTTTCAAAGACAATTATATTCTAACATTAACTGGTATACGTTTTAGAGATTTGCCTATTTGTAAAAAATAATTCAAAAAATTTCACTATAAACTCTTAATAGATCAGATAGCTTGCGAAATAAATATAAATTTGACCTTACATTTTTAATTAGACTCAATCATAGAGTTAGTATAGTTTTTAAGAACTCTATGGACTCAATACATTTTTTTAAAGCATGAATATTGTTATTACGTTTAAGGAATAAATGGCTTTTTTACACAGAGATTAAAAGGGCCGCGCGAGCGCAGCGAAGGAGAATGACAAGACCGAGTTATAATGGGTGGTTTTGGACCGACTGAACAACGATACTTTTCACCAGGGACGAGAGCTCGTCTCTCCTTTTCACTGCAATTGTGAGAAAAAAAAACAATCAAAACCTACCAATAATAGTGATATTAATTTCAGCTCTTTAAACTCTATGCTTTTGTTTATTTTCTTCACAAAACGCCGCTTTCATGGAAACCTTTGATACAATAAAACAGTTATTATTATAATAAAAAATGTATTATCTATATAACATAACAACGGACCGAAACCGCAGAATGAACTGTATAATACATCATACCTATATCGAATATAGTAATTATCATACAAGGCTATGTTAAAGGCGTATTATGGCATTTTCCTATAAAAACATCTGGGTGCAAAAGAACCTAATAATAAGTGCAAGAACCTTAGAATGAGGAATACCGGTTCCATACCATCAGGGAAATATAAATCCTTATTAAAAACCTGCGTCCTAGAATGGGACTTATAGATGAGGTAATTTCAATCCATTCTCTAGGTAAACGAGTTATACCAATGTTTACAGAATTCTGAGCATTTTTATAGGAAAACGAGTGCTAGGCCCGCGACAAAATTCGAGTTTGTGATAAGAAACTAAATATTATTTCAATAAATTACTTTTTCTATACAATTCCAACATGTTTTGAACATTTTGCCTTGGACCTAAATAACATATGTCACAACGTAACAAAATAACCCTAAAATAATATGTTACATGAAAGTTATACAAAAATCATAAAACTTTAGATGAGTGACGGTGGAACACTAATAATTTATTTGATTTCTTGCATTGAACCCTGAAATATTAAATAGGTATCCTTTATAACAATAAGTAAACAAATAATAAAATAAATCACTCCACGATTTTAGAAACAAAGTTACATTTGAACAGCTTTTTTGTCCATCATGGTTATTCAAAATATCTTTAGTTTTAGGAAAGACGTGATGTTCGCCATAATGCAGGTCATTGTATGGATTGGTTGATAATGCTGTTTATAAATTAATATCCAATCTAAAGACTGTATTCTATTTGTATGACCGTTTTAGTGTATGCCTTGGATTATCGACAATAATCATAATTTGATAGGGCATCAAAGCTCAAAAACGTTAGTTTGAAAACACCAATATTTCTCTCTGCATATGTTTTTAAGGCTAGTTTGAATCAGAGGCAAAATCACTCGTACAAAGAGTATGACGTTCAGATGTTCGGTAAGAGTTCAGAATCGTTGTGACATCAGGAGCCGGTTTGTTTACATAAAATCATCATAATCATCATCGAAGGTGCCGTGGGAGTCGAAATTGTTGAGATAAGCCTGTAACAGAAGAAAAACATCGTCAACGTTTTACTCACACTACAAATTCTGAGAATCCAAAGATCTAAATCGTTACATTTGGATTATTATTGAATTCTCAAAAATGTCATTGAGGTAGAAAAAGACTGAGCCCACGCCAAGTAACGTGCGCGACGGATGGCGGGCGTACAATGTGTCTTTAGGTCTTTTTAGTCCTTTTGTCCCATACAAAGAGTTCAAATCTCGCTTTGTATGGAATCGGTCTGTTCTGACAACTGTAAAAGAATCATCTAAATCGGTCGATAAATGACGGAAAACGCGACGGACATACATACAGCCGAACATAGAAACTGCAACTCTTTTCTAAGTCGGTTAAAAATTAAAAATAGAGTATGGAAATTAATTATCCGAATTGGCGGGCGTCAGAGCTGGCCGAACGTGACCATCAGCCTGACACATCATTATGTATCTATTATCTAGTTTATGTATATCTTATCGGCACGCGCATTTGTGTAATTCTGGTCTCATAAACTTCACGAATCGTAATCTTCACAATACTCAAACATACATACATCCACTGCTGAGCACGCCTCCCTCATTCAATGAGGGTTTTGAATAATCAGCACGCTTCGCAGGCGGATTGGTGGTCGCAGTAGAGGTGTTAAAAATATACGAGAGGAAGCTGCTGCTCTTCCTCTGGTAGGTTCCCTAAGTCAGTTCTTACGTCATCCACGGGTTATAGTGTGAGGGGTCGATTCTTACGCCGCGACCGCTCGGTCAATCACTATGTATATAAAGTGACCTAGAATGTGCATACCATTTAGAAAGTAGGTATGCAGTTATACCTGAGTAACTACCTTAGCTACGTTTTATCAAGATATTTTATGTCACAATCATGAATTGTTTTCTGTTACCTGTTGTTTTCTGTAACAATTACAGAAAACAACAAGGTAACAGTGCGTGGATATCAAAAAACCGGCCAAGTGCGAGTCAGACTTGCGCACGAAGGGTTCCGTACCATTATCTATAAAAACGGCAAAAAAATCACGTTTATTGTATGGGAGCCCCCTTAAATATTTATTTTATTCTGTTTTTTTAGTATTTTTTGTTATAGCGGCAACAGAAATACATCATCTGTGAAAATTTCAACTGTCAACTATCACGGTTCATGAGATACAGCCTGGTGACAGATGGACAGCGAAGTCTTAGTTAACGGGACCCTTGTGGTCCCGTTTTTACCCTTTGGGTACGGAACCCTAATAAAAACTAAACCGCAAACTTCAACAACGCATAATGTCACAGGTGCAGCGTAAAATGTTTTAATTTGTATTGGAATACGAACGAGAAATCAATTAATTGATGAATTTCTTTCAAATTCAAAAATTGTTTTGAGCTTTAGTGCTTTGATTCGATGATACCGATGTCGTTAAATATTTTTTACCAATATCTTGGGTTTTGTAACCCCTATGTTAAAAAACTATCCAGGTTTTTTAATCGGAGGTCCTATCACGCTACTACGTGAACGAATCTGCAGGTCGAATATTATAAGTCAGTAAGTTGATTGTAATGGGTATCTCCACAAGTATAGGGGCCCTATTTTGTTAACTTAAATGCTTCACTATAACTATTGATGCAGAATGGCCATTAGATATGTATTGGTATTCTACATTAGATGACAGAAACTACAGATGTACCAATCAAAATGTTGAAATTGACAGAAATTTTGAACTATTCTATCAATATATTCTTGCAATGAGGGCTTTTTAATGCCTTCATCAATGCAATTTTAAAAAAAAAACTATACGCTTTTTATTATGACACTAGATGCTGATGCACTAGACGCTGCACAAAAGTCAAGGGTCAATGTAAAGTATCATAAAATAAACAACGAAATAATTTTGTTTCCACTAAAATCTAGATGATGGCAGATTTTTAACACTTGAGTTTCATACAGCGCCCGTTATCTTAGTCTATGGCAACCACTTTTCTTTTTTAAAGTCTCATTGAAAAGCCCTCATTAAATTCGCACACACTCACCGGAGTTTCTTTTATCTACATGGGTTTCTATGTGACGATTCAGCAAAGATACCATTTTCCATTCAGCGATTAATTAGCAGAATTAGGTGTTAATAATATTTCACTAAAATGTAGTACAATAAGGCATCAATTTATACTTACATTGTCCCCTTCCACCTTTAATTTAGCCTTGCCTTTTCCTTTGTTGGGCTTCTTGCCTGTGACATTCTTCTCTGCCTTTTGTTTCTCGATGTACAGGTTGTCCACAGTCATTTTTATCCTTTTTATGTCTGCTGAGGGCACTGGAAGAGTTAAGGCATTTGTTTTAGTGGGATGTTTACATAAGATATGATCGTCATTCTAACCCTGGAAGTCCTCTGCTTGGTTTAGGTGTTATTTTTCTTTTTTTGGCCTATTCTGTTTTGTTTATCAACTATGACAGAAGTACGCAACTGAATGCCTTGACTTCGACGAGATCGTAAGCCCACCTTGCGAGAGGGCCATAACAATAAAACATGCATGTAAATAACACAGAGAAATTCAATAAAATCACTGATTATAAACAATCAAAACCGAACTTCATGTTTTGCCTTTCACTATTTCCAAACGAAATAAAAATTAGACCTAAGCTTACGAAATTTCTACTGAATAGAAAATTTCTTCCTCAATGAATGAAAGATTCATTGAGGAAAAGAATTGAAAATGGTGACTGTATAGTATAGAGTTCTGATTTCGTAACATCTTTTGACTATGGATTATTAGACTACTTCCAATATCTCGCACCATTATTATTGGAATAACCTATAAGTAGAGTTCGCACAAATCTTTATGAATTCTGTGAATATAGACTTGAATGCGAAACTGCGCAGTATTGGGCTCACCGCGCCCTTTAGGATCCTTGAAATACGCTACTGCGCAGCCACTGCGCGTACTTCCGAGAATTTTGCGTGTACTATAAGTATACTTGTGCAGTCTCCTATTTTGAACTGTACAAACTTTGTGTGTTTGTGTATCATAGAAACAGTTTTGCTTTATTCCTTGTTACAACATCAAAACTACACAAGTAGCCTAAAGAAAGTGATAAGGGCCTCTTTTTATTGCACCATGTCTAATACGTTAGCATGACGCGTGACGCTTGCTCACACTTGGTTAAAATCTGTTCAGATATGAGACAGCTTGCTTGCAAAACCACTTTCTCTTTGTTTCGCACTTCAGAGTACATAAAGAGTACCTAACAATATAACCTGAGTATGTAGAATGCCTTCATTGAGAATGACGTCATCTCTCAGGCTGTTCTTCTAATATCGGATTCGAACTGAGCAGTAGGCAAAGCAGTGGTTGTTGTCATGGGTAGATTAGAGAAAAATTATGTTCCATAGTCATCAAATGCGGCAAACATTTGAAATTTCTACTTCAAAATTTTACGCAATTTAATTTTTGTCTAATATTCTGACCTACAACCATTGCTGTGCTTGGCCTTCTACACAACATGAGATGACGTAATTTTTAATCCCCTTTTTTTAAGTATGCAGGTTATCACCTTACAGTATGTACTTACTTTGAACCACTATACTCTTGACAAGTTCATCTATAAAGGCTGGGTACTCCTCCTTGCTCTTATAATAGCTGATCTTCTTTGTCAGAAGATCAGCAAACTCCTTGAACTCTTCCGTTGTGGTTGGATGAAAGCTGTCGAGTTTACCACCTCCTGTTTCTGTCACTCCTGAAATGTAAACAAATTTTATTTGTAAACTTTTTTAAATGCAGAATCTTAGAAATAAACGAAAACAGCGACAATAAAACGGGGCATTTTTAGCATGTAGAAGCAATATCGCTAATGCGCGTTGGTTTAATGTGATTTGAGTATGTACTTGGGATTGTTTACAATAACAGTCAAATAAGAGGAATATTCTGGAGAAAATAACTCATTGTAAATGGCTGCCTAATAGTATTACAGAGTTTGTATGGATGTTTGTTACTTCTTCACACCAAAACTTCTGAATGGATTGTGCTGATACACATTGATGCAGGTTGCAGGAGTCTGGGTTAAAAACATAGACTAAATTTATCCAATTAATCAGTTCGGTTCAGTTCAGGAGAAGGGGGGTGGAATAATCGCCAAATTCACCTCACATAATTTATGGATGCCCCTGAATATGCAGGTGAACATACCAAATGTTTCCATAGCAAGCCTGAGGTCAGATTCCTCTTGAAGTTTCTGACGACGCAGCTTTTCTTCCAGCTTTTGTTCTGGGGTCATCTCTTCATAAGCCTCCGCTGCAAGCCTTTCAGCTTTCTCACGTTCCAGATGCTGCAAATTGAATGTCTAAGTGCATATTTTGTAAGCCTAAAGAAATAAAGTTATTGAATTTTGAATGTATATAATTTTAGCAAGATGTTAGTAATGATCTTAGGGGGGTTATTAATTGGAAATTACTTGTGTTACATAAAATAAACCGGCCAAGTGCGAATCGGACTCGCGTACGAAGGGTCCCATACCATTATCTATAAAAATGGCAAAAAAATCATGTCTGTTGTATGGGAGCCCCCATAAATATTTATTTTTTAGTATTTGTTATAGCGGCAACAAAAATACATCATCTGTGAAAATTTCAACTATCATGGTTCATGAGATACAGCCTGGTGACAGACGGACAGCGGAGTCTTAGTAATAGGGTCCCCTTTACCCTAATTACATGTCAAGTGAAGGTAAGAAAGTGGGTTTGAAAACTCAAACACTACAATAAATACTAGGTGCAACAGTGAAAGTAACTAAGGGATACACCCAGATATTTGTAATAAAATGGCACATTGAAATAGTGTTAACATTTCCACTGGAAAAACCAATCAATATGAAAGGTACTAGGTCTAGAACCAGTTTGTAATCTAGTTACGTAATGCCTGATTAAACATTCATAACTCAAGGTCCAAGTTCTAGCACAGCATTGAATGATTTGACCTAATAATTGGCAAATTTATTAGGTTTTTGTGTAGGAGGTAATCATAGGAACTCCTCATTCCCCTAGAAGATATTTTACTAATCGTCCTCACAAAGGAGGCTATGTTTTATCCAGAATCCAAGGCGGGGTGGTTTTGTAGCATGTGAGTGAAGCTGGGGACAGAAGCTTGTAGGTGGTTAATTAATTGATAACTTAATGTCAAATAGCTCATAGATTTACTTGTATCAAGTAGGTAACAATTGTTTGTATTTGCTAGAGATAACAGCTGTCATGTGGCAGGCGTATGATTCAAAAGGTCAACATACCTCTCTTTCTGCTATTTTATCCTGAATTTTCTTCTTAGGCTTGGCGGGGGCGGGGGCTGATTCGCTCTTTTCTTCATCTTTTTTTTCCTCGTCATCATCTAAGTCCCAACTATCCTGCAAATGAACTTCTGACGTCAACACTAGATTGAGGTTATGTACGAAAACTACTCAACATTTTAGTTGCAATATTACGAAGCAGAAATCGTTATGACAAGGCAAAGTATTTGGCAACGGGCTCTTTACCTTGACGGTTTCTTCCTCATCTTCGCCTTCCCATTTATTCGAAGCAGTCAACGTGGTCGGTAGTTTAGGTTCAAAATTATCTGCATCTGAAAAAATAGATTTGTGACCACACAATTCCTTCGATGAAAATTATTCACAGCGTCACAAACACTTACCCCACGACACATCCATGATTGCGGAACTTTAGATAGCACCAATTTATTTTTGTTACCGTTTCACAAGATCACAAATCAGACGAACTTTTCGCAATGGCTTTTAGCACAAGATGTCTCCAGAGTCGACGGAGAAAACAATAACAATAATCCTCAAGCGATTATCGTCAAACTACCGAGTTTCTTCTGTAAAGAACACGGCCTGATTGAGAAACGGTAGACAAATGACATAATTTTGGCGATTTCCCAAAGAAATAATCGAATTTTGATAAGCAAAAATATGACTCCATTGCAGAAGATAATTTTCGAAACAATAAAAAATTTAAAGATGGCGGCTCATCAATGTTGCCAGTCCTAAAATTAAATTCAAAATCGATCCTCTTCCAACAATCGGCGATTATTGGTTCGATTTCTCACAATGCACTCGGTGTGACTCGGTCTTATTTGATCATTCAACGCCATCTATACTTTAGTCGCATCATCTTTGCTACTGAAGCTACCCTAATGAATCAATAGATGTCACTTTCAGTAATGGCATTCGGCGGCTAGCTGACTGAGTATTTGTGGATAGGGCGGGCGGGCTTCTAGTCGGTCTTTTTAATTAAAAAAACAATGCTTAGTTCTTGTCGCTCTATTTGAAGAATGGTCGGCGCGCGGCGGCGCAGGCGGCGGCGGGGCGGCGCGGCGGCGCGGCGGCGACGGTCGGGAAGACGCAGACGTACCTACTCGTACGTAGGTATCCGAGAATTTCGTTTCAACATTAGTGCACTAACGGTGGGTCCTATAGGCACCTGCTTAATGAATATTTTTGGTAGGCAGATTCAGTTTCAGTTTATTTATTCTAAAACAGACTGAAACTGAATATCCGATAGATCGGTGACCCCCGGAACGGGTACCTACCTAGTATCTAACTTTTTTTTTAAGCATCTTGCTGCGTTGCTTTATTTTACCGACATAAACCCAGGTACTTAGGTACTAGTTTTACAATACCTATTGTTGTATGAAGGTAGATAGACCGACGTCAAAGTAGAGGGGTAACCTAACGAACGATGTATGTAGGTACTTAAGTACTTACGTCACTGTACCAAGCGAAAGCCTTATCTAGATGGTACTTATTCTAGTATTTAATGCAAAACAGGTGCTGACTGATCTGAAGTAAGTAGGTAGGTAGGTACCTGCCTCTCATAGCCATATGGATTTGTTCGTTATGCATTAGATTTATTGTTTTTGTCGTACCTATCTATCAAAATGGCGAAAAGGAAAGTAGACCTGTTCGTTGAAATTAATAATGAAAAGGAATTTGAAGTAGCACTTAAGAATAACGCAAATATGCTTATTTGTAAGTACATCCATAGTACCTAACTTATGTTAGGTCCCTACGTATAAACTCAGACTAAGTAGATTTCTTAAAATTCAATTCAATTCAAAACTCAGAATTCAAAATTCAGTGCTTTATTTCCTTTAGACCTTACAGGACTCTTGGACACGTCACAAAACTCAGATTACATAAGTAAAACTAGGAAATAAAGTGATCACTTAGATTTTTTGTCCACTTCAATCTTTTTAAGGTAAAGTAAAGAAGCGAACAAGAAACCTTTACCTTGTTAGAACGTTAGTTTTCGAGTTGGAGCAAAAGTCGTCCCAAGCTTTTTTATCCTCTAGATAATCTGATATTTTATAGTACCTAGGCCTTTTTACAAAGGATGTGTTTAACCGTTTGTTTGAATTTATTTATTGACAATTTTTGCAACTCACTTGGAGTTTTGTTGTAGAAGCGTATACATTGCCCTTTAAAAGATACGTTAATCTTGTGTAACCTAGTTGTGGGCACAGCGAGTTTATTCTTATTTCTAGTATTAAATTTATGTATATCACTATTTTTAGGGAACCGATTGATATTTTTATGAGTATACAATAAGTTTTCATAAATATATTGACATGGTACTGTCATTATGTTTATTTCTTTGAATTTATCACGCAGGGATTCTCTTACTTAGTCTGAGCGTATAAATACATTTTTCTAATGCTAACCATAAGTAACCATAAGTTTTACATAAAAGCAGGTGGTTTATGCAGAATAAAAACACATAATTATAATAATATCTACTAACAAAGTGTGAGTATAACTGTTCTATGACATGTTCGAAGTGTGTTTTGAGTAGGTAGGTAGGTACATTTAAAAACAGTGAATGCGCGATTTTCTGTTACTATTAAATGCTCTCCTAGTCTATACATATACGTGCTCACTTTTGAACCATTGATTTTTATGGAAAAATATGCATATTTTAGGTTAAAAAATGGGATTAAAATTACACATTTTTCGATATATATGATCATCTAGACGATGATCATATATATCGAAAAATGTGCTTATTTTGTAAGCCTAAAGAGATAAAGTTATTAAATATTGATTTTTCTGATAGATTTGATTTTGAATTTCATCTTCATCATCATCATCAGCCTATATCAGTCCCCTAATGAGCGCCATAGCGCCCTGTTTTCAGCTTGCCGTTAACACTCACGCTCATAGAGTTACAAGACAAGTACTACGTATAGTACTTCAATACTCTCGCTGCCCGTCACCGGACAAGCTATCGTGGCGGCAACTGTACCTCGTCGGATAAAAAAACTTATCTGCGTCTGGTTCTAGGTGCAGAAATCTACTGTAACTTTACCGGGTCGTGCACAGCGTTGGATAGTCTTTTCAATACCATCAAACTTGACTGGAGCAACGGAATGATGGTGCTCTTGAAGGTAGGTATACTAAAGTAGAATCCAGCTAGTATCTATAGTATTTTTAACCGACTCTAGTTTTCAGGTTCTATGTTTGTTGCCTGTATTTGTAATTTTTTTACTGTGTTTAAGATTTGTTTGGTCACTAGGTATATAGATTCAAATAGATAGGAAATACGCAGTTCGAAGAGAATGACGCAGATCAGGTACCTACAGCAATCTGGATTACATTGGAGATGAAAAATAATAGTTCTAACTCTCTTTACCATTCTCATAAATAATTCTTATTATGTTTTTAATTTCTCCAAAAACATTATACTTACAGTCAGCAAATAATTTAATGATTACAATAGGTATCTACTATATATTTCCCATGGGATAGAAATAGCCTTTAAACGTTTCGATAGAAACAACGCGAGCGAAACCGCGGGTAGAAACTGTGAAGTTCGAATCTGTCTCTCGGCCGGAAATGAACCCGCAACCGCATTTGCACCCACTGTGCCACAGAATTCGTTAATCACGAAATAATCATTATTATTTGGTGCTATTTTTCAGGTTCCCGCTGACGAAATAGAATCATTAGCGCGGTTCAGGGACCACAGCGAGCCAGTTTACATGTTCATACTGGTAAGAAAATCATACTTTTGGAATATTTTAAGACCACCTTGGTTGTTTGCGTATTTCAATTTTATGACTCCTACATACAACTCTCTTAGGCCCGTATAATATTATAAAAGCTTCCTCAGTTATCAATCGATGCTTGAGTAACGCTTTTCTATGGCATAAACGTCACTCAAGCATAGATCGGTGACTGAGCGAGCTTTCATAATACGGGCCTTAGACCCTTAATATAAAAGCTTGCTTCATCGTTCTTTGCTTGAGTCGAAACGATTTTCTATAGCAAAAGCGTTACTCAAGCATAATTCGATGACTGAGCATATTATTTCATAATACGAGCCTTAAAGGCCTGATCGGCCTAAACCCCCCAACGCGACGCACACTGTTTTTTATTTTATCTACCTACGATTAAGTATGCAAAATTTCATTTAAATCGGGGACGTTTATTCCAAATGAATCGGAATGTTACCTACATTCCGATTCATTTGGAATATACGTCCCCGATTTAAATGAAATTACAGTGTAGCAATATCACTCCGTCTTTCCAGTAGTCCTGGGGGTTCTTTCGCCGCGCAAGCAGCTAGATTGTGGAATATATTCCGCAAAAACAAAATCATGATTAGTATTCATAAAGCTGTTTTTATGTATAAAATTTGACTTTTCTAAGTGTTTATTTTGTAATAGTAAGGAAATAAAGTTATTGACATTGACCTTTATTTTCAGAATCACCGAGTAACAAAAGTGTTCCGCGGTGTGCATTCCCTGAAGTTAGGTGACGTCGCCAAGCACGAGCTGAAGGTTTACTACGACATACAGAAGGGCGTAGAGGTCAGTCGACCCACGTACGAGATCCATGAAGCTACGGCAGACGAGGCGGTTAGTATTTTTGAGGGCGTATACCTCCTCTCTACGCTAGCTCTACCTACGCCCTTGAAATCAGATTATGTACTACGAAAAAAAAAAGTGTGAATACTTAAAATCCATGACATGGCATGTCAGGACTCGCGCAAGAAGGGTTCCGTACCATCTATAAAAAAACAAAAAAATCACGTTTGTTGTACTTTTATAGGAACTCCCCTTGATTTTTTTTTATCCCCTACTAATAATAAGGTACTTGTACAATTTTTAAAATAGCCTCACGAATCCCAAATAACCTTATTAAAAATTAAGTCAAGAGAATTCACCTAATTTTTTTGTCGACGAGAAAGAAGTAATATTTTGAGCTTAATGTATAATTCAGCTGTATAGCTTGTATTAAGTTTATCAGATGTTATTATTAGTACCGCAAGCCCTGCTTAGCTTGGGCACGAGCTTGGGGCTAGGTAAGCCGAGTATTACCTATTTATTTTTAAAATAACTAAGTATCAACAATTTATTTAATTTTCAGGAATGGATCCAAAAGCAGGCCGCTGCCAACCAGATAGAGAACCAAATATCCTCCACGAAGCGAGCGCTCCGCCAGGCGGCACGCAAGCGGCACCGCGCTGAGCGGATGATTCCATATCTGACCAGTATCAACTTTGTGCTTTTCTGGCCGCACTGCTTCCACGCGCATCCAGAGCTGTATGAAAGATGGGATGAGAACAGTTGAGTCAAATATCCTATAATCAAATATAATATATCCTATAATCCCCACACTAGACATGAGGGTTGGGGATCGCAGTTCGGTAGTAGGTATAATTGTTCTACAGGAGGCGCTGCCGCCCGCCCCCCGGTGGATATCCCTTGGTCTCTTCCGACACCCGCGCTCATGTTAAAAATTTTGTGCAAAAATTATTCAACTTGAAAGATTTATTTATTATTTTGTTATATTTATTACTCAAAGAAGGCGCTGAGCTGTCATTTAAAAAAAAAAATTGCAAGAATTATTCAACCGGAAAGATTTATTTATTATATTTTATTATATTTATTATTCAAAGAAGGCTTAGCTGTCATTTTTATAAAGATTCTGCATTATTCATTTATTATTTATAAGTTATCTTTCTTCTACTAACAAATTATGGATCACATTTATCTGAAATAAAAGTTTTTATTTATATTTGACATTATGGGTCCTACATTCTCTACTTTCCGCGACAGATATCCGCGATCTATATATATATGTATTTTATGTCTGACCTTTTAAATCTATAGATCGTGTTTGTTCCTTGTTAGAAAACGTCTCGTCACATAGTACCTACTTACACTAATCCATTATCCACTAATATTATCTATTTTGAAAGTAACTCCTGTCTGTCATCTGTCTGTTTCCTTTTCCCACCTAAACGGCTCAACGGATGCAGCAAGTCGCGGGCATAAGCTAAAAGTAAACGCGAAAGATTGGTTGTTTAGATTTATGTAGATGGATGGATGGATGATTACTTCTTCACGTCAAAACTACTGAATGGATCGGGCTGAAATTTTATATAAGGGCATAGATATGGGCTACAAAAAGTAACTAATGTTTGATTCGAGGGCAAGCCAGGAGTCAAACATAATACCTATGTTACTTTTTGTCCTAAAGAACAGTTTACATGGGATAGAAATAACCTTTTCATCCCCCCATCACGGAAAGAGTATTTTTGCTCTTCGCTGAGTGTAAAGCCGTTTTAATCAGAGATATTTAAAGATAAAGAAAATTGAATTTAGAACATCGTGCGCACGATGTTCTAAATTCAATTTTCTTTATCCTCTAGCGGATAAAAACGGCTTTTACACTCTTTCCTCTCTGAGGTGGGATGAAAAGTTACGTGTTGTACTCGAGTGTAAAGATTTTTTACCTCGTGCTCATTTCCTTCGCTAACGCTCAAGATTACAACTTTTGAATCACTCACTACTCTCGTGACTTAATTTTAGAATCCTTCGCTTGCTCGGTCATCAAAATTGAGCACGTGGTTAAAAAGCAACTTTGCACTCTTAACAACAAATAACTATTAAACATTTCTATAGAAGCAACGCGTAAAAGACAGAAACTAGTAGTATTATAAATGCGACAATGGATGTTTGTTACTTCTTCGTTGTTGATAAGAAACGATAGGTGGAGTGTAAGTACAAAGTTCCAAAGTGAATAACACTTACGACAGCTAATGTATTCGATCAGACAACGGGTTGCCAGCCTATTAAAAACGCACGAAAACGAATGTGTCTTGTCTTGTACCTAATATTGGGAAAAGTACAGCAAACATGGAACACCGCATCTTGTTTATGAATTGAAATGAATTGTTTATGAATAAATCACACAAAAAAACCTCTACAGGGCTATGTAACATGTACCTACCTAGGAATACTAAGCCGAAAGGGTCATTCTGGAACCCGAGAGGATCGTAGCAAGTTTTATTTTTTTATTTTTTTTTGTTTATTTTAATTGAAAAAAAAAATTATAATCAAAATAAACATGGCACAAAACAACATACAATTAAAATACTTACAAAAAACCTACATATATATTTTTAATTTCTAATTCTTTTACTTGATTGTAATTTTCTTTGTTAATAAAGGTAGGTAATTAAAATACTTCACAAATGTTTTTGCTTGTTTTTTCAACAAAACCAGTGTTTTCTCATGATATGCTTACAAAATATTAATAATAATAATGTTAGAATATATTATGTATTTAAAAAACACAAATGTTATGCTTATGAAAAAAGACCTACTTTACTTTTTCAAAAAAGTAAAATAAAACGAAATTACAAAAAATCGTAAAACAAAACTTGGTCCCCTCAGTGTCCGCGGTTATCCGAAATAAAGAGACATAGATAATTATGAACCTCCATAATTAGTTATTTGTTTGTTTTCATTCGACGACAAGTATAATAATATGAACTTTCCCCCGAATTCTCAAACGCAACTCAGATTCATTACGTCTCAAGTCGCGATTTTTTGGAAATTTGCGATGATTTTTTTCTTTATGCCGTCCTTGAGTTTTCATAGCAAGCTGTTTAATAAAATCGTTAAGTATAATTTTTTAAGTTCATTACCGATGTAAGCGGGTTAACTACGAACCTACCTTGTGTTGGAAGAACACCAACGTTTCATCCCTTGACGAGGGACTTCTTCAGGGTGAGAGCGGTTCTACACGTATCCCTCCGAGCACTGAGCGGTAAGCCGCTTACATCCGCATTGAACTCATCAAACTACGATCGTTTTTGTTGTAAAATGGCAAAGTTATTTTAGTTACTCGATTTTTTGTGATCATTTCTTTTTCCTTCCATCAGACATTATCATGGTGGGGCGCGAAGAGGTGACCCTCACGGAGGAGTCAGCTCGGGACGTCCTGTACTCCGGCGATGCGCCCACGAACGAGGCATCCATGCACAAACTCTTGTCTGGCCCAGCACTGGCTATCTGTTTCCGGATTCTTGATGATGGCAAGGACTTCGTGGGTAGGTAGACACATCGCGAGCTGAATTTCGATCACGGCAGCCAGTGTCAACGGAGACTAGCCATGTGCGCAGGACATCATTTATAGTACACTAAATGTGTGCGCAAATACAGATGCTTTTTCTATTCCGTCAAGAATTCAAAACTCAGTGTTTTATTTCCTTTAGACCTTACAGGACTCTTTCTTGGACACGTCACAAAACTTAGACTACCTATTTACTAGACATCGTGACTTGAATAGGATTAGGCACCATCAATTTAATGTTAAAAGTACACAATTTAGCATTAAAATGTAATGTACCTACAAATTAATTAAAAGTTAGTGTTAAAATTGTGTAGTACATGATAGGTATGTTCTTCCAACACAAATAAGGTTCGTAGTTAACCCGCTTACGTCCGCCGTCCGTAATGAATAGTACATGGTAACTAAAAATGTCAACAGAGTACGATTTTTTCCAAATTAAAAAAAAAATTACATTACTACATTTACTACTATAGAAATGTATCTGCGTATTCGACAACCTCTGTGGTGCGGCGCGGCGAAGGTCTGCCTGCGGCGCAGGAGGTTGCGGGTTCGATTCCCGCCTCGGGACAAATTTTTGTACGATCTGCAGACATTTGTTCAGTGTTCTGGTCGTTTTCTATGTTTATTAAAAAATATCTATCTGTGTATTGCGATGAATTATTCAGTTATCTAGACCCATAACAGAAGCTCTGCCTAGCTTGGGGCTAGATAGTGCTGTGTGAATTGTCCAGCATTATTTATTTAGGTACCAAACGGTTTGTTCAACTTTATTTTGTTTTCGTTTTTGAGTCTGATCAGTGGCCTTACTTTTGCCACAGATGAAATAAAGTTACTTTGTAACTTTTGCGTCGAAGATAAAAAATCCGTGTTACTACAGAACCAATATCAGTTAAATGACTTGGACTTGTCTGAAATTAAATTATTTTATCATTGCTCTAGCAACACTTTTATTATGAGGGGGATTCCCCTGAATATCTAAATCAGTAATGAGGTCGCAAAAATGTCGCAAATAACTCTTTATCGGCAAATAATCAATCTACTTATTATGTAGGTACCTACACGGTAGGTAGTTTATGTACCTACCTACTAACACTTATAGCATAATATCCGTTTGATTACAACAATGTAAGCTAGGTACTTTGTTATCATTTATCAAGCTATTCTATAAAGTTATCATCCTGTTGTTTAAAAATAAACACCAGCAATAATAATGTAGTAGATCTCGGCTTGCAGAGAATTATAAGCCCTAGGTTAGGTTTCTATGAATAGTAAAACGGTAGTAACGTTTATAATTTGACGACCTCCGTGGCGCGGTGGGCGAAGGTCCGCCTGCGACGCAGGAGGTTGCGGGCTTGATTCCCGGCTTGGGACAAATATTTGTATGAGCTGCAAATATATGTACCGGGTGTTCTGGGTATAACACTATTTTAAAATTACTATTCTAAAGTTTGAATGTTTACATGTTTGGATGTTTGTTATCTCTTCGCGCCAAAACTACTGAACGGGTTGGGGATGAAATTTTGCATACAGGTAGTTTTAGGCCTGGAATAAAACTTAGGCTACTTTTTATCCTATACCTAAATCAAATAAATATATTATTTAAGGTGCGCACCTCTAAGCTCCCATACAAACGTACTTTCCGATTTCCATTTTCGTTTGTATGCGAGCTTAGAGGTTCGTAATTCGCACAAACCTTAGAAGCATTTTATTTTGTTTGGCAGCCCTTGTCCGCCACATGCTGTACGAAGAGATCCCAACGTACGAGGAGTCCAAGTCTCCGGAGGAGCAGCGACCGCACATGACTGCGTTTGACTACTACAAGAGCTTCAGCCTCACGAGGGAGCAGGTCTTGGCGAAGCGACACGAGGAACTGCTGGAGAGAAGGGTAGGTTACCATGATTACCAGAATTAATAGGTACAGCCAGCAACAAAAGTGGCTTAGCGTTTTAAATATTTTAAACTCAAAAACTGGGAGGCTTTTTAAAATTACAAACTAAAATTAAAATAAAATGTTAAGTGCTAGTCGGACTCGCGCAACTCGTTGCGCGAGTTAATAGTAATGTTTAGTTACGGAACCCCGCGAGGGTTCCGTAATTAACTTATCATTACATTAACTTAACAATTATTTATTCATTTATTAACAATTATTATTTACACTACTAAACAAGACCTTTTTTCTTGAAAAATATTACGATTCTAACGCAATAATGATTTATGTGTTATTATTATTTGTGTTTTTATTTTTTACGAGTATTTATTTTACTATTAAAAACAAGAACCGCTCTCACCCTGAAGAATTCCCTCATGATGGACGTTGGTGTACTTCCAACACAAAATAATAAAGGTTCGTAGCTAACCCGCTTACATCCGTAATGAACAAGTATTGTAGTTAGTTTTAAGGTATATATTACAATGGACCGTAGAATAAGATCTATGTAAACTGTTCATAATTGTCTGAAATAAATGATTTATTAAATTATTTATATTTATTTAATTATTTATTTGTAGAAATAGTTTTCCATAACTAGGAGAGCTCCGAGTCCATTTGATTTGATGATAGTGTTGATACGTGATGACGACGTCACATATTTGTATGGGATGTACGTAGTTCCCGGTATGCACGATAGAATGCTGTATATGACGCTGTATCAAAACCTATGGAAAAATGATACATCACGTCACCTCAACAGGTAGTATTTTATACAGATTTGTGTCTTGTGACAGTGCAAATGACTGCGGCCCTTCGAGGACTTGATGAAGAGAAGGATAGGGTTCCGTACCCTCTCAGGGTAGGGTACCCGCCTCAGCTCGCATACTTCCCACTGGTCGTGCCACCCCCAAAATATTGGCATAAGGTTTGGCATAGTCACCAGGTTTTGCGGGCGGATTAGTGAACGCAGTTGTGTGTTAAAAATATACATCTGTATTTTGTACCTACCAATCGTTAAATTTCTGGTTGATTTAGGACTCGCAGTAATACCCCTCAATATGGTTGGCAGGAAGAAGCCCTGAATCGAAGGGCCCGCCGCCTGGCAGAGATGCAAAGACTTGCGAGGCAGGAGATCGAAGACGCTATTAAGGAGAGAGCCAAAGACAGAGAAGAGAAGAGATTGGAGCTACTTAAAAGTGGCGTAAGTATGAACCACTTGTCTTGAAAATTAAATAAGTTCCCAAAAAATTTCGATTTCGGCAGGACCCGAACCAGCGCCCCACCCTCAGTACGGGTGTGCTCTAGCCAACTAACTACTAAGCCACGAAATCCTAGTCGGTTTCGTCGAAAATCTTTAACAATAATAAATAAAAAATAAACAGAATAATTTATTTCTTAGAGATTACCCACAGTGCGAGCGCTTACGCACTTTAATACAATAAAACCGGCCAAGTGCGAGTCGGACTCGCGCACGAAGGGTCCCGTACCGTTATCTATAAAAACGGCAAAACAATCACGTTTGTTGTATGGGAGCCCCTTTAAATATTTATTTTATTCCGCTTTTTAGTATTTGTTGATAATAGCGGCAACAGAAATACATCATCTGTGAAAATTTCAACTGTCTAACTATCACGGTTCATGAGATACAGCCTGGTGACAGACGGACAGACGGACAGCGAAGTCTTAGTAATAGGGTCCCGTTTTTACCCTTTGGGTACGGAACCCTAAAAACATTACACTTGTCTTGTTTTTTTTTTACTCACTTCCTTCAATGAAAACGTTTTTTTCAGCCTTATTAAATACAATTTACTAACAATGAAAATTACAATTAGAACTACAAATTAGAACTAGTTATTGAGCTAATGGCAGACTGTTGCAAACAATCTACAGGTATCTCAACTGATCCATATCAATACCAGTCGCATAATAAATTGTTTATATACTATCTGAGACGTTGGCTATAGCTGCGGTGCATTTTCGTGACACTTTGGGCATGAAGGATCCAATCAGGAATAACTCTTAATTGGATTCTGACGAAATGTAAGTATTTTTTTAAAAGAAGTGTAAAAAAAATACTTTAGCCGGCAGCTTCGCACGCGAATTTTCGGTAAAGTAACTACTAAGATAGGGCGCTATCGCACTCATTAGGGGAGGCCTATGTCCAGCAGTGGATTAACATGGGATGATGATGATGATGAAAGAATAAGTAACTTATTATCTTAGTTAGGTTATTTTCTAAATATGCGCCAAATTTCATCATTATCTGTTTAGTAGCTTTGGAGATCCGGCTCTTTAGTAACAAAATAAAATTCACATATTCACGAACTTAAGGGTTTTTAATATTAGTAGGAAGATTTATCCTTAGATAAAATTAAAAAAAGGAATACATGTATAAAAAAGGATTTTTATTCTATTTTGCTCTATATTCATGTACTCTACCTGTAGGAACAGACAGACGTACAAACCAATCATTCAATTAATTTGTTTTAGAATCTAAAAGCATTGAAAGAGTTCGACGAGGAGCCTGAAGAAGAAATTGACATTGAAGTCCTGGAGGTAAGCCAAAGCTTTTTAACAGGCATTTAGACCATACTTTGTCTTATGTCGTATGTTTTTTTTTCTATTTCAATAGTAGGTAATAAATGAACGACCCAGCAGTGTGACAAATCAGACTTATGAAAATAAAAAGAAGAACGAATATGTTTTTTTTGCAAATTTTTTGTTATTTCATTTTCAGTTCCTTCGGGGATTATTTTGCATATAAGTAGGTACCTTCTAAATATAGGGCTATCACCTTGCTGACTTTAATGAAACATTCATAAAATATGCGGGTTTGCATGCTTGCAAGTAGAGTAGTAGGGAAACTTCTCGGCAAAAATAGTTTTTTTTTATATTTTTTTTCATTTTTTTTATATTTATTAATTCATTATTTCTTATAGAACGCAGAAAAAATACAAACCTAAACATCTCGCGCCAACACGAAACGATAGTTCCGACGCAAGGCCAAGGGTGCTTTCCGAGGACAGAGTTTTAACACCGCCAACTTTCTAACTCCAGGCTGATACAGTGAGTTCATGGATACCTCTTCCAGGAGTTACCAGACGAGTACGTGGAAGAACCGAGCGATGAGGACGAGGATGAGTACTTCCCACCCTCCGGCCTGCTGGTGCCAGGGTTCTACGCTCCTCACAACGACGTGTCCAAGACCAATGGCCTGGCTATACTGTTTCCAAAGGTACAGTCACTAATATTGTTTATACTCTGTTTATACTACACCTACTCAGAAAGTTGATTATTCCTGTTCGAAACATCGAAAGTTCGTCATTGCAAGCGTACTAAAAGCGGGACAGAAAACTCTATGGAATTTCATTTTTCACGCGTTTAGCGGGAGAGAAAAGTGTATGGAAATCCATTTAATCCACTAACGTGTTATTTTTTTTAATTTCTGAAATAGCAGCCGGTATTAGTATTTTATATGGCGCTCATTGGGGGAGGCCTATGTCCAGCAGTGGACTGATATAGGCTGATGATGATGATGATGATGATGATTAGTATTTTCATAATAGGTCAAACGACAAAAAGTTTTTCTCTGAATCCGCCGTATGATTTGGCCTCTTCAGTACTATTCGGAACAATACTAATTGAAAAAAGAACCACGTGAAAATTCGAGTTTACATTTTCAATTAATACAAGGTATTTTGTAGATTTTTCGTCGTAGGTAGTTTAGCACCATGTACCTATCACTTGTGAGAAAGTGCGAGAGAATCCGGCAAGTTCTCGCCTAGGTGTACAATGTAGCTACTATTCTTTTATGCCACAGAGTCTAGGCTCGTGATGTATGATGATGTTTTTTCTATGTATGTTCGCCGTTACGATGATTTCTATGAATTTTTTGCATTCTTGTTAATACAAAAATAATAATTAATGTAAAAAAAGGCATTTGCTGTCGGGTTTTAGTTATTTAAATCAATTATCATCGTCAAATTAATCTTGAAATCTCTAATTTGTTCAGATAGTAGCGGATTACGTGACCCCCGAGGCAGAGTTCCTCCCTCCCCACGTGCTGGTGATGCTGGAGGTGTCCAAGCGGTACCAAGCCATCCAAGCTATAGCCCCGCAGAAGAAGGCTGTCATTCATGTAACATTTTAGATTTATTCACCGAATTTTTACTTAATAATATTAATCACATTGTCGGTCATTCATCAGTGATCAACACACTGTTACATACTTACGGTAAAGTGAACTTTTATAGATGATTAGTGATAAAACTTTTGAAACTACCACTTCTGGTTAGTACCTAGCATAGTCTTTTTTTTTTTTTTTTTTAATAAATAAATAATACTGGACAATTCACACAGCATTATCTAGCACCAAGCTAAGCAGAGCTTGTGTTATGGGTACTAGATAACTGGTATACATGATATAATACAATACATAGATAGATATTTTTTTTATTATACATAGAAAACGACCAGAACACCCTGAACAAATGTCTGCAGATCGTACACACATTTGTCCCGAGGCGGGAATCGAACCCGCAACCTCCAGCGTCGCAAGCAGACTTTCGCCCACCATGCCACATCGGTCGTCAAGTCATTTAGAACGGGATATTTACCATCATTAGATTTTTGAGTTGTCCAATATTTCGGCACAGTCATGCGCCATATTGCCATTTTGGAAAACTCAAAAATCTAATCATGATAAATATCCCGCTCTTATATGATTTCTACACTATAAATAACATCATTAACATTTCTACTTACTAAAATTAAAAATGCGTTAGTTTGGGTAGTCTCTTCACGCTAAATCTACTGAACGGATCGGGCTGAAATTTTGCATACAGGTAGTTCTAGGCCTAGAATAAAACATAGGCTACATTTTAACAGTTCTCACGGGATAGAAATAACCTTACACAAAGCGTGCGAAGCCGAGGGGAGAAACTAACTAGTTGACGATATTCGCTCCGCTCCTCACCGAAAATGCACCGCCGCGCATTCCGGTCCCGTTTCATTCAAAACTATTTCATAAACATTTGATTCATACATAGACAAGTACAAAATAGGTACGACATGAATTTCTAAGAAATTATTGTTTATTACGACCATCTTGTACCTACCTACCGAGCTCTACTCTAGCACATGCATAGTCATCGACAATATCGCTTGTGTTATGGCTATGGCACTATACTAGGTACCTAGCCGTCAGATTTAAAACATTACAAAGATATTTAAGTATTGTATACTACCTATCTAAAAAACACCCATCCCTGTAACATATAGGGGAGAGCGGGCTGAATGTGCCGGGGATAATTTGTTCGAGTGACAAAGTCAAAACCAAGAGAATTTAATTTCGTTTACATAATCAACCTATTTAAATTTCTCGCACTTACCCACTCCTCTACATTATTTGCAGACAGATCGTACCTAGATACATTTGACCTGCAGTCGCGTTGGAAGTAGAGCTCGAAATTAACCGTTAAGGGTACCTATAAAGAAGGAAACTATGCAAATCTCAGGACCACTGCTCTCTGATGTTCCACGAATCAATTTTATCTGGATATGATCTGTCGGCAGATATATGGGGAGAGTGGGGAAGTCCGAGTAAATTAGATAGCTTTGCTTTATATTTATTAAACATTAAATTTTAACGCATTGAAGTTCTTCTACCAGATTTAAAGAGGAACTACTTTTTTACATATCATAGCATAGACAGAGAAGTGTGACAGTGATCCACGAACTTGATTATACCGTGGTGCGTATGATTATGAGTGATTTGCAACAAATCGAAACACTCGAAATCATTCTATCCTAGCAGTACAACTTTAATAACTTTGACAAGTCATCGGGAGAGAACTGTTTCTGTTTTGTTATTGTGCAAACTTATACTAGCCACTCAGCGGACTGGCATGGGCTGACTAGAATGATAAAGGTACATATTTATTCTATTACAGATGGGTATATTCGAAGCCAGCTCTCCTCTAGACGGCAAGCATATAGCTTACTCTGTCAAACAATATGACACCCTAGATAGTGATTCCATGAATCCGTGAGTACCTTCTAATTGTCTTGTCTCAGCAAAAATCTACTGACGACCTCTGTGGCGTAGCGGGCAGGTCCGACTGCGACGTAAGATTGCTAGTTGCGGGTTCGATTCTCGTCTCTGGATAAATGTTTGTACGATCTGCATATGTTTGTTTCGATTCGTGTTTAATTAATTCATTATCATCTGCCTATATTAGTCCACTGCTGGACTGCCTAATGAGCGCCATAGCGCCCTGTCTCCAGCTTGCCGCATCCAGCCTCTGCCTGCAGTCTTTCGCAGATCGTCAGACATCCCACATTAATAATATTAATTATAAATATTGCTTAGCACACTTACGTGTGGTTTATTCACGAGTTTCTTTGAAAACATTTTATTTATTTGGTATATGTATGTAGGTACCGAATAGTGTTGTGTTGATGATGCCCACCTTTTTAGGGTTCCGTACCCAAACCCCGTGGCAGTACGATATGCGTGCGCATTTTTCTCAGGATGATAAACAAAAATTTAGTAATATTGTCCCGTTTTAGTATAATAAGTTTAGTATTATGTAGTACAATAATGTGGGACGCCAACAACCAACGCCAACGGGTGGTGGGAACGTCGCTTTCTTCCACGAACCCACCGCGGCTGCTGATATCAGGCCTCTCACAGGGACAGCAGATAAACGCAACCGAGGAGAGCTCAGACGCAGGACCAACAGTTCAACATTTTTTCCGAGGCCTGGGGTGTAATACCGCCAACTTCCTGACTCCGGGATGCTACTGTAGAATTTTTTTACTAGAAAAATCTCAAATCATAGTGTTCTCGTGATATGATGATAATGATTTTATTCCAGCGAACTAATAAAGCTGGTGTTCATGCTGTCAGTGGAGAAGGACTTACCGCTGCTCATCCTGATGGATCTCTCTCCTAGCCACGTGAGTCGTGACGTCACCGCCGGCGAAGACGAGTGCGCCGGGATGTTCGCCGTCGACTACGCCGATGAGTACCCGGAGTTTGAGGATTTTGATGTTCAAGAATAGAAAAGAACGTCGTTTGGGGCCCATGTCCAGCAGTGGACGTAAACAGGCTGATGATAAATAACAAAGTAATAAACACATATTTGACTTGAAAGCATCGCAGATCGTTTTCCTTTTGCGTTAACGCGCGGCTTAAGTAGTCTTTTATTCGTGGGTTGAAATGAGTTTTTTGTTTAATCAAAACGGGGTAGTTACTTGCTTTTGACTTAATTGCCGCGACGTAAGAATTGACCCCTCCAACTCAACCCGTACCTAATCATAATAACAGATGGCGCAAAGTAGTGGCTTAATATTTATGTGCTTTAATTTTTTCAAATGGCGTTAAATGTCCCTTTAAAAATTAAATCACATTCACGTCATTCACATTGGTGTCCATCCCAAGGTTGCCTGGAAGAGATCGCTTCTTAGCGATAAGGCCGCCAATTGTACTTATCTTATGTAATGTATCTTTGTAATGTTATTTTATGGTGTACAATCAAGTATTTTTGTATTTGTATCATGAAAACTAGTTGCTCTGTTTTTTTTTCATGTTTGAATAACGCTTTTCTAAAATTAGCTCCCTAAATTCTGCACTAAAGTCGTTCCTTCCGGTGGTTTACCATGAGAAAAACCCGCTACCTCGTCTTCCCCCCCTTTACCCTAGGTCCACCCACGGACGTTTTATAATCTACTCCAGTTACATTATAAGAACAGGTACATACTTATAGGGTAACATCGCAAACACAACGCATGCATCAAAAACGTCTCTATCTTAGCAACAAAATACTATAGTAAACAGTCCACGACTTGGATTTGTGAACCTTTCGGAAACCAGGTAAGTTTTTAACAAGTTAATAACACTTGTTAGTCATTATTAACAAAAAATATTGCAATCAAATAATATAATCAAATTAGAACTAGTATTTACAATTAAGCTAACTGCAGACTGTTGCAAACAATGTGCAGATAACTGTTTGATTAATAATAACATAGTTACTCACTATTGGCTGCGACAGCGCTAGCGGCGCAAAAATGGAACCCTTCAACCCAGCCCGTGGATCTCGTAAGAAACGAAACTACCAGAGGAAGGACAGCAGTGTCCTTCTGTATAATTTAACACCTCCACTGCCCTCACCAATCGCCTGCGCCTGTATAGATGTGGAACGTAAAATAATGTCCGCGACAACAGTGTGGTATGTAGCATTGCAGTTCCAGTTTCGCTGGCTCAGCTTAAATTCCAATCGGCTACCATTTGGACTTTGGTTCTAGTTTCAATACGTCGCTCACATGGCTAGTGGCTGGAGACAGGTGAGTAAGCTGAATATGTCAAGTAAATTTAAGTTTTTTGCATTTTGAAGTACTTAATTATTTTTAAAGTTACAAAATTTGACCTTTTACTCTTATTTAAGGTTGTTCGTCGCGATTTTTTTTGTGATTCACAAGTAATAAAACTAGCGAAGCGAAAAAGTAGTTTGCCGCTAATTTTAAACCATTTTCTATGAAGTCATGATAAAACCAACTACAATTCACTGGTATTTTTGGAGCATTTGAAAATATAAAATTTTGTGCTATAAATCTACATTCAAAAACCATAAAATAAATAATCTCGCGCTGACCCGCGACGAACCACCTTAAGAGACTTTAGTCTTATTTAAAGTTTGCTTCCTAAGCTTTACAAAGCTCTTAGAATACAAGGAGTCAGAATATTTTTAGAAACTGACTTCGAAAAAACGAGGAGCTTCTATGTTGGGTTGTATTTATGTATATACACCAATATGTCCGACAGTAATAATGTAGACCGATTTTGATGATTCTTTTAGTTTTATACATATATAGATTGTTCTTAGAGTGATCCCATTAAATATTTATTAATTTTTGAGAAAATGTCAAATGACATTGTACCTACTTGAAATTGTTTGTACAATTCAAGTATTAATACAACAGTACCTACTATTTTCAAACAAAATATGATAGAAATAAAGTGTGATTTATTTCTTTTCGACGTAATAGAGGAGGAGTATCTATGTAATGTACATATTTATGTACCTATATGTGGCATCGCAGTTCTCGGGCGGATAAATCGTTTTTGATTAGATTTTTTCTAAATTTGACGCAAAGAGAGGAGTGTTAATTTTATCGTGTGTATTTGTGTCTCTAAGCTTTTTAGTTGACTTGATCGAGAATATTCTTACTTTTTTCACTAGAATTGGTGCAGCCGTTTCTATTGTTATGGTCTATCTCGCACCAGAGTTCCATATAATATTATATGGAACTCTTATGTAGTACTTTAAGTAGTAAATTTGGTAAAGTTTCCGATTTTTTAAACGATTTAATAAAACCGGCCAAGTGCGACTCAGACTCGCGCACGAAGAGTTCCGTAAGTAACGATTAAGTAACTATAAAAACGTAAAAAAAATCACGGTTGCTGTATGCGCCTTAAATATTTGTTTTTAATTTAATAATTTACTTTTAAAGTGAATATATAACTTATTATTCTGTAAATATTTCAAGCGACTACCTGTTGCCGTTATCAATGTCAAGCAAAAACAAGCAAAAAAATCACGTTTGGTGTATGGGAGCCCACTTAAATTTTTATTTTATTCTGTTTTTTTACTGAACCCGCAAACTTCTACGTCGTAGATCTTCACCCGCCGCGCCACATCGGTCGCTTGGTTGTATTTGTGGGCGCGGTACACCGAATGATCTAATTTAACACTTTCATTGCCCGTGACGCACATCTCCATGTTCATGCTGGTAGAGGGCTGTACCTCCAGGATTAACACTTTGAAAACATATGATTAATATAAGTAAATTGAATATTTCAGAACAGAAACGAGTGCCGCTTCGAAAAATACAGCGACTTCGCACAAGCTTTCCAGCAAACATGGACCTAGGTAAGTTTTTGCGACTAGTGAACCAAGTTAAATGTATAGCTTACTATGAAGACCTCTGGGCGCGGTGGACGAAGGTCCACCTGCGACGTAAGATGGTTTGATTCCCGCCTTAGGACAAATGTTTGTACGATCTGTAGATAATTTAGTTTCTGGTGTTCTGGTCGTTTTCTAAGTTGAATGAAAAATATTTATCTGTTTATTGTATTGTGTATCAGTATGTAGTTTTTTTTTGAAGTTTCAGAAACGGTAAGTTTTTATATTTAAAATCAAATTTGTATTCAGATTTTTAGATATTATTTTTTCTGATTCAAATTTTGAAATTTAATTTGACACATCCTGCCTTTTTCAACCGCCTATAATGGTCCAGTGCTGGACGCAAGCCTTCCACTGATAATCGCCTTATTGGCTTTTACTTATAAAATTTAAATTCCTTTTTTTTAAAACAGTGCGAGTCGGACTCGCGCACGAAGGGTTCCGTACCATTATCTATAAAAACGGCAAGAAAATCATGTCTGTTGTATGGGAGCCCCTCTTAAATATTTGTTTTATTTTATTTTAATTTAATTATTTATTTTTAAAGTGAATGTACAATTAAATATTCTATGAATATTTCACGCGCTTACCTGTTGCCGTTATCAATATCAAGCAAAAAATCACGCTTGTTTTATGGGAGTAAATATTTATTTTATTCTGTTTTTTAGTATTTTTTGTTATAGCGGCAATATAAATACATCATCTGTGAAAATTTCAACTGTCTAACTTTCACTGTTTATGAGATACAGCCTGGTGACAGACGGACAGATGGACAACGCGGAGTCTTAGTAATAGGGCAGGACCCTTTGGGTACGGAACCCTAAAAACAAGGCTTGATGCGTCGCTATTTATAATGTACAGTGCGCGTCAGAATTAAGTATCCCCCTTGTCTACAAAATATTTTCTAACTTCTATTCGCTTGTGACTAATTTTCAAAGCAAAAACTTATCAAGCCGCTAAGGATCGAACCACCCACCCTTTATTTGGAGACTTGAATTCTCGGCATTAGATCAACTGAGCTATTTAGCTGATGAAACAACGTGTCCAATTTTGTCTATCGGTCTAATTAGTCCCCATTTTTAATGCCAAGTCTTACATTTTTTTTTATGGATGCGGGTAGGGTTTGACTTAGTCGTTTGTAGCGAACAAAGTAATTGTCACTCGTCTTATATCGTGTGGTTTGCTTTGTGCATATTTTGCGAGAGATCGAAATATTGTTACCAATGTTCTTTCGTTGTAAACAACTTATTTTTGAATAAATTATCACAATCTATTATAAAAAACCTTTCACTGTTTACAGATATTATTTGTTATTATGGTTTATCAAAACAATTATTTCGTTATAATATCATAGAGTTATACGTAGTATTGTATAATATTGTAGACATTTATAGAATATTATGTTTTGTAATTTTTTTGTTTTCATTAACTTGCAATTAAGCCCATAAAGAATAATATCAATTAAAAATCTTACATATTGCAAAGAAAAAAAGATAACAATTGATAAAAAAACGAAACACCGCTCACGAGATTCGATACCTGTCACTCTTATCTTGTCTTGCATTAAATTGCCGGTTACTACCGCAAGGCCAAGTTGATACTTAGAGGATTCATCGAATTTTAAGTAAGGTTACCAAATGAAAATCAAATTAAAATGAAACAATTTATACAAAAATTACATTTTAATGATACAGAACATACAATTTTTGTTGGAAACGTCAAAAATATGAAAAGAAAATGGAAAATTATAAAAAACATGTAGTTTTGATCACCCAATCTCCAACGATCGCTGACAGGATTTGAACCCACATACATTGAGATAGGGGGATACTTAATTGTGACGCGCACTGTACATTGTTGAACGATCTGATCTTGATACAAATTTGATATTAAATATAAAAACTCACTATTTCTAAAAGTTAAAAAAAACTATATACCTAAGCTTCACTATCAATTTTGTTTTGCTCCATTGCTAGATGATGTAGAATTTCTACGCCTAGTGGCAGAATACGTCACAGTGATCTTAATTTCATGTGTGAACAATGTACACAATGCACATCGCTTATACACCTATGTATCGCAAATAAATAAATGAACATGAAATAAGCTTTAAGTTCAAATCAGTCAATAATAAATTAATATCCAGTTACGTCTATTAAACAGCGTCTTTTCATTTCAGTTCGAATGGTTCCATTGCTGGGTTTGCTGACCCTAGCTGCAGGCTCCTGCAATACTCACAGGTACGCCAACTGTTCCTTCCGATTCCAATGCGACGCCAACATCAACGTGCTGCTGCCCCAGGAGTGCCAGGAGGCCTCGAACGACCCAGTCATGGTTGACCTCCTACTCACGCACCCTGCTGAAAAAATCAACGAAGAATTCCTCTCTTTCGTCACTACTCTCCGGATCTCCGGTCTTGCACCCATCACTAAGCTATCACTCCTAAATTTTACAACTCGGCTCCTTCACCTTCATCTCAGCGGAAATAAAATAGAATCAATCATCGGCACGCCATTTTATACGCTCGGAAGTCTGGAAACCGTTGATCTGTCCAACAATAGGCTATCGGAAATTGGTTCTGATCTTTTCGTCTTTGATTACCAGCCTAGTAGGCTTCAGAAGATATCGTTAGCGTTCAACCTTATACAGGATATTGCGAGCGATGCCTTCAAAGATCTCACATTCTTAACCGAACTGGATCTCTCAAATAATGTCATTGAGGTCCTCACTACTGAGCCTTTTGCCAACCTAACAAACCTAGAAAAACTCAGGCTTGACAACAACAATATAATAGACCTAAACGGTGCTGTTAACGATCTACAAAATCTGAAGCATCTGTATTTACGAGGCAACCAAATCGAAAACATAGACGAAGCATCGTTGAAGATCATCAACCACTTGGAAACCTTTGATGTTTCCTGGAACCATTTAGAAAAGGTGAAGCCTATGATGTTGTCCAGACATTGGCAACACATGGGCGGCCACTCCATCTGTAAAATCAATCTCTCGGATAATAAAATCGCATCGGTGCCCAACGCGACTTCACTGGTGATTACGAACAGGTTTGTCAGACACCTGCCCAGAAGTCCCCAGATTAACATACTCACAGAACTGGACCTTTCGAAGAATGAAATAAGCAACATCGAGTTCAACGCCTTCCAATCTCTCGTCAAACTCGACTCTCTGGATCTCTCTAAGAACAGGATCGTATACTTCATCGTCAATGGTAACGACATTGCTTATGTCAGGTTCCTCAACCTTAGCAACAACCAAATCTCTAATTTGTACTATGAAAGCTTTTCGCGCATGAATAACTTGCAGAACCTGGACATGTCGCATAACAGGTTCGATAACATTCCCGAAGGCACGTTCCATAACAATCACTACCTGAAACACGTCAATATGACCTTCAATGCTTTGGAGACCGTTGACGATCTCCACATCGACATGTTCCACCCTCAAGGAGGGATCTTGGACTTGTCTAACAATAACCTGACACAGCTGAAGATCAGTCCCGGACAAGGCAAGCGGCTGGTGTATCTAGTACTGCATTCGAACAAGATAACCGACCCTTCGTTGATAGACCTTCGCTACCAGAGTGACCTAAAACATTTGGATATGAGTCGGAACAAAATCCGTGAGCTCGATTCGAACTCACTTCGTCTGCCCACGGTCTTAAACTACCTGGACCTTCATTGCAACGTCATTGAATCCATCGCTCCTTCCACTTTTTCGAAGATTAGACATCTGAAAACCTTGCATTTGTCTCACAACCGACTCAAATTCCTTGAGTACGGCATGTTTAGTGGATTATCATCCCTTTTGAATTTAGATCTTTCTTTCAACATGTTAGAAATGGTGGACTCAAAAATGTTGATGGATCTGAAGTCTTTAGCGGTTCTCTCTCTGCAGAGCAACCGAATGTACCTTTTGAAAGATGAGTCCTGGTTCGGGCACAAGTACAACTTGAAGGTATATTTGGAAGGGAATAACATCACTTGCGAATGGTTGGGCACGGCTTTGAAGAACTACAATAATGGATATACAAAGATGCGGCCCACGGCACAGACGGCTACAATGAACGGGCACTCGCTGGACGGGATACCGTGCGTTCCAGGAGAGAGTGCGTCTCTACGAGAATGTGGCTCGGAACTAACAGACGAGAGACTTCTGATAACCAGCCAGAAGATTCTGGAAGCTGTGCGAGAGCAGACATCCTTACTAAAGAACTCGCTTTATCTTAATAATTGGAGGCCATTGCAAGATGACACCCAAAAGGTCAAGGCGTTAGTGTAATCTTGTACCTCTAATTAAAATTTAATTTGTTCTTGTTAGTTTACATATCTGTTAAATAGCGTGTTGCGTTATTTTTCAAGGCCTTCTCGCAACTATGTCGGGGTGCTTACGTGTCGTTAGGTACTTTGAATTGACACAAAATTTTATCTATCAATTGTTTAATATTCAAAATTTGTCACTATTTTAGTTTACTGTAGGTATTAGTATGTATAGATTTAATATAGGCTCTACTAATAGACAAATACTTACCTAAAAATTGTTTTATTTAACCATAGATTACTTCTTGCTTTATTTAATCCTTTATATATTAACTGTAACATTATCTACATTGAGACTTTTAGCATAGCAAAGCTGGAGGCAGAAGCTAGTAGCAGTACCTACCTTCAACTAAACAATTAATTTCAAAGTCAAAAATCACAGTCAATAACTTTATATCTTTAGGCTTACAAAAGAAGCACTTGGACAAGTAAAATTTTTTACATAAACAGCTTTATAAATAGTAGTTATTATCAAATAAGAAGTTATTGATTTTATTCACTTCATTTTTTTGATTCTAAGGTTTTTATTTATTATACTCTGGGTAATTTCTAAGAAATTAATAAATCCCAAAAATTTACGATCCCGACGGGATTCGAACCCGCACCTTCCCCTTCAGCGCAGGGGTGCTCTTTTTCCAACTAAGCTACGTGATCTTATCTAGTCGGCCCGAAAATCTTTGGGAGTTCTTTCGGCACTTACGCCGTCAGCGCCACCTACAGAGGAAACAATGAAGTTATCCAATTCTGCTCAAAGACCAAATTTACATTTAGTTCTTTGACGAGAGGTTTTGCCGTTGCTTGATTCTAAGGTTTTTATTTATTATACTCTGGGTAATTTCTAAGAAATTAATAAATCCCAAAAATTTACGATCCCGACGGGATTCGAATCGAACCCGCACCTTCCCCTTCAGCGCAGGGGTGCTCTTTTTCCAACTAAGCTACGTGATCTTATCTAGTCGGCCCGAAAATCTTTGGGAGTTGGGTTGAAGGGGAAGGTGCGGGTTCGAATCCCGTCGGGATCGTAAATTTTTGGGATTTATTAATTTCTTAGAAATTACCCAGAGTATAATAAATAAAAACCTTAGAATCAAGCAACGGCAAAACCTCTCGTCAAAGAACTAAATGTAAATTTGGTCTTTGAGCAGAATTGGATAACTTCATTGTTTCCTCTGTAGGTGGCGCTGACGGCGTAAGTGCCGAAAGAACTCCCAAAGATTTTCGGGCCGACTAGATAAGATCACGTAGCTTAGTTGGAAAAAGAGCACCCCTGCGCTGAAGGGGAAGGTGCGGGTTCGAATCCCGTCGGGATCGTAAATTTTTTGGGATTTATTAATTTCATTTTTTTGTTCATTATTGGAAGTAGTCAACACAATACACACTAGTAATTGAGAACATTGGTATTTGATAACAATAAGTAAAAGGATATACTTGACTGCATTGAAAATAAGTAATTTATTGACTCCATCACACTATCACGTTAATAATATACATAGTAAAGTTTGGGTGGATGAATGTATGTGGTTACTTACTTCTTCATGTCAAAAATGCGGAGCAAATCGGGCTGAAACTTTGCTAGACCTATAGGTCTAGACTTGGAATAACACATTGGGTCCTTTTTATCCCGTAAATCAGTTCCCATGGGATAAGACTTGTCATGCATATACGAGACAACGTGAAAAAGCCTCGTTTGTTAATTCTTACAAAAATATGGCATTTAACTAAAATCTTGAAGAAATTATACTGAATAGTCTAATCTAAGTGCTTATTTTGTAAAGAAATAAAGTTTTGACTTTGACTTTGAGTATTCGCATTCGCATTCTTTTTTTATCATACAAACACCACATGTGTTCAACATTGGTCTAACATAAGCTGATGATGATGAGGAGACACATTTGCCAGAGACAGTTTTCAGTGAAGACCAGAGGGATCGTGTGTGAATAAAGCTAAGCCGTTGGTCCTGCGCATGACCCCTCTCCGGTCAAGTCGGTCTGCCGTCCCATCGCATTGTTAGAGTGAAGGAAAAGAGAGTGTGAGTACCTGTGTTTGCGCACACACTTGTGTCCTATAATGTACGCACATCCTGCGCACATGTCTAGTCTCCGTTAAGACTGGCCGCCGTGGCCGAAATTCGGCTAGAGGCACATCATAATCATCATCATCATCGGTAAGTACCTACATAAAGTGATATTATATCATTTGAAGTAACTCCACTTAGGCTGCACCAGTCAAACTAGCGCCACCTACTTTATCTTATTATTCCGTTTAACAAAGGAAATTTCAAAAATCTATCGCACAGTTTGTGATACCAATTATAAGCTTTTTTTTAATGCTTATAATAGGATTCATAACACTTCAAAAAATAAAAACAGAAGGTTGCGCGGCTCGCACCATTCACCTAATAGGCGCTATAAATGTAATAATTACGTTTATAGCATTTGGCTAAGGTCCAGGATTCCAACCTTACGGTATGTCACTTCGCCAAATTTGCAAAAAATCGCTGTTGTCTTCGCAGACTTCGCTCGCAGACGACATTTTTGCCTTCCGACTGAACTTCTGGTGCTCAACGCTCGTTTCAAGTCCTCATGCATTAACGAAACCACAAAGCTTTGACGGATCGCTCGACTCGCCGATAATATCTTGTCATTCTAGGTATGGTCTAATGCTCGACCCCCACTTAAGCTCACTTTGCCAACTACCGTGGAAAAGGAATTAACGAATAAAAACGCAATTTTTTCGCGGCTCGCTCGCCGATTACAAACGCTCGTTTAGTACTGAACGTGATCAATCTAAGACCAACATAAAAAATACACCCAAACTGACAAAACACTTATTTTTCACGGCTCGCTCCGCTCGCCGATAACGTTTGGCGTTTCGTGTCTTCTACCTAAATGAATTTCTGAGTACGGCCCTGGTATATTTAGTTGATACCACTGATAAAGTGATAAAGTGATAGAGCGTGGGGTGAGCTAAATGGTAATGCAGCCAAGGGAAGTCCTCACAAACGACCTGGGTTCTGTATTATTAAGCTTAGCGACCAGCCATCATGGTTCTGGACCTGCGTAACAACAAGACGTCTCCAAGATCTCTGTTCTGAGCTGTTTTTTGTTGGGAATAAGCTTCTTATCGGTTTTTTTATCGCATGCGGCGGCTGTATGTACCTTATTTATTGGGACTAATTACATTTATTTATTTATAGTTATTTATAGCTGAGTAGGCCCCCTGGACAGTCTATCGTTCCGTTCACAATATTCATGAGATACCATAACTCTGAAAAATTCCTGCGTTCATTATGGGGTAGGAAATGGAATTTACGACAGTGTTCAGAATAATTTGTCAGATAAATCTTTGCTCTAAACTGCAAATAGTAAAAAACGTTTTTAAATACCTTTAATTCTGGAATTATAGATGTCATAGCGCGTGTTCAAAAGCTGCGAGGCGTACAAAAATTACAGCGAACATACGCACGGTACAGGCGAACTCTGATGACATCCTAAAGACAGAACCTAATGATTTAGATCCATTTTCGACAATGTGATCGATAAATAACGATCTCTGTGGTGCGGTGGGCGAAGGTCCGCAGCAGGAGGTCGTGGGTTCGATTCCCGCCTGGGGACAAATATTTGTTCGATCTACAGGTATTTGTTCTGGGTGTTCTGGTCGATAAATCCTATAGGTCTATATATTAAAAAAAAAAGTAGGTAGTAAACCTTTAAAATATGGAAACCTATCCCAAGTCTTTATTCAGACTTAGCAAAAATGAATTGACGAAGTGAGACCCGATCTCCGTGAACTCGGCGGTCAACGCCAGGTATGCTAGCAGGCGAGAGGCAGCTCAGAACTGACATGCCTGGAGAAATCTTAGGCCCGTATTATGTAAGCTTCCTCAGTTACCAATCGATGCTTGGGTAACGCTTTTCTATGGCATAAATGTCACTCAAGCATAGATCGCTGACTGAGCGAGCTTTCAATTATGATTATGGCCCGTATTAACGGGCCTTAGATCACAGGCCACGTTGGGTCGCTCAGCTTCCAGCAGTAAGAAGGTTTAGCTTTTGGTTTGGTTTTTGGTGGGCAAGAGTTGCGCGATCCTATTTCGTTTTCTGCATACCGTGCGGACAAATTTGTGACGTCAGCGTTGTCACTTCTATGAAAAAACAAATGAAGATCGCTACAACTTGAAGTAACCAAGCTATAAGCTGCGCTTTATAAAGCAACTGTTTTTATTTTTCGCCAATGAACCCTGCTGACTCTAAATTACGTGATCAGCTCTACAGCTTTGCGCTAGTTCGTATTTGACATTCGTAAGCCCAGTTGTTTTTGCACATTATTAGGTATTAAAGCTTATGTACTTATCGTCCTAATGTAATGTAGACGAGTTCTATTTAGTCTGCAGTAAGGTAAGACTTGTTCAGTATTTCATTTTGTGTAGTAAGATTCTTTTATTTTCTCTTCTTTGTCACAACCTGCATTGCCGAAGGTCGTGTCTGTCCTAAAGACTTTCATTTTTATTTACTTTTTTGAAAACTTAAAAGTCAGTGGGTTTTTTACCCCCTTCCTTTAAAGTTTGGTCCTTCATGTTTGTTACACCCTGTATAGTACT
The DNA here is from genome assembly GCA_947086465.1 of Eupithecia exiguata. NCBI lineage: Eukaryota > Metazoa > Arthropoda > Insecta > Lepidoptera > Geometridae > Eupithecia > Eupithecia exiguata. Next base: position 1,031,100 of record OX352241.1, on the reverse strand, counting down.
CTATAGGTAGGTTATGTCAAGGACATCTACAGTTTAATTGACATCTTTATGACTAGGTATGCATTATTGCGTTACCTACCTAAAATTATTTTTTGTTGTTAATTATTTTCTACTTACGATTAAATGTTAATAGATCCTGAAATTAATTTAATTAAATCAAAGTATAAATAAATTAAATTGTTAACTATTAAATATTATATTGCTTAAATCGATTGCAGTTCGGTAGTCCTGCTAAAATTTATGAACCGTTAATTTTTCTTTTTGAATATTATTCATTTTTTGTTTGGTTTGGTTTGCTATTGTAAATGGGTGATTAAAAAGAAAAAGTATAATTGAATTAATAAGATATTATCATGATATTTTCTTATTTTAGATCGCCACGATCTACAGGAAGAAGCAAAATGTCTCTTCTGAACCGTGACCGAAGCTTGTCGCTGATCTGTGTCGTTTTTTGTAAGTTATATCATAGTTCCTGCCTGCGGCTTTTTTAAAATTAATTAATTTATTATCAACTTAAAGTACATTTCCTTAACTACTTAGGTACTACAATTATTCTAGCTAGATTTAAATACCTAGGTACTTAAGTTATAAATGTAATATTACAAATTAATGCAAGATAAAGCGCTATCCTATGGTATATTTATAACACATCTCTGCCTGTTTGTCACCTTTTCATGTCTGGACGGCTGAACGGAACTCAATGAAAATTTGCCAGGAGGTAGTTTACATTTTTAGTAACTATTATGGTATGGACACAGCGTTCTGCTTCGCACGCCACGTTTCTATCGAAAGGTTCAAAGTTTATTTATATATAAACTAGCAGCGCCTCGCGGTTTCACTCGCGTAGTTCCCGTTCCCGTGGAAATTCCAGGATAAAAAGCAGCCTATGTCCTATTCCAGCCTATAATCTATCTCTGTGCCAAATTTCATCCAGATCCGTTCAGCCGTTCTGGCGTGATAAAGGAACAAACATCCATCCATCCATCTAAACTTTCTCGTTTATAATATTATATACTAGCAACGCCTCGCGGTTTCACCCGCGTAGTTCCCGTTCCCGTAGGAATTTCGGGATAAAAAGTAGCCTATGTCCTATTCCAGACTATAATCTATCTCTGTGCCAAATTTCATCTAGATCCGTTTTGCCGTTCTGGCGTGATAAAGGAACAAACATCCATCCATCTATCTATCCATCCATCTAAACTTTCACGTTTATAATATTATTATTAGTGAGATTATAGTGAGAGAGATATATATATATAGTGAGATAACTGACTTATTGGATAAAAAGTTGCTAAAAGCCTTTGTTTTATTCCAGCTCTAGACCTACGCGTATGATAATAAAGTAGTAAATATGATCATGTTTCAGAGTTCCGCAGAAAACTCAATTGGCTTCCTGTCCGTCTTCGCCGAAATTCCCATATCCTTTCTCTTCTTCATAACATTCTCTTTAACCCTGTCACTCCCTTGTATTTAAAGGAGCGTTTTGAATTCCTCCATAATTCTCATCCTCATCCTTCCCGTGTCCTACGATCGTCAGAAAATCTGATTTTGAATATGCCACTTCACAAAACCAGTTTCTACGACAAATCCTTCTCCATCCAGGCCATAAGGTTGTGGAATTCACTACCAGAGCCCATTAGAAAAACAGTATCCTTACCAGTTTTTAAATCTCGCGTCAAGGAGTTCTTGCTGTCAGAATAGTGAATATTGGTACATAATATTTATTTATTTATTTAGTATACTAGCAGCGCCTTGCGGTTTCACCCGCGTAGTTCCCGTTCCCGTGGGAATTCCGGGATAAAAAGTAGCCTATGTTCTATTCCAGACTATAATCTATCTCTGTGCCAAATTTCATCCAGATCCGTTGAGCCGTTCTGGCGTGATAAAGGAACAAACATCCATCCATCTATCCATCCATCTAAACTTTCACGTTTATAATATTAGTGAGATTTTAGTATATTATAGTTATTTTATGTGTATGCTTATGTGTTTATTAGTCTATCTTTAGTACACCCCCTGCCTTTCTTAAATTCACATAATTCTTTCCATCCAAAGGTTGCCTGGAAGAGATCGCTTCTAAGCGATAAGGCCGCCCATTGTACTTGTCTCATGTAATGTCTTTTTGTAATGTTCTTTTTCTGGTGTACAATAAAGTGTTTTTGTATTGTATTGTATAATAATAATGCTGGATAATTCACACAGCATTATCTAGCCCCAAGCTAAGCAGAGCTTGTGTTATGGGTACTAGATAACTGATATGCATAATATGATACAATACACACATTTGCCTTGAGGCGGGAATCGAACCCGCAACCTCGTGCATCGCAGGCAGACCTTCGCCCACCGCGCCACAGAGGTCGTCATAGTCTTAGTTTTGGCGTAAACAAGTAACAGAAATCTGTCTATCCATCGAACCCGTTCGAATCAATTTTGGCAAACCGGTGCTTCTAAATAATGCATAAAGTAAAGATCTATACGAGAAAGATAATCAATAAAATAATATATTATCTCTAATAACTGTAGTGGGTAGTATCTTCATTAAGTAGGTAGTTGGTAGTACCTTTACCTTTGGTAAAAGAAACCGTAGACCGTTGACGCACGCGTGTCAAAAGTGTCAAGGTTGAAACCATTCACCTCCATGTAAAGGTGCAAACGCACTACGCCTCAGTGAACTGCGCGATGCGGCGGCACTGCGCGCAAAATTTAACCAACTCATCAAAAATGCCGCACAGTTCAACTGACGCGTAGTGCATCCGTTCTCATACGATTTCATGCAAATAATAATTGGCCGCGTCCTGCTGCGCAGTTCCGCTGCAGTGCGATTCCGCTCAGTACAGTCTTACCTTCAATAACACCGCACGTAATATCTAGCGTTTCTTTCATCTACGGATGAATCTGAGATAATAAAAACAGATTGACTGATTGATTGCGGGGCCACTCTTGGCTTTCATGGTCCTCACACCAGTACCAGATTCCACCTAGGTTTGTGTGTGAAATTGGCAAACCTGGGACCTTTACCACTTTTGGCTATTATCAGTATCGCCAGGGACAGGGATCGATGGAACTGCTTCATCTGTTCGTCATTCATGGAAATGATGTGGCAAACTTGCTTCACATCCGACTTCCTTGAAGCTAGGTTTGACTGCTGACTCCTGGGACACCTCTAGCCTAGGAGTCCTTAAGAAGCTGCTTGGGTGATTCTTCCACCGATCTTATCCTTTTGGACGTCTTTGGATCAGTGGTAGCGACTGGCTTTACAGCCAGTGTTCGTGCCTCTTCGTAACTTACAATGGCAGCAAACAGACGTTGGAGCCACTCCGATCAACTTACCAGTGCGTTTCCCTGGAGACGTTACCGTGCCAGAGGCTAAAGCACAGACGACCCTTAGGTATAGATAATATCTATGCGAAATGAAACAAATAAATTCTTTAATTTGTTCGACAGACAGATTTGGCGTGGCAAAATGAAATAGATTTTATACAGTTACGCAATAACAAATTTTAAATTTTAATTGCCTCCGCTCCGCCGGGGTACTCGGCTCGGATATGTGTGCTTTGGGATGTGTCCTTAGTAGAAGCATAGTTTTTAAAGTGTTTAAATTTGTGATATATTTTCAGATGGCCTGATCATCGTCCCAACCATCACCGGCCTATATTGTAACGAAACATTCAACTCTGGGCTATGTCGATATGACGTATACTGTGTAGATTTATTAAGTCTAAGTAACACTTATAAGAGCTATAGGCTAAATTTTATTGTAAATGATTTCGAAATTCTATCCATGTTTGGTTGTAGCTTTATAGAATTTGTTCCAATTCATTTAGTTTTTAAAAATCCTAGACATTATCTAGTGTCAGGGCCGAGCGGGGAACAAGATATTCCTCTTTCAAACGTTGATGAAATTTATTACAATTTTTTATACTCCTTGGATCTCAGCAAGAATTCTTATAAAAAATGTCCTACGATACACGCCATGGAAAAGCTTACTGCTTTGGATTTGTCAAACAACGTGCTTAAAACTGCAACATTAACGAACAAGCGGAGTCTGCCAAGCTTAAAAGAAATCGATTTATCGCAAAACCAAATCACGAATATAGAAATAAGTCACGACGAATATATTTTCAGAAGCCTCGAACAAATCAACTTGGCCTTTAACGATTTTGAGAAAATTCCTGATGCTATTTTTGAACTCTTTATTAATCTTACTAAATTGGACTTCTCACACAATTCTATAAGAAATTTGAGTCCCAACACATTTGAAGGGATCAAAAATCTAGTCCATCTTAATATGTCGCACAACTGTATTTCAGATATTAATTCATCACTGTTCAGATTCAAAGCGCTCCAATCACTGAATCTAAGTAACAATCTACTTTATAATATAAGTATTAAAGATTTTTCTGAATTAACTCTACTAACTAATCTCAATTTAGAAGCGAACTTTATTACATGTATTGATGAGAACGCGTTTCTGACTTTGATGAATTTGAATGTATTAAATCTGAACGATAATAAATTAGAATTAATTAACAAAGATATATTTATAAGTGCATATAAGTTAAAAGAGATTGTAATATCGAAAAATAAATTGACGACGCTACCTAAATCACTCTTCAAAGGTAAAAATATTGAAAAAATTTCAATAACTGGAAATATACTAAATGGTTCTCTCGAAAAAGGCATGTTTGAGGGGCTTAATGTTAACGTTTTGGATTTAAGTAACCAAAATATACAAGCAATAGATAATAACGCTTTTTTTGGCTTAGGACCACTTGAAGTTTTACTTCTTCAAAACAATAATATTTCAACGTTGTTCCCAAAATGTTTTAATATTCTTAATAATCTTAAACACCTAGATTTGTCATACAATAAAATATCTATCATGGGATTTAATACAAAACATTTAAGGAACTTGGAATCATTATCGATTAGAAGTAATGCTTTGACTGTTGTCAAACACGAGTTTTTCGAAAGTTTAGATTCTCTTCAATCGTTAGATCTTTCTGATAATGAAATAACTCGGATAGAATCAAAATCTTTCAAGTCATTGAAAAAATTGATCAGTTTTGAGATATCCAACAACCCACTGAACCTCACGTTGGAAGAAAACACTTTTGAGGGGTTATCATCTCTACCAAGTTTTGATATATCGTGTACTTTACTGGCAACCATACAAAATGGGTCGTTCAATGGAATGGTGGAATTAAAGAATTTGAATATGTCTCAAAGCCGCATACACGAATTACAGTACAACTTATTTCTTCATACGGGTTCTGTGGAAATTTTGGACTTATCTCATAATCAACTCAAAGAATTCGTTATTAACAATACCCAAATTGACAGACTCAGAATTTTATACTTGGACAATAATTTGATTAAGACTTTAGATCTCGAAACGTTTGGTCGTATGTTAGATTTGACAAAAATATTATTGTCCTTTAACGAAATAGAGAAAATAAATCTTTTGACGTTTGAAAATCAAAACGACTTAAAAGTTTTGGATTTGTCGAACAACCCCAAATTGAATTTCAATACGTCAATTATAAATAACAATAGAGAATTGACTGTATTACATCTTTCCGGTATAAAGGCTGGAATGTCTTTTAATAAGATAGGACATGTGCCGCTAACTGATATTTCGTTTGCAAATGCTAGTATTACCAATGGGCAAGAATTGCAGCTTAATAACTTGAATCACTTGGAAATACTAGATTTAAGTAAAAATAGTATAGCTAAAGTAGAATTCGGATGTTTTGCTAATGTTAGTGCTTTGAGAACACTAGACTTAAGCTTCAATAAAATAACGTACATACAATCTAGCGCACTCAGAGATAACGCTATGCTTACTTCATTGAATTTATCTCACAATTATCTTACTTCCGTCAGTTATGGAATATTCCGTGGTCTAATAAACCTGAAAATATTAAATATATCATTCAACAATATTGATAACATACAAAAAGAAAGATTCCATGAATTGAGAAGCTTAACTATTTTAATAGCAGATCATAACCGAATTAAAGATTTTGATGGTGCAATGTTTAGAAGACCGGGTCTTTCCAAGCTCAGCATTGGTAACAATCCAATACCCTGCAAGCGAATCGTAAATATTCGGAATTCTGCCCCTCCCATTTATGAAATCACTGCTATAACATTAGATGAAAACAATGATGAAAACGTTTACGGTATAGTTTGTAATAAAAATACACATTCACCGAAGAATCGGGTTCCAAAAATAAGTCCTGTAGCCGACGAGGGGGATTTAAAATCAATATTGATAAACATCAGAGATATTCTTACTAAACCAGACCTAAACGAACAGGGCAAAGTAAAAACAAAACATGACAAGTACTTAGATAACATAACAAATGAAATAACAAAACTAAATGAGTTTAGAGATAAAAGTGAAAGTTTACTGATAAAATTGAATAATATTACATCACAGATAGCGAATAAAACATATACCGATGCATTGCTCGAGAAAATACTGAAACTATTGACAATTAATTCACTTAAGCGACCCACCACTCCTGCTCCAATAACAAAAGATAATGCCACGTACGACAATCTGGTCAACTACATAGATAAATTAAGGGAACAGCTTGAAGAGACTATAGCGTTTGAGAATAACCATATTTTGAATGAGGTAGAAAATAAATTACATGACAATGTCCGTCTACGTACATCCGATTCTGAGTCTATTTTTACCAAGACATGCGTTGGCCTCATCTTGGCTATATTAGTATGCTTTGTTTTGTACACGTTTTATAAGTCGGGGATGTTTATGAGAAGATTTTCTGTAAGCAAAAGAGAATTACCAAGCTCCATGGATTCACCCTTATAAATTCAGTTAGTAGATATTAACGGTTGATATTGCATTTGCATTACAATAAAATAATATCGGTAGCATGCATAACATGTAATTTCAATTTTATTGTAAAGAAATTGTTGTAAGGGGGTTAAAGAGAGTGATTTACGTTTCATTATTGTGTGTGTACTTTATGTGTACTGTGTAGTATACTGCCACTGCAAAGAAGTTATGTTAATTTTATAGAATCATTAATGATGTATAATTATTATTTTAACCTAGTCATGTGCTGCCTAAATTGTTTGTATATTTGTATTCGTATTAGAAACCATTATAACATTGGAAGATATACAAGGCAAGTCATGTTGTACAAATCTCATTCAAGAATATTTAATTTAATTTAACAGTATATGTATAATACACAATATACATTCTATTTATAATATTTATTTATTTATTGCAAAGAAAATTAGCGTCCCACACAATAGGTTTCCCCAGCTCCCATGGCCTCTCCCCGGTCGGGTCGTTCTGCCTTCCCATCGCATTATGAGAATGAATATAGAAATAATGGATAGAGAGTGCACCTGTTGCACACTTGTGCACAATAGTATGTTCTGTACACCTGGCTAGTCTCTGTTGACACTGGTCGTAACGTAACTGAAATTCGGGGACATCATGATCATTGGTAAGTACCATCATTTTATCTCATTTGAAGTGACTCCAGATTAGGGTACAACGTGGAATAATCCAGGATTTTTTTAAGGTTTTTTGTTCTAGTGCTTACCCGCACTTTTCGATTTCGGCGGGACTTGAACCCGCGCCCTACCGTACGGGTGTGCTCTAACCAACCCTAGAACAACGAAACCCTAGTCGTTTCAACCGAAAATCTTTGGGACCTCTTATAGACTATAGGTACTAATTTTCAGGATTTTTTTATTATTCTAAACGTCTATGGTACTACGTCGAGTTCACCATACATTAATTCAAAAGTTCGATTCATTCGGTTCTTTCGGCGCGTTCGGCTGCATTCAGCGTAGGTACTTACCGTAGGCAGTGAAGCAAAAGTCACCAAAAGTATTGTCACTGTATCATTATCCCTATCCGTGTAATTAGGTAGGTTTGTTTGTGGTATATTTAGTACATACAACTGATAAAGTGATAGAGCGTCCTGTCAGCTAAATGATAATGCAGTCAAGGGTAAGTCCGAATAATCGATCTGGGTTCTGTATATTTAGCTTACGACCTACAGCCATTAGCCTGCGTAACAAGATGTCTCTGGGCATCACTGTTCTGAGCGGTTTCCGAGCGCTAGCAACAGGCTTTTTAATTAATTTCATTCTGAGTAACTACTTTTTTTGTACTGTTTTTTCGGTAGGTCTGTTTATTAAATACAACAAAAACTTTCAATTAATATAATACCTACCTAGTTTTTAAGCAGACCAAGAACTTAGAAATAATAAATTCACGAAGTGGAAGCCGATCTTTGCAAACTTGGCGTTCAACGCTAGGTACTAGCTGGCGAGAGGCTCAGGAGACTGAGTCTTGTATCAGGAGGCCAGGATAAATTTTTGGTCGCTGAGCTTCCAGTATCATGTAGGCTTGGTTGTTGAGAGTTTGCTCGATCCTCTTTCGTTTTCTGTATAGGTACTGTGCGGACAAATTCGTGTCGTCAGCGTTGTCACTTCTATGAAAAAACCAATGATGTTACAACTTGTGCAACGGCAGCGATGCAATGAAATGACATCTAGGCCCACTAGCGGTGCTGCTGCTCCAAAAAGCAGGAATGTATAAATATTTCATCAGAATATTCAATCCTTACAAAATATGACAAGACAGTTAGAGGTATTACTTATGAGCGATTTAAAATGTGACGTACTCTGTTTGAGGCGGTACCCCGGCGTACACCGGCGCCACCACCTATTTTATCTTATTATTCCGTTGAACACAGGAAATTTAAAAAATCCATTTGACTGTTTGTGATACCTATTATAAGTTTTCATTTAATGCCTCTGTAATAGTTTTATTGTATTTAGTTTAGGCAGAGATTCGAAAATAGATTTTGGTGGCTACCAACGGCAACTTCGGATCTCTGCCTAAACTACCTATACGAAATAAAACTATTAAAGATCTAGTTTGAGTCGATGTTGCGCCTTTAACAGAGCATTAAAAATAAACGATAGTAAACTGTATTGTATGTTTATTTGTATTCTGTTATTATTGTATTTTCCTTTAAATAAATATATGATTGCTTTTAACGATAGTAAACTCGAATGTTAAAATATTAATAATTTTACACTAGCGTCATACTACATTAGAACATGGTGGTTCATGTGTTTATGTGAGAAATAATTACAAATATAGAATTAGTTTTTTTTTATTGAAATGTTTCTTTATGTGAAATATCAGCTATTGACCAATTTTAATATGATTATTGTATGCGTGTACAGAAGTGGCAAAAACTTTTGTTTTCCGTTTTTTTTCCAATGAGTTTGTTTGAAAGATATGTATAAGGATTGCGTGGTGGTAGAAGATTTTAATTTAGATCTTAAACACCCAGTGAATAAGCGGTCAGAAAATATCTATCTACTCGAGACGTGAAACATAGTTGACTGCTCCACCCGTGTTGCAGCTTCGACGAGTGCTTGCTTGGACCATGTTACGAGGATTGTGAGCGCCCGCGCACGGGTAGTGAATGTGCGACCTCAGTGCAAACTAGCCTGACGCCTGAGCAACCACTACGCCGCGCCGCGCCGTGCGCGCCGCGCGACTTACCTCCTGCTCAAGGGCCCTACGACTGGTACGCATCATCTCTCGAATACTTCCATCGAATTAGAGTCCTTCCTATAGGTACATTTAACGCCTTGTAGCGCCCCTACCGGATCGAGAGGAACTACTTATCGTAGTTTGACAACGATCCAATCGTTTCTTACAAGTTCGATGATATGACAGTTTTCAATAAAAATCGGTCAAAAATTTATTGAGACGTGTTTATATCTGAGTTGCGTTTGAGTCTGTTATTAAACAGGTACTACTTAGAAATTAAATAAGTCCCCAAAAATTTTCGGTTTCGGTGGGACTCTACACCAGCGCTATAGTCCGTAAGAGGTCCCAAAGATTTTCGGTTGAACCGACTATGGGTTTCATGGCTTAGTTGGTTAGGGCACACCCGTACTGAGGGTGGGGCGCGGGTTCGAGTCCCGCCGAAACCGAAAATTTTTGGAAACTTATTTCATTTCTTAGAGATACTCAAAGTGCGGGTAAGCACTATAACAAAAAAAAACGTCAGGTAGGTACTACTTTTCTCGGATTCACCAATAGACCGGAGTATAACGTGGGAGGCGTACAAGGTATGAAAGAAGATAGGTCGATCGTGCTTCGCTCTGTGGCGCCTCTCGACTACTTTAGACGGAGATACGCTCCTTCAATATGGTGTGGAGTTCTGGGGGCTTGCGTCCGATCGAGAGCGTGCCTTTAGACTCCCTAAGAGAATGGTAAGAGCAATGCCATCAAAACAAAAATAAATAAATACAAAACTTAAAAACCAAGTCTCGTAACTCAGTTCTTCTACCGTAAAAAGTTGTGAGATCATCCTATTTAAGGGATGTCATTACGTAATTATCTAACCTACCAACATCGTATAGTGACCATATCAATATTAAAAATCTTTTATGTTTAAAATAAAATCGATGGACTAGGCATGAGAGTGTATCTTACAAGTAATACATATTATATTAAATAAGATTGTGTAGTGCGATTGCCAAGTCAATTTATTTTATTTAAAACATTTTTTTTATATTGATATGGTCACTATAAGATGTTGTTCGGTTAGCTAATTACGTAATAAAGGGGGCTTCATAAGATAACCGACTTGGTATTGGATTGGACGTGGATCTCACAACTTTTACGGTAAAAGAACTAAGTTGCGAGACTTGTTTTTTTTTACAAGTTTTGCATCTCATTTCTTTTTGTAGATAGTCCTACTTTTTTCCTTTCCGGAGCCTTCTACGCTTTTTTGCCGACCGCAGTTATGATTATTACTAGCTGCTGCTCGCGGCTTCGCCCGCGGTGTTTAGGTTATTTATATCCCATGGGAACTGATTTATGGGATAAAAAGTAGTTCATGGCAATTTCTAGAAAACTGGACCAAAATCATAAAATATTTTAGTTTTCCTTGATTAATACACTAAACTCTAATTGTATTCTAAATTTGAAGCTTCTATGTCTACTAGAAGTGCCTTAGTTTTGATGATCGGCCAGTCAGTCAGTCAGTCAGTGAGTGAGAAAATTAAGAAATTCTGGCTAGTTATAATTTTTAAACTACTGGTTCAAATTAAATTAAATTTGAAAAATATCGTTTTACAATACCTGCTATGTTAAAATTCCGGCTTCTAGTTTTATCCACAATGAAGTTATAGGGAGTCGAAAATGGCCTGAACTGCTTCGAGAAAAGGATGGTACGGCCGTGCCGGTTTTTTGCTCGACTTGGCGGGGGCTCTGCCCTGCCCCCAGATAGTGCGTATACCACAAGACGAGTCCGTGCTGCTATATTTTATGACCTTAGGTATGTTGACCTTACCCACCCTTGTCATATACCAATCCGCACTGTATTTGCGTAATATCTTGGGTGAATATGCAAGGTTCGAGAACGGTCATAGATACAACACGAGACAGACTCTCACACCGGCTGAAAGCGCATCCACGACGACTGGTGAAGACGTCCATGTTGCTGCATGTGATGGGGACGGCTGTCTACACCCGTATTCCGACTCCTATCACCAGCGCACAATCCACTTCATCTATTATGACTATGTTGAATGAAGAAGTGGCTTATATTTCATATTTCATTTATTTTTGCTGGCATGTACATTCATTCTTAGGTCTAAGGAAAATGGTTATCATTAATACATGCACCCTGGAAGGGCACTGTAAAACTGAATATCTAATTGCTCTGATCTAAGTGCTTTTTTTGTAAGCCTAAGGAAATAAAGTTATTGACTTTTGACTTTTTGAATTAATATTTACATAATTTAACAATAACATAAATCTAATAAAATAAGTTTCATGCAAAAATAAATATAATTAATTAAATTATACATTGGTTACCTATTCGAGCCGTTTGGGGGAGCCCTAGGTCCTTGGGGTCCTGGGGCACATGCAATAAACAAAGATCTAACAAAACTCCTAATAGAGTCCACAGGTGATCGGAATGCTGGCTTTTATTTCGGTCAACAAATTAGCATTGCCATTCAACGTGGCAATGCTGCCAGCATTCTGGGCACTTTGCCTTCTGGTGACGGCTTAGATTTTTAGAAAATAGATTTAAGTGTAAATATTAGTTGTAATTATTGTATTCTGTTCTTATTGCAATTTTCTTTAAATAAATATAATATTAATTAAATTGAATTTAGAAGCCAGAATGGTCAGCTAAGTCTAACAATTTATGATATTAACGAATTTATGACATTGAAATGTCCCTTTAAATTAAAGTTTAGGTTAATGTTATTGTATTTTTCATGTATTTATCGATTTAATTGATCTACGGCTAATATGACCTGTAACATAATTTATTAATATTGAGTATGAGCTGTGCTGTAAGAAGCAATCGTTTTATTTTTGCCCCAACGAACCCTGACTCTACATTGCGTGGTCAGCTCTACAGTTTTGTGTTACTTCGTATTGGACATTCATAAGGCCTGTTGTCTTTGCACATTATTAGTCAGACCAAGTTTCCTAATGTAACGTGGACGGAGCTTAATAAAGTTTTAGTCAGGTAAGACAGTTTAATATGTATTTATATTTATACAGAATCAGCTTGTTTGTAGAATGGATAGGCCGATTGCAATGCCAATTGTTAAATGTGCAACACGACATGACACTAATACCATATACTTACATATATACAGGGTTGTTTTTCAAGACGGGCCAAGTCCGAAAGCACGAGAGTAAGAGAAAAGTCGTGAAAGGAGAGTTCCGAAACCATGAGTTTCGGCTACATAATTATAGATAATCACAATAGAATGGAGGAGATCTCTTTTGAAGAAAGGCTTACATAAGTATGGGGAACAAAATCCTACCCGTAAAATATTTGGATTTCCCGTCACTTGTAGTTATATTGTCATAACGTCTTGGATTTAAAGTACCTAGAAGCTAGTGGGACGTCCTAGATTTAAAGTAACTAGGGGACTATAAAGATCGCTCAACAACCTGCTGGGCTGACTATGTTAAAGCAGTAAAGGTACTCGCTTTGCCTACAGCCCTGAGAGAGGCCCAACATAGAGTAGTGTGGAAGGTGACCACCGTCACTTTCGCTATTTCGTCTCCCTCTATATCACGTGGTTTGGTTTGGGTGATTTGTAAAGGAATAGGAGAAGATAATAATTGTGGTTGATGTGAAGTTCACAGGGTCATCAAGTACAAAATAAAATATAATTTATTGCTAAATCGTGCTATTTTTTTATTTTAGATCGCCACGATCTAGAGGACGAAGCAAAATGTCTCTTCTAAACCGAAGTTTGTCGCTGATCTATGTCGTTTTTTGTAAGTATATCCTACCTACTAGTTTCTGCCTGCGGCTTCGCACGCGTTGTTTCTATGTAAACGTTCAAAGCTTAACATGAGTTACAGTGATTGTGGTGCTCTGGTTCTGATGCTATCTTTTTATTATAAAGCATCTTGTTTGCCAAAATTCATCCAAAATGTTGGTAACAACCCTTTTACTTGATCGAAATTTAATTTACTGAATTATATACATATCTCAACTGATCCATATCAATACCAGTCGATGGGATAGACTGACGACGGACTAGTGATCAACAGGACAATGTCATTGCCTCCCTCAACTACATAAATGATGAGTTTCCCAACTTTTCTCAAGTAACACTAGTCAGACCAGCCGAGATCACTAGATGCGTATCTTCACTCAAGATACGAAAAGCTCCTGGTCCAGATGACATCTCCAATCATCTTATTAAACGACTTCCCCGGAAATGCATAGTCCTCCTTGCTAAAATATTTAACGCGTGTTTACTTACCGCCTTCTTTCCCAACCTATGGAAAACTGCGAAAGTGGTTGCTGTGCATAAACCAGGTAAAGCCCCTACTGATCCTGTTGGCTACCGCCCTTCTGTCTAGCTTGGGCAAACTTTTTGAAAAAATTATATTTTATCGATCAAGTCGGGCCTCTGACCCCATTTTAATTGATGAGCAATTTGGTTTCCGTCGGGCTCACTCTACCACACAGCAACTAGCCAGGGTAGCCTAGACTGTGTCCCATCGACTAAATATGAATGAATCCACTGGAATGTTTTCCCTCGATATAGAAAAAGCAGAAGCTTGTGGATGAGGCACCAAGCACTCATCCACAAGCTTCTGCTGACTGGCGTCCCTCTTCTCTTAATTAAAATAATACAATCTTACCTGTCACGACGTTCTTTTAAAGTGTATATAAACAAGACAACCTCTTAATTTTGAATTTTGAATTTTACTGCTTCATTCACGTCTTCGAATGACATATTACTTGTTATAGATCGCCTGCAACTATCCCTCGACCTATTGCTAGACTTTTTCAGCGATGGAAGTTAATAATTAACGCGTCTACGACTGAGGCGATTATGTTTACCAGACAACGGTCGCTTCCAAGCCGAACCCTCAAAATCGAAGGTCATGCGATCTCATGGAGTCACTCTGTTAAATACCTAGGCACCATGCTAGATACTAAACTCAACTGGACTGAAAACACCCAAAACCTAAGACTCAAAGGAACAAAAGCATTAAATGCCTTATCCCCTATCCTTAATAGAAAGTCGTGCCTCAGTAGTAAAACTAAATTAAATATTTACAGTATTTTAATACGTCCCTGCATAACGTATGCGTGCCCCGTATGGAGCAGTACATGTCGCACTTATTTCAATAGCTTGCAGGTTATCCAGAATAAAGCTTTAAAATATGCTTTCAATACTCCATTTCTAACAAATTTACGAAATTACATATGGCAATCAAGTTTCCTACCTTGTACGAATTTATTTTCAAATTATATAAAAGAACTATTTACCAAACAATCATTCATTCTAATAGTAAAAAAAAACATATACAAAACATTTGTAAAACTCGAAAGAAAAACTTAAACTTCATCGACAAATAGGTATCATCGTTATAAATTACCCCATCACTTGTTTCTTGAGTGCGATGAATAGCATGGCCTGGCCCGTGCAGGCTCGCGCGCATTGCGCGGCGCGTCGCAAGCGAATCTCGGCCTTATACCATAGTAAGTGCGGAGACCGCATGCGCCGCGCTCGCAGTGGCCGCGCGAGCGTGCGCGAACTACCGCGCCTATTGATGCGCTTACTTACCTACGACCGCTCTAATTGTCCTCATTGCTAGTGAAATTAACTGGTTTCGTAAAATTGTTTTTTACCCGCTTTATTTGCGTCTCAAACAAGGCTTTCTTGTTATAATTTTTTAACTATAATTTATTTACATAAAATGTAATGCTCAACTAAAGCTTGCATGAAGTCATATTAAGATGATGTTTTAAATGGTTCAATAACCCATGTATGATACTATTCGTTAATTAGGTACCTTTATTTAAATAAGTTTGAAAAAGCGCATAGCGCTTATAAACGTGTTTACATAATTTATGTTTAATATTATGATTATGCTATGATTTGTATTTCTCGTGTTACTTAATTTCATAAATAAAGATATTTTAAAATTAAATTGGAAACTGATTAATGGGACATAGAGCCTATGTTTAATTCCAGGTCTATAGCTACATCTACGCAATTTTGTCCTATTCCGTTTAGTAGTTTTGGTGAGAAGAAGTTACAAACTTCGATCGTTTCATCCGAACTTTCGCATTTTTAATACAATAGTGTGAAAATACCCGAGCTCCTAAGTATCTGTTGTTGCGCATCAGCATTGTCATGCCATGCAGTGCTTTGCGTCTTAGGGACGCTTTCGACTGGTATTGATATGGATCAGTTGAGTTATGTATATAATTCAGTAAATTAAATTTCGATCAAGTAAAAGTGTTGCTAATAACATTTTGGATGAATTTTGGCAAACAAGATGCTTTATAATTCATACAACAAAGATGTAGAGAGCATCAGTACCAGAGTACCAGAATAACTGTAGCTCATGATAAACTCATAATACAATTATAGAACGTAGGGTTCTTCAATCTTTGGATTTTACATTTGTCGATGCGCCTCCAAATGTAATAAATGAATACTACGTGGTGTGCAAATTTTCAAAACATTGAATTCCAAATTTCAACTGTCTCCGCTCCGCTGACGTATGCAATACAATAAGTACAATTTATTATATTTTTTTCAGATGGCCTGCTCACCCTACCACCTATTGCCGGCCAATATTGTAATGAAACATTCAACTCTGGGCTATGCCGATATGACGTGTATTGTGAACAATACTTTAGTCTAATGAATAGTTATGATTACTATAGGCAAGAACATTTTTATAATGAATTCGGAGACCCAAACACGTTTGGTTGCAGATTTATAGAATTTGTTCCTATTCATTTAGTTTATAAAAACTATAGATTTTCAGAGCCGAACGAAGAACAAGATATTCCTTTTTCAAACAATGATGAAATTTATATGAATCAATTTAGTAATTTGATAAACTCCTTAGATCTCAGCAAGAACTCTTATAAAAAATATCCTACGATACACGCCATGGAAAAACTTACTGCTTTGGATTTGTCAAACAACTTGTTTAAAATCGCAACATTATCTAACAAGTGGAGTCTGCCAACTTTAAAAGAAATTGATTTATCGCAAAACCAAATCACCAACCTAGAAATAAGTCGCGACAAATATATTTTAAAAAGCCTTGAACAAATAAACTTGGCCTACAACGATTTAGAGAAAATTCCTGAAGCTATATTCGAATTCTTTAATAATCTTACTAAATTGGACGTCTCACACAATTCTATAAGCAGTTTGAGTCCCAACACATTTGAAGGGATCAAAAATCTAGTCCATCTCAACATGTCTTATAACCTTATTTCAGATATTAATTCATCATTGTTTAGATTCAAGGCGCTCCAATCACTCGATCTAAGCAACAATCTTCTATATAATATAAGTAATAAAGAGTTTAATGAACTAACAGCACTGACTACTCTCAACTTAGAAGCGAACTTTATACAAGTTATTGATGACAACACATTTCAAAATTTGAACAATTTGAATGTACTAAATATGAACGATAATAAATTAGAATTCATAAACAAAGATACATTTTTAAGTGCAAATGAGTTAAAAGAGATTTTAGTTTCGAAAAATAAATTGAAGACGCTACCTAAATCACTCTTTAAAGGAAAAAATATTGATAAATTTTCAATAATTGAAAATAATCTAAAAGGTTCTCTCGAAAGAGGCATGTTTGAGGGGCTTAATGTTAACGTTTTGGATTTAAGTAACCAAAATATACAAGCAATAGAGAATAACGCTTTTTTTGGCTTAGGACCACTTGAAGTTTTACTTCTTCAAAACAATAATATTTCAACGTTGTTTCCAAAATGTTTTAATATGCTTCATAACCTTAAACAACTAGATTTATCACACAATAAAATATCTACCATGGGATTTGATAAACAACATTTGGGAAACTTGGAATCATTATCAATTAGAAACAATGCTTTGACTATTGTCAAACACGAGTTTTTCGAAAGTTTAGATTCTCTTCAATCGTTAGATCTTTCTGATAATAAAATAACTCGGATAGAATCAAAATCTTTCGAGCCATTGAAAAACTTGATCAGTTTTGAGATATCCAACAACCCACTGAACCTCACGTTGGAAGAAAACACTTTTGAGGGGTTATCATCTCTACCAAGTTTTGATATATCGTGTACTTTACTGGCAACCATACAAAATGGGTCGTTCAATGGAATGGTGGAACTAAAGAATTTGAATATGTCTCACAGCCGCATACACGAACTGCAGTACAACTCATTTCTTCATACGGGTTCTGTGGAAATTTTGGACTTATCTCATAATCAACTCAAAGAATTCGTTATTAACAATACCCAAATTGATAAAGTTAGCATTTTATACTTGGACAATAATTATATTAAGACTTTAGATCTCGAAACGTTTGGTCGTATGTTGGATTTGACAAAAGTATTCTTGTCGTATAACGAGATAGAGAAAATTAATATGTTAACGTTTGGAAATCAAAACGCCTTACAAGTTTTGGATTTGTCGAACAACCCCAAATTGAATTTCAATACGTCAATTATAAATACTAATAGAGAATTGACTGTATTACATCTTTCCGGTATAAAGGCTGGAATGTCATTTGATAAGATAGGACATGCACCGCTAACTGATATTTCGTTTGCAAATGCTAGTATTACCAATGTACAAGAATTGCAGCTTTATAACTTAAATCACTTGGAAATACTCGATTTAAGTAAAAATAGTATAGCTAAAGTAGAATTCGGATGTTTTGCTAATGTTAGTGCTTTGAGAACACTAGACTTAAGCTTCAATAAAATAACGTACATACAATCTAGCGCACTCAGAGATAACGCTATGCTTACTTCATTGAATTTATCTCACAATTATCTTACTTCCGTCAGTTATGGAATATTCCGTGGTCTAATAAACCTGAAAACGTTAGATATATCATTCAATAATATTGATAGCATACAAAAAGAAAGATTCCACGAATTGAGAAGCCTAACTATTTTAATAGCAGATCATAACCGAATTGAAGATTTTGATGGTGAAATGTTTGGAAAACCGGGTCTTTCCAGGCTCAGCATTGGTAACAATCCAATACCCTGCAAACGAATAGTAAATTTTCGGGATTCTGCCCCTCCTATTTACGAACTCACTGCTATGACATTACCTGAAAACCATGATGAAAGCGTATACGGTATAGTTTGCAATAAAAATAAACATACGCCGAATCGGGTCCCAAAAATAAGTCCTGTAGCCAACGAAGAGGATCTTAAATCAATTTTGATAAACATCAGAGATATTCTTAATAAATCAGACTTAAATCAAAAAGACATCGTAAAAACAAAAGATGAAGAGTACTTAGCAAACATAACAAACGAAATAACAAAATTAAACGAATTAAGAAATAATAGTGAAAGTTTACTGAAAACTTTGAATAATTTTACATCACAGATAGCAAATAAAAATTATACCGATATATTGCTCGAAAAAATACTGAAACTATTGACAGTAAATTCACTTAAGCGACCCACCACTCCTGCTCCAATTACAAAAGATAATGCCACGTACGACAATCTGGTCAACTACATAGATAAATTGAAACAACAGCTTGAAGATACTATAGCTTTTGAGAAAAACAATATTTTGAATGAGGTTGAAAATAAATTGACTGCTGTAAGTCCTAAAGCTCCCACTCCAGTGCATGAAAATCTCCGCCTAGATACATCCGATTCCGAGTCTATCTTCACCAAGACATGCGTTGGCCTCATCTTGACTATTTTAGTGTCCTTTGTTTTGTATAAATTCTATAAGTCGGGGATGTTTATGAAAAGAAGATTTTCTGTAAGCGAAAGGGAATTGCCAAGCTCCATGGATTCTCCCTTATAAGTTTAATTAGTTATAATAATTGTATTTTTATCGGTTGCTTATATTAAATGTGCTTTTTATTAAGAAATAACAGGAAGAACAAATTATTTAGGTTATATTATTTGTGTGTTTGGTTACGTGTACTGTGAGGAAGTTTTGTTAATTTAATAGAATTCATCATCAGCCTATATCTGTCCACTGCTGGACATAGGCCTCTCCTATTGAGCGCCATCGCGCCCTGTCTTCAGCTTGCCGCATCTAGCATCTGCAGCAGCAGTCTTTCGCAAATCGTCATCCCACCTGGTCGGAAGGCGTCCTACACTACGTTTGCCGAGTCGCGGTCTCCACTCAAGAACACATTTACCCCAGCAGTTGTCGGTTCTTCTCGCGATATGGCCAGCCCACTGCCACTTCAGCTTGCTAATCCTCTAAGCTATGTCGACAACCTTAGTTCTCTGTCGGATGTATTCGTTGCGAATCCTATCCTTCAGAGAAACTCCGAGCATAGCTCTTTCCATAGCTCGCTGGGCGACTTTAAACTGGTGGACAAGCCCTACCGTGAGTGTCCACGTCTCAGATCCGTAAGTCATGACGGGTAGGACGCACTGATTGAAAACTTTCGTTTTCATGCATTGCGGTATGGATGACGAGATTTAATAGAATTAATGTATAATTATTATTTTTACCTTGTCATGCGTTGCTTAAAATATAATTAGTACCTACCAAAGTAAAAATAGTTGAATTGTTTTTGTTTGTTTGTTTGTTTTCTTTCCAAATTAATAAAAATAACAATTTTGTGTTTGTGTGTTGTCTTTATTATGTTATACCTCCTAAGTCCCAATGGCTATCATATAGTACAAAATCAGTGATGGCATACCCGACAGTTCAAATACAGACCTCTCTATTCTTCTTAAAATAGTCTATAAATATAATTTTTGCGCTTGCTTGCATAATTCTAGTGCTCCGATTGTTTCAAACTATTAATATAAAGGTAGCATAACTATCTCACTTACGCAATCGCAGCAAAATTTTATGTCTAAAAATTCGACAGTATGGTTAAGTTCATCCAGCAAAATGTCACGTCCCATGAGAAGAGGTAAGTAAATCTGTTATTTTCTAAGAAATCTGCTGGTATATTGGCAGTAACTGTATGAAATTAATTCTTCATTTTTAATTTTTGTTTTAAGATAACAATGATATTTACATTACACTATTTACATTTACACAAAAACAAAGATATTTATGCATGAAGATTGTATTTTAGTGTGTAGTTTTTTTTTGTAGTTGTTAATTTTCTTGTATGTAGTGTATGTGTTTTAAAATTAAATGTTGATGTAGATACAAAGCAGAGTGGATAATGTAACATTTTATATTTTGTTCGATGATACACTGCTGCACTGCCACAAACAGTGAGCTTATACTTTCAACACCTGATTGGTTGAAGAACCAACTCGCCGCTACAGCTTCAAGGCAAAAACTTATCGTTGCACCAACAGTCGTCGAAACGGAAGAATCTACGAGAAACATGAAATGCCATCGACATTTTCTGATCGGTAATCAAGAGCCCTAGCCGTTAATATTACCACAGAATGTGATTTCAAATGCACAAGCTCGTCACACGGCAAAAGATTTCCCCTTATACTTAATGTCTTCAACTTATATAAATTTTCTGTCAATGCAAGACCGTCTATGTTATTATCATCTAAAATGATTGTAGAGACAGATTGCATTTCGTACAAAAGTGATAATTTAAAATTTGTTTGTCTATTATTTGAAAGATTAAGCGTTTTAAGTTTTTGCAGTCCACGAAATGTTCCGAATCTAATTTTGTTTATATCATTGAAACTTAGATCAAGATTTGTTAAACAGCCAGTGTTAACGAACGTACCTTGGTTCAGATTTTTTATTTTATTTCGACTCAAATTTAATGATTGCAAGGAAACCATATTATTCTCAAAGGAAAATTGATTGGATAGACTGTTATTGCTGAGATCCAGAAAAATCAAACTCTTGATTTTCTGAAGGTATAACGCATTAATATTCGATAAGTGACTTGAAGATATGTCTAAGTTTGTTATGGTAACGTTTGCATATTGAAAGGTTATTTTATTGCTAAACTGCTTCAATAAGAGTGTATTTAGAATCAAATTGTCGAAAACGTTTTTGACAATCTCGACATCAGGGTTGTAGGACAAATCCAAATATTTTAGTGCCTTAAGAGATTTAAAGGCAGAGGAATCTAGAGTTATTAATTTATTATCAGCAATATTTAAAATTTCCAAATCACTAAAACCTTCAAAAATATTACCTGAAACACTGCCTAGGTGGTTATTATTCAAGTATATTTCCCGTACCTTCTCAGTAGGCAACTGTTTCATGTAGATTGTTTGTATTTGATTGTAGGATAAGTCCAAAACTTGAATATTTCTTAACCCTTTAAATGCATTGTTGTCAATGGTAGCTAGCTCTCCGTGCGATGCATTTAGCACTCTGAGGTTTATAAGCCCTGAAAAGGCCTCGCTATCCCATCGATTGTACTTCGTCTTCATAAATTCTAAATGTAAAACATGGTCTAACCCATGGAACGTATTTGCTAAAAGAGTATTGTCCAGCTTATTATTCAGCAAATTAATTTTTTTAACGTTTTTGAGGTTTTTGAATGTCATTGGTGATATATTTTGAATATTATTATTTGAAAGATTTAATTCTGTCAGTGATAGTAGGTGTTGAAATGTATCAGTATTTATTTCTAAAATTGAGTTATGTTGTAAAAATAGTTTAGTTAGTTTCTTTAGTTCAACATTTAGAAATCCTAGTTTGGTTATTTTGTTATTTGAAAGATCAATTTTGATAATTTCGGTAAAAGTGTCAAGAGCATTTTCAGATATTTCTTGAATACTGCACGAGCTCATGTTTAATGTTTTTAAATAGCTTGCTATTGACATGAACGGTCTACCTTCTATCTTATTAATGGTACTACCTGCTAGGTTGAGCTCAGTTACGTTGAGTCCCGATAGTGAGTTGGTTTTAATGTCCATTGCGAACGCTGCTTCCAAATTAATGTGATGTAATTTTTTTAAGGCATTAAAAATGCCCGGTTCAATGTTAGTGACATTGTTATAAGAAAGATAGAGTGATTCAAGATTTATGTTATTTGATAGAAAAATAGCTCTCAAAGATTTTACATTGTTATTGGATAAATTCAATATTTTTAAACTTTCAAGAGAACGAAAAGCGTGGTCATCTATATATTTAATTTTGTTAAAGCTTAAATCTACATTTTTTAATTGTTTTGACTGGTTGAAAAATAATGCATTTATACTTTGAATACGGTTATGATTTAAATCAAGAATCTCTAAATTATGAACAGGATAAAGAAAATTTCCTAAGTTTGTTAGTTTGTTGTGAGACAGCTGAATTAATTTCAAAGATATTAAGTTTGCAAAGGCATTAGAATCTACGCTTGCAATGTCATTGTTTGACAAATGTAAATATTTTAAGGAATTCCGACTACTGGTAAAGCAATTTGAAGGAATACGATTTAATTTGTTATAGCTTAGATTGATTGATTCCAGCTTCATAGAGGAAATCAAACCTGCATCGTCTTCCTCTAACTCTTTTATTTGATTGTTGGATACATCAAATACAGTTAGATTTTTAGCAGTAGAAAACATGTTTAAGTTAATAGTTTTTATATGGTTTCCATGGAGCTCTATTACATTCAATCCTTTGAGTGTATATAACACACTAGGAATGTTGCTCAAATTACTGTCTTTGACTATGACTTTAAACACATCATAAGGTTGATTCTTATGCAGAAATGATTTGAGATCATCTAAGGCGGCGTCTACATTTGTAACTTGGATCATTTCTAGTGTGAATAAAGGAGACACGAGCAAGGATGCAATTTTTTCAGTATACTCGGTGCATGTAAATTTGCGGATATAAAAACGTGACAGTGATGAGTAGCATCTTCCTTTAGCGCTCGAGGAGAGCTGCAGCGCTATGAAGACGAAGGTCCAACCTGTAACAGAAATTATTTTGTTGTGTTGAAGAAAATTCAAGTTTATTGCCATAATTGTATATAACGTAGCGGAAAGTACAATACATTTCAGAACATACATACTTATCATAGATAAACATCAATGGATAAACCAAAACAGAATGAATATAAGTATAATAACATAATTAAAAATAAGGTAAGTCATAGTGAATTTATCTGTGGTTAATGCGAATACTAACTTGTTATTATTATTTGTGTTTCTTGCAATGTATTTTGTTTCTACTATACAAGTGAGAACTTATTAATAACCTAATCCACCACCTTTATGTATTTATGTGCTGAAAGATTCCCTAAAATAAATAAATTAAAGTTTTACAAAGCAAATCGTAGTCGTACCATAAGATTTTTGTAATTGGTGAAATTTGTCATTGAAAGTAAAAAAAAACAAAAGAAAATAATTTGCAGAAATATTGCTCAACGGTTCACACAGCGACATCTCATTCATCCAAATTAAGCAGAACTTTTATTGTGTCTTATAGATGATAAATATGATGATATATTATACCAAACCAGGAAATATTTATCAGCAGATCATACTAAAAATTCTCCTGCGGCGGAATAGAACCTGAAATGTTCTTTATCTCAGGCGACCCTTCGCCCATTGTGTCACAGAGGTCGTCTTAAACAATATTAGAATACAGAACCAAAATTTTGGGTGTGCTAAGAATTAGCCTACGTACCTACCTACGTATGCTTGTTACTGGCCTGCCTTATTTCATAAGGTAAAATTATGGGGGACCGACTTACCCGCTTTGATATTGAACATTATAGAATATTCCACCACTTTCTACGTTTAAAAAAAATTTACTTTGTAATGTGTACCTAGTGGTTCTATGCATCTCAAAGATACTGACTTGTTTCCGAGAATTTAAACACAAAGAAGATAGCCACTTGTTAACTATATTATGACTTAACCTTTGACTCTATGCTCTGTAGGAAGATAACGTTCTAGGTAAAATAAGTATTTTCTATTTATAAATAGGCGTCTTGAATGAGTGTTACTGTATTATCCTTTCTAGCGAAAAACAAATAATTGAAATAAGACAACACGGTGTGAATTTTATTGGGTTGTTGTACAATTGCTGGACATAGAACTACCTGTTTTTAAGTATCTACCTAGGTTCGAAAACAAAACATGATTTTATTTTTAACCAGTTTTATGGACCTTTTTGGGAAATTCTTTCGCAATAGGCTATTTGACTACATTGAATAAGTTGCAAATTGTTTTCAGCCTAGTCAGTGACAACGTAAAAAAGTGTAATCAGGCGATTTTGTTAAAAATTATGCCTATTTTAGGTAAAAAACGGTATTACTATTACACACTTTTTCACTCTGGCTGCATTGCCCCGCTGTATAGCAATGCTGATGCGCTGCGCCAGATACTCACCAGCTCTCGGGTCACGCGTCGCTTCGACCAAACGCTCTGATAATTTTTTGAAAACCCGGAGAGCCTCGGTACCCTACGGACCGAGAGTCTCGACTCCAAGGGGAGCAAATGCGTAGGCTCTGTCGAGACCTGCATATTTGCGCCTCTTGAGATCTTCGGCCAAATCCGCCGCCGCACCAGCCCTCACGGAAGTCCTAGGAAGATGGGAAGGCGCGAGTGTGTCGACGCATGTAGCGTCCCACACGATCGTTAAAAATGAGTCTTTATAACTAAAACGACTGGCCTTGAAGAAATATCTCAGGTAGTCAAGTAGCTTATTGTATGGAAAATGCCAAAATAATGTGCGCAGATCAACGGCTCGCACATGAGGGGGCAATGACTTTAGTTAATGGGATGATTAATCGAGTTGTCACTGCAGCAATCAGTAAGTTATATTGTATTTAATCATTGATTTACCTCTTGATAGATACGAATTAAATAAATATATGACGACCTCGGTGGCGCGGTGGGCGAAGGCCTGCCTGCAATGCAGGAGGTTGCGGGTTCGATTCTCGCCTCGGGACAAATGTTTGTACGATCAGCAGACATTTGTGCAGAGTGTTCTGGTCGTTTTCTATGTATAGTAAAAAAATATCGATCTATGTATTGTATTAGATAGATAATTCTTTATTCTTATTATATTACGTATATCAGTTATCTAGTACCCATAACATAAGCTCTGCTTAGATACTAGTTATTTGTAATACATAAGGTGTTCCTTAAAACACAGATATTTTTTATTATACATAGAAATCACCCGGCACTTACTGCAAATCGTACAAACATTGGTCCCGGTGCGGGAATCGAACCCGCACCGAGACCAATGTGTCGCAGGCGGACCTTTGACCACCGCGCTGAGGTCCTCGAATTTAAACTGTTGAATTTGAATGACCATGGTAGTGGAATTTCATAGACTGGTTTCTCTGCAAATGGCTTCCGTCCAGGGAAACAGCGATGATGTTGATCTGTACACGTCACAGTTCAAACGTCTTTCACAAAGCTTGGTTAGTATTATAAACACACTAGAAAATCGATAGATCTATCATTAAACATTTAAGCAAGGTAAAAGTTTTATAGCTTTCTTCGCAGGAGGTAGCGTGTTCGATTCCCGTCCAGGGACAAATGTTTTTACGATCTGCATTATATTTGTGTCAGGTGTTCCGGTCGTTTTTCATGTAAAAGTAAAAATTATTATTTATGTATTGTATTGTATTATTTATATCAGTTATCTAGTAGGTACCCATAAGACAAGCTCTGCTTAGCTTGGGGCTAGAGAATGCTGTGTGAAATGTCCAGCTTCATCCCGAGGTGGTAAAATTTTATTCCCGAGGTATAAGTACTTTCCCGATCCCAATCTTTAAAAAAAATATAAATACTTAGGAATTGGAATTCAGTTTTTTTTTTCAAACCAATTTTATTTTCGAATAACCAAATTATAAACTGTAGAATAAGAAGCAGGTAGCATTCAAACAATTTTTATTTCAAGGCCCATATAATAAAAACTTATACCTACTTCAAAACTCGTCATATACACTTAGGCTGACCGTGGGTCAGCCTAAGTGTATAAGCAGGACTCACTCACACAAACACGAAGGCTCCGACGTGCTTAGTTTTGTAGATATGGCTGCTGTATGAATGCTACCCTTAAGGCTCCATTGACGAATAATGGTTTAGAAAATGAAATACTTAAACAATTACCACTTATTTACTATGAAATAACATAAGAGTAGGACAATATTATTATACTTGTAGTTAACAAATGAATTCTTTTTGATACATATTTCGAGTGATGGATAGATGTAAGTTATACTTATAATTGGAACCACAGAATAACTCTATAGTAGATACTTTGACGGAACTGACATTTGGCAAAGATTTAGTTCTTCTTGGATAACATAATATAGGAGAAGCATAGCAGAAGGGTTGCGCACAGAAGCTACTTTAAAACATAATAACAATGCTGTAATAAAAAAAAATGCATCGAACAAGGATACCTGACAAATCTGCATCGGTGTTCATAGGTACTATAAGAATCGATTATTTTGTGCAGTTCGTTATTTTTCTGAGATGAGATGAATGATGTTTTCACTCTATAGAAGATTCCAGGTAATTTTGTTCTGTTGAAGCGATGCTACCAAGTGGGTACGGCTGACAAGAAACACCACTTACATTCTCGGTAAAATAGTCTACAGACCTCGAGTCCAAAATTATTTTATATTTTGATTGTATCAGCACAAGTTGCTCACACAAAATAATATTTCCTCCAAGACTGAGTCGTTTTAAATTATACAAATTAGCTGCTAAAGCGAGATCATATATTCTATTATCATCTAAAATTATAGTTGAAATAGTTGGCACGTCGTGCAAAAGTGCCAATTTGTATTCAGATAATTTATTGTTCGATAGATCAATCTTTTTAATGTCGTAGAGTCCGCGAAAGGCTCCAAATTGTACCCTTTCTATCTTATTAAAGCTTACATCAAGTTCTCTAATGTCGCTTGTATTTATAAACGTGCCTGGATAAACGTTATGAATTTGATTGTGGCTCAAATTTAACACCTGTATAGATAAACCATTCCCAAAAGAATATTTATCTAAACTAGCAATGTTATTGTTACTGAGATCCAGAGAGACCAAATTCTTGATGTTTTCAAGATGCAGCGAACTAATATTGGTAATGAGGTTCGATGATATATCTAGGTTTGTTATGGTAGCGTTTTCAAACTGGTATGATACTTTATTGTTAATGTTCTTTAGTAAAAGTGTTTTAAGAATCAAATTATCGAAAACATTACTAGTGAGTTCAATATTAGGGTTGTAGGATATGTCCAAGTACCTTAATGATTTCAAAGGTTGAAACGCGGAGGTATCTACTGTTACGATTTTATTGTTTGATAAATTTAAAACTTGTAAATTATCTAAGCCATCAAATGAATTCGTCACAACCGATGATAGTTCATTGTTATTTAAGTATATTTCGTTATGAACAATACCCAAATTGATAAAGTTAGCATTTTATACTTGGACAATAATTATATTAAGACTTTAGATCTCGAAACGTTTGGTCGTATGTTGGATTTGACAAAAGTATTCTTGTCGTATAACGAGATAGAGAAAATTAATATGTTAACGTTTGGAAATCAAAACGCCTTACAAGTTTTGGATTTGTCGAACAACCCCAAATTGAATTTCAATACGTCAATTATAAATACTAATAGAGAATTGACTGTATTACATCTTTCCGGTATAAAGGCTGGAATGTCATTTGATAAGATAGGACATGCACCGCTAACTGATATTTCGTTTGCAAATGCTAGTATTACCAATGTTCAAGAATTGCAGCTTAATAACTTGAATCACTTGGAAATACTAGATTTGAGTAAAAATAAAATAGCTAAAGTAGAATTCGGATGTTTCGCTAATGTAAGTGCTTTGAGAACATTAGACTTAAGCTTCAATAAAATTATTTACATACAATCTAGCGCACTCAGAGACAACGCCATGCTTACTTCATTGAATTTATCTCACAATTATCTAAATTCCATCAGTTATGGAATATTCCGTGGTCTAATAAACCTGAAAACATTAGATATATCATTCAACAATATTGATAACATACAAAAAGAAAGATTCCATGAATTGAGAAGCTTAACTATTTTAATAGCAGATCATAACCGAATTAAAGATTTTGATGGTGCAATGTTTAGAAACCCGGGTTTTTCCAAGCTCAGCATTGGTAACAATCCAATACCCTGCGAACGAATTGTACATTTTCGGGATTCTACTCCTCATTTTTATGAAATCACTGCTATAACATTAAATGAAAACAATGATGAAAACGTGTACGGTATAGTTTGCAATAAAAATAAACATTCGCCGAATCGGATCCCGGAAATAAGTCCAGTAGCCGACGAAGGGGATCTTATATCTATTTTGATAAACATTAGAGATATTCTTTATAAACCAGACTTAAATCATGAGGACATAGTAAAAACAAAAGATGACAAGTACTTAGCAAACATAACAAATGAAATAACAAAATTAAATGAGTTTAGGAATAATAGTGAAAGTTTACTGAAAAATTTGAATAATATTACATCACAGATAGCGAATAAAAATTATACCGATATATTGCTCGAAAAAATACTGAAACTATTGACAGTAAATTCACTTAAGCGACCCACCACTCCTGCTCCAATTACAAAAGATAATGCGACGTACGACAATCTGGTCAACTACATAGATAAATTGAAACAACAGCTTGAAGATACTATAGCTTTTGAGAAAAACAATATTTTGAATGAGGTTGAAAATAAATTGACTGCTGTAAGTCCTAAAGCTCCCACTCCAGTGCATGAAAATCTCCGCCTAGATACATCCGATTCCGAGTCTATCTTCACCAAGACATGCGTTGGCCTCATCTTGACTATTTTAGTGTCCTTTGTTTTGTATAAATTCTATAAGTCGGGGATGTTTATGAAAAGAAGATTTTCTGTAAGCGAAAGGGAATTGCCAAGCTCCATGGATTCTCCCTTATGAGTTTAATTAGTTATAATATTGTATTTTTATCGATTGCTTATATTAAATGTGCTTTTTATTAAGAAATTATAGGAAGAACAAATCATTTAGGTTATATTATTTGTGTGTTTGGTTACGTGTACTGTGAGGAAGTTTTGTTAATTTAATAGAATTCATCATCAGCCTATATCAGTCCACTGCTGAACATAGGCCTCTCGTATTGAGCGCCATCGCGCCCTGTCTTCAGCTTGCTGCATCCAGCATCTGCCAGCAGTCTTTCGCAAATCGTCATCCCACCTGGTCGGAAGGCGTCCTACACTACGTTTGCCGAGTCGCGGTCTCCACTCAAGAACACATTTACCCCAGCGGTTGTCGGTTCTTCTCGCGATATGGCCAGCCCACTGCCACTTCAGCTTGCTAATCCTCTAAGCTATGTCGACAACCTTAGTTCTCTGTCGGATGTATTCGTTGCGAATCCTATCCTTCAGAGAAACTCCGAGCATAGCTCTTTCCATAGCTCGCTGGGCGACTTTAAACTGGTGGACAAGCCCTACCGTGAGTGTCCACGTCTCAGATCCGTAAGTCATGACGGGTAGGACGCACTGATTGAAAACTTTCGTTTTCATGCATTGCGGTATGGATGACGAGATTTAATAGAATTAATGTATAATTATTATTTTTACCTTGTCATGCGTTGCTTAAAATATAATTAGTACCTACCAAAGTAAAAATAGTTGAATTGTTTTTGTTTGTTTGTTTGTTCTCTTTCCAAATTAATAAAAATAACAATTTTGTGTCTGTGTGAGTTGTCTTTATTATGTTATACCTCCTAAGTCCCAATGGCTATCATATAGTACAAAATCAGTGATGGCATACCCGACAGTTCAAAATAAATACAGACCTCTCTATTCTTCTTAAAATAGTCTATATAATTTTTCCGCTTGCTTGCATAATTCTAGTGCTCCGATTGTTTCAAACTATTAATATAAAGGTAGCATAACTATCTCACTTACGCAATCGCAGCAAAATTTTATGTCTAAAAATCCGACAGTATGGTTAAGATCATCCAGCAAGATGTCACGTCCCATGAGAAGAGGTAAGTTAATCTGTTATTTTCTAAGAAATCTGTTGGTATATTGGCAGTAACTGTATGAAATTAATTCTTCATTTTTAATTTTTGTTTTAAGATAACAATGATAATTTATGCATGAAGATTGTATTTTAGTGTGTAGTTGTTAATTTTCTTGTATGTAATGTACGGTTTCACCATACATACCTAAATTAAATAGCGCACGCGTCATTTTGCATGCGCTGCATTTTACCTCTGACTGTAGTATTTTTATTACTTACATACTTCAGTAGTAGTAGTAGTCGCGTAATAGTAGTTGACCTACTATTACGCGAGACACACTTATCAAAGGAAGATTTGCCACCTTATCTTTGTACTAAACATCTTATATTAAACTTAACTTTAACTGTGAATCTTGTGGTCGTGCTCATTATAACTAACTGGCATAAAACTCTAACTTACCCTATCAGTGAACTAAGTGATAGACTCAGTGTGGTACCATACAACTTGTGGTACCTATCTACAACTACTTCAACAACAACATCTTTCATGTAAGGTCAACACCATCCAGACCCTACATGTAGTGTATGTGTCTTAAAATTAAATGTTGATGTAGATACAAAGCAGAGTGGATAATGTAACATTTTATATTTTGTTCAATGATACACTGCTGCACTGCCACAAACAGTGAGCTTATACTTTCAACACCTGATTGGTTAAAGAACCAACTTGCCGCTACAGCTTCAAGGCAAAAACTTATCGTTGCACCAACAGTCGTCGAAACGGAAGAATCTACGAGAAACATGAAATGCCATCGACATTTTCTGATCGGTAATCAAGAGCCCTAGCCGTTAATATTACCACAGAATGTGATTTCAAATGCACAAGCTCGTCACACGGCAAAAGATTTCCCCTTATACTTAATGTCTTCAACTTATATAAATTTTCTGTCAATGCAAGACCGTTTATGTTATTATCATCTAAAATGATTGTAGAGACAGATTGCATTTCGTACAAAAGTGATAATTTAAAATTTGTTTGTCTATTATTTGAAAGATTAAGCGTTTTAAGTTTTTGCAGTCCACGAAATGTTCCGAATCTAATTTTGTTTATATCATTGAAACTTAGATCAAGATTTGTTAGCCTGCCAGTGTTAACGAACGTACCTTGGTTCAGATTTTTTATTTTATTTCGACTCAAATTTAATGATTGCAAGGAAACCATATTATTCTCAAAGGAAAATTGATTGGATAGACTGTTATTGCTGAGATCCAGAAAAATCAAACTCTTGATTTTCTGAAGGTATAACGCATTAATATTCGATAAGTGACTTGAAGATATGTCTAAGTTTGTTATGGTAACGTTTGCATATTGAAAGGTTATTTTATTGCTAAACTGCTTCAATAAGAGTGTATTTAGAATCAAATTGTCGAAAACGTTTTTGACAATCTCGACATCAGGGTTGTAGGACAAATCCAAATATTTTAGTGCCTTAAGAGATTTAAAGGCAGAGGAATCTAGAGTTATTAATTTATTATCAGCAATATTTAAAATTTCCAAATCACTAAAACCTTCAAAAATATTACCTGAAACACTGCCTAGGTTGTTATTATTCAAGTATATTTCCCGTACCTTCTCAGTAGGCAACTGTTTCATGTAGATTGTTTGTATTTGATTGTACGATAAGTCCAAAACTTGAATATTTCTTAACCCTTTAAATGCATTGTTGTCAATGGTAGCTAGCTCTCCGTGCGATGCATTTAGCACTCTGAGGTTTATAAGCCCTGAAAAGGCCTCGCTATCCCATCGATTGTACTTCGTCTTCATAAATTCTAAATGTAAAACATGGTCTAACCCAAGGAACGTATTTGCTAAAAGAGTATTGTCCAGCTTATTATTCAGCAAATTAATTTTTTTAACGTTTTTGAGGTTTTTGAATGTCATTGGTGATATTTTTTGAATATTATTATTTGAAAGATTTAATTCTGTCAGTGATAGTAGGTGTTGAAATGTATCAGTATTTATTTCTAAAATTGAGTTATGTTGTAAAAATAGTTTAGTTAGTTTCTTTAGTTCAACATTTAGAAATCCTAGTTTGGTTATTTTGTTATTTGAAAGATCAATTTTGATAATTTCGGTTAAAGTGTCAAGAGCATTTTCAGATATTTCTTGAATACTGCACGAGCTCATGTTTAATGTTTTTAAATAGCTTGCCATTGACATGAACGGTCTACCTTCTATCTTATTAATGGTACTACCTGCTAGGTTGAGCTCAGTTACGTTGAGTCCCGATAGTGAGTTGGTTTTAATGTCCATTGCGAACGCTGCTTCCAAATTAATGTGATGTAATTTTTTTAAGGCATTAAAAATGCCCGGTTCAATGTTAGTGACATTGTTATAAGAAAGATAGAGTGATTCAAGATTTATGTTATTTGATAGAAAAATAGCTCTCAAAGATTTTACATTGTTATTGGATAAATTCAATATTTTTAAACTTTCAAGAGAGCGAAAAGCGTGGTCATCTGTATATTTAATGTTGTTAAAGCTTAAATCTACATTTTTTAATTGTTTTGACTGGTTGAAAAATAATGCATTTATACTTTGAATACGGTTATGATTTAAATCAAGAATCTCTAAATTATGAACAGGATAAAGAAAATTTCCTAAGTTTGTTAGTTTGTTGTGAGACAGCTGAATTAATTTCAAAGATATTAAGTTTGCAAAGGCATTAGAATCTACGCTTGCAATGTCATTGTTTGATAAATGTAAATATTTTAAGGAATTCCGACTACTGGTAAAGCAGTTCGAAGGAATACGATTTAATTTGTTATAGCTTAGATTGATTGATTCCAGTTTCATAGACGAAATGGAACCTGCATCGTCTTCCTCTAACTCTTTTATTTGATTGTTGGATACATCAAATATAGTTAGATTTTTAGCATACATGCACATGTTTAAGTTAATAGTTTTTATATGGTTTCCATGGAGCTCTATTACATTCAATCCTTTGAGTGTATATAACACACTAGGAATGTTGCTCAAATTACTGTCTTTGATTATGACTTTAAACACATCATAAAGTTGATTCTTATGCAGAAATGATTTGAGATCATCTAAGGCGGCATCTACATTTGTAACTTGGATCATTTCTAGTGTGAATAAAGGAGAGACGAGCAAGGATGCAATTTTTTCAGTATACTCGGTGCATGTAAATTTGCGGATATAAAAACGTGACAGTGATGAGTAGCATCTTCCTTTAGCGCTCGAGGAGAGCTGCAGCGCTATGAAGACGAAGGTCCAACCTGTAACAGAAATTATTTTGTTGTGTTGAAGAAAATTCAAGTTTATTGCCATAATTGTATATAACGTAGCGGAAAGTACAATACATTTCAGAACATACATACTTATCATAGATAAACATCAATGGATAAACCAAAACAGAATGAATATAAGTATAATAACATAATTAAAAATAAGGTAAGTCATAGTGAATTTATCTGTGGTTAATGCGAATACTAACTTGTTATTATTATTTGTGTTTCTTGCAATGTATTTTGTTTCTACTATACAAGTGAGAACTTATTAATAACCTAATCCACCACCTTTATGTATTTATGTGCTGAAAGATTCCCTAAAATAAATAAATTAAAGTTTTACAAAGCAAATCGTAATCGTACTTTAAGATTTTTGTGATTGGTGAAATTTGTCATTGAAAGTAAAAAAAAACAAAAGAAAATAATTTGCAGAAATATTGCTCAACGGTTCACACAGCGACATCTCATTCATCCAAATTAAGCAGAACTTTTATTGTGTCTTATAGATGATAAATATGATGATATATTATACCAAACCAGGAAATATTTATCAGCAGATCATACTAAAAATTCTCCTGCGGCGGAATAGAACCTGAAATGTTCTTTATCTCAGGCGACCCTTCGCCCATTGTGTCACAGAGGTCGTCTTAAACAATATTAGAATACAGAACCAAAATTTTGGGTGTGCTAAGAATTAGCCTACGTACCTACCTACGTATGCTTGTTACTGGCCTGCCTTATTTCGTAAGGTAATTATGGGGGACCGACTTACCCGCTTTGATATTGAACATTATAGAATATTCCACCACTTTCTACGTTTAAAAAAAATTTACTTTGTAATGTGTACCTAGTGGTTCTATGCATCTCAAAGATACTGACTTGTTTCCGAGAATTTAAACACAAAGAAGATAGCCACTTGTTAACTATATTATGACTTAACCTTTGACTCTATGCTCTGTAGGAAGATAACGTTGTAGGTAAAATAAGTATTTTCTATTTATAAATAGGCGTCTTGAATGAGTGTTACTGTATTATCCTTTCTAGCGAAAAACTAATTATTGAAATAAGACAACACGGTGTGAATTTTATTGGGTTGTTGTACAATTGCTGGACATAGAACTACCTGTTTTTAAGTATCTACCTAGGTTTGAAAACAAAACATGATTTTATTTTTAACCAGTTTTATGGACCTTTTTGGGAAATTCTATCGCAATAGGCTATTTGACTACATTGAATAAGTTGCAAATTGTTTTCAGCCTAGTCAGTGACAACGTAAAAAAGTGTAATCAGGCGACTTTGTTAAAAATTATGCCTATTTTAGGTAAAAAACGGTATTACTATTACACACTTTTTCACTCTGGCTGCATTGCCCCGCTGTATAGCAATGCTGATGCGCTGCGTCAGATACTCACCAGCTCTCGGGTCACGCGTCGCTTCGACCAGACGCTCAGATAATTTTTTGAAAACCCGGAGAGCCTCGGTACCCTACGGACCGAGAGTCTCGACTCCAAGGGGAGCAAATGCGTAGGCTCTGTCGAGACCTGCATATTTGCGCCTCTTGAGATCTTCGGCCCAATCCGCCGCCGCACCAGCCCTCACGGAAGTCCTAGGAAGATGGGAAGGCGCGAGTGTGTCGACGCATGTAGCGTCCCACACGATCGTTAAAAATGAGTCTTTATAACTAAAACGACTGGCCTTGAAGAAATATCGCAAGTAGCCAAGTAGCTTATTGTATGGAAAATGCCAAAGTAATGTGCGCAGATCAACGGCTCGCACATGAGGGGGCAATGATTTTAGTTATTGGGATGATTATTCGAGTTGTCACTGCAGCAATCAGTAAGTTATATTGTATTTAATCATTGATTTACCTCTTGATAGATACGAATTAAATAAATATATAACGACCTCTGTGGCGCGGTGGGCGAAGGCCTGCCTGCAATGCAGGAGGTTGCGGGTTCGATTCTCGCCTCGGGACAAATGTTTGTACGATCAGCAGACATTTGTGCAGAGTGTTCTGGTCGTTTTCTATGTATAGTAAAAAAATATCGATCTATGTATTGTATTAGATAGATAATTCTTTATTCTTATTATATTACGTATATCAGTTATCTAGTACCCATAACATAAGCTCTGCTTAGATACTAGTTATTTGTAATACATAAGGTGTTCCTTAAAACACAGATATTTTTTATTATACATAGAAATCACCCGGCACTTACTGCAAATCGTACAAACATTGGTCCCGGTGCGGGAATCGAACCCGCACCGGGACCAATGTGTCGCAGGCGGACCTTTGACCACCGCGCTGAGGTCCTCGAATTTAAACTGTTGAATTTGAATGACCATGGTAGTGGAATTTCATAGACTGGTTTCTCTGCAAATGGCTTCCGTCCAGGGAAACAGCGATGATGTTGATCTGTACACGTCACAGTTCAAACGTCTTTCACAAAGCTTGGTTAGTATTATAAACACACTAGAAAATCGATAGATCTATCATTAAACATTTAAGCAAGGTAAAAGTTTTATAGCTTTCTTCGCAGGAGGTAGCGTGTTCGATTCCCGTCTAGGGACAAATGTTTTTACGATCTGCATTATATTTGTGTCAGGTGTTCCGGTCGTTTTTCATGTAAAAGTAAAAATTATTATTTATGTATTGTATTGTATTATTTATATCAGTTATCTAGTAGGTACCCATAAGACAAGCTCTGCTTAGCTTGGGGCTAGAGAATGCTGTGTGAAATGTCCAGCTTCATCCCGAGGTGGTAAAATTTTATTCCCGAGGTATAAGTACTTTCCCGATCCCAATCTTTAAAAAAAATATAAATACTTAGGAATTGGAATTCAGTTTTTTTTTTCAAACCAATTTTATTTTCGAATAACCAAATTATAAACTGTAGAATAAGAAGCAGGTAGCATTCAAACAATTTTTATTTCAAGGCCCATATAATAAAAACTTATACCTACTTCAAAACTCGTCATATACACTTAGGCTGACCCACGGTCAGCCTAAGTGTATAAGCAGGACTCACTCACACAAACACGAAGGCTCCGACGTGCTTAGTTTTGTAGATATGGCTGCTGTATGAATGCTACCCTTAAGGCTCCATTGACGAATAATGGTTTAGAAAATGAAATACTTAAACAATTACCACTTATTTACTATGAAATAACATAAGAGTAGGACAATATTATTATACTTGTAGTTAACAAATGAATTCTTTTTGATACATATTTCGAGTGATGGATAGATGTAAGTTATACTTATAATTGGAACCACAGAATAACTCTATAGTAGATACTTTGACGGAACTGACATTTGGCAAAGATTTAGTTCTTCTTGGATAACATAATATAGGAGAAGCATAGCAGAAGGGTTGCGCACAGAAGCTACTTTAAAACAAAACCATGCTGTAATAAAAAAAATGCATCGAACAAGGATACCTGACAAATCTGCATCGGTGTTCATAGGTACTATAAGAATCGATTATTTTGTGCAGTTCGTTATTTTTCTAAGATGAATGATGTATTCACTCTATAGAAGATTCCAGGTAATTTTGTTCTGTTGAAGCGATGCTACCAAGTGGGTACGGCTGACAAGAAACACCACTTACATTCTCGGTAAAATAGTCTACAGACCTCGAGTCCAAAATTATTTTATATTTTGATTGTATCAGCACAAGTTGCTCACACAAAATAATATTTCCTCCAAGACTGAGTCGTTTTAAATTATACAAATTAGCTGCTAAAGCGAGATCATATATTCTATTATCATCTAAAATTATAGTTGAAATAGTTGGCACGTCGTGCAAAAGTGCCAATTTGTATTCAGATAATTTATTGTTCGATAGATCAATCTTTTTAATGTCGTAGAGTCCGCGAAAGGCTCCAAATTGTACCCTTTCTATCTTATTAAAGCTTACATCAAGTTCTCTAATATCGCTTGTATTTATAAACGTGCCTGGATAAACATTATGAATTTGATTGTGGCTCAAATTTAACACCTGTATAGATAAACCATTCCCAAAAGAATATTTATCTAAACTAGCAATGTTATTGTTACAGAGATCCAAAGAAACCAAATTCTTGATGTTTTCAAGATGCAGCGAACTAATATTGGTAATGAGGTTCGATGATATATCTAAGTTTGTTATGGTAGCGTTTTCAAACTGGTATGATACTTTATTGTTAATGTTCTTTAGTAAAAGTGTTTTAAGAATCAAATTATCGAACACATTACTAGTGAGTTCAATATTAGGGTTGTAGGATATATCCAAGTACCTTAATGATTTCAAAGGTTGAAACGCGGAGGTATCTACTGTTACGATTTCATTGTTTGATAAATTTAAAACTTGTAAATTATCTAAGCCATCAAATGAATTCGTCACAACCGATGATAGTTCATTGTTATTCAAGTATATTTCTTTCATATATTTGTTATGTAGCAGCTTTATGTTGAAATTTTGTAATTGATTAAAAGATAAGTCCAATATTTGCACGTTGTTAATTCCAGTAAAAGCGTAGTAATCAATGAAAACTAATTTGCCGTTAGATGCGTTTAAAGCTTTCAGGTTCTTGAGCCCAGTAAGCGCGTAACTATCCCAACGCATATATGTTGTGTTGCTTAGCTCCAAACTTTGAACGTTGTCAAGCCCAAAGAACGTATTAGATAAAAGTGTGTTACTCAAATTATTGTTTATGATGTTTAAAATTTCAAGATTTTTTAAATTTTTGAAGGTCATTGGCGGTATACTTTTGATATCGTTATTGGAAAGATCTAATACTGTCAATGAAGATAGTGATTGAAATGTATCAGACTTTAATTCTTGGATAGAGTTATTTTGTAAATAAAGCATTGATAGATTTGTAAGGTCGACTTTTAGAAAGTCTACTTCCAATAGTTTATTACTAGACAAATCAAGTCGGTTGAGCTCTGTCAGAGTGTCAAAAGCAGATTCAGATATCATTTGTATTTCACACGAGTGTAAATCCAAATACTTTAAGTAATTCCCCATGTTGGTGAACGGAGTGCCTACAATCTTGTTAATTTTACTGCCTGATAAATTTAGTATGTCGGCTTTAAGTCCCATAAACATATGTGTTGTAAGTTCTGTCGCTAGAGCTGCTTGTAAATCAATATCATGTAAATTTTCCAATTCAGTAAAAATGGCCGGTTCTATTTTACTGAGGTTGTTGAAAGCAAGTGAAAGTTTTGTTAGTTTTGTGTTATTTCTCAACAAAATTTCTTCAAAAGTCTGTATTTTGTTAAAAGATAAATCTACTGTTCCCAGATTTTTAAGTTTACCAAAGACACGGTCTTCTATAGTTTCGATGCTGTTGAAGCTAATATCTAAATCAACTAAACTAGTTGATTTGTTTAAATTTTCTTCACGCATTTCTTTAATTTTGTTATGGGATACATTAAGACTTCTCAAACTCCGTAGTGAATAAAGAAAACTTCCTAAACTTACTAGTTTGTTATTTGATAAATCAAGGTTAACTAAATGAGCCAAGTTTGAAAATGAATAATAATCTATATTTGATATTTCATTGTAAGACAAATCCAGAGTTCTTAAAGAATCTCGAGTGCTATAGAAACAGTTTAAAGGGATGCGATCCAATTTGTTGTAACTAAGCTTGATTGATTCTAAATATTTGGTGGACTTATAGGTCACCGTTTCCTCTTCAAATTCTTTGATTCCATTATTGGATAGATCTATTACCTCCAGGTTTTTAGCATAAGGTAACATGTTTAGGTTGATTGACTTGATATTGTTACCCATGATCTTTGCCACTTTTAATCCCGGTAGTGTAAAAAGTCCACTAGGAATCTCGGTTAAATGACTGTCTGTGATTGTAAGTTGTTCTATCTCCTTGCCAATTAAATTGTAATTTGTAGGGTAACCATATTCATCTTCATTATCTTCAACGTCACCGTCAACGAAAGCTTTAACAAGGTTTATTACTGTGGTTTGTTCATTTTCTATTTTATCTAATACTAATTGAAAAGATTTAAAAGGTTTTAATGTGACAGTAAATCCAATATTGGGATATCCGGTGCACACTAGCCTGTCTTCTGGTAAGCGTATCCAGAGACTGGGGACGTCAGAAATCGACCGTTCACTGAATTCCCAATTGCAGCTTGCTAGAGCACTAGATACCCCAAGCAGCACTACAATGGCAATGGAGCTCCAATCTGCAAAAAAGATGGTTGTCTCTATATTTATTGTAGTGTAATATTTTTCATCAAAAAATTATTAAAATATGGCCAAGTACGAAGACTCACATGCACTCTCAGCATAGTGATAATTATACCTATGCGCAAAGATAGCTGTGAAACGAAAGGAAGGAAAAAATTGTATGATTGTTTTTTTTTTATTGCTGATGTACATGATTTGTGACTTAGAAGCGCCTTGGGCGCTTGCGGTGCGTGGAAACATGCCGACCCGCTCATTGTTCAAGTATCCTACGTAAATATTTTAGCACCAGCCAGCCTGTGGGCTACTTATACCAAAGCGTCCATCAGCGCCCTACGAGTCCTTTATGATTCTAAAGTTTTTTGTTATTATATTGCTTACTCCGCACTCTGGGTATCTCTATGAAATTAAATAATTCAAGTCGCCTAATCAAACTGTTTGATTAGAATTATGATTAAAAAAATACATTTATTTTCGCGTTGCGCTTACACAGATATTATATTCAAAAAAATCCAGACAGTCCACACAGCATCATCTTGCCACAAAGTAAGGAGAGCTTGCGTTAGGGTTAACTTAATACATTATTCTACAACGATAGATACATAGAAACACCCAGAACACTCGGAACAAATAATAGCAGGTCGAACAAACATTTATCCACAGGCGGGAATCGTACCCGCAAACTACTGCATCGCTGGCGGATCTTCTCCCGCTGCGCCACAGAGGTCGTTGCATATGACGTCGTCGTCTAGTAGAACTCAAATGGACTTACTTTTGCCGATTCGGAGCATGTTGTCTTTGCTGGCCCCTTTTTTTCACTGTTTATTTTTCCTGTTATTTTTAAGAAAGTTCGGTTATTTCTCACTAGAACACAGACATGTTGTCAGTTGTAGGAGCTTTATCAAAATGATGTTGTATTCCATTCTTGTATTCTTATCAAAAAGTTTAGTTTATCTTCACCTTTGACTCCACAATATCAGGGTTTTTCCCTGTGGCTAAATTAATGGGCGATTCTTCATTTTGTCAGACCTCGGAATTTTTTTCTCCGAAAGAGTATTTTTGCTCTTCGATATCTAAGTGCAGAAGCCGTTTTATCCGCTAGAGGATAAAGTAAATTGAATTTAGAACATCATGTGCACTATGATCTAAATTCAATTTACTTTATTCTCTAGCGGATAAAAACGACTTTTGTACTTAGATATCAAATAGCAAAAAAACTCTTTCCTCGATGCGGTGGGATGAAAAGTTACGTTCGCTCTTTTGATTCCCTCGCTAACGCTCAGGATTCAAAATTTTTGAATCCTTCGCTTGCTCGGTCATCAAAATTGAGCACGCGGTTAAAAACCAGCTTTGCGCTCTTGTATAACAGATAACTATTGTCATTAGCTGTGCCCCCACCGGCGGCGTATACTTTATGATCTATGGAAAACCCCGCATAATCGTAGCACTTACTGTCAGTAATCATCAACGACAACAACACCAGCCTCATACCAGTCCACTGCTGGACTTAGGTCTTTGCTAATAAGCACCAAAATGACCCTGAATGTGGTATTATGCCCCACGCTGAGCATGCGGGTAAGAGATCCGCAGGGCACAGCTTTTTTCACAACGCCGCCAACGCTACTGCCCGTCGGCGGTAAATTTAAAACTGTTATCTTTTGAAAATCCTTGCGGATGACAGACGATCGTACGAGTAACGATCATCGCCGATGGTGAAAAGGAGGCTTAAATCGATGGTGGTGAACAAACGGCGTACCTAACTATCAGTCTACGTTGATTACAATATTAAACGTTCAAACTTACACTAAGTGAATAGGTTCCTACTTTACACTACAACCTACGAAAATACCTTACCCTTCCCTCAACACAAGATCACCTGTCAACTGTGGCTTCGTAATTACAAGCTGTAGATGAAAGGTAAGTGAGGTAGGAGGTACCTTTGTCACTGAACCAAGACTAAATGTTTCATTAAATTACCTACCATGTTTTTATTTCTATAATTAATTTTTCTCCAACAATAAATTATTGTGTCCGTATGGAAGAAGTAATAAAACTTGAAAAAAATAGAAAAGAAACTATATAAAACCACTCTACAAATTTTGGTACAAATCTATACATTTTTTTAATAGTCAATATGAGATTGTGGTCATACGAAGGTTTAGTTTGACCACAATCTCACCTGATGGAAAAAGAAGGTGCCTACAGTAGGTATTTCTTAGTTGTTTTCGATACTTATTCAATTGTCAAAATTACATGTTATACACTACACTAGACGATTTTTGTTTTAAATTAAAAACCGCGTGGTGAGATTCCTAGGTAAGCCTAATGGTACTTTTTTCAGGAAAGAAGTAAGTGGAGCATGAAACCTTCAAAATTACCCTGGATTTGAGTGAAATTAGATTAGAGGTAACTTTCAGCTGACTTTTTCCTAGTATAGGTGTAAAATATATATGTTTATCTATGTCCAGCAGTGGACTGATATAGGCTGATGATGATGATGATGATAGGTATAAATATACTGGATATAAGGAAATTGTTGCCTTAAATAAATAACAGCTTCTGTTTATTTTAACCGACATCGAAAAATGGAGGAAGGTCGAAGGTTCGGCTGTCTGCGTGTTTGTTTGTAGATTTCTCCGTCATTCATGGACCGATTTGTATGATTCTTTAAAAATGGTATAGAGCAGCCAGCAGCCCGCGGCATAGGACGCGCTTTTCAAGTAACCTATTTCCGTCCCCGGGATACCTTTTACGTGTCTGCCTAATTTTATTAAAATCCGTTCAGCCGTTTTGGCATAAAAAGGTATCAGATAGACCGACAGAGTTGCTTTTGAATTTATAATATTAGTATGGATGATCAAAAAGTGGTCTTTATACCAAAAAGTGGTATTTATTCCGCAGAATTAAAAAAACAGTTTAGAACTCAAGGATTCGAAGTCGGTTTTTATTATCTACAATACTTACGGTAAACTTATTTCCTGTATTGTTTGTGAGTGATCCTAATAGAATGTCAATTAATCTATTTTTTGTAAAAATGATAAAATCAAAATGGCTGAAGATGATGATGATGATGATGATGTGTATTTGCTCCAGAACGAAGGTAGTAGAGTTATTGAAATAGTTACGCTCCTTAGGACGAGATGTTTGACCCTTGTTGGGCATCTGTGGTACTTACCTGGACAGGGGTGGACAAAGGAAACTAGTGGGGGGCACAATTGGGAGATAATGTTTGGGTAAAATGAATCCGAGGCGGTCGAGTTTTTTGATATCCTACGTAAAAAAATTGCCATGAGCATAACTTTGTATTCCTAATATCACGTAACGAATTTGCATCGCGGCTTCGCACCTGTTGTTTTTTTTAATATCTTTTTTAAGTTTATACAGAGCTTTAAATAATTATGTCACCCTTATGAACGATTCTGATCTTTCTTTAAGAACTGCACGATATGCTATTATGCGCCCTGCCATCCAGGGACACTGGTTTGGGTGGTGTTGCAGCCTCCTATCTTTCAGAAGATATGATGAGAATCCTACAATCTTTCACGAATTTCAAGGACAAAAATCTGCTAACAAATCGGTTAAAGGCATCTCTACGTGTAATTTTCATTTTTTTTAGTTGGCCATTAGTTTATGGGTAATTTCTATTCCTAACGACCTCTATCGGCGACGGAGCGCGACAGACCGTCGTTGCCCAGCTGGCAAAAGTCCACCTGCGACGCAGGAGGTTGCGGATTTGATTCCCACCTCGGGAAAAAGGTGTGTAGTATCTGCAGATTTGTTCGGTGTCTTTTATTTTCAATAATAGGTATATCTTTCTAAATGTATTGAGTATATTAACTATCTCGTACCCATACTCGTAGCAAGCTCTGTTTACTTTGGGGCTAGATAATGCTGTCACATGTGACATACGACTAATATTATGAATGCAAGTATAAATACGTTCCTCTGCCTGAGCTATCTGTTCCCACCTAGTCAGTTGGGCAACCTTTGTGAAATAAGAAATACATTGTTTTGGAAAAGATATTATGATTTATCCGATATACGAGTGTGAATCATTCCTGATGGTAAGTGGCGACGTAGTGGCCGATGATGTATCACGAAGGTAAAATAAATCTACTCACTCTTGTCTAGCATGCTTGTGTTATTTGTTTCCGCTTTTATACCCATAATATATTCTCTAGTACGCCCCTGGCCCTTAGCCGCAACTAATTCCCGTTGACAGGGGCT
The DNA here is from genome assembly GCA_947086465.1 of Eupithecia exiguata. Lineage (NCBI taxonomy): Eukaryota > Metazoa > Arthropoda > Insecta > Lepidoptera > Geometridae > Eupithecia > Eupithecia exiguata. The sequence goes on along the minus strand of OX352241.1, from coordinate 986,906 downwards.
CAAGAGTACTTTTGTTACGTCACGAATGACGTCAGACACTGGATTATTACTTTCCCTCAACTCGCTTCTCATTTGGCGATAAAACATGTACTAGTATGTAGTAACAACCTTAGCCTCTAGACCTCAGCTTTTGAGCTAGAGCTCTAGACGAATAATAAAGAACAATAACGCTCCACTTTATTTATAAAACACTATCTTCTGCCGGTGGTTTTCCTCAGGACGTAAAACATAACTTGTTATGCATAATATGCATTCAGGGATAATATAATGGAGTGGAATTTTTGAAAATCCAGTTCCTTAATTCAGAAAGTAGCCATCGCTTTTCGCGTTTACTGTCTTTACATGAGTTTTTGACAAAAAAACCGTTTCATTAAATGAGTACAGGTATAGTGAGTAATCATAACGGCAACCCTTCTATCCTTTACACTACTATGGTGGTTGGACGGATGGTTTCATTTTCACGTTAAAACCACAGAACGCCTCGGGCTGAAATTTTGCACAGATGTCCGTTCAACCCGGGAACAACACACCGACTACTTTTTATCCCAAAACAAAACAACACGTGTGAAGCCGCCGGCAGAAACTAGTTTATCCTAAAAAAGCAAATGATTCATGTGAACCATTTTGTTTTCTATGATCACCTAAACTACTGAATAAATCAGATTGAAATTTTGCAAAAAAATATGATACTCTGCCTGTATAATCTACATATACTCATACTGAGGTTGTAGGGGGTAATATCTGGATCTACTGAACCGATTTTGAAAATTCTTTTACAAATAGAAAGCGTGTTTTGTGATTGTCATAGACTATAAATCCGAAAAGTGAAGAGACTTTTTAGTGGTCAAGTAAAAATGTTAACCCCCCACGAAGTAGGCACGGGTCAGCTACTCAACTATTCATAACTTTTTTCCAGTCACATTCCAGATGAAGCATGTGAAGCCACGAGTTACGCTAGGTCTGAGTAAAGGCAGTAGAGAGTAGAGTACCTACTCTGCACGAACTGCTTTACAAACTAACAAATTTTACATCTTTCGGTATAGATATACGGGCAAGACAGTAATTAGTCTTTGTATATTCTAGGCGTGGGGCCTCGGTCTGGCTTGGTATGAAAGGCCCTGACTATGAGGAATAGATGTATACGTAACAAGGTTCCGTTTGTAGCTCCGCTCGCGTTTTTAGGGTTCCGTACCTCAAAAGGAAAGAGAACCCTTAAAGGATCACTTTGTTGTTGGTCTGTCCGTCTATCGAGCCTTTTTTCTCCAAAACGCGTGGAGGTATCAAGTTGCTGCTTGATACCTCCACGCGTTTTGAAGTACTCTACACATGTTTGTGCATGTAGACTTCACACACACAACATGTGTAGAGTTATGGTTGCATAATATGCACGTACCAATATGCACGCCACGTTAGCACTGCCTAGCTATAAGACCCGACAGTACCCTATTTTCTACTCAAACTGGTGATGGACCAGCTATAATAGGCTTATTTAGGTCTGGAATCTCTGCTCTTTACTCAAAGCTTTTAAAACTTTTCAGACGTATCGTCTCCGAGAGTCGAGGCCCCGTCTAGTTTAGTATGCAGATTTGAATGCACTTTCCGGCATCATGATATTACTCTCGAACCGTTGGGGGAGGGAGGACCCCCTTCACACCCTAGCTTAAGTTCTCACCTGGGGGCTGGGGGTGTTTGCAAAATAAAAGTACTTAGTATAATAATAGATGTAGGTACTAATAATATTTTTATGAAATACAAAAAATACGTCCAACATTAAAACAAATGCGGTGAATGTAAACTTGCTATAAGATCTCAGCTCTTTCGTCGGTGAAGCCACTATCTGAACGAACTTGGCTAGCTACTCGTAGTTCTCACATTTATGTTTTGATAAGATATAAATGTACTAGTATTTATAGTATATATACTTAAATAGCTTTCAGAACTTTAATCTCGTACATAATTATAAGCTGTAAATTTCCTAAGCCTTTTATAATAAACTAGCAGCGCCTCGCGGTTTCACCCGCGTAGTTCCCGTTCCCGTGGGAATTCCGGGATAAAAGTAGCCTATGTCCTATTCCAGACTATAATCTATCTCTGTGCCAAATTTCATTCAGATCCGTTCAGCCGTTCTGGCGTGATAAAGGAACAAACATCCATCCATCTATCTATCCATCCATCCATCTAAACTTTCACGTTTATAATATTACTAGCAGCGCCTCGCGGTTTCACCCGCGTAGTTCCCGTTACCGTGGGAATTCCGGGATAAAAAGTAGCCTATGTACTATTCCAGACTATAATCTATCTCTGTGCCTAATTTCATCCAGATCCGTTTTGCCGTTCTGGCGTGATAAAGGAACAAACATCCATCCATCCATCTATCTATCCATTCATCCATCTAAACTTTCACGTTTATAATATTAGTGAGATTAGTGAGATATATTATTCCAGGGCTAGAACAATATCAGTATAGATATATAATATAGATAGCTAGCTCTTCAGTTCATGGTACAAAGGATCTGATTCATAAAATTTTGGATAAATGTTCACAAAATTGTCAAATAACAGGTTTCGATGAATCATTAGCGTCTTGGAAAATAGCCTGTCCTAGCACTAATATGCCCAAAGTTCTTTCTTCTCAGAGACTGTGGGATGAGCCGCTATGTGAGTTGGTACGGAAAAACCTTATTAATACGTCTACCAGCTCATCAGAACGCGCTCGTTTACTTGCCGTTTCCGAGTGGGAATCAGGACTTTGGTTATATGTTTTGCCTTCTAAAAATCTAGGTACCCTTTTAGACAATAACACATTTCGGGTGGCCACCTCTTTGCGTTTAGGTTCTCCCTGTCTAGTTGCACACCGTTGCCAGTGCGGTGAAACCGTTGATAAGTTCGGTCACCATGCACTGGCATGTGTCTCTAGTGCAGGACGTGTGTCCCGTCATAGTTCAATTAATGACATCATCCGTCGGGCTTTTACCAGCGTCAGTATGGCAGCTACTCTCGAACCACGTGGCCTAATGCGAGATGATGGTAAAAGGCCTGACGGTATGACTCTGATTCCTTGGAAAATGGGTCGGCCTTTAGTTTGGGATGCCACTTGTGTAGATACCCTAGCACCTTCTCATCTTGCAGGGACATCAGTAAGGGCCGGCTCCGCAGCAACATCAGCGGAGTCCCTCAAACGGCGGAAATACGCTAATCTTGACCGAGGTTACCTATTCGAGCCGTTTGGGGTGGAAACCCTAGGTCCTTGGGGTCCTGGGGCACATGGAATACACAAAGATCTAGCAAAACTCCTAATAGAGTCCACAGGTGATCGGAATGCTGGCTTTTATTTCGGTCAACGAATTAGCATTGCCATTCAACGTGGCAATGCTGCCAGCATTCTGGGCACTTTGCCTTCTGGTGACGGCTTAGATTTTTAGAAAATAGATTTAAGTGTAAATATTAGTTGTAATTATTATTGTATTGAATAAATATGTTAATATTTTGATAGCTAGTGAAAATATAAATGTTGTTGGAATATTTAAAGTGGTCCTTATCAGTCCAGGCTTCGGTGGCTGTTACTTGACCATGACATCATGACTATTGAAAACTTTCAAATATCCACTGCTACCCACCAAAACCGCGTCAAATTTAAGGCTTGGCGCAGTCAAAGTAGAAATATTCCTTGAAAATTTACAAATCCGGATAATCTCATCTGCGTCAAGTATTCACAAAGTGTTATGAAGGAATACATTATTAACAGGCGCTTGCTTGACCTGTTTTCTTGATGTTGATCTCTATCTTCGTAATGTTACATAATGCATTTGTGTGCACATGTTTTTTGAGAATTTTCTGACGCGCTGTGCAAACTCAACAAAGTCTAAGCCCTCTTACGCACTAGCGGTTAACCGCGGGGGCGGCTAACCGCGCGGCTAGCCACTTTTCTAGTGGTTATTAAGCAACCGCTTGTGATTGTACGCACTAAACCGCTATAAAATTTCAAACAAAATTTCAACCGCGACGATTAGTGCTATACGTAAGATCATATTTTGACTGGTATTATGTGAGTTAAAAATATATAGCAACTAATTACTTACGTACAATGTTTTTAAGTAGGAACAAACTAACGAGTAAGGAATAGGTACACGTCTCGATTACAAGGTAGGTACGATATCTACGGGGGGAAGGGCAACAGTGCCTTCTGTAGAACAAATTTATCCACCGAACTGCGATCCCTAACTTGCATCCCCAAATTATTAAAACCAATAAAGCGCGTATCAGGGTTGGCCAGCAGTGAACCAGGTAATCTTTTATCGGAAGGTTAAAAAGGGAGGAAGGCCTTTGTCCTGCCGTAGGATAGGTACTACGGGCTCATATTATTAGGTAATAATATAAAAGTTAGCTCTCACGCACGCTTCCCTAAGGACCGGGCCAGTCACTCTGTGGCCCGAGATCAAGGAAACTAAATAGGTTTTTTTTTTCATGAAAAATACGAATCAATTCCAATGGTTGTCGTGTTTGTTTTACCTCGATTTACTATTGAAAAATAATTATTTTGCACGTACGGCCACAGTAAATATAAACGGATATGGCAAAATTGTATAGGTAGCTATAAAATTGTTGTCGATAAATTTTCTTTTTTATTTTTATTTCGGCATAATGTACTTCTTTCTTGGAAGGAAAAGGAAAATACTATCACCAGTATGACATTTTTTTTCATAGTTTACCTAAATTACGAATAACTCAATGGTGAAAACAAATTATTGATCTAATTGAATAAATTAAATGAGAAATCACATCATCATGCTTGAAATCGGTAATAGTAGGTTACAATTTTATTTAATATGTTCGCTTACAACAAAATAGAAAAATATAGGTATATCTACCTATTCGGATTTTTGTAACAAAAACTGTATGTTTATTTATTTTACAGATTGGAGTCTTATAATGTTTATAATGCTGCAGTTTTACTCAAAAACTTTAGGGGATTGTGAAATGAAAGGGCTGACTGGTGAAATATTATGTCACTGTACTGGAGACGTGAATGATTTAGAGTCATTGATTGCCGCTCGTCAAAAAATAACTTCCATGAAATTATTCCTAGAAAAGATAAAAAATGTACAACCAACATTAGATGAACTCAAATCTGTGTTAGAAAATCGACGAATCCAACTGTTCATGATAGTACGAAGCAACTTAACTACCTTCTTCAATAAACTACCAACTCTGAACGGACTACGGTATTTAGGACTGGGTGCTAACAATATCAAAACAATAAATTTGAATATTTTACCTCCTGCAAAAGACCTGGCTTCCTTAGATGTATCCAAAAATGAAATCAAAGAATTTGATGAAGAATCTACAACGTACATGTCAACAATAAATTTGGAGTCAATTAACCTTAGCCATAACAAAATAGATGTAATTCCTGTAAACTGCTTCTACAGCACTCGCGAATCTATAAAATATATAGACTTGTCGCACAATGAATTGTCAAGGATAGATAACTATGCATTCTCACACTTGACATTGCTAAAGACACTTCTTTTGTCGCATAACAAGCTAGTGATTCTGGGAGTTTTCCTTTACCCCGCACAAAAATTAGAAAACCTTTACATTGACCATAATAATATCCAAGATTTAAACGCAGAAACTTTCAAGGTATCATCAAGTTTAAAGAATTTAGATATGAGCTCTAACATCATTAGGTCTATAGAAGACCATGCTTTCAGTGCTCTTACTCATCTGAAAACTTTAGATTTGAGTAATAACAGAATGAAATCCTTGAAAGAAATTATTTTAAGAAACATTATCCATCTTGAATCACTCTATCTTTCTTATAACAATTTCAGCTACATAGAACCAGGTGTTTTTTCTATGTTAGAGGATCTAAAAGATATTGGTTTGGTAGCCGCGCTAGCGATGGATCTTAAAACACACTTATTTACAGGGCTTAAGGTATCGGAATTAAATCTAGCTGGCAGTATAATAAACAAGATAGAAGGTACACCTTTTATGACCTTGGGAAATAATCTGACATACTTGAATTTGAGCTCATGTAATATACAAAAAATATCTGAATCTGTATTTAACTCATTTGTGACGATCATTAAACTTGATCTGTCTAGTAATAATCTAACTGATTTAGATTGTCTACAAGATAACTTGAAAGGTCGGTTTGGACAACTGTCTAAACTGTTTTTACAAAATAACTCCATCCCTGAAATAAAAGCTGATACATTTCAACATATGCATACTTTGACAGAATTAGACCTCTCTAACAATAACATTGAAACTTTGCCACCGATGGCATTTAAAACTCTTAAACATCTTAAAAATATTAGTATTCTGAACAACCAGCTCGGAAATACTCTTCTAGCAAATACTTTCTTCGGACTTGACAATATTCAGCATTTGGAACTGAGCAACACAAAATATAGGCAGTGGGATTGCTATGCACTTGCAGGGCTCAAAAACCTCAAAGTGGTTAATGCATCCCATGGGGTACTAGATAACATTGAATATAATGTATTTTCTGGGACCACCAACATACAGATTTTAGATTTTTCTTACAATCAAATCTCAAGCTTTAACGTAACTTTAATATCTAACCAGGATATGAGAGAAATATATTTAAATAACAATTACATAACTGTTGTATTAAAACAAACTTTTGAAGGGTTTGGTGTTTTAGAAATTTTAAATTTGGCTAATAACAAGTTGATAATTGTTGAAAGCTTAGCTTTCGTAAATCTGAACGGTTTACGCCATTTAGATTTATCTAATAATCCTGACCTTTATATTTATGATAACCTGCTCGAGAATTTGGTTCTAAATAAAATTTCACTGAATAACATAAATAATAACGTAACATTTAAATTCCAAAATGTAACAATAACAAATGTGGCCCTATGTTCAAGTCAAATAAATAATTTAAATTTGGTTTATCTAGAAAATATCAATAGGTTGGACTCTGTAGACTTAAGTTATAATAGCATATCTGTTATAGACAAATATTCCTTTGGAGATGGAATAACATCTCTTAAATCACTTAATTTAAGCCACAATAAAATTGTGCATGTGAACCCAGGTGCTTTTTTAAACACAAACACTATATCAAATCTAGATATAAGCTACAATAAGTTAGACACAATTAAATTTGGAGCTCTCCGGGGTTTACACAACCTCATAACGCTAAACATCTCGCACAATGAATTATCTCAATTTAATCTTGCACTTTTGTACGACATGAAGTCCGTTTCAACACTTTTATTAGACAGTAATCGCATTGAGTATATCGGTTTAACAGATAAATTGTTTAGTTTAAAAACTCTCAGTGTTGGAGAAAATTTTGTTTCGTGTAATGAACTAGTGCACTTACAGTCGCATTTTAAAATCACCTTGACCGCGACATCTTTTGTTTTCTATTTTGAAAATGTTGATGGCATTGCTTGCTTCTCAAATAGGAATGCGTCGATGATAGTAAGCCCATCCACATACTCTGTTACTGCTGTAACACAGTATAGACCTGGCCTAGTACGACCTACCATGACTGTGAGTTTGATTCCACCCCAGTTCCAGTTCAGTTCCCAGTTTCCGCTTAGGAGGAAGGACAAGAAGCATTTCTTTTGATATTTAACATGTCGCCAAAGAGGTTTCACAATGTATGAAAACAAAAGCTTGGGAGTTGAGTTCTTGAATATCTTTGGGATACCAAAAACGATTCGATGTTTAAAAGTATTTTAAAAATCTAGTACATAAGTTGGATTCAAAGGTCCTTATATTTTAGCATTTATAAACTCATTCTTGGGGCTAGATTATGCTGTGTGAATAGTTCATCATTATTTAAATAAATAAAATAAGCCTTTATTTCTGGATTACAAATTCTGGTTTTCCTATATTCTTTATTCTATTTTTCTTTTGCTCCAGTTTGTCCTTCGACATAGGCCTCCTCTAAGGTCTTCCACTGTTTCCTGTCCTTTGCAGTGCGGGTCCATTCTGGGCCGGCCACCTTTTTGATATCATCTTCCCATCGTTTATTTTGCCTGCCTTTACTTCGTTTATTTCCTCGGGGATACCATACAGTTATTATTTTTGTCCACTTCTCCTTTTCTTCTCTTAGCATCATGAAAAATCAACATATGCCTATCAAAGCTAAGAGGAAAGTATTTAACACCTGCATCCTACCTTGCCTATCCTACGGATGTCAAACCCGGGCACTAACCGAACAACAGTTAAACAAAATAAAGGTATGTCAAAATGGAATGGAAAGGAGTGTTATAGGAGTCAAAAGGAGAGACAAAGTTAGACTTACAAACATTAAAAGTAAAACTAAATTTAAAAACATACAAACAGTATACAAACAACTGAAATGGCGTTGGACAGGACACATCATTATTTATTATTTATTTATTTATCCTAACGAATTTCGACAAACAATAAATAAATGGGGCACCTTGCATAAATAAAATACAGACAAATCTACTTGATTTTCTATTAAACTCTGTCTTATTAAGGAGTTTGTGGTTTTATTTTACCAAAGTCAGGTTTGAGACCTCAATATTTTTTGGGAGTAGGGCAATCGTAAATAAACATTGGGTTCAAATAAAAATCTAGAGAAATGGTGGAAATAAAGAGAGTGAATGAAAGCGCCCGCAGGTAAATAAATAACTCAGGACTGAATACTGTATGTGATTTGCAATGTCTTGTGACTCATATTCTGCTTGTTATTTTTATCTACTTCATGTTATCGATGCTTTAAATACGGCCAAATTTTATAAATTGTAACCGTGCCTAATAGTTATTAAAGTGCCTAATAAGCTATTGTACTTATAAAGAATGTTCCCGAATTGGTCCCATAAAAATTGCATTCTCGAGGAGCTCGTTTTTTGCTTACAAAATTCTTTTGAAAAATCATGACTAGCTACGAAAATTTAGCTCATACTCGTATTTTGGCTAACTATTGGTAGATTTTGATGGTTCTTTCGTTGTTATTGATTTTGAGGTGGTCCCATAAAAGTTTGATCTTTGAATAATTTATATGTCCGCCATAAAACGTAGTTTAAAAAACATCACATGATAATTTTCAGAATCACTTCGTTGGTTGGTTTCCAGGGCAACGGGCGTAAGGCCCTCAGGTACTTTGAAAATTAGATCAGGCTGAAATGTTCCGGACTTAAAACTATGTAGGTGAAAATGAAAATGGGTTTGGACTTCCAAACCCATTTTAATTTTTTAGGATTTTGAAGTCGGTTTATTATTTAAAAAAAAACGCTTTTTTACATTACTGTGTTTTATTTGCGTGTAAACAACAATGTCTTCATGCGACTAACAAACCACACAAATTATAAAGTACGGACCAACAAAAAGGTCATTATCAGTCCCTATGTCTTCGTTCTTATCAGTAGGAAGCCCGTAAAAGTCCCGAGTAAGGGCTGGGCGAACCCTTTTTTTCGTAAAATGATACTTTGTGTTGGCGATGTTAAAATTTGTTAATTACACCGCGGCTCAAGCGGGTTTTGCACTTCTAAGGCTGATTATATGCAGGCCACTTCCCACGACTGCAAAAAACGATTTTTAGGAGATTATCTCGTTATATGATGTCAAAAACTTTAGGTAATTCATTGGTGTGTCAGACTGCGTTAGATAGATAGATAACTCTTTATTGTGTCACCCACAAAACCAAAACACACAAAGTACAAAAAGCGGCCTTACTAGACAACCTTGGGAAAAGTAGCTGACTATAACGGCAGCCTATAATAATAATAATAAAATAATAAAACATTTATTTCAGGCAACGTTAGTCTAGTACAGGATGTAAAATACTTAAAAACTACGGCCCATATAAAATATATACCTTATTCTAACATACATAAAATATATACCTATTTACTACCACGTAGAGTCGGCGACGTGTGACACGCGATATGTGCTGCGACCGGTAATCGTCCGCGAATACGCCGGAACAGCACATTCTTCGCCTATGCTGAACAGCGCAAACCTACCTGTTAAGGGGGCGATATATGAAGCCATTTTGAAAAGGATATGTATAGGATTTCGCGTTTAGGTTCATTCATAGGAGCGGGACAGATCAAAGCGGTGTAAACGCAAAAATCAAGTTGTTGCTGATTAACTAATTAGCTAATTAGGACATTTATTTGCAAAAGTACCTAAGCCGAAGGTTCCCTTGGTATATATTATTTAGTACGGTGATGACAATAAAAAAATCTTGTGATTGATAATTTATCTTTTTTATTACATATTTAATTGAGTTTTTTTTAACCAAACTATTTACCTAGCACAATTATTTTTGTTATTTTTTTTTCATTTTTGAAATAAAGGGGATCTGCTTTATAACCCCTAGATTATTATGTATTTCTTTATGTAGCTTTTTCGGTAAAGATAACGGAGAAAAAATGGTTTTAGTGTAACCCAATTCACGTCAATTCACATTATATCTGCATGTGCCATAAACCTACTTTAATAATAATAATCAGAAGTTACAATAAAGACACAGAACAGAAGTTTTAAAGGTAAAAGTCGATCGATAACCCTATGGGCAATATTGGCTACTATTCGACCTCCAGTTGACCGCGCTACCCCAGACAATAAGGTCCACAGTCAACAGAACTATTTCCAAAGCCTCTAGGTATTCAATAGCTAGGGAGTAACAAGGGTACAAAAAGCGATTTTCCAAAATACGACCCCTTAAACGATCTGCAGGGCATTAGGTACTGAAATGATACACTCTGTAGAAGAATCTATAGAGAGCTTTAGAAGTTAAAAAAGACACAAGAAAGAGACACAAAAAAGAGACAAAGAGCCTTTATTAACAAAAAAAAAACAGATATCACTGAACGAACTCTGTAGGGCTGTTTTTTTTTTGTTTTTTGTGTTTCTTTACAAACAAAAAACAAAAAAAAACAGCCCTCTTTTACCTACTTAGCAATAAATTGCGATGTTTACATCTTTCATTTTAAATGTACACTATTGAATAATTATATTTCTGCAGTGATAGTTTTGAGTTGAAAATAAATACTTAATACCAAAAACCTAAGACTATACCTACCGCGTCGAGGCGTCCTTGTGGCAGAACTTAACATCTGGAAAATGGCAAGATGGAAAAAATTACACCCATTACATCCAATTATGTGGCCGAATTAAGAAACAATATTATTTGGTTCCATCACAAGAAAACGCAGATTATGTAAGTATGACAAAAACCTTACAATCAATTAATTCTAACGGAGCAACTGTGAAGCAAAATTGCTTAATGTAATTGATGACCCCTGTGGGGCGGTGGGCGAAGGTCCACCTGCGACAGCAGGAGGTTGCGGGTTCGATTCCCGCCTTGGGACAAATATTTGTACGATCTGCAGGTATTTGTTCCGGGTGTTCTGGTCGTTTTCTATGTATAATAAAAAGTATTTATCGATGTTAATGTATTGGATTATGTGTATCAGGTATCTAGTAGGTACCCATAACACAAGCTGTGCTTAGCTTGGGGCTAGATAATGCTGTGTGAATTGTCCAGCATTATTATTATTTTAATGAGTCTGCACAAAAAATATTTTGGCATTTTCAGGCCAACATGTTCTGCTCGCCGCATTCTCAAACCAAGAGTCCCCGAAAAGCTACCTAAGGGACACGGCGTTCGCCCAGTAAACGCAAAAGGCTACTAAACCAGCCTATTTACGACCCTACGCTGGTCCACCTGTAAGGGTAGGCCGTTTCTTCGTAAATTGGCTAATAAATCTAGGCGAACAGATTTAGAAAGACTCCAGGGTGATATGACTTCAAGTGGTTCCTTTGTAAATCAAGGAGATTTCGCGCAGTGGGATAGTTTCTTGAAAAGCTTGGTAGGTACAAAACCCACCAAACACAATAAAACATTATAAACGTGTGGCAAAGCCTTACATGGACCATGGGTAGTACCAATTTTTTTTCCAGGAGCGCGATTAAAACTATTTTTAAAGAAGTTGAAGTATATTTTTATTACATTGATGATCGTATTATGTATTGTATTGTATTATGTGTATCAGTTATCTAGTACCCACAACACAAGCTCTGCTTAGCTTGGGGCTGCATAATGCTGTGTGAATTGTCCAGCAATATTTATTTGTTTATTTTATTTATTATAAAAAAAATCATGCAATGATCTCTATATCTGTAGATCCACAAAATCAAAACTGGATCTTATCAGAAACATAAATCATGGTACTATATAACATGCATCTAATTAGGTAAAAGTTCTCGATAGATCCACATCTTCAAAAGTGGATCTAATGAGAAATAAAATTATCTTTTAATAATTTAATTATTAGTATCATAAGAAAAGCTATCTTTATGTTATTTTCTGTTGGTCTGATGGTAAGTGACCATATTATATGACAATGCGGCGGACGATAGTGCGACATGCGACAATGCGACTACGAAGTTCACTCCTGTCATGAAGAGGCTGTTTGTAATTGGCAGGAAAACCAGAAAATGTCAGCGAGCACCAAACCATAGCAGTAAGATACCTAGGTATTAGCACAGATGAAATAAATTTACTTGGGTATTATTAAGTAAGTACTTTATCATTTGACTATAGGCCGCTGTCCCACCGCCGTGAACGCTGTTCACGGCCACGCGGCTCATTTTAGCTGCGTAGGTTCGTTTGTTTGAAAACGTGTGTTTATGTTTCCACTGCAGCATACACTCATCGATCAAAAATGTCCGGCTTTGCCGGCGAACTACTTATTTTTGATCGAAGCATACACTACATAAAATTAACCCACAACTAATGTAAACCGTACCGCAGCACAGTTTTGACGGCCCACTTCCACGCGTGTACCGCGTGGATAACGTCGACAGCGTTGAGATGCATGGGTGCCATATTCGAGCAGTAGCATTGAATCACGCTATAAAACGTCATCCTCATCACATACATTTTCTTGCAAAATTAAACTAGACACACGTGCGTAGCCTCTCCGTGCACAGCGGTGAGACAGTGGCTTTACTCTGACAGCAAGGGAAAACCTTCCGTAAGCAAAAGTGGCTGGTTCCGCCTTCCCTTCCAAGTTGTGAGCAAGTATAAAAAACGCTTGACCAATTATGTTGGCTCTAACATAATTAGCGGTGTCGAGGTCACCGCGACATTGTTTCGGCTCATGACAGATGATAAATGGTGGTTTTTGTTCCAATAAAAAGCGAAAGACGTGCTTCGTTATGTTTTTGTTCTGCCCTTTAATTGTGCTTTTGTTCTGTTACAACAGTCATCTGTTGATAATTTCGTGTTGTGAACACAAAAACGTAATGAGTGCCGCAGTGAGTGAGTGCCTTTTTAAACTCAATTACAATTTACATACAACGTTGCTACATGTATTTCACCAGTTAGGTCAAATACTTACCTACACTTAGTACTATATAGTTACTAGCTGTTGCCCGCGGCTTCGCACGCGCTTTTCAAGTAACCTATGTCTGTCCCCGGGATACCATTAACCTCCCTGAAAAATTTAATTTAGATTCGTACAGCCGTTTAGGCGTAAAGATAACAGACAGATAGTGTCAAAAGTAACTCTGTTTAAAATTTATAATAATAGTATGGATACAGATATTTATTCGTAAGAGAAACATTTGACACTGAAAACACTGTTTTCCCATCAGAGACGAACATAATAGGTAAACAAATTAAATGGAGAAAGAATAAAATTGGTAAGTACTTACGCTTATTTATCACGCCATTAGCCTTTAGTTTACACAATGAAATGGTGACCAATATATTGAAAGAAAAAGAAAAATCTTAGCCAGCCCGAACTTCACAAAATTGACTCTAGGTACCTCAGCATGGGTTGTTTACTTAGAAGCTAGCAATGCAACCAATGCTGGGCTTTTGATAATATTTTCCCGATGCCCAATTGCTATAAGGTTATGGCTAGCTTTTTTACTATAAAAACTATCTTAGTTTGACGAATTCATTACGGATGTAAGCGGGTTAACTACGAACCTTATTTGTGTTGGAAGAATACCAAAGGCTAGCTTTCTAGAAATCCGGCTCTATCGCATTTCGGTTACAAGTAGGTAGGAATGGCAACGACCTACCTATCTGGAAAACTGACTCTAAATATATTTATGAATTATGTATTACCTACATGATTCAATACATTATGCAGTACACTACTATAATTATCACTCACTGTTGTCTAGTACCCATAACACAAGCTCTTTGTAGGTTTGAACTTGATAATGCTGCGTGAATTGTCCAGTATTATTTATTTATTTATCAACTCCTTTTCTCATTGTCCACCACCGAAAATGCAAACCAAACTAATTGATCAAAACTTTCATTGCCAACAACGCACATGTAGCAGTGTCCTACACGATATCCGAAACAAACGCGCGTGTTAATCGAATTCAATGTAATGAATTCAGTGATGTGTTTAAAAAATTAATTCTACAATTTTATTTCTCCAGTTCAGTCTACAGATTCAGATTAGACAGAGAGGAGCAAAACTTTGTACTAAATCAGACCAGTAGCAGTATGAAAAATACGGAAAAATATGGTGTAGTCTCAGTAGTCTGGTTACAGTTAAGTCAACCGGACTTTTGAGCCTTATTTGCAACAGTTTTATCGGTGTAGGTACATGATACATTGCCGGCTTATTATTCTTACTATAAAATAATACTTGCTTACTTACTCCTATGGCTCAGCGACCCGAAGTGAGTCTTGGCCTCCGATACGAGAATTCGCCATATTTCACTGTCCTGCGCAGTTTTTAGCCAGTCTTCCGCTTGTAGCTCACGCAGGTCCGCTTCCACCACATCTTTCCAACGGTACCGCGGGCGTCCCACGGGTCGACGGCCGACGGGGCAACCGAGATAGGCATTATAGACGTTCCGATCCTCTCCCATCATCGGCTCTAAAGTCCGGTTGAATTAGGCAACCGAACTACTGAGTCGTCGAGCGACTCAGAAGTCCGGTTGACTTAACTGTAACCGGACTACTGAGACTACACCAAAAATATTTGCCGTTATTTTTTGCAACGAGAACACCAAAAATTTTAAATTTAGTGCTAAGAACTTACCTCTTCCATTGCATTAGTACAGGATATAAATTAATATAGGATGGGATGAAGCGAAATCTGCCGGGATTAATATTGTATCAGGAAAACCTTTTACATAACGGTGCTGCGTTTGATCATGCGAGTTGGACGGGGTTCTTACTAGAATTTTGGAAAAGCAAATTTAACAGCACTAAAACTGCCATCGTTTTAACATCGACAGTTATGAAAGGGACGGCTATTTTTTTAGGTCAAGGTACCCACCTTACGACGTAAGATACGACGTAAGATACCTAAAGTTTCACTTTTGCTACACCTGAATGAACACCAATATTTTAGGTCGATCCGTAACCTTGTCGCGTTAAAACCACTGAATCATTTATTATTCAGTTACAGCAATCGAAACATCTAAACTTCACCATTTAATTTAAGTATTGGATGAAGTAACATTACCTCATCTGTGGTATTGGTTAGTTAAATACAAGGTAATGTTAATGAATTAGCGGGCATACATTCAAGACATTCGTGAGAAACCCAAAAACCATCTAATTTAGTGCACATTCTTCAGCCTTATGCGCACTAAAACGTGGGCTAAGTCAGCGTGAACAAAGCTCGATTCCTACGGAGAGATATCATTCTCACTTAGCTCTTGACCCCTTTAGGGATGCTACTTGAACGCGAACTAAATCAAAAGAGTGCAGTATAAAATTATAAATGCATTTGCTTGAGACTCGCATCAGCTCTTTGGCTATAAAAATAAGGCAATGCATAAAAGACGGCCTAAGTATTTTACTTTGAAGTAAAATACTTAGGCCGTCTTTTATGCATAAGTTTTGTACGTCCAATGCAAAGACGTAAAAAATCTGCCCAAAAATCCAGACTAAACAGAGCCCTCTTATAAGTAAAGTATATACCGTCCTAAGTTCTTGAACAAATGGTTGAGTAAACTACCTTTTCAACAACTCTAAAGGAAGTGAACATTTGAACTTAGTATTCAAAACTACGCTCGGAAATAAAACGCTAAACGGACGAAAAGATATTCTAAAGCGAGCAGGGCAAGTTGCTTGTGGTTGTTAGGATTGTCAGACAGTAATAGAAAGTCGTTGCGGTCTCGGCGTTAAATTCGACCCCGCCGACTCGTCGATGTCGTAAGAGCCAGTGATCGTAGTAGACTTGTTTAAATACTCAGAAGGAAACTGCCGCCCTTCCTCTGGCAGGTTCTCCGACCCTTACGACACACATGGGCTGAATCGGACGGGTCAACTCTTATGCTGCGGCCGGCACGGCTCCGCTGAGAGTCCGCTGTTTATTTTGTCAAATATTAGTTTTTTTAATGGTGATGATCAAGCATTCGGCCACCATCTCAATAAGTGATGATGTGGCCTAAGATGGAGCACGTTTTCCCAAAAAGATTTGAAGACTCCAAGGTTGTACTCTGGCGGGAAAACAGACACTGGAAGCTCATTCCACTCTTTCTCTGTATATTTTCTGTCGTTGGGACCTTGGAAATGAAGGTGATGAAAAAGAAAGCGAAAATCCCGTCGTCGCTGTTGGTGGACGCCATTCTTTCCAAGTTACTCACTTCTGCGTTAGGTCTTTGTTACGAACAATGAACAAGTCTTTGAATGTTTTTTACTTTGGTTCCCGCTTGTACTGTCAGCGTGTAAAGGGGTTCAAGTTGTATGCAAAGAGGTAAAGTTGCACGCCTTGCAATGTTCTCGTTGAATTTCGTTGTTTGGTCACCAAACCACACTACCAAAGGCTTTTGCTGATTTTTAAACGAATATATACTAATAATGTGTTCAGTGAAGAATTATTAATCTTCACTAGTATTTAAATGAATGAAGCTCAAATTAGTAGCTTTAGTCCGGTAAGAACATAGTTTTAGTGGTTCTCATCCCAACTTTAGCTATTAAAAAACTTAATTGTTTATTGTGATCGAATTTTGGGGTTCCGAAGTAAATTGTAAAGACTCGACCGGATGACTTTGCCTATGACTGTACCGATCTTAAAGTTTGTAACTTAGGAGCTCAGTTTTGATTATTTAATTTTGTTTGGATAAAAGCAAAAGGTAGAATGAAAAGATAAGGTTGTCTTTCGGAGCGTGTTACGAAGTTTTGTTTTTGTTTTTTGTTGTTACCAATCTACGCCTTCATTTTCCGAGTTTTGTCAATTTCTTTTTTAACAATATTGGAGGCGAATTTGAGCGTGAAGAGTTTTCTGGGATCTATGGCAGCTCTCGAGATGACTTCAAAGTAGGGCTCTCTTTTGCGAGATTTGGGACTACGGCATTCTTTACATTAGCAAGAAGGTTATATCTCACATTTTAACAAGATAAAGTTAAAAACTACAACCCGACTACGTGAAAGTTATAAAAGTTTGAAACATTTACATTGACAAAATAGAATGACGTATCGGTCATATTTGATAGGCATAGAGTTGAAAATGAAAATAGGTCGTAGGTATTGTAATTTTTCTCTATGGGGCCTGCAGCCTGCGGCTACCTAAACTTTAATACGCGTTTTGAAGGCTTATTCGGGGTCGGAGCCCTAAATCCTATAGCCTATAACCATCGGGGTATTGAGACGAATCAATCGATACATAATTTGTTGAAATCGAACCAGTAGTTTCAGCGCTACGTGGGAACAAAGAAATCGGCCACATACATACAAACATACAAATATACAAACATACAAACATAGGGTGCTAACCTCATAACCCTCCCCTGTTGGTAGTCGGGTAAAAATAAGATTTCATCAAAAAAGTCGCGCAACTTACACCTTATTCAAGCGGAACGAGTCCAATTTGATAGAATTGCAGCTCACAATTTTATTCTTTAGGTGTGGTTTTTTTTATGAACTATGCGAGGTTCCTTGCATACGATATACGGCAAATTCACCGTGTGTTTTTTTCAGAAACTGTATTGATGACATTCTGTATTTCTATGCTGTTGTTTTTTGACACGAACCAGCAATTTTATTATAGAATTCACATAAGCCAAGCAAGTAAGTTTCTACCTAGCTAGTCTATTTACCGAGACACTAAAACATTCAGGCAAACACCTTAACGAATTCCTTGCATCCCTGATCCAAATATGACTTCAAAGCGCTTATTAAGATGAACTAACTAGGTACTAGGAGACGGCCCGGGGGAACTTCAGCAAAGTTGAAATACGGGTGGACTAATGCATCGAGATTCTTAGCTAACTTCACGTTGCTTGAATTATTTAGCGGCTTACATTTGGATTTATGGAATAGTGAAGTAAGTTGGTTCTAAAACTAGTTTTTAATTAGGTTATATGACATCGTCGTAGCGCGTTTCAGGTACCTACAGTATTTATTGTTACTAGTTTCTACCCGCGGATGTATAAATCTTTTTAAACGGTTACTCATTTTTTTTTACAATACTTGTATACATATCTTTACACTTGACTGTACTCTGACGATTTGAAAGAGCGACTATTTGAAAATCTGACCATTTGAAAGTCTGGCGTTATGAAAGTAAAGGATTTACACAGATAAATCACATTTAGAATGAAACTCAAATGTCTTCTGCGTTATCACAATTTAAAGGAATTTATAATTCGGTGAATGTTGTAATTATTATCGTATTATCCATAAGTCTCGTCGATAGCCGCATCGACAGAGATTTGAAATATAAGATACTCAGTCGAATTGAGAAACTCCTTT
The DNA here is from genome assembly GCA_947086465.1 of Eupithecia exiguata. Taxonomy (NCBI): domain Eukaryota; kingdom Metazoa; phylum Arthropoda; class Insecta; order Lepidoptera; family Geometridae; genus Eupithecia; species Eupithecia exiguata. The sequence goes on along the minus strand of OX352241.1, from coordinate 968,194 downwards.
TTATTTTGGAGTCGCTTTTAAATAAAATAAAAGAAGTAAGAACCCAGCACAGCAAAGACAAAAAGTTTTTGTAACCCAAACCAGTAAAAGTAAACGGTAAAATCGCAATCCCCCAACACTTAACGAACAAAAAGGGCCTCTCGTTAAGAAAAATTAAATAAGACACCTAATATTTACACTTATCTACAGTGTTATTTTGGAGCACTTTGCTTCTGCCCCCGCTCTAGGGCGGGCGGCCAGGGTTGGGCGGGAGATGCAGCGGGTATTAGTACTAAACTGTTTAAAAACTGCTTGTGGGATCGGTTACCAGCGCGGAACAAGTAAATATCTGTTTAGGTTTGTGGTTAACATAGGTCCTAGTCTACCTACTTACCTACATAATGTTAGCTTCATAAAAATGTGTAAAATATATTTACTATGCATTCAAATCGATTTAATCGTGTACAAAATCGGTATTTTATATCATAATGGACATTACTATTTTGACAGAAGATGAGGAAAGACCTTGAACGCGACTGGACTTTGGACTCGACAATATTATTGTTTGCTTATTTTTACATTGCTGGTTTTCAATGCACTCCAAGTCTGGCGCGTTAAATTAAAGCCGCAACGGAAAAGTAGCAATGGGCACATAATCGCTCGCTTATGTTTTGATGAAAATAATTCAAAGCACTAAATAAATCGATTATTAAATAATAACAGATATTTTGGGACAAAAGGTAATGATGGATGAAAAGAAATACCTCGATCTACAGCTCCACTGTTTTGGTGGTGTCTTTAAAAGTAATTATTGAGCAATAACGCATTTTGTTTTTACCCGACTACCGACAGGGGAGGGTTATGAGGTTAGCTCCCTATGTTTGTATGTTTGTATGTTTGTATGTTTGTATGTATGTGGCCGATTTCTTTGTTCCCACGTAGCGCTGAAACTACTGGTTCGATTTCAACAAATTATGTATCGATTGATTCGTCTCAATACCCCGATGGTTATAGGCTATAGGATTTAGGGCTCCGACCCTGAATAAGCCTTCAAAACGCGTATTAAAGTTTAGGTAGCCGCAGGCTGCAGGCCCCATAGAGAAAAATTACAATACCTACGACCTATTTTCATTTTCAACTCTATGCCTATCAAATATGACCGATACGTCATTCTATTTTGTCAATGTAAATGTTTCAAACCTTTATAACTTTCACGTAGTCGGGTTGTAGTTTTTAACTTTATCTTGTTATAACTTGACGTTACACGCGGAAAGCGGTCGGGAGCGGACTAAAGTTTGCGGCGCATAATACAGATAGAGCATGGGAGATAAAATACCCTTTCGCCTCCAGGCGCGGTACATTTAGTTTCTATCTAGATATTTGTGCTGTAGATAGGCCCAATTTCAGGTTCAAGGATATCACCGCCGATACACTCGCTAAAAAGTTTGTAATCGCTAACAAAAGGGCTCGGCCCTTACGTCTAATGGTTCCCTTCTCCAGCTCGGGTCACGTCCTGACTACATCGCCGTCTTATTTAATTAAAGAAAAATATAAATTTGAATTAATTTTAATGGCGCCGAGCTAGAAGAAGCGTGAGACAATTTGGAGCTGTTCTTATTTCCATGCTCATTTTACTCTGGATTATGGTAAGTTAATATGCAATTGTTTATGACTTGCTCACTTCTGTACACATGAATAGATTAAAGGTTCTCCTGATCAGTAGGTAGGTACTCATACCTCCACTGCTGAACGAGCCTCCCACCAATACAAGAAGGGGTTTGCCATAACCCCCACGCTTGGCAGGCGGACTGGTGATCGCAGTAGGGGTGTTAAAATACATAGAATGAAGCTACTGCCCTTGCTCTCGTATATTCAATTAATTTTAGGGGTCGATTCTTTAAGGTAAAGATTAATAGTAATATCAGAAGTAATTTATTGTTGTTATTTTATGTTTTACTAGCTGTTCCCCGCGGATACATCCGCGTTATATTCGAATTTCACATTTCTAAGGGGATAAAAATACGAATTCCCATAAATCTCCGATGGGAATTTGATATTTTACCAGGACTAAAAGTAGCCTATGTTACTCTCCATCCTTTCAACTAATCCTTCCTTCATTCCCGAGTCCTTGATATAACTAATACCATGCAGTTCTCATTCCCGAGGCTATAGCTGAAACCGCACGTCAACCAGACAGAGCTTAGCAATACCTTCATAAATATGGATAGAGCATTCGGATATTGGAAATATTAAACAGTCAAATGCATATTGTTCTATTAGCTTAGAGTTGTATAAGTTGTGAGATTGTCCTCATCTTCACAAACATTTTGTCTTAGAGTTGTATAAGATGTGAGATTGTCTTCATCTTCACAAACATATTGTCTTAGAGTTGTATAAGATGTGAGATGTGAGATTGTCTTCATCTTCACAAACATATTGTATATTGCTGTACATGCCAACCTAAAAAACATTCTTTATTAACAAAGAATATTACAATCAGATAATAGAATTAAATGAAAACTAGTATTTACAATTGAAACAATTGCAATTGCAAGCTAAGTGCAGACTGTTGCAATCAATCTCACATCCCACGCGGACGAACTCGCGAGTAACAGCAAGTACTTTTCTAAATACCGAACTCGTTATGTTTGGTCAGTCAATGTTTTGAAGCCACCGAAATATATACCTACCCATTCAAAACTCTATTCATACCTATTTTAGAGTCGTAATTACCCCAAAGCTCAGCAATTAAACAAACCGGCCCTACCATTCTTTACTTTAGAATCACAATTATTCTATTTCAACGAAAATAGCAACATTAACCGTTAAACGCCCTGTTATTTCATTGTTGGGCTTCAAATTAGTCCAATGTTAAAGTATCATTAAAAACTAAATGAATTTTATGACAGTACCTACCTTTGATCTATAGGTATCTTATTTTATATTTATTTGTTAATCATGATAATAACATTACAGATTATATAATCCAATGCATTATTTAAGGCACATAATTCACACAGTAGAAATCTAATAAATTCTTTTAGAAACTTAAAATACCAATTTAAATTTTATTCTGGTAGAGTAGGTGGCCGGTATGGATCTACCTTTTAATCAAAGCAAATAAATTATTATACATAAATATGTAGATAGATAGATATCCAAGCGTTACTCCAATTTTATACCGTGACCCGGACTGACTGAAGGCAGATGCTGGATGCGGCAAGCTCCCCTTGGAGTCGAAACCCTAGGTCCGCGGGGTATCGAGGCTCTCCGGGTTTTCAAAAAATTATCTGAGCGTCTGGTCGAAGCGACGCGTGACCCGAGAGCTGGTGAGTATCTGGCGCAGCGCATCAGCATTGCTATACAGCGGGGCAATGCAGCCAGCGTCTTAGGCACGCTTCCGACTGGTATTGATATGGATCAGTTGAGCTACTTGTAGATTGTTTGCAACAGTCTGCAGTTAGCTCAATTGTTTCAATTGTAAATAGGTACTAGTTTTAATTTAATTCTATACTTTTTGATTGTAATTTTCGTTAATAAAGATTTGGAACCTACATATATTACACATAATGGGATGTGATGGATTTTGATGCGGTTTTTTTAATAGATAGAGTGACTCAAGAGGAAGTTTTATATGTATTATAATTGCCGTGCGAAGACGGGGCGGGTCGCTAGAAATAATATTAATTTGAATGTAACTCTGTCTGTCTGTTAATTTGTCACGCCTAAACGGCTAAACGGATCTTAATGAAATTTATCAGGGAGGTAGATGGTATCCCGGGAACGGACACAGGCTACTTTTTATCCGGGAAAAGCGCAAGCGAAGCCGCGGGCAGAAGCTGGTAGTGTAATATTTCTCTGCATATTTAATTCGTCTGCAAGTCCCGCCAAGTGCTTCTTATAGTAAAGTTTATCAGTCGGCCGCAGACCGCGCATTTGTAAAAATGTAAATGTTATTGCGCAGAGCATCCGACTGCGTTATAAATATTTGAAGCTAAGCCGAGCGCGGGCAGGCTGCGCCGGGCGCGCCACGCGGGACGCCTTACACCGAACTGTTACACGCCACTTACCTACTTGGTAATGACGAGGTCGCATCAAATAATACAATTTGTCAGAGAGTTCTGACATTTCTTACCTACCTTCGCTCGGAGTACTTCCTTTGGGGTTTCTCTGCAGGATAGATTCGCAACGCATACATCCGACAGAGAACCGAGGTTATCGACATAACTCAAAGAATAAGCAAGCCTAAGTGGTAGTGGGCTGGCCATATCTCGATAAGACCCGACAACTACCGGAGGAAACGTGTTCTTGAGTGGAGACCGCGACTCGGCAAACGTAGTGTAGGACGCCTTGGAACCAGGTGGGATGACGATTTGAGACAGACTACTGGCAGAAGATGCTGGATGCCGCAAGCTGAAGACAGGGCGCTATGGCGCTCATTAGGGGAGGCCTATGTCCAGCTGTGGACTAATATAGGCTGATGATGATGATACCTTCACTGCTGAGGAGGAAAGAAAAACTACCAAAGAGGACCTAATAAGAAAGAAAGGTATTGGGTATTCATGTTGATAATTCCAGCGATTGTTCTCTAGATTGTTTGCAACTGTCTGCAGTTAGCTCAACTATTTCAATTGTAAATACCTACTAGTTCTAATTTGTGGATTCTTTCGATACCTTATCATTATTTCATCTGTGACACGGTACAGTTTTTGAGTGAGCGCTGGGAGAACGTACCGTATCTCCCTTTTTTACTTTTATCTAATGTCCAAAACAATCTTAGTTTAAAATCTTAGCCGTGTTTTTGTCTTGCCAAAAAAACACATTTAACCACCAAAACCTGATTAACACCAAACAAGCCACAACTTTATTTAAAGCATGGAAGTGGCATTCTGTTCAACTACGTGTGGCCATTACAGGGAGTCTCGCGGGAGAGACGTGCGCACACTCAAAAGCAGCTAGTGGTGGATTTTCAGCCTTCGGGAAATGAATGGGTTAAAATCTTTACAAAATCGGTTAGGGGACTTCAGTGAGTTCCAATATAGACTTAGCCACTCAACTTACTGTTGTTTACTGTTTTAAAATCACGTCATGTTTGTAAATGGACGAATATGTTGCCTTTATTTTGTAAGCGGCTAGTATTTTGTTCTTGTATAGCCACCTCTCCCCCTCGCATACTGCACTAACGCTTAGGCATATTGTTGATTGTTTAACAATCGGCTTAGACAATTCATTTTATATATTTTTTTTAAATGAATAAATAATGCTGGACCATTCACACAGCATTATCTAGCCCCAAGCTAAGTAGAGCTTGTGTTATGGGTACTAGATAACGATACTTAATACAATACATATTGATAGATTTTTTTAATTATACATAGGTACTAAAAGAACATAATACCCGGAAAAAACATCTTCAGATCGTACAAACATTTGTCCCGAGGCGGGAATCGAACCCTCAACCTCCTGTGACTTAGGAGCGTCACAGGCGGACCTTCGTCCATGCATCGCGCCACAGACGCTATTGAATTGCGACGTTTTACAATCAGCCAAACATTCTACAAACGGGCTAATTCTACGATTCGGCGACGACATTTCTATGGTCAAATAACAACGGAGTCTCAGTAGTAGGGTCCCTTTTTACCCTTTGGGTACGGAACCCTAAAAACGGCTATTTGTAAATTTGTAATGGTGCTGTGTGAAATAAAAATAAAAGACAATTTACCCCCAAAAGTGTGCCGTTGCAGTTCGGTGTGAGTCCCCCCGCGCTCATGTGCATCTACATCACTGTCCGCGGGACGTGCCTCCTTGTGCATCGTTAATCTTGTTTATTATACTATTTATTATCTCAAAACAGCCCGGACGAAGCTATCCAAGACAACGCGAATTTTTGCAATGCTCCTCGATTTTGGCACATCGCGCTGTGACTCAGAAGGTTTGGAATTCTACAACATACATCACTGCATTGGCGAACACTAGAGATCTGATACGAAAATTTGTAATCAAATATAAGAATTAAATATTTACAATGAGGATCAGTACAGATCTAGCAAATAAATCTTGTAGATCTTTTTGCGACACGGTTTTATGACGTCACACGCTCTCGCGGCGGCTACGGCTGCTCAGTTAACGTCGCTAGTAACTTCGTAAATTTTTGTCGCAGAACAATTTTGTTTTTTGCACTGTTAGTTAAGGTTTTCTTAGCTCTATAAATGTGCATTCTCAACTAAAAACGTTACGGATCCTTATTGTAACAAATGAGCTAATTGCAGACTGTGGCAAATAATCTACAGGTAGCTTAACTGATCCATATAAATGCCAATCGGAAGCGTCCCCAAGACGCTGGCTGCATTGCCGATGTATGATCATGATTAATCTAGATGTAAATAAATAAATAAATGTAGACAATCCATAATCCATACAACAGCATCTAGCCCGAAGCTAAGCCAAAAATTATTACATTTGTTACTATGATAGCAAAAACCTGCAGAAATTGATTGAGTTATTTATGGGTACTGTAATACTGACTTAATTATTAGAATACATTAAATATATCCGTCATTGTGGATGGGGATGCCTATGATGTCCAGCATTGGACATCCATCGTGTGATATGATGAGTACATAGACCAGATTTTTTTAATTTACATTGAAAACACTAAGATACCCGTAACAAATCAGAATGCAGACCGTAAAAACATTTTTTCCGAGTTGAGAATCGAACCCGCAACCACCTGTGTCGCAGGCGGACCTTCGCCCACCGCGCCACAGAGGTCGTCATGCTCTCCTCAACGCTTGAAACTCGTCATCAGCTCCGCCTCTGTTAAACCCCGTCTACTGTGAAGATACTCCAGAATTCTAAATAATGCTGGACAATTAAATAATGCTGGACAATTCACACAGCATTATCTAGCCCCAAGCTAAGCAGAGCTTGTGTTATGGGTACTAGATAACTGATATACATAATATAATACAATACATAGATAGTTTTTTTTAAATTATATATAGAAAACGACCAGAACACCCTGAACAAATGTCTGCAGAACGTACACACATTTGTCCCGAGGCGGGAATCGAACCCGCAACCTCCTGCGTCGCAGGCAGACCTTCGCCCACCGCGCCACATCGGTCGTCCGAATTCTAGTGATTTACATCCGAAATGCAGGTCCGTACCTGAAATTTATAACGGTTAAATTTAAGCTTTATTTCTAATGGTATAAAAGCTATTATCTACGGCTAGTAATCCTGTTAGACTAGCTGTATGATACATTGTAATGGGCACTACATCTTCGAGGTTTTAAATTTTAAAGCTCTCAGGAAATAGTTGTTCGGAAGACTAACGCTTCTAGGAAAGATTTTTATTCTGGAACTCAACTCGGACACTTTATTTCAGACGCATAGATAGATAGATACCTAATACTTTATTACTATATGTAACAAAAACATATTGAAATGAGTAATACCAATCCGAATTATATTAATACAAACCAGAGATTCCCAAGGCATGCCATTATTTGTGCAAATACTAAATCAAATGTTTCTTAAATCCGAATTCTTTAGCTAATGAATAGAGTTAATAAATAATACTTACTTTAATATAATTATCGCATAGGTTTATTCGCTCAAAAAGTTAGATCAAAATATTCATAGTGATTTATTTCCTTTTGTCCTTACATGAAGGTTTAGAGGAAATAAATCTCCTGGACACGTCAGAAATTGAACACAGAAATTACATACGTAGCTAACTTAAACAAGAAAATAACGGGCTATATTTTTTTTTTTCGTTTGGAGGCTGATCAGGGCTTGGTTTTTTTGACTACGGTAGACTCGCATAAGCCCTGATCAGGGTCTACCATGGTAGTAAAACCTACCCCTGATTTGGGTCCAAACGAGTCTAGGGGTTAAGGTAAAATAAAGAAGTGAAAAAGAAACCTTATAGTGCTATATTGTACGTTTTATCTATAACTAATCTTGGTAGGTCATCGCTTCAACCATATCTATAGTCTTTTCCTTAGCGTGGACATAATTATAAACATTCAACACTTTAATACAGAAATCACAAAATGTAATGCTCGACAAATCAAAGAAGTTGTTTGAGAGTGCCATAAGTCGCCGCGGTGCGACTTGCGCAGAGGTGACGATGTAACGAACGACGCAAGACGCAAGACGCAGGACGCGCCACAAGACGCATCGCCCAATGACGTGGCCTAGGCCTTAGGCATTTTGATTATGAGTAAAAAACAAAACAAAATTAGGTAACTAATGAGCAGCAAAAAAAGTATGACTCTGAATACTCTTTTAGGATGAGTGAAACACCCACGAACACATTGGAATATAATATACGATTACGTTTTACTGTCAGATTATACAATCGTAAGTGGCTTGAATAAATTGACACGACAAAACTATCAATCCAGTTGATACAAAGTTCAAAACTAATCGCTTTCCAACTGCAGTTTCGTTTCAGTCCTCAATTTATCTAACCTCCCAAAGAATATCACTTCGGACATCAACTTCTGCGCTATAAACCGCTGTTTCGGCCGCAACTCGCTGAGCTGAGCCGACATGGTCTTCGCAAACAGATCGTTCTCGACAAACCCCGATGAGTGGCCGGGTTCTACCTGACAGGATAGGGGTTCGTCATCATCCTCTTCGTCTTTTATGACTATAGACGTAGAGTCGCATTTAGATTTGTTCTTCTTGTGCCTCTTAGTGGTCCTGGTTCTAGTTGGGGTTTCGGATTCGTAGTCGTAATCTGTTTCTGTTATGTATACCGCCCTTGGTTTTGGTCTCTTCACTGGTTGATATTTCATTTCTAGTTCCGGTTCGACAATCTGTAAACAAAAAAACTTGTAAGGTAATATTGGTCATTTAGAACGGTTAATGGGGCGGTCTTCTTTTTCACGTCACAGTCATGTGTTAAGAACCTACCCTTTGTTGTAATTTATTTACTTACTTCAAATTTTAAAATCATGCTCAGCAGCGATTATTTCTATTTAAGATTCAACTTATTATTTATTAATTGTTTTAGAAATTCCTAGTTGTTTCGGAAAGTGCAGCAAAAACCTTTGTCACAGTATCACTTCGTTTTATGGCATGCAAACTTCGATCAAAAATTTCCGGCTTTGCCGGCCGGCCGCGAACTACTTATTTTTGATCGAAGCATGCAAATCATAGGTTTTACTAGAACTTAACATGATTAAAATCTTTAGTTTAGTAGTTTAGTAAAAAAATGGTTTTCTTTCTTTTAAAACCACTTTTAATATAAGATCATTTTCAATTATTATTATGAATAATGTTACAAGGTTTCGGTTATTTCTACGCAGTGTCTGGTTATTATTGAGAGGGATCTAAAATTTGTATGAAAACCCCTATGTCACACGATTTGACTCCTTTGTCACATTGATTTTCATCAGAAATTCGTAAATTAGACCTTTTTAGATTGATGAATTAGATTAGATTTATTGCTCGTAAAGCGTAGAAGTTAAAGTAAAAAAAAACAACACATTTTGCAGGAAGCTTTTATTACGAGGAAGAGCGCAAATGTGACGTGAAAAAGAAGAACGCCCCTAATTAATACCAATGGCAATGCAATGGTACGGTTACGAAACCGTGCCGTGGACAAGAGGCCCACTAGGCTACATTACAATACATACAAGAATACAACACTGACTTATACATTCACAAACGTTTGATTAACTTTTGCTCAAAACTAAATCCTTATTTTCACTCAACTACTTTTGTTGCATCATTTAAATTATTATTAAATTGTGCTTTGCGCATCTTTGTCACGTGGTTCGACTGAGGACAAGAAGTGTGACGTTTATTTAATTTTTCCAATTATCTTTGAAAGAACACCAGCATTAGCCAGTCAAATCTCGCCATGACTCGCCCTATGTTGGGCAAAATAAGCACATCGTTTGACTTACCATAATTCCAATGTCCTCGTCGTAAGTTGGTAGTATACTCTCTGTGGCCCTCACTGTTTCTGGTGCAATGTCTTCCAGCTTGAGTATATCGGTAGGGTTTTCAACCTCATTAGTTATCTCTTCTTTTGTAGACACCATTTGTGCGAGTCTTTCGTTGTGTAGAATACTTTCTGGGGCCGCCATCTTGTCTGGTAGGCCTTGACTAGTTTCTGGGCTCTCGGGATTCATAGAATCTTCATCAGAGCTATGCTCCAGCTGCTCCAGAAACGAAAATAAAGGATAGTACCATAATTGCGGCTGGTATCGTTCACCATTGCGGAATTTTGATTGTATAACCTGGAAAACATATTAAAATGTACAATTAATCTTCTAGTGAACATAAGTAAGCAAAGTAAGCACCTATATAGGTACCTAAAATATACAAGCGAACATAATGTGAGTGGAGATGTAGGCTCTAGAGGCAAGTGACATTTACCTCGTCCGGGCTAGGGGGCTCTCCGCGGTAAATTATGGTGAATTTCCCAATTCTGTCCTACCGTTTTAAATATTTCTCTAAAACTAATCATAAATATAGGTAAGCAAAGAAACAAATTAAAAAACATGACCAATGTCTAATCTACCCGATAAAATAATTTATTTTACAATATTTTGTAACTTACAAACTTTAGCGCGGGGTTTTACCCTCGCAGGAAACAGAAAAAAATAAAACCGGCCAAGTGCGAGTCGGACTCCCGCACGAAGGGTTCCGTACCATTATCAGTAACATCAGTTCATGAGATACATTTTTGCCTATGTATACCTATTAAATCAATTAAATGTTGTACCTTACCTTGTTCAATGACGTACCTAATTCTCTGTTCAGTAGGTTTTTTGTATATTCATTTTTTTTATATTAATTTACACTTAGTCTCATAATTTATTTATAAATAACGTGCTCCTATGTAAAAGTTTCCGACACAATGTAAATTGTTTGAGAAATAAATGAAATGAAATGATAGTTATTTTCGCCTCACCTTCTGCCGCTCCCGTCTGTAAGTCGTGCGCAAGTTTTCTATTTTCTTCTTCAGCATCTGCTGGTTACATTCGCTGTCGATTTCTCTGTACTTGTCGACGAGAGTGCCGTAAGCGCGGTTCCGAGCCACTTTGTTCGAGTAAAACTGGTCCGTAACATCCCATAAACAAGGCAAGTTTTTGTACATATCTAGTAATTCTGCGATTACTTTCTTCTCCACTCTGTGCATGTTGAACTAAAATGAGAAATTATGAATTACCTACTAAATTTAACTTTCGTAGTGAGTACGTGGTGCGGCGGACATCGTTCGACTGACTTGACTTGGGCCATCGACCGACCGATTAGTTTGTCGGCTCGCTCGAGCGCGGTCGGGTGAAGTCGATAACTGTTTTCTGTCTCGCTCTTTCAACGAGGCGAGGACAGAGATAGTAGTTGACACGAGAAGTTGGTCGCGTTGCGTCTGGCAATGGCAATTCAGCTGAGAATTCCGAGAATAATAATAATGTACGTGGAGCATGGTGGCGCGGCGGCGCGGCGCGGTGCGCGGGTTTGATGATTGTGGTTCTTTTGAACAAATAATATTTCAAGGTTGGAGAGATAGGCAAGGTAGTTTACTAATTTCATCGTGTTGTAAATTAAATGTTGTAAAAATAATAACAAAACGCAGCCTGTACTTACTTACATATCTACCTACCGAATGAACCTAGGGAGTTGAGGATTTTTTTTCAAAAGTTATAGCCGAATTTAAATTCCTGAAAAATAGTTCAATACCTACCACTACATACTATGACGTTTTTCCAGTTAGTAGTTCTTGTTAGTTTTACCTGTGGTTTTACGGAAAAAATAGGTACCTACCTAAGTATGTAGGTATATGCTTAAATTAAATACAAGAAAAGCTAAACTTGTATGGGACCATTCTGCCTAATAGGGGAGAAGGTGGCAGCTTAGGACACCATAACACGTTAGGGTTTTTTTTATAACTAGGAATAAGTTGACGTAGCTTTTTTTTTGGAGAAAATGCATAACAACCACCAAAAACCGTTATGTGGGTACCCTACCTAGGAAGTAGTAATATATATATAGCTGCGTCTCGTCGTTAGCTGTCTAACTTAATAATATTTTATATTTAAAATAGACTTTAAACCACAGAAAGAGTGGTGATTGTTGTATAACCTTCCTTATTGACGACCTCTGTGGCGCGGTGGGCGAAGGTGACGCAGAAGGTTGTGGGTTCAATTCCCGCCTTGGGACAAATGTTTGTACGATCTGCAGATATTTGTTCTGAATATTCTGGTCGTTTTCTATGTATGATAAAAAAATATTGATCTGTGTATTGCATTATGTAGGTATATCAGTTATCTAGTACCCATAACACAAGCTCTGCTTAGCTTGGCTAGATAATTCTGTGTGAATTGACCAGCATTATTTATTTATTATTTTTATTTATTTGAAGGGTGCATATTCAACCGTAAACGTAGGTAGATTTTTATTTTTGGTTAAATTTTAGATCTGTGATTTTCTTTTTACAATCCCTTAGTAGGTACAATGGTGTTTTATATGTCAGAAGTGTGTGTGTATGATCATTGTAATATAAAACATATAATTAAGTAGGTAAGGTACGCATTATAGACTTTAATGACATCAAGTGTAACAATGTGCAGTGTATCCTAAGGTGTAAATAGTGTGTGTAGACCTACGGTGGTGAAATAAACCAATACAAGCACTTATCATAAACATTTCTGAGCAACTGGTAGTTAGGTAAGTAGGTACATAAATACTCACTGTGGTGAATTCCATTTTTTTGTCTTCGGGATTACGAATAGATAAGTCTGGATGACGCTTTAAGAAACCTTTAAGCCAATCAACCCCTGCCATCTCCGTATTAGTATTAAAATTGTGTTTCTTGCCATTTTGAACAGCCAATTGATATGCTAGACGTCTCACTTCGATGGTTGTTTGCCCGGAAGTTTCTTCCATTTGTTTCAGACATGCTACTATTTCATCTTCTTCTTCTAGAGTAAATATCGTTTTTTTAGGGCCTAAAGGTAAACAAAGTTTACCTTCACAGCCATCTTTCGCTCTCCTAACATATCGTTCTAAAGTACTCTGTGGCACTCCGTATACAGTAGCAGCTCTTTTGTAACCCATCTCTTTACTTACTACTTTATCAATAGCTGACCTCATAGCAACCATTGACCACTCTCCTCTATTGGTTATTTTCTTGTACGTACGTACCATGGTTATAACTGAGAAGAAATAACACAGCGTAAGATATTAAAAATCATAAAATATGTTTATATATATTAGAGATGGGCCGAACATGGGTTTCACCGAATACGAACATTCGGCCGAATATTCGGTAAAACTTTTACCGAACCGAATATTCGGTTCGGACTATAATTAAGTTCCTAACTCTTAATGTGTAGATTAAGTGATTGATCTCTTAAATTACAACCTGAAAAGTACAAACAAATTACAAATTTTCTTTATAAAGAACTATATTGGTTGAATAGGATAGGTTTAAACGTTTAATATCAATAAATATATTTTGCGACGCTATGCTGAGTAGAAACTAGAAAAAAAATATTCATAATCTACTAAGGTGTTGTGATTTGATTCAGCTATTCTCTAACACAATAAAGACTGACCGAAATAAATATCTTGTTTATTTTCCTTCAATTAAGGCCTGTTTAATATATTATTATATAAAGAGTTAACACAGAAGCCTAATCCCAAAACAGCTAGATACCTATATTTTGCATTAAGTTATTATGGATTCCTTGCCTACCCTGCAAGGGATCCGGCGTGAAGATATTGATTGAAGTTATTATCTTTTTACCAACCTACTTTAATTGAAAATAAAGCTTCAGTGACGACAAAATCAGAAAGCTACACTTACTTCATTACACTGTACACTCAAATCATAGTAATACACGGGTCTTAACAGTAAAAACTTTGAGTATCACTTTGCCGAACATTAGGTGATGCAGCCGAATATTCGGCCGAATATGAATATTCGGTAAACCTGCCGAATATGCCGAATACCGAATATAAAACGAATATTCGGCCCATCTCTAATATATATATGTATAAAATAATAATAAATCCCACAATCAAAGATTTAAACAACCCCATATTGCCCCATACCCCATCATACCCCACACTCCAATCAGGGTGTGAGTATGATGGGGTAATCCCCATATTGCCCCAAATGCTGACTTAGAAAAAATACACAATATCCATGTTAAAAAATAAAGTAGGTACAGTTATGCATGTTATATTTTTCGTCACAATAACTACCTAACGCATAGGAAAAAAAAAACAAGTAAAGACAAATCAGTGACAAAAAAGTGTCATCGCTCAGCATGTGCGCAGAAGCGATACGCGCAGTAGTGATCTACTGCGCGCTGGCTTTCTGTGACTCTTAGTTTACTTACAACATATCTAAAACAAATATAGAACATAGCAAACATAGATTAAAAACACTTAACATGATCATAATTACCTTACAATGAGGACGTTTTTACTGACACAAGACTTGATCGGCGAGACGTTCAATTATTTTTCCGTTTGTACTTAATAAAAAACACGTGCGCTCCCACCCATCGACTCTTTCGCACTGACCGTTGTTCGAGCGAGAGCGAGCGAGTGTTTGTTTGTAGAACAGCTTCCTATTGGGTTATTATTTTCTATTCGTAAGCGTCTAGTTTCTTGTATGTGTGCGTGACCCCATCGTACCTCGCGACCCCGTCATGCCCCCCCCCCCCCCTCCCTACCACGTTAACAAAGAACCTTGAGATAAATTTCTGCGATAGTGTTTTGTTTTTTCATGACGTCACAAAACCATGCCACACGGTAGTAGTATGTGGTAATTTTATCTATAATATTATTACCGTGTCCATGCTTCTATTAGGTAGGTAGGTAAGAAATGCACCCATAGGAATAAACTAAGAGATCGCACCAGCTCTAAAAAAATGTATAGGTACTTAATGGGTAACTAGCTAGTAGGTACTTACCTACCTAACCTACATAAACAACCGAGTTGAGATTGAGAACCTCTCTGTTATTCGTCGGCTGGTAGGTAATAAAATAACCACACTTTCAGTCACTTTACAAATCACATCACTTCACACTAATGTTAAAATTGCAAAAGTGTGTGTAAAGCTACAGAACGGGCTGAAATTTTACTTATGTGGGTACAGGTATGTAGTAAGGCCTGGAATAAAACATGGCTACTATTTATCTCATAAATCAGTTCCCATGGGAAAGATGCCGCAGGCAGAAACTAGTAAGAAATATGGCGTTATTGATTTCCTCTTAAATATTTTGTCCACTTGCACAAAAAAAAAACCTTTCTTTATTCTGGCTGGTTGATGTTAAGTGAATAGAAAATTCATAAGTACTTCACTCTCACTTTGATTGAGAGTGAAGTACTTATATTATTATATATATTATATATTTTATGTCTATTCCGAGAAGAGATCTAAGTACATGTTCTTGGAAAATTCGTTCAAGTTTTTCCTGGATATCGGTATCCCGTAATATTGTACCAAGCCAGATTTCTCGATATCGAGTGGGAAAACTTTTTTTTACCTTAGAGTTTTGCTCGGTTCAATACGGCGTAAAAATTCTAAGATTTTTTTGTAAAACTAATAAGCTGTTTTCACTATAGCTGCATGCAACTTTATTCTTCCGTACTAGGTATCCGCCAGGTATAGGCCAGGAGACCAGAATACTGTACTCAAGTACCTACTTAAACAAAACAAACAAACGGACAAAAAATTGAAGCGAACAAAATCAATAACATTTTGTTTCTTATTTGATAATAATTACTATTATTAAGCTGTTTATCTATAAAATTTGACTTGTCTAAGTGCTTATTTTGTAAGCCTAAAGAAATAAAGTTATTGAATTTTGAATTTTTAAACTTACATTTTTTTTTGTTTCATACTTCCCTATTGCGTTTGCTTCATATTAATTTACATTTTCAAATAGGTGTAGGCCTATTTGAAAATATAAATTAATATGAAATACATGACTCACGTTTATACTTTCGGTTGTTGGGTTGCGGGTTCGATTCCCGCCTGGACAAAACTTTAGTTCTACGATCTGTAGACATTATTTCGGGATGTCATCGTGGGTTTTCCTATGTAAATATAATAATGTCCCAAAAAATAATCAATTTCGGCGGACTCGAACCCGCGCCTTTCTTTCTATGTAAGTAAAGTACATTTCGTAAAAAAATAACTAAGTACATACCTAGGTACTACCTCACGAGCCTTGCTTAGTTTAGGGCTAGATAATGTTAGAATTGTTCAGCACTATTAATTAAATTTATTATTTATTTATTTAAAATTTAGAGTAGGTACATGTACTCACTGGGGAATATACAATTTGTCAGCATAATGCAGTTGGTTCGCAGCCGGAGCGAATTAATGCTACAATATGGGCACGATGCACGGCGCCGCGCACCTTCTAAATAATTCATTCTCCTGTAATTTATTTAGTGGCAACACCGGGCTCGAAGGGATGTTATTATTTGTCAGTAAACAAACAACGAGAAGATTAATTTTGATTATTTATTTTATTCGCACGCGTTTTTCCGATCGATCTGAGTATTCTCGGTTCATGAACCCAAAATATTTTATGTAAACAACAGGCTTAATACAATAAAACTAAGGAAATTATGGCGGAAAATAAGTTTCGACACTGTTATCAGCGGACCCAATCACAGAAGTACAGAAAAAAGTTTTAATATATTTTTTCCTAACTTAGTTTTTGTTACTGTTTTCAGTTATTTCTACAAAAAAAAAAATCACAGTAAGCTCGTAGTCAGTTCCGTGCCTCAGAAGACATGGTATGCCGTTGGTCCTGCACCTGACCCCTCCTCGGTCATGTCGGTCTGCCATGCCATCTCATCGTCATCCACAGAGCAGATCTGTGGAAACATCAGAGTGAAGGAGTATAGAGACACATACTTGTGCACTCTAATTATGATACCCTGCGCACTGGTTAGTCTCCGATGAGCCTCCGTTAGAGACACTCACCACCATACGCCTTGCAGAAATGTATCTACCGGCTAATAAGGCTACTTTATCAAGGTTCTCGCAGATTGTTATACTCAGACTGGATAATATTAAAATTATGTTTGTTATTCAAAATAAGTCTCTTTGATTTTGCATTAATTGGTCGTATCCGCCATTAGGCATTGCTCAGTCATCCATAATTCATTAGAAGGTAAAATCGGGGAACACGAAATTATTGTAATAAAATTTCACCAAACACTGCCTGACTTTGTGTATCAGCACTTTTAGGGGACGCAATAAGGATGTAAATTAGGGGTGGTTGTGAAAGTTCTCTCTGCTTTTTTAATTGGGTTAGGGTGGATACCTTAACCGTTACAGCTCTAGATAACGTTCGTCGGGCCTAAAGTTTGTTTGATAGTATTTTTGACTGGCATTCACAAATTTCTAGATCAAATGTTTTGATACTAGCAAGCAGAAGTTTAAAAAACATAAGCACATTAAATTTGATGATGCCAATCGATTCTGTTTCTTATTAAGTTCAAATATCTGAAACAGGTGTAAAGGTTAGGAAATCAAGGGCTGTATCAAAAAAAAGTACATTTTTTAAATATAAGTAAGGATGTACTTTTATTTTAAAACAATTGTCACAAAATATTACGAACAAAACAACACATTAAATTAGTACACATAAAAAATATTATTATCTATGTACAACCTATCCACTGCGGGACATAGGCTTCCCTTAAAAGCGCTTTAATGACGCATTATTAGGTACTGCTACTATATACATACTAATAGTTTTTTTTTTTTTTTATAGAAGTATACATTAGTTTGCCCAATATTGCACCACTAACCCAACGTTAGTTTGTGTTGGTGCTCACACTCATATTGAAGTAAGGTATTTATATTACATTGCATTTGGATGTACAAGATAATTATTTTCAAAACAAAACAAAACTCAACTGAAAATTTCTGTAGAAATGTAAGTAAGTAGGTAGGTACCTTTATAAATAATATAAGGCACTCATACTTTAATCCCCACGCACATGCGTGTTGGGGAACAAAACAACAAGCCCCTTAAACTGCATCCATCAATCCGTGCCTGTTTCTTGTGCCCACTGCGACCTGATAAATTATTTCATGTTTATTAATTAAGGTTCACATTAAATACATTGTAGTACCTATTTTCGACTCCTGTCCGTTCCGTGAATTTTCAGTTGGTTTCATATTTCAACTTTCGGGTGGATATGCGATATCCAGTTATAATTATCATGGTATTCTAATTTGAATAACGACTTTAAATTCTGTGAATTTTGTTGTATAGGAACCTACAATACAACTGTATTTAAACGCTTTACCGAGTTTCATCTCATCATCTATCATTCTAGTTAGGGTTCCGTAACCAAAGGGTAAAACGGGACCATAGGTATTAGTAAGACTCCGCTGTCCGTCTGTCACCAGGATGTATCTTATGAACCATGATAGTTAGACAGTTGAAATTCTCACAGATGTGTATTTCTGTTGCCGTTTTAACAACAATAAATACTAAAAAACAGAATAAAATAAATATTTAAAAGGGTTCCCAAGTTCCCATACAACGAACGTGATTATTTTGCTCGATATTGATAACGGCAACAGGTAGACGTATGAAATATTCACAGAATATTTAATTATAATATGTATTCACTTTAAAAATAAATAATTAAATTAAAATAAAACTATTATTTAAGGGGGCTCCCTAATATTCCGATATATTTAATTGCCGTGTGATGGAACAAAGAAGCGGTCATTTGATTTTGATGCAGCTACCAAAGTCGATGCCGTCTTCAAACAAATCCATTGTCGAACCGGTGACGCACACCGCAGCGCAGCGTGATAACGAGACGACCGAAGCGACACCGCGTCACAGTAACATTATCTAATCTGTAGCCCCGCTGTGCTTACTACCCACTCCCCCCTCACCGCGCCAGCAGCTCGCCTCTCACCGCTGACGCAAACTTCGACGGAACAAAAGACACTTCAGACGTACGATTATACGTCCAGCACCGCACCGCATACCGCAGCGTGCTGCGTGGTGATTACAAGTGATCAAGAAACCAAGTCATGACCAAGATAACACTGACGTAAGACAAGTACCTACCTGTCTAAATGAATAAAATAAATAATGCTGGACAAATAACACGGCAATCTAGCCCTAAGCTAAGCAGAGCTTGACGAGCTTGTGTTATGGGTACTAGGTATCTGATATTACATAATACAATACATAAATATTTTTACTATACAAAGAAAACGACCAGATCACCCGAAACATTATCTGCAGGTCGTACAAACATTTGTCCCGAGGTGGGAATCGAACCTGCAACCTCCTGGGTTGCAGGCGAACTTTCTGCCACAGCGCCACAGAGGTCGGCAAAATCTATTAGCTTTCATATTCAATAGGTACATAAATTTATTTATTTATTTAAAATTGCACCAACACAGTGTACACTAAAACATTGATTAATCAAAAAAAAAGTTAAATATTTACAATCAACATAATTTTAATTAGAATTTTAAATGAATTTAAATGAAAAGCGTCAAACACCGAGCGTTATACTAACATACATCTTAAATATTTCTTAAAGCTAAATAGGCTGTTTGAAAACAAATCAATTGCGCAGTTCAGGTCTGAGCCAGAGCTGCGGGGGCTACTCTGAACGTTAGAGGCTGCGACTGCGACACTAGAGTTGTGTATAGCATTGTATGCTTTTATGACTCTATTTAATAAATAAGAGTCAATCGGCCCAATACCTACTGCCGTCATAAGGAAAAAAGACGTTTCTACATAAACTCCGAAACGGAGAAAAAAAATTGTAATGTTCTTTAGAGCAAAAAATGTACTGTACGAATAAAATAACGTTAAATACGTTAAATAACTTTAAATAAAATACCGAAGTAACATTATTTCATGTGTGCCAAATTGGCACACATTGGCAGTGCCAATAGACCCTGCCTCCGCATATGCTGCCCCATAAAAGTTGGAGCAACAAAAGGCTAGATTTTGATAAACATTTTTCACAATATGCTCTCGAATCACCTCCAGTGTCAAGTTCTCTCATCATCAGTTCATTCGATCTCCCCCACACAACCCTTGCCTGACAAGATTTGACATCTGAATTGATTATAACCCACCCTCACCCAGAACTCTACTCTATTTTGATGCAGCCAAGGTGTAAATTCCGATGCTGTAGTCCCCCACCTGCTCAGTTCCTTAGCGTACATTATTTATTTTGTAGCGTATCACATTTCCGCTTGATTCCTCAGGGAGAGGATAATTATTTCGCTTTGCATCGCTGTGCTGAAAATGTACGAAGTGTAAAATACGAAATTCGTGTCTTGCTGTTTATTTTAACGAAATTTCTCTAATAGCCTGGCCAGGCGGGCCACACGCTCCGTCTTGCTTGCAGTTCAGTTTGTGCAATAATGATTGTGCGAAATGGAACTGTAGGTACATCAGCTAGTCGTGCAAACTGGACTGGGCAAAACTGAACTGTCAGTACGGAGAGCATAAAATGTTTATATTTCTCTATTTTCGATATCACGATGTCGTCAACAGGTTTTTTTTTATTAAGAGCTTCCTTTTATTGTTTGATGATTACCTAATACAAGGTAGGTACCTAGTTTTATTAGTAAATTTATAAACTGTTATGTTTATTTTTTTGTCACCAGGAATTCCAAGTACCTACATATTATTAATTTTTTTAGTTTTAGTTCTGTTTATATCTCTGTTTTTTTAATGTGTAAATGTATATATGGTGCCATGTTGCGGAAATAAATGATTTTTATTTATTTTATTAATAAAAGAAAACAATAATCAAACAAGAGCATGCCATTCGGACTTGCAATCGTTGTGCGTTCAACGCTCCGTCTTACTTGCGCAATCTGGTTTGTGCAAGCATGCTTGCAAGTAAGACGGAGCGTGTGGCCGGGCTATAAGAAAGTGTTAATACCTTGCTTGAAATGAACTAGTCGGTAGTTATGTTTGTACAAAATATTTGTATTTTTTGTATCCGGGTATAGCATGCAAAGCACGGCGGACAATAGCTAGTTTTTAACCGGCTTCGAAAAAAGGGGCGGTTCTATGTTCGGCTATATTATGTTTTTTAAGTATGTCCGTAAATTTCTTCATATATCTTCGATATACCTATCCTTTCAACTAGGTAGCTCTATGCCAAAAATCAAGTCGATTGGTTGCTTACTTAGGGTGTGAAGGAAGGACAAACAAACAAACACACTTTCGCAGTTACGAAGTTAGGATTTCAATTCTTTACAGCAGCGAACAGGAATGGAATTTGAAATTAAGTACCTAATAAAAGCGAGTACAAAACTATAGTATATTCTATGATAAACAATAATGCAAGTAATAAATCCATTCACCCGCCAATTCCTGTCCATCTCACACAAAAAGTAATTTACAAATATAATATTCATTCTGCACTGAAAATTAAAACGTCAAAGGCATTAATCACACCAACCACAATAAACTTTCATTTTGTCCGTGATTACGATGAAAACATCCAGCTTCGATACTTGATTTAGTGTTATTAACCTGTCAACCGCCACGGCTTGAGGCCGCGGGACAATAGTGGCCGATTATACGGCTTAACTGCCTGTAAACTGTTGAAGGGTTAAAAATTACGCTGTATTGTTGGGCTCGTGGGATTGCGTCACAGGGATCTTTGGTGTTTAGCTGTTTTAGCTTATATTTTCCGCCAAAGCTATTAGTCCGTCCATTCATCATTACATTCAGCCATTCCACTGCTGGACATATTGCTTTCCCATACCACGCCACAATTAGCGGTCCTGTTCCACCTCCATCCATCGACTCCCTGCGACCGCTACGATGTCGTCGGTCGATGGATGGTCTTGGTCTGGTAGACACCGTTTCGCATTGCATCGCGGTCGCTACTCGAGAAGCTGTACTCCCCAGCGGTTATCAGCTTATGACCTGCCCACTGCCACTTCAGCGTACTAATTCTCAAGTCTATCCATTATCTTGACCGAATTATGAGAAACGTCGTTGTTTGGTTTAATTTTACACCAGCTTATGAGTTATGATGACATAATATGAAAATTATTGTGTTGGACAGTTTAAACAACATCGTCTTTATCTTCAGAGGAGCACCTACACTAGGTACCTAATAGATAAATAAATAAAGCTGGACAATTCACAGATCATCATCTAGCCCCAAGATAAACAGATATTGAGCAACTACTTAAACGACATCCTCGCGCTGCGATGATTATGTATGTGAATAAAGATTTAAGAGAGGAAGTACTGAAGCAACTGTATACCTACGGTATTGTATATAGAACAATACTACTCTTAGACAGAGAAAATATACTCAAACCTGTTCCAATATTTTCAAATCACACAAACAGTTTCAGCCCTATTGATATAGAAGTTCAACTAGCTACTCCAATGACACGAGGCAAGGCCGGTAGCTGTACAAATCCATAATTCTCCTCAAAATCCGTTTTACCAGGAAGTTTCCCAAGTCCCATTTACTTCATAAACAAGATTGATCAGGCAATCGTGCGATGGTCATTGGATTATACTTAGATCCGGTTATATCCGCTTATATCTAGTTACTAGCAACCCGCCCCGGCTTTAGACAGGAGAGCAGTTTGATAGATATTTTTCAGAGGATTAATTCAGGTTTTCGTATCGCACGCCGGGAAAACTCCCAGTGGCCGTGATTTTTCTGGCATCTTCCACCTGCCGGTTCATACAAAACGCTGAAGAGAATGCTCCGTTTATTGGTGAAAATCAGTTCGGCAGTTTATATGTATATTATAAAGTTTCGTTTCTATAGAGCCAGACAGAAATGGCGGGGGATGTTTCAATATAGAGATATCTGGTTATGTAAGTTTGTAACAAGCTTTGGTTATGCGGGTCTGCAAGTTTAGTTATGGGACGTGTCGCTCAGTTTTCACTTATTTTGGTCAGTATCCATGTTTACTACGGTACCAAACTCTAATGCTTTTTCGCAGTAGCAGCACGCTGCACCGCATTGTAGCCACTACGCTACGAAATCCTCGACAAAACAGGTTTCAATGAATGACACAGACAAACACTTACAGTAGTACACACAATACAATTGTAATGTTGGTAAGGTAGAGCCAGTTTATTTATCTGATCGTTTGGTTAAACCGACGCGTGACCCGAGAGCTGGTGAGTATCTGGCGCAGCGCATCAGCATTGCCATACAACGGGGCAATGCAGCTAGCGTCTTGGGCACGCTTCCGTCTAGTATTGATATGGATCAGTTGAGCTACCCGTAGATTGTTGGCAACAATCTGCAGCTCGC
Organism: Eupithecia exiguata; assembly: GCA_947086465.1. Taxonomy (NCBI): domain Eukaryota; kingdom Metazoa; phylum Arthropoda; class Insecta; order Lepidoptera; family Geometridae; genus Eupithecia; species Eupithecia exiguata. Next base: position 944,902 of record OX352241.1, on the reverse strand, counting down.
TCAAATGCTTCTATTGTAAATACTATATTTTTAATGTAGGTAACTTAATTATTTGATTGTAATTTTATTTGTTAACACAAGTTAACATTAAATATTTATTTATTTATTTATTTTATTTATTTATTTATTCAAAACATTACTACTATTTTTACAGGTATTACCTAATACAATAGAAATTAATAATAATAATAATAAAATTAAAATTGTCACACAAATTTAAGGGTTTAACAACATGCGAAAGGTCTCTGACTCCGTGTTTAGCTGAAAATTGAGAATAAAGAGACTCTTGCAGGTTTTTTGTGCAAAGCTTGTTAGGCAAATCCTAAACAAATATTATGTCTCGCCAGGCTAAGGGATCGCCATGATTGGGGTTTGGGAAATCGCGGCGTCAGATCGACAGTGCTTGCTAGCTTATTTTTACACAAAGTGGCAATGCTAAGCAAAGCTGCAGACTGTTGCAATCAATCTGAAGTTGGCTAAAATGGCTATTTGTTGGTAATTGCAGCCTGTATCCCCACTGCAAATATTTCGACTTGGTAAATGTTAAAAACAGTAGGTACAGCCAATAGGTCGCCCGAGTCTAATACTTATTTGTACAAGTCTGCAGTTAGCTCAATTATTCCAGTTGTATGTATTAACCACAGAACAAGAGTTGTTCTTGTTCAGTGCTACTACGTTTTTCATTTTAATATTTTTAGGGTCCGTAGGTATGTAGGTACATAACCCTAAATATCTATCAAAGTAAGTCGTCAATTAGTTTCGTCATTCCAGAAGACATCATCAGAACCCCGTAATACTCGGCCTTGACACAGGAGTGCCTAGCAATAATGGTAGAGTCCCGCCAGTGATGTTGACTCTCCGAGCTCTACGCGCCTAGTGAGAAAGGAGAGGCAACAACACTGGCGGTACTTACTCTGACATTATTGCTAGGCGCTCTGACTGTCTATTCAATTTTCATCCTTATATTTTGCTATGGATATTCGCATAGTAACAATCTATTACTTATCCTACCTTATATTATAGTAATACCAAATAGGTAATAATTGTAAAAAAGTAGCCATTTTAAACTAAGAAGACGTAATAGCAAGTTCCACGTCCTGGGCTTATCTAAGCCCCACAATAACACTCCAGCAAAGAGCATTGGCAACACCGCTGCGACACGAAGTAACGTTGTAAAAGCGATCCGTGCTTTGAAACCAAATACTGCACCTTGGCTCTACCATAGGAATATCTCTATCTTCAACGTAGAAACTTATTCTTGGAATATCTTGAGAATTCTCAATCTTCATTATCATCTTCATTCATACCTAGTGTCAAATGTTTTTTTATTAAAAAATTACTATTAAAATTACTGTTATAGAATTTAAAAACAGAAATTAAAATCACAAAAATAATATCGTACCGCACAATTAAAGTCCAGTCTTACGTCCAGTCCATCGCAATGTTGCCTGGATGAGTTCGCTCATACCGATAAGGTTGCCTTTTGTACTATCTCGTTTCTCAGCATGTCAATCTGTATAGTATTTTGTTTTTGTGTGGAAAAATATAGGCGCAGGCACGAGTAAACAATGAATAGTTTGCGAGTTCGTAGATACCAGTAGTAGGGGCTGATAGAATTGTAATGCACCTGCAGTAGTATCTCTAGTTAATACCTTCCTGCATTCTATTCAATTTCAAATAAACTAGAATGGCTTGATTAGGTAGGTACCTATACCCCAGCCAAATTCGATGTTAAATGTTTGTAAACGAACCACCACAAAAAAAGTCATTTTTGTTTTCGAATTTGAGACAGGTAATAAAAACAAGATCCGTCAAGTGCGAGTGTAGCTTGCTTGTACTCTCAAGCTTTGCAGGTTAGACAGTGTTACTTTTCAAGATGGGAGTGTGTAACCGAATTCGAAACCACAAGAGTTAGAAAAAAGTACCTACCTATAATGAAGTCCTGGGATCAATTTCGAGATTCGCGAAACATTTGGGTTCACACTCCCATTCCAAAATGGGTGCAGTTCGAGATGAAAGCGTGTCATTAAGATAAAAGTACTAAGTACGCTAGTAATAGTACCTACTTCAATGGAGTGTGTGGCCAAATTCGAAACCACGAAAGGTCGCGATAATTGTACCTAGTCATGGGATCAATTTCGAGAGGTTGTATGTCGCGGGTTGGCAGGAGTTTTATTTTTTCTTTTTGTTTTTAATTTTTTGTGCGTTCCACAAGCAATAAAACTAGCGATAAAGTAATTTGCCGCAAATAGTAAACCATTTTCTTTTAACTCGTGAGTTATGTTATGATAAAACATGGAAAAAGGTTTACGATTTGCGGCAAATCACTTTTTCCCTCGAACGATCTTAGGTATACACTCACGAACCACCTTAAACAATCCCATTTCAATATGCGTGTAGGTTTATGCATTCATGTTTTTCTTGAGTCATGGAACTCAACAATAGGATAGCATATTGGTATGTTCAAACAAGCTACAAGTACATAAACAATAACTCTACATATTAATTTCGTAACTCAACACAAATAATTTCCACGGCTATATTACAGTAATTAATCACTCGGAAGTTAATTAAGGGAAAGTTGCCGGCATCTGGCGAAGGGACATAGTTGTGTTTGTTTTGTTTTGTACCGTTTAGCTAAAACGTGGCGTTTGAAGCTCAACGCCCACTGTAACGATACGACACCAACGATCACACCTGTGTATGTCGACACTTTCTTCCCCACCACACATATTTTACGTCCACAGCTGAACGTGCCTCTCCCGGACAAGGTGTGTAGACACACATACAATATAAATTAATTTAATGATGATCGCGGTTGAGCTGTTAAAACGACACAAGGAATCTGCTACCCTTAGTCGACCCTTTCGACATCTATCGCTCTATCACCGCCACGGCTAATGTCGACACAAAACTACCACCTCTCCTACCACGCATGACTTTCTTTGGTCCTACTTTGTGTTAAAGATAGGTCGGTAGCTACCTACCATATTTGACAAAGAACTATAAAGGAAGTTGTAGTCCTTTTTCCGATTTTTAAACATAGCATAATGCTCACCGTCCACTGCAACTACAGGGTCGAAGGAACAAAGTCGTCTGTGAGCTGTAAACAGTGGCGGCGTAGCTTCGGTTGGTTCTCGGGGCGGTTTTCTACCAAGCTGCCGTAAATCGTATGAACCGCCTTAGGGGTTGACAATCCCGACCCCCAACTCCAAACAGTAGCAGGTACGAGTATATCTAACGTCGAGCGGAGCGAGCTGCGAATTTTTTGGGATTAGTTTGGTTGGATACCTATATGGAGAAAAGTACCCATTACAAAAGAAATCATAGCGAATGATGCGAGCCCTGAAATGATTTTTCAAATTAAAGACTGCGGCGATGTATAAAGAAAGAGGTATGAATTTAATAAAAGGCGAGCGGAGCTAGCAGCACTAAATATGCCGCCTGCGGGTGGGGTGAGCAATAAAGACAAGGAAGCTAAGACAATTCAAGCGGAGATAGCAGCAGCATTTTAGCGATTTCTCCCCTTTCCCTTTACGCCCCAAGTGGCTGTAACTATTCAGGCAATACGCCACGGCATACGTTCTTTTTCATAGTTTGGTGCCTGCATACATATGTATAACTAGCAGCGCCTCGCGGTTTCACCCGCGTATGTCCCGTTCCTGTGGGGGTTCCGACATAAAACATAGCCCATGTCACTCCCTGAAAAAGAAACTTTCTAATGGTGAAAGAATTTTTGAAATCGGTCCAGTATTTTTTAAGTTTATTTGTTACATACAAGGATACAAATCTTTCCTCTTTAATATAATTACTTTAGATTACGAAAATATGCATTACCATTACCTTTGCAAGGAAGTACGATTATTATTGTAAGTACATTATGTACCTAGTACCTACCTACAGTAAAAAATGGCTCCTTAGCCTCTTTTCAGAAAAATGATGCTCTATTTGATCTATGGTGGGAAAAACTGCGAGTCTACCTTGCATCAAGGTTTCTCATGTCTTTCCGAACAAGAGATTTGATTGATTTATTTAAAGAAAAAAAAATGATTTCTAGAAACGAGGTTAAGGAGAGGCGGTATAGATGGTACACCAGCATAAGGTCGGTGTACCATCATCATAGGTGAGTCGGTGAACGGTCGGTGTACCATCTATTCTGACCATTTTTAAATGTTTTAGATTCCTTTCAAAGCCCAGTTCCGACTCAGAGCACATGTTCACAGTATAAATACTCTCGCTGACAATATGGAAAATCCGTTACTATAGCAACATTTGATCCATTGCAAATCCGATTAACAGTAGGGTGACCAACTTACAGTCGTTAAAACGGGTATCTAACTTTATCGAATTCTGTCATGGAATGGAAGTTAAACAACATTTAAAAGTTTAAAAAAGATTAAGGTAGATACCTACTTTTGAATCAATATACTAATCAAAGTAGTAATATAGAGCACTGACGTGCAATTCCCGATGGACGAAAGGAAGCGATTTGTCAGCTTCTTTGACAGAAATGAAATATTGCGCGCAGCGGGAGAACCTTTTATTGAGTCGCAATTTTCCAGCATTAGACAGCGTGACTCAATTGTCACACTTATATTTAAAATGAGAAAGTTTGTAATGTATGGGAGTTAGTTACTTCTTCGCGCAAAAAATACTGAATATATCAGGCTGATATTATGCATAGAGGTAGTTCTAAACTTGGATTAAAATATAAGCTTCCTCTTTGTCCTGAAAGAACGCGTGCGAACCCGCGAGTAGAAGCTAGTAAGTAAATTTGACTTTGTAAATCTGTAGGTAGTTTTATCTCATGTACCACCATGTCATTAAAGGCAACTGACCTGAAAACAAGTAATGGCACCACAGACTATTAATAAGTATCATGAGGAGTCCAATAATGTCAGTGATTTGTGGTCACCGCACGCTTCGAACAGAGTACCCGTACCACGAGTTTTCACAGAATGGAAATGAACGCCTCCTCACAGATATGGAGACGATGATGCCTGAGGCTCACCACAAATATTAGTTGTGGACTCTGCAAACCCTACCTTTACTGCAGCTAAAGGAATACATTGTTTGTTAACATTGATTGCCCCCACGCTGAACCTGAAATTAAAAATTTTGGTCAATTCACACAGTAAAATCTAGCCCCAAGTTAAGCAGAGCTTGTGTTATGGGTACTAAATAACTGATATACATAATACAATAGATAGATGTTTTTTTATTATTGAAAGAAAACGACCGCTGGGGGAGTAACATTATTTCATTTGTGGCTGGGGTCTGGAACACGCTCCCTGCTGCTGTTTTTCCCATCAATTACAAACTGGGTCTCTTCAAGACAAGAGTGAATAGGTATCTTCTAGACCTTCGTGATACATCGTCGGCCACATCTTCACTTTCCATCAGGTGAGATTGTGGTCAAACGAACGTCTATAGTATTAGACTATAAAAAAAACACCCGGAACCTGCAGATCGTACAAATATTTGTACCTACTAGGCGGAAATCGAACCCGCAACCTCCTGCGTCGCAGGCGGACCTTCGCCCACCACGCCACAGAGTGTGGTGTGATTAGATCTCTTCCCCGAAATCGTTAATTCCGCGTAGCAAACTTTCCATTCGCATTTTTCCCCACTCGAACTTTAACCCGCCACTTTTTTTTCTCTTTTGCTTGCTTGCTCATTCTCAAATATGGCCAAACGATATTTATAGTAGGTCGTCGTTGGTAGAGGTAGTAATAACTTTCTAGTTTTAAATTTTTCACAGAATTTGCTATCTTTCGATAAAAGGTCTTACCGTATTGCTAAAAATAATGATTTTTTAAACGGGACGACAAAAAAGAGACTTGTATATTGTGAGTTGTTTATGAACATCCTATTGTAGGTTCGAGTATAGTTAGTGAAACTGGAACCCGTGGTAGTGGTACCAAGCGAAGGGAATTATCCTCGTGCCCATGACTAATGATCAGATTTCACTGGACCAAGTTTCGAGTACTTTAAAATGGCCGATCCAGTATTTACCGGGACCAGCGGTGTTTGCGAGGTGAGTTTCACTACCTACCCCTCTATGTTTGACAATACCCAAGTTGCTAAGTACCTACCCAAGCTTAGACGAGATACCTGCCTAGTTTTATAAACTTATTTATATTTTATTACCTACGTGTACCTACGTCTATTTATTACCTAAGTCTCATAAAAAAATCTACTCAAATACACTGGTATCAAAATTGTGGGCAGGTTTTTCAGTCATCAACCCCAATTTGAGGGTACCAGGTATTTTTTTTGCTGACAGACGGGCAGCGAAGTCTTAGTAATAGGGTCCCGTTTTTACCCTTTGGGTACGGAACCCTAAAAAACTAGGTAGATACCTATTCCCCAAGCGAACACCAATCCAAAAAGAGAATTATCATCTCGGTAAGAGAATTTTTATTTATCGAAGAGCAAAAATACTCTTTCCTCGCTGAGGTGGGATGAAAAGTTACGTGTTGCACTCGAGTGCAAAGATTTTTTACCTCGTGCTCTTTTGATTCCCTAGGTAACGCTCAGGATTCCTAATTTTTAGAATCCTTCGCTTGCTCATCAAAATGGAGCACGCGGTTTAAAAGTAACTTTGCACTCTTGTATAACAAATAACTATTAACCTAGTAGTAAACGAGTGAAAAGTATTAACATTTTACAACTCCACGAACTCTTAAAAAGCTCTTAAAAATGAGAATAAAACTTAAAAGTCGTGAAACCACTGGCCGTTATTCGACATCGCTTAATTTAAGGATAGCTCGATCGGTTGGAGGAGTGGAGCACCTATTTATCACATCCTCTCGGAAGCCAATAAAACCGCGGGAAGGTTGCACAAAATGGCTACTTACATAGTAGAATGACTGCAGTAGGACTTTTGTAGTTATGGCTGATATAAAGATACTTTAAGCAGACAGAGTTTTTTGATCAGACATAAACCTCTGCAAAAGTAAATGCGAATGGTCACACTGTAAAAATTCATATCGAAAATGAGATAAGACAGCAAACAACAGCTGGACCACCTGCTGGGTAAAGTTGGACCATCAATGTGGATTTGACATACATATTAAATTAAAAAAAAATGGTTTTATTTAGTATAGAATACCCATAAGAGCTACCAAGGGTAGCTGTTTGAATAAGTTTTAATACTTTTGACTGAGTAGGGCTGAGCATGATACCTAAGACCTAAGTTTTGTTTGACGATAATATCGGAAAAATAGACGTAGTCGACGCCCCATGCGATAGAAGCGCTGTATCAAATACCTTAGAAATACAACACGTCACTATGACATCACTTACTTTCATCTAACCGATTTCAGAGCTTGTTGTTGATTTCGCCATTTTAAAGTAAGATTGTCCAATGATCAAGAAATTTATACCTATTATAGGCTCTTTTGATTTTCCAAAAAAAGTTTATCCACTGCATGTGCGCACACTGTGCCGGAGGTGCACTATTGCCACCTGTACCGCGGCAGCTGATTGGTACACACGACGTGAATTGTATTTCAAATTCCGAACGCCATTTTCGCATGGATTTCTCAGTTTGGTTTCGAATTTCCTATTTTGCGGAGTTTCCTTTGGGGATTATTTTTTGACTTCCTAGTTTTTGATGCGCGCTTGGCGACAATCTCTGTGGTGAAGTGTTCGGATTGCTTTAATCAATGGAGCGTGTTATATCGGTTGGTACCTACCTCACTTACGAGACAAAAACAAACCGGAATAAGCTTACTTTGACTGACTTTGTACAGCTTAGGATGTACAATTACTAACTTAATATTCTTGGTCGAATTCCGCACATTCAGGATACCTAAGTAAATTTACTGATTTGTTAGTAGGTAGTTCGTCCGAACGTCGTTTTATTCAAGAAGTGGTTCGTCAAGAATCTATACCAACGCAGTTCGTCCAAATGGCGGCCAAATGTTTAGCAAAGGTATGGTGTAATCACAAATACATGGTCTGGGGTGAAATGATCTGTGTGGTATATTTCCTCCCATAAACAGATGAACCAATCTTGGTAAAGTTTTTTTAGAAAGGTTATTTCTATGACATTTTGCTTTGTTTATGCAGATCGTCAGGGGGCTTAAATTTGTTTGTAAAATTAAGTTTAAGGTAGGTAAGTACTTTTTTAAAATTCTCATCAAGTTATGCCTAGCTTACAAAAGCTATTAGACACATCACACACAAAGCTGGCCATAAGCCTAGTCGAAAGCACATCGAAATTTCATCACTACAGAGTGCATAGCTTCATTAATATTACGTCAAGACGGAGTCTCTTGCCCTCTCGTACCTTAGCGTAGAATCTTCACTTATTAATGCATTGAGTGTCTATCACGTACATCATAAAGTTAAGCAGGTCAATGTACCTACAGTTCGCCTGAGGCAACGGGCAAACGCATCTACCGCCCATGCTTTAGTGGTGTCACTTGCAGCGGTACATGATATTTACTGGCGATAAAGCAGTGTGTGTGGCATGGCCACTGAAAGTCTTTTTTATAGGTACTGATTTATAATAAAGGCAGTTTATTCACCCGAATGCCCAGCGTGTTGACTATGATGGTGTACAACCTTATGAATCATTACTCAACTGTTTCAGATAACTGTGAACCATCTTCTCAACCTGAAGCCTATGCTGAAGTCCACTATTTATTGGACTATTAGACATAGACAGAGGTCTATGTCCAATTAAATAGTGGACTAGCATAGGTTATGATGATAGTACACAGTTATCTGTCGCTAAATCAAGAAAATTTCAAGCTCTCAGTCGTTACATTAATAAAAAGGTTCTGAAATTTCAAGTCAACCTTAAATGATCCCTTATGAGCACCTTAATCACTCTTAAAATATAATAGTAAACAAGGGCCCAGCATGGGGATTATAGCTTTAACAAATCATATGATAACTACGGAAAAAACACATGCGACGCCGCTCAGACATTTCGATAGCACAAAGAACTTATCATTCCAGTAGTTTCTGGTTGCAAGATACTCTCTTCTGCACCATACAATCTACTAGATACGGTCACGTCTTAGTCACGTAGTTGCCGTAGATTCTACGTCCGTCGGGGACTTTGCCGTAGCTTCCGGTAGAGATTTCTTAATGTTATACTTGTAATACCACGTTAAGCGGCAAGCTATGAGAAATTATAAATACTTGCGTCTTCGGGGTATATTTAAAAGTTACCAATACTTTATACAATAAAAATAAAATACTGCTGGACAAATCACACAGCATTATCTAGCCCCAAGTTAACCAGAGCTTAAGTTATGGGTTGTGTTGTTGGGTTATATGACATAGACATGCATTTATTTGCTCCTCACTTAGTACAATTATGTATACGACCTTCTGTGACGTAGTGGAAAATGGTTTTGAAAACAAATTAGGTATGTTTAAATTGTTGCTGCAACACAGGCCGTATTTATGAAAGATTGCTCCGTCATAGATCTATGTTAGAAACGTTTATAGTATGGAAAAGCGTAACTCAAGCTTAAATCTTAAGCTTTCATAATACAGACCAAAGAGAATGAGAAAGAGTTAGGACCGTATTATAAAACCTTGCCTAGTCATCGATCTATGCTTGAGTAACGCTTTTCTATGGCATAAACGTCACTCAAGCATAGATCTATGATGACTGAGCAAGCTTTCATAATACTGGTGTTAGTCTTCTTAAAAACTCACATTTGAACTGCTAAATATGATATTAAATGAAATTTGAACCTAAACAAAACATTATCTTATCAGGAGATACATAATTATCTAGCACCTATAGAGTCTAACTTATCAACGTCACCGGTTTCATTCTAAGTATGCAGAGAATGTGGATTTCAACAGTGTTAAAAAAAATGTCTGACTATGGAAAAACGTCCCATTGAAGATTTGTTGAAGGGCCCATGAATTCGAAAATTTATGTGCATGGAATGTCCAGCATTTCAATATTATTATTATCTATTCGAAAATGGAGTTTAAATAATATTGTTATAATTATATATTTTTATATAGAGTTGGTGTAGTCCATCGCCGATGAAGACGAAAACGCACCCAAACCCGGAGTCTAAATGTATGTACTAGATCAAAACCCGCATAAACAAAGCTACGTGATCTGTTGATGCATACTGCTCAAGTCATTCTTGATTCGGCCCACGTCCCACGGCCCAACTCATCGTATTATGAGAGCGAAGGAACAGCGACTGCACCTGTGTTTGCCCACACACTTGTGCATTTGAATATATCCCTGGCTTGTCTCCGTTGAGGTTGAGACTGACCGACTGGGCTGAAAATTCGGCTAGGACATTTTTGTTTGCGTTGCATCATCAGCACCTATACGTTCACGGGTCAACATGCCTCCTCCAAACAAGGGGGACTGGCCATAATCAGCACGCTGGGCAAGCGGATTGGTAATCGCAGTAGAGGTGTTAAGAATATACAGAAATAATCTGCCCTTCCTCTGGAAGGTTCCCTGTTCTTACGCCTCTCTGCCTATGCCTCACATGTAAACAAAACGAACGTATTCTCATATCTGGTAATTCAAAGGTACCTACGAACAAACCAATAAATAAACAGATAAACGAGCTTTGGTTAGATTTATACAAACGTGTCACGTCAGTTGTAAAACAATGTAGATTGATGTCCTTTTGTAATTTAGGACGCATGAACAAATTATTCTATTATCCTCCTGATCCCAAATTCAGCGGAAAAGTTTTTATACGACACACACGTAATTTTCACTAATCTAAAAAAACAGCTGGCCTTTGCGCATAATACGTTGACACTTTTATTTATTTATTATTATTTAGTTATTTAAACAAGATCATAACAGTACGATATCTCCAAATCGTTATGCCTAGTACATTGAATCATATAAAGTTAACAACTATCAAATTACACACAAGAAAAAGAAAAGAAAATCACAACAATGTAAATAATTATGTAGGTAAGTACGTAACATAATAACATTAGATCAATAACAAAATCTTGAAACACAAAATAAGCTAAAACTTCACAAACACAAAACACTTTCAAGGTCCAAGACGCTCAGGTCTGTATCTGCAGATCCTTGAGGTCAGTGAATTCATTTCAATTCACAACTTTATCAGACACTAAAACAAATCCACCCCACCACTTTCAGAATATGCTAAAAACAATATACTATTTCTTCATGACGTTGAATTTTATTCGTTCGTAGCAAACAGAATAAAATATCAAATCTGTAGTCGAAAATATTGATGGACAAGGAAATGAAAGAGCCTACAAACTACGAACAAAAATAATCGCTGCTAGGACTGTACCGAGTGATTTACCGGCAGCGTCCGGTAATATTTGCCGGTATCCGGTTTGATCCGGTTACGGGTGGATTATACTTATCAGCTTCATTTTGAAAATTTTGGTACAAGGTGTAATCCGTAATATTTGATGCTAGGTTCAGAAGAGTAGTTAAAGCACATGATAAAACGAGATTCATGTTACTTAGCATTGATAGATTTTGTAGGTTATTCGAACTCAATGTGCTTTAAAGATAACGATAAAGATATGTACATAACACACAACAGGTACATTCAGGTTTACTGGAATGATAATAAATAGGTCGTTATAAGTAGGCGCATTTACATACATAGACACAAATACAAGCAGAGAGTAGGTAGGCACGAGAAAATAATTAATAATAGAACAAACACATAACATAAGTCACACAGAATTTGTGGAGAGAACCTGTGGTGCGAAACAGCGCTACACCAATTTTATATCTTTTAAACCTTACAGGTCTTATTGCAACGTCACAAAATTCAAATTACTAGTTTAATATTGAGAAACATGATAGTATGACATGTTTGTATAAAACGAGATATCGCCATGACTCGAAATATAGAAAGAGGAACGAGGGACACTTGTCAAACAGCATATTCGCGCCTGAGGTCGTCAAATATGGTCTATTCCCCGCAGTTTTGTACAATTCGGTGAAAGGTTGTATGGATTACGTAATATTTGAAGCTAGTTTCAGTAGCGTGAGTAAGATACCTCAAACGAGACGACAATAAATTGGTTTCGTAAGATAGCATTAATTATTTTATTGAGCAACGTGTAACATTTGTGTAGTAAATAAGCCTAGAAGAGATAAAGAAACTACTTATGTCTTATGTACTGTCGTTGTTGGTTGTGGTACAATAAAGCATTCTCGTAAATAAAATGAGATATCGAAAGTTTTCAGAAGAAGGCACGAGAGGCGCTTGTGACGCTGCATCGTGCCCAAAGGCTGGGTGTCGTCAAATACGGTCCAACCTCCGCAGTTTTGTACAATCCGGTGAAAGGTTGACGGAATCCGTACCGGGTAATCCCTCTTAGGGAAGCTGATGCCGTAAATATTTGATGCTGGGTTCAGAGGAGTTAGTTTAGGAGGTTTAGGCTTTACTTGAGTTTTTCTGACGGAATAATATAAATAATGGAAGTTTTAGGGTGCGTTTCGTTTCGACCCCAGAGATATCTAGCTACTGTAACCTGCGTAGTTTAAGCATGGGTGATAAAGAGTGACGTCGTCTCTCATACTGTTTCGTTCAGATCGGATTTGAACTGAGCAGGATAGCATGAGAAATTAATGTTAGAGAAGCTTTTTTCGTGGGCAGTGAATACCTAGATCGAAATTACAACCATTTTAGCCCCGAATACTCAAACGCAAATCTAGGGCACGTCACAAGAAGCGACTTTTTGACAGTTTTCAATGAAAATCTGTCAATAATTCGTGCATTCAGGTTAATCAGTCATGTCGTTATCTGAGTACGAAACAATACTAACTATTATTGTGTAGTAAACAAGTATATCATCATCATCATCATCATCAGCCTATATCAGTCTACTGCTGGACATAGGCCTCCCCTAATGAGCGCCATCGCGCCCTGTCTTCAGTTTGCCGCATCCAGCATCTGCCAGCAGTCTTTCGCAAATCGTCATCCCACCTGGTCGGAGGGCGTCCTACACTACAAGTAAGTAAGTAAGTAGTAAGTATATACGAATTGTAAATTTACTTTGTCACTTAAATTGCCAAGTGAACAAGCCCTTGTTTTAAAAATATTTATTGTATCTCTCTAGTGCAGTACTCACGCGTAGGATCGGATCTAGATCGGATCCCAACGCTGCCGACAAAAAAAACTATTACATTATTCTATTTGTACCTATTAATCAGTCGTCTGCAACCTGGATCACGCTCTGCCTCCTCTGATGATGCTGTGTAGAAATGTCCAGAACAATTAATACAATATACCAAGCATTAACACCCAAATTATCACTCCAACGTGGTATAAATCTAACTAAAGTAACTCCAAGAGTCTATGTACTAAAACATCAACACGAACGGTTAAGTGTCGTTAACGCAACATTATCATCATCGTAACTGTAATACCGTTCATTACTAAGTATTCTTTCTAATAAGATAAGTTTAAAAGTGTCATAGCACAAAAATATGATACAAAGTTCACTTAGTTGAGTTCTAGACCAGAGTTGATACAACGTCGATAACATCGGCACTTAACTAACATCAGTTAGTTGATGCAGATATAGGTACATATGAACCATTTTATGAGTGTTTCATTCATTTTCGTATACAGGGTGGAAAGGGACGAGGGCCGTTTACGAAAATATAGTATCACTTAAGTGATGTATATTAGATGTGTAATGGTTAGAAACGATTATTATAAGGTGAAAAAAGTTAAAATTATTAATGTTTAATATTAGTGACTTATATAAATCACTTTTGACATAATTGTGAAATATTTTTTCTTGCTTAAAAATCCATAGGCAATACATCTTCTATAGGACCAAATAATAAAGGAAAAATGTTGTTAAAAATTTGAAACAAAATATTTTTTACTTATTTTGGAACCATGAAAGTCGCTGTTTGTTAATTGGTGGTAGGTGGTAATTAAAAAAGGGATTAGGTAGGTTAGGTACCAATTTAAGCCAGCTTAACGCCCGTCCCACATCCCTGCGCGGAAACGAATATGCGGAGCCGCAACTCGAGGTCCGCGGCAGTTTCGCATCTGTTCCGCATCTCGTACAACGGACAACGTCATTGCGAAACTCTTGCGGCACCGCACCTACGGTACCGCGCGGTAGTGTGAGAGCGCTTTAAAGCAAGCTTTTACGAATAGTAAGTTTTTCCCAGTAGTTTAAGTTGGAGTTAAGTAAACAAACTAAGTTACTTCAAGCTCCCATCGTTCCACCGTTAAGTAAAACTTTGAAATCTTGCAATTTGAGAATTTTGAATATGAATTTAACTTTGCATTGTGGAATCGCAATTTGTCTTTGAACTTGTAGAGTTCGTTAAAAGCTTTGAATATCTGCTATTGATATAACAGTGAAGGTACTGTTATGTAGTCTTTGGACATTCAGTAAGTAATTAAAATGACTCTAAAATATGAAGGTAGAACAATCAATTTCAAAGCTCAGTTATACTCAACGATATAAGAACCGTTAAGGTGTATATTCTCAAAATACCTTTTATTGACCGCTGCCTAGGTACGTTTCTTTGGGTAGTACAAATGTACAGTACAACTATTAAATTTACTGAACTATCAACCCCAGACTTCCTGTTTAAAAGCCTAACGCTTTGATTTCCAGAACCAATCGTGAATATAATTGGAAATCAGCCAATTATAAATTAAATTCAAGTTATTGTCTTTCAATAAAAGCCATATTGAAAAGTAAGTGAGATAGCAAACATTACCGCGCTATTTTATCTCTTTAAATTAGAAGAGCAAGTGCGAAAGTGCAATCTGTTGGTGTTTGCGACACGTTAGATCTTGCAGTTTGCAACGGGTAAGGATATAGTGGAATAAAAAACAAAAGCGATGCGATCTCGCTTCACTTTTGTTTCATTTTCAATCTCACCAAATGATTGAAGAGGCCTGCGATTCTAACTCTAAACGAAGTCGAGCATAAGGTTAGGTTAGGTTTCATTTTCGATAAAATTTAAAACTCAAACCAATGTTTCAAGATTCATGATTACATGATTTGATTTGATTCATGTTTGAAGATCAATGATTACATAAGCTTTTTAAAAGAGCTAAGCATCTTTCTGTCAAATATTCACACCTGACAAAAAAATCAAGTAATGTTTTCATTCATAGAACCCATTAAAAGTTGGTGAAGTTTGTGAGTATTAATTTTCGGTCGGTACTAATAGTAGTTGTACCCACCCACCCATCGTTACAGCCTCGGCACTAATCGACTTGGATTACAGGCATTTTATCCTCAACACACATCTACTCCAGTCTTTAAGCTTGCTGCCTATACAGGGTTACTGGTAATTGACACAACGTGAACAGCAGGGTCTGCCCCCATCGCGAACACGCTTGTGAAGACGCCAGGTCTTAATTCGTAAATTGAGTGTTGGTCTTCCATTCATTCATCGTTATTTAAAGATTATTTTGAAACTAAACTTAAAAACAACTCTGCCCTGAATTAATAGTGGGTTTGGGAGTGGGAGATCCGTCTTTAGTAATTCATTGGGACCGGACAGCCATGTTTTTTTATGTTGTATCAAAGGTGATTTACAAAAAAAAAGAATTACGACCTGGCATCAATACGGCCCGTTCCTGATGATAGGTAGAACCTGCAGTTGACGCAGTGTCCGCCACATCATCATACGCAAGGTGCCTATGTTGATGTGGACTTGCTTTTACACCCTGTTGGTGTAAAATCGCTCCACTCATGACTAAGCTCATCCCGGCTGCCTGCGCAGCTGATACGACGAACAATAAACCGGCTGACTGTATCGTACCTACAGTTCTACTAAACGCGTAGTTCACGACTCCATTCACGACTTTTCTCTAACTCTCATAGTTTCGGATTTGAGCCTCCAATTTTTGCCCACAACTAGGCTACACAAGATTAATATATGTGTTTAAGGGCAATTTTAACACATATACAACGAAACTCCAAGTGAGGTGCCTAAATTATCATTAAATAAAATCAAACAAATCGTCATACATATCCTGTGTAAAAATGCTTACCACAAAATATCAGATTAATTAGCTAGAGCATAAAAAAGCTTGGGACGAGTTTTGCTCTAACGACAGAACTAACATTCTAACAAAGTAAAGGTTTTTCAGGTTCGTCTCTTTACATTACCTTAAAAAGATTGAAGTGAACAAAAAATCAAAGTGATTACTTTATTTCTCAGTTTGAAATCTGAATTTTGTGACGTGTCGAGGAGTCTTGCAAAGTCTAAAGAAAATAAAGCATTTTGAGTGTTGAGTTTTGAATCCGCTCTATGGAGACGGGATTCGGTGGACGGGATGAGATAACTCCATAGTTATTCAGTGCTAATAGCTTTTGACTACAACTAGAAATAGGTTTTCTTTGAAATAGGTTTCGTGGTTAGAAAGTAGCCTATATAGCATAAGTGTGCAACACCAATTCTATTCTCTTTCTATTCCATTTCAATTCCAACAAGAAAAAACGAAATTCTGGAATGCAGTCTATAAATTTGACTTCCGCAAGAGACCCGGACAGGAGTGCAGTACGTAAAGTTTCCCTGAATACGAATGTCGGGTTTGAAGTTACTTAGCGGCTTGGTCGCGCGCCACTCGCGGTATGTAATATTCATATACGTACAGCCGCCCTCAATGTAACACAGCTGGGATGGTATGCTTGAATCATTGGCGCGAGAATCGCTATCAAATCCTTTAGAACCTTGCATTCTTGTTCCTGATAAATCGGCAGAATTCGTTTGTTTCAATTTTATGTTTCGGTCAGCCCGCATATGGTCATTGCAATAGATTTGGATAGATGCACAGAATAACTTTACGGAGTGGATTTTTAGACTGGATAGTAAGGAAAGGTACCATAACTGGTATAGCTACTGGAAAATGGTTTTAACCATAATTTTTTGAGAAATGTTCAACCCCATTTTTGATTTTCGAAAAAAATAACAGTTAGCTATAAAAAAGATTAACACATATTAAACTTTTGATGATGCCAATCGATCCTGTTTTTTTTTTTATTGATCAAAAACTTCTATTGAACCAACTGAGTTTGCAGTACTACAAAAGTCAGAAATTGCAATAAACTTTGCATATTTTTGATAATCTGTAAATGAGAATGAAAATTTATCTTAACATTTTATTATGGATCGTCTCCTAAGATCATTTCCCTGTAGCAACACCATTTAAACTCCTTTTCTTAATGCCACTGTAAAGTACTATAAATAGCGAAGAGTTTAAGGTGGACCAGAACGGTGCGAGATTAAAATACAGTTTATGTTTTACAAGTATTTAGCAAATGAATATGTAGTTTTGAGACGGTATCTGGTATGAAAGCATGCTTGAACGATTATCGAATTAATTTTCGTTTAGGAATAAATAAAAAATAAATAAGTAAAATCATTTATTGTTCTCTCGACACTGAGCTTAAATTTAAAAAACTAAAATAGTAGCTATAACTATAAAAGCAAAGCAACATTGCGCGAGACTGGTACCTGCGTTAGGTTTGTAAAAAACCTGTGTTACAGGTCACAATCTGTGGACTCTTGGGGGTTTAGTGTTAAAATCTACATAATGAATCCAAAAGGAACGTTAATTCTAAGTTTGTATACCTAAGCATAGATTTATATCAAAATGTTTACCTGCTCAAAGCTACATATCTGCTTGCTTAATTACATACATTAGTAAAAATGTGGTTTTTAGTACTTAGAAAGTACTAAAAACCACATTTTTACAACTTTTTATTTATATATTGCCTGTTAGTATGTTTGGGAAAAATCTTGCAATTGAATTTTAGACGAATTATCCTCAACCGGTTGAACTGAAATTTGGCGTACTTATGTAAGTTTGCTGACAATGCAATGTGACCATCGGGCTGGTCTGATGATGGAGACAGAAGGTGGCCATATAGGAACTCCTAAACGAAACGACTTAATCCCGTCGAGTTTGGGTTCGATGGATATGCTTCTCCCCAAGGACTTTGGTCCTAGATTATAGTAAAAACTTGCTTATTAAAAGTTTTTTATACATACTTATCGTTTGCTTTTATTTGTAACTTGACGTATCACCTAAAAAAAGCTTAAATAAATGACATCTGTGGATGTGCGGTCCGCTTTGGTGCGTTGGTTCGTCAAAGGCACAATCAAGGCGTATTGTGCGAGTACCTCTTTTTATGGTTCAAATGAATGAAACGTGAATGCGAGTGCAAAACGACTGCTGGTACGAAGAAAATTAAATTAAGAACACGTTTGAATGAATTCATTCAGTGCCAATTTTATAACAATTTTAGGGCTGCATTTTTAATCAAAAGCGTATTTTACTTTGTGAGTTTTTCTTTGAAGCTGAAAATGCAACTTACTCTCTCGCTCTAGAAAAAGAACCGCTTCACCCACGTGTGCTTTAACCAAGTAAGCCACGAAATCAGTACTTATTTCATTTCTAAAAGATTACCCAGAGTGCGAGGTAAGTACTTTAGCGTCTTGGGCACGCTTCCGAATGGTATTGATATGGATCAGTTGATCTACTTGTAGATTGTTTGCAAAAGTCTGCAGTTAGCTCAATTATTTCAATTGAAAATACTAGTTTTAATTTAATTCTATTATTTGATAGTACTTTAATAACAAAAACTTTTCAGGAGTTTACCATAGTTTAACTACCTATATTACAATTCAAACCTGAAATGATGTATCGAATACTGGCTTAAAATATTTTTTTTGTTTCGTTTCTCGTTTTTAGTTTTCGAGTTCTCGAGTTCGAGTTTGTTAGATTATAAGTATCATTGATTATCCTGGAGTTAGTTTCAAATAACTCGTCTCAAAACCCTCGTCGGTAGAGAGACGCAGCTCCTTTGTTACACGGTCGCACGGCGCTGGCATGCGAAATATTTTCAGTAAATCTCTAAGCTTCCTTTTCCAAGCTCCAACCTTACATGTATGCAGGTATCGTACCGAGGCGTCTCTCTTTAGGCCAGGTATCGCAGAGAAGTGCTAGTTTCGCATGCAAGGTTTATTTCGTTGTGTTGACACTGAGTTGTATTGCTAAACACAATCAGTGTGTCATTCGAAATCCGCTGTGAAAGCTTTGATTTAGAATTGAATCTCAAGATGAAACTCATTCGCTAAGTAAGTAGAATTTTTCATTACCTATAATATAATGTTTTATACAGGCAGAAACTTTGTCCGTACTGTTTTTCTAACAGGTACTACTACAACTATACTTATAAAAAGAAAATTACAATCAAATAGTAAAAACCGATTAGAACTAGTATTTAAAATTGAAACAATGTGGAATTTACACTATTCACACTAATTTAATATTATAAATTCAAAAGTTTGGATGTTTGGATAGATGTTTGTTACCTCTCTACTCCAAAAGTACTGAACGGATCGGGCTGAAATTTATCATACAGGTAGTCCTAACGCTACCTGTATGTTTTGTTGCAGACCTAAGTCTGGTATAAAACATAGGCTACTTTTTCTATACATATATCAACGCGTGCGAAGCGGCGGGCAGAAGCTAGTTGTTCAATAAAGAAGTTTTAGAAGAAAATGTGATACATATTGCACTAGTCAAAAGTTGCTACACAGCATAACTGTTTGTTTTCAAATTTCAGCAACAAGTTTCTTTAGTTTTGAGAAATAAAACATTTATTTCCTTCTTATATTTCTTCTACAAACAAAACACAGTATTTTCCAGCTTTACAGTTGCATTCCAGCATCATATCCAAATAAACGTACGTGTTGTGTACAGACTACATTCTACGATTGTATCTATGTATTGAAGGCGCGATAAAACGCCGTACCGTATAAATTATTCATAAAAATCTTGACTTTACTATAAGCCAGTACAGACTTCGTCTTCTCCACACCAATAAACTCCTTAATGTTCTGGAAATATGGGTTAAAACAGCTTGCGAGCTCAGTCCTGCTATTTTGCACACCTATGGGACTTGTAGAGAATGTATGACATACGAAACATAGTGTATTACGGAGGCTCGTGATGAATAGGGTAATTCTAGCTAACATGCTTGACAATATTTGCGACGTGTTCGCTTGTTACTGTAATAGGTGGTTTTTGTTTATACATTTTGATGGATCGGTATAAAACATGACGTGAACTGGATGATGTTAGAGTTATTTTGCCCTGGGTGGGGTCATTAGTTCGACCCCGGCTGTGGCCTGCCGTTTTCTGAGGTCACAGGCGAAAGGCAAGATAATATTGATGAAGCTCGATGATGTATTAGGTATTCTTTTCTGGATGGAAACGACCAGCTAAAACCTGTAAGCATGCTGACTTAACTTCTTTTAAAACCGTTTCGACGGGTGTCCTAAAATAACAATGATTTATATTGTAGAATAAGGTAAAACAATAATTAAGATAATACAAATTACTGAAGTCTAAGTTCTAGCTTAAAATTTCTTTGTTTTACTCTATTTTACAGGGTACATTAACATCGACTACATTAATTACTAACTTTAGGTAATATCGTCGTTTAGCAGTTAATAAACTGTTTTTACTTTGAATACGAGGCATTGTGTTAGTTTAATTATGTTTAAAGGAATATAGGAACATGGGGTAGGTAGCACAAGACCAATCATTGTGTTGGTCTTTGGGGAGGCCTATTTCCAGCAGTGGACGTCCTTCGGCTGAAATGACGATGATGTCATAGCAAGGGGTATGTAATTAAATTAGGGTTCAAATACCCTGGATTTCATTAAATGTTGAGTTGAGAGTTGAGTGAATGTTGAGAGAACTTAATCGTCAATAAGTTCATGGCTTCCATAAAAACACTCAAAGGTTTGTGTTTGTTTTTGTGAAAAAGCTAATTTAACGGTATCAAAACATACGGTACATGTATCAAATCCCGTTGCTGTTTACTCGAAAAGAGTAAACAAATTGTTTGTTTTCTGGGCAATTAGATACAGTATCGTATCGCAGTGAAAAACAACACAAACATCTGGCATCTCGAAAGTTCGCTAAAGTAGACGACGCGAAGAGTGTATCTTCAAAAACTTTCGACTCGGATTTCGGTAACTCTTGAGTGTGAGTTTCGGTATAAAACTTCTACGTAAAAAATAGTACGACTACCTACTAGATTTTGCCCAAAATTTGCTCTCGTTATACATGAACAAATGAAGTCTACAGCACGATCAGAACAACTCGTCGTAACAATTTAACTTTATTTCTCAAAATCACACTAATGATGAGCTTATTATTAATACACGCAGAAACTTGAATTAGAATAGAATTTTGTTCAGAGCGTTATATTATTTGGAACATAAAGGCTTCTATTATCCCCAAAAAACACAACGCTACGGCCAGAATCTAGTAGAGATTTGTTTTTTTAAATCATAAGGAACAATGTTTTGAATGAATATTAGGTTCACCAATAGTTTCGCTTCCGACTTGACTTGAACCACTAGAACCCAGTTCAATACAGGTGTGCTGGTTCATACACTTGTAACACCGCAGACTGAAGCTAGTTTACTAATCTGAATGAAGGATATCCCAAATGCGGTCGCTCCAGGGTCCTTATAATAATGAATTGTAAACACATTATGTACAGATTCCGCTGATAATCTTTAGCTGTAGCTAACGAGCGGTTCCATTAACGCTCTGTGTTCTGGTGTGAGTTATAAGCTTTTTGTTTTTTTTACTAACTTTACTTATGTGAACTAGAATCGACCTGGTACCTAGTGCCGGGGTTTACTCCTCACGAACTTAAATTAAAAAATTAAATTAAATCTTTATTTCAGACATCAATAATTGTCCATAGAAATATAAAATTACACAGTTAAAAACACAAAAATCCAAAAACCTAATAATGTTTTTATTAATGACATTGTATATTTATTTGGTGGAGACAATTTGGTCCAATAGGGAAAAAGGCACCTTCCTAAAATTATATTGATTCTTCTCAAAAGGAGCAGTTACGAGATGCAATTGGGAATCATGCCTCTCGCCTCCTCGACTCAAAGGAGAGCAAATGCGTAGGTTCTGTCTCGAGACCTGCATATTTTCACCTCCTGAGAGCGAGGCAATACAGTCAGCGTCTTGGGACGCTTCCGACTGGTATCGATGTGGATCACTTGAGCTACCTGTAGATTGATTGCAACAGTCTGCAGTTAGCTCTATTGTTTCAATTTTAAATACTTGTTCTAATTTGTCTCTTTTATTTGATTGTATTCGTAATTTTCTTTGTTAATAAAGAATTGAGTCATAGGCTCATAAAGGTTATAAAGCCTATTATAGGATCTTTATCGCTTCAGTTTGTATCTCGCACAACCACAAGTAGGGTATCGGTTCAGTATTACTCTAACGAGTTTTATGAACGCTCCGCGATTATAGCAATTATCCAGTTCAAGCAATTGCCATTGCTTTAGCTGTTGTTATAGCTGTTGCTCTCAGGGTCGACCGCTTGCAGACCCGGAAACTTATTGATTGACCAGATGTTGAAAAAGGATTAAACATTACAAATGTATTTTATACATTTTAGTGTCATCTAGCAGTGTAGATAGCGTGTCGTTCAGTATCAGTGCAGTATGTTATACCAGGCCTGCACAGGCCTACATTTGGATCTCGCAGTATTTTTAACCGACTTCGTAAGAGCAGGTTCTATGTTCGGCTGTGCATGTTTTTTCCGTATGATCGTCCATTTCTCCGTCATTTATGGACCGATTTAGATGATTCTTTTGCAGTTGTGTAGAAGATGACTTCGAGGTATACTTAATAATAAAAATTTCTAAGAGATAAGTAGTTATCCCGCAAAACTTAAAAAAAACAGTTTAAAACTAAGGGATTAAAGTCGGCAATCCTTGAATTTTTTTCAAGAATTTAACCTCATTTGCAAAAAAAAAAAAAAAATGCTGGACAATTCACACAGCATTATCTAGCCCCAAGCTAAGTAGAGCTTGTGTTATGGGTACTAGATAACTGATATACATAATATAATACAATACATAGATAGATATTTTTATTATACATAGAAAACGACCAGAAAAAGGCGGTTTTGTTTGTTTAACATTTTATTTTCTTATATATACACTTTATAAAATCACTTACTATAACTAACTACAATAACAATTAACCATTGATGTGACCTCTAACATAATGTTAAATAAAAAAAGTGCATATGACACAAGTGGCAGTTAGCATTTGATAGCATAGTTATCCACGAATGTTATAACAAAAATAGATTAAGAAAAATCCTTTAATTACCTTGGCATCGAAAAGAATGGACGTATGAAAAAAGGAGATATATTTGAAAATGTCCAATAACTCGACAGCCGTGACTTTTATTGGTCACAATTTTTTATTTTCTAAACAGTTATGATGCCTCCTACCCGTAAGTAAGTAAAGTTTACCACTCTTTACGACACACCCTGTATAAGTGTGATTAACATTAATTATTAACCGTTGTGTGATAAACATAAATTTATAAACCGTTGGTTAATAAACCTGGATAAAATAACGAGGTTACTGCGATTGATCTCGTAGCACAACTACGGTGTAGCACCTCTACGGCGTAGCACTGCGGCGTAGCGAGCAGCGTAGCGGTTACGGCCCTAGCACTGAAGCGCACTGACGTAGTAAATTGTATTTGGTAAGGCATTTCGTCTTGCCTGTATTTATGGGTTTTTGTTTTGTGTTCCTTTTGGGGTTTTGACTTTCGATTTCCTTGACAGCAGCTATAAATATTATTTGTTTGTTCTTCTTGGCATAGGCCCCTCAACACTGCACACAGATTATGTAATGTCAAAAACGAGATCGGAGTTTTGACAACGTATGTCAAAACTCCGATCTCGTTTCAAGGACGACCTACGTGGACTAGGGGCTCCGACAGTGAGGGGCAATGTTAACTCGTAATGCAGTATTTGATGAGCAATTCATATACTTTGTTTAAAAAAAATTGTTTTTGGGTTGAGACAAAGAAAAAAAATGCCAAATTTGTTTTTTTTTGTGAGAAAGTGCAGCCGAAAAGCAAGGGAATGGAAAACAGAAGCCCTTTGTTATGTAGTAAGACGACTTAGGCTGAACTAGAGGAATATTATGAATTGTACAACAGTAAAACCTTTGAAACTATCATGGTTATTAACATTAATGTCAATTATAACGAGATATTGTAGGATAATGTAGGAAATCTCAAAACCGAAATGATGGTATCATTTCGGTTTTGAGATTTCCTACATTTTTGTTATTCCATGATCGTGGCATATGAAACTGTACCAAAGAATCAAAATATCGAAATCAAAATCAAAAATTCTTTATTTCCATAAATACAAAAATGTACACTTAGAAAAGGTCAAATTCTTAAAATAAAACACTGACACGGAAATAAAGTGGTACTTTTGATTTCTGTCGCTTCGGTATGTAGACTAAAGTAAAGAAGCGACTAAGAAACCTTTAGCCTGTTAGTTGTTATTTTTCGAGTTGGAGCAAAACCCGTCCCAAGCTTTTTTATCTTCTAAATAATCTGATATTTTGTAGTAAGCCTTTTTGCACAGAAAGGTTTTGACAATTTGTTTGAATTTATTTATTGATAGATTTTGCAACTCACTAGGAGTTTTGTTGTAGAAGCGTGTACATTGCCCTTTAAAAGATACATTAATCTTGTGAAGCCTGGTTGTGGACACAGCAAGTTTATGTTTATTTCTTGTATTTATATTATGTATATCGCTATTTTTAGGAAAGCTTTTGATATTTTATGAGTTTGTAATAAGTTTTCATAAATATATTGACAAGGAAAAAAAGCTCAAATCTCAAATCAAGGCTAATTTTATTTTATGTCTTTAACAGCTTTTCCCATGCATATTTTCCAAGTGACGAAACTATGTTTCGAAGTTGAAATACTGAATTATATTTACAAGTTTTAGAGATCCAGGAAGATAAGCCATTTATTTTGTTTTCCCTAAATTATAGCCAATTGTAGCAGGTTCTATTGTTACATAAATATTGTTGTAAATCCGAAGGTTATTCAACTTCCTAGCTGAGTTTCCGCTAAATGTTTTGTGCGCTGTTTTCACTGGTTTATAAATAAACTTTATTTTATTTTTAAACGAGTGAATAGATTTAAGATGTATGTTTGTAGGTTTATTTGGAAACAGCTTGAAATACATTAGATTAGTAAGATCTTGAACATAATGTATCGAGAAGCTAATACTTTGTATAAGCGTGACCGGATATAGTTGGTCATGGACAATGATTTCAAAAATGTCAAAAACTTTTTGCCAATTCCTTTTTGAAAATAAAAGCAATCAAGGTTACAAAATCATGTTAAAACGCTCTCCTAAAAGTCATTTACATAAAAGGATTCCTAAGGTTCCATACGAAACAAAATAAACCCAATCGAGTGAGGGTTCACGCGTGAAGGGTTCTGCACACGATTTTAAATATGGCTGCTTGTGTGATTTGGGTAATAAGGATATTTTCGAAGCGAGGGGTGGTTTATGGGAAAATAAGGTTTTTTGACGTGTCATTGATTCCTGGGTTTTATCTACAGATAGGTATGAGTAAATTTAAGTACCTACTCAATGTTTGGTTTGGCTGTGTTTTGTTTGACAGCGGGAACTTATTATTTACAGCCCGAGTGCGTCAGTTGCCTTGAATACTATCAAATATCTGGCTCTACTCGCATTTCCGGCATCTATCGGTCACAAATCTGGACTAGACTACCAACTTACTCCACAACCGCCATACAAAACAAAAATACGCACATAGACATGGGCGTGTTTTTGAAACATAATACGGATAGTGTAAGTCCTGAACTTTACCACAACTAAATTTCAAAGTTAAATATTCAGTACTTCGGAAGATATGGACATCCAGCGGAGTTGAAAATAAGTAATTTGAGGTAGTATACACTCTAAAGTAGTTTTTAGGTGCATTTAATATTAATGGCACAGCTCGCTTGCGGTTTGCGATTACCCCTTGTGTCACTGTAAATTGTATCTAATGATTTTAGTGAACCTAATAAACCACGTAATCAGTTCACGTGTGGGCTGAAAAGATGCCTGTTGGACATAAACATTTTTGTTTTGTTTCATTTAACAGACTGAACAACCCTTTAAGTTTAGAGATAGATAGAGATAGAGATTCAAGGTTTGTCCCGATTCAGATGTGCAATGGCACATCTTCTTTCAACGGAAAGAAGAACAAAATAATTCTAAAAGTACGAAACGTTCCGCAAGATTACGTCGACGGAAAAAAGAGTATTTAACTTGTGAAACTTCTTAACTTATTTGCTAAACGTATGAAAGAACTTTGGAGAAGAAATTAATATCTAAGTAATGGGAAAAATTCGTTTTACTTGCTCTTTGGCGTTCACTGAACTTTATACATGACTAACTGCCGCCAGCGGTTTTGCTCTCGTGGTGGTGCTGGATACAATAGTAAAGGCAACAGAACTGAGGAAAAGTGCTAGGTATATTTTAGCAACGTTTTTTTGAAATCAAATTTGTAGTTACAGAGATAGTTATGTCTAAAAATTATTTCCTGGGTCTCTTCCAGGCACTTTAAAGCTGAGACTGGCCGTTTTGGGCTCAACACGGCAGAGTAGTATTGCGTAGGCAGATTGAATGTTTGGATGAATGTCCGGATGTTTGTTACTTCTTCTCGCCCAACTAAACGGATCGGGCTGAAATTCTAGGCCTCGAATAATACATAGGTTGCTTTTTATCCCATAAATCAGTTCCCATGGGATCTAAATAATCTTCAAACGTTTCCATAGACACAACGCGTGCGAAGCCGCGGGCATAATCTAGTAAAGTAATAAAGAGGAGCTTTGAAAACAGACGGATGTTAATCTGGACGGTAATTCGCAGGGGATTGTGTCTGGGGATTATTGGAATTAACCAAATAGAAACCATCAGTAGATTGTACGCAGTAGAGACACTACCATACTTATACCTAGCATACCTACCTGCTAGCATAATATATTCAGTAGTTTTTTTATTTCAATTTCTTTGTGATTAATATACAATTGATCTTATATTTAATTTCAGGCTTAAACGTTTCCATACAAACAAAGCTTGCAAAGCCGCTGGCAGAAACTAATACTTTATCCCGATAATATTATAAATGTGAAACTTTGGATGGATGGATGGATGTTTGTTGCTCAACCATGCCAGAACGGCTGAACGGATCTGGATGAAATTTGGTACAGAGATAGATTATAGTCTGGAATAGCACATAGGTATAGCACAATC
The DNA here is from genome assembly GCA_947086465.1 of Eupithecia exiguata. Classification (NCBI taxonomy): domain Eukaryota; kingdom Metazoa; phylum Arthropoda; class Insecta; order Lepidoptera; family Geometridae; genus Eupithecia; species Eupithecia exiguata. The sequence continues at coordinate 917,724 of OX352241.1, read as the reverse complement.
TTTTTATTCCGGAATTTCTACGGGAACGGGAACGAAAACTACGTGGGTAAAACCGTGAGGCACTGTAGTTTTATAAAAATACTGCGTAAAAGTCTCTTTGTTCGAAAACAGACAGCAAATATAGTGAATTAATCTAATAGCCTTCTTGAAAGATACAATATTATTAACTCTCCATTAACCGTCTCATTTAACTAATTTAATTGCAGACTCTATTATTAAATAAAAATAGACCAGAGCCAAGTATAGTTGCCCTACAAAAGTTCTTCTCAGCCTGTTTTTAGAATAGACAGAGAGCATCCAGAAATTAATTATTGTATAATTAAATTATCTTGAAGTGTAAAATCATTAGTATTCTTAACTAAATATTTATAGGTTTTTTGCTATAGTGCTTACCCGCACTTTGGGTATCTCTAAAAAATGGAATAAGTTCCCAAATTTTTTTGTTGGGAACTTATTGAATTTCTTAATAATAAATTAAATCTCAAATCTACTTTCTTAACCTAAGTATCCTTTTGAAGTAGACTGAAGAGCTTTTTCATAATCTTTTCCAAGAAGCGTAGGTTCACATCCCGCCGCTGGCTAGGAACTCTATAAAGGTGCGTCAGTTACTCACGGAGCAGAAAAGCAGCGAAGGAGTGTGCTTGAAGGCATGCTGTCCATACAAAAGACGTTTGTGTTGACTTGGCCAACTTGCGGATCATAACGATTCTGAGTAGCTAGTTTCAGTTTGCACGATACCAAATCGGAAAAAGTTTCCGTGAATGTTACATTTAATACCGCTAACGTATCAAAGTCCTACTGCCAAAGGCAACAAATCACTCAAAATCACTCTAAAACCATAATCGAGTTCGTTGTAATAGCCTATTGGATTGTTGTTATAGTATAAAAAATAGTACCTCTCAGCACATACCTGGTTTCAAGTCTGCAAGGCGCTTAATGTATGAAAGGAAAAGAATCACACTAATATTATAAATACGAAAGTTTGGATGTTTGATCACGTGACCGAATACACTCTGCGTTTGGTTGCATCGCTGGTGACGTCACATCAATCACAGATTACAGTGCGTGTTCTTGCTAGGTGTGGTGTGAGTGGTGTGACGTCATCGAGTCATGTCACCGGAGCCATGACCATGATTATCGTTTTGGCGCGCCATTATTTGATTCAAACTTTAAAATTAGATATTATAACTAATACGACTGGCCTTGAAGAAATATTGATTACATTATGCATTATTTTTATCAAACAAAACGTTAGAATTATTTCCCAGTAGTAGTCAAGCCTATTAAATTGAATTCATCTAATAGCCTTCTTCAAAGATACAATATTATCAACTTTCCATTGACCGTTTCATTTAACTAATTTTAATTGCAAACTCTAAAATAAAATAGACCAGACCCTAGATGTCCTATAAAAGTTCTTCACAGCCTGTTTTCAACATAAATGTCCTTACCTTTTCTTAAATCCACCAACTTAACCTGACACTTAACACCCCTTTACGCAACCTGAATTGAGGTGACTCTGAAGAGTTGAATAGAAAGCTAGGGGTCAGCCACCGTTGGTCGCTTGAGGTTCCTGTAAAAATATAAAATGGTATTTTAACAACCTCAACAAGAGAATTTTCATAACTTGTTTATTCTGCGATGAACGTACTGTACTGAATAGATGAAGGATACTTGGCTATTGGAGTTCGCAAACTGCTAGGGGTTTTGACTAGCAAGCAATTAGATTTGAGCGAAAATTACTGACAAAAAAAATATTTCGAAAATGTTATAAGCTCTTATATGTACATCTCAATAATGCATCACAAGAACTAAACTTCTACGCGTGACTTCTTCTTTTCAGGTCAAAAATTAGCTTATTATGTTGTTCCTATACAATTGGAAAATCAGTTAACTAATTTTCACGTGGCACACCGCAGCTTTGATGTTGTTCGCTTAAGGAAACACAATCTTTGGTTTTTAGGTTAGTGACATTAAAAAAAACTGGACAAACTGCACCGCATTATCTAGCCCGAAACAAAGCAGAGCATTTTGTTATGGGCATTTAGTATATACTAATATAATAAATACAATAAATCACTCAGATATTTTTTTTTAGGGTTATTAATACGTTGAATTTTTTTGAAAGAGAGTGTAAAGGGAATAAATATTGTACCGACCCCACCTAGGGTGGGATAAGGACCTGAAGAAGTAGGAGAAACTGACTATTAAACTTTTTAATGACATAACGATTGAAATTGCATCGTCACCTTTAGATGTTACCATTGATGGTGGAACGTTGGCTCTCAAATATCAATTATGAAAGCGCTAGCTAGAATCTAGGGTCGTCAGGTTGGTTGAATCTGACTGTTCTGTGCTGGACCAATTACCTAACTTCAGCTAAGGCGCAGCGTGCCATGAAATTTCAGCTGAATCAGGGTTCTACTTTGAAACTATACTATTTTATCTATTATAGTTTGATATATTACGATAAAATGCGTAATTATGCAAACTCGAGCTTCATATTCAGTTTATTGACAGTGACTGAACCTATTTTGATATCAAGATTTAATGGTTTATTGAATGTACAATGTACATTATTGTAATTATAACTAAATCTAATACAATCTATTACAGTTATACAATTTATTAGTAATTTTTATCTTAATACCAGGGACATGGACAATGGACATGGTAAGTACGTTCCGCCTTAGGCCGTACAATTAAATGCCTTGCCTATTAGCCAATAATGATATGATGTTTTTGGTGTTTAGTGCTCCTATTGGTCGCCGGCAACCGGCAGTCGCTTGTGCGTCGCCACTACGCGGCGAGTCGTCTAGTCGCCCGGGCGACCGACGACCAAGTGCGTGTAAACACCTTTTTAAACTATAGTAAGTCACAGTCGCCATCGACCGAGTCGCAGGCGACCAGTCGACAGCGCGTAATGGCTTATACTGAAAACAGTTTTATATTTTTGGAGAGGAATTATTCCTTTCAGTATCATTGTAATCTCGTATTGGAAACTTTCGTACAACGTTTATTGCACCCCGTGACAGTTCAAATTAACTTAAACTCTCTCAGAAATAATATATAAAAGAAAAGCACCGGGTTATTTACAAATGAGTATCCTAAATGAAACAGCTATTGGCTCGAGCCGTCGAGGGACCGCAAAGTGGCGAAACCACTAAACTGCGTTTACCTACTGAGCGCGTTCATTAACATGCGACACTTGTGGTTTTATGTTAATAATAGTATTTGAATAATAAAGCAAACCAAGGACTTTATCGTAAACTAAACTGGTACACGTCGTCGTCGCTTCATTCACGCGGTACTCTGAAAATAAAAGTCACTAAGTGCGAGTCGACTCGCACACTGAGAGTTCCGTACTATCAAACAAAATCATTACGCAAAAGAAACCCCAAAAAAAAGTTAAAAGTTAAAGTTCATCATAAGGCCCCGGGCTAAATTTCATCTCGCCTATCAAAAAGCTAGACAGTATCACGGGCCAGAGAGACAGGCAGAAAGAGAAACAGTGCTTTCGCATTGTATCATATGATTTCACAGTAGTCCTCTGACCGACCGCGGTACAAGGAGCAAGCTGCAGTTTAAATTGAAATATATCGACGGATGGTTTCGGCGGGCGGTATTATTTGCAAGGTTATTTCGAACCGCGTCGTTTATTTGTATAGCATTACGGAAAAATTAATATTGGTCAGATAAAACTTGTCTCATAGGTACTTTAAAAGTAAGTAACCAGTTTATGCAGCACAGCATAAAAAAATATTTTATATTGACAGCATCAGGTGACAAAAAGCTCGCGGAACACTGAAACTGCTGCTTGAAGCTTGTGGGAAGCCATTTTGTCATCGTCAAAATATCGAAATGTATATGTCTGAGTGGGACAAGCATACGAGATGGCGCTTTTATCAATCCCATTCTTTAGGTGCAGGTTAATTTACAGATAGTGATTAGTGAAATAACCTATATAACCTCCCCATTACGAAGCCTCACAGTAGATACATTGCCACAAAAGCCACACATAATTAATACTATTATTAGTAGGTTTACTACGTGCCATAAAAGTGCTAGTTAAATATTAAAAACTCCACTTCCATTCCTGTGGACTACAAAAATTCTACAGAAAAACCAATCTGTTTTAGAATGCAAGATATTTTATGTCAACACAGATATTTATGAATGAAAAATATCATAAACTGATAAAACTAATAAAACGGCAAGGTTGTTACTAAAATCATAAATATTACAAACTTTAACGACGGACTATACACGCGTAGCTACTTCGAAAACGGACGCGATACGTATGAAATGAAATCGAAATATTGTTTTGAACGCCTGCCATTCGAGTTGTAAAATAATATACACCAATATTTCTTTAATACCGTAACTTAACCCCTTGGTTTAGTTTTACTTTTTGTATTTTTTTGAAATCCTAGATATTCCAGTACAGTTCTTTATTTTTTCATAATATTGATTGAAGTTTTGAAACACCTGCTAAGATAACCCTAAAAATAATGAAAATACAGCACCAAGTTTTGGCGACACTATTCCATTCTGTTTCGATCCATCAGATAAAATACGCCAGTTACCTACTACCTCCACGGTGCACCCTGTACCTTATTACCTACAAAGCTTTGTGACACAGGTTTATAGAAACTGAAAGTGACTAACTATACAAAAGTCTGATGATATGTCCTCCTTGCAAACTTTTAGCCACAGAAGCCAGGACATATTGGAGTGTGTGCAAAAATGAACGCAAAAACTGCTCCATTCTCTATTCCCTTACTTTCATAATCCGACGGAACAAAAATCTAAGAGATTACGTCAAGCGTATCTATAAGCGCAAATTCTAAGCTTTCTTAAATTATATTTATATTTGTTACAGTTGTTTAATGCGTGAACTAAGCGATAATTTATAACGTTATATTTAATTATTATTATAAATAAAATGGTTTATTGTAAAATGGTTTTCTGCATTTAAGAAACAACAACGTTTTTTCAGTTCTAACAATTTAGGTAACTTGACTTTTAGCCTGCCTTCTAAGCTGACAAACAAAGCGACAAATAGAAAACATTTTAACAGAAATGTTATTTCTGTTAGTACCATTTCTATGTTTTTCTAACAGAAATGGTATTTAACAATGATGTTACCTGAGGGTTAGAAACCCTTATATAACATCAAAAATAAAACCTCTGAAACTGACACGAAAACTTTCCAAACAACATCATTCAATAACGAAAGAAGCGAAATGCCTTCGCTTGGTTTTACTGTACTTTGAGTACGGCATTCTCAATCACATTCCATAAGAACACAGGTTATATGGTGGCACCTACCATAAGTCAGATGAAATAACCTCCACCACACGTATAGGTAATACAAGTTACGATACTAAAACCGTAGCTTCTAGTCACCTTAATCCACGTAGCACGCCTTTACCTCAATCTGGCGTGAAAATCCACACTCTTTCCATTCCGCGCGAGGTGCTCAAAACATCCACATAAGCTTTTTAGCGGCGCACGGCACGTTCAGGTTTCGCTGCTTTATGTTGGTTCCATGGCTACTAGTGAGGCTAGCAGCCAATCAATCATCTCTTTCTATAGCCTTAAGGCGCATACCCCAGTCAAACTAGCGCCGCCACCTACTTTATCTTATTATTCCGTTAAACAAAGGAAATTTCAAAAATCCATCGCTCAGTTTATGATACCTATTATAAACTTTTTTTAATGCGTCTGTTATAGTTTTATTCCATTTAGTTTAGGCAGTGAATCGAAGTTGCCCTTGGTGGCCACCAAAATCTATTTTCTTAATATCCGCGAAGCATGGTTGAATTCCGTATTTAATCCAAATATCAAATAGTTAGATATGTAATCCTTCAGGTAGATAGTGTTGTATAAATGCACGATGACCTTGAAAGTTTATGGAGCAAAACAAAAAACTGAATCTAAATAGCCGGTAGCCACCACTTCAAAACATTTGGATGCTCCTGTACATATAATGTTATAAAAAGCACATAAGTTTCTAGTGTTACAGAAAATAAGAATTTTGCTCGTGCTGAAGTTTGTTTGTGTTTGTGAGCATTAGAACTAAGATGTAGTGTAAAGAAACTTAGAGAATAACTCTTTGTGGCGCAGAGTTTGTAAAACATGCAATACTTGTACGTGACTAGAATTTGTAGCACGAAAATGATTACTTTAAAAAAATATTCTATAAAGTACATCTTTGTAGGAATAGTTATAAATAGAGTTTTGTGTGGCATGAAAGGGACATGAAATAGCACACTACAAACAGTGCACAAGCCAAGCATGAGTTTAGCTTTTCACCGTTGAGACTGGCCGCCGTGGCCGAAATTCGGCTAGGAAGACATATTAATGATTATTCTTGTCCCATACAGTGTACCACGTAGGCAAAGCTTGGAAAAAATGTACTGGATACTACTGAAAGTTTGTAAACAACTCAATAAGTAAAAATCCAAAATTTTCGCTTTGGCGATAAATTTGGAATATTATTATTATTGTTTGCATATACCTAGGTAGCATTGTAGGACTGAGCTAAAATCGACAAGTAGTGCAAATTCTGTCAAAAAATCAACAACAAGAATGTGGTTTTTAGGTTAAATACGGGTGGGTTGTTTATAAACATTTATCATCGAATATTACTGGGCTTAACCTAAATGAATGCGAACCCCTTTCCTAAATGAATACGAAACGAATAAAAAGTGTAAATTACAGTCACTTCAACACCTTTCCTTTCGTTATTGACAGGTACAACGTGAGAAAAAGCTTGGAGGAACTTCATAAATGAACACCTACCGAGGCGGTCACGGCGTAAGAATCGACGCCCTCCAACTCGAAAAGTATAACAGTTTATTTATTATTTTACTTTAATATACTGTTATCAATTAAACTTATAGCTGTCACCCCGTGGATCTTGAACGAGCCGACTAAGAGAACCAGAGAAAGAACAACAGCTTCCACAATCAACAACTCCTTTGTGATGATCAATCAGCCGGCCAGGTCCCCCCTTAGGTCCCCATCTCCAAGGGGGAATTCCGTATTACATTTTGCAATTCCAGCTTTCAATTTCAAGGTGAAAACTGTAATACCATAGCCCCAGCGTGTTGAAAACTCCCCACATTTGGGGGAGGTACTTAAGTTCAGCAGAAGAAAAAAGTGATGTATGAAGACGAAACAAAAGGTGTAAAACTACAGCCAATGCACAATTCTTTTCTTTATTAATTTAGTACAAACAAAGCCTGGACTGAACAAGTTATAGCGGAATAAACCCGACGACGTTGTGGTTTCAATTAAAACTTTGTTTTCCTACTTAAAGGCGAAATTTTAAGCTTTGTTAATGGGAATATTTCAAGGAACCTAGTAAATGATATTCCTGGTTTCATTTGTTTTCTCAAGAGGCGTAACGCCCGTCTCACATTACCGCGCGGAATAGCATTTGCGGAGCCCCAACTCGAGGTCCGCAGCGCGTCCGCGACAGTTTCGCATCTGTTCCGCATCTCGTACAACGGACAACGTCATTGCGAAACTCTTGTGGCACCGCACCTACGGTACCGGTAATGTGAGAGCACTCTAAATAAATATGCAGGTCTCGACCGAGTTTACGCATTTGCTCCCTTTCCGAGACTGGTACTGTGAGGTACCGAGGTCAAAAATTTATCAGAGCGTCAATATTAGTTCTAATTTATTTCTTTTCTTTACTTGTAATTCAATGTTATTGATCCTTAAAAAAAATAAAGAGAAAAATCTAAGTTAAGTACCTAGTTAAACCAAATAATCTACCACATTCCATACTTTTCAGTTTAGTAGAAGTTTAATAAACAAAATCTTTTAAAACTAACACTCCTTGTACTCTCCAATACTTGTGGTATACCTATCAAATAACTGGTATGCATTTATCGAAGCAAGGTACTGTTACTACCTCCAAAACATATATTTTGGCTTCCGAGCGACCATTCCGGCGGATATGAAACTATTTCTCGTTCGGTCCGAGAACTAATCACAATGAACATAAATACCTACCACGCTTCAAGGAGTTTCAATTAAGTAATAGAGCCTATATCCATTCGATAAACGATTATACCCACAACATCTGAGGTGAAGATAAAAAAGTGAAGAGCAGGAACGTTTTCCCATAAATGAACAAAAGTAAGTAAGATATATACTACAGTGAAATAATCTTTATCTTATAAAATAATTCTTTGAATGTGATCGATCAAACATCAAAGCTGTTTTTATTGGTTATGGAGTTTTAATAGATATAAAATTCACAAAATGAAAAAATGGTTCTCTACTTCGACCTTACCTCATCAGCACACGAATACACACGTCCTTCGATGCCCAATCAGGCTTTGCTGTAATCGCCGTCTGGTGGACTGGTGATCGCAGTGAAGGTGTAAAAAAAACAATATTTTGTTTATACACAGAAGGACGCTGATCTTCCCCTGGTGCCTTTGATGATGATGATTCTTCTTTAATGAGAATATGGTCCGGTTAGACATAATTCTGCTAGTGTCAAGTGATGGAAAATAATTGAAAATTATATGAGTTATCAAATTATGAAGAATGTGTGATATTTGCAGAACCTATTTCGGTATCTAGCAGGCTGCACCACGTGCAGTGCAGGGCTTTAGAGACGAGATGTTGGAGTCCTCCTTACACCCCTAGGTTCCTTTAGTTGGATCTTACGACATCAGTAACGTTACCTCTCGCGAACATCATACTTCCCAAAGATAACAGCAAAATGTCAAAACTATACTAACTTAAAGACCATTTTGTCACAAACCCTTTTTAATTACTGAAAACCACCTCAACGTATAATTCCAATCCGATCCGAGGCTCAAAGTACAAAGTAAACAAGAGATCGATACATCGCAGTTTTATTTGACAACCGGTCATCAAGTAGCCAGAAATTGGAAACGTGCCCGCTCGCCAGTGAAAAATTGAATCCAGTGATAGACAATTTATTCTTATTTGATTTAAGGATATAACTGTGTGGGATGGTTTTGTACAAACGTAGTTTTGGTTTCCCTTGTATTTTCGGGGTTTTTAAATAATAAATAAATAAAAATCTTTTATTTCGGACAACACAATAGATCCATAGTTTGTTAGTACTTACAAAATCTTATCACTAGGGTTAGTTAATTTTCACTCAATGTAATATCTAGAAATATATTAAAGAATTAAATGTTATCGACTTCTGGTTTAATTTTTTTGTTATGCTTACGTATTTATGTGATACTGTGAAATAATGTAACTGGGTTGATGTGAAGGTAGTAAAAAATAGGCTAACATTATCTTCGTTCTTCTCATTTCTGTCTATAAGAAAAGGATAAATTGAAGACGACATGATTAACAAATTTTTTATTCACTAGGGAAACACTAGAAAACATGTGATCATTAAGTTGTTTGGATGCTGCGAGGGCAGCAACACTCACTTTTGGCTTTTTTTATCATGTAAGTGATGACTGTCAATGAAATAAGCGAACAAGTGCCGTTAAAGTTTAATAAACAAATTGTTGCTAGTTTATAGGCATTATAGGCACTCTTTGCGTTTACATCTGCGTTTCTCAAAATTAAAACCTCTGATCTCTACAACCTCTAAGAGTTTACTTTCCACTTCTTCCACTTGGGGACAAAAAATTGAAGTGAAGAGAAAATCAATTACCACTTATTATCTGATAATAATTTATGATTTGCATAAAAGCTTTTTTTGTAAGCCTACAGAAATAAATGTTATCGACTTCTGGTGTCCTGTGTTTGTGTGCAGCGTGTTAGGTAGGTGTAAGGTCAGAGGGAGACGGTCTCTCTGCTTTTGTATGGAGCCGGCTAGTTGCTGTAAGTCCCTGGAGGTCAGGGGGAGACGATCTCTTTAGAATTGAGATGACAAAGGCAAATTAAACGTTCTTCCTGTTATATTGTCCGATCTCATTCAGTGATTAGAAGAGACAATTTAAGGATTCCTTTTCTTTGAAAAGTTTGTAGAGAATAAAATGTTCAGTCCAGCATTTTATTATAGTGAATAAATGGTTGTTGTTTGTTTAACTAATAAGAAAAATGCGATAGTTTGGATGTTTATAACCTCTTCAGGGCAAATCTTATCGGGCTGAAATTTACATAGCAATTAATTACATAACACTTTTTAAAATGGGAAGAACTGGCGAAGACCGGGACTGAAGCCGAATAATGGAAAAAAGAAGTAGTTAAAATCAAATAAAACTAAAACTAAAAAAAGCCAACTTTTTACAAGTGTTCGTGAGGGGACACCCGGGTTTGAACCGGGGACCTACCGATCTGCAGTCGGTTGCTCTACCACTGAGCTATATCCCCTTCATTAGCACGGTCGAAATTGCGGCACAAGAGGGAACGTTGCGTCAATATGAGTTATGAATGAGTATCTCCTTCAGAAACTTATTATTTTTTCAGCAAACTAAAACTATTGTTAATGAAAGGTAAATTGAGTAACAAAGGCTAATGTTAGTTGCCTTAGAATCATTTTATTATGCACCGAAACCTCAGAAGCTTTTTAGATCTTAAAACGACCGAATGAGACAAAAAATATTATTTAGTTTGTTCCTTGAAACTGATACATAGTCTAGTAGTAAATATGTTGCTTTTTGAAAATTCTCTAAGATTTATATCATAATAGGACCTTGATCAGATACCAACTTCAGAAATAGATAATTATTGGAAAGTCTTCGGACTGCCCATCGAGAGTGTGAAATTAAATTTTCAGCTTTTTTATTAGTTTTGTGATTTGGCTTTGTTTAAAATCCAACCTTGGTCTTTTAGAACTTATCAAAAAAGTTGAGTTATCTATTATTTTTACTAAAATAAAGAATTAAATTTAATTTCAATTTAAATTCGAATTTTAAGAAAAAACTGAGGCTTATTCAGATAAGGACCAAAGTTGCTTGACATTGATAATTTGAACAAGATCCGTCAAGTGCGAGTGTAACTCGCGAGCCGAGGGTTTCGAACGTCAGTTATACAAATATACAATAAAGGCACCAGTAAATGACGTTGCTATTTATTGAATTCCGAAATATAGTAGGTACCTACATTTCAGATCGCATACTACGGAGATTAAGAGATTAAGGAAATTTATCAACCTTAAAAAAAATTGTTGAAATGTTTTGAATGAAACCCACAGTTTCAAAAACTTGCCTCGAAACCGATCTTGAAACTTTTTTTTTTAAATATCGCGTACAACTTTTAAGATGATACCTACGAAACAACTTTAGCAATTTTTAACTTCACCTTCACTTTAACTACTTACCTGAAAAAAAAACGTAATAAAGTGGATTATATTTTCTTTATTTTTCAGTACCTACCTAATAAACCACTTGGCGATAATTATTTAATTATCCCATCATAAATAGAACCCCAAAACGTTCTTATTCCGTAGGTAAAGTGTCAGGGCGTCTTATAAAATTACTGTTTAATTAGTACGTAGCGGGATTCGGCTTACTTTACTGCCGACATCCTCCCATGGGGAATCTGCACCTTTTATATGTAGAACGGGGAAATTCATGTACCTGTTTAATGTATTACTCGCTGGTTCAGACCATCATCAACATCATTAACAGCCTTTGCTTGTCATATGCTCCTGACAAGCAAAGGCTATATCCTGCACTGAGTGTCAGAGTGCCTGGTGATCCTCTTGCTGCCTCCATCATCTGCCAACAGTATTTCAGTGGAAATAGTAAATGATGATGTTATGATGTACATTTGATGATATGTTGAGGAGCAGATGGATAAACTTGAGCGGCTCCAAAACTTTTCCATTACGTTCATATTTGGTTTACGCAAATATGAACATTTCTCTACTTGTCGCACCATGCTCAAGTGGCTTCCTATTTGACTTCGCCGGGATAGTGATTTATTGAAATATTTATTTATTTTGTACAATAAAATGGTCATTCATGCATTTTTATTAATTCATTCACTCTCCTAGTCGAATTTCGGTCACGCCAGCCGGTCTCAACGAGACTGGCTACATTATTTGTGTACAACGTAGAATGAGAACTAGGCTTACCCTAAATTCTCAGTCGGTGAAAAACTAGCGACGTGCGCAGGATATCACCATCTCATTTTGATCAGCTGTGCGTCAATTTCAAAGGTCGCGCTTCCGGGCCGAGGGTTTTTTGGCGCAGGTATTGTGTTGCCATACTTCAACTTATGACTTGGGTCTTGAAAGTTGCACTATTTTTTTTCACATTTAATATACATGGCGAAATTGGTAGATCTCTACTATCATAGCCAGAGGAATACACTTTAATTAACACTTATTTAGATTTTAACAAAATTTATTCCGAAAAATATAAACCTTTGAATTTTACTTTGCATAAAACATTTACTTAGCAACTCCGAACTAAAAGCTGAAGCGAAATTGTAAAGGCATCTCAAAGCTTATTGAATTCCCAGCTTAGCGCTGCACCTCGTGCTGGTACCTCGTATACATGAATTCTGACAAAACCTATTGTAATTCAATATTTCACATAAATTCCCAGTAAACCCCGTTGGAAAACCCGAACCAAATCGAATCTGTACCGTATTGCCTCAACATACAGTTCAAACGATTATTCCCAATAGGTATCTATAGGTAGCACAACCTGAGTTGACGTCACCGTTTTTTAGGGTTCCGTACCCAAAGGGTAAAAAACGGGACCCTATTACTAAAACTCCGCTGTCCGTCTGTCTGTCCGTATGTCACCAGGCTGTATCTCATCAACCGTGATAGTTAGACAGTTGAAATTTTCACAGATGATGTATTTCTTTTGCTTCTATAACAATAAATACTAAAAAATATTATATTTAAGGGAGCCCCAATACAACAACCGTGTTTTTTTTGCTCATTTTTTCGATATTGTTATGTACACAAAGTAAATACTAGAAATTTCTTTTTTAAACATTTTTATTAGGTATATTATCTAATCAGAGTGTAAATATTTTGACAGATTTGTGAGTTGGCGTAGTTACTTCTACATAAAAACAAAAATCAATCGCGCCAACTTTCAATAGCCGAGTTATGCCTTTATACCGTAGATTGCATGGAATCTGAGTTTTATTGCCTTGTGATAAGCTGTTGAAATGATGAATATTTTATAAAGCCTTTCATCACGATAAAGTTGTGAGGCTTATCTTTGGAACTAAGTAGTTCTACCGGAATATAGTAGAATTTTAATGTTTATTGGGAAAAACTCCATTTATTATGAATTAATCTATAGTCAGTATATTGACTAGACTTTCAATTATCAGACAAAAACTTTTTTTAAATTAATTATTATTTTACGAAGAATCATCTCCAAGTCAGTAATTTTCTGAATCGAAAATGGCTTCTTTAGATACAACGCTATCGGCAACTTACTTTTATATCTCTGACGACCTCTGTGGCGTGGTGGGCGAAGGTCCGACTGCGACGCAGGAAATTGCGAGTTCGATTCTCGCCGAAATGTTTGTACGATATGCAGATATTTGTTCGGGGTCTTCTGGTCGTTTTCTAAGTTAAATAAAAGATATCTCTCTGTATCTATTTTATATTGTATTATGTATATCAGTTATCTAGTACCCATAACACAAGCTCTGATTAAGTTGGGGCTAGATAATGCTGTGTGAATGGTCCAGCATTTTTTGTTATATCTATTTAGATTACAGGAATTTTTATTGACATTTCCTTGCTAATAAAATCGTCCTCACACTCAAGCTCCAAAAACATCCTTCTAGTCTCCAAAATAAAATTCAAATTAAAATACCCAACACTAAAATTCAAATTCCCAGACTTTACCTACAGGTAGTCACTTCAAAATAACATAATCACCTCAACGATGAACCCCAAAAATAACGCCATAGTTAATTCCCTTCAATCTAAACCGTAAAATAAAGGAGTAGAGTTCAAATTTAGCCTCTCTGTTGGTAATTTGTATGCAGCCGATGTAACAGTTATTGCACAATTGGGTAACGCGTGAATGGCGATGTGACGAGGTAGCTGTTAAAAATTTACAAGGGGCTTGTTGATGGCAACATTAAGGGAAATACACTCATGGTGTGAATAGGGAGAATGGGGTGGCGTGACAGAGACGTAAGGTTGAAACTGTAGTGGTCCAGTTTCAATCCACCTGGCTGCATTTTTTTGGAATTTTTATGAGTTCAGATTGATTTTAGTATTCAGTATATTTATTCACACAAGACATGGTACAATAAACATTGGTGGAATAATACAGTAGAGCTGCATATCTCGCCCGAGTACAGGCACGTGAATATTCCTTACTTAACTAGTTATAGAAATTACGTACATTAAAATTAGATGTCATTGGATAAGCGCAAATATTAATAAATTGTCTGTTGAACTCACTAGGTCAAAACTTAAAATTAAGGTAATCTTCCACACACATTTAGAGACAGGTGGATATTACTGTGCATATGCATTAGACGGACATTGACGAAAATACCAAATTTTCACTTAATTTTACGTACCTTAGGTTTTTATAATAATGTTTGACGTTTTGGAAAATATCTTTCTGGAAGTCAAGTGTGAATGATAAATAAATGAGGATACACTTACGCAGAAACATAATTTTTATTTATTTAGTTCATAAAACATTTAAAGTACCCGTGTAGTGCTGGCTTAGAATTTGCACAGCCCGAACTCTGCCCGTGGTTATCGTAAGAGGCGACTAAGGGGCCCACACAGGGGGACGGGCAGCAGAAAGAAGGAACTCGCAACTCGCAACGAGACTGATTTAGCACACGGCGCGTTACTTATCGAGCTCACTGCGGTACAATACGCCTCGTAACATTGGTCATTATCCACCGTAACAGCTGGCATGTACATCATTTACCAAAGGTTTAAGATGAATTTGATTTGACCAGCAGTGCGTACCTAGCCAATAAGTGGCAGTCGTAGAAACGACTGCCATCTGGAATAAACTTTATGTGTCGAAACATAAATAAAACATCAATTTAAGATCGAAACTACTGTACTATATTACTGTATTGTACATTATAGCAATATTGAAATGAAAGACGCAGTAGGAGTCTACTTTAATCTGTCGTCTGCAGATATTGTCCACTTGAAGAAGTAGTCTAAGGGCTAGATTACAACAGAGTTTCGTTCTCAAAGATTTTATGGCCCATCTGTGTTGGGAGAGTCACAGAAAGAATATTTTGTGATAAGATTACTACCTAATGATCACTCGGTCTGTGGATGGATCATTCGATTTAGCTAAACTTTTAAGTAAATTTCATGTGGATTTAGGCCCGTGTCATGAGAGCTTGCTTAGGCACCGATCTATGTTTGAGTATCGCTTTACTATAGCATAAACGTCACTCAGGCATAGATCTATGACTGAGCAAGCTTTCATAATACAGGTCTTATTTCAAAAAAGTTTTAAAATGTTCGGAAGTATTTACTATTTTATTTTATTTTGAAACTAGTTAAGAAACAAAAACTTGATAATTTCATATTATAACACATTATAATTACGTAAAAAAATTTGCCGGTGTCACGGCGTCTGCTCGTGACGTCACATCTTATATTGTCTACAGACTGTCAAAAGAATTAAGGAAAACCATAAAGTATAGAAAGGCGTGACGTCATATCGCTGTGCTTAACAGGTCACCAGCCGGGCTGTGATACGCGCCGCAACAAAGTTTTGTCGTTCGTTTTGTCGTGCATTTGTTTGATATTCGTACGAAATGGAGCTGAATTGTGTAGTGAAAAATATCATACATTCATACATCATACATTAAAGCTCTCTGCGAGAACTACTCAATGATGATGATGATGATGTCCTACTAGCCCAATTTCGACCACGGTGACCAATGTCATCGGAGTTGCCAGGTGCGCAGGACATAGTATGGTGCACAAGTATGTGCGCAAACACAGATGCACTTTATCTATGCCTTTACTCTTTTAAACACTCGCTCTCTTTTCTCTTTAGTAGATGGGGCGGCAGACCAACACGACCGAAGAAAGGTCAGACGTAGGACCAACAGCTTAGCGTCCATGTATAACACCGCCATTTTCCTGACTTTGGGCTGCTACTGTGCCTGACGACCTCTGTGGTGCGGTGGGCGAAGGCCTGCCTGCGACGCAGGAGGTTGTGGGTTCAATTTCCGCCTCGGGAAAAATGTGTGTACGATCTGCAGACATTTGTTCAGGGTGTTCTGGTCGTTTTCTATGTATAATAAAAACTATCTATCTATTTAATGTAATATTATTATGTATATCAGTTATCTAGTACCCATAACACAAGCTCTGCTTAGCTTGGGGCTAGATAAGGCTGTGTAAATTGTCCAGCATTAAAATTTAAAAAATCACTGTTATTTTTTCTTACTTGAAAATCCTCGATATCATCTTTTGGCCCGAGCTGGGATTTGAACCCAGGACCTCATTTTCAGCGGTTGTACAAGCTGACCGCTAGACCAACAGTCACTAATATTATTTTGCATAAATAGGTACCAACTTCTGTAGCAAGCTCCAACCTGCATCTCTATTCCGACGGCTACGCCGTAGAAGCGTGCTACGGCGTAGCAGTAAAGTCATAATAGAAGTGTGCTACGGCGTAGCAGTGGAGATCCGAATGAATCGGAAAGGAAGGTGTAGAATCACAGCTGCAGGGTTTTTTTATTTCCATATTTATCTACAATTAGACATAATTAGATGTGGTCCTGGGTGGGAAATTTTATTGCCATTCCAATTAAAAGCACCATCTTTAGGTTTAAAACATTTCAGTTCCTTTGGTCAAGTTCGAGTATAATTATGTCATCTTTTAAGGCGTTTTATGTGGTCTTTGTCCTGAAGAAGGTTTTCGCTAGTGAGTTTATGTGATTATTTAGTCTTTCTTTGTATTTTTGGCTTTAATTGATAACTTTTTCTCTTATGGTTGGCATTTTCATGTGTATTTCAGAGTTTCTCACAAACCAGTGTGCACTGGAGACCGTTCTTAATGCCAATGCCTGTAGTATCTCTAGGTGGAACAGCTGCAGGTAAAAATATCTTCTGCAGTGGCTTTTCCCGGATAAAAAGTAGCCTATCAGATATTTCAGGCCCAGCAGGCGAGCAAAACGTCCGCCTGATTAGTTCTGTACATTTGTCGGGTGTCGTGACACATATTACAAATATGCTTAAATTCTCATAAGCTTTCGCTTTAATAATATTGAAAATTAAATATTTTTTTATTGTTACCTAGATTTTCCATGTAAACTCCTCCTAAAATAGATACTGCGGATTATAAAAAATGCTAGACGTTTTTGTTTGTATTGAAATAATAATTGTAAGCAATATTTATTGTGTTCTTAACTTTATTTATGATTCAGATCGTAGTCTAAGTAATAAGTTCGGTGTTGTGAAAAATTATGTAAAGCTTTCCATTACAATTTGAATAAAGCTTTTCGTGAACTTGTTTATTTTAGAATAATGAAGTTTTATAGTTATTTACGTAGAAGAGCGCAGAGTAAAAAATGTGTTTATTAAATAACTTTCCTTGGTTTTTTATCTAATTTTTATCATGTTGTGTAGAAAAAAAAACTAGATCATTTCATATTATAACACATTATAATTACGTAAAAATATTTGCCGATTTCACGGCGTCTTCTCGTGACGTCACATCTTACATTGTCTACAGACTGTCAAAAGAATTAAGGAAAACCATTAAGCATAGAAAGGCGTGACGTCATATCGCTGTGCTTAACAGGTCACCAGCCGGGCTGTGATACGCGCCGCGACAAAGTTGCGACAAAGTTCCTTTGACAAGGATGTTAAAAAAACTAAACAATTAATAATAATTCATAACTTAATTAAAGTACTGACCTTATTAAAGAATCTTCACTTAATGTTATTGATTTAACAAAATGTAAATAAGTCTAAAATATTGATAAGATTGTTTAAAGCCCTTGCCAAGCAAAATTAGCCTAAAATAACCGAACAATTCAAGCGCAAAAGGTCCAAATTTCCATTTCGAATTTTCTTCAGTGAGCCAAAACGAAATCACTTAACATTTCCCTAATAATAACAAAAGTTTGTTTGCCGACTGCGCCTCCGCGATAAGACAGTACAAACATACGATTTTTTGGGGTTCCACCGCCTATGGGCTGAAACTGTTTGGATACAATATTTGCCTTTGCTGTTCTGTCGTGAGTTGTCGGGACACCCATCTTAAGCTAGTAACAGACTGAGCCCTCAGCACGCAATACAAGATCTAGACACTTGAATTTGTATGAAAACAGAACATGCGAGAGAAAACCAAGCGAGTAGTGTTGGTTAATTTTTATAGAAGCCTGATTTTGCAATTTGCAATGGAAGATGTTTAGATTTCTAAGGTTTTCAAAAAGGAACCACTTTCTTCTAATAAATACCACAAGAACGGGCTTGATACTAATTCTAATAATATTATAAAATGTTCTAACTAATCCTTCCTTTACGCCCTAACTATGCAATTAATCGACTTGATTTTTGGCACATAGTTAGTTGAAAGGATGGAGAGTAACAGAGGCTACTTTTTGCCCTGGTAAAACATCAAATTTCCATGGGAGATTTACGGGAATACTTTTTATCTTATAAATTAGTTCCCAAGGGACAGAAATAAACTTAAAGAACGCGTGCGAAGCCGCGGGCAGAAGGTAGTTTCACTAGCGACCCGCCCCGGCTTTGCATGCAATATACATATAAATCATCCTCTTGAATCACTCTATCTATCTAAAAAAACCGCATCAAAATCCGTTGTGTAAGTTTAAAGATTTAAGCATAAATAGGGATAGACAGCGGGAAGCGACTTTGTTTTATACTATGCAGTGATATTTCCGTTTCATTCATTTATTTCTCATAGGCACGTTACATTGCACTTAAGAAAGTCTTAAACGTAAATTACAATATATTAATATATCCAAAAACCTTCAATTTTGGATAGCATTGAATATGAGGACTGAGTTTTCGATCAACATTAATTTCTTTAGTTTAGAGAGTGACATATTTTGTTATGTTCTTATAAACTGACTGCAAGAAAGTCAATTGTACCATCAAGCTGATCGTGATCATTGTATATCTTGATTGTTTATAATAAAATGCAAAGTGGAACCCTCTCCAAACGCGACTTTACTCGTCCAAGCATATTTTCTCTTTGTTTGTGCATAAACAAAAAGTCGAGCGTCCAATAATAATTTGCTGGTATAGTTTACGATAACTGTGTATGGACAGTATCGTTCTCAAGACAATTGGTTTACATTGACCTGTTTGTTTCTTATTTATGAAGAATAAGTTCTCTTTTTTAAGTCCATTGTTATTTAAAGAAAATATTAAGGAATGGGGCCCAATTCTGCTAACCTTTATTACGACAAAATAGTATGATCACAGATTCGTCACTAAAAACCTTAGATGAATGAAACTTTAGTTATTGCGTGTGGAGCTTTTTGCAGAGAGTAGCGTATGTGAGATTTATATAATGACTTCTACCTTTTATATAAGGTAGAATGCCAAAATGTGTCATTCTGTGGTAATACCATTGTCATGGCGAAGCGATGAGGCAAAATAGGACCCCAAAAGCCGTGAACTAAGAGATAGCAGTTATATTATGAGCAATGGCAAGGGCAGTAAATAGAGTTGATACTTACGAGTATTTGGATTCGTACATCATTACATGTAGAGCCCTAGCTGATAGAGCATAAACAAAACCGTTAATGGCCTTTGTTGGAAGAAAGAAGTAGACATGTCAATGTCAACGTTACTCGGAGTGACGTCTTGTCATGTATAATATACCTCTCTCTCTCACTCCACGACCGCTCACAGTTCTTGATGTATTTTGTTAAATAATATAATCCACTTGAATCTCTAATTAAAACTACTAGTTTCGTTTATCGGGGTTTTATTTACAACAGGTTATGGGCCGCCCCATGCCTGGCAGGTTTATTTTCAGGTTCCGAAGTGCCGTTTATTTACAAAATCCGAAACATCAAAATCGAGTCATCAGCACGGGTCACCATTACAACAAAATTGATTGTAATCCGCAAAAATGTCTGCATCAGGCATTCACATAGACAAGCTGACCGGACGAGAAAATTATAATTCGTGGGCTTTTGCCGTGAAGGCATATCTTGAACATGAAGGTCTCTGGGAGCACATGGCCTCCGGGAAGGTAACAGAACCAGAAAAGAACATCAAAGCAAAAGCTAAAATTATTCTGTTGGTTGACAGCGTTAACTATGTCCACATTCAAGAAGCCAAAACAGCATGGGAAGTGTGGCAAAACCTAAAAAATGCATTTGAAGATTCTGGCCTATGCCGGAAGGTGGGTTTGCTCAAAGAGTTGATAAATACACAGCTCGACTCTTGCAGTTCCGTGGAAGAGTATGTAAATAAAATAATAGGCGCAGCACATAAGCTGCGTGGCATTAATTTCGCCATAGATGATGAGTGGCTAGGCACACTCATGCTAGCAGGACTACCAGACTCCTACAGACCCATGATTATGGGAATAGAAAGTTCAGGGGTAAGAATTTCTTCAGATTTTGTCAAGACAAAGCTTTTACAGGAAATAAAGGCTTCCGAGTCTTCTGCATTTTATACAAACCGAAAGAAGAACTATAAAAAGGTAGTACAGGAAACAAAAAAAGGGCCACGGTGCTTCAATTGTAACAAGCATGGCCACCTCAGCAAAGCCTGCTGGTTCAAAAAACCAGAAAATAAAAATGACAATAGTAAACAAGATAAAAAATCTAACACCAATAATGATAAAGGTTTTATTGCAGCTTTTACAGTAAATACAAATGATGCAGTAAGCTGGTACGTGGACTCTGGAGCATCCATGCATCTCACAATGCACCGGGAATGGCTGAAAAATGAGAGACCATCAGCGATAAAAACAATCAAAATTGCAGACAGCAAAATGCTTCAAGTAGAAAGCTGTGGTGATGTTATCATAAAAGTACCAGGAGAGGATGGTAACTATGAGGAAGTGAGTATTAAAAATACATTATATGTTCCCCAACTCACAACAAACCTACTCTCCGTAAGCCAAATAATAAAAAATGGCTGCGAAGTGCAATTCAATCATAAAGGCTGTGCAATATACAATAAAAATGGTCACTTTGTTGCTAATGCTAGTCTAGTAAATGACACATATAAACTGGATGTTTACCAAGAAAGTATGGTTTATGCTAAATCTGCAGTAACAGAAAATAATACTGAATTATGGCATAGAAGAATGGGTCATCTTAACTACACTGATATTAAAAGACTAGAGGCTTGTGCTGATGGTGTAATGAATATAGAAATAAAAAATAATATAAATTGTAAAACTTGCTGTGAAGGAAAGCAAACGAGAAAATCTTTTCCAAGTTCTGGTACACGTGCTAGTAATTTGTTGGAAACAATTCATTCCGATCTATGTGGACCCATGGAAGCTCCATCCATAGGAGGGGCAAAATATTTCTTGACGTTTATTGATGACTACTCGAGAAAAGTGTTTGTATATTTTCTAAAGAACAAAACAGACATAAAATCAGCATTTGAAAACTTTAAAAACAGAGTTGAAAATCAGTTAGACAGAAAAATCAAGAACTTCAGGTCAGATAATGGGACAGAATTTTGTAATAATGAATTTTCCAAGTTTTTAGAAAAATGCGGTATTCATCACCAGAAAACCGCGCCATACACGGCTGAACAAAATGGTATGGCAGAAAGGATGAACCGAACATTAGTTGAAAGAGCTAAATGCATGCTCTTTGATGCTGAGTTACACAAAGGATTTTGGGGGGAAGCCATCGCTACCGCCGCCTACATAATAAATAGATCACCTTCTAGGGTTATTTCAGAGACTACACCATGTACACCAGAAGAGATATGGAGTAAAAAGAAACCAAATATATCCCACATGAAAATCTTTGGTTCAAAAGCTATGGTGCATGTACCCAAGCAAAAACGCCAGAAATGGGACAAGAAGTCTGAAGAAATGATATTTGTGGGCTATAGTGAAAATACAAAAGGCTACAGGTTGTATAACCCCACCGTAAAAAAGGTATTTATAAGTAGAGATGTCACATTTTTTGAGAACAAAAGTGAAGAAAAAAATCCTTGTCTTGAAACTCAGTCAGTTTTAATAGAATTAAATACTGAAAATGTAAACAGTTCCGAAAATTCTTGCAACACTAACGAAAATGATATTGATGAATCTCAGACTTTATGTGATGAAACCTTGTCACCGCAGAGCTCAACATCATATGACAGCTGTGGACAAACAGATGAAACTTATCAGCCAAGTACTGATGATGATGATGACAGTGATCAGTATGACAGTAGAGTTACTTTGAGATCTCATCAAGTAAAAGTTACTGATAATGTCCCACACAATTACATATGTGTCAATCAGATTCCAGATCCAGTAACTGTGGATGAAGCACTATCCAGTCCCGAGGCACAATCATGGAAAACAGCTATGGATGATGAGTACGAGTCTCTGATGACTAATAATACATGGGAACTGACTGATTTGCCCAATGACAAGCGGGCAATACCATGTAAGTGGGTTTTTAAGACTAAAACCAATGAAAAGGGAGAAATAACTAGACACAAAGCACGTTTAGTAATAAAAGGTTGTGCACAGAGGAAAGGCTTGGAATACCAAGAGGTGTATTCTCCAGTTGTAAGACTAACCTCACTCAGATATTTATTTGCACTTGCTGCTAAATATGATTTGGATATCCATCAAATGGATGCAGTTTCAGCCTTCCTTCAAGGAGATATAAAAGAAAATATTTACATGAGCCAACCACCCAATTATCAAGTTGATAACCGAGTATGTTTACTAAAAAAGTCACTGTATGGGCTGAGACAGGCAAGCCGACAGTGGAACATGAAGCTAGATTCTGCTCTGAAAGATCTTGGTCTAAGCAGGTCAAAGCTAGATCCATGTGTCTATTACAGAATAACAAGTGAAAGTGACATACTGTTTATTGGGCTTTATGTTGATGATATTATGTTTTTTAGTAACTGTAAAACCACAAGAGAAAACATTATGAACAAATTGAAGAACACATTCAAAATGAAAATAATTGGTGAGCTAAATTATTGCATTGGTATTCATGTTGAAAGAGACAGACAAAATGGTATCATTTTCCTTGATCAGAAAAAATACATTCTTGAAGTTTTATCTAAATACAGAATGATGGATTGTAAAACAGTGAAAATACCAATAGATGTAAATGAAAAACTACAAACAGAAAACAAAGAAAATTACATAGAAAATGTGAAATATCAAGAAGTTATTGGGTGTTTACTGTATTTGTCTCAAGGGACGAGACCTGATATCAGTTATGTAATAAACAGATTGAGTAAATATAATAATAAACCAGAACTACAGCACTGGAATGCTTTGAAAAGAGTCATGAGATATTTAAAAGGCACCATAGACTATAAATTGTCATATCATAAAAACTCTGATGAAAATATGCCAAGAGGTTTCTGTGACTCTGACTGGGCCAGTTCTGAAGAAGACCGGAGATCATGCACCGGCTACGTTTTTACTTTTCAGGGGGGTTCTATTTCATGGAACTCCAAAAGGCAACCTACAGTTGCTCTGTCCACCACAGAGGCAGAGTACATGTCACTGTCGACATGTGTGCAGGAAGCAATGTGGCTGAAACAATTACATGAAGAATTTTGGCCACTGAAGAATCAACCGATGGAAATTTATTGCGATAATCAAAGCTGCATTAAACTTTCAGGTACTGACTGCTATCATTCCAGAACAAAGCACATTGATGTACGACACCATTATGTGCGCGGCAAGGTGCTCGATGGGGCAATAACTGTAAACTACATACAGACAGAAGAAATGGTGGCTGACATACTAACCAAAGCCACCCCGCACTCCAAGTTGACCTTCTGCTCTGCGAAGATGGGACTATGTCTAAGGGACGATGTTGGAAGAAAGAAGTAGACATGTCAATGTCAACGTTACTCGGAGTGACGTCTTGTCATGTATAATATACCTCTCTCTCTCACTCCACGACCGCTCACAGTTCTTGATGTATTTTGTTAAATAATATAATCCACTTGAATCTCTAATTAAAACTACTAGTTTCGTTTATCGGGGTTTTATTTACAACAGCCTTCGAGTGAGTGAGTTCTGCAGCGCGGGATTTAAACTATCTAGGGAGCTATACGTGGCCGGAAATTACTTCAAGACCATCCTGTTTTATAAAATTTCGGCATGACACCAACTCAAATTACATTGTCCATTCTGTTTTTGACAGTAAATGGGTTAAATGTCAATGTTATTATTTTACTTCATTTTAAGAATGCAAATATTTACGCAAATTGTTTAATTTAAATATCTATTTTAATTGTCTACCCAGAGATCCATTTGTTTGTTTGCATGTCAACTGCTTTTTAGTACTCGACCCATAGTGTGATAATTTATCAATATCCTATCTCAGATTTTAGATTCAATCTCTATTTCAAAAATAAAAAATAGTACAATTTTCTAGTTTACATATGAAATAATGTGTTATTGTTATTCACTTCCAATTTTTGTCCACACAAGTTACAAAGTTAAAAAGTTGAAGTAGTATTTCTACTTTTATATTTATTTTCGAATGCAGGTTTTCTCTTTCTGGTCGGGAAGATAACTCAGACCGTGTACCCAGCACTTAACAACGAGATTAGTTCCGACCGAGTGGACTAAACCTAGTGCATGAGTTATAACTACCTTCCTATAACTTTGGAAACTAACATGATCATAATTTTCATTTGAATTCGTGATGGTATTCTAGAATCTGAGTGGTTAACGGAATGTTAACAGTCTGGTACCTCGCTTGTTTTGGAAATGGGGGCTTTTCGTCGCAACCTTTCTCTGTTCCATCTGATCTGATTCCATTCTCAGTCATCCCGGGACCACGGCAGTGTGTAAACCTGTCGAAACGTCGGGAAAATAAGGTAATTAACGCGATAAATAGTATTTATAAATATCTGTTCCATCTGGCCTGCCACAGGGTTCCCACTTGGGTCCCCTGACAAATGTTTGTATACTCTGCAGATATTTGTTCCGAGTATTCTGATCGTTTTCTATGTATAATAAAAAATATCGATCTATGTATTGTATTGTATTCCGTATAACAGCTATTTAGTACGCATAACACAAGCAGTAATGTTGTTTTTGTCAATTAAACTCTTGACAAGAATTGCTTCGCTTGGCCTAGGTTTATAAAAGCTTTTGAAATTTAAAGTGAGCACTAGCATACGAAACTCTGTCATTTTCAGCGCTAGTTAATTCGCGAGTTATTCGTATGCGCGGCCTGAATTGCGATGATTTAAAAAACGTGACATCAGAACCAAAAGGGAATTGTAAAACCAGTTACACCAAAAACGGTTGAGGATAACGAACACAGCTTTGGTACCGTGGTCTGAAACTAATCGCGATATCGTTTACTTTTTATGCATTCAGTAGTATTTTGGTTTGTAAATAGTATTGTAGAAAATTTCTTGAATCTTTTATGTCGCAAAATGATTAAGATAAAGATTCATTCTTGAATGTGACGGAGGGCGGCTAGATTGATAACGAATTAAAAACGTTGGCACCTACAGTAAAATACGATTGAAGATTGGATTAATTAAAAACAAATTACAGATTTTCAGTAAACTAGCTGTAGCTAAAAAGTTCGTCAATGGAAAGATGGCAAGAGTTTTATCGCTGAAATTTGCCACAAGGCTACCACGGTGAACAGCTTTCAGCAGATGCCTTTGGTTCTGAATAACGTTTGTCTGAAACAAAAGCAGCTTGGAACGTGAAAGAACGTGTGCAGTGTTATAAAGCAGTTACAGCGCTGTGCATTGTGGCTGTTCGATATAGCTTGTGTTTTGTGCGTATACGTGGTGTGTGACAAAATTGTGTGTGTGCTAAAAATTGTGTGAGCGTGAGTTTTGTGGCCATTCGATATATTACTTAGGTGATTTTACCATTCGGTAAAATCACCTAAGCTTCTTTGAAATAATATCAATAAAATAATTTTGTTCACTTTTCCAATTTTCCTGCTGAAAATCCCCATAAAATAAGAGTATAATGTAAACAATGTATAGAAATCCCCCTTATTATTTTGCTTACACGACATTTTCTCCTGAGAGAATTTCTTCAGGCGATGCAATTTTTTTGCAAAATGGCCGCCACAGACTTACTTAGGTACTTAGGTTGCTATATATGTAAACAAAATATTTCTCAAACATTCCACGTGACAAGATACGAACCAGCACCCTGGATCCTCTCACTACTCTCGCAAATACAGTTCAAACACTAACAAAAGCAACAATGAAAACGTTTTTACAAACTTTTTAGAGCCCAGTTCCAAACTCTGATAAAAGCTCTTTTGTTGCAAATACAAAAGTACCTCCAGTACTTCCACAATACCTTTCCGGTGAGCTGTAATTATGGAACCTAGAAAATGGCCGCTTAGACCCTGACTGCTTTCCTTGGCTTTATAGGTCTTGTATTAAAGCAAGGTTTCACCAAAGTGCGAAAGAAAGATGTGTTAATTAAAAAGATAAAGAAATCGCAATGAAGACTTGCCAAGATATATTAAGTGTACAAATGTGTGCGCAAACACAGGTGCACTTTATATCCCTTCACTTTCAGAACATGTATTCACAGTAGCAGCCAGGCATCAGGAAGATAGGTACCTACTTGAAAAGTATAGTTACATAATTGACCACAAAATAGCAGGGCGGCAAAATTACAGCATGAACTTGATATTCTATAGGTTGCTTTTATATATTTCCTCTCTTGTCCACTTTATTGAACATCGGCCCTTATATGTCGATCAGATAAAAATGGCAGGCAGAATTTCAAGCTGATTGTATATCAGAATTTCCTATTTTTGCAAAATGTTACCTACACATTAATGATGAGTATACAAAATAATTTGATTACAGTTTATACATAGTTTCAATACCATAGCAAAGCTAATAAAATCATTAGCTAAGTCTGATACTAACTAGACCAAAAACAAAAGAAGTCAATGAAAAGAGAGAACAAGAGAGAAGAGGAACGTACAGACAATATCTATTTTTTTTAGGAAACTTTTATTGACACTTTAAAATTAAGCATACTAAAACAAATAACCTAAACTATCAATAGTACTTTAACTATATGTATAACTAATAGTAAGATATTTTTAGACAACAGCCAACTATGTAGTTAGTAAAACTTTTGTAGAAATCTGTGGATAATGCGATTGGTTGTACATTTAGAATCACATAAAATAAGAACATTATGCAATAAGTCTACATTGTACAGCTGTTTATTGTCCTGAATAAAGAAAATAGAAAATAGAAACCTTACTAACGTACACGGACTGTTAAAAGAGCAAATGCGACCTTTGACCCCGTGGTGGAACCATGGTTCCACCACGGGGTCAAAGGTCGCATTGCTGCAGCAATTTAAGATCCAGGCATCATATTCAAGGGCGTCACACACAGTGAAATGCGACGTCGTGTGTAAGCACGCACGTCGCAGATTGCGAAGGGGGTAGAAAGTAAAATAGAAATGTCAGAGTCGTGCGTGCTCAGCCTCGGCGACAGACATGTTTCATTAGACATTTCAGTCGACCCCTACCATGAGGTCTCACTTATTCGCGTAAAGAGGGGCCCTGACGAGTGTTACGGGAAACACTGTACTAAGAGACGTCTCGTTGCTCGTTGCGAGCGCCTTCTTTCCCCGTGCGGAATGCACGAAAGCTTGCTACACAGCAAGCGTTATATTACGCTCCGTAAAACCGGTTAATTCCCAGTTTAAGGACTGCGCGGGCACGTTTTTGATGAGTCTTCCTAAATCAAAGACAATTGGAACCTTCCACCAACCTGGAAGCCGTGTCTACATGAGAAGTCGGATAGCACTATAGAGCCGGGTGTAGATAGGTACTGTTAGTTCCGTATCCACCGAGATGATGCTAATTCCCGACACACTAATATCTCCGCGAGAAAAAGATGTTTCTCATGCTCGGCATCATCAACAAGCAGACCCGAGAGGGATTGAAACGGCAAGGACAACGGGCAATCTCTGGTGTCGGAGACCAAGATCCACTTCGGGGCACTCCCTCGCCAGTAAGTAACACCACTGTATTCAAAACCACTACTCAAAAGATTATAAACTCGTTTTAACAAATAGGAGCTTGCATTGGGCGAAAATCAAATGTGAAAACTCATAGTAGAGGTACGGAGGTTTGTCTGCAAGGTTTGTCTGAGAAAATGCTCATAAAAACAAGATTACTAAAGGAAGAATTTTTTCGTTTTTGTATTTGAAAGGTGCTGGATTTTTCTTTGTAATTTCGCTTTGGCTGCAATTTTACTACAAACACTTTATTGGTTTCTTTTACAAATTTTATAAAACTTTGAGAAACAGGGAAACAGCTAAATAAAAGCAGGCCAGTTAAAACCACCTTTGAAATTCTGTGGACTCCAAGAAAATTTCAGTTTCAAATTGAATTATTATATTGCCATGGTCACTAAGCAAAGCTTACTTTCAGACAAATGTGCATGGGGGATATAGCTCAGTGGTAGAGCAACCGACTGCAGATCGGTAGGTCCCCGGTTCAAACCCGGGTGTCCCCTAATGAAAATCTATTTTTGCCGTACAATTTTTTAACCTTTTTGCACGAGTGGCATTTATTTATTTATTTTTCATCAGGGCGACAGAAATTTTATTTACAAAAATATTCGTTCACGCTTCAAAATAGTAGTAGTAGTTAAAATAGGACTGTTGGAATGGTTTTATATCGAAGTGCCCTATAATACCATCTTTATACTTGTAATTTCCATTTCCTTTTTTCCTAATAATCGGTTAGTTCCTGCAGTAGCTATAAGAAGGTACCTAGACAAGTTCTAAGTTCATCAAGGATTCCAAAGTAAGAAAAACTGAACTTAAGTTCCTACTTTATGAATGAACTTACAAGTCAGATTATAAAGTTAGATCTATAGAGCTTGGTTTTTTGTCGTTGGCCGGAGCTTCCTGTAAAAAGAGTAATTGTTACTTACTTAAAGTTATTCTCCTAAGATTTAAACTTTTTACTCTGGGTAGTTTATTAGAGAACGATTTCAGTGGAGATGGATAGTTTTTAGAGCGATTTCCGTGGAGATTGGTAGTAGCGGGTTTTTAACATAACCTTTGCATGTTGCCCGCAATTTGTAAGTACCTACTTTAAAAACTGTCAAACAGCTCAACCGAAAACGCAATCGATTCAGATGAAGTTGTGAATTTGCTCAACTGAGTTGCACAAAAGAGACCTTACGGTCATGACGGGTCGGACGCACTGATTAAAAACTTCAAAAACTTAAAATTCGCGTATTGGTCATTATGCGCTATTTCTCCAATAAATATTATTCTAATACATATTGGTCAATATGCGTAATAAAAGATTGGTCAATATGCAAATTAGAGATAGGTCAATTCGCGTATGGGTTATTTAGCTTATCGGTCATTACGCCTTTTGGTCCTTTTGCGTTATTATTTCAATATATGTTGGTCATTATGCGTCTAAACCAGTTTATTTCGTAGCTTTACTGCCGTCTTTGGATTTCGAATAAAAATCAAAAGGAAATAAACAATTGAGCGGCGAAACTACTAGGAGTAGTAGTTTAACACTCACTTTCTTGAATCTGATTTATTTAGTCACGTTCTGTCAAAGTCACACCACCAAACCACTTCTTCTGCTGTCGAGTGCTTGAAAAATACTTTGAAAGCGCTGATCTGTTTTCAATATTGCGAATCGCGTGGACAAATTAAAAAATCAAATCAAATCTGCCGTTCACGCGATCAATGCTACCGTAAATAAAATCCTACCTGTGAATAAATGATATACAACTAGATCACGCCGGTTTTTGAATTTATTATAAAAAAATGTGCAGCGCTTGGATAAAAGTCAAAAACTAAAACTCTTGTTTCGATTCTTTGGTGACTTAAACGGGCAACTAAGTTGCCTCCTATCATGTTCTGTAAGCGCATTAAAATCTACAAACGATGTAATTACTCAACAAAGATGGGTCTTCTTCTTCTTACTTGTTACATAAAATTTGTATTTGCTAATCATACAAACGTTTGTTCTAAGATGAAGCGAGTTGTCGTGTTGATGAGAAAACCGTGCATTTATAGAAACTACATTGTCGAACAGCTTTAACGAATATAAAATATTCTAAATTAAATCAGAAAGGAAAATACCAAGCATAAACGTGAAAATTAAAAATATAGATTAAGTTAAAAGTTCTATGTAGTTTCTCGCGTTCAATTCTAGTTTCTAAAAAATATATTATTAAAAAGTAAGAGACTTTATTCATCAATGAACTTTTTTCGTGTGAAAAACGTGTGTTCACTAGTGCTCCAAAAACTAGAAGTGACGGTAATTACTCGCACAAACAGGGTTGCACCTACGTGTAACCCTGTTTGTATGTGTGCAGGTACAAAACTGTTGCCCGTCTACACCAGCCCTTTAGAACGTACTAAGCAATCATAAAGCACAGAGAGCCGTTGGCCAATATGTCCGTGGTATGAATGGCGCCAGCAGATTCAACAGCAAACTCGGATAAAATGCGGGAAGTTTTGTATGAGATTTCAAATATTTAAGTTATTGGCAACTGCGATTTTATGGAACTGGTTGTGAGTTTGCCAATTTTTTTTATTTATACTACCGGAGGATAAGGAATACCTACCTAAGTTTTCAGTTTTAGATTAAGATTAAAATAACGATTTAGTGCTATGATGGTAATTTACGTTGTGAATAAAGAGTTTTTTTAGTGAAACTTAATTTGTTGGTCAATTAATGATATCCAGTGAATTACTAGCTCACCAACTACAATGACTACATAATTTATTGAATTTTTAATTAAGTGTGAATGTGTGCTCCGCGGGCATCAAAAAAAGGCCACGAAAAATCATATTAATACCTATACATATATATTTTCTATTGACCTTTTGTGAGCCATAATTATAGCTCAAAGTAGACGGACACAAAACAAGACAAGACACAATGTGCAAACTACATACATTCCATGTTGATGCGTAACGACATGGAAATAATGGTGTGAAATAAATTGACTCGAACAAGGACAAAACACCCCAAAATTCCAGTACAACACAAATTATCCGATCCCGACAGACGATCCATCAGCATGCCTTCAGTGATCGAGCGAATAATCCACAGAAAGCTTCAATCTCTAATGACCTGTCTGACTAGCTTCACGAAATTATCTTAACAGAAGAAAAAAGAGTGAAAACTTGATTAGGCGATTATAAAATTGCCAAGATTAATGAATGAACAGCCGTCATCGTTTTTATTCGCGGCCTAACTTTACCCCCTGATATTTTCGAAGGAAACAAACAATCTCCACGTTGAGCACTGTCTTCTTTTTGTTACTGGATTTGTCGAAGGTGAAAGAGGAACAGGAAAGATGACATGATGTAGGATTCTTTCAGAGACAGCCAATGCCTCATAAGAACTTTAAATTTTACTAGGGCTTGCCCGCTTCCTTGCGCACGTCAGTACATCAATCAACACAGCACGTAGTAAACAATAATTAAAATTACAAAATGTACTTAAAACTTAACTTTAAGTATTATAAATGGAATTTCGGGTATCTTACCTTTGATTGAACCAACGCACAGGCGAGCACTGAGCGCTACTAATATCCCGTACTAATAATCTTATTTTAATTAGGCTTTGCCTCAATAATTAGGTACAGTAAAAAAAAATGCTAGACAATTCACACAGCATTATCTAGCACCAAGCTAAGCAGAGCTTGTGTTATGGGTACTAGATAACTGATATACATAATACAATACAACTTAGACAGATATTCTTTATAATACATGCAAAATAGCAACTTTATTTATTAGAATACTAAATACACCTGCAAATGAGCGCGGCCTAGAAAGGAACGTAATAATTTAGCACTAATGTTGTTTTAATTTAGTCTCTTTGACCTTAATGCTTAGCTTATTACTTAGTTGGAGTGGTAACGATACCTTTTATTATTATTAGCATGTAGAAGTTTCATTATAATAAAAGATCTATGTCTCACCGTACTTGTAAAGTAATGCTGTTTTTTACCAAATAAATAAAATGAATATGAATAAATATATCCCATCCTAACCTTCGGAGCGCAGACATAGTCGTTGACTGAGTTACGAAAGTCCAGGCTCAAGATATACAATGATGACAATACAAGATGTACAAATTTTTGTCCCGATGGGAAGCGTACCCGCAACCTCCTGCGCCGCAAGCAGACCTTGACCCACCGCGCCACATCGGTCGTCAAATCTCAAACTTATTATAACGACAAACAAGCGATTCCTTAGTGAGTAAGGGAGCGAGTTAAGCCGACTTTGCGTCAATAATTTTATGGTGTGACCCTAACACCTAGCACATGACTGTATCTGTTACAGAATGTTGTAACACGAAAATGAAAAGGGAAAATCTGTAGACAACGCAAAAACTTTGTCCTCGAGAAGCACGAACATCGTAATGATTTCGTTATTTTTTCCCGCAAACTCTCAGTAATTTGCTACCGAATATGAATGCTGTTTCATTTTGTTTTGGGCTGAGGTAGGGCACGAGAATTGAGACTTGTCTGCGAGTGTACGAGAAATAATTAAATTAATTTGAAAATACAGGATTTGAGAATTTACCGTACATACATTTATTTATCACTTGATAATATTTATCACTTCATAATATGAATTTAACAACCAAGAACATAATATGTTCTTGGTTGTTAAAAAACAATAGCCAATATTAGGTATACCCACTTCGTTCATCGATGCATTAACTTTACAAAATAGTGAAATATTAAAATAGTGTACAATTTAAATTTGCTGGTGTCCAAAGAGATAGTGCTTCAATATTGGACTCGAAATAAACATTTTATAGTATTTCAAAAACAACCCACAAATGTAGGTGATCCAACTCAATCTCAAAAAAGAAAACTTCACAACGCAACGCTAATCTTCGCCGACATGCAAAAAGATGTTACAGCAAACCAAAAAACGCAATTGTATTCAAGACCATAAAGTTCATTTCACTACCAACCTGATTCCAAGTGTTGCTCGTTTGGCAGGCTAATTGGCCTAGCATTGAGGCATCCGAAATTAGGCCACTACGCCCAGACTACGCTTGCAAAAAGATGAAAACCTCGATAAAACGCCAACAAGAATCTGACGGATGACGTCATTGAAACTGGAAATATTGCAGTGCGGAAAAGTTTACGACGCGTGGCGTCGTGAGAACTTATAGACATAATGTTATTACTTTTTTCTGGCCGCGGCTTCACACGCCCACAAACAACAATTATAATGTGCCTACCTAGCTACGAGTCTTTTACCAATTGTTAGTTACCAACATTCACGGTTAATCTCCTTCTACATAATTCGTGTTGGTTTTGAAATAGTTTATTAAACTTGTACTATACTAACTTCAAAGTTATTTTCGATTCAGTAGCGCATTGAAAACCTGTCAGTTCCAAAGCGCGTACAGTACTGACTGAATGGAACAACAGTATTCGGTCGCATTCGGAAAAAAATTGTAAAAAATATTCTCTATTCAAATTCTGTTTTAAAAAGATTTATAAGCTGTTTGCGGTCAGTTGGTTTTGAAATGAGAAAAATTCAAGTTTCTTTTCATACTAGCTTCCTCTCGCAGCTCGCATGCACTTTTTATTTTCTCCAAGATAAAAGTATTTTTTATGTCAATGTAGGTCAAGATATTTCAGCACGATATGTTATTTTTTTTTGGTTCAGTACTTTTGACGTGTTAATTGACACGTCTTGATTTGACTAAACATCCAAATTTTGCATTTGTACTATTAATATGATTAAATAACCTGGGCTACTTATTTTTATTCTAAACCTACTTTAAATCTACGGTGCAAATAGCGAATTCTGATTTTGACAGTTCAAGAAAAAAAGACATATATGACCACTCTAATTTACATTTCATTACCTACTCACAGAAGAGCTCTTGCAAGTAAAGTAAAGCGATGCAGGCGGCTCAGGACCGGTATTTGAGGCATCGTATGGAAGAGGCTTATGCCTAGCAGTGCACTTGTGTGAGCAAGATGACCATGAGCTTTTCAAAATAAATAATAAAACAGCCTTAAAAAATATGTTTTACAATTTGAGCGAGTGGGCTGTTACTTTCGACAGCACAAAGTGATTCTGAACGTCAAACAATCTGTAAAAAATCCGGGCTCGCTCCTGAAAGTTATTTGACGTACAAAGCCGCGTAACTCCGGAATTCGTTAATTAAATAGGTGGTGAGATATGAGTTTTTTTACCGGTCAGCGGGTCGCGGGGGTCGCGGGTATCGCGGGGGTCGCGGGGGTCGCGGCGGTTCAAGGAAGTTATTGGAATAGTTCATGTTTTTTGAATCGTCGTCGTATGCGTTGGAGAATCACAAAAACTGCGCTGAGAGTTTTTATGAAATCGTTTTTTTATTGTCTATTTTTCAGGTTTCATTGTAACGGTACCACACCTATGTTGGCTGTGTGAACGCCAGATTATATGTTTTGATAGCATCTACAACTCACCCATGTGTCGAAGGCTTGTACAACAATGACTCAGACGGCAAATACAGTTTATGGATTGATAACGCTTAGAGCAGAGGGTTTTGGGTTATAAGGTTCAGTTCATACCCTTGTGGAAGACTCCAGCCAGTTAAGCCGGTCCTCAGGTAGATAAAGACCTGTGGTCTAGTAATGAGACCTATCGATTTGTTCTTATTCGTTCTCAGTGCCTGTGTCTTCCGATTTTCAGGGCTATTTCGGAGGCAGTCTTACATCAACGGGATGTAATATAAGTTTTATATTTTTGTATTATAAGGAAGGCCTTCCTGACTGCTACACGCACGCCGCTATGTGGGTCGTACGTGTGTTACACTTTACTAGAAATAGACCAAATCAATTATGTATATATGTTGCTCTTTATATTTAAGTTAATATCATTTTACAGTAAAGTATCAATCCATCTCTGTTACTTAGACTTCTGAATGAATGACTTTATTTTAGCTGTGAGTAAGACTTATTCTTTCTTTAGAGTGATCTGTTCCTAGAGTAGGATTCTTAGATAACCTAGGCTTTAGTTGACTAGCGTAAGCCTCATGGAATCTCTGACTTGCAGGGCAAACTGGATTAAATGTAAACAAATGGGTTGACAGGAATTTAGTACCTTTTAATATTTATAGCACACACACACACAAATATTAAAATACAACCAAGAGAAAGAACTTAATCCTAAAGTGCACACAGAAATGTTACAATGATGTATTGGGACAATTATACATTAGGACTGATTCCACCTCCCTGTGCAACTAACAGAGAACTTTATTAGGTCTCTGCGTAAGGACATAACAAGGCTTCCTGTTAATAGAGCCCCATTCTGCAATGAATAGCAGCGCCTCGAGAATCATCAGGTTCTGAAGGAGCCTGCTGACGCTCTACCTGGTAATCAGTCAGAAATGCAAGGTGCGAATCTCAGCCGCCCGAACTCCAGAGAGTTTTAAAGGGGAATTAATGGCCTTTAAAATAGGCGGAATATTCCTAGAAAAACACACGATAATAAACAATAAATTACACGATTGATTTTGGCTACAGTAGGAGCTAACTATATAGATTAAATGGGCCTTTCAGGCTCGCTGTTTAGTTAATATTCAAGGACCGCTAATATCAACCGTGTAATTAAACAATAATACAAAACTTAGCTTTTGTAGGCACTCGAACTGGAATACACGTTCACCACATTCACTGCTTTTACAAATCTACCAGATTACTTAACTAGTCGCTGACGCTATTAACCCTTTGATGAGGAATCAAACACTCTTATTTACATAAACTACAATTACTCGTTCAAGACGTCTGCACTCGATCAAGGAATCTAATTATCTCCCGCTCCGTCTGTTCCATGGGTATTTATGTCATCCCCTACACAGCTGCCTGCATCGGTCTCCCCGCAAACCCACTTTCCAGGAATGACCAAGCGTCACCTGCCATCGCGCTCTAAGTGCGACACTCTCTCTCTCACTCATTGGTTCGGCATCGCGTCACTAGATGTCGCTTCATGTCGCAAAGTCCATATAACTTAAAAGAATGAAAAATAATAACGTTAGTTATAACAAATAGCAGCATAGCGAATCAATAATTAAGACCTTTTGTGAAAGTAGAAACTACGATTGTGCCAATTGTACGGCTTTTGATTATTTGCATTATAAAAGACTGATCTTATTTACATATTCATTTCCACTGTGACGTCTTCAGCGGGAATGAATATCGTGTCATGCATTGTCTAATTAAGCTTGTAATGATGTTATCATTCATTAATAATAACTTAACTTACATTATAACTTAACCTTTGCAAGCATGCAATGTTTAAAGACCTGATAAGAGATTCGTGTCAAATTACCAAACAGATGGTAACAATAAAATATTTCGCTGCTTTGTCTAGTAAAATCCGTAAACTGCACATGTACGACAGAATTCCTTCGTATTCTAAACAAAAGCTTTTAGAATTGATATTTATTAGGGTTTTGCAATCTTTTGTTTTTACATGGCCATAGAAGTTTGTTTCCTGGCGTGAGAAATATTATTTTAGTGTTTATTGCTAACAGATGTAGGGATCGCTTTATTAACAAAGCTTGAGTTGCTTTTTAAAATTTTGTTTATGGCTAAAGCCAAGAGTTATTTGTGCTAAGAGCTATTACGTGGTATAGTACCACTACATCATTCACAATGAATGATAAATGTGTATATTTTACATTTTGCCTTGTATACATTGAAGTTATATTAAATAGTGATGTTAAAAAAGAATGAAAAAAATGTGCATTGCACGTGCACGTTTCCGACTGGTATTGATGTGGATCAGTTGAGCTACTTGTTGATTGTTTGCAACAGTCTGCAACTAGCTCAATTGTATCAAGTGTAAATACTAGTTCTAATTGGTTTTTACTATTTGATTGTAAATTTCGTTTTTATATATTATGTGATAAACAGGTAATCAAATAAAAATGTAACCAGCCAAGTGTGAGTTGACTCTCACACGTGTTTTGAAACTCTAAACAAACGGTTAAAAATATAATTGTGTTTATCTTTTTGACTGCATATCACACGGCAGGTCGCCTTCCGCAATAAAAAACTGAAAACTACCCTATAACTTACAACGCTGTTATACAAAACTTAAAAATAACGCAACAAAATTAGGAAGTGCTTATTTTAAGGTGAAACCCTAGTGGTAGCACGACCATTCGCCTGATCTTAATGTACGGATGTGGGGCCTGGACACTCACTCAGAAAGAAGAACACAAGCTTCTGGTGACGTAGAGAAAAGTGCTCAAGAAGATCTTAGGTCCAGTCCGACGAAAAATACAAAGACGGGAGATCTCTGAACTTAGTGGCCGAGACAAATATCATTGGCGAAAGAAAATCACACAGGCTGCGCTGGCTTGGTCACGTGCTACGGATGGAGAAAAATCGGTCTGCATTAAGGGGTGTCCTTGGAAAGCCGATTGGTCGGCGACCGTCGGTCAGCCCAGATACAGGTAGGACGTGGAGAACGACCTTCGTTCATTTCAAATCTTCGCAGCGGACTAAACAGAGCCGGTGGCGATCTATTTTGTCGGAGGCCAAGACCCACTCCCGGGTCGATCACGGGGTCTTGCCAGGATATTGAGTGAGGGTAACACTCTGGCTAGTCCTGGCTATTCTCCGTTGATACTGTCCGCCGTGGCCGAAGATTGGGTTTGATAGTTAGATAAAACATTTAGTTACAATGAGTAAGGTACATCATTCATAACATAACATAGAAAACCTTAAAAAATATTGGTAGAGCAAAGCTTGGGAACAATAAGTTGGAGTTGTACAATTAAAATAGTATAGATTTCTAAGAATTATGTATGTGCTGCAACTTGTCTAAACGGCAATAACTCACCACAAAGCTTTGCTCGAAGTGCAAAACACAGATTTACACTTAAAATCACTGAAAAACAAATAACGTGTGATTTTGTATTAAAGTCATGATGATTGCTTGACTGATGCACTGTTTGAGTGCATCAGTCAAGCAATCATCAAGTCAAGTTACATGAATAGATATGGTAGATGTTTCCTTTGGCGGTACTATTTGGTCGTAAGTATTTGGTAGAATATTTTAACTGGAATAAGGAACCATTCATTAAGTAGAAGTAGCAGCTCCAGTGTTTCCTACCTTTGGCAAATGAAACTGAAGGTCATCTTGCTCATAAGTTCGAATTACTTGCATGTACACGTAATGATGATTAAGATTTAAATGATTTTCTTTACGTGGCTACAAAATTTTGCTTAAAGAGTACCTAATTATGCATTTTTCTGACACAAAATAAGTAATAGTAGCCAACTTTCCAAAACGCTCGCACTATTTACCAACGAGGAGTTTTTAAAATGACACAACCTAGCTGTTGATAATGTAAAGTGAGTGATTTAGCGTGCTAGCACTAGATTACAACCTAGTACGGTTCGCTGGTCGTGCATCCAATCTAAGCAAAAACTCCACGCTTCCCTACAATTTTAATATAAAGCTTCGATAATATTTTCAGCAATATAACGGTATCGCCTCTATACAGACGCAATGACCTGAAAAAGCCGAGAAAAGAGGATAGTTTTTTTAACGATATCTTGTAGCTTCAGCATGAGTTTATAAGGTCTACTATACGTTATTTTACATTTTCTCGTATTACAGATAGTTGTGTGTTGGAAGAAAGAAGTAGACATGTCAATGTCAACGTTACTCGGAGTGACGTCTTGTCATGTATAATATACCTCTCTCTCTCACTCCACGACCGCTCACAGTTCTTGATGTATTTTGTTAAATAATATAATCCACTTGAATCTCTAATTAAAACTACTAGTTTCGTTTATCGGGGTTTTATTTACAACAGGTTATGGGCCGCCCCATGCCTGGCAGGTTTATTTTCAGGTTCCGAAGTGCCGTTTATTTACAAAATCCGAAACATCAAAATCGAGTCATCAGCACGGGTCACCATTACAACAAAATTGATTGTAATCCGCAAAAATGTCTGCATCAGGCATTCACATAGACAAGCTGACCGGACGAGAAAATTATAATTCGTGGGCTTTTGCCGTGAAGGCATATCTTGAACATGAAGGTCTCTGGGAGCACATGGCCTCCGGGAAGGTAACAGAACCAGAAAAGAACATCAAAGCAAAAGCTAAAATTATTCTGTTGGTTGACAGCGTTAACTATGTCCACATTCAAGAAGCCAAAACAGCATGGGAAGTGTGGCAAAACCTAAAAAATGCATTTGAAGATTCTGGCCTATGCCGGAAGGTGGGTTTGCTCAAAGAGTTGATAAATACACAGCTCGACTCTTGCAGTTCCGTGGAAGAGTATGTAAATAAAATAATAGGCGCAGCACATAAGCTGCGTGGCATTAATTTCGCCATAGATGATGAGTGGCTAGGCACACTCATGCTAGCAGGACTACCAGACTCCTACAGACCCATGATTATGGGAATAGAAAGTTCAGGGGTAAGAATTTCTTCAGATTTTGTCAAGACAAAGCTTTTACAGGAAATAAAGGCTTCCGAGTCTTCTGCATTTTATACAAACCGAAAGAAGAACTATAAAAAGGTAGTACAGGAAACAAAAAAAGGGCCACGGTGCTTCAATTGTAACAAGCATGGCCACCTCAGCAAAGCCTGCTGGTTCAAAAAACCAGAAAATAAAAATGACAATAGTAAACAAGATAAAAAATCTAACACCAATAATGATAAAGGTTTTATTGCAGCTTTTACAGTAAATACAAATGATGCAGTAAGCTGGTACGTGGACTCTGGAGCATCCATGCATCTCACAATGCACCGGGAATGGCTGAAAAATGAGAGACCATCAGCGATAAAAACAATCAAAATTGCAGACAGCAAAATGCTTCAAGTAGAAAGCTGTGGTGATGTTATCATAAAAGTACCAGGAGAGGATGGTAACTATGAGGAAGTGAGTATTAAAAATACATTATATGTTCCCCAACTCACAACAAACCTACTCTCCGTAAGCCAAATAATAAAAAATGGCTGCGAAGTGCAATTCAATCATAAAGGCTGTGCAATATACAATAAAAATGGTCACTTTGTTGCTAATGCTAGTCTAGTAAATGACACATATAAACTGGATGTTTACCAAGAAAGTATGGTTTATGCTAAATCTGCAGTAACAGAAAATAATACTGAATTATGGCATAGAAGAATGGGTCATCTTAACTACACTGATATTAAAAGACTAGAGGCTTGTGCTGATGGTGTAATGAATATAGAAATAAAAAATAATATAAATTGTAAAACTTGCTGTGAAGGAAAGCAAACGAGAAAATCTTTTCCAAGTTCTGGTACACGTGCTAGTAATTTGTTGGAAACAATTCATTCCGATCTATGTGGACCCATGGAAGCTCCATCCATAGGAGGGGCAAAATATTTCTTGACGTTTATTGATGACTACTCGAGAAAAGTGTTTGTATATTTTCTAAAGAACAAAACAGACATAAAATCAGCATTTGAAAACTTTAAAAACAGAGTTGAAAATCAGTTAGACAGAAAAATCAAGAACTTCAGGTCAGATAATGGGACAGAATTTTGTAATAATGAATTTTCCAAGTTTTTAGAAAAATGCGGTATTCATCACCAGAAAACCGCGCCATACACGGCTGAACAAAATGGTATGGCAGAAAGGATGAACCGAACATTAGTTGAAAGAGCTAAATGCATGCTCTTTGATGCTGAGTTACACAAAGGATTTTGGGGGGAAGCCATCGCTACCGCCGCCTACATAATAAATAGATCACCTTCTAGGGTTATTTCAGAGACTACACCATGTACACCAGAAGAGATATGGAGTAAAAAGAAACCAAATATATCCCACATGAAAATCTTTGGTTCAAAAGCTATGGTGCATGTACCCAAGCAAAAACGCCAGAAATGGGACAAGAAGTCTGAAGAAATGATATTTGTGGGCTATAGTGAAAATACAAAAGGCTACAGGTTGTATAACCCCACCGTAAAAAAGGTATTTATAAGTAGAGATGTCACATTTTTTGAGAACAAAAGTGAAGAAAAAAATCCTTGTCTTGAAACTCAGTCAGTTTTAATAGAATTAAATACTGAAAATGTAAACAGTTCCGAAAATTCTTGCAACACTAACGAAAATGATATTGATGAATCTCAGACTTTATGTGATGAAACCTTGTCACCGCAGAGCTCAACATCATATGACAGCTGTGGACAAACAGATGAAACTTATCAGCCAAGTACTGATGATGATGATGACAGTGATCAGTATGACAGTAGAGTTACTTTGAGATCTCATCAAGTAAAAGTTACTGATAATGTCCCACACAATTACATATGTGTCAATCAGATTCCAGATCCAGTAACTGTGGATGAAGCACTATCCAGTCCCGAGGCACAATCATGGAAAACAGCTATGGATGATGAGTACGAGTCTCTGATGACTAATAATACATGGGAACTGACTGATTTGCCCAATGACAAGCGGGCAATACCATGTAAGTGGGTTTTTAAGACTAAAACCAATGAAAAGGGAGAAATAACTAGACACAAAGCACGTTTAGTAATAAAAGGTTGTGCACAGAGGAAAGGCTTGGAATACCAAGAGGTGTATTCTCCAGTTGTAAGACTAACCTCACTCAGATATTTATTTGCACTTGCTGCTAAATATGATTTGGATATCCATCAAATGGATGCAGTTTCAGCCTTCCTTCAAGGAGATATAAAAGAAAATATTTACATGAGCCAACCACCCAATTATCAAGTTGATAACCGAGTATGTTTACTAAAAAAGTCACTGTATGGGCTGAGACAGGCAAGCCGACAGTGGAACATGAAGCTAGATTCTGCTCTGAAAGATCTTGGTCTAAGCAGGTCAAAGCTAGATCCATGTGTCTATTACAGAATAACAAGTGAAAGTGACATACTGTTTATTGGGCTTTATGTTGATGATATTATGTTTTTTAGTAACTGTAAAACCACAAGAGAAAACATTATGAACAAATTGAAGAACACATTCAAAATGAAAATAATTGGTGAGCTAAATTATTGCATTGGTATTCATGTTGAAAGAGACAGACAAAATGGTATCATTTTCCTTGATCAGAAAAAATACATTCTTGAAGTTTTATCTAAATACAGAATGATGGATTGTAAAACAGTGAAAATACCAATAGATGTAAATGAAAAACTACAAACAGAAAACAAAGAAAATTACATAGAAAATGTGAAATATCAAGAAGTTATTGGGTGTTTACTGTATTTGTCTCAAGGGACGAGACCTGATATCAGTTATGTAATAAACAGATTGAGTAAATATAATAATAAACCAGAACTACAGCACTGGAATGCTTTGAAAAGAGTCATGAGATATTTAAAAGGCACCATAGACTATAAATTGTCATATCATAAAAACTCTGATGAAAATATGCCAAGAGGTTTCTGTGACTCTGACTGGGCCAGTTCTGAAGAAGACCGGAGATCATGCACCGGCTACGTTTTTACTTTTCAGGGGGGTTCTATTTCATGGAACTCCAAAAGGCAACCTACAGTTGCTCTGTCCACCACAGAGGCAGAGTACATGTCACTGTCGACATGTGTGCAGGAA
Source organism: Eupithecia exiguata (assembly GCA_947086465.1). Taxonomy (NCBI): domain Eukaryota; kingdom Metazoa; phylum Arthropoda; class Insecta; order Lepidoptera; family Geometridae; genus Eupithecia; species Eupithecia exiguata. Next base: position 875,047 of record OX352241.1, on the reverse strand, counting down.
GCAATGTGGCTGAAACAATTACATGAAGAATTTTGGCCACTGAAGAATCAACCGATGGAAATTTATTGCGATAATCAAAGCTGCATTAAACTTTCAGGTACTGACTGCTATCATTCCAGAACAAAGCACATTGATGTACGACACCATTATGTGCGCGGCAAGGTGCTCGATGGGGCAATAACTGTAAACTACATACAGACAGAAGAAATGGTGGCTGACATACTAACCAAAGCCACCCCGCACTCCAAGTTGACCTTCTGCTCTGCGAAGATGGGACTATGTCTAAGGGACGATGTTGGAAGAAAGAAGTAGACATGTCAATGTCAACGTTACTCGGAGTGACGTCTTGTCATGTATAATATACCTCTCTCTCTCACTCCACGACCGCTCACAGTTCTTGATGTATTTTGTTAAATAATATAATCCACTTGAATCTCTAATTAAAACTACTAGTTTCGTTTATCGGGGTTTTATTTACAACATTGTGTGACAATAATATAGTAAATATATCTAATTATCACACTTCACTCACGTCACATTGATTGGATGACATGGATTGACGTTTGTTAATTTTTTACGCCAAAACTCCTGAATAGTAGTTTGTAAATGCTAAACTGGACTGTTTCCGTGAACCATTGCCGTATTTGGGATAAATTGGATATACACTCACAGATCCTAAAGACAAAAGTTAGGCTTAGTGTATGTCACTACCATTCCGTATATTCAAATGTAAACACAGATTGGTAGCAATGTCTCCTTACTTCTCTAGTCCATGACTACACTATTAGCCCAGTCGGGTTAGAATTTCAATTGGCATAAAAGTTCAGCAAAGTCGGGGTCGAATTTTGGTTGCCATTTTGAATTTAGACTCCTGACTATTATAGGCTGATGCAATTAATAGGATGGGATGCAAAGTGGAGGCCTTCTGTCGTCTCACCCGACTCGACTATATGAACTTTGTATCCACATCTTATGCTAAGCCTTCAAGATTATAGTGATTTTGATACGTGAATGTTCCTATTCCATACCTCTACTCAAACGCAGTCTAAAATCATGAGGCAGAATAATCGTTTCTTTCTCCCTTCAGTGTACAAACCTACCCCATTAAATACAAGCATAGGCTCAATAGCTACTAATGTCTCAGACTTTATTTATATTTATTTTACATTGTTTTATTTGGGAAACAAACAATTCTTCTCTGCGTGCTTTAAAGTAACACTTAAACCAGCAAAGTAGAAATAGAAAACAGACAGTTCAGACATCAATTTGCAACTAGAACAAATACCTATCATCAATTAAAATTCAAAATTCAATAACTTTATTTCTTTAGGCTTACAAAATAAGCACTTAGACAAGAAAAATTTTTTACATAAACAGTTTTATAGATTATCAAATAAGAAACAAAATGTCATTGATTTTGTTCGCTTAAATTTTTTGTCCAATTAATTAATTGATCAAACAAATTAAAGTAACAATACATACATAAGAGAAGCAAACAAAAATCGAGGACAATGGAAAAATATATTTTGGAGCAAAGATGAGGATTCTACAACGTTGGAAAAAAAAATAGCAAATTTGATCTTTTACGCTAGGACGGTCCTCAAGACTCCAAATGTTATCGATAGAGTTAGAGGGGAAACGATACCTGCAGTGCTTTAAATAATATGTATTCTGTATCCATTCAATCTTATCAATATGAACCTTATATCGAGGGTTCCAAACAGAAGACGTATATTCAAGCACATACCTGAGAAAGACGTTGTACAAAAGTAGTAAGGTACTGGGGTATTAAAACACTCTACGAACTTTTAAATAAACCATATTAAGCATATTATTTCCAATTATTTCCCATTACTTGACACTGGCAGAATTGTGTTGAACCAGACCATATTGCCATTAACAAAGAATCATCATCATTACGTATAGGTGCGCCCATGTTTGTGCTGTACAGTAGCTCGTCGTATCCTACGAATAAGGTCACTATTGCAAAACACCAACTTTACAGGAGACGGTTTTTTCTAATTATTTCGAAAAGTTTCTATTAAGCGAGTATGTTTTTTTTTAATAAAACGTTTTATTATATTTTTCGCTAAATTATCATGTAAGTTTCATGAATAAAAAAAACCGTTTTCCCTAGTTTTTGTCGCTTAGCACCTTATTCCGCGTGCAAGTTTCAAATCGATGCTATTCTAAACGCCATTGTGACCCTTTTCCACGAAGATTCGCTACACGAAGTCAAACTAAGAAGGTAACAATCGTCTTTATAACCTTATTCGACGAAATAATAAGGACAATTACAAACTTAAGAGGGTTACATTTTACTTTCCTTCCAGAATTTCGTTTGGTATTTTGATAATTTTCGGGTTCGATTCCCAATTCGGGACAAATCACAACTACTACAGCTGACTTATCAAAGTTCTTTAACTAAATGGCTCAAAATCATTCGAAAGCTTAAATCGAGTTTTTATGAAACTGTAGGATTGCTGACATACCTACTACGAAAAGTAGTACTTTCGTAAGCTAGGCAAAACTTATTCTAGATTGTTTTTTTTTTAAATAAATTAATGAGACTATACGTTATAATTCCTTTCACATGAAAAAGGTTATTCAGCATAAAACTTTTAAATCGCTTTTGAACCGCTGTTCCGTGATCATGCGCATAAAATTGTCTCGAAATATTGGAAAACATAACATAGATTAAATCATGGTAAATAACCCGTTTTAAATGACTAATTCAGTGCAGTGCAAATAAATGTAATGTTTTATTTGCCCTTTTAACATTCGCATTACATTCGCGTACATTGTTGCGAATGCGAATGCGAGTATTTATTTTCCACACTGGCATTTAGCTGTGAAGGCCATTTATTGGCTTTTTTGTTGTTAGTTTCTTCTAACCTATTTTGTATTTACATAAAATGTAGGCCTTCCTTAAAAATATATATTTTAATATTTATTTTGGTATTCTATGTTTTATAAAAAAGATATGTTCATATTGTCCTATTGTATTAAGTATATAATTCATCTAGTACCCATAACACAAGTCTGCTTAGCTGTGTGGATTATTATTATTAATCCATCCTCTCTCGGCCGTAACGCGATGAAAGAACACGTCAATGAGCCTGGAGCCTATTATAGATTAGAGAATACATATGTTTTGGTGTTTTATAGTGTATTTCATAATGGTAAAGTCTCTACATAATTGACCGAGCGAGCGAAGTGAGCGAAGCGTCTCTGCATCAACTACTAGCATAAGTATGGGTGCTGTCAGAATGTACGTAATCTTCTACAGGTCGTATTTTACGACCGATCTGGACGAAACGACGTGTACAGATTTTACAATTTTATAGATCTTTTTAGTCGTCGGGGTTTTTTGATGAAAGGCTTGTTTCCTCCAAAAAGGGCAAAAAGGGGGCTACCGAACCTCTCTGCTTTAAGACATCTGATTTCGATGATTATTTTTTTAATTTAAAGGTTTTTTTTTATTTGTTTGTTCTCGTATAAAATGGTAAAGATCTACTGATGATTTTTGCCATGACGAAAAAAATAGCTCTGCAAAATGCAACAATAAGCATTAGAGCATTTACCGTATAGCGCCACCTATTAGAACATCTTTGTAACACTTCGAGAGTAGGACGTACGAACTAAGTAATAGCCCGGCCAAATGTTTCGTCTTCGTATGTTTGCAGATTTACGAGGTTTTATTTCAAAGATTAATTTTTTTTAGTAGACCACAAGCTATTTTATTTCAGAATTCTTAATTTTACTATAGACTAACCTTTCTATTTACTTATGCCGTAGTTTGACTGACAATCAAATAGTCAAATATCCTAATGCTAATACCGGTTCGATTTGTTGTCCTAATTGGTTTTGTTTAGGAAGAAGTTTTAGTTATCGATTTTGTTATTCAACATTTTGTATTATTTTACAGACACTCAGGCGTCTAAATGATATAATTTTTGTAATTAGACAATTAATTGTTGAAAAAAAAGTAAAATAAATAAATAAATACGATAAAGAAATAAATTCAGTTAAATATAAATAAAGTATATTTGGTATATAAGTATGTTTTCATATTATGTATAAATAAAGTTAATTAATAAATATAAATAAATAATATAATCAGATATAAATAAATGATGCTGGACAACTCACACAGCATTATCTAGCCCCAAGCTAAGCAGGGCTTGTATTTTGGGTACAAGATAACTGATACCTATACCTCCATAACACAATACATTACAAAGATCGATGTTTTTTGTTATATATAGAAAACGACCAGAACACCCGGAACCATACCTGCAGATCGTACAAATGTTCCTGCGTCGCAGGCAGACTTTCGCCCGCCACGCCACAGTGGTCGTCTAAGTGCTCGCGAGGTCTACTGTTTATAGAATTACTAGTATAGGTAGGGGACTAGCAAATATAATTTTTTTTTTTAAATAATCAGATTTATTTAGTAGGTAATAAAATTGCCTTCTATTCATTCAACACTATTTATAATTATAAACAAAATACCTAATTTAAAGTAGGTAAGGCACATTTAATGTGTGTTTAATTTTATACCACTAGTTTTTAAAACATATAACCATACCTATTTTAAATCATGGTTGTATGAGGGAAAGATTTGAAAAATAGTTGATAATTTTTCTGCAAGTAAAAATAACAAAACAAAATGTATTGGTAAAGGCAGAAACTAATAAATTCATAAAAAATTACATAAAACTGACTCATTTGGCGTGCAGTTTACATAAATATTTATCTATGTATATAATTAGAGATTGTTACATTTATTATTACAAGTTGATCAGGCTGCAAGATTCCTCTTGTGAAGCTGGACGTGTGTAGCCCATGTCAATTGAAGGCCCAGGGCAAAAGTTTTCTTCATTGCTCTGAAAATAAGTATGTAATTAATAAAATCAGGTTTTAAACAGAGGCCCTTATATCAATCTAAAAACTAGGTATTCTATTATCTATTCTAATAATCTAATAGATAGATCCATTCATCTATAATAGAGATGTAACGAATACTTGCATTCGCATTGGCGAACATTTGCAAGATTTTCAATACTCGCACTCGTATTCGCAAGAATGCACGCGAATGTAATGCGAATGTATGAGAGCAAATAGAACATTATATTTATAGCTTTTTGCTTTATAGTGCGTTACTCGCACTGGGTAAATCTTCTACGAAAACTTTTTTAATAATATCCCAAAAATTTTCGATTTCAGCAGGATTCGAACCCGCGCCTCACCTTCAGTACAGGTGCGCTCTAACCAACTAAGCAACGAAATCGACACGTGCCTGGTCACGTGCCTGGTGTGTGGTGAAATCGAAAATTTTTGGGATATTATTAAAAAAGTTTTCGTAGAACATTATATTTATTAGTAACTGCACTGAATTATCTTTGTCATTTAAAACGGGATGTTTACTACGAATAAATAATAATAATTTATACCTAAGTTTTCCAATATTTTGACACAATTTCACGGATCAACCACTTTTAATGACCTGTGTTAATAACCATATTTCAACTTTAAATAGGTAAGTACTTACATTTTACTTTTCTTTCCGTGCAGGGGCATCTTTCGTAGAGACTAATATAAATACCTTAGTACTTGCCTCGTTTTAGTTTCTCAGTTTACAACGCAAAACTACTCGCCGCGCACCGCACGCGCGCCTTTTCGCCCGCGCTAAACGAGTACTGTGGAGCGTGTAACCATATTCGGCGGAAAATACCCACGTCGGTTGCGATTCGCACATGAAAAAAAGTCCCAAAGCTTTTTGTTACCTTTTTCGTCGGGCTAAATGCATCAGTGCAATTGTAACCAAATTTTAAAACCCTAATAACTTTTTTATATTCATTATTTATTTAGTTTTTTCGAAATGATATGATGTAAATGATAATGGAGATTCCAAAAATGCAATAAAAATAAAAGGTCACAGTGGCGACTGTAACCTTATTCGTAGGATACGACGAGCTGTGCGGCCTAGTTAAGCTACGTCGATATTTTCATCTGTTGATAATCCGCTTCCGCTTAATCTTGCTCACCAAAACGCTACCTAACACATTGTTACAACTAATTACACATCTTTGTTGAGTAACACACGAGTACGCCGTATGTGCCTCTAGGTACGTGTTGATTTATGTAAGTTGTTCGTACGAGTTCTAGCTCGCCTACAAATTAATGTTAAAATTCATTAGAGACGCCGCTGGGCTTAGGCAAATGTTCATCGTCTTGTGTTCAAGGAATAAACAGAGGACTTTCAAACTTGGGCTCCATTCTTACACATTCCATACAATAATAAGTAACATACAAAAAAATCTTCATTTGATACATCACATGGAACACACTTTGCACATAATAAAGATATTCCTTTTTTTCGTTATACTTACATTTTATTTTTAATGACAATTCACAAAGGCAAGCCGCCTAGTTTTATTGGTGAATAGTGATCTATTCCAGGCAACCCGCGGACGGGAAATATTTATTTGTTATACAAGAGTGTAAAGTTGCTTTTCAAATGCGTGCTCAATTTTGATGACCGAGCAAGCGAAGGATTCTAAAATTGAATCACGAGTGTAGTGAGTGATTCAAAAATTATAATCCTGAGCGTTAGTAACTTACGTAACTTTTCATCCCACCTCAGCGAGGAAAGAGTATTTTTGCTCTTCGATATCTGAGTGTAAAAGCCGTTTTTATTCGCTAGAGGATAAAGTAAATTGAATTTAAATCATCGTGCGCATGATGTTCTCAATTCAATTGATTATATCCTTTAGCGGATAAAAACGGCTTTTACACTCAAATATTGAAGAGCAAAATTCTCTTTCCGAGACGGAGGGGTTATATATATAATACTAGAAGCGCGTCGCGGTTTCACCCGCGTGGTTCCCGTTCCCGTGGGAATTCCGGGATTAAAAGCCTATGTTCTATTCCAGACTATAATCTATCCCTGTGCAAAATTTTATCCAGATCCGTTGAGCCGTTCTGGCGTGATTGAGTAACAAACATCCATCCATCTATCCATCCATCCATCCAAACTTTCACATTTATAATATCAGTGAGATATATATATTTAAATTGTTCATAACTAAGCCTTTTGTATTAAAATCGTCGTCAAATCTTGAAGAAAAATTGACAAACCCACCTTTCTAAATAATAACAGAAAACCCATATTCGTTTACAAAAGGGTTTGTCGTTTTCTCCCAGCCTAAAGGAACCTGCGAACATTGTTTCACCTAGTAAAGCCATTAAGAAAATATATATTACTTTATCACACAACGTAACTCTCTCAATAGCACTGATTGGTCCTCCGTGGCCATTCTGTAGTTTGGGCTTACAGGCATCCAGAGAAACTTTACGCTGCCATCCTAAATCAAGATGACGTGTGTTACGAGAGGGTTGACGCACACATAGCTACTTGAAAAGCTTTGTCAAAAAACAGGCGACTTCCAAAAAAACACTCACATTACCGCGCGGTACCGTAAATGCGGTACCGCAAGAGTTTCGCAATGACGTTGCGAAACTCTTGCGGTATACGAGATGCGGAACAGATGCGAAACTGCGGACCGCGAGTTGCGGCTCCGCAAATTCGATTCCGCGCGATAACGTGAGACGGGCGTAAAACTCAATAGAGCTGAAATTGTATATTTGTGATTAAATTTTGAACGAACTTCGGAACAATCAGCGATCTCTGGTGTTCGAGGCGTTCGAGTGTCCCGATTGGTGTGTCAGTGTGGTGTGATAGTGTCCCACGTACTAACGGGGGCACTGTGCCACATTGTTGGCACAAGCGTTGTCTTCAATATGAAATTTCTTCTATTACGCAGTCTAAACAGCATCGTTTCGGCATTGACTTACATTATTTTGTTGAGATACCGGCATGTGCGACAAACACGAGCTGTTGCAGTCGGCAACAGCTCGCTGAATAGACGTAACAATAGGCGATAAAGGCAAGTTGAAACAGTAATATTGTTTTTTTTTATTCCCCGGTTCGGGCCGCGCGGCTCACAACCCTGCGACCTGAAGTGGGTTCACTCGGTTAATATTCTTCTTAAAATTATTTTGTTCAAAGCTCTACACTCCGCGTCTGTTTGCTGCAACAAGACGCACAGTTTGCTGTCGCTTGTACACTCTATGCCATAACGAGGAGGCGATCCGATCCGTTTCAAGTTTATATATATGCATCAACGCATAGGGTGATTGCGCAATGCGTCTCAGTCGCATCCGTTTTCAACTAGAATATACAGATTGACGCCATTGCAGGGCCTTTTACGAACTGGATACTGAGCGCCTTTTAACGTTCATAATAACGCAGGAGTGTTGCATGGGTCGGTATCTTTTGGATTTCCTAATGTGATTAATGCTGTGCGTCCATAGCATCAGAATAGCATCGTACGCGGTAGGGTTTGGTCCGGGGACTTCCCAGTTCTAAGAATTTCCCAGGAATTCTCTAAATTTTTGGCTGATTTGAAAAGAATAATAATACAATTTGTAACTGATGATTTCACAGTACATTTCACGCAATTATGGCATAGGGCGTGAATTAGTTTTAGGGAAAACAATTATGAATCATCGAAATGATCGTCAATGATTTTACGATATCCTCATTCTCAAGACGGTCAAACATTTTAGGAATTCCCGGAATATTCAGAACAGGGAATTCCCGGAACCAAACCCTACCGCATACGCTGGGTACGCTCCGATACGGTGGACGCACAGCTTAAAGATACTTTTCGTCGCATAAACTGACTAGTGTAGGACGTAGGTATCAAACTCCGACGTCTATATATCATATCTGTCATAGTACCCATAACACAAGCTCTGCTTACTTTGGGGCTAGATGATGCTGTGTGAATTGTCCAGCATATGATAATACTCACACGACGACCTTTGTTTCGTACCTCATTCATCATCATCATCATCATCAGCGCTAGTTGACCCACAGCTGGGCATAGGCCTCTCTACGTTTATGCCATTGGCCTCGGTCCTGCGCTAGTCCGGCCCACGGTCTCTCGCCCTCATTAGTAATGAGATTTAGTTGTTATACACTTTACAAGTTAAGATATTACTTATCCCTTAGGATCCATAACACCATCACTCTATCACTTCATATCACACTTATATTATAAATGGGAGAGTTTGGGATGGATGGATGTTTGTAACAACTTGTAACAACAACAAATCGGTCTGAAGTTAGGCATAGACGTAGGGTACATCTAGAATAACCCGTAGGCTAATTTTTATCGCATTAATTAGTTTCCATGGGACATAAACATAAATATAATATTTGAACGTTTCCATAGAAACATCGCGTACGAAGCCGCGGCCAGAAACTAGTTCACCATGACTTCGACTTCTTGGGACCGTTATTTCCCGGGTTCGGGACGGATCCGTATAGTAGTTTGTCAAATCTGTTAGCATATTCAACGTCTCGTTCCGATTTACATTAGCTTTTGTTACTATTCAGTAGATGTAACCATTTCTATTCATAGGCTCTTGGAATTAGCCTTTACATCACTTTAAGCCGGGTACTCACATGCTAACTGTAACCACACTGATACAGTTGCTAGTTTCTAGTTTGTACGTGTGAAAGGATCTTCACATATTCACTCTTGACGTCCACTGAGGATTTATGTTTATTATAAACATTAAGGTATTTCCTGACCTATGACAAGCACCCGTTATATTGTTATTACTAGATAGGAAATAAAATACCCTTTGATTATTTACAGGATACATTTGATTGGGTACCGAATGTGGTAAGGCTATGAAACAAAGCGATATTTATCGATTTTTTTAAGCTTCTCTCAGCTGGGAACTCCGTAGGTACTCGAGCTGTAACGCCTGTAACTGAAAAGATAGAGCAACTTGGTTCTGTTATGTACGTAGTAAGTATTCATAGCACAGCAAGAGCCCCTCGATTCACGGCGAAATCTGACGATCCACGATTTCAAGTTTAAAGTTACATATACTATAAACTGACACGCACTCACACACACTCAAAAAAACATTGTACAGTACGCACGCCGATATCGTCAAAATGCTGCAAGACGCGCTACTTTTATACCTAGGTTACAAAAAAATTGCGAGCTGTAACTGTAGCGGAGCAGTGGGGACAGTAAAAACTCGCTAGTGAGAACCCAGCCTTACATCTTGATTGTAAGATTGTAACTAGCTTTATGACGGTTGCTAGACAGACCCCTGAAATGATTGTATTTCTAATTTGGTTCACAAGTTTCGGATTGTGTAGATGAGAAGATGAGAAAATTAGTTAATATCAGATCAACTAACTTATACTTGAACTTGGAAATATCCATACAATTTTCCATTCAAGCCGTCCTTGTATCAATCAGGTACTAGCTGTTACCTAAGATTCATTCAGTGTTGTTTTTAGAGATTTCAATTTGAGTCAATGTTCTTACAGAAGTTTCTCCCGAATTACATTGTGATCCTTCCCGCTGGTTATAGAAGGGTCACGAACAGACCAAGATCCACTTAAGGTTTGATTATTATCCAACGAAATCGGTCCCAAGTGTTTGACTTGAGCATTAATTTCTACGTCTAAACTGTTGATACTATGTGAAAATCTGCTTCACTCTTGATAAAGGTCAGAGCACACTTTTATCAAGTACCGCTCCTATACAGCACCTGCACGCCTCCGTCTCCCATCATGCAGGAAGCTCGTATATCACGCTGTTTGCTGTATCAAAAATGGAATTCGACCCATAATTTTTAGAAACGGTTGAAAGTTACAACACAACTTTTTTTTTTAACAACTTCAATACGCGGAAGAGCTTCTATTGTTGATGTTCGACCGTATGTTACTAGGATTAGTATTTATCTCGATAAACTTAGAAAACAGTTTAAAACTAACGGATTCAAAGTTGTTTAGTTTTTTCATACCGATCAAATAATATAATGTTCTGCGCGGTAGCGGTGTGGGATGTGTGTACAATGTCCTTTATGATCTCTTTACGATAAGAAAGGGGATGTGATATTAGAAGAGCCATAGCGGATTTGTAATAGTTTTCAATAAATTATTTGCTAGTTACTTGCAAGTTTTTGTTGAAAACTCCTGCGTACCACCGACAATGCGCCATACATTTTTGAGTAGCTAAATCTCTGCTGACAACGTTACGGAGGTACACACAGGACAATAGCATGAAACAGTCGATCCATCTTCGTCAGATACGATGAAGTTTCGGCATGCAAATTAGCATTGTGATAAAGAGACAACTTGAGTCGAATTTAAATTGAGCAATTTCCTAATGTGCTCGGCGGTAACAGTTTACTGGCTTTGTAGAGACGAATCTCTTATTAGGGCAATTCGACAGGCTTCAGTCTCCATGCAAACGAAGTTTGTTGTTTATGACCCGGCCAAAGACTTACCAGATTCTAAGTTTAAAATATGATATTCTAAAAACCTGGAATTTGTAAATGGGGTTTGTTTGCCAGGTTTTTAGAATATGGCTTACATTTAAGGACGTGCCCCTACGCAGACTAGCGCCGCCGTCTATTTTAATCTATTTTTTCGTTAGACATACAAGTTTTTTTTCTAGTTTATAGATGCAAAGTTGCTCTTGGTTGCCACCAATTTCTGTTTGCATCTCTGCCAATACTATACAAAATAAAACTATTACTGATGTATTCAAAATGCTTGTGGTAGGTATCATAAACTGCACACAATGGTTTTTTGAAAATTCCCTTGTTTATGTACTAATAAAATAAAAAAGTGGCAGCGCTATTGTTAGCCAGGGAAATACATTATTTAAAAACTGGGATTTTAGGAGACATGTAGGATAGTTAGTATTCAAGTATTTACTTTTGCAATTCTCATGCAAGGTAATAGAGAGGTTCAGAGGAGAAGAAACAAGGAGGGCTTAATAAATAGATAGGCCATAATCACTAAGTTTGGGAGGCGGATAGCTGATTATAAAAGAGGTGAACAGAAGTGCACTACTGCCTTTGCTCTGGCACATTTAGTACCCTTAGTCGGCTGTACCCACATCCACGGGGTGAGTTGGAGGGGTCGATTTTTACGTCGCGACCAACACGGATAATTCTGAGTTCCTTGTAGCCTTGAAATTGTAGGATTCTAAGGCTCGTATCATGAAAGCTTGATCAGTCATCACATATCAATCTATGCTTGATTAACGCGTATGTCAAGAAAAGCTTTAATCAAGCATTTATGATGACTGAACAAGCTTTCATAATACGAACCTTAGATATTAACATCTTTAGCCGTCGCAGTAGTGTATGGATTTTTAGATTTTATAATGGTAGGGGTCGTTGATCAATCCCTTGATGGTTTTTCAGCAGCATTTTTAATTCCTATGGCGATGCGTGGTGAGGTTTTCGACTTTAAAATACTTTATTTATCCCGCAATTTTTGGCGCAGACCGAACCTGCAAGTGGCGGCGTATTTTATGAAGCTATCCAGGATATTGAATCGTAACTTGATCGTAAATATCGGTGTTTTCACTGAAATCCGTCTGTTCCAAATTCAATAGTATACCATTTTAGAAACGAACGGAAAACAAACGTTTTCATATGGATATAAGTTTTTGAATGATTAGGCGAGCCCCTTTCCATATGCCCAGCATGGGGATTATGGCAATAGCCCATAATGAAAAAAGCCGATAAGGTGCATAAACACCAGCCCTGATATCAAGGGAAGCCTATGCCCAGCCGTGAACTGATAAAGGCTATTGATGTGGTAGATTGATCGATGTTGCCAGTATGGCCAACCAGATTGCTACCCTCCGTTTAGCCAACCACCGATCAGGTCTCTCTTTTAACACTATTTGACTGTACAAAAAACAAAACAAAACTACATTTATATGGAGCAAGCAAGCGTCGGGAAAACTTCTAAGCTGCCGACGGATAAACTAAGCTCTAAGGAACAATTAAGTGAAGGGAATTCGTTGTTTTTCCTTAAGAATGTCAGGCATTCTTGTCCTTAAATTACTTTGATAGGTACTAACGCATAAAAATAGAAGCGTTCACTCTAATAAATTCAAGATACAGGAAATGCTACAAAACGGCTATATCACTTAAATCGAGATTTATGTGTGCTGTTAAAAATCACAACCTGATTAGTTTTATTTCATAAGGCTTACAAAATAAGCTTTATGAGCTTATTACCCGATACCAACAGGGGAGGGTTATGAGGTTAGCACCCTATGTTTGTATGTATGTGGCCAATTTCTTTGTTCCCACGTAGCGCTGAAACTACTGGTTCGATTTCAACAAATTATGTATCGATTGATTCGTCTCAATACCCCGATGGTTATAGGCTATAGGATTTAGGGCTCCGACCCCGAATAAGCCTTCAAAACGCGTATTAAAGTTTAGGTAGCCGCAGGCTGCAGGCCCCATAGAGAAAAATTACAATACCTACTACGACCTATTTTCATTTTCAACTCTATGCCTATCAAATATGACCGATACGTCATTCTATTTTCTCAATGTAAATGTTTCAAACTTTTATAACTTTCACGTAGTCGGGTTGTAGTTTTTAACTTTATCTTGTTTTGTAAGCCTTATGAAATAAAACTAATCAGGTTGTGATTTTTAACAGCACACATAAATCTCGATTTAAGTGATATAGCCGTTTGGTAGCATTTCAAGTCAAATTTTATACGGAAACAGCTTTATAAACAGTAATTATTATTTGAATTACTTAACAGGTACTACTGATTTTATTCACTTACATTTTTTGCCCACTAGTGAATCACGGAAAATATTTAGGTTTTTGGTTGATCTTAATATAATTATGCTAGATGTGATATCCTTAATATAATTATGCAAAATAATATGTTGATTTTGCGTAGCGTATAAATGTGTATAATATAATAAGTATGCCTTTCGTTTATTGTTTTACAAACAATTTTTTGATTGACTGTACTAAAATTCACCCATAGTAAAAGTGGTGTGAGGTGCAGAACGAAGAGTAAAGCTTTTTTACGATTCGTCAACTTATACAAGTTGGGACGAGTTGGATGGTGTGGGTTGACGAATGACTCAAAGAAATGAAAAACCACTAGTAAGTTTATTCATCACTTAAATGTCTAATATATATGTTTATTTCGCCCATCGAAGTCTAAATATACTGCGATTTAAATACATGTTAATATTTTACTATAAAAACTATCATAGTTTGACGAATTCATTAAGGATGTAAGCGGGTACCGCACTCACCCTGAAGAAGTCCCTCGTTAAGGGATGAAACGTTGGTGTTCTTCCAACACAAATAAGGTTCGTCGTTAACCCGCTTACATCCGTAATGAACATGTTAACATTTATATAAAACTACCTAGGCTTAACATTGATTTTATTGCCTACTATTTTCGACGTGGAACTGGGTGACATCTGGCCTGACTGACCTGTAGCCCTATTGTCTAACTCGAAGGCCATTACCAGTGAACTTGAAATCGATTACCAGTTGTCAATCCAGTCAGAATGTTTTCGGTATTGTGTAAGGTATTCAACTGGTAATCGGTTTCGGAATGAATGATTCATGTGAATCCAATTTCTGTAGTTTTCGATCTTTCATGCGTTCCGTTAATGCAAGTGGAACAACTAGTAGTTCCACTGGTACTATTTGCGATTAAGTTGTTTTACTAGTTGAAAAAACAATAATTATATTTGTTATGCTGGAAAAACACAGCCTGTGCATTATTTTTGTCATTATTTGCAATTACATCACGCATTTTTTCAGTTTATTGTGTGTACCTTTTTTAAATATCTAAAAAGGTTTACCACAAAAGTAACGAAACGCAAGTTTTCTTTTTGTTACTGTCAAAATCGCGCGTGACGTATGACAAGTGAGGGACACTTGTCATAGCGGTATATTTTAAAGTTTGTTTGGCTGCTTTGTGAAAACAAAAACAACTTTTACGACTGTTTTTTTTCTTGAAAACGAAAAGATTAGTTCCAAAGTAAGTACATTTTACCGCGTTTTATGTGTTACAAAAGTTATCAAGTGTTTTGTTACACAACAGTGTGGTAATATGATAATATGGCTATTTCAGAATGCCAGCAAGAAAAATAGTATCAGACAGGCAGATGGAAATGCTTGTGGCTTTTATGGAAGCAAACAGGGGATTCGCAGTGGGCCGCCTGGCTAATAACGGCCCACTGGCGAAACAACAAGCTGAAAAACTTTGGGAGGACGGACCTTGCGTGTAATCTCAATGCTGTTGGGGCTGGCGCCACTAAAACCTTAGCCAAGTGGAGAGTTGTAAGTACCTTTTATCTGTTAATTTGAATGTTTGTCACTAATGCTAATTACCCATCTAATTTTAAAGCTTTAGCTTTAGATATGCCAATGCAACCACCGCAATTGGCCCCAACGCGCAGGCGATCATGTAATAATTTGTATCTGATGTAGGTACTTTAAATTTTAGGAGAGTACCATTATTCATGTCACATCATATCAATGGCTAGCCAATGAGTGTCCACTGCTGGACATAGCCTCCTCCAAAGCTGTATTTTTATACATTGTTACAGATACATCACATGCTGCAGATGTGCCTCAGTGGGCAATGCAGATTGAGGAGCGGCATTTAGCGAACGAGAAGATCTCGCGTTCGCTAGAGGCCATGGCTGCCTCCTTGGCAGCGATATGCAGCGCTCTGAAGCGCGAATTGAAGAAAAACTTTAGTTAGGTTTACCTACTGTTGTACATAAATAAATTAGTAGTAAGATTAAAATAAATTAGAATGGATTGTTTTTTTTTTTACTTTATTTATGAGTCAGAATCAATAAATTAGCAATAAAAAATAAATTATTAAGCTTTCATAGGCTTTAATAATTATAATAATAATGCTGGGGACAATCACACAGCATTATCTGGCCCCAAGTTAAGCAGACCTTGTGTTATGGGTACTAGATGATAGTATACGTAACACACTCCCAGGACAATTATTTGCAGATCGTAAAAACATTTGCTCTAAGGCAGGAATCGAACCCACAACCTTCTGCGTCGCAGGCGGACCTTCTGCGCCACAGAGGTCGTCGTTCAATTATGTTCGAGTCTTCCACAATCTGTCAACAACGGCTTGCCTTCCTCCATCAACTTCCCGCCGCCGCCGTACACCTTCAGGGGGATGATGCAGTGCTGCGGTTGTAGCGCACGGTCGCGTGTCATCTCCTCATCGACATCGACGAGGCGTTGGTTACTTTTCCCGCTTTGATGGGTGTATTGTGCATCACCCTGTAAAAAATAGAAGAAAATGTTTATATATACCTACTCGTATGTATACCTATATACAGAAAATTAATTTGAACTCGGGGTAGGTATGTATTCAGATAATTATTACTTATTACTTCAGAGATTTTTACTTACCTACTTATTTCCTTAGCCTTCAAACACAATGTTTATCACAATTTTTTTATTTATATGGATATATTTGAGATTTCCATTCCAAACAAGACTCGAATGAGCTCCCTGCTTCATTTGACGTTTCAAATGGGCTTGAATTTTCTACTGAAATTCATTTCGACGTTACACAATACCGATATCCGCGCCAATATACGAAGTTTCATTCATTCACTGGGCTTCAATTTCGCTGGATGGTCTTCCATGTGTCAACTATTTACACAATACGAAAGTTACAATCGAAGTCCAGGCTAGGTTTCAAATGTCAAATATGAAGTCGATTACGATTACCAGTTGAGTTAGACAATAGGGCTACTGACCGGACTGATGTAATCATCTATTGAGTAAGGCTTTCTTGATAAGATTTAGTTTTGTGTTCTGTTTAAACTTTCGATTAAGTAGCTCAGTTGCTTTAGATAGGAGCTTGTTATAGAAGCGTACGCAATTACCCATAAATGATCTCCCTACCTTTCGTAATCTATGAGATGGGATGTATGTATAGTTTGTGCTTGTTTTTTGTATTTATGTTGTGAATATTAAAGCTTTCCTAAAAGCTATCTCTATTTTTGTGCGCATACATAAGATTTTCATAGATGTATTGCGATGTTACTGTCAAAATATTTATTAATTTAAATAGTTCCCTCAAAGAGTCGCATGTCTTTAATTTATAAATTGCGCGTAATACCCTTTTTTGGAGAACAAAGAAAGTCTGGATGTCGCCTGCCTGTCTCCAAAGCAAAGTACGTTAAGACATGTTACAATGGAAGTAACAGAAATAAATTAACCTAGCCGTATCTACATCGATAATATATCTTATTGGTTGAACCACATGGGCTGCTGAACTAAGTCTGCCTGCAAGAGCATCAGTTTGCGGTCTCTATCGGAGAGAGGAATCAATATGTTTAACCCTAAGAAAACAGTTAAGACTACAAGGTCAACATTAACATTTTTTAGCATTATCTTAGTTGGGAGTTCTCTAACATTTGGTAACATGAATTTTCAAATAATCCTCTAATATCTAATATCGTTTTTTTAGTGTAAATGGTCTGAATCAGTCAGATACGCTTAGTTTCAAAATGTTTATTATACCATCTCCAACTCAGCGTTTATTCTCAAATTGAACTCTTCGATTGGTAATAACACTAGATAAACTAAACCTAATCAAAAACATTTATATGTGAAATCTAGCCAAGTTCGTTCGGCTTCATCGATAAAAAAGGTGAGATCACTAACCTACAGAATATCACCAAATTTCATAGCAGTTCCTAATCTTAATTCGTTTCGTTCTTTTATAATTTAATTATATGTCTTGGCAAATTTCTATCTACCGCATTTTTTCTAAGTTTTGTGTTGGTTAAAACAAGTAGGTCTCCGTATACTATGAACTACCTAGGTCGTAGCTTGCCGTAGACACCATTTGCTACGCCGTAGCACGCCGTAGACACCATTTGTTAGGTCGTAGCTCACCGTAAACACCATTTGCTACGCCGTAGCATGCCGTAGACACCAGTCGCTACGCCGTAGCGAAGCCGTAGCAAAAATTTGCACTCAATCGATCTCACAAAAACATTTTCGAACTAAAAACTATAACATACTTTCTTTCAAAAGCCTAACGCAATTCGATGGACTCGTTACGGACTTTTAGCAAACTACCTCCAAACTGAGTTATCCGAATTTGAAACTTGCGCTGTCGGCATAGAATCCAAACGGGTGTATTTTGAAGTTGGTAATTCTGTTACAGGTTGTTTTCAATAGCTTGAATGCAATGCAAAGTGTACTCTACAGTTGGTGCCTTTTCGTGATTATTGTGAAAGAGTGAATGCATAGAATGTTCATAGAATGTGTAGCCGGCTTACTCGGCGTCAGAATATACCCCAACAACTTATCCTGTAGATATCGTTAGAGCCATCTAGGGGAACCTGTGTTGTCTGTAGATATCGTTAGTTGGCTCTAACGATGCGACTAGGGAACCTGTTAAGTCTTTTTGTATATTAACCGCTAAGTAACACACAATTTTTAAACTGAAATTATAGTCCGTGAAAGATATAACAAAGTTATTTAGCGAAATATAATTTAACATTCCGAAAACGGAAAGTGTAATGAATTTAGAAACTGCTGATTGTTCAAAGGATCCATTATGAAGCAACTAGCTTCCGCGCGCTGCTTCGTTCATTCTTTGTTGAATTAAATTCAATCTCGTGATTTAAGATAGCATATTCAAATCTCTCAAAAGTATTCGAAAAGTAAAAAGCCTAGATTCTCGGGCTACGTAGAACCGAGTTCGTATGCAACAAAGATTCTAGTTAAGCCTACGACCATGAAACTATTTAACCGCTCTGTCAAAACCAATAGAGGCGCTGCAAGGCGCCAAATGTATGAAAAGAAATTAAAACTTTTATCATCACCGTGAAAGACAAATATCTAAATTCTTGCGTTTATCATACTTAGGTTTTTGCTACTACAGTGCGTAGCCCGCGCGGGGGCAATTCTTGGAGCAACATTTTCGGGACATTATAAAATTTTTATAATACTGTTGTCATGCGAAATTCCAGCTCGATTCGTACAGAAGCTTGGATAGAAGGACTAATCCAACCAACATTGAAACTTCTGCCTTTGAAATACGAGTGTGTTTTTTTCATTCAATAAAATTGTGACCGACTGGTTTCTCCTGTTACCTCAACGAATATTGTACCCTGAGATAACACAAAGGTAATCTTTATAAGCTTGTCGCACACCTGAAAAGTCCCGCTTGCTCACCACAAAAATTTGTATTCAAATATGGGCTCGTAACATTTAGATGTATATTGATGGCATCTGATGACAGACAGCTCGCGGACCACTCGTTTCAAGCTTGTGGTAAATGTACCTTAAGTTGACGATTTTAAACCTATATTTGAATGCACCTTTTGTACTGGGTGGTAGTTGTATTGGATTGACATGCGAAGAGCTATATAGAATTTCCTCCTTTTTTGTAGTCTGTTAAAGACTACAAAAAAGGAGGAAATTCTATGTTTGTCTGTATGTATGTTCGTCGATTTCTCCGTCAATCATAGATCAATTTGGATGATTCTTTTGTTTTTGTATAGAAAATAATCCCGGGGTTGATACAAATTTTACTTCCGAGGGATCACTATTTGTCCCGCAAAACTTAAAAAAATGGTGTTACTCAAATAAAAAAAAATTAAGTGGGCCTTTAGTTTTTCTTGAAAACATTGTATTATGATAAAAAATGAAATAAGTCCCCAAAAATTTTCGATTTAGACGGGATTCGAACCCGCGCCCCACCCTCAGTACGGTTGTGCTTTGGGAACTTATTTTATTTCTTAGAGCATTATAACGAAAAAAACCATCAAATTATGATATTTGCGAAATAGGGTATAGTAGTAGTTTATCTAGGAATAACGTGCGCAAAGCCGCGACAGCCGCCAGTAAAACATATTCCAAAAAATCGCATAGTTTATATGTCACGCAGCAATAGAACATCATTAGATAGTTCCACAAAAGAACCTCCATCAAAGCTGTTCAACACTCGAGCAAAGTGTTCATTCATTTTGAATGTAAACATTGCGTTGTTCATACATTCATTTCCTGCGAGGGAATGCAAAGGGCTGGGAGGACCCTCAAAGGGACGTAAACAACTGAGATAAAAAGATAAACTTACGCAGGTATGTAACATTACTGAAAATGTATAAAATCTAGCTTCAGCTGGCGGCTTTGCACGTGTTTTTAGAGGGAAATTCATTATAAATTTATCACACTAATATTATAAATGCGTAAGTTTGGATGGATAGACCTTTGTTAGAAATTCACACTAAAACTTCGAAATAAAACGTGCTGAAATTTTACTTATAAGTAGTTCTAAACATGGAATAATATACTACTTTTCAGTCCGGAAAAACACATTAGTAGGAGTTATTTTGAATCTACACCTACTTCTAGTATATTTTCCGATATCAACACACAACAAAGAAAACCGAAAAACATTCATGATAAAACATAACACCCATGATATTTCGCGATGTTTTTCTACAATTTTCATCAAATTTTCTCCGTAAACAAATCCTATTATGCTTGCCACACTTCCCAGTATTGCCTCTATCAAAAATGCCTGACTCTCGCAAAGTACAAACCTGGCAACGAAATAAAAAAACTCGTAATTTTCTTTCACAAACTCCGTTATCCACTCTCATTTTTTCGTCAGCAAGAGTGAATTTTTCCGAGAATTTTCAAAGTTAATGTAGAGATATAAAGCTTGTGGTCAAATGCTGTACACGTTCGAAGGCGCATTTACAGAACATCATCAACACTTTTGCAAATTTTCGCTCGCTATTTCGGCGGACAGCAGAAGCTGAGTTCTGATAGTTTTCAACGCAAGTATTCCCCGCGTGCGATATCTCCCTTGAAAGCTATCAAAAATTCGCAAATCAAAATAATCAAACCTCCACCGCTGAATTAATTTGAATCAATAAATTTCAGCGCATTGATCTATAAGTTCTGAAAGTACATACTTACCTCATTCGTAAGACGCAGTCGGCCAGCACCTTATTGAAGAAACCTGTTCACTTTGTCACAGAAGTTAAAATGGTAGGTATATTTACTTTGCGCGAGTGAGTTTGAACAAAATGGTAGAACAGTGGAACCCAGTCTTAAGTTATAGATAACTTTGAAAACATTCATTTAAATCTGACGAGAAAATGTTTTAGACTAGTTTTCAGACTGTAGAAGTTTTGTTAAAGATTGATACAGAATAGTAACCATTTTGTACCTACGCCTGTCCTGAAGCGCGAAGCTAATGAGGTGTAAATTAAGTGCGGCCAGATGAATGACGTGAAGAATGAAAACAAAAATATCCGAACAAAATAAGAAATATTCATTCGTAACATAAGTACAACCAAAAACCTCTTAAAGCCGAGTATTGGTAGGTTTTACGAGGCGTAATGTACCATTCGCAGCGAGCATGATACGTTGCGCCGTGAACTAAAATCTACGCTGTCTCGGTGCTCGTTGCAAGCTCCTTCTTCCCCCGCACTGACTGCACGAACTTGACCTGTGTAACACGATACATTGCGACCTGTATCCCCGGTCAGTGTCCACCTTTATATTCGTTGTAATAATTATTTGTCTAACACTGTTTTCTCAAGTAATATCCCTAAAGCCGTGTCCATTGTATAAATAAATGCTTTTTACACTCAAATTTTATATCAGTTTGTGGTTAAAAATTACATAACACGCCACTAACAAAAGGAGAGCTTTAGTAAAAATATTCAACCTAAAAAACGGAATACATATCTAACAATCTGGTTAAGCGAATTTATTCGGAAACAATGGGTTCCGATGCTTCTAAATTGCTATTTAGAATCTTTTTTGATGTTTGTTTGGATTTTTTATTGGCTTCAAAATCATTGGGAGCATACTTTATGCATTGTGATCAACGTTCAGTTCACCCATAAAGCTGCGGCAATCATAGTTCGCCTTTCAACTCTTGCAGCTGCTTGAAACTAGGATTTTCGGAGTATGGTTTCTTAGCTCGGCCAGGCTTCGGAGATGCTTGCCCAGGTGGATGCTGAGTTTTGCATCAGAGCTCCGAGTTCACATATCAGATGAAAAGGCTTTCCTTTCGCCACAGATTCAAAATACTATACCTTTACAGAAACCTTACCTCAAGGTCAAAAATTTCAAGCGCTTCGGGCGAGATTGGTGCGGGCCAACCAGCTATCGTTTTGAGTTTACTAGATGGCGATAATGGCTTGTGGCTTGGCTAAATGAAGAGTCACTGAAGCAAAATACATAATACAATTTAGATTAAGATCCTTAGCAGAATTAAAAGTCATGAGGTACTGCACATGGGTTTAACCAACCTACCTTAGGCCCATGCGTAATTTTAACGTTTCGGTAGACGCAGGTTTGAATATTCTGGGAATCCCACAGTGAGTAATTATTTCTGACCAACAAAGCTGTAAAATTCCACATGATGAACAGGTAACACATAAACACGTTACTCGTTTTACTGTTCACCTTACGGAACCCTAAAAACAGTGGGCAAACTCGCATTTGTAAAGTTGAGTCAGTTAAAAGTTTTGATGGACAATATTTTGGGATTGTTAAAATATTTTGAATGGTGATTTTTTGTTGAATTTAGTTATTGAAATTGAAATGCTTTTAAGAATATTTATAAAAGCATTTCATGTTTGTATATCGAAAAATCACCATTCAAAATCAATTATCTTAAAATTCTATCAAATATTATAAACTTATATCAAACTGTTCATTTTACTACTACTACGTAGGTGTTTGTTTTAATTTCCTACAGATCATAAAATGAACATGACATAAATTCATCGATGTGGTAAAAAGGGTTACGTTCAAAGAAAGTTTTAAGCTTTCATTTAAATTAACTCAGAGGGAGCTTCGTTACTTATAAGGGTAACCAACTAATTTTTGAAGTCGGTTGAAAATTAAACCCTAGAAGAACTAAAAACGTTGACAAGAACCGTAGGTAAACATCTACTGAGAATAGTATATACCAAAATAATCACATTTTCGCGCTGCATTCAATATCCAAGTGGCGTCAGGCTGTCTGTATACCCCTTAATTACAGTAAGCAAAATGTACGAGTTAATTAAAATCCTGTTACGAACATGTGAGTGTTGTTTACGTATAACGGTGGTGTTGTTTGTCTGACTCACGCTGGTGTGGTGACTTTGGGACGCACACTTAGCCCTAGTACAGACACGGTGGAATCCGCGCGGACGTCAACCGCGCTGAGCATAATTATAATAACGGCATCGTACTAGAACGTTCACACTGCACCGCGCGGATTATGCAGCCGCGTGGTAGACGCCAGTCGACTGCAAAAAAATGAATTCGCACGATAGATCCGTGCGAATTCATTTTGTTTACAATGACGTGCCTTCGGTGCGTTCAGTTGCTTTGTGGAATCTGCGCGTATCGGAATGTGACAATGGATCGTTTTGACACCAAATTATTCATTGACGACGTCCATTTTTTTATTCAACACAACTAAAGGCTTTGTCGCTGAGCGACCATATCGCCTAATTGGTACGTCCATTATTTAAATGAAGAGTCTGTCACCCTAGCTGACTCCGCACCTCACTAGGCCTGTCTAAACCCTTTCAATCCTCACGGATTGGAACCACGCTCATCCGTGCGGGTTCCGCCATGTCTGATCTACCTTAATTTAAGACGTGCCTTCGCCGCGATCAGTAGTTTCGTGGAATCCGCGGCGCATTCAGAACATTGCTTCTACTACTTCCATTATTGAAATGAAGCAGCTGTCACCCTACCTCACTCCGCTCACTCACCAGGCGGTTTGCAAAGCATATTATAGTCCATAATTATGAATGCGGGAAGTCGACATGGCAAAGTCATCAGTAGAAATGTAAATGTAGATACATTTCAAAAGTAACAGTAAAGTATATCCTAACTTTAATTAGATAACTTAATTGATAACAACAATGGGTAATTCGTCACTTTTACAGGCTAAGAACTCCTCGTAGCTGTAAAAGCCGTTGTCAGTGAGCCACTACTTGAGTTTTCTCTAAAATAATGTTAGGCTAGTTGCCTACGTTACAATATCAGGAGGATGTTGTACACTGGCGGTTCCATTAAGCGGGTTAAGTTCCCGGACTTCGCGTGAGTCCGAGTCCTTATAGTTGCGTTTTTACACCTATCAACTCTGGACATAACCTAGGTTATCTTTCTCTGGATGGCATTGAATTTAAAAAAAAGTCAAAATCAATGACTTTATTTCTTTAGGCTTACAAAATAAGCACTTAGACAAGTCAAATTTTATACATAAACAGTTTCATAAATAGTAATTATTGACAAATTAGTACCTAACAAAAATGTTATTGATTTGGTTCGCTTCAATTTTTTGTCCACTAGTGGAAGAAGTAAAAATAAATGTGTCAACAGGGGTCATATCTAAATAACATTATGTACTTTGCAACTGAGCTGAACCAACACAGTCTCTTCACCAAGCCCCGTCATATTAATAAGAGTTTCAGTTCTAACCGCTAATTGTATAACAGCACTGTATAAGTTTCTAAACTTGGATACATCGACACTAAGCTGTATAACATTATACATAGAAACAAAGTCACTCTGTCTGTCTGTCTGTCTGTTGATCCTCTAACTCTTTTTATACCACGCAACGGATTGTCTTACAGTTTTCACCAATGGACAGAGTGATTTAAGGTAAAGATAAAATTAAGGTAGAATTCAGGTTTTGTGTCATCATCATCAGGTTGTGTGTCATCCTGATGATGACACAAAACCTTACTGAATTCTACTTCGGTACTTAGTACTACAGGCTGATGCCTATAGTCCACTGCTGGACATACTTAGGCCTCTCCTAATGACTGCCATAGCGCCTTGACTTTTGCCTTGACTGCTGCAAGCTGAAGACTGACTTTGCAGAAAATTAGCTAAAATAATATGAGCTAGAATAGCAGCATTAATAATAAGATTAGCTAAATGATAAGATGATTTTTAAAAAGAAAATCATGGTGAGATGATCAGGGTGCTTTGCTGCCGTGTGCCGCGTAAGCAAATAGTATTTTATATTTTTATTTTTAATTGGTGATGGTCAAGCGTTTGTCCACCATCTCACTTGAAAAGGTGATAATGTGGCCTAAGATGGAACGGAGATTATCTAGCTTTGTTACACGTGCGAAGCCGGGGCAGGTCGCTAGTTATGTATAAGAAGCTTTCATACATGATACGAAGTCACAGATAATCATAACAGTATGTTAGAAACTCTGTCGTTTTACATGTTATTAGTAAAATATAAACCGGCGGAATTAACGCCGGAAGGCGGGATTAACATTAGACTGATACAAACGCCTAAGGCATAAATTATTTCATGATTATCCATCGATATTAGCACTAAAGATAGTTTATACTTACATTTTCACGGCCCACGATGCCGTCGCGTCGTTACGCACCCCTGCGGGTCGCACGCCGAGCAGTGAATACTTTAAGTACCTACTGGAGTTGTTCCAGTACTGGTACCGGTAAGCGTTTTAATAATGGATATCAGACGACACAATTATCTGTGAGGACTCGGAATTCGTCCCGCCGTAGGAATCGAACCCGCCAACTTTTGTGTCTCTGACGGACTTTCACCTACTGCGCCACAAAGGTCGTCAATTGCCATCGCGTGCCAGTGGTAACTAATTACAAAATACTAAATAATTACCAGGTATGTATTTCTGAGGGTGAACCATTCGCTTGTAAAGGAGTACTAATTTTAACTGAACAAGGCTTAGGCATGTGTAGGAAAGCTTACTCAATCATCGATATATACTTGAGTAACGTTTTTCTATGGCACATACGTCACTCAAGCAAAGATCTATGACAGAACAAGCTTTCATAATACGAGCTTTAGAATGCTAGTAGACACAAACGAGTTGCAGACATAAATAATATGCTTGTCAACTGACACATCATTACAGCATTTAATCCTTCTTTGATAGCAGCGTGTTCTTCCTCAAAGGCCGAGTTTAATTTTTTATCGATAACACTGACTTCAAGTTTGCAAGGTAGCAAAGTTTTGATGCGCGTGATGAGGTTTTGGTAAAATTACTCAAGTTATTTTGTGTATCTTAATGAGAAAATTTGCAGAGTCTGTACTGTGAAGTTCTGAAGACGTTTACATCGTGGGTGGGCGCCATTTTGATAGCTTGGAATTGGTGAATTTTAATGAAGAGGACATCGGTGTGGTGGTATGGGACTTTTGACCCAAACGCTCCTTGCATACAGTTTTATAGACTATGACAAATTCTCTGGATTTGGATAATAAATACCTAAAGCCAAAACATTTGAAATAAAACGATCAAGTCGTGTAAGAAGATTCTTTTCCTGTCATGCGGATTTCCCGAATCCACCCGAAACCTATAATTGCTCCAGCCCATCCGCGCTCCGCGTGCGTGTGGCCTGCGTGATAGGAAAAACGTAATATGAGATTACGTGTGGTAGATTACAGGTGGCCCGTAAGCGGACCAGATCAGCCCGCAAGAGGAAATCCGCATCACAGGAGTGTCCTTTTACTCAGTTACCTAATGTAATTGTTTGTGAATCAGGTTATATTACAGTCAGCTTATAAGAGTTATTAGATTGCTGGGCTCAGCTGCTTGGGCTCAGCTGCTTGGGCTCAGCTGCTTCGGCTCAGCTGCTTGGGCTCAGCTGCTTGGGCTCAGCTGCTTGGGCTCAGCTGCTTGGGCTCAGCTGCTTGGGCTCAGCTGCTTGGGCTCACATCTTTTGATATTATAAAACATTTTATCATTCGAGGATTAAAAAGGCTTTAAAGCGATTCCTAAGGGTCCCATTCCACTCATCCAATATCTTTGTCCAAGATACCTGAGTAATTTGCGTAGTTGATTTCAAATGAAATTACATCACATCACGCTAATATTAAAAATGCGAAAGTTTGGATGGATAGAAGGAAGTTTGTTACTTGTTCACGCCAAAACTTCTCACCAGATCGGACTAAAAATTGCATAGGTGTAGCTCTTGACCTGAATAAACCATAGGCTACAACTTAACCCATAACATTTCAGTTTTCTTGGGAAAAAATTTGCCTGTATTCGGTATTCGTTTTCTTAGACACAACGTGTGCGAAGCCGCGAACAGAAACTAGTAGCCAAATCTTTGATCAAATATGGGTGTTGCTAGTAAATTGGATGAAGACATCCAAGTTCTTTGATCAAATGTGCATTGGACAAAGATGTTGGATGAGTGGAATGGGCACCTAAGCTAAATATGTAAGTACCTACCGATGTTATTCGAATTGCCGTCATATTTTTTAAATGTATATGACAAATGGATAGAAAAAAAAACGATTTATGTTTGATCACGTATGTGCGGTGTTGCGGACAAAACATAGTTCCCTAAACAGATAAGTAGGCAACAAAAGCTTTTAGGAAAATGCGATATTATTTCCTTTAATATTGTATTCCGCATTCATTCCATATTCAGTGGCGTAACATGCTGAATTACTTACGCGCTTCAATAAAAATCATCCCACAAACCAGCATTAACACGGCAATTCATTCCGAAACATTCACGTTATTTCCTCCGACGCCCCTTATTAAAATCACACGAACTAAGCGTCGAGTGTAGAACAAACAATGAAAAAATTCTCTCGTATATCGCTGTGGAAAAAATACCTACGGAATAGAATGGCTGCCGAGTCGGTGCCGCTATAAAAACCTACCCGACCAAACTCTGTAATTCCCTTCTCGTCCCAACCGATATAAAATATGAAAGACGGAACGAAATTCGCGCGCCACCCCGAGCTCCGCTTCGGGCATCTCCGGCAGCGCTCGGCTGTATTCGTACCGACGGAGCGGCAGTACCGAGCTCTACGTCAGCCTTACCGCGCTTCTACAAAGTCTGTGACTAAAAACCCGTGTATAAGTGTGTTCTCTGTGTATTTTTTATGTGACAGTTATACATATTCTGTGTACTGGCATCATGTGGTTTGTGTGTAGCAGCGGACAGGATTTCACTTCGCTCGTTTGATGATCCGGAAAAATGGTATGTCTTTTGACGATGCTTAGTTGATGATTTTCACACGTTTGAATGTCTGGACTTTTGATTTTACAGCATTGTTTCAAGGTTAAACAATACTTTTAGGATAATAACTTGTTACATTAATTGTAGGGTCAGAATATCCCGGTATAACAAACAGTGTACCTTTAATGCGGTCATCGGCTATCAAAAGTTATGTTGGGTAGAGGCAATTTAGAGCTTGCAAAATTAAGGTTTCGAAAGCTTTTTCCGGTATTATTAAGTTTTTAGGCGCTGGGCATTATAGTAATACATAAATGGATAAACCTGAAAATGTATTTATAAAAGAATATCAAGTATGTCATAATAACTCAGTTATCCTAGACGAATATTAATATTTCATCCAATATTTTTCAGCTCCTCAGACATCTTCGCACCTATCCTATCAGAAAGCTCAATAAAAAATACCCCACCTAATCCTTAGAAATGGGTTTTTGTAACGATATTATAAAGATTTTTTGTTTAAATTAGATTTTTGCGCGCTGCACAAACAAATTTTTGCGATGATCGAAATATTCGTAAAAAAAACAAAATAAATAATAGAATATAGTAGAGTAATAGAGTTTACTCTACTATATTCTATTATTTATTTTATTTATCTTAGAAACATTTATTTGTTACTCAGACACGAATATAAAAGAAAAAAAAAACATATAAAAAGTAAATCGTTTGCTTGAGTCACTTGTAATATGTAAATTACGACCGAGGACTCAAATGCAACTCAGATTGAAGCACGACATAAGTCACGATTTTTGACAAACATTTCTATTAAAGCCTGTCAAAAATTTGCTACTTGAGATGTGCTTAAACCTGTGGGGTATTTTGGCGTTAGAGACTCAAATACATCTCAGATTTGAGCACGTCTCAAATGACGATTTTGAACAGATTTTAATTGAAAACTGACAAAAAATCGCGACTTGAGACGAGCTCAAAACTGAGTTTCAACCGTGTGTAATTACTGTATTACTAAGGTGATTTCATGTAGAAAGGCACGATACCTAATGTTATTATTCAAAATTCAATAACTTTATTTCTTTAGGCTTACAAAATAAGCACTTAGACAAGTCAAATTTTATACATAAACAGAAACTGCATAATGATAGTAATTATTATCAAATAAGAAACAAAATGTTATTGATTTTGAATATTTAGAGTGACCAAAAGAGTATTCGACCAAGATGACCAAGGCTGGCCAGTTATCACGCCTTTCTAAATCGAACGAACATAACTAAATTACTTTTCGTCCCGCCATCTCGGAAAGAGTATTTTTGCTCGAAAGCAAAGCTGTTTTTATCCGCTAGAGGATAAAAACGGCTCTTGCACTCAGATATCGAAGAGCAAAAATACTCTTTCCTCGCTGAGGTGGGATGAAAAGTTACGTGTTGCACTCGAGTGCAAAGATTTTTTACCTCGTGCTCTTTTGATGCAACTAACGCTCAGGGTTCCAATTTTAGAATTCTTCGCTTGCTCGGTCATCAAAATTGAGCGCGCGGTTAAAAAGCAACTTTGCACTCTTGTACAAATACAAAAAATTGGTAACTATAATAAACTAATTTATCATAATTTAAACTAGTCACTAAGATCTGACTATACTATAAGTAGTAGTATATGAAATACTGAAAGAGGTCCCTCTCTCAGCGTCTGTATGAAAATAATAAAACCTGTTGTGGGGAAATAATACACTTAATAATTCGTGTTTTAACCACCGATATAAATATTTAATTTTGAGCAACGTGTTCAACAAATAAAAGCATTCATTTGGTCTGCCGTAATCCGATTAACGTAATCTCTGTTTGCAAACTATGTAAATTTTAATCAAAAAATAACATAACTGAACCAGCAGTTTGCATAAAAGTTGATTTAATTCTAACGTTCCGTTTTAGACTTTCCATAACTTACAATTTTTGAAAAGCGCAAGGCGTTCTCTATTTTTCGGGTTATAAATAAATAAATAATGCTGGACAATTCACTCAGCATTATCTAGCTCCAAGTTAAGCAGAGCTTGTGTTATGGGTACTAGATAACTGATATGCATAATGCTATACAATACATGGATAGATATTTTTTTATTATACATAGAAAACGACTAGAACACTCGTAACAAATTGTCCAGCATTATTATTATTATTATTAAATATATGCAGATCTTACAAACATTTGTCCCGAGGCGGGAATCGAACCCGCAACCGCAACCTCCTGCGCCGCAGGCGGACCTTCGCCCACCGCGCCGAAGAAGTCGTCCGGACATTTCGGGTTAGAAATTAAAGGGATTTTTCCCTCTATTTTGGTTGACATAAATAACTTGGTTCATTCGATACTTATTGAAACCCCCGTACCCTCGTTTTAAATCTTTTCTATCTTCCAATTCCAAGAATGAAGGAATCTCTTTAATGAAGGCCTTGTTAACTTTATAATGAAAACCAAATACCGAATAGAATATAAACAATCTATGTCTAGCGCTCTAATAGAACAACCAATCGAGTTACCTTCGATACAAAACCAGACAAGGTGAATGTACCTTTAATTTGTTACTGAATTTAGCTTTGATCGATAGACGATAATTATGTACATATACGAATGGTATTGAGTGTACTGTTAAAGATGGTCTGTCTTTAAAGCTTCTTCGATGATGCGTTTTCCAACGATTTGAACATTTAAACAGTTTTAGAGCAGGTGACATGACTCTTACTAACCCTTTAAGGAGGTTCTTCCCACGCCATTTTGTGATAAGGATAGGCATAGGATTTCGCGTTCATAGGAACGGGACAGAGCAGAACGCGTGTGCAAAAATCACGATTTATTCTAATTCAAAGTGTTCAAGTTCAAGTTAACAAATATTTATTTTGGCGAATCTTATACCCTGCCTTTGTTTTATTTTTTAATACAAAAATCAAGCCAGTAAGTCATATTGGTTCGGAGAAGAATGCAAATATGAATCAAAATTGAGATATTTTAGATAAATACTCAATATTTTATACAAATACAAGCAACTAATCCAAAAACTATCTTGGCGCTTTTGTACCTACAGAATGAAATGGAATATTAGGTATAGGAGTTTAAGGCCCGTATTATGAAAACTCGCTCAGTCATGGATCGATGCTTGAGTATCGCTTTTCTATGGCATAAACGTCACTCAAGTATAGATCTATCACTGAGCAAGTTTTCATAATACGGGCCTAAGAATCCTAGATTTCACATTTGAACAGCAGTAGGATATCAAAGATCATTGAAATGTTGATTTTGTCGAAATACTAGCCATAATATGTAGTTTAGTAGGTACTAACGAATGGACTAGGTACTTGTTTACAGAATGGAAATGACGTCATAACTTATGTTTTACGATGCAGTGCAATTCAAGTTTGAATTTGATCCACTCCTGTGCGATTTACGCTAAAACCTCCGATTCCCATTGAATCGTCCGGAGAGAGTGGGTATACTTAAACGATTTCGGTTTCCGAAATTCTACTAAAAATACATACAACTTTTTGGCGGGATGGAGCCGATCGGAACTTCGACAGGAATTTGAACGTTAACGTCAAGATAATTATAATCTATGTCAGTCAAAGTTACTTGTCATATTACTCACACTTGACCTTTTTTCGCTCGACTACAGCAACTTCAAACTTACAAAAACAGTTACAGTAAAAACATTCCAGTAATAAAAAGCAAACCAAGGTCAAGTGTGAGTAACAGAGGTATGAGGTTTAAAGTTAAGTTATGTACGTATTAACAAACATGACGTTTGATAATATTTTGTTTTCATTTAGGTACATAAAAACAAAATATTGAGTTTGCAACTTGTGATATTTTGACGTTGACAGCTTCGTCGTTGGTCAGTTCGATCCAGCCAGAAATTTAAAGGTATGAATTTGTTTTTGTGTCATGTAATGGAAAACGAAATCGTTTATGCCCAGTGTCCCCGGATAGCGATCCATTGAACGGGAGATTTTATGTAATCGCACATCTAAGCGGGAGAGCATGACAGATGATTTTCAATCCTATGCTTTAAGTGCGCGGATTATAAGACGATAAAGCCTTGCCATATAGAATCTGTAGTTTAAATTGCGCTTCTGTAAAAAAGCTACTCTCGTTAGCTTAATTAGGGACAGTGGTTACCACAGCGTAAACTGTCTAAGGCTCTAGACTGCAGTTCAATGTTTTAAAAGGTTTCTCGAGGGTGGTTTAAAACTTGAACAACCCTTTGAAAGTTTCACCAACCGATTTAAAATTTCTGAATATTTTCACTGTTTCAAATCACTGAAAACAAAAATTTTGATGTTTGAATTAAGATTATTTGACGATTTTCACCTCTTCATCCCAAAACTACTATAACCGGTTGTGGCTGCCATTTTGCATAGACGTAGGTCAAGAAGACTTTTTGGGTTTTTAGGCTAAGGCGTTTTGCTTACACTTTATTTCCGTGTCAGTGTTTTATTTTAAGAATTTGACCTTTTCTAAGTGTACAATTACGGTTATTCAATACTATTTCTAAATTGAATAACCTATTTTATCATCATAACCGTTATTAATACGTAATAAACAATAAGAAATTAGCGTCTTATTGCTAAACTGACTAAGTTTTTATTAATATCCTACAATTTAACTTGTCAAAGTAAAAGTAATTTTCAAAGTAAAGTACACGCTTAAACATTTCCGAGATTCAGAGAATCATTAAATGACTTTAATTAATGTAATAAATACCTAGATATAACTCGGTGAGTTTGAATCGGGACAAAAGGCGGTCTTATCACTGGAATCAATCTATTCTGAACGTTCAAAGGGAGTTGCGAACAAAACGGCCCACAAGGTCTGTAGCCGTTGTGGAACGGAAGTTGGTTTGGTACCTACACCTACTCTGTTGGATCTGTTCCCGAAACCATTCCTTAGATTCCATCTTGGACACTTCGTGGGCTGTCACTTTTGGGTGAAAAATAACAATGTAACAAAATCAAGAGCTTGTATTATCACGTGAGTGATGTATCGTTTTAGTTTTTCATACTACGTCATGTGTAGTCTCATGACACACAATGTCGCACATGTTTACTCGGAAACGTATCACTGCTTCAGAGGCACTCAGTATTATTTGTTTCACCATCATCATCGGTCTATACTACTGAACACAGGCCTCCCTTAATGAGCGCCATAGCACCGCCTTTTAAGAAACTCCCTTTTACAACGCACACTTATGTATAAACTTCGTCGCGGTTCTTTTGCTTTTTCTCCATAATCCACAGCTAAAACGACACCGAGGTAGGTAATCAAACATCAAAGTGCTTTATTTCCTTTAAACCTTACGGGACTCGTGGACACGTCACAGTTTTTTTTTTTTTAACTTTAGTAAAACCAGGAAATAAACTGATCACTTAAATTTTTTGATCATTTCAGTCTTTTTAAGGTAAAGTAGTGGAAGTAAACAAGGGTTATTAAGTCGTTTATAGTGAATCGCGGTAGATACAATATCTTGCCTGAATGATCATTGAAAACCTGATTGAAAAAAAATACCTTATAAGAGAAGGTTTATTAAGTACTAAAGATTTCCTCTCAGATAGAAATGTTTGGAATACCACTTCTTAGTAATGTTATTAATTGTGTTTTATAGAAACATATTATCATTTATTTTTTACTTTTCTGAGTGCACTGTGGAATGCTTATTGTATAAATTAATTGGAAATTGAAAATTGAAATTGAAAGAAGTGATAACTTTCCTAGTTGATATTATATGCATTTTGAATTCTAAGGATATAAAATACCAACAGAAAGCGAACTCGAAAAAAGAAAGTAAGTAGCTTTTCCTTTTCATATTTAGTTAGTAATGTTTATTGGAAGTCAGAACTCAAATAATGACATATGAAATGATAGAACTAAAACAACAGACAAAATCACATTTTCCTATAACAACACACTCCTCGAGGTAGCTCATCAGAAGTCAGCTGATTAAGTTATCTACTGTCATAAAATCTGCCCACGAAAAATTGTGATGATGATGGAGACTGAATCACGATTCTCTGACTCTCGTGAAACGTTGGGAAAACTTGTCGTGACACGTTGGGAATAACTTTACCAAGTAAAATAAATAGTTTTAAAAAAAGATTTCCTGTAGCTCATACATTCATTTGTACCTCGGTGGTCATCAAACTAGCAACGTTCTACGTCTCAAGCGTACCCTTATCACTACGCATATAAGAGTATAACTTAACAAGCTTATACAAACGGATTGGACTTTTAGGAACACCATTATAAGTGTATAAAGTAGTTGTAATTAGTTTTTATTCAACAATTTAAAGTTCTTTGACAGATTAATATATACTTAACAGACATTTTTAATTTACATAAAAAACAACCGAAACAAATATCTGATCTTATAAACATTTGTCTCGAGATCAGAATCAAACCAGCCTTCTTGCTCGCAGGCCTTCGTCCACTACGCCACAGAGGTCGTCAGTTATTATATTGCTTTGCGGTTAACCTACAATCGGCTCCTAGAACAAAGCCAGAAACAAAGATACAAAAGTATTAAAAAAAAAAATGAATTGTATAACAGTTGGAGTGAGCCAGTTTTCCCACGTTAGCTGTGCGCAAGTAGCCGAGACCGCCCTTTGATCAGCCGTCGCCTGTTAGTTTAGGATCTCACAATTACCAGTCCGACGAAATTCACGATAAATATTCATTGGTTCTCGTAATACTCGTTCGTTATGTCACTGGCTTCGTTGGCTTGGTCGGATTTCATAGATTTAGCTTCATTTGGGACATGCGAAAATGAAAAATGCTACGCACCTAAGTGACACAGAATCGTTACATTTAATGATGAGTACCTGTTTTATGTTGGATTAAGTTACACGTACGTAAAGTTTGTATAATCAACTTGTAAGATGCAGGCAAATGACGACCTATAAGGTGCACCAGGTGAAGGTCCGTAGGACCGTACGTAGGACAAACGCAACGTAGGAGGCTGCGGGTTCGATTTCCGCCTCGGGAGAATGTTTGTACGATAAAAAAATATTTTTTCCTGGTATTCTAGTTATACCTAATAAATAAATCTCTATTCGTGTTATAATAATACGTATAACGTTTTTGCCGGTCGTGTGTGGACAATTAAGGGATTATCATGGGGAGGCCTGCATCCAGCAGTGGACCTTTATAAGTTGTTGGGGTTAGGTGTGGACAGCGAGCTGCTAGCCATTGCCGCATGGACAAAGCATGGGCAGCGTGTGTTCATCACGGTTTGAGGAAGATGCGTGCAGTACTATGCGATAGCGGTGCTTTACAGATGTGCTATGTCCTTTAGACAGAAATAAGAGGTAGGAACGGGTTAAATCAATCGTAACAAAGCAAATCTATCCTCTCAAACTGAGACATTTCAATCATGTACGAACATAAATCGAATGTCTTTGAAGTTAAATGCAGATATTCATAAACTAGTATTGCCTTTGACATGACTTGGGTGCGAGTTTAATACGAACCCGTCTATCAGAATTGACTTGACGTTTAGTCACTTGACGAGTTTTGAAATATTGTCATCTACCAGTGGCTTTGCTCATGGTAAGTATAAGAAAGCAAATTTTCAAGTACCTTTCAATTAGATAGATATATACATGATATTATTTTTATTCTAAATTGATTTATCCGAGTGCCACCGTCCTTATAGTTCTTTCATGTCCAATCCATCCCAAGGTTGCCTAAAGGAGATAGCTCATAGTGATAAGGTCACCCTTTATAGGCTTTTCTAAACAAGAGTAGTTTTGCCGCAATCAGCACGCTTGGCACGAGGATTAGAGATCACAGTGGAGTTGATGAAGATACACAAAAAGAAGCTGCCACCCTTCCCTTGATAGGTTCCCATAAAATCCACGGGCTAAGTAGAAAGGGTCGATCCTAACGCCGACTGCTAGACGGCCACGACTTTCGCTTTGCAACGTTAATAATTTGTATTCGTGATTTAAAACTCTTATGAAAATACACTGCTTTTTTAGTATAACGGGACAAATAGTAATCCCTTGATAATAAAATGTTTTTGAGTGGAGACCACGACTCGGCAAACGTAGGGTAGGACGCCCTCCGGCTAAGTAAGATGATGACAATATGTAGAAGACTGCAGGCAGCTGCTGAATTCGACAAGCTTCAGGCGGGGCACTCTGGCGCTCATTAGGAAGTTCCATGTCCAGCTGTGGACTAATATAGGTTTATAAAGATGATGTAGATGATGAATAAAACTTGAACCTTAGGATCAGACTACAAAAAAATACGCAAGTGTCAGATAAACGATTTTTTTTACATATACATGTATTTAGAAACGTTAGCAAGTACATTACAAGGTGAACCCTCGTTTGTGAAATCAATTTTCACTCAACGAGCGTTATTAATTTGCCCAATGTTTTCAGATATATTTTCTTTTGAAATAAAGCTTTGGAACAAATGAATTGCTTTCGTTGAAGTTTTTGGTATTACGTTCATAAAAACACAACAAATTCAGGTACCTAAGTACTTACATGTTCGTCCTAACCACATACCGGTTAAATACTGGTTTGTGGTCTTAAAGATCGACCACCCTTGATATTCCATCGAAGGGGTATCTTGTGATCTAAACACATTGACGACATTTGACGACATTGACGGATAAATAAAACATGATAAAACTTCTGTATTATCTTAATGGGTCTCAGAACGGATCAAACGTCGAAAAAAATTTGAAGATGGTTTTAAACAAAACTTTTGAGGTACCTATTACACGAATATGACCTACTACCACCGAGATATATGTTTTATCCCGAAAGAAAGCGTACGAAC
Source organism: Eupithecia exiguata (assembly GCA_947086465.1). NCBI lineage: Eukaryota > Metazoa > Arthropoda > Insecta > Lepidoptera > Geometridae > Eupithecia > Eupithecia exiguata. Next base: position 838,287 of record OX352241.1, on the reverse strand, counting down.
CCGCAGGTAGAAGCTAGTAGGCAATATACTATGCGATTTCCATTGTATTACACATTAGTTAATGTGTAATACAATGGAACACCACCAATAATCACCACTACACCAGCTCGACAAACGGACGAACCTACCTCTCGTTAAGTGTGACCTTCAAAATTCAACAACGAAAATGTCCACAAAAATCAAAATCTAAAATTCTTTATTTCCATAAAGACAATAGATGTTCTTATCTACATTTGGAATAGATTAAATTCTTAAAATATAATAGACATGGAAATTATAGTGGCAGGTAAATGGTGTCCTATTCGTAATTATTCCGATTCACGATACAGTCAAACTGTTAAATATACATACGTATTAAAAGCCTTATCAGTTATCACACGGGCGCGGGCGATTCGAGACGATCGCGCAGCGAGCACGCCGCCGCGACGATGACGCCGCGGGCGCGGAGCGAGCTCGTGGCGTGCGAACTGCGTTTTGAACACTGGCGTCGACGACGCTCGCGTCGAGCCCGCGGCATGCTCGCTGTGCAATTACGCTTTGAATCACTCGCAAATGACCAGCGTGACACTGCACAGCACGACAAGTTCATAGAAATGTATGACGCCCGGAGTCGTCACCACATTTTGTCGTGTCGTGTCGTGCATCGTGGGAAAACGCTCTGATAAGGTTCTTACGATTTCAATTTATCACACGACAGACTGAGGCAATTTCTACGTGATTAGAACTTGTTATACCAATTACATTACTTTTAATTCGTTCAAATTTAGACTGAATTGTTGTGGAATTTACTAATTGTATAGAACATTATGGTGCGACACAAGGTCAATGAAATATAATTTATGCGTCTACTAACTTTAGGCATAGGTACTTAAATTGTTGCCCTCATATTTTCGACATTGCTCATGAAAGAAAATATCGAAATCATTTTCTTTTTTGACGTTTGACGTTTTGCATGTATATTGCATACTTATTGTACACGAGCGGCACGTTGCCAACGGCAGAGACCCGTGGCAACGGCAGTTGCTGACCTGTATAACCATTGCCGTCGGCAACGTGCCGCTCGCGTATAGGAGCCCTAAGTAATTATGACCTGAGTGCTGGGGTGCGATAAACAGAAAATCACAGGTTTTTTTTATTGGAATTCCTTTTTTTGGCGTCATTCCCTAAAGTAAGGAATGAATCTATTTTTAGTGTACGTTTTCAAGTTTGTCATAAACCACAAGTTCAGGTACACAGAAACAGTGGTAACCGAAATCTGCTTAGCCGCCATACAGTTTAGTGTTCAAAATTGTGTGGATAGCAACCAAATTGTGGGTTAGAATGGAAATCGAGTGGAATACCGCAATCAAGGGTTGATTGTCGGACAGGAGGCAGGAAGGTCGAAGACGTTGATCGATAGCTCGAAGCGAACTGATTAATAAGAGAAAGGATTGATTGCTTTTTTGTAGATTAATTCCGGTTCTGTCAGACATTCACAGCCAAAACGAAAAACATGATGTCAATCGGAGTTATTCCGGACTCGTCCTACTGGATTTGTCCCAAAGTGGGACGAGCCTGGAAACTCAAATTTTATGCTGAAAACGTTCCGGATTCGTCCCATTTTTAAAGGCAGGCAAAAGTATTAACGACCGCACACTTTCATGTAAGAAGCTTGTGTACTTGAATCGTCGACTAGCAGCTTCGCGCACGCGGTACCCTATGTACCCTACGTTAGAACTGACTAGTTATTCTGTGATAAAGCATTTTTTTTTGTTGAGGAAATAACAATCAAGTCATAGAAATTGTAAATGTATCTTGTGTTGTAGTAGCAAATAAATGATATTATGTCTATGTCTAGAAATAAATTGTATTTACAATTTAGCAAGAGTTTTTAACCATTGAACCAGTAGCTCCAGAAAATAGCCAACAAACAAGTAAAGACGGGCCTTCGTTTGACAACAATCTCACCTCATGATAATATGTGACGATATATTACGATTGCGTCTGGAAGACACATTCACAAATTTAAATTTCATTATTTTGCAGAGCAGGCGGTCTACTCCGCCCACACTTCACGGTCTAGAGCTGCTGTGGAACAATCCTTGTCAGATAAATCTGGCTCGTCCCTCTATCTTTGCCTGTGGGACCACACACTCACTAAAATGATAGCACAAAGTAATGCCATCTCGCCCTTAATGAGCCCTCGTAAGAACAACAGCGTGTCAGAAAGTTTTCTGACCACAAAATTGCTATAAGCTGTAAAAAAAACACAGTACCTATCTATAATACTTCATTATCTAAAAACTGTTAGGCAGATGCAAAATACTTTGGTTAGGTTCCAGATTAGGATCCAATTTTAATAAATATTTCGATAACCTCCAAAATACCCTAAAAATCTTCAAGAGTAAATTAACACGTTTTGCAAATAAATTATCTTTTAACATTATAATTTATGAATTGAAGAACTTTGCCTCCATTATAGCATATTGTAGACTTATCCAAATTACTGTTGCAAAGTTAGGGCACAGAATATATACGAGAGATATTTAACAGTAAAGAGAGAAGCTTTTTGGTAACTTAAATATTAACGGAGATTGTTGAACATATACCGTCATCGAGCACTGATGTATGCGGAATTTGGCTGGCTCATATTCTGGTTTGGATTCGGTTATGCTAAGAACTTAACTTATTTAGCAGGAATAAAAAGTAACGGCTCAGTTGGCAACGTGAGAAAAAAAACAGGAGAAAACTCTTCAGTTGTTACGGGAAATCTAGCCATGTAAGTACTACGGTTGTGTTTTTGGTAGATCTTATAGCAGCATTACTTTGGCTAGTAAAATTCAAATAACTAGGCCTTAGCGAAAAAAATGTTCTGGCCCCCTGTTACAGGCATATTCTTCGATTCTTTTTGATCTAGCTGTTAACTAGAAAGTTAGTTTTTTTCATATTATAACAAAATATGCAAGTCTCATCCGTCCCCAAACTCTAAGCCCAGGAATCAAGATACGTGCCGATAACAGTAGAGCCTTCGAAATCCAAGTTAGTCGAAGTTCGCGAACATAGAATAGTTCTCTTTGAACCCATCCTGACGTGTGTACACTCTACGAAGTTAGAACCTCTCAAACTTTCTAAATAGTTAAGCCGTGTGTTGCGAGGTTTGTCCCCTCATTTAGATTTATGAATTTTGGTTTTTTTTCAGGATATCTGATTGTAAGAAAGCGTAGTTGCGTAAAATAGTAGAGGTGTTCTTGTTCTCTGATAGAAAAATTTGCTATTTAGTTCCTTTCTTTATACACTCAGCGGAATCTTGGCCAAGCTCGAAACTCGCGATATCAAATAATTCAAAATATGTTTTTTATGAATGTTAGTACGAAGATAGGTAAAAAAATATTAGCTTTAGTTCAAGAGGGTAATTATTAAGCTCGAGTTGAATTTGACACTAATTTTTGAGATAGGTTTGAGGGAGCAAGATGATTTTTCAATTTTGTGTGTGTTGAAAATCATAACCCAGAAGTTATATTTTTTAATCGTCTTGGAAATTTCGAGAAACTGTTATCATAAAGCCGTTGAGATACGACAGCAGCTCCAAAACTGCAGAAATTCTCCAGGATCATGTTCTTCCCCATTCGGGGTTCATTGGATACGACGATTTTTATTGATGCACGATAATGCACGCCTCTACGTCGATCGGTGCGTCGTCGAGGAGTATCTTTAAGAGGTTGGGATCCGGAAGTCAAAGTAAGCCCGGATTTGAAACCGAGAGAATGCTTCTGAGACATGCTTAAAAGAAAGATCAAGTCAGGTTCCAATTCAGCACAGTTCCTAAAGGAGCTCCGCGTTACAGCGCTGGCCGCTTGAGAAGCGATACCGCAAGAAGATATCAAAAACTTCATTCCGAGCATGCCTAATCAGATGCAAGCAGTAATCAGTGCTAGAGAAGGAAATACCCGCTATTTATTCGCACAAACACATCTCAAAAAGATTTCTTTCTTTGGAACGCGTTCGTTTTTGAGTGAAGACGACTCGGTAAACGTAGTGTAATACGTCCTGTAGCCAGGTTGGATGATTGTCTGCAATAAACTGCGGCAAGCTCAATGAATCCTGAATCCACTAATGGGTGCTTATTAGACTAGCATGAACTGATAATGATTATGATAATGAGTGGCAAAGAATCGACTTCTCATCGCAAAGTACCTATAGACAAACCATAAATACGAGCTTCTTAAAGACCAAACTTTACACGTTACACTTTCTGATATATTAGTTCAAAGCCAAGCGTTAACGCATTTAAACCGACTCAAACGTTCAAAGTTCGCGTTTAAAAATACCAGATAACTTTTCACTAACGTAAAAGTGCCAACCCTGGAAGTTTATAACACACAAACAAGCTTGTGCTACGCGCTCTTTTTCAGTAAAGGTAGGGTTGTAACGGTACAGTTTTTACAGTTTTCCATAGTAAATGAGATTTTTAGCTTAGTTCACTTGTAGGGCATTAACAGCATTAACAGTATATCAGCTAGTTTATTTGGGGGGCTGGATGTACACCGTAAATGCAATGATTTTTATTAGTTTTTGTGTTTTTCTTTTATCTGGTAAATTTTAAGACCATACAATATTTCGAATCTAAAAATACTGAGAAATACAGGCTTGAGATTTAAACCCGCATTCGATAAATTAAAATTATTTGTTGTATTGGACTAAACAGATCTCTGAAACAACAATACCATAACCCTTAGAATCGCATAAGACAGACCTGGGCAAAAAACGATAGGATATTCAACGATAGGTTGAATATATTTAAATCGCTCGCATGTCACAAGGTGATTCGTAGCTGTGCTACGAAACGTAGCAGTTTGCTACGTGTCGTAGCACAGCTACGAATGCTGCTACGGGATATCCTCCACTACTTGAACTTGACTAATTGTTCTAGTTTTATAATTCTCACACATGTTCTATTCATTTCTATCTTCACATAAATTGTAAACAAAAGGGAGAAAGTGAGAGATATTATGATATTTCCATTGAACAAATATGTACGACAGAGTTGTCAACTTGTTAAAATTCAATTTTTATCGTTGGCAGGGTCACAAATATAATAATATTATCCCAGGCAGGGTTATTTATTTTAAATGGCTATAGAAATCCTTCCGTACTATAATCTTTATTCATAAAAGAGAAAACTCACTAACTCATCAAGAGATCTCTGAAACTACAAGAGCTACCTCTGTCCCCTAAATTATTGTGATGTAATTATTTCTAAGAACGACGTATTTTTTTTTAAATTTCGTTTAGGTATATGTTTTCATGATTCCCCCAGTTGGTTTATTATAATAATAAGGGTCGGAGTTTTTTAGAAATCTCATAACGTTATCTCTGGAATTACAAAAGAGACGAGACTAAAATTTTGTTTCTTTAATATGACATATAGGCAGCCAACAAGAGCCAATTTTGGAAATAAGCATTCTAAGAAATGGGATTCATAATTATGTTTTCGCATACAAACTTTTTATTTTAATTTACTCCACACATCAAAAGGCTTTGTCGCTGAGCCACCATATCGCCTTTGGTACATATTTACAATATAGTATATTCTAAGGTTATTTTCGCGAGAACTCATAATAAAACACTGTTTTTACCGGATTGATCGCGTATATTTTATATTTGTTTATAACCTGACGTTTCGGAGGCTTTTCAGCTTCCATGGTCACAGGCAGACTCCGAAACGTCAGGTTATAAACAAATATAAAATATACGCGATCAATCCGGTAAAAACAGTGTTTTATTATATTTACAATATTTAATAAAAGAAAATTACAATCAAATAATAGAATTAAATTAAAACTAGCATTTACAATTGCAACAATTGAGCTAACTGCAGACAATCTATAAGTAGCTCAACTGATCCATATCAATACCAATCGAAAGCGTGCCCAAGACGCTAGCTGCATTGTCCCGCTGTATAGCAATACTGATGCTAATAAAATATAAATGAAAACTAAAAACGTATCTCTACAAAAATAACTAGAAGCAAGGTTGTAAATTTTTCGAGCTTCTTACGACAGTAGATTGGACAACATACTGTTGCATTTACCAACATCATGTAATTTAGCGACTCCAAAAACACGAAGTTGTTCGTTTGTGTTTCGAACACATTCCATATGGATTTGATGAACATCCTCAATACTACCTCAAATGTCACAATTTGGTGATGCGACTTTCTTCGTCCAAAATTTTTCGATGGAATATGTCCGGAACGCAGCCTGAGAGCAGTAACTACTTCCTTCCGTTTGAATTCTGCGTCATCAATCGAAGGTTAAGGCATGCTAACTTTAAAATCGTAAATAATTGGTTGGTACAAAAACTTTTGGAGTGATGGTTTGCATGGAAACTAACATAAGTTGGGTATTTCTAAAGTCCACGCGATTGAAATCGCGGGCGGGTCTTCCAATACATTATTTGCTTACAACAGCAAATGTTGCTTTTGGTTAGGTTTCACGTGGCAGCCCTTGGTAAAGTTCAGTTTTAATTCACCGTAAACGCTATGAATAGCATGGCAATGTGACCAATAGTGGCTATTCAAGTTTCAACCTTATGATATGAGATAATTAAGTTATTTTAATTTTAGTTATTAGTAGTAGTTAAGTTATTTTAGTTAGTATAGTTTATCTCGGTAATTTTAATATTACATTAATCCTATTCAAATAATGACACAAGCATAATTATCAAAGTCTAGAGTTTTTATATTGTTTTGAAGTCTAAAGTAAAATAATGTATTAATAAATATATTAACAATAACTTATTTTTTAACAAACGATATTTGATTATTATTTAATATTTTACAGAAAGACTGAGGTTAAACTTTGTCTCATCTTTCTTCTACGCCGATTCCCGCCTACTCTCCTCTTCATTTTAGCCAGTTCACTGTCTGTGACGTTAAGAGAGTAGTAAAATCTGTATTCTCTATGGCTATTGGCGAAGACCGCATCAGTTGAAATATGATAATCTCCTTCCTTGTCCAAGTAGCTCCTGTAATCCAATAAATAATAAACGACGCTCTGTCCACTGGCTTATTTTCAACATCCTGGAAATTATACCAGGTGTCTCCACTCCCAACAAAATCGAAGCCTGCTTCTCTGACTTCCGTACTATATCCGTTCTTCCTCTTCTGTCCAAAGTTCTTAAACGACTTGTCCATTCACCTTAGCACCTTCTTCTCCAGAAATAATCTTCTCAATCCCTTCCAGTCCGGGTTTCCTCCAAGCCACAGTACCGTATCCGCATTGGTCAAAATAACTGACGATATCCGCTCTGGCATGGAAGAGGGAAAAGTAACTGTCCTTTGCTTGCTAGATTTCAGCAATGCTTTTCATAATGTTGATTATTATGTATTTATAAAAGTATGATTATGTATTAATATTAGGTGTGTATTTATATATAATTGTTTATTTAGGTATTTTTGAGATTATAGTCGGTAGGTTATATGTATGTATGTGTATGTACCTACTAAGATTTGATAAAAATTTGAATATTGTAATTTTATTTAGAATTTTGTAGCTGTAAGCTAATTAATAATGCAAATAGATCCCCGTCACGATCCTATCCATACACAGTTGCCTGGTAGAAATCGCTGTTCTGCGATAAGAGCGCCAATTGTCACATTTATTTTAACTTCTTTTATTATTTATTTTTTCTTTTTACATTTATGTTATGTGTGCAATAAAGAATTTTCTATCTATTTATCAAACCTATAACGTTCTACAAAATGTTCTCTAGTTACGTTAACACGTAGCAGGGCGACAATATTAACGTTTGCCATACCCTTACAGGGTTATTTTAAATTCGGTGTTGATTCAGCGTAAAAGCTGTTAATAGCCTTCGCGATGAAGACAATAGACGTTATTAGAGTTCAGCTGATCGTTGTTAATAGCAAACGTGGTGTGTGTTTGATTAAAATTGGGTTATAGTGAATAGTGAACACTTTATACTTTTGATTTTTTAAATAAATAATGTTGGACGATTCACACGGCTTTATCTAGCCCCAAGCCACGCAGAGCTTGTGTTATGGGTACTAAATTACTGATATATTTTAAACAATACACTTAATACGTTATACTAGTGCACTGATATCACGCTAATAATATAAATATATAAATGTGATAGTTTAAAATAAATAAAATAATAATAATTAATGCTGGATAATTCACACAGCATTATCTAGCCCCAAGCTAAGCAGAGCTTGTGTTATGGATAAACACAATATGCAGATAGATATTTTTTACTCCGATATACATAGAAAACGACCATAACACCCGGAAATATTTGCAGATTGTACGAACATTTGTCCCAAGGCGGGAATGGAACCCGCAATTTCCTGCGTCGCAGGCAGACCTTCGCCCACCGCGCTACAGAGGTCGTTGAAGTTTGGATGAATGAATGGATGTTTGTTACCCTCTTCGCGCCAAAAGTACTGAACGCATCGCGTAAAATTTTTACAAATGGGTTTTTCTAGTCCTTTAATCAAACAGGCTACTGTATATCCCATAAATCAGTTCCCATGAGATAGAAATATCCTTTATACGTTTCCGTAAAAACAACGCGTGCAAAGCCAGGAGCAAAAACTAGTACTTAAACAAAGGGGATTAAATCGTATCCACTACGTTGGGCAGGCGGATGGTGGTCGCAGAGCCGGTGTTAAAAACGCAGCGTTAAAACTTAAATATAATGTATACGTGTTATGAAATCTCACCACAAAGTTTGAAGCCCAAACACAAAAGTCTCTGACCTAGTTTTAACAAAGCTTTTAAGTTACACAAACAAATAACTTTATTTATTCTGTCTCTATCACATTTACATTTCTATTTATAGACTTGATAAAGTCAATATAATTTGATGATGTTTACCCTCAGCATTTTACTTATAGCCTTCTGATTATCTATCTAATGGACGTCCCACTTATGGAGCTTCCTAACTCAAATAACGTTATTCAACAGAAATAATAAGTTGGTAGAATGTTCCAACATCTCTTTCATAAAAATTAAATCCTTTTCGTTTAGAGAGACAACGTGTGCTGAGAGCTAGATCAGAGTAAAGCCCGAAAATATGCAAGCTAAACCGAAAAGGGGGTCTTAATGGGACCCAGGGTGGTAACCCTTTTTTTATTACGAATTTTACACTAACTTTCATTTATCTTAAAATTTGAATAAAAAGCCCTTTTAGAGATCTGAAACCACCCATGCGACTTAGTCCACCCATTTTTGCAACTTTGTTTATTTCACTCTTTTAATAAGAGTCCCTGTTTCATAGAGCACCTACGTGAGCATTACCGCTAACGTCACGACAATCGTACGCAATCAAGCTAATACCCCTACCCTACTCCAGCTATCCAGGCCGGGTCACGTTCACCAGGATAGTTCGACATGAAAATTAGGTTTTATTTGATTCCCGACACTTACGACACCTCGGCAACCTCGGGTGCACAGCTTGACAGAAAATAAAAGCGGGGTGATTGCGGGGTGAGGCGTGGTGATTCCGGGGTGGAGCGGGGTGAATGTGAGGTTTCTCGTTACCTTTTCTTTTACACTCATTTTCGGGGAAGATTGCTCTCGAGACTATTGTTTGGCATTGGTGTTACAAGGGTTGCTGGTGGTTTTCAGTTTACGGAATCGGCTTTGCAGTTGAATATTTTTCGGCTTAGATTAAAGAATATATAATTTTGTTTTGTGCGAATTATTTCGGAGCGTGTTTGTATTGAAATAAACGTTTTTATATGCGTATGTACCTTATCCAATATAAGGAAACATAAAGTAAGCTTGCCAGTTAAACCAGAAAAAAATGATTTTATTAACGCTAAATCCCGTCTAGTTTTTTACATGGTTTCTGAAACGACTCGCAAAATAAAACAGGATAACATGTGGCTCCAGGTTATAATTTTTAACTCAAAATCTCTCTCTATCACGTATGTAGTTAATGTTATATTTTTCTCCAAATAAAGTAAGTTTGGTACTCGAATAATAAATTAATTATACCATTGAACATTTCACCAGCAATAAAAGCTTTTACCTTCAAAGCTCTAGCTAGAATATGGAAAAATAAAAAAATCAGAAAACGCTAGTTTATCTCCTTTTTTTCGCAAATGTGTTGGAAAGATATCGGTGTAATGGACTGGAACAAGCTTAAAGTTTCTTGTGTCCAAGTCAAATTACCTTGTGAATTCTACTGTTTTCAGTGAGTATTTGTTTGTTATGTTACTCTGTTGGAGATAGACTTTTTTGAAACCAAAAATGAACCTACAAAAACAAATTTTATTTTTTTGTTTTTATTTGTCCGTTTTGTGATTTGTAATGTAATCTGTGTGACTAGTGTATATAGAATTTTTCTGTACTAGTACAATAAATAAATAGCATAAGTGACTCATTTCGTCATGTTCTTTAAAATTTTGCGTGTGTACATTTGTCTTCTTCTATGATGGCTATAAGTCGCATCGCGTCCAGTGCTGTGCACTAAGCACAACAGGATGCGACTTATAGGGGACCAGAATTCCATTATTCTATAAACATATTTTGTGACGATAATGATTTCTTGATTTGTGGCTCTCTGACCCAACTAACCGAAGCTGCAAACTGGCTGAAATGATGATAATGTCGAAAATGTTTAACTTAAAATTATCGTAAGCGTTTAGTCCCAACTAAAAGACAAGTCGCCCACGGTTAATTTCGAAATTGTTTTCCCTCTCAGGCGACACAAGCGAACTAAAACATTAAAGCCTTTATCCGTAAACAACATCTGAATGTGAAACTAGCTTTTGCTCGCATTTGGGTCGATTTATTTAGGACGCGTTCTGTATAACTTTGGGCAGGTTATACTCGTTTAGTTTGCGCTAAATATTATTTGTAACGGTTGGTTTGTATGTGGTATTTTTGTGTTGTATGGTTAAAAGTTTTGTAAAACTTTATCTAAAGCGGTCACGATCAAATCGAATCAAAACGGGTCATTAAACTTTGCGAATATCAATAAATATAGCTGTTCTTTTATTAATCCATTAACTGCCATGCCTCTGCGCAGGAGGAGAAAGTCGTTCGTGTGCGTCGGTGGCAACGAAAGTGTTAAGGAACTGAACGAGATTTGATGTAATTCTCAACGTCTGACGCACGCTGGAAAAAATCATGCGTGAGTCGTAGCTATTGATTATGTAAATTTTCTAACGTATAATATTTACAATTTGGCTTATGTGTGTGTACTGCGATGTAGATACCTATTGTTAACTCTTTCGCAGAAGTCTGCGAGATTAAATTCGTTTTTTTCTATACGCTCTTAGGGTACGTTCACACAGCGGATCCGTTTTTCCAGAACATAAAAGGCACTTGGTAGTTATTTTTACCAATTCTCAATAAATTTTGGTGTTTCTTTCGTTGTTGTATAAATGTTTAATTTGAGGTGGTCTTATAAAACTAGATTGTCGATCTTTAGAATTTTGGGACGGATTTATATAGGAGTGGTTTTATGGTGGGGGTTTTACAATTAGCTTGCCGTGAGTACCAGGACATGAGCTTTTACAGTACCTACCTACCTAATCCACTCTGTTATAGTTTTCACTCGTTAGTGTGTCGTATAAATTAACATACCAATAAACAAAATAACTAAATAAAGGAAATGAAAATATCATTTTATTAGTGTGAATGAAAGAACGCCTTGACGAGGCAGCCCGTTCCGGTGGCAACAAGAAAGTTTCAAGGGCAGCACAATATTTTCAACTCATTACCCCACGGAATGTAACGATGTAGTTCGGTTCACGAAGTACCTACTAGTTAACTACACGCTTCACGCGGCGAGTTCCGGGGTTTTTAACCGATGAAAAACAAAAGAGGAGGACGTTCTATGTTCGGCTGTGAGTATGTATGTATGTTCGTCGATTTCTCTGTCATTAACGGACCCCGAATAATAGAAAATTGTTTCGCTATTATATAGATAGAGAATGATCCCAAAATGTGTAACGTCGAATGTCCAGTAAAATTATTCCCGAGTTATTCGTATATTCAGTACAGATGAATAAACGACATAATACTTTTGAAAACTCACAACTAGCTATTATAACAATTTTGAAGCACCAAAGTTGTTGAAGATAAATAAATAAATAAATAAATAATGCTGGACAATTCACACAGCATTATCTAGCCCCAAGCTAAGCACAGCTTGTGTTATGGGTACTAGATAACTGATATACATAATATAATACAATACATAGATAGATATTTTTTTATTATACATAGAAAACGACCAGAACACCCTGAACAAATGTCTGCAGATCGTACACACATTTGTCCCGAGGCGGGAATCGAACCCGCAACCTCCTGCGTCGCAGGCAGACCTTCGCCCACCGCGCTACATCGGTCGTCATCAGATATTATTATCAATCTTCGCCAATTGCCGCTATATGTACAGTAATTATTATTATCACGTGATGATGGTTTATGGCAACTTCCAAACCTATTTTAATTTTTCAGGCATTTGAAGTAATAAGTACATAATTATCTATTTTGAAATAAGTACTTAATATTCTATTTTGTTTTTTTTATGAATGGATAAAATTAAATTGATGTTTTATCCGTGTAGACGACGTTCAGGTAGTTACTGTACAGTAAAACGAAGACGACAATAACAGCGATCCTTGTACAATTCTTACTCTAAGCAGCGAACAGTTAAATATTAGTAACGTATTATCAGATTTCATTATAGCCGCGTTGACACGATCAAAGTTTGCTCGAACAAGGCTCGGAGCAATTGAATTCGTAGGAGTAACTTCCTACGTGTGTACTAGGAAACTGTTGACGCTTGGTTGTTGTTACTAGACGCTATTATGTTTTCCTATTCGTATACAAGCTAGCAAAGTAGACGCGTTCTGAGTCTACTTAGATCGGACATCGTCGTCCGAGTGCGCTCGGGTTAGGTTTCCGAGTCCAGTAGTTCCGAGCTGAGAGCTGTCCTCTGATCGTGTCGACGCGGCCTAAAATAAAGTACTCAGCCACTAAAAACCTCCCGTTTGGAGGAGGCTTTTTCAGGTGGACGTAACATGCTTGTGATAATAAGATGACATTAAAGTACCCAACAAAAACACACAAAACAACACTCGACACATAAATTTACAAAAAATAGTTCGGGATTCCCGGCTTACTGGATATTCAGTCTACCAACGTAGGGTTGCCAGCCCACTTGTGTCCACAAACAAGTCGAAAACTTATGAAAAAGAATTTAAAGCATAAATAGGTACGATTCATATTTCTTGCCACAAAACTTCGACTGCACTTCGTTTCTCCCCCGGGCTTCGTCTCTCAGGCAACTTTTAATTCAGTTAGGTACAACGTTTAGTTGTATACACGGTGTGTGTTGTCTGTGTAAAGCAAGGTGGCATAAAAATCGACCCCTTCCACTCAGTTTGTGGATAATAAAATAATAAAAAATAATGCTGGATAATTCACACAGCATTATCTAGCCCCAAGTTAAGCAGAGCTTGTGTTATGGGTACTAGATAACTGATATACATAATGCATTACAATACATACATAGATTTTTTATTATACATAAAAAACGATCAGAACACACGGAACAAATACCTGCAGATTGTACAAATATTTGTCCCAAGGCGGGAATCGAACCCGCAACCTCCTGCGTCGCAGGCGACCTTCGCCCACCGCGCCACAGAGGATGTCCTAAGAGACGCAACAGCTTCCTTCTGAGTAAATTAACACTTCAACAGTGATAACAACTCCGCTTGTCAAACGTAGTGATGGTGGAAAAACACTGAATAACAAAATAAGTAATAGGATTAAAAAATAACATTAAATAATATCCCAAAAATTTTAGATTTCGGCGGGACTTGATGTAAATAATATTATGTAGAAAAGCGGGTCGCCAAACCTTGCAGCCCGGCAGCGGAGTAAACCGAATTAATTTCCGACCATGTAGCAGATATCACCAGGCATTACGAGCACAAATAGCATTTCGTTTGTTATTCGTTGTTATAGCAACTTCTGTGTTTCAGTGTTAATAAAACTAGGAAGTTCCTTTCCTTCACACAAACACACATTTTGGTTCACCCTATAGCCCAGTCCCTGATGCTTATCAAAGGTAAACAAATACTCATCCTAAGCTGTTTGGACGATCAGTTTATTGATTCCATAGAGGTTTGAATAGACTTTCGTGGATAGCAGATAATGTGGTACAGTTCGCTAAAGAAGTTGAATTGAGACGTAGGTAAAGAAGAAAATCCAACTAATATTAAAAGCGAAGTTAAGTTTTGACATCAGGGCCCTTATTCTACTAAATTAATCGCTTCCCTGGTAACTTCTCAAAATGACACGCTTTGGCATTTTTCCTTTGATGAAAGAAACTACAGATGGAAGGACGCATTCGCGCAAATGTAATCTAGAGTTTCTTTTATCTATGGACGATTCTCCGACGATACAGTGTCATGGTAAAGTGATTGATTCACAGAATTCAGCCCCAGAACTTCTGATCAATATGAAATTTGGCTACCTTCTATATATAGAACATTCCCCGACTTTTTATCTAAAAATATGACGTGTAAAAGGGGAAAAGGTAATCGAACATACAATTGAGTGGTATTTTTTCTTATCACGCTCCGGGCTTGCGGGTTGGGGATCGCTGTTCGGTGGTGGATCTATTTTGCAGGGGGCGCTGCTGCCGCTTCCAGTGATTATTCCTTAGTCGCTTCGTACGACATTTCGACGTAGAATAAAACATTGTTCTATTCTATTAATATGATATACCTACCTTGAGTGTGATCTACCAATCCTTGTAATGTGTGTGTTTGTGTAGTAGCTAACATATAAAGTTTTTTTTATTTATATATATATATCGTCGGGTTACTGGTGCTTTTTACACCAAATAAATGCACTTTTTGGCTAAATTGACTTCAAAATGCAGTTCTATTTATTTTTTCTGCTCTATCAACTGGTAAAACCGAATAAATGCTGCGACCCACGGCTGCAGAGATAGCCAGATTGAAATAAGTTATAAATATTCAAATAATAATAAAATTATTCTAGTAATACAGCATAAGTAGTCATAAGCAGGAATCCAATCAATATTATATAGGTAGAGTAGTACAATGGACATTCAATTTGTTTTACTGCATGTAAATTTTGTTCTACGTTCGTCACTTTTTGCGCTTTCAAAAAGTGAAGAAGTTTCTGATGAATTATACTTGTAGATCGACATTTATAACTGACTGACTGTACACACCTTTGAAGATAATTTAAATGAGGTACCATTAAGGATATTTAATCAAATTTGTAAATCTCGGATTAGAATTGGTCCTCTATTTTATCTTGAATAGGATTCAATCTGATTGGATTGGGCCTCTCATTCGAAAGTACCTTAGGAAGTACTTAGGTTAATCAAAGGACTGATAATGATAAATCGAGTTGTGAAGAAAGCAAATGACGTTCGGTTGAGACGCAGAAGTTTGCGGAATCGATTCTTGCCCTGACGCAATAATTGTTTGTGGTTTTAAGTATGTATTTAAAGGGAAGTAGGACCTATGTACATATAATCATTAATCAAGCTCTGCTTTGGAGCTTACTATCAAAGTGATAGGCGTTAAAATGACATTTGTTGAAATTACAATGTCAAACAGAGCTACTGGGAGTAAAAAAGTGTACGGCCAGAGTGTCCGCTCTACTCGAGCGTCGAGCGGGGCGGGGCGTGCGGCGTTCGAGAGAGCGTTCACTGAGTGGCCTTAGTGCACGCTCGGCGTTTGGCTCCAAATGACACACTCGATAGGAATAGGTCACGTTCTCGCCTAGGTGTACAACGTCTTATTGAACTTGCACGCGACGACGCCCCGCCCGACGCAAACAAGCCCGTTACTGCCCACGCGCCGCTTGGCCGGCACTCTTGACGCCGCGCCGCTTCGCGTTAGCATTTGTATAGCCCGAACACCGCACGCCCCGCTCCGCTCGACGCTCGAGTCGAGCGGGCACACTGGCCACACACTAAGCAAAAATAACAAAGTAGATAGATACATATTATGCAAAACTCAAGTTCTCTAAACCGTTCTTAGGTTAACATAGCTTTCTCTGAACTGAAGGCAAACCTGTTTAATTATAAATTACTTGGCCTAAGTTCATAGCGAAGAGGCCCTTTTAACTATTATATAATCGTTTAAATATGCCTGGAACTCATGTTTTATTAATAGATACGGCTGAATCTTAAAAGTTCTAATAAATATTTGGGCCCTTGTAAACCACAATCTTCGAAATAAAGTCCGGATTGATGCCCTAAGGGGAATTCGTGCTCCACTGGCAAAAGACCCAAATTCTGATAATCGTCTTAAATAAATCTATAAAGTTTCCCTAAGCTAACTATGTAGCCTAGAAAAAATATATAAAAAATATATGTAAATATATGTACTTATATATAGGTATCTTCTAGACCTTTGTGATAAATCATTGGCCACATCTTCACTTTCCATCAGGTGGGATTGTGGTCAAACATTGACCTCTATTTAAATCTGAAGGTTATTGTACGAATTCATGACAAAAATTGTGTGAATTTGGATTGTACAAATGAGGAATTGTATGAACTTGCCAGGAAGCAACCGAAAACAAATCGGTGCGACTGTACTTTGTCATGAATTCGAGTAAAATGTGAACGTGTGTCCATTAGACGAAAACATAAATCAGATTTTATTTAGGACACACGTTAAAATCTTGATGATCTTGAAATAATAAGCGATACTCATTTTGAGTTTCACCAACTGGACATACGTGTGTTCAGTCTTTTGTGTCCAGTTAGTGAATCACCCAACAACACAAAGTCTTTCGTAAAAAATAAACATAATAATATGACACCCGATAGAGCATTTGCAAAGTTCGTATCTATGCATACTCGGTATGTATGCATAGATACTATAAATCCAAAAACTCATTGCTTTGTTTCAAATGTTCTTAGACGAATTTCGTTCTGGGTAATGACGATGAGTAACATAACTTGAAACATTTCTGTAATAATATTTTGTGAGTCGTTTTTCTTTTTATTTTTACTTTTATTTTCAAGACATTTGGAAAAATATAGACATTGGTTTATTATTCTTTGGTCTTAGAGCCGTATCGTAAAACTGAGCTTATTGTTGTTATTATTGTGCGAGTAAAACACCGCGCTACGTAGTTATGCCAATTATTTTTATTGAAGCATAGGCATATTCTATAGCTACCTTTTTAGGTTTTAACTAGTCTATTCAATATGTTCTCAGCAGCAGACAAGAATCTACTTTTGAAATTATCTTTTCTATTTCAGTAATGAGTTTTGCCATAGGTCATAGTCAGATTGGTGCTCGTAGTGGATGTCTACATGGTCACAGGCAGTCTGCCTGTGACCATGGAAGCTGAAAAGCCTCCGAAACGTCAGGTTATAAACAAAATATAAAATATACGCGATTAATCCGGTTAAAACAGTGTTTTATTATGAGTTCTCGCGAAAATAACCTTAGAATATACTTTTCTTAACTTATTTTTTTAGTTTTGAAAACGAAATCACCCTAATCGGGGTGACACGTCACATTACTAATCCGAAGGGCTGATTCAGAACCGAGAGTCAACATTAATAATGTGTTTTTGAATTTAAAATACGTAATCAAAGTTCGCATTATAAACCAATATTTTAGGTCAGGGGGTTTCACACACGTGTTTCAGCTAGATACGTCACACCTTATTCGGCGAAAGCAGTGAACACAAAACCCGCAAAACTTGATATTATGTCCATTTTGTGACGTCGTCGGATGGCAACCCGACGACAGGATCGCAGGATCTCACCCCCTTGGTATTCTTCTGTAGGGTATAATAAAGCTAAAGTATACCATAACAACCTAACGAAAATATAGAAAGAAAATAAAAATACTGACAGAGAATATAAATTTTTCAACAAAAAAGAAACACTAGGAATTTTTTGAAAAGTTCCGTGTATACGGTTATTCAACCGTACATTCAAATTCCTGCAAATGACTGACGCCAGGTTCCGGGAAAGCTGAATTACAATATTTTCATTGGTATTAAATTATCGAACCATTTCTAGGTAAATACCAGACAACTCGAATTAATTATATGTAAGACTAGTTTGTTTTTGTTCAACATGCGAACTGGAAAGCTATTTTGCCATGAATATTACATTTCACAATAATTAAATGTAAATTTAACAGTTGTTATTAAATAAGTTAGTCCATCTATTCATTAAAACAAATTTGTTCATTGTACAACTAAGATAAAAGTAAATAAAGGTTCTACAGCGAGATCTATCTATCTATCTATAATCTTAAAATAATAACGTGTATATTCAAAGAACCACCAAGTTCAATCTACAGTAACTTAATCTCTCTATCTACGTTTACCGATAGTAATATTCAATTCCACGAATGAAACAAGTATATGAAACTTTCCTAGTCAGCCGCAGTATTGCCACCCGTATTACGTTGGATCTCGCCAACTCAGGGAAAATGAAACAAAAGAGAACTTTCATTATATAACAGACAAGTAGACAGAACGGAGAAATAGCTAGTGATGTATACTGAGCCGCGAAAGTGGAAGGAGGTATTTGTTAACAGTTCAACGGTTAGTTTTTAGTTTTAATGGTTCTCTGAAGTTTAATTTTGTTATGAGTGTTTTTTGTGTGAGTTTTGTGTAAGTGGATTGCGTTATTTTCGTTCATAATGGTCAAATAAAAAGGGAAAAATATCATCCTATTCAATTATATCAAACAAAATGGTAGACGGCACAAACTGAGCTATTAACTTTGCCAGCTGTGAGCGAAATCCAGTTACAGATAATGATGATATTGGAACCAAATAGGACAAGATTACCTGACCTATGTACGTCTAGATTGTTTGCAAAAGTCTGCAGTCTCAACTGTTTCTATTCCAAATACTTTTTCTAATTTCTTTCTGTTTAGCTGTAATTTTCTTTGTTAATAAAGTACACATTTGTGTCCAATAAAGTGTTTCATATTGTTTTGACACTGAGAAAAGAAGTTAAGTGCGTGACATCTTTTCTCTTTAGTTTAGTCTGCATAATCACTTTTGTGATTGTTTGTACTTGGTTGTTGCGAAACCGGTTTGGATAGGAAGGTGCTGTTGGAACAAGTGGGTTAGCAATTTAGGGTTCTGTTTAATATTTTCATGCATAAATAGGGGTTTATGTGGAAAAATAAGGCCTGAATAAATTAATGGAAACCTCTGTGACAGGCGTATGCTAGTCTGATAAACAGAGGTATGCGTTCCATTCCGCGAGGCATATCAAAAAAGGTTTTATGTTCGTTGTGTGTGTGTGTTTTCTATTGTATTTTCAACGAAAACTGAGAATAGAGTAAAGGGTACCTTAGGGTAAGCCTAGTGTCTCGGTCTACGATTTTCAACGATTTCCCTGTCAATTGTGGGCAGATTTTGACGATTTTATTTGTTTTGTGCAAAAAATTATCCAGGCGTGGTCCACCAAAATTAATATGGGAACCTATGAATTATTTTCCCGAGAGATTAGTAATGTGTCCCGCAAAACCTAAATAACAGTATACATTTATAGGAATTCGAAGTAGGTTCAGTAAAAAGTTAGTTTTGTAAAAAACATCAAACTATTATTTGCTCCTTTCTAGAAAGTTCAATATAGTGGCACACACCTAATCACCCACGCGTGACTTCTAGGTGACATTTTTATAGACTGTAATTCCAAACATGAGTAGTGTAGTAATGAACACTTTGCGCAGGGTTAATTTTATTTTATTGCGAACAATAAAATGTAATCTTTTAGTTGACATTGTTTGTGTATGTTTTCGCGAAAACCTTGGAAGTTATTCATGAAATAATACATTTATTTGTATTTTCTGCCCAAGCAAAGTATTTGTGGTCTCGCTTGCATTTTTCCAGAATATATATATAAGCCTATATGTTAATCTAGGCCTACAACTACATGTATGCAAAATTTCAGCTTGATACGTTCAGTAGTTTTGGCGGGAAGATTTTTTTTTCTTCAAAAAAGTTCGATATAGAAATTTGACCTCGGAGTCTAGAATTCCTACTAAACACCTATTCCGATCGGGACACATGTTTCGCGGCACCTTGTATAATCCTATACACTATTCGTTTCATAGTTGTTGAAGGATATTTTCGGAACCACTGTTTCGATTTTAAACATTTCTTTTACTAATCGATAGCCACACTATCATAGGCTAAGTTCTACACGGGTACCACGTGACCGAAGCCACGGTCAGATGCTCGTATTCAAATACACACGTAACACGATAAGCGTTCGGCCCGAGCGGTTTTTGTATGCTATTTGACTATATTAAAAATAAGTTACAAATTGTTTTCATCCTAGGTAGTCAGTGTGAACGTTACAAAGCTGATTTTTATTAAAAAATATGCCTCTTAGGTAAAAAAAAGGTATCAAAATTACACATTTTTATGATACGATCACGTGAGCTAAAACTCTCTGCGATTGGTTGCATCGGGTGATGTTACACGTATCACAGATTACAGTGCGTGTTGTTTTTCTTGTTAGGGTGTGGTGTAAGGTGTGACGTCATCGAGTCATGTTAGCGGAGCCATGACAAAGATTATCGTTTTGGCGCGCCATTTTTTTATTCAAACTTTAAAATTCTTTTGTATGACTAAATACGAGTGGCCTTGAAGAAATATTAATTACACTGCATTATTTTTATCAGACAATACGTTAGAATTATTTCCCAGTAGTAGTCAAGTAACCTATTCATGAGTCATCCTGGCCCACCGTTCTTATACCATCCTTCTGTTCGCGTCGAGGGTCAAAACTCAGTGTATCGATCCGGAATGCTTTCACATTATACAATTATGTCTGTATTCCCCAGCCGTGGCCCTATAATTATCACTTTATTATTTAAAAGCGTGCCGATACGCCATCGAATTACTTTGTGGCACGACATCAAGGTTATAAATAAGTACGGTAACGAAAACTTTAAATATTGCCTTATGTTATTTGTGAGTTTATTTTAAAAAACAACTGAAAAGACGGATCTCAGTTTGTCTCATGTTTTATGAATGTTTGTTATATTCAAAATGTCCGCCAATTTAGATAATTTTTTCACTTTATATCAGGAATAACCCTGGCCTTTAAAAGTTTTACTCTCGAGGGGTTACAGAACTTTGTAAAAGTTTAGTGTAAATGTGCTGGCATTAAAATAGCTTTTAATATAATTACTATGTTAATAGAAAAATAACACTTTACTATATACGTGTATTTACGATATACGTGTTGAACAAAATGCAAGAACCTAGGTATTAACAATACGTACCAAGAATCGCAAATTCGTTTTATTCATTTATTTATGGTACACCAACACATACATTATTTACTTTTTATAAACAATATCATAATATTTATGAATTCATTTATATCTACCTTGTTATTTACGGAAAAAAATAGTCACTGAATATCTAGGACTAGGGCGCAATCAACAAAAGGAGTCTGGTTCGTTCGTCTTTATTTATTAAAATACTAGCAGCGCCTCGCGGTTTCACCCGCGTAGTTCCCGTTCCCGTAGGAATTTCGGGATAAAAAGTAGCCTATGTCCTATTCCAGACTATAATCTATCTCTGTGCCAAATTTCATCCAGATCCGTTTTGCCGTTCTGGCGTGATAAAGGAACAAACATCCATCCATCTATCTATCCATCCATCTAAACTTTCACGTTTATAATATTAGTGATTAGTGAGATTGGTAAAATCGAACAAGTAAAAGCGTAGTGCTTTAAATAAAAATATTATTAAAAACAAAACCAAATCAGAGTAATCTTTGATTATTATAGTATCTTTGATTATATCCGTAAAAAGCCCGCATGCCCGGCGTAAGGATTATGGGCCCCCCATTATTACCCCCCATGAGATAAAAACCAATAAAGTGATTATCAGGAAGAGCGAGAAACCATTATAGGCTGTTGAGGTATATCCGTAACGAATAATATTAAATATTTATGAACAAAATAGAACTACAAAATATCAACGCCGTTTGATTACACTTTACTTCAATCTCTTTAAAACCAAATTAGTGAAAAGAACAGAAACGAACGTGGATACCTATTTATACTCAAACTCGTCGGGATCCTAAGTTAATTTTCCCCTCGTCGCCATGAATTTCATCACGGTCTCAGATTCGAAGTACGACATAATGTATACTGAATAGTTGGATAAATCACCCTCGGCGAGGTATTTGGGTTCAAGGAGCTGCCTCGGAGAAACTAGCGCCACCACCATTTTAATTGAAATTGCGATCGCCAGGCCAAGAAATAGTCTAGAAAATGGGCGACATATGATTTGTAACTTACATTCTAAGCTAGTTTAAATTGTGTTAAATTTGTACGCCTAATAACAGATCACAGTGCTCTTAATTTTATATGTGAGAATCCCTGTAATACCTGTGTATCACAAATGAATAAATGAACTTGAACGTGAACTTAGTTTTGGATCAACCAATACCAACCAAACCAAATAACATTTTCAAAAACACGGATATTATGATATATTGCTGATATTTTCAATTACGGTCCATCTATTTCGCCATACTTAAATTGTGTTTCTGTCATTCACTTTTTCCCTGTAATTCTGACAATGTCTCCTGGCCATCGGTTAGATGGTCTGTCTCGTTGTTTTGAGCGTTTCTTGGCCACTTCTCATGTCAAAGGCGATTCGTATATCTCCCCACGTACACTAGATATACGTGTTTGATTCAGATTAGATCAGCGTAGATCGTTCGCAATTTAAGTAAATAGGTGGTGGCGCTATTTTTGTTCAAGGTTGCGCCTTAAGGATTGTGGTTACGAAAAAACTATGTGGTTGTCTGTCTGACTACGAGTTTGCGCGATTTGATTCAGTTATAATTAATAAAAACTTTTTATTTGACTACAGAAAAGAAATTAATAAAAGAGAATAATAGTAAGAGATACAGAAAAGAGGCAAAGAAGAGCTAAAAAAGTCTTGTGTGGAGGCGTCATGGTCGCACGAAAATTTTTAATGAAAAATGGCGGACTATCCCAAATTTAAATGTTTTCATGGTCCTTGATTTAAGTACCTACCCAGTTATGATAAAATCTGATAACAATCACCGAAAATAAAAATGATAGACAGATGATTTGTTTGATTCACAAACATAGACATTAAAGTAGTTGTTAGGCATCGGTAAGAATACAATAAAATATTTCGTAGGTAGATACTACAACACACAAACAATAAATAAATTAATCATTCTAAATAGCAAGGTGTCAACAATGTTACCAATAGAAACAAAATCAAAGTCTCCAACAACGCATAATTGCACACTTACAGCGGAATAGGTGATAATTTGAGTTTGAAAACGGACGAGAGACGAATGAAATTTTGCGTAAAATTTCCTCCAATAACATTACTGTCGAAATATGTTATCCACGAATACTTTCATTAGTTGTGTAACCCTTTTGTTTACAAATGAATATCCAGAACTCCTCAACCGAGTATAGTACCTACAGTTTAGTTTTTGTGGATCTGAATAGGTCCCATTAAAAGCATAACGTGATTTATAACCCGACTACAACCAATCAGATCAAAAACCACGAAATATTACTACAATAAAGATAGAAATATTACTACAAATAATATATTTTACGATTATTCGTACAATGTTCCTATGGGAGGTTTATAGGTGGTTTATGGGGTATTTTATTGGTTTATACATCCGGTTAGGACACATTGATTTTAACGACTATTTGCTTGTTTGTTTGGTGTACTTTGAGTGAAAAACATTAACAAGTTATTCTACTACCTTGTTATTATAGCTTGCGGGGTGTCCGGACATATTCCAATTAATCAGTTCAACCACCTCATGAGAAATGTTGAATCCGCTCACTGCTCTTCATGCGCTCTCTCAGAAGACGTTTACCATCTTTTGGTAGAATGTGTTCGGACTCAGTCAGAAAGAGATCAATTGAACGATGAAATTTTAAACTTGCAAAATTAGGTTTTGCTTCAAATTTTCTTTCCACGCCACTGTGGGAGGCCGCTAAACTTTTGTACGTAATGGTTTATGAAATTAATAAATAAAAAAGAGCTAAGTTTGTGTTTTTATACGACTGGCATAATCACTAGGCGAATTCCCTCACAAAACCACAAGTTCAACCATTTATTGGAACCTGTGTTAATCCACTTTTTTGATAAGCGATAGCTCAGCGCAAGTTGAACCGATGACCTCGTGAAAGCCGCGGGGAACCGCCGAATGCTGATATCACAGGATCAGTTCATGTCTGTTTACAGAAAACATGGACATATTGAGGTCTTGTGGTCGATTTGCTGATGCGAACGAATAATTGTTCTTGTTTTCATAAAGATACTAACTTCTTATATTTATTTATCTGTTCACTAATAACATAATTATCTGTCAGAGTTGGAAAGGATAATTCTGCAAACGGCTAAGAATAACATCAGAATATACTTATTAAACCTGAAGTACATGACAGGTCTATAATACCTCTGCCTTTCTTCTAAGAACTTGTATAAGCTAGACGTTAATAATTATTTCCCAGAATCATCTAGCTGTAATAGGTATCAACATTATTTCGTAGCACGTCTACGTCGTAGCACGTCGAGGCTCGTAGCTCGTAACGCCTCGTAGCGGGTCGTAGCGCTGACGTCACTTGACATGCCAGTCCAAGATATAAACAGGTCAGCGAGGAGGGATAAATCACTAACCGTTCTTAGATACGACTTTCTTAGCACAATATTAAACCTTAACTGCATAGAGATAAAACTACACTATGCTAAAGAAAAGGATCAATTTCCATGCCGGAATAGGAAAGAATATTAGGCCATTCAGTTTTATACCCTCGTATACTCATAATTACGTTTCCTATGGAGTTTTGTTAAGGAATTTATGGGAGGTATCTGTTTGTACGGTTTTGGTGATAAAAGTGGATTGGTTGTCCGGATATCTTAGCTCACAATCTTATTAGGAGGTAGTGGAACTATTTGTAAATGAAGGGTTTGGGCAAACGAGATACGAAGGTCAAATTCCAGGTCTCCATCAAAGAGCTGATGAAGGTAGTAGTTAGTTAATTAAAATCTATGTATGAAAAACTCAGTCCCATATTTTTTTTTTAAAATACTAATTAAGAGCTCTTTTTTCAACGAATTGTTTAAACCTGGAAAGTTGTAGATCAAAAGTTGTTCATCGGGGGGTTCAGCATCCCCCCCCCTCCTTTTTTCGGCTTAGTACATAATATACAGGGTGTATTTTGGAGATGGGAGTGGACGACCAAATCTGAAACCATGATATTTGAAAGGAGGAAAAGTGGTGAAAGGAGAGGGCCAATTTATGATGCAATAAAAACTGCTTAATTTTTTTTTTAACGTAATTTTCAACAAAGTTTACAAATTTCATTACGAATACCTATACGAATATGTTTTATCGAGCATAAACCGATCGAAATGTAGGCCGGTATAAGTATCCTCGCTAGCGACAAGCACATTAGTTCTTAGAAAAGATCTGTCTATATCTATCACATTGATAAAAAATTTAGATACTTAGTAGTATTCAAACTGAATTGGTAATAAATACACCCAAAAAATTCCTTTCACTTTCAATAATGCATTTCTTTCATTTCTTCTTTTTTACTAACATAGACGATGAATGCATTTTGTGCAAAGATTGATCCTTTACCCATACTAATGCATATGCATAGCTCAGGCTCTGCTTGCTTTGGGGCTAGAGGTGTAAAATATTTAGCATTAAAAAACTGTCTATTATCAACCCTCGTTGTCGAGGATGGACTCAAAAGGCCGAACTGTCCGAAAGTCCGAAAAACCTAAAATGGAATCGCCGATGGGCAAACTTCAGTGGCCGAATTTAAATTGCCGATTTAAAAAACTAAAGTCGTTCCCTCTAAGCAATTACGAACTAACAGAGTCAAACCAATTACATAGTATTCAAATGTCCGACTGTTTGTCATGAAAGGTGGTCATTTTAGTAAATTCAGCATTCGTGTCTGCAATTTATTCAGTTTATTCAGTCCTTCAATAAATCGGTTCTGTTCAAACTTTCAACTTTGATCACCAAAATATACAAAGGATGTTGCAAAAACTTTTTAACTGATTGTTAATTACTGATGATTATTTAATATTTATTTATTTATTTATTTATTTATTTATTAAGATAATAACATCATAACAGGTTTTTTTATTAAGCCCTAAGGCGATGTTATATCTAGGTACCTACTTATCTTAATTTATTAACAATACTAATTAATATATTACTTTGTCTCAATGATAAGCTGTGCCATTTCCATGGCTTAATATAAATCCACTAATCCGTTAAACTTCGTACCTCTTGTTTGTTTACAACAGTCTGCAGTTAGCTCAACTGTTTTAATTGTAAATACTGATGATGTCCTCCTGGCCGAAATTCGACTACGGCGTCCATTCTCAACGTGTTGAAAATCTCAAAATAGGTGCACTTAAACATATTCCTCCACTTTCGTAATCCAATGGGATGGCACATCGATACTGCTAGGGGTCAGGCGCAGGACCAACGGCCAAAAATTAGTTTCTATTATTTAGTTGTAATTTTCTTTGTTAACGCGACTGGGATTAGATAGATAGCTGAGTCTTGGCATAGAGACGGATTTAATACTAAATTTGAGTTTCCAGACTCGTCCCACTTTGGGCCGAATACAGTGGAACGAGTCCGGAATAACTATATAAAAAGATAGCGACAGTTCCTGAAGTTTGATTTTTTTATTGTTTAAAAAAAATCAATTTTTATTGTTTTTAATTATAGTCGAATTTGACTGCTATTTACGTAAAACACCACCAAGAATGGAGCTAGTTAATGAAAAAGTCTGAATTAGAATCAAATATACTATTAAATGTCAACGTCATAGATCAAGATCCACGCCGAAAGCGTGCTTTAATCCGAGTATGATTAGCCAAGTTCATCGTCCTTTCCGCACACAAGTATTCTAACCCACAATTGCACACAAGCCTCAATTACAGCCTCGCACAGACAAAGTAGAAACAACATTGAAACTCTTAATTTTATCTCTGCCAAAAACACAAAATGTCAACGTTTTTCCCAAAACTTGTATTGTTTGCTTCATAAAAGAGTTTTCGGACCCTTTTTAATGAAGGAGGCCCTTAGATTCCGATGACCTCAGGGACTCGCCTAATGTACAAACATTTGAACTTCAAATTACTTTTGTTATATTAAAGTTTTGATGAAATAATATTAGAAACATTCAACAAACAGGTATGATTTTTTATTGCGGCCCCAAAGTTGGATTAAAGAATGTTATTTTCGAAGTAACACCCGTTTATCGCTATAACGCAATAACTGTTTGAAACTTTTTTTGCAAGCAAAAAAGACTACAGCTAGATTCCTTGTTAATATTAAACTTTTCTAGCATAATGATGAGAATAACCAAATTTGAGTAAAGGACTGCCAAACTAATATTGCCCTAACTTAAACATTGCCTTTAATTCCCTAACAAAACGCAAGACTCAATATCTAAGATGGTGAATAAACCACGAATAAACTCAAGACAACAATCTTCACTCATTGGTTCTGTTCGCAGCTAAAATATCTTTGTTTGCTTTACGTTCCATTCCATCAACTAAACGTCATCAAACCCTTGTGTCAGAACCATTTGAACCGTACACGGAACGCATCAGTTCATTTATTTTGTCGAACACATTTCATCGGAATCGCTGGGAACGCAAATATCTGGTCACACGAAGGGGTTAGGTATTCATTGTGGAACTCCATCGGGTATGTGTTCGATGTGTAAGTCAGTTGTCTAAAGCTAAGAGCTAACTGTGGCGTTAGATCTAGTACGAACGTGTGTAAAACCAGATTATGTGACATGAGAAATAAGTATCATAATCACAGCATCACACAACTTAGAGATGTATAAATTGTATTGCGTAATTTTTCACCATCAGTTTTGGTAAATAATTATTGAAAAGTTTAAATCACTTGGTAATACTAACTACCATTGACTAATTTTAAGGATATTTTGACAAGATAGTGATGGATCTGTCATCTTTTCGCATGATGCTAAGTGCTTTGCCTTCGTGAGATTTTGCAAATATACAAAATAGGTAAAAATCAAATAACAAAACATTAATGCAATTTTTTGCACCTTAACTAGAGGAGTTAAAGTTTAATCCAAACGCGTTGTGAGGGGGTTGGGATCTGAAAACTTGCATTCATTATGCTATATTGATCCTCAACCTCAAATAGAGTTGATTGTGTACGGATTATATTTCGTGCCGCAGTGGGTTGCACATTAACCGTCATCGGATAGCCGACAGGCCCGAGAGCTTGCTCCCAATGCCGATAGTTTTTACTGAAATTGAAAAATCTAGAATTTAATTTAAATTTTTGATATAATGTGGATACAATGGAAAGCATCAGGCACAATTCAGGCCGTTCGACCTTTTCAACCTCTTTATGCGATACTGGCATTTTAAGTTGAATTTATTTGACATTGAAAGTGCTCGCCGAACCGCTGCCGCCGCTGTCGGTCGCTGCTATCCCGGTGTGAATTGAGCCTTAAAATTGTGGTACTTCGATTTTTTTGGGCTTTTTGGATAAGAGACATTTTTATGATGGTTCAATCTAATTTTTTTTTCACACATTACCTTAAATTGTTACGTTGTTTTTGTAACTACAACAAAATGGAGCTAAATAATATTAGTTACCGCGTAAATCCGTATATTTTATAATGCAGTAGCCAATGGCAAGGTTTTCCCAAAAGAAATCAAACGTAACACTCCCCGATGACTAGGTATCTAAAAGTTCTTATAGCTAAGCGCTCAGATCCCAAAGCCATGCCGAACGTAAAGGTACCATTCCACTGAAGTGGCGTGAGAGAGACACTGAGCGCGAGATATTAAAATGAGGCGGACCTTTTGTTGGAGAGATGTATTAAGCCCTGCCCAGTGTCCGCGATGTGACGATGGCGCGCCGACGACGCCGCCGCCTAGCCGCTGCTCCCTGTTATCCGAAGATAAAATTGATACTAAGTGCAAGTTCAAAAGCTTAGTTAGCTGTCTTAGTGCCCCGCTACGAAAGTGACTCGCTTAAGCTGGTTCTGGTTGTCTAATTGTATCATTTTTTTAAAGCAAATATCTTTTTTTCTAAGGAAATTTAAGAACCAATTTTATAATTATCAAACACTATCCTTAAGCGTTGTGTATAAATTAAACTAAAAAATCTACTACGCAGTTAAATAAAACGGGCTATGTCAATTGAAATGTTGGTTTTCAACTACGTACTCCTGCTCATTACCTCTTGTAGTGGAGAGCAGCCGTGAGCGTTCTTCCGATAAAAGATCCTTTTGTGTTGGACTCAATAGAAGCTGGAGGGTCTAGTTTCCATCTTTAATACTATGTATTGGAAGTTATCCGCAAATTAAAATGCGAAAATTGATTGCTTGCAACTGTCTTAAGGTTTTAATTTTTAATTTTTCTAATACTAATTTTTAGAAAAACTCCTTTCTGATTTTTATTATTATGTAGGTCTGGTAGGGCAGAATTGTTATGCTTCAGTTTTAAGTTGGCTGGGTTGTGGTGAGCCTTGACTCGCTATGGCTTGGAATACAAGCTGTCAAACCTAGCATGAGAAAAGAATTGCAATTGGACTAGAAGACTACCCCTGTCGATAGAATGGCAGATGTTGGTGGCTATCAAACCTCGCCGAAGGTGCCAAAGGCATTTATTTACTGAATTTATTAGAAAATCAACGGCTTACACTAACTTAATTGAACTTTATTGGTATTCCTAAGTTGCTCCGTGTCTGTGGTTCTATCAAGCAAGATTATGAAAAATTTACACCAAAAATTCAAGTAAAAATTTTATTTCTCCTATTGTTGACGTTCCAAAGAAAAAATAAAAGCTTATTGTCCCAAAACGCTTCCGTATTTTAAATTCGTAAACAATGCTTGTAGCATTAGCCAAAACGGAAAAAGCTCATCGAATCGGGCACCGAAAAGAGACGGCCGGAAAAGCAAATAAATCTCTGCTCAAATCTTGCTCAGAATAATCTTTTCTTCATAAATTCGGAACAATTGAAACAAAAGTAAATTATACAGCCGCCGGCAGTGGAAATTATGAATTTGGTTGGTAAGTAGGAGTCGTAAAACTCACTGTTCGGGTTTTTCATTCGAACAATGCTGAAAAAAATCGCAGCTTTTTCGGCTAACACACAATATTTTTGTTTTGAAAGGATGTAGGTACTTCATCCTTTCCAAGTATTTCCGAAATCCGTTATTTTGTTTTATTTTCTTTTGAATTTTCAATGCACAGGCACAAGAGCTTGCCTTACTTACTTTCGGTTATTCAGATATTTGTCAGTTTTCTCTTGAATTTTTCAAACAACACTGGCAAAAACAAGTTTAATAATTATCTGGTTTTTAAAACTTTGTTTTACTTTAAAATAAATAAATTTATATCAAAATGATGATGCAGAGACCATATTATATGTATCTAGAAAGAATACTGTTACTGTACCCTCTCCCATTCTGAAGAGAAAACGTTCGTGAAAAAGTTTTGCGAATCTTATACTATTTGAACGGGTTCATTATTATTTCATCATCTCTCTACCACTTATTTAAGTTTGACATTCAAGTAAATACTGTTGGAACTGTAGAATCCTTAATTGAATGGAAATCAGTTCAAGTCTAACTTTTGACAAACTTTTCGGAGATTAGAAACTCAGTCGTATTTACAAAGAGTTTGTAATCGCTAAATCTACTGAGTCGTGGAAAACTTCGGGATGTATCTTTGAGCCTGTCGGATTAAATAAAGTGATAAATGGGGGAGGCGTTGATTTTTCGGATCCTTTATCCGAATTAAAAACTTTTCAGCTTGCACCCAAGCGGAGCGAAGTTATGTAAAATCTTACAGCGCATCTACGTGTTGGCTGAGTCATATCGAGCTTTTACACGCTGAGGACTGTACAGGCGGTCAAATTAAACAAGAAAGAACGACTTTGTGAAGACTCGGCCTTTGGATGTGCTTCTATGTCATCTTAGCTCCTCCGAAACGCTTCAGTGTAACTCGGTCTTTCTCCGATTAACGATTACATTCTTTGAGGTGTAGGAGACTTTTTCATCTTTGAGGTTAGGTATTAATTACTTTTCAGTCGATACCAAAAAGGTGCAATAGTACAGACACTGCGCGCTATGAAGGTTTCATTAACCGACGAGAAAACAAAAAAGGTTGAGGTTGTATATTCGGCTGATGAGATATAAAAATTAAAATTTACATTACCAAGGGATAAATATTTGTCCCAAAAACTTTAAAAACAGTACAAATAGGAATTTGAAGTCGTTTTTTAGTTTTTTTTTTATATATTCAAATTATTATTTTCGCACGAATCCCTAAAGCCTTTTATTTCATTACGTAGCAATATAAATTTGCTTTCTAAAAAATATTCATCGAAGAAAATAAAACATAGCTGATTACATCATTCAGCGCAGGTAAAGAGAAGACAGTAAAATAAAGTGAGGTCGGAGGTCAAATTAAAGTGGGTCATAAAAAACTGTTGAAGGGAAACCGTTATTCCTTGACCCTCCGGCGTTCGGACAATTCGGGAATTTACGGGTTTAACGAGTCTACGGAAGAAATATATTTTTAATTTCAAGTGTCAAGGGAATGAAAAGGGTGGAGTGTTGGAATTACTGACTTTATCAATTGAATGAGTGGCTATGGAAGAATTCGAAAAGCCAGCCTACTTAAGAAGGCCTTGAACCTCTAAGCTTCCATACAAACGTACTTTTCGATTCATTTGGAAACTTTGTCCCCGATTATAATGAGATTTTGCATACATAATCGGTTAAGAAATAGCTATGTTTGTATCGTTTTAGTTTTTCAAAATACATAATCATCATTAAATTAGAGCGAAAGTAATAAAATCGCCTGAAAATGGATAAAAATGTATTTTCTCTCTAACTTTAAGATGATTATGTATTTTCAGGCCCACCTTTTTGTTCAATTTTGTAAGGCAGTAGGTAAGCATCAGTACCAAACGAAGCTTTAGATAAAACCACCCAAAAAACCATGCCTGATTATAA
Organism: Eupithecia exiguata; assembly: GCA_947086465.1. Taxonomy (NCBI): domain Eukaryota; kingdom Metazoa; phylum Arthropoda; class Insecta; order Lepidoptera; family Geometridae; genus Eupithecia; species Eupithecia exiguata. The sequence continues at coordinate 806,181 of OX352241.1, read as the reverse complement.
TCATCCAATCTTTTAACAAATTTAGCTATGTATAAGATATGAAGATGTAGGTAATTAATGAGAATCTAAGCGGCCCGTAAAAATATTTTGATAAAAAAAACTGAAACCTAGGTTTTTATTTACAGGACAAATCTTTTTATTTACAAAGGTTGTAAATCGACGTATGTGTAGATGCCCAGTGAAGCCCAGCCCAACATACTTCCCAATCCGTCCTTTGTCTGTCAATCGGTCCCACAAATGCGGTTACAGCCCACCATAAAAATTTGCAACACTCTGGTAGGTACATGTTCCCATACCAATTTAAAACGTCTATTGACTCGTAGCCATGCAAACACCGCTCGGAAACGCTGAAAAAACAATGGCGGCGAAAATAAATTCGTTCAGTAAACAAATCGCCAGGGAACTCAAACTGATGGGAATCCGAATACGTTAGATCGCAATTAAAATGGCGGCGTGTGCTACAAAATGGCCGACATGTCATGACGTTGATTTTCAGTTAATGAATTAGCGGTAATTATCATCATATTCCGGTCCCTACACCAAGGTACGTGGGGTCGGCACAACAAATATTTTTCCCACGCTCCTCTATCAGCCATCATCTCCGTATTCACACTTTTCTCAGGTACGTTATGTCATCATCATCAGCATCTGTTAGTCCACTGTTGGACATAGGCGTCCCCTAATGACTGCCATAGCGCTCTGTCTTCAGCTTGAAGCATCCAGCATCTGCCTGCAGTCTTACCTAGACTGCAGATGTTTATGTGTAGGGAGCAAATAGTTTTGTCTACAATTTTTTTCTAGCTACCTAAAAATAATAAGCACGCAGTTAGTAATTTTAGAATCTGTAAGCAAATAAGTGAATTTTAAAATTTACCTGCTTACCTACAGTTTATTTGCAATCAGTCGGTCATTTTCCCTGGTATTATACATAATTAATTTTACCAAACACATGCGGAGTGTGGACGTAAATGATAAATAGAAACTGCAGCTTTGACGCTGACAAAGACGGATTTTGTACACAAATTGTCTGAAGAAATATGGTGCGGTTCTCTGGTCTGCCTGAAATACATCTGAATAAATGTATTTTCATACACCAAAAATTCCTATGTAACTTCGTACTGCAGAGACACGTGACCAAACTATTCAACCTGGATTTTAAGGTGAAAACCTGTATTCATAGCTTATTTGTTTGTAAAAAGAGTCTACACACCAAAGTCGACACCGCCGCCAACACACCGGCGCGGCTGGCTGATGTCTGCAAAATTATTTAACTTTGGAAAATCATCGACTACAGTGCCTGCCGACTTCTTGCGATATATCGGCACGGCTGTGTCGGCAACGTTGGCGACTTTTGTGTGTAGAATCCTTAAAACTGACTTTGCATTTTCTCTGCACCTGCAAAAGTTCTCAGAACACTCTAAGGACCACATCCACTGCTGGATTGTCTCGTGGCAATTCAATAGCTGATTTTGCCGTGATAATAACACCATATCCCGTATCAGTGACATGTCGCTGAAGAAATTATACAACATACTACAATTAATTTAATAGATAGGTGCCTCTTTTTAAAGAAAGGAACTTCAAGGCAAAGATAGAGTTACTTTATTGAGTCTAAAGAGCTGTTGAGAAGACTGCTTGTAGCGTTATGAGTATCTTTGTTTACCTGATTTATACTACGATATTTATACGCATACGAGCTTTTTTTATAACGGCCACAATATTATGTTTTTTATTTGATTTTCCTATTAAATCAGCGTTACTCCAACAAAAGAATTCATCTCACACAAAAATCTCTTCGCATTCGATTCGTTTGTCAAATCAATCATACGAAACAGACAAACTAACACGTTGCCTTATTACTAAACTCATCCATCAAGTTGAACCGTCATTCAATTGTGTGCCTTATTTCCTACGCTATAGAGTGTAAACGAAGGCCGTCCGTTGTTGTTACCCATTTCATTTGTAGAACTGGATTTCCATTCGCTTCCTCAGTCGCGAGAAATGGCAACCTCCATCATCAACTACTTGCTCAGTGACTACCAGAAGGCTGAATTTTGAATTTAAATTTTTGTATTCGTCACACGATTAAAAATAAAATAATTTGAAAAAGTCATAGAATTAAAATTATTATAAAGGTAAAAAATATATATATAAAGGTAAAGTAAAGTACGATATTGAATTATCTGCACAAAAGTAATAAATACATTAAACAGGGCAAATTGCAAACTAGAGAACTTCAAGACGAGAAAAAGACGAAGAAGAATTATATAATTATTAATTTTTGTGTGTATTTGGTACCTACTTATAGCGCCTGCACCGTGCGGAACTTGGAACTACTTAGGATACAATATTTGTAAACATCGCATCCATATTTAACCTAAACATCACTTACTTGTAGTTTATTGCTTGACGGAATTGGCACTACTTAGGTACAATTCTTAAGAATGGCTTGAATATAGGTATCCTATTCAAAATGGGAAAGTTTCGTCACGTCGCGTCGTGACGATGCCGATAGTATCGAGACGATACTATCGGCATCAGTTGAGGGCTGGTGTCTGTGAGTCGATGAGTCGTTATGTATGTCAAAAATACGTCACAACATGGCTGCAGCTTCGCAACTTTGGCTGCTTTCTTTTCTATGCTCAAACGCGTAAAATTTATGACGTGTAATAGTTTAGTCCCAAAACTACAGAAACTCTACCTAATTAGGTATTTTTTCTTGAAGCACGTTAACGTGTTTAACGTCGTGCAACACGAAATCATTGTTTATTTAAAAAAAATAACAGTTCTTTATTATTGTATTCTGTAGTTCTGGGCTCCAATAAATGTGCTTTCGTTCTTTCACCTTTGACCTACAATGGAAACACTACACTAGAGCAACCATGTTGATGTTTGGTTTTTTTTTGCCGGCACGCGACAAACTCGATATAATTAAACCCTAATATCAGTCAACGTGGGCGCCACGGCTCTCTTACTAAAAATCTAAGGCTTTCTTTTATGTTATCAGTCGAAAATGTGACAATGTTCGTATTAGAGCCAATGTTTTTCCTGTTACAGGATTCTTTGAAATCGTTCTATTTATTTATATCCATTATTCCAAGGAAACGATTTATTATAAAAAATCAAATGCTTCATGGAATTAAAAGCGATTACAGCTGAACTCCTTATAAGGGTTCTGTACTCGAAGCGTAAAAAACGGGACCCTATATAATAGACTAAACCTCCGCTGTCTGTTCGTCTGTCCGTCTGTGAGCGGGATGTATCTCATGAACCGTAAAAAGTAAACAGTTGAAATTTTCCGTATTTGTTTATAATGAATAATTAAATCATCATCATAATAATGTGTATTTATTTATCAGTGTGTATTGTCTCTTGCCGCTATAACAACAAATAATAAAATTAATATCTAAATTAAACGAGGCCCTACAAAAAACTTAATTATTTTTATTTTGTATATTTTTGCTTGTAAAGTAAAGTATCTTGAACCGTAATAGATAGACAGTTGAAATTTAACAACAAATAATAAAAATGAAATAAATTTATTCATTAGGGGGGGGGGGGGGAACATCCATACTACGTTGACTGCCGATTGCAACATCGGGTGCGATCAGATCCGCGTTATGATGAGTTTTTGCTTTTTCTTAAATGAATTTTTTGATTTCTTTTGCACAAATGAATATCTCTTTAACCAAAGAAATTTAATTTAATTATAATCAAATAAAAGAAACAAATTAGAACTAGTTTTGTCAATTAATACAATTGAGCTAACTGCAAAGTGTTGCAAACAATGTTCAGGTAGGTCAACGGATCCAATACCAGTCGGAATCGTCCCCAAGACGATGCTTTTGCATAATAGTTTTGTACGATGGTACAGAACCCTTCGTGTGTGAGTCGACTCGCACTTGGCCGGTATTATTTAAGTCAGACAAATCATTAGAATTAATTTGTTTCAATTTTCATTCTTCGTCTTTGTAGACATACATTTTCTTGGACTAAGAAATCTAGTACATTATTCACTTATTTGAAATCTTTACTCGAAATATAAATATGAACGGCTCTCCGATAAAACAATTCTATTGTAATTATTCACGTCAAGGTAGTTTTTACTGTATGCTAACATCATAACTGTTTGATGACTTGACCTTTCTACGATAGAAATGTTTCTTATTTATTGAAAAAATACCAATGATCATCAATCACGTGAGAGAAATGATCATTTGTCATGGGTTCCGTATAAAATATGCGTATACCTGCATATTTCTTTCTTAATTTGAAAGTATTTTCCTTATTTAACTAGTGCTTTCTATGACAAGATTAAATAAAACTTAAAAATTGTTCACAACTAGACTGTTTGCAACAGTCTACAGTTAGCCCAACTGTTTCAATTGTAAATTCTAGCAAAAGTGATGAGAATCTTTATGATGTTATTTTCTTCTTTTATAAACATTTAAAAATAATAAGGTAATTTCTGTTAACCGATGTTGTGAACCAAAGGATTGTTGATACTATAGTGCCCATACTCTGGGTACCTCTAAGAAAATTAAATAAGTTCGCAAAAATCCCCAATCCATCTCCATTCGGCGGGTTCAAGTCGTAGAATTTGAACATTTTTTGGAAACTTTATTTCATTTTCTTATTCAAAGGATGTATGATAAATAAGGTAAGCAATGATTCACCAGCTCCTTAGAAATAATACCCGTTACCATTTGCTACGGCACTTACGGGACCCTAAAAGCTACGAAAAAATGAAAAATTCACGAAGCTACACGTCAACTATGATTAATCAAATACACGAAAATATGTTTTTTAACTTTCCAAAAATGGGATTCAAACGACATTGTACTTTTGATGCCGAAAAGTTGTAATGGATGGAAGAATGCTGAATATTTAAATAATGGTAGAGAATAAATGTTTGGAAGTTTTTATGGCTCAATAACAGAAGATGGATCATTAATCTTGGGCATTATAGTTTAGTCCCGTTATCGAATGTTACCTGGGGAGGTTTTATTAATGGATCTGGTGACTAGCTGACTCAGACAGATTCACTCGTTCGAGTTTGCTGCGGGTAGCGCAGGACCGGACCGTACGGCTCCTACTATTAGCTCAAGGGCTTAAGGATGTACACCTAGGTAGTTATCAGTTGGTGTAATCAGGCTGTAAACTATGATAACCGGTGTTTGGAGTGCGTTTACATAAAGTGACCAACGCAGGTGGCAATGGGGCAAGTTTTGGAATTGCGCGCACGAGAGTGGCAAAAGCTCTTTTAAGAACTGTGAAAATTCGCGTAGCCACCTACTTACTTTTTCCTTGAGACCTAGCTCATTTTTCCTGTATCTCTGTAGTCTTTTGCAACCATTCATTGCGTTGCCATCAAGAGTCTGCCGGACTGAAAGAAAGACGGACATGAAAATACATTGATACAATTTTGCAATATGAATTATTAACCCTCGACATAAGCTTTTCTCTCGTGTAAAAAATATAAATGTATACTCAAACAAACATCTCTTGTTTCAGGTAAGCAGGTATCATCATCACCCGGGTATAAAACCAGTCAGCCAAGCCATCGCAAACGACGAGGCCGTAAAAGATTTCATCCAGTTTCTACATGCCAGACATAACCTTAAACAATCGTAAACACCATCTTGTATGTAGGTAACACCGTAAAAATGTCACTCACAATATTTTGCGAGTTGCCATAAATTTTTGCTACCGCTCTCGATGACGCTTATTTGGGACACAGTGAAAAAATAAAAAAAATATATTGCTCGTAATTTTACACGCCATACCATCATCTACATAGATTCTACTCCGAAAATTATATTATCGAACCATCTGACCGTCACAGGCTGTTCTAAACAAATGGTGTATGAACCTCTCTAACAAGTACCAGGCCTGTTCAAACATAAACAGTATTAGTGATCACACACAGCAGCGGTAAAGAACTTTGAGTGGGTATGCAGTATTCTCACTGTTAAAAAAACTTGAAGCAATACGACGGGCCGCCGCGAAATTTCTGCGAAAAAAATTAAGCGCGAAATCCAATCGAAACTTACCGCTACTGCTCTTAGCTCGTAGCATATACCGCATAGATCTGTACCGGCCTTTCATCGAAAAAAAGTTGGTACCTGAGTAATTTTTCATAGATTTTCCTAGAATAAAAATATGGCACTCAGATTGAATGACTAACCCGATAATCCAGCGCTGCAGAGATATATTATGGATTCACTACAGTGTATTTTAAAAGTTTCGACTGACTGACGACGCTGCTTTATGAATAAAATGTAGAGTAGTGAAACTCTATAACCATTTACTCCATATTCTGTGAGCCCGCTTCGGCGCTTCCCTCCCATGAGAACTAAACGAGGGAAACTTGAAGGGGAAATAAAAAATACAGACTCTTGTCATATATTTCGACAAAAGTAACACTTGTACAGGAATATGAAATCTTGACAAAGTTTCTTCCCCAAAGAATAATAGAATTTTCTTTTTGTATTATTCAATGATGTCGTTTTAGGAAAATTAGGAAGGTCGTGATGAAGTTATTTAATAAAATTTGGTGTATGGTTCATTATGGGATTAAAATAATAAGCTTTTTAAAAGCACAGAATATTTTTTTAATAACGAAAATAACAATTATAAAATAGAAAGAAATTAGAACTAAGTGCTTACAGTTGAAATATTTGAGCTTACTGCATACTGTTGCGAACAAACTAGAGGCAAATCTATTGATCAATATCTATCTATAGCATCTCCAAGATGCTGACTGCATTGCTATGCCATAGGTTCTATATCTATTATAGAATCATACTCAAAAATAATTACTTTAATTAGTCAAGGTTTTTTGTTTTATGTGCTTACCCGCACTTTGGGTGTCTCTAAGAAATGAAGTAAGTTCCCAAAAAAAGGGTGGGATTCGCGGGTTTGCGTCCTGCCAAAATATAAATTTTGTGGGACCTTATTTAATTTTTCAAATTAGCCTTTTGGTTTTTTGGAAAAAGGACAGCATATTAAAGCTAAAATTTTCTTTTTACTGCCACGTTTTATCAGTTTACCATCATAAAAGAAGGACCAAATGATGTCATATAAATAAATTTATATCTTAACCTGATTTATTTAGGTTCTATAGTCAGATAACGTGGTCGGTTGGCCATGAAAGAGAGCATTCACGCGTCGCCCTTTCAATTCTGCAACATTTCTCCCGGATTTGGGCGAAATTCGCCCTTTTTGGGGTCCTTAATGCAAAATTGTGACCTCGGGCCGCCCAAGGGGCTTCTTTATAGTGAGATGACGTAGAAATTCAATGAAGGTTTGGAATTCTTTGAGTGGTATTCCAAAAACCCGTGTCAAAATCTTGTTGCGTTTTTACACGATGACGTGACGTCATTGGGCTAACTTTTATCGGTTTTAGGTTGGACCAATGAGTTTGTTGGAACAAACTCATAAATTTGATTTAAATTTAACGATTTTTTTTACTTGGAAATATGGTGTCTTAATAGAGATGACTATTATGGAAATTAATATAATTCGCCTATGAGTATACTGTTCAAAACTTTCTGATTGAGGTTTCCATTTATTTGATCTGATCTGATGATACAAAAACTCACACAAGCCACCTACGCAAAGGAGTGTCGGGTTTATTTTAAAAAATGCTAGCAAAAATGAACTTATGAATAAATTTACCACATGACATGAGCTCGCACTCAACATTTTATATCTGGGTTGCTTAAAAACCAACAAAAATTGTAAATTATCTAAAAATCTGAAGGTTTTGGCGTGTGTGAATCGCTATCTCTTCTCGACATAGTCTTCTAGAAGCAAAGTGTAGGTTCTTAGTAACTACCAGAATTTTTAATAGAGGTGCTTTAGCTGTCTTGCCTTTAAACCAACTTTAATAAAGTAGGTCTTAATTTTGTCGTAGGAGACTTTTATGTAAGAAACTGTCCAAATAATTATTTTTAGTCGTAAGATTTTAATAATTTTTCTTCGTAAGAATATATTCTTACTTACCTACCTTCGAAATAAGCCTTATCTACCTAAATTTTGTTTTACATTATTATTAAACATAGAATAAACCAGATCCAGGCGAAAAATATTTGACGCACGGGAATCGAACCTGCAAGCTTCTGTGTTCCAGGCATGTGAAACGAGGCTTTTAAATTCCTAAAAACAGATATTCTGACCGTGTAGGTAGGCAGCATTGAAATACCTTGTGAAGCAGAAAGTAGGCCAGCCGACACGGAGTAGAAATAAACTATGCAGAGCCTCGTCCACTGTTAATGACTCGTAGAGATCTGCGTGTGGGTGAGAACGAACCAATTGTTCAATGTATCCTTAATGTATCTCAAATTTATCAAGTTAAATTTTTTGAGTGATTGTGCCGAACTTAGCATACATCTAACACCGCCACCGCCCGGCACAACAACTTGTTGTGCCAAAATCACTTACCGAGAGCGTCGTTAGAGCGAGTGGCCCACCCGCACTGCAAATTGTGTAATCATTGGAACCGAACCCGCACATTCCGTGTCGCAGTCAGACCTTCGCCCACAGAGGTTGTCGGTCTTTATGATCAAAAAGCCTATATTTAGTTCTCGTCAAGTTCATGTTCATACTAAAACACATACAAGTTCACAGGCTGATCTAATACCTCTGAGGACCGACACCGTATACTAGAATACACGTAGTGTATACGGGATGCTTTGTCGTGAGAAATTTACAGGCAGAGGAATGTTTACCTTACTTTTTTATAAAGGCGCTGCTACAATAGCTTATTCTAACTTAGGGTAAAGGCCTATCCTTGGCTAAGGGTGTGTTCTGAGTGGACAACGAGGCTCAAGCTGAGCGATGTCTGAGATTTTATATATAAATAAAATAAATAATGCTTGTCAATCCACATAAGATCATCTCGCCCCAAGCTAAGCAGAGCTTGTGTTATGGGTACTACAAGACTGATATACCTACATAATAGAATAAAAAAACATAGATATATTTTTACTATACCTACATAGAAAATACTCAGAACACCCGGAACAAATATTAGCAGATCTTACAAATATTTGTTCCAAGGCGGGAATCAAACCCGCAACCTCCTGCCCGCCGCGTGACATCGGTCGTCTTCTCGTCACTATCGCGCGAGATTTCATTAATAAATCTAATTTGACAGACATTCTAACACAGACGACAATTTGAAGTTGAACCACGAGAGCATTAGAATAAATGCATCGAATCACCACTTAATAAAAAAATAATTGATAGGTAGGTACTTATTTATGGTACTTTGTCGCAACACTCCAGCACTTCTGGAAGAAATAGTTAAAACACTCTTCAATCGATTAAATTCTTGGGGATGCTTCTGGTTGGTACGAGAAGGTATTGCTGTGGATAAGTTGAGCAACGCGATTTGTAGTTAGTTCAACATTGTCAAACTTATACACCCCTCTTTTTGGGGTCGGGAGCATTGATCTACTTTGTATTTTTGTATTTTGATGGTCAAAGGTTAGAACTGTTGAAAGTCCGCTATCGCTTTCACTGACACCAGCAACGAAGCATTTTCTCTAGAGACGTTTTACTTAGACACTGAAATGTCTTCTCCTCTCTGTAAAATATGTAACTCGAACCAAAGTCCTAAGAAAAACGTTTTATTGTTTGAATTGCTGAGACTAGTCCCGTGAGGTTTTTCCTGAATCTTTTCTTAGAAAACCCTTGTTGGCTACACTTCAAAAAGAAGCCTTGTAACACTTTCTGAAACGTTCTAAGAACATTGATGATTAGAGTGAAAAGATATGTAGGTACATAAATACTTTGGTTGATTTGATGTTTTACAATGAAAATAGCAGCAAATAAGCTGTTTGTTTCATGGTTGCAAAAATGTTGCCTGCGGTGTTTCTCACTGCTGAGCAAAGGGCTCCCTGGTCGCTCCACGTACCTGGGTCTTTTTTATTATTATTATCCTGAGGAAACGCATAATCGTACTGCCACGGAGAGACCTTACCCGCCTAATGGGCGCCGGACGACCCCGTGTCCAGACGCCCTAGGTCCCCCTGCGACGGGTCAGTCGAGTGGCCCCACCACCTGCCAAACGGTCGCAAAGGATAGGGGGAGCAGCCCTCGCAATACCGACACTCCTCCTCCCCTGCGTCCCCCCGCGTCCGCTATCAAACTGCACCAACAACCGGGAGTCCTCTGCTGCCGTGGCCTCCATTCTTCTGCGGCCATGCTGCTCATACAGCACAGCCGCCCGCCTCAGTCACAGTGCCTCCCATACGTCACCGCAACCTACTACCACTCCAACTGGGCCTAGAGGTCAAGTTAGAGGTGCTTATTCAATGACCGAAATAACGTAGGTATGTCCTAACCATAATACAATGCCATCACAAAAAATATATTATTAAAGTCAACAGACGTCAGATATATTGTCGTTGTAAGTTTAAGTTTTTGTCCGTTAGTTGGGTGAACGTTATCTAAGGCCATTGTTTTAACAAATGTTGCAGGTGAAACCCCTGAAAATCTATTATGATCACAAAAAGCATGATAGTTGGATTAGGCCAAAGTGAAATCGCTTACCTGCGGAAGAGCATACCAACCCTCACGTCCAGCGAAACCATTTTACGAAGCCTGTATCTGCAAGATAGAGGCTCTGATATTTCTATAATAAGGGTCCTTTAGTCCCTACATATTCCCTTTATCCTTGTCATATCTTTGCAATAATCTATGTAACGTAATAACTAGGGTCCGTAGAAATATTTAACATCAAAGGAGAACGGCGATTCTGGCATAAGCGTTTGTTTTTGGGTCGGATAAAACGGGTAAGTTGTTTTACGTATTTGTGAAGAATCGTTTGGCGTTTACTATGTTTTGTTCAATAGTTATTGCCGATAAAAATTTCTTTGTCTGTTAGTTGGGTGAACGTTATTAAAGGCCTTTGTTTTAATAATGAATTCCTAAAGACTTTGTTCTTTTCTCGAGGGAATTCCCTAATGTCTGGGTTTTTCCCGTTATTCTGAGCGAGGACTCGTTAAGAACTCTTCTTTATTTCAAAGGAAATAAAAATATATAGGTACCTTCTAGACGTTATGACCGTGATACGATAGACAGGTGTGACTGTTGATTTAATAACATAAATATCCTAATAAAATGTTTATGGTTATAGTTTAAGATAAGGTATGTCTAAAGTTTAAGTTTTTTATAAACATTATGTTGGCATAGGTAATGTAAATAACCTAGTATGTATGTTTTTTTGTTATCTGTAAAAAAAATCTTAATAGATTTGTTCTTCTTTTTCTATTTTAATTTTTTTTCTTTTATTGTACATACATAGCGTAGTCTTGTTCGTGACGTCACCTGTACCGGTCCTAACGGAAGACTAGCGCTGGCTGGGCCTCTTGCTCAGTAAGCATTATGCTGAGTTAGGACCTTTTTATAACCACTTTATATTATGTAAGTATCCAATCAATAAGGGTGTCTTGATTTTAACTGTTGTATCGTATTGTTGTTATAAACAAATGTATTAATTCTTCTGCATAAATAATCGCCTAACCGACCGATCAGTTTAAAGCGTTTTAGGTCAGTGTTCACCAAAAAATAATCGGACAATTAGGCAGCTTCATCGGTTAACTTCGACGCTTGTTGTTTGAAAACTTGTGTGAAAAATTTAACCATGTGTTGGTGAAGTCGGGTCTTAAACTGTTTTATTTAATTGCGAATATCAATGTGCATTTTTATTGTTCAACGGGAACAAAATGACAACTTTCAACAAAACCCATAAAAAATACCATTCCAAGATCGGAATCATTTCAGAATGACGACAATGATTATGACAGTTAAATGTTTCGTGTGATTCATTTTTAGTTATATAATTTTATAACCTTTTTTTGTGTAGGTATTTTGTATTTCTCTTCAACTTCTAATCTCGAATTTTAAACTCGGAATAGTGGGAGCCCGCAAAGTACCCCACTTATTGCTATAGACTAATTGCCCAGACGACTTAAGCAAAACGAAAAGAAACATTTCAGACCCGAAATCCCAAAAAACCGTTCTAAGTATAAATCGCTCCTATTAAATCAATTGTGAACTATCTGGGATCCTTAAGCTCTCCAAGCCTCCCCTGACGCAGGCTTCAAGGAAAATTGTTGGCATTTACTCGGAGGATCGCTAGGAAACCTTTTACCGCCCTTTACGTTACTTCGTAAACAATACTCACGAAATTATTGAGTATACATTTGTAAAACTTAGTTAGGGGAGAAACGGTACTTAAAAATAACGGGTAGGTTCGTAACGGGTAAAAATAACTGGGAGATTAGTAACGGTTGGTGAGTTTGTTTTAGAGTAGAGTTTTTTTATGAAAGCTTTTTTCGTCCGCGCGGTAGAACCATGTTTTTAGATAGAAACATAGCTAAGTTTTCTTTTAACTTTTCCAAGACGTATAGACACGTGCGGTTTTATAATACGTTTCTCCCCGCGGCTTTGCACGTCTTGCTCCTATGGACACGATTAAAGGTTATTTCTACCCCATGGAGACTGGTTTATGGAATGAAAAGTAGCCTTTGTTTTTTTCAGGCTTAGAAAAACCTGTATTCAAAGTTCCAGCCCGACCCGTCCAGTTCTAGCGTGAAGAAGTAACTTTATATAGGGTAAGGTTGCTCAAGTCGTACCCCCTAAGGAAATAAAACTGTAATATTCATTGCAATAGGAATAAAACAAAATCTTCTGCATTAACTAAATCTTTATTTATTTGCCTTTTAATCTACAATCATAGAAACTTGAAAATCTTTTATCAAAATAGGTATTTTAACGTTTTTCAAAAACATACCTTCGGTACGATTAAGGCACCTGGTCTCCTAATTCGTACCACCTATAGCCTTAGTCGTACTTAGAAAATGGACTTTATTGAACACATGTGTTCAACTATAGAAAAATACTTAATAACTAGAGATCACAATAAACAACTTAAATATTACAAACAATTCAGTGTGATATTAACTTACAACATTTTCTTTGTTATTAGTTACTTAGACAAATCTAATTACTAAGTAAATAACACATAGAAAATTTAATCTTACAAACAATGTAATACTTAAGAACTTATTGAGATTAAATACAGATATCACAAATATATTTCTTTATTTTACTTTCAACTCCAGCACATAGGTCATGTATCCAACCTTTACATTTTACACATTGGATCAGGTTTTCTTCACGATCTTCCTTACATTATATTTTTTCTTGGTGCATGTCTCATTAAATCTAATATCTCCATTTCGATGTTTCTGTAAAGCTTCATCCGTATCCTCCTGCTTCCAAATATTGTATTTTCGCTTCGCCATATTTATTTAGTACCTGATAAAAAGTTAATATAATTATTTAAAAATTTCATAATACCTTAGACGTACCGGTACGAGTAAAGAATTTTGCACAGGTACGACTTAAGCAGCGGAGTCTTCCAAGCTCAAAACTAAAACCACTGACTTATCCTAAAAAGTTCTACTGTTTGAGTGTGCCTAAACAATTGCCAGATAAGTATTACAAATACATGTTAACAAAGAAAAAAGGTAAAAATCACATTCCTGCCATAAAAAGCTTACAAATGAGTCAAATTTTCTAATGAAAACCGTATAAAAAACTTACTTTTTCATTATTTTTGCTTCACGAAGCCGGACGGCGATCCGCTTGTTTACGTTTGCTTGCTCGACTAAAATGTTCAGATTGACGACACTAGATGGTGTTATTTATACGTATCAGACAAGATATTGCCGGGGTACGATTTAGGCCGTGGTACGACTTGAGCAACCTTACCCTACATCCATCCATCCAAACTTTCGTATTTATAATACTGTTAGTAATAAGTGTGATTCACTCTGTCTTTTACGGACAATTTGCTGTACATCGTTGCCTATATAAGGCATATTCCTGCCTTTTTCCCGTGACCTTCAAAGTAAGACGTAATGAAATATTCGGGTTCCTGGCTATTTTTGTTTGTATTAAAATTTCTGTTTTTGGCATACACTTACATAATATACCTAATAGCAATATTGGCCTAAATGAAATTCAGCGTTCAGTATCAAAATAATAAAAACTACATTCGCTTGCTGCGATACTTAATTTTTTCCTGGCTCTAGTCGAGAAAAAGTAGGTTATTCCGAACTGCATTACCCTAAAACTGACCTTAATTTTTATGCTTCTCATTACGCTTTGAAAAAGTCAATTAAAACGAAGCCGACTTAATTAGTGCCTTAATCTTAGTAACAGTGGGTTGTTATTCCATTGAGTTTCTTATTTCGTTGGGTTGATTGAAATGGATGTAGGATACAAGGAAAAGAATAAGAAGATTCGATTTGTAGGTATTATTAAATGAAAATACAATGATAATTGTTTATTATGTATATCGTTTCTGAATGGGAGCCAGGACATTGGTAACCAATGTCCTGGCTCCCATTCAGAAGGAGGAAGTGCTTGCAACCAATGATTGGTTGCAAGCACTTCCTTCATATAACACTGGCACTTTTTTGGATCCCGTAACTTTCCGTATCGCAACTAGTCTTCGGTTGGGTGCAAGGTGTTGCGCGCCTCATCAATGCCAGTGCTGTCGAACAGCTTGGTCATCACGGATTATCGTGTACTAGGGCTGCCGGTCGGATATCTCGCCATGCCAGTTTTAACGTTTTGGGCACGCTTCTGACTGGTATTGATATGGATCAGTTGAGCTAACTGCAGGCTGTTGCAAACAATCTACATTTTGTTGCTCACAATCTATTGTTTCAATTGTAAATACTAGTTTTAATTTAATTCTAATGTTTGACTGTAATTTTCTTTCTTTGAAAATAATATAAACTTTTTTGATATATCAGTTATCGTTAATCGCCGCGGCTATAAGCAGTCAGTGCAAGACCCACCCACATGTGCGTCACGGCCGTGAAAGTGTTAACAAACCAATAACTTAATTCAGTAATTCACCGATTTATATTTTAGAAATATTATTATCACAGTCAACAAAGAAAAGTACAAGTAAAAAAGTACTTTTCAAAAAGCGATATTTGAAGTATTTGAAAACTGGCAGTTTTCAAATTTTTTCTTTGAAGACGTTATCTACTTAACGGTTTGCACCTGACATGATAATTAGGTCAGCGTTTTCCAGGAATCACATGACTGCCTCTAGTGTAGGAGCTACCTCGACACATAATTATGTCACTCAAACTTGACAGTTTCCTTTACTTTGAACTCCTGCATGATAGTTCTGACATTCTGATTTGTGGGCTTCCGGAATGTGTAATTATTACAAGTAGTAACTGTTCAAACGATATTTTAGTAGAGCTTGGAATGCCAAGAGTGCTCTATCCAATTGGCTATGTCATAACATCCTGAAAATTTCAAGGAACTGTTTTTATTGGTAGCGAATCGATAAGAGCCATCTACAAAAAAGATTCAGGAGGTGCCGATTCGAGTCCCACAAAACTTTTGATCAGCGTTTTCTTGTAAAACTAGCGCTTGGCCCGCGGCTTTGTAAGCGTTTCTAATTTACGCAAAAGAGCTACTGCTACCCCATGACACAATCTATTTAAATGCCAAGTTAAGATGTTTATTCGTTGAGCTCAAATTTATCTTGAAAATGTAACATCAGTTTTCTCTCACAGACGGTCTTCCAATCTGTTCTGTCAGAAACAATGCACGCGTTGTTTCTAGGGAAACGTAACGGTTATTTCTTTCACATGGGAAATGTTTTATGGTACAAAAAGCGTAGAGTTCCATCTATGCGATTCCAGTCACCCCGTCACCACGACAGTGATGTAAGCCAGTCGAAACGTCGGAAAAATAGGTAAGTCAACGCGATAAATACCCGTTAAATACTATTAATAATTATGTGTTCAGATCTCGATTGGTGCAGTCGTTATGGCGTAATGAGTATCAAATATCCATCTTACCAATATCTTAATTTCGCATTTATAATACTCGCGTCCCAGTTATAATCCTGCTCGCGGCTTCGCAAGCGTTATTTTTATAGAAACGTTTGAAGGTTATTTATCCCATGGAATTTAATTTGTGTTAAAAATCAGCCTACGTTTTATTCCCGGCCTAGAACTATCTGCGTATATAGAATTTCAGCCCAATCTGTTTAGTAGTTTTGGTGTGAAAAAGTAACGTTAAAGTAACAAACATCCATTTAAACATTCAAGCGTTTATGATATTAATGTGATAGTATGGTGAGCGCTAGAGTCATGGTGAGTAATTTGCCCGTGACTCCCGCACTACCCTGATGACCGTTGAAGCAGGTCACCAGTGTATTCAGTAGGAAAACTACCGCAGTCACTCGCCTGCGAAGAACTTTGATAATTGCGTCTTAATGGACTGAGAAATTCTTCGCCCCGTTTCATCGAATTAAGCATAATATCTTGATTTTATATTCCACTTTCATAGTGTTATATAAAATATCGTTATGGTGTCGTAAGCCATTTTGCATGCCGCACTATTTTTAATTCACTTCGAGATTACGTGTCAACTCGTCATCTTAAGATACATTTTCAGTATGAATATTAAGATACAAATTCATATAAATGGGACAGTATTGACATGGTACCATGTCAATATTTTATGAAAACTAGTTGTACACTCATAAGAATATTAACTGGACATACATAATAGCGACATACATAATTTAAATTCAACAATCAACTTGGCATACCAAGATTAATGTAGTATTTACGCGTCTACAAAAAAAACTCCAAGTGCGTTGCAAAAATTATGAATGAATAAATTCAAAAAAATCGTCAAACATGTCCTTTGTAAAAAAGCTTACTACGAAATATCAGATTATCAAGGAGGATAAAGCGAGCTGTCTGTTATCTGCTGCCGTCATTATAAAATCCATCTAAACATAACGAGATAAAGCGCATACTTGAATGCACATTATTGGTCTGTGCGACAGTGTGTGGACCAGATCTGTGACAACCTGCTCCCACCATTGCAATGGGAGCATCTCGGGCATTGCTTGACACCGATATCGCGTCCACAAATTAAGCAACTGTCACGATAGGCATCCATGTCGGGGTCGCCATCGCGGCAACCCTTCCGGATTTGAAGGATAAGGGAGTTTAATTTGTTTTGGGTCTGATTGAGAATCCATTACGGCCCGGTCACGGTGTTGGAATTCGGAATTCCGAGGCTTCCGGGGCTAAGTTTGAATTTTTAATTAGGTGAGGAATTTGGGATTTGTAGGTAATTATAGTTAGTCCAACCAGCCCGAGGATGTAGTGGAAGCCGACCAAGGCCCGCATTATAAAAACTTGTTAAAGTGACGTTTATGCCGTTGAAAAGCGTTACTTGAGCATTGTTCGACGACTGAGCAATCTTTCAACTTTCCTTACAAGAGTTTTTTGATTTGTAATTCCTTTGTTATAACTTTCATGTAGCTTACTAGGTTAGTTAAGATATCTCACTAATAATAAAAATAGTTAAAGCCTTAAATTTTTTTAAATGATCAATATTTCTGTGCCTAGAATAATTAGAATAAGACGTTAGATTATAAAAACTAGCCATCTAGCTAAATATTGCCGTGTCCAGGCAGGGTGCAAGGTTCACGTTGTATAGATACCCAAAAATGTTCAACATCATCAGCCACTGCTGGACGTGGACATAGGCCTCCCCTAATGAGCGCTGTAGCGCCCTGTTATAGCTTACCGCATTCAGCACCTGCCTGTAGTCTTTCACAGGTAGTCATCCCACCTTACCAGAGGGCATCCTACTCTACGTTTGTCGAATAGTGGTCTTAAGACTCAAGAAAATTGTTGATCACCATTGAAAATATTTATCACGACTCTACCAAGTGGTACTAAATTTTTGGGGTCAGTCGAAGAACGAATCGATTGTTGACTCTGTGTAGTTATTAATGTCGTTAACGTTCTGATGAAATCGACCCATAATTCTATAACCCATGTTTGGAGTTCTTTTACACCGCGTGATTTAAAATTTACAATGAAAATAAAATGAATTTTACGATACCATCAAAACAGTTCGTAAAACTCCAATCACTATATAAAAAAATAATGACGCTGACATTGAGCTCGTTATCAGTAGGCTCTTGAACTGCGGTAGAACTCATCAATCATTACTTTCTATTTCACTTTTTATTTCATCCAATAAACTGTGATTTATTATTTTATCTTGTTAGAACTAAAACTATACTTTTTGTTTAAAAGAAATCGAAGAAAAATATTTTTTTTAGCTAATCCGATTACAGTGAACTGATAAATACGTGATGTCGTTTGTCATTTACAAATAAGAATTAATGTAAATTTAGTTCAGAATATTTCACGCAGGTATTTTTAAATAAAGGCCCTGATATACTGTGTTTCATCAAAAAGTTTTCAATAAATTTACAGGTTATTCATCAAAATTACCGTTAAAATATAGTGTCAATGTGAATGAATAACGCATTGCAGTATCACACGCGAGTTACACGTCGCGTGCGGTACACTGGCGTGAGCCATCGACTCATTACACTGTTTGCTTTGAGGAATTGATCAATTTAAATTTCGAATTTCGTTTTTCGAAGGGTGATATCGTTGCTGATATTACAGACACGAACGTTTATGGTAAATTATTTCAGAAGTAAGTTTGTGTAATTCTCTGAATAGTTTTTGTGCTTTTTGTGAATATTAAAATAGGTTATTCCCATCGGTTTTAGTTACGTGCGCTGTATTTTATAAGAATTATAAAATACATTATTAACTGGTGTTAAAAGTTGCTTGTTTTTTTAGGTTTTGAATAGACTGAGGTTTTTGTTTTTGTGTCGGTCACCTACAGGGTTAATTCAAACATTTGTAAAAGCAAAAATCTTTTAAATTGACTGAGTAAAAATGTTTTATTATTTTCATAACCGCCATTGACCTTTAAAAACCTGTTCACACAACAGCAAAATTCAAGATTTCACCACGAAATTTTACGCAAAAGGTGAAAATAAATTAGGCAGCCATTTACTGATAGCACCGCACAAATTACGACCATCATAATAATCATTATGCAAAAGTGTTATTGTAAGTACACGTGGCAACCCTACGTCAGTTGAAATTACGAAACGTGAAATGGACTTTACTGCTATAGCGATAAAGTCTGTCTGAATGAATTCTAGACAGAAAGCTCTGATTGAATTCTAGATTCGAAATTTTAAAGAAACAAAATAAATACGGCTTATTTGAACTTGGAATTGGCAATTGCGTTTCGTTTTAGTTTATACATTATATGCAATCAGTTTGCTTTGTTCCAAATATAAGATGTTTTAGAAATGTCACACAATAAACTAGGCCGTGGCCGGTCGCAGCGTAAGAATCGACCTCTCCAACTCAGCCCTTGAATGTCGTGCAAGCAGAGTAATGGAAGTTATCAGAGCCGGCCGATTGTGATCCGTTTCGGGGGATGTATGTTCGTAGGTTCCTAATAAGTACACCAGTATGGTTTCGGTATCGTACAGGTCGAAAAAATGGTCAAAATGGTAATTTATGAAGGTTATATTATTTATTTGTTGTTAAGGAAAAAACACGCTGCTATCAGTTTCCGAACCCTTTTCTCAGTTTAAAAGGACGCAATGTGCCATTTTGTGAAAAGCATAGGCATAAGATTTCACGTTCATAAGAGCGGGACGGAGCATACATTTTTAGAACGACGACGTAAGCGCAAAAATGAACCAAATAATTAGTTATATTATAACTTATGAATCAAAACATATGTCATTCTGATAGACCGCAGGGCTCCTGAGATATCGAACAAATTATGTGCAAAACAGTGCACTTTTGTTTTTTTTATCGTATTCTATTTTTCAATCAAAATTTCTATGTGTTTTCACCTTCGTGGAAGAACAAATGTTGAATTTCATGTAATTCGAGTTTTCAACCACGAGGATCTTGAGAATACTGAGATCTAGGCCTAGTTTACAATCAAACCCGGTCAGGTTCGCCTCTTAAGTCAGTTGCGATGTGCAAACCAGTTAATTAGACAGTAAAACCTCCATCAAACTATGAATAACCTAACCGACCTAATGAAAGGGAAGGGACACCTTGAGTTGAACCTCATCCGGTTACGTTTTACGACCAATCGATTACCAAAAGTGTAATTGACCCGCAACCCTCCCATTCAGGTTGGAAGACAACGCCTTTTCCATTCAAACGCGTTATAACTAATCACATCACATCACACTAGTGTTATAATGCAAAAGTTTGCATGTTTGTAAACTTTGAACTTCTTTATGCAAAATACTGAACGGCTCTAACTTAAAGCAAATCAGACTAATATTATAAATGCAAAAGTTTGGAAGTTTAGATGGAATGGATGTTTGTTACTCCTTCACGCCGAAATTACTGAACGGATCGGCTACAATTTGGCATAGGTGTAGTTCTAGGTCCGGAATAATCATAATATCATTTATTGTGATTTTATGCATACATATTATTCTTAGGTGTAGATAGTGTTAGTTTTGAACTTAAACTTTTTTAATAAACCAAACAACGGCGTTTGTCAGCCTACTTGCGTGTATCTACGTAATGTAGTAGGTACCAGGGACGAGAGAAATTGTAGGTACAGTGCGCGTCAGAATTAAGTATCCCCCTTGTCTACAAAATATTTTCTAACTTCTTCGCTTGTGACTAATTTTCAAAGCAAAAACTTATCAAGCCGCTAAGGATCGAACCACCCACCCTTTATATGGACACTCGAATTCTCGGCATTAGATCAACTGAGCTATTTAGCTGATGCAACAACGTGTCCAATTTTGTCTATCGGTCTAATTAGTCCCCATTTTTAATGCCATGTTTTACATTATTTTTTTATAGATGTGGGTAGGGTTTGACTTTGTCGTTTGTAGCGAACAAAGTAATTATCACTCGTCTTATTTCGTGTGGTTTGCTTTGTGCATATTTATTTTGTGCGAGAGATCGAAATATTGTTACCAATGTTCTTTCGTTGTAAACAACTTATTTTTGAATAAATTATCACAATTTATTTCAAAAAACCTTTCACTGTTTACAGATATTATTTATTATTATGGTTTATCAAAACAATTATTTCTTTATAATATCATAGATTTATACGTAGTAGTTATTGTATAATATTGTAGATATTTATAGAATATTATTTTTTGTAATTTTTGTTTTTTTTCATTAACTTGCAATTAAGCCCATAAAGAATAATATCAATTAAAAATCTTACATATTGCAAAGAAAAAAAGATAACAATTGATAAAAAAAACGAAACACCGCTCACGAGATTCGAACCCTGTCACTCTTATCTTGTCTTGCATTAATTTGCCGGTTACTACCGCAAGGCCAAGTTGATACTTAGAGATTTCATCGAATTTTAAGTAAGGTTACCAAATGAAAAAATGAAACAATTTATACAAAAATTACATTTTAATGATACAGAACATACAATTTTTGTTAGAAACGTCAAAAATATGAAAAGAAAATGGAAAATTATAAAAAACATGTAGTTTTGATCACCCAATCTCCAACGATCGCTGACAGGATTTGAACCCACATACATTGAGATAGGGGGATACTTAATTGTGACGCGCACTGTACTTACTAATTTCTTGTGCTAAAAACTTGTATGGAAAGCGCTCTCACTGGAATCCCATAGGGCGAATAAACCCATTTCATTAAGTGTGATATTAATAAACTTAACATAGTCTGAGAACTTACCCAATTACTGCCATCCATTGCAGCCGTTTCATTACACTCAAAATTAACTATTGCAATGCCAAGCCATTTTCAACTCTACCTTCATAAACTCTAGCTCTATTTACGGTCTCTATGAATGAGAGGTTAATTGAAAGCAATTGATTTGTGTATCAATTTGGTTGGTCTGCGTTGTATTTTGTGAATTTTAATATTTCTTACGGATTTTTATCATAAGGTCCTATTTTAAAATTGGTGGTGCCTCTTACATTTAACTATTGTTTTGGACATTATTTTACTAACCATTTCGCCATCAAAAACTTAACAGAAACACCAAGTTGGTAGGTAAACAGTTCGCTTTGGTTTCTTTTGTTTAGAGAAACAACTTTAGCCAAACTAAATGACGGCTCTGAAGTCAGCACGCCAGATTCAATTAAAGTTTCATGATAGAGTCACAAAATAGATACCTTTATGCTGCCTAGAAGGCTCACTTCACGAAATAGAAATACATTTAAATTGAAACTTTTTCAAACTATTTCATTGGAGGTTGCCAGTTTAAACCTAGCCCCCTAGCCTACGAGTAGTTTAGCCTATATTTTATTCTTGTGCTGTGCGGTAGCAGTGTTGGATTAATGTGCGCAGAGCTTTAGACGGATAGAAACGATAGAACTCGACCTATTTGCATCAATTGCTGACCCGATAGGTAGTCAAATCCAAATTACCTTCTGGGTGCAGAGAAAGCACGCTATCTCGTGAACCTGCGCTGGACCGGCTGGGAACGAGATGCAGTTCAATATTAAATGGGTTTATTAGGATTAGAGAAGTAGGCATGTAGAGATTGCACGGGATTTGAGTATATCCACACTCTTGTATAGGTAGGTTTACTTGTGCATGGGTACAATAAGGATATTAAATTTGTTACATTCAAATTATCTTACATATGTGGGTTCTTTTTTATCTACTGTTCTGTTTTTTATCTGTTTTTATTTAATACACACTTACTAGGTCTAACTAACTGTTATACTAGTTTAACCGTCTTTTCATATATACTTATGTATCCTAAATTATCCTGCGGAGT
This sequence comes from Eupithecia exiguata, assembly GCA_947086465.1. Lineage (NCBI taxonomy): Eukaryota > Metazoa > Arthropoda > Insecta > Lepidoptera > Geometridae > Eupithecia > Eupithecia exiguata. The sequence continues at coordinate 783,453 of OX352241.1, read as the reverse complement.
AAGGCCCTGGTGACCCGTACCACAGGTTTTCGAACCTCTCACGGGCACCAGTCTCTTGCAAAACAAGATAAATAGCTTTATATATGAAACATAAGCCAAAAATTGTAAACAATTATCTTTCGCAAGAGAAAATAAATATAATAATCATTTATTAATCCACTATATGCACTTTAGATTAAAATTAAATTAGTTTAGCTAATATTTTATGAAATGCAAAGCGTATATCCGACCTCTGTGGCGCGGTGGGCGAAGGTCCGCCGTCCACTCAAGTCAATCATACATAATACATTACAGGGATAGATATACATACATACATATGTCAATGTGTAGAGCAGATCTATGTATATTCAGCAGAAGTCTTTCACACGTAGGTGTTCAAGAACATACGTTTTTGGATGTAACAGAATTAAAAGTACAGTCGTTCGAACCTCTGATTATTCACCTAGACACAACTTTTTGCCTCTTATGGCTGTCGCACACATATCATCTTAACAATGGATCATCAACTTAATTGAAGCCTTTCAGTATTCTTTCAATTAAATTTTACATATATGTACCTAAGGTTTTTTGTTATAGTGCTAACCCGCACTCTGGGTATCTCTAAGAAATGAAATAAGTCCCAAAAATTATCGGTACCCCCCGCCGAAACCGATAATTTTTGGGACTTATTTTATATGTACCTAGTTCTGAATATGGAATAATATAATGGGCTACATTTATCTCTAAAACGCAAAAGATGAGGTAAACGAGTTCTTGCGTGGAGACCACGGCCCGGCAAACGTGGTGGACGCCCTCCGATGTTGAGATGACGACATCCGAAAGACTGCAGGCTGATGGATGCGCCTATCAGGGAAGACCTGTGTCTAGTGGTGGACTCATAAAGCATGCATTATATTATATATAAGGCATGTAAGGTATTATAGTAAGTAGTGTATGTATAACCCACCATCTATATTGTTCTCTTATGCCCAAGGTTACAAGGAAGAGATCGCTCAAAGCGATAAGGCCGCTCTTTGTACTTCCTTGATCCTGAGTATATCCTTCTGTACTGTATTTTGTGTTTGTGTGGTACAATAAGGAGTTATCTGTCTATCTATTAAAGGCTGATGATGATGAAGATCCCGGAAAAATGCGTACGAAGACGCGGGCAGATGTATGTAGTAAATAAAGTGGAATTCATGAGAGCAGGAGTGTGCGCCAGCCTTTACCCCTTTCCGCATTCGGGTCACAGTACGTAATCCAATCAAAGATTCCGGACCAACTGAAACGGTCAAAGTGAAAGTTGCAAATTCGTCAAAGCTTAACTAGATTTCGGCCCAACTTAGTGCATAGTAAACTAAGTTGAGGGGTTTGTTTGAACATCGTCCCAGGGCGCTCGAGCTGCTTATTGCATTCAACTGGGAAGCAATGAAAGTCGTTCACAGTCAAAACTCAAAGTGTGGTATATAATTCTATTTACCTATTACTGTTAAGTTTTAGATCAGCTAACTTAGCTCGCAGAACCGATGACCCTTGGGGCCCTATGACTCTCGAGGGGTGACCACGTACCCGGAAAGACGTAGACTATATTGTTATTCTGTGCCGGAAGGTCGATTAGTACATTTGTGTTTTGACAGATTTTATCGAAAAATGAAAAGAATCGCGACTTGAGACAAGTTCAAGTCTGATTTACTATATCCTGCCGCCCCCTATCAACCCCGAGTGAATCTTGGCCTCCGACACAATGGATCGCCAGGGACTTCTATCCTGCGCCGCTCGGTGTATATTCTTGTCGGTAACGTTATTCTTTATCCGCGAGCGGGCTGTTAACCCACTGCACCACCCCCTCTTAATGCTGGAGGACCACACCCTTCGTTGGTCAGCGAGTTCGTCGGACTTAGCCTGTTGGCCTACCTACTTATGTTTGATTTGCGTTCGAATATTCGGAAGACAGACCATTAACCGTAACTCAATACTTGCTCTCGGCTAAGACTACGGCAGTAATCAATCCAAAGCCAGAGATGATCAAATTAATCTCAGGTTCTCTAGCATGAGCCAAGAGCCAATGAAATGCCTAACCACCGTTACGGTTTAGTTTATAGATTTTGATGACTTTGGGAGAAGCACAACTAACACAAATATATTTCTATGGTTTTGTAATTATTTACAGATAAGTTTAGTACTGCTACCTCGGCACTTAGCGAGGAGTACAATTTTAGAGTGGTCAGTCGCGTAATTTCTGCTGCATTTGGTTTCAACAGATTTTCTGCTGGGCTAAATTTATGCGACCGAAAATACGCGACTCATAACTCAAAAAATTACGCTCGTTTGACTGCAACCTAAATTAAATTAAAGTAGAGCTAAAATTATGCTTAAAATAATAAAAAAAGTAATCCGATTATATCTATTGAAACTTTTGTAAGGTATTCTGCGAGCACCTGCAAAGGCTTCTGGAGAAAAAGAGTGAGATTGCACCACATGCCAGGTACAGTGCGCGTCAGAATTAAGTATCCCCCTTGTCTACAAAATATTTTCTAACTTCTATTCGCTTGTGACTAATTTTCAAAGCAAAAACTTATCAAGCCGCTAAGGATCGAACCACCCACCCTTTATATGGACACTCGAAATCTCGGCATTAAATCAACTGAGCTATTTAGCTGATGGAACAACGTGTCCAATTTTGTCTATCGGTCTAATTAGTCCCCATTTTTAATGCCAAGTCTTACTTTTTTTTATGGATGCGGGTAGGGTTTGACTTTGTCGTTTGTAGCGAACAAAGTAATTGTCACTCGTCTTATTTCGTGTGGTTTGCTTTGTGCATATTTTGCGAGAGATCGAAATATTGTTACCAATGTTCTTTATTTTTGAATAAATTATCACAATCTATTATAAAAAACCTTTCACTGTTTACAGATATTATTTGTTATTATGGTTTATCAAAACAATTATTACGTTATAATATCATAGATTTATACGTAGTAGTTATTGTATAATATTGTAGACATTTATAGAATATTATTTTTTGTAATTTTTGTTCATTAACTTGCAATTAAGCCCATAAAGAATAATATCAATTAAAAATCTTTCAAATTGCAAAAAAAAAAGATAACAATTGATAAAAAAACGAAACACCGCTCATGAGATTCGAACCCTGTCACTCTTATCTTGTCTTGCATTAATTTGCCGGTTACTACCGCAAGGCCAAGTTGATACTTAGAGAATCCATCGAATTTTAAGTAAGGTTACCAAATGAAAATGAAATGAAAATGAAACAATTTATACAAAAATTACATTTTAATGATACAGAACATACAATTTTTGTTAGAAACGTCAAAAATATGAAAAGAAAATGGAAAATTATAAAAAACATGTAGTTTTGATCACCCAATCTCCAACGATCGCTGACAGGATTTGAACCCACATACATTGAGATAGGGGGCTACTTAATTGTGACGCGCACTGTACATAGGTACGTACATAAAGAATGTGATTGAGAATGTCGTCATCACATGCTGGCCTACCCAGATCGAAAGCCACACAAAACTTTGTCTGAGAACTATTTTTTAAGCCTTAGGGTCAGCTCACACAGAGACGCAAAACGTCGCTGCCCGTACTTTTTATGATAATGATTCCAAATATAACTTAATTTACTACGCAATAAGATACAAATTTTATTGACATAATACGAAAATCCCCCGCGTCGCTTTACGTTGTGAGCTGACCCTAAATAAAAAAACGCATTGATTTGAAGCCGGCGGGTACATCCTAAAGCTGAACGCGCATCTTTCAGCGCTACCGGCAGGCATTACCGGCAGTCATCGCATTTCCTCATCGCATTTTATCGAAATGCCGCGCGCTCGGTGCTGATAGGTGCGCGACGCTGCATACTATTTCAAATAAAGATTTAGAAAATTCGATAACTGAATGCCGCGTCTGCCGTGCTCCCAGGTGATAGGTAGTCAGGCTGGATTATCACTATAGTAACAAAAATATCAATATCTGGTTACCCCGTGGTGCACGAGGCACGGCCGCACGGGTGCGTGTTCAAAACTGCATGTCACGTCGCTCTCGGCACGCCACAGATTTGAAAGTTAAATTGTCTGCGGCTTACTCCAAAATGATAACGAAAATTGTTAGAAATACTTTATTTCTTACAAAACTTATGAACTATGTTTTGGTGTACAAAATGACTTAGAATATAATATAAAAGGATTTCTTGTTTGATAAATTCTTACTAAGTTCCTTATTATAACATCCCAATGAAAAGGTTTTAGGAGACCAAGAGATTAAAGATAAATGTATTTTGGTGAATAGAGATAATGTTTGGGACTTCAAGGTTTCAAGATTACTTTGGTTTTTGAGGCAGACATTAAAAGCCATTTTCCTGTACTTGCTTCTAAAATCGTAAATACGTAAATCCTTTGGAGGTTTCCATGGCTCTGTACTTATCGTAACGGTTGATAAACAACTTGAATTTTACTGACACACAACTTAATTCACAAAAAATAAGAAATAGGCAATTATTTAAGGTAAGCCGAAGTTCTTGGAAGTGTTATCTGAACGTAAGGTTCTTTTTTGTATTATTATTCACTTTGTTTCAAGTTGTCTTCAATTTTCTGTTCTAACATTGCCGACTTCGACGAAAGGAGGAGGTTTTATGTTCGGCTGTATGTTTTTTTTATGAACGTTCGTTGATGTATCCAATCAAAGACCAATTTCTTAAATTCGCTGTTGTATATATAAAATTATATTCCCGAGGGATAAGATTCTGAATAAAAATAGTGTAAAAAGGGATTTGAAGTAGGTTTTTTTTTCTCTTAGAAACAATCACAATTTTTTGTTGTTTTTATTTCACTTGTTTTTGACCGGTGCAAACAGCCCCAAGCACGATACAACTGAAATAAAAAAGCAAATATTATTATAAACATTCATATAAACTTAATGCCTTACCAGATATCATTCTGATCTGAACTAAACCTATTCCACGGATTTATTTTATATTTGGTATATACAGAATGTAACAAAAATAAATGCGGCAGGAGGTGGTAACAAATGCATTTTTCCTCGGTTCTATGGCAATAAAAAGTCGGGATCATTTTTGTTACACCCTGTAGACCATAAAGTTTTTTAATTGTTGAGATTATTGAATGAAGACAAAGTAGTAAAATAAAAGATTTCATATACACAGTTACTTTTGTTAAATAGAGATCAGATGCGAATCCTTGCGAATGCGAATGAAAAATATGGGGCCTTAAGAAGTTTCGATTTTTATCGAGCCAACCTTCGATAAAAGTAAAAAAGGGAGATGAGGCATTACCATCTCGAAAGTGTATGGCTCAAGTTAGGTTCAACTATGTTTCCTTACCTCAGTCATAGTCGGACCGGCGGCGCGGGCGGTGGCGTTTGTGATGCGCGTGCTTGCTACGACGTATAATTTTGTGTGATTTCGACTAAGACACCACGACAATGCCCTCGTGTTCGTTCATCAGGTGTAAAATAGCTCCAAAACAAAAATCAAAGCCCACGGCATCACATATTTTCCCGCGTAAGTAGATACACCCAAACTTTAAATTTTCTGATAAACCGATACCTTATCATTATATTTTCATCTGTAACACGGTACAGTTTTTGAGTGAGCGCTGGTAGAACGTACCGTATCTTCCGCTTTTACTTTTATCGAAAAACGTAACGACATAGTACGTAATGAAAATAATTTTACATGACTTTTCCATGAAAAACTATTGAAATACCCAAGTCTTTGAGACGCCTAAGTACCTACAGTCTGTAAAATAAAACAAAATTTTGAGCAAAATTAACGATTGTTACAAATTCTTCATAATCGACAGTAAAATTGACAAAAAAAAAATCGGTAAAGCATAAGGATATGACTATTTGATCGTCAGTCGAACTATCAAAAAATAGTTTAATGGAATAGTTGTAAGTAGTTGAATGAAATTCTCTATTCTACAGGACTGAACCTTGTCTAACGTGTTCGTCACTCACGGCTGCTCAGTAGAAAGGGTAGGTACTAAACATGCCTCCTCCAAACTACGAGATTTTGCTATAATTCTTACTTCCTTCTCCTATTTTCCCTATCTCGGAGTCTTTGAATACAGAATTAATAAGATCCTTCTAAGATATGTACTCCGCCTTAGGTCACATAACTTTCTTATGTGAGATGGTCTCATAAGACAAGCTAGATGATGCTGTATGAATTGTCCAGCAATATTTATTCTATTATTATTTATTTATGAATTGAAATGCTCACCAATCATCATTCCACTCATGCTAAAGAAGGGAACGACGCAAGCCAAGTCCAGAAGCCAGGGGAACGCGACGTTCCCGAGTAAGGTCCCGATACGGCCGCATAGCATCATCATGCCGATGGCTAGCGTTCTGAAACAAACGAATTTGAACTTTACTACTGTGTTTTAAAAAAGACACTGAAATTATTTAAGGCTTTCATAGAGATGGTTTTCAAGTGTATTGAAAAACGATGGTAGGAGAATAAATAGTAAAGTGCACGAAGTAGATAGAGGCTGTACGGCTTAGAGGTTCTACGAAACAAAGATTCTACGTATTTTTATTAAAATTTCAGACTATGCTTCAAAATAGTTTATAAGACACACGAGAATATCAGTTATTTCGTGATCACGGCGCATTACCGTCACATCGGAAAATTTTAAAAGACTAGTAAATTAATCTATTTTGGGAGTTCGTTTCGCAAGACTGTTTTGTTTTAGACCACTTGAACATATTGACTGTTGTACTATTTTCTTCATTAGCTAGTTCGGTAGTTCATTCCTTCAATAATTAGTAGAAATATAAACTTCAAGTCGATTTACCACTAACCAAGTTTCTATAACAAGGCCCGGAAACTTTCAAACAAAACCAAATAAAAGCAAGCTGGAAACTCGTTATTATTAATGGAGAAAATTATAATACAAAGTAAAAACGAGAAAAGGAAAATACAATGTTCCCAGTTAAATTGTTCTAATGAAAATTGCAAGCTTTCCACTAATTTTTCTCCCAAGCTAGGTTTCTTGGTAAATTAATTAAAGAGAATGGATTGTTTTATTTATTGAAATAACTGTCGCACTCTCAAGTCTCTTAATTTTCTATGGAAATTTTACTAAAAGAACTGTTTCTATTGGAACATTCAACTGGCATCAATATCAGCACCGAATGATTTCCGTATTTGCACCAGCTCAAAAAAAAGAACTGGTCATGGAGGTGTTAATAGCTGATTACCACCTACGACATTACTAGCGTAAGACCTCAACACTTTCATAGGATTCTCACTGTTAAGCACACATTACTAAAGATATTATTGAAAACTATGCATTGTGACACATGGAAAGATTAGTGGGTGCCTTTTCCTGCAAGGGTAAAAGAAAAAAAACTTGTTTAATACTTTATTAATAAAGAAAATTACAATTAAATAATAGATTTAAATTAAAACTAGTATTTACAATTGAAACAATAGAGTTAACTGCAGATTGTTGCAAGAAATCTACAGGAAGCTCAACTGATCCATATCAATTGAAATTTTTATATATAAATATATATAATTCCAAATTCAGTCGACAATGAAAAAAAATACAAACAGTTTATCTCATAAAATCTAGATAGTTCTATCACCTTGCTTGCCTAATAACAGAAACATTTTGAGCAAAGCTTTCAGTTGCCGACGTGCGACCAGACAATAGGCGCCACCTTTTGTGTGTGAAGGTCGCCGCTCATGGACATAGACATCATACTCGTGTCATTGTTAGTAGGCTACAACTTTTTATTTTATACACTAGCGAAATTCGATGTATAATGTTTGTAAACAAAACACGACACAAATAACTAAAACTCACTTGCTTGTCGTCGAGTTTCAGATATAATTGTAAGCAATTTTTATTGAAGGAAGGATCTCAAGTTGACAAAGTGATTGAAAGTGACTGATGTTGACTGTTTGTGATAAATATTATTGTAAAACGTAACCGAAGCCGCCGACAGAAACAAGTCTGAGTTAAAAAGAACAATATCAACTCTACGAGACAAGATATTGGAATTCTCTAGATAAGAATTTTCAAACAATTTCTATACAGCACCAGAAAGTAAGAAACCACTTCACCACTACGCCCAAAGGGTCGTTATTTTAATAGAAACATTTCGAGTACCCTTTCTTAGAACAAGTGGATTCTGTGTCCTACTTAAGAAGCGATTCACGAAATTATCTCCAGTTAATAGTCCCTAATATTGTTGAAAATTTGTTATTGTTTTCTTAAAAACCTGGTTTGCAAACAATTAATTTGCTTTCATTCTCAGAATGATTATTAATAATTATTATTATGGGTAGAACTTAAAGAATGTTATTTGTTTGCACTAGTTTTGTCGTCGAGATAATACAATCGAAACCCACGTGGCTTAAAAACCTTTTGAAATTATCATGGATATTAACACTACAATAACTTTACATATCACACACCTGATTACACGGTAAATATCTAGTTCTAAGTGATATGAGTAAGCCATCAAACCCCCTGCCAAGCATGTTATATGGCAGAACCCCCCATTGCCGACAATGGCGACGACACCTTGCACTGTATTTCCAATAGAAAATAGCCCTTTTTTCAGTTTTATTATAAATTATGTAATAATGTCTCTACGTGTAAGAATAAGAATAAGAAAAGATTTATTTGTAGCATTTACAAGTTTGTGTAATTTAGTGCCTTAGGTTATTGTTTTGTGTTTTGTTGATTTCTGATAATATCAATTATTTTCTTTATTTCTTTCTTTCTATTGCTTAGGGGAGGCACGTTCAGCAGTGGTCTGCTGATAAGTAAATTATTAAAGTGGGGATAATGTTTGCCTTGAACTCAATACCAGGATCAAATTACTTTAGTGGTCTAAGCGGTTTAAAAAAAATGTAAGCCCTCTCGTAAGACTCTTTTATTTGAATCTACATTAATTTATTTTACTACAAGAAGCCTACATGGCTAGGCCTCATTAAAGATCTAAAGGTAAAAAATAATATTGTATATTCTGGTAGATGTAATATTAACGTTTTTTGTTTCAGGTAAATTCCTTTTGGGAAAATATGGCAAAGAAATAATCATACATGTTTTTAGCATCGAATCTATGGAAAAGGTAAAAAATATTTAATTCTAAATTACAAAAGCATTCCAAATAATTTGAGTGTATAAAAAAAACTAAAAACCTTCTTCGACTTCGATCTTCGGTCTTCGAAAATTCGACTAAAACAATTTGTCGAAAACAATTCGACAAAAACTATTCGTCTAAAATATAATTCGACTACTAACAATTCGTCTAAAACAATTCGACTACAACATGCCGTAACCTTCTAACCTAACCTATCCATGTCAGTTCTGTGTTAATGTACGATCCGCATGTCGTTCTAGGCAAGTTCTATGCTACGATTTAGAATCCTAGATACTTTATGTCAACAAAGACACTTAAGAATGAAAACTTAACTAAAACTGATAACAATAACCGTAAACAACAAGGTAACAATGACATCATCATTAAAAACTAAAACACAATCTTCGACAACGGATAATCTCACATGTGCAGCAAAAAATTTAAAATATGAATGCGAAAACGAACGAGATCAATTAAATGATGAACGAAAGCTATGAAAAGGAAATAACACTGTATCGAGCTTCTGTGCTTTGCTTCGATGATACCAATGTCGTTAAATATTTTCCAATATTCCTTGGGTTTTGTTACCACTTTGTGTACAAAAAATATCCAGTTTTTGAATCGGGGTACAGAAAAATCAACTATCATACATAAAAAACGTACATACATCCGATCATAGAAACTCCTCCGTTTTTCAAGTTCAGTTAAAATTATTCTACTGTACTACTACTACTAATCTACAATCTCTACTGATTGTCTTCTCCGCAACTGGATTGCGATATATTTGGAACAAAACGACACGACCACCTGTCCAGTTATCAAATGTAGTATCGTATGATCTAGTTTTTTTCGTAGGGCTTACTTCTATACCAACACACCGTTTGTCATCGAATTTCATCAATTCTTGAATTAGTAAAAAATAAAGGTATCTACAGCTATTCGAAACTCAGTTTCTCTTCCACAGAAACCGCGTACTAATTTAGTTAAAATAATTTTATCTTTATCTTTAATTTCGGATAATAAATTGTAGTGTAGAGTAGAAATTACCTACTGATTGCATGATTGCATGTAAGGAATCTCATGCACCTACATAAAAGGAAAGATGTTGTTCCTCAACCTCAACCTTAACAGCCTGTAATGGTCCACTGCTGGATGCAGGCCTCCCCCTGATAAGCGGCTTATATCTCTTGGGGTAGTGCCCATAATCCCCACGCTGGGCATGCGGGTTGGGGATTGCAGTTCGTGGTAGATCTATTCTGCAAGAGTTGCTACAGCCCGCCCTCCTGTGTATGTCCCTAGTCGCCTCTTACGACACCCACTGGAAGGGTGGGGAGGTGCAAATTCTAAGCCGGCACCACACGGCTCAACACCGAACGAAGTGAACATCACCGAAAGAACGATGTTCACTTCGTTCTTTTTAAAACTATTGCTCCGGAAAAGAATGAGGCTGATATAATTAGGTGGTCTTGGAGTAATTATTTTGTAGTCACCATAGCAACAGGCTGATATTTCACAAAAATAAACACGTCAGAGGCCTTAGTCTGAGTTAATACAAAAAACATTCGATAAACGTAATCGAGAACCATTGATGTCTTCCACGAAAAAAGCTTAGAATGTTAATAGACACAAACGAAGTGTAGCCAAAAAAATGCGATAAATGAGTCTCATTTTCCTATTCGTATTAGTTAGTGCTAGGCGCGAAAGCACTAAAGTTGTTATCATGTTTGTCATGTCAAAGTGCAACAAATCACTCAAATGATTCCAAAACTATTATTGAGTTTATAAGAAACAATTGGATCGTTGTCAAACTACGATAAGTAGTTCCTCTCGATCCGGTAGGGGCGCTTCAAGGCGCTAAATGTATAGGAAGGACTCGAATTAGATGGAAGTTTTCGTAAGATAATGCGTACCAGTCGTACTAGGGCCTCAGAGATAGATTTCCATACAGTTTCCCTTCCGCTCAGTCAGTGCTTTAGAAATGAAATTCCATAGAGTTTTTGACCCCGCATTTTAGTACGACGGTAAATTTGTATTTTCTTTGTCATATTTAGAAAAATAACAAGCCACTTACCGAGCAGGTGTAAAGTACTTAGTACTAACAAGCTATACCTCACCTCGTGGTAGTAGGAAAGACCTCCATAGTCAACGCCTGAATGAGACTCATCATGACACAGGCTATGGCCGTGCTGACCGCGAACAGAGCCACGATGGCCACCCGGGTGCTGGCCCAGCGCAGGCCGAGGATGCTGCCCACGACGATCAGGCTCATTCCTGGAACAACCACATTTATCATCACCTCGCAGTTAGATCAACAGCATTTACAAGTCCACAGCTGGACATAGGCCTCTCCTGATAAGCGTCTTATTAGCTCTCATAATTTGGGGTCAATTCCATAATCCCCACGCTGGGCAAGTGGGTCAAGGATTGCAGTTCGGTGGTGGATCTATTCTGACGGAATCGCTGCTGCCTGTCCATATCTCCATAACAGTAAATATTATATTTTACTGGGTCTGTTCTGACTAAAAACCAACGCTGTTTATGGGTTTCTGTGTTAAATAACCACGCAGAGCAAGAAACCTGCTAGAAATTAAATGAAAGATTTTTAGACACACACACACGCTCATGTGTTTGTGGAGTAGTCTACAATACAAAATACAATACAAAATTCTGTATTGTACACCACAAAATAGATCAAAAGAAACATAGACATCAAAACGTAAAAGTACAATGGGCGGCCTTATCGCTTGGAAGCGATTTCTTCCAGACAACCTTTGGATGGATAAAAATTGGAAAATTTAAGCAAGGTAAGGTATACAATATAATAATACAAAGAATAATTTATAAATATTCCTATGCAAGTAGAAAACATACCTACATAAAAAAAACTAAAAAAAATCTTAAAAATAACTTTACAAACTAGTGAATATATACGGAATAAATAAATACCAAGATCAAAAATAAGAAAAAAATAGTGCCAAGATTCAGTTTTTGACAAATAGAAATCTTTGACGCGAGCTTTAAAAATAAGTAGAGATACAGCTTTCCTAATGGACTCAGGCAGGTTATCAGACTACCTTCGTAACAACTCAATGTTGTTGCGAAGGTAGCACATTTAATAGTATCTACCTACCTACCCGTACTCGATATAAATACTGAATTCATGAATCAAAGACATCTTTAATAAAAATATACATTTACCAACTTAAAATTAACTAAAACTGATACCAAAAACTGGAATAACACTCTTTTTTATCTCAAAAATCAGTCCTATGGAGATAACATTGAAACGGTGCCACAGAGACAGCGTCTGCCAAGCCGCGGATAAAACTAATAGAAAGTCAAATCCTGTCGAAAAATAATCTTATATTGAAGCCTTCTAAAATGGTATCCAAGCGTGAAAGTAGGCTCTTGCTATGAAATTCTATCAATAGCTGCGATCTACTTTAGTAACAATAGCAGATCCAACCTATAAACAGAGGCTTCTTCCCGACCCGGTTCACCAGGACCCCGGTCACGCCGAACGGGAGCAGACACACGCAGCCCAAGATAATGCTGTTGATGTATGTCTCCGCACCGCTTTTTGTCTGAAATGGAAATTTCCAAGTGAGGTTAGGGTTTCTATACGGCGCGAGCGTTTTGTGGAGGATATCGACCGTTGAGAACGTTTTAAGAAGCAAAGCTGGTGTGAAGAGTTGATGTGTCTTCATACCACTTTTTGACTGAAATTGTGAATTAAGCTTAGATTTTTATGCTGCTCCTGGCACTCATTAGGAGTAGACAAGTATCGGTGGATGATGAAAATGAACACTTTGACTTTTTTAATACCTATTTATCCTGAGCTTACACTTAAAGTACAAATAAAAAACATGGCATGTGAATGAAGTTTTCCATTGACCATAGCAAGCAGCCGTCTCACCGCTCCAAGGCATTACGCCCTTTGAAAGTTACTTTGACTGAAAGGGTTTAAGGGCTCTAGTAGGGATTTAGTTGCACTCGTGAAAGGGCGGATTACCCCGTCATAGTTACGTTATACGTTAACGTAAGATAGTTAACTTAACGACGTTCTTACAAGGTTGAGATGACTTACGTTTACTATCTTACTGATTTAATCCGACCATTCTGTAGAATTTTAAATGGTTAGATTAAAATGGAGAAACATATTCACATAATTTTTTTTGTGTTGTGGTAACATTGATAAAGGTGGCAAACATTAAATAGGCTGCAGGAAATAATATAACGTATAGCTAACTGTACCTACTCGAGAAATATAGGGTTAATTGATTTCCTATAGGTAACCCATAGGAAAGATATTATTTTCTCATTTCCCTTTTCGGTACTTATTTATTTTATTCTATTTTAGGATTTTTTATAACAGATATTTAATGTGCCAGCAATGACATTATGTCAAATTTCAACAGCAATAAGTAGGAATTCAATCCACTCTTCCCTTTCCTGACTGAAAATAAAAAAATCTTATAGGACCTAGTAACGCCATGTTTCGCTTCATTATCAGACATCCATGTCTATCGTATCGAGGACGTTGATACTGTCCACACTGATCCGTGACGTCATTACCCCATTAAATATGACAGGAGCCCGTGCCAAATATAAAGAGACTGTGCCACCAAAGCTGTATTTAACTGGACACTGCCAACTGACCCTGACTTAGTTCGTGCTTGTACACGTTGATCGCTGATGTTTATTAGTGAATCTGTTTTGTTTGGACCGTCACATGTTACGGATTGAAGCTGGGAAAGTAAGCCACATGAACTTATTTTTAGCTTGCTCCTAAAAGGTCGGTAGGATCATGGGAAGGTGGAAGGATTTAACCTTGAGAGTGTGCTTAGCAATGTCTAAATTCACTTCAATGAAGCGATTTCTTCTTTCTCTATCCCATCCTTATCATTTAATCTGATGGCGCAAAAAAAGCTCAATCAGTGAGCGAAAAGCTGACTTCGGAGAAAATTTCACTCAGAACTGAGATTTAAACGATGATAGGTATTTATTGTGGTTACTATTACCAACAATGTTTAATGTTTTCTACTCGCTTAAATAATGATAATTACACACAATCGATAATTCTGTGAATTTCATTTGTAAACACATTTCATTCATTTTTATATATTTTATTATAATATTAATTAAATTTTCTTATTTTAACAAATAATTATCTTAACTTATTTTAACAAATAATTATTTTAACAAATAATTATCAAAACTGTCCAAATATCAAATGTATTTATTCTATGTGGTAGGATGGTCTGAATTAAGCGAGGATCAGATAGTGACGGCCGCTCTAGCGCAACATACGTATAACATTGTATTACGTACATACAAATATCATGAGACAATACTGGCAGCGTATGTACATTAACCAAAATATACGTCTTCTGACTTGTATTTTAATTTTTTTCCTCGTTTCTGAAACTATCTGTACCTGTCATCTTTTAATTTCCACTCTGCACAAGCATTTCAAGTGACTCACTCGCGCTCGTGGGCTATAACCTATGTACATAATAAGTATTGCTAGGTAACAACTAAACAAACTCAAATTGTGTTCTAACTCTAAAGCAGTTATGGTAAACGTCTCATAACGCCCACCGCACCGAGCTCTGACCGCGTTATTCAAGTTATTGCAAAGTTTTGAAATTCTGAGGTCCCAGGGTATTCTTGTGGTCAAACTTATACCTGTTTGTGAAGGCCCAAATATTTCACTAACTAGTTCCTGCTCATTTTCACTAAATTTGAGAAGTAAAACTTTAAGCAGGTTAAACTTTTCAACCATCATGGTTATCAACCATAATATTCTTAAAACCAATGCCTTAAAGCTTTATATCGGGTCATTTAACATGGATTAAATATAATAAATAAACGTATGCAATTAAACAAATTGTGGTGCCGGCTTAGAATTTTTGCCACCCCAGCTCTTCTCGCGGGTGTAGTAAGAGGCGACTAAGGGATATCCACCGGGGAGCTGGCAGCAGCGCATCCCGCAGAACAATTCACCGAACTGCAATCACCAAACCACATGCCCAGCGTGGGAATTATGGGCATTACCGTCCATGGGATGAAAGCCAATAAGGCGCTTATCAAAGGGAGGCCTGCGTCCAGCAGTGGACCAATAGAAAATCAAAATCAATAATTCTTTATTTCCATAAATACAAAAATTTACACTTAGAAAAGGTCAAATCTATTCACACACACGATTTCTGTCGTTTCGGTATGTAGAAACTAAAGTAAAGAGGCGACGAAGAAATCTTTAACCTGTTAGTTGTAATCCGAGTTGGAGCAAAACCCGTCCCAAGCTTTTTTATCTTCTAAATAATCAGATATTTTGTGAATTTGTTTAAATTTATTTACTGATAAACTTGAGTAAATAAATTCAAACATATCTACATACATACGCTTCTACAAGTTTTGTTGTAGAAGCGTATACATTGCTCTTTAAAAGATATATTAATTATAATATAATAACTAAAATTATAATAACTAAAATTAATATATTAATTTTAGTTATTGATTAAAACCAATTTATTGAATAACTCAACCCGTGAATATCGTAGACGATGATGACAAACATATTTTACCAGGTTATAGCAAAATCTCTACATATTATTAACTCCCACAACTGCGACCACCAATCCCCTTCCAAGTGTGAATATTATGGGCAAGCCAAGGGGGGCTTGAGGGAGGCACGTTCAGCTGTGGACTAGTATATTTAAGAAGTATCTACTCACCGGCGTACAAATATCAGTAGAGCTGCTATTCTGCACTTTCATTCTCAAATCCTGTGTGTAGGAGTCCAGAACTGTGCATAGATCTTGGCCTTCGTCCATGTTGTAGTGTTCCACGATCGTGGATAGTTGGGGGAACCAGAGTCTGATGATGTTGTACCTGGAATAAAAGATCATTTTAAGAAATTTGGTCATCATCATAATGTATTAGTCCTCAGCTGGACATAGACCTGCTCCTAATGAGACATCAAGTGTATCAACAGGTACCTACGGTGGAATAAATAAATAACAAACAAACATATTTTCGCATTTATAATATTAGATGTAGATTGAAGAAAATTGCGCGTGTTCGTTTGAATACTGTATAAAATCCACTATCTACTGCTGATGTCCACCGTAAACAGGGCGTGGTTTTGCTATAACATTTATTGTCTAACATGAATTGTATTTTGTACGCAAGTATGTATTCTGTTAATAACTTATATAACACGTAGTAACTAACCTCATAACATGATTACAGCCTAACTTTATCACGACCCGATCTAAATTACAACTTCAAGTTATTATAATTACATCTATGAGTAATCAGAATTAGTTTCGATAACAATCAATGTTGCAAAGTCCTTTGTTAACATAATTAGTTGTCATCGTTGTAAAGATATACACAGGGAGTCCATGTTTTCATGGATCAAACGACGTGGGGAGGACGGAAGGCTTATTCTATGCAGAGTGGTCGCTTTACTACCCCACTTCGTTTGATCCTCTAAGACTGGGACAACCTATTTAAGTAGATAAAGCAGTCTTAAAAACGATTTAATGTTTTAGACAGGAATTTGCATATAATACGTAAAATGAGCAAAAAAATTGCGTGTTTTAAAGACATAAACAAACTTCAAATACCTAAATAGTGAAAATGTGTTTGAAAGGAACACTTTGACACAGCAATTTTATTTTTCTGGTGGCGATATCTAGTTAAAATTCGCGTATAATTTAGTTTTAGAAACAACGAATGTAAAGTATTCCTGTTTACGCCTGTTGCCATGGAGACCATTTGATACCGTTTCTGAATATTATGTCATGTTTTAGATACGTTTTACGGCGCACATATAAATTCCTCGAGGATCAAACATTGTCCCATAAATGTTTGATCATCTCAAATTCAATATACAACAATCTTGCTCTACCTTGAAGTCGATAAAAACTACTTACCACCTATTAAGTCACTACAAATTAGGCTTGTTTTAAAATATTGTTTTAAAGTATTCATCTATGTCTCGAACTGTCACACACATTAGGTGGTACTTAATCAATAAGGTTTAAATAACAAAGAAAATAAATATTGTAGTTTGTTTGCAACAATCTGCAGTTAGCTCAATTGTAAATACTAGTTTTAATTTAATTCTATCATTTGACTGTAATTAGATGGTTGCTGGGTTTTTATGTTTCACGGGATAAATAATAATCCCTCGAAAAAAAAATGTATATGAGGCCACCTCGGGATCATTCTCTATAGTCTATACAATAGTGGAAGAATTATCAAAATCGGAATACTCGGTAAAAAATTATGCGTGGTCTAACATGAAAAACATAAAATATACGCGTCGGCTTGAGAACCTCCTTCGTTTTTTCGTCGGTTGAAAAGGAGGCAGGATGCTGCATTTTATTTGACTTTACCATTAACTTTGTAACAACTAACGTAATATAGACTTGTTTGCAACCACTTTACCTTTGTAGTATATTTCAAACAGTAGGCTAAATTTAGTAGGTATGTCACATGAATACAATGTTAAGTAGAATTTAATTAAATTACCACAGAGTCTAGTTTCGAATGGGCATTGTTGATCAGTATGAATGCTAGCGGCTAAAACCTTATTCATCAACTGGCAATGTAATGAAAGCCTAAGTGGTATGTAATGAAATGAACACTCCAGTAATATGCTTGTTTCACAGGATTTTGTTTGACTGTTAAATACTGTCAAACAAATATGAAAGCCGTCGTGGAGCAAGCTTGCAACGGACAGGTCGTTCCAAATCTGTATATTATTTGAATAAAGCATTTTTTTTACACACTAATGCGTTATTGATATATCCTATATGGATACAATTCGAACAAGTATAGGCAGGCCAAATGATGACTTAATATTTAATTGTTTTCTTGCATTTTTTTCTATTAAGACACTTCCTACTAAATTAAGAGTTCTTTTTCCTTTTGGGGTACGGAACCCAAAAAGAAGAAAACTAAGGAGTGGCGTATACTCACATGCACATAATCAGGAAATTCATAAGGCATATCAGCACTAAATACCCGACGAGAGGCTTCTGGAACATCGGCTTGATGTTGTGGAGACCTGCGACCAGCTGGTGCTTGAAGCTTGCCTTCACCTCATCCTCTGGCAGCTCGTGGAGTGTCTGCATTACTTTGTCTTTCCAGATGTTCACGTACTGTGGACAGAGGTGGTCAAGGTTAGTTAACACTTTCAAGGCCTACGACGGACATGTCCCTCGGGACCACCGTGGGGCAGTAGTGGTGCGACCCACGCGGCCTGGGCAGTTAATACGTTAAGTGGACGTTTTCTTATTATAAAATAAAGTCAACCCTTATTGTATTCGGTAAAAAGAAAACTGACTTTCCGTGAGTCAGAATTTTCTGTTATTTTTACTATTTATCAACATCAAATAAAGGATATTTAATAGCTGCCTAATATTGAATGAAGCATGCCTCGGAAAGCACGCTTAGCTATTGGTCCTGCGCTTGACCTCTCCCCGTGTCGTGTCAGTCTTCCGACCCATTGGATAATGAGAGTGAGGGAATAAAGAGAGTTATTCAGAATACATCCTGCGCACCTGGTTTGTGTCCGTTGGGACTGGCAGTCTTGGTGAAAGGCTAAAATTCAACTAGGATGACATCACACCACTTGAATGATAGTTGGGTGGAAGTTGAGTAATAATTTATAGCAAATGAAAAAAAAGTGGTCTATCAGTTTATTGGAGGTTGAGGGAGCTTCTAATGATGGCTAAGTTGTCATAATAATCAAGAAACATAATAATAATAAGAATATCCATTAACATAAAATATTAAAACTTAAAATAATAATAAAACAGTTAAAACATGAACAAAAACCGTTGGAGACCAGTTATCTAACACGATATCTTTTGTATTTTCCTAAATTCGCTGAAAATGTAATTTTACGCTCCGCTTTTTTCCCGCCATCTTCCGAAGCTCATAAATTCCCGACCACTTTAAATACATTTTATAATCCACTCCGATCTTAATAACATTGGAAATTAACACAAAGTAAGCGAATTTATGCTCAAGATAGCGAAATAGCAATATAATGTATACATATTGAAGAGAATTCGATTAATATTTAGCAGACGACATCGGTGAATTAAATTAGATTGAACGAGTTTGTTTAACAATGGATTAAAAACCAATTTATTTTATGCCATACATGCATTCTACAACATTTAACGGAGAAGGTACTTTATTTATTTATTGGGGTACTGCCAGTTGGAAAAACAGCAATCTGAAACTCAAACCCAGGGCTAGGGGCTCTGACAACACGAACCGCGAGACCATTTCTACCTTCTACTACTTTCCGCTACGGAGACTGACTAGAATTCCACTCAGCTGATTCTATTTCTTCTCTGTCATCTTGTAGAAATGGTTTAACGTCAAACAGCAGACGTTTGCGATCGACATAGACAAATAGACGCATTGCAGGATGATTAAAGTTCGTACAGGACTGCTTAACACATTCACAGAATGTTAGACCATCAATTTAACTCCGACATATTTATACTTTTAAATAATTTTAAAACACAAAAGAAATAAGTTTATTTATTTAAATTCTACTTCAACCGTATTGTGCCCCGAATGAACCTCTAACGACTTATTTTAAAACCTTGGTTTTCACTAGTTATTTTGCATTGCTTTATGAAATGGCTTACAAAACCAACTGGTTTGATCTGATTATTTAGTATAATATTATATTGAACCAACTTTTCTCAGCTTCGCGGTTGTCTTGTTATGTAGTTCTCTCATATGAGAATGTTGAGTTTGTTGAGTGATCGCGACACTCAGGATGCTTGGCTTGGCTTTGGGAGATGAGACAAATGGATACATTTTAAATGACATTTATCTGACTGACATTTAACTGAAATGTTTTCAAACATAACTCCACAAGGCCTTGCATCAACGCAAAGAACATCTTGTGAGTAGCTATATTTTTGAATAACTATTGAGATCATAATCAGCTTGGGTAGCAATTTTCAAATATATGGCAGATGTTTCATATAATTAAAACTCGGACCGAATAACAAATTAACGAACATTCGTAAAATATAATTTGAGATGCCAGCTACACAATTACCTACCTAATTTAATGTCACCGAGGTCAAAACAAAAGAAGCTAAAAATTTAATGATTCATTATTATTCATGAAAGCTGGCAAATTAAAATCTCTTCTCCTCACTTGAGGTCAACTAGTCAACTCAACTTTATTTACAAAGAAAAAAACATCATAAACTCAGCTCGTGCACGATAAAATAGCCTGTATGCAGCAGGCATAGGATCTTTTATCCCCCGCCTAGTCTTCCAGCTCTGTAGCAACTTACTAATTGCATTTTCTAGGAACAAAACAACATGAGTCGCTTGTTTATTAGTTTAGTGCGGACGTTGTTTATCTTTCGAGCTGATGCAGTCCCCATCTACCGTTCATAAAGATGGATGGTTTGTGGATGCAGCTGTGCCCCTTTCACTGGGCTTTTCAGTTATTGAAGGCAAGCGGAAGTTTTAATGAATGTTGAAGTAGAAAAAACTTATCCGTTTACTAGGTAGCTAGTTATCAATCCGTTCAAGCTCTGAAATGTAAATGCACTAGAGATAGATCGCCTCTCTACTTAACATAATATTTTGGGCATTCACTAGGTGGCCACCTAAAATTATATTAGTCCCAAGAAGTCCAGGACATAGGCCTCCCCAAAGGAGTGCAATGGGGGATTTGCTATATACCTACTCGATAAAAAAAAACAAATAAATCACATTATACAATACAATACAATAACACTTTATTGCACACCAAATTAAAAAGATACATAAGACAGGAAAGAACTTAAAATACAGATTTTGTTGTACAATGGGCGGCCTTATCGCTTTGAGCGATCTCTCCATTATAAATGCGAAAGTTTGATAAATATTTAGTAGGTCACAAATTCGCGCATAATCTCTGATAATGATCCTACCAACTTGCAATCCGTAGGTACCTACACTCACTTTAAAGGCAAAAAAAACGATAAGTAATGGAAGTAATTATATTACACTAAAAACACTACGAGTACTAGGTACTCATTGTTCATCATCATCATCAGCCCATGTTAGTCATAGGCCTCCCCAATTAACGTCATAGCGCCCTGTCTTCAGCTTGCCGCATCCAGCCTCTGCCAGCAGTTCTTCGCAGATCATCATCCCACCTGAGGGCGTCCTACACCACTCTCCACTCAAGGACACGTTTACCTCAGCGGTTGTCGGTTCTTCGCGCGATATGGCCGGCCCACTGCCACTTCAGTTTGCTTATTCTTAGAGCTATGTCGATAGCTTTGGTTCTCTGTCGGACGTATTCGCTACGAATCCTATCCTTCAGAGAAACAATGTTAACAACATAATAAACTTTAAAAGGTCCACATTTGAAGGAAATGCAGTGGGAAATAACGCGTAGTGGTAAAGCCTTGAAGACAGACGTGTCTTTGTTCCGTAATGCTTTCAGCGTGGCCACCATTCTGTTCTGAACTTTAACGTAATAATGTTAAAGTTTGTATTATTTAGCGCTAACAAAAGGGAGTGCTTTTGCTTTTCAGCTGAGATGGGTTTTCAGCTTTGTCAGTTGTGAATTTGTAAATGACGAGTTTCAGTCCCTGGCTTCGTGGTAATAGTGACCTTATCATATTAACTACATAATTCTTGTCGTACAAAACCACAAAATATTAATAGATTGTTTGTCACAGTCTGCAGGTAGCTCAGTTGTTACAATAGGGATGACGACCAAAACAAATCATCATCATCAGCCTATATTCATTCACTGCTGGACATAGACCTCCCCTAATGAGCGCCATAGACAACACTTACGGTACCGCGCGGTAGTATGAGAGCGCTCTTAGTCTCGTATTATGAAAGCTTGCTCAGTCATAGATCTATGCTTGAGTGACGTTGATGCTATACAAAAGCTTGCTTAGTCAACCATCTATGCCTGAGAAACGATTTTCTATAGTTTATACGTCACTTAATCATAGGTCGATAACCGAGCAAGCTTTCATAGTACCTAGGTACCGGCGTACTTAGTGGTTTACCGGATAAGTGTCAGCTGGTTTCCCCGTATTCGCCATGTAGATAGCAATGAGGGTCCGTCTCGCCTCGTCGTACCTTCCCTTCGTGATGAGGAACTTGGGGCTCTCGGGGATCAGGAATGTGTAGAGCAGGCACGCCGTCAGCGACCACAGAGACATCAAGTACAGATAGAAGTTCCACGTGTTGAGCACTGGAAAGTTCGTTATTAATTTAGCTAAGTATTATATTTTTTCGCAGCTCAGCCATGGCTTTAGAACGGCATCGAGTGAGGTGACCTCAAATTATTTTTTCTTTTCTTTTCTTACCAGAGGGAGTCGGTGGATGGAGGCAAATCTTATAAAAAATAATTATTTTATTAATTAAATTAGGAGCGCTATTATTCGTGTCATTAAATTTAGTGGGAAGCCTATGTTCCTTAGTGGACGTATGCGGATAGATAAATATGATTCTTACCAATAGCCCCACCAAACAGCTCCAGCCTCCACTCATTGATGAGGATCCCCCAAGCCATGACCGGTATGAGGAACTGCGAGATGGCTGCAAACGAGGACTGGCAGAGCAGTACCCGGTCTCGGATCTCGTTGTGGCAGAACTCAGATGTCAGGGTTAGCACTGCGCTGAAGGAAGTGGCGAATCTGGGAAGATAAGACTATTAATGACTGACGACGACGTCTGTTGTGCAGAGGGCGAAGGTCCGCCTGCGACGCAGGAGGTTTCAGATTCGATTCCTGCCTCGTCAAAAATATTTCGTACGATCTGCAGATATTGATTGTCTCAAAACAAGTGTGATAAGAAACCACTCACAAAAGCCCCTCGAAGAATTTCGCGGCAATCAGAACCTCGTAAGTTTGACTGGAGCCCGCGATCACTGTGAATATGAATATACCGCCGAAGCCCACAACTATGAATATCTTCCTGCCAAACGTGTCTGTGAGGAAGCCGCCGAGTACGGAGGAAAGCAGCATACCTGGAAAATTAAACTTGGCTAATAGGCTATTTGACTACATTAAAAATAAGTCCCAAATTGTTTTCTTCTTGTTCGGTGTGGTGTGGTGTATGACGTCATTTTGTTTATAACCTGACGTTTCGGAGGCTTTTCAGCTTCCATGGTCACAGGCAGACTGAGGTGACATTTGTCTTTACAAGTAATTTGAATTTTGCATATCTACCGTCAATTATACAACTTTAATTATAACGTTCCGTATGTACGCAGTAATCACTAACAGTGTCTTGATGGGTTGTAGCTATGGATTGCTGGGTGTGGGACCTGACTCGATGTAGGACTGGATCCCAATCCGCTGGATCTGGTGTTTTATTATGAATTCTCGCGAAAATAACCTTAGAATATATTAAGAGAAGTAGTCAAGTAGCCTATTGCTATCATTATGGAGCTGTTGATATTATATTGTTGATAGAAAAATGATTTGGGTGAGAATCAGCCGCACGCTTTCGTGTGCATGCAACTGATTATTGCAATACCACCAGCGAAAACATAAATATACACAATTATAAACATAATACAAAAACTCGAGAACTCTCCCGTTCTCGAAAATGTACTGTCGGCCAATAATAGTAAGCAATAATAACTAACAATGTTTGCTTACATGTGAGGCTTAATCACTTCCGATGATCATTATTTGAATTTAGATTCGAAAGATAGGATCGATCGAAACATTCGAATTTAGAATGTCAAAGCAGAATAGGTTTTTATGTTGAATTTTACAAAGGAGGTTTTAATTTCGTACGACCTCATTCTGGCGATCAATAAAATGGGAAAAAATGTAACATATAAAAAACAGATCTCTCTTGATTGTGTCCAGGAGTCCTGTAAGGTCTAAAGGAAATAAAGTAGGTACTTTGAGTTTTTGAGTTTTTCTACGGCAAGAAGCGGAATTTATTTATCTATCAGACTGGGTAATATTTGAAGAGCGGAATCGTCATAAAGCTTAGCGAGGGCCTCGAGGATTTATTATTCCCGTCCAAAAACCAAAGCTGAACGAAACCAGATTATAGTGACAAAGCCTAGAACAGTATCACCAACTTTTCTGTTCAGAACATCAAAATCGGAGCTGAACACGTCAACAGACTAGCCGTGAGTCTTGCGGCGTTAATTAAAAATTATAAATATATATTTAAGAGCACCTGTGGGTTAGAATTATTATCATACTGACTTTTGTTGGTTAATGTTGAAAAAATAAAAATGGTATGTAAAGTGCGAGACGTCCCATGACGTCTCAGAAAATAAGAATTCAGGCACGCCCTGCCCAGTCTCTGCAGTGCGACCCGTAAGGTCGCTGCAGGCAGGGGGATGTGTGCGTTCGTCCATGAAGGCTTTAAACTCTGCTGTGCACATAATTAAGATGTACTTAGTATTAATTAGTACTTTTTGTTTTGTGTAGTAATATTTTATTTCTTTCTTTCTAATAACGCCTAAAACGGTTGTTGCAAACAATCTATAGTAAGAAAACTTAGTTAATTTCGCAAACTTGCCGCCAAGCCGTGTTAATAATGAAGGAGGACAATCACTTTACTCCACAAAAAAACATAAAGTACCTAACCTTCTGCGACCGATACAGCCGACGAGACAAATAAGTTGGTAGCACTAACCCAAACACCGCCGTCTGGTAATTTCTATCGGAAATGGCTCAAACGAAATTCAAGTCTCATTTCTGTTCCTTTTGGCAATAGTTTAATTACTTGATTCCTTTGCGCTTAGGCAAGCTCGTTAGGCTGGTTTCTAGGCAGAATACTGGTGTTACCGGGTTACTTGCACTGCTGAGTGCAAGTAACCTGATAACATCAGTATTCTGCCTGATCCTCTGCCCTCGGTCGATGTAACATTAGGTACCTACTTAGATCAATGCCGAGGTCTGCACCTAGGTTACTAAACAAAGAAAGATTTACATGTTTAAGAAAGTAATTAACTTGTACAAGGAAAGATTTTCATGTTTATGCTCCATAACATTATAACGTCATCTTTTTCTATTAACACTAAAACACTAAAAACCTACTTCGAATCCTTTAATTTTACACTGATTTTTTTATGTTTTGCAGGGTAAATACTAATCTAAAGTAAATAATTAAATTATATTAAAAATATTTTTTATATTATTTAATACACTTAGGTACCTATATTTTTTATGCCACCTTCGTATCATTCTATATCTATACAATAGCGAAAGAATTTTTTAAATCCATAATTGACGGAGAAATCTACGAAAATCACCATAAAAAAATACATACAGCCAAACATAGAACCTCCTCATTTTCGAAGTCGTTAAACAATTAAAATAGGCGAGACGAGAGCTTAACATCGATTTAAGTTGAAATAACTGCAAAATCGTTAGTGTTGATTCCACCCACAGTAACTTGTATGATTTTTCTTACTATCATAGATAAAGCTTATACTATTATTGTGTTTCTAGTACTTTATTAACAAAGAAAATTACAATCAAATAATAGAAATAAATTAGAAATAGTGTTTACAATTGAGCTAACTGCAGACTGTTGCAAACGATCTACAGGTAGCTCAACTGATCCATATCAATACGAACAGTGAGAAAGAGGTAAGTGTTGAGATAACGGCTGCTGAGTGACCCGGGATAAACAGGAACAATAGGCTACTTGACTACTACTGGGAAACAATTCTAACGTATTGTCTGATAAAAATAATGCAAAGTGTAATTAATATTTCTTCAAGGCCAGTCGTATTAGTTATGAAAACTAAATTTAAAGTTTGAATAAAATAATGCCGCGCCAAAACGATAATCTCTGTCATGGCTCCCGTTTTCCTAGCAATGACGTCACCCCGCCATACCAACTCATGACACTGTAATCTGTAAAAGTGTGACGTCACTTGCGATCCAACCAAACACATAGCGTTTTCGGTCACGTGATCATATATCAAAAAATGTGTTGTGTATTTTAATCCCGTTTTTTACCTAAAAAAGGCATATTTTTAATAATTACGCTTTGTTACGTTGTCACTGACTAGGATGAAAAAAATTTAGAACTTATTTTTAATGTAGTCAAATAGCCTAATGTGCCGACCCCGGTAAAGGGGGAAAAGGTTAAATAAAGATTAATTTTAAAATGAAACATTCGTTACTGGTCTCGGTTTTCTGTGCCCACTTCGGCGAAGTCTCGACCCAGCTAAGTTTCACTGGATTAATATCAAGTTCATCGGCTGAATATTGAAATTAGTTGTAGTTCAGGACTTCAGTGCTTACTATTATTATTATATTCACTGGAGACTTCGTTATGCAAAATTGTGCGGAACTCTGAAATTTTATCAAGTTTCTCTGCGCGAAAAGGGATTTCCCGATGGAATTTGCAAAAAACATTTCTTGAATAGGTAAATTTCTTGAATAAACGTTTCACATTAATATTATGAGAGTTTGTACGTGTGTTTTGAAGTAAGTTTTAGACCCAGAAAACTATGCTAAAAACGGGCCTTATTTTTTGTTTTCGAGTGCAGGGCCACGGATAGAGTTTTAGACAAGCTTCGAATCGTATTCTACTTCAAGTTAACTCTCTTTCGTCGATTGGGCTGATAACATCAATCAACATTATACAGTTCAAATCGGCTACATACTCTTACAGTAAAAAGTAAATATATAAACATACTTGTAGGGTGCCAACCTCATAACCCTCCTTCGTTGTCGAGTAAAAATGAGTGCTCGTATCAAATGAAACTATTATCGTTTAAATTGATATCAATGAAAATGTTCGGTAACCAAAATGTATCATTATATCCCTTTAACGTTATTAAACTACAACTACCGATAATTTGTAAGAATTTATCGATGAATATTTAAAATATTCATCGATAAATTCTTACAAATTATCGGCGAACAGCATGTTACACTAATTGTGGTTATATCTTCCGTTTACTTTAATACAGATTCATTGATTACACTCTTTGTCTAAATTTATAAATATCAATCGTTAGTGTGCGACGAGTCTTTTGGTTTCTTTCGCCTTTAGTCATTTTACATAATGGAGTGGTTGCTGGGTCTACATCTAGTCGCAGAACATTTGGTGATGTAGCCTTCTTTACTACTAATAACTCTACACGTTTATTTACGAAATCACAACAACCTTTATAAAACAACTAGTTTTTTATAAGTGCGCGAGCTGCAAGCAGCTCGCGAGCGTTGTGTAGACTGTTCGTTTTTTAAATTGAGATCCCCTTGCCGTAACCTACATGTTTGATTTAATCGAAATCGATATCCAAGAGAGAGAAAACTGCGATGCAAAAATGTCAGCCATCTTGGATTTGGAAATGGACATTTTTTTCGTAATCTACGAGTTCGAGTTATACGAAAACGATACCCATGAGTGATATTTGAGATGGGAAAATGTCAGCCATCTTGGATTCGGAAATGGACATCTTTACCCATGAGTGAAAACTGCTATAGAAAAATGACAACCATCGTGGATTTGAAAATGGACATCTTTTTCGTAATCTACGTATCCGAGTTAGTCGAAAACGACATCCATGAGTGAAAACTGCGATAAAAAAAAAATCCGCCATCTTGGATTTGAAAATGGACATCTTTATCGTAATCTACGAGTTCGAGTTACTCGAAATCTATACCCATATAAGTGGGTGGGTGCGAACACGAAGCGCGGCTCGCTTCGCTCGCCTTGCAGTGTGATAGGTGTCGTATTGCGGTTCGCTTCGCTCACCGAACACGAAGCGCGGCTCACTTCGCTCGCCTTGCTTTCTTATGGTGGCCGCATTGCGGTTCGCTCCGCTCACCGCAATACGGCCCCGCTCGTGTTGTCACGCAGCAAGGCTCGCTTCGCTCGCCTTGCAGTGTTGCCACACACCCCTGCCGTCATCAAATTCGGAATCCTCACCCCCAAGTTAGTCGAAATCGATACCCATATCAGATTTTTGGGTTGGGGATGGGGTTCAAGGGGGTAGTTTTTTAGATGTGCGCGAGCTGCAAGCAGCTCGCGAGCGTTGTGTAGACTGTTCGTTTTTTAAATTGAGATCCCCTTGCCGTAACCTACATGTTTGATTTAATCGAAATCGATATCCAAGAGAGAGAAAACTGCGATAGCAAAATGTCAGCCATCTTGGATTTGAAAATGGACATCTTTATCGTAATCTACGTAACCGAGTTAGTCGAAAACGATACCCATGACTGATTTTTGCGATGACAAAATGTCCGCCATCTTGGATTTGGAAATGGACATCTTTATCGTAATTTACGTATCCGAATTAGTCGAAAACGATACCCATGAGTGATTTTTGCAATCAAAAAATATCCGCCTTCTTGGATTTGGAAATGGACATCTTAATCGTAATCTACGACTTCGAGTTACTCCAAATCCATACCCATATAAGTGGGTGGGTGCGAACACGAAGCGCGGCTCGCTTCGCTCGCCTTGCTGTGTCATCGGGGTCGCATTGCGGTTCGCTTCGCTCACCGCAATACGACCCCGCTCGTGCTGTCACACAGCAAGGCTCGCTTCGCTCGCCTTGCAGTGTGACAGGTGTCGTATTGCGGTTCGCTCCGCTCACCGCAATCCAACCCACGCCAACAGGTTGCGAACACGAAGCGCGGCTCGCTTCGCTCGCCTTGCAGTGTGATAGATGTCGTATTGCGGTTCGCTCACCGAATACGAAGCGCGGCTCGCTTCGCTCGCCTTGCTTTGTTATGGTGGCCGCATTGCGGTTCGCTTCGCTCACCGCAATACGGCCCCGCTCGTGTTGTCACGCAGCAAGGCTCGCTTCGCTCGCCTTGCAGTGTTTCCACACACCCCTGCCGTCATCAAATTCGGAATCCTCACCCCCAAGTTAGTCGAAATCGATACCCATATCAGATTTTTGGGTTGGGGAGGGGGTTCAAGGGGGCTGGGGTCCTGGGGGTGTCACAGCATGGCTCGCTTCGCTCGCCGTGCCTTTCCCCGTGGTCGCATTGCTGCCCCCGGGTTTAGGGGGAGGGGGTTCTGGGGGGTCATGGTGTCCCTACCGTCATCAAATTCGGATTCCTCACCCCCAAGTTAGTTGAAATCGATACCCATATCAGATTTTTGGGTTGGGGGAGGGGGTTCAAGGGGGCTGGGGGCGTGGGGGGGTCACAGCACGGCTCGCTTCGCTCGCCGTGCCGTTCCCCGTGGTCGCATTGCGGCTCGCTTCGCTCGCCGCAATGCTCCCCCCGGGTACAGAGGGAGGAGGTTCTGGGGGGTCTTCGGGGGTCACAGCACGGCTCGCTTCGCTCGCCGTGCCGTTCCCCGGGGTCGCATTGCGGCTCGCTTCGCTCGCCGCAACGCTCCCCCCGACTTTCCCCGAAAAAAAAAGGTCAAAATTGCAAAATATTTTGACTATCTTAAGTAGGTTCTTACTTTTAAAACAGGCAAGGGTCAATTTTAAGCATATTAATTATACAAACAACACGAACGTGAACAGTAATATGAACTTATCCATCTACTTCACCAAGAAAAAGAAAAGAAATAAACCCCATGGGTTAACGAACAAGAGTGCGTCTCCCTGTCCTCATACAGTGCAAACTCGTAGCAAGGAAAGTCGTTAAAGTATTTCAGACCTTGTTATTTACAACTTACCTGATACTTACTTACCTAATAATATAATGCCCGTATTGATCCTTATTTGTAACTAGCCCAAGTTTTCGAAGTTAGTTATAAATAGAGTTAGTAACTAATTACGTAAGTCTGTAAATGAAGTTGTAGAATAATATTTTAAATTCACTATCGGGTTGATTATAATTGCCCTAGTTTTGGACCAATAAGGACACATTATGACTGGAAAGGAAAGGAAAGCTAGAGCTAAATACATTGAAGACGCTGTCTGTACTTCTAGACATGGCATATGTTACTAAAATGTTTAAACTTTACTTCATCAGAGAGGGCTCGTGTGGCGGCTGATTTGACCGAAGATTTCAAGAGGCGCAAATATGCAGGTCTCAACAGAGCCTACGCATTTGCTCCGCTTGATGTCGAAACCCCAGGTCTGTGTGGTACCGAGGTGAGACACCAAATGTTTAAAAAAATATCTGAGCGTTTGGTCGAAGCGACGCGTGACCCGAGAGCAGGTGAGTATCTTTCTGTTGATGTTGGTGAGCATCACGATTGCCATACAGCGGGGCAGTGCAGCCGCCGTCTTGGGGACGCCCGAGACTGGTATTGATATGGATCAGTTAAGCTACTTGTAGATTGTTTGCAACAGTCTACAGGTAGCTAAATTGTTTCGATTGTAAATACTAGTTCTAAATTTATTTCTATTATTTGATTGTAATGTTCTTGTAAAAAAGATTAAATTAAACTATTGCCCAATAGTACAAGTAATTAAATTTATAAATACCCCTCAACAATGTAGCAAGAATTAGGACTTTTCATTGGTTTCCACAACCATGGTCATGAAAACCTTTGCCTGAATGTCAACGACATGTATACCTACATGAAGTAAAACTACTCACCTAAATAAGGTATAGCATTAAGCAGCCCCTTCTGTGCCAGACTCATGCTCAGATCGCATTCCGCACTCGGCAGTAAGTAAGCAGTCGAGTTGCTGACCAGAACTCCTGCGACGAAGCCAGTGAAGGCGGTGAAGAGGAGTTTGATGTGGAAGCGGCCGAATCTGCAGGCTTTGTACGCGGAGTTGATCTCTTGCATTGGGAGACGGGACTTGGGTGGCACATGGTCATCTGGAATTAAACATACACGTATTTACACTTATATCTATTTCCTAAAAATCTAAGCCGTCAGCAAAAGGCACAGTGCCCAAAATGCTGGCAGCATTGCCACGTTGAATAGCATGCTAATTCGTTGACGAAGATATAAAAGCCAGCATTCCGATCACCTGTGAACTCTATTAGGAGATAAATAAATAAATAAAGATAAATAATAATAATAGTGTAAGAACTTTGCACATGTCTTAATAGATTTTAATATTTGTAAGCTAGAACCAAAAATTAAATAATTTTCATTCCCACTTGTTTATTTTTCAGCAAGTTCCTTTATTATAGGTAGTCTTCGTTGATAGCAGTGATTTTACTTCCTGTATCCACTTCAAAGTTCATAGGCATGTCATTTACAAAAATTTAAACTACATACGCTTTATCGTCGTCTCCATCCACCACAATGTTGGAGAAATCACTGTCCTCGCTATCAAAATCCATCTCGATGTAAAACTGATTCTTCCTTTGTGTTTTACACGCACTTTTACACATTGCTTTGAGGTGACCCTGGCCCCGCACTAATCACTAAAAAAAATACACAATTATACCGACATTTATCCGGTGCGTGCTGCATTTCTGGCTAGGCGGGCCGCCGCCGCTGCCGCCGCGCGCCTGCTGCGCCGCGCCTGCGGCGCCGGCCGATCCGGTGCACGGGAGGGTCCGGCCCGCCGCTGCGGACAGCACTGGCCGCCGCGGCGGCGCCCGCCGCGCGACACGAACTGATCTCTGAGATTTTCTTCTAATTTGTCACCAAAGTTACATGTACACGCAAGGTGCTTCAAACTTTATAGGTAAGCACTGAGCTCCTCGCCGAGTACCTGCCGACTACTAACGTCCAATCGCCTGGGTTCTAGATGTTGTTCGACGATGGTGACCAGCTCATTGAACTTCTTCTTTTCGGGCGTGTCCGGAGCACACAAATCGCACATCAAATCGTAGGTCGGTTCGCCAACGACGCGACGGTTATCAACGTGGCCACGTGCAGCGATTCTTTTTTTTTCATTTAATTGGATAAGCTGTTTCACTCTGTTTACGCATTAATCCATTTTCGTGAAGACAAATCAAAACAGTCAATTTTACCGTACGGCATCGCGAAATTAACTGTATATTCGATAAATCGTCGCCAGTGAGATATTGCATGGAAACACAAGTTGCGGATCAAATCTAACTGCTTTATTCAATACTAGTGGGTAGGTCGTAAAACAAGTGTTTACAAGTACCTACAAATACCCATCAACTTTTTGGTTTTGGGAAGTAGTAGTTTGTGTGGTAGGTAGGTAAGGTTACCAGAACCACCCCAAAATTACAAATCGTTAGTCTTTGTCAAGTCTTAGTTAAGCATCTATTTGACTTTGCGGAAATCTATTGAAAAATATTAGAGATGATGGTGTCTC
Organism: Eupithecia exiguata; assembly: GCA_947086465.1. NCBI lineage: Eukaryota > Metazoa > Arthropoda > Insecta > Lepidoptera > Geometridae > Eupithecia > Eupithecia exiguata. The sequence goes on along the minus strand of OX352241.1, from coordinate 751,142 downwards.
GTAGACACAAACCTAGTTGACGATTTGACTAGTGTGGGCTTTTCTTGTACAACTTGGTTGTGTGTGCTTGAAGTTGGAGGGTATGTGACTTGGCAATTTTATGTTTCTTAAATCAGACTTCTACCTTCTCTGGCATGGCAAGTAGATTTGTGGGAGGGCGGGTGGTGCATTTTAAATTGATTTATTTATCAGAATTGCATTTTGTTGGATCTTATCAGAGACGGTTTGGAGCGGAATATTTAGCATCTTCATATTAGGTATACCGTAATATTACCTTTTGGTGATTCTCTGACTCAGTCGGTATGCTAGCTAGTACGAGTACCTAGTAAATTATCTTCGCCCAGCATTATCCACCCTGCTTAGCTATACACCCTGTTTCACGGTAAGCCACCAATTTACATTAAAATAGTGACAGGTCCACTAAAACTGTTTTAATCATAATTAACTTTAATAATGGCGAGAGGCCTTTGTTACCTTTGGAAATGTGATTAATGAATAGGCTTACAACTTTATCAAACAATGAGTTTTAGAGCAATTGAAAACGTATTGTGTTGAAAGGTAATAAGGTCTGTTTTGACATAAGTAAATTTAACCTTTGTGGTGCTTTAATAAGTGTGAATTTTCAGGGAAAAACGATTCCAATTTTTTTTCACTATTTTTTTTACTGCAAATGGAAAAAAAGGTTTATAAATGTATTTAATCGAAAGAAGGAATTCTATTAAAGAAAAGGCTTCCTGTGAGTCTGTTTTTCTGTTTGAAGGAACCCGAGCCCAGACTCTGAAATATACTATTTCAATTAATAGGTACCTTTGCCCTGAACTAGGCATCATTTACTTTGGCGGCCTTGATTACTAAAGTTATTAAGGCCAACAAAATATTTCTAATTTGTGTACGTTAATATTTAATTGTAGGCTGTGTGACAATCACAAACTGCCTACAATTAAATATTATTACAGTTAAAGCTGTCGTCAATTTTGTTATAAATAAAACAGTATTCGGCTTGACTAATTTTACCAAGTCGGCTACAGTTTCTATCTGGGATTCCCAGGATTAATATTAGAGTAGTCATTCCGTTTTCAATTATAAATGAATAAGCAGGTCTGATTAGTTAGCATTCGTTAGCTATTTGCAGCTATCAAAGGAATAACGAAAGAGAAGTTATTCATGCAATTATAATTTATTTATTAAAAAAATAACATTATTACAGTGTTTCTATAACCATAAGGCTATATCCAGTACCTTATGTTTGATAATCTCTACTAGCTTCTTGAATTCTAGACATATTTTTAAGTAAAGAATTAACCAATGTTGTGTTGGGCCTGAACCACTAAGCTCCCATACAAACGTACTATTCGATTCATTAGGAAACGACGTCCCCGATTGTAATGAATTTTCGCATACATAATCGGATAAGAAATAGCTATGTTTGTATCGTTTTAGCTTTTCAAAATACATAATCTCACTAATATTATAAACGTGAAAGTTTAGATGGATGGATAGATGGATGGATGTTTGTTCCTTTATCACGCCAGAACGGCAAAACGGATCTGGATGAAATTTGGCACAGAGATAGATTATAGTCTGGAATAGGACATAGGCTACTTTGTATCCCGAAATTCCTACGGGAACGGGAACTACGCGGGTGAAACCGCGAGGCGCTGCTAGTCATAATTAAATTAGAGCGAAGGTAATAAAAACGCTTGAAAATTGATAAAAATGAATTTTCGCTCTCACTTTATGATGATAATGTATTTTGAAAAACTAAAACGATACGAACATAGCTATTTTTTATCCGATTATGTATGCAAAATTTTATTAAAATCGGGACGTGGTTTCCAAATGAATCGAATAGTACGTTTGTATGGGAGCTTAGAGGTTCCGGCCCACCTTAACATTGAAACTACATAAAAAGACGGACAGGTTGTGTATTAAAAACTAATCTAAATCATCCTTTTTAGGGTGTTTATGGAGACTTTACGTTCTGTCAAAATCGTTCTGCGACATCCGAACCAGCAGAATTTAACTTAGAAACAATGTGTTTCTATATCCAACACCCCTAGAAAAAAACCATCTCATCCCAACGCGTGCCAGCGCCGGTGCCAGCCCATTACCCAACAAAATGAGCTCATAGTGGTACATTACCTTTATTGTAAAGACCAACTCATACCCACTTTCAACACGAGTTTCCACTTTTAATGAAACGCAATATCTAATATGATCCGCAATGCACAGTACAAGAGAAAGCAATTTGAACTTCCGACACTGCTAACAATGTCTCTATGACGGCTCATACGAGAACGGCTGGTACACTCTAACACTTGCTGTGGTTCTAAAACGTTTGTTGAACGAAGAAGGAAAGAAGAAACTCCTTACCTTAGAACTCAATAGATGACGGGAATCTTTCGCGGAGAGAATAAGAATGTGATGTCATGTAAAAATAAGCATGGTCTACGCCAAAGAACTGTTAGATACGGTCTACGGTGATCGTACTTGCACTTACTAATCATGTTCCAGCATGCTTAGTACCAGTGGACACAATAAGCTTGCGATAAAAGTTTTTGAGAACCATTGACTTCTTAGAAGAAGAATGATAGTCATTCATATACGCATGAAATGGTCTGGTGTCAGGTGTATGCAGGGTCTATTTTTTTTAATCCAAGATCCACAGATCCCTCTTTTCAGTCTACGACATACTATTTTTGAACTATTTATTTTTTAGAAAATCCTTTATATATAAATACCTTTTGCAACTGAAAGTTGTTTTTGACGTTCAGTTGCAACAGATATTTATAAACGAAAATTTAGTAGTGTCGCAAAAGATTTTTAAATTTTCGTAGAAAAATGCCCCAGTGTGAGTTACGCACTATAAAAGCAAAAATCTTTATTTTTATATCTACTTTAATTCATGTTTTGTAGGATAGGAGTAGGTATAATGGACTCTACACATAAAACCCTCTGACACAGGCCGGCAGGTTGGTGTGATGTTTGACTCTATGAATATTTTAGGCCACTGACAGACTGAGGTTTATCAACTTGTCGGTGAGCCGGCGACTTTGGTGTGTTTTTCAGAATGAGCTTGAAGCGGAAATATCTACCTCTTTATATACCTAGTTAAAAATAATCTGTTATTTAATATTTTATTCTGTTAAATTTATAATTCTATTGGTATGTACTTAATGTGTGTGTTATTATGGACTTAGTTTTCTTCGCAAAATTAATAAAGTCCCAAAAGTTTTCCGTTACGGCGGGACTCGACTCCAGTGCGAGTTACGCACTTCAATAGCAAAACCTATGAACATAGAAGTCGTCTGAAATAAAAGAATATTCAGTAATTAATTCATCTTATTGCATTCATCATCATCTCACTGTTGACTTTCTACTAAGGATGTTTAAGAATTTCCAAACATATTGCCCAGGAAATACTGTCTCTTATCTTTACACGACTTCGTTGCACAACGAGAAAAATTTGCCGTACAATCTGATGTTTACTTACAAAATGATAAGCTTCCATGAGCGCCAACAGTAGCACGAGTGTGTCTCAACTATTTGCAAATTTACGAATTTTGAGCGAATTGCTCAACTCATTATGGTAAATCTATGAATGATTATGTACACAAAGGGGTTTGAAGATTTTCCTATGGTCTTACCATCAATTTTTTTTTCAAAATTGCAGCACACTTTAAAATATTTCCGTATAGAGGATCCTTACACAAATAAAAAATATAACCTCACTTAATGTCCTAAAGCGTATGGTTTTGAGATATTTGCAGATGAAAATAATGTTTTTTCTTTTCATATTTCAATTTATCAGAATCCTGATGCTCTAGGAAATTATATGCCGTTTTTTATTTGTATGAATATTCTCTATCCAAAAATATAACTATTATAGAGAGTCGATATTGAAAAAAAGAGGTAAACCTCTAAGAAATTAAACCTCTTTTAGGGCCAAAATCCTAAAAACTCTTACGTTAATTAATAGATATACACTACAATACAAAATTCTTTATTGTATATTGATACTGATTTTGGTGAAACTTGTCTTTGGTGTAATGTATTTATTTTGATACAATACATTTCTGTTGTATCAAGAATGTACTAACTTTAATAAGACCACTTATTAAAGTATTGTTCCTGAGGAATTTTATCTTACCATAAAAAATATCGAAACAGTGTAATAAAAAAGTAGGAGGATTTCGGTCTGTTTTTAGTATTTTATTAAATCCTTAAATTATTAGGTTTTACTGGTTATTTTCTATGTATAATAAATTATTTCAATCATCTAGTACTTTTCTCTAGCTTAGCTTAGCTTGGGGCTAGATGATATTGTATGGATAGTTCAGGATTATTTATATGTTTATATTTATTTATTTACATCGCTATTGGCAGCCAAACAAACGTTACAAACCAAAATACATTTTTACCACGGTAAGCCACACCATATTGTCCGGCCCATGACGCATTTTTAGACGCAAGCTTCAGACGCTCCGAAGCAACAATTATGCAACACGCTAGGTTTAGTTATTAAAATATAAATCGTAAAATATCATAGTACTGTGTAAACCTAGCCGCCTTTACAGTTCTGTGACACCTACTGCTGTATTATGTAAAACAGCCTACATCACGTTAGGTACAACACTGATAAGGCAGAATTAAATCTTGTAATTCTACGAGAATGTCTAAGGTGCTTTGTGTTACGGAGGTAATCTGTACTTTTTATAGCTACGGGAATTGTACAAAAATTGCAGTATTATCCACATTACCCTGTGTTGGGAATTAAACAATGTTCAGTCGAGTACATTTTTAAACAAGAGTAGAGCTCTTTTGTTTCTAAAAAGACCTCCTACAGCTGGTTCTTTGTAAGCTGATGAATCTCTAGTTAAATATGCGTCAAGAGAAATAACTACTCGTTATTTCTCTTGACGCATTGACGTTGACAAAATATTTGATTATTGATAGAGTTAGTGAATTATCAGCGTACAAACAACTAACTATTAGTAGATATAATAAATATAGAAATGCTTTTTACCTGCCTTTTTAGGCGACAACAGGAAAGGAATCAGATTTGTGACAGCTTTTCATTTTGAAAATGGTCACGCTGTCAACGTAGTCAATGAGCGGGTCCGCGTGGTTAGACCATAGCATAATTTCTAGAGCTGCTTTCTGTACCTACCCCATGTAAAATCACCCTTACAAAGCTTCGTATTTCACGTCAAGCTGAGGCATATGTGTTTGACAGGACGCTGGCCTGCATTTTGGGACCGCAACCAAAAAGTGATTTATTAAACGTAAAGCTTGGACCTAGCGAGATTTATTTCGTCTGTGGCCAGGGTTGAAACGAAATTGTTGTTTTTTTACAATTGGTTGGTTTTGTACGCATTTTATAATCACTTGTATAGCTAAAAGTAACTTGGTACCCGCTAACTTAACTTAAATGTTGAATAAACATAAATGACCCTTGATTGATGAGTCATTATAAATATTGTTTCTATAGACCCTGACATTGCAGCACTCAAGAATGTTTACTGGCGAGGCATTGATTTTAATTTTTAGTAAGCACTGTAATTTAAAAATGCGACTTTGAATGGCTGTATGTTTGTAGCTTCTTCACGCCATTGTTGGCTTGGAATATTGCATCGATAGGTTTTTTTACACTGAAAACCACGTGTGTTAATCCACTTTCAGGAACTTGTATTATTTCCCAAAATAAAATATATAAATTTCTTTCTTAAAACATCACCCAAAGCCACTAACAAATAAAATTATTTAATTTCAGATTACTATGATATATAATTACCTAAAGCGCTTTATCTTTTAATAAATAAATAAAGTTTTGTATTGTTATGTAAACTTACCCTTCAAACCTAAATCCGGTAAACTAATTTCACTCATGTTCAGTTCACTTTATAGTAGTTTTGTAAATTTCCACAATAATCACCGCCCTGCTACCTACCATATCAGCTGTTCACAACTATTCATACAATCTCTCATCTTCACGTAATTAGTGTTTCATAAATTAGTGATCCTCTGTGAGCGAACAGAACGGCACTTACGTATGTATGCCAACTATTTTATTTTTACATTAAACAAGCACTAAATTCAATTATTTACGGGGTATTCAATTGATTAATATTTTTTTGAGTTTTATAATATTTCCGCTTATTTACAAGCGCCATGGTCACGAAATAATTGAAGTATCTATAATGAGTATTTTATTGGCAGCTAAACCGATCTAACATCATCACAAAAAAAAAACAAAAACACTGAAATAATATAAAACTAATTATGAATTATCCTCACAAAGATGTGACCTCAAATATAAAAAAAACTGCGTCGTTGTCTCATCGCTCGCCTCCTGATACAACTGATTATTATTCTAAGTGATTACAATAATTGCACCTTCAAAGGCACCTTCCGATGTATTACATCGGAAGGTGCCAATTATTGCGATATCACGCTTCCTATTGGTCAATTTAAAATTTTTGTGAAACAGGCGGTTGGTAAACCTATCTCTGCGTGCACATGGTGCTAATATTAGTGTTCTTAATCATTTTTCTCATTTTAATCATAAATAAAAAAAATTATGTCCCTGTGTTCATTTATTTATTAATTAGTGAATAGGCAGAGAGAATGTTACTTCCTTTCAAACCCAAAATCATAGAGTACGAACTCGCTGCTGTCTGAGTTGAGGGCATAATTATATGCTTAAAATGGTTTGCATTAAACATTGTAAGTAAAATCATACATAGGGAACCCTCTAGATTCCAGACACCTACTTAGCTACTCTTCTCTGCTTTATTTATATTATGACGAAATAAAATTATCAATGACCTTGTCGTAATCAATTTATCGTCTCTGTTCAAACATCCTCACAGAAGCGCGAGCACGCTCATTCTTGTTAAAATTGCTTGAATTCTGAGCTCTGAGTACGGTTTGACTTCGAAACACCATCGTGACGTCTCAGTTTTGTATGGCATTTGGTACCAGCAGCGCTTCTATCGTGCGGACATGGAATTACGTTTGCGTTATTCCATGCCCGCACGATAGAGGCATACACACAAAAATGAAACGTCACGATGACGTCTCGATACTAATTCAAACTGAACTTGGGATTCTGGTCATCATCATCTTATCAGCCCGTACACACTGCTGGACCTAGGCCGACGTCACAAAGAGCGGCCCTGAGCCGCCTCCATCCATCGACTCCCTGCGCATTCGATGTCGTCGATCCATCGAGTTGTCTCCCAACATTCCGTTTCACAATGCATCTCATCCGCCATACATTCTGGTCATACTCGTACTTGTACATTGTACAGTCTGTAAACTGCCGGTCTGGTGTTGAGATATAATCAGAAGGAAGCTGCTGCACTTCCTCTAGTTGGCTCTTTTAGTCGGCTCTTACGAGATCCACGGCCTGAGTAGGAGGGGTCAATTGAATTGGATTTCCACGAAAACTGTCAAAAATCTAGCCGCTTCCGCTCCACCTATCCATCGAAAATACTGAACATTTATTTAAATGAAAGACGCATTTTTGAATACTTATTGATCCATTGGTTTTTTTGTTTCAGGTAAGTTATCATTCCGTACCTACTTTTGGACTTTAGCCCAACAGCAAGACCCAAAAGGGGAGAAGTCGGTAGTACATTAGTACTAAGTACAAACCTTAAATCACATCATCATCAACATCATCATAGAAACAACGTGTTCTTTAAAATGCTACCTAATGCTTACTAGGTACAAACTTCAGAAAAATTATCTATAGGACTTTGTTGTACTTACGTAAATTAATAATCGAAATCGGCATATTGTCCACCGCTATCCTTAAGTTTTGTAAAACTGTGTGGACAATAATTAAGTAGTAACAAATACACTGAGTAGCGAGATGGCTCACATGTAAATAAGACATTAACTCTCTCATTTTTATTTTTATCATTCAAAACTCTTAATTAAACAGAGGCATTAATGTACATAAATCGTTATCTACCTATTTGATTAATAATAATTCATACCCGAGTTTTTATTTTGAAGATACTTAACACAAAGTGTTAGTGTTTCTTTGTTGGCATGAACATCGTCAATACTGCGACACCTGAAAAATTAAATTATTTCATGTTAGAACTTTTTTTTAAACACGACTGACTTAAATGAACCAATGAATTTTCTTTTTTTGGGCGTCTACTTCTAAATAATTTCGTTAAATTCGGGAAAAATCGTCTTTATCGTATTATTACTAGGACTAATCTCTACTGACCAAGTGTATTTACTTATATGATGTCATTCATTATTATATTCAAACATGTAAAAACGCCACAACTGTTGAACAGATCGAGTAGAAACTAAGACGGTTCGGATCTGGAATACCATGGTAGGTTTAGACAACTTTTTATTATAGAACATTATTGCACAATTGTACGAAATTGCGAGCCAAAAAAAGATAAGCTGGCTGGAAAAATACTCACAAATCATCATTCCCGACATCGTGTAGAAAGGCACCACACATCCTACATCTAGAAGTACAGGGAAACCGATGTTGCCAGTCAGAGTACCAAATCGGCCGCTCAGCATCACCAACGATAAAGCTAGGGACCTGCAACCAATATAATAATAATAATAAATAATGCAGGACAATCCACACAGTGTTTCAATTGTAAATACTAGTTCTAATTTGTTTCTATTATTTGATTGTAATTTTCTTTATTATCCTGTTCCTCCGCAAACTTAGAGTCCGTCTAGCAGAGCCATAGTGCTTCCTTACCCACTTACAATAGGATCCCTACTCATGTTATCAATCATCTTTTTCTTATCATAGTCCTTATCCTTTCTCCTATGATCCTTGGTCCTAGAATTCATTAATTTCCTCACCACCATCTCACCTGACTTTAGTAGGGAACAGCTCAACCGCTGCCGCATGGTTTAATCCCTTCATCAGCTGAGTGATAGCGGTGTCGCTGGCGAACAACGCTACAACCGCGAACTTAGAGTTCGCCCAGCGAAGCCCCAGTGTTACTCCAACGCTGGTGATGCCGCAGATGACAAGCAGCGCTTTCTTGCCGACCTGAAAAATTTAGAGTTTCACTGTTTTCTTAAAAAATGTTCTTGAAAATGTAGGCTTTTGAGTTCTTATGTAGGTCACTCTCTCCTTAGAAGGGACCCTGGATCGCATTTTAAATCTCAAGAAGATATATTATAATGTTTTCAGAGTTAGAATGTTATGGGATCAGAGTAGTTAGTATGAGTTTGCACAACACCAAAACGGTAAAGTTATCGCTTACTACCACTTCCGTCAAAGTTGTACTGCTTAAATGCAACAAATCACTTAAAATCTTTCGAAAACTTTTATCGAGCCCGCGATAAAACTATTGGAAATTAGAGCATAGATACTTTGAAAAGTAGTTTTTCTCTGTCCTATAGGGGCGCTGTAAGGTGCCAAATGTATGGAAGGAAACAAACACTTCTATAGTTTTCGTAAACTATCAAGACTCAGCCTACAAACTAACTATTGAAGGTTCGACTCTCGATCAAATCATATTATTTCCATTTAGTTGTAATATTTTCTTTTCTTATTTATTGTGTTTCAGCTGTTTTAATTCTAAGCAAACGACAGCTTTAAGCTGAGATTAAGCATTGGGGGTTCGAGTTTAAGCAATATATAAACAAAACACGGTTTTGTTCGTCGATAAATACGGGTTAACCCCTGTCCTTACCTTATTGACGACAGCGCCAGTGATGAAGTAAGGGCATAAACAGACTAAGCCAACAATGATGCTGTTTATATAGGTCTCAGCACCGCTTTTTGTCTAAAAGATACACATGTGAACATTATAAAAATGCACGTCGTCTACTACGAAACAAAAATGTTTCAAAGAAATTTAATAACGGCCCAAAAAAATCGACTTCGACGGAACCCGCAACCCTCCCTCAGTACGAACGAAGTCCTAGAGTTTTTCGACTCCTACGTCACTTGACCCCGCGATGCAATTGGCAACGCATCCCGTACTGGGGGAGGGTTGCGGGCTCAAGTCCCGTCGAAGCCGAAAAATGTTTGCGTCATTATATTTTTTTTTAGAAAATTGCCCCAAGAGTGCGAGACTTACGCACTTTAACAGCAAAAACTTGGGCAAAATGATTTACACTGAGATATTGTCAGAATGATTACAAACTTGACACTTTTGACGAGCGTCTGTCCATCTTTAGTTTTTTTCATCTGAGGGCGCATTCACACAGCGAATCCGTTTCAGGACCGTTTTACGGATCTTTTGCTACTGGAAACAATCATTTACTGGATCCGGAATACTATTGGTTGTGTGAACTCGCTCCTACTGCGTCGGATCACGGAAAAATAACGGATCCTGTACAACGATTCTGTGTGGTGCGCCCTTGAATAGAATACCGAGATAAATCATTCTGTGACGATACCATTGTCATAGTGAAGCGATTAGCTTGGCAGAATTGGGAATCTGCTCGCATACGTCTACTGCTGACCATGCCTCCCCCAAACTATTTCGTACAAATAATAAATCCCTTTTTCCAGGCTTAGAAAGCGTTCAGCCAATACAAAGCCAAGAAATCCTAGAGAATATCAAATCCGGCAATACCCTGATTTATATCAATGATTATTTCATATTCAATACCAACTCATGCATAAAATCTTTGGGCAAGTAGCCCAACGATATTCGAATACTAACGAACCGGAACACAGATATCAGTCTGGTTGGCAACCACCCGCAAGTCGCTTGTGTACTCGTCTAGTAGGAAGCAAAGATCCCGACTGCCGTCATTGTAGTGCTCCACGATTGAAGATAGCTGGGGGAACCAGAGGCGGACAATATTGTAGCTGTAAAGACAATGAAATGGACATAGGGTGAAGACAATCTGTATTGCGGATAACGAATTGAAAATAGGCATTCCATAGTCGGACTAATGAATCTTGAAAAAGGGTGCGTTTTCTGTAGGCAGCGGTTGCGTGTTCTTTCTTGTCCCGTTTTTAATAGAAATTAGTTTCATTTGAAATTTTAATAATTTGGTACAATTGTTTACTGAAAATGCAACTTAAAAAAGAAAAAGCCAGTATTCCGACTTACTATAGGCCCAATGTCTTTTATAGATTTATATATGTATCTATGTATTGTATAATATTATGTATATCAGTTATCTAGTACCCATAACCCAAGCTCTGCTTAGCTTGGGGCTAGATGATGCTGTGTGAATTTTCCAGCATTATTATTATTTTAGCTTAGTTCCAGTCGCAAAACTTACATACTACCTTCGATCTGACTTTAACTAATTTATTTTTATCATTTTCATTTTCAGCTTTTAAAACACTTCTACTCAATCTATTTAAAATTGTACTTTTCATTGTTTACTTTGTTAACAATGCAGTAAATTTAATTTTCAGTGGGCTGAGCGAATAACAGTGGCTTTTGACAGCTCTCAATTGGAATCACCACTGCATCCAGTATTTCCCATGAAATCTGTCAACAGCCCATTTCTCCTGTCTACCGAGAAGCGCCATTACATTGCCAGTATCAAAAACATTGTGCTGCTAAGTACAATCAAGGGGCAGAGAAGAGGCGTCCGAAATATCGGCTTGACGTTACGTAGGCCAACCACTATTTTGTTGGTAAAGCTCGTCGGCCTGGTTTCTTCCTTTGTCTCTTGCTTCGTTATATTCTTCCAAATGTCAATGTACTGAAACAAAAACTTTTATGAAATTCTTGAAATTACAAAGTCACTTGTGCCACAAGTGCTCGTGTCGTGACCAAATAAATTATTATTATGTCAAATTTATAAACAAATAGAGAAGATTTTTTTTTCTCCGTTCTTTTTTGAGAACGTTTTATTCATTTTACGATATGCCACAAACGTGGTAAAAATACGTAGTAGACCTAAATTAGGGTAATTATTATTTTAATTCTCTGCAAAATAAATGGTAATATTGTCGTGACCCTTGATAAAAATCAAGGAAAATTTACCATCAACTTCCTATGTAAAATACACTGTTTGTCACACGCTTAGAGTTTGTTTTTGCAAAGCCATCAAATATAAGGAATATACGACCCTAAGTACGCATTCTTTACAAGAAACTTTGCTGAAAATCATAACGCTGGATGTAAAAAATATATGAAGGCCTCCTTTTGACGGTTATTTTGATCCTTCTCAACATTCACTTTGAGCAGGAAAAAACTCCGGAACATTCGCATAGAATATTTATAGGAAAGAAAGTACCCAATGTAAGCCCTAAAGCTTGTGACATACGAGAGTGAATGTCGTGTGTGTGTTTAGCTACGAGTATAAAAGTTTTAATGAACTTACGTTTCAATCAAACATATCATATTCATCATCATATCAGCCCATACACGTCCACAGCTGGACAAAAGCCTCCCCAATACGACGCCACAAAGAGCGGTCCTGAGCCGAAAATAAAAAACCATATAGAGTTCGAAAATTATGAGCATTCAATGTCACTTTTTGCATGAATTTATTTTAAATATGTCCTAAAATATGCTTTTCTTTTTACCAACAATGAACGAAATGATGATGATAAAGCAGTAATAATGGTTTGGATCACGTTTTTCCTTATGCTTTCTCACAGTAAAACTTTAGTTGTGTAAAAGGTGACACCCATTTCTTTCTGGCGTACTGTTCTATGAACACTTATGTAGTTCAACTTTATGAGAACATGCTTTTGGATAACTTTTAAGAAGAAGAAAAACTTAACTTACCGGATAACTTTCAGCTCTCATCCCCGTATTTTCCGTATACATTTTTATCAGGATTTCCCTCGCTTTTTCGTACTTTTGTCGTGTTACTAAATACTTTGGGCTTTCTGGTAACGTGGAGTAGAGTAAGCACGCAAAAAACGGCCATAATGACATAATGTATATGTAGAAATTCCAAGTATTTAGAACTGAAAAAGAGCTTAGTTTAATATAAGAATAAAAATATTTAGTAACAATTCCGCGAAAAAAACCTTCTCCGATAAGTTCTAACAAAATATAGTCCGCGTTGTAGAAGAAAAACGACGCCAACTACAAAATGAAAAAATACCTATTAAAGCAAGACGTCAACTAGTTTCGTCCACGAAACATCATCCGGACACCACAATACTCGACCTTAACACTGAGAGCGCCAAGCATCAACGGCAGAGTCCCACCAGAGATGTTGCCACTCCGAGCTCCGCGCGCCAAGCTTAGTTTAAAAAACCTTCTTCTCAAGTTCCTCATCAATATCATAATCATATGAAATAAGTATAATTGTGCACAGTACATGACTTAATGCACTAAACAAACACCCTGCGCATGACCTCCTTTGAGACTTCGTTGACAAAACGGAGAACATCATTATAAATGCGAAAGTTGTGATAGATAGATGAATGTTTATTACCTTTTAACGCCATTACAACTGAACGGATAGGCCTGATATTTGACTTAGAGCTACATTATGCATCCAATTTTAAGCCTAAAAATAACTTACCAAAGTACCCATCGAACAGCGATACCTTCCAATCCTGCAGCATGATCGCCCAGGTCATGAGAGGCGATATGATCTGAGCGATAGCTACAAAGGATGCCTGGCAGATCATGATCCGATCTCTGATGTCTTTGTAGCAAAACTCGGATATGAAAGTGACGTAGGCGCTGATTGACGTTCCAAATCTGAAATTTGAAACGCCATCTAGTTTGATCCTTCGTAAGTACCTACTACCTACTTATAATAATAATATATACTTTTACTGTGTCGTAGAGGTAAAATAATTAACGAGGGTTAGAAAAAAACACAGAATATTGCTACAAACTTAAGTAATTCAGGTCTTATCTTATCTTAAGTAATTCAGGTCTGAGTGGAAACTCAACTCTGAATTACTCTACTGGGTGTAGGCGTACTTAATGCTTACCAGCATTCTCTGTCATGTGCATTTTGCTTCCAAAATATCAGCATTATCATACTAGTTGACGAGGCCACTAAACAGTTTGTATCTCGCCACACCTCACTCATCAGAAATGGTTGTTCTTTGGAATAACACCTTTCAAATATTGAACAGCAGCAACAAAGCTTAAATTTATAAATAGGAACTTACGATACACCTTCAAAGAACTTTGCAGTCAACAAGACTTCATAAGACTGACTAGATCCCGCTACTACAGAAAATATGAATATTCCTCCAAAACCAATCTGTAGGAACATCTTCCGCCCAAAGTTATCCGTCAAGAAGCCAGCTACCACTGACGATGCCAACATACCTGTAAAAAACTTTGAAAATAAATTCTATACTAATCGGGGCTAATCGAATCTAAATGATCCAATATGACATTTTATATGTTTTTGCCCATTGAGATCTATGGGATCAATATTATAAAAATGACAAAATGTGGCGATACATACTTTGGTATCGCCAGAAATGTCTTCACGCGTAGAGGTGGTCCTTTATGTTGAAAATACCACTTACTGCACGGGTGATGTATTCAGATCATCGACATCAGATTTACATATTATATCAAAGAAAGAAAGTGACATAGTTTTGACCCCATGAGATCGAAAACTTTTGTGAATATAGAATGAGAGTATAATATTAAGTCTTCGGCTACTAGTTTCTCTGCCTACGGCTTCATTATACACTTTTCAAGGATGAATGACGCTTTTTACCTTTTGGTGGTGTTTTGTGCATTTACTTCAATAAAATGTTCAATGCTCAGAACTTTATGTGGGTACAAAGGTTGTCGAATACCAAAGCCACACCGCTACCGCACCGCGCAAAAATAACCATTCAAATCTCACATTTTTGTTTATATCATTATTTTTTGATAATATTAACAGTACATTTCAGTGATAGTAAAAAATTAGCAGATAGTGCGGTAAGCGAGCCTACAGCACTTGTTGGTTTACGCCTTGTTTACTACAAGCTTATAATTTGGCAAAAATATTGGCCTATAATATTTGTGCAGTTTATTGTGTTCAAAATAAATTGATCTGATGGAATGAATATGAATATTCTAATATTCTGAATACACTATAAAATATGTAAGATAAAAGCCTACAACCCCACATTTGACCTCGTATTCGCCCCTTGAAAAAGCCTGTTTTTAGTCGACAAAGTTTTAGCATATCCCATTGGCCTGATGTAACCCGGGGCAGGTTCCGGCGTGTAAAATAGGAACAGAATATTCATGGGCCTTATGGACCCTCGCAAGGTCATCAATCGACAGCGTACCGGCGGCGGCCGGGCAGCGAGTTTTGAATATGGTTGAATCATAAAAATTGTTTTTAGATACACTTTCAGTAACGGAGTAGTGCCAGGGATCCTAGCACCTCTGTGGGCAGCACCCATTCACTGCCCAGCCCTTAATGATTATCAAGTCAAAAATCATTTTTTTCCGTAAATACAACAAAAGTATATAATACAAGACAACTCTTACATTTAATATACTACTTAAATGCCAATAGTGATTTTTTAGAGTTCCGTACCCAAAGGGTAAAACGGGACCCGATTACTAAGACTCCGCTGTCCATCTGTCGCCAGGCTATGTATCTCATGAACCGTGATAGACAGATGAAATTTTCACAGATGATGTATTTCTGTTGCCACTTTATAGCCGCAACAGAAATCCATTTGTTTATACAAATACTAAAAGCAGAATAAAATAAACATTAAAGGGGGCTCCCGTACAACAATTGGTTTCCTGGTAGGTACAAAATGTCCAGATGCCTAACTAAATAAACCGTACCAAATTCCTATCGGAAATCATTTTTCTTAGAACGACGAACATAAGCAAACAACACTTTTTCTGAATTATGCGTATTTCTTTCTATTGTACACGAGAAATGTCTGAAAGCTTGTTTGAATTGCCCTTAAAGCTTCTTGTCCACTAAATACAAATAAGTAAAAAGAGCCTACACCAAAAATTGTAGAAAAATCTTTGTCTCTAAATACCAAAGAACAGGATCTTAAGAGTTGACTATACTATGAACCTACCAGAGGAAGGGCAACTACTTCCTTCAGTATATATTTATTTACACCCCAACTGCGATCACCAATCTGCCTGCCAAGCGTGGTGATCATTGCCCAAAACGTCCATTGTTTGGGAGAGGCGCGACGCACAAACAAGGACACCAGGAACGCTTAGTCAATGAAAATCAAGGGAGGTTAGGTTACGTTTTTTTTTTAATTTCACCTTTTACTTAGCAAGCAGTCTCATCGGTTCCTGATAGAAGAGTTTCTTAATCATAAATGTGGATTTATTTTGAGCTTTTGGCGCAGGATCCAGTACCAGTTGGTCCGAATTATCATTACATTACCTACATTGAGCTAATATGACTCTTGTTTTGTCTATCAGCTCATTTTGTAAGCAAAAAGAAATAAAAGTTTTTTGTTTTCATTTCACTTGGCAGCTAAAGTAATAAGTTAAGCCTCATATTAATATAATTTGCTAAAAGTTATTTGTCGAGTGAGTGACGATATATCGCGACTTGGTGGATATCACGCTCCGTCACATAGTCGGAAGGCAGCTTTATGTATACTTAACTTACGTCTCAGGTTTCCACATCAATTCTTATGTACTTAACCTTGATTCTGCGTATCAGCGTAAATAAGAATCTGTCTCGGCTCGGTGAGATTTAGGAATATTGAGGTGCCTTGCGTACAACTTTACGTTTTGTTGTGCGGAACAGTTATGAGGAGTGGCGGATGTTTGTAGTTGTACTGGTTGTGAAGGATTTATTGTACGTGTAGAAAGAGAAGGTTGAATCTCAAAGAACGGTGTCAAGCAGAGAGGAGTTTCTACGGGATCTAGTGACAAGCAGAGAGGAGTTTCTACGGGATCTAGGGACAAGCAGAGAGGAGTTTCTACGGGATCTAGTGACAAGCAGAGAGGAGTTTCTACGGGATCTAGTGACAAGCAGAGAGGAGTTTCTACGGGATCTAGTGACAAGCAGAGAGGAGTTTCTACGGGATCTAGTGACAAGCAGAGAGGAGTTTCTACGGGATCTAGTGACAAGCAGAGAGGAGTTTCTACGGGATCTAGTGACAAGCGGTTACCTAGTGCAGCGGCTCTCAAATTGGTTTTGCGGAACGGAACGGAACCCTTTTTTCAAAAATTCTTCATATTGAAATGACGGTATACGATTGTTCATATAAAATTACTAGCTTCTGCCCGCGGCTTCGCACGCGTTTCCGCTATTTCAGGTACCTATATGTGTGCATTTCAGTCCAATCCATTCAGTAGTTTTGGCGTTTACCTTGGCCAAACATCGTGACAACATCACAACTCACAAACTTTCTCTCTTATATTATAAGTAAAATTCTTCGTCATCAACTAAGAGCCTAACAATTTAAGATAATTATCTCATAAAGATGTCTACAAAAACAAAACATTTTCTGTGCTACGATCAAATCACTTCACGGGTTTGATAATAGGTCGTTGACGATTCTCTTTATCATCTCTTAATCAATTATTAAATCTCTTGTCAACGTCAATTCAAGAATATAAAAAACTATTTAAAAAGAGATCTGATCATTAATTAGTTATTTTATTAGCGTACCTATTAGACTGCTCGTAATACCCTGTCAGATAATAAAAAACTCACGTACCAAAAAATGGAGCAGCATTTAAGAACCCTTTCTCCAGCAAGTCCATATCCAGATCGCATT
Source organism: Eupithecia exiguata (assembly GCA_947086465.1). Lineage (NCBI taxonomy): Eukaryota > Metazoa > Arthropoda > Insecta > Lepidoptera > Geometridae > Eupithecia > Eupithecia exiguata. The sequence goes on along the minus strand of OX352241.1, from coordinate 733,501 downwards.
CAGCGACGGGCAGCAGGTAGGACGTGGTGTGCGTCACCAGGACCCCAGCAGTGGACCCCAGGAACGAGATGAAGATCAGCCTGAGGTGAAACCGGCCGAAACCGCACGCTCTGTAGGCCTCATCTATTTGTTGCATGGGAGTCTTCGTGGCATCTGAAACGAGTTCATTGGAAATTTACTTCTGGTTCTAGAACCAGAGGTTTTCTTTAAATTTCTTTAAATAGTAGAAAAGATTCTTTAAGTCAACAAAGACATTTATGAATGAAAATATAACAAAAACTGATAACATTAACGGAAAACACAGCAAGGTACCAGCAACGTAATCACTACAAACAAAATCGGTCGCTTCTTAGAAAAAACAAAGATGAATTTGTGCCAATTTACCTATGTCGAAATAATGATCGACGTGAAATATATAAATTTATAACCAAAACACACATAATACCAGTAAATTCTTAAACAGCGCAAAACATGTCATAAATTGGCACCCAAAACATAGTACCTACCTTGGACCTTTAACTTAGTTCTCATCTTCGTACAAACCAAGTTTTTAGAAGTTGGTATCAAATATTAAAGGACGCGGTTGCCCGAGCAACATTTTTAAAGTTTGAAGGTAAGTAGTTAAGGATTATTATCTGAAGGAATACCTTAAAGTTGGCCGTTCTAATCAGCTCTACACCATCTTTAGTGAATCAAAATGAGAAATTGGATGAAGAATTTTTTTGTTTTTAAAATGAGTACTTGAACTTCGTGGATATGCACCGTAAATTGTAAATTAAATATTTATAAAAAAATCTAAATAATACCGCAGTTTTCGTTTTCACAAGAAAAGCCCATGACTCCTTTCACGAATGTTCTCCAAGCCTAGTATTTGATCATGCACTCTTATCTGAAAGGCCACCCATGGTAGTATTCACAGGTAAGTAAATCGCCTACCTATCTACTGGGTAAAATCTTATTAAGAGTTCCTACATTAAAATTTACCTTCCGCAAGTGGAAGCAAGTTCTTTACGAAATAGAGACGCAGAACCGAGACCGAGTCTTAATAAAGTAAAACCAATGAAATGTTTCACGTCACGCCCGACGTCATGTATAGATACGTAAAAAATAAAGGACAAAATAACCACAAATACCTAACCTACCTGACGTCACCTCCGTTATGTCCGTGTCGGCCATTTTGATTGCACAACATTCGAATTGTAAAATTTCAACTACGAACACGCGTGAAATGTCAAGAAGCGGTGTTATAAACTGAAACCCGTTTCAAATAAGACAATTTTGTAATGAAACTAATTATCTGCTATGCAAATATACCTACAGCCAAATAGTGAAGAACCATCCGTAAGAATATAGTGTTTCTGGCATGGGACCAAGGGTTACTGGTCGCACATTTTGAACCATGAAGGTACACGATATGATAATAGTTACAAATGTTTCCCGTTACGGGTTTATACAGGGTGGTTTTTTGAGAAGGGCGGTGATGGCCAATTCCGAAGCCACGAGAGTTAGGGAAAAATCGTGAAATGAGTCATGCCCTCGATTTATAAGAAAACAATAACTGCATATAAATTTTTTTCAAAAATCTTTACTTTTGTCGGAAATGGACCCGAGTGGTTTTTTTTTATTACATTCTGTTTTATTCATCAAAATATGGTATTTTAAGACTAATGACAAATTCGTGTAGTAGAGAGGTACAATCGGTGTGGAATATTTACCGATAAGTTTCGATTGTTCTATTTTCTTACACTCGAAGTGAAAAGTATCGTAATTCACGCGGGCTAAAACTACCCATTATAACTCGGTCTTGTCATCCTTCCTCGCTACGCTCGGAAGTATAAACAAACTCGTTTATAATGAAATGGTAGGTATAGTCCCTTGCTACATCAACAATCGTTTTTTTTTTTATTTACCATAAGTTAACAGATGGTTTACGGTTCGCGGCAAATTACTTTTCTGCTAGTTTTATTCCTTGCAGAGAAAAAATTATAAGCCACAATATAATTTTAATCTCGTGCCAACACGAACAACCCACCTTAAGCATTTCCGAGAACCTTAGAATATATCATTTCCGAGACTTTGTAAAATGGTTAAAACCGGCAGATAAATCAACGTGGACTTGATGTTAAGTCTAATTAAAAACCTGACTTGCAAAAATCCAATACCTAGGAACCGACTAAATATTTATGAATCGCGTTCTAGACTTCTGATTTAGAACTTTTAGAGCTTGGTGAAAGAGTTTAAAGTAAAACTTACAATGATATAGACTAAAAAGAGAGCTCTTTTGATGCAAGAGCACTGTGATTAATCTGAACTTAATGCTTAATATATCTAAAGGTATACTAGGAACATCTTAGATGAGAAAGTCACGCATATATTTCCATATTCGAGAGTCTATTTGATAGATCTTCTCTCTGTGGCTTCGCTAATCAACCTGGATATTACACAGATTGCCCCATACCATTATTTTACACACATCTTTTTAGAGTAACGACTTGTTACACGCAGGGCGTACGTCATATTTTTTGAGTGATATATATATTTTTGGTACTTTGGTACGTACGGAAGGTAAAAAAAATACCTGATGGTAATCCCAAAAAAATATACATCCTAGTAAAGTAACATAGCTTACCTATTTTATGTGATATTATTAATACCTACCTTTTTTTTTTTTTTTTTTTTTTATTGTCCTGAGGGAGATGCGCACGCATATCGTACTGCCACGGGGAGACAGTACGATTATGTGGGACTCCAACCCACTAAAACCCTCAGGGTGTTTCCGCCTCTGCCGTTTGTGGTGGGAACATGGGGACGCTTTCGCTTTCTTCCACGGACCCACCGCGGCTGCCCGGTATCGGGCCCCTCACTGGGGGGTGAAGAGCACCCCCCTTCGCGACGCGCCAGAAACACGTGACGCGCCACGACCACCTCGGGGACCTTACCCGCCAAAAGGGCGCCGGACGACCCCGTGTCTGGACGCCCTAGGTCCCCTTGCGACGGGTCAGTCGAGTGGCCCCGCCGCCTGCCACACGGTCGCAGAGGATAGGGAGAGCGGCCCACGCAATACCGACACTCCTCCTCCCCTGCGACCCCACCGCGTCCGCCATCAAACGGTGGCGACCCCGCCAGGGCCGCGGAAGGCAGGGAAAGCGGCGCACCGCAATACCGGCACTCCTCTCCTGCCGCGGCCTCCATCTCTCTGCGGCCATGCTGCCCATACAGCACAGCCGCCCGCCTCAGTCACGGTGCCTCCCATACGACACCGCAACCTACTACCACTCCAACTGGGCTTAGAGCGCAAAACCCAGAGGAGCGGTCCGTCCCGGGGCCGGCCGTGTCGCCGTCTGCGTTGGCACGGCCCCATGGGTTCCTCTTAGCTTCAATTCAATTCAATTCAATTAGTTTATTTCAGCTTAGATAGGTACACATAATATACATATTTCAGCCATATAGGTACAAAAACAAAAGTAAAATAAAATAAAATAAAAACATTTCTTAAATTAACGGACCACACAATCTTCATAAGCGCATTGCACTATGTGTGCGCGTCCAGAACTTCATGAAAGGACAGTCCGTGTCCAGCCTTCCAGCTATAAGTTTCAGATAGCTACTGGTACCGCCCCTGACCCGACGCATCAGGGATGCTGTTCTGTTGCGGATGATTGCGTAAAAGTCATCAACGCGGGACTCTGCAAACATCCCGGATGCGCTACAGAAGCGAGGCAGTCCCAGCAGCACTCTGAATCCATTATTATACTGGACGCGCAGGGCATTCCAGCATTTCTGCGTATAGTTAATCCACAGACTGCACGTATAGAAAGATTGACAGTACGCTCTAAACAAACTTATCTTAACAGCTGTACTGCAACGTGCGAATCTGCGGGCCAACATATTTGCTCTAACTGATAATGCCCTGCGCTCTCTTTCTACATCTAAATCATCTGAGAGAGTCTCGGAGACCCAGTGGCCCAGATACTTGAACTCGGATACCTTCTTTAGTTCAGTGCCTGCCAGCGAAACTGATGGGACCGTAGAATAGGTCTTTGCTCCAGCTTTAAAAACCATTAGCTCACTTTTGCTGGCGTTGTATCTGAGCCCATGAGCCTCCGCATAACTCTCGCAGATTTTCAACAGCTTCCGGAGGGCACTGATCGATGGGCTCAGCAGCACCATGTCATCGGCGTAACTTATGTTGTTAACTGTCATTCCATCAATTGAACAGCCTATACCGGTGCTGCTGAGCTCACGGATCAGACGATCCATGTACAGGTTAAAAATTCGTGGAGAAGAAATTCCGCCCTGTCTCACGCCACATTCCAACCTGTACTCGGTCGATAACGATCCTGCCCAATTGACAATATTACGTTGATTGCCATACCAATACTTTAAAAGCATTATTAACTCAGGCGGCAGCCCTGTATCACCGGACAGCTTCGGCCACAGCCTGTCATACGCCACAAGGTCAAAAGCTTTCGATAAATCTAAGAAACAGGCGTAGACAGGTGTGTTCCTGCTGGTATAGTACCGGACGGTGTGTTTGAGACTCAGTATTGCCGATTCAGTAGATAGTCCGGCCCTAAAGCCGAACTGGGCATCGTGTAAGTTCAAATTATGACTGAGATGCGTATCAATCACACCGTCCAGTACTTTAGCTATAATTGTCGCTAGTGATATAGGCCTGTAGTTGCCCAAGCTAGAGGCGTCTCCGGTTTTATTCTTAATAATGGGTACTACTAGAGTTCGCATCATTTGTTCAGGAAGGTAAGAATGACCTACACAGAAGGTGAAAAGCATGGCGAGCACTCTAGGTAAATGAGGTCCTGCGTGTTTCAAATGCTCAATACTTAAGGAATCGTGACCAGGAGATTTACCCCGTTTCATCCCTTTCACTACCCTGGCCACTTCCTTAGATGTTATTCCAACGATTTCATCACCAGCCTGCACAAGCGTTATTTCAGATTCAGAAATACTAGACCCCAGTGGAGACTCTACTCTAAAATGATTGCTAAATAAGTTGGCAATCTGAACAGGATCGCTATTACCCTCGACACTCATGGGGACGCACGGCTTCGGATTTAATTTATTAGTTTCCTTCCAGAATTTACTAAAGTTTTTAGCTGAGTGATGGGTCGCAAGAATATCCATTTTTATTTGTGTCTGATGGTCCTGACACCATTTAAGCTTGGTTTTAAATTCTCTCCTTGAGTCACGCATCTTATCATAACAAGAGCCATAGGATGGCTTCCCATGAACAACCCATTCCCTAAACCAGAGCCGAGCCTCACCATGAGCCTCTTTTGCTCTCAGCTTCGCCGCAGGTGACCAGGCTGCGGTTACTAAGCCCCCCCGCCACGGCAAGGCGGGAACCCTTCGGGGGGGAATACCTACCTACTAAGTACTAAGATATTGACCATAAATAAATACTAGAATTTTCTATCTAATTCTAACCTAATACTAACCACTATTGGTACTAAACCAATAGTGATAATTAGGTCAATGAATAAAATCAGTTTTATGTGGTTGGCGGACTCTCTTGAATACGTCCAAGATACAAGCATCAAAACGGACAGAGCGATATTAATAATGCGGTATCAAAACAAGGGTTTGGGAAATAGTAAATGATTTCCCGGGATTTTTCGAGACTAAGTTTTTGTCTTATTTTATTAACAAAATAGCTAAACAAGGTAAACCACCTTATATTCTGTTATTTTCTGGAGAATTTTATAAAAAATAGCCTACTTTGGTAGGAACAGGGAATTTCCAGTTCCGTCTTTGACATTTCCCGGGATTCCCGGTTCCTTAAAAACAGCAATTGCAATCCCTACTAAATACTTGTTGGTCTCCTTAAGATTATTTGCAATATTTTGTAGGCCTTCGTCTGGCCGTCTCATTTCATGAAAAATAATGAAAAGACATGGACCGAGTCAGGATTTTTGTATAATTTTCAATATAACTTGTTGAATAGCGGGTTCAAGTCCCATCGAAGTCGATTTTTTTTGGGACACTATTACATATTTGCTTAGAAAATTGCCCCAGTATGAGGCTTACTTACCCTAATAGCAAAAACTTGTTGACAGAAATCATATACGAAGAGTCCACAATAAACCGATGAAAAATCAACCAATAACCTAACTATAGGTATACCTAAATTTAAAAAATACTTTAAGTATTGCCAGTTTCAAAATTATTCTGCGTATTCATAAGCTTCTAAAGTTTATCCTGTAAACCGTACTACCAAATACAAGATGCTGACAATAATTCAATGTTCCCGAGCATTCCAGCGAATAGCTGAATGTTCTAAGCACTACGTACATTAGACCGGCAGCGCAGGTGCTCTGGGTAATAGAGCGTTGTGATTAATCTGACTTTAATGCTTGTACTACACACGTGGTAAGAAGGATATTTTATCTAACTAAATGGCCATTTTCTCCAAATTCTTTTGAGATTTATGTAAGTATCGAGATTGTTTATGAACTCTTATAATTTTCTTATAAATTACTGCTTAGTTTCTACTTTCGGTCACTTGACATGGTAGGTACGTACCTGGATGAAACGAACACTTAGGCAAAGTGGAGCTACAGTTTTGTGTTTTTCCATCGAGCACATATCTCGATGTGTGTTTCAGAGCTTCTTTCCCCTATATAGATGCAATGCCTCCTAGGATCTTACAAATTTACCACAAAAATGGCTTCCTTTTGTTAATTTTACCTCCTGCGATCATCCATCAACCTTCGTTTGGGGGAGGCAGTAGTGGACTGTTCTGATGAGGAAAATACCTCATTATCCTGACGACCGCGGTGGGCGAGAGGTCTGTCTGCGACGCAGGAGGTTGCGGGTCCGATTCCCACAAATGTGTGTACGATCTGCAGACATTTGTTCAGTGTTTTAGCGTTTAAAAAAAAACTATCTATGTACTGGACATATATTATTATATGGTTACCATCACTTTGGCTTTACCTTCTCTTATGTACGTATTTCTTCTCTCATCTTACTCCGACATGTTCACTTATTTGTACCTAAACTAAATCACGTACACTAAACATATATTATATACATACCAAAACCCCCCATTATACTAACACGTTGATTTCTCGTGTTATTATTGTGAAACAAAGCGTGCTTGTAAGGCTTTGTGCTGAGGTAATGTAGAAGCTGTTAAGATTCAAACATGGTTTAGGAATTTAGATTAACTTGCCACACCTGCCTTATAAACGAAGGTACACGCAAACTGCTTCTTCCACTGTTGGACAAAAAATGGAAGTGAAGTGCATCAATTTGCACTTTATTGCAGCTATCCCTAACTTTTTTGGAAATATTCTAAAGCCTTTGTTCATCAGGTATAATGTAGGATTCTAATTGTGAAAGAATTTTTCAAATCGGTTTAGTAATTTCGGAGCCTATTCAATTCAAATAAACAAATCTGATTTGTTTGTTTGTATGTCACATGGGTGTGGTGTTGGGGTGTGTGCTCAGCAATCTATGGTAAAACAGTTGTTGGCAACTTTGATAACATAAAGATGTTGAGCATATTTTGAAATGAATTCAGGTCAATTTATTACAAAAAGTATCTACTGTTTTAATAACGAGAGAGACTATTTCGAACTGTGCCAGTAGATGAGACATTTAAATGATTAGTAAAACGCTTCGCTCATCGCCTCTTTGAATAAACATGGCTTTCTATCAAGTGATGTGTTAATATCAGCTCAGATAATTCCTACCGAATTAGTTAATTACTTTGGTAATTATAGACACCTAAGTATAGTTTATAGTTTTGTAGTTTCCTTTGAATAGATCTAACAATATCTTATATCTCTAATTGAGAAATGAACCGGCGTAAATATATTTATCGTTATGAATCAATAGCTACAATTCGTAACCATGAAATTAAAATGAGTGAAGTGGCTTAATTTCACTTCACTTTCTTAAATGAGATGTCGGTCAACCAATACCATCACACTACAACACCATTCTATACTATAAGAATAGGCTTTGAAGCTACTGGACCGATTTGGAAATTCTTTTTCATCCCCCCATCTCGAAAGGAGTATTTTTACTCTTCGATATCTATGTGCAAAAGCCGTTTTTATCGTATGTTTGTAAAACGGCTTTTGCACTCAGATACACTTTCCGAGTCTCTTTTCGAGAGAAAATACTCGCTGAGGTGGGATGAAAAGTTACGTGTTGCCTGCGTGTTGCACTCGAGTGCGAAGGTTTTTTACCTCCTGCTCTTTTGATTCCCTTGCTAACGCTCAGGATTCTAATTTTTGAATCACTCGCTGATTAGAATCCTACATTATCACTGATGAACATAGGCGATAGAATATACCCGTGCGAAGCCGGGGCGGACCGCTAGTTACATTATAGATGCGACAGTTTGGACGTTTAGATGTATAGATAGATGGATGATTGTTACTTCTACATGCCATAAATACTGAAATCTGAATCGGGCTAAAATATTGCATAGGTACAGGTGGTTCAGGTAGGCCAGGAATAAAACATAGGTTTTTATACCATTTATTTATTAAGAATGGAACGCCAATAGCGTTACCATAAATCAGTTTCCATGGGATAGAAATAACCTTAAAACGTTTCCACGACGAAGCCGCGGGCACAATCTAGTTTACAATAAAGTTATTAAAAAATCATTCATTTACATTTTCATCTTGAAAAATTCGAAAAATATCAGAGTGTTCCGATAATTTATTTGAATTACTTTCACAAAAAACACAATAAAAACGAACTTATCACTCTGTAGGTACGAAGGATGATACTTAGACATAAATTAATAATAAAACCACAAATATTAGAAAGGTGAAGCTGATACAAGCCCTTGTCTCTTTGCTTTGCACCACATCGTCGTGGTACTTGGGTAGCTTTTTAGATATATAGATGTGGAATAAAATGTTACCTTTAGTTTAAGCATTTCCCGATATTTTCTGAAAATTCAGGAATTTGGGATAGGTAACATTAACATTGAAAAAAGTGCTTTTGGCTGATTTCCAACAAGTTTAGACCCTCTTCAAGCGTGACGTGCTAAAAATGAAAGAGAAATGACCCAGCAAAAGTCAGCCGGGAATTTTCATGAAAATTTGTAAAGACCCGTTTTCTCTGAAGTTTTCTGCAAAAGAAAGGTAAGAAGTTACAGTTGAAAATGTCTGCAGTTGTGAATATTTGATGTTCTACGGACCAGCACAGGAACTTCCACTGTTGATCATGCCTCCCCAAGCCGAGAGTGGTGTTGCCATGATCACCACGCTTGGAAGGTGGATTTATGATCGCACAATAGCGCAGTGTAGATGTTAAAAATGTGCAGAAGGAATCCCTTAAATTCTCTCAAAGACAGACCCAATGTGATAGCGCCCTCTTGTCAGTCTGGTCAAACAATTTTTGACAAATTATTTTTTTAACCCATTCACTGCCCAGTCCGACGTCGCCAAAACTAAACTAGGTAAATAACTTAACAGTAGGGTAAAGATGTGGGCGCCCCCTATCATACAATAACTATTGAATATAAAAAGTAGGTATAGCATCATTTTTAGTGCTGTCTAATAAGTTAAGTTTAGTTTTGGTGACATTTGAAATTTGAATTACAACAATGTAATATGCTGCATCCAACCTTCCAAAACTGCTGAACAACGATTTTGTCACTCTATATCCGAAGTTACCGCTTCGCGAAGCATACGGTATTCCTATTTATAAATTTCTGTCGAGCGAAACATACTCCCCCGAGCTTCAATATCCGCTAATTTACCTACATCCCCGAGGCAAAACTGCTGCTATATTTTAGTAAATGTTTGTCCGCACAGCTGCCAAATAATATAAAAACTTGGGAAGTTTTCGTATCAATGGAATATCAGACTTGGGACTGTGGCATACAGATTTGTTTGGTAACTTATGGACACTAGGGTTGTGTATAACAAAACCTGCTTTTATCCGGTCAACTTTTACCCTCTTACTTCATCAACAGCATTTACCAGTCCACAGATGGACGTATTCATCCCCTGATTAACACCTTAGTAACCCGCACGCTGGCAGGGCATGCATTCTGCAGGAGGCGCAGCCCGCCCTCCGGTTGATCTCCCTTGGTCACCTCTTACGACACCCGCGGAAAATTCTAATCCGGCACCACACGTCTCTTTTACTTATAAAAAATAGGCTTACTTTCTTGTCAGTTCGATCCTCTTCCATTTTCTCGCCAGCCTAGATGAGAGATGTAGAACAAAGGAATCACCCACCACTCGTAGTGGGCCTTATTGAATGTCGTATTGACGATATCGAAACTGATCACCGCTATCTCGACGCTACTAAGTATACTCATACCATTATCAAGATAAAATTATAAAATTTCTAAACTTACAACAAAAAAAAGATTGATTCAATTTTTGGTGTCGTGTTTAAAAAGGTTCTGGAACCCGGACATTTTTACCGGACTAATTTTCAAAGTTCAGGCAACCCTAAAAAAGTACTTACAGTAAAGAATATTCTTCCACTGGTTTCAATTCGAATGTGTATTGAAGTCGAAAAGTTTATGGATAGTTATTTTTGAGTCGTTATGAGTTTCGTATTGGAATTACGCAAAAATTGACTCTAAATCGTACCATTGCCATACAAAACGATTGAACCAATATTTTTTTCAAAAACATGGTGTTTTACAATTACAAAACCTGTACAAAACAAAACCCATTGCAAATTTAAAGGAATTAATATTTCTAATAACTGACATGAAAAAAACGGGGTTAAGGTAAAATACGCATGTATTTCCTTTGCAAAAAACCCTGTAAATTTTCGGCAGGTAAACATCCGAACGTTTTAAGGAATAAGTAATTTAAAACGCTGTCGGGGAATGTTGACCAAATCGTTAATTTATTATTGAAGTGTAAAAGGGTCTCGGCCGCCCTGAATAAGTGATCGGCCCTGTTCAATTATTAATGATGGTTTACGGGCAATTTAAGGACTAGCTCTCTTTGTTCAGGTACATCTTGGTGCCTAGTTATTAATTTACTACTACATAACTCACTTGTGAGCTTTAAACGCCCGCCCGCCCACGGGTGTGTTGCTCTAAACGGTGAAAAAAAAAACGAAAGTAGCCGGATTAATTTTTATAAGGTATAAAAAGTAGGTTCTAAAACGCATGCGAAGTCACTGGCAGAAACTAGTCATTAATAATGGACCTTATTATATTTAGTTTATGTTTTTCGAGTGCTTGGCGGACACTGTTAATTACCTCCGAACATCAAAACGGCGAAAGGGACTTTAATGAATAAGGTATCAATACTTGTCTGGTCTCTTAAATGATTCAATGTTGCATTTATTGACATTTGCCCTCTTATTTGACGGATTTCAATAAATAACTTGTTAATGTTACATAATGATTACTGTTTTGTGTAAGTATATTATTATACTTAACTTTCTGACACAAAATGGATACTTTTTTCTATCCTTTTTTACTTAGAAAGCTCTATATATATGAATATATATATATATATATCTATATATAATGAATACATCTTAGCTCCGAATACATCCCACATAGATATATATAGGTTATGAGTGATAGCATTCCACGGTTCCATCTACCCCACAGCGCAAAGCGTTTAGCTTCCAAGTTGTTGCCATGATTGATGTCCCGCTTTGAAAGGTTTCGCGGGACATCTCCATCGATAATAGACGACGTAAATGATGTACGTAAATATGTTGATTCAAAAGGAGCACGTTTTTTGGTCGTTAAAGTGATATAGCTATGTACGGTTAGTGATAAAATACAGTCGTAGTGATTCTGTTGCTACAAAACCTTATCCAAACTAGCGTAAAAAAATTGCTGTCCCCTTTCTTTCGATCGAAAAAAAGAGACGGCTACAATTTAAGGCTAGTTTAGTTTCAGTTTTGTGCTAACAGAATCACTACTATTGATTTTTATCTTATGTTATTATCATATCTTACATAATCCCCACGCTGGGCATGCGGGTTGGGGATCGCAGTTCGGTGGTCGTTCAATTCTGCAAGAGGCGCTGCTGCCCGCCCCCCGGTGTATGTCTCTTAGTCGCCTCTTACGACACCCACGGGAAGAGTTGGGTGGTGCAAATTCTAAGCCGTCTTTGAACTCAATACCTGTCCATTATTCAACCTTTCCAATCACACCTCACCTTCCTAATAAATAACCCAATAACCAAATTGGCTAACTAGACCCTAACCGTAGTTAACATGACACTAGCCGGTTACGATACGTAAAGAGAACCGTCCGTCATAATCTTGTGGATATAATTTATCAGAAACTCGAACTAGGGGTAAGGTGGTAACTACACGGTTAGACATTCCTTGCCGACTATTACTCTTGTTCTATCTATAGATGACATTGCAAGCGTGTCGCAAGATCAAAAAATCAAATCAACATCAAAATCAAAAATTCTTTATTTCCATAAATACAAAAATGTAGGTACACTTAGAAAAGGTCAAATTCTTAAAATAAAGCACTGACACGGAAATAAAGTGGTACTTTTGATTTCTGTCGCTTCGGTATGTAGACTAAAGTAAAGAAGCGACTAAGAAACCTTTAGCCTGTTAGTTGTTATTTTTCGAGTTGGAGCAAAACCCGTCCCAAGCTTTTTTATGTTCTAAATAATCTGATATTTTGGAGTAAGCCTTTTTGCACAGAAAGGTTTTGACAATTTGTTTGAATTTATTTATTGATAGATTTTGCAACTCACTAGGAGTTTTGTTGTAGAAGCGTATACATTGCCCTTTAAAAGATACATTAATCTTGTGAAGCCTGGTTGTGGGCACAGCGAGTTTATGTTTATTTCTAGTATAGGGTGTTTATTTTCAAGACAAATCTGGATAAGAATTTCGCAGGAATGTAGGGAGTGCCACAATAACTTAAAGGCCTAAAATCAACAGTGCTTGAACTGTGATGACAGGCTATATTATATGAGGTGATTGACTGTCTAGTTAGTAACCTTCTGTCATGGAGTCCAGTATCTCAAAAAACATGCAGGTATAAATCAATAGTCTTGCTACAATGAAGTCACAAAAAGGAGTGAGTTCGAATGTGTTAGTTTTCTTCGTCGTTGGACGATCACTGCAAAAACCAAAAAGAGTAAAGCACGTTCCTTTCTATGTGAGTTGTTCTTGCTCATTTGTAATTTCAAAGATGTTGTGTATGATAAAAATTGAAATTAAGACCTACACTTGTATAGTACGGCTGTAAAAAACAAAAAGACCAAAATTTATAGAGAAAGTATTTTCTTGACAGTGGAACGTTTCCTGTTTCAGGCTAATGGCAATACTTTAGAAAATAAGAAGAAAAGTTGGATGGGGTTGGATCGAAAACACACCGTGTATTTGCGGTTTAAGATATATCACCTTAAATGAGGTAGGGTGTGCAATTTTGAGATTGTGGGGCATAATGTATAGGTTTAGTGAGATAACTTACTGTTATAGTGTTGAGGAATATTCGCCCTTATTTTTGCTGAACCCTTTTTTTCCATAGTAGTTTTTCCGTGGCGAAAAAGGTTTTAGGCAAGTTTTTTGTAATGATACGTAGCATAATGCTATCGTGGACTAGAGTCGGTCTAGCGCGTGATGAGATGATGAAGATAATTGGATAGTTTGTATTTGGCAATGCAAAAGCACTGCCAAATGAAAATTGTACATAATTATTATGCATCACAACTTGAATTTTATAAAACAAATAAATTTATCGATGATTTGGTTTTGTTGTGATCTTATTTTATCATTTTACGAGTTCTTAGAACAATAACACGACATAAAGTGGAGTACTTGAAGAAGATTTATATACAGTCTTCCGGTCAATGTTTGTGACTAGAATTACTATTAATATATTATTTTTTTCATTTCCATGATGATCGGGCTCGGGCTACATCCGTGACCCGGTCCGTTGGGAGGCATGCGTGGGGCTGAAGCCAACTTCATTATTATTATTAGTAATAAATAAATAGTCTGCTTGCTTTTGCTTTTGCATGCTTTTCACGTCTGTTCAGTCTTCTTCTATTCACATAAGTCAGAGTGAGAAATAAAATTGCTAAGCAGCTATTTATAGTTAGCAGACCATTATGATTATGGAGGAACTGTTTACGAGTCGTACTCTACCTCGGTTTTCTTTAGTGTAGGTAGTTATTTACTTCAAAGAAAAGATATTCACGATAAAGTATCAATTTCAGTAATCCAATTTTTTCCTGTTATTTTGGGGCTGCCATACTCTTATTTTTTAAAGTTGCGCTTTTCATTATTATCGCATAATAATCAGACTCTATTTCTAGTTGTTACACAAAATAGCCTGTATTGTTATTAAAATGTCATGTATTTCCTTATTTAAGTTTTTTTTTACCGTCGAAAAACAAAAGAGGAGGTGGTAATGTTCCGTTGTATGTTTTTGTTATGTTTTTTGTCAATTTCTCCGTCAATTATGGACAGATTTGGTAAATTGTCAAGGAAAACAAAAAAGACAGAGTAGGTATAACTCTTTTTTTTAAGGAAATTGAAGTCGGAATTAATTTTTTCAAAACAATCAAATTTTTTTGCGTTTGTTTTTAGTTATTATGTAGGTACCTAGTGCTGCTAATAGTAGGTAGTACATACGTAGCCAATCATAATATCTATTCCATTTTGACAATTAAAGCCAGACCACCAGTTCACATCATAATATAATTTGATCTATTCAATGATCCACAAAATCAAATTAAATTAATGCTTTGGTACACAAATTACCTGTGTAATAATAGCACTGAAAATTGACTATTAAATTATCCACTTAATAATTAGGTTGTTGTGGTTGTCACCTAATTAACTGTTTTGTTTGCTTTTGACGTAAAATTCTCAGGCTGGCTGTTAGGTTAGTTTAGTAATATCACTAGGTACATCTCTCATGGAAAGGTGTAAAGCTCTGCGCACATTATTCCAATACCGCTGCCACCCAGCACAAAAATGTGCATTCAATAAGGGCATAAAGTCGTCATGCTTAGATACATTTTAAACTCACAAAATGGCTTCCCAATAACGAAAAGTTAACGCAAGTCGCCGTCAGTATAAAAAAAAACATGTATATGTTACGAGTTTAAATCACATTATTGTTTTGTGGGCCAAATAACTGCAAAAAACTAGTACTCTTTCACATAATAATAACACTTATTTTTTAATATCAAAGTTACCTGAAAATATGATATAACCACGTATGATATTTTAGAATATTTTCAAGTGTGTCAGTCACGTGTAACTTTTACCGCCAAGAGACGCTTTATAGAGGTCCAAGAAAATAATGTCCTTCTTTCAAAAGCAGAGGGCATTAAATCAATTACACCGAAGAAGGTTTGAATAAATTATTTAAGATTTCCTTCACTCAAACGCCAAAGAAAGTTATTCTAGAAATTACCGCTTTTGTAACCGACCACAACCACTTAACTCGCGGGCGCACAAAGCGTTAAGCATTTTCAAATTAAAAGAAAGGTCCGGTCCGTTTTTTATGCAGTGGATTATTACGCATTAATTTTTCAATGAAGGAGGATACTTTCGCGAGGCGCTGTCGAAATTAATGTAGTATGAGCGAGCGGGCGTTTTTTTTTGGCAACGTTGCAATAAAAACTCTGTGTATAGATTTATTTTACGAATTGGAATCATACTACGCTCGGTTGAATGAAATATATCTATTAATGAAAAAATCCAATGGCATAATCTCGCACTTAGCGTAAAAAAATACTTTTTTTTTACTATTGATTTTATAGCCGTTTATCATGGAAAATTACTAAACCTAATTAAACGTTCTTTCTGAGTTTATTTACTTAAAAAAAAATGGATGTATATGCCATCCAAAATAAAAAAAGAATAATTATTAAATTACATAAAATATTATGATCGTTTGGTCAGCGCAGCGTCTCACTTTAGTAGGAAAGTATAAATGTTGCTTTGGCTCGATTATCCCTCGGAATCTCTTGAAATCTCTCGAACTAATTGAGACCAAAATTATCAAACGTGAAGCTTTTGATACTTTTGGTCTCAACTAGGACTGCAGAATATTAAAAATGATAAGAGCTCGCTCCCACACACGGTACCGACTGAAAAAAGCACATCCTTATTCACCACAAACCATGTCTGCTAGAATCGGAGGTTTCCAAGTTCACTGCTGCAGCGCTGTACCACGATGACATGCAGAAAAAAACTGATATCTATACAAAAAAACCGTTTCTGTTTTTACCTCGTTAACACATGGCCAAACTTATCCCATTACAGACCAAATAATCCCACAAACTGACTGCCTTAAAAACCTCGATTTATCCATTCCATAGGAGTTCGAACTCAATTTATCCATAGCCCAAGTAGGTAAGTTTACTAGTCGCCCATTCTTATCCTAATGCACTATATTTGCAGTAAAAAATGGACCATTCCACCAACTTAAACGCCACATAAGCTCTGCGAGTTAAAATTAACGTTCCTCTGAAATTGGCAAGTCGATGCAGTTAGCCGGTAATGGAGAGCGCCCACTGAACTTTTCAAGCTTGTAGGTTTTATTCCCAGTTATACTTAGTTATAATATTCCTAATTATACCCTGAATATCAACTTGGTTTACATCTAATTTAAAAAAACTATACTAGCTGTTCTGATAATTTGCAGGGCCTTTACTAACTACATAAGCCTGGTGATGGCGTAAAAACATTTTGTAAGTTAGTATAGAAATAGGTATAAGAAACTTAAAAAAAACTATTCAAAACAAGGCCGAACACATACACGTTTTTTTTCCGATTTCCGTTTAGATTATGTGAACGAGGACCTTAAGCGCTAGCCAGTTTAAAACATTGACCTACTAAAATGTTGGTACTGCCTACTTCCGCTTGTAACACCACTAAACATAGCAACATAATGGCCTAACATTATTTTGAAAAACTATTTAAGAACTGTAGCAATTCCTACTTTCTCTATGCATCGACAGATTAGGTATATGTGCTTTGGTCTTGTCTTCGACAATGTATCAAAATCAAAATCAAAAATTCTCTATTTTCATAAATACAATAAGTGTACACTTATAAAAGGTCAAATTCTTAAAATTAGACACTGACACGGAAATAAGGTGATATTTTTTATTTCCGTCGAAGGTAAAACAGCGACAATAAGAGACCTTTACCCTGTTAGTTGTTATTTTTCGAGTTGGAGCAAAACCCGTTCAAAGCTTTTTTATCCTCTAGAGATAATCTGATATTTGGAAGTAAGCCGTTTTGCACACAAAGGTATTGTAATTTTTTTTTAAATTTTTTTTCACCCGCCTTTTTGGTTTAATCGAAAAGGCGATATTTTGAGAAACTTAATATCGACATATAAACCAAGGAGGTGACGAATGCGAGTTTGAGATATAAAATAAAACCTCTTTCAGGCCAGTAGAAACTAGACTTTTTAAGAAGGTTGATTGTTTTAGTACAAGTAGCTTTCTGCGCTTAGCTAAAATTATTTCTACTCAAGGTTTTTGTTGACGAACTGTGATGATGTTAATAACATAATAGAATAAGAAAATGTTTATTCGTTGGTTCTTGATACACTGTATTGTTTCCTGAAACACAGTTTCTAACTTTTTCAGGTTAGCTACTGAAACACAGTTTTTAACTAGGTCAGTAGGAATTTTAGGACTCAATTTTGTCTGTAAAACTTTATTATATCAATAAAAAAAGTTTTTTCTTTAAAAAATAGTGTGCCCAAACACTGATGCTCTCTCTGATCCCGAATACCGTCTTCATAACCATACCTCCACACTATCTTACACTCGCACTAGTTATATATCCCACCTAGCCGTTTTGAGCTATTGTGACTTGGACTTTTTACTCAATATAATGTATGTGGATAATGTATCCAATTTTTGCCATGAACGTGCGGATTTACATAATGGCAATATTTCAATCAAGATTTTCAATAAATGTTTTTGAAATTGTTACTGAGACCCCTGTATTTTATTCTCCCGCCATTAGACCACTCCGCCATGAAGGTCGTAATAATCTTCAAATCATGAATCTTTCAAGCCAAGGAGAAGCACGCCTCACCGCACTCCAGTCCATTTCAATATCCAATATGAATTCAGCTAATATTGGTAAACGGTTTCAACTCAATTGTCTTGGTTCACCATTTTATGGCAAAGAATTGGCAATGAGCCTACCTTTATGCTGAACACACACCTTGCCGATCTGTACATCATTTTTGCGAGTGTTTTTTGTCTAACTCTATACTAAAACTTATCTAGAACATCAGCGGAGTCCCTCATACGGTGAAAATACGGTAATCTTAACCGAGGTTTCATATTTGAGCCGTTTGGGGTGGAAACCCTAGGTCCTTGGGGTCCTGGGGCACATGCAATATACAAAGATCTTACAAAACTCCTATAGAGTCCACAGGTGATCGGAATGCTGGTTTTTATTTCAGTCAACGAATTCAACGTGGCAATGCTGCCAGTATTCTGGGCACTCTGCCTTCTGGTGACGGCTTAGATTTATAGGAAATATATAAGTCTAAATATTAGTAGTAATAGTGTGATTCTGTTAATGTAATTTTTTAAACAAATGCCTTAATTTGTCTGCAATCTTATCTGCATTCAACTCACTATTTTAATTCATTTATGGGTCCTCAGATTTGACTAAATAGGACCGACAATCATCCATTATTTATCTTATTTATTGCAATTCGATAGAAACTTAATACTACCCATCCATGGCGCAACTGATTGCGTGATAAGTCCGCTGTGCAGTTTCACGCGAGTGAAACTGTGCATTCTCATATTATTCACATGAATAATCGATGAAAATTGTATTCCATAGTTTCACTGTGTGGAAAGAAAACCAACCAAGGGAGCTGAAGGAATGCAATTGAAACCACCGCACCGCCCTAAAAACAATAGATCAGCGATTCGAAAGTATTAACTAGTCTCATTTGGTGGATGATTTATTCCAGGAGACTGGTATCATACGAGTTCGTACAACAAATTCAAAAATTCGAATTCTTCACTCGCCAGACGCTTGTATCTTGTTTGACTCAAAACGAATGTGTGTTAGTCGACCTACTTAGGTAGGTACTACCTACCCAAGTAGGTATATTATGCTAAGCGATTAAATGCACATTCTATTTAAAGCTACTAATAAAAGTTTATACCTACCTAGTAGGTAGGTTCCATTAGGTTAGACTTATTAGTACCTAGCTTTAAGTATCTTATCCACCAACGGAGAATCGGTACATTACTAATGCCAGTATTATAAAAACTTGCTCAGTCATAGGTTTATGTTTGAGTGAAGTTTATGCTATAGAAACGCGTTACTCAAGCCAAGTATAGTTCGACGACTGAGCAAGCTTTCATAATACGGACCTAAGGGGGGTATTATTAAAGCTTCCTCGGTCATCGATCTACATATGCTTGAGTACCGCTTTTCTATGGCATAAACGTCCCTCAAGCGTAGATCTATGACTGAGCAAACTTTTATAATACTGCCCGTAGGAAGGTTTCTATGTATACTTCCTTTGTACTACCTCCACGTATTCTTACCTCAGCCCATCTTATATTAGCTGCCTATTAGTAGAATCTCTCTGCCAACATTATCCTGTTTAATTCAAATATCCATTATCAATTCAATTACATCGCACGTAAAGTTCAAAATATCTTGCGTTTCCCATTACCGAAGGATTAAGGTCACAGTGTGTTCGAAATGGTTGCATCCGACCATAATCCCTTTACACTGTAAACTGAACTCTATCTCTAATGAGTACGGTTGGGAATAGGCTGCAGATATTGGGGATTTTTTGTAGGAAGCATAAACTTTTAAGTGTTAACAGTAAGCTTCTGTAAGTAATTGGGTAGTCATTCTCTGTTAATTATTTATTTTTCTGTATGGATAATTAATATTTTTTTATTATTTAAACTTTTTTCATCCCTGTCCATGTCAGGTATG
Organism: Eupithecia exiguata; assembly: GCA_947086465.1. Lineage (NCBI taxonomy): Eukaryota > Metazoa > Arthropoda > Insecta > Lepidoptera > Geometridae > Eupithecia > Eupithecia exiguata. Next base: position 713,581 of record OX352241.1, on the reverse strand, counting down.
ACTTGAGTATGAATGAATAGATTATATAGGTTGGTATCTACTACATACATCCGTTAGGTAAAACAGGTACCTACATTAGACTTCAAGGGCTAACTGTAGCCTTAAGTTTTACTACAATAAAATAAAATTCACGTTCAGCCGTGGGCGTGGACGTTCGCAGGGCTGAACGTGAATTTGTGTTGTGTCTAATAAAAACATTTCTTCAAAAATATCCCGCTAAAAGCTTCATGACAATACGGTGAACGGTGACGTCACGTTTAGAAATTTGCGATTGAGTCTTAAACATGTACTTTTCAGTAATTATATTTCACAATAAAAAACATAAAAAATAATATAGGTACTATTATATTTCTATAAATCGATAGAGAATATAAATAAAATTAATCAGACCTAAGGTAGTTCTTCCTTCATCCGACTCTTACGACATGCACAGGCTGAGTTGGGAGGGTCTATTCTTACGACATGCACAGGCTGAGTTGGGAGGGTCTATTCTTACAACATGCACAGGCTGGGTTGGAAGGGTCTATTCTTACGACATGCACAGGCTGAGTTGGGAGGGTCTATTCTTACGACATGCACAGGCTGAGTTGGGAGGGTCTATTCTTACGACATGCACAGGCTGAGTTGGGAGGGTCTATTCTTACGACATGCACAGGCTAAGTTGGGAGGGTCTATTCTTACGACATGCACAGGCTGAGTTGGGAGGGTCTATTCTTACGACATGCACAGGCTGAGTTGGGAGGGTCTATTCTTACGACATGCACAGGCTGAGTTGGGAGGGTCTATTCTTACGACATGCACAGGCTGAGTTGGGAGGGTCTATTCTTACGACATGCACAGGCTGAGTTGGGAGGGTCTATTCTTACGACATGCACAGGCTGAGTTGGGAGGGTCTATTCTTACGACATGCACAGGCTGAGTTGGGAGGGTCTATTCTTACGACATGCACAGGCTGAGTTGGAAAGGTCTATTCTTACACCGCGGCCGCTACGGCTATCAAGTTTTAGTAACAAAGCAATAAATTAACACCAACAGCAATTCACAGAAAAGCTGAGCGGGAAACCCGCATCCAAATTGGATTCAATTTGCATGACGCAATAAAAAGTAAAAAGCGAACTGGGACCGCCAACTAACTGTTAATTTCATTAGAATTAGGCCCGACTCCCATAGAGATACGGATCTAGTCTATGGTACACGAAAGGTTATATATAGTTTCAACAATTAATACTCTACATTAGGACCTTTACATACCAATCAACGATAAGTACCCTAAACCAGTATCTACTTACAAATAAAACCGGTCAAGTTCGAGTTGGACTCGCGCACGAAGGGTTCGCGCACGAAGGGTTCCGTACTATAAAAACGGCAAAAAAATCACGTTTAAGTATTCCCTAAATACGAAAAAAAGTATTTAGGGAATACTTGCCCTCTAGATTACGGTCGTTTATTCTACCCTGTATAGTACTTTGAACCTCTTTGGTTCAAAATATACAAACTAGAAACGTAGAACCTCTAAAGATCTAAGTAAACCCAGCCAACAAAAAGTTACAACCTCTTTGCATCTCCGATATCAGCTCGCAAGCAAAATTCAAAAAAGGAACATCTCTACAATGCAATGCTCCCCTATGCAATGCTCTAGGAATCGTCAGTCACGTCCGCAAGTCGCATCCGATAGACTTGTTTCAGTTAACTTCCGGTTCTAAATTTGAAATTCAAATTCTCAATAAGGTGCGGTTCTCACGGTAAAACTCGGGGATTCATCATTTCCAATTCTGACAGAGAGAACTGAACAAATAGGGGTGAAGGCGTCCAAATGGCCTAGTTCGGAACTGATATGCATGGACTTAATGTGGATGTAGTAGAGCTCAATTTCGAATCCGTAATGCCTTTTATATTTGTGTTTTATTTGATAACTGTTTATTTGTACGATGTTTTCAGAGAGTGGGTGATCCTGTTACTGTAAACAAATATGGCAGGTTTAAATGCGTTCGGTTTATGTAGGTAATTTTATTTTAAATTTGAAATGAATAAATCTAGTTAATTCACCGAGTTATTTTAAATAGAAATAAAGAAAAACATTATTATATTAAAATATTACTAATTTATTTCACTCCCATATTTGCCGTTAGTTAGTTCGACTCACAATGAATAATCATGTCTTACTTTATACTTTACCGATCGATTTTTATGATTTTCGATTTTGTTTATGGGGAAATTGTAATGGATTTTGTTATTTTTGCTCCACATTTTGTATATATTTTATATACAACCCAGGTCTCTAAATGACTTAAAAAACAGAACATTGAATAGAATAAATAATATCGTATTACTTTACTTTTTTTTAGGAATTTGCTACTTGCTTTTGCGCTTGGCCTTACACGCGTTTTTCCGAGATAAAAAGTACGACAGATTGATTTACTGTGCTCAACTATTATTTTTAAACTATTTTCAATACATTTTCATGGAAAAAATATCTAGAATAATGTTCGTTACATGTATGTAGGTACCTCTAATGTATGTATCTGTCTTTCGTATTATGTCACCATATCTGTCGAGTCGACGGATTCACATCTCTATTTGTCAAAAGTAACTGTGTCTATGAAATACTTAATTCTGTCATTCAGTCTTCATTCCCTCACCTATCAACAATTGAGGAACTTCATAGTCGTGAATTTACCAAATAGCAAATAAGAGAGTGAACGGTGGATAAAACATTATTGGTAGGTAGGTGGTAGGGACCAAATGTCATCAAAAATACTAGAAAATAAAATGAAGTAACGAAAGAAGAATGGCTCGTTACCCTGATCCCGACTGTAGAGCCTAGAAGTGGGGGGTAAGTGGGGGTAAGAAGGGGTACGGGGTAAGTTTAAAACCGTAGGAAGGACGGGAATAGCTCGTCCCAGTTATGAACTGAGCCATTGTGAGGCGACTTTATTTTTAAGACGTCGTTTACGCTGTTTAAGTCGCATTAGAGATTGCTTTTCTAGACCCGAATTTAGGTTGTTATAGCATTCACGGATCAAGTTGTTTTGTGTTTTTGCAGTGTTACATATTTATCTCCCATCTCCGTTTAAATTTCGATTATAAGTACAGAATATAAATATATTAGAACTAGTAATAACACTTGAAACAGTTTAGCTACTGACTGTTGCAAACAATCTAAAGGTAGTTCAACTGATCCATATCAATCACAGATAATAATATCAATGATAAATATAATTACTGTCAGAACACAATACCAGTCTGAAACGTCTTCAAGACGCTGGCTGCATTGCCCCGCTGTATAGCAATGCTGATGCGCTGTGCCAGATACTCACCAGCTCTCGGGTCACGCACTCGGGTCGCTTCGACCAGAAGCTAAACGATGTGATAAATTTCAGTTTAGAATGTTCCGTCTGTTACTGTGGGAATAGTCATAATTTTTTTGTTTTCTTTGTAGCCTCCGGTTACCTTAAAGATTACCAGAGAAGTTACCAGGTCACCTTAAAGATTGTTCATGTATACTATGACACGGCTTATTCAGGTAAACAAAGCCGCGGGTAGAAACTAGTGAAGTATTCCCGTTTGAGCACCTATTTTTTGGGCACCTATGCATTGAGCACCAAAGGTATTCCCATTTGAGCACCAATCATAACTTGTACCTACACTTTATCTAATATTATACATAAGCAGTTATCTCAGAGCTGATAGGTAATAAGTAAGTGATTGATAATAAAGAGGATCGTTAGAACAATCCTTACAATTTATTGAAGCTATAAAACGACAGCTGTTGTGTCAAATTGAACATTTGAACATATTTCAGAACTGATAGCACGTATTGGATTATTGAATTTCAGAACGATTTTATGAAAGAAGGCCTCTTAAATTATGATCTAAGTTTATCTCGGTCATCATTGCTGCAGGTAAAATATATGTAAGTGTGTAAAGTTATAAGTAAACTAACACCTGACTACCTAAAAGTGTTAAATTGAGAAAAGAAAACTTTATTTAACATTTAAAAATAGTTCTGAAAAGTACAAGGGCCTTGGAATAATGCCTCACACCGGCATATTTACTAACATTGGAATTTCAACCCTGAGATTTCGACCCAACTAACAAAATAATGAAAATCCGTTTTTTATTGTTACAAATTTAAATTAAAAGTTAATTAAATTTAGTAAAGTATGACGTGATCAGTCGTACCTGATAATTAGCATTTCTAAGTTCATCCGATCACGTGATCAGTCGTTACTGCTTGTCGTGATCGGATGACCCGTGATTGGATCTCTTGTGATCGGTCGGGACATAGCCTTCGTTAAGCCCAATTTCATCTGAGTCAGAGTGAGTGGAGACGTAAATAATGTCCCTATCTACGACAACAACCCAACAATCGCAAAATTAGGTCCACCTTGAAAAAAATAGTTTTAATAAAAAATTATTCAAGTTTTTAATTTAGTATAAACACATTTTGTCGCTGACACTTTTACATTAGAAATTAATGTAAAATACGTGTAGGTAAAGAATATGAAATAGACAGAAAGCTTAATTTCTACGCAACAGTCTGCAGTTAGCTCAATAAATACTAGCTTTTAGTTCTTTTATTTGATTGTTATTTTCTTTGTTAATAAAGTAATTTACAATACGATCAAAAATAAATCTTTCAACATGTATATTTGTTTTTTAAATCTCCATAAATACTCTTTAAAAAAAGCCTCAATAAGCATATTTCCCATCCCCATGGCCCAAGGTAATTAAATAGCACTTTTGAAGGAAACCTTAGTAAATTACCGAAGCGCCAACCGTACTCCATTGTACCCCTTTATCTTACTTTATATCTCGATTTCCCGCTTTTTAGGGAGATATTTTAAACGAACCCTTCGTATGATATCAATCTGGGGCGCAGAGTAACAAGTATTTACATAATGTAGAAGCTATAATAGGGACTACAGATTTTTGTGAGGTCATACTCTCTCACTTTTGGGCCGTTCCATTTCCCCCCACTTCTTTTTGCCCAGTGCTTCACCGGTTGGAGTAGATTCACAACACTTTAAAAAAAGTTGGTGTTTGATAATTGTGAAACAAAGCTAATATAAAGTAACTGGCACCGCTGAAAACCAGCGCTGCTATGGCACAAGCTCCGCGGCAGCATTGAGCATACCCGGTGACCTTTTTGTGTTTCATAGTTTACCTAATTTTTTTTACTGGCCTGATTTGTCCCTCTTCTAGGTAGATCCCTCGCCTAAATCTTTCTTCTCGGCGCGGTCACGCGCCATCTCCGAGGAAGGCCTTAAGCTCGTCTCGCCAGTTCTTTCGTTTCCGACCTCACCCGCGGCTTCCTTCCGAGCTTCATGTAATTGTCTATTTTTTAAATAAATTTCTTTTTATAGTTGTAGTAACACTGCGTATTTGACGGAACTTGAAACTTGTAACCAAATCCCACACTGCTCTTCTACCAGAAATGTGTTACGTTGCTATGTTTCCACCCGACCAAGCGTCGTATTTGTCAGCTATAAAGATGAAACTGGAGGTAGGCCAATACCTAAACAGCAAAACCAAGTTCGTACCTAATCTCCATCTTCATCTCCATACTTCTTTGCCCAGTCTCACGTTACGTCTCCGACTCGAGCCCGGGATGAAAGTTAATGGTACATGTTCGATCCTAAGCCTGCCTCCCCAGCTTCTACGAATGTGTATTTGCTCCACATTGATCCCAACTCTTTGTCTATCACAGACGAACCGCTACATTATATTATTAATATTATATCCAACAAGGTCTTTTACTATCATTTTACACGTTTATGTATGATTATCATCATAGCTTTATATTATATCATTTGACGATTTATGAGGCGAAGTTGGTAAAGAAGGCTGCTACATGTAATTGCCGATTATGTTTTGTACAGGTGCGCAGCCCGGAGCGCAGCACTACACGCGGCTGCAAGAGAGCGAGTGCGTTGTGGCCTATGGGTTGTGTTCTCTAAGTGATAAATCGTTTTTTAATAGGTAAATTATTATTTGTGTCTCTTGTTGGTATTCTGTTGAGTCACTACAGCATCCCACTCTCACAACTCGTAAGTAGTAGTAGGTTCACAAAAGGTCAGCTATTTCAGCAAACCTAGGTCCTAAATCTTAATTTTAAAACGGTCCAGACATTTCACTTAGACCTTAAATTGACGCAAATACTTTCAGTAGTAGTTATCTACACGAATTCGCTTTTAGTAAAGTGTATAAAAATATAAATGGAGGTGTAAAAAATAGTAGCCATAAACGATTTCGTGATTTACGACGAGTACGAGTGCTTTATACTCAGGCAAATACACGAACTGCTGTTTTATTAAAACATTTTTACCTACTTGTTTTTTTTTTGTTGGAATGTTTTTGGTTAAAAAATTATCAATTAGAGTCGGTACTGTTTTACTGTTCTTTGGGTTTTATACGAAGAGGTTACCAACGGGGCCAATGCTATTCAGGTTTGTCTTGGCCTACTGGTCGTACCTACCGTATGTTTTTATGACAAACGATACTACAATGTAAGGGCATACAGCTTACTCGGGACATGTCTCACGCATGCCTTCTTAACTCCCCTACCTATAACCAGTATTTTTTCAGATATCATTGTGTTTCAATAACTACTACCAAGATAAATGAACGTCATAGTCATTACAGCCCGATTGCACTCAGTGTGGTCAAACAAAAGTCTAATAAAAAAACTCAAACAACAGTTCTGATAAGTCTTAAAATATTTATCTCTCTCACTCTCTATCTTCCTCGCTAGAGATTGAGATACAAACGAACACAAATTAAATGGTTGTGGTATGGGTCAAACTAGCGCCGCCGCCTATTATTATTCCGTTGTAATAATTTTACTCTATTAAGCTTAGCCAAAAAATCGAAAAAAGATATTGGTGGCCACCAAGGGCAACTTCGATATTTAGCCTAAACCTCATAGAACAAAACTATTACAGAGGCATTAAAATAAATCTTATAACAGGTATCACAAACTGTGCGATGGATATTTGAAATTTCCTTTGTTCAACGGAATAATACGATAAAATAGGTGGGGCCGCTAGTCTGACACATACCTACCACAGCCCTAAAAAAATTGGTGCGGTATCGGTTGTCCGAATCCAACTCGCACTTGACAAGTTTAAATCTAAGTACAGATTCAAGTAAGGAACTTACCTAGTTATGTAGTAGCTACAATAAAATACATCATAACTACTATATAATAAGTACGAGAATGCAGTGGCGGCGGCCCGCTGGGGCCTGGCCCGTATGCACTAATGGGAATTTCATACATTTACTCCACTTCGCTCAACTGAGAAATTGTGTGAAAGCTAACATGTTATACTCGTACCGGGTTTCCAACTCAGGGATTTGAAAATAATGTTTTTAAACTTGTGGTGTTATATTGAGGTGAGACTAAAGTCAAAGGTAAAAAATTGTTCATGGTAGAAATGTCTTAATTACTTCTTAATACTTTAAATAATAAATATGAATGTTTTGTAACACCTTTTAGTAAATAGTGACGGTGAATATCATACCATCGTACACACCTATTTCACAAAAATCCGTAAAAAAATAAAACTCATTTGAAGTTGCATAACTTCAGTGATCGGACCTCAGTTTGGTATAGACATTGGACCCCTTAATTATTAAAGTTATTTTATTATGAAAAAAATTCAACTTTCTAACTTTTACGGGTCATGATGAGATACAACCCGCAGATGGGCAGACGGACAGACAGCGGAGGCATAGTAGTAGGGTCGCGTTGCTTTTGGCGACTTAGGTCTATCAGGAAAAATGACTGGGTATAAAAATGACTAGGACGTGATATTGTCAAGAAAGAAAATTGGGGACATATTTTCATTTTCACCCTTTGGGTACAAAGGGGAAAAATCCAAATATCTCCTTATTTTGTATGTTGTAGTATTAAAGCACACTGCTGAAAATTTTGCTTAGTTAGCATGCTTGGCGGCAGATTGGTGAGCGCAGTGGTTAGTGTACGGGAGTTGTTGGTATGACTGTCAGTCTCGTATTCTAACGAACAAACCTATACTTAAAACTAAATTCCATCTATTTTCGACCGTAATTAAAACTAAACACAAGATCTGTATAGCTTGGCTTTAAAATGCTGTGTGAGTTGCCTCACATATTTTTATTTATAATGTAAATAATTTTACTGCTGCATCACTTAGTTATAATCAAGTCGTTCTCCTTAGTCGAGGCTTTCAACTCTGAAAGCTGTTAAATCTTGAAATAGCTATTTTCAGAACATTAAAGCCAAAGCCGGTAACTAAACCAGTTAAGCTATGTTTGCAAGAAAATCTTTTCTAGAAACTTTTGAAATATCATAGGTGAAAAAACTGTAACCTACCTGTACCTGCTAACAAAAATGTTCCAGATTATTTCCTACGTTGCTGACTATGTATGAATAATGGTGTATCCGGTAACTTATCGATTTTCTGCCGAAACTTCGGTGTCTAAGATTGTTAGCTTCTTTCAACAACGAATTTTTTTATCTGGTTCTTTTAAATGTGTTTTCATCGTAACAGTTCTTTGCTATGTGTGATGAAAATTCAACCTTTCAAACTGTATGCTAGCTAAGTACAAGATAAATCTAAGTCGAGATTTCTCAATTTTTGGTTAAATACGTTTCAGTTGCATAATATTCTTTTATTTTAGTTTTGAATTATTTATGTTGTTTTATGTCATTATTAATGTGCCAGTTCTCTCTTTCATATATCAAGTTACAACCTTTTCCATCATTTTCACTCGTCAAAATCACAAACAAACTCCTTTGTTACAGGTAAGGCACTCAACAGTCAGGCAGACTACAAATTACACACTCCTAATTAGGACGGTGAGTCTATTTTGAACTCTGCTGCCTTGCAATAAAGAGTAATTTATGTAAAGCAATCAGAATGCAAGTACTAGATATATCTAGAGTCTAGAGATATAATGTAGATACTAGAACGTACTAGACATGCCACTACAGAATTATTTTGAAAGGAGAGAAATACAATTTGAAAATATTTAGAGTGAGGTGGCTGCGTCGTGGTAGACCAGCCTGATGGTCAGACGATATCGTCGGGGTGGCCAAGGTGGAAGACTGTGGACGAGGCTCGCACAAGAACAATTAAATAGGCGTGAAAAAGTGCAGACCTACCAATATAACAGGGGGGGAAGGGGGTTAAAATCGTTACGATGATGATGATTTGATTCTTAGAAAATAATCTAGTTTGCGCTAATAAGTTTGAAATTTTTAAAAATATTTGAAAACCACGACTTAAAAAACAAAGAAATTTTATTTAAAATACTACAAATAGTAAGACAGAAAAGAAAAACAACAATGGCCTTGAAAAACTGACTCAGTGGCCTTATTAGGGATCAACACTTAGATCAATTATACCCGGGTATAATTGATCGAAGGATCAACATTGTCAAACAAGTCGGCAGTCGCTTCTGGTAGATTCGACTATCATCTATCTCTGGAGAACTAAGATAGGTACCTAAGATAGGTACAAGAGTTCATTCAGTTTATTCAGTCTGTGAATCTTGTGTGGTTTGTAATGAAGAACATACATGTATTTACGTCTGAAAGGCGCCTTTGTAACTCGAAATACTTATCTCTTGGGTCTGGCTTTAATTTCACAGGCAATGTTTACTTTGAGCACTATTTTCGGTGTCGCTGTCTACATCTATATGGTTTCTTATCACAATAAACGAAGGATGATAGATGAGTTTAATGTAAATGTATAAGATTGTTTATTTAATATTATATTGTTCAATATTGATACAACTTGATAGAAGCTTTAAATGGCATTATATCCTTGAAGCCCATCTTAAAAATTGAAAATTAAACACTCACTAACTACAGCAGGTGTTCTATGTAAGATTCACCGAGAATCAAAGCAGCACCTCAAAAATGATAGCGATCGAAGGAACAGTCAAGGGTAAAGTATAGATACCCTATCAAAACTTCTGCTATATAAATATTAGATCAAAGGAAGCCTTTTCTAAACTACTTTGTAAGTTTGCAGTTCTCGCAAATGTACTAAGTTTTTATTGAGAAGATCGAGGTTGTGTTTTTATCAAGATTTTTTTGCGAAAACAAAGATCTTTCGTTTAAAAAAACCTTAGTGCTTTTCAGAGCCGACAACGTTCCTTTAGAATGTCCAGATATATAGTTTGTCATTAATTACATTTTAAAACGTCATGTTGTTGTGACGTCGTCGTCGTCGTCACGTCTCGACTCGTTTAGATCTCTCTAGAAGGTCTATCGTTATTAAAATCAAGTTTTAACTTCCTATCATATCGCATTAATATTATAATTGTGCAAGTTTGGAGGTTTGGGTGGATGTATGTTATCTCTTCACGCCAAAATTACTGAACTGATCGGGCTGAAATTTTGCATACAGGTAGTTTTAGGCCTGGAATAAAACATGAGCATTTTTATCTCATAAATCAGTTCCCATGGGATGGGATAGAAACTACCTTAAACCACGCGTGCGAAGCCGCGAACAGAAATTACTTTTCAGTATTCTACAAACTTCTTCATGAAGATTTACTAACGCCATCTAGTTTTGTACACGTCAACATTTTCTCACACTTCTATTTCGCAGAATATTGTTGCATTTCAATACAATGGATGATGGTACAAATTCTTTGGAATATGCGCGTTACAGAACCCTAAAGGTCGACATGGGACCGACTCGGGACTGACACTTGGGACGACAGAACAGGTCGAGAATACACAAAGGGCCCGTCTTAATTTTAGTTCCGAACATAGAATTCAGTTGTAAACTTTAAAGTTTCGCCTCATGAAGTACTGCGTTAGAAACGAGTTTGGATTTCTTTTCATTTACATTTTATAAACGTAAAGATACCTTCTGGCTCAGAACCGCTCTTTGTGGCGTCATATAGGGGAGGCCTATGTCCAGCTGTGGACGTGCACGGGCTGATATTTATGATAATGACGATGAAAGATACCTTCTCCTTTTTTACGGTAATTGAAAAATACGTATGCCTACGTAATGACTGCCAAGAAAGACCATACTGCTGGCCTCCCGTGGTGTCTCTACCATTAACACATGAGTCGTGGATGTATTAAAAAAACAATTACAATTCTTTAATATAGGTATTACTTAATCAATCGTCTAATTACCTACCTACTATCGAAGTCGAATAGAAAAAACATTCAAAGAAGGCCATGACATACTTTCAATTTCCTTACTCAGTTTGTCCTACTTTTAATAGTGATGACGTTTATTTCTTTCTACTTTAAATTAGACACACTTTAAATTACTTATTTAATTTTACTTTTAATTACAGTCTGTAGTTAGCTCAATTGTTTCAATTGTATAAAAATACTAGTTTTAATTTTATTTTATTATTAGACTTTAAATTCGTAATTCTATAAATATCCATATCTCTAATTCCTCAAAATTGCATCAAAATTAACAATTACACAAGAGTGTAATTGTTAATTTTAATTTGTAACTGGTAAATTTTGTAATTGGTAACATAATACGTATTTAGTAAAACACGTCTATGAGACGTATTACGACTGTGAGACGTATTCCGTCCGTGAAACGCTTTGTAGCTGCTATGCCCAAGGCGTCAACAGGGATAAACAATTCATTATGTATCCAATTGCTGGTGGCAGAGATAATTGCTCTGTCATTTAGCAGCGGATCTGCCAGAGAAATAACATTTTTGGTGAGAAATAATCTAAGGAAATGAAGGCGTATGAATATAATCATCCGATAACACTTCAGGTATCATTTCACGTTATTAGACCTATTGCTATTACAATATCTCACATTCTAATCTTGACCGAGGTTGCCTATTCGAGCCGTTTGGGGTGGAACCCTAGGTCCTTGGAATCCTGGGGCACATGCAATATATAAAGATATAAAGAAACTAATAGTAGAGTCCACAGGTGATCGGAATGCTGGCTTTTACTCGGTCAACGAATTTGCATTGCCATTCAATGCTGGCAGCATTCTGGGCACTCTGCCTTCTGGTGACGGCTTAGATACGTCACACGTTTAATGACAGAAAAAAACTGGGATGACAAGGAGGTACCTTGTTACCCCAGTTTTTTTTCTGTCAGGTATTATATCAGTTTGTAAGTTATCCTTCATAAATGTCTTGCTGACATTATAATATCTTGGGTGCTAGAACAGATTAGGTAAGTACAGACAGATGCAACGTCTTGTCTCTAAATCATCCAGAATAATGTGCTTAAAGGCCATAATAATAGAGGTATAACAATCGGAGCAATGTTCAAGGCCCTAACGGCTTCCAGCCCGATGGCCACTGCCCGGCCACATCGCTGGCCATAAATCTGATATCCATCGCCAAATCGAGCGTGGTGATGAAGTAAACAATAAATCCGATTCTGGACTTAAAATGATGGCAGCAAGCCAAGAATGGGACAGTAATATTGGGTTAATACTGAGTTGGAAGGAGAAATATGAATTCAATATCATTTACTTACCAGGTATACCTACCTACTTAGTTGGTTCCAGAATCTTAGATATTTTATGTTATCAAAGGGTAAATTACATTTCCATGACAACGGGCGTAAACAAGAGGTCTTTTCATTTGTCGTTTCATCCATGTGTCATCCGTCACGTCGATCATCATATCAAACCGAATAACACTCGAATTTAACTAGATGTCGCCACTTGAAAAATAAGATCGCGCTATCGAAGTTTTCACACTTAGATTATTTAGGAATTTGAAGTCGGTTTATAATTTTTTATAACACGCCAAATTAAGACTTACAATATATATAAATGATGTGTTGATAGATGTCAAGTTATTTCCAGTAGGTAATTTAGCGGAGAAAAAATAATGTATTCAAAGAGAACTTAAAGATATATTTTTCACCCTGACTCACCACAAGACATTCACTTATTGCGGTATGAGGAGGGAGAGGCAACATTTTTGCTAAACAAGAGTGGATGGTTATGGACTTAAACTCGTTTCCTTCTGATACATTTTACAATGGCAAAATGACCCCAAAAGCTTTAAACGAGTACCTAGCCTCCGAGCAGCCTGTCATCTGACACCGTCCAAATAAAATGCATCAAAAGTTACAAGTTAGCCCATAGCAGTCCCAATAAAGTAAAAAGTTAATATTTTCATGCATTTGTTTGTGCTGTGCGGCAACGATGCGGTCAAGGTGTGCAACAACCTTTAGTGTATCCCCGTGACAGAAGCATAACCGTCGATGTCGTCGTACCGTGAAGCATGACAAGCTCGTATAATGTTCAACTACCGGCGCGCACGCGACGCAAAACGATTGTCGTTCGGAGTTTACTTATTTGATTTGTGGTTACCATGAAAATCACTTTGTGTTTTTTGGAGTTCCGCGATAGTCTTTGCGAACTAAAATATTCGTTTTTAAATCCAATAACTGCTGCTTAGCTTGGGGCTAGATGATGATGATTGTTCGGTTATTTTGTGTCTTGAAAAATGACTTCATTTCCGTTCGCCATAACCATAAGACGTCTTACCTACACGCTTGCGTAATTCTTAGGTTTTAAACATACAGAATCGAAACAATGAACAAAATCAGTTCTATCAGAACAAAACGAATTCTATCAAACTTGCAAATCTAATCGGTACCTTAAATACCGGGGATAAACCTCAGAGGTCGAAATAAATAAAAATATTGAGAAACATTAAATCAATCCTGCAAAACGCAACCCAAGAATTATTCAAATTTCAAAGATTGGATTTAAATGGTTGGCGACAGCGGACAACTGTAGTATGACGCCCACTGTGGCGCAACGAGGCAAGGGTCCACCTGAGACGCAAAATGTAACGGGTTCAAATTTCGACACATTCATCATCATCGGTCCATACCTATAGGTCCACGGCTGGACACAGGCCTCTTCTAACGAGCGATAGCACCCTGTCTTTAGCTTAACGCATCCAGCATCTGCCTGCAGTCTTTCGCAGATCGTCAACCCGCAGCCGGAAACGTCCTGCAACACGTTTGATGAGCCGCGGTTTCCACTAAACAACTTATTTATATCCAACCGATAAATCTGTACACTTTCCTTTCACACTGTGCTGAAAGATCTCCATCTCATAGATAAATAGTAGGTACGTAATATCTTTCTAGTTATACGTTGTAAATATGTGAAGCACGGCAAAACCGCTCTTGTTTGTGTCTTGGAAGAACACTATACCTACTTTCAAACAACGACAGCTCTTGTATCGACCTAACAACACGAAAGGGCCAAGTCCGGATGAGTCTGCTCAGCCATTTTACCTTACGTAATATACCTTACATTACATAAGTGCTAAGAAGGTATACATTACATAAGCGATAGGTAAATAGAGTTTACCTAAAATGTAACCTCGAACTAAAACTTGGCGAACTGTCAAAACCTCAAAGGGTGTTCAAACTATTGTTTGTTGCCCTATTTTAAAGGGTAAAGCCGGTTATCAGGCAAAATTAATCTGGCTTTAATATTGGCTCAATTCAATTTTCGATAGTTACCTAATACAAAAAACACTTGATTGTACACCAGAAAGGAAGATTACGGAAAAACATTACATGAGACGAGACCAATCAGCCTTACTATCTACTCAAATGTGTAGTATGGTTTATACTACACAGTTGTTTACACAGTTTACAAACAAAATAATCTTTTGGTTGAAATTGAATTGATTGATAAACAAAATTACCTACCTTTTACTATTATTAGTAATATAATTTTGAAAATGTACGATGTAAAAATTATTTCACTGAACTTCAATGGTGGACATTGAAATTTCAATACGTAAGGTCAGAATTAGCACATTTGGTCGTACTGAACAGATGGTTTTAAACCAAACAATATGTTATTTAATTTAATTTTTATTAATAACTACTTTAACGGATGACTTAAGCCTTTAGGTTTTATAGATGACTTTACAAGCCATCGTTCAAAAATACTGAAAGGCTAACGATGATTAATGATAGGTATTTATTAATTAACTTTGTAAACTCGTCTGAATTACAATTTAAACTGAAAAGGCAAGATCTAGGATGATTGAGGACTTTGTAGTTATTTTCTTGTACTTTTAAAGGCTTTGTTTGAGCTGCAAGAGCTGAAAATTACACTGAATTTATTTTACAGTGGAAAACAGAAATCCTTTTCAGGTGCTCTAACCCCAACGCCCACAGTTGAACGTGTATCTCCCACAGAAGGAACGTTTTGTTATTGTCACCACGCTTGGCGGATTGGTGATCGAAAAGCTGTTAGATAGAA
The DNA here is from genome assembly GCA_947086465.1 of Eupithecia exiguata. Taxonomy (NCBI): domain Eukaryota; kingdom Metazoa; phylum Arthropoda; class Insecta; order Lepidoptera; family Geometridae; genus Eupithecia; species Eupithecia exiguata. The sequence continues at coordinate 698,324 of OX352241.1, read as the reverse complement.
CACAAAGAAGGAAGCAAACATAAAAAAGAAACAAATGTTGCTGTGCTATAAATACCCGTGTCCTGCGATTTCCAACGCGCTTACCCAACATGGCATTACCCCCTCATAAAATTGCCAATAAATCACTTATTAGGGGAGGCCCAGGTCCAGCAGTGGACTGACAGACTGGTGTTGGCAATCGTAGTTCGCAAAGTCTATCTTCATCACACTTCATGTCACGGCTATTTCTATTGATTCTAGCTGTTCAGTACAGTTGGTCCCATACAAACACAAGTACCTACCTCATACATCCTCTGCGGTCCTTGTATACTTTATTATTTATTATTTCAACGTAGCGTGTTCTGTAGGTACACTCAAGGAATTATTGTGGTCCCGTTTTCAAATGATTGATGATCTCTGGAGACCATTTTCTCTGTACACTCGGCGTCGAAAGTTTAATGTTCAACTGTTTTGGTAGAGTTAGCGGTATCGCACACGTCCTAAGCGTTGACAGATTTGACAGTCTGTACGTATAAGGCTGGGCTCAACATTAGGAGCTGGACTACATTTTAGGCAAACCCTAAATTCCGCACATATTATTGGGATATCGGTGCTACAACTACTATTTTTTTTATTGAGTAATACCTAAAGCTGCACCCCGTTGCGGTCTCGGCGGCGCGGGCGTCACAATCAACCCCCTCCAACTCAGCCCGTGGACGTCGTAATAGTCGACTGACATGACTACCAGAGGAAAGGCTCATTCTGTGTATTTCAACTCCTCCGTTGTGTTCAGCAATCCGCCTGCAAGCGTGGTTATTATGGCAACACCCATAAGAAATGAAATTAAATGAATGTAGGACAGCAAAACAAAAATAACACCATGAAGTTCTTTATGTGTCTTACTAATATAGATTCTAATTTTGCGCCTGACTGTACTGAGTTTTTGCGCAAGATAACTTCATATCACAGACACCATCTGCTTTTTGTGACGTCACTTAGAGAGATTTTATTTTTGTGTTTTTGTTCGTATCACTTTTTTTCATCTTGATTAGTTTGACACTTTCGGGAGATTTTTGTTTGACTTTAGTGCCTTATTACAGTAACAATCAGACTTGAAGAAACGCATTGATCTACTAGGTATACTACAGTGAAACTTACATACTTATTATTGTGGTTCATATTTGTAAACAAAGCTCACACGCTTAACCTCAAATGGTCAATAACGAAGGGTCCCACTGCTCAGTTCTTCAACGCTGACAAATTGAGTTGAGCATCGGGGAACTCACGAATTTGCACTACACCTGTAGTTTTGAGAGCTTACATTACATCTCTACATAACTCGACGCCAAAATAGATTTATTTTTGTGCTGTGGCTTGTTTATATTTTTATCTAGAATCTTATGGCTTGAGTCTCACAAAATCGAATAAAATTCAAGTTGCGCATCCGCATGTTGAGTGAGTTCTGGAGAGTGGTGACCCTTGAATCGCCTAGGCTTGTACCTACCCACATAATATGTACACTATTGCAAACAAAGTAATCAAATGTTGTAAGAGATGACTCACTCAGTCAACTTGTGGGTGGATAGACCATAATATTTTGAAGTGCTTACTTACCTAGAAGTAAACCAGAATGATTCACTCACTTAAACCACAAACATTATATTTGAATAGAAATCAGGTACGGATTTAAGTAATATAATAACATAAGCTTTGTAAAAAAAATAGTTTTATTAATACCATAAAATAACTACTCATTTATTCAAGTACAATACTAAAAATAAGTATTTTATACAATATTTTTGTGAGCCAGTTTCAAAAGTTTTAAATTTATACTCACTACAGTTTAATGTATTGTTTTTTTTTTTCGAACGACTCCAAGTAGCTGCAGAAATAGAATTCAGTATCAACGAGACATCGCACACCTGTAGTGTCGAGTTAGATGAATTATTAGAGTTAATAATTTATATGTGTTCCGATTCGACTCTGATTTAATAAATAGATCATGTGCATTAAACTTTCGGTAGGTGTTTATAAATGGGATACGTATTCAGCTCCATTTTCATTAAATCCGTATAAACTTTGAAATAAGCTCATAATTATCACAATCCAATCAATCTCGACCAAGCTCTTTCGCGCTCAGTTCAAAAAGTCATGCTGGTCAGACTCGTTCAAATCAAGAGAGCTTCTCAGTTGCATTCTCGAATCTCTGTAAATCGCTATCACATCGTTCTGTTTCTTCAGCCTGATGGAGATGTACAGCCCCACCGCCACCACCACGGCCGTCAACACCGTGCACCAAGCGATGACAGCCACAGAGCTATAACCATCACTCTTCTTAACCTCTACGTCAGCTTTGACTGTTGTCCGATAATCCTCATCACCACATTTTATGCCATGAACGTTATCCTCATGATAAATCTTATGGATAGAAGTGATCTCCACCTGGTTGATCCCATAGTACGAGAGATCCTTCATCGTAGCATTTCTTATTATCTCCTGGCACGATATCGGGTTGCCTCCCAAACTCAAAGTTTTCAACTTTCTCTGTGTCACGAGAATCAACCTCTCGATATCAAGGGTCTTTATTCGATTGTAATCAATTATCAAAGTTTTGAGTTCGGTACATTCGTGGAATACGTGGACGTCGAGAGATTCGATTTTGTTATTCGATAAGTCCAGTAACTCGGTTTTATGTAACCCTTTGAGGGCACCGTATCGCAATTTAGATATGTAATTCGATGATAAATTTAGCAATTTCAGATTTCTCATTGTTTGGAATGTGCCTGGAGCGAGATCGGTTAATCTGTTATGACTCAGGTCGAGGGACTGTAAGAAATCTATGTTCGCGAAAAATGAGTTATTGATCGAAGCGATGGAATTATTGCTGACGTCTACGATCAGCAGTTCTTTGTAGAAGCTTAGATTGATGTTCGATATTTTGTTGGACGAAAGTCGAAGATCAACTAAGTTTGTCAAAGTGTTTGTGTCGTGGCTATTGAAGTTTTCTATATTATTGTAAGACAAATGTAAAACTTGTAATTCTGGGAACATTTTTGCATTACCATTTGAAAAGTCGTTTAGACCGTTGTGCGACATGTCAAGGTACGACAATTTACAACTTTCTGAGAAGACTCCTGAGATATTGGCCAACTTGTTATTATTCAAATAGACTGATTTCAAATTGGTGATTATACTGTTATTGAATTGCAATTTTTCTAATTTGTTAAATGAAAGATCCAAGCTGTACATGTTGCTCATATTCCTGAAATTATCAGTTTCTATGACCTCAATAGCATTGTGTGATAAATTGAGGCGTGCTAGAACAGGCATGTCGGTGAATGCTAGCTGGTTGATTTTACTTAGGTTGTATTTACTCAAGTCTAAAAACCGAAGAAACTTTGCGGGACTGAACATTTTAGCTTCAATATTCCCTTCAAGACGGTTATCTTCTATGTTGAGATACTGTAAGCTTGCTAAAGGCAAGGCGTTTGGTGCAATTTTAGTAATTTCATTCGCAGAAAGGTCGAGCCTCTTCATTAACGTTTGTTTTTCAAATAGACCATTTTCTATGTAGGCAATATTATTGTTATTTAAGTAAAGTTCAGTCAGGTTAGCCAAATATTCTTTTACAAAATAAATTTTTGTTACATTGTTGAAGGAAAGGTCTAGAATAGAAATTGTAGAATTGATAAAAGTGGAGTTTTCGACTTCGTAGATTCGGTTTCTGCTCAAATTCAAGTGATATAAACTAGTCATGGCTTCAAACGATTTGTTCTTCAGTACAGTTATGTTTTGTTGTGACAAATCCAGTTTCGTTATATTTTTCAAACCTGTGAAAGTTTTGGATGTGATCACTCCTGTAATGTTGTTTTTCTCTAGATTGAGGAAGGTTAGGTTGTTGTATTTGAAACAATCGTCTTCTAAAATGTTTATATGATTGTTATAAAAGTCAACGTATTCTAGTTCCACGTTACTTTTAAATAATTTGTTGTCTATTTTCGACTTTATGACATTGAAACTAAGATCCACTTTACGTACCTTCAAAGATTGAATGAAACAATTGTTTTCCACAGTTTCTATCATATTATGAGACGCGTTGATGACCTCAATGTTCTGAATTCTGTTAACTTCGTAGCCAATCAATTTCGTAAAATGGTTATACGACAAATCCAGAAAGGTCAACCCTTTCAAATTAACCAGAGTTATATTCATCGTTTCCAGTTCATTGTTTTGAATATGCAAAGCATTTAAAAACTTCAGGCCTCCGAAACAGTTGTCTGATAAGCTTTTTAGCTTATTCCCGTTCAGGTACAACGTTAACAAACTTGACATCTCCGACAATACTTCATCAGTCAGATACGTGAGCTGATTGAAAGACAAATCCAAAATCTCCAAGTTCCCCGCCTTGCTGTCCGATATTTTAAACGACTCTGGATCTAGATGTTCTAACTCATTGTGAGACAGGTTCAAATTCTGAAGGTAAAGCAAAGTCTTGAAGGTCTCTGCTTGGATTTCTTTGATGTTATTTCCTGATAGATTAATAGCGACGCACTTTGAATAATACCTGAAGCTGTGTTTTCCGAGGGCTTCCCAAGCATTGTTAAACGCCTTGATGAAGCGTACACGGTTGTCGAAGTTAGTGGCACCGAAAAAAGCTGTCGTCAGCTCGTGCGCTGAAGAGTTGGTGATGACGAAGGTGACGTTGGGGTCGCCGTGGCACAGCGGGTTGGAGGCGCTCCCAGGGTGGTACACGCAGGTCACAGTGTAAGTGCAGCCGGCGACGTCATCGACGGTGCAGGTCGTGGTAGCTGCTGCTCCATTTTGCATGATGAAGAAGCAGCCCAACCCTGAAAAAACCAACATGATATAATTTTACCTTGATCTTTCAAAATATTTTCTATTCGTACGTAGTTATTGCAAAGAGAGCACAGGAAAAATATTAAAGAAATAACGATTTTCTCAGTTACGCAATTTCCGGCGATTGCCCGCTTTACCCTAGCCCCCATCGGATAGAAATGGGTTTGAAAGGTAAACAGAATAAAAACAACCATCTATGTTTAAAAATAGTATTCTAATGGACACATCAACATGGGGTAGTCAGATACTGGTACATGAATAGGTATAAGTGGTAAGGGATAAGGTCTACTATTAACATTAGAAACAGTGTATTGACTGTCCTACTTAACACAGTCTTTGTTAGTTTACCTAGAGATAAGTGATAAGAAAAACAAACCTAAATAATAAAAAATTAATTCATGTTCTGATATTCAAATGACAATAAGTTTATCATAAACGATAGCATTCTGAACCTTATTCTTCCCTTCCCAGAATCAATACGTATACATAGTATAAAACAAAGTCGCTTCCCGCTATCTGTCCCTATGTATGCATAGATATTTATAAATACTATTTAACGCGTTTATTTACCTTATTTTCCCAATGTTTCGACAATAAGTAGTCGAAAATAAGGTAAATAAACGCGATAAATACCCGGTAAATAGTATTTATAAATATGTGTTCAGATCGCGTAAGTTTAAAAATATTTGTATGGATAGATCTTTCTAACTATGCAACGGATTTTGATGTTTTTTTTTAAATAGATATAGTGATTTAAGAGGAAGGTGTATATGTATAATACATCAGTATTGCAACCGTGCGAAGTCGAGGCGGGTCGCTAGTAATTAATAAAAATAAAACACAAATAACTGGAAATTAAATTTAAAGCAATATCAAAACAAAATCGATGGAAGATTACAAAACACGATCATTATTCTTATCATGGCAAATAGATATCTAGTACATAGAGATCCCGTAACAAGTGTTCGACTATAACTACGATGAACTTACATAAAAGCTTATCCATAACCATGTTGTAGTCCTGACACTGGGCCCAATTTCGAACAGTTGACACCACCTATAGTAATATCCATAAAAATATCACTAATAATAAAATAATCAATATCGTTTATTCGCAACAAAGGCCACAAACGGACAGTGACCAGAGCATGATGACCAACTTTTGTTTATATTTATAAGTTATGAACAAAAGTGGCATGGAGTGTATTTAAATAGGTAATTAATCGAGTTTGGCCTAGTCTCTGGCACTACAGCAGGAACGGAACGGGGTGTGTAGTAAAACTTGCTGAAGAAATTTACATTTTCAAATTTTAAATATTTTTAATATTAGTAGTTATATATTTTCGAATGAGGCGATCTACAATTACCTAGGTCAATTATTAAATCAGGGATCTGTCATCATCGACTTAAGAACTCATTGATCACACTCACAGGACTTCGAAAATTGTCCTTAAATGCTCTTTAAGAATATCTCATCAGTCATCATCATTGCCATCATCATCAACAATACATAATAGTCCACAGCTGGATATAAGCCACCCCCAATGAATGTCATAGTGGCCTGTTTTCTGCCAGTGTGTTTATTTTGAAGGAAGGAACGATTTGCTGGACAAATAAAAATAAACTTTCATTCAACTGTGATAGACTGTGATCAACTTAACAGACCTCATCAGCACCCATACGTCCACTGCTGGGCAGACCAACATCATCATCATCATCAGCCCATTATTAGTCCACGGCTGGATATAGGCCTCCAGACCAACCACGTATAAACTACTAACACCACAAGCAATACTAGTCAATTTAGCTGCTGATGAGGTATACACATAACTGCAATAATAATGGGTAGGTATCATACAATGGTCGTATTAAACATCTAATTATTTAGCATCATTGCCTCCACAGACTTTTGTTCCCGGAAATCGTTATCGTCGCATCCTATGACGAACAGAGAATTTATTTATGCTAGGATCATTACAATGAAAAGTACTTTTAATAGCTTGTATTATAATTAATAATAAAGATTATTTATTCACGCTAATGAATAGATCAGGTGATGATATTTATATAACTTGAAACTTCTTCTTTCAGGCCCTCGCTAAAGAATGAATTTTGTTGTTCTTTCAACACAAATAAGGTTCGTAGCCGTTCGAACCCGCTTAAAACCGTAATGAAACATTTTAGTGTTTGAGATTACCTATGACCACCAAAAGACGATGAACAGCTGAAGACTACACACAAAGCAATTTAAATGGCTAAGCTACACCATTCCTAAATGCCCTAAACCGGCATGTCAACAGAAGCCGTTGAACAAATACTTATTACGCAAATAATCCGTTCGTGTGTGATAAAAAGAAGAACCACCTTTTCACACATTGAGTTTGTTTTCTTATTAATATCGTTTTCATACATTTAGTACATAAGGTTAGAGTCATTATATTTATAGCTACACAACGCACAATAGCGCACAGTAATAATGTGTGTCTAACCATTTTAATATTTGAATGAAACCGATATGCTACCGACGACGTGTCTGACCTGCGACTCCATTACACTAAACCGATGGATCCATCGGATGAGTGCAATGCTATTTTGTTCACATCAAATTGCAATTCAATGGATAAACAATGACCCACATAATCATAATGGTCTGGTAACTTAAAACAGCTTCTAAGTTATATCTCACTCTGACTCATATCAATAGAAGAAGACAGAGTGAGAAATAGCAATGCTATAATTTAGCAGAGTATTATGAACAAGGGGTGAGTTTTTGCCAGTCCCGGCCAAATCTGAAGCCCACATAATTATGATCGAAATCAGTGATTTTGACACTTTTTTGATAAGAGAAATAGGTAACACGAAACAAGATATTACCCATAGGTACCTACATCCGCTAGCCACCTTCTAAAGCTCTCAGTCATTTGAAATTATCTGCCAATAAATTCAAATGACTTGTCACCGACACCTTTCTGTGCAAAAGGTTTACTACACAATATTAGATTTAGAGGATAAAAAAGCCTGGAACGAGTTTTTCTCCAAATCAAAAAAAAACTAACAGGCCAAATTTTTTTAATACTGAAGCGACAGATGATTGATTTTATTTAATACCGATGCCAGAGACCGATATTTCTGCCGATAATGTTATCCGCAACAATATCCGTGAAATTGTTATCGATGACGTCATCGGCAAACGAGCGCTGTGAAAATACCTATATTGCCGATGCCGAATCCGAAATCAGTAGTGGAAGTACCTTATCGGCATACCTAGTGTAAATACCATATCCTGTAAATAACTATAAGACCTTTATTAACAAAGAAAATTACAATCAAATAATAGAATTTATTTAAAACTAGTATTTACAATTGAAACAATTGAGCTAACTGCAGACTGTTTGCAAACAATCTACAAGTAGCTCAACTGATCCACATCAATACCAGTAGGAAGCGTGCGTGTAAATGACTAAATAAACAAGAGTGAGTAGGTATCTTCTAGTATAGACCTTCGTGATACACCGTCGGCTACATCTTCACATTCCATCAGGTGAGATTGTGGTCAAACGAAGGTCTATGGAATATAAGTAACCCACGCTGCGTACGCTCCGATTCTCGTGCAATGGACGCACAACTTAAGTGTACTACTTTTAACCCTCAACAACGTAAATCGTAAATCCGTAAAACCGTAAATCAACTCTTGATAGCGGAAATTGAGTGTGTAGTTTAATGAAATAAAATCCTGAGACTTCCAAGCAATGAAGTCGGATAGTCGACTGAAGTGTAACTTACTGTATCCGACACGACATTATGTCCTATTTAAAAAAGTACTACTCTTGTGGGGCAGGGACCCAAAATGGACCATGGCATCCGATACGAGACTTCTCCGGGTATTGCAGTTCTGAGGTATTGTGTCTAATGTGTGTGTTCTGTGTTTTGGTGTGTGAGTACTGAAAATGCAATAGTCCTAAATACATTTTAAAAAATACACGAAAAATTATATTACTGGTATTCCTATTAGCTTTAAAATACACGTGGAAAATTAAATCTTCCTACTAAGCGATTTCTACAGCTGTATCTTTATCTTAGTCGTACGAGTATATTGAAATGACCAATTTTATTGAGTTTTTTTTTTATAAACGATGATAAGTTTGAAGGTCTTATATGTGAAGGGTTGTATTGAAAGTAGCGGCTTGGGCCGCGCCCATCTTATCTCCCCGGTCCCTAGACTCTCCATAAAACAGAAACCAAAAACAATTTAGCCTTTCAACGTCACCATTGGAAAGAAATAAAATGGCAGGAGATTCGATTTATGTGAAACTTCGCCCACCACGGTATGTAGGTAGGGCGTTGGTGGAGGCTTTAGACGGTTTTAGTGAAACAAAGAGATTCACTATTCTTCTTCTTTACCGCTTTAGATCACGCTTGCCACCTTGGTTTCACATATTTTTTAAATAAACGTACGTCCACTGCTGATTAAGCCTCCCCCAAATGAGGGGCTTATAAGTTGATTCACGTATGCCCCGGGCAGGCAATTTTCTTTGTGCATTGATGAGTCATCCTACTAATCACCTCTTCAACCATTTCAGTAGTTGTGTCTACCGAACAAACGAAAGTTACCGATGACCTGGAGAATATCGCGAGAAGCCGCTGGATGCGGGTCGCTGAAAACCCACCGGATGTGAACTGCGCGGGATGCGTCATTGCGGCGATTTTTGGGCGAGGCCTATGTCCTGCACTGGACTTTTTTGAACGTGTACACCGCACGTTATAACCTACTTGCTAAAAATACTGATTTTTCACTTAACCACTATCATAAACTAGATGGGTATATTATATGATTTTGATAGTAGTCTCAGCAACGCAGGGTTAAATCAAGGGCAAATCAAGGGTAATCGAAATTTGAAACTTCAAATTCCTCTCACGAAGCCTCCATCCAGTTAGCTAAGTAATTAGGTTTCTGTCCCGCACTAATCTATTGCGGTATAATCTGCAACCTGACGGAGCCGCCCTCGAGACGGGACGTGATAGTGACGTCACACAATGGCCAATACGTCACACTTTGTATACGACGTCATCTATCATCGGGATAAGGGTTAAAGTGTGATTGGACCGAACACGATGTATCAGTGTACATGCTCTATCTTATCTTTTACATCTCTTGTCTTATTTCATTTTACAAAAGACAGCAGCGTCTAGCCCAGAACAGAGAAATGACCGTGATCTAACCAAAATGTGTCTTTGTTACCTTTTCACGCCTAACGGATCTTTATGAAAACTGGCAAGGTGGTAGGGTGGTATCCCGGGACACAGGTTACCTTTTATTTTAGCGCGTGCGAAGTTGCAGGCAGAACCTAGTAGTAGTAGCTTCTTTATACATGGTGTCCCGAAACATGTGTACGAAAGCCGAAAAGGGGTGATTCTAAATTGGGTTCAAAGCAGATCAACTTTTGTTCTACTATTTTTTGAATCTCAAACATATTTTTACTTATTTGACCCTTTTATTCTTCATATTCGTGTTTTTTTACATGTCTTCTTATATTATTGTTAGTGTGTTGAAATTTCGGAGGATAAATATCTTTATTATCAAAGAAAATTACAATCAAATAATAGAATTAAATTACAAATAGTATTTACAATTAAAAAAAAATTGCTAACTGCAGACTGTCAGCAAACAATCTACAGCATAACAATAAGTAATAAGTAATTTCATGACAATAAATGGATTTGCTGAAAATACAAGAAGAAAACATTTGTGAAATACATCCATATTACAATGTTAAATATTGCGAAAGTGCGTGTGAATGTGATGTGAAAAAAAAACTATTTATATTCATAAATGGTTTTTTTTTTAATTCAAATGTTCAAAAATTCGTTATTCCCAAGTTGATCCCCTCGATGTACAGAATCACCCTCTTTCGGCAAAAACACATGTTACGTGGCACCCTTTATAAGGTTTGTATCTATACTTAAACACCCAGACTGTGCAAATGATTATAATACCCGAAGACCAGGAACTGTAGATACATACCTACCAGCCCTGTTCCTGTTCCCGTAAAATAAAACAAACTCCATCCACCTCGGTCCACTCCCCTGGGCTATGGTCGAAACTTCAAACTCAGTCCACTCCACATTTAAACCCCTAAGGAGGTTCAATAACTAGCCACAGATAAGTTACCTTCTTCGTTTGAAGATCGTTTAAAATGGACAAACTTCCGTAAGGTATTGACTGACTGAAACTATTAGTAACTTATGCTGAAGGTAGTTTTAATGATGCCAATAATTTCACAAAGGTTGTCCCTAAATCCTGCCAGTCAAATTCTTTACCAATTATCAGCTCACTAATGAACGTGCCTCTCACAAGCAAGATAGTTTTGTCATTATCAGGTGATAATAACGCTTGTCAGGCGGATTGGTGATCGCAGTGGACCTGTTAAACATACACAGAATCCCTTCTGTGTATGTATGCTGCTTTCCTTCCTCTAGTCTCCCTTAGTCGGCTCTTACGACATCCACGAGCTCAGTTGGAGGTATCAATTCTAACACCACGACTGCCACGGCATTATTAAGTATTGATAAGAGAACTAAATGATAATAATAACTAAATGATAATAATCCCTTCTGTGTATGTATGCTGCTTTCCTTCCTCTGGGTCTCCCTTAGTCGGCTCTTACGACATCCACGAGTTCAGTTGGAGGTATCAATTCTAACACCACGACTGCCACGGCATTATTAAGTATTGATAAGAGAACTAAATGATAAGAAACTCCATCCAAATAATAAAATGATAATAACTATCCTAAAGAGTGCTCACTCTCTTTTCATGGCAGTTCAATGAGAATGCCACAGAGGGGACCAAACAAATTTGGAATTTTAAAATATATGGGCCGCCGTCTCGCGACCGCGTTAAGTTGACGTTGGCTACGGCGGCCTTGTATATAGGTAAAAAAGTCTGTAATATCATTTTGAGACTATAAAATACTATGTAAATAAAGACGCGATGGGCGGCGAAAACTTTAACCGTCAAACCTTAGGTAGGTATAGTTCATCAAAACCGCGCCCTGGTCTTGACTGCCGGAAGGTTTCACTAAAAACAGTTGGCCTTAAGTTCATAATCGGAAACAGTAATTTAACTTAACAAAACCAATTAGTTACAAGAAATAATAAACAATTACAATTTAAACCCCGTTTACAGTACTCTATTAATTAATTTCTCCAGGCAACGATCGGAATGGAGCCATTTTGTCTGGAACCCCGATGCTCGAGTGGAGAACTGTTTTGTTTTGTGCTCGCTTTTATAAAGGTGTGATTCTACTAGGGACGCAACGCAAGTACAAGCAGAGAATATTATAATAATATCAACAAACGCATCTTTTTAGACAATAGTTTCGGTGGGTAAAGCTGATACGTGTGAAGAGGTGTTACATCTTGTATTGATGGGTTACAGGTGAAGTCGAAAAATCAAACAATAGTAATAATAAGACTTACATATCTCAAAATATCTAAGCTGAAAGCCGAAAATCGGGTATTTTTTAAAAATTAAATTCAAATATCTCGAAAATGGTTAGATTTAGAAAAGGGTATTTCATAGTCAAATCAGTCAGAAATAATGTCGACTACACGTCCTTTACGGGAATAGGTCGACTTAAACTGTAACCCTATATACATATATATACGGTATATATAGACTTTGAATATAATTACGGTAGACACATCGTGACACTCAAATCTGTGGCTGCAGTTTTGTCGATCAGCAGGTCAATTTAGATACATCATCATCATAAACAGCCACTACTGGACATACCTAAGCCTTCCCTAAATAGCGCCATAGCGCCCATAATTCAAATGTATACGTACGCATCTTGAATATCAATCACGCTAGTTTAGCTCCTTACTTCACTTTTTTTGTTTTTATTCGAAGATCTTAATATCAAAATCTTCTAGTAGAGTTATGATTATGTATGAGTGATGCTTCAGGAATGCATTAGAATCGACCTGCAGCAGCTGCCTACATTTACACAGCTTACAGCATCAATAGATTTGTGGCATAGCCATGGGTAACCACTCATGGTTATGCCACAAATCTAAGGAGGAGAGGAGTTAGAATAGGGTTCTAACTCCAATCCTGATTAAAAATATTGAGTGCCAGTGATGCGCATGTTGTTCTTGGTTCGCCCTATACGTAGCAGAGCAACTGAAATCTGGTAGTTAAAGCTCAAACTTTTCAGACTTTGCAAAATTGGTGGTCAAGAATTGACACAAACAGGTGAAATCACTGCAAACCTACCCTGATGATCATGTGTCCTCATTGAAAAGAGTTCTCTTCACAACCAAGCAAGATTAACCATCATGGGCCTGGCATAGGTGTCTATGGTAGGAAAGCATCCTTAAACTGTAAGAGGGTCTTAATTCCCTGGTTGGATAGAACTGGCTGAAAGTCATTGCTTCATTGGGTGGTTTTCAATAGGGACGCGACAAGAGCAATATTCTTTGATGTCGGGATGCTCAGTTACTTGGTGCCTAGTTCGATAGACTCGGTAACTTCATTAGCAAAACGCTGCCATTTCCAGGACAATAGAATTGAATAAGGGCCTATTGTATCTACGTAATTATACTCGTACTCGGTTCTTGAATACAAGATTTTCGTAAACCAAGACATTTATTTTAGAAATCGTTACAAAACTTGATAACGATAGGAAACAAAAACAAGGTAAGTACTTTAAACATGAAACTTTATCAACGCATTTTACATATAAGCAGAGAAAATGTACTCATTCGCGATCAAAAACGAATAAAATTCGATTAAAATGACGAATTAAATAATTCAAAACCAAAAAATGTTTCGAAATTCAGATTTGCTCCGATAATATCAATATATTTTTAGATATGTGGCCCCTTTTGACAATAAATATCTGGGATTCTCTGGTTCAGAGTTTAGTTGAATATTCGATTTTTTAATTAATAGCACCGTGAGAGCTTAAGAAATATAATTCAAGGAAATTAATTCCGAAAATTAAGCCGACTGTTCGTCGTGGAGAAGTGTTTGTTTCTACATTGACTGCACACTGAAAATTTAAAAAAATTGTGTTAAAGAAAGTTGTTTGCACTGCTAAACTAAATAAAATTCTATCATATTTATTTCGGTTAGGTATATTCAACTGCTTAATTTTCAATAGGTAACAACTTAATTTGTTTTGAATAGACCCTGAAAAGTTGCTATTCCGGTTGGAAGCAGTTAGGAAGCAGGGCATGCGACCGATCGCTAACTAAAGCAAAGTTAATCTTACAAACTTGGAGTTAACATTTTGAACCAGCTGTACCCAATTCAGGCAGATTACAGTTTTATTTGCTGCGAGAAGAAATAAATCAAAGTAGAACTACTTTCTGATTTAAACCATGTAACAGTCACACTGATGTTTCAAATGCAAAATGTTTGGATGTAAGGATGGATAGATGTTTGTTACTTCTTTACAACAAAACTATTGAACGTCTCGGGCTGAATCTATTATCATACTTTGCATAAATGTAAGTCTAGATTTGGATTAAAACAAAGAGGAAGAAAAAAACCTTTAAACGTATCCATGGAAAAACGCGAAGTAAGCGCGTAGTGCGAAGTAATTTCAGATTATCTAGACGACAGAAACACTTGGATCGGGTTTTGTTCCAACTCGAAAAATAACAACTATCAGGCTAAAGGTTTCTTCGTCGCTTCGAAGACTAACGAAGAAACAGAAATCAAAATTGTCGCTTTATTTCCGTGTGGTGTCACGTCACTTGCATCTCTCGAAGAAATAAACGATACTTCTTTATTTAAATTAACGATAGATCTATCGATTTTCGTGTGTGTTGTGATAAAAAATAACCAAGCCTTGTGAAAGACGCTTGCACTGTAAATTGTGCTGACCAAACTCATCGCTGTGCCCTGGATGGAAGCCGTGTGCCGGGAGACCAGTCCAAGGGACTCAGTCATATCGTATGTATCTCTACTCAGTCATATCGTATGTATCCAGAGGTAAGTCAAATCTGAAATGGAATAAAACTTAATGATCGCTCCAGTGACAATTCGAATACATCTTTTTTACCAAGGTCATTGCCCCCTAATGTGCTAGACGCTGATCTGGGAACAAATATAATAGTAGTATTTTATAAAAAAAAATTGTTTCTTTCCGTAGTGTCAGTCAAAATCATGTGTAAATATCGCTATAATGTTCTTTGTGCCACAAGTGTGTTTAATTTGCATATATTTTACAATTTATTTTTTTAGCAATAGACTCTTCTATTGCTTAAATAAAATAAGAGTAACGTTAGGTTATATAAAGTGATCGTCTACAAATCCTTCAAAGTTTCACTCAACGTAAAAGATTTTAATTCTCGTAACTTCCTGATTCCGCCTCAGGGCTCAGATAATAAAGTTGACTAATATGTTGGTAGTGGGGTCGCCAGACTCGCCCGGCGCCAGGGGAACGTTTCACCTTCAATGGGTATTTAGAATCCATCCTTGAAATTACTGTTACTGTAGTAGTACCTATAAACGTTTAACAGACTAGCCAATATCGATAACTCTAGTTGAAAGAGGGAAATTAAGTTTATTGATGTACCATGATAGTTGCGGGTTCGATTCACGCTTCGGACAAATGTTTGTACGATCTGCAGATATGTGTTCCGGGGTTTCCACAGACATAAATGACAACATTTTCCTTTTTAGGGTTCCGTACCCAAAGGGTAAAAAACGGGACCCTATTACTAAGACTACGTTGTATGTCTGTCACCAGGCTGTATCTCATGAACCGTGATAGTTAGACAGTTGAAATTTTTACAGATGATGTTTTTTCTGTTGCCACTTGTTAAAAAACAGAATAAAATTAAATACTTAAGGCTCCCATACCACAAACGTGATTTATTTGCTCGTTTTTGCTCGATATTGATAACGGCAACAGGTAGACTCTTGAAATATTCACAGAATATCAAGTTATATATTCACTTTAAACCTAAATAAATAAATTAAATTAAAACAAATATTTAAGGGGGGCTCCTATACAACAAATGTCATTTTTTGCCGTTTTTAAAGATAATGGTACGGAACCCTTCGTGCGCTAGTCCGACTCGCACTTTTATTATTGTGGCTATTTTTATTATCTCACTAATATTATAAACGTGAAAGTTTAGATGAATGGATGGATAGATAGATGGATGGATGTTTGTTCCTTTATCACGCCAGAACGGCAAAACGGATCTGGATGAAATTTGGCACAGAGATATATTATAGTCTGGAATGGGACATAGGCTACTTTTTATCCCGAAATAACTATCACTAATATTATAAACGTGAAAGTTTAGATGGATGGATGGATAGATAGATGGATGGATGTTTGTTCCTTTATCACGCCAGAACGGCAAAACGGATCTGGATGAAATTTGGCACAGAGATATATTATAGTCTGGAATAGGACATAGGCTACTTTTTATCCCAAAATTCCTACGGGAACGGGAACTACGCGGGTGAAGCCGCGAGGCGCTGCTAGTTACTAAATATTTTCACTTTTCCTCAAAAAACCGACAATTCGCTCTCGCATTTCACCGAAAACACATAATTCTAATTCTTCTTAAATAAATAGAAGGAAGTGAAGGAACTTTGTTTACGGAAGATATTATTTTGAAAAGAGTTATGTCTTTGGTTTTGTTATCTGAAAGAAATAGGGGAAAGGCGCAATCACTGGTTTTCTATGCTCAGGATTAACGGATAAATTGATATTTTATTTCAGAATCACAATTGAATACCGTCACATTGGTCAAATTATTTTATATAACCCTCCCCTGTTGGTAGTCGGGGAAAAACTATAATTACGTGCAGTATGATTTTTTATAAATTAATTATTTCACAACAAAATATTATAAAGTGTATATCGAATACACTCTCTCATATTGTAATGCGAATACTATTTTATTATGTGTTTAATACACATGGTATACTAACTAGTATGGTTGTAAAATTGTTTCTATTGCTTCACACTTCTAAGGTGCTATACGGAAGACCAGCGCTGCAGAGCTCCCCGAGCTCCTGCAGGAGCTCGGGGCACACGCTGAGTAGCCTTTTGGTCTCACATTGTTTTTTATGATTAATATCACTGTATTTTCTTGTGTATAGTGAACCAATAAACATTTTCTTATTCATACTTGCTCTATTTTATATTTGTAATTAATCGTAACCACGGATTTATTAATGTAGGTTACGAAGCTTATTCGTACGTTACCACGCAATCTCACTCAGAGCACGCTCTCTTGAGTTCGAGACGGATTCGAGATGATTGGAGATCACAAGCCTTTGGAGATGTCTTGAGGACAAGTGTTTTGTGCCGAACCTGTTGAAAGGACCTTTTGATAAGGAAGGAAAAACTTCAGTTTATCGGGACAACATACACTTATTGTAGGATCTATGGTTGTACTAACTTATTTTTGCTTGTTTTTTTTTTTATTTTGATTTCTATCGAAACCTCACTAATATTATAAACGTGAAAGTTTAGATGGATGGATGGATGGATAGATAGATGGATGGATGGATGTTTGTTCCTTTATCACGCCAGAACGGCTGAACGGATCTGAATGAAATTTGGTAGAGAGATAGATTATAGTCTGGAATAGGACATAGGCTACTTTTTATCCCGGAATTCCCACGGGAACGGGAACTACGCGGGTGAAACCGCGAGGCGCTGCTAGTCATACATATAATTATTATTGTGAAATGTTGAATGGATGGATGGGTGAAAGTTGTAGTTCATTCTGCATGCCAAAACGAAGATCGGATAGGGCTGAAATTATCTAGGTCTTAAAATAACTTAAGCTTTTCATCTCATAAATCAGACGTTCTCCTGGAACAAAATTTTTCAATGTTGTTGACTCGGAATAAAATATTATCTATAGGCTAAAACAACGCGAGCGAAGCTGCAGATAGAATCTAGTAACCCATAAGTCGTAATAATCGCCATAGAAGATTTTATTTTGCAGCATTATTCTTTAAAAAACATTTTCTACTTATTTCATAGCTTGCTACGGCGTAGGCTTTTAGCGCAGTAATTCTGTGAAACTGGTTTGAATTTAACGAAAAATGGTTTTTACACGGTCTACGTGGACTTTATTGTAAAGTTACTAAAAACATGCGTAATGCACAAGTTAAGTAAAGAAAATGCACGCAGTTGCGATACGATTCCCATTGCCAAAAATACTAACAATCTGAAAGTGGTTACCAAGTATTGATAGATTTAATTAATTCGCCTGAAAAAATGGCTGAATATTGAATCTTAACTTAAAATTGTGATTATTAGAAAGTAACTTTTGGCATTGGTTACGTATCACCAGCCAACGGTGCAACTCGGTCAATCAATCAATCATTTATTTGCAAGAATACAAAATTATACAATCTATCAGATGTTAAAACTATTGTATCTCCAGTTCACTTTAATGTAGGGATGTAGCCTTTTCTGATATATTATTCGTAACTCGACTATACTTTTAGATAGAGCGGCAAATCCGAGTTTTCATAGTTAGTTGTTAGTTGCCAGTCCTGTTTGAATTCCCTGTTTACTAAGGGCTTATTTGTTTGGGATTAGTCCAGAACTGAGCGATAATTTGGTTTTCTGTGACTCTTTGCTGGCTTGTTTACAATTGGTAGTTTTGTAAACATAGGTACGCTCGCTTTCCGTGTTGACTCGTTTGCAGGTTATAGAATAGTTTTCAGGGTGGAAAGTTAAAACGGAGACGTGACGAGAGGAAAAGAGATGTGTTTCAAACTACAGGGGATCGCAAAAATTATTAATAAATAGTCTCTAACAAATAGTTAAAAATATTCGTTGTAAAAAGGCTCACTACAAAATATCAGATTATCTAGCTAGACGAAAAAAATTCTAAGGACTTTGATTTTTAAGGAAATTTTTGCCCTAACTCGAAATCTAACATCCTAATAAGGTAAATATTTCTTGATCGCTTTTTTACTGGACCTTCAAAAGATCAAAAGATTCTTTCTGAAAGAAAACATTGTTGAAGTGAACAACAAAACAAAGTGATCACTTTATTGCCTAGTTTTGTTTATGTAATTTTAATTCTGTGACGTGTCCAAGAGTCCTGTAAGGTGTAAGGTAAATAAAACACTTTAAAGTTTGTACATTTTGACCGCTCTCAACAATCATCCGACTAGCTCGCCGCACGCAGCTTTGTTTATGTCTATGATACTACTTGTTCAAGATAATCATTATTAGTCGACGCACGAGATAGGTTACTTTTTTCGTAGGTACTTTTTTGACAAGTGAATAAAGTGTATAAGTAAGTGCACGTATAAACCTACCGGAACTTATGGGTGATTGCTCCAAAATGACAGGGCACGAGATGCCGCTAATCCCTCAGTTCCGCTCATCTTCGCTGGTGGAGTCTGGTCCTAAGGATGTTTAGGGTCCCGTTTTACCCTTTGGATACGGTAGCCTAACAATCATCACGTTTTTCTGAATGAAATTATCTCGCCTAACGGGTACACCGAATAAACATAGTAAAATATAAAAAGCAGAATCTCAACCGACAAATCATGTGAAAAACGACTCAAGAAGGTCTCTCCGACTCTCTGTCTTAACACAGGGGGAAGAAAATTTAAAGTAACGAATTTCTTTTATAATACGTCATTTGAGAAAGAACAAAGAAATGTTACAAAGTTCAAAGCGGCTCTAATTTTTTCTGTAAGTTATAGCCTTCGAGCTCATTTACACAATACACCGGTTGGACCATAAGGCCAGTCTATGTCGTAACAAGCTGGGCAACAAAACGAAAGACGCGTTTCCACATAAAAGTGTCATATTTTATTCTATTTTTACAAAATGAATTTGTTGATTTTTTGATCCGTGAATTCAATTTAACAGCGGTCACTGCTTCTAAAATTATTTAAAAGCTTAAAACTGATAATGGCGTACATCCTCGTTTACAGACAGCTCGCGGACCAATCGTTTAAAACTTGTGGGAAGGCATTTTGTCACTATAAGATGTATAACGAGTTTAAGCCTATATTTGAATGCACGTTTTTGTGCTGCACGGTATTGATGAGCGCAGAGCTTTTAACGTCCCATAAATAGTAAAGTAAATAGTCAACGCGGGCACTCAGTGTTGACAACCCGCATTTTGTATAAATGCTTCCATCGTAGAAAACTCGTAAACTTTTTTGTGGGTCTAATGAGAATGTCCTTTAACGTTTATTTTATTGATAGCCGTAAAATTTTGTTTATTATGGCCTGGTTTGGGCCGGCTTGTTTAGACTTTAAGGCTCGTGACTTAGTTTGGGCTTTTCAGGATTTAACTACAGAGTAAAATAAATAAAATGTGTGGGTACAGGGTAACGTTATCATTTATAACATCAAAACATGCAATTATCGGTCTATTGGGGTGGTCGTTAGAGCTTAGAGTTGGTTGAACCATGATGTAGGAAAGAATAAGTAAGTATTTTTGTAGGCATGCCTATCCACCTACCCAGTACCCACCCATGGGGGATTCTGGTATACGGGTATTTAATGTGCATAACCGTAAAAGGTCAAACACTCAAATCAATAACGTTTATTTCTTATGGACATTGCGTTTTTTCAACGCAACGTTACAAACCGACTTAGGATCTACGAATAAATTAGGATCTCTTAGTTTTAAACTGAATCGAATCAAGTCCCTTAGTTCTTTTTTCTAAGTATTCCGGGATAAACACTACTCGGGAATAGAATTTTATTAATATTTTTTATGTGACCACCTCGGGATCATGTTCTATACAACTGCAAAAGAATCATCCAAATCGGTCCATAAATGAGTGAGAAATCAACAAACATCGGTACATAAACAAAACATACATAACAGCCGAACATAGAACCGCCTCCTTTTTTCATGGTTGGTTAAAAATGGCATAAAATAGATCGGATCATGGTGCAGAAAGAATAGGCATTTTGTAGGCATGGGGGATTGATTATAATCTATAATGTACGACCAGTATAAAGGCATTTCTACCAAGGATAATAAAGTAACCATTTAACCCGGATCGGAGCTAATATATCTCTGAGTTTTCGTAGCTTTGTAGCTCCATGCCTTTTAATATTTTCAGAAATCTCGGCTCCGCGTTGGTGAAAACCGACTGCTACATATTTCCTACAGAAGAAAGAGATAACAATATAAAGTGCAAAGTTCTGCTAAACTACAATACGAAAACTAACCATTTCGGATTTCAGCTCCCCGAGCGGTATTGCCGGCAGTTTGAAATTGCAGTTCTGAGCAAAAGACGCCACAAACACAGCAAACTCTCAGGGATATTGGTTTTTGTCTCTTTACCACTACCACGGTACCTACTTACGTATTAAAGCTGTATTCGCTAGCGACTCTTTGTCTTGAGCCACATTGTTAGCGGAGAAAGCTCCTCTTATATTTCCTAAGCATCTAAGCTTATGCTAGACCAGAACGCGCATGGCAGTATGAACGTACGAGAATTGGTTATATTTTTCTGCCGTATTTAAGATTTTCTAGTGTAAAATTTCCTTCATTTGAAGAATAAATATGGCGGCGATCGGACATCATTTTCAAAAATGTAGCTGGCTAATCGCAACTTAATTAGCTTACAAGCTGTCTGTGGAAAAATCCCGCCATCATGACTCGTAGCCGGATTTTATCCATTCCATGTATTTATTTCAAATCTACTCTGACTCTCTTTCGACGACACTGTGGCAGATGCCACAGTGTCGTCGAAAACTTCATTCTTTCGTTGTTTTTTACGTAAGCAACTAATAGTAACAGCACTGTTTTGCTCGAAACTACAGTTGTAGTTTGGAGCGCAGTGCTTGTAATACTGCTAATATCAAGGATAAAGAGCATTGAGCGAAATGGCGTGAACCTTTGTCTATGTTCACTTCGATATGGATACGTCTAAGAGCTTTTGTTACTTTCGCTTGCACGTTATCAACTTTTAATAACTTGACGTCGACTTAAAGGAACCATAGGGTTGTATAAAAAAAGATTATTTTCTTAGCAATACAACTTTGTTTTTTAACCGAGTTAAATATAGATAATTTCAATGAGCCCATTTACGACTCACGAGTTAGAGAGTCCTTAGCAAACATCAAGAAGAGTAATCCCTCTTAATTATACCAAAACAACTCACCAGAAAAATTAAATTTCCCACTTTTCCTGCGGAACGGATTCAAAGGACTGACCCTTTTTAGGGTTAAAAAGACGCAACAAATAAACGCTTACACGGAACCCTCGGGGCTCCATCACACGGCGACCATAAAAGCTGTCAAAATTACCATCATAACTCTTCATAAAGCCTACGGCATCATTAATAAACAAAAACATCAGCCGGCCGCAACACAGCTAACATAAAAAACTCCCGAACTTTCCTTTTTACTAAATGCACCACATATTTTCAAGCCACGCGAACTTTTTCTCATTAAAATTAATTTTACGGGAAGCGTTAAGGCTACGCTTGAGAGTGCGATACCGACGGGATTAAGTCGAGGAGTGAGAAGAAAAAACGTTACAATGAACGAATTGGCAGTGCACAAGGCGACGACATCAGAGTAATCCGAGGGTGTCGGGCCAGGAGCTCGGCGGGCTGACACTGAGACACAATGAAACACAAGCTAACTTCACAAAACACAAAAATTTAAATTTTCAACGATTGTCAGATCATCATAATCATTTGTTTAGTAACGAATCTACCGATTTTCATCAAACATAGCTAAGTCCTGTTATACAAACAAGATTTATTACTTAAGTTGTTAGCTTTCAAACTATTAAACGAATTCAATCAAGTTGCTTTCTTAAGAATTGGGTCAATTCTCAAGAAAGCAACTTTTTCTCCAACTCGTTCACTTCTTTTTTTCGTACTCAGCCTTTGGTTGTCGTAAGAGCAGTCGGCTCTTACGACAACCACAGCTGAGTTGGAAAAAAAGTGGCCTCTTTGCACTATATTTTAATACTTCCACTGGCTATTATCACTCCACCTGCCAGCGTAGTGGTTATGGCAAACCCCCCTTGTTTGGGAGAGGGTTGTTCAGCTGTGGACGACGTACATATAATAATAATAATAATCGTCTATTTCAGATATCATGATCCATATGAGTAGGTACACAGTCCTTTTAAATACTGTGTTTGACATATGTGTGTTAATAAGGAAGAGGCAGTTTTTAAGTGGTAAACGATTTTTAAAACCGTAGTCGAAAAGTTAGTTTTTAATTATGATTGTTTCAAACTTTTATAACTGTAATCGTTATGCTCACCGCCTCAGAGCCCCATCTTAAGGCGCATTTCACCAGAGCACTGTGCAAATTGGATCATTAAAAGCTTAAAGCTGACAGTTAAGACTTGCTTACAAACGTGTTTAGTCCACTTCCCTGATAACTTCGCTCTTATTGTCAGTGTCAGAAATAATCCGGCTAGCGGAACAATTTGGATAATTATAAATGTACCCTACTCACTTTGCTGAAAGTCCATTTTAAACTGGTCCGTGTTAAACCGTTCAGTCTACAATTTTTAACAGGGAATATCGTTTATATTTATTGAACAAAGAATAACAGGGAAACTCAATTTGTTTCCATTTTTGTAGTGCATCAGTGATGTATAAAGCTGTCAAAAATTAAAGCTATATAGGTAGCGATGATATAAACACGGAATTATTTATATGAAACCGTGTGAAATCTCTCGAGTAGTCGGACAAATCGTCAGATTCCGTAAGTGTAACTAGTTCTCTTGTATATCTATGGGTAGAATATCTAACTCTTTATAGCTAGTGATGCGTGCCTCGTTGCCAAAAAACCTTACTTCTCTATATATTGCAATCAAGTATTGAAAGGTAAATAATTAGTACATTATAAAAGTAACCAATAAGTATTACAAAATATTTTCAAATTTCAAATACTATTTATGAATTAGATTAAAAGCAGGCCATGCTGGGTAGAGCTTGTGTGAAAGACTGCTTATAGTTATAGCTGGTATAGCTTATAGCTGATATGAGATAATAGCTATACCTGATACCTACAACTAACGGCTAATAGCAGTCATGAGCACGGGTTTTGATAGATGATGCAATTAGCACAGTGTCTAGTCTAGAGCGATTGGTGGTCACATATTATCAATGAGAATTATTTGACCAACAAACTGCCAAGCCCGGAGGCGGCTAATTCTAATTCGTGTCACCCGTCACCATTGATCTAAATATACCGAAGGGGATCTCTTTTTTCATTGCCCGTCACCAATGTGGGGCATTCCAACCGAGCGCTGCTCACCGGCAGCATTCATGTAAGCTTTACATTTTTTTCTTATCTTAGTTTAAGAATTGGGCTCTGAATCTTATTTGAAGAAGAATTAATTACAAAATATGGAGACCGAGGCAGTCGCGGGTGCATCAACCCCTCAGCCGATCAACTCACCCCGTGGATGTTGTAAAAGTCTACTTAGGAAACCAACCACTTCAGCGACTTCCTTCTGTGCATTTTAACAGCCCCACTGCAATCACCAATCCGCCGGCCAATCGTGATGATTATATTTGTAACTTTTTTTTTTTGCCTAAAAATTGACACTAAAGTGACAAAGCCCTAAAATAAAACAACATTCTCATGTAAAATGCCCTAGATAATGTTTTCTCTCAGGATATTGCTTTGTGTTATTAACAAGGCACATAAAATACGATACACAAGCCCTTAGAATAAGCCCATAAGTCCCGTCGGTTATCAGGACTCAACGAAGCGGCGTTATTATCGAAATTTTACGGCTTTTACCATGAAAACATGGTTTTTATGCGGCTTCTATCACCGTCCAGCCAACACAATGGTTAAAAAATATTGTGATACCAGCGACTGCCAGTGGCTTCGTACGCAATGTTCTGAGATAAGGCAGTCGCCAATTGACTGCCTTATGTCAGAAAAAGCGGACGAGGCCACTGGCAGTCGCTGGCTAGTCAATATGTTGTTAAGCTGGTCTAGACCTACATTTATCCAGAATTCTGTTAGATCCGTTCAGTAGTAAAATGTCATGCGTGTGTTTTGTATTTCAATAATAGTAGACTAAAGTAGTTTTGTCGTGTGGAAGAAACATCCATTCAGCTAAATTTTGCGCTCCTCCTACGAATGAAAACCAAATGTATAAATGAACCAATGAGTTG
The DNA here is from genome assembly GCA_947086465.1 of Eupithecia exiguata. Lineage (NCBI taxonomy): Eukaryota > Metazoa > Arthropoda > Insecta > Lepidoptera > Geometridae > Eupithecia > Eupithecia exiguata. Next base: position 673,339 of record OX352241.1, on the reverse strand, counting down.
CGAGTATAGAGTATGAGTGGATACAGTCATGTATACATTTGAATTGACCAGCTGATATTCAGTCCATTATTTCCATTCTGAAAGTCGTCTTTCCTTCCACCAGACCAAAGCAGCTCCATAAACCACTCGTACACTAAACAGCCATTTTTCCTCCTAAATCTCGCCCATAACTTTGAATAGAAAAACAGCGCTGGGCCAACCCGCCCCGCTCGGGCTAAATGTGCCATCCGTCACGAGGAACACATTACCCTTCCTCTCGGACAGTCGGGTAAAGAACTCACTTATTTTATAGTCGCACGGTTGCTATTGAAGCGCGGGGAGAAACATTTAGAAAAACAACTTAGTTCATCTCAATAAGTTCTTGATGTTCTTGTGAGGTGTTAATATTAATCGATATCTTATAACATGTTTATGATTTGCATTACGAAGAAGGATGGTGGTATAAGACCCATAGCCGTGGGTACCACCTACCGCCGCCTCCTGGCGACTACCTAGGCGACTATTACTGACCTATTCAGTTAGGTTTTGGCTTGCAAGGCGGATGTGAGGCCGCAGTGCAGTGTTCCCTTCGTACATTTTTGGACCAAAATTAGTGGATTTAATTCTGAAGGTAGACGTCAAAAATGCCTTCAATTCCGTAGAGCCTTCAAGTCCGAGTTCCGTTCCGTATTTTGTAAGCCTAAAGAAATAAAGTTATTGAATTTTTTTTAGACGGCAAGGGTAAAAGAAATTAAAGACAAAATTCCAGAAATTTACTCATTTTCTCTGTCAATGCTACGGTTCACCAAATTAATTTACAGGCACAATGTGATTTCATCCGCTGTTGGCTGTCAGCAGGGCAATCCTCTTGGTCCGGCCATATTTAGCCTTGCCATCCAACCAATAATTTAACGTCTCCAATCCAAGCTCAGAAGATAAGGTGTTATATTTATTATTCCAAGTATATGTTAAAGCTGTCACGTATCACAAAGATAAGTTGAATAAATATGTCTGTCCTCTGTCTGGTTTTCGGTTTCGATCTCCGTTTGAATGGGCTATAGATAGGTAATAGCAGATAGGTCTGTACCATAATAGATTCTATGTTAGCTAACCCAGATATTTGGTTTTATAGCCCGAAGACTGTGACCTGTGACTCTCGTAAAATAACTATAAAACTGCCAATATACGAGGCCCTAACTTTGGAGCGATATGACACTTTATTGTCAGTCAGTTCATTTCATACGTCTACTGTGGAACGTGTCATAACCACCACGCTTGACACGCTAACTGCTGATCGCAGTAAAGGTGTACCTACTCAGAAGGAAACTGCTGCGGTTTCTCTGGTAGGTTCCCTTAGTCGGCTATCACGACATCCACGGTTGGAGGGGCAATTCCGTCACCATGACCGGCACGACTGTTTGTCACGAACTTTGTGTGAAACATAAATTATCTTACCATTAAGCTTAGACCATGTAGAAACTATGATCTATACAAAACAATACAAATGCTGTTTACTGCTCACTGAGATAGAGGAAAATAAAATACAATAATTTGGCATGTTTTAAAAAATTATAAACACACTTCAAATAAGAAAAAAGTTTTAAATCGGTCCATAATGTGACGGAGATAACGACAAACATACATTAAAAAAAATACATAAAGCTGAACATAGAACCTACTACTGAAGTCGGAAAAATACAAACACAGAGACAGTAGTAATGGGTGGCCTTATTGCTAAGAGCGATTTCTTCCAGTTCGATTTCGGTGATCATATAACGTATGACGTAAGGACTATGTAAATAAAATTCCCATCGGATTTATAAATGTCCATTATAATAATGCGGTGGCATGTGTCGTCCGCTTGTCCGCAACAGTGTCGATGTCGATAGTGTTGCCAGCTTTGCTGTGAAGACTCCAATAGTCACCAAATGATAACAAAAAGTGATTATCGTGCTACAATTCACAGTTTCCCAAAGTCGGGGCCCAGGTTTGTGGGTAAATATCTGATAGGTAGGTAGAATAATGTTTCTTATTCATGAGCCATTTCTAGGATTGATCAGGGATTGGGCTATAAAGTTTGTCATTAGGGAGATAGCTATGACAAAACAACTAGCCACATGCAAAAACTTCGAACTGCTAATCAATGTTCCGGATCTAGATGTCTTCTACGTACCTATCCATTTTTGTTGTAAGCATTTAAAGAAAACTTTAAATCTAGTACCTGGTCCCCAGACACGACCTGGGCTGGTAGCTATGACTTATCAGCAGCTCTGCTTACTTTGGGGCGAGTTTTGACGTTGTGTTATCAAAATAAAGAAACCTAGACATGCCCAGCATTATCTAGGCCCAATTATAATTCAAGACTATGATGTCCCCATCTTGTAAATCTGCAGACCTAAAAATTCAAATAATGCTGCACTCAGATTAAGAATCCAAGATATTTTATGTCAAAAAAGACATTGATGAATGAAAACTAAACAAAAACTGATAACAATTACAGAAAACAACAATGTTATCACTAAAAGTAAAACACAAACTTCAACAACGCATTATCTCATACAAGTGGAGCAAAAATGTTTAAATTTGAATTCGAAAACGAACGAGAGATGAATAGGATGAATAAAAGCTTTCAAAACCAAAAATTGTTTGGAGATTCTGTGCTTTGCTTCGATCGATACCAATATCGTTAAATGTTTTTCCATCAATATTCCTTCCTTGTATACAAAGAATATCCAGGTTTTTGAATCGTGTTACCAGCTCATTGGTATCAAATTTTCCCGCAAATGTTCTTATTCAACCAGATTTGGTAAGTTTCTGATGCGCGCCCCAATCTTATCAAATATCCAAATCACATTACAGAGCAATGTGCTGACGGGCGATATTGAAACACGTAGCTAGCAGGAATGGGTTCCGTAGATCAATTATTATTTATTTGTTAGGACAACCAGAGGCTTTATAATTTAAGACTGAGTAAAAAATTGGGGAATCTTAGGAGTCTAGAAGGCTTTTCGATGCTTTTCACATTAAGATTTTTTATTTACTTGATTTTGATACGCAGATATCATATATGATATATTAGTTGATAATATTTAGTTTAAGCCTCACATAAAAATCTTATTTGGTATAAGAGTACGAAAGTTCATATTTATCTTTAAAAAGTTACGACATATTGAAGATCGTAATATGATAACACAAGTTTCCTTTGCCCTGTGTCAATCAATTTTAACTTATTGCATTACCACGTGGGGTGGAACGGAAAAAACATTGTTACTAACAGTAAAAAGAGCCCAAAGAACAATACTTAAAGTGGGAAATTTTCGGTCTTTTTCTTACCCAACTACTACCAAATATATTAGTAATACGACTGGCCTTGTAGAAATATTAATTACTTACACTTTGCATTATTTTTATCAGACAAAACGTTAGAATTATTTCCCAGGAGTACTCAAGTAGCCTAAGTTAAATAGGTAGGTTAAATACCTATTATACTCAAACTGTTTGTATCATAAACAACATTGTTTAACTAAATGCCTTCATCATAATAATAAGTGATTATTTTATGTAATAATTAGTTCTCTTGTCGCCTGAAACACAGGATTATCTAGTTCAGGCTAAATTGTTATAGTTTGCTATAATGAATCTTTTTAGTGCAGTTATGTTTTGTCAATTTGATGCAATAGTATCTTCTATTTACCTGTTTGTCTTTTCGTAACTTTTAACTAAAAGTAGTTTTTAGTAAAACTAGCTCTAGTACCGGTAAACGATATCTGCGTTTAGAAAATATAGGTGAGTACATCGCTTTTAAGATCAACTACTTACTCAAAAATATTGTATTAAAAACTTTTTTTTGTAATTGAACACAATAAAAAGCTTACCTACATACATTTATATATTTAAAAAAACTGTGAATGTTCAAATATTTCACGTTTCTTGCCGCATTATAACCGATATTTTTCAACGTACGGAACCCAAAAGATGCGGTCGTTACAACACACGAGCCTGACATTTTCATAATCTAACTTTTCTGTCATCAATCATGTATGAAAAGCTTCAGCGTGCCGCAGGATTATTAAAGAACCCTAAATTGAACGAGGAATCTGAGCTTTTCGGAGATCAGCCAGGGATCTGGTATGTCTCCAACTTCCATAGGTAGGCAGCTCATCAATACATACTAATGCTAATACGAGTAGTACAAATACGAAAAAACCTCTGTCCGTATCCTTTCATGCCTAAACGGCTGAACGGATCTTAATGAAATTTGGCTCTGGTAATGATATTCCGGGGACGGACTAGTGGACAAAAGCGAACAAAATCAATAATATTTTGTTTCTTGTTTGATAAAATTACTATTTATAAAGCTGTTTATTTATAAAATTTGACTTGTCCAAGTGCTTTTTTGTAAGCCTAAAGAAATAAAGTTATTGACTTTTTGACTTTTGGACATAGGCCACTTGAAAAACGTGTCCGAAGCCGCGGCCAGCAGCTAGTGTATAATTTATGAATTTGAATAAAACTCGAGTAGGCTACTCATAATATTATCTATTTTTTACTTGAGATACTCTTGAAATCTTTTGACGTATTTAATAATCGATTTCTATATATCAAGTCGTTACGTAATTAGGTTTGTTTTATACATAGAAAAACCCCTAGAACAATGAATAAAATAAAAAGAAGTTTTTATCTACAAAACGTATCAACACTAATTGTACTGATCCAGAACTCGAACCTGCAACCTCCTGCGTCGCAGGCGGACCTTCGCCAGGTCGTCATATTTCATGTAGTACTGAACCCCTGATGGACAAACCGTCACTTATCCTGTACATTAATATTAGTAGACATCTCGTAAATATTTAGCAGACCTTTAATAAATTACCATCCTCTAGTACAGTCCTTTCGGATTCCGAAATGATTTGCATCAAAAAAACAAACAAACGTCCGGCATTTTGATAACCAAAGGATAGGGCACTACATTTTTCCCACGTAACTGTCTCATGTTTATTTCATATTTTCATGAATTATTTATTGATGGACCGAGAAGTATGCCACTTAGAGTGGACATACTGGACATACTGGATCGCTCCGCTCCGAGACAACTTGCTGGTGTCGAAGTCGGAACTCAATAACTGTAAGAAATGAAATAATCCGATGAGTCCCGCCGAAATCGAAAATGTTTGGGAATGTATTTCTTAGAGAGACCCAAAGTGCGGGTAAGCACTATAACAAAAAAATCAATAACTGTATTTCTGTAGGCTTACAAAACAAGCACTTACAGCCTTAGCACACCGGCGGCGTCATCGCGGCGTGATGGCTGCGTCGTCGCTGCGTGATGGCTGCACAAAAACATCGCTTTGAAATCGCTCGCAAAACGCTAGTGTGATAAGTCTGTTAGATAGGTTAAACTGTATATTATACAATTTATGAAATAAGAAATAATGTGTTATTGATGATCTGATTATTCAATATTTTGTCCCCTAGTCCATCAGTCTAGCCCAGACTCTTCAAAGCGCGCTTCCTTTTATAAACCTTTACCTTTACCTTTTTTTATTAACCTTTTTACCTTTTACAATAGTTATAAACAATCATAACTAACTTTTACATAATTAAAAAATCAGATAACATTCCAATTAGAGCTAATCCTATACCTAGTATTAACCTTAATAATCAAATTGTAATTAACGAGCATAAAAATCAATTGATGGTTTCCTAACTGAATTTTGACCGAGTCGGCTATAACGGAGACTAGTCAAGTCTGCGCACCTCTGTACCCACACATATTGACATATTGTAGTGCACAAGTAGGTATATGCGCAAGCACATGTGCACTCTCAAAAATCATTTACCGTGTAAACATACATAGATGTTAGCAGTTGAATAGGTACTTCATTACCTACTTAATTTTATCACTTGTTGGTTTTTGTCCGTGTATATACCGGCCGGGATACCAACGGCATTATAAAGTGTGACGTCTGTTTACGAAATTGGAAGATTATTTTTTTGTAAGTTATTGGACGGAAAATTGTCCGTAATTCCCTGTCAAAGCGTTGTAATTGCGTTTATTAGAGCTGGCAATATTAAATCGATGTTGTTTTGACAGCGAATAACTAAATTATTCCGGTGTAGTTTAAAAATGATTACGTAAAAAAGTGGTTTATATTTATTAAAAAGGGCATCTTCCATGAAAATCATAATGAGGCCTAAGTAACACAGTGCAGCATCTTAATACTCATATAAACTACGTGTTACTGGAATTGTTTTTTATATTTTACTATAAAAACTATCGTAGTTTGACGAATGCATTACGGATGTTAGCGGGTTAACCACGAACCTTATTTGTGTTGGAAGAACACCAACGTTTCATCCCTTAACACGCGCCTAGAACCGCACTCACCCTAAAGTCCCTCGTAAAGGGATGAAACATTGGTGTTCTTCCAACATCAATAATGTTTATTATATGTTGCAGGAAGTTTTAAGTATCAAACTGTCTCCAACTTTGTGAAGTCATACCTAACCCATAGTTTTAAGTATCAAACTGTCTCCAACTTTGTGAAGTCATACCTAACCCATAGTTTGTGAAGTCATACCTAACCCATAGTTTGTGAAGTCATACCTAACCCATAGTTTGTGAAGTCATACCTAACCCATAGTTTTAAGTATCAAACTGTCTCCAACTTTGTGAAGTCATACCTAACCCATAGTTTTAAGTATCAAACTGTCTCCAACTTTGTGAAGTCATACCTAACCCATAGTTTTAAGTATCAAACTGTCTCCAACTTTGTGAAGTCATACCTAACCCATAGTTTTCTTACGCACGCTCTTTTTTACCTAACTTATAAAATGTGCCGACCTCGTTATTGAGAGAACCAACAACGCTATTGCGGGCGCCACGCTATCGGTGTTTTGCGCAACGTTTTACTTTTCAGAAAGAATCAAAATCCATTGATTAGATTCTGATAACTCGATCATAAAAAAAAGTTTTCCTACGTTTATACTACAGAAAATTATAATCAAGTATCTACCATAGAAGTTTCTATAATCAATAACCCCGTCCTTACTCAAGTCTCCTACAATTCCTACAAAATGTGGGTACTCCTAACAGCATTCATCTACTTTCAGTAAAGAGTTCGGCTATAAAACGAGAGTCCATTTTGGTCAAGAGATAAATCGTATTAATGACATCGACTCTGGACGTATTCTCGAGTTTATCGAATGCGAGATCGAGATACGCACTTGTTCACTTTAGTAAGTCCCGCGCATTATGACTAGTATTTGTTGAGACTAGTCACCGTGCCCGAAATTTGACTATATTATTGTACCTATTATTATGTGAGATAAGATATCACGAATGAAATTGTTTAGGTGCTTTTTATTATGTGCCATTGTAAACATTTAACGCACTGACCTACAAATTAACCCGTAGATCCCCTACGAACGGTCTACTAGTTAACCCGTAAACCCACTACGAACGTTCTACTAGTTAACCCGTAGACCCCCTACGAATGTTCTACGGTGCTACGAAACTGCTACGTGCTGCCGTAGAAAAGTGTTATCATGTAAGACTGTAAAAACATCCTACTAAATTGTGTTTTTTGTATGCCTTAGTACTAAAGTGGTCTAAATAATGTATAACCTGTTTTACTTTAAAGTCTTGACTATTTTACCAGTCTGGGTACTGAGGAAACAGTCTCATTTTCCGATCAATACCTGTTCTGTGTCAGACTATACGTTCCTTTGTGTGACTCACGCTAATCATACAAATGATTCTCCTTGAGCAAACCGACGCCTACAAGATGGCATTCGACAAGACAACAAAATTCACTATAAACCTATTATTTTCAAGTATGTATATATAAATAAGGAATAATGTAGGTAAAAGCTTAAAATTACACTAATATTATAAATGCGAAAGTTTGGATGTGTGAACGTTACCTCTCTACGCCAAAACTACTGAACGGAACGGGCTGAAATTATCATACAGGTAGTTCCAGGCCAGGAGTAAACATAGGGTACTTATTATTCCATAAATCTGTTCTTTTGTGTTAGAAATGACCTTAAAACGTTCCGTAGAAACAACGCATGCGAAGTCGCGGGCAGAATCTAGTCCTTGAATAAAGAAGTGATCACGCACGCGAGACTTCCCCGAGAATAGCCCTCCGTGTGTTCAATAACATGTCTATCTGTTCGTATTTGCTTTGTCGATATCCATTTATTAAGTTCAATCAGTGGACAACGCTCGGGTGTATTCCAGCGAAGCGAAATCCAAGGGAGGAAGGGGCAATTATGAAGCTTCTGCGATTTGATGACGTTGGTGGTGCAACGGGCGACGACGGTCCGCCTGCAATTTATTTTGTTGCAGGTTAAATACCTGCATGGGGTTAAAAATATTTGCACGATCTGCAGGTATTTGTTCCAGCTATTGATTACGCTTAACATTTTAACATGTTTTCGTGCTGCTGTATGCTTTTTTTTAAGGGCTTCGCCCTCAACAATTCGCCCCTCGAAAATTAAATATATGACGATATAATGATGTTAAATGATGATATAATGACATCGCATCGGCATACATTGCGTAAATTAAAAAATGAATTTCAATAAAAATACGCATTCGTATTTATTTGTATATTCTATGACAATGATCCCGTGCTAGGCGTAATATACCCATAACACAAGCTTATGTATTACGAGAGTGGGTATGGTAACCATCACTTCCATACAACCATATACAGTACAAGCAATACAACCGTAAACAGTGATTTTTCACAAGTCAACACGTAACGTTAATAATGAATATAATGTTCCTTAATCTCGCTAAGCTTGTGCCTCGCGCCGCCTCTCGCCTCAATATTTCTTCGTAAAATATTAAGGATCCTTCCTCCTCGTTGGTAATCTTTGCCTCATGTGGGAAATAGGGCTCGCATGCAATTTTTAGCAAAATACACGCGTCTTAAATAAATCGCTTCTGTTTTCGTGTTTGTTATACAAAGAGAATCACTGTGTGTATTCTAAATTTGAAGCTTCTATGTCTGCTAGAAGTGCCTTAGAGTTTTGATGATCGGTCAGTCAGTCAGCCAGTCAGTGAGTGCCAAAATGGTTCAAATTGAATTTGAAATGTACCGTTTTTATACAATGCCTGCTTGTTTACTGAAAATTTAGGCTTCTAGTTTTATCCACAATGAAGTTATAGGGAGTCGAAAATGGCCTAAACTGCTTCGAGAAAAGGATGGTACGGCCGTGCCGGTTTTTGCTCGACTTGGCGGGGGCTCTGCCCTGCCCCCAGTTAGGTACAAAATTTTATTTTATCTAATTATATGTTATTTTATTTATACATGACGGTAGGCTTATCTGGGTTAATATTGTATTATTATTATCACTGTCTACCTCTTTATTAATAAAATTTTTAAAAGTAGCTACTAGTTAAAAATTAATGAAATGACCGTGTAAAAACTCACTAACACAGATGGTCGTGACGTGACTTACTTTTTTTCATTAACGATCTATGTTTAATAAGTATTTCAAATTAAATTACCTCCTACCAGACTGAAACAGATTATTTCAAAATCATGAAAATAATACAAGAAGATTTTTTGTGATATCAAGTCAATTGATATCTTAATTGGAAAAAATATATTTTCGTTCCATAAAACACAAAGTGGTTGATAAACGAAATGCTTTCGATAATCCCCGACAACCAGCCAGCCGCTAACTTTTAATTGGCAATCATAGTAATAAAATATCTATACTGAGAGCTTTTTGTATTAATTTAATCAATAAATTGCTTACTAAGCGTTCATTGGGTTTAAATGCAATAAATTGCATTATTCAATGAAGTGAGTAGAGTACCTGTTGGTACCTGCTTGTGGGGATCTAACGGCGTTCTGAACATTTATTATTTTTTGTTTTCGCCTTATGAAATCAGTACGATATAAACATTTGTACTCTGCGAGTTGCTCTAAGAATAAATTATGACTACACAAAATAAAAACGTCAAGTGCGAGCCGGACTCGCGCACTGAGGGTGCCGTATAATTGTCAGACCTTGCTTCTTGCCAATTTTATGATTCTATTATAGATTTTTGGTCTATGGCAAAATACAATTTTTTTGTGAATAAACTATATCAATTTTCAGATTTTTTCCTTTACTTGTTCTATAAGACATTGCTTCTTTGCAAATTTTATGATTCTAGGTCAACAGGAAGTACCATATAGGATTTGTGAGCATATGATGCCCTTGGAAACTCTTGATCGCGTTGACTTAGAAGTTATATTTTTATTACGGCTCCAAGAGGTTACGGACTTGAGTAATTGATGCAAATTTCATTTCAATTCAAAACCTCCATGCGTTTCTGAGTAAAAAGGGTTGAAAGACGGACAACGAAGTGATTTTTTGAGGTACGGAACCCTAAAGTGACTTTTCAATGATCTGCCGAAGTCAGCAAACATTAGGTTTTTTATCAAAGAAAATTAGTGAATGTAAGAGCTTTCCAAGTAACTAGTTAATTTATTAGAAGAACACTAGCGCTTCATCCAAGGTGCTACCCTGACTCAAACTAGCGCCGCCACCTATTTTATCTTACTATGACTCTGAACAAGTGCAATTTAAAAAAATTCATTGGGCTGTTTGTTATACCTGTGTTTTAATGTCTCTTTAATCATTTCATTTTGTATATGGCAGAGATACAAAGTTGCCCTTGATGGCCACCAAACTCTATTTTCGCATTTCTGCCTAAATTCTACAAAATAAAACTATGATGCGAGGCATTAGAAAAGGCTTTTAGTAGATATCACAAACAGCACAATGACATTTTTGAAATTTCCTTTGGGTAAAATAGGTGGTGGTTCTAGTGTGCGTCGGGTGCCACCTTAACGAGGGACATCATCAGGGTGAGTGAAACGGAACTAGGTTCGTACATATATCGCTTCCATTCATAATGAATTCGTCAAAATAAGAAAGTTTTTAAATTAAATCAAAGGAACAATATCTATAGGTCCAGTTTCCAATGATTATTTACTAGAACCTAGTTCGAACTCAGTTATCGGAATTATCCTGTAAGCCTGGAATCTTGCATTTGCACAAGTAAATTGGATGTAAGCGTCATCGCCGGCCGCCCGCCCCACAGAGCAGCCGTCGAACGTCGACCGCGTTGTTTGAGTCGGAATTGGAACGGCATTGCGTTAACAAGCGAGTGCACGCGGTTTCGCTTGCTGTCATTCGTCTTTGCTTTGGTTTGTATAACGTTTGCAATGACAGACTCGACGGCCTGTGTACGCAAGTGGAGCACAGGACAGCAGTTCAATTCAGATGTAATCGTGATTGTATCAATCATGCTATGCCGCCGTTATTTGATTTATTTGCTTTTGTTTTTGTCATCAAAAAGCAATGATCAGTGAAATTAGTGTGAGTGGTAAACTTAAGAAGTAAATACCTACATAATACTGAGACGAAAGCATGGCGCGGTTTAAAAAAAATGGAAAAATCTTTATTCACAAGTGTTCCCCTGGGGGTTCAGAATGGCCCCTTTTCGGCTTAGTACACATGTTAAGTGGTACCCTGTATTTATAGAAGACTCACAAATCTGAAGTGACCAGCAGGAGAATAACTACACCTGGATCTATATGTGTCTAAGCGGTAGGCACTGTATGAACTGTAGATATTACCTACAGATGTCGAAGTATCGACCTACTGTGGTTTTGGTTGTTCAAGTAATTAATTCAATTATATCTACTGTTTGTTATTAATTATTAGCATAAACAGTGCGATTGCGATGGGAATAGATTTGATTAGTGTAGTATTCTGGTAGATATTGTTATATTTAGCCTGTATTTTCCCACTGTTTTGCAAAATATAAATAAAAGATTGGCAAGGTGAAAAAAAAATATTATCATCTTTTAGTTTATGTTTGAAGGTAAAATGTTTTGTTTCATCACAATAAATGATAAGAACTTTAAGTTTATACAACAAAATATTACACCTACTCAAGTATTAACGAAAGTGTTGGGCTATCTGCAGAATGTAGCTAACAAAATGAGCTACTTCTAGCTCAACTGATCTGGATATTCAGATTAAAAGTTCAAAACCAATTGATGAGTGTCACCCTTACCCCAGAAGCCTGCCCTGTTCTTAGCCCCTGTTGTCTGAAGTATCACGTTACAAGGTTAGTATTAGAATGTTCCCTCCAGTAGTAACACGATACCAGATTCGTTTTTCAACGGCAACTAAAAATAGAAGATAATAAAAACCTCCTACAAAAGGCTCCGATAGCCAATCTGGGTACAAAGGTGGCAGGTGGCAGGTGGTAGGTAGGTGCAGGTCTTTGATCATTGATGCCTACACCCTGAACGTATAATAACGTACCAAGTAATTAATTTTTTATTGCCTCCGCGCGAAAGGGTATTTATTACTGTAATAAAAAGGGTACACGAATAATGACGCTTTTGATGTAGCGATGAATAGTGGTTTTTACGTGAAAAGTTTTTCCGGGATAATACTTGGCTATGATCCTTCGGTTTTATTTTATGACGATAAAATACTGACTCATAAATAAAGCCTTATTTGAAAGGTAAAATAAAAAGGTATTCTCACCTCTTGAGATCGGAAATAGATAATTTAATAAAGGGGTGGCCTTTCAGTGATAATGGTGTGTCTATTTCTAGAACAAACAACAAATCTAATCTTGGAGGCGTGATCTCTGTTATGTGGCTATAAAAAAGTAAAATAAATTCCCGCTGAATTCGGGATTTTTAGCTTAAAGGTAAATAAATCAAAACAGAGTTCATGTGTTGAACTATTAAGCTGTTAAGCTGTAATCATGAATACCGAGGCCTGTTAGAAAACATAGTTGACAATTATTATACAATTGATATTTTTAACAGTAATTACCTTCCATTAGACGTCTGAGTTAGCTGACAAAGTTTTATTTTTATTTTTAAATCATTTATTAAGGGTTTGTTCAATGATATGAACATGCCACATTTTTATTTTATTATATAATACTTAATAAAATAAAATTTTATTTTATTTTATTTTATTAAGTATTATAATTCTTACTCGTAGATCCTTGCGCAGAATTATAACTTGACCCTGAGATCCAACCTACCCTAACCTCCCCACTTACTCCTCACAATTACACCACAGCCTAACCTCGAACTCTAAAGCTCGTAATCCACTTCATTTTACAACAAAAAACACGTCTTTACAAGGTCCTTGCTAAACGTGTTTCGAATTGCAACCCTGAAATCAGTCAGGGGCGAAACTGTCTCCGGCTAAGAAATAAATAAGTTAGGGCGAGCACGTAGCTTAGGGAGGCCGATAGTACAGCTAAAGCATGTTTTCCATTATGAGCTGACCAATCAAATTAATACAGATTTCTGCAAAAGGGTGCCCATTGAAACCAAGATAGATGGAAGCATTCATCATCATCAGAGTAGCTAGTCCACTGGTGATCATAGGGCTCCAATAATGTGCGCTGGAGTCTGCAGCTTACCGCATTCATCCAGCAGTGTTTTGCAGATCGTCATTCCACCTGGCCATATGGTGTTCCACACTATGTTTGCCGAGACGCGGCCTCTTCTCACTAGTAGGTACGGTAATGATTGTCGTTCTTAATTTTATTATATTTTACGAAGCATATATTCTATACCTACTAATAAATATCATAATTGTGTTCATTGTCAGTGTTGCATTATCTTTGGCATTGCCTTATAAATAAATTAATTCATTAATTAGTTTTTTAACAAAATCCAGAAACAGGTATCACAATATTTTTTTAAACTTATTGTAAGATGTTACGGATAATACAGGATTTACTAATGGATTTTAATTTAAAGATACCTGCACATTAAAGGTATTTATTAGAGGCCTTGAGTCGCGGATTTGTTGTCCACTTCACTTTTTGGTATGGGGTACAACTCATCCGAAACAAAATTCTCCTGTTTTTTTTCAATTCGGATGAGTTGTACCCTACTCCGAAATGAGCAGAGCTGTTTCGCCGACTACAAACTAACCCGAACCTAACCGTCTTCAATTTGTCTTCAGTAAGTCTAGACTAGATTATATACGTGTCCTAGCTCTCCTTACAGCGCAAACCCATTTGATTCGAACGCACAGTAATCACTTCTCCGAAACTAGACAAAAACTACAGGCAATCGATCTAAACGAAGAAACACATTTGTTGTCCTTGGAGTTGTAATAAACACACGCCACAGAGTGATACTTTATTCTTTAGACTGTTTACATTATGCCTTGCATGCCTTGTCGTACGCCATGCGAACTAAGTATACACTACTATGTTCCCGAGTAGGTGTAGTGGCCGCGGCGGAAGCGGCTAAAGAATCGACTCCTGCGACTTTACCCATGGATTTTGTAAGAGCGGACTAAGGGAGCCAGAGGATGGGTAGCAGCTTCAGAGCTTCTGTCAGTAGACAGATGTAACATATACCTACTTAGATGTTCACAGAAGGTGAAAGAAATGGACACCTTCTGTGAAAATCTATTATGTTACATCTGTTTTTAACTTACGCGATCTGAACACATATTTATAAATACTATTTATAAATTATATCTGTTTATTTTACTTAAGCGATAGATTGATTGATACTTATCAATATGATAATCAACTGATCCTTAACAATACCAGTCGCGCGCGTCCCCAAGACGCTAGCTGCATTGCCCCGCTGTATAGCAATGTTAATGCGCAGCGCCAGATACTCACTAGCTCTCGGGTCACGCGTCTCTTCGACCAGACGCTGAGATTTTTTTTTAAAACCCGGAGAGCCTTGTTAGCCCAGGGACCTAGGATCTCGACTCCTTAGAGTCGAGCTCCCCTTAGGGAGCAAATTCGGAGGCTCGATCGAAACCTGCATATTTGTGCCTCTTTGCGTATCAGTCTGGGAGTCAGCCGAGCTTTTCCCAGCATCGATTCACACATGTCCACTGCTGAACATGCCTCAACAAATGTAACGTATAGATGCTTATGGCACATTGGTGCATGTTGCTGGTACTTTGTTGTGACGGCAAGGGAAGTAGCGTTTCAATGAAATGGACTCGCAGGGAAACCAGACACCATTCAGGCAAATGGGTTGAAATGGCAGGAACAATGGTTGACGAATCGGATACAGTGCATCGTTGACTGACTGTTGAAATGGTTAGTGAGTTCCGTTACTTCAGTGTAGTACCTACTCTAAAGCTTTTGTGCTTCAGTTAGATTGTTTTGTTGGAAAGAAAGTAAATATTTATTTTTTTATAATTAGTTTGAAAGTTAAGACAACACAATAGTAAGTAGTTTGTGTTTATTATACAATTCCTTAGTACTAATAAAAGCTTACATATTTTTTATTAATTCTACGTGTTTGGCTTTGCTAGCTTTTATTTTGATCATTGAATCAGCATATTTTGAGCCAGCATCCCTCCGGGCTCTCTGCCAATTTTTTATTGGCTAAATTAATTTATTTTACACATCGTTACAATATTCATGTCAGTTTTCATTTTCAACCAATAAAGGCAAACTAACCAAAAATTGGTACAAATGTTGAAAATAGTAAACCAAATATGTTACTTTTGAAACTATCGTGGTTATCTAAATAAGTTAGTTAGCTAAGTTTTGAGAAATGAAATAGGTTCTCAAAAATTTTCGATTTCGGCGGGACTTGAACCCGCGCCCCACCCAGTACGGGTGTGCTCGAACCAACTAAGCCACGAAATCACATCCCGCTGACTCGAAAATCTCTGGCAATTCTTACGGACTATAGCGCCGGTACCAGGGGAAACAGAAATTTCTGGTTTTGTGGTTAACTACAGGTTATCATAATCGCTACTGTTTATCCCAAAAAAAGGCGCGCGAACCCACGGGCATACAGCACCTACGACCTAGTTTTTATTTACATGGTTCATACTAGAAAAGCATGGCGCGACGTATAATTACTCCTCCAAGATGGCGTCTTTACGTAAGATTTACGATATTTACGAATGCGGCACGCAACTTTATTATTTCCAATAGGCCGTGGAAGATGTATCGCCAAGCTTTTGATTTATTTGTCTTCGCCTATCGCTCTCATTTTGTCCCCACTTGTACTTTAGGGGGACGTAAAGCTGCTTTTCTATCGTTTTTTTTATATAAGTATAGAATAATCAAAATTGACCAATTGAGAGTTGTGGAATTAAAGGAATTTTATTTACACGCAAGAAGGACATATTTTAATTGTTTTTCTTGAGTAGGTAAATTATGTATAAATTAAATTTACGCGATCGAACACGAAGTACTTGTCATTTATATTACGACAACTGAAGTGGCGCGGTGGCTGAAAGATTCACCTGCAACGCAGGAGGTTGCGGATTCGTTTATATACATACATTAAAATATATATCTATGTAATGTATTGTACTTATTAAGTTTATAAGTCACTTAGTACCCATAGCACAAGCTCTGCTTAGCTTGGGGCTAGATGATGCTGTGTGAATTGTCGAACATTATTTACTTATTTATCGAATTTCAACAAATTTAGGTTTCTCGGCTTAAGAATACCTCTCATAACCATTAATATAATTTAGTATAACCTATAATATGAAACAATAGGCTAGGCTTGCATGATTAGACAAGCTTTGATCACCCGGCTCCGGTCGAGCGTGAAATGCTCATTTAAACACCTGCCTACCTGCTAGTGGCACTGGTCACTGGGCTCGCGAGGAACTCGCTCATGAATAATAATTAAAATAACAGCAAATACAAAATAACAACAGGAAGTTTATTCAAATTTCTTAAAGAGCTCACTTTGAATGGCATATATTTCGGTCAAGGAATAGGAATATCTGTAATAAATCCATTCAACGTAGCAAGGCTGCCGCATTCTGGGAACTGGTTATAGTGTTTGGCCTCCGTCTGACACGAGACTGCTCCGCTGGCTCTCGTTAGCTAGTAGCGTGGAATTTACGTCAAGATACCTACACTTTTTACCCGACTACCAACAGGGGAGGGTTATGAGGTTAGCACCCTATGTTTGTATGTTTGTATGTTTGTATATTTGTATGTTTGTATGTATGTGGCCGATTTCTTTGTTCCCACGTAGCGCTGAAACTACTGGTTCGATTTCAACAAATTATGTATCGATTGATTCGTCTCAATACCCCGATGGTTATAGGCTATAGGATTTAGGGCTCCGACCCCGAATAAGCCTTCAAAACGCGTATTAAAGTTTAGGTAGCCGCAGGCTGCAGGCCCCATAGAGAAAAATTACAATACCTACGACCTATTTTCATTTTCAACTCTATGCCTATCAAATATGACCGATAATACGTCATTCTATTTTGTCAATGTAAATGTTTCAAACTTTTATAACTTTCACGTAGTCGGGTTGTAGTTTTTAACTTTATCTTGTTACTAACCGAGGAAAGGAAAGGGGAGGAGGTGCTAAGTTCGATTGTATGTATTAGTATGTTTTTTATGGAGCGATTTGGTAAATTCTTTCGCTATTGTATGAAATAATGATTCCGAGGTGGTCCCATAAAATGATATTCCCGATCAATGATTTTTGTACAAAAACTTAGCTATACCGTGTAAATACTAAGGAATATGAAGTCAGTTTTTTGTTTTTCAAAACAATTGAATTATTTTGAAACTTAATGTCGATAATTAGTGTCTGACAAATAAAGGCTTACAATTGAATCCCCACTCCATAAAGAATTTCTTGTTTGACAGTTAATTACGAAACAGTGAAAAATAATTCTTGTTTCACAGTCAATTGTGAAACTACAATTGCGAAAACGGACTAAACGATATAGTCGACATCTCCGTTCCCGAATGCAAGCAATATTTGAAAAGGATCGGAGTTCAAAAGACATGAACAGCTCAACTCTCTGTCCGAAAATGCGCTAAAAACGATTTATACCGAACTTAAAGGGGATAGGATCTGCATTGGACATAAATAAACTTTCACAAAAGTACCTTGCCTGTCCATTGTACGTGGAATCGAATCTTGTTTACGGCAGGGTCGGATCAAGGGTTTTGAGCAGGTTAAGGAAGTTCTTTTTTAAAAAGAGAAAAAAGAGAGTAAAAATAAAACGAGTATAAATAAAACACTTATCTTGTGGCTCATACAGAGCAGACACTGCTAAGACCGTATCTTTAGTGCACCGTTCCGTTCAGTCCTATGCCAACCTCGTTGACTTTTCTACAGCCGAGTGAGAGTCCCGGCTATAGAATATTGACAAAGACACATCTTCTCCGTGAAGATCCAACAAAATGCATTCTCCCACAAAGCAGTTGACATGGCATGCAATCAGAAAAGATAAAAAACATCTGTACTAAGAGTGAATACCAATTAATGGCGCCTCTTGCCAAATATTACTATTACAGAACGTTCGAAATAGGAAGGTAGTGGTGCAGACAAAGACCTTTATTTTCAATAATTGTGACTTGCTATGCAAAGTTGTATGTGTCTAAAACTTAAGTACCTATATATAAAAAATTATGACTAAATGTATTTAGTGACATCAGATCATCATCATCAAATTTGCCCCTAATTACATGTATTAGGGGCAAATTTGATGATGATGATCTAATGTCCAGTGAAACAGGTCCCTAAGTCCGCCCCTGCCATGTCGGACATAGTACAAGACGACATCAAATTGAATTCGAGCACTTACTCGTTTACTTCCGAGCACGACTCGCGATCCCCCTTTGTACATTTTATATGTGCCCGCTAAAGTATTGTACTTTGGACGAAATGCGACTTTTTGCGAATGTCTTCGCAGATTGCTTTACTAGCCAACTTAATAATAAATAGGTACTAAGACATTGAAGGGGTCTATGGTATCAAGGTACTGTTAAATATTTATATTTTTTTAGATTATATTTATATTTTTTTATATTTATAGTAGTAGATATGATAACAGTTACGCCTGTTCCACATATCCCTACTGATCTATCCCTACTGTTAGGGAAGAATGGATTTTTTTCCCACCTATTACTACTAGGGGGGATACTTTTCCACTATATCCACTGTTATAACCGTTTAGTGAATAGGTTGTTATCTAGTACTCATAACACAAGCTCGACTTACTTTGGGTCTAGATAATGCTTTGTGGATTTTCCAGAAATATTCATGTAATTTTGTTTATTGTTGTCATTAATTATTGTGGGTTACAAGTTCACACGTTATTTGAGAAATAGTTGCGTTACCAACATTATTATAAATGCGCGTAGTTTAGTTATAAATTAGTGAAGCCTGCGCAGGTAATACCGAAAAAGTGATTTACTGTAATGAGCTGTTGAAACGCTGAAATCATAGACATATCTACTTTGAACTTAGCTGGTCTCTTTGAAAGTTTCCTACCAACTAGCCAATCCTCAGAACTCCTATCAATTGTGATATGAAATCTGTAATCCGATTGTTTGGGACAGTTGCAACTTGCAGTAAGTAATGAAGTGCTAAAAGCGTTAAAAAAGTAAAATTCTAATAGAAAAACTGAAAAATCAGCTCTGCGATGCTGCGGAGCGAGAGAGTCGTCTTCTCTAAGAGATCTCATTATGTCGAGTAGGGTTGGCAGCGTCCGTGTGCATACGGAACTGACAGTATCTCCTCGCGTCTATTTTACAAGTTTAGAGCATAGAGAGCGAGAGGTCGTGAAAATAAGGCGTGATGAAACGTTTTTACCTCTAAGTCTACTGCGTGTGTAAGTCTGGCTTCCTCGATACAGGCCCCGCCTAGCGAGGAAGCCGACGAAAATCACTGTTGAAATGGCTCAGTTACCTATGTAGGCACAAAATGATCCTTTTCATGTATTTTAGGTTAAGTTTATCTGTTTTTTATTATTTATTACTTGCTGCAATAAATGTATTTTACAACAGAAATAAACATTTATTTATTTATTTACTATCTACACCTAGATCTATAATGCCACCCGACTTTTCATGGAGTGTCTCCATGAAAATGCTTTCAAGGCTTTCAAACGTTGAGCCGGCGTCCTCTGATCTCTAACTCTATCGGCTCACGTATCTTGCACCGAACAAAGAAATTTTCCCTTCGCAAGACACGGACTTGAACGAAGCGCACGTAATGCGCTGGCCCTTCCTCAGTGCAGTGTTCTGCAATGTTCATTATCAAATATAGTTAGATAGGTAGGCTTACAAAGTGATATAGATACTTATATTACGGTAGGTAATAATTATATATCTAATAATTTGTACTAACAATTATGGTGAACAACCGAAATAAAATAAATTGAATTGAAAAATTGAATTGAATAATGAGTCCAAAGCACTCATTCAGAACCTCCGCCATTCGCACTAATTTAAATAGATTCAAAGAGATCTAGCTGCTTAGAAATACCCTTTGACGAGGTCATTGGAGCCCATAAATTATGCAGTAAGCACCATTCCGCACCGAAACCGAAAACCGGTAATTTATTTCTATGAATTTCTATTTTATATCGGTATTTTGCCGAGCTTAAGTCAGCTATTAAACAGTCGCTCGCAATTTTGGTGAACAGTGGGAGCGTAAGCGTGGGCGGACCTTTTATCCTAACAATAGTACAGGTGGTTAAAACGAATTTTCTAATACCCATATAAATTAATACCAGAGTATTACATCATAACGTACCTACATACATGCCTGTTTTCATCTCGGCTGGAGGCTGGGCAGTGAATGCGTTTACTTTTTAGACTATTTTTCGCAAGTAGGGACCGAGCTAGATTTTAGGTATTTTATTCTGTTGATGTAGATGGTGGAACCTAGATCTAGAATAAAAAACACGAGCAAAGTCGTGGGTAAAAGCTTGTTTCTAATATCTCGCTCTGATATACTCGGCCGTCGAGGTGATCCCTAATCTGGAACGTTTACGCCCTCCCATTGTACACATGAAAAGGTTGTTGCCTCTCAGATACACTTATCTATGAAAAACATCGCCCTGTATCTTCAGACAAAATTGAAGCTCAGAGAACAAGAACTCATCAAAGTTGTAATTTTGTTCGTAGATACTGTACAGGAGGGTATTCAGGTGTGTTTAAAGGTGTTATGTGGAAGCTGTTAGCCTTGTCATTTACGACATAAATGATAATTATTATTGGAAAGGGCCAAACGCGGCTTTTACCGACTTCAAGAGGTGGTTCTATGTTCGGCTGTAAAATGTATTTTTGTAAGTATGTTCATCGACTTCTCCGTCCATAATGGACCGATTTCAAAAATTATTTCACTATTTTATAGTGAGCCCGATTTGTCCAATGACATTGTATTCCCGAGGAATCAGGATTTGTCCCGTCATGTTAAAAAAACAACTTTATACTTTAAAAAATCACGACTAGCTACAACAGTTTTGGTGATATCGTGTTCAATTCTTGATAGATTTTGATGATGTTTTCGTCGTCGTATCAAAGATAATTTGAAAAACTTTGATCTTCGAGGAATTTATAAGTGCTTCGTAAAACGTATCTAAAATATCACGATATGATAATTTTCACAATCACTGGTGTTGGTTGGTAGGTTTTCATGATTATAAATGTTTTTCATGGCCATGGGCGTAAACACTAGGTCCAGGTATTTTGTAAAACAAATTACAAATTTGACGATTAAAAATAAGATCACACACTTAACTAATATTCTATTTTAAGAATATTATACAGCTACTCACATTTTAAGAAGCCTTGATATTCACCAATCACGTTTTCAAATATGTATGCCATCAAAATAGCTCTGATCGCTGCATGAAAATCACCGTTATTATGAACAACAAATCATTATACTAGGAGTATTTTGTGGGTTGTCCTGCTAAATGACGTATTATCAATGATTTCCCTGTGGAATATGACCACCACAAATGTTTTTCATACAGTCTCAGTACGACCCTGTATAGCAACTGATTGGCAACAACAAATGGGGTGGAAACTGATTTTGGACTTAGTTGAAGACATCGCCCTGGGATGTTTCGTTTTCGATGATAGTACAGGAGCCCAATCTCGAACACATTTATGTATATGAAAAAAACGTAATCAGTATTTTGGTGAGCATTAAGATTTTTTATAGAAAACCCGTTTAAGAGGCTGATTTCAAGTTTGGGTTACAGTAACAGGAAGCCTATAATGTCCCACTATTGGGCAAAGGCCTCCCTCTGATCCCTCGATGCATCGCGGTTCTGAGCCAGTTGGACCCACGTTCTATCGAAGGTGTCTAATTCGTCGCGCCATCGTTTCTTCGGTCAACAGAGGACAGAGGGACAGACGGACGGAGAGACAGTGGTTTAGTAATAGGGTCCCGTTTTCACACTTTGGGTACGGAAATCTTAAAGCTTTACTCCACCATTGAAAAATTGTTTAAGATTCCATCAACGAGTAAACTTAGTAGAGTAGTAGTAGTAGAGTGCGTTTTTGGTGCAGAGGCCGAAGCGAATTTATAAGAGTTCAGCCGTCCGAGACAGGCAGAGATGTGTTATAAATATACCATAGGACAGCGCTATAACTTGCATTCATTTTGTACTATTACACATTATATCTTACGTACCTATTTAAGTTTAGCTAACTAGAATAATTGTAGTAACTAAGTAGTTAAGTACATGTACTATCTAATTTGTCCACGAGAGCTACTGCCGACAAACTGTTTCACAGTTTGGCAGAAATTAAATAAGAAAATGTACTTTAAGTTGATAGTAAATAAATTAAAAAAAAAAAAGATTTCAATGGAAACTAAGCGAGGGGCGGGTAAAATTTCGTTTGGAATTTTTATATATAAAATTTGACTTGTCTAAGTGCTTATTTTTTAAGCCTAAAGAAATAAAGTTATTGAATTTTGTTTTTTTTTTATAAAACTGTCTTGTCGACATGTATTTATTGACGTCAGTGGGTCAAGACAGAGAGAGGAGGAGGCTCTTTCCTTTCACACCTGCCTTGGAAGAGGAACTCTCTTTGTCCTACACTGCAGTGGGACAGTCGTCGGTAGAGGTTCATAAACAAATTACCTCTGAAACAGCGTAATTTTAATTCAAATTGATAAATAAGTGAATATTATAATAAGTACACTGCCGTCTCCTACCCTACACGAGATATCCAGGCGGGGTAGCGACCCTTGATTGTAACATTGTTGGTTCGTAATTTTCTTATTCATCCCAAGTAACTCTATTCCTACTGAATCGATTATAGTTCGCTCGACTCGCGAAAGGTTCCTAATGGAGATGACATCTCCATTAGAAACCTTTATCTGATGACTGTATGACGTTTCGGTTCTTATAATAATAAATGTATTATGACACCTACTAATCTGAGAAACTCATTTTTTCTTTTGCAACTTTTCAATCAAATCAAATTGTTTATTTGCAAGAATACAAAATTCTTCAAGCTCTTAAAACTATTTTGGTACCTAATTGTGTTCAGCCTGCGTGCAAATATTATATGCGCGTCATTTTAGGTAATATAATTATGTACCTATTAAATTAAATTATATTAGTCATTTAAGTTACAATTCAATTTTCTAGGTATTCGTTCACAGTATAAAAACAATTTTTGAGTAGCCATCCTCTTAACTTTTTCCTATACAGGGCGTCCCACGGATATGCCACATGGGGGGAAACTACTTTGAATATTGTAGATGGAACATTTTACTGAAAGAAGACATTATTTGAATTTAAAAAACAATTTGAACTGCATTCATAGATATTTAAATAATAACATGGTTGAACCGGGAATCGAACCCAGAAAAAGCTAGGCTATTTACCTACGTCTATAGTCTATTTCTCATTTGTCTTGGTGACAGTGCGGTAATAAAATCTATTGTTATGATGACCGCTCCTTTTCGTTGGACTATGGAGGCTCAAATGCACAATATCATTTTGTTGGACTTTACCACACCATGTACCTATACATATAATTTCCATTTAGTTTTTTTAAATCTTCCGATAATTTATTGAAAATAGTGACGCACATGTTATAAACATTTCTATTATAAATATATTTATGGCACTGGTGTTTATAGAGCAAATTTTTAAACTTAGGCCTTTTTTGCTGGATTAGGTATCACATCGCTACGTTTTTGAATGTAGGTTGGATGAGATTTTAGAAATACACAAATTTCCCTAATATACATGCATGCGTTAGGATCCTACAGTTCTTGAAGAGAGGCTTGCAACTATCAAGGAACAAAGACCTGTTTAACACTCAGAGGCATCTTTTTTTAATTTAAAATGCTCTCTCGACATCTACTTAGTTGCCCCACAGGAACAACCCGCGCCCCCCGAGAATATACATGACCATGGTAAGCAGCTAGAGCAGCGTCAAAAGAAACGGTCTGACGAACTTAAGAAGTAAGTGCGAATACAAATCAGCTCAGCCGTTGGCACACGACATGGTTCACATGGTCCTTCCAATTCAAATGTCTATCTAGAATAACCCCAAGGAATTTAAAAGAAGTAACCTCACCCACTTTCTCAATATTATATTCAATGTCAAGGTTTATAGGAATTTTATTATAAGAATTAAATTGCATTATTTAGGTCTTGCTAATATTAATTATTAAATTGTTACTATAGCTCCACTTTATGATGTTAGAGAGTTTGCTGAGCCAGATCTACAATTAGGTAGATCGTTGATAAACAATAGAAATAACAGAGGTCCCAAGATGCTACCCTGACGGACACCGCTGTTGTTCATAATTTTAGCAGTTGTAAACACACGATTTTGTTCAATACTGGTTGACAAAAAATGATGACAACGAAGCCTGCGTTCTAGGAGATGATACGTGACTTTGTTGCGTCTTAAATTCAGTAGATAAAAGTAAATTCTTTAAATTCTATGTAATTTTTAGGATGCATAATATTCTAGTATAGATTGCATTCATAGCGGAATAGAAACACAACGACAGACCAAGTCGTGTTTTCTTTTGTACTGACAACTTTCGGAAATAGCATACATTACGATGTACCAACACTGAAAACTAAAAATACGGTTTCATAATTTATGACTAGTAACAGAACAAAGGCGTTCATCAAACAAAAAAAACATAAAAAATACCTCATCGCTTTTAATCCATTTCGCTTACCCATTCATCCATTATATTTTCTAGAAACGTATAAAGATCGCTCTGCGCTATAAAATTCCTTTCCTTTTCCCTTATTGAAGACGTCTCTTGTGTCTACGTGCTTTCGGGACGACAATATGGACGGGGCCATTGTTCCGAGAGTACAGATCGTTGGGTTTGAGACGTAGCTAATGGGATGACGTGACCCACTCATTAGGTTGATTACTCCGAGCCTGTGGCTGTCAAAAGAATGACGAGACTTCTGTGCTTCTTACCAAGGACGCAAGAAGTTATCATCATCACTCGCACGCTCGCTGGAGCCTAACGAGCGTAATGTTTTGAGTAGGAAGTCGCGTGTCGCGCAATATGCCTAAATTTTCAACAAAAATAACAATCAACTTTGTACGGCACCTCGGGACACAAACAGGACTTATATGTATGAAACGACTGATTTTACGCGTGACTCGCAACTGAAAAAACTACGTTTGTTGTGGTCACAGCCTTACACAGTACATAGCAACCCGAAAATGAAGGTAAGGGCGCAGCGTTATGCACTACTTGAATGCTTATTTTTGCGCCATGCTTTCTCAAAATGAGAGTATTTCACCATACAATTTTATTTCACTTTAATATACTACGCCTCAAAAGAAACCGTGAATGAGAAGAAAAAAGAAAAAAGGCAAATTTTGATGATTTTATGACAGGTTTTATGTGTTTTCAATCCATCCATCAGAATGATAAGTAAACATTTCGATACCTTAACTATCATTATTAAGAAAAGTGACCGTACTTCTCTAGTAAAAGTAATTCATCCCGTTCTAAACGACTGAACGTATCTTAAAGGCAAGAAGACAAATTAAATTCTATGGGAAGGACAAAGCCAAAGCCTACACGAAAAACGCGTGGAAAAGCTAGTTATCAAACTATGCGAATGCAGATGCTTCAAGTTGCTAAGGCCTACACAAAATTATAAAGCAAATATAAATAAAGATTAACTTTTACTTTTCCCTAGGCGCGGTGCCAACTGGCATCGCAGTTCGTACAATCAGGCGAGTTTTGCTTATCGCTGGCGTTATCTAAGTTCTAGCCTAGTACCGAGTGAGTAAACTTTTTGCTAATATCGCCGCAGCCGTGCCCAAAGGACTTGTAGATGGTATCTTATTGCGGCGACGCCAAATGTTATGAACTGGCATATAGAGTGGATACAGGGGCATATACAATGCTTTTTAGCACGTTCAAGTAAGGTTGTAGTCGATTTATGGTAGGTATTTCGTTGTAGGTGTAAAATTCGATATTCGAAAGAGTTTAATCAGTTCTTAGCACAGCAAGTTACGCCGTCGAAGACTGTAAGAATCTACGAAGATTTCATTGAATGAAAACCTTAAGTTTTGAGAACAAAAACTCTTATTATTTGAAACACTTATTAATCTTTACAATAACAATCTTTGCAATAGTCCATTGAGCTACATGACTGTATAAATCGCAACAAACCCGCTAACAAGCAATGATTTCTCATAAAATATTGAACATTTCGTTTATGTATTTGCTACAACCACCCGACTTGAGTTTTCGTTTTAAATACAGAAAACTTTTCAAGTATATTTTTTATCTGCCTACGTAACTATACATTAAAGTACCTAACGTTGATAGATTTTTTCCGTAATAGTTCGTCTGTTCGTTCCAGATGAGATGGCTCCTGGCAGGCGGGATGGGCCTGCCGCTGGCTGCTGCAGTCTTCTGCATGCTGCCCCTCTTCACCTCATCCACCGGCGATATACGTACGTATTTATAACACGAACACTATCGTCCTAAATTTTTCAAAGCTTAGTTCACACCTGGGTAATTTAAAATTATAAAACCATTCAGATAAGTGGACTAGAGGGTAACTCTAGTCAACTTAGTTTTCGATTGGCTGGAATCATTGCTCGCCTTAAATAATGGGGTTTACACACTTTGCACTACTCGAGTAATAAACAGGGTTATTGGTAAATTAGTTACACTACATGAACCGCAGGCACGTTTGTGAAGACGCCGGTCTTAATTCTGTTCATGTAGTGTAACAAATTTACCAATAACCCTGTATATAATTCTAGTTCGTAGTTCTGAACGAGACGTGTCCTGGTTGTGATTCCGTTTGTAACAGTCGACTGCTAGACATCAGTTTCCTTGGAAATGCTAGCTGCCGCCATATTAGAAAAAATATTTGCTTAATTTATTTTTAGGAATTTTGTCTGTAGGTAGACGGTCTGCCGGGGACGGAGATAGGCTACTTTTTGTTTGCCATTTTGTTACAGTTTTTTCGTTAAAATCATGAAATTCTTAAAATTCTAAATTCTATTTCGGGAACGAGCGTGCGAAGCCGCGGGCAGGAGCCAGTAATTGTATCCCAAAAAGGGTTAGTAGTGGCAAGCAGTATAATAAAAACCTTAATGGTTCATATACCTATTGGTAAAAGTTGCACGTCAAATTGTGGTAGAACACAGTACAACTTAAAAATATACCTAAGTATATAAATAGGTAGCTTAAACAAGTAAATTAATTAATTATATTATTTCAATTTTTAAATTATACATAATTATTTCAATCATCACATCCTTAGGTTATATCGTTGCCATTTCCTATGTTTGTAAAATTATTATGATGCTTTTTAAATGATTTTCAATTATTTCTACAGCAATAGGCTACTTGACTACTACTGGGAAATAATTCTAACGTATTGTCTGATAAAAATAATGAAAAATGTTATTAATATTTCTTCAAAGCCAGTCGTATTAGTTATGAAAACGAATTTTAAAGTTGGAATAAAATAATGACGCGCCAAAACGATAATCTCTGTCATGGCTCCCCTTTTCCAAGCTATGACGTCACCCCGCCATACCACACATAACAAGAAGAACTCATTGACACTGTAATCTGTAAAAGTGTAACGTCACTTGCGATCCAACCAAACAAATAGCGTTTTCGGTCACGTGATCATATATCAAAAAGTTTGTAATTTTAATCCAGTTTTATTCCTATCAAAGAACATATTTTTTATAAAAATCACCTGATTACGCTTTGTTACGTTGTCACTGACTAGGATAAAAACAATTTGGAACTTATTTTTAATGTAGTCAAATAGCCTATTCTAACAGAATAGATACAGTATCCTCTATTTAACAGAATGTACCTTCAGGTCACCATGGCACATCAAGAGCACGAGGGTGGCGGCAAGGAGTGGCTCCAGCCTCTGACGTCACAGCCAACAACTCCGTCAGCAATATAACGGCACAGCTCGGCGGTACGGCGTACTTGCACTGCCTGGTGGGACATCTTAGTGAGAGAGGGGTAAGTATTCAGTAGGTACCTTGACATGAACACCCTTAGACAAGGTTTTGTCAAGGAAAGACCATCGTATTACGGTGCAATCGCAATATAAATTTATGTGAAATCCTTATGTGTCACTCAGAACTGAGTTTAAGGTCAATAGACTTTTGCTGTTGCTTATTTAGACTGGCGTGGTATTTTAGTCAGATATTCTATCCCTCATGCCCAGAAATATTAACTGTGGTACCCGCCTATGTGGGTCTAAGCATGTCAATTTCCTATTTTTAAGTATCTATGCAGGTACAGTACCTGTACAGATACTACCTACCTATATGGGTCTTTGTTAGAGCGGGCTGATATAGATAGATAGAGATATTGTATTCTACCATACAATATCTATATCTATCTATATCAGCCCGCTCAGGAGTAGTCAAATAATGTCATTCCAGCTTCATAAGATACTACTCCTGCTCTACCTTTCACTAGTTTTGTTATTCCAGTTTCCCCCCTCAAGGGGGATTTCAGGGGGCAACTGGAATAACCCAAGTCAAACACCTTCAGAGGAGTAGCTTTTATAATATTTTACAGACTTCATTGCTAAATGGTCTTTGTTTGTTACAGCAAGTTTCGTGGATAAGGAAGCGGGACTGGCATATCCTGAGCTCCGGCAAGTTCACTTACACGAACGACGAGAGGTTTCAGGTAAGACGGACGCTGATTTAAAATAAAGTGTAGCACCGTACATTGTGTCTAGAAAATTAAATTCGTTAGAGATTTTTCAATGCAAATTTACGGATATTGGTTCAGATATTGTTAATCTATAGACATAGATCAATATAGGACAGACGTCCTATCACAATTCTTGTAACTCTCAAACAATAAGTTACTACAATACTTCATTGTCCTTAAACCAATTGGCATCTCAAATTTCAAGAAGGTAAGTAGGTGCTCAACCGATTCTGTAAAATCTATAAAAATAATCAGGATTCTATGCCTTCCCAACAGGTGTAAGATCTGATAAATCATTTTAGCAGACACTATGTCAGTAGGTACTCAACAAGAAACCAAAACTGGAATACCAAGCTCAAACTTCCGAATTTTATTTTATTCAGTTAATATTCTGAAAGAACCTATAATTATGTAGGTAGTTTTTCTTTGGTTAGGTGAAGTATAGGAAGTAGGTACATTGATTCATTAGCGTATGAATCAGATCAGTTCCGATCTGTTTCAGTCAACACTGCCACGAGGCCGTATTGTATTGATTGCCGGTATGTTAATTTTGTGCTTGCTCGTCTAAAATACAAATAAAGCGGTATCGGTGCGTTCCTAACCCGACTATTATGTAACATTGGTACCTGTATGATTGCTTAGCATCATTGACAGAGCTGATCGTTTTACAAGAGAAAATAATATGCCTGTGGGTTAGCTAATAGTAATAAAATTATAGAGGTTTATAAAACTAGAATCTATGTAATCAGTAGATAATTCTGATGTTACAAGAATCTTCAAAGTATGTAGAAATTATCGTGTTTAACTGACTTCGAAAAAGGAGGAGGTTTTAAGTTCGGCTGTACCTATGTATGTTTTTTCATGATAAGTTCGTCGATTAGACGACAGATTTTGAATATTCATTCGTTGTTGTATAGAGCTGGCTTATAAACGTGATGTCTGGAAGGATTGGATGGAGGTCTTTCCCCAGCAGTGGGATGATCAAGGCTAATAAAAATAGTAATAATTGTATAGAAAATGATCCCGAGGTGGTTCCATAAAAAATGATTCCCAAGGGATTAGTTTTCGTTCTGCAAAACTTAAAAATAGTGTAAAATTAAAGGATCGAAGCCGGGTTTTTGATTTTTTTCATAATGTTATTTTTCTTTTGATTACTTATAAATTACTATCAAAACTAGTAGTAACGGTAGAGTATTAAAAACTCCCAGTTGAGTAGGTACTTGGTTACTTTCAACACAAACAAACGACACGACACTAACCTGATGGAAAATACTTAAAACTTTAGTGGTACAGTTTTTGCCCTGAGAGCTCTATGGGGGTTTACCAGAAAAGGTCAGCTTAGGACTTCCCCAGTATAAAGTGAGTTTAGTATCACCCGGCACATTCGTTAGCATTTAGAGCCGCTTAATTTTGCGGCTGACCAAATTCAGAACAATTTACGCTTCCCGGGTACTATGTATTTTAATAAGCCTCACCTGTATTTATTTTACATGACATAAATGGGTTAGATGACGTAAACGGGTTAGATTTGAATGGGCCGGTGCGATAAATGGCTTAGATGGTAATAAGGGAAGATCCTGCAGAGTAAGGGATTATTCCTAGTTCCTTTTACCTTAACTTTCGAAAACTTGCGAGTGTTTTCGTGAGACGTTGGGAATGAGTGCAGCTCACGTGAGATGTTGGGAATAACCCGTCATTTCATTGGTTTCCGGTTGAAGTGTCGTTATGCCTTGATTTGCAGTAGTAACAGCTCAGATGATTTCTCAGACAATGTACTGTGGAAGGTGTGTTCAGCATATTTGAAAAAATAAACGAATCTGCCGACTGCGATGCCGTATTCTTCTGTCTCTTATATATAGCCTCCAATTAGCATGTAACCCTCTACTATATTATATTATATATACTATATTACGAAAAACGATAATGGTGTCTAACTAAGTAAACTACAAACGGACGTTATGAAATAAAACCAGCCAAGTGCGAGTCGGACTAGCCCACGAAGGGTTCCGTACTATCTATAAAAACGGCAAAAAAATTACGTTTGTTATATGGAGTCCCCCTAAAATATTTGTTTTATCTTAATTTGATTATTTATTTTTAAAGTGAATATATAACTGAATATTCTGTGAATATTTCAAGCGTCTACCGTTGTCAAGCGTCGCCGACTGTTGCCGTTATCAATATCGAGCAAAAACGAGAAAAAAATCACGTTTGCTGTATAGGAGACTCCTTTAATATTTATTTTAGTCTATTGTTAAGTATTTGTTGTTTTAGCGGCAACACAAATACATCATCTGTGAAAATTTCAACTGTCTAACTATCACGGTTCATGAGCCTGGTGACAGACGGACAGACAGACAGACGGACGGACAGCGGAGTCTTAGTAATAGGGTCCCGTTTAACCCTTTGGGTACGGAACCCTAAAAATAAAGATCAAAATAAAAAGGATGGCATAATTTGAGTGCTAGTAAATTAGTTTAATTTCGTTTTGGTGACATCTGAATTCACACCAACTGTCGGGTTTTCTATATTAGGTGGTCTAAATTGACATTAACTTTCATAAGTATAAGTATATATATATATTCAATAAGTATTGGAATGCCGATAGGTACTACCTGAATATAAATGACAGTGAATACGCTGTCCCAGCATTTATACGTATCAGGCTCACTCAGAAAGGCATTTCTCGGTAAATTATGCTGACAATTATCTGATAAGGCTGAGATAGGACCACTCGAATAAGCCCGCTCTCACACGAGACCACCGACTTTTGCTCGCCGTCGTCGGAACCAATTGCGTCCCGTTTCATAATTTTCCCTAGATTTTAGGGCAAACTTTTACTTTTAGGGCCCCCCGAGTTTATTTTGTTAAAATTCTAAGAATCTAAAAAGCAAGCGATAAGAAACGTAGCACACTAATCCACTGCTGAATAACATGTCACCGCAAAACTAGGGGATTTTGCCAAAATCACCAAACGGGTGGGTAATAGCAGTGTAGGTTTTAAATATACATACCTACAAGTAAGCTGCTGACTACTCCTCCCCTGGGAGGTATTCCCTGAGTCGACTTTTACGACATCCACGGATTCATGCTCAATCGATAGTCAATGAAAAGTAATCATAAAGTGGCACATTTCGGCTACATAAATACATAAGGTGCCGACAACATAACCCTCCTGCTTTGGTAGTCGGGTAAAAAGTATTTCAGAGCGCTGTTATAGAGCTGAGACATTTTGTCTACACTATTTAACTGGATGTGGGTCAATGTAAATTAAAATCGGCATACTTATTTTTAAACTATTAAGAGCATTGGGAAGAGGAAGGAGAAAAAGGAGGCATTCACTGAGCAGTGGGAGAGTAATGGCAGAACATAAATAAATAATAAATAAATGGTTAGTAATTCACACGATGTAAATGGTGCAATATTATAACAATATTACATTTCATCCATCGCTAGATTATACAAAGTTATCGCAACCGGCTAGGTCGGCATCTAAAGTTGATCAGTTCGTGCAATAACGGGCTTACTGCTAGTACCTCTTGAAAATATCAAAAGAAAGGTTCCTTTAGGTGCTCCATTATAGATTTTCCAGGTAGGCGAGTGAGCGCACCGAAAACTGTTACTCTGGTCTTCTTTAAAGAATTTTTTAAGGCCTCATAATATTTAATAGAGATCGTCAGGGCGCTGTGTGTAGTCGTCTACACACAGACGTCGAAGCCCCAGACGATCCCACATTATGGACCAGAGATCGGAGGAACCTTTACATATTTATATGTGTGTTGGGTACAAAAACCTCCAAAATTTCATTTTCATTTCCACGAACCTTTTATCTAAAAAGCTCACTATAATTACTCTACGAGTATATTGATTTATTTTAATATATACTGTTAAAAGATCGTGCAAATCCAGATAAATACTTAAATAAATGTAAACAAAATAATTCTATTTCCGTTTCAGGTTTTACACGGAGAAGGTTCGGAAGACTGGACGTTGCAGATCAAATTCGTTCAAAAACGAGACAACGGGACTTATGAATGCCAGGTAAGCACATTCCATTATAAAAATGTGCGACACTAAAATAGGAATCTATTATCGCTTCAATCGAATGTTAAGGCACCTAAACTAGCCAAAGGAGCCTACCTCATTTATTGAACACATGGAGAACACATAACACAAATGTCTACCTGCGCAACATAGCTTAAAGAACGCTAGGTCAGCCTTTCTTACGTGCACAATGAAATAAATATAAAGCATTAAACTTTGTCTCGAAGGCCAAAATTATAAAAACGTTTCCCCTGCTGTACAACATACATTCATAAAAGTATAAGTTAAGCCGGAAGCCATCCAATACAACCAAATATAAAAAAAATAATTAACGCTGTAATCAACAGGAGTTTTGAAAATATTAATTATCCGTAGAAATCTCTGGGTCCGACATTTAATGGATTACTTTATTGTAATGACACATTTGTAATTTGCACTAGCAAAAATTTTAGGAGCATGATACTAAGAAATTTTAATAACGTCTTATAAATTACATCAAAGGCGAGGGACACGCACTATAGGCGAGGGACATGCACTATAGGCGAGGGACTTGCACTATATTAACAAAAACCTTATCATGATAATTACCAAGAAGTATTTACTATGATTTTTATAAATAAATTGATGCTCTCTTGTTTACTTCCCTCAAGGGCCAAATATAGGCTCAATGCCTACTAGAATAGAATAGAATATAAATTTATTTGTTAAGAGCCTACTACTAGCTACCCAACTGCAAAATGGTGAGGTTTTAACAGTGTTGATAGAGTTGTTAGACATTTAAGTGGTACGTACTTAGATTTTATATAATAATAATATTATTTTATAAGCTAGTTTTTACCTTATTTATTAGTTCTTGACTTGAAGTCTTTGATCTAGTCTCCGCCGGGGGCCCGCGAATACGCAGCAATAGAAAGATTCCAAGAAATAAACCAGTAAGAAAGGTTTTGTTCGCATAATGAGGGAGAAGCGTCTTGCCTATAGAATATTCTGGAATGTGCTGCGCTCAGCCGATCTAGATTTAATTAATAAGAGTGGATGAAAAATACTGAACTCTTTCAAGAAAAAAAAATGCTTGATCAAGCGTCAAACCTGACACAAGGCTGCCATTGTAAACAACTCTGCTCCGCGTATAAAATCGATTAAAATTAGATAATCACCAAATTTTATGTAAAATTACTAACCATCACCTTCTTCTTATCGTATAACAAGTGCACAAAAGTTATCCAATGTAAATTACTAAAACTGAACGAGAAAAAGTGAAGTGAAATTTACGCATAACGAATCCTACCTGGCTGTAATTCACCTAGTGTTACTTCAAGAAAAACCACTGCAGAAACAATGTCTGTTTAAAGGATACTCCGTGAGCATTTCTGTGCATGATTACTTATTCTTTTTGCATGAAACTAAGGAATTTGGACCCAAGATTCTTGCATTCAATTTATGAAAACCAATTTTAAACAATATTGTTAACCGCCAAGTAACATCTTTTTGCCGCCGAAAAGTAGAGAATGTCAATGTCAACTCCTTCCGCTACTCGACGCAAGATGCCGCTCATTGGGAATAAAGGTTATTGACAGCTCACCACTCCACGTTGCCAACTTCAAAAAGTAAAAAACTGTCAATGTCAAGTTAGAAAAACTGTGTACAGAAGAAAAACTGCACGCAACGCCACTCCTCGCTAGATGTCACCCCACGAATACTTAGAATCATCGGACATATAAAATTGGACTACAGATTTCTACGTCAACTATTTCCGCTAGCTACTAGATGTCGCAGGCATCCTCACATCACACATCCATTGGTGCATGTCTTGGAAGGAAAACGGGGTGCATGTTGGTGTTGTGTGTACTTACCGCTCATGGTGGTTTTCCAGGTGTTTGATACTAACTATCAAATCTGTGCGTGATGCTCATGACATTAAATCACATCCTGTGCATGTACCTACTGACATCTAAAGTGAACTAACAAAACAGTGTACGAGTGACCGTGACCGCTACCTACTTAAACATACCTACCTCATTTCTTTGATTTGTTTAGGTACCTACGTGTTTTATTCCACTTCCAGGAATTTATCCATAATTTTTAATTTCGGGTAGTTTATGGTTTATTTATTACGTTTTTTAGATGAAACAGTGTACCTACGAGAGACAGTTACCTATAATATACTTACGATCTGCTTATTTTCTTAGACAATTTTGCGTTTAGTTCCACATAACTTACTTTCATTTTAAATTTCTGAGAAGTTTCTTTAATTATATTATTTAGATTAGTTAGTAGTTAGTAGTGCTAGACTTACATTCAGTTACTTGCCAATTTAGAGCTTATTTTTGGTGTTGTGTTAAGGTATTTGTCCATGTAACATAACTTTCAACCGAAATTTGACTAATAAGTACTAGCTGATGTAAATAGGACTTGTATTTCTTTAATATCTAGGTAGTAAGCAGATGTTTAAATTGTTATAAGGTAGGTAAGTGTTCGATTCGTAGATAAATTTATAGCTAGGTACCTAAGTTGCGGAGTATTTTCTTGCTAAAATGTCGTTCATATGTAAAAAATGTAAACAAAAGATCCCCGAAAGGCAACATCTCACATGTTTATCATGTAAAGATAAGTATGACCTAGGCTGTGCGAATATCTCAACCACTAGGTATTACGGTACCATGGATCGGGATTCCTGGGAATGTTATACCTGTATTGACAAAAGGGTAGGTCAACCCAGCGTTAGCACCCCTAAACGTCCGCAAACAAAACGTCCACAACGGCAAGTAATGCCGAAAAAAAAGTATTCTCCCCAAATTTTTCGAAAAGACACGCAAGGGTTTACGTCGAGAAATGTAAACCGAAAAGTTAAAATTAGACAAAAACCAATATCCCATGATGAAACTTCATCCGATGATGATATTGAAGTGTCGGGAAACACCATCAACCTCGCAAATGAAACAAACACCCCTCAAAACAATCAATCGAAAACTGTCCCTAATCTTGATATAAATATTGATTTCGATCAATTTGAAGCTGTACTAGACCAAAAACTTGAAACCATAAAAATTTCAATGCTCAGTGAACTCAAATCTGCTATAACAGCGGCAACTTCAAGCCAAATTTCGATATTGAGACAAGAGTTATCAGGAAAAACTAACAGGCTTGCTTCTGAACAAACAGAACTAAAAAAATCCATTGAGGAAACAAACAAAATTGTTGCACAGTTACGGGCAGAAAATCTAAGACTAAAAGAAGAAATAAAAGAAATAAAAATAAAAGTAGACGAAAATGAGAAACATACCCAGGGGCTACCCATAATCAACACAAAGTCAGCAGAGCACAAAGAAAACAGTAAGACGATAGTCCTTTATGGTCTTCAAGAGAACTTTAATGAAAACGAACTAGACCTGTACAACAGAGTAGTCTATGTCTTTCAAGACATACTAAATTTCAACCTAACAGGTTACATAGAAGATCTAAAGAGATTAGGAAAGCGTGGGAACCGAAGACCTATCGTCGTCGAATTACTGACAAAAACCGCAACTAAGTACATTTTAGAAAACCGTCACTTCTTTAATAAAACAGGTCTGGCAGTTGCTGAGTTGCTTGGACCAGAAGCACTACAAAACAGGAAACAACTAGTAGAAAAGCTGATCGAAGCCCGCAAAAATGGTGCAAGAGCAAATATAATTGGAAATACACTAATAATCAATGGACAGACATACAAAGAACCACTACATACATCAATGAACAAAAGCAAATCAAATAATATCACCAGCAATAAACGAAGCGATATGACCAACAAACAAGCACGAACTGGAAAAGCTACTCAATCACCGGACTTGTTTTTTCGTTAACAACATAAATATTCTATTCCAGAACATGCAAAGCATGTGCAATAAAATACATTTATTAGAAGCCACCACAGATCATGAAAAACATATTAATGTTCTATGCCTTTCAGAAACATGGATAACTACAGTCAAAAAAGACTTACTTCGTGTGGAAGGATACGAACTTGCGTCCTCCTTTTGCCGGTCCAATCATGAAGGTGGTGGAGTATGTATAATGCTTCGAGATCAAAATGAATACTTTGAACAAAAAGAAATCACAAGCTTAAGCATTGAATATGTAATTGAAATAAGTGCTATAGAAATACCAACACAAAGAATAATAATAATAAACATTTATTGGCCAGATAGTAAAAGACAGCCAGATTTGTTCTATGATACTTTAAATAAAATGTTACGACTCTTACGACAAAAGTTTAACAAAAAGAACATAATAATCGGCGGCGATTTTAATGTCAACGTATTAGATACAACTGCGTCGGCAACGCTTATAGATCTTATGCAAAGCTACAACTTTTACCAGCACGTGAAAGAACCAACCAGGGTCGCTAAAACAATGAAGACAGGTCAAATAAAGTCCTCATGCATAGATCTGTTATTTACAAATTTTCAAAACAAAGACATTGATGTCTATGTCAAAGAATACGGTTTCAGTGACCACAAAGGAGTACATATAAATATACCGACTATAAAACAAGAACTGAGAAATGTTTGGTACACAGAAAAGCGTATATTTAACGAAAACAACATAAAAAAATTCATCAAAGAGTTAAGAAAAATAGATTTCAACTCGATCATCACAAATTTTAATAATGTAAACAAAAATTATACAAATTTTATTGAAACTATTAAAAAAGTATTAGAACTGTGTATACCTAAACAAATAATAAAAATAAAAAATAAAAGCAAAAAAACTTGGCTAACAACAGGTTTAAAAATGTCATGTAAAAATAAAAGATCACTTAAGATCCTAGCATCACAAATAAACAATCCTATTCTAAATAAAAACTATAAACAGTACGAAAAAATTCTCAAAAAAGCCGTAAAGACCTCTAAAAAACTCGAAAACATAAAAAAGATTAATAACTCAGAAAATATAGTTAAAACAATGTGGAATATAGTAAAAGATAAAACAAACAAACTAGCACCTAAAAATAAGAAGAACATAAAGCTTAAAATAAACAATGAGCTAACGGAAGATCCGGCAAAAATAGCAAATTCATTTAATTTGTTCTTTTCAACTTTGGGAGAAGACCTTCAGAAACCCATACAAATAGGACGACCAGTAGTATCGCCATCAGAACAATCCATGTATTTACATCCAATAACTGCCACAGAAACCCTGAAAATTATTCGCAATTTAAAAAATAAACGTAGCTGTGGTCATGATGATCTACCACCAACGCTGATAAAAAAATGTGCAGAAGAACTTGTTTCACCCTTAACCCACATAATCAATCAATCCTTTACAGAGGGGGTTTTCCCAGACTTGTTAAAAAAAGCGATCATAAAGCCCCTCCATAAAAAAGAAGACAAATGCAATCTAAATAACTACCGCCCCATAGCACTATTACCAACTTTTGCGAAAATTTTAGAAGGTGCTATGTCAAGCCGTTTGTATTCCTACTGTGAAAAATTTAAAATATTTAACAATTCTCAAAACGGTTTCAGAAAAAACAAATCCACATCTCTTGCAGTTTATAAGTACATTCATGAAATTCTTAATATCTTGGACAACAAAAAATATGCTATTGGCCTATTACTTGATATGAGTAGAGCCTACGACAGAGTGACATATGATATCCTACTTAAAAAACTATGGGGCATAGGAGTCAGGGGCATTATTCACGAATGGTTTACTTCTTATCTAAATAATCGATCACAAACTGTAGAAATTGAACATTACAATTATAACACTGGGCGCATAAATATAATAAAATCTGACGAAATTGTAGCACAAAGATCAATACCCCAAGGCAGCGTTCTCGGATGCATATTATTTCTAATATACATAAACGATCTGCCCAAGATAATCAATGATCACTGTACCCTTTTTGCAGACGATATATCCATAGTTATTCCTAGCAAAACCGGCTCAAATCTAAAAGAACACCTTGATATAACTCTTAATTCAATAGTGGACTGGCTTGAACAACACAACCTTCAACTTAACTTTCAAAAAACTAAACTAATGCAATTTCACCCCTACCAAAAAACATCTTTAAACATTAAATATTCATTCAAAAATACTGCAATACAAACAATACATACTTACCCTCTTCTAGGAATAAACATAGATACAAATATAAATTGGAAAATACATATTAACAAAATATCTACCAAGTTGTCCAGATTCACATATGCCCTTTACGAATTAAAAAAATCTACAAATGCTAAAACAGCCACTTGTGCCTATTACGCATATGCCCATGCCTGGCTCCAGTATGGGATAATCTTATGGGGAAATAGTACAGACACTCAGAAACTTTTTGTGCTCCAAAAGAGATGTATACGAATAATATACAATCTAGACACAATGGATAGTTGTAAACCATACTTTATTAAAGAAAATATTCTAACTCTTGTTTGTATATATATATTAGAAATAGCAATATTTGTTAAAAAGAACACTGATTTCTTTATAGAATATTCTCGCCCTCAAAATCTCCGCCCTCACAAAAAATTAGCTGTCCCTTTCTCAAAACTTCAACTCTTTCATTCTGGAACACACGCCATGTCAATTAAAATCTATAACAATATTCCACACAATATACAAAACGAACCAAATCTGATAAAATTCAAAAAGCTTCTGAAAACGTACCTAATTGGAAATAGCTTCTACACGTTGCAGGAGTTCTTTGACATGAAACATAATTTATCTAAGATTATATAAATAATGTAGGCACCTCGTGTAGATATTTATTTAATTAAGGACTATATTATATCTAGGTATAAGATGTTAAACTTAAGTAAGTTTTACCATATGGTAGATAAAACATTACCTACCCATTGTTGTGCCCCAACCGGGCTCATGTTGAAACTGTACACATTTATTTTAAGACCTACTATGTACAACATGAACACAATAAACAATCTTGAATCTTGAATCTTGACACTAGAGTGATGCCCAAAGAGATTAAAACCACCACGTGTGATGCCTTTGAAAAACTGTTGAGAGGAATTTCTAGGATAATTTTAAAGGCTATTAAAACGGAGTCAATTCTGCTTCAATATGACCATGGTATCTTTGCAGAATCGCAACGTAGAATCCAATATAAAAAAGGCTTCATATAGTAAGTACGATGATGTTTGCTTTGCGCGGAGGGATTGATGATCTAGATTGGGTTCACACACATGTGAAGCCCCTCCATCTGAAACCCCATCTGTAGTTTCTTTCATCTAAATTAGAATACCATAACGTGTCTATAGTGGCGATTCTGTGACGATCCCATTGTCATAGTGAAGCGATTGGTTTAGAAAAATAGTCTAAGGGCAAATGTTTTTATCTGAAGCCAACCTCTGAGAAACTGTGTTTAAGTATGATTTATAGCAAATATATTCGTAGATAATGGATATTAACAGACGCTTTACGACTGAAAAAATAAATTACGTTACTTTAAGGTTAGCTATACTTTTAGTATGCGGTGTTGGAATGTCGTTTATTATCTGTTGTTATGTAGATAGTCATTTTGTGGTTCCATCCAAGTAAAAGTATCTTTGTCGCTATCTAGTATCGAGGTAAAGAACTCGCACTAGACATTCTGTTCGTCTTTCTGGAGCACAAAAATGTATACCTCTGAGTACGCTGTTAGAGTTCCTTTCTAAATAAATAAATATGCACAATCAGTTATGTTTCTAACGGGACGTGACGTCAAATACAAAAGAGTCACGGAACCCTCGGTACCGGTTTCCAAGACTTTACTTCAGAAATAACATTAAAACCCATGTTTTACAGACTGTTCAACCTACTTAATATTCAAAATTCATGCTTAGTACGTCCTCCCCCTCGCAAAAAGCGCC
Organism: Eupithecia exiguata; assembly: GCA_947086465.1. Classification (NCBI taxonomy): domain Eukaryota; kingdom Metazoa; phylum Arthropoda; class Insecta; order Lepidoptera; family Geometridae; genus Eupithecia; species Eupithecia exiguata. The sequence goes on along the minus strand of OX352241.1, from coordinate 632,445 downwards.
AGCTTCTTGTGTTTATTGAAGTAATATCACTAAAAGCAAGTAGCTCCTCGGTAGCGTATTTTCTCAAAAATTGTCCATTACATCCACCTACGTTGCCGAGTCTAAGATAACTAACCCATTTTCATCCTCTGATTGAAAATGATAATGTACCCGAAAATTGTGCTTCTTACCCTAATATTGGCTATTGACTCGAATCACCTTCGGAGTCAAGTGCCTCGCTTCACAGGGCTGGAGCCAGGACGTGTATAAGGTCACTATCAAAACGTAGCATAAGAAATACCTAACCACCACCAAAAAACCTAAGGCTTATTAATTGTATCAGTAATATTGGGAATTATAAATTGTTTCCACAAACTCAGATTATTTCAGAAGTATGAAATTTTGAGTTTTTTTCGGACAAATTGTTACTCTTTAAATGTACAAAAAATCATCCCAAGGACTTGTTTCCTTTTTTTTAATTAACTGATGGAAAACCAGCGTTTGAGTACTGTTTCCCTATGCGAGCTTTTGTAGAACACCCGTAAAATGGAGTATAAAAAGCGTTACGTGCCCGTTTTAGAGATGACACCCCTTATGTAAGATCTGTCCTTACTCCCTCCCTGGCTCCATTACTCCATTAGAGGCATAAGCATCACAACAGCCCCTCGACCTTCCGATACGGAAAATCATTTTTGTTATGTAAATAAGGTAATACAATCTACATACTACCTCGCCTTTGTTTTTAAAGATTCAGCGAGTGAGAGATGCGACCTCTTTCCAGCTATTTTTATTGTATTCCGTTCACAATTGGATTAACCGTTTTATTGGTATCTGTACCGGTTTCCTGTTTGTCGTTTTTCGTTTTATTTTCGGGTTCGCGGGCCATTTAGCGGAGGGCGGATTGTATTGGGAAACGCGGCACGTCGGAGCGTAAGCGTCTACGACGTAGCTGAAGTCGTAGTAACGAGCGGGGAGCTGGCAACCCTACACTTCTTTCCAATACACAAAAAATACATAATTCCAACCCACAAGGATTAATAGGTAACTATTATGCGTAACCTCGTACTAATCGTAGAGCGTCTAGGTCAGAACAATCAAAGACGTCTAGTCTGCGCTTGGTATATTTCGTTATAATTATATTGTTTATAACTTAAAAGAAACGAAAAGGGCTTCACACACGGCAGCTATAATGTATATTTTTACATGAACGGGAAGTAAGGAATGTAAATGTACATAAATATACGTTATAGGCTGCCGTGTGTGAAGCCCTTTACCCTGAGGTTCTTGTGCTAGCAATGCGTGTTGACAGGTGTAGTTTAATAGTTTGTCGAGGTGTCGAGTCTCATTAAACCGAAAAATTTCTACACTGTTGCAATGAGCGTAAAGTGTCAACGTCGTAGCAATAAAAGCAGGGCGTGAACGATGCGTGACGTAGCAGTTACGAGTCTGTATGGTTTATCTATCAGCCAAGCAATTAGTGTGGTAGAGCGTCTACGACGTAGCAATAAGCATAGAGGGTCTACGACGACGTAGCAATGAGCATAGAGAATAAGAGTTGACGGTCTACGATGACGTATGAATGAGCGTAGAGGCTCTATGACGTAGTAGTAAGCGTAGAGGGTCTACGACGTAAGAATAAGCGTAGAGGGTCTACGACGTAAGAATAAGCGTAGAGGGTCTACGGGCACGTATGAATGAGAGTAGAGGGTATATGACGTAGCAGTAAGCGTAGAGGGTCTACGACGTAGTAGTAAGCGTAGAGGGTCTACGACGTAGCAATAAGCGTAGTGGATCTAGGCCAAGCCATCTTTTATTTATTCATGTTTTAAAATATATACAATGGTAGGTGGTTTTCAACGCAAGTTTATAATAGAATACTTTGCCAGAACTTGCTCTTAGCGGTATTACTTCAATAAATACTAAGACCTGGGTCTTGCGAGAGAAGTAGATACCTACGATTACATAAATATGAATTTTGAATAAGATTATTGAACGCGTATAGTTGTATCTAGTAAAAGTGTTATAAAATGAAGAAACGCCAGAATATGAGACGGTGTCTGCTGATTTTATGAAATCTATTAATAATCCAGTAGTGCTTTCATATTTAGGTTTACAGCACAGTCATAAAAAGACAGCTTCTATTTAGAACTCTATCCCAAAGCAATAGAGTATAACTTACAATAATAGTATCCTTCAGCAAACATGAAACAATACGTTATACATGAGAGCCTACGAAACAATCAACCACCTACGTGAGACGACTCAAATGATGAACGTGTAGATTTAGAGCTTTATTCCGTTGAGATACGGGTTATTGGAATGCGAGTAAATTATAAAGCCTGATAGGCATCAGGCCTTGTTGTGCTCACTCTGATGTAAAATGTCTTTATTATTATAAACTAGCTGCTGCCCGCGGCTTCGCGGGCGCAGTGGGCTAAGATCTCCCTGACATGCAGATAGTTGCGGATTCAATTACCGCAGAACAAATGTTTGGATAGTCTGCAAATTGTCTGGGTCCGAGTGTAATCTATCTTATGGTATTAAATGGTACCTACAATTAACCACTAACAATCTGTCCATTTGTCTTAGTAATGAAACTGATAAACCAAAAGTATCGGTTTTTTTGTTTGGATTTCATTTTCCTATTCGACTCAGTCGAACGAACGGAATATCACGTGAAAAGTATCTTTATCAAGAATGTTCTTAGGTCTCTTTGAAAAGAATCGTTGTAACTAAGGTTAGGCTATATCAGACCCTACCAGGCTGGTAACAGAGGGTCAACCTCTCAACTGTATGGGTACATGTAAATAGATGATATCGATTGGTTCCAGGTGTCAACCCGGACCGGCATCGTGTCGCACTACGTCCGGCTGCAGATCGTGGTGCCAGAAGCCTTCATCCTCGGCTCCGGAGAGCATCACGTGGACCTGGGCAGCGTCATCCATCTCATCTGCATTGTGGAAAAGGTGGGTCCTGTCCTGTATTCTAGTCACCTGTGTGCTAGCAATGATACGTTCGGCGGGCGGTATGCGAGCGGGGAGGGGAGTGAAGTAATGACTAGTCGCGTTCAAACACCTACCTAAATTAGGTATTTGTAAGTAGCCTGTGGTTTTTTCTCTCTCTCGCTTGCTTATTGCGTGCGTATTGTGAATATCTGTTGCAAGTATATTGTATCAGAGAGGTGCCTCCCTAGTAGGTATGCTACCTACAAACAGGCATCGTGTTCTCGTCATCGTGTGCTCGTGTTGAAGCGAACAAAATCAATAACACTTTGCTTCTGGTTTGATAAATACTATCTATAAAGTTGTTGTTTATGTATAAAATTTGACTTGTCTAAGCTTCGATAAAAGTAAAAAAAGGTAAAAGTAAAAAAGGTAAAAGTAAAAGTGTAAAAGGCCTTTTTTTACTTTTATCGAAGTGTCTAAGTGCTTTTTTGTATGCCTAAAGAAATAAAGTTTTGACTTTTGACTTTTTATCTCACTGCAAATCGTGGAGCCAAAAGCCTTCAGTCAGTTGTTTTTAGGGTTCCGTACCCGAAGGGTAAAAACGCTATATCGCGCGCGCTTTAACGCGACGTGACGGGAGGCATCTCAAGACGCAGCGCGGAGCGGCAGTGTCGCGTCGAGAACGGAACGTACCTACTTTGCCGGTTTTTTATATCAACCTTGGTACTTTTAATAGAAAATGTAGTTTGGCAAGTTCCAACTAAAACATTATAGGTCACACATTTAACTCTGCAATGTGTACTAAAGCCAGCAGAACAGTATGAAGTTACATTAATTAATAAGTGAATCGAGATAATCAGCAACATTAATCACAGCCTACTCGTTTTCAACTGATATCGCAATTTTAGTAGGTATCATTGATACCTTCTGAAATTGCGATTCCATTGGTTAATTAGGACAGCGACACACTGAGGTACAGGCAGCCTCATAATCCGCCTAACGGTTGTTCCCAATGAATACTCGATCTCTGGTTTTTCGCGGCCTGGTCCTTGGTCCTCTCGAGGGACATAGAGGACCAATAAAACCCCTTGATCGCTTCGGCGTTAAACGATGATAAAACTTCAAGTTCGAGTCGGACTTGTGCAACGAGGGTTCCGTAACTAAACATAATATTAATTATATGTATAGCTTAATCTCACTAATATTATAAACGTGAAAGTTTAGATGGATGGATGGATGGATAGATAGATGGATGGACGGATGTTTGTTCCTTTATCACGCCAGAACGGCTGAACGGATCTGGATGAAATTTGGCACAGAGATAGATTATAGTCTGGAATAGGACATAGGCTACTTTTTATCCCGAAATTCCTACGGGAACGGGAACTACGCGGTTGAAACCGCGAGGCGCTGCTAGTTTAAGATATAATTATAAGCTAGAATCATGTTATTTGGCAAGAAACAAGTCTTGCCAATTATCATGATTCCCTATAGGTTTTGGTCTATGAATAGAATACAATATTACAGTTTTCGGTTTAATTTACTTGTGCTGTAGGACCTTGCTTCTTGCCTAATTTCATGATTCTACGTCAACGGAAAGTACCCTATAGGGTGCATGTGCTTATAGGGCTGTAATTTTTGAATACGTTGGCTTAAAATTTTGAGTTGTATCGCGGCTCCAGGAGGTTACGAACTTGAATATTTCTAATTATTTATTATTATTATTATATAGGGTGAATACCTACCCGCTACGGCGATCAATGAGCATCGCCGTTGCGGGTAGGTATTCACCCTAGGGAGCCCTAGGTAGTGCAACAGACTAACATCCACTGAGGACGATGTGTCAATTACCGCGGATGCTTACAAATAACCGTGACGCCGACTGTACCTACCTACGACTGGAAATTGCTCATTGGTCTTTGAAGTTGGTTATTTACTCGAATACAACGTGTAAAATATTAAAAAATAAAGTATTTGTATGTGAAGCCTTTGGGTACGGAACCCTAAAAACGATCAAAGTTTGACGAATTCATTATGATTGTAAACTATGAACCTTTATCAACCAATCAAGATTCGTAGTTAACGCGCTTACATGATCACATAATAATTAACATTATCGTGGAGGGTAAAAATACGATTCCATACATTTTTCTTTCGTAAGTTACAGCAAACGAAAGTTTTCAAGCCCTATGTCCAGCAGTGGACTAACATAGGCTGATAAACAGATCAACTTTTATTGACAAATTATACATCACAACAATTTACAGTTAAGTATCATAGATAATTATAGAATAGGAAATATTAGTTATTCTTATTATTTAACATAAAAAAATATTATTATTATTACATTAATTGCTGATGATGATGAAGTTACGGTGACGGAAAAAACATCAGGTGTCATGGTAAATTATAAAACCGTGATATTCTATTTCTGCTCATTGCTTCTAGGTACCTACTTCTTACAATCAAATTATTAGTTACTAGCAGCGCCTCGCGGTTTCACCCGCGTAGTTCCCGTTCCCGTAGGAATTTCGGGATAAAAAGTAGCCTATGTCCTATTCCAGACTATAATCTATCTCTGTGCCAATTTTCATCCAGATCCGTTTTGCCGTTCTGGCGTGATAAAGGAACAAACATCCATCTATCTATCCATCCATCCATCTAAACTTTCACGTTTATAATATTAGTGAGATTACATTGTACTATTCTAACTAATCCAGTGCACTTGCGTGATAAGAATCCCCATCAATAATCGGACTCACCCAAAAATGTATGAAGTTTTTATCATCGACATTACGACGCTCGATAATAACAGTAACATCCGCTTGTTTTATTAAAGGACGGAGCCGTAAGGGCGTGTCCACGTGGGTCAGAGCAGACCCCTTACAATAAACTCTCGTCGTCTATAACATTAGTTTTTAATCAGTAACATAAGAAGAGTTAGTTTTAATTCTCTTCAAACTTGTACCTACATTATGTATCAAGAAAGAGCACTCTCGATCAAGTCACCTTTCAATGGAAAAAACTACTAAACACCCCTCTTTTCTCTCTCCCCTCGAGATCGACGTAAACGCGTGCGACGGACAGATATAATTATGTAAAATCAACATTTTGTTTAGCGACGTTCAGATTCATTTTTCTAGTTAAAAGCCATTGTGCTGATTCACTGGATAACGATGACTACCGGGACAATTTCGCTAGAAAACGCACCCTAATGTCGGTTCCCGAATACTTGTTTACAACATTACCCGATTTTTGCCGAAATATTTTTTACGGCTTTCGTTTGGAATAGGTATTATGATGCTAATAGAGAGTATCAATTGGAGTTTACAATAAACAAGCTGAAAACAATTTTGTAGAACAATGAAACAAACACAAACAAATGAAATTCAGTTCGTTACCTACTTTCAGTATCAATGATTCTGTGTGTTTTACCTAATATATTTTTAAATCTTTTTGCCGATGTCGTTTTACCTAGGTACCGAAAAAGGGGGTGTGTCTGTAGCACCCCAAACGAATGTAGTAGTCGGGAAATTTAGAATTTTGTGGAATTCGTTTATTCACACTGCAACTTCTCCTGGAGAAATTATATAGAAAATTTCCATTCATTCCATTTCCATCCATTTTTTTTTGTCACCTAGTTCATAAATAAAAACTTATATTACAAACCTCATATAAATAACCTATTCTTTTTCAGAGTCCAACCCCCCCACAATACGTGTTCTGGTACCACAACGATCGTATGATCAACTACGACGCCACCAGAGGAGGGATCACCGTGGAGACGGAGCCCGGCGCCAGGACCCAGTCCCGGCTGACGGTCAGAGGCGCGACCCTCAAGGACTCGGGGAATTACACGTGCAGTGCTAGCAACACTGAGCCGGCGTCTATACACGTGTTCGTTTCTGAAGGCAGTAAGTAAATTAGTACCATTCATTTGCCACATACTACGACTTTAGTGTGTAGAGTCCATGAGAATCCTAATCATTTATAAAGTCACCACAACCCTCATGGTGAAGCTAATAAAACCTCTGCAGTCAAGTAATAGTAGATTGTTTTACAAGGGACTAAACCATCCCATTATATACGAGGTTGTTATACTCCCGAGCGTAGCGAGGGAGGATGAGAAGACCGAGTTATAATGGGTGGTTTTGGCCCGAGTAAAACACTCTACTTTTCACTTCGATTGCGAGAAAATAAAACAATTCAAAATTAGACAATTTTCAGAAATTTTATTAAAAATTAAATGTGCAGTTAGAGCAATTTTGAATGTTTAGTGATATGTTTTTCCCGGGCAATTTTATTTCGGTTCTCTGTGATTGGGATGTGTGTGTAATATTTTGAGTTGATTGTTGTGGAGTAAAAGTTGGAGAGACTCGACTCATGCTTGAGTTTCGTGCATTATTAAGATCTGAGTGCGGCTTCAGCTGAGTTGACATATTCATCCAATCCCGCGATGTAGATGCTTGGGGTTCTGTAATGTTTGGTAGAATATTGATTCCTTCCGTAATCCGCTGCGTGACGTGATACTTGTTTTGTATAGAGTCCTCTATATAACCTTCAGCCACTTGATCGGACCTCCATCCACCGTGCCGTTTTAATGTCGTTATATTCGCACCCGAGTCCGCCAACAGAGTCGCGGATGTTCTGCGGAAACAATGGCCCGTGTAGAGTTCCGGATTTGGTAAATTTAGATAAGTGGCAATATCTTTAGGCATGTTACCAAATTTATTTTTGCCTATGACTTGCCTTGTGCATTTACCATTTTGATAATTTAGAAAAAATCTTCTCGTTGAAACATTAGTGGGACGTAACTCCTGATAGGCTTTAACTATATTAAGGTATTCTCCACTGATGACAAATTTACGCTCTTTGTTTGTTTTCGTGTTCGGCAGACTCACAGCTTGTAGGTTTGTATCCGTTTCTACGTCTTCTAGCGTTATATTAGCAAGCTCTATTCCTCTGCATGCACCGCTGATTCCATAAATTAAAGCAACCTGTTGAACAAAAAAATAAGTGTGTTATTAATCGTAATAACCTAGGTACATAATTTAGGTATGTAGGTAGGTATCTATTTATTTAGTTTGAGTTGAGTACATAAGTAGTAGGTTACCTTTGTTGCCAAGTATTGTTTATTTGGAGCGTTATTTAAAAATGTTTCGATTTCTTGTGTCGTCAAGACTTTAGATTTTTTTGCCTTGTATCCAGTGGACAATTTCTTCAGTAAAGCCGTTAAATTTACATATTTTTTAATATCGACGTCGTGTCTCGTTTGTAAGGTCATTCTTAACATTGAATATGTGCTCCAAAGAGTCGACGATTTGAATTTTTTCGATAATTCATCAAAATAAGTGAGAAAAACCCCTTCTGTAAAAGAATCCACACGTTTCTCATCTCTCCATTTCATAAAATTTTCGTAACTCTTTAAATATATTCCACGTGATTTTGTCGGCAACAGATTCATAATTATTTCTTTGCCCTTTTCTTCCATTTGCATATTAGCATCTTCACTATCACTTGATGACATTTTTCACGTTCACAATTTGGAAGTAAAAGTCAGGAAGTTAAACGTAAAAGTTTGTGATTTGGAATGAAGAAAATTCTAGAGATTTAGCGCCAATACCATCTTTTTTTTTAAATCTCTATTTAACCCGCAACGAAAGAGTTCGCATTCTACCGTGAAGGGAAGAATCAACCTTCATAAAACATCACCAAGAAGGTTCTATTTTCAAAAAAAAGGTTGACGGAGCACCAAGAAGTCGAGTTTTTATGTAAGAGAACGAATGCTTTGTACTGGCTGATGATTTTAGACAAAAATTAAAAAGAAAAATTACTTTTTAGCCCGAGGGATTAAACTCGAGTTTTAGGCCTGCTAAGCTACACTATTATGATACACTTTTCGAGCAAGAGAAGTGAAAAGAGTTTTTTAAGCTTATTAGGCACTCTGAGGAACTCCATGGTTTCATAAACAAGCTTGCAAGTGATGGCGCCTGTTACGAAATAGTGAAAAAATGCCACCACTCACCTGCCATCTTGTTAATTCCAGGCAACAAAATGGCGGCGATCCTCCGCAGGAATACTAGCGCCATCCACGGCATCACGTCGAGTGTCACGTGCCTCCTGTTGTTCGCCTCTGTCTTAGCTCACTTCGGTCTGCGATGACGGTCGACAGCATCCAGTCAACAAATAAAGCTCACATAAACAACAATGTTACACTACAATAGGATTCACGCAGAATAATTAAAATCCTTATTGAAAGAATTTTAACGCAAAATAACGATCGAAATTAATTCTTTCAAATTTAGGATCGTTCGTGTTATTTGGTAGGTATTAATTTTAATTAAAAAAAACTATTATTAGTGCGTGAAACCTATGGTAGAGTCTCTGTTGGTAAAAGTTATAGCAAACTTAGGTAGGTATCTGTTTGTGTACCATCTACTCTCACTGAATGCCTGAGTCGTTCGTTCTCCTATTGGCAATAGATCGCACGGTCAAAAGATATTTAAGAAATGTTTCTTATATTCGTCCGATATATTTCCCATCAGCAAGTAGGTACTATAAGTATTATTACTATAGTAGGTACTGTCTTCCTCAGACAATGCTCACAGCTCTTTATTTTTGGGTGTATATTCAGAATACAACCTATGACCGACGATAGTCTCAGCGAGGCACTCAGATAATTTCATAACATAACTTGACTTGAATAGTGGTGAGTCATTTTCTCATGAAGTTTGATCAAAACGATTCAGGCTCATAACATAGTATAGAGGTAATTACCTACCTACAAGAAATGAAATAAGTTCCCAAAACTTTCAGTTTCGGTGGGACTCGAACCCGCGCCCCACCCTCAGTACGGGTGTGCTCTAACCAACTAAGCCACGAAACCCTAGTCGATTCAACCGAAAATCTTTGGGACCTCTTACGGACTATAGCGCCGGTGGCGAAGATTTTAGGGAACTTACTTCATTTCTTAGAGATACTCAAAGTGCGGGTAAGCACTCTATAAAAAAACCTACCTACAGTTAAACTCACATTTGTTACAGTAACCGAGTGGACGGTTGATGCTTCGTAACGTTATAATTATAACTAATAATATAAATTAAATTTCCACTAGGTAAGAAAATGTAGGAATATAAAATACATAATAGGAAGGTACCTAATGTAAAATACATAATTTTTAGTACCTAGTAATTCTACCCTATTGATTTTAACCGATTCCAAAACTTACAGAACAATAATATGCATCGCAATTTTGACTAAGTCGAGTACCTGCCGACCTTAACCACTAGATAAAATAAATAATAATATATAATGCTGAAGCATCATCAATACTTACTCAAGCTACAAATTCGCTCATATCTACATATATTTAACACGACTGCACAAAAAAAAGAACTGTAATGTTTTCAGGATTTATGTACAACGTTGGTGCAATATGAATACCTATGTGAATTAATTTATTCCACCATTACTTTTAAATCCCTAAATAAATTTGGATGTATGAGGCATCGCATCGTCAGAATCCTTGCATAATCCCGCGTAAGGCTGCTTTTGCACCAGTATGTGCTACGTTGCAATGTTTCCAGCCGATTAATAATATTGCTCCATTATCGCGTCATTTTCATAGCTGACCTAGCTGTCAATTTCAAAGCTGTTATAGAAGCGATCCTATTGGTCGTCTGGAATCACAGCAACGTAGCACATCTTTTTTCATGCATTCGTTTTTTGTTTTTTTGTTTGTGTTGAATTTAGCTTGTCTATTTATTATTTAAGTATTATTTATTAATTATTGATGTTTTTATTAAAATTCCTTGAGCGTGGCGCTAGTAACCTTTTAGTTTCGCAATGAAATGAATGGTATGGATATCCAAAAAACACAGCTGGGACTTTTTCCTTAAAAGAGCAACACCTTTAAGTACTCCCAAAATTAACTCATATAAACTTTCGCGATTTGTTTGTTGTTTTGTGAATAAAACGAATTGAAATGTACGTATAAATAGGTACCTGTATTAGAAATTGTTACCTACTCTATACCCTTTCAACCCAAAAATCAATAGTATCCATAAAATTTTATTTATTTATATGCACAAAATATCGCTTTGTAAAACGCAAGTTGTTAACATTTCTATATTTTCAACTGAAATATTTTCAGTTGAAAATAATTTGTTGAATTTACTGTTCATTTGTCTATTTTACTATAACGTGTAATATAGCAGTTGTTTAAGATAGAAGTAATAAACATTATAATGACGTAATTAAAATAAGTGAAATTCATATATTTTAATTTAATTATAGCACGAAACTGTGCACGAAACATTCATAGATAAATCTAGTTTTGTTCGAGACTGTACATTTTTGAGAAATAAGCACCCTAAAATAATTATATGCCACTATAATTATATAGCTAAAATACTAGATTTGCTTAGGAACGTGTATTCTGCATGGATTGCAGTCTTGATTGCTATGAATTGCACGACGACAGGGGATCCTTAGAGAATACAGTGGCAGGGTTGCCAGCTCACTGATCTTGCTCTATATTTAATGAATATTTGAGACGGAGTAAGTATTTAATTTGTTTTACTTTAAGGGTATGTAATGTAACAAACGTTTCTTAAACTCATGAAAAGGCAATTATGAGAATCTGCCAAAATATCATACTTATACTAGTTTAGTTTAGAACATAGGTAACATTCTAAAATAATTGTTTAACTATTTAAACCATCGCATAATTCTTAAGATTAGCGAATAAAAATCTTGTCAATAAAAGCAAAAAATTATTTTGTAAAATTATTTTTCGATCTAAGACCTGTTCAGACCTACGCGACATACATTCTAGACAAAGAATTTATTTTGTATGCACATATATGTTTCTTGCAAATAAATATATGACTATGAATATTCGCGTGACACAGCAGTAGATCACATTTCGTGCGAATTTTGCGGCGGTATACAGCGTGGAACCGAGCGAAATCCGAGCGATATTTGCCACTGCCAGCTGTGGGGAGCTAATACCGCGTTGGTGTGAACGGGCCTCTAAGTTGGTAGTTGAATCATTTAGGTGAAAAATAGATAAAAAAATAATGGAAGACAAGTTTGTACTGCATTGTCATATTATAAAACATTTACAAACAAATTGATTGAACAGAATTGCACTATGAAAACCATAAACTCTATGGTAAAACCATAGAGTTTAGAATACTTAGTCAAAGGTATACTTATTCTAAAGTTCGATAACCTTGTGTAAATAAATAATTTACTAGTTATATACAGTAGATAGAATAATTATTGATGTAAATATACCTCCCGTGTTATTCAGGTTTCATTGTAAATAAAATTTTGATGATCATGAACGCAATAAAGAATTTTCCTTGAGTTTTTTTTATTAATTAGCCTTTTGAGAATGATCCTTACGTACCTTCTCACAGTAAGCATTATAATTACCCTGGCCGAGATCAAATTAAAAAAAAAATAGTCTAATGAAATTCCTATATTTTCTAAACCATATAAAAACTAGCTTATCCAGGAAGAGCGCGACCTAAAAAATAGTCTATGTTCGTCCACGGGATACCTTCTACCGAAAATTCACTATGATTCGTTCAGAGATGGAAACAAACAGACAGAATTAATAATATAATATTAAAGATGTAGAATTGTAGATATCAAATGATGTTGTTTCAATAGAGAGCAAAACAAGTTATGTAACAATGATTTTATTCATTTCACTAAGCTCATTTAATAACAAATGTACAACTGGCTAGCTTATAATATAAATACTAACAAATTGTATGTATGTAGGAAGGTATCACAAAATTATTAACAGAGAAAACAGGAAGTCATGGGTAGAAGTTCTATTTGGTAAGCACGTAAGATAATTCAAAGTTGTACACTTTTTTAGTTAAATTGATTTTTTTGTCTCACACACACATAATCCAATAACCGTAATATACTAAAACCAGGAACCAAAAACCAATTCCCGTGTTTTATCCGCTTCTAAAAGCGGTTTGACAGATAAAACACAACAATGTAAAAAGATAAAAAATCCACAATCTTCTAGAACTAAGAAAACAAATTTAAATAAATAAAAGCAATTAATAGTTTGAATGCTCAGTTCGTTTGCGAACACGTTACTATTATTACATTTCCTGTGTAACAATTGAAAGTTTGCTTTATTAAGGCTTTTTCAGACCTTCGCGGTATTGGCTGCTCAAGGCGGCGGCGGTGGCGGTGGGGATAAATATCGATCGGTATCGCGCGGTATCCCACCGGGTATTTTTAGGAACAGTATACAACAGAAGCCGACTGGGTATGCGGATTACCGCATACCCAGTCGGCCTGCTGCCATTCTAGGTAACGAACAATACAATATCTTTATTGATAAAACCAAGTTACTGATCAAGTGCCAAAGTACATATTTCTTAAATAACTGTAATTTATATTAATATAAATTCAAGATAAAATATTTAAGAAAAATGAATTATTGATATTTATAAAAACAATATTGTTACATGCATTGCTAACAAATTGGCAGGTCTTCAGACGAACTAGAACGAGTTTTTGAGCAGCCGCTTGCGTCTCGATTTGAAGGCCGCCGTGAAGGTTCCGTCCCCTCGGACTGTATCCGCCGCCTGTTCTGCACAGAGGGACCCATGACGGACAAGAACCTCTCACATTTGCACAGCTTATATATTAATACACGAACGAACTACAAATACCGCGAAGGTCTTTATAAACAAATTTATAACAGTATCATCAAACTATACTTTTCTCCAGTATGAGACAGTATCTGTTAGTATAGTACCCGTCGACTTCATTATTTGACTTTTCTATAGAACATTGCATTAATTAAGAAAATAAATAGGAGCACAAATAAATTAATAAATACGGGCGATAATTTAAAGATTGCTACTCTTAACCCGTAATAAATTGAACTAGGTAAATGTTTGAATCCACCCGTCTATACTACAGTATATACCAAAGTCGGCAGCACCGCCCGGCGCGCGGCGGGTCGGTGCGAGCGACGTTTCAGTGTACGAGTACTCTAGGCAGCCGACATTGTTTGGTCAACTTGTCGGCGGCGAGCCTCCGACAATCACGTACTATAGTTACTAAAGATATTAAGTCGGTAATACACATGCCAGTATATATAAATGAAACAGTAGCGCAACACAATGTGTGTATGTAACTGGCACACAGTGAAGACATTTGCAAGTAACTAGCATGCAATTAGCATTCTTGCCTTGCAGCCTGTATTTCCAAGAAGTATACATACCTACATGTCACCGTAGAACAGTAAGATTCGTAAAATTATAAAAATCCTAGTCACTATAATTTTACGTAAAGTAATAAACAGGACTGTAATACTTACACTTGAACGCATTCAAACACGTAGATTTATAATTTTCCTACGCTTATTCGTAAGATAATAAACGAGCGAACCATTACGATCTGACGGTGCCACACACATAGCTGGCACACTTTTGTGTATTTCCGGCTTTCATTTTATTGCCCACCGACTTTGGTGTCTACTATGACAACCTTAGGCGTAGTTTGCTTTAGGTTGGTGTTAAGCCTATAACTTCCCCACCAAACATACCCTTCAAACCAGAACACCGCAGTGCCGCTTGGTGACAGAAAAAGTTTTCATAAGCAGTACTCTTAAATGCTAAGCAAATTGACGAAATATTTGTACTACCATGTACTTCATAAACTCCTGGAGTTTTCGTCCTGGTCTTGTTGCTTGATGAGGTTCCAGTACAAACCTTTCTGTTTCTTTAGTTGTTCGTGGGTTCCTATCTGTAACAAAAAAAGTTTAGTTTACAATAAAATTATCGTAGTTTGACGAATTCATTACGGATGTAAGCGGGTTAACTACGAACCTTATTCGTGTTGGAAGAACACCAACGTTTTTGGTTCGTAGTTCATATACATACATACATAGTACATCCGTAATGAAGTTTAGTTTAATTTACCGAAATTAAGTATTTTCGTAGCGTGATTCCTGCCAACATACCAAAACTACAATTGAATTGGCAGAATTGAGGCAAACAACCGGAAAAGCCACGAAACAAAGAAGAGTTCGTATGAAACTAAAGGATCGCTGTAATACTACGAAAAGTAGTCGTCTTTATCCGACTGGGGCGCTACAAGGCGCTTAATGTATGCGAGGAAACGAAAACTTTTTACGTTATGATAAACTATGCATAACCCCTAGGACTCTACTACGACCACTAGATAAAGTATTCTTTTTAACAAATAAAAAAGACGAGTGCGAGTCGGACTCGCGCAACGAGGGTTCCGTAACTAAAAATTATAATTCATTATATAAAATATACCTTGCTTTTTGCCAAATATCATGATTCTAGGTCAATGGGAAGTACCCTATAGGTTTTGAGTGCATGTGATTCCCTTGGAAAATTAAAAAAAAAATTAACATAAACGGCTGTAACTTTTGATTGCGTCGATTTAGAAGTTTGATTTATATCGAGGCTTCAAGAGGTTACGAACTTGAGTATATGATGTGAATTTCAACACGATACCTCCACGCATTTTTGAGAAAAGAGCGTTGACAGACGGACAACAAAGTGACCCTATACGGGTTCCTCTTTTTCGTTTGAGGTACGGAACCCTAAAAATACGAAATCAATATCGATTCTGTTTGTGAGCTACAATGGCACAGACAATCTCTCAGTTACACACATTTAATTTATTAGCTATGCTTTAAAAAATAAACAAAATTTGATTATTTCGGACAACTTAAAATCCATAGTGTTAGTAGCACATAAAATAAAACAAGTAGAATTCACCTAGCTGTAAGTAAAAAGTATTAGAATATAAGTATATCCTCTCTAGATCGTATTCCGGATGAGGCTTACCCAGAACGCTTTCAAGGTGTGTACAAAACTATTATAAAATACATCAAATGAGTACCTCCACAATCTGACCCTTATTGAGCACCACAATAAGGTCCGCGTTCTTGATAGTAGACAGCCTGTGCGCGATCACCAGCACTGTTCTCCCCTTGGCTGCCGTTTCTAACGCCGTTTGGACGACCTGCTCACTCGCCGAATCCAACGCACTGTGAGATATAAGACAATCACATACTAAAACTAAAGTACTAAAATTGTTAAATGAACTAAGGCAAGTAGCTTTGTTTCTCTGTTATATTTTCACGATTTTCATTCCAGCTAGTGAGGAAAGCGTGACCCATCTTAAGCCACATCAGCCTAATTCGCTTTCCCAAGCGGTGACTCCCAGGCGGAGAAACGTTACGTACGAGACACGTGTCTCGGTCGGGGGAGGGGAGAAGCGGAGTACCTGGTGGCCTCGTCCAGTATGAGTATGGGCGGGTTCTTGAGCACCGCCCTCGCGATGGCGATCCTCTGCTTCTGGCCGCCGCTCAAAGCCGCGCCGCGCTCGCCGACCAACGTCTCGTACCCGTCGGGGAAGCCAGCGATAAACGAGTGCGCGTTCGCTGTCATCGCTGCTTTTACAACCTGCATATATGTAAATATTAATAAATCAATATTGCTGGATAATATACAGAGCATCAAGTAATAAGAGCTTGTGTTGTGGGCGGCACACAGCGGCACTCTATCTCCCTCACATCCTCTCTGTTGTGATATAAGTGTATATTGTGCTGTTAGTCACCTCTGGTGGTGAGGCGTCCTCGCGTCCGTAGAGGATGTTGTGTCGGACGCTGGTCGCGAACAGCACCGGCTCCTGGCTGATGAGCCCGATGGCGCGCCCCCGGAGCCAGCGGCACTCCATCTCCCTCACATCCACTCCGTCTATCGTCACGCTGCCTTCGTTCACGTCGTAGAATCTGAAACGGTACATTTGAAGGTTGTTCTCGATTTGATTTTAGGTATTAGTACAGTTCTGTCGCGGTCTGTAATGACTGCGTTGCTGGCAGCGATGATGATGGCTGACGGTGAAGCGTAGCGCAGGTTCCGGCCATCACAGCGCGGTCAGCATGAGCCCTTGATGGACAAGCTGACATGAAGGCTGAGACCGAAGGTAAAGACCGAGGTCTTTATAGCGCGGACAGCAAGGGCCTCACGCTCAGCTTGAGGATATGATAGCGTGGTCAGCCGTCGCGAAATATAAAATGAAATCATACAAACATCAACGTCGTGTCTTTATGTTCAAAGTCGAAAAGTTGAAAAGAAGTTGCTTCCAAAATATAAACTTATGTACCTTTCTAACAATGCAGCTATCGTCGACTTCCCGTTGCCAGACGAGCCCACGATTGCCACCGTCTTACCCGCCGGTATTTTCAAGTTGAAATTCTTTAAAATCACCTGAAAATAAGTAATTATTCCATTATGTAATGTATACAAATAAATTATGCATGATTTCCAAACTTACAGAAGACCGACTTATACCGACATTACCATACCGAATTCTTCTTGTCATCCATTACAACATAAGTTAGCAGCTTACCGTAGTTTTGTCCACAGAATGCAGAATGTATTGCTGTTTTTTTGTAATGTCCACATTTTCTAAGACTGACAACCTAAATCCCTTATCACATGTATGTTAAATAGAAAAAGAGTGATTATCATTAATGAATGACCAGATTCTAATAAATGTTTTACAAAATTTGACTTTTCCGGATGGTTGTTTCTATGAGCAGCTAAATGTTCTTTATACCTAACCTGAAAACTACGACGATGATGTCTCGTAGAGAGACGAAACTAGTTGACGTCTTGCTTTGATAGGTATTTTTAATTTTGTAGTTGGTGTCGTTTTTCTTCTACAACGCGGACTACATTTTGTTAGAACTTATCGGAGGTTTTTTTCGCGGAATTGTTACTAAATATTTTCATCCTTATATTTTGCAATGGATTTCCGCAAAGTAACGCCTGATTCTATTATTTAAATGATTGAAGTTGAAGGAATTAATTTCCACTATTTAACACGTTCGATGACTATGTGCCACAATTTTCTGTTTACATTGGACGTACATATACAGGGTTATTGGTAAATTAGTGACAGTACGTGAACTGCAGGTTCAGCCCATCATTACAAACACGTTTGTGAAGACGCCAGGTTTTAATTCTTAATTTTGGTATTGGTAATGGGTACCCCCCGCAATTCAATAGGTAATCGTTCGTTAGAGGTTTTAATTGAAACTCAACTTAAAAATAGATCTGCCCTGAATTAACAGAAGATATGAGAGTGAAAGATCGGTCTTAAGTAACTCGTTGGGTTCCAGGCAAAGATGTTTTTTCATTTAGTATCAGAGATGACTTACTTTATTTTTTTAGAATTTAGACTTGGCGCCTTCACGAACGTGTTTGTGATGTTGGGCAGGACCTGCAGTTCACGTATTGTCACTAATTTACCAATAACCCTGTATATAGAAGGTGATGATCATATACTCACTGCGTCGGGCCGCGTCGGGTACGCAAACGTGACATTCTTGAACTCGATGTCTCCGTGGAACTCGTGGTATTTGATTACTTTGTGTCCAGTCGTGTCCATTTTGGGCTCTTTGTTTATGTACTGAAAGAACAAATACTCTAGTCTATTATGAATGAGATGCAGCCTGCAGGCCGCGGACATTCGTGCATTTCTCGTGAATATAATTCTTTATATTCATGAAACATTTCATTAAGCTACGGATCTTCAGTTGACTGTTAAAGTTACTTTATGGAAAGTGTTCCGGTGAAAGATAAATTCGATTGAGATTTAGGTTCGTCTTATGCTTGCTCAGTCATCAATTGATGCTTGAGTAACGCTATTCTATGGCATATACGTCACTCAAGCATATGACTGAGCAAGCTTTCATAATAAAAGATGCTGAGATCTATGCCGTAGGTGAGGGTGCACACGCACCATAACTATATGATAATAAGGTCGATATTTGAAGCCCTAACCTCAAACACCCTGCCCCCCGCACTGACACCCTTCACCACTGCTCCGAACAACAAGGACAGCTGCGCGATGGAGCGCTGCACTGTCTGCGCGTTCACCAGGAACGCCATCACGTCGCCCGCCGACATCTGGTCGGTCGTCATCAGGTGACCGCCTAGGAACATTGTTCCCAGGACCATTCTGGAAAGAAACAGTGCAGGTCTAGTTTTGGTTTGTTATGTTTGTAATACACAGGCAATTTCAGTTCGTAAGCTGATGCGTGAAGACCTTTAACTAAGTATTTGACAGAGCAATTTAAATATTTTGTTCGGTCTATTTTTACAAAAAATCAATGAGGTTTAATTTTAGCTCCGCTACATGCCATGCAGCTTCGGTTCAGTGTCGGTATAACGTTTGTAGTCAATTTCAGATCAAAATGTGCCGCAGTTATGTAGCGCCTTGCGCATGAACAGTGCCTAGCTGCCATGAAACGAATGGCAGCGAAGATTTGTGCTTCGCCTCGCCATCATCAGCCTATACTAACAGCCCGACGCCCAGCCCTCCATGCTCCGCAGCAGTTTCACATTCTTCAACTCACCCGTTGAGGAACAGGTTAGTCCCAGCCTGGAACAGCCCGACGCCCAGCCCTAGCTCCATGCTCAGCTCCGCAGCAGTTTCACATTCTTCAACTCACCCGTTGAGGAACAGGTTAGTCCCAGCCTGGAACAGCCCGACGCCCAGCCCTAGCTCCATGCTCAGCTCCGCAGCAGTTTCACATTCTTCAACTCACCCGTTGAGGAACAGGTTAGTCCCAGCCTGGAACAGCCCGACGCCCAGCCCTAGCTCCATGCTCAGCTCCGCAGCAGTTTCACATTCTTCAACTCACCCGTTGAGGAACAGGTTAGTCCCAGCCTGGAACAGCCCGACGCCCAGCCCTAGCTCCATGCTCAGCTCCGCAGCAGTTTCACATTCTTCAACTCACCCGTTGAGGAACAGGTTAGTCCCAGCCTGGAACAGCCCGACGCCCAGCCCTAGCTCCATGCTCAGCTCCGCAGCAGTTTCACATTCTTCAGCAAACATTCGCACCTCGTTCTCTTCGCCCGCGAACGCTCGCACCGTCCGTATGTTGGAGATCGCCTCCTCAGCGACTAGCGTAGCTTTTTCAACCTGGTTTCATAGAATAAATAAAACAATACAACGAAACTTCCGGTATTTTCTATAAGGGTTAGGTAAATCTGAAAGCGAATCGAAGCTAATTATCAAAGGTTTTTACAGCATTCCAGCTTCTGCTTGCACGTCCTTCCCCAGAATTACATATAGGTATCTAAAACCTTACCACATGAAGTTTCATATGGATTACCCGAAAAAAATATGTAAATTAACCATTTTGGATGACCGTTTGCACATTTTTGGTTCGCATTGTGCGTTCCGTCATCCAAAACTTCCTATTCAGTTTTTGTAGACGGAGTCTACAGAAAAGGATTAAGGAGGCTCCGTCCTAATAGGACTAAGATATAAAGCAACTTCAACTAAGTAATACCTGTGTCTGAGCCTCTCGGGATAGCTTTCTAAGCAAAGAGCCAATGAAGGTACCCCCCACGACCACCGAGGGCACGCACAGCAAGGTGAGCCCCGTGAGCTGCGGCGAGATCAGGAGCAAGCTGGCTGCGGAGCCGAGCACCTGGGTCAGCGCGCGCAGGCCCCCCGATATCGTCTGCTTGAACGAGCTCTTGAAGTCCTGCACGTCCACTGTTATTCTGTAAATAACTAGTTTTGTACGTAACTTATTTTCTAATAGTTGTAAACTTGTAAGTTAATACATTTTTAACCGACTTCGAAAAAAATAGGAGGTTCTATGTTCGGCTCTGAATGTTTTAAGCATGTACGGTGGCATCACCCGCCGAACAAAGCACGGAAACAACGCACCATTGTTCGGGCACGAATCCCTGCCCAAGCATTTCGACATATTCCACGACATTTTAACAGCCGGTTTATCATCCGCTTGGTTAATCTCTAGTGTGTTTACTTGTGTGTGGAGAAACCAAGACTTGGTTCGTAAAACAAATAAAAAAAACTTAATCAATATCAGTAAAAGTTTTAACTATAGTCAAATTATAACAAGCGGATGAAAAACCGGTTGTAAGAGTTACCGCTCTTAAAAAGTAATTTAATATATTTAAGTTATTACATAGATTTATCGTTAATAGCATAGGATAATGAGCGCTTTGGTTCTTATACCGCAAACTTCTATCTTCTTTAATAAAAGATTCTAGGTGAAATGGGATCACATTTAAATATTATTCGCGTGGGATCACCATTTGTCACGCTAAATAAAAATAAAAAAACAAAATAAACTAGCAGTAAGTAAGTACTTGCACGAGACAAACAGACGGTTTGTCATCCGCTCGTTATATTTTAACAATAGTTTAAATTTTTTGTTATCCTCTACTAGTGTGTGTGTATTATGTCCCTCTGCGTAAAGCTCGACTTTGTATTTTACCCAAATTTTTTCATAAAAAATACAAAATCGAGCTTTACGCAGAGGGACTACACTCTTAAACAAAGCACTAATATAGCTTAAATAGCACTTATCCAAATTAAGTTTTATTTATTTGTTTTACGAACCAAGTCTTGGTTTCTCTACATCCACACACAAGTAAACACACTAGATGTTAACAAAAAGTTTAAACTATTGTCAACATTTACATTACATTACATTAACAAGAGGGTTTTTTTTTTTAATTATAATATCCTCACCTATTAACAAGCTCCCCCGTTCTCTCCTGGTCGAAGAAAGCCATGTCCTGCCTTAGAATAGACTGGAACAGGTCCTGTTTCATTTGCGAGGCCACCTTCTCGCCAACTTGAGACAGCAAGTGGATGTAAAGGAATGTGAAACTTGCCTGAAATTATTGTAAATAAATAAATCATGGTAAAAGAAGATCAGGGCGACCAAGGAAACAATGGTCCGACAACATCATAGCAACGGCAGGCAGGCAATGGATGACCAAAGATAAGATTCAAAGAAAAGTATTAATTCTAAATTCAAAATTCAATTCAATTTAATTAATTATATTTATTATGTATTGCATGAAATTTATGTTATTGTAAAATTCCATTTGACAATGTAAAAATAA
This sequence comes from Eupithecia exiguata, assembly GCA_947086465.1. Classification (NCBI taxonomy): domain Eukaryota; kingdom Metazoa; phylum Arthropoda; class Insecta; order Lepidoptera; family Geometridae; genus Eupithecia; species Eupithecia exiguata. Next base: position 610,526 of record OX352241.1, on the reverse strand, counting down.
CTGTTTTGCAGTGCCCTTCCAGGGTGCATGTATGTACCTAGTGATAACCAATTACCTTAGAAATAAGATGAAATGTACCTACATGCAAGCAAAAATAAATGAAATATGAAGAATATACAAGTTTGGTATATGCTGGAAGCCTATACCTAAATGGGGTTCCTTCCAACCACTAGCGGCGTAAGCACATATTTAATATTAATAAGGTCACAATTAAGTCAATTATTAAGGTCACCTATGACAAACTTTTCACCTAACATCCGAAAATCCAAAAAAATATCGCGGCTCGAGCGTGGGCTGGCACGCCCCGGGTGCCAGCCCACGCTACGCCGCCACTGCTTCCAACCCAAGAAAAGTGCCCTCCCCGCCCGTGCCGCGTCGCCGCTCGTGGGACCGACACGTGCGCGCGCCCCTTCTCCCCCCGCGCGCGCTTACGCCGCCGTTGCTGCCGAAAGCTGCTTGCCCCCTGCGCCCCCGCTTCAGGCATCGACAGCTACATCGAAAAAGGGAAAAAGGAAGCCGCGTTGCGAATCTGTTCGCACAACTGCGCCCGTTCCGGCTTCTTGTGAGAGAAAGCCGTGTGATGCTGAAGGGTTCACTCAGGTAGTGCGGAGGAAAACGAAGCCGACCTCTGTGAGTGAGCGCCAACGCGCCCTGTCTGCAGCTTGCCATATCCAGCATCTGTATAAACGTGATGGCCATGCTTTATTCAGCTAGTTAGTTAAATGGACTCACCTGGCCAATGTAAAGACTAATAAGCTCCAATGCGGGAACCTTTATTTCCTCAATGAAGTCTGTTGACGGGTTGTGTTTTAGGGTGGCCAGTACATTCACAATCACTCCCAACACAGCCGGGATGTACACATTGAGAAATGCCACTGCTAGTGCTGACTGAAATGGACAAGCACTGAGTTATACTTTGCCTAATATTGTATAAATAGAATGTTTGATGAGCATTTTCATGACATTGATTAATATAGCTCAGCCAGCATTGCAGTACAGCGGGCAATGCAGCCAGTGTGACATATAATTAGGTACTTCTGGTAAAAAAAGTGAGAAAAACTCAGGGATCAGTGCCCCCCCGAGCTCTTTCAAAAGTATACTGGGAAAATGAATGAACTCTTTAATGTGCAACACAAATAAATAATATTCTTCTCAAAATAAAAAAACAAGAGATTGGTGATTGCAGTGGAGGTTATAAATAACACCTAAATATACATGTGCATAAACTTCTGCCCGCAGCTTAGAACACCTTTTTTCAGAATGAAAAGTAGCCTTTGTATTAATCCAGGTCTACATCTATGCAAAATTTCAGTAGTTTCAGCGTGAAGAAGCAACAAGCATCGAATGTTCTGCATTTATAATATAAGTGTGATAATTTAATTTAAAAGTGGTCTTACAGCAACAGCTGCGGTTAAAAGCCATTTGTGAGGACGCAAGTACTCCAACAATCTCTTCCAGTCAAACTTGGAGCTGTCATCAGCCACTTTGGCTCTTCTCTGTATGAGTCTTGAGTTGGGACTAGTCTTGCAAAGCACTGTGCCACTGTATAGGAAGCAAGCACTGAACCCTAGCCCAACCCCAACACATATCTTCCAAGGACTACATACAATGTTTCTCCCGCTCTTAACACCTTTTTCGGATGCTTCACACACATATTTTTGAAGGATCTTGGAGGGTTTGTTCTTTATTATGTTTGAGATCAAGAAGTTCGTTTTAGAACTCAGCAACCTGAAAAGGAATAGGTATTTTACAAATTCGATACTTACAAAATTAAATTTTTATATATAGATATTTTTAGGTATGTAGATAGTAGATACCCTAAGGTTTTATGTAAAACAAAAAAACACTGATAAGGAATTGAAACTTTTTCTTTGATCTAGATTTGTATGATTAAGTAAGCACTTCATTTGTTGGTACTGTTGTTCACTCATGGTTTAGCTAAAATATATCTGTTTACTGACCTTTGGTGTACTGTTTCACACACAGGAGTTCGAAGTAATTGCCACATTTTGTATGGATTTTATAAAATTGTAATTAAATTGGCTTTGAAGTGGTTATCAGTGACATGATCATTTTTATCTTAATATCAGATTACCTACCGGGTGTTTTTTTTTAACTTCTAGATACAAATTAAGTATTTACAATGTTCAGCACTTCATGGTACCTACATATCCTTCCAAAATAAAGATCAAAACTAAATGAAAACAAAAACAAGAACCAGGAAGGAAGAACGCGCAATACAGCTGCCGGAAAGAAAACCAAAACTCATAAAAGAAATTCTAGATAAGTTGGCATATTTTTAGCCGGCGAAGAATGGAAAAGAGAAGAGAATGTTGTTTCTGTAGGACTTTTAGAGAATAAAACAAAACCATTACGACGACAGTAGGACTAAAAAAAATTTTGAAACTGACCAAGCAAAGCGTGCGTATCGGGTTGCGCAGTCAAGGTTCCGTAGGGAGGCGCCAGTCACGAAACGAAATGCGGACGAGAGACTGCGGAACGCAACTTTTCGGTGCGTGCTAAAGATGTGCGACTGTGAATGATTTCATTCGAATTGTTCGACTACACATCACATATCATTCGAACCATTCGAATGTAAATATAACTAATATGTTTAGTAATCGCGAGTCGTTTGACTGCCCGAGTCGGCCTTAATTCGTTTAGTAACTAATTTGGTTAGTAATCACGAGTCGTCTACTAATTAGTAGTTGTCATTCGACTTGGATGATTAGTTTACTACTAATATTCAAGTCGAATGAGTAAATTAGTAGACCGCGCCGTCACCACCTTCGGTGTAGGTATGTAGTAGTCTTTCATATTCACTCGAAGGATACAACTCATACTCATTTATTGGTAAAACCATACACGCGCATAAACTCACACGCCTTCGCCTGCGGCGGCGGCCCAGCGACGACGACGCGACGACGACGGCTAGGTTTCGGTGTGTGGAAAAGAAAACTGAAGGGTTCCTTATCAACTATGGACAGAATCCTAAAAATAATGTCATCCTGCCTGAGTGACACTGACAGACAAACCTTTGACCTTCTCAGTCATGCATGGAAATTGAAGATTGGAAGACTTTGACTTCGTTAGATCGTTTATTTGACATAACAAACATAGTCACAAAAACCAATGTCGCCAACTAAACTTGATGTGTTTAGCGCGTTAGTTCACGCGGAACGAAAAAAACTTAGGCACAGCCGAAGTCAAATTGTAGCTGCTCGGTTTTCGACCGGCTAATTCTCAACAAAACTAGCTGTTCTCCACGGTTTCGACCGCGTTAAATTCGAATTTCACATTTCTAGGGGGATTATTCCCGTAAATCTCCCGAATTTGATTTTTTACCAGGACAAAAATAGGCTATGTTACTCTCCATCCTTTGAACTAACTCTGTACTGTACCTACCAAAAATCAAGTCGATTGGAAGCAACCGAAATTTGACAAGATGATATGATTTTACCTATTTATAAACATATACGTATTGGTAAAATTATATCCACTATTTAGAAAAATAAATGTTTAATGAGAAAAGAAGAATGTTTTCAATCTTCATCGTCAGTGAAATCATCTTCATATTCGCAGTTCGGTTCGACTTGGTCGTTTTGATCAACGTCTTGTTTGTGGGAAATACATAGGTAGTTCTCAGCGACTGCATGCGTCACAATTTATTTATGATTTTAGCTACTTCGGCTTGTGCAATTGGCAGATTATGTTATTTCCGTGATATGATAGGTACCGTGAAATCCTCCAACTTTGGTCTCAAGAGGTAACATTGGCCAAAACAAAAAAAAAACTGAATTAGCTCGTAACATTAAAATGATGTGAGTTATGCCTATTTTTAAAACAATAGTAGAAAATAAATTATACTTCTGACAACACTAATTGTCTATTAGTTTACTTACGTCATTTAGTTGTCTGTCAGCCGTGTTTAAGGTTACGCTATTCAAGTGCGGCCCAATTTCTACATTTGAACTTTTAACTGGCAGCCTGTTAAAAAGAAGCCTGGGTAAGTAGTTTTTAGATATGTTATAAACTGATGTCAGGAGAACATTTTAATATGATTTCTAATTTACGATTGGTGTTTTTGTTTGAGTAATGTGAGCGGCCAATGTTACAAACCAGTTATCTGTACCTAGAGTGTAAACATTGGCCGCTGTCAATTATGCATTAGGGCTGCTACCTGCTAGTTAATTTATCCTTTTAAGATTTTTGCTCCAAAAAGTTTTGTACTTACTTATCTTTAATTTTTTATTTTATACATTTCATTTATTTATTTATTTATTTATTTATTTAGGAACAAAATCTTAATCTAATTTATATTTACATTATATTTTTTATTTTATCCTTTTAATTTTTAGTTTTATTTTAACTTTAAATTTAATTTGCTGTACTGTACTGAAACGCTGAAGTGCCATTCAAATATAGGTTAAGTTGAAAAAAAAACATGTATTTTGATTGTGTCATTTTATATTATATAAACTACAAACTACTGTACCTAAGCTTAGAAAACTCACATGACTGAGGCCCAGCTCCGGGTCGTTTTGATTTTATTTAAGTAGGTATATACGTTTTCTATAGTCGCCATGAGCGCGCATTTAGTTGATTCTTAATTTTTAAATAAAACAATTATAGAGTAAAAACATTGTTTTAATTTATTAACCTTTCTTTGTGACAACCCTGATAACTAAAATCATTTGTATGGATATGAGCAAAAATTACCAGTTAACATTGGCCACTGTGATAAATAGCTAAAATGGCCACTTTTGATATTGGACATTATTTTGTTGCCTTCTTTGGCCATATTTTTACCATGGTTTTGAATAGTATGCAAATAAGGTTGATAGTTTAGAAGATATCAGCTGTGGACCATGTTGACAGAAAGTCGAGCTAACTTTGGCCGGTCTCTCAAATTACTTTTATGATAATAAAATTAGTAATTTTTACAGATTTTTTTATTCATGTTTACTTTACGTTCACGTCATAAAATTAATACTATTTCCTATTTTTTTTGGTGTTACAACAAATTTTCTTAAAAATGTGGCCAAAGTTGGAGGATTTCACGGTACTAACTTCCTTCAAAATAAAAAATAAAATAACCACCCTCGAGAATGTCCAGGAGACGTTTTTTTGCAACCATGTGGCTTTACATTTTTCTTATGTCATGCTCAAGATATTATGATAGATATATCTACTAACTAGATCTAGTTTTAAGTTATTTTGTGGCGCCCCAACGGGGTACCTGTTTGATACTAGAAATTTTGAAAATTGTCTTATGATCCTTGCACACAACAACATGTAACAAATGAATAAATGATTCTAATGATTCAAATTGTCTGATTATTGAAATGAACACTTTTCTGCATCTAAATTAATTAGGTAGGTACCTTACCTTACCACTGGCAAGTTACCAGTCTGACGCGCTCGAGTTTTTGTAACAAGACTAACGATTGTTTTTTACTTTTTACTAATCTGATCGGCTGCCCTAGACATTCGACCCTGTACAAAGGGCTGAGGTATGGTGGGAGTACTTCACAAGGAACAAGGTAGCCCCCGTTACGTTATTCTGCCGCATAAATGTTATTCTGCCGCATAAATCCCAAAATCTTTCTCTTCTCAATTTACTCGAGTCAATCCCAAAATCTCAGCTTAGGTTCCCTTACTTTATTTGTAAACCTTCAAAAACTTTTGTCTCTATTATTTTCAAACCTTTAGTTCTTTTGTAGCTCATTTTCAATGCTGATCTGGCTTTCTTTTAAAAATTGAGTTGGAAACACTGCCGGTGAAGTCTATTGTCTTGTGTTGTGTCAGTGTCATTTTTAGTATTAAATGAATTCTCTTTGATGTCTGCCTTTTATTATAAAGTTGTAGTTGATTTGGTTTTGTTTTGAATAATCTTTTTTCAAAACGCAGACTGGGAGTTACTACGCTACCTACCACAGATTTGTAAGTATAGTATAGTACTGCTACCTACACTCAATAGCAGGTATTAGCTATTGCTTTGTGTAAAATTTAATATTTAAAATTATTAAAAGGAATTATACATTCGTAGAAAAAAATACGTTTTTATACATAACATGTAAGTAAGTAAAATTCCCTCTGTTACTTTTATTTATGGTATTATCCGTTGTAAATTTAAAATATTAAAACGTTCGTTATTCAATGAATGCACGAAGATGAATAAAAATCAAGTCAGGTGCACTGAAAGAAAAGAACACAGTTCGATGCTTAAGTTTGTTTTTGTACATGCTTAAGTAAGTACGTATTTCTTAATCTCATTTATATAATGTGAACTTCATTATTTCCTTTCAAGATAATTTTGGAACTGATTTATAGGCCTAGTAAAGATAGGTGTATATGTAGGAACCGACTTGGAAATTTTGTACCTACCTACTTACCAATCCAATGATGCTCTATCTAATCATACTTAATGTTGACCCTTAGCCATCCAGCTAATAATAAGCAGATAATAAATTCAGTCGTACATTATGTTGTCAAGAAATACTTGTTATTGATTTAATGTTTATTATAAAGAAGCAGATAAAACAGCCAAAGAAAGGTAGGTGAAGGTTTTTTTACACTGTTATCAACAATTGATAAAATTATTAATAGGTAGGTACTAGGTACTCCTATTCAATAACCTGGATATTTTTTACCTTTGGATTATTAGTGGAAAATATTTAACAACATTGTTATCATCAAAGCTAAGCACAGAAGCTCGAAACAATTTTTGGTTTTGTAAGCTTTCATTAATCATTTACTTAATTGATCTAATTCGTTTAATATTAATATTTAAACATTTTTTACTGCACATTGTGAGATTATGAGCTGTTGACGTTTGTGTTTTACTTTTTAGTGATTACCTTGCTGTAAACAAGTTGTTTTCTGTTATTGTTATCAGTTTTTGTTAAGTTTTCATTCATTAATGTCTTTGTTGACATAAAATATCTATTATTCTAAATCGGAGTGTAGGTACTATTAAAGGGGGGTATTTATCATGTTTATTCTCCTTTTTTATTGAATTTTAAAAATGTTTCACTACTAAAAATTGTTAGCTGACCTTCATTCTACCTACATAAGTAAATCAAACATCCCGAAACTTCTCCAAAATGCCATCACTACTGTGTGTAAGTACCTTTAATCATTTCAGGACATCAAAATGGAAATGCTAACCAACCTGGCACTTAATAAAAAGGAAATGGAAACCAGCATGGCACAGGTAGGTACCAACCTCGACTTGCATAAATAAATGCATTGTAAGGGTGGTGCACTCCACAAGATATCAGATCATCAGCGCAGCTTCATGTTAACTTTGACTTACAAAGTACCTATGTAAGTATACATAATTATGTATAATATGTCAAAAACTTCAACAAAAATGTAGTAATCATCTGATAATCTTTAAATTTGAAAAACACCACCCTAAATGTTATTATTTTTAAATAGGGGTCAGATTATATATACCTAACTAATGTCTCATTTTCCTAAAGGAGTATATTAGAAAGTACAAAGAGCCGAAATGGCTTGGTCAAGGAACCTGGCATGACACTCAGCAAGATAATGTAACAAGCAGGAACACGGTCTATGCTTATACATTAGAACTAACCCAGAAAGATCTATCAGATAGAATTAAGGTTGGTAAGAAACTGGCAATGAAACTAGAAGAGAATGCAGAGATGTTTTCCCAACTGGAGTATCTGGCAAGAGGAACAGATAGCCGAGATGTCAAAGATGGACATATTAAAATAATGTCTCAGTACTTGAGATGTTGCGATGCACTATGGAATCCCGGCAGTAAGAAATTATTTAACTTCTTCAACATTGTTTAGGTCTAAATTCGCAAGCCCAGTTTTTACTAATTAATTTTGACCAATATGCTTATAATACATCAAACTAGCGGCCCGCCCCGGCTTCGCACGGGTAAATATAGGCATTTAACAAATAAAATCAAAATTAGTTATTATAACACACTCTTGGCAGACTTTCTATGCTAAGAACACTCGATAAAGTCTGCTTTTGACAAAACAAACAATCAAAATCATCCGTTGGGGACCTACAATGCCGCAACAACCCACACAGACACATAGATCCAGCCGTCAAACTTTCTGTGACGGGACGAAAAAAAAATAATGTTAATAAATATATAGGTACTTTAGATTTTTGTTTTATTATCTAGGCATTACTCTTGTATATTTTAACATGGCAAAGTAGTTATTGTGACATAACCATAATAGTTAGACACATGGTGTTGCAAAGTTTTTTGTAGATATGAATGTCTTCTATAAAACTGTAGTAGGTAGGTAGGTACATCACTTTGCTCTATTTTTAATAGTTTTCGCAGCATACTCGACATACGCACACAAGATTTATTATGGTATTTTTTTCACACCTGGGTTACATTATCGAAGTTTTCATACGGATCCCTAACTTTTTTCAAAATATTCTATAGCCTATGTTCATCACGGTTAATGTAGAATTCTAATGGTAAAAGAATTTTTCAAATCGCTCCAGAAGTTTCGGACCGTATTCAATTCAAACAAACAAACATTTTTCCTCTTTTTAATTTTATAGTAAAGTATAGAGTATAGATAAAGATATGTCATTTATTTCCTTCAGATTAGATTTTACAGGACTCTTGGACACGACACGAAATATAAACATGGCTCAGAAATGATGATGTAGCCAGTTTCTGTACCTACTAATTATCTAATACTTTCAGGTGGGGGATACTGCTTAATACAAGTAACAAAAACCATGCCTCTTTTTCATTTGGCATTAATTTCATGCCATCTACACAGAAATAAATGTAAAGATTATTTTATAATCACTGTTAACCACGAAAGTATGAAACATATCTGCCAATACTTCGTGCACCTTTGCCATGAGGTTGGGTATGTATAGCACTAATGTTGCTCTTCATCATCTGATACAGGTACCACCATTGTAGTCACCATAATGAGCCATGGATCTCCATGATGGAGGAAGAGTATTGTCATTGACAACTCTTCAGACATTTAGTTGTAGTCTTGTTTGAGTATTTATTTATTTATATAACAGAATAGAACGATTAAACTTTACCAATTAGGTACACAGTTACTTATGATTAACTAGTTTCTGTCCGCGGTTTCGCACGCGTTGGTGGTAACTTTTAAAGATGATTTCTATCCCATGGGAACTTATTTATGAAAAAAAATAAGTTTGATTCTGGGCTAGAATTACCTGTATGCAAAATTTCAGCCCGATCAGTTTAGTATTTTTGGCGTAAAGAGGTAACAAACATCCATCCATACATCCAAACTGTCGTACTATAGTGTGATAATTACAAAAAAAGATAGGTAGGTATATTGTTAGGAAGTCATTTTACATATAAAAATAACTTTAAATATGAACACACATAATTTGTTTCAGATTCAATATTGAATTACTTAAAAAGTTGGAACCAAACCCCAGTGAAGGCGTTTCCTTTCCACCAGGTATGTGAACGGATATTCAACTTACAAAGATAGTATTTGTAATATATCTTTTTATTAAACTTACAATCAAATAACAGAATTAAATTAAAACTAGTAGTTACAATTGAAACAATTGAGCTAACTGCAGACTGTTGCAAACAATCTACAAGTAGCTCAACTGATCCATATCAATACCAGTCGGAAGCGTGCCCAAGACGCTAGCTGCATTGCCCCGCTGTATAGCAATGCTGATGCGCTGCGCCAGATACTCACCAGCTCTCGGGTCATGCGTCACTTCGACCAGACGCTCAGATATTTGTTTTAAAACCCGGAGTATATTATTTTATAATATTTGTTTGTCTAGTGAGGTACCAAACTTTTTTAATGTATCGGTTTTTTAGACAAGGGCTGTACCGGAGTCGTTACCGAGTGGTCGGACTTGGACTCTGCAGTCGACGCCTTCATCCAGTCATCTCAAACGGTAAGAAAACAATAAAGCACCTCGTCGAAACTATTTTTATTATAACTGATCCTGAAATATTGATGCGGGTCCCACGTTTGCGGAAGCGGGTTCTCTACTTCTGTATTTTGACGACCGATCGATGTGTCGCGGGCGGCGGGATGAAGGCCTCCTGCGACGAAAGAGGTTGCGGGTTCAATTCCTGCGTTGGACAAAATGTTTGTATGATATGGAAGTATTGGGTCCGGGTGATCTGAGTTTTTTATGTATATTAAAAATATGTATCTGTAATGTATTGTAATAAGTTTATCAGTTATCTAGTAGTCATTACACGAACCCTCTTAGCTTGGGGCTAGATGATGCTGCAGCTGTGTGGATTGTCCAGCATTATTTATGATTCATTTCTTTTGTACAGGCTCCTTGGCGGCTCGAGCAGATATACGTTCAAGAGAGCGTATTTGAAGATTTCAAAAGCGCTCTGATGGCACGCGTTTCTCAGCCTGCCGACAGTATCGTTGCTGGCGGCAAGACTTTTCTGTTTGAAAGCCTGGAGAAGGCATCAGGTATTCCTGTCGACGCGTATAGAACTACGAAGGAACTTCTCTCTCTGCTGAGAACTCCGTTCCTGAGCCTCTGGGCCGCGGACTCGGCGCTGTCGAACGAAGTAGCACTAAAATGTACCGCTTCCACGGTCTGGGTCAATGACTATGCCTGTTTCGATGGCCCGCCGCGCGCGGCACTCTCGGTAATCTACTCCTCATATCTTGACTGGACAAATTTACTTGATGATGACATGCCATCAAAAATAAAGCTCTGGTCGGAGATGAAACCGTCTCAGCGGTTGGAAGTTATAATTACCGCAGTAGAGGAGAGTGATGTTGAATGCGTCCGTAATCTGCTCCCCGCGTTGACTCACTGGCGCTCAGATGACTTCGTACACGTTACAGAGACGTCGCTTTGCTTCGGCATACAACAACAGATGGGAGTAATATTGAGCGATAACATAAGTGAAACTCACTTGTTGCCTGCTATTAAAGCTCTTGTCAACGGTAATGGAATTTTTGTTGAGAAGGTGATAAAAGTAGAACCTTTTGTAAAAGTACTACGTAACCGCGGAGTACCCATTGACCATAGAGACCATAGAGAGGTGCCTGTACAGTTTCATTACCCGCTAGTTATGGAGAAGCTAAAAGTAATCCGTACGAATCACGGTACAATATTTGCAAACTAAGAGATAAGAACAAGGCTTGTGGTGTATCAGTGGAACTGGCGCCTTTAAGGCGTTTAAATTGTTTTTTATATTTAAATAATGTCTTCTTTCCGTAAAATGTTCCATCTACAATATTCAAGGTACTTTCCCTCCATGTGGCATATCCGTGGGACGCCCTGTATATAAAATAGGCCTCCAGTTGTCAAGTTCACTTGACTGTCAGATAACTATGTTTTATATTGTGTTACTACATATTTCTACCTAGAATCAATAGAATATAATGAGCAATGTAACCACATACGAATTTTTTAAAGCGTAGCAGAAGCTTTAATACTGAAGTTTCCTAAAATAGGTAACCTAACTGATTGTAGGACCGAGCTATAGGTCTCAGCAAGCCTTCTATCTGAGAATGCTGTATATAATGTTACTTATTTAATTCACAATATTATAGAGGTACACAATACATTGAGGACCTAAACTCTGTGGAGCTAGGTTTTGCCTTGACAGATCCTGAAAAAATCTACCGCAAATGTTTTGATAAGTAAACTACATAGTACGTACGTACCTACAGCTGTCTATGATCGTGGGTATCCCACCCACGATCATATTGTTATGGTTTCGTTTTTGTTCTGAGAACTTTGATTTGAACAGGCAACTGTTTTAAACAAATAGGTAGTTTAAAAGTATGCTATTAAAAAGTTGTGTGTACACGCACTACTATTAAGATGATTTCTTCAGATTTGGATTTTTCTTTAGAAAGTAATAAATACCATTGAATAGTGACTTACTTGATGATTCAGACTGTATCGTTGTTATTGAAATGGTAAATCTAGCTATTATAGTTATAGTTGTTAGTTAGCTTAGAAACAGAAAACAATTGTGCCTTAAAGCTTTTATTAGTAGGTACTTACGTAAATCATTATTACAAAGATAGTATTTGTAATATATCTTTTTATTAAACTTACAATCAAATAACAGAATTAAATTAAAACTAGTAGTTACAATTGAAACAATTGAGCTAACTGCAGACTGTTGCAAACAATCTACAAGTAGCTCAACTGATCCATATCAATACCAGTCGGAAGCGTGCCCAAGACGCTAGCTGCATTGCCCCGCTGTATAGCAATGCTGATGCGCTGCGCCAGATACTCACCAGCTCTCGGGTCATGCGTCACTTCGACCAGACGCTCAGATATTTGTTTTAAAACCCGGAGTATATTATTTTATAATATTTGTTTGTCTAGTGAGGTACCAAACTTTTTTAATGTATCGGTTTTTTAGACAAGGGCTGTACCGGAGTCGTTACCGAGTGGTCGGACTTGGACTCTGCAGTCGACGCCTTCATCCAGTCATCTCAAACGGTAAGAAAACAATAAAGCACCTCGTCGAAACTATTTTTATTATAACTGATCCTGAAATATTGATGCGGGTCCCACGTTTGCGGAAGCGGGTTCTCTACTTCTGTATTTTGACGACCGATCGATGTGTCGCGGGCGGCGGGATGAAGGCCTCCTGCGACGAAAGAGGTTGCGGGTTCAATTCCTGCGTTGGACAAAATGTTTGTATGATATGGAAGTATTGGGTCCGGGTGATCTGAGTTTTTTATGTATATTAAAAATATGTATCTGTAATGTATTGTAATAAGTTTATCAGTTATCTAGTAGTCATTACACGAACCCTCTTAGCTTGGGGCTAGATGATGCTGCAGCTGTGTGGATTGTCCAGCATTATTTATGATTCATTTCTTTTGTACAGGCTCCTTGGCGGCTCGAGCAGATATACGTTCAAGAGAGCGTATTTGAAGATTTCAAAAGCGCTCTGATGGCACGCGTTTCTCAGCCTGCCGACAGTATCGTTGCTGGCGGCAAGACTTTTCTGTTTGAAAGCCTGGAGAAGGCATCAGGTATTCCTGTCGACGCGTATAGAACTACGAAGGAACTTCTCTCTCTGCTGAGAACTCCGTTCCTGAGCCTCTGGGCCGCGGACTCGGCGCTGTCGAACGAAGTAGCACTAAAATGTACCGCTTCCACGGTCTGGGTCAATGACTATGCCTGTTTCGATGGCCCGCCGCGCGCGGCACTCTCGGTAATCTACTCCTCATATCTTGACTGGACAAATTTACTTGATGATGACATGCCATCAAAAATAAAGCTCTGGTCGGAGATGAAACCGTCTCAGCGGTTGGAAGTTATAATTACCGCAGTAGAGGAGAGTGATGTTGAATGCGTCCGTAATCTGCTCCCCGCGTTGACTCACTGGCGCTCAGATGACTTCGTACACGTTACAGAGACGTCGCTTTGCTTCGGCATACAACAACAGATGGGAGTAATATTGAGCGATAACATAAGTGAAACTCACTTGTTGCCTACTATTAAAGCTCTTGTCAACGGTAATGGAATTTTTGTTGAGAAGGTGATAAAAGTAGAACCTTTTGTAAAAGTACTACGTAACCGCGGAGTACCCATTGACCATAGAGACCATAGAGAGGTGCCTGTACAGTTTCATTACCCGCTAGTTATGGAGAAGCTAAAAGTAATCCGTACGAATCACGGTACAATATTTGCAAACTAAGAGATAAGAACAAGGCTTGTGGTGTATCAGTGGAACTGGCGCCTTTAAGGCGTTTAAATTGTTTTTTATATTTAAATAATGTCTTCTTTCCGTAAAATGTTCCATCTACAATATTCAAGGTACTTTCCCTCCATGTGACATATCCGTGGGACGCCCTGTATATAAAATAGGCCTCCAGTTGTCAAGTTCACTTGACTGTCAGATAACTATGTTTTATATTGTGTTACTACATATTTCTACCTAGAATCAATAGAATATAATGAGCAATGTAACCACATACGAATTTTTTAAAGCGTAGCAGAAGCTTTAATACTGAAGTTTCCTAAAATAGGTAACCTAACTGATTGTAGGACCGAGCTATAGGTCTCAGCAAGCCTTCTATCTGAGAATGCTGTATATAATGTTACTTATTTAATTCACAATATTATAGAGGTACACAATACATTGAGGACCTAAACTCTGTGGAGCTAGGTTTTGCCTTGACAGATCCTGAAAAAATCTACCGCAAATGTTTTGATAAGTAAACTACATAGTACGTACGTACCTACAGCTGTCTATGATCGTGGGTATCCCACCCACGATCATATTGTTATGGTTTCGTTTTTGTTCTGAGAACTTTGATTTGAACAGGCAACTGTTTTAAACAAATAGGTAGTTTAAAAGTATGCTATTAAAAAGTTGTGTGTACACGCACTACTATTAAGATGATTTCTTCAGATTTGGATTTTTCTTTAGAAAGTAATAAATACCATTGAATAGTGACTTACTTGATGATTCAGACTGTATCGTTGTTATTGAAATGGTAAATCTAGCTATTATAGTTATAGTTGTTAGTTAGCTTAGAAACAGAAAACAATTGTGCCTTAAAGCTTTTATTAGTAGGTACTTACGTAAATCATTATTTTTGATAGGTACTTTTTTATACACTATTATAATGTACTTTATTTACAAGAATTTTTATAGCTACCTAAGTACATAATAAACGCGATTTTAACAATGCAATTTATATGTACCTATTGGCTTTTATTTTAATAAATTAACACCTTTAAGTTAGGCGAAACTTAATGATACTTAGGTACACACACACTAATGGTCAAACCCACCGTGAATGGGTACCTATAATTTAATTAGACATTTATCTCTTATTACGACCACCGACCAAAGGACCACTTTTATCTTAAGGCATATACTTCGGCAAAAACACGAAAATTTGGTATAATTGAACCCGTTTTCAATTTTTTTTTTCTAAAGGAAATTTTGTTTGTGGTGCTTTGAACTTTTTATATTCTGTAACACATGTCTTGAACGGTTTCTTGGAGGTCCCAAATGCTTGCCGTTAAATAAAGTGTAGTTGTTATAGTGTGTGTGTAGTTGCTTCGAACCTACTTTTTATCGGGGTCTCTAATTCGATTAGTACCAAATTCAGTATAGTGATTCACATACCTAGTTCATACCTATTTCTTGGAGGTCCATTAGCTTCGAAAAGCAGTCTAAATAATGATATTAAACGTAAAAACGTATTTGCGCCTGCAAAATCTGTGATACAAACCTGACCAGATACAGTCATTAATCGCAGAGGATCGTATTATTTGATTGATTAGCACTACATGGTATGCTGAATCGAAAACAAGCACTCTTGGTTGGATATAGGCGCGCGGGCCAAACATAATCTGTGACGAGGCAGGTTCCACGAAAAGAAGTGGTTTATTTATTTAAGTTTTAGTAGGTAGATTACAGAATTACAGGAGTGTTGCCTATGTAATCTACGGGTAGGTACACTGTACGGCAACAGACGAGACAGGCACAGGATTGATGTCATGTGATGATGACCCTCATTGAGTTGAGACAGCAACGCCGCCGTCCGCCTCTGAAATAGTGGCTACAACGCAGCTGTTAAGGGCAGCTCCACTAGTTCAGGGATTCGGGCTGGTTTGGGTCTCGCGAGGGAAGGGAAGGGAATAGTGCACAAACACTTCTAAGGGAGATGTCAGCGTTCCCGTCAATAACTTTATTTATTTAGGCTTACAAAAGAGCACTTAGACAAGTCAAATTTTATAGATAAACAGTTTTATAAATAGTAATTATCAAACAAGAAACAAAATGTTATTGATTTTGTTCGCTTCCATTTTTTGTTCACTTGTGGAAGAAGTGAAAAATAAACCATAAGTTTGTATAATCCTTAAAATGTAATACAATATTATTTGCCTATCTAAGTCTAAATATAATACGATTTAGATACAGGTCAATATTTATATAAAACTAAGCTTAAGATTGTTCTCCCATAATAATATAGGTACCTACCTAGTCGGTGCGGAACTGGGCGACATCTGGCCAAGTATTAACATCATTGATATAATCATCTATGGAGTAAATAATAATCATTTATTTCAGGCAACATATGACAAGTACTTACAAAGTAACTTAGCTAGGGCCCATATGATAAATACCTTAGAGACATACATAATTATAAGAAAGCTTTAAAAGAATCGTGTCACTGGCACGCCGCCGATGACGTGCGCGCGGTCAGCCTTCCACAGAATTTCCTGAACCCCACCCCCTTTGGGCCAAAAACCACTATCCATAAAAGTTGAGAGACGAACGTTTTATGTACTGTTTAAAACGAATAGGGAGCTCAGTTGCTTCAGATGGAAGCTTGTTATAGAAGCGTACGCAATTTCCTATAAATGATTTGCCTACCTTTCGTAATCTATATGATGGAATGTGTACCTAGCTTGTTCTTGTTTAAAGTTTTAGAATCGTCGTCGTCGAGTCTTACAATTAGAATGGGACAATTGGCTAGACCGAAGATCGACCACCGTTCTGCTATCATTATCACGAATGGTAGGCAAAAGACAAAAATAGTCAGACTACACATCGGTGATGACCAGGTACCTATTGTCAAACGTCAATTAAACCGGGAAATAGGACAATGGCGGCATTGGACACATTGGCAAATACAGAGAGAGGAGGCTGACTGAGTAGGTAGGTGGTTACCTTGCCGATACCACAGCCGATACCCAGCAGTGGTTGCTCACAATCTGCCATACAACCAGAAATATATAATGGTCATAAGTAGATGGGCCGGTACTACCTTCAATCGTACTTTTGAGTTCATAATAATTTGAGGAACAATTAAGTTTTCCTTTCAAGTTACACTCGCACCTTTGTGGCGGGTCCCATTGCGTACTATTTAGCTTAAGCGCTTAATAGAGAGTAACCTCAAAGAAAAATGCGCTTATAAAATTATACCTACGTAGGTATGTAAGTGTGTGGCACTCGGCGGGGCGCTGAGTCAGACGATAGGGCTGGAGCAGTGGGACGTCGTCATGGTCGGCATGGTCGGACTTATCGAGTTTTTTGTTTTAGGCCGTTTATATTTCGGCTCTCTGCTTTAGCTTATCGTATTGGTTCTTATTTGAACTTTGTATTATAAAAACGTCAATAGGGTAAAAACTTACCTACATAGTTTTTTTAAACGGTTATTTGTGATATTTAGAATGTTAAGGAAAAAAAACAAAATATTAAACTGCATTCAGTTTCGAGTGATAAAACGCTGTCCTTTTTCTGTGACGTCCGTTCAATTTGTCAACTCAAATATTCTGTTCCTTCAATCAAGAAAAGTGACAAAACAGTCACATAAATAACAAAAAAGTCACGTCAAGTCAATCAATAGGTATGTTTAGAAACTTTGCGATTTAGCCTTCAAATATCTACTTATCAATGAATAGCTGTTCCCCGCGGTTTCACCCGCGTTAAACTCGACGTTCACATTTCTAGGGGGACTATTCCCGTAAATATTCCATGGGAATTTGATGTTTTAACTGGACAAAAAGTAGCCTATGTTACTCTACATCTTTTCAACTAACTCTATGCCAAAAATCAAGTTGATTGGTTGCTAAGTTAGGGCATGAAGGAAGGACAAACAAACGAACAAACACACTTTCGCATTTATTTATAATATTAAGTTTCACAAGAAGAAAAAGAGGATTAAATTTCACAATGAAAACATCAAAAAATTGGAGGGAAGGGGAAGGGGAGGGAAAACTGGGATACATTAAAAGAAAGCGGGGAAAATATACAACATAATGGAAAAATCCACAGCTATTTACCTGCGACAACGTCTAGTTTCAGAGATTGGATCTGTCATTAGAGTTTGTGAATTTTCACACCAGTGTGGGTAGGCGAGGCACTAAGCCCAAGGAGTTTACCCAAAGTACTTCTATACCGACCGCTAAGAAACTTCATTCTTCTACTCTTCAACTTCAGGTGTAGGTCCTTTCTTAATACCTTTAAAGGTCCTATAAAAAAATTATAACTCTTAAGTTATGCTGGAAGAAAAGTGATATTATGGGTTAAGCTCGCCTATGTACATAACATATTAGATAAGTTCGTACTATGTATGTATATATCAAATCAAAATCATGTTTTATGTGTCATAATGTTTTATCGATAAAGCTCCCAGCTACGGTTCATTTTACTCCTTCTCTAGAACATCGTCTCGTGGCCCTTGTAGAAGCTCTCCAATATTCGCTTTGTTACAGCGAACCTCTGAATCTGTAATGTAGCTGTTTTATAAATACAAGAGTATTCTTAATGTCTCAAAGGTTTCAAGATCATAACCTTAGAGGGCCTAATTAAATTTACCGTCGTCGCCCTACTTAAAGGGCCATTATCATAATTCATAACATAACATTCGTTCGTATACAAGTTTGCAACTTTTTGCCCATAGGTACCTAGCTGCTTACCGCGAGATTAAAACAAAAGCTAGGCGAAAAATCTATTCA
The DNA here is from genome assembly GCA_947086465.1 of Eupithecia exiguata. Taxonomy (NCBI): domain Eukaryota; kingdom Metazoa; phylum Arthropoda; class Insecta; order Lepidoptera; family Geometridae; genus Eupithecia; species Eupithecia exiguata. The sequence goes on along the minus strand of OX352241.1, from coordinate 592,052 downwards.
TACTAAAATTACAATTAAAATGTACTACCTAAATTAAGTGTAGTTAGGTACTAAAGTAAGGTAAGAAGATATATTAGGTACCTATAAGGTATTCTAGACATAGGATCCTTTGCACAACATGATTAACTACATTAACGACTAAATGTAGTTAAACATGTTATGCAAAGGATCTCCATGAAGACTTGTAGAGTCCATGTAGAGCCACCTTAGATCTGTTAGAATACGCCGTGAGCGAAGTAGCGGACGAAAACTCCAAGAACAAAATAGCTGTGTCCAATGTCCATGTCCAACTTTTTATTCTCGAAATGAATCACGTAGTACTGAATTGGCGGGTAACAGTAGGGGTGAAAATGACCGGCAACATCAAGTCGCAAGATTGGACGGCTTGGTTGGTAATGAACCAAAGCCGTAAAGGTAGGTACTAACGACGAGAATTAATAATGGTTAAATTGGTTAAAAACATCAGCTTTTTTAACCAGCGACAAAAGAGAGGGATGCTAGTAGAACGATTATTATTTCCGTGTTCTAAGTTCATCGTTTTATATTTATGGAAATAAAGAAAGGTTTTTTGTTATAGTGCTTACCTTTTGGGTACCTATCTCTAAGAAATGAAATAAGTTCCCAAAAATAAAAAAATTTTTTGGAACTTATTTCACTTCAATCTTAAAATTTGATTTAATTTTACAAATTTACAAACAAAAATGGAATTTAAAGAATTTTTGATTTGATTTGATTCGACTTGTCGTGGACTTGGAATCGTAGCTCCGAATCGAATCATGCTCTAGGTACCCTTTGTCAGAGTCAATACAAAAAACATTCGACAAAATTAATCAAGAACCATTGTGGTAGGTAGTGGTAGTAGACAAACGAGGTTTAGCAAAAAAATGCAACAAATGTCTCATTTTCCTATTCGTATTCGTGCGCTCGCTCGTATGCGTGAAAGCATTGAAGTTATGTATTATGGAATTCAATTCCTTAGACATAATATTACAAAGTTATCCAATGTATTACGTCTAAGATCTATCACACAACTCACACATAGATCCGTTTTTGTGTTCGAAATTAAGATGATTGTTTGAGTGAGTGTCTTACGATATGATTTGACGTGTTTGGTGGTGGTTTGGTTATCGACATAGCTCAAAGGATTAGCAAGCTGAAGTGGCAGTGGGCTGGCCATATCTCGAGAAGAACCGACAACCGCTGGGGTTAACGTGTTCTTGAATGGAGACCGCGACTCAGTAAACGTAGTGTAGGACGCCCTCCGATCAGGTGGGGTGACGATTTGCGAAAGACTGCTGGCAGATGCTGAATGCGGCAAGCTGAAGACAGGGAGCTATGGCGCTCATTGGGGGAGGCCTATGTCCAGCTGTGGACTTATAGGCTGATGATGATGACCAATTGAAGGCATTTTTATGAGCAAGCTTTGTTGGTAGTGCTTTGTCTATCTATTAACTTCTATTAACTTTTATGATATCCGCGAGCAGCTAGCTGCTGCTCGCGGCTTCGCCCGCGTTGTTTAGGTTATTTCTATCCCATGGGAACTGATTTATGGGATAAAAAGCCTATGTTACTCTCCATCCTTTCAACTAACTCCGTGCCAAAACTCAAGCCGATTGGTCCCTTAGTTAGGGCGTGTAGGAAGGACAAACAAACAGACAAATAAACAAACAAACACACTTTCGCATTTATAATATTAGTATAGATGCTATAGCGTAAAACCATACACAACAGAATAATAAAGATTCCTTAAGAACTATCAACAACTCGTGTCCAAGCCATGTCTTCCTCGAGGAGTAGGTACCTACTTACTTACTTAAAGACCCAAGGGGGTTCTCCATAAGCGCGTGTCCTGAGTGATAGCGGGTCGCGCAAGCGGGATCCGCGGGGTTTCAATAAAATACTCGAAATAATTTGGCACAAACTGTAAATTAAAAATAAAAATTGGCGGTAAAGCGGAGTTCGTTGTTATTTTGTTAATAAAATTAAATTTATTATATAAAAGGTCATTTTTTTTCTTGCTTTTTTTAAGATGCTTTTCTTAAAATTTCTGTATATGCCTCGGCCGAAATGGCAATTGCCTGTCTCGTATGATTGAAGTCGTCGCCTGCGGCTCGGCCTTCAAACTCGTACTCGACCTGCAATTGCCTATTTCGCTGCCTTTGCAATAATGTACTATTATTACACACCAATTAATTAAAATTACATAATCACAGAAAACAAAAACGATTACAGATATTGTACAATGGGCGGCCTGGTCGCTAAGAGCTATTTTATACAGACAACCATAGGATGGACAAGAAGTGATAAAAAAAGTTCATTTACTAGGTATTTGTGAATCAGGTAAGTACCTACCTACATACAGTAATATTTTAGTCTTGAAAAGGTATACCTACTTATTTATTATTTATTTATTTATTTATCATAGTCATCACTTATTTATTTATTTATTATAGTAATTTATCTTAGTCATGTTGAGATCATCCTTCCATAAATAATACTTACCTACTACACCTTTTAAATTTAAACACTGTAAAGTTACAATTTTGTCAGAAAATTGAATGTGCATTGTGGTGTTGTAATGTTGGTGTTCTTCCAACACAAATAAGGTTCATAGTTAACCCGCTTACATCCGTTATGCACTGTAGTGCTTTGTATGTTGGTTAACTATTGTTGTATCTTGAATTGGTCTGAGTATGTATGAAACGCCGTCCCTCAGGCCGCACACTACAGGGGGAGGGCAGGGGGGAGCTAACATTAGCGCGTGTCGCGGGACAGCAATATGGCGATGGCCGGCGGCTCATTTAATCACGCGAAGGAATCTGCGGGGATCAGAAGGACCACTGTTTCTTGCGAGTATGGAGCAGGACTCCTACGGAGTCGATCGTATTTTTTTATTCTGAACATTTACGTATCGAAGTGTTTAAAAATACACATTTACCTATTAATTAGTGACGATCTGAGCCAGTTTGACAACTGTTTTTTTGTAAAGCCCTATGAAAGGTTGTATTACAGATGTTTAATGTTATTTCTTGTGGACCTAACAGAACATGCGCCTGCAACGAGTTTACTGCAGCGTTGCGCAAAAAAAGAACGATAGAGAATGCCCCGCCCCATCTATGTCCAACTGTCGACGTGCGTGGGATGATATAATGGTGATCATGAATAACTTTGATGATTGTTTGAGAAACATGCCAAACAAGACGTGTTTGAATATTCCCAGGAAGTCTGTCTCCATAGTTGCTTCGCCCCCAGCTGACAAAAGGCGAGCACCCGCTCGCACTTATTGGACAAGTCAATAATGTACGGGGACGGACACGACAACATATTTCTATATAGATGGCTGGAGTGGAGCAGTAAACGATGTTAACGATAATGTTGGCTTGTGGACTGATTTGGGCTTTTGCAAGTCTCAACTATTGTCTAATCTTAACTGATTTTACTAATAATTTTGATTACACTATATTAAGCACAGGTCCGATACCACGTTTTATAGTTTTTTCAAAACACATTAAAAAATTGTATCATATTATATCGAACAGCATATATTGTTTTTTTAAAACTGTCTTGTTTACTAAATCATTTACCTATAACGGGATGTTTACCATGGTTAGATTTTTGGGCATTCCAATATATCGGCACAGTTTCATGCGCCATGATCAAGGAATAACTGAAGACACCTACCTATTGTCTGTGTCAGGACTTCAGGAGCCACAGATCGTGTATCAGTTACATTCTATATGTGGGTGTGTGTGTGTATAGATTTTAGTGATGTTTTTGCAAATACGTTCTAATCAATTTTCGTGAATAAATTGTGAAAATGAAGTCTCCAAGCGGTGAATCCTCCAATTCAATTTAAATTACTTTCATTAAAAATATAAATTAAATGGTCCAGCGTAATCTTAAATTTATATCATGTCTGTACTACATTATTATAATTATTATTTTAATATGTAATACTGCGTACTAACATATTAATTAAAGTACACCTGTAGACTTGTCACTATGCTGCCAATAAAGAATCTGAATCTGCTCTGCAGTGGACGCCATATTGCTCTGTGATCATGACGTCAGTTGGATGTGAGACCTGAACAAATGCGCTGATGTTGCTGATGACTGTGGATACTTTTTAGTTTGCCTACACAGCCATTTTTTACTTTATCATGGTGTTTAAAAACAGATTAAAAAACAGAAAACTTTGAATTCAATTTTTCAATTTATACTGTTATTTTATGAACTAAGAAGAACATTTTCCGACTGCTCTTTGCCAAAGCTATCTCAATGACATACTTTTAGTTTTTTTTTTCGTGTATTTAGTAAAATACCGTATATAGTAACTACGTCTATGTATTCATACTTCACTGTGTCCCCTCACTAAACCTCAGCACAGTAAATAGTTACTGCAGCGGTGCAACTCGACTGTTCAATCTGGATAGAGACGGGTGGGGAAGATCCCCCCGTTGATAGCTAAACCGTGTTCGATTGCCACCTGCGCGCAGTGGGCTGGTGCCTTTACTCCGTCAACTTAGATTATAAGTAGTAGGGTAGGTACACTAGTTACAGTCGGATGCGCTAACATACTAAGGTTCTAAGAAATTTAATAAAAATGCTGGTTCAAGAACATTGAACCGTAATAGATAATAATGAGGACTCTTATCAAACTTTATTTTTAAGAAAGCCTCATCTTTGTTTAGTTTGATGGTGATAGAATATTTAAAAACACAATAGATCAATTTCTTAAAATCAAAAAAGACAGTTGGTATTGATTTTTTTATTTCTGTCGTTTCTAATGTAGACTAAAGCTAAGAAGTGACTATAAACCCTAAGCCTGTTAGCTGTTATTTTTCGAGTTGGAGCAAAATCCGTTCCAATCTTTCGATACGTTAGTTAATCTCGTATAATTAAAATAAAAACGTCGTGGGCATACGCGACCATTTCAATGAACGCGTGCGACGATCATGAATAAAGCTTGCCGCTCTGTTGAAAAAGGTTTCCCACAATATCATATTAAAATCTTCAAAAGTTCCCTTCACAAAGTACCTTGCCCATTAAGTTACATATTGTTTTAAAGTTGACTTACTTTTTGCGTTTATTCTTACAATAAAGCTACCGTAGCAGTTGTATACAATCGTAGCCTTTGTAGTAAAGTTGCGTAGGCGATTATAGCACTTGTGGTGGCTATAGCACTAGTGTCATCCTTCTTAGACCATTGGTGGTTCTAGCATTGCTTCGGCCGTAGCCTTTACAGAGGTTAATGTGGCACTTGCATCGGCCATCGTAGCACTTGCGTAGGCCATTGTTGCAGTTGCGTAAGTCGTCGTAGCACTTGCGTAGCCCATCGTAGCACTTGCTTAACCATCTCGTAGCACTTGCGAAGGCCATCGTAGTAGTTGCGTAGACCATCGTAGAACTTGCATAGGCCATCGTAGCAGTTGCGTATGCCGTCGTACACTTGCATTATCATCGTAGCACTTGCATATCCATCGTAGCACATGCGTAGGCGATCGTATCAGTTGCTTAGGCCATCGTAGCACTTGCGTAGGCCGTCGTAGCACTTGCATAGGCCATCGTGGCACTTGTATAAGCGCTATCTCAGTATATCGTAGGGTAGTAATGCACGATTAGGTATCTTTCAAAGGGCACCACCTTCATTGGTCAGGCAGTCGTAGCATTTACCCAGACGTTCGTGGCACGTCTCAGTGATTTGTGATGAATGCATCAATATATTTTTTATAAAGTTATATAAAGAATATGATAAGTAGGTACATCGTATCGTTTATTTATACTATACTAGCTTAAGCCCGCGGCTTCACATGTATTTTTTGGTCTAAAAAGTTAGCTAAAAGAGCTCTTTCACTTGGCTCCAAGGGAATTTCAAACCGTCACAACTCCGGAACCACTCGAGACAGACCCCCGTTGTTAGTCTCCAAGATATCAAAATTTTGATACTAAAACGATCACGACGTCTATTGTTGTCAGGGGCTCACTACTAGTAATGTTCGACTAGTCATGTTAGTAAGTATGGATTTATCTAATAATTCACCCAAATAATATAAAAAGTTTGAAAACAATAATCTTCTCTCTTTGAAAAAGCCCAGAGTCGGGGCCGAGTTCGTGACAACGGCTCCTCCCGGCCACAACTTGGCGTGACTTCGCAACTTGCCGACGGAAGAGTTCTCAACCTCGAAGAACACTACAATTCTAGTCTTCCATATTTCTGGTCTCAAGTTTTGAAACTTTTACATTTTCGATAATTCGTAAGATGGCGGGTGTTTTTGGTTTTATTTTATATAAATAGCAATCCAATTTTTCTTTTTTTTAAATAGGTACTTTATTGACAAAAAAAATGACAATCAAATAATAGAATTAAATTAAAACTAGTATTTACAATTGAGCTAACTGCAGAATAAAGATTTTTAGTAATTTCTATGTCAAAATAAAATAACACAATAATCCAAACCGGGTTACCAAATTTAACCCTTGTCTACTTTTGACGTAGGAATTTGACGAAAATGCCACCACTAAGAAGAAGGTTATTACTAACGACAAAAATTTAACTTCTGTAAAACGCTCGGAAATGATGTCGTCAAAGACTCACACACAATAGTAGATTTGATCTTTCTCCTATTTTGCCTGCATCTGCACGCACGCGTAGCACCATGCTACGGAGCTCGCGACGACGGGTACAAAACTACATACACCTACGTAACGTATACTTATGTTGATGGTTGATGTATGATATACAAAGTACTATTTTGACTTGTTAATTAAAATGGCGGTTGTAAGTGTCAACTTTTGTATACAGTTTACTTTTTTAGTAAATAATTAGACCACTGAGGTGAATACCTTTACCCCTGCACAAATTGGCATAATCTTCACAAATATTTGTGTATTCTATTCTGTGCAACTCAGACTAAATTAAATTTCAGTGGCATATTATTTTCTTCGGTAAATTCATTATCCATTTACGGTTTCGCAGGCAATTGTTTTAATCCGATACCGAGCGTGGCCCGATGTGGAATGAAATAATTTAATAGCCCCCCCTCTGGCCCCCCCGGATCCAAGATGGCGGAGCGGGGCGGAGCGTGGGGTGGGGCCTGCCGCCTCATTTGAATTTCGAACGCGAGCTTTTCGAACGTGTGTTCGAAATTCGAACGGGTTTTCGGCCAATTAGTTTCGGTATAATTCGGTTTCTGCATTCTGTCTGTTCCATGCTTTATTGTTATTTAATTGGCGGTTGGATGAAGTAGGGTTGCTAGCATCAATCATTTCATTTGCTTTTTATAATCGGATAATGTAAATGAATGTTGAACACCGATCAAATAGGGTGAAATGGCAAGGATTTTTATTACATTTTAATATAAAAAAATCCCGACGGTAGTTATCTATCTTTTTATACTAGGTATTAAATATTCGTAGGAAGTCATGTTAGTCCTAAATAAACGCAAAATAGTTTTTATAAAAACTACGCAAGCACCAAAACTTCAGAAGTAAACCTCAAACAAAACTTCCAAACAGAAACCTAATCCCACTCACCTGAAAGTCGTTTTTTAACTGCAGCTCATAAACCGGTGTTCAAACACTGTATTGTCAGAACTTTCACAATATTATGTAGAGTGGTGTAATACCGACACAAAGCGCCTCGCTCGGTAAATAGCGCTTTGTTCTGCGAAGCCAAATTTTGACAATCACTAGCTCACTCCCATAGCTATGTTGATAGCCAAAGATTATGTGCTACAGAAGGAGGGCTGCTTTAACACCGGATCAAACTGCTAAAAAGCGCCTACAAGACGACCACTTCAATATCGAGGGTTATGAATGATCCAAATAAAGTGGTGCGTCCACCGGATCGGAATAGAAGTGTACGGACGGAGCATAAGGATTTGTTGCTTTGTATCGATTTTTATGGTACAGCGTGCACTGGATCAGCATATCAGCGATGCCTGTGTTAGAGACCGGTGTTTTTACGTCATGCGCAGCCTTATCCTTGTCAGTTTGACATGTGCATGTTTTAGCTATGATGTCATCAACAAGAGCGTTTTGAAAATACCTATATTGCCGATGCAAAATCCAAATTGAAAAGAAAATTACAATCAAATTAATCGTAAACCTATAAATCTTTTCTTAAAGTGCACCATCTATCCAACTTTAGAATAGTAGCAACTCTGTGGCCCTCCCCCCGTGGTGTAGCGGGTGTGGGGGAGGCAGGGACGGCAGCCCAATGTTGACAATTGATGGATATCTCTTGTCTTCAAAAGCTTGGATTAATGCGCTGTCTTCGACGCTCGTAGCCAACAATGAGTTCCTGAGTTCCTGAAGGATTATGTTCTTGAAGGGCGATGATTCCTGACAAAAGAAGTGAGATTTTTATTTAAGTGCCCATCCTTACGGCCTTTGGGATTGAGGCGGCCTTTGTGGCTGTTCCATGTAAAGATTACGTAGGTATTAGGTACCGCGTATTCATAGCGTATCTACCTTTTTATTTCCATCTTAGGTAACTTTTGTAAATTATCCGATATTATTTTTTATATTAATATTTTGGTCTGCACTAATAAGTATCGTGATTTATTTGCATTATGTCCAGTTTTTCAAGGATTCTGAATTACTGTTCAAAGTTTCAAGCGACAGAAATTATACCTATACCTACCTACTTAAGTAAAAACAACGTATCAAATTCCTCATACCTATGTACTATGACAGAAAATGAAATATATTTTTTTACCAACTATTAATTCTGACTATAATCTAATCTAAACCAATAATGGACTTAAACGTGCCTTTTATAGGTTTTTCTACATTCGATAAAATTTATATACATGTATATTATTTTTGATTTTCAATCTACTCAAGCAAAGTTGCAGGGGAAGCTTGTATTATCCATGGTAGATTATGTAGTTATCTGTACCTACGTAGTTTGCAACGGATTGGGAACGCGCCGCTTGCACATCAATAATGTACAGTGGCGTACAAAATCACTTAGCGAGCGATGCCTCTCTCTGCCTGTAGGTGGCATGACATTAATAAAATTGAAATCGGCCCAGTGGTTTAGTAATAAACAGAGTAAACATTTCAAAAAAGTTGGTGTAACTGATAAATAACGCTGCGCGCTCGCATTGTTCGTGCGGGTGAGTCATCGCTCGCCGGTGTCCAACGGCCAGCCGGCCGAGGTACTTATCGAAACGTAATTCGCTGCAGTACTACAACTTAAGCTGTGGCGCGGCCTGTATCACTTCGTTTGGTGGAATTGTAAGCAATGGCGTCGACTGCGAAACCCAATATAGTGTGTTCAGGATGCCGTTGCGAAATAACGGACAAGAGATATTTAGCTTGCTCTACGTGCAAACACACATACGATCTTTTATGTGCAAACATAAGCCAGAGCGACTTTTCAATTCTTACGATGGATAGTTTAAGCTCCTGGGCTTGTGATGAATGTCGTAGCAAACTCCCAAAGAGTGGAAATGCGAATACACCAGTACGCGGCAGCGGTATGTTATTGTCAAAGATAAATTCTCACACCATAGATGAGGGATTTAGTAATGTTACTCAACGTACGAAGAGTCGTCAAACTAGAGGGCACCAAATTCCTTCCTCTTCTCACACAAGTGAGGCAAGCAGTTGCTCAGAAACTTTAGACGTCCGCACTATTATTGAAGTGGAGCTGCAGAAGAGCACAGATACACTACATGAACGTATTAAGACTACTGTGTGCAATATCATAGCGGAGCAGATTTCTACGACGATGAACAATAATTTCATCGTAATGTTAGATCACTTTACCAAGCTAAGCGAGAGAATAAGTACCCTAGAGAAGAAATTGAGTTCGGGTAAAAATGTAAAGTCACCAGTTTCCCATTTAAGTAAAGCTCAGCCTAGACCTTCCGAACCTGCTAAGAATACGTCTTCGACATCAGACGAACCCATGGCAGCTCCAAGGGGGCAGCACCAATCAGAGTTTAGTGGTGAAATTATTGGAAGAAGTAAGCATATAAATAGAGAGTCAACAGACCTACGAGTACGCCTAAATAAGCTAAGCGATTCGCCAAAGGCACATGCTTCTACTACCAGTCCAGCAGTAGCTACTATGTCCACACCACCACTACTACCAAATGATCCGATACCCGAGGAGGATGATTGGATCACGGTTCGTAAGAAATCGACCAGACATGAAGTCGAGAAAAGGACCATCGACAATTCCAAGTCGGCGACTAAAGGAATAAACCGAAGGCCTTTGAAAGACACGCAGGCAGCTAGTACCACAAATACTGTAAGTAGGTCAGAAGCTACGAGTGGACAAGAATTGGGCAAGAATGCAAGCATTCGAGGTAGAGAGAGCTTACAAACAAAAGTCGTAAAGAAAGGCCTAAACTCTACTAATATAGAGATCCAAGCAATGGAAGTAAAGAAACATCTTCACGTATGGAGGCTGGCGCTAGAAACGTCGATAGAAAGTATGACGGGTCACGTAAAGAGAGTATGTGGAGCGGAAGCTCAGATAAAGGTCGATAAGATCAGGCATAGGATAGAGAGGGGTTATGCTTCTTTTATTATTACGGTACCGCCGAGAGAATATGAAATACTAAGCCAACCAGAAGTCTGGCCGGTGAATTCTGAGTTCGGGGAATGGTTTTGGTTTCGGAGACAGGCTAATAGGCCAATCGAAGAAAAATAGTGCCATAGAGGTATACTACCAGAACGCAAGAGGGTTGCGGACAAAGTTGGATAAGATTTGCAATAACATAGATTCCTCAGGCGCTGATTTATTCGCAATCACAGAGACGGGTTGTGTAGAGTCCATTCATGATGCAGAGATAGTACCTCCAGGATACCAGATATTAAGATGTGATCGAGCGGACGGGCGGAAGCAGGGAGGAGTATTCCTAGCCGCGTCGCACCGCTTTCAGTTACGACGAGCAAAGGTCCCGGACGGTATGGATATTGACGCCTGCGGGTTCGAATTAGTGGGCGCAGCAGTATATTTAAGAGACAAGTTTTTATTTTTTTGCTGTGTTGTTTATATTCCGCCTAATAGTACCGAAAATGATTATTTAATTTTGTTTCAAATTATGGAAAAGTGGTGTCCTAACTATAAGTCTTGTATAGTATTAGGTGATTTTAATTTATATTCATGTAATGAAAACGTTATTAATTATTTTGAGTATTTTGTAGCCTTTTGCGAATTCGCCCAGAAGAACGAGGTAAAAAATTGTAATAACAGGTTACTAGATTTAATTTTGGTTTCTTCAGAGATGGATGAAGTAAAGGTGTGCATGGCAGACGAGGCACTTGTGCTGGTAGATCAGCAGCACCCGCCGCTCGCGGTGACGGTGCGGAGCTGCGGCCGCGCCAAGTCCGGCCTCGCGCCGCCGCCGCCGCCGCCGTCTCCGTTCACAGGGCCGAGTTGGAACTTCAATAAGGCGGATTACCACGCCTTGTATTTGACAATAGCGGCAGTTGATTGGAGTGCTCTATATCGGGTCCAAGAGCCTGAGGTAGCTCTAGATTGTTTCTATGCCACCCTGAATGATATCTTTAACGAGTGTGTACCTAAAAAGCGCGTAGCAAAGGTAAACTCTAGGTATAGTTACCCAAAGTGGTATACAGTAGAGATCATTCGGGAAATAGAAAACAAGGCGAGGCTACATAAATTGTACAAGACGAGCGGGTCCAAGGAGAACTACCGGGCCTTTTCAGAATGTAGAGCGAGGGTCAAAGAATTGATACACACAGAGCATCAACATCACCAGGAGCGAGTGCAGAGCCGACTAGCGGAGGACCCAAAGGCATTTTGGGAATACGTTAGAGCGAAACGTGGTGCGGTGGACCGAAAGAAAATTACTAAAGACGGTAACATACTTCCGGAGTCCGAATGTGCTGAGGAATTCGCAAAGTATTTTCTTTCGGTCTACGGTACCGCTACTGCAGCCCTCGACGTGAGTGAGGCCGAGGCTTCAAGCCGCGCTGGCAGTGCACGCATCCATGTGCCGCGGCTCACGGAGGCAGAGGTACGGGCGGCACTCACACGGCTTAAACCAAAACAATCGGCGGGCCCGGACGGGATTCCCGTGTTTGTAATTAGGGACTGTCGTAGAGTTCTCGCGGAGCCACTCGGGCACATATTTAACTTATGCCTGGAGGGGTCAGTTTTCCCTGAACGCTGGAGGGTCACACGGGTAATTCCGATACCTAAAGGTGATGGTGGCTCAGAGGTAAGCGGATTCAGACCTATTGCGATCCTATCAACACCGGCAAAAGTGTTCGAGTCGGCAGTGCAGCGCAGCATGCAGCAGCAGATATCGGCCCATCTCTCGGACGCTCAACATGGCTTCAGACCAGCCCGCAGCACGACCAGCAACCTCCTCAACTCGATGTCTTGTATACTCCCAAACGTAGACGCCGGAGTTCAAGTCGACGTAGCCTACTTTGATATTAAAAAAGCTTTTGATCTCGTCGATAATGACATCTTATTGACAAAGCTGGCGACGATCGGCTGCACCACCAAACTGCTGCACTTCCTTGCGAGCTACATGAAGAACAGGCAGCAGTATGTGGAGTATGCGGGATGCAAATCTGAACCGTATTTCACGAGGACTGGAGTGAGCCAAGGTAGCAACTTAGGGCCGTTGGAATTTATCGTTATGATCAACGATCTGCCCGAAGTTGTCACGGAGGCTAAATGTCTGTTGTTCGCGGACGACCTCAAATTGATCTTGCCGATTAAGGAAGAAGGAGACTGCGTACGTCTTCAACAAGACGTGGATAAGGTAGTAGAGTGGTGCCACGGAAACAAGTTGCAGTTCAATGTGGACAAATGTTCCATTATAACATTTAGTAGAGCAACTGCCCCACTCCATTACAACTACCAAATAGAGAAAGCGCAGTTGAAGCGTGTAGAATCGGTGAGGGATCTTGGGGTTCGACTGGACACAGAGTTGAGGTTTAGAGCGCATGTTGTAAGCGTATGTAAAAAGGCGTACAGAACTCTAGGATTCATTTTAAGACGAGCAAACGGGTTCTCTAACGTTAGGGCTCTTACAGCAATGTATGATGCGCTGGTCAGAAGCCAGATGGAAAGCGCAGCTTCAGTATGGGCTCCTCATGAAGCTAAATATAGTCTCATGATGGAGCGCATACAGAACAAGTTCACTCGATACCTTTATTGGAAGAGATATGGCGTCTACCCTTTCTATCCCTTGATGTATCCAACCTTATTCGTTTTGGGTATGGTTGGATACAACAAGTTGGAAATCAGGAGAGATGTAGCGCTTGCGCTATATGTGGTTAAGGTGTTCCGGGGCTTGATATCTAACCCGACCATCTTGGAGATGATGAAGCTGTGCGTACCGGACGAGTACGTAGGGCGGCGCAGACGGCCACCTCTGTTCGCAGTGCCTCGCGGAAAGACTAACCTCTGGAACAAGGCACTTCTAACGCGCACAATAAAAACACTTAATCTGGTATCGGCCCATATTGACGTATTTCACTGTTCACAGAGCGAGTTCGCAAGGGCTATACTGTTCCATTTGTGCTATTGTAAATAATTTTTTATTCTAATATTATTTGGAATTTATGATTTGATTTGTGACATTTATTTTGCTATTATGCTTATTGACAAATTGTATTGATTTAAGTTTTTATCCTATTATTTTAGTTTGCTCATTGACATATGTATTGTTGAAAAATTTAGTTGACTACGCTATTGTATTAGGTAATACCTGTAAAAATAGTAGTAATGTTTTGAATAAATAAATAAATAAATAAATAAATAAAAACTTTTCAACTAAAGGTGCTTTTACACCAATGCGCTGTGAAGTATAAAAAAAAAGTCCTTTGACGATGCCATGTGAAGAGAACGCACGTACCGATTTATTTGTACTCCGACAGAGTTCTGGGTCAAAAGATTAGTTCAAATGCAGTGAATCAAAACTAAACCAAAAATATAACAATCTAGCAAACACTGTAGTTTGTGTAAGATAATCTTTTTCAATTGAACTTTACAACACTCCTGTCATTTTGTAAGTAAAATAAATTACACTTTCCTACAGAGCACATTGTTAGGTTAGGTAAGTACCTACTTAGATACGTAGCGCAACTTGGAAATGTGTAGTAAAGTACCTAGAACCTACTCTAGAACCTGTAAACAAAACCAACAAATGCTACTTTCTCTACAAAAGCTAAGCTGTTTTATTTGGAAGGTTTTGCACGTAACCTCGACGGCGTACATATACGGCCTTGGCAAGTAACATTACTGTGGCCGAGAACATCTAGGCAAAATATCACCTCGATCAGTTCAGTTCTGGTGTGACGTGACAGACAAACATTCAATATAATCATTATTCCTAGCTTTCACATTTACCTATTTACTGTGGCCTAGATACCTACCTAGGAACTACGAAGTCTTAGCAAAATGTTTCTTGTTGTGTTCACATTAAAATGGATGTCGCCGTCGCACAATCAGCCATTTTGTAGAATGGTTTGGCGGTTTACTAAACGGCGGCTTTGCCTGTCTTTGCCTGTTTTTGAACGATGATGATGATGATTGAATGTTCAATAATGGCTAACTAAACCTCACGTAGCCATCTCGTCCAATTGAATGTACCTAGTAAGAATTCTCACCAAATCAATGGACGAAGCAGCCTAGCCATTTTACAAACGGGCTGACTGCATGCCTCTCATGCATGCATGCTCTCTGCATGTCTCTGCCGGATCTTAATCCGGCAGAGACATGCATACCAGTGTTTAATATCCACATAAATATTCATAGAACTAAATTAAAAAGAAATGAGAGAAAAACCGCGGTATTTCCCTTAAAAAAATGTTCAAAGTTCATCAGCGAGGTATTTCATTAAGTCGCTATCCAATGGATGAAAGGCGCCATTCTTGGACTCTTTTGTACTCGTAATGAAGAATGTCCATTTAAGTCCGTTTGTCTTAAATTCTTTGACTTTTTCCTCTTCACGCGTGTCTCTTTGTAGGCTGCTCGCTTTTGCGGGCTTCAAGAGGCCGGCCTTTAAGAAATTTAGAGGAAGTTTGTTGAAAATTATGTGAGAAAACTTTTGTTACTTTGTTAAGGTACCTAGAGTTTCCGGACTCGTCCCACTTTGGGCCGAATTCGGAATAACTCTAATATTTTGAAGATTGGCGACTTGTCCACTTCAAAATCTTAAATGCGTTGTTAGGAAAACTTTTGATATTTTATCGTCTAGATGTTTATTTATCGATTATCTAGCTAGGTATAATTCATATAAATTTTAAGCCATTCGAGCGTATTTTAAAATCCAACTAGAGATTAATATTAAATGGACTTTACTTGACTATTCTCGACATGCATCTTCTAGAACAAGGTTAGTTGTATTCTTTGTTAACTTTCAACTGAAACTCTTTCGATTCATTGTGTGTAGGTAGGTACCTACCCATGCAATTCATTCCAGCCATCAACCAAAATATCCGAAGAAACGAATTTTAATTCAACATTCGGCTCACTAATGATCCTATTATAACCATCACATAAAACTCTCACGAGATCCTCAAAAATCTCCCCTAAAAACTAATGACAAACAGACAAACACCCACTCAAACGGCAATTACCCCGACACCATCTCAATATTACGTCACTTTGTTGGCAACATATTACACTGCCTTGCACGTGGCCAGCAATATTGCTATTTGCTTTTTATTTGATCGCCTATCCCCTTGAAAACTTGTCAACATGTCCCTGCCAACATACCCTGCACATCAGAAAGACAATTCAACCGACTCTGAACTTTATAACCATGGCGTAGAGTCCTCCATTCCTCGGGTAGCGTTCGGGTTAGAATGTGGGTATCTGTGTTTTTAGTTTGCACAGCGGATATTAGAGGTACAGTGGATGGGTATTTGAGGATGCTGGCTCTTCTCATGGAAATCCTATTAGATCTGTATTTTACTTTATTTTGATTTGAGGGGGGAGCGAAGAAGGTAGTGGAAGGGTTGTAGTCAGCAACTATCGACCCATGCTGGCCTAGTTAAATGGTTTGCTTCAAATAACTTCATTTAGGGAACCCGTTTCGATTTGTATTGGTGAGACGTGTGGACTCCCAGGCAAAACAAAGTGCTTGCTGGCGGACCATCTGCGAGATGTGTTGATGAAATAGCGACTGGAAATAGATTGGACTGGCACAGATTGGAAGAGGTCTACACCCAGCAGTGGGAGGATACAGGCTGATAATGATGGTGATGAGGGAATCCAATGCTCACTACTACCCATTGTCAATCAAATTGCTACCGACAGGTGAATCGAGTAACTCGAAAACTTAACATAACTAGAGTTCGATCGTTTATAACAAATCCCATGGTCTATGAATATAAATTACTTTGTGCTTAGAGTTAGCCGAAGCCAATGAAAAAAGAGATCCCTTATGGCCTAAGCTGCTAAATATGTCATCAAATCTGACCAAAGAAACAACTGAAATTCACATTCGTTGTATATGATATGATTGTTGACTATTATTATTATAGGAGGTTGTCAAATCGGCAAGGTTACTTTACTTTAAATTGTGTTTAATTATCCACAACAAGAATTTTAATCTACACTAATATTATAAAGCGGAAAGATTTGTATGTCACGAATAAACTTAAAAACAACTTGACCTATTTAAAAAAAAAATCATCATTAGATAGCTTACTTTTCAGGGAGTGACATGGGTTATATTTTATCCCGGAATTCCCACGGGAACGGGAACTACGCGGGTAAAACCGCGAGGCGCTGCTAGTTCAAGAATGGTCAGTGGTTTCTTTATTCAAACTTTATTTCCTGTCAAACTTGTGTAAGTAGTTAAGTTTCGTCGGAATCGGAATGACTAGAATTATGAACATTATAGAATGTTCATTCATTCAACTCATTAATGCACTTGACAGATTTGACCATACGTCGGATCATTTTAAACAAGCTGGGTGCGAAAAACCGGCCACTATTTAAGGCAAAAATTAATTCTTTATTTAATTTTAATTATGCTTTCAAAGCGCTTTATAAAGGGTTTTCATTTCAGAGCGTGGCGCAATTATAAATATTTCAATTAAAAACCAGACGGATTCTTCAGCTTCATTTAATTTCTGCCAGTTCATACCTAGAAGGATACTTGCTGTGTCTTCTGGAGGATCATAAAGGGCTTCCGTTTTATTTTATTGATAGGCGGTTTATTCCTCATTCTCTATTTTTTTTATACTTAGGTAGATTTACTAACATAATATTCGTAACATAGTATTTCTTTATTTAATAAAAAGTTTTTGGTTTTTTGGTAGTACCTTAAGCATCTTAAGTATCTTAGGCAACGTTTGAATAACTCTGAGAGAAACTAAGCCACGCTACTAAATTCTCTACCTATGTATATATTTTTTAAACCGTTTCTATACCAAAAAGCTCTTCAACAACTGCTTGTACAACTTGCTGATGTTAGTATTGGATGGGTGTTTTGGATGTTTTCTATGTCTTACAACATGTGGTAATGCCCATAATCCACACGCTGCAGACATTGGGGTTGGGGGTCGAAATTCGTTGGTGGAACTGATGATGATGATATATTTATTTCACATTTATTTATTCATCTTACGAGTAAATCATAAAAAAAGCTCTTTGAAACATAATTTTCTATTCATTTATTTATTGAACCACCTACAGATGAAACCTGCAGGTACGAGTTGGTACTAATAATCGAGCCCATCGACTAACCATAGAATGAAAGGAGCAAGGGAATCAATGATAAAGTATTGAATGATCGCTAAGTGTGTACAAGAACCGCGGAGGGAATGGAATATTATTCATTACTCAACGTTTAACACTTATCACACTGTTAATAGCTTGTGGTTGTTTAATTTAAAATATCGTCAGATTAATAAGTTTAAGCGTGGCGTGGCTTGGCGACGTCCTATTTACTAGGATGAAGCGTTTTTATGTTCTGTGATAGGTACCGCAGTTTTAGTAATCATTACTTTAGAATAAGTATACCTATAGGTACTCATATTGAAGAATAGAGCACAAGTTATTATGTGGCATCACAACCATAAACTAAAGACCTTATGGGCTGTGGGATGTTGTTCCAGCATTTCCATGCAGCGTAGCGGAAGCTCCAGGCGAGGCGGGAAAGGTTATTATTAGGTTTAGCGCATAATGTAAGATCTGGATTTGAAAAGTTTAAAAGTTTTCTGTAAATAAACCGGACTGGTGGTTTGGAAAAAATAAATACCTACAACTTCGATCAATTATACCCGGGTGTAATTGTAGTTTAAAAATATTTGTAGACAGGTTTAGACACATCGGGTCTGCAAGTAGGTAAATACCTACCGACTACCTGCAATCAAAACTGAAATCTTAACTGGAAATTATTTATTTGTGATTCGCACAAAGCCCCGGGGCACGTAACTACATAGTCACTATTTGCCAACACAGATGTAAAATATCCCCATGTGATTAGTGGACCGGCCGCGGGGGTGTTAGCTATTCACACTGCTAATGTCGGAGGCACGTGTCTGGACTTACACGCGCTTGGCCGTAAAACCCTCGACATGCTCTAGTTAGGACAACATGGAATTTATTATTTTAGACTACGGCAGAACTTCAAGGCGGTAGAGCCTAAACTATTTTTCAGAATTTGTTGAGGTTTGTGTTAATTTTTGGTCTGTGGTATAAAAAATAAGACAAAATTAATGTTGCATCTTAAAGATGATTTTTGCAGAATAGTTAAAAAATAATTTTCAGGCACTAGTAGGTTCAATTATAACAAAGATTAGGTGAAAAGTGCCTCGAGATGGTTCGAGATAAGGTTTCCCGGGAGCGTCCGTCTATAGTCGACTTGGCAGGGCCACTACCGTTGCCCCTGGTTTATCAAAATTTTTGGTGCCAATATCTACAACCCCAAAAACAAATAATAATATTTCCCATGATGGGTTTCAACTAATGGTTCAAACGGGGCATTTAACCATATGACATGTCCCTTTGTAAAATTTTATGATATTGCTGTTTTTCAATGATATCCATCCATTTGTGTGATCTGTCTGTAATCCCTGTTATAACTATTGACAATGATATAAGTTATTATCATTGGTTATTGGGGTATGGCACACAGGTTAACCTGCTGGTATTGTAAACTAGTTTCTGTCCGCGGCTTCGCACGCGTTGTTTAGGATTATTTCTATCCCATGGGAACTGATTTATGTAATAAAAATTAAGCCCAGAACTACCTGTATGCAGAATTTCAGCCCGAGCCGTTCAGTAATTTTGGCGTGAAGTGGTAACAAACCACCAAATTTTCGCATTTATGATATTAGTGTAAACAGAATGTTTGTGAACTTTTTTATAGATATTTCTTAAGAATATCTAAACTACTAAACGAAGCGTCGGTATTTTTTGGACTACATGTCATATTATCTATGTGTGTATCTATGTGTCCAAGTAGCTTGTACTGAACGCCTAGATCGCTATACAACTCAATCGCGATTGGACTAGTTATATTAAAGTCTACATCTCGAAATGACCATGTAGTTTTGACTATATTGCGATTGGACTAGAAAGCAATATGACCAAATAGCGATATCACTACACTACATAGTGAATAATTGTTTTTGATAAGTAAAGTTGCAAAGAAAATAATGCTTTATGTCGTACTAAGACCTAGCTGGAACTTCTTTTTATCAAATTTTAAAAAGGGGCGATTTAAATATTAACTGCTGATTTACTCAAATCAAGTGCTACTTACACTTTCGGTTTTCTTTGAAATAATAGAACATGACAAATCAAGATGAAATTTTACACCTTAAGTAACATTTACCTGCGCATGTAGCCCTACAGAGTAGGGTATTATATCTTTGTTTCTCGGTATTACGACATATCTCAGCTGCTTGCCAAATTTTACTAAAATCCGTTCAGCGGCTTTAACTTTTTTAAAAGGTAACAAACAAAACAGTGCGAGTTACATCAGCATTTATAGTATTAGTTTGAATCATATAGCTCTATCAGATAAATGTGTAAGTTTAAATAGATGTTCGTAACCTGTTCAACTGGTCATGCCAAATTACTGATCGGATCAGATTTAAAGGCATTATTTTTAGTTCTAGACATGAAATAATATAATAGCCAAAGGCAGAATTCAACCAAATATTTGAAATATTTAAATACTCCAAGAATCAAAAGTAAGGTAGTATGTATCAGCGCCAAACACGGCTGAAATACATTATGTACCTGTTGTTTCAAAGTTGTAGTACTCGAGTGATAAACATTATAAATAATGCTTTTTCTTTTCGTGTACCTACTTCTAAAAACGCTCTCGAAAGATTGGCCTTGTTCTCTATATCTACCTACCGTCATCAAGGTATGTATTTGTAACCGTTTGAAGAGGGGTTACCATGTCGCCGTCCCGATATTCCGATATTAGTGCGAATAGAAGGCGTTAGTTGATGATATCGACACGTGACCCACGCGCACGCATCACACGCGCACACGAGATTACACTTCCGGCTCGCTGCGCTCCAAGTGTTGTTGATGTTGGTATGTAATTTGTAGTGCGAAAGGGAGATTAACAAAGCGATACTTGTCATAAGAAACAAGTTGGTAGATATCGCTTACCTGTTTACAAGAGCTTTACAATATAATTTAATGAATGTTTAAATATTCTTTTCGCGACGACTGTTATGATTTAAACTCTCACTAGTTCAATAACAGAGCTATGAGAACTTTGAGAACACTCTTGAGTGATCTTTACTGAAGAATATACCTACATTATGGAAATCTTAATTGAAATTATGATAGGGTTTATTTCAACGCGACAAACACACAGATAGGTTAAACTTGTAACACCCTTTTTTATCGTTGGGAGATAAATGTGATGTTCACAACAAAAATACAAGAAACAAGAACAAACTACACATTCCATCATATAGATTACGAAAGGTAGGCAAATCATTTATGGGAAATTGCGTACGCTTCTATAACAAGCTTCCATCTGAAGCAACTGAGCTCCCTATTCGTAAATTTAAACAATACATAAAACGAAGTCTTATCAAGAAGGCCTTTTACTCTATAGATGATTATATCAATGATGTTATTGCTTGGCCAGATGTCGCCCAGTTACGCACCGACAATAATATAGTGGGAGAACAATCTTAAGCTTAGTTTTATATACCTAAATATTGACCTGTATCTAAATCACATTATATTGAGACTTAGATAAGCAAATAATATTGTATTACATTTTAAGGATTATACAAACTTACTAGTGGTTTATTTTTCGCTTCTTCCACAAGTGGACAAAAAATTTAAGCGAACAAAATCAATAACATTTTGTTTCTTATTTGACAATTACTATTTATAAAACTGTTTATGTATAAAATTTGACTTGTCTAGGTGCTTTTTTGTAAGCCTAAAGAAATAAAGTTATTGACTTTTGAGTTATTTGTTACACAAGAGTGTAAGTGCTCAATTTTGATGACCGAGCGATTAAAAATTAGAATCCTGAGCATTAGCGAGGTCAATCAAAAAAAGCACGAGGTAAAAAATCTTTGCACTCGAGTGCAACACGTAACTTTTCATAGCCTAACTTTTCATATTAGGATCCGCTAGTGGATAAAAACCGCTTTTGCACTCAGATATCAAAGAGCAAAAATACTTTTTCCGGATAAGGGATGAAAAACTTATTTAGTTTTCCAAACTCGCAACTTTAGCTATGAGCATAATTAATAAAACATGGGTTTATTAGGATATTTGATGTTCTTCTAGTATTTGATTACACCACTAGTATTCTAAGCTTCAACACACGTAGGTTCCACGTTCGTTAGTCTGCATTTCACACCACGAAGGGTGCTAAAGGCGCACACTCACTGCAGCCGGCATAATCCGCCGACCGAGAGTGTACTTGGAAACGTGTCATCAGCCTGAAAAGCACTATTTTCATACGTATACAGTCATCGGGCTTGAAACAGCACATTATCACGTTTATTATACCTACTGTGTACCTTCCTACTACCTAGAATACTTTTTTAATTTCCTATATCTAGAATAGGTACTTTGTTTTAGACCTGTGTTCATTTAAAAGAATGTAGGTACATAACTAAGTAAATATGATTCTTAGAAATGTATATTTAATATTTCTGTGATGTAGGTATACTTACGCTTTTATTCTAAAATTTATCAATTTTAGAAGTTTCGGTTCTCCTTCTCTTGCTCTACCGACATCATTTCTTTTACCTGCTCTATCCGTCTTATATAACTAACTTCAGCTCGTGTGTAACATTACAAGCTAATTGAATAGGAATAATTGAATAGGCTATGTATATTTTATTATAATATCTGTGCTCTTCTAGTGGAGCACAATAAATATATCTTTATCTATTTATGTAATTTGTTAGTGGAACAAGAAAACCTTCTTTTCATGGCGACTATCATACACTTAATTTGTTGTATTGAACATAAGGTTGAGCTACCATAATGACCTACTAAGAATACTTCTACACGCCAAAACTTCTGAACAGGAATAGGGTTGTAATTTTAGCAAACAATAGGTAAGTTTAGGCCTGATATGAAACAAAGGTGTTTTATCCCATAAATCAGTTCTCGTGACATAGAAATAGCCTATAAACTATTCCATAAAACAACACATGCCAAGCCAAGGCCAGAAAATAAACAGCGGACGAAAGCTTAGGCACATTTTGCTTTTGCTATCTACAAATCGCCTCTACCAAAGCAGAATGTAACCAACCTATGTGAATGTGAATGTTCATAGCCGTGCACTGTAGTGTCTGTAGCCGTCTTTATTTGCGCGTATATTGTGTGGACACAATACTCCAGAGGATCAACTCGAGGCTTCTGCTTGTGTACAAATATCAAGTCTAGCGCCTTCTCACACGACGATCTTAAAAAGAGGCGATTTGGAACGGTATCGTCGGATGAACGGATGTAGTACTTTTTAAAAAAAATTGTGTTTTATATTAGTACTTAGCTATTACTTCACTATCTTTAACCAAATGGTGCCAACGGGACCATATGATCTCGATCGTGTGACTCCAATTTGACCTGTTTCTTTGTGTAATTTATTGACCTCCTATATTTTGACATTGCCTACAGCACCAGACGTGACGAAGAAGCGGCCGCAGATTTTTTTGAAAAACTAAAACCGACTTTATTTTCCTTAATTTTAACCTGTTTCAACTTTTGCTGGATAAAGGACCAACTGGAGGTCATTATTTATACAAAAGCGAAAGAATTTTCCATAATTGCCGGAGACAAACATACATAAAAAATACATACAGCCGAACATAGAACCTCCTCCTTTTTTGAAGTCGGTTAAAAAGCCACACGGTCTCGTAGGTAGATGTAGGTGAGTTAGTCTTTACAGGTGCCTGTGAGGTGACAATCCAAACATCTGGCAACTCAGTCAATTTTTCCAACCAAACTCAATCTATTCAACATCAAAAGCTTCCTAATCCGGCCAAAGTTTAAAATCACTAAAACTATAAGCAAATTGTTTGACGAAATGATTTCGCCCCCTGAGAAACCGACAGATGAGCGCCGAGTAAGCAGTTGTGCAAACTGGGCGCCCCACGGGTGGACGTTGCGAACGAAATAGGGTAAAGAAGTGCTTGAGAAAATTTATAACCCTGTCAGTCTCTCTCCCAATAGATTGGTTGGAAGAGAACTCCATATCTCACTTGGTGGAAAGCGATGATGTGGCCGACGGGGTATGACGAAGGTCCAAAAGACACCTCTTCACTCTTGTCTTGAAGATTAACTCGTTTTGCCGTTATTTTCCTAGTTTCAAGTGTTTCCACACAATGCAATTAAAAAACAATTACGCTAATAATAAACAATTACGCTACTAGGTGTTTGTTTTGTACTGTTGATGTAATTTTTTTTTAAATAATTGGAAATTTCTGCTTAATTTCTTTGCAAACTTTAGTAACTTTTAACGTAGGTACAGTCACAAAATCATGCTAACCAGTTTTTTTTGTCTTTTATATATTTGAACTAGTTTTCTTTATAAATTAAAATCCAAGTCATACTCAGTCATTGAATCCTCAAATAATAACAGAGAAGCCAATGAACGCAGCAGATGGTAATGTTTATAGATAGTTCGTACCACCCATGGTAATGGGAAGATTTGTGCCATAAAACGTGCCTAAACCGCAACCAAACACCCATACATCCGATGAATCATTGGATGGATGTCATCCAATATGTTGAATATTGTGTGGGGTGCACAAATGTAGGGTTTACTAATTGTCATTGAAGTTTTAAGTAGGTAATGGTAGGAGTTTGTTGAAATGATCATCAGATCAGACGAGACGGGCCCAAGCACAACGCAAGCCTGCGGGGGTAGGTAGTAGGTACCTCTATCTGTATCTATACTATACCTATATAAACATAGGGGATTTTATGATCCTGACCATCCAAGATGGTCTGGTACAGATCGCTCTTGAGCGATAAGACCGCTAATGTCACTTAGTTTTTCAAATCAAATCATTTATTTGCAAATATGGGTCACAAAGATGTAAGTTAATTAATTAAACGCACTCGTATCACCAAAATGACGTCAGTTAAAGCCCACACATAAATCATTGAGTGAACAATAAATAGTGAAACTAATGACAAACTAAGCGGCGATCGCAATAAAATTACCAAACACTTTATTAAATCCCACCCCTATGGTTCTCTCCGTCCCCCTTTGCTGTCGCCCTGAGCTGTCGCCCGGGGCATGCGGCACTCATTTCAATCTTATTTGTACTTTTTAGTTGACAAAGTCAATAGTTTAGAATCTGGGCGTTGGAGCTGTAAATTGAAAAAGAATTATCAACATTGAAACATCCGGGGATTCTCTAGGGAAATTCTTTCGTTTACGGAGCTCGCGAAGAAAACATTTTGTAAAAGTGGCTGGGAGCAGGCGATCTCTGCACCAATCCTGCGAAAGACTGACGGCAGATTCTGGATGCGGCAAGCTGTAAGTGACAGCGCTATGGCGCTCATCAGGGTATCCCTTTGTCCAGCTGATCAATGGTTGATACTTTTCATACATGCAACATTACAGCTATCATCGGGGCGTAGACCAGTTGGCCGCCCTAGGGATCGCTGGATTGGCGAAGCTGAAGCCGATCTCCGCGAACTCGACGCCCATAGCTCAGAACAGAGATGCCTGGAGAAGATGCCTGGTGGCATTTTTTTACTGTAGGTAATTTCCTTGACGACCTCTGTGGCTTAGCGGGCGAACCGTCTGCGTCGCGGGAGATTGTGGGTTCGGTTCCCGCCTCGGGACAAATATTTGTACGGTGAAGCTGGTTTTTTACATTCAAAACCAAACTTAACGAAACTGATCCCTGGACCAGATAAACCACATAGGCAAGTAAATAAGCAGCTATGTAGAATAAAAAAGCAACTTGGGGTAAGTTCAATTGTTACCTCAGGCCCTCATGTAACAAACACAGTGATTCTCTGACGCAACCGGTAGTTATAAATTTCCACACAATCACACACCACACAAAATAATTTACGGTTCTTAACTGCATACAATTCGGGCATTTCGCGAAATGACTGGGGTTAGCGCAGCCGGGCGTTATTGAATCTGCCCTACCGGCAAAATATTTATTTCATTACTCCTATTCATAGGCTCTAATCTGTGCTGCGGGCGAAGTTCGAAGAAGTTAGCTGGAAAGTGTGAAAAATGACTGGTTTTGAAAGGTTAGAAGGTAGATTGTAGCACGCTGGACGATGGTTGACTGTAGTTTTTGGTATGGGTAAGTAAGTAGATATCAATGACTATTATTGTTATGGGCTTGGGTACTTTCACATAATTGTCCAATTAAATGGAAATAAATAGAGATATTTAGCCTATAAGTCAAATTCAAAGCTTTCATTTTCAATAGAAGTGTGCCTGAAACCTCTATAACTTAGATATTTTAATTTCAGTTGGTTTAGATCAACAAGGCTACTTGACTACTACTGGAAAATAATCTAACGATTTGTCTGATAAAAATAATGCAAAATGTAATTAATATTTTTTCAAGGCCAGTCGTATTAGTTATAAAAACTAATTTAAAATAATGGCGCCAAAACGATAATCTCTGTCATGGCTCCGGTGACATGACTCAATCACTCACACTACACCTAACAAGAACAACAACACACACTGTGATTGGTGTGACGTCACCAGCGATGCAACCAAATGCAGAGCGTTTTCGGTCACGTGATCATTATATCAAACAATTTTAACCTAAAATACCTAAAATAGGCATATTTATAGAATAATAGACGTATTTTTATACAAATCACCTGATTACGCTTTGTTACGTTGCCAGGATGAAAACCATTTGCAACTTATTTTCAATGTAGGTAGTCAAATAACTTATTATCAACAGAATTATTTACTGTTTAACTCCAAAGATGTAGCTCGATGAAGACACCGATCAGGTTGGGATTGGTTCTTTAAATGAAGACTCATTTCATCATTTGACTCAGACGTACGTCTGAGTACCTACCTACCTAATTTCTTTTGTTTGATGAAATCTGTTTTGGCTGTCCATAATTCTTCCATTTTCCAAACTTCCTCCGCAACATTAAAATGCAGAAACAGATCATAGCTTACTTCGCGGGGCGTCACAACTGAGGGTAGGATTTTGCGACCCCTGTGGTGGCATTATCATACAACCCCTTCCACAATCAACCTTATAGCCAACTACACAAGAACTAAAATAGTTCTACAGCAATTTGTCAACGAGTCTCCTCAACTGAACACTATTGTAAGTATAATACCGCGATCAAACGTAGCTTCATTGTTGAGGATTTGCTGCAAAATTAAACTTTGCGTTGTAGATTTTACGGTTGAAATTCTTTTGGGGTGTATTTAAGGGCAAGTATTCGTTTAATTCGTATAGGACAGTGCTTAATTCCGGCTGTGATGTTGGGGTGTGATATTGTGAATTAAAGCTAACTGCTTGACGGTCTGTGCAAGTGCTCGGGAAATTATAATATTATTCATTAAAATTCATCATCATGTCTGTTAGTTCTTCAAGTGGTGGTATTTGACTCTCTCTGTAGCTGTCCTATTCCTAAATTGAGAAGCTTTAAAGACCAATTTTTAAATTGAGAGTTTATCAATACGAGATATTTATCCTATTAATTGAAGGTTGTCTGGTATAGATCGTTCGTCCGCTATAATACAGCCAACCGTCATTTAGTTTAATGTGCATTTACTATAATATAATCTATCCAGCTAGACAAATTGTAGAGTCAGAATTCAAAAATATATTCAATGATCTTTTTATTCGTGAACTTGAATTGTAAGTAGGAAATTATTTAACCAAACAAAGAAAGATCTTATTAGTAGAACATATTCTTTGGGCAACTATGTATGTGGTTGAGTAGCAAGATAAATTTTTCTTTTTATTTGGTTGCGGAACTTAGTTTTCTAAGCGGTCGGAACGATCCAAAAATGCTTTACGCCTCGCTTGCACAATTCAAATTCGATTTTCAAATTGCTAATCTTATTTAAATTTGACCTATTTGTTTGGTTAGATAACTCAATAATCACGTTTAGCTATTTAACATTTACTTAAGTTTTTTATTTACAGTTTATGTAGCTCAAGAATATTGCAAAGACAATAAAGAGTGACGCAAAATCCGAACAAAACATTAATTCCGGGAATCAAATCAAGCCCATCGGAATTGTTTTGCAAATGTCCACAAGGGTTGTTTATTAGATTTGCCGAGACCCTCCATCCCTTACATAATATAGCTGAGCAATTGAATATTGACTGCCGTATAGTTCCACCGTGATCAGATCACTTATTACTTCGGACGGAGTTCTCTAAATTAAAAGCCTTTATAATTATTCGGTTTTGCCAGTTTGTACCTCAATTTACATATTCTTTGAGATGTTGTCAACTGTGAAAACACAGCGAGTTCTTGGAAAGGCTTAGACAACATTATAAAGAATACTTTATCATCGGTTTTGAATATTATATGTGAATGTCAAGGTCTCCCTGCCAGTAAAATTGGGAGGCTTCGGTGTTCGCAAATTTTCAAGTGTAGCCTACCCTACCAGCGTTCTTGTCTTCGTTTACAGCACTACTTCTTTAGTTGTAATTTTGTTAAAGCCTCTCCGTCTCATTTGGTCCCACCTGGAATTTCATTCAAAATTTCATTTTTAGACGAAGCAACGGCTTGGCATAGTGCTTGCCCCGAGGTTGCTCCATCCCCTCATCGGCAATGGGACGGGCCTCTGTGTGAGTTGACATTGACACGGAATTGTTTGTTACAAACGTGCTCCAGCTCTGCAACTCATCGGAACGGCTCAGAATAATGAATCAGCTTATTAAAGAAGATTTTCAAAATGGCCACCTCCAACTTCGATATTTTGACAACGCCTTAAAAAATTATCTATTAGTCTTCTGAGTGAGCTATTTTCTTTGATTTTCATAGAAGAAGAGAAAGAAAGAAGTGCATACAGAACACTAAAAGATAATTTTTAAGACGTTGTTAAAAAATCATAACTGGAAAATTTGGAAAAATCGGGAACATACATGGGGCATTTTTAGGTACCTACCCCCGGGGTGTGAGGCATTACATTTTTTTATGATATATAATATATTTCAGGTACCTATGTTTAAAATATAAAATACAAGTATTTACTAGCATTTTTTTTTATCAATCTTTGTGTTCCAAAAAACTTCGCTTTAAAGCTCTTCTTTTATGTATGGACTTAGAGGAATGGCGTATAAGGCTCCAGCAATAGTTAGACATCATATTCTTATCTCAGAAACCCTAATAACGCTCCTCTATGACGCGTAAATCTTGATGCATACGCTCTCCCTGCTCTTCGCGCATGTCTCCTAAATTTTCTGGGAACTTGTCTAGGTGACTATGGAGAAAGTGGAGTTTTATGCTCATATTGCATCCCAGAGTTCTTAATTGTAAGAGGAGGTCTTCTACAAGTTCTTTATAATTTTCTGACTTTCTGTTTCCGAGGAAATTTTGCATCACCGATACGAAAGCTGTCCATGCTTTTCATTCAGGCTCAGTCATAGAATTTTTAAATTCAGTATCTTTCGTAAGTTTCTTAATTTGGGGTCCGTCAAAAAACCGGCTTTAATTTTTTCCATAGTGAGCTGAGGAAACTTTTGGCAAATGTAGGAAAAGCAATTACCGTTTTTATCGAGTGCTTTAACAAACTGTTTCTTAATTCCTAGTTTGAAATGTTGTGGCGGCAAAATAATTATATCACGAGCTACTAGTTAATTTCGGATACCGTATAATGATTTACAAACACAATCAGGAGCCCAAGACTTGTCATTTTTATTCAGCGATATCCCAAAGTATAGTATATATGTGTTTTTAACGCACTCTGATATAGTTTTTCTGTACTCTGTTAATACATATTCTCCACAATTGTAGCAAAAATGGTTAGGGGTATTTAAACAACTTCTCCTCGAACCACTCATGTCGCAAAAACTTATGATATTTATCTTTACACACCGAAATACCCACGTTATTAACGAATAAATACGCAGATATGATGAATGTCAAGAACTAAGAAATTCGAGCTGCACAAAATCTTTTTAGGGTAGATTTGTTAAGATCATGTCATAAGTAAACAATATCACCCACAAAATTCACAGCAACAGACAAAAAGTTTATTTTTGTAAACTAGTGTTATCGTTTTGACGCCATTATTTTATTCAAACTTTAAATTTAGTTTTTATTACTAATACGATTGGCCTTGAAGAAATATTAATTACATTTTGCATTATTTTTATCAAACAGTAGGTACGTTAGAATTATTGCCCAGTAGTAGTCAAGTAGCCTATTAATTTTTAAATACAAAAACCATAAAACTGTACAAAATAGTACAATAAGCGGTTTTACAAGTGATGTCTCCTAGGCAACAAACCTTACGTAGGTATGTAGCCTGGCTGTGTGCTACGAACTATCCATCAACAATGTCACATCACAATCAACCCAGGAAGGAAGCTTAGCCACCCACTGAGTTGGATTAAAACCTCAAGTGTCGTTACACTTTCTGTTACAATGAAAAAACTGCGGACACGACGGGATTATCCTAATGGTGGACATAACGATACCATCCAAAACTGAGTAACCACTCCATGAGCGAGGTTACCGTTGGCGGTAGGCTCATCGATTATCTTATACTACCTGCTGCCCGCGGATTCACACGCGTTTTTTGAGATATACCTACATAAGTATGCATGTAATACGTTATATTACATGCTTATCAACTAAATATGCATATTCAACCGTCGCATATAATCGCACTAAATATGCATAGTCAATTAGTCATAGAGGCAATAACTCTTGACTAGATCGATGATGGATCTATTGATAACTTTATTTCTCAGTAGATCCATGGCTAGATCCCGTAGGTAGAGTCTGTTCCGTAAAATCAAAGAGCGTAAGATGTGTTTCACAAAAGTGCTTTATCCTACGCTTTATAATTCACCACGACAAATGAAACTACAAATAGAGTATTTATCCGCCTATTACGTGATCATGCGCACAATTGAGTGCACACGCACTGGTTATTTCTAACAATGCTATTTAGTGTTTTGTCATTCAAAGACGGAGCTCGGCATAGAGTCGATAGTTTAAATAGAAGGTGCAGATAAGACACTTCAAACTGTAAAATATACCTATCTACTAAGTAGGACAGATATATCTAGTAAAAATAAGTAGCCTTCTACGGACTGTCAACGTCGGTTTTCGGTTGAGAAATTGATTTTATGGTATTATTAAAAAATACGATTGTCACTTAACTGATACAAAAAACATCTGGTCTAATTCACAGTTTCTTGAGGTTTGACGATTTGGAATATGTTTTATCAGAAATAGCAAGATATTTGGCACAATTAATTAGTGGCTGACTAAAATATGTCACTGCAGCGCTTGGCACAGCTTGTTCTTACAGGAATAGAAATGATGGGCAAATAATTTAAAAAAATTGTATGATGCTAGACTCTTCTCTTCTCAGTTCGAGCCATTTCTGATTCGACCGAGGCTGCTCCGGAATTAGGTAAGTTGCAAACTTACGTGCACATTGCTGGCTAGCAAAACAAATAAAAATCTTTAAAAATTCATATCTCTGGCTAGATTTTTTTTTCGGACAACGGTTTTTTTTATTCGTTTTGTTTTGGGGTGCTGCTCCACCCCCCTTTGTTTTCCGTAGTGGTGTTGACACACCCTGTATAAAGTTTTTTTTCCCTGATGTATTTTTTCCTTCTGAGGTTTGAAACCCAAAAAATTAACATTCTAACAATGTTAATTTTTAGTAAACCCAGCTAAAAACCAAATACAGTGAAGTTTTCAAACGTTATTTCGTAGGCATTTTATTTTGACAAACTCGCCTCATCTGCGTCTCTTTGCCTGGCCCCTATAACTCCATATCAATTATACAACTGTGCAAATTGTAACATCTCCATTATTATGACGGGTGCATTGATGTGTAGTGGCTGCCGGCACTCGAACACATGGGTCCGGGTTCGATTCTCGCAAGGGCCGAGGGGAGTAAGAGATTTCAGCTCTGCATTGTAAATTTGGTGTTATTGAATATTTGGTTATGGTCGAGTGGGTTTTTGTTTTTTTCAAGTGCGTTCTTTGTATCAGTATGTCAGGATTTCGTTTGCACTTGGTTTAAATTCGTGGGGTTCTTTTACTTGCTTGGCTTCTAGGCATTCGCCAATATCACATGGTACTAAACTAAAACATAAGTGAAAAGCACAACCTAGAGCCTTCAACGCTCAAACAAGCAATCTCTGTCAAAAAATAAGTAGTAGAGCAGTTTTTGTAATATTAGTAAATAAATATTGGTATTGATATGGATCAGTTGAGCTACCTGTAGATTGTTTGCAACAGTCTGCAGTTAGCTCAATTGTTTCAATTGTAAATACTTGTTTTAATTTAATTATTTTATTTAGTTGTAATTATCTTTGTTAATAAACAGTTTTCCATAAATAAATGATAAGTAATTGTATCAACAAAGAGCCTAAAGAAGGATCCTTAACTTCTGAAAATAAGACTTCTGTGGGAGTCATGCAAAGATCTATTTAGGAAGCTGGACATACTTACTGTGCCTAGTATGTACATACTATTATTGCTGACTGATATTATCAAAAAAAGACATAAATATGAAACCAGAGAGCAAATGACTGCTCGTCTCAAATCAAGGAGGAAGGATTTTGAGGTACCTTTCTGTCCTAGACTAAACATTGCAAGACACTGTAGCAAATTTCAAGCTGTCAGGTTTTTCAATACCTACGAAGGCGTCTGAGAGGTTAAACCAATTTAAAAGTAACCTTCCCCAACTCCCGCTGAAAGGACATGTCTCCACGGTCGATGAGTTCCACAACCTTAACTTTATAAGTGACTTGAATTTTATTAGGATGATGTAACAGTAAAGTTAACTGATTGACTTGTATTTTTCTCAATATAAATTTGATAATAATTAACATATTATCCTTATATCTGTTGCATGTTGTGTACCAACTTCAAACACAAAGCTGTTTGACTACATTGAAAATCAGT
Source organism: Eupithecia exiguata (assembly GCA_947086465.1). Classification (NCBI taxonomy): domain Eukaryota; kingdom Metazoa; phylum Arthropoda; class Insecta; order Lepidoptera; family Geometridae; genus Eupithecia; species Eupithecia exiguata. The sequence goes on along the minus strand of OX352241.1, from coordinate 559,510 downwards.
TGTAAATTGTTTTAATCCTAGTCAGTGACAACGTAACAAAGCATATTCAGGTGAAGGAAGCTAGGCTCTCCCTCTGGTAGGTTCCTTTGACTTTGTTACTAGCTATATGTATTTTAAAGTTAGATAGATAAGTAACTTGGTAGGTACTAACTAAAAGCGTACACACTTATCAAAAGATTTGCTTTGTACACATTACTTTGCAAATTATTATTTTTGCAACAATGTTGCCATGTTGTCTTTGGAACTAGTAATATTTGTTTAGTCAGTAGGTACTGGCAATAGAAATTATTATCTTTGGTTTATTTTGAGATAGGAGTCAACTGTCGCAGGTATCGTGTCTACGAACTCTGCCTATGTTATTTATAAATGTTATTAAACTTACGCGATCTGAACACATAATTATTAGTACTGTAAAATTAGTATCTAAATAGTCACTAATACCCGTGAAATAGTAGAGGAGAAGGTGGTAATATGGACACCTTTTTGTTTTTGGCCTGCAAAATTTTAAAAAATTGTTTATCAATGAATATTCTACGTTAAAAGAGTCAGCAATTATCTGTTAATTTGGGTCTGAGCCTGTATTTTATGAAATTCAATTATTTTGACATAGTCACTGACGCTCAACACCTAGACTCAATAGAACCGCGGTGCATCCAGAGTAACTATTTGGCACAATTGTGGAATACAAATATAAAACGCGTCTGAAACCCCCATTTTCGTGACTCGTTTTGCTCGATAGCATTTCTATGAATGCATTTTTGTTGGATTATTTATAAAATAAAAAATAATTGGAGCTAACATACATTTCACATGTAATAGGTGAGTAAGACCTATGCACATATTCAGCAATACAACCCGCTGCACGAAAACGGCCCGTCCTATAGTATAGACGAGAGTAGCTGCGCACATCGCGTTTTGCGGCCTCTCTTCGTAACTGCGGATCAAATAAAGTCTCCTTTTTGTGCAGTCATCATTCATCATCATTTTATTTTATTGTATTTTGGACAAGTGGTATCTTGAAAATACAGAAGAAATAGATCTTGTCTTTTCAGGTCTAGCCTCCTCTTGTGTTTCGTTAGCGTCCGTCCGAGCCACTTGGTTAGGATGGACTATTAGTCTTTTTGTTCTGTGCTACCTTTTGTCTCATAAATAATCCTGAGGGAAGTGAAATACGGGATAGAAGAAGTTAGTTTATGATAGCTAGGTCCTTTTCAATGGAGTACCTACAATATTTATTTTGTAGGTACCTTACCTACCACTTACCTAGTCGATTTGTGATTTGAGCGCATCTACTTTGTAACAAGGACATGAAGGACGTGACAACACAGATTGATCACAGAGACTTGTCTGTTTGTATTTGAGCTCTTCATTTGTTCTGTCTTAACATTGATAAAGGGCTCTGTCATACATAACATAACACTCGTAATAACGTTATAATGCAACTATTACAAATAATACAACAAGGCCATAAATTGTCAAATGAGATAAAACTGTTTGGTCAAATCTGAATAATAATAATAATACCTTTATTTCAGACTAGCGGCCCGCCCCGGCTTCGCACAGGTAGATATAGGTACCTATTTAACAAAAAAAATATAAATTATAACACACTTTTGGCAGTCTTTCTTTGCTTAGAACACACAACAACAGAACCGAGGAAAAATGCATTCGCGGTAACACCGCTACTACCACCTCTAAGGCGCGTCGCCCACTCCGATGATGTATCACTCCGCGACGAAGGTGTTTTGTGTTTTAAAGGGGATGTAAACAGTAACCTAGTTCTGGACCTGGAAAAACATATGGAGTATTTTTATCCCGGAAAAACGCGCGCAAAGCCGCGGGTAAATACCAGACAATACTAATTGTGAATTTTCACACCGCATAATCGGGCCCAAGGGAGAGCTTGCGGTATCCATACCGGTGCCAGACAATAATTTGGTACCTGCATGAGTACCTGCTAAGTACCTGCTGAGTAAATGATATGATTATTTCACACTTTGTACGATTGCTCATTAGCTTTGCAGTAAAAAATGCTATCTAGTTTTAAATAAACACAAATTAACTGCGCAATCCATCATAAGAATAAATAGGACAGTGCTTGTTTGGTTTTCCAAAAACTGAGCCAGTATTTACACCGAAAGCGCGCGGCCTACGAAAGACGCGCGGATCGTGTACACTATCCGCTCGAACGTCTCCGACCGAGTCGTACAGGGAGCGAGCCGTGTTGGTGATGTAGTAGAGTTCTGGAATCGCACGGAGCACTTCGAATCGACCCCTCCAACTACACATGCGGATGTCGTAAGAGTCGAGTCAAGGTTCCCTTTGACTCGGCTCTACCAGAGCGAGGGCAGCGCCTCCTTCGGTGTATTTTCGACACCTCCACTGCGACCAATGCGCCTTCTAAGATGACTGCACTCTTAGTCGATAAAGGTAGGATTTTAATAAAAAGTTTGTAGGTTTTTTAAAGTATACCTAAAAAAATAAACGGCAATGATCTTGATGTAAATAAAATGAGAATACTGCTAGCTGGCCCCAAAACAAACTTGGTTTATTTTTTTGATTCAATTTTCATTTACAGATAAACAAACGTACAAAATATAAATCAAATATAGGAAATACTCAGGTAATTCAACGTGAAGATAAAATGTTTTTTTTTATTTATTTTTTGTGCGACAAATTAAGCTGAAAATGGTTTTCCGCAGGTTTTTTATGTAAATGTGGCCGACATAATTTTTATCAGACGTTGCTCTTGCGCTGACAGATTGAGCAATACCAAAAAACAATAAAGACTTGACAAAACTAACATGGGATTGGGAAACAAGGGCTTTGATTGTGCTTACCTACTTTGTTACACAAATATGCTCTACATTCTGTTTCTTGGTGAAATGAATTATTTTTTCTTTGTTCAATTAGTAACAGTAGTATATTGGCACAAGAATATTTATTTATTTATTAAAGGAACACCAACAGCATAGATATTTGCTTATTTTAATAAATGTATAAACAGGTAATTTGTAGTACCAACGGCTCTGCGTGCATTTCAGCCCACGGGTAACACCGCTAACTTCCTAACCCTGGGCTGCTACCGGGAACTTTTCCTTACCAGGAAAACTACTTTTTTCTTTTTCGGCGAGGAAATTCGTTTACGAATAGACTGGTCTTGGGGGAACCAGAATGATGTGGGACTCGACGCCCTGAGAAGGACGTAATACCCACTAACACCTAGAGTTTCTACTTCGTTCCACAGGGCTAACATTAAATCAATCCGTGACGAAAAATCAAAGTCTGGTCATCGTCGAATTAAAATTAAAGTCCCCCGTGTCAAGTCCGCGTTTGCGAGGCGCTTTCGGTCTTTCTCCTTTCCGTTCATTTATCGCCGTATTTTAAAGGACTGTGAGCTTCTCTCATGTTCCCTATTCGGAGTCAAGGAGAAGGTTCGAAGGTGGCTTCTGACGTTAGATTATGATGCCACCGAAAGACTTCTTTTTATCCAGAGATGATCCTTATAAAAACTATTTTCCAACCCAACTATTCCCTTCTACACCGTCCTTTCCATTTCCTGTTCCCCCACCCAACCTGCCCAATCTCGCGCATGTGTCGTGCGTGTTGTATTTAGATGGTATTAATAACTATAAATAATTAATTAAGTATGTTAAGTAAATGTGTTTGCGTTATGTGTCAATTATGTGCCTTAACTTTGTCTTTTTGCTTCTTAGACTTGACGTTGTAACAAGCTGAATAGGTACTTAAAGTACCTTTTCGGCTTGTTATAATGTTAAGTTTAAGATTTTCGTCTTTTTTTATATAATAGCTTGATATATATTTTATTTATTTCATTATTGTCTCGAGTGGCCTGCTGCTCTGTTAAGCACTTTCTTTATATATTAATCACAATTGTAAACCGGCCTCCCGCGATACAGGTTTTGAACCTAGTGCGGGGACCACAAGTAATCTGTTTATAATTTTTTGTTTTAGTAAATAAATGCCATTTGTATTTGTATATTTGTATTTTGTATATTGTACCTCTCCGACCTCTCCGTTCGTGTTGGTCTGCCACCCCCGAATTATAACAGTGAGGAAATGCATCTGTGTTTCCACACACACTTATGCCCTTTAATATGTCTTGCACACTTGGCTCTTCTCTGTTGAAACTCACACTCAATAATTTTATTTCTCTAAACTTATAAAATACTTATGCACTTCGACGTGTCAAATTTTATACTATAAACAGCTTTATAAATAGTAATTATTATCAACTATCCGCCGTGGTCGACAAACAACCAATACAAAAGATACTAAGCGTGATAGATAACGCACCATGTTTCTGGTTATTAATAGTGAAGTTATATCAAAACTTATTTGGCCCTTAGCATTAGCCGATTTCCTATCGGACACGGCGGGTGCGAACAGACTGTGTTCGACTGTTTAACGCATTCGGTGCCCAGCCTCGGTGGTGTGACCCGTAGGATCGCGGATCCGCCTCCCAGGGCTCGAGGAGAACTGCTCCGTCGTGGGCCATGAAAGTTCAATCCGAATACTAATGTATTCTCAACAAGTCTACATACATATATGTACAAATAGGTAAAGATGAAAAGCCTCCGAAACGTCAGGTTATAAACAAAATATAAAATATACGCGATCAATCCGGTTAAAACAGTGTTTTATTATGAGTTCTCGCGAAAATAACCTTAGAATATACTAGTTAAAGATGAAGTAACTCGGTTTTGAACTTATTTGTCTAGTAGAAAGCTACATTATCCCTGAGTGACAGGGGATGGCCTGGGCTGTTTTATCGTAAACAGAAACTAGTTATGTTTGGATGTTTGTTACCTCTTCGAGCCGACCATAGCTCTAAGGGTTGACTGAACTAAGGGAATACTGAAATTTAGCTTCAATATAGTTCTAGAGCGAAATTAATTATAGGCTATTGTTTTTTAGAATATCAGCGCTTCTAAGTACTCCTGAGTTTACGTTTTGTTTGTTGTTTGCATTTACGTTTTTTGTCCATGTGCTTATTTTGTAAGCCTAAAGAAATAAAGTTAACTTTTTTTTTACGCTCAGCCGAGACCCTGTTGCTGATGAATGTGGCACAGTCTCTTACTATTAAAAGATATTTTGTGTATAAATTTTCCTTCATTGATTTTTTAATCTTTTCAAGATTTATGTATGTTTTTTACTGTGTGAGCAGCAAATAAATGTTTTTCTATATCTATGTATAATTTTTTAAGGATCTGAAGAGGTCTTCATCCGCCACAACATATTTCAGTCAAAACTTGAGCCTAGGTATATACCTACAAGAGGTAGACCACCCATAACCTAAGACCACAGACGCGGGTTCGAGTCCGCTATGATAACGTCAAACTAAGCCCCAGCTTGTTTGCCCATAGCATTACCTCACGTGAGATAATCCTTGGACCTACAGAGACCTACATTCTTGGTTTACTTGCTGAGATGTTTGATAGAAAGGTATTTTGTGCTGTTTTTGCAAAATATACCTTGAAGAGTGGTCGTGATGGACATGTCGTCATTTGAAAGCTATTATACTGTTTAATGCCATTTCATGCCATTCTTTTTATTAAATTTCAATAAATAAATGCTAAATACAAAATTTTGGTATGGCTTTGGTGTTGGTCGCCCTTTTGAATGAATCCAATAAAGAAAAAGTGATCTTTAAATCGGAGCACCTAGGTGATATATCGGCAATGAATATAACTGTGAAAAAGCTAGTATTATTAGATGGTTATTTTAGTAGGTTCACTTTCGTTAAAACTTAAATTATTTTAAGTTCTTACTTATCAAGTGAAATTTAACTTTTAGGTTTTAACTGTCTTCAAATAGCTTTAATATTTTCTCGTTTTTACTTTTAAATATTTTAGATAACGGATGTTTCGGGACATTAATAGATCTCATGACATTAGTAGGTATTTTTAAATGTACATTCAGCTTTTCCTAATATTTAGGCAACTTTAGCTGAAAATTGTTGTTAATTCTACAGCTAACATTTTAATTTCAAATCCAAACATTTCCAGCTAATTTAACTTAGCTTTTTTCACGGAGTACCTACGTCTGTCCGGCCTGCTGTAAACTTAGGAAGTGTCATAAATGGAGTTCTTCAAATAATCTGTGTATGTTTCCATTGCATTCAGGAAATGACGGATCGTTGTAAAATATTTTTACATGATTTTGACTTCTCATTTGATACGTTTCAGAGTACTAGTAAATTCACTAGCTCTATCAAAATAACATGAATTCCGTAGCATTTTTAAATGCTATTCAATTTCAAAGGTACGGAACAGGTATAAGATTACTAAATAAATAAAATGTTGGGAATCTGTTCAAATACACAGGTAGTTTATTCCTTACATGAAAAGTTACACAAAAATATATACTACAGTTAAGTAACATAAGACACGAGAGCATTTGGTTTATATTCTAGACTTTACAATTGAGGTCCTATTCATTATCTGATTTAAAGATTTATGATTCTTTGACAGATTTTTGAATGTTTTCTACACAATATACAAGCACACGTAATATTTTAGTCTATACCAGAAAACAAAACTACCTACATATTATTTATACAATAATTTGATAACATAAAATGTATTAAATAATTTGGGAATCAAATTACGAATAAGACCTATTTTAATTATACAATTACACCTTTTTATTCTGAAGCCGAAAATTGCATAGCTACAAGGTATCTATTATAATTATTATAATAATATATACAATAAATTAATTAATTTACGTTATCAACTACTTTGTACAGCAAATGACTAGATTTAATTTGGATATTTTGCTTTTTGACAATGACGGAAGAAATAATATTATTCAGACAGTGTGATTTTAAAGAAAAAAATCAATCTTTAGATTGAGAAAATGGATTGTAAACTTCAGTACTATAACATGATGATACCAATAACTATTTTTAATGACCGACGCGACAGCTGAATAGCAAATAGGTTTTTGTTAGATTTAAAAATGTTTTTTTTTCGGCCAAAATAAATATTAGTTTTAACACAGCATCATCCAGCCCCAATACATAGAAGAGCTAAGTCAGCGTGTGAATATTGTTATAATATTTTTTGACAAAAGAAAGCTCGCTTGTTACGGGTACAATTGTCTCAATTGTTTTGAAAGGGCTAATAATCGTTGAAGTCTTTTAAAGGAAAAATATGTTAGGAACTATTTCTAATAAGTAGAATCGGTTTAAAATTCAACAAAGGTTTACTCTCTATTAATACCGAAATAAAAGAATTGCTCTATCATATTTACAGAATTAGGGATATACATTATATACCAAGAAATTATGGGTACCGATATCCCAGTAAATACCAACCGTAAGGTTGAATTATAACCAAAAATTAAGAATGGATGAACATTTTTAACCATTACGGCACAATACTTAAATGTACAAGAATTAAAGCAATTAAATCAAATAATACTAGTCCAAAATCACCACTAGAATACATTGACTCAATGTTCACGATCACGAAACATCCGTCGCTTACGTACGAGATCCGATGCCGTTCAGAACGGGAGAGCAGTGGAAACACACCCGTTCAGGTACATTCACCTGGCCCAGTCGTCCGGCGGGCTGTTCCCTTGCAGGGGGCAAAAGGCGCTTCTCCGGGGCTCCATCGGTTCCTGGGACCCGATGATGGATTCTATGGAGAAGCCGTTCCGCGAGCGTTTACACCGCGGGTCCGTCTGGTCGGTGAGTCGCGGCGGCAGCGGCACAGGACGGAGCGTGGAGGGTGGCGGCCGCGGGAGCGCCAGCAGCGGCGCCGGCGGCAGGTAGCAAGGCATGGGCAGCAGCGGCCCGTAGGCCTCCCGCGCCAGCATCGCCACCACCGCGTGCGCGTGCTGCAGCGATGGTGCCGGCCGCTTGTACCGCTTCCGCCGCCGCAGGAAGCTCCCATTATCGAACATATCCTCCGCCAGCGGATCCAACGTCCAGTAGTTCCCTTTCCCCGGGTTTCCCGGCTCCCTCGGGATCTTGATAAAACAGTCGTTCAGACTCAAGTTGTGACGGATGGAGTTCTGCCACGCGGGAAACTTTTCCCGGTAGTACGGGAACCGGGTCATGATGAACTCGCAGATCCCACTGAGGGTCAGCTTCTTGTGCGGAGATTGCAGGATGGCCATGGTGATGAGAGCGATGTAGGAGTACGGGGGTTTTATGAGCTGCGAGGAGGATTTGGATTTAGATTTCTTGGGGGATGACGGTTTGTCTGTAGGCGAGGCGGCGTCGTAAGTATCGGAGTCAGCGGAGGGTGGCGGCTCCGGCGGGTCTTCGTCGACGGACACGTAGCTCTCGTCCGGGGGGAAGTCGTCCGGCGGCGGGTCTCGGAGATAGTGCGGCAGGTAGAGCCGTGGCGGAGGTCGCAAGTCCAGCGGCAGGTCGCCGTCGATGATCATGTCTCGGTAGTGCGCGAGCTCACAGTCGTCCATGGCGCTCTCGCGGGCGCATGAGGAGCGGTGCGGCGCGCGGCGCGACGCGGACTGCGGCGGCGGTCGGAGAGCCCGCCGCCGCTCCGGGGGCTGCCAACCCCGCCCACCGGAGTAGGGGCAGTTTACGTTCCAGTAAACACAACAATTGTCGTTATTATCACTGCGGGTCGGCTCTTTGTGCATGAGTTTCAGGCCGTCGACTGATAATTATTAGGCCGCTTGGAACTCATCGATTCAACTTTGTTGTGGTATTTATTTTGAGTTGAATGCTTGGGGGTTTTGTTTTACGTTGGAAGCTTTTTGTGTTGGGTTTATTTGTGATGAGATTTATCGTGTTCTGTGATTTGTAACTGAATATAGGTAGCTCTGTCGCAAAACTGTGTTAGGGACACTACTGTCCGCTTTATTGTCAGAAAATTTCTCTATTTTAGGTACTTTTCAGACATTAATAAAATAATAAGAAATGATATCTATGTAGGTGTGTGTGTGTGTCTACGTCATGCCTAAGATAAGGTTCAATTATATAAATAGTAGGTATCGCTATACCTTAGGAAGGTAAAAGTTAAAGCTAGTTAAGTAAGTGGTAGATGTTAGAGCACCATAAACTTAATAATAACAGAAATTAATGTAAAAATAATAAACATTTAACTCTCCAGCAAACATTTAAAGTAGGTACGAAACATAGACTTAATAAAATCCGAAAGCTCCAAATGAGCTTTCGACCTCAAAGCGAAGGAGAGTCAAACGAAAAGCAATAAAGTAACACACTGTCAAAGACTGTTTACCGTAGTGCCTCCCTAATCCTGTGGAGGTAGGTACGAGCATCTTCCAAAAATCTCATAAAACGAATACTATCACTCCATTCAGGTAGATACCATCAAATAAAACTCGCGAAAAAATATTCCACTGACAATGCGAAGCGAAACCCTCGTATATGTTTCCTAGCAAAACATTTACCCCTCGGGCGCTGGAGGAAAAGCTACACGAGTGACAGAGACAGCAGTCTGAGAGAGCGGGACGGAGGATCAGCCAGCCAATGGGGCGGGAGACAGACTTGGGCGGAGTTTGATAAAGCTAACATGTCAGGGCGGGGCATTAGATCCTATTATTGTCTGGCAAGGCAAATAATATTTTGCACAATGTACACATTGGGGTAAGGGGGTGCCGAGGGGGTTTGCTAATTTATTCTCAACTTCGGTTAAGGCTTGTTTTTCAGCTTTGCGAGCTTGTTATTTAAATTGGACTGGGTAGCTGTGTGTTGGGAGTATTGTGTTCTGATGAAGGAATTTTGCCTTTGTTTATTGTTATATTGAATTCCACCGCAGCTCTGTTTCGAGGAATCCTCGCTTTTGATTACGAAAATGTGGATTTTGTATATAGTTAAGAACTGGTATTATGGCCACAACGTTCATGGCGTAGAGGGCGCATTGCTGATTGTGGCTCATTGGGTTGTAAATTTGATTCCCACCCATCATATGATAGGTACTAAAGTATCTGCCCAGTATTTAGTTTTTTACTGGGTAGTGTTTTATTTAAACGGTAGATAATTGGGGCTGTGTAACTCTATGAAACAAATGACAAAGGTACCTAGAACTAATTTTAAGTAGGTATATTTTTTTAAAATTATAATTTATGAGTAGTATCTTAGGATGGAGAGTCGGTTGGTTTGCACAAATACACAAATCACGTCATGTCAATAGCCTTTACCTGCGACTCTACTGACCCTGAAAATCGCCATATTGGCTGTTGTTATTTGAAACGAAGATGTGATACTATGGGAGTATGTTGAGGAGTTGTGCGGCGAGCAAGCGCAGGGTAGACAGTGGCTCACATGGTGCGGAATCGCTATCAACTGCCGACTTTGAAACGAAACAAAAGTTAGTTGTTTAGGCGGTAGACGGGGTTTGTGGCTCATTATCATTAATTTAGTATAGTAATAATAATATATTTGCAAAAATGTAGTTTACAATGGTTGTTTGTTATTATACAGTGTGTCCCAGGAGTTATTTGTTATTTTATCATCACAACCACATATTGAACATGATTAGATATAGATAGATAGATAGGGTTTTTATTTATAATAAATAGATCCACTATACTTTGGAAGAAATATATTTTTTTTGTAAATAGAGTCATTTTTGAGTAATAACCTATTCAATTAATCAGAAAAGTACCTAGGTATCAATTATTTTTTTTCGTCGTTAATTTTTGATCCAGTTTCAACCCTTTTGGGCTTGCACTTTACCCTGGGACACACTGTATAATAGGGTATCATACATTTCCAAATTTGTAAGGGATGCAAATATAATATTATGTACACTAATTTATTCACAACATATTAATGGCATTCAAATAATAAATTACGTAATAATAGGTACATCAATATCAGTCATTCAATTATAGTTTTTTTACAATGTAGCCAGAGTCCTTAGCTCATTGGTAAATTTTGTCAATGGAAGACTTTTTTTAGTTTGGGGTAGTATATTTTTCATCCCATCCTCGTTTCTATGAAAACGTATACAAGTTATTTCTTTTCCATGGAAACTGAAATTGTTTGGGTTAAAAAGTAGCTTATTTTTTATTCCAAGTCACACCAAATGCAATTTTCAGCCCGATCAGACGAGAAGTTTTGTGCGTGAACAAACATCCATCTATACCTACATCCAAACTTTCGCATTTATAATAAGAGTGTGTGTGATGTGATTTCATTTTAACTCAACTACGCCAATTACTTAGGCATCTTGGACAAAGATATTTATTTATTTATTAAATAAAATCCACAGCCCTTAACTATACAACTATGCTAATTATCAAAACTTATTACTTATATTGGACGAGTGGAATGGGCATCCGTCAAAGAAACAAAAGTTTGACAAAGAACTTGGACTAAGATATTATTGTCAGCATGAGGTAGAGTACAGACCAGATTAACGGACCAATTTGAGTTCACTCAATAACGGTATCGGCATTCCCGTGCGTGCTGCAGCGGTGGTATACTACCAACAATTGCTCTTACACATTTTCACTGCGTTCGAACTCTATGAAACAAATGACATATTTTTAAATAACTAAGATAATACATCAAAATTGTGATGCTAAGTCAGAAAGTAGTGCGTTCTACACCAACGGAGAAATCTTCTCGCCCTAAGCACATGTTCTCCGTTCCGGCGGAACTCAAAAGTCTCCAATCTATTTGAATAGGTGATTGCCAAGTGAAGGCGGTCATTGTTAAAAATTGTAGTAGTCATGTATAAATTGAGTTTATACTAGTTTAGCTCTAGCCCTAATACTTAAGGAAATGTCAACTTCATCCCAGGCATCTGTTTGACGTTTGAAGTGTATAGAACTGTTCCTCTCTATATGCGGTCTGTCTATGTTCTCTTTGCTACTTGTGTTAAATCTAATCGGTTCCTGTATGATCTGAATTCCAAACTAATCCTGACTGTGTAATATTTTGTTAATATTTTTTTTTACCTTGTTATAATATTATTGACAAAAGACTAATAGAACAATCTACTATTTATGTTGTGCATTTGATTTCCGTCCCCAATCACACCGACCACTGCGTCCCGAGAGAACCACGCTCTGCCACCATTTTAAGAGTCATAACGGCAGCCGGTAAAACGCAATACGCACCGACGACGGACGCGCGATGCGACGTGACCATAATGTATTTTATCCCACGTCTAAAATTTCCAGTATTAGATTAATTCAAAATTGAGAAAATATAACGTACCTATTGAAGGCTTCGATAATAAATATTGTAAGAGGAGATATTTGGGAAAAGACTACTTACTCAAAACGACTGAACTTTTACACTCCTTTCCTACTTTTAATTTACCACCTACCAACAAGCACAAGAACCAAGGGAGAAAGTGCTCTACAAAAAAAATTCTAAGCAGAAGTTACAAACTGGAAGGAAGTTAGATCTAAGATCGTTAAGACACTCTTTGGTATCAACTCGGTCTAATCCGTCAACGTGAAGTGGACAAACATCTCAACGATAATCGCGAGGTAATCCCGAGTCAAACGGGCTTAGCATGAGCCAGCAAACAAAGAAGGCACTCGCCAACGTAACTTAAAGTAAACTACTTTTTGTTAGGTAAATCTTAGGCCTCGACGTAGGTATGTAGGTACACAAATTACAATGAGTAATTATTTATTGACAGTTGAAATAACTATTATACCTAACTGCAGACTGTTGCAAACAATCTAGGGGCTCAACTGATACAAATCACCAATTGGAAGCATCCAGAAGACGCTGGCAGCACCGCCCACCTATACAGGGTGGAAAAAGACGACGGCCCTTGCCGTAAATTCGAGATTATGTTAACTTTAGTAGGCAAAAACTGACAATAAATAAATTCAAGCAGTCGATAACATCCGGCTGCGGGTGATGATGATGAGTTCATGGCATCTGAGGTTTTCTTTTTTTTACTTAGCATGATAATTCAAAACATTCCAAAAAAATGAATCTTTTTAAGTTCTAGTTATGTAAGTACTAATTTGTCCAAGTTAACAAAAATAATAAGTCCCCAACAGTTCAAGTACCTACCTATATTTTTATATTTTTGGTTTCAGTTTTGCCTGATTTCGATGATTATTTTTTTAATTGAAAGGTAGGTACCTAGTAATTTTAATTTGTTCTCATAAAAAAACAGTAAAGATCTGATGAGGATTTTCGCCATGCAAGCAAAATAGCTCTGCAAAGTACATTATAAGCATTTTAGAATTTACCGTACAGCGCCACCTACACAACTGTTTACGGTAGAAGAACTTAGTAGTTAGACGGCTTTTTTTACAAGTTTTGTTTTTGATGGCATTGTGACATTTCAAACATTACAACCACGAGCTCGATAATTTAGTCCGAATTACAACATTCTACTTGGTGACTGTAGCGCCCTCTGTGAAGATTACGCCCAACTTGTCAGCGCAGTACTAGCGCTCTCTATCTGATTTTTAGACTACTAAGCTACTAGCAGTCTGCCTGCCGGCATAACACATGTCATGTTCTGTAGAACCACGTAGCAATGGTACAAAATAGTACTTTGATATTTCTATAGATGGCGCTTCCAAGAACTACCAGAATTCCCCATGCTGTTTTATTTCCGTGGTCCTTATTTTTGTATTTTGGCTAGGAAATCTTGAGACCATAATTTTAGAGTGAATAATACTATATAGGTATAATATAATTCGCAGCCCAAACGCGTTGCGGTGTGGTGGGTGGGAGAGCGAGCGCTAAATCAAATGCAATCAAATGGCAACCGTTCCGTTCCCGAACGAAATAAAATTATCGCAGTTAGCGCGCGCATGCGCTTGGAGTCCGACGTGTGTGAATGACAGCTGTTTTCTTCGACGAAAATTCGTAATCGTAACCGGTGTTCAGCTGTGAAGGTGATTGTTTTCGAAGTTATTTGTGAAAAATGGACAGAAACGAGCGTAAAACCAACTCCCGTGGCCACACAATCACCATGGATCGAGAATCAAAGTACATTTTGCGAAAGATCTTATTGGATTTCGTGATTCTCTTTATCAGTAAGTTCTTTCTTTGCATAATTTCTGTGAGATTTTGTATTTGTTTTTCGTTTGATTGCTATGTAGGCGCTTTTAATTTTGACTTGTAGCGAAACTTGAAGGAAGAGTACGTTAGCTGGGTACCAAATTAAGATAGGCCCCTTTCGGGCAGATAAACAAACATTCGATCAAAATAATATTATTATCACAAGGCAAAAATTACGATCATTTAATTTTTATTTGTTATCTATCTCTTTCTGGGAAGACGTTTTTCATGCGAAAGATAAAATTGGTCTTAAAATAAATCGTAAATTAAGTTCATAAAGTACATAACCACAATCAAAGCCCACATAAATAGAAACGACTCAAATAGCTTCAAAAGTAAACAGAGTATTGTTAAAAACTTTTCCAAAAGGTATTTCTTTGACTAGCATAATTATTATTATATAACCTACATTCAAGAACCCACTAAGCAAGATTCTGAGTCCTCCTGTCCCCACTTTAAAGCTGGTGGCAATATTGTGATCCCGACCAGTATTATTTCCCATGCCAGTATCAGGGGCCGTATCTACATTAGACTGCACATGTCCAGAACTCTTGACAGAGACGTCATTGTCTGTGGATGGCCTTTCAGTGCTAAATGTAATTGAAGCACACTTGTTATAAGTTGCATTCTTACAATGTTATTTTATTTATTAATTTATTTTCAAATGAAGAGCCATTATAATTTCAATTCTGTGTTGATTACCGGAATTATGTTGGTTAGAAATTATAATAGTTGAGATTCATCGTAAGAAATTTAATTATATTCATTAAATGTAGCTAATTTATTTACTTGCTTAGTATAAAATGTTATTGTCATGGCTCAAAGTTCTGCACATTGTTTGAAATCAATAAAAAAGAGTAGAAGAGAGCTTCACCATGCAGCGGACTGCATGGGGAAGCTCTCTCCTCCTCTTTTTTTACTTTATCCTGTAGTGTTCCAACACTACAGAATAAAGTACTCAGTAAGTCAGTCAGTGTAAGTCAGTTTATAATGGAAAGTAGAAAGTGCAGTTAAAAGTATAAAGCAACTAGGTATTTGAAAATGAAACTGACATTTTAGAACAAAAGCTCTAAACGGACTTACCCCGTAATACTCAAACACAACTCAGATTTAAACCTGTCTCAAGAGATGATTTTTGTGAGATGTTAGCTCTGCATTTGTATTTTGAACTGATTATACTTACTGGCCGTGGCAGTCGCGACGTAAGAATCGACCCCCTTCAACTTAACCCTTGGATGTCTTAAGACTCGTAAGGGAACCTACCAGAGGAAGCAGCAGTTTTTTCCTGTTTATTTTTAACATCCCGCCTGCCTGACGTATTCGTTACGGAAAAACCCTCATATACCTATATTTACAGTATTTTTAAGTACTCAAATAAATAAATACATATTTAGCGGAGGCATGTCCAGTGAGGTCCACTATTTCGTTGGCACACTAACGAGGTTTAATACGTACTACAGTAACGTAAATCGTGAGAGGACTTTAGGCCTCCAGGTCGCACAAAGCCAGGATGCGAGGGGCACAAGCGCGGCCAATTGCCTGTCAGAATGTCAAAACATCCGACGCAGACCCCTTCGGATTAACAGCATCCGTTAAGGAGGAGACCTGTCAACTCTGATCGTAACTGGCTTCAAATGAGCACAGGCTTGATGCTGAAAGACTCGTAAATTGATCATTGGGTTCCGTAGTTTTAGTTTTAACTCGACTTAGGTATTAACTGTTTCTTCGTGTACTTTTATTTACATGCTAGGAAATATATATGTATTCTAGCTTCTTTCGTCGTTTTCGGTTTTGCAAGCGCTACTACAGATGAAATAATGTGCTACTCCAGGTTAAAAAGTAGCCTAGGTATCTGTAAGTCGAATTCTTCTACGCGTCCACCGAATTTCGTTAAGACTAAATTCGGTAGAATTCGCTAGTCATCTCACGATTTATTTACGTTACTATTGTAGGAATTAATGATCTGTAGTTATGGAAATTTTTAAACAGTGTTGTAGTTACCAATCAGTAAAATATGTTCTTCTTGGGCCAGGTCGTCGTTTACGAGATTGCCTACCCTTAACAAACTTAATACCTACTTGCTTCTAACTACAATAACCTAGCTAGCTGCCAAAAGCTTTCATCCCGGGATAAACTGGGTTACTATTATTTCCTTATCCAATTAAAGGCTTTAATTAAACGGATTTACGAACTATAAGGCTCCTTAACTTACGCTGGCCCCTAAAAAATAACCTCATAAAGTTTAAAAACATTTCTTGCTTCCAATTACGTCTCGTCTCACGCATTTCAAAATTAAACGAACGAGTTATTATTTAGCTCGTTTTGTCCGGTCCGTTCCTTTAAACGTCAGTCAGTCGGACTCAGGACGGTCCTTTGATGGTTCTCGTTGTGACAACGCACTATGGAAAATGGTAGAACAAGAGCATATCAAAAATGGTTTTAACAAATGTCATAATTTATCTACTATTTTGATTTTATTAGATGCTTGAATAGTCAAATTATGTTATTTAATAGGGTTTTGCCACTTAATACCTAAAATAATATTATTTTTCATAGTCAGAAGTACGTTGAAGAAGCGGTGCCAAACTCAAGCCTTTGCATGTACATGTTTCAATGCAATATTGTGAAATAAATATTTAGCAGAGATATGCAGTATATTACATTTTTAGAAAGGTTGTTTTATGTATTTTACGAAACAGCCATTTTATATTCATATTGTTTTATTATTTTTGAGTAAGTACTTAAAACGTCACATACCGTATTTTTCACAAAAAAAATATTTCGTTGAAGCTTTTCACTATTGCCCACGGCTCCCCATGCGCTACTTTTTGTGTTAATTAATAGTCTAACTATAGATACACATTATCCAAAAAAATCAGCTGCCACTTTTTGCCCCTTTAGAAGTTATGAGAAAAAAAGTGATAAAATTCGGAGTAGGAAATTTGTTATCTTTTGTGGTTTATCACAGAGACTGTTCGCATGAATAGTATAGACATTTATTTGTGGGTATCTTTTTTATTATTCGTGCATTTTGCGAGAGAATGTAAATTATCAATGATGTAGGTACCTATTCAGTATTGCAAAATAGTATATAAAGGGAGGTAAAAAATATTCCAGCCTTTCAAATAAGTGTTACTTCAAAGTGAAGTAAAGCTAATCTACTCTTGTAATTTCCGTGGATTGAAGTTCTAAGATGTCTTCATTCAGTTGTACTAAACGCAATTTCATACATCCCTACATAGAGGGTGGCAGAACCCTGGAATCGGTGTCCAAAGTTTTATTGGAAAAATTTAATGTTTCTGAAAACGACCTTTATTTTATAATAAGTGACATACAAAGGCACATTGTTCCTACGTGTAACAAACGCTGGGCCTAGGCATCCCGGACTAAAGAAAAGTTTTTACAGAAGAATAATAGCACTTGGTTGGACTCAGGGTATTCGTTGAATTTACCGGACTGCGATCAATATTCTACACCATCAACTTCTGGCCAACGAGGAAGACCGTGGCCACTCCGCGACTTATGATTGATTTGTCGAAAGTTACTGCCAGACCTGAAAATGAAAGCGCCTACCAGTACGGACTGTCCACCTTACATGCCTGGATTCGCTGTATGGAAATGATTTTACACATTTCCTATAATCTGTCTTTTAAAACTTGGTTTGCTACAAGTGAAGAAAACAAGAGATTGAAGAAGGAAAAGAAAGAACTTGTTCAAAAACGTTACAGGGATGAGTTAGGATTGATAGTAGATAAACCTCGGCAAGGTAGTGGGAACACTAACGATGGGAATAGCGCACGAAGATTTTTCTATGACACCACATGCTCTGCGGAAATTACAGGTGTGGATGAAACAATGATTAAACGCCTTTACATTATTTTACAAGTTCTTACTTCAGAAACGATGATCGATTCCAAAAAATTTGGCGAATACGCAAAGGAAACTGCAAGAATATATGTGAATGATACATATATAAGAAGATACTTTTACACGGAGAAAATATTATCGAATATTTCGCAGTTCTTCCTATTGGATAGCTATCGGAAGATGCACAAGAGGCGCGCAACAAAGACTACAGAAACAATATGCGACTACATCATGCCAGAAAATGTTCCCGAGCATCTACAAATGAAGATGTCTTTAAAACTCTTTTGTACACGTCAGATCCGTATATAACAAGTTTAAGAAACCATACGTAAAAAATGACAAAGATCTTGAAGAAGAGGTACTAAGTCTTCTAAAAGTGGCACCACTTACAACTGACCCTGAAATAAGAGTATGAGTAGAGCCTAAGTAGATGGTGATATTTTGTTTTCCAATGTATTCACTCCAAAAACCATTACTTTTCACTTTTTTACAGTAGCCCGAAAATATGAGGTAATTAGGTTGATAGTTAGGTAGGTAGGTACTAGGTAGGTAGTCATATTTACTTTAAGAAAAAAATATATTTTTATTTATTGTTATTGTAATTAGCCGTAGTTTTAACTTTTTTGGTAATTAAAACCTTGTATTTCACATTAAATAAATTAGTTAGTTATTTTTTCCGTGTTTTTTCAGTTTTTTTATTTTTTATGCTCTATTACATATATACATATATGAGAAATTACTAAACTTATATACTATTTGAATCTTTATACATTACTGCATATGTGTACCAAATTTCATCAAAGTATGATAAAAATTCATGAAGTTACAGATTTTTGATCCGAAACTGACCTAAATTTTCCATAGTGCAACGTGACAGTTTAAGTGATGTTGAAGACCACTTGATAGAAGATACTGTCCGCCTCGCAATTTTGAATGTCGCTGATACGATTTGTATTTGTACATAAGATTATTCGTCGCGGGTTGGCGCGAGATTCAATTTTTGTGGTTTTAAATTTTTTCTGTGTTCTACTTGCAATAAAACTAGCGGATAAGTAATTTGCCGCAAATCGTCAACCATTTTCTATAAATAAACTCATGATAAAACCAACTTTGATTCACTGGTATTTTTGGAGCATTTGAGAGTATAAGAAATTTTGTCCTAAAAATCTTCATTTCGAGACGAGACTCGGTAATGTTATCTGTAACTTGGCATAATTTTAACAATTAATGTTTTTGCTTGGATTAGATTTACTCTTTCTTAGTCTCCACTTGTGGACGAAAAATTGAATTTAATAGAATCATTAGCACCTTATTATTTATTTGACTTAAATTAAATTAATTACTTTTTTAAAACTGTATATGGTATCACATTTGAAATGTGCTTATTATTTAAGCCTAAATAAATAAAGTTTTTTACTTTGACTGGTGAGGTTAATTATCTCGTGTAACTTTTTTGCCGCGCTCTTTAGTAAATGCGCTTTTGTTTTTATTTGTAATCAAAATGCAGCCAATAAGCGGCGCAGTTTGCGTACATCTGCACTTCAGCTGATGACTGCAGCACATATATTTGTTTAATGCATAAAATAGGTACTTATTGCAATAACCAGACACTTTCTATCTCTATTAATGAATTGGTCAAACGAGGCTATTGCTACTGTAAAACCTAAATAGATAACTAATAATTAGGTATCATGTCAAGGTTTAACGATTGCGGATGGGCACTTCCTTTTATTTTGGCAAACAGCTAGATAAGATCCACAACATTACCCAAAATTAAAATTCTGTATTTACGAATATATTTTTACAATTATACATATAAATCAATACAGAGATTGAGTTATAGTATAGTTAGTTCGTACATTAGATAGGTACAGTTTGCCACAGGTGTCTTGGCTCTCAAAATATAGGAGACATAGCAGTTATTCGTTTCGTTCAAGTCTAGAAAAGTGGCCGTGCTTAGCAAGGCCAAGCCTTTCGCCGCCGCCGTCACTCTCAAAACACTCTTGAACTTCAATCAAAAAACCGCAAGGCACCTTGACACCTGCAAGTAATTACCGCAGTTATCAGTGAATTTCAAGGCATTCCCAGCAATTATCGGTTTAAGTACTACTTAAGTACTATTATGTTGCATAACCGTTAAGTGCGTGTTATCTCCAAGTGTATGCGAGGCGAACACGCCGCGCTTAGTGCTGCATATCGGTAAGTGTACGTTTGGCACAGAAACTGTTCACAACCTTTGATTCGTCGCAATTGTGATCAAAAACACAGATATAACTGTCCAGATGTTCAGAAGGACCTTAGCTTTATTAGAATTGTGATCAACAACCGGCTCCAGGACAGCAGACATGACGAACAATGAAATAGTTCTTTGTGTAAGAGTGGGAAAGTATACCTATGCCCCAGAAATGATGAACACTCAGGGCTGTAAATCCAAAAATGTTAAAAATGTTAATTACGCCCAGAATAATGTTATTCTACTAATAGATTGCACTAGCGCAAGTCTGAGTAATCGAGTAAATGTTCGTAATTAGTCGATCGATGTATAGTTTTCGCTATAATGCAGTTAAGATCATTCAATGGTTAATCATGCTCATTATAACACTACCGATGGCTAATCTGCTAACCTATTCGTTATCATTTATCGGTTAGCTAATTTAGTTAATGTGTTCTGATGAATTCAGCATTTATAATTATGAGTTAATTAACCTCCGCCTCCTATACATTTAAACAATGTACTTATATAAATGACGTAACTTGACTGAATGTTATTTATTAACCACTACAGGAATTGATTAACCACTTATTAAAAATCAAACTGCCAAATTAATTTTAAAATCGTTGTTTACTAATGTGCTCATTGAAGTCATTGATCATTTTACAATTTCTCGTTGCTAACTAAATCACAGATAAGGTAATGTGAGTAAATTAAGAGTTTGATGAAATGGAGACACACCCTGCAGAACGTGAAGTCATGTTGCGGTTGATGATGATGAATCAAAATCTTGCGACTGTCCCATTCCGCCTCTTCAAGTGGCGGCGGTTGCATCGCATCGTCTGTTCCCCGCTCCCAGTTCCCACGTATTATCTGCATCAATAGTACATCTACCTGCGTTATCAGATGCATCCTTTGATTGTACATCTGTGTGGGCTACCTGTATATTCACTATCTTTGACGCAGAGTCTGATAGTAACGAATCTGGTTTGTCTGCCGATCCGTTTTATCTTTGCTTTGATACGTCATTCAATGTCATACTATCATTGACCTTGCATTTTTTGTTTTCGCAATAACTATACTATTAAACAACAGCAGAAAACTGTTTTTCGTCGATACCTACTGAAAAAAGTGATATTTTGACATAGCGCTGGCTTTTTCTAGGGGTGCGATATATTCCCGCATAATCTTGCTAAAGCAGTTATTTTTTTGGTAGTTCCACTGACAACCAAATAGTCATGTCCTAATGCTAAACCGATTCATTTTTTATGACAATCGATCGTGTGTATGAGGAATTTGTAGCCGATTTTGTTATTGTGATAAAAGTGAGACAGATTGAGTTACCTTTAGTAATCTATAAAATTTTATACACTTCTCAATACTTTTTCATGGAAAAATCGTCTAGTCTAGAATCATCTTCTGTACATGCAATTTCGGCTCGATAAATATCGAAACTTTCCCATCATTTCTATAATAGCCGACAGATTCACATCCTCTATCCGTTAAAAGTAACGTGTTTATGAAATACTTTTGCTATCTGTTATTCAGTGTTCATTCACTCACCTGTCTACAACTAAGGAACTGCACAGTCGTGCACATACCAAATATAAATTGAATATTAATTGTTAAATTTTTCATTAATATATATGTATGTATGCAGTAGGTAAAATAGAACATCTGTTATTTAATAGCTTAAGCAACTATTATCTAACTAGTGATTATACATACGTAGGCATATTTATTGTTAAATTCAAAGTCATTGCCTAGATTACATTAATAAAATTCGAAATAAGCTGCAACGAATAAACAAAAAAAAGTTCCAATTTATTGTAATTTGTTCAGCTTAATAAACGCCACACGGTGATTGGGGCGATGGCTCTTATCGATTTTGCTTTTAGATTTATTGCGGACACGCATAACTACTAAAATTTACGTACCTATTTATTATTATTACTTTGGAGTTTATTTATAGTTTTTATTTTACGTTTACTCGCGCACGCTGCGCCGTAGCTAGGCTACGCACGGATAGAGTTATATGCGGGACGCTATTAGTTATAAAATCCTGAAAATCTTTACATTTAATTACAATCATCTAATACCTACCACCTCAGTTATTATTACTAACGTCTGCCTGCGTCTTCGCATGCGCTTGTTTAAAAGTAGCCGCATCTTTAAACCTGATTATGTCCTGCACAACCCGATGCGAGCACGTCTGTGGCCTGCCAGGTGTGGTGATCATGGCAACCCCCATTTGTGGAGGCATGTCCAGTGACCGTACCTACGTTTGCTAAAGTGCATGTTCTTTACATGCATATAACGTTATAGTCTTATTTATCGGGATATTTAACATTATTTGATTTTTGAGTTTTCCTTTTTCGGCACAGTTTCATGCGCCATGATCACGGATTACTCAAAAATCTTATCATGGTAAATACCCGGTTATAAATGACTTTGATGTTAATAACCATAATAGTTGTTTCAAAAGTTTTATGCACATAATGGTTCAGCTACAACAGTTTCACGTAATTATTTCTTCGTAAATGGACGTAGTTTCATTGAGTGGAACTCTGTTCCGTACGATTTATCGGCAGTACGTACGACCCACCAGTTAGTTTCGATTTACGGGTCGGCTGCTGCGATTGTATCGAATCCTATAAGAACTTATCGGGCGATTGTTTTTCTGTTTCCTTGTTGTTATTAAATCCAATGACCGTGTAATTTACCTTTCCACTTGAACGAACACTGTTTCAGGTAATCATTAGAGAAACGTTCGCTAACTGAAAACAGTCGATTTACAATCAGTGTTAATGATAACAAATCAAATGTTTAGCATTATTTAGTTTTTTTCTTATTAAGTTAGCATTATTAAGTTAATTAATTGATAACTAGGGGACCTTATTTCTGTTCAATGTTTATAAAAAATTTCCTTCCTACCACATGCACATGGTTTCATTCAACATAGCGGTTTCAAATAGGGAGGTAGGTAAGATTAGGCTTGAATCTTATCTTAAATATTACAAGTCAATATCTAATAACTAGTTTCTGACCTCGGCTTCGCATGCGTTGTGTCTATGGAAACGTTTTAAAGTTATTTTTATCCCATGGAAAGAGATTTATGGGTTAGGTAGTATTTATTTGATTCCAGGCTTGGATGTGACGGCTACATCGATGCAAAATTCAGCCCGATCCATTCAGTAGTTTTGGCGTGAAGCAGTAACAAACAAACATCCATCCATCCATCCAAACTTTCCCATTAATAATTATTAGTGTGATGTGATGTGATTTGCTTACGAAGTAAAGATAATGCTGGACATTACACACTGCATCGTTATCTCCCAAACCTCGAGTTAGGATTCCAATCACAGAAATCTTAATAATATTGCCTTATTATTTATATTTCTGTAATTGTAACTGGATGCTCCCGACGCTGCTCAAGATGAGCTTGCGGTAGGAGAACTCCGTGGACACATTTTCTTTCAAAACATTATAATACATAGAAATAGACGCAGACCAAAGAATATTTCCAGATCATAGAAACACTTATGCCAAGTTTTTATTTGTATGTTTTAAATAGAGATACCTAAAATATCTAAATGTCCCGGCATATCGATCTAACTAAATCATCGGGCGATCTTACTTATTTTTTTCTCATTACTGTTTCCAACTGAACGATTCAGGAACACCATTTCTAAACGGATCCTACTGCAAACTTTACCTATCTATGTCAATTTAATCCCAGCTATGCTATCACAAAGGATATTAAATTTCCTGTATTGCTCAATTATATTCAATTATCACATAGTATTGCAAACACTAGGAACAATATCCAGGAACATTCCTGGATATTACAATTCCTGTATAGGTCCATTTCAGGATGCGATCGTTTGTTCAATTAAGAGCAATCGTTGCAAATTTGTGAAGATGGGGATATGCACTCGGGATGCAGTTTGAAATTTCATCTCATTTGGTTGTTAACCTTTTTGGTCTGAATAAAGGCTCAATTTATCCAATTGAGCTGTCGCTTTTTGATCATTTTAACTGGGACTGACATAGGGTACAGGATTTGATAACTTACTGAATTTGGCAGTTATGAGTCATTGCAGCTCGTGAGCACATTGCCATAGCCGCACTTTGTGATAGCCATTGCCTTTCAGCGACCTTTGGTACCTACTACTTTTTCCATTTGTTTGATTTCTATTTTGTTGCATTCACTAAAGTATACTCAATTATCTCTTCTCCCTTCTTGTGCCTTTTCAATACGAACAATTCTTAGGCATTCTTCCTTACTTTCATGGTACAATAAGTATAAATCCTTACAAAATATTTAAAAAGCACGTAACGACTTCACACTTGAAGCAAACAAGCTTATTAGTGGTCAAACAAAAGGCGTCAGTCAGCAAACAGTGCAAGCACTGCCTGGAGGTGCGAACGTTGGATTAGAAACCGAACTGGCGATAGTGGAGTCCCTGTCTGTGTATGTGGAGCGAATTAGTTGCCAGAGATAATGAGGAAGCGCAAGATTCTGTGGTTACTCACACTATGTATTATTTAGTTACTGCATAATTTTGTTTTAAATAAAAAAAGAATATGAAATTCAAGAAAAAATAATACAGAAATTGTCTGTACCTTACATTTGTGAGTATCACCACACATAGAGGTACGAACGATACTTACATTTGTGAGTATCACCACACATAGAGGTACGAACGATACTTACTATTGGTACGTTAGATCAAGGAACTGATCTTTTTGTTTTAAAATTAGAAGAAGATATTGCTAATATATATTGTAAGACGGATACTTGAAGACACGGCTCTACATTCAACTCGAAGTTCCCCTTTTTAGGAATCTTCTTGAATAGAGTTATAGGTAAGAACCTTGCATAACTTGCATAAAATCATGCCATAAAAAGAGTTCAACCTAGCTAGCAAGGTAAGGTTATATCGCATGGGGCTTCCTGCATACACAACGTGATTGTCACCTCACTAATGGGTTCAATGAGTGTACACACATATACGCTGTTACTTGAATTAACAAAACAAACATTGTGAAACAAGATCACGATATTAAATCCTACCTATGCATACACAGTTGGTCAGTCAAGGACGGATCAGAGCTCCTGAACTCTTGAAAACAATTCGATGTTGATTCCATTATTTTCAATTTCATCAAATTATGATTTCGTTTTCACGTAGCAAATCGCGATTGACAAATTATTACCTTTTGTTTCGGAGCCTAATAAGCTAATGTTGGTAAGGTTAGTGATCTTGATACTAAAGACAAAATAGCATATTCTCTATCTCTGAAAAAGATTTTTCACAGTTAGAAACGCGGACTTTTGCGTTCTTTTCCGTTTTGGGCGTGTTCTTCTATTCGCTCCAACTCTTCTAAGGACTATAGCGCGCCAGTAGTCCCCGATTGGTCGTGCACAGGAGAATCCTCAGGTCGACGTATTCGTGGATGTATGGAAGGTGGTTGAAAGTGCACTCCTCTGTTTTAATGTAACATAGTGATGCGATCCGAACACATCATATTTCCAATATCTTGGTGGTTGTTGATATAGTCTATCATAATCCGTATGTCTTTTACTGTTGTTTGTCTTTACTTTTATTTTGTTTGTTTTTGTTATGACATAAGTAAGTATAATTTTATTCAGATTTTTACCAAAATATTATTAGGTATTTATGTTTTAGTTTTTTTTTACTAGTTTATAGTTAATTTAATTATATTATTTGATTGTAATTTTCTTTGTTAGTAAAGTATTAATTTAGTTGTTTTAGTAACTTTAGTTTATACCAGAATGAATTAGATTTCTAATAATATAAATTAATAATGTTATAAGTTGTCTGCCATAACTAACGCATGGGATTAAATAACTTGTAATGTTATTATTATTATTTTTGAATCTTAATGGTGTGCAGAATAGCCGATTGCACGTTACGATCACACCATCTATTCAATGATTGCTCCCAGTTCAGGTCCATCTCTCTGTACTTTGCATCTCCTACCAATAATAATGCAGCCATCAAACAAGCGATAGCCTGAGAATCAGACACTTAGGGCGATACGATAAGTATAGTTCTGGTCTAGATGCACTTTTCACAATGATTCGCTGGATTGCTCTTAATGTTCCACTTGTTCACAGGAAGTTACGAAATTACCGCATCCCGTGCTCGCCTTCTAATTGTGTTCAATACAATAATCACTGGGGATTCCTGCTCAGATATTGCATTTGTGTAATTCAATATATTTGTTGTACACTTCAGCTGTGGTTAGTTTTTCCGTTACAATTTTATCTTCAAATGTTATTACATTTAAAAGCCACTATGGACAAACAAAAGATTTTCAACCATTTAAAATATTCGGTATTTCCATAAGTACTACTTATTGCAGAAAAAAGGTTTTGCTCCGAATTGATTTCCATGTATAAATTTGCCACCGGCTAAGTATTTTAAACACCCTAAAAATAATTTTGTATATTTTTCATGTAAACAACAAAATAGCTTTATAATTTTTATTTCGGAAACGATCTGTTCATTGGGGTTATTGCCATTTAAATGTGTCTTTTATCCAAAATATCATCGCGGTATCGTGTTTTGATCAAAATAATTTGCCAGCTTTAAAATATTGCTCAATAAATTAATCGACTTGAAACTTAATTTAAAGTTACGGGTTCATTTTTAAATCTCTGAATGCTGATGTATATTTTTTATTTTACTTTTTTAAAGTGTTAAAAACGCAAGGCAAGGCGTCGGAAACTCAACGCAGTTTAACAAAGACGCTTTAAACTCTCTCAAGCAGGAAGCGTTGGTTTAATTGTCATAAGACCCCGAAGGTTGAATCTCAATAAATCAACTTCAGACATTATCGCAGAGCTTAATGAAATAAAAGTCCACAGTTCCACCGCCTCTCCCGACCAATAATTAATGCTCACTATGAATTTATTACTTCTTAATGCTACACCCACGCGATTTGTACTAACCTCCCCAGCGCTTTTACAAAACGACAAATAACTAAAGCCTGAAAGCTATCCGATAAAATTGACTCAATATCGACCTTACTGTATCCGGATAAGGATACACCGACATCGGAAGATCCAAATCTCGGAGACCCTGAATGAGTTATTGCTCTTGGAGGTTGTAAAATGAATGAGCATTAATACAGATTTGCAATGCTTTGTACATGTCAGGAGAGATTCATTTGCGTATTAAATTTAACACAACACTCATTAATACTAAAGAAAGCAATAAAAAGGTAACGGGATCATGGGATCATGAACAGTAATTTTTAAAACTTGACCCTTTAAAAATTACGATCCATTCTTTTGTGGAAGCTTAACACAGACTATATGAACCCCGGCTCAATGGCCACATTTTATGTAATGGTAAAGTTTATATTTCATAACGGTGGTGTTCTCAAGGAAGTAAGTGCTTTGCTGGGTTTGTCACCTCAAAAGTAACATTTTACAAACGACCACGTCTGACATACTTAATAGAGTCACAACCTCGTAAAACTTCAGAAAACCACAGAACCTGTGGAGTTGTATGCTCGAGTACAACAAATCACTACTATTGAAATCTCGTAGAAGATAAGTTCCGTATGCACAGGCACCTCTAAACAATTGGTACTCCATGATGGTATCTTTTATTAATGGTTACGTCGCTTAGAGTCGCCTATTCCTTTCGAACATAAATCTGACCCCGTGGACAGCGTTGCAAGAGCCAAAGACGTAACTCCTCGAAGAAATACAATGAGGAAGTTTTCGAATATGTTTGTGGAGTGAACTTTGTCATTCGCTAGCTGTAACAATATATTATGCATAGACAAAAACAAAATACTACTACGTGAAACAGCTTTTGTGAATATAAATGCAATAAGATGACGATGTATTACTCTTGACAGTATGTAATTTAATTAGCATCTTCTATCTCCTGTATCAGGTTTGTGGCGACCTGTTTCTGTAGTGCATTATGTATCAATTTATCATCTTATACATAATCGTTGCTATATCTGATAACTTGACAAAGTAGACGACGGGTCGTCGCTATCGGTCGAACACCGCGCATATTAAATGAATCATTAACGCGTTGACCAATGTCAATGCCGTTCTCACACGTGGCAATACCAGTAATTAAAGTTATGTTGATTAAACAACGATTAGAGCTTATTGGCCTCTCTCTGTTCCTTTGATGAGCCGTTTGGTATTTGATAACTGTGGCTTTATGGAAATCAGTAATGGCTTTGAGATTGTAAATGGGCTTTTGAAGTATCATTAGAATTAAAATTAGTGGTATTTCTACGGCGGCGGGTGATAGAATTTTCTTTGACCCACATATTTATTCGAGTTGTCGTTTTTAAACTCGGATAATCTTAATCATTAAATTTCTGCAACTTTGCTGAGAATCCATACATCGCAACAATTTAATACAATACAATATTAAAATGTTTTTGTTTGTCTGTCCGTCGTCGCGGTTTGAACTTCTATTTAATTTGATTCTTCGAAATAGCTGGAACAATTTTGGAATCCACTTTCACTGGTAATTCAGACTACATTTATTTTAGAAAAAAATTAGGTTTCCACGCAAAAATAATTAGAATGAAAATCGAATGAAATGAAAGTGAAATCCATAAATTTGTAAATTGTAGGCAAAGCTGCGAGCAGCTCGATATCTATATTAAACAAGTACATTGTTTGGTAACAAAAAGCACTTACAGTTTAACGTCGATCAACCCTATTGCCCTATGTTGTATAAGTTGGTCGGGAATTTACGATGGTTTTATGATGGTGTGAATGGATATGTTAAATTGAATCCTTTCCTCTATTACGACTCCGATTAGGTATACCGTCCACCATATATCTAAAACGTATCTGACGAGACAATTTACCAACACTACTTTATAAAAAGATACAAATAAAATCAGACGATTCTGTCAAAACTTAGTAGGAACGTTCTTGAAGTTTTATACCCATCACGTTTGTCAATTCTTCTTAAAATTTAACTGGAATAACTATTAAAACTTAAGTTTTATCTTTAGCGCAATTGAAGAGATGCTTCGGTATGAAGTTGCCGTTTCACTTTCATGTGTAGGGTACGATAGCTACTTTACTTTTTACGCCTCTGTTTATACAGGATCACACATAAGTTACTGCGGATGTTTTAAAAGAGAGTGTCTCTTTTTATGTTCCTAACCATTAATTTTTGGGCGTTTTGGTTGCATACACCTATTAATAAGGATTTTGAAAATGTTTGCTTAGTACTTTAATGGGTGGGTGGTTTGGGTCCTAAAATGATGAATGAATGAATGATACAAAAAGATAAGTTAGGTAAATTGCACGTCATGTTACACCTACGTCTATTGTCTTCATATGTCGTCATCTTGTCTGTAAATAATTTAATTTTGTTACTTGTTAATGGCGTACTCAGGAATCTGTTCAGTCACATAAACTTATTGTAATGTATGTTTGCTGAGTCCATGTGTAAGTTGCATCGATCGTTCATCGATTTATAGATGCTATAATAATAATTGTTTAGCAATAACAAGCACGTTGCTTGAATTGTTAAACTCCATCCTGTTTAAACTCATCAACTTGCTAATTGTGGCTACAGTAGCCGTCTCGCAGATTAATATGCTGTAATGAGTCTGAAGTTTCCACTGTTGTTGATATTAAATTATACGTCTTTGTTATTTTAAACATGCGCATAGCCTTGCGGGTTTGATAGTTATATTGTTTTTTTTTTGTGAAAACTTGGCCACTTTTCGACTTTTTCCAAAATATGAGATATCAAAAAGTATGAGACTTACAGAAATTTCAAAAAACTGTTTTGAAATGTACAAATCGATACCTTTCATTTGAATCCCCACTCGGGTAAGAGGGGGAGGCCCTTTAAGAAATCCCCCCTTTTTGACAATTTTTGAAGTGTTCTTATTCTTACAGACTTCCCTATATTCTTCCTGTAAAATATAGACATTTATCTACAAACGTATCATTATTAAACCGCAAACTTTGGAGAAGAGGGGGGGGGGGGGTCACTTTTTCAAAAAAATTCAAAGTATGAAACCAACAAAAATTTCAAAAGCTATTTTGAAATGTTCAAACTAATACCTTTCATTGGATTGGATACCCCAATTGCCCCACCAGGACTCTTTCAAAATTTGACATCACAATTTGTACATTTTCATTTCTTATAATTTTATATGGTTCTTGTTCTGAAATAAATATTTATTACTTGGATCTTCAACGACTTACGGTTAGCACTAAAGTAAAATTCATTTCTCCTCTAAAGTACACTAACGAGGGACATGGCATGTTCATGACGACAAATGCGTTTGAAGTCGGTGCCTTGATAATTTTGATTAAAAGACCTTTTAATAGAGCAATTATGGCGGCATATGCGTGCAAGGGCCTTGTTTTTGCCGCTTTAACATTTTGTCATTTACTCCTAAGCGCATCTTTGAGATGCAGCTCTAAAGTGATTTTGCTCTAGGTTTATTTCTTTAGCTTGCATTTTTGTAGATTCATCCATGTCGTAAATTAGTAGCTAAATATTTGCTTTTAACTAGTCGTTTTCCTTCCATTAGCTTCGTCGAGAAACGGCGCAATAAATCCTCGTCTGGATTTCAATGAATTTTAACCAAGCGCCTGGTTATAGCAGTTATGCGTAGTAACGTAAAGTAATGTATATAGCAGTATTATCAACAATAACAATATTTAGGTTTACCTGCTGAGAAAAATGTTGATTTAAAATGTACGTGTTCTATTTAGTTTCTATGCGTTTTAGGACATTATGTCTGACATTTTATATTCATAGGAAACTGCGTGCATTGCTCAACTGTATTGTTGTGCTGATGTATTCAAAGTCCTCTATCCATAAATGGATAGCAAGTATGTCCCATCTCATTTGCGTTTAGTTTAAGTATGTTTGGTATTTCCACATTCACACCATTGTTGCGCTGATATGACCGACATTTTGACTTTTGGTGTAGTTACTTTTTAGTAAATTAAATGTTTTGATCTTGAGATACTTTTCTTTTTGATTTTGAGATAGTTTTCTTTATTTTTTTGGTAATATTTTTGTCTTTGTGTTCATTAATCATCAGCTGTGTGTGGCCCGCGGCATCACCCGTGTGGAATACACTATTTTGGGTTGCATTATTTTACCCGGAACCCTTATATTCTTTTCTAAAATAAAAGTAGGCCAAGTGACCCGCTATAATTGCATCTGCCAGTACTTGTAATATTTGAATTCCCAAACCACAACACTTAAAGTGAAATCTAGGCAGTCGAACAATTGCACTTAGGCCGAGACGAGACAATTGAGTGAAATTTCTGAATTGTAATACCAAATGCATAGTTTGGTACATTCATTACAATTCAGTTTTAGAACGTCTATTCTAAACGCTCTTGCTATTTAGATTGTGATTTAGATTACTTACCTTTACCATATCTAAATGTAGATAGAGTACTTAAGGATGCTTTGCCTTGTTGCATCTATTTACACCTAAATTCATTGTTTTGCAAAGATATTTGTTTTGACCTGCTTTGCCGTTTTCACAAATAATTAAAAGCTAATGTTAACAATGATTATCTATCGGCCAATCGTAATAACGAATCCAAGTTCGTTCTTGTATTGTTAAAATCAGGTTATTTATTTAGCATATTAAATTAAATTAAAGATCTTTCTTGTGCTGTAAAATCCAAAATCAGTTTTTTTACTATAAAATACAAGTTGTTCCTTGTCCATTATTTTGTTTTTTTGTCGTCAGTGTCATAGTCATAATCATAAGCCACCGAAGCTTTCTCATGTCCATTGTCGTTATCAGATCGTTGAAGTGAGTTGCGTTTTCCTTCCCTGCATTTTTAATAGCATTAGCGGTAAGTGCATTCTGTTGATAAGATAATAGAGGTTGTAAAGCGCTTGCAGTATCAAAATGCATTAAAGTGAAATACTGTTTTTGATCTTCTCGTACATTGACGGAATTATATTGGTAGTTTAATGAAAGAGGTAGGTACGCGGTGTTTTCTGGTTTTTGGAGTTTTTGATTGGTGAAGTTGTTTAATTTGGAAAAGTTTTCTGATATTTTAAGTTGACACGCGATTCTCTTACAATTTTTTTATGCATTAAATATAATCCTAGCCAACAAAAATCCTTAACTTTCGATGCTCATCAAAAATTATTTTAATAAATAGTGTTTAACTGCCTTAAAATAGATTTTCCGTACAGTCAAAACGTGATGTTGTGACTCATTTCACCTTAAACACCATTCCGATTAATCTTCGTATAAATAAATAAATAATGCTGGACAATTCACACAGCATTATCTAGCCCAAGCTAAGCAGAGCTTGTGTTATGGGTACTAGATAACTGATATGCATAATATAATACAATACATAGATAGATATTTTTTATTATACATAGAAAACGACCAGAACACCCTGAACAAATGTCTGCAGATCGTAAACACATTTGTCCCGAGGCGGGAATCGAGCCCGCAACCTCCTGCTGCGTAGGCAGACCTTCGTCCACCGCGCCACATCGGTCGTCAAGGAATATTTTTATGACTTGTCGATCTTTCATGACAATCCAAATAACCCAAAACAAACCAGACATCTCAGAGGTCATTGAGCGATCGGCTCCATTAAATGACTAACGCGCGTATTACGTGTACCTACTAATGGTAATGATAATGGCAGTGCATGTCTTTTAAATGTCTAGTTAATAAAGAACGCTATTTGATCATAACCATTAATGAAATCGGTATTTGAAAAGTAATCATCAAAAATCGCTGCATACATTAAGAGAATTAAATTGATTTAATTAGATCGCCAGCGTTTCTGAGCCATGAGAAAGGCTAGGCTGTTTTCTTCTTCGTAACATTATTGTCTCTTGTTATCAAGCAAGTAGATTCTTGCTGAGGGAGTAATGTGATTTGCGTGACGTGACGATATTGTCTTACCTTAACCCGGCAAAACAGATTACACGCAGCCAAAGTCATTCAGACCAATAAGCTTAAGCTCGTTCCTACTGAAGACTTTAGAAAGACTATGTGACAAGTACATCAGAAGTGGGCCACTACTCAGAAACCCAGTAAATAAAAATCAGCACGCCTATCAGTCTGGTAAATCTACTGAAACGGCTCTGCACCAAGTAGTGTACAAGATTGAAAGTGCGCTGGAAAGTAAGCAATCGTGCTTGGTCACCTTCATAGACATAGAAGGTGCCTTCGACAAGACAACTTTCCCCTCAATAGAAAAAGCTCTGCGAAAGCAGGGAGTTGATGAAAATCTGAATCAGTGGATAACAGAAATGCTATCCAGCAGAGCAACCAAAATCGAGAGTTCAGAATCCCTGGGGCAGGCAGCCCAATGCAGGGTGACGCGGGGTTGCCCGCAGGGCGGGGTCCTTTCACCGCTTCTGTGGATAATGGTCGCGAACGAACTTCTGGATACCCTGAACAAAGACGGTATTGTTACGATTGCATATGCAGACGACCTGGCAATCATGATATCGGGGCTTTTCGAAACAACTCTGTGCGAAAAGATGCAGAAGGCACTACGGATTGTGGAAACATGGTGCACCAAACACAGTCTGTCAGTAAACCCGAACAAAACAGAACTAGTACTCTTTACTAGGAAAACTAAACTACCAAAACTTGACCTACCCTCACTACTAGGTACAACACTGACACTAAGCAAGGAGGTTAAATACCTCGGCATATGGCTAGACAGCAAATTACTGTGGGGCAAACAACTAGACCACACTATAACCAAAGCCACAAACATCTTATGGCAGTGTACGCGAGCGGTGGGAAAGGACTGGGGCCTCAAACCCAAGCTGTGTCTGTGGCTGTACACGGTCATGGTCCGCCCTGTGCTAACCTACGGCGCAATAGTATGGTGGCCTAAAACAACCTTAGTCACCACCATTAACAAACTACAGCAAGTTCAAAGACTGGCCTGCTCACTCATATGCGGATGTAGGAAATCAACCCCATCTGCAGCACTGGACATAGTTCTAGGACTAACGCCCTTGCACGTTCACATACAGCAAGAAGCAATGGCAGCGTCTCTAAGAATAAAATCAACAAACCAGTGGAAAGGCGATTCAGGCCTAACAACCCACTGCAGAATATTGAGTAAAGCAATTGCTGCGTTTCCGGAGGCGGCGAATGGCACTGACAGAATAGCGTCTACCTACTTAACCGGCAAGACCTACGAACTAACGCATGAAGAGGAAGCAGTAGCGATCACTTCCCATGACGTTACTACATACCACATCTATACTGATGGTGCCAAGAACAAAACAGGAGCTGGCTGCGGCTATTGTTGTTCCGAAACAGGACTTGCAATAGCCCAACCACTAAACTCAGCCACCACGGCCTTTCAGGCGGAAACAATGGGACTCCAAATGGCGGCAAATCAGATGCTTCTGGACAAAAATATCCAAGAGCCAACCTGTCAGATACAGCTGGTCATCAAAACTGACAGCGCTGCTCTAATAAACGCACTCAAAAGGACAGAAACAAGATCAAAATCAATTGCAGACTGTCATAACGCTCTACAAAAACTTTCTGAACACAGCAAAGTCAGCGTAGAGTGGACAGAGAGCCGGTCCTGCCCAGGCAATTTAAATGCAGACAGACTAGCAAAGGAAGGAGCGAGACAGACCCCAACAAAACATGACATCAGTCTCTCTAAACCGCCCACAGCAGAAGTCAAAAACAGACTAAAACAAAACTCGGAAAAAGAACACCAAAAACTGTGGGAGCGTCGAACAGACTGCAAACACACTAAATCAATATTCCCTTGCAAAGATAGGAAAACAACAAACACGATGCTCAAGATGAGCCGTGAGGACCTACGAACAATGGTGGGCATCATCACAGGCCACTGTGAGCTGAACCATCACCTTTTCAAGACGGGAGCCACAGACAGCAGCCTGTGCCGTGGCTGCCTCCAGGAAGAAGAGACTGTGGAACATGTTGTGGTTCACTGCACGGCCACAGAGGAAGCCAGGCGGAAAACAGGACTGAAAAGCCTAATAGGGGCAGCAAACCTGTCCACATCCACAGAAAAGCTGAAACGAAGCTGTCAATCACCAAAGGTCCTGCTCCGGTACTTCAAGGAGCTGGGCTGGTTAGGGCCTAGTTAGGCAGGGGGACAATGCACAATACACTCCGAGATGTCAGTGCAGATCCCAGTTCCCCCACTTCGAATTAGAATTAGAATTAGATATTGTCTTGCCGTTTCTCACTTGTGATTCCTACATCGATATGAACTAAAACATTATTTTCAGAAGAGTTGTTCCTACCGTGTGTGTTTTTATTATTTCTTTAGCTTGTGAAGTAATGACATTCTTTTACACCGAGGTTGTTTCATTCATTACAATATATACACAAATTAACAATGCCTGTTAATTTTAATCTCGTTCATAATTCATAACATAAGTCTAAATATTTCTCACAACAAATGATTCCGAACAGAGCGACACGTAATCACCCTGTCGATGTTAACAACACCACCATTCATGCAGCAATGTTTTTATTGGAACTCGCATACAACATATTAAATAGAATTACCCATTGGGTTGTGTAATCGGAGTCCCTATGGATGTTTGGACTAGGCTTTTGTAACCGCATACTGAAATATATATTCATAATGGTAACCACAGTAAAACTGGCTATAATATTGCTATTAATTCTCATATTCTGTACCAAAGAAAAATATGGATTGTATGAAAGGTTATCTGGATAATAATTTCAAAGATGACACTTACAAATTCTTTTATTGTTATTTATGTTCTGCGTCTATATCTGGCGCCTAAGCCCCTGGTTACTTGATATTCTAACTTTGTACAGATTTTATGGCCATGTTTACTATTTGCAAATCTATTACCAAGTAGTCTTTTGCTATTCAGTTCACAATTTGTTTATGCGCTATTTACTGGTCTTTCTTGTATTTGTGCCGCAAGCTAAACTTTGAACTTATATACCTATTTACTGTTGAAATGTGTTTTAAAGCTCTGGTCACATATCAAAATGTTGCTGCAGTATATCGGACAAAGCGTGTACTTTTTTTGCAAATTGTATAGGCGTTATAAATCTCGCGATTACCACGGTCCAGTCGAGAGACATCCTGTACACCGGCCCATTCTTTGCGAGCCGGTTGCCTTTCAATAGGCTCGTTCTTTTATTGTACACAAGTCAACGACCTCTCTTTGGCAACACCTAGATTACGCTAAACTTTGGTGATAAAATTATGTATGTATACAAAATTAAACCTTACTTCACCGTTATAGAGATTAGGTACAGGACAAACAGCTGTTGTGATGTCATTGCCCAACATGGCACAGTTTACCTGTTTGATGTGGTCTTTAAGTACGTTGTTATCAGATTACTCTTGATCGGGACTCAGGACCGTTATGTGACCATATTTCGACACTCGTAAAGTGTTCTCTTCCTGGACGTAAAGAATGTTCCTGTTCAGAGTTATGTCAACAGAGCTGACAATTTATTTACCAGCAAAGCTAGCAATCGTATCATGTTCCATCCAGCAAGCAGCATTATCATTCAAGGGGAAAATTGATTGTCAATAATGATTTGAGAAGATGGTATAACTTCAAAAGCGGCAGCATAAGTAAACTCCTGCATTATTCATTAGGCCACCATAAAATGTTTCCTATTCATTTCCCATAACACCATTATCTCTTATAGATCGATACTCTCAAATTTTATGCTCCTCTCGTTTACATTATCAATGGACAAGTGGAGAACTTCTTTGAAGTTCTTTTAGTGGTTTCCTGTTTGACTTTCTTTTCATTAAAGCGCTGCTGATGAATTTCGGTTTAAAAAATTCAAGATTTTTCCACATTGATTCTACAGTTTCTTCCATAAAAGCTCTTATAATTTATGCCCGTTTGATATATAAAAGTTTTTCTACGTATCAAAGAATGTTTATGCTATAAATTATTTCTAAAATGTTTTATCGATACCATGAGACTTAAAAGGTTTGATGCAATAATTATAGCTGTTTTATTGCGCTTCTTTCGTAGAACTTTATGAAACCGACGTCGTTTAACTTAATTTCTCTCGTGTTTAATTCCCCTTTTGACATAACATCTGTGACTAATTTTTAAATAAAGACTATTTTCTATAGATTCGTCTCCGATTTCACGGTATTCAAGACATCGTCAAGCTTTTGTTATATGATGTGTTTGTTTACGGTGGTCGTCTTTGCTTGGTGAGTGCCTTGTCCCTGGTATTACACTTCGGATCACGAGTATTCAACACCGAAGGAAGCAATAAATGAAAAATGCAGGCGATAATCGAACTCGCTACATTGTATTTCCAAGTTGAACTCTTAAGTTTTGGATTGATGTTATATTATGTGACATTTTCCTTCTCAATTAAATAAGTTGAACTCTGAAGTTTTGGTTTGATGTTATATCATGTGTGGCATTTTCCTTCTCCATAATTTAAGTTGAACTCTCAAATTTTGGATTGATGTTATATTATGTGACATTTTCCTTCTCCATAATTTAAGTTGAACTCTCAAATTTTGGATTGATGTTATATTATGTGACATTTTCCTTCTCCATAATTTAAGTTGAACTCTCAAATTTTGGATTGATGTTATATTATGTGACATTTTCCTTTTCACCTACGAAACCAACCTTAAATTAGAAATAGCAATAGCACTTTCAAGAAACTAAACGCTAGTCACAAAACCATGAACTTAAATAGAGCAAGGGTCTGCGTTACGAGGTGTAGTGTGGCTCAGTAATATGATACTGCTAGACCACTGATGGGTCGTTGGCCTAAATAGTAGAGACAGGCTGACTATTTGGTGATTCATAATAGCTTTATGGCATTATGCTTCAATAACGCACATTGAATGTTTATCTTCGATAAAGCATTGACATTGCATCTTGACTTTGATCAAGTCTACCGTGGTGTGTGTGGACATCTGTAGAATTAGATTACGTTTATCTGGTTATCGCTATCTTCGACTTTTACTTTTTAGGGTTCTGTGCCCAAATGTTACCAACGGGACCCTATAACTTATTCCTCCAGCTTTTTAGATTTTTCTATCAATCTTAGCAACAGCTGTTTTTTTTTCTCATAAGAAGTAGACACATCAAAGTTTCAAAAAAGCGTAAAACAAAAATTAAATATGAAAGCCAAAGAAGGTAGCAGGAGGTGGTCGGTTCGATTCTCGCCTCAGGCCAAATGATTGAACGATCTACAGATCAGGGTGTATTCTATCTAGCAACGGTATGTAGGTATAAAAAATCTAGCAACCTCATGTATTAGGTAAGTATATCAGTTATCATCAGTTACCCATACGTCACACTAACTCTTCGTACCTTGGGAGTAGATGATGCTGTGTGAATTAAATTAAATATAATTAATAATTATTTAGTGTGTTGCCTTTTCTGACATATTATAGAGCTTTAGGAGTCACGCCTAATAACTGGATAGTATGCTTTTTGCTGATCTCGATTGTATCTCGCGGTTTAGTACGGAACCCTTCGTGGCTGGTTTTATTGTAAACCTGATTACTTTGGATCTCTTGTATTCGATAAAATTAAATGTTATTTTATTTCTCGTAAAGCGGAATCGATTTGTTCAGAAATAACGTTTCCCCGTTGATTTGTTGCGCCCTCGCAGCCTTTTATTAAAATGCATTCATTTGCAAACTAATAACTTTATGACCTGTCTTCGTATTACGGAGGGTCGTTATTAATCGATTTTGAATAACTTGGGTTGCTTGCTTCTGATGGCGAAATTTATTCCATACTAGCTGTTCCCCGCGTTTTCACTCGCGTTTAATTCAAATTTCACATTTCTAGGGGGGGATTATTTCCGTAAATCTCCCATAGGAGAAAAAGTAGCCTATGTTACTCTCCATGCTTTCAACTAACTCTATGCCAAAATAAAGTCGATTGGTTGCATAGTTAGGGCGTGAAGGAAGGACAAACAAACAAACTCACTTTCGCATTCACTATATTAAGTTAGGATATAATCTTCCCCTGTGAATTTGTTAAAAATGATATACATGTTGCTTACAGTTTGATACTTCTGCTGGAACCGGGAATCAAAACAGCTGTTTGCGAAAAGTCTGTAAGGAAAGGTATTTCCTAAAATATTCATTAGCTCCCTATAAACATTAAGAATGCAATCGTAGGTCCGTTTCGGTATTGATTACTTAAACTGTTTGTCTTGTCAAGTAACTGCCATGATTTGTGTAAAGCACAAATTGACCATGACCATTTGCTGCAGGGGAGCGGTGTCGATAGCGCGTCGGTCATAAAACACTGTTTGTTATTTCTACTTGTACCCAGATCGATAACGAACTACTTTTGTCCTACTGCTTAGTCTTACTGGAATGGCCTACTTTTCCTGTGGCCTTGGTAATCATTTTGCATTATGTTAATCAGTATTGCCTGTTCGGTGGTTATTTAAATTGATACTCTACTGTACTTAATTCTTGTGTTTCTACCTTTTATGCGTTGGTTAATTGCTAATCAGCTTAACTCTGTTTTTTTTTAGGTTTTTCATTAAAATTTATTGCTGCTCGATTTTCTTTC
The DNA here is from genome assembly GCA_947086465.1 of Eupithecia exiguata. NCBI lineage: Eukaryota > Metazoa > Arthropoda > Insecta > Lepidoptera > Geometridae > Eupithecia > Eupithecia exiguata. The sequence continues at coordinate 519,825 of OX352241.1, read as the reverse complement.
CCTGTCACACTACAATACAGGATTATTGGTAATAATGATAGAAAATGAAAAAAAACACGTTTGTCCGGAACCTAATGAATTACTAAAGACCGATCTCCCACTGTTAATTCAGGGTATATGTAGAGCCGTTTTAAGTTAAGTTTATTTTATTTTACGCAGTGTCAGCGAATTACCAATAACCTTATAATTGTAATATATTCTTCTTTGAAAAGTTGATTGCGTGGACTGTCCCTACGTCCCTTATATTTATAACAATCTCCCCTAGAAAATATTGTCACTCAAAATCAATTCTGTCTCTTCCCTCGTTTAGAAGTGTCACCCATACATAACCAATTAACACCTGTCATATTAAAACTGTTAGATTTATCGATCCCTTACTAGCCGTATCCATTGATCTGTGTTTTCGTACCCTTCTCATAAGTACCTGATGTTTTTTGTCAGTCCCTCGTTGTGTTTGGACAAGAAACAATCCGTGAAACAATAGGTTAATTCTGGCCAAAAATGGGGTTCCCTTTTTGTTTAAATAAGGGTTATATTATGTTGGAACAGTTTAAATTCCATTTTGACTAGTCCCAATCTATTTTAAACGAGTTTTCCTTTTCGTTATGCAGCCTAAGAACGTTAATTGCGGTTCCTGATTTATTGAGTGATGTTGCAGTAATTTATGTGTTCGTTATTTTTTGTGATCTAAAATACACCTGCTTTAAACTTAGTTCCATAAAATAATTGTAAAGTGGCCGTTCAAGATTGATAGCGTGTTTTGCTTATGTTGCTATTATGTCTTTACTGTTTACTATTCATATGAATAGTAAACAGTTAGTAAAGACATAATAGCAACTAAATAAACGAATACTAAATTACTATTATATCACCAAAATATTTTGGTGATATAATAGTAATTTAGTAAATCTGTCAACTGTGTACTCGTATTTCATTTTACTATATGTTTTTATGAAAACCTAAGGCTAAACACGACAAAAAATTAAGTGTAAATATATTTATCATCATCATCAGCAGCGTTTACCAGTCTATTTTTGTCAAAGTACTTTTAGTGCAGGATATACCTGCAGTGACCTCCCCGTATTATTATGTACTCACTATATCAAAACAAATCGATCGTATCAAAATATCAATGTTGCAAATACATCAGAGAACATTAATTTTCACTAACATCCTTGTTACAGTCGGTTTCCTGATCCTGGTGTTCTACCTCTGGGGTTCACCGTACGAGAGAGGCTTCTTCTGTGACGATGAATCTCTCAAGCATCCGTACAAAGAATCCACTGTCACCAGCGTCATGCTGTATATCGTCGGGCTTGGACTTCCTGTGTTTACAGTAAGAGAACTTGATAGCTTTATGGTTTGGCTGGTTTGGGGGTCTAGTTATACATACCTACCTACCTACTTGTATTTTATACCTGCTTGTACTTACCTTTTTTATCAACTTTGTGTCCACTAAATGTATGCCTACTAAAAGGAGTTTTTATAATTTTTCAAGCAGCTTCTTGCAGGTCATCTGTAACTGCTGACGACGTCTGATTGTGAAATTTGATTAGCTACATCATTCCTACGCTTTATCCACAAAGCAGGTGAATGAAATTGCGGGCAGAGGCTAGTTACTGATAAAATTGTGATTTTATGTCAGTGATATGTTTCGTGCACCGGAATACTGGATCGTGACATTCGTTACGGCTGTTGAATTGAACATTTCGAAAACTAGGGTGCTACCCCAAGTACCGCAGAAAACGCTATAAGTATTCATAATTCTATGCCCCACTTTCATAAATATGTCGATGACCCACGAAAACACACAGAATTCTTCGTAATTTCTCCAGTTTATCGAAGGCAAATATTAGTCTCGTTGTGGCCATCGATTACGTGTTTACCATTGCCTTATTACCTTCCATCTACCTTATCTGTGTGTTTACCGAAGCTCACCTTTTCACCATGTCCACTTAGATTAGGTCTAAAAGGTTTGAGTGTTTGAGTTAGCAGAATGGTTATTGGCTCAATAATGGGTGGGCTTGCTTTGAAATTGGTACTTTGGACCTTTTCTGGTGTATTTTATTGGGTTATTGCCCTTTGCAACCCTTTTTGATCAGCTTTTATCTAGAATATCACTATAGATTAAATGGTTTCTACATGCTTCATTGTTTTACAAAAAAATTATGAAGTCTCTTCCGTTAATCGACTGGATCTAAAACATCTAGGTACCTATCTAAATCCAATCAGTTAAGCACCACCCTTCAGCAATAATTTTATCCTTTCGAAGTTGAGTTCAACTGAATGTTTAACTCCTAATTAACTACTCGCATCAATGAACAATCGCGTCGTATCCGTTATTCTGTATCTTGTATCCTCTTACATTATATTCGTTTACGACCCACGTCAGCTACTATTTTCTACCATTAAATCGATATTTTATTTGACAAGCTGAAATTCTATCTGTTTGGTCCAGTAGCTTGTTGAACAAAAAAAATCTCTGGTTGCCACTTGCCATTTGATCCGGTTTAAAACGAGTTCCGAATAACTCTATCACTTCCATCTGAATGGTTATGGGTAATTTTGAATCAGATCTCATCTCAATAATTTGATTGCCTACATCGGTTGAGTCTTGATTATAATCTCATGTTTATACATTTGCATAGGCACATCGAAAATTGTTTTGACCTGTTTATGTTTATTATTTGTTGTGGTATAATCATCTTTCATTTCTTTTGCTTTCTCTCTAACTGTATCTAATCGACTTTAATTGTTTTTAACTGAACGGATAACATGACATTCTCTAGTTGCTAATTTGTGGTGAAACCATTGATACGCTTTCATGGTTGCGTTTCCTGCAGAAACCTTGTCGACTTTATCTAATTACTTATGATTGCTTTTGAATTCCTAAGATTATCGCATTCACATTCCGTGGCGGAAAATACTAGTCTATACTTAGTAGATTAAACCCAATGGTATCCATCTATCTATGTATCATTAAACTTGGTATGTTCTCGTCTATAAAAACATACGTTTCCATTTTTTGCGTCGTTCTTATTGCGTTTTGCTGCCCTTGACCGCTAAGAAGGCCTGTAGCCTTGGCAATCTGCCAGTCGATGTCTAAACGAATGCAACTTTTGCTACTTTTAAACAAACATTTTTTTTGATATCTACATAGTTTCAATTAACATTGAACTGTGAAATGTTTTGGTTTTTGTTTAAACATGTTTAATCTATTTTGCTTTCGACGTTGACTGGACTATCGATTTTCTGGGAATTCGTCATGTGAGTGCAAAGTTTGTTGGTCCTTGGATTATTTTTATAGTTTTAACATCTTGTTTTATATAGCTTAGCCTATTCTCATTTAAATTTCTATATTCTCTTCTAGAAATAGTAAAAATTATATCGTACTCAAATATGGTTAGCTTTCTTGTGCCTGGTTTTACATATTAATATCCCGTTGTCCTTCTCGGTGACTATATCGTTTTCCTGTTAGTTAATTACGAATTTAACTGTCGAAAGTTTCAGTTATATTTAGCACCCGTATCGCAGTAACCTTTGAATGCCGCGATACTATCATTGACGCAACATTTGCTTTTGTCAGCTCTGTTTATTTCGGTGTTAAAACATCTTGTTTTCTAATAGCTTATTTAAATTTTGGGCCTCTTTAAGGTTGTTTCTAAATAGGTAACAAAGGTAATCAAACAGCTTTTTTATTTACTTAAGAATTTATTGCCGAGTACAGTGCCACTTTACTTGTTATCTTTGTGTGCTGAATTAAATTCCAAATCTATGTACTATTATGTACTACATAAAGCAGTTTGGAAATTCCAGTAATCCGTTACCATTGCCTACATTTTCAACGAAACTAGGTGTAACCTAGTTATTGCTATTCCATTTTAATCTCTATGATTAATAGATGTCATTTTTTTGTACAGAAGGTCAAAAGTTTTATTTCCTTAAAATAAGTTAGATCTAGTCCTACACAGTACCTACTCTATTATTGGTTGTTGGTACAGTTACTACAGAAAGAAGAACAGAAAAACTTCTGTTCGTCAGTAAATGTAGGTGCTTTGATTTTGATACTTTCCAATACGAACACAAATACATATATCTGGGAAGTTAAATCTTATCGACATTGGCTTCTAAATATAGCATGCTGGTTGTTAGATAAATCTTAAAGAGAATCTCCTGAAGTTATATGGTAAAAAAATAGAACCTTAACCTACTTCTGGTTTTATGCCAGTTTCAGTGATTGAACCGTATAATCGCGGATTGATGCGTTGGTTCGACTATGTCCACGTCCACGCACACTTACCTTCTGTCCTCTTCAAATACCATTATTTCTATTTCCGTAAAAGGTTCACGCGCATATAAGTAGCATTTCCACGCTCCAAAAACCGCTCCCTATCAAATCCGAGCCTTGACGACAAGTTGACATTTCATTTTCATAGCGTCTAAAATACTGGTCTGATTGACTGTTACACCTTAATAGATACATTCGGGAATGCACTTAGAAATTAAAACGCATAAATTGGATCTTGACCTTACGATCAAATCTGTCTGTCGAGTTTAAGAAGTATTTTTCGCACGTCAGCTAAGTTATGTTATGGTCTATGTTATCAATTCGCAGAGGCACTGGCGCATGCACTAACATGCCGTTCTGATGTTTATCACTTGTCAGTCCATTAAGAACCTCATTAAGTTTTTACATGGACATCTCGTAACAAATCACTACTAGACCACGTCATAGTTTTTCTGAGAGATTTGCCACAAAATATTGATACTGGGAACCACGAAACATGTGTACTAAGCCGAAAGGGAGTGATTCTGAACCCCCCGAAGGGAACAACTTTTGTTCTAGGTTTTTAAAGTAATACAATAACCGGTGTGGCGCGGGTTCGAATCCTGCCGAAATCGAAAATTTTGGGGATATTATTAAAAAGTTTTCGTAGAATACAATAAACCCTTTAAAGTAATACAATTAAAGTTTCAAATAAATATACATGCAACAGCAAAAATTACATTAACAATAAATTATGTCCGGTTACAAATAAGAAAAAATCCCTTAGTTAATGTCAAATCACAGTTAATTCAGTTGATCCCCTCGGGGTCCACAATCGCCCGTTTTCGGCTTAGTACACATGTTACGTAGCACCATGTATTTACTAAATTCCACTCGTGGCTTCCCTTGTGAGTCCTTTAATTCTTTTCACAACATCAAACAAATATGAAAGATAACAAAATAGAGGAAATATACAAAAGCGAGCTAACCGATAAACAGTTCTCAGTGATCGAAAGAGATACTTACATAAACACTATCAGAGCTTTGTATCTAGTTTTGAGGCCTGTTATTACAAGCCACACAATAAATGCTCACGCACTGTATCTACTAAACAGTCCTTACGGACATGTTACGGAAATAACTCAATAAGACCGCAGCCGCAGTATGGACTGACAGTAATCCCTATTGCTTCTGACGTTCCGAGGTTAGGAAGGAATGCGAGGTGAGACTGAGCTCGTAAAGATGGCAATTATCGTGGCTATAGAACAGAATTCCACGAGGAATACAGGAGTCACTAACACCTTGGGGCTTATTGCTATTGTTGGAATCTTTGGCTGGTTTATTGGTATTGTTTGGATCAGGAGAGTTCCTATTTTGATCATCCTTGGGGATCCTTGGGATGTGTCGTCGGTTGGGTATGTTTTAAATGCTTTCTTCATTCGCTTTTAGTCTTTTATGGAAATTGCTACCTCTAGATCGTATAAACTTCTAGATTATTTTCATTATTGAATCCATTTATTGATTTAATGTCAATCTTTTTAATGCGTTCATTTAAGTGTCAATTTAATTATTTTTAAACTCGTTTACTTGTTTTTATGTACCTATAGGTACTATTATCAACGTTATCATTAAGTCACTCGTTTCCACTGTCGCCAATCGAAATCCTGTATTTTTTTGCAAAATATTTGTTAACTCCTCATTAGGCAGGATGTGTTTGGCACAGCGCTTGCTACTTCATCGCTCAATGCCCCACTGCCCTTGATTCATCGTTCATCTATCATTTCATCTTTGTTATGACATCCTCACAACCGTAAATGATACCTACACGTGTGTGACTGATTAATATGTAAAGTCGTTTGATTATGTTCACAAAGACTTATCTGAACATTATGTTATTTGTAATCTGTGACAATGCTCTCTAATTGCATGTCTTTCCTAAAAAGAAGAAGTAACATATTTTTAACTTCTATGTATATTAACACTTAGAGTGCCCATGTCACACTTGGGCTTCTAGTACCCCTGCCTGCATGTCTAGTCTAGATATCCTAATAAAAAAGTATACCTGCCAATAATATGCCATATAATTGTATAATTCAATAACTTTATTTCTTTAAGCTTACAAAATAAGCATTTGTACATGTCAAATTTTATACATAAACAGTTTTATAAAGAGTAATTATTATCAAATAAGAAACAAAATGTTATTGATTTAGTTCACATTCAGCTTCTATCCGTCCCTGACCTTTTGCCAATGATATCTGTCAGGGCTTCTGCGTCCTTCACTACGCGTCACGAGAAGCGATCTCCTTGCAATTCTAGAGTAGACTTATTATTTATTTATGTATCATGATGATTCATTACTAAGTAGTAATAACCGTGTTGTATAGAAAGCGTGTCTTATCTGTCACCGGCTGGTCCATTGGTCGCACGGTATTTGTTGCAAAAACTATTATCGGGTGCAACACTCGATTAGATTTGCTTATTTGCATTTGAGTAATGGGCCGCTGTGCTAATTTGTATCATTTCGCATAGATTTACATAAAATCTTTTGAGATGTCTTGTTTTAGGTACTTAGTGTCTTACCTTCACGCGTTACCACCTTCAGTGTTCATCTTACTTCTAAAATTGTGAATTCCCTTTGTAAAATTTGGCTATGGGCTCCTGTATAATTTTCACATTCACTAAAATCGTTATCCTTTTGTACAAACTTTAACATTTCCACGTCAGTCATCGCGATCCTTAAACTTCACATTGGTATTATCATTATCATCTTAAATCACTCACAGTGTAAATTCCTCCCTTCTCTCCAGCATCTGTTTTATCTTGTATATCCTCAATATTTAGAAATCCGACTGATAAGTTTAAAGTTGAAGACGGAATTACCGTCTTTAACTTTAAACTTATCAGCTCTAAGTAAACCTATAATGAATTCCAAAACATTCAACCTGCTAATGAATGTAATAATGTGCTAATGGTCCCTATAGATACCTCGATCACGACGCATGCACCACGTTTAGCGTGCAGCCGTGTACGGTGTGAATGAAAGCAACAACGGTTTGTTTACTTCTTCTTCGTGTACCACTTTGTAATTAAAACATTTTGAATGTAATGTGGTTGTTTACAAATGGCGTCAATCTGTGGTAGGTAATAACCGTTATTTCAATAGGCAACTGGCTGGTATTTACAAATTATTCTTAAAGATAGACAAACAGATTTTCTATATTCTTGCAATGCCACAAACTAGATATTTACCTACACTGAAAATAATTGACTAGAGGTAAATCTTAATACATGGAAATCCCATATAAGAAAAGGATCAAAACTGAATGTACATACGTGTAGGTGCATCAATCATAATAATTACATAGAAAATAAAGTTATATTTACATTAAATGCAGCACATATACACTTCTAAAGTACGCAGGTACGTACAGATCTTCGGTCAGGTCCGCAGGTCCGAGCCCGCGGCACATGCTTCGAAGGTCAGCGTGCAATGCAACATGTGTAATTTCATTATTTACAATACGTGATTGTTTTCTGTCCTTTCCTGCGCTGTGCTAGGTAAAACTTTAGTCCATAACTAGCCAGGCGATTGTGAACCTTATTTAATGAACTTTTTTAAGTTCATTCATTCCTTGTCCTCCTTCGCGAATGAAGGAAAACTGACAATCACAACATCTTAGAAATACGATCATTATGAATTTACGATGGATTGGAGTGGAACAAAATGTGCATTTAATCCACCAGTGAATCCTCTGCGTAGTGCCTAACCGTACCGTCATTGTTAATAAATTTCTCTGTTCTTTTTCAGTTAGTTTTGTCGATCAATTTAATTTTATATTCCTATATCTATTGCATTGTATATTGTTTGTTGCACATAAATGATTTATCTATCTATCAATATGTAAAGCCTGGTTAACACTTTGTAAAGTATCCAGTGCGAGTGACAAGTGCAAGTGTTAAGTGATCAGTAAAATCTGTGTGTAAACGGAAGTGATTAGTGAAATCACCTTGTAAACGGATCACTTTTACTAATCACTGATTACTTGCACTTGTCACTTGCACTTGCTACTTAACAAAGTGTAACTGACCCATAAGACTAGGTGTGCGTGTCTGTGATTCCTCAAAACTGAGCAGTCGACGACGCTTTGAACTCGATATCTGTCTTTGTCTTCATTATACATACCTTCAGACACTAATGAAACTCAATAACAGTGGAACATTCACCGGCACCGTTCCCAAGCAATTCCACCCGGCGCAGCATTGTGAAACAACCGCAACATTGGCTTCCTAGGCTACTGGTTAGGTGGTTAGGTACCTTATTACCTGCTGCCTGTCTAGTTGACAATTATGACATGGCTCTAGCCCATCAGGAACACTTCCACAGTGGGAAGAAGAGTACCTATGTGGACGTAGTTTCCTGTTCCGCGCTATGTTGACCAAATAATTTTTTGACGAATTATTTTACTGACACTCTTTCTCGGTCCTTTTTATGTATGCGTAGATTCGAAGTGTCCTAAAGTTCCTTTAGATAATACTCTTTGTTCCACAAATTACCAGCACTTCCAACAGAAGCAGATTAACCTTTGCAACTGACTTAGAAATTGGGAACCTAAGGTCGTTAGGTTAACAAGTTGACTGACATTGGATCACGTTTGCCTAACAAGCTAAATTGTGCATCTCACGTTACCTTAGGTACAAGGTCACGTCACGTATAAAATTTGCCAACCGCTACGGCTATGGGTGCACATATTTGGTCGTTGTCACAAATTCTCCATATTTTTAATATGATCTAGCCCCAATCTGAGCATAGCTTGTCTTATGGGTACTAGATAACTGAAATACCTATGTATACATATAAACAAAGATCCTAGTAGCTTATGCTCCATGTAATAAAAAGAATATATTACACGGATGTATATTTTTTATTATCCATATAAAACACCCATTGCAGCGTAGGCTGGATGATGACTTTTCCCTATGACCAATATAAATTCTATCCCCAAATACTTTCCAACCTCTGTTCTATCGTGCGTGATCGTAATTTGTTATGCTCTTTCTCCAGATGTGCCTAACCGAGTGGCTTCGACTCCGGAACTACAAGGGCGGGCGCTCCCGCGAGGTCCTAGGCAAGGAGATCCCCGCGTGGGTGTGGGAGGCCTACCACATGGTCGGGGTGTTCCTCTTCGGCTGCGCCTGTCAGCAGCTGAGCACGGACGTGGCCAAGTACACGATAGGACGGCTGAGGCCGCATTTCTTCGATGTGAGTACCATTGCATGCTTATAGAAAACTAAACGTGATGCAGACTTTCCGGCTTCCGCACCGTGGCGCATATCTAAACAGTTCATATATTTGTAGATATGGCCCTTGACGCAAACAAATGCTTGTATAAGTATAACGTGCATTATTTTTGTATCTTTCTGCCGCACCGCGATTCATGAAATACAATATTACGAACCCTCCCGTGTTCTTGTTATTATATTTAATGAAAATCTTGCGGCATTTCTGATGTTATGATGGTCTGTAGTTCCACCGTGTTATGTTATGTAGTCGGGGTTCCGAATTTTTGTAAATAGTTAACAAATTTTTTTATCGCATTAATTGCCCGGCCTCAGCGCGGTGCGACCTGCACTGCAAGGGTCTTAGACAATTTAACCTTTTGTCAAAGGCAAGAGTGCGTCACTACCCTACTATTCTTCAAGTTCTGCATGTGTTTCATGGGCACTCAGTGTATTCAACTATTTATAAGGAAATACTTTCAAAAGAGATATTCTCCGACTCGTTCGCTTCGACCACATGGCATTATTTTATTGAACTCGAAACTTTCATAACCATCTTTATCTACATGCAATGCAATTAAGATCAACACGACATTCATTATTAATTATTATCTTATCTTGTCTTAGCATAATAGGTAGGTATAATAAAATGTCGGCACAGTTAGCTCCCTGAAATAAAACCATCTCTATATCTCTCATGGGAAGGTTAAAATCACTTTGAAACCTAGTCAAAGTAAACCTTATCATGTGTTATTGTCATTGTCACGCATGGAGACATGCAGAGCTGTTTTTCTTGAGATTTTCATTGTTTATAACTAAGTGCCAAGTAAATATGAACAAGACGTGCCGATTTCCACGTTTATATTCCAGTAAGTAGGTAACTGTTATGTACCTACTACCTATTGTGGGATTTTACTATGTTTTATCTAGTTCAGTTTCCGACAAATGTTTACCTACATGCTGTAAACTAGGTGATAGATCATGTGCAAGTTGGTATAACTAAACATACATATTGTACCTGGTGTTTATAAAAATTTCATAGACAGCTACTTACAACCAAGCGCAGTACATAAAAAGCACTTACAAACGAAGCATCGCTTTCACCCCACACCACTGTAACTATACCACTAATAATAATAACCGATATCTTTTGCAAGTAAAACATTGAGCAACACAATAAAGTGAACAGCTTATAAATCATGCAGCAACCGAATCCCCATTGTCTTGTCAGAAGTGCATTATCGTTAGTGTCGTGAAGTGTTTACGGTAGGCTACGTCGGAGAGCGAAGACACGCTATGCACACACATCACTCAAGTTTTTAGGTATAGTCTGACATTTTCCAATAAAGAAAACCCCTATTTATCCTAGAATTCAAAAGATGTCGAAAAATTGTTCTAAAATAATGGAGCAGATTGAAGAGAAGGCGCTGATATCCCATAACACGCTGGTCTGCCTGAACATGTGCGTCGTCGTCAGAGTGGTAACAAGTGTTGAACTGATCCAAATCTAACATACCTAACCAATATGATGTCTTGTCTCGCTCTGTCAATGATTGTATTGGACCCGTCAATATTCTAACCGTAATCATCAGCCATTACTTCATTATGCTACCAGTTTCATTGTACTCAATTTAACAGGCACTTGGAAAGGCAATCCTCGACTTAACAACCTCCTCACAGTATGAATAGATTTTATGAGCTATTGATGAGTTCAGCGGTCCACTGTCAGTGTTGACCGTGAAATCGGTGAAGGACTTATTCCTATTTATAGAACTGGTTATTGTTCTACATTGTTGGTATTTGTTCAGACACTTTCATCGAGTACCTACTTGAAGGCTTCAATCAGGCAAAAAGTTTTTAAACGAGTATTGAGCCATGATTTGATGAGAGAGGGCGCCACCTACGTGAGAGCCAAGTTCGCTCCGACTTTATTATGCAATTTTAATTAGATCCTTTGAGATAATCACTCTAAAAGCAAGTGAAAACCGTTACGTTATAGCCAAAGTGATCCACTCATATAAAAACGATAATACATTACAAGGAAACAAAAACAATTACGCAATCTAATTAAGTATAAAAGCATTTTTAAAATTATAAGTTTTATTCATACGTATTGCAACTATGTACTACCACAGATTAAGTAATATTACCTACTACCTTTACCTTTCGTAGATAACGGATACCTTTTTCTTTTAGGTAATCAAGAAACTCCTTTCTTATTCCTATGAATCATGAATCGTCTCAGTTGCACTGTGTCAGTTTGCATGATCCGATTGACCCAACCACTTATCTAATTGTGGTTCACTGTCGAACCATGACTCTCTAGGATCAGGTTTCTCTAGCACTCGCTCAGTCGGTCTTAAATCATTGTACTCTAATTTGTCACGTTTATTATCATTGTGATTTATTTTATCACCAGAATGATTGATACCATTAGATAATTGATTTTGATATTGTTTCTGTTAGCTTTGGTTTTGTCTTTTTTAACCCCCGACGACGAAAAAGAAGGGTAATATTAGTTTTGCGTGTGTATTCTCTCCCCGTGGTATCTTAGATCCCAAATGCATGAACCCAATTGCATATTTTTTTGCTTGAAATGTGGGCTTAAGCTACAGTGTTCGAATTCGAATATGTTCGAATAAAAGCGATGCTGCCGTCCTAGTGTTCATGATATAGTTAAACCATTCAAAGCAAAATTGTCGCAACTTTTCGTAAAAATATCTACTTCTACACGTTTAATTCTAAACTTTAACCTCAGAAAAGTGGCTACTGTAGTTTCACTTATTTATTTGTGTGAAGAAACTACAAATTATGATTATAGTATAGGCACTAAAAGCGCTCGCAGTAGGAATTTTTACCTCTATTTTTTGTGTTTTGAGTTACACGTTAAGGTTGCGTTTAGTGCTAGAACGTGTGGAGACATTTCGTACCCAAATACAATAGGGTTTCTTTGATCCGATCCGAGTTTCAATCTAATCTTAGAAAGTAGCGATTTATCTCTTACACACCACACTCCGGCTAAAGCGTCTGCAAATCTTGATCTAAATATAAAAGCTTTGCTTATAAGTGACGTTTTGCCGTCTGGGTGGTTCGATATGAACTTGAAAACATACGGCTTTAACACGTTTACTCTGTATGAAGTAGTCTCATTAAATGTCGAGTTACGTTCCGATGTGACAGCCACGGTGATTCCGGCTAATATGCGATCTTGTGTGCCTTTCCAGGGTCTTATCTCAAATTATATTGGACTGGTTCTTAAAGCGCAGTTATGAGCTGCACTTTTTGATTATTTATCAACTTCAGCCAGACAAAAGATCTATATTTTGCGTCTCTTTATTTCCAACTTTTTCCTCGTTGAATTCGCTTCCTCTTTTTTACTGTCATAAATACATTTTTGTTTTATTTTCATCGTTATTTTTGGATTGTGTGAGATTTTATTACTGTCCCGTTACATTATTATTTTCAAGCTCTACCATGCCTTGTTGTATTTTGATGTGACATATTTTAATTTCAAAGAAGAAGAACGAACAAAATCTATTTTAGTTACCGAAGGTTTCAAATAGGGATCTTCACTTGTACTTGTTCAATGTCATGCATGAATATTGCATACATCAGCACGAGCGATGCGCCGCCTACACTTGTAATTTTGACTTATTGGGATCAACCATTTGATCAACGGTAGTCTGAACCTCTTGTTTGTTTCTGTTCGCTTAGTATCGTTTTATTTGTTTGAGGATAACTTTGATTTATTATATTGTAAGGTGGATGCACCTCTACTGGAACCAACCCCCAACCAACATATTTGACGCGTTGTATCCATATTTCGTATCAGCATCACAAATATTTAAATATAATAAAAATATTAGTTATTTCGCAATTAATTAATAAAAGTATTATTGAAATAACTGCTTCAGGTTGTTTTTATAGATGTTGCGGTACATGCATGATGGTACCTTATATAATACAATATCTCTGTATTAGTTAGCAACAATAGCATTCAAAGGGGTCTCCGCTTGACCAGCGATGCGAGACACATTGTCATTATGCAAAATTACATGTTCATTTCATTGTTGTACAAGATTGAGTTGCAATTTTATCCACGTATGATTTAAGGATAATGGCATTTACTTTGTTTCTCTCAAAGGTAAGGGAGCTTTAATAATATTACCGTCACCGTCGTCGTCGGTATCTACGTGATATTTATCAATGTGCGGAATCTTGACTTAACGTGCCAATTTATTTATGATTTGTTATTTATTTATGTATGTTTTTCATTTTGCTGCAGGACTTATCAATGCTTTGCAATGTCTTAACTGTTTATTCACCAAAATAGTCTCTATGAAACAAATCTAAATTCCTGTTTAAATTCTCATTAAAACAAAGTTCGTTCACGCGTATACCTTTCCCATTTATACTGTCAGCGTGATCAGATAGTGGTTCAATTCCATTGTTATTAAATTCCTCTTTGATATAAGTTTTTAATATTCCATCACGTCCCGCTGTCCTGTCCCCTGCTTGTGGCATTCCACGCGTAAATTAACTAAGGGCTTATTCTCACACAGTCGTCCTCCACTTCGCTTGTTCTGTTCAGTATAGAAACAGTCATATTTGGATGTCACGGGCTCCTCAATAGATTTGCATTTTATTTGTGTTTGTATACCCGACCAACCGCGTTCGTTATTCCATGGTCTGATTGACGCGGCGTGTATATTCCACAGTGTTTTTTTATCGAATATTTATTTAAGTTCATTCATTTAACTTAAAACACTACCCAATTTGTTTTCGGTTTGAAGAGGTTTTGGTTGTCCGTTCTGTACCTTTGTAGCCTAATAATAAACTATGTTCAATATAATAAAACAGTTATAACACCAACTTTAGGTAAATAAGCGCCCAAATTTCCGATCACTGGTTATAATATAACTCATATTATAAGTTATAACGATTTCTTCTCTATTTTCGACATCAGTGCTGCCATCGTTGTTGGTGTTTTGTGTCACGTAATTCGGAAGCTGTCGTGTTTGGGTGACGTTTTGTGTTAAATTGAAAATGTCTTGTCATATGCGTTTAATTTATTTAGTGTGTTCAAATAAGAGTGATTTGCTAAAATGTTTAGTGTATTTAGGCGGACAGCTGTCAGTGCAGATGCGTACCTATTGGTATTTATTTGATTTGGTTTGAAAGGTAACTTGTACGGATGTTGAATAAAGTAAAAATTTGAGAATGATGATAACTAGTTTACAGATTGGTTTATTATAGTAAGTTCTAGTTTTTATGACATTTTAATACAATTTGTAGATGTAGCAAAGTAAGCCTTTACCATTCAAATAGATGCTATTTTCTATAATGATTATCTACACGCCAATTTCTCCTAAAATTGCCTAACGGATACACCTTTTACCTACGTATAGTATAGAGTAGTCGTACTCTAAGTATAGTATAGAGTTCATCTTATTTTGTCCGAATGCTTACGGCTTGACAAATGATCTGCGGTGCGTCCTGCGTCCTGCCTGGTACAGATTAGTCACATTTGGTACCACTTTGCTTTTATTTAGTATTGTATTAATCAGTTCATGGTTTAGGGGTTAAGCTTTTTTGTTATTTAATAAGATGACGAGGATGCTTTCGTTTTTTGAGTATGTTGAGTTATTGAATAGTATTTTTACCCATGGACGTTCTAGAATGATGTCTTGCTTATCTCTGATGTGAAATAGAGAGAGAGATAAATTCAGCTTTCATTTAATAGAATTATACACAACACATCAAGCAGTCACCATTATGAATGTCTATTAAGTGGTCACTGTAGTCGGGTATCTACCTAATTGCGGAAACCTATCTGAGTCATTGTATCATATCTAGTATATCTACAAAAATGTTGCAGTCAAAAATATAAAAATGACGTGATCTTATTTTGATGGAAAACTGATATCTTATCATATCAGTTGATTTTGAATCATTGTATATTTGTATGTTTTGATTCATGATGATTTTAGTGTATCAACATTGATAAACCTGTCGCATTGCACCCACAGAGTTCTGAGTCATCTATCGAAATTATTGAACCCGCTCTCCACCATCAGTACGGGTGTGCTCTAGCCTACTAAGTTACGAAATCGTCACTCACCTCGTAGAAAATCTTTGAAACCTCTTACGAATCTAGCGCCGTTAGCTCTATAGCGTTAGTAATTTCTGATTAGGATTACAATAGTTATAAATGTAACAATCTCTGTATCCTAACAAACCCATAAAAGTAATCAGCATCATTATATCAAGTTCTCAACAAATTGTACTGACCTCTTATTCTTATAAGTGATAATTATGTTGTCAGCTGGACCCATCTGACCCTGGATCATTGTGCCACATAAACTGAGATAATAGCACGTATGTAGCACCTAATTTGGCATGTTTTGGATTACCATTTCAAATAAACAGCTTCATTACTTTGTGAGGTTTGTGATGAGTTGATGACTTAGTAGTAGTGCGAGTACGTGCTGTGTAGGCAAATTATAACATGTATTTTATCAAAGTGGATTATCATTAGAATCAGCCTGGGATCAGGATCAACTGGTGGGTATAATCGGCCCTCTGTGAATTTTGCGTCGAAGTGCGAGTAAAACTGTTCAGTTATATTGTACTGTCCTAGGTACAATGATCAAGAAATATTAAGCTTCTTTTTTCATTTCAAAAGACGTCATTCACTAGAAACCCGTGATAAGTTCAATGGACTTCATGGCCCATTTGTACACGATAAAAAAACAGACAATTCCTACGTATAAATCCTAGCGACAGAGAACATATTTCCAGTTTTAAATAAAGGTTACATGATTGTAATATTCAAAGACCAGCCCGGCTAATGGTAGGCATCAGTCAAAGTCTATTATTTATATCTAGTGATCATTCACCACCTACGGGCTAAATTCTACAATTTCTCTAGATCTGAGTGTAGATGATATTATAATGACGAACAAAAAGTAAAAAATATGGCTTTAGCTTTCAGATTGCTGTGTAGACGATGTAAACCAAAGCTATCAAACTAAATATAAAAGAGAATGTTTGCATGTATGTTTGTTATTTATTAGGTATATTGTGTACTAATAATGATTAGGTAGTCAGCTAAAGAACTGCACGTATTGAGGTGATGGTGTTAGACCGAGAGGCGTGAAGTCGATGTTGGATAGCTAACACCTTATCCAAACTAGTACTAGTATTGTTATGACTTGATTGTTTTGAAAAAACTAAAAACGACTTCAAATTTCTTAGTTCGTAAACTGTTTTTAAATTTTTCAGGACAAATAGTAATTTCTCGAGAATACAATTTTCATGTTGATGATTCTTTTGGTTTTGTATAGGGAATAATCCTGAGGTGGTACTTAAAAAATATTTCCGTGGTATTGCTTTGTACCGTAAAGATTTAAAAAACAGTGTCTAAAATCTAAAGGAATTTGAGATAGGTTTTTAATTTTTGAAAAACTTAATGAAATATTAGTATACCAGAACAGCTTATTTTCGGACACAAAACCGAAGCTAAACTCTACTGAGCTTGAACGTGTGATCGAGTCGGGTCATCGATCTCGGGTTATGGATTGACTGCGCGGGCGCATACGCGGCGCGCTTCAAACCACCAATTAGTGGTATCTGTAGTGACGATTGAGACGCCATCTGAGCTTCGTGTTCGCTCCAAGTTATTCGCTGCAGCGGATACTTTATACAGACTAAACACTTCTTTGTCTAACAATATTCGCTTGCACAGAATACCACAGAGCTTTGGTTTTAAGTAGAAACGTGCAAGAAACCTGTAGTTTTTTTTGTGGCAGTATTAAAAAAAGATAAGATTCTTAACAAGTATTAATTTATTTAGCTTTAGTGCGATGGTTTACAAACGCTCCACCTTTTTCAATAAAAAAAACAATCCATGAGTAGTATCAGAAGAGGACTTAGTGCAATAGGTTTTAAAAACATTTCCAAACAGAAGAATTTATTGAAAAAGTTCAAATTAATTA
This sequence comes from Eupithecia exiguata, assembly GCA_947086465.1. Taxonomy (NCBI): domain Eukaryota; kingdom Metazoa; phylum Arthropoda; class Insecta; order Lepidoptera; family Geometridae; genus Eupithecia; species Eupithecia exiguata. The sequence continues at coordinate 502,281 of OX352241.1, read as the reverse complement.
AATAGAGACGAAACAATAATATATAAACTACTCGCAGACCGATTTCAAACAAAAAACTGTTTCATATATTTATAATTTGATATTTTAAAACTATTATTCTTAAAGCGAAACCAACAGGCTGTGCGTTAGAGTCTTGTTACACCGTCATTTTGATAGGATTTGTTTGGTAACATGCGTTTGTAATTGAAACGAATTGGGAACGAATTTCTGATACGGCACGTTATCGTGGAAGTTTACCTACTGATTTAAACGCAGATAAGAAAATCTCATAGCGGTTTATTCTCACAAGTTAAACCCGAGAACGTAATTTTTTACATAAGATCGTGCAGGACATTTTGAATTAGAAGGAACAATTGAGACTTGTTTTAAAGAACTGACAGCCTGCGGATTTTGTTTCGGAAATTCACGATGAAACTAAGTAAGGAAAATTAATTATCTATCTACCGGTTGTAAAGTCTGGCTCTAGACTCGCAAGAAATAATTTTCTAAATAAGATTTAATCTATTTGTTATTGTAAAACCTATTAGTTTGTTAAACCCTATTAGTAAGTTTATAGCTGTTTTATATGTTTTCCTATAAAGTGTATGTGAAAACATTAAACTCTTAAAAACTATGTGAAATAGTCCCATGTCTCCATAAACTTGATTTAATATAATAGTTTGAACATCTTCCGTGTCAACGATCTCATTTCAACTAAGTTGTAAATAATCTGGTAAATCGTAAAGATCTTTACTGTCGCTCGAGCAATTCTCACTTTACGTTGTAGCCGCTTCCTGGTTTTACGGTCCATTTTTCCTTATGTATGTACAAATAAAGTTATTCTCAGACATTATGTACTCCTATTTATGTACATTTAAGTATCGTCGAATTATAGAGTTGTTAGGGGGTATGTGGGGTATGTGGGCCCCTAACTACTCTACCTTACTACATAGTTATCAGGGGCATAACGAGCGAATGTCTTCATTTGTTATTGGATATATTAATAGCTTTTCTCTAAAATGCCAATAGGCTATGGGGATAGATAAATATATCTTAAAAATGCACCTAGCTGGGATGAAACCTAAAGAGCTCACAACCTGCTAAGCAGTGCTCTGTCTTGTTTAACGCATATTGCGCTTACGAGTATGTCGACAACACTTCGACGGCGTGTCTTTCAATGTTTTAATATTCGTCACCTGGGATCCACACCACAATACAAGAGATGATTGTCTATAAAAAATCCAGCATTACTTCGTTCCTTGACTCACCAAATATGTAATGTCAAAAATCTTCAAGATTTTTATTAACACCTTGTACTATTTATATTTCTTTTAAATACATTATTTAGAACAACAAAAATTTCGACTAAAGTAGTAAGTTAAGTTGGTCGTTATTCCACTTTTAGTGTTTATCGTCACGGACATTTTTAACTTTACGAGACCGTATATTCCACGAAACATTTTGGGGGACAGTTTTATGTCTTGAATAAGCATTTTCCAGTCTTATTATGCTAAAATATTGGAATCATTCCGAGTTTAAATTGTCTGTCATCGTATCGCAGCTTTTTGTGACATTGTGGCTTATTTCATTTCGAGGAAGTATTGCACTCTCTGCATTTACATATTCAGCAACAAGTGTGTTCCCATTTCCAAAACAAAAGAAATGTATTTTCCAAATTAAAAGCATTTCGCACCTACGATAATTTGATACTAATAGAATTTTTCTTTTAAAATCACTTCACGAAATCTTCAGTAGGTATATTGTAAACGACCAATGTGGCGCGGTGCGCAACTCCGCAGGAGGTTGCGGGTTCGATTCCCGTCTCGGGACAAATGTGTGTACGATCTGCAGACTTGTTGATTTGTTCAGGGTGTTCTGGTCGTTTTCTATGTATAGTAAAAAATATCTATCTATGTATTGTATTATATAGTGTATATCAGTTATCTGGTACCCATAACACAAGCTCTGCTTAGCTTGGGGCTAGATAATGCTGTGTGAATCGTCCAGCATTATTTATTTATTTATTGCTAGAGTACCTAGAGAGAGACATAGTTTGTACATTGTGTTGCATATTTTCTCCAAGTATTGCATTAACATTATCAAAGTCGCTGGGCACACCAAGATGCGAAAGGTACAGGACAGAGGAGGCTGGCAAAAATTGAACTAAACTTTTGCCAGCCTCCTCTGCAATGGGAGACTTAGAGGGCTGCTACGATGATGATGGTTGCATTGTCCATGTAAATAACAAAACAACTCAATTTTACATATCATGTTCTGTGCAAGACAATGGAACTTTACCTATCCTATTAGTGGCTTACTGGCCTAAGCCTTTCGGTTCAGTGTTACGTAAAATAGGATTATTTCACATGAGGTACGGCTTATGTTCTGTGGAATGTATATGACTCAAGATATCTTGGCTTAGTTTTGATAAGTGAAAGCTAAGTTAAGTCAATAAGAAAGGTGGATAAGTTGAGTAAAGAGTGATGTGTGTATTTTTTTTTCAGTCTAAGGGACCTTCGATATTTTGAATATTCGACTTTTGTACCTCCTAGTTTATATTGTACTTCCATGGTTTGGTTGTGTTGTGTATAAGTTAAGTTCGTTAAGTAAACTGGTTCGTTAGGTACCCCCATAGCTCAGTAAGCGCTTATCTAAAGAAAATTTTATAATAATATTTGGGTATACTAATTGACCGAGCGAGCGAAGCGTCTCTGCATCAACTACTAGTAAAAGTATGGATTTTGTCAGAATGTACGTACTCCTCTACAGGTCGTATTTTACGACTGACCTGGACGAAACTTGGTGTACACATTCTATGATTTTATAGAATTTTTTAGTCTCCGGGGTTTTTTGATTAAAGGCTAAGTTCCTCCAAAAAGGGCAAAAAAAAGGTAATCGATTATCTCCGCTTTAAGATGTCTGACTTCTATGATATTTTTTTTTAATTGAAAGGTAATTTTGGCCACATTTTTCGTCTTCGTATGCTTGCAGTTTGTGCAGGTAAGAAATCAATTTTATAGATGGCGCTAATGCTACTGAACGTCTCTGATTTATGAGATTTTATTTCGTAGATCTTCGAAATAAAATCTCAACTTTTTTCCAACAATTAATAGTAAGTATACTATTAATTGTTGGAAAAAAGTTAAATACTTGCGAGGTCTACTTTTAGACCTACTAGTATTTTTAGTTGTTTTTTTATCTTTCGCGATTATTTTGTTAACATAATGTATTAAAGATTGTTTTAACTTTTGGCAAAAGAAAACAAAAGGTATGCCATAAATGCCCGATAAATAGTCTCTAATATTTTAGTTTCATTCACTATTTTCAAGCGGTTTTAAAAGTCGTCACATTCCCACCGTCTGAGAATCTCTGATCTTTCAGAGATAATATCACTATTGTAAACATGACATGATTACACTATTATTGATTTACAGCAGAAACACAAAGCGACAGGCGACTTCCTTTTCAGAAGTCGCGCGACAATTTCATTATCATCGTAATTTATTGCACCTCGCACACAATCAATTACACGCCTATAACCATTGTCAGCGGATTCCCTCGTATTTTCTCACAATTCCACACCAGCCTTTATTAATGTTCCATTTTAATTAAAAGTTATGACGCGTCATCATCGCCCCTATGAGAAGTTCTATTGAACGGTTTAATACGTTGATTTGTTGGCATACGTCGCTGCACCGACCGGCTTATCAAGATCCCTTCGGTCATTAATGTTCACATGTACTTTATTAGATTCCGAGAGCTCAACAGCATTTGGATCAATGAACGAGTCCAGTGTATTAAGATCCTTTGCAGCGTTTAATGTGTCATTTTGTAAGGGTTCTACGGTCGCTGGATAATCGGGAACAATGAGGCTGTCTGCATGAATGGTCGTAAAGCTTCTCCCTTGCACCTTTTGTGTTGTAGTGTCACGGTCATGGTTACCCGTGGAATTAGCGAGTTCGATCCAAATTGTCCTTCACCGTGAAAATCTCTGTTCTATTACCTGTTCTATTTAGAGATATATTTTTTCCTTCTTTAATATCGTATTTCTTGTCTATAGCAACATCCGTCTTAAGAGTTGTAAATACAAACTGATCTTATGTCTGAGTCGAATTGATGTCCTGCGGTGAAGGTTCTTTAGATGTTCGGGAGCAATTGACATGTCAAGTTTGGAATTCGTTTCGGTTTCTGTATTATCGTAAAGTTTAGCTTTACAAACATTAAGGTACTCTGTGTCGGTTTGATTTTAACCCGAACTATAACAAATATCGTCAAGAAGATATATTATGTACTTACCACTCTGATGCCTTCCCGATTGTGCAACCCCTGTAACGTAGGAACGTTAAATATGCTGTATTTATGTACCTACTTATTAATAAACAATGAATGCGGGCAGTCTCGGGTAACGCACACACTTACACTTACACGCGACTTCGTTGGTCAAAAACTGTTTTTTTTTGTCCATAATAATATACATACTTTATTAAAGGAATGCTTATTATGGCCTCTTCACGAAAGTATACCTACTGATAGTGATACTCCAACTCTCTGATAACTCACACCATAGCATAGAACTCAAAAACTCAAAACTCAGTGCTTTATTTCCTTTAGACCTTATAGGACTTTAGAACACGTCACAAAACTCAGATTACATAAATAAAACTAGGAAATAAAGTGATCATTTAGATTTTTTGTTCACTTCAATCTTTTTAAGGTAAAGTAAAGAAGCGAACAAGAAACCTTTACCTTGTTAGAATGTTAGTTTTCGAGTTGGAGCAAAACTTGTCCCAAGCTTTTTAATCCCCTAGTTAGATAATCTGATATTTTATAGTAGGCATAGTGAAAAACTACACTGCGACGGCAATTAATAATATAATTTCTTTACTGAGCCGGTATCTAGAGCCGAAGGGGCTGGAGTAATATTAGAAGTTATCAACTGACTCGCACTCGAAAAAGAAAGGCCTTTGCATAAGCGGTTGCTCATCAAAGTCATCAAGTGGATCGAACATGATCAGTTCAATTGACAAGGATGCTCCTCTCAACTGCAGCTGTCTAACGATTGATTGTTGCTGCAGCACTTTCATTGAGACAATTGAACTGATTAGTGAAAGGAGTGTGCCATGGTTCAGTAGATTTAGTTTATTAGTTTGGGAATTAATCTGGTCGAAAGGGACTTAGAATGGAAGAGGAGATACGGATAGCAAAGTGATCGTTCAAGGTTTTGTTTTGCCAACTGATTTACTAGCTAAGCCCCAAAAACGTTTGCCAGGTTTGGCTGAACGTGTGTCGTTTGACGAATATAGATTATGAAACATATATTATTAGATCCACGGGTTTGCCACAAACATTTTTAATAGCCTTTATTGGGAAATCCGTTGCTCTTGCAAGATCTGTCATCAGAAGACGCGAACTGCTGCTTCACAGATGACCCAAAAAACCAGCGCCAATATCTTCTAACCAAACTTCAACAACTACTAACGAAATATCAAAAACGATGTATTAAAATATCTTTGATTGTACTTAATACATAAAACTACGAACATTAAAGGAACTTACCACGTGTAATTGGTATAACTAAACAGTGTTTAGTTACCGTCCACCAGATGATAGGTAACAGTTGTCGTTCTATTTATGTTGAGTGCACGCCAACACTAGCGTACTAATTGAGGATGACGAGTGTACAGCACACACTACTGGTTTGGAGAGAAGAGATTGTAATTATGAATGACTAGCGACAAACCGCAGCTTGGCTCGCGGATAAAATTGATAAAAAGTTGCTGTGAAAATTCTCTAAATACATTACAATGCTTAGAGAATTTTCAGATTCAGCACCAGAAAAAGGACAGGTGATCAATTTTTTTTAGTGACTATAAAAATATACTTGCAGTAACTTTTAAACTTTTTTATTTTGAAATCGGATAAATTAGGAAGACATTTTTATTTTGGGAACCCCTGTACCTAACCAATTCTTATGAGAGAAAAAAACAATGAGATTACACAAATTGCTTACAAACATTCTTGTCTTCGTGCGAAGTTTTTTGTTTGATGTTGTATGTTTGTTACCTCTTCGCGCCAACAGTACCTACTCATCGCGTTGGGCTGAAATTTTGTATGATATTGTTCTAAACATCAAAAGCTATTTTTATCCAGTAAAAAAAGGCGGGCAAAGTCGCGAGCTAGAAACTAGTTAGCTTTATTTATTTAACAATAAATCTCCTCTAGCCTCGACAGTACTGTGCGGTTGTGCGTTTCTGAGCTTGCTTACACTCTGTAGGCAGGTACAAATATTAGTATTAGTTTGACGCTGTGTTTGTAAATGGTGATTTGATGTTTGCAAACTCTATTGAAGAGCGTGAAGATATTCAAAATGTACATTTCTACATAAACTAGAAGGTGGAAAAGTTTACAAATGCTGCGGTTTTGTAAGTTAATACGGCACGGCTCCATGATCCCTTATGAGTTGCGGTCGTGATGGTAATAGTACTTGCGGCAACTTTATATGTCTGCTGGTCTACCATAAAGTTTTTTGTCAATGGGTGCAGGTGCAGTTACATGTTAGCCGAGTCAGGACGAGCAGTTAGCCGAGCAAGGACGATCATTTATGGACTCCCTTATTTACGCGCGGTGTTGTACGAGTTGTAAATCTGTCATCCATCAGTCATCCATCACACACGTCTGTTCATGATGATTCGTTCAACCTGTCCCTCCAGTCTGAATTTGCTCTCATCATAACATCTTCTTGTTCAAAAGTTGGTTTGTGGAAATATTGATTTATCTGGAATGTTCACTTAGGCTCGCGCGATTCAACTGCTTGTGGTCATAAGTGAGATTAACTCTAAGAAGTATGCTGACATTGAGCATTCCATCACATGGAGCCTATGGACTGTGAATGTAGCAGGAAATTACATTGACCCCACAAGACCTCACTTGAAAGTGTATAACTAAATTAGAATGAACTAACCTAACGTGTAAGGAATGTGTAAGAGAGAGATACTAGATTGATGGTTCAACTAGACCAGATAATTGATGTAGATAATATTGCAGATTAAATTTAAGACAATTTATTTAAAGTCACTGTTAAAGTGAACTGTGACATACCTACAAGGTAATAGATTAGGTATGTTAGATTGATACATATAGCAATAGGCCTGACACATTTGTCGAAGTGCCGACAACCACTAGGGAAACCTGTTTTTGAATGGAGGCCTTGGGTCCTTCGACGTAGTACAGAACGGCGGCCTGTGGCCAGGTGGGATGACGAACTGCGTAAGACTGGAGGCAATGCTGGATGCGACAAGCTGAAGACAGGGCGCGATGGCGCTTATTAGGAGAGGCCTATATATATGATAATCAATTATGATAGACGAAGGATATCATCTCAAGGGTTCTGTTTGCACAAACATATTCTGCATCAGAACCTTAAAGTCAAGGTCAGTACAACAGCTGAACCAAAAACCTAGAACTAGCCAACATGATTAAGTCATACAATCCACATTAGTCACAGCTCAGCGCACTAAGCTTGCCATTTCGTCAATTAGCCTACATTCCGGTTTATTTCTAGCGCTGTACAAAAAGTCATAACATTACCTACTCAGAGAGGATGCGGTAACAGCACGAGAGATTCGGAGAAGGGTATAGATAACTCTCACGGTGGCAGGAGGTACACTTTTCTCCTAAAGCTAAATAATGTTGACTGGTATATAGATACCTAGCCCTTTCATGGAACGCAGATTCACGAAGGGGCTAGGTATCCTTTACTGCAGAACCGACAAGTTACCGTAACAGAAGGTTCGAGAGGAATTGCTCTTCCGCGATCACTCGGGTTGAGGAATGAGCTCCCAGCGGAGGTTTTCTATGGACTTTTTCAAAACGTCATCCTAAAACAGCCGGGACGCAAATCTGTTTGAAAGCTATTTTTAGTATAACGGTGAGACGACCAAATTAAAGATAGGTATTGAAACAACCTCGTTAGTGTTAAGTTGAAGCATTATTTCGTGAACCTTGCGCCGTTTTTAAGCGAGCTGCAACTTTTGTCACGATTTCCTAGAGACTTGTTTTAGCAAGAGAATTACAGTTTTATCGTAATGTTGCTGTTCACATGCTGTTTCTAATCTAGAATTATGCAATTGCCAACAAGCAGAAACCAATCGGCATGATATTGTACATTCGCGATACTGTAAATAAATGTTATGGCTCGTATTATTTCGTTATTGAATATTTGAATTTCCTACGTTTTATTGTTTTGTAAATAATTGAGATGGTATTTAGCACATAGATAACTGACATAGCGGGAAGTTTCATAAATTGAAAGAGTAGAGAGGTGTTCTACGAGGGAAATGTAATAATGTAGTATGTGAGTGATGTAATGATCTGGATACTAGTTCTGGTTTTATACTGTAAACTTTTATATTCATCTGTAATAAATAAAAAATAGTTAGGGAACTACCAGTATCACAATGAAATTACCTATATTATGATAAGACTGCTGATCCCGAGTAGGCTTTTCCACGCATGAATGTGCTTGGCAAATTCTCAAGCAAACTGATGCAACATTAAGGCACTAGCCCCAAACAAATGGCGCCGCCATCTATTTTATGTATGAAGTGGCCCTTGGTTGCTTCCAAACTCTATTTTCGCATCTCTGCCTAAACTGTACAAAATAAAACTATACAGATGCATTAAAAAAAGCTTGTAATAGGTATCACAAACTGTCCTATGTAACTTCCGCAATTTTCTTTGTCAACGTAATAATAATATAAATAAGGTGGCGGCGCTACTTTGGGTCGGGGTAGCACCTTAAGCCGGGTACTGACCGCTGTCACGGAGCGTACGCGTAATGTACCATTCGCAGCGAGCATCATTCTGTACGCCCCGTGCTAAAATCCGTCCCGTTGCTCACGTCTCGTAACACGGTACATAGCGGCCAGTAACACCGCTCAGGACCCAGCGTTACATGATCCATCTTTCGCTGTATTATTGATGTGGATGCAGCTGGAGCTAAAAGGTCAACAATGATAAAGCAATGAAGACATCATTATTTTTAAAACCTAAATAACTCGTACACAGCTGTTCAAACTTCAAACAATCAGATACAACAAATAACCTGCATAAAGCACGTAGGCTGTTCGGCATACATTCACCGATCGCCCAATTTCAACTCCCACATTCGACATTTCGTCGAAAGAAAACATATTAAACGTACTACTTCACCTACACATGGTACGGTAATAATTCGTCTGCTTATAGCTGTGGTCAAAACAGTTACAAAATTAACCCATAAAGAGAACCGAATTGATTTTGAAACACACGATATCGAGGTATCAATTACAATTTCGTGATCGAAGCGTGCGAGTATTGTTATATTATGTGAATACACCATAACGTAGCAAGCACCTATACCTTCATGCGTGGTTCTAAGAACATTGTACGAATAGAAAGTTGCCATGTCATTTGGTTGAGAACCTCACGACTAAAACGTCATTCGCTGAAACACGATGCTTGGAAATATGAATATCGTGATCTTTTGCCTATTTGTCATTGATTAAGCTTTAGCGTGCTTTATGAAGTCGATGTTTGGTTGGTGTTGGGCTTCATTCATTAGTTGTGCGCGAAGTCCCACGCGTTTTGTTTTTTAGGTATAAAGTAGCATAATCGTTCGGCCGCCGTGGCCGTCGCTCCAGCTCAGCACATAGATGTCAGTAAGAGTGGACTACCTGTAAGACGAAGGACAGCAGCTTCCTTAGTTTATCACATCCACTGCGATCAGTAATCTGCCTGCCAAGCGTGCTGATTATGACAAAATATATTTCTCTTTGTTCTGACTAAGGGCTAGGGATATTTATATTTAGTTATCTTCATGCAGTGTAGACACAGATTCCAAGAGGATCTGATTCGCATCATTATGATTAAATGGTATCCATATCCAGTGTTTATCGTCTATTGAGTTCGTGTCAATCAGACTCCTATTGTTTTGATCTGCGTCAATCGTCAAGTAAAGGTTTCATTGACACTTTGATTTTGATCTTGTTATTTTATTGCTCTTGTATTTATGTGATATAGGCTTTATAGTAATCGTAAAACGAGTCTTATGTATGAGTCACCAAGTATTGCTTGAGTTTGGTTTAGGTGAGGAACGGTTTAGGCCCTAAACTGTTCTTCGTGATTTTAAAGTTGTTATGTGATACTTAATTTCGTTGATCAGTGTTATTTCTTTAAGGAAAATAATTGCAGGAAAGATCAACGGTCAACATCTTTAATCGACTTGTTATTTGAATCCATATTTTTTCTTATAAACGACTTTGCAGCTATATAACCATTTTTATTAGCATTTAATAAAATATTAATGATATTCAAAGCTATTACGATATGTTAATATTTGTGAATGTTCCATGGCCGTTTTGACTTCAAAGGTCATCATTTAACCTAGGTCAACAATTTACTTTTAAGATAAATGTACTATGTTGTTTTTGAACTACTATTTTCTTAACCATAAACGGATGGTACACGAGCAAACCCCTTCGGCGCCTCGTTAAAGCATTTCATAAACGAACAAAGCTGTGGAGAGAAATTTCCATAGTAAATGTGTGTAATTTACATTCCTGTTTCATTGTCTTGACTGTGCGGTCTTTGATATTGCTTATGAATGTTTATGGCTTTTAAACATTGTAAATGGTATGGATGTACTTACCGGGTAATTATGAATAGGCATGTTCTTCGAAAACGTGATTTAAATTTACCCACGTCGCGTCGTCGCGTCTATTCGTTTCCCATGTGGTAAACTGGACACCGAGCAGACATCGTGTCTATCTAACACATTTGCATGTTATTATGCTAGTTAATTACATTATTATTAATTACTACAGGTTATCACTGTTTATTTCAAATAACTCTTCACCATAACAAAATATCTCGCTTCCTGAAATTCTTAGTTTATATTAAAAAGAGCTCCATAACCAAATCCAAATAATTACACGCAAACTATTGAAGATTGTTACAAAAAAAGACAGACTTCTAGATCCTTTAGATTTCTAAAGGATCTCGATCCAACTAACTTAAAAAAAACAGTATACACTGTTTTTTAGTTGTTTAAGTAAGTGACTAAAAGTAATAATATTTTAATTTGATGACCCCGGCGGTTAAAGAATCATTGAAATCGGTCCACAAATGACCGAGATATCGGCGAATGTACTTCAATAAAAAATGATACATCTAAACATAAACCGTCCTCCTTTTTTAGTTCAATTAAAAATTACTGCAAGGTGTATGTATCAAAAACTAAGCTTTCGAATCGGTTATCTATGGTCTGCATTTTTGTTTGTTTTTACCTACTTTAGCGTTATATCTCTAAATAACAGAGCTTCTATCAGTCTTATGAAGTAATGAATAATAATGACAAACCTTCTCATATGCAGTAATGTTGCTGCGTTTATAGCTTGTATTCATTTCCATAATATGATAGTACCTGCTTAGGACAGATTGTCATAACGAGCCAGTTATTTGAATGTATTATTTGTATGCACTATGCACGCCGGAACGTTACTTAACTACTGCAGCGTTAATTCTTGTGATAAAGCTACCTAACATGTTTCTTTGTAGCTCTAACACTAGTCTAGCTGTTATATTTTATCTATAAGCTTCCGTGTTTGCATTTTCTCTTGCGGTGTCAATCAGCATGCTTCATCGTATAAGTCACTGTTGGTTGCACCTGAGCTTGTGGCCTCTAATGGTGGATTTATAGTGTACACCACACTACAGTTGATATGTATAATAATTGACGGCATCAGACAAGGTTTATTCGTAATTTGGGATGCTGCTGCTTATCCCATAAGACGGTTTAACACCTGAATCCTAAAGTTTAGTTAATTAGGTCCTATCTTGTTTCATAATCATAACAGTGCAGTATCGGAATCGAACCCGTGGTTGAAGCTTTACAAATAATTATACAAATTTAATTTCGTTGTAGATTTAAACCCAGGAGATAAAAACCAATAAGGCTATTATCAGGGGGAGGCCTGCGTCCAGCAGTGGACCAATAAAGGCTGCTGAGGTGAGGTGAGGTAGATTTAAAAATGCCAAAACAAAATTCTACATAGTAGTTTATACATTTATATTTATTGGTAAAACGTTTGGCAGCCTTTCAATTTTATATTTCCTAAATTGTTTTGACTTACCGATCTGTTCGCTTTAATAGCTGATGCTAGGCCAAAGTCAATAAACGCGTTTTGTGACGAAGTTCAATAACCTTTTTAGTAATAAAATAATAAGGTATCTACGTTGAAAACCGACTAAGTACGACTGTTGGCCGTATCAGCTTATGTTTCGACCGCAACAGAAGATGGATCGTATTGGATCGAAACTTGTGTTTTGTATTTTTGATACAATAAACCCCTGTATTTTGGTTCACGATATGAAAACATTTGCGTTTCCATTTCGTTATTTCATCAAATCAATCACATTCATTATCAGCCCATACACGTCGACGTACTTGTCGTAAGTCTCTACATATTCACTTGACTTCGACCGCAAAAGATACAATCGTACCAATTAGTCTAACAAACAACAAACCTCCTTTTAAACGACCAACTATCACCAAGAAGGCGCTTTCAGTTCCATTATCAAAAACAATTTCATATAAAATGTTTGTTCTTTGTACAGAGAGCACCAAAAAGTCGAGTTTTATGTAAGAGCCTCCTCTTATATAAATGTCTTTTACTGGCTGATGATTTCATGCAAAAATTAAAAAAAAATACTTTAGTCCCTAACCACACTTTTTGACCACGAGAGGTGAAAACACAATTTCTTCACCCTCTTGCGTAGAAGGCGTAATAACACGAATTTAGTTTTATCAGTTGTGATATGTTTGTCTTTATACTACAATCACAATAAGCAATAATAATCAGTCCGTATCGTATACGTCCACTGCTGAACATAAACCTCCCCAAACAACGCCACGCATCGTGCTACTGAGCCGCTTCCCTTCATCGACTTCCTGCGGCAGCTACAATGACGTGGGTCCAACAACAGAAAACATAAACACAACCTGTTCATCTAAAAAGGCTCCTTCGTAATAGTAATACAAGTATTCAATATAAATCTTCAGTTTAAATTCATAATAGTGCAAGATTGTATGTTCTCAAGTGAAATACTCCTTGTAACCCGTTTCAGAATTCTATCTCGAGTATTTGCCAGTGAGTTCCATCGCCATTACAGATATTACCTGTCTGGTGTTGCCAGCGCCTGCCACAATATTTCTACGGCCGTATTGTGTCCAGATTAGTGCGAAAAGCCGGACAAATATGAATATAAGACCCGTATTTATGGTATCGAAATGGTATTTATAAGAATAAATTCACAGATTAGATAAGATCTTTACTTGTGTGCTTATAGTTTAGAATATACACAAGAAAGTGGTTTTTCTGACAAATATCCTATTATCAAAGTGTGGCCTACGTTTAAGGCGACTACGGCCATGAACTTGTCTAAAATCATGTCTAATTTGGTGATCATGATAATATTTACCCTCCATAGAATTGTTGGGCTCTTTCCTGTCCGCACATTTGCCTCGCGATACATTTGTTACGTGTCAGATGAGTCTAAAGTCTGGGAAAAATTAAACATAGGCTACATAGCTTTTTGTCCTGGTAAAACATCAAGTTCCCATGAGAGATTTACGGGAATATTCGTAAAGACCTTTTATTCCCTTAGAAATGTGAAATTCGAATTCAACGCGGGTGAAACCGCGGGGAACAGTTAGTAAAGTGATATTTTTGATTTATATCGCTTCGGTATATAGACTAAAGTAAAGAAGCAACGAAGAAACCTTTAGCCTGTTAGTTGTTATTTTTGAGTTGGAGCAAAACCCGTCCCAAGCTTTTTTATCTTCCAGATAATCTGATATTTTGTATGTAACATTTTTGCACAGAAAGGTTTGACATTTTGTTTGAATTTATTTACTGATAGTTTTAAAATACTGAACGCTTTAGAACATCTGTTTTACACAAATACGCACGCACTTGGCATCTTCCCCCAATTTTTTTTGACTTTGCACTTGGCCGTTTTTATTATTGATTATTTTTCCATTGTATAGAGGCAGGTATATCCCTAGATGGTCCCAAAAAACAATACATTCTTGAGGGATTATTATTTTTAAAGTTTTGTCCGGTAACTGTAACATTATCCGGCTAAACTATCCTTCTTCTTTCTTCCCTTCTGTACTCTGGCCAACCCTACTTCCTAGGGCCTGTCTGCGAATAATAAAGAGTCGTTTTATTTTAGTTCCCGCGTTGTGCGCGTTGAGCTTGTCGTATTTGAGTGACTAGATGGATGGGTTCCTTTGAAATGGACTTAGGCATGTTCGCTATCGTGAGTTTTGTTTTTTAATTCTTTTGAAGGTGGTTTTTGTTTGCAATGATAATATCTGATTGAATTCGTGAAGTCTATATACAGGGTATTGTTATCTAAACATAACCGTGCTATATGTATGTAGGTACAAAATGTGCCTTTACCGAAATCTATTATTAAATCTGTGTTTTTGCTTCTTGAGCAAAATGCTACGCTTAGCCTTGGCCTTTTTGGCGTACTGCAGCACGGAGTGTAATTGTGAATGCATTAAAGAATCGAAATCTTCAATTTTATTGTTTGTGTATTATTGGCATTGAAGTGATACTGTCCCTGCTTAGTAGCAGGGACAGTATCACTATTATTATTATTTTTTTTTTCATCAAAAGACCCTGCTACCTAGTGGTAGCAGGGCCTTTTGATGAAAAAAAACTTTTTTCTTCGTGGAAAAAAAAATAAATTTCATCAATAGTGTGGTACTGTCACGGGTTCCTGCTCTGCCAGGCTAGCATAGATTTGAGCGGGAATCCGGGATAAGTTTTCCTGTCCTACCTCTGAGGGAACTATCACTATAAATAAAAAAATATAAACTCTTTGATACCTTATATTCAAGTTCTACAATAATTTCCACTCTTTAAACACCAATGGTTCTATAATACTCTTTAAGACTACCCTTATTACTATGTTTACACACCGGCTATTGTTAAGCTAAAAAATGTATCTAAATTTTACAAGTTAATATACAACTAGGTAATGCATCGACCGCTCAGTGATGATCACCACTTCCGACCGGGCGCTCAAGAGATTTTCTCCAAAAAGATAAAAATGAAAACAGAGCTAGGCCCTTACTTTCTGGGTCTAAAATGGTGATGAGCACTGGGGTGAACTGATTTGCAAATGAACTCGCACTCTAAATTTCAACTTTCCACATTCTAGGTTTTCTATCTTATAAATAAAAAAATTAAATAAACTCTCCAGTTATGCAAAGGATAGGCTAGCGAGACCACAATTATTATAGATAGTGTGCCTAGGTTGGGCAGGCTTATTCTGGGTGAAAGGCCAGCCAACTCTCACCGGACCTATTTACAAAATGAACCCGTGGAATTTAAGTTTATAGTAACCTCGCTTGCCAATGCCTCCCGTTGACCCTATGCTTCCCTAAGCCAAATCCTAACCTAATACTATATATCAAAATCTCCCGATGCTGCTTCATTCACTCCCTACCTACAGACTATGAAAACCCTAACACACTTAATCCAGCTGAGACAACAAACGTGAACTTATACCAAAAGAAAAACAACCAATACAAACACGCCCTAGGATTCTGGAAAAATCGACGAAGGGGAACCGACCCCAAATAGTTTGGAAAGAACACACCTCTAGAAGCACGTGACGCCGCCCATCCGCCGTCGACACGTATGCACCTCGAATCCCGGAGTCCGCTCCTGTCTCTCGGTGCTCTGTGCCCGGCGCTTTATCTCCGACGACCGGGAAAACGCCTCACACGCTGCTTCCCCTCGCTAGAGAGCTGGCCTCGCCGACAGTCAAAGCTCGTACTCCCGGGATCTTCGATCCCGTACGCTTCCTGAAATTCCCCGAAAAGATTCCCATTAGCTTACTATATCTTCTCGGTGTTCCTGTTTGGAATCACCCGTAGTTCCCCCCGTTTCCACTGATGAACCCCACTTTGTCGCACGGTACCTGTATCTGTAGTTCTCTTTGTTCCCTCCACAACTGGGGGTCTCGTGCTGGCTGCCAACGCTCCTGGATCACCGGTGTTCGCCAATCCTTGCCAATTCTCTTCCCTCAGCGTTCCTCGTCAATGATGGTTGTCTTGCGGCACGGTCTGCGGCAAGACTTCCAGGAACCAGCGGCTCCAGAGATGCTTCGGAATTGACGCCCGGGATATGCAGCCACCTCGACAATTTCTTTCTGCTCGCCACCAGCAAAGCTTCGCCTCTCAAACTTTTTCCAGAATGGTCGCTGACCGTCGCCGGTTTGGGTTTTTATATGACTAGATCTACGGAACATTCTCGAAGCCCAAATTCACTTCCGCTTGCTTCTCGCCGCCAGGGCATCCCACGGTGGACGCACTATGGTCCTATTTATTTGTTGAATCTTTTGTTATTATTGTTTTCTTGAGTTTTTCTTTTTGGGTCCTGGCATCTCGTCAAATCACTTCCCGTGTTCCTTTCATGGTCCCGAACCCAGAGACGATATTTTCCTCGACACAAAATGTTTGCATATTCTTCTCTTCAAAAATGTCGCACATATTCACGAAAACCCGATTTCTTGAGTAACTCCAACCCGAGCCCTCTATTGCTGATAACCTCCCGTTCCAGAAGTAAATTCCAAGGTGGATAAACCTCGCGATTCCTTTATCGTTTATTTGACCGCTACAACCCTTGATTTCCGACCACTGTCTTACCGTAACAACGATGTGCGTGTGTTGTGTTCGTTCTCCCAGTACTTTTAGGTACTACTAGATGGCGCTCCTCGCGGGGAAGCCTTTCTTGTGATTTCTTGATGAGTTGAGTGCCTCATCCTCTGGTTTTCTCGGAGGATGCTGGATTTCCGTGCCTTCACCCTTTTAGACCGACGACATTGATTTTACTCCAGCGCATTCGCTATTTCCCCGCCGGGACACGCCTTCCACCTTCCACTTCTTGTCGATAGATGGCGCTTTTCGTGCCTTATCGATTATATGGAATTGTTAGAACCTTGGTTCTGTTTGTAAGACATTTGAATCCTTTTCCCACCGGTAGATGGGATTAGTCGTCACGAAATCGTTTTTACTTGTGACAGTACCTACATAATATGTAGGTACCACTAATTATCTAAACAATTCTATGATACTCCTCGTATAGAGGAAATGCAAGCATGTTCAAGTTCATCCTTATCTAATATCAACTTGATATCGGCGACGGGCGACCGACGGGCGTAAACTGTTGTTGTAATTCGATTAGACATTTATCTCTCGCGGGCGCAGTATCTTAGATCTATGTAGTATTTACAGTATCACTGACGAGAACCGCTAGCTTGTGCTTCATATCCTGTGGGTTGGGAAATCAAGGTTTCACTATAAATTGTTGTAAATTACGTTCTAAATTTACAAATCTGTCAAAGGATCTGTTCTGTTTGATATTTTTAGATCGCTGTGTTTTACATTCAAGCGTTTAATAGGTGTATGTTCCAATAACTAATTGGGTGTACCAACCTACATAGGGTTTTAAAAAAATGTGATCGGCTTCAGCGGTCCTTGTGGAGGTCTTTATGTCTATGTCCAGCTGTAGACGTCCTTCGGCTGATACGATGATGATGCATCTGGTTCAAAACGTGCAAAATTACCGAGAATAAAACCACGAAATGTTTGCTATTTCCTTAGATTTCTACAATATCTTGAGTAATTTGTATATTCTTTCGATGATCCCCGAGCTTCGTGAGCAGTACCGACACTTTCGAATGCTTGCGAGCTACTTACCTAATTTCCTGGTCTCATCATGAAATTGCCATAAAAATTCACCATCTACCTATTGATTATAATTATAGTAATTTTAATGAGTGTTCCATAGTATATATTAGTCGATGCATGCTGCAGTACCTACTCTCCTACTTTAAACTCTTGCGCAGCTCTGTAAAACTTCTGAAGACTAGGATCAATACATTTTTTCAATGATCTATCCTGATTCTTTAGTATGTAAGTAAGTGGATGGTTTAGTTTTCGAATAAATGTTTAGTGCTCGTGCTATATATTCATAGTATGTCTCTAACGATATGCTTATGAAGCGCTTCTGACGCGCCACAACACAACAAACTACAATAGTGTGGTTCTAGCTACGATCGTGCGTGTGTGAAACCACCTATTTAAAAAAAATTACGTTAACGTACTCAACCATTCAATATCGACTCAGTGTTCTAAAGATGCAGTCGCAGGAAAGAAACAATTACGTATAAATAATAATCTCAAAATAAACCGTTTAATATCCATTTGCTGTTGAGAATCACTTTAATGCAAGTAAATCGTGACTTGCCAGGTGGTTGGTTGTTATGTTGTTGGTCGGCTAGAGCACTTGCGTACCGTTGTTGCTAGGCTGCAATTGAATGCAATTATAATATGTTGAGGGTTTTTGAATCAGTCGAGTCAAATTTGATGTTTGAACATAAATTAATTCATTGTGGAGATTGCCAATAACCAAAATAAAAAAAAAATACCCTTCCGTACCTTCTTTTTTTAATGTCGGTGTTTTTATAATTTTAACAAGAACATTCTAATTCATAGTGAAAGATTAACTCTCATTAACGTCTCTATAGCCATTTCCGATCGTTATCGGATTATTGTTAATTTATTAGTTTCAGATAGCGTTATTCACCAGCTAATTAATTAACTGTTTCTCTGATTTATACGATTTGGCAGGTGGTAGTCGTATGCGACCGACCGACATACTTGTGAGACTGCTTGAATGTTTAATTTTTTATTCAAATAAGTAGATATAATTTAAATTGATATAGTAGTTGATTCACATAAAATTTTGTTAACATTTATTTACTAATGTGTGAACTGAACTTAATGGGAGTTAAATCCTTGTTTAATACTGTTTTTATGAGAAGGCGAAAGCGCTAAACGGTTTGCCTTTTTCCATAAATTTAAAGCGTAGGCATCAAAATCTTTACATTTAGCTTTCTCTTATTTCTGTGACGTTAAAAACGTACCAGACGACGCGACAGTAAATTCGAAAAGTTCCCATTTTCTATAATACTCTGCTGGATTGTCTTTATACACAGCCTCCTGCAATTGCAGTCATTGCTCATTATAACAATAAATGAATGACAGCAGAGAGCGAGTCGGCAGTCGGCAGTAACACTCGCTCGCGTGGGCGACGCACAGGCTCGCCCGAACCAGCCCGCAGCAACTTATGCAAAGGCATGCCTTGCACCAGCCAATAACCGTTTACAGATTATACTTGAGCTGAGCTTTCTCTGATAAGGAATAGTTAAGGGATAGTTCACATACATCTTAATACTAACATGTACATGCTGACTCGACACACCTTGTCCTGTTCCGATATTTATAGAAAATAAGTTCTTGATTTTCGGAAATTATCCAATTCCAGGAGATTTTGCTCCGATTCTGAAAATACATTCGCTGATACCTAGAATAGGTTTCGTTTTATATTATCCATGAACCAAGTGAGCAAAGTCGCTGGCAGTAGATAACTAATTCTTGACGTCCTTTTCTTGCTAGTTCTTGAAAGGGACAGTTGGCAAAGAGTGCTTGAATGTCGCGTTTTCGAAACACTTCCCTACCTAGCTTTATAATGATGATTGAGATAATTTTACTGCCGCCGGTCTGGCTGTTTAAAACAAAAACCTGTACCTACTAGACTAAATTGCAATGGAACATGCAAGCATGTCTTTAACACTGTCTTTAAGTACTCGGTTCAAGGAACCTACATTTTTTTTTTACTTATTTTCATTCATCATTTCATTCGTCTCTCGTCTAATTTTTAACTCGAATTTGCACATTTTTGGCTGCGCTTGTTCAATATTTTGTTTTAGTAACTGTTATCTTGATTGTGTATTTTAAATCCAAAATGTACACAAACTGACAACATTACCGTGACAGTATTGATTGATTCTAAGGTTTTTTATTTATTATAGTACTCTGGGTAATTTCTAAGAAATTAATAAATCCCAAAAATTTACGATCTCGACGGGATTCGAACCCGCACCTTCCCCTTCAGCGCAGGGTTGCTCTTTTTCCAACTAAGCTACGTGATCTTATCTAGTCGACCCGTAAATCTTTGGGAGTTCTTTCGGCACTTACGCCGTCAGCGCCACCTACAGAGGAAACAATGAAGTTATCCAATTCTGCTCAAAGACCAAATTTACATTTAGTTCTTTGACGAGAGGTTTTGCCGTTGCTTGTAGTATTGATTGCTTAAACTTTTCTAGCTCGCCCCGGAGAGACCCTTTGTATCGAAAAGTTTAGTGCAATAATCGGAATTTGAGAAAATTTTATCGATTTGTCGATATCGGTTCTATTTGTAGGCCGCAATTATACTTTCTTAATGTCGCTAATCAATAATTTGAAATGAGGAACGAACGACCCAAGTTTTGGTACCATGCGATGGAAACATCGATAAGGCGGTTATGCGGAGGCATGGTATGTATTGTTTAAGTTACCATATTTCGATCGTATCAACTGTCACTTCTGTGTTCGTGTCAACTTGCTGAATGATGCATGCACACAAATGCATTGAATTTAAAACAGTACAGTATGATGTGAGTTATTAATCATCACCACAAAAGACGCCACACATAGAGTTCCTGAGCCGCCTCCATCCTTCTAAAAAATATCCGAGGTTTAAAACACTCTATTTTTATTATTTGCCTACTTTTTGTCAATTAACTTACAAACAAGCTTATAATAATATCGAAACCGTAAAACAATAAATTAAAATCAATGTTTCCGATTTCTATCCATAAGATAATATATTTACGATGTAGTCCTTAATCGAAATGGCTGCACTAGTAACCTACAATATAAATCGATAGAGCTGTTCGATTGGTGAAATTATATCCTGCTATAATGTTGGCGTCCAATAAATTTGTTTTAATGGCATCTTATAAAATTCAATTCACACCATCAGAAGTCTTTTATCGATGAATTAGTTTAACTAGCGGTAAATGTTTTAGTATATAAATAAATGGAAGTGGTTGTAAATTTCTTTAAAATTTAATTTAATTGATGTTTTAGAGTAAAACATTTTTCGTTGGTGTGCCTTTCTTATTAATATTTGTGTATTTTTGTGTGTCACTGTTATCAATGACATGATATTTATTTGAAACAGAAGCTAATATAAATTAGCTTGTCTTGCTGACAAAAACTAGAAACATATTTTACGAACTTAATATTCCACGCTTAGTGTAATCATAATTCACTCACCAACAAGTGGCTAAGCAGATAATGATAAAATTGTTTGGTTAGGTGATGCTCGCGGCTCGGCGTGGAAATCGAAAGCGGTGGTGAAGTAACGATCGGCTTCGCGTAAATTATCGATAATATTGGCGCATTTACATTTTCACATCTCTATCGTACACAGAGTACTCATTATGTAGTATGGGATCGGGTTGTAGGTGTTACTGAGTGAATGATGCCCAATTAGCTTTTGATTCGTGCGAGGAGTTTTGGATGATTATAGTGTTTGAGATCTTTGAGGTCGGTGCTTTGAAAGTTTTAATTCGACACTTTTTACTTGTAAGTAATTGAGTGTAGCCAATTGAGGAAATACGATATTAATTAGACAGTTCTCATTAATAAAGTATTGGGATAACAAGTGGCTTTTACTATTTGAATCTTCAATACAAAATGTTAACCTGATTTGTTCAGTACCTAGGTACCTAGTTTCGGCGTGTAGGTAGGTATACCTAGAACCAACAAACATCCAAACTGTCGCATTTATAATGTTACTGTGATATTGCTCTACGAATGATATTCATTCTTAGTGACGACCTCTGTGGTGTGTTGGGCGAAGGTCCGCCTGCGACGCAGGAGGTTGCGGGCTCGATTCCCGCCTTAGGACAAATATTTGTTCGATCTGCAGGTATTTGTACTGAGTGTTCTGGTCGTCTTCTATGTATAATAAAAAATATCTATCTATGTTATGTATTGTATTATGTATATCAGTTATCTAGTAGGTACCCATAACGCAAGCTGTGCTTAGCTCGGGGCTAGAGAATGCTGTGTGAATTGCCCAACATTATTATTTTATTATATTTTAGTCTTAGTGCAAATGTAGTCGGTAAGTCTTGCCTCAGGTCGCAGCCAGAGTAAACAAGATCCAGTTACACGACTATAATTTACACAAGAATTAGCATAGTTAATACAAGCGAGGAGATAATACCCGTACAGCCTGATGAAAGGGATTTTCTTGTTTACTTGCACTGCTGGAAATTGATTCCCTACTCTGTCATTTTAACGAGTTACTTGCAAATTTTCATTTCACTTTTAAATATAACTAATAGTAATCGCTCGAGATGTTAAGAAATGACGGGGGAAGGAAGGCCTTTGGCCTTCTTTTGGCAGTGGTATTCATCAAGCTGACTTCATGTTAATATGCGGATTTTGCTGTGCAAAACCATGGATAGGAGACCTATGAACATTAGGAACGTTCCAAAATAACAAATAAGTAGGTAATACATAATTTAATGACAAAAAACTAAAATTGACTTCGGTTCTTTAATATGTAACAACTTTTTTAAATAAATAAATACATTATTTTTATTATTTTTAAAAATTTGCACTGTTTTTTTTTAATATTAACCGGACAAACAGTAATCCCTCGAGAATAAAACTTTTTTCTGATAGCATAAATTCAAAATTCAATAACTTTATTTCTTTAGGCTCACAAAATAAGCATTAGACAAGTCAAATTTTATACAACAGTCTTTGGATTATCTTCTATACATACAAATTTTGCTTTAGATTCTTTTTCATAAGTATCAGAATCGGTCCTTAATTGACGGAAAAACCGGTGAAAACAAAAATACCCGTAGAACAACGTCATTCTTATAGAAGTCCGTTAAAATACAGTTTCGTAAAAAAACTCATCGAGACAAAATCACCAAGAAGCTATTTGCATTCAAGTATGAATTTACGATGTGAATTATAATTTTGTTTACAGTCTCCATCGATAACATGTCGCTACAGACGAGGTTGGAATAAATTAGCAACTTCAAGCCACGTCAATCATCCAATCAGCGATGCGCCCTCCTTATACAACAGGTTTTGCCCTTTTAGGGTTCCCTTTGAAAGCGAAAAGGCAGTGGTTTTATATGGAACTTCGCATGTAGGTACTGTTAGTTTTATAAGGAGTACTCTAAGACATATGCAAGTGTTATGAAAGCTTGGTTAGTCATCGATCTTTGCTTGAGTAACATTTTATCGAAAGAAAGAACATTTTTTGTGTCATAATAATTTCTTTATAGGGTTCCTTGAATACTTACCTATTATTTTTATGTGATAGTAATTTTATGACAGCAAACTTCAATTTCTAAACCATAAAGAAAGTTTAAATATTTCAAAATAGCTGAAGCTTGGTTACCACCACCTTCCTGAAGGCTAACTACCTATTATAATTTCAAAAATGTGAAAGTCACACTATAGTGAAAAAAAATGCCTTAAATAGTTAGAAAGAAAAACAACCATCTTAAAAACTCGGTACAGAAAAAATCCAGCAACATGCGTGTGTTTTTATAGCAAGAACAGAACATACAGAAGTTATTGCTCGATTACACATTTGTACATTTATAAAGTTAAACGTGATTTCGAGTCAAATTGTCGGTTAGCTCGTTAAACGCAAACGGGGCACAGCACAGCATAGATAATTATTCATTGCCTTATTCGTTATTACCACAGAACAGAAAAGTTCTGTTCTGTGGTTATTACGATATATACGCATAAACGTGAATTTTTACGTTTTCAATTGCAAAGTGACGGACTGGAAGCACACTCGGTAGAGGGTTCAATTTCGTTTTAATTTTCAGTTGGTTCATTCCGACGTATTCGCCAGTGAGAGTAGCACTCATACTATTTTCGATGCTTGACGGCTGCTTTTTGATTACGGAAAATCTAAAAACAGAAGAACCAATAAGCGGGGAAATGAAGCCGGGCGTTTTCTTAGCAATCTATATTCTTCCCACTGCACAGAATACAACTCAATAAGATTAGGTTAGCCGTGAGAAAGGCGACAGACAGACATAATGGCAAAGTTTATTTTGCATATATGTATGTAATAAGGGCCCTATTTTGTGGTAATTTAGTGATTATGCCAACGAGGTGTATCGCCGTAGGGCGGCGCGGTAGTCAGATCAGAGTATCTACATACTGCGGGTTTTTAAATAACGGTTTTTATAAACTGTGCAGATTCGGCTTCTCATTTTTAGCCCAGCCCGGTGAAGCCTGACTATGGTAGGTTTGTAATGAGGTACTTGCAATTCCTTCTCCGAGATGAACCTAACGGGGTTGCTTGTCAAACTATATGCCTAGATCTCAGTACTCACGGGATCATCCTGGTTAAAAACTCGAATTACATAAAATTGTACATTTGTTCCTTGGTTCCTTGAACGCTACGAATCTTGAACATGAAAACGAGATTGAGAAATAAATACGATGAAAAAAATCATGAAAGTGCACCTTCGCACGTAATGTGGTCGCGACCTCGGGAACCCTGCGGCCTATTAAAATGACTTGGTTTGATTCGTAGGTTATTTATTTTAAAAAAATGTTTTTTATTATAATTATATATCCCTATATATTATGTTTTTTTTTTATTTATTAGTTTCTTCATTATGTTGAGTAGTTTTATTGTAAATAAACAAAAATTAGATTTTATAAATTAGGTTGTGCTCTGTCCATTGGTTTATTGTAAGCAGCAAATAAATGTAGGTCTATATATTTTTTTATTAGTAAGACGGTTATTCTATGCGTACATATCGTGCGCGATATAATCCAGAATCGACCTCAACGCTAATTGAATATCCACTTTCGATCCGTAAATGCCAACCCCTGGGGCGACTGCCATCACTCGAGAAATTGTTTAAAAAAAAAATTAATTGCTCGATGATTTACTGCCCCTGTAATGGAACCGCAGCTCGGACATGGATGCAAATGATACGAGAGCTATATCTACAATAATGTACATACACGTACACTCCGTTTCAGAATCCAAGATTAGTAGTAACTTATATCAACTAAGACAGTTCCGAATGAAAACCTAACAAACACTTTATATCAATAACAGTAGGTAAATGGCAAGGTTACTGCAAGGTTATTACGTTATACTGAACACAAAACTTCAACATCGCATAACTGCACAAGTGCAGAAAAAAGGCTTTCATTGAAGTACAATAATTTGAGGGTTTTGAGACAACTAAAAACCTACTTCAAGTCCCTTAGTTTTAAGCTGTTTTTTTAAGTTTTGCGGAATAAATACTAACTCCTCAGGAATCAAATTTTTATGTGACCACCTCGGAATCATTCTCTATACAACTGCAAAAGAATCATACAATTCGGTTTATAAATGGCGGAGAAATCGACGAATATATTAGGAAAACGAATGACATGTTGAATGTAAGCTTTCAACACGAATAGTTGTTTTGTTCTTCTGCGATTTGCCCACATCATACCTATTACGATTCATATATTTTTTATATGAATTTAATCCCTCTGCTGTTTGCAATAAATATCTACGATTCAAAAACCGAAAATGCCTTAGCAGAATTATAGAATACAAAGCTATTTCAACGAATAAATATCTGGAAATAATGCCTCTTCGGCGAAACTTTAATTATGTTATGAAGCAAGATCGAAATGGTTATGTGACATCATTATTTTGGAACCAGTTCTGACGACGCCTACGTTCCACAAGGACACCATTACTACAAAAACTTTCGTGCATTTAAAATTGATTCATCAATTCAACAACAAAAGTATGTTAACCCAAATGGGCAAACCGTGCAGAATCATAAGTTTTCTACAAGAATGTCTCTAGTTCTCACTGCGCTCGCCAATCGTCCTGCCGAGTGTGCTGATCTGTGCAAAACTCAAGTTTTCTAGTTTTTTGCAGTTCAGCCTTCAGGGCATAGAAAACTGTCAAATCGGCGAGAAGATATAATTGAATCTCGAACACATTAGATGCATGATTGCCATGTAACACTGTTTAGCAAAATATGTTTGATTACTTTACACTTGCCAGACTTTTTTTTTAAATTGTAAAATAACGGAGTTTTTGTTTTTTTCTGATAAGTGATCAATGAAACTGCTAAAGCTAAATTGTAGAATTGCCTTTCCACAGGTCTGCAAGCCCGACATAGACTGTTCGTTGCCGGAGAACAAATGGCGGTACATTGAGAAGTTCCAGTGCCTCGGCGCAGATGACAAGCTGCTCAAGGAGATGAGGCTGTCCTTCCCCAGCGGACATTCATCCTTCTCTGCTTACACTATGGTTTATTTTGCGGTGAGTAATTCTTGAGATTTTATTGCCTTATCGTTTCCAAGAGTCCTGTAAAGTCGCTTGTAGCTTGTATTTACAAGCATCAAGCGACTTTACAGGACTTTATTGGACAAGGATCGCACAAAAGCGTGTAAAAGGGGATAATAGTAGGAGGGCATCAAGGAGCTGAGATTGATTGCCTGGCCAAGTCCATGAGGCGAACATCTTGATTGATTTTTCTGAGATTATCACAAATGCCATTGAACTCATTTCCAGCAGTGCCACACTAAAAAATAATTTAATGTTTTAGATGTACCTCCACAAGCGGTTCACATGGCGTGGCTCCAAACTGCTCCGACACGGCATCCAGTTCGTGCTGATCATGCTCGCCTGGTACACAGTGATGACGCGAGTGTCCGACTACAAGCACCACTGGAGCGACGTGATGGCTGGATTCTGTATCGGTCTGCTGTATGCTGTTATTGTGGTGAGTTGTTATCTCCTCAAGGTTCCTGCTCGCCTGGTAGACAGTGATGACGCGAGTGTCCGACTACAAGCACTACTGGAGTGACGTGATGGCTGTATTCTATGTCGGTCTGCTGAATGCTGTTATTGTGGTGAGTTTAACCTCAAGAGCTCGGCTAACCTGGTACCTGGTGATGAGTAAGCCTATCTGTAAATACTGCAAAAACATTAAATATGCATTGAATTAAAAAAACGTCCAATATCTACAGAATAT
Organism: Eupithecia exiguata; assembly: GCA_947086465.1. Taxonomy (NCBI): domain Eukaryota; kingdom Metazoa; phylum Arthropoda; class Insecta; order Lepidoptera; family Geometridae; genus Eupithecia; species Eupithecia exiguata. The sequence goes on along the minus strand of OX352241.1, from coordinate 475,233 downwards.
AAATGACAGTCTAAATAGAATAGTATTTTTTTGTTACCCAGGAAACTACCCTATTATTGAACTATATTGAACCCTTTCCTTAACTTTGAGTACCTATAGAGTATTGAACTCTACCCATACCGTTGAGTAAGGAGATTTGAACCCTTCCCATAGTTCAGTTCAGTTCAATTTATTCATAATGGATTACATTACAGGTCTTAAATTCTTAAATTATATAAAATATAATTATAATAAGAAAATTGTCATTAAACATATATATATATATATATAAGGTACATTCATAGGTACATTTTTAGTACCTATATCATTTTTTTAATTTCAGGCTTATGAGCTCATTGACGGTGTAGAAAGTCTGCTCGACAAGCCAGCATAACATTGAGCAGCCATAACATTGAGTAAAAAGATTTGAACCCTTCCCATAACATTGAGTAAAAAGATTTGAACCCTTCCCATAACATTGGGTAAGGAGATTTGAACCCTATACATAACATTGAGTAAAGGGCAGGAAAGTGAGCTAGTCATTACAAGTATGTGTCTGAGCCGTGGCGGTCGCGGCTTGAGAATCGACCCCTTCAGTTGGATGGGTCCATTCTTTGCTGTAGAAAAAAATATATTTATTATTTAGTATACAGCAATAAAACCTTATTTCCAGTTCTCATTCATCTCCGGTCTGCGCAAGTCCGCGCGCCGCGTCGGCCTCAACCTGGACGCAGAGCTCCACGCGACCAACGGCAACCACGCGACCCGAGTGCAGGTTTGACACCCGGCCCCGCACTCGGACTCGGACTCCTGATACAACCCCAACATATCCTGGATATCGCACGACTACGCGGACGATGTCGCCTGCGATCATTCTAGTGAGTTCCTAAGTGCACATGGGAATGATGTAGGTACTGACTTTTTGCACGGGAGTGAGTTTTGAGTGAATGGATGGGCTTATATACAATCTATGGCTCATTCTGTACATAGATCTAGGAATCCATCGGACGACATTTTAATGATTTTCGGCCAGGAGAGAACATGTTTGTACAACAAAACTTTTCCATTTACTCAATGTTTAAAGCTGATTTGGAATGATTAGAAAATCAGCGATGGGGTGATGGGAATGGAGATTATTGGCCGAAAACTGAAAAGTAAATATTTGAATGTACCCATTCTTCGATGCATGTTTGCCAAATTGCTTGTAAAGAGAAAGTCAATTACGTGGTTAGTGGAACCATAGAACTCACAAATCATAAAACTCACTGTAAGTTATCATGTTCATGATAGAATGACCGTTGGTCATATTTTATAAGTACAATGCGGAATTGTTCTATGCATTTAGTTTAAAAAGTTCTGGCTTTAGTTATTAATCCTCGTATATTTATGTCTAGTTAAGAATCTCCACAGTTTTTCTGTACACTACAGGACAAGAGTGAAGCGTTAGCAAAATCTCCCTATTTATGAAAATGAAATTTTCGACGAAACGACATGCTTTCTTGGAATCGTAGTAGAAAAATGAAGGTAATGTTGTGCTTGTGACTTTTGTACATATTAAATACAGAATAGGTTTGACAGTTTTTTGCAAATAATTGTACAGTAAATGTAGAATCTCTTAGGGAAAGGGAAAACTCGAAAGATGAAGTGAGAAGTTAAAGATATCTCCGGGTTCGGAACAGATGTATTTTATCTACAGGACAAATTATTATTTCTTATAATAGGTTACTCTTTATTGTCCAATTTATTTATTATTTATTTTAAATTTTTTAGTTCTTTAAGTAAGTAATTTGTAAAGTACAATATTATTTTTAGATAGGAAAATATTATTTAAAGAGTAATTTAAGCTAGATTTTAGCATATTTAGCTGAAGTTTGCAATTATTTAGTGCAATTATTTGAACATGCTGTATAAATATGCATCAACCTACTTAAATTGATTCCTGGCTTCAGCAATCATTAAATATTTTATTTTATTAAGATAGTCTTTAAGAAGCAAGATTCACACACTATAAATAATTTTAAAAAAGCTTATTCGATATCCGTAGTTGTTCTATGTTGGTTTTGCTAATGGTAACAACAATATATAATAATTTTCGTTTTTTTACGTGTAAACCTCTCTCAACATACGGGAATAACGCAATAGCCGAGTCGTTTGTTTTCTTTTGTAGTTAAAAATCAGAAAGAGAAAATACACCGCTCAGAATTTTTTTAAACGTAGATAAACGTTCATTTGAGCACAATCTCCCCTGATGGTAAGTGGAGATGTGGCCGACGATGTATCACGGAGGTCTAGGAGATACCCCGGTTGTAGTTGGGCGGAAAAACAGAAGCAGCCAGCGAGTTACAAACCTTAGCGGTACGGAATTATAAAAATAAAGGAGAACCGCTTGCTTAGTAAAGAAACAAAATAATATATCTTTAAGTGTTTATATTAAATCTAATAAAAGAGTGAAAGGAATATTCGCAAGATAAGGACGGTAATGCGACGTACGTCTGCTTCTCCTGGAGAGGGAGGGAGATGGTGCCATGACTCAGAGTTGAGATGATTTTTATAAGGAGGTAGACAGTTCATGTCCTTTTATTTCAACACTTTATCGTAGTGGAAATTGAAAGGCCTCCAAAACGTAATCGGTTAAATTTGAATTTATAGTAAAATTGTTTGTAGATTGCATAAAACTTAGTAAAGACAACATAGATACAGCGCCAGCCTCCGGCCCAAGGCACGAGGTCATGTATTTAACTCTGTGATATAGTGATGTATAAATACAGACTTACCCTAGTTAAGTTAGGTGCTAGATAAGTTATTGTAAAAACGTTGAAATTTTAAATTTTGATGACCGGAACAGTTTGGATATGATTTTGGTATATTTTACTCTGTTTGACGAAACCCCAAGCATGAATTAAATAGTGACGATTTCGAGGCGATTTTTTTTCTTTTTAGTTAATCAAATGCGAGCTTAATGTATTATACAGATTCAGACCGTGACATGCATATGGCAAACAACGGCGAGGTGTGTAAGTTATTTCACTGCATTGTTGACATGTTAACCACTTTAAATACAATTTGGCATTTTTTTGAATGAAATGACAATTAAAAAAAAATGTAACTTTGAACCCTTTTTGTGTTGAAAGAATGCGAACGCTCGCATCGAGAACCGCCTTATTTCGGTCAAATATACCAAGAAACTGAACAAGTCCGTTACCAGGGGATGAACCATCTTCTCGTTCTTCAACACAAATAAGGTTCGTAGTTAACCCGCATGCGCATCGAACTACGACAGTCTTTATAGTAATTCCAAAACTAGGTTTTCGCCTCGAAAACGTATCATTACTACATGTAGTCTGTACTGCTTCGTACTTATTTGGCCAAAAAACTATTCAAACAACCATATTATGTTGGGTAAGAAGTCGAAAGAGGAATTGTATTCATTGTATAGGCTTTAAAATGCACTGCCTGTCGAGTTTAGATTATATTTAAGACTAATGGCAGCTAGATTTATTTATTTACTGAATAGTTTATATTTTAAAGCATAATAAAAGTTAAATAGTTTATTTCATTGGTTTATTTTATACACTAACTACCTATGCCAAACTTTACTGAAATTGATGTGCGTTTTGATATAGATATTATTTTATTTATGATATTTTTATTTATAAAATTGCCCAAAAAAGCAACAAGGAGTAGGAATCGGTTGACTCTACCTTAGTTTCAGCAGTCGTACATTTTATGAAAAGCCGACGAGTTGATTCAGTGGGTACCTGTCACGCCATCTATTTTCAGAGTTAGTACTACCAGTACCAAGATCGCTTGTGCTTTGCGCGCTCGCTCCACCACGATAAACCATATTATAACTCCTACGACATTCACAAAAATAATCACAGATGGCGCATCTTCAGAAGAGATAAAAGGATAATCATTTTAAATAATTATCATTACCTAGTATCTTATATCTTTACGTGACCGCTGCTGCAAACTAAAACTCGCGATAATTATTTATCTTTATTACGAAAACAATAATTCTTTATTTGAACGTCCTAGTCATCGTTATAAAAGACTAGCGGCCCGCCCCGGCTTCGCGCGGGTAGATAGAGGTATTTAACAAAAAAAATAACCATTATAAATTTTAACACACTCTCTTAGCAGGGTTTCCATGCTTAGAACACTCGATCAAGTCTGCTTTTGACAAAATAAACAATCAAAATCATCCGTTTGGGAGTTTCCTATGATGCCGCAACGAGCCACAGATAGATTAGATACACTCACAATCTGGATCTATGTGATCCACCCGTCAAACTTCTAACAACCATTATACGTAGTTTTTTTATGAAAATGTACTTTAACGCTGGCCATATCTCGAGAAGAACCGACAACCGCTGGAGTAAACGTGTTCTTGAGTTGGGACCGCGACTCGGCAAACGTAGTATAGGACGCCCTATGAACATGTGGTATGACGATTAGCGAAAGACTGCCGGCTGATGCTTGATGCGGTAAGCTGATGACAGGGTGCTCGCTATGGCGCTCATTAAGGGAGGCCTTCGTCCAGCGGTGGACTAATATAGGCTGATGGTGATGACTTTAGATTTGTTATTACTTTTTTTTTGTTTTCTTATCTAGGATTCTAATGGTGAAAGAATTTTTTCAAATTGGTCCTTAGTTTCGGAGCCTTTTACCGCCAAACAAACAAACAAATCTTTCCTCTTTATAATATTAGTATCTATAGAAAGAAACAATAGGTAGGTACCTAGTTTACCAGGAGGTACCTAAGTCGTGTGGACGCATCGAGCACATAAATACAATTGACGTTAGCAACGAGACGTGCGTGATCGTGGCGTTACCTTTTTCCACACAATATCTGGTACAACAGCGCCTCTATCGTGTAAACGTGGAACTACGCCCACGATTGCTTTACGATAATAATAACAATAACGTAAGGAGATGTAAAACTCTCTAAGAAAATAATTCTATCTCAGTTTTAGACATGAATTGAGAGTCCAAGTGATGCTTACGGTCCTACATAGGTATCTATATGAATGAATAAAACTGTTTGGTAATAATGTCTGATTTTTTTTATGGAAAATCATATGATTAATAATATTATTAAAATTCCAAAATAAGGTAATTATTAGATTTAACTAGCAGCGACAAACTAATTCAAAAATTATAAACTAATGAAAAATGCATTACCTACGTTATTTAACATAATGCATTTTTCATTAGTATTATAAATAAGAACATAAATTGTATTGATTTCAAGATTTAGAAAAATCTTTTAAGTTTATAATTTTTGAATTGTTAGTTTGTCGCTGCTAGTTAAATCTAATAATTACCTTATTTTGGAATTTGTTGAATTCGCAATGAAAAAATTGGTAGATGATTGGTACAATCTTACATGGTGCTTCGTCCACATTAAATCCATGCCCATGCCTGCCTAAACTACAGTCTACCGTAACGGTAGACTGTGTTAATAGTTATTGCTTGGAATTTTCTAGGTATATGCTGAGAGAACAGTAGCAGAAACTTATTTTTAAAGAATTCTTACCCCAGTACATACCTACCAATGGAGTGGGGTAAGAATTGTTCGAGTTAGCTAGGTACCTACCTACCAACCTAACGAAATAATATGTAGTGTGGTATGGCTTATGTACCCACAGAACAGAAAACTGTTCTGTGTATAAAATAAGCAATTACATATTATTATAATAATCTAGGATTTGTCAGGTAGTGAATCATCAATGGTTCTTATATGAGCTGCGCTCCAGATAACAACCACTTTTACATCCCTGCTCGACAGCTACTCGACTCGTCCGCGACACCTGCCGTCACGCCTTGTCAGACTCGCCCCACTGTTACCATGTACCTTATTTAGTTCAATAAGTGCAATATTATTATTTTCAGAAATTTGACGGTAGTTGGCAGAGCCGCAGGCGCAGGCGGCTAGTTAAAATAGAATTTGATCACGTCCTTCTGATTACAATTGCCGGTGATTAGTCATTTTCAAGTGATTTTATCGCGAAATAATGTGTTAGACTCAATATAAATGATTAGTTTTGTTATTATGTGCTTGTAAGTTAGCGAAATGACTTTGTGGAAGATTATCCTGGACTGTGTTGTGTTGATTTGCAGTAAGTACCAAAATATTTTACACGTTTGTTATTAGATAAACTTGTTTCACACTGGTTGGTCTTAGATGAAATGTAGGCTTTGTAGTCCTAGACTCGAACGACATATTACTATATGCAAAATTGCAGCCCCATCTGCTCAGTAGTTTTCTAGTGAATAGGTAACAAACATCAATCCAATCATCTAAACATCCAAACTTTTTCATTTGCAATACTTTATTTCGTTGCAAATTCCAAGTCGTTATAAAATTACAAGTCGTTATAAAATTTCATTTTCAGTTTTCGAATCTTAAATAAAAGTATTAACGGGCATAAACAGCTGTAACTTATGATTGCGTTGACTTTTTTCCTTTTGAGGTACCTACGTAACCCTAAAAACGGCAAAAAATCATGTCTGTTGTATCGGAGCCCCCGAAAATATTTGTTTTATTTAAATGTAATTATTAATTTTTAAAGTGAATACTTAATTAACTAAATATTCTGTGATTGTTTCAAGCGTCTACCTGTTGCCGGTTTATCAATACCGAGCAAAAAAATCACGTTTGTTGTATGGGGCTCCCATACAACACACGTGATTTTTTTGCTCCCTTTAGTATTTATTTTATTCTGTTTTTTTAGTATTTGTTGTTATAGCGTTAACAAAATATAGATACATCATCTGTCAAAATTTCAACTGTAACTATCACGGTTCATGAGATACGGCCTGGTGACAGACGGACGGACGGACAGCGGAGTCTTAGTGATAGGGTCCCGTTTAACCCTTTGGTTATCTAGATACGTTTGCAAAATTAGGGGACGGACATAAGTATAACACGCGCAATGCGCAGATGTTGAGTGCCATTCCGCGGCGGCTGGAAAAGACGTCGAGGCTGGTGCACGTGACGGCTCCCACTGTCTACAATAATAGACTACCGGAAAATTTTAAAAATGCCGCATTCACGCAATCATTCAAAAACAAGCTCAAAAAGTGGTTGATTGAGCAATCACCCTATAGCTTTGAAGAATTAATAAAAGGATAATTTAGTGATTTTATTTAATGATTAATTTAATGACATAAGAATTCAATTGCAATTTAATGTTTTGTATTATTATTGACTATTACTGTTATTAACTTTTAAAATATTATGATTGTGAACTGATACTGTACCTAAATTTATAAACTTTTGACGTGTATGTTTTTTACCAATAAATGAGTATGAGTACGGAACCCTAAAAAGAATACAAACAGCCGATCATAGAACATCCTCCTTTTTTCAAAGTCGGTTAAAAAGAACTTTCATTTCGTAATACTCTGAATTCATAAGTGTATCAATCTCTACCGTACGTACCGTACCTAGGTAGGTACTTACCGTTTGTTTTTAGAAACTTCACATAAGACTTAACTGTATTTTTTTGTACCTATTTTTTTATTTATTACCAAAAGTACATTTATTTTTTATGTGTCTGCCAAACTACAACAGTTTTTTTGTCAGCTGTAGCTCTCGTGGACACAATAAACATAAATTGTAAAGGTACCTACCTAACTACTACACTAATTAATTATAATTACTAATCACATATTCTAGCATAATTAATACCTCCCTTGTTCCTATCTTGATATGTTTGATTGACGTAGTCGGTATCATAGCGTAATAATTTAGATTATTTTAGATACCTAATAAATAATGTAGGTACCTACCTGCCTTACTATGATGTTTTGTTCCTAATCAATAAGATAACACAAAGAAACTATAATCTAATAATTTGATTGTTTTTAAAAAACCAAAAACCAACTTTGAGTTCTTTAGTTTGAAACTGTTTTTAAATGTTAAAATGTTTATGGGACCACCTCGGGATCATAATTGAACCTCGCCCATCCTAGGTACGAGACGACAAATAAATAAATATAAAATGATGCAGAACAATCTAACCTGAGTGTACCTAGATTGTCCTGCTATTTATTTATTTATTTGCTGAAAGCGAGAATGTGGCTAAAATAAATTAGATTGAGTACATAAATAATCTTGAAATAATATAAGATTTTATCTGATTTCAGTAGGGCTCTGTATCCTCATAGTAGAGCTATGGGTGGAGCCGTTTCACCGCGGGTTCTTCGCCGAGGACCTCAGCATCCGACTACCTTTCAAGCAGCAGAGCGTGCCCGAAATATATGCACTTGTGGCCGTTGCTCTGGTTTTCTTTACTGTGAGTCATTTCAAGTTTTCATTTGAGTTTTCTGGTCTTGCTGGAGTTAGTCAAAGTAGCTAAGCTACACGCTAAGCCTGGCCACAGCCAAGGTACTTGCAGTGCGGCCGTGTGGCTTTAATGGGGTAAGGTTATGCTACAGGTTAAGGTAGGTACCTTTTGAACAGGGTGGTGCTGTAAATAAATGCGTGGAATTTTTGGTACTAGGAAAATCAATCTTATTGGTCATCAAAGTCCGGCAACGCTGTCATGGCCATCGGCGGTCAATAGCATATTTAGTCCATTCGAAAAAAAAAGGTCATTACCTATTGAATATTTAGTTCCCAAAACTAATATCTAGGCTGTAGCTAACACATTTTAATGTGTTAGCGTAGCGACTAATGTTTTGTTATCCATTGACGATTGCTCTGTTAAATTTCGCAGTGAGTGTGGAAGGGAGAGGTCACCGACGATTCTCGTAGCATTATCTCATATTTTCATCTTGTATTTAAGGAAGGAGGCTAAGGAGCACCCGTCCCCACTGCTCCTCTCGATAGTGTCTGTCTCGTCCTACTGTCGACTATCTGTCCTTCTGACTGATCCTGTATAAGACCTTTTTGTCGATGTGTAATTTTTTATGCCACAACTACATACTTAACTAGAATACGTACGTAATGTGTATCTAATAAAAAATACCTACCATTACAATACATTGACTTTTCTATAACGCCAATGCAACTAATCAAATTATAATAAAAAAAAGTTACTTAATAATTAAAAGTTAAGCGTTTTTTCAAGTCAAGTTTCAAGTCTTAAAATGTACCTAAATTACTGTTCCAGATCCTAATAATAGAAATAGCTCGAGACAAATCTAGCAAAGACAATAATGCTAAGTTGATCAGTGGGCGCGTGGTCCCCGGATGGGCGTGGGAGACGGCCGCCACGGTCGGGGTGTTCGCCTTCGGGCTCGCCTGTGAGCACCTCCTCATCACCACCACTAAGGCTGCCGTCGGCCGGCTGCGACCGCATTTCTATGACGTAAGTAGTAAGGTTACAAAACTCAAATACAACTCGAAGTGTTTTATTTCCTTTAGACCTTGGGCTCTTTAGACAGGACTGTGAGACTCGTCAGTAATTTGTAATTACATAAAGTAAAACTACTCATCATACGGAGTACCTAATATACCTACACTGATATTGTATAATGGAGGCCTATGCCTAGTGTATATTAATAATAGTACCAATTAGTAACATTACTTAATCTGTGGTATTAGTCGTACGAAGTTTGTCTATCGTGATCTCGCCCCGACGACCCGACGTACAGGTGCATAAGGATATTACTGCTTTCGCGTTTCTTATATGGAATCTAGCTAGAACAATTGTAGTAACTAAGTAGTTAAGTACATGTACTATCTAATTTGTCCACGAGAGCTACTGCCGACAAACTGTTTCACAGTTTGGCAGAAATTATATAAGAAAATGTACTTTAAGTTGGTAATAAATAAATGAAAAAAAAAATTAAAATTATAATGTGTCCGGTCCAGGTGTGCATGCCGCTGTACAACGCGACAGACCCTCTCAACCTCGGCGGCTACATCCAGGAGTACTCCTGCGCACACCAGCCCGCGCACCTGAGCGACGCGCGCCGGTCTTTCCCCAGCGGACACACTGGCTTCTCCATGTACTCGGCCGTCTTCTTCATTGTGAGTGGGTTATTTATTACTTATCATTGGTGGTTTCACCAGAGCTAAACAGCAGAAGTTGACAAACCGATACAGGGTGTCTTGATTCTCGTTTCTAAGTGATCCTTAGGTTTGCGTTCGAAAAAGCAAAAAGCATCCTATATCAAGCAGTGAGAGGGATTCTTTTGAGATAACTTCTCTTCGGGGACATGCAGCTTGGTTAATTTACAGTCTAATTTAATTGTTTCGGTTCTACTATTGAAATCATTTAGTATCACGTCACGCCATTTCAATATCACGGGATATTTACCATGATTCAATTTTTGAGTTTTCCAATATTTCGGCACAGTTTCATGCGCCATGATCACGGAAGAACTAAAGTCACTGCGAGTTGGTTTTTATTGGCAGACATACCGATCTACCCTCATTCTTTGTCTTTTGCTACGAATATTACCACTACCACCGGTTTCACTTTAGAACGCAACTCGATCACGACACACAACAAATCACACAACAACGTTCTAAATGATTTCTATAGTAATAACCATGATTGTTTCAAAAGATTTATTGTTTCAGTTCTACGTCCAAACCAAAGGCAAATGGCACTGCTCCAAGCTCCTCCGTCACGCCTTCCAATTCATGGCTCTCCTTGCCGCTTGGTACATCGGCCTCACGAGGATACAGGAGCACTACCACTACTGGAGCGACGTGGTGGTTGGAGGCATCATCGGCAGTGTGTTCGCAGCTTTGGTGGTGAGAACTATAACTAAACTAGCGAACTCTCCTGCGAATACTTTCGCGTGTACTTTACAAATACCCAACAAATGTTAGTTTACATGCAAACTATCACCGCCAAAGTTTTACAACCAACATTCACGCTTTTCTGTTGTGAACGGTTGTTGAGATACCGAGCATTTTCGTTTAAGAGTTGTCAAAGATGCTATGCATAAAATAACATCTCTTACGATCCGGTCGAGTTTTCTCTATAGCGAATTTATTACATAAGCTTAAGTATGAAAAATATCACATTAAATAAACAAATAGGTAACTGATCTTACAAGTAACACGTTTATCCTTCTTTTTATATTTTGTGTATCCAGTTTATAATAAATCACTGGAGAAAAGCACTTAAAAGAAAAGCACGGAGTTTTCGCCTCCGACATAATAGTATAATATGTAATTAGTGAATAAAGAACGGATTTAAAGGGAGGGCCATAGATGAATCACGAGCAAGTGAATGATTCTAACGACTGAATCACGACCGTAGAGAGTGTTTCATACGTTCGTGATTCAAGATAATCTGAAGCGACGCGAGTGATTCATGACCATCGTCGATATAAATGGCACTTTTATATAAGAGTTGCTAAATATACTTTTCATTCCCCCATCTCGGAAAGAGTATTTTTGTTCTTCGATGTCTGAGTGCAGAGCCGTTTTATCTGCTAGAGGAAAAAGTAAATTGAAATTAGAACATCGTGTGCACTATGTTCTAAATTCAATTTGGTAAAAGTTTTTTCTACCCCATGGGAACTATTTTACTAGACATTTATTTTATTACGAGAGAAATAAAAACCTACATCTGTGCACAATTTCATCCCAATCCGTTCTGTAGTTTTAGCGTAAAGAAGTAACAAAAATAGTACATCCATCCATCCAAACTATTTGTGTTGTGTGAAGTGTAAGAAAGAGACACCTGCTGTAACATTTAAATTCTAAATTAATAATTTCTGTTTCAGTTCATTTACGTCTTGAAACCAAAAGTGAGTGGCGCATTATCTGGACCTGCTTGGGAGCGCGAGCCGGCTCCCCAGAACATGCTGCCACGACCCGTCTTAGCTCGGTGACCGGACCTGCTTGGGAGCGCGAGCCGGCTCCCCAGAACATGCTGCCACGACCCGTCTTAGCTCGGTGACCGGACCTGCTTGGGAGCGCTAGCCGGCTCCCCAGAACATGCTGCCACGACCCGTCTTAGCTCGGTGACCGGACCTGCTTGGGAGCGCTAGCCGGCTCCCCAGAACATGCTGCCACGACCCGTCTTAGCTCGGTGACCGGACCTGCTTGGGAGCGCTAGCCGGCTCCCCAGAACATGCTGCCACGACCCGTCTTAGCTCGGTGACCGGACCTGCTTGGGAGCGCTAGCCGGCTCCCCAGAACATGCTGCCATGAACCGTCTTAGCTCGGTGACTGGCTCACTACCGACTTACTTCTAAGACAATGGATAATCTGAGATTCTAACATTTTAGCTAATATCATACCGACGTACCTAATTAAAGAATGGGGTTGAGCGCATCACGAGACGACGAATCCCATTCATTATGTACGTAGGTACCTATTATCCTAAGGTATGTGACGCGAGAAGAGAAAAATATTAAAAAAACCTGAGATTGAGTCATGGTAGAGTCAAATTGTGACGAAAGCGTTTGCTAAATATTTTAACCAATAGATGGAGTTGTGCAGAGGGTGGGTCTGTCAGTGACAACGTAGCTTTCGGATGAGCTGATTTTGATGTAGTTTCTCGCAATATTTCTGGTTGTTTTCTTATTAACAGGCGCAACAGCTCTTTTCTATGATGGTATTTTATTAGATTTAAGTGTTAACAATAGTAGGTACTAAGTCCATAACAAGTAAAATGTTACAAAATGATGAAATGTTTTTTTTCTGTAATTTTCTCGTAAAGAAAATGACTAATAAATTGTCCTATCAATTTCCTAGAGATTTAGTTTAGCAACGTCATGATGTCTCCAGCAATAAAATATTATGCAGCAATTTAACTTCGTAACTTTACTATTGAGTATTTATATCTCCGACTTTTGTATCTATCAATTACTTATGTAATATAAAAGTAAATTGTTTTAAATTACAATGACCACAGCTAGCGTTTACCTACTGGGTCCAACCCAACTCGGATATAACTAGGCCTCTTCAGTAGGTACCTTCTAGTGTGGACCTTCGTGACACATTCTCGGCCACAGCGTCACTTTCTATCAGGTGAGATAGTAGTCAAAAGAAGGCCTAATTGACGTAAAAAGAAATCTTAGGAATTTGACAAAAATTTACTTATTTTTCATCCCCCTATCTCGGAGAAAGTATTTTTGCTCTTCGATATCTGAGTGCAAAAGCCGTTTTTATCCGCTCGAGGATAAAAACGGTGGGATGAAAAGTTACGTGTTGCACTCGAGTACAAAGATTTTTTACCTCGCTCTTGGGTTGGTCTTGGACCGTCCAGAACACAATTTGACCACATTTGATTTTTGATTCCCTCGCTAACGCCTGAGCTTTCAATTTTTTAATCACTCGCTGCTCAATTTTAGAGTCCTTCGCTTGCTCGGTGATCCAAATTCAGCACGCGGTTAAAAAGCAACTTTGCACTCTTGTATATCGAATAACTATTATGTGTGATAAAATATGCAAGGCTATGTGTTCCAGGCTGACTCATACGCATCACCAATATTATAATCATCTGAGATTAGCACTATCAATATCAGTATCAGTATCGAGTAGTGTATAGCGAGAACCGCTGTGTGCGTGAATTCCTTTATGAGGTTTTTTAATAACGAAAACATAGCATTTTGCTGGGAAAAATGGCGGTGGATAAATTAGTGTGGAAGATCCTTCTGGATTTTTTCTTGATGGCGTGCGGTAAGTGCTAACCGCTTGTGTTCTTTATGTTATAATATCTGTTTCTAAAAGACTGTTAGTCTGCATTCCGTAATGTTTGCTGTCGCCTCTTAAGTCGATGCTGTAGTCGCGTAAAGTCACTAAGTAATATGGTATTTTACAAACTTACCTACCGAGGTAGTGATTTTATTCTCTTTGCTATATATTTTTTACCTACTGAGGTGAGTAAGAGTCTCAGATAATATATAATCATCATCATCCACAACCCGACTGCTGGGTATATCCCTCCAAACTCATGTGCGTCACTCCTCTTGGTTCTACGCCAATGGGGCGAACGTGGATAAGAGCCATGTTCGCCCCGTGATGTCAGTGATATATGTAATTCGCCCATCTCGCCGCTGGACGTCAGCTAACTGACATATACCTACCTGTCTATAGAATATTAGAGTTAAGACCTAGATTAACTCACGATGAATCATAATTTTAATAAATAACTGATTTCAGTGGCGTTCTCCTTGCTCGCTATAGAGCTGTGGATGGAGCCCTACCGGCGCGGCTTCTTCGTACAGGACCTGGACATCCGGCTGCCTTTCAAGGAACAAACTGTCAACGAGGTGATGACGTCGTTCGGAGTCATTATAATGATCCTTACTGTAAGTAGAAGTATCGAAGATCATATCCATGCTATAAATACTAAAGTTAGACATTCTGTCGGTTACTGCACTCAGGTAGGTACAACAAACAACTGAACGGATGGACGGATCATAGAGAAATTTAACATTGAAGTAAATTGTACGAGTACCAATCCTGGAACGAATATACCTAGGTTCCTTTTTGACTAGGACAATACGTGATAGAGCTTGTCCCGAAACAGGTAAGGATTAGAGGATTACAGTAGAGCTTTGACTTCTTCGCTAATTTCCATTTGGCAGAAATCCGCGGGTAGGTATGACGTCAACGAAAATAGATCATCAATAACATTCTAAGTTATCAACCGCGAAATAAACTGAATATTTTTGCGGGAATCCTTCGCGGCAATATATTATTATCCCTATAAATTGCCTTTTAAGAGTAATGGCATGAGTATGAAGTTTTTTTTATAGACATTTGTCACACGTATACTTAGTTAGTATTTCGTGTATAGCCTGGAGAACTTGTACGGTCTTCCTTATATTATTTAATAAGTACACTACAGTCGCTTATCCGCATTAGGGGTGTTTAATAAGTTTAGCTACGGTTTATTAGACAATGAAAACCTTGACTTTTTAAGTAGATGGTCTAAGGATGCGACCTGGGAAACGCATTATAGGTAAATAATTGACGACCTCAGACGGGCTCGATTCCCGAGGCAACGTGTCTAAGTCTCTAAGTGCTTATTTTGTAAGCCTAAAGAAATAAAGTTATTGAATTTTGAATTTTAACGCAAATGTTTGCGTGATCCGCAGGTTTTTGTTCCGGGTCTATCTAAATGTAAGTATGTAGGTGTAAGTGTGTAATACCAAATACACAAGATTTGCCTTTGGGGCCGGACGATGATGCTCCGAAAAATATAAAAGCAGATTTTTTTCAATGTTGTTTCAGATCTTAATCGTAGAGATAGTAAGAGACAGGCAAGGCAAGGGCATCGGGGAGAAGTTCATCTGCGGTCGCCTGATACCGGGCTGGGTGTGGGAGTCATACTGCACCGTGGGAGTGTTCCTGTTCGGACTCGCCTGCCAGCACCTCCTCACCTTCACCAGCAAGAGCGTCATCGGACGACTGAGGCCGCACTTCTACGATGTAACTATTTCTATATCTCTTTCAATGTACTTCTGCTCTCCTGCATTGTCCTTAGCTAAGATAAGAAGGTGATTTCTTCCGACCAGTCCACGGTCCGTGGGGCCTACTCGAAAAACGAAAATCGAAGTAACAGTTGCAAAACCTCTCATGAGATAGCATTTTTTGCAAATTTCGTTTTTACTAGTAGGTACATTCTCTTGGTCCAACTCATCGCGAATACAGAATCCGCAGCACTAAAACATACCTTATGCTCGTTATGTTTCACTATACACTTACTAGTGGTTTATTTTTCGCTTCTTCCACTAGTGGACAAAAAATTGAAGCGAACAAAATCAATAACATTTTGTTTCTTATTTGATAACAATTACTATTATTAAGCTGTTTATCTATAAAATTTGACTTGTCTAAGTGCTTATTTTGTAAGCCTAAAGAAATAAAGTTTTTGATTAAACGGCGACTATCAACATTATAATAAAAATACTTATCTAAATTTCGTGGGGGTCGTTAGAATCTGCCGAGGAAGGGCGGCAGCTCCCTCCTGCGTATTTTCAACACTTAATTCTCTGCTGTCTCCAATCCGCCGGGCAAGCGTGCCGGCTATGGGATAGCCCCCCCTAGTTTGGGGGACGATCACAGATTTTTATCGAGATATAGTTTTATGGGGGCACATTCTGCAGTACACGTGTGCAGTATCAATGTATCATCAATGTATATTTATATTATTGCTTTCATACAGTCATCAGATTTTAGTGATTAGGTGAGCATATGATAATTATAATGTTCACAGTATGTGCCATTTAGGGTGATGCAATGGAAAACTCGCCCTGACCAGGTATCATGGCTTTCCACTTACTGATGAACTTGCTTATTACTAGGTACTTAATACTAAATATTACGACTCACTAAAAATGCTGATGAAGTAGGATGTTTAAAGAAGCAAAGTCCTTGGGTTCTCTTCTTCTCTTCCCCTAAAGTAATGAAAGTCCTTCCACTCCAGGTGTGCATGCCGATGTACAACGCGAGCGATCCTGTCAACTTGAACGGGTACATCATGGAGTACACCTGCCTAATGCCAGACGAGAGGATCATCAGGGAGGCCCACATGTCCTTCCCCAGCGGGCACGCCAGCTACTCCATGTGCTGTGCTGTCTTCTTTATTGTGCGTACCTAACTCACACTTACAAACCCGTCCACCGTCAGTGGTTGCGAAATTACAAATCTGTGTTGTTAATATTTGCGATAGCTCATTTGCTCTTATCTATATCAAACAACGAGATAAATAAAGTATAATTACGGTCAATATTACGGCTATTACCCGTTCTCAGATGATTGCTTCCAATCAAATTTTTAAATACAAATATTTCTTTGGCCTTAATATATTTATATTAACATTATGCTTCTTGAGTGGTAGGGGAACGGGGGGTGCAGTGAATCACTTTTTTTTTAAAGAGCTCTAACGACATTATTATTAAGGTTGGAATTTACTTGCGTTGTGTCAAATGGAGAATGATGTTTAAGCTACAATATTCTGTGATAAAATCGTCAATTTAACAAAAAAGACGTAAGTTATAAAGATTTTTAAAAAATATGGAAAATTATCCACTGCGCCCCTTGATAGGGGCACAGTGGATATTGATTAGGGGTACTATGGATCACATTGGGGTGCAGTGGATAGTTGCCTTCATTTTGTCATGTAGTTATTGTAGGGGCACTATGAACCAACTGGCAAGTTTTCAAAATAATAGAAGAATTCATATTGTTTTACTTTTTATTAAGTTATAAAAACCTAGCTATTAAAAATCTTAAAATTAAAATTATTTTGGTTCGGAGGATAGGAGACAACAATGATGCCACCAAATTCTACTTATTATTAATAGTCTTTTCATACTTAGGAACTTCTCAAATCACTTCTTCCACTATATCAAATCTATGCCTTTCTTCATCAAATCTGCACTATGTAGACCAATATTAGCCTTCCTCTTTCGATTACAAACCATTTGGCAAGCTAAAACAAAAGAAAAATAGTTGGTGTTTGGTACAATACAAAGGAGACACAGTCAATCATGATCCACTGAACCCCAAGAGAAATCAGTCCAGTGTGCCCCAGAAGGTGAATTTGAAAACATTTTTGAAAAAACAGTTAGTTTTTAAATACTACAATATATTTGAACATCGATTTCCATAGTTATTGAAACCGTGGTTTATAAAAAATAAAAACCACAGCAATACTTCCATTAGATTTTACAAAAAAAGTTCGTTAAATTGACCAAAAAAAAAATATATGCAACTTACCCGTCGCAGTGTAACCGTAGCGCCCCTTCTAGACGTTGTGGTCCGTGGGTCACTGGCGCGGGGAGGGGGAGGTTAGTTAGTCGGCGCTTGGCTTGTGTTTACGTGTGTCTGTGAGCCGTAGTAAATGAGATATAGATGTTTAACCACTGTGCCCCGTGATTCACTGCGCCCCCCGTTCCCCTACCTGTATAGGTGCGTGCGTATGGACGTGATTTGTACCTCAGGCTGAGAGCAGGCAGATATCGCTAAATTGATTTATAGATAAGCTACTGTCTCCACAATCTTTTGATGCCAATTATCTCAAGCTCTATTCACACCATTCCATCCAGTGCTACGTGCAAGTGCGCGGCAAGTGGCGCGGCTCGAAGATGCTCCGGCACGTGGTCCAGTTCGCGGTGCTACTGGCCGCGTGGTACGTGGGGCTCACGCGTGTGCAGGAACACTACCACTACTGGAGCGACGTGGCGGTCGGCAGCGTTATCGGAGGGATCGTGGCAGCTGTCGTGGTAAGGGGTTTTTTTACCTAAAGAAATCACTTATTGCAGACAGACAGCGGGTTACAGGTTGGTAGGCCTAGATTTAAAAGTTCCCATGCGATGCCTCACTAACAAATGCTGTGCAATATCATAAAATAATGTAAAATAACACAGAAGCAGAACAGACTCTTACATCAGCCGGTCGGTGCCCAATATTCTAATTCTCTCTGGTTTTGGCCCTCTAAGCAGTCTAATTTAGAAGTTGCTGAAAATGTGGGAAAACTCGACTGCTGATAGGCTTAATTTCCGGACTGCTGACTCGTAGTCACACCAGCTTATTATCACATAAAAGCATGAATCACAAACAAGAAAAAAAATCCTGTTTGTCACACTGCAGTGTGACAAACAGGACTCGTAGTCACACCAGCTTATCACACCAGTGCACTGGTGTGATAAGCTGGTGTGACTACGAGTCAGCAGTCAATTTCCGCTGTTGAATTTTGCAACTTAGAGAGATTGCCACACATTGCCGGGCTAAGGTTTCCCATTGCCGGGCTGAGGGAGGTCCCATTCCTCCTTTCATACATTCTAGCAGGATTGGATCGATCGATAGGTCGTTAGTGTCCCAATCGGTGAGTAACCTTTCCTAACACACTTTATATATCTCTCATACGAAACACAAAACTCTCTCTTCTTGTATCTCTTTATGTTTTGTTTTCTTTAGTTAGGCCTTAATCTTTGCAACGTCAGAGCTCGGCACACAACAGTAAGATTTGGGGGAAAATTAATTGAAATACCTATATTGTTTCTTTCAGTTCAACTACATTCTAAAACCTAACAAATACAGCAGCGTACCGACGATGGAAGGCGTATGGAGTCAGGAGTCATCTCCACAGAGCGTGCTGCCGCACCCGGTCCTAGCGCGATGACTGGCGGAGGGTGATGAAGACTTACCGCTAAGGCTTGTGGTGCCCGACAGGGCACCACAAGCCAGGAACAGTCGCCAGGAAACCTGAGAGGCTTGAACACTCAAAAACTATCACATAAAATACTTTTATTTCAATGTTAATTACAAAATTGTAACCATTTTATGCTTGTGGAACTATAGATAGCTAAAGTTCCACAAGCATAAAATGGTATAATATAACATGATGACATATGACAGTGAATTACCAATAACCCTGTATAGTATAGACTATACCTAACTACTACTACTACTATACTACTACATTAACCACTTGACTATATTTAACTACCTATTAGTAAACACATAACACTACTTACTCTAATCTTAAGCCTCACAGGGTCTTGTGATCATGGTGGTTTCGGCAGAATATCAGCGCCTATCTACTCTTGAGCGGTAAGGCATTTATGCTGAGTCGACACCTTTTTGCTGCTGTAACACAGCACAGTCAGTCTTTTTGAAAAATGTTTTGTGAAATTGTTTTCGTTCTCGATGTTAAACTGTTACTTTTTTTTCTCAAACTATTTTCATGTACAGTGCGCGTCAGAATTAAGTATCCCCCTATCTCTACGTATGTGGGTTCAAATCCTGCCGCCAATCGTTGGAGATTAGGAGATCAAAACTACGTTTTTTTATAATTTTCCATTTTCTTTTGATATTTTTTGACTTTTCCAACGAAAATTGTAGGTTGTATCATTAAAATGCAATTTTTGTAGAAATTGTAATTTTATTTCATTTTCATTTGGTAAGCTTACTTAAAATTCGAAAAGCTTATAAGTAACATCGTGGCCCTGCGGCAGTAACAGGCAAATAAAAATACAACACGATGAGAGTGACAGGGTTCGAATCTCGTGACCAGTGTTTTGTGTTTTTTTTTTAAATCAAATACTATTTGATCTATTTTCGTTGCATTATGTAAGATTTTTAATTGATATTATTCTTTATGGGCTTACCGACAAGTTAATGATAAAAACACAATTTTTTAAAAACAGTATATATTTTATAAACGTCTACAACATTATACAACAAATACTAAGTATAAATCTATGGTATAAGGTAGATGGAGTAACGAAATAATAGTTTTAATAACAAATAATAAAAAATGATATTTGTAAACAGTGAAACAGGTTTTTTTACAATAGATAGTGGTAATTTGTTCAGAAATAATTTGTTTACGTCGAAAGAACAGACATGTTAACTAGTAACAATTTCGATCTCTCGTTAGTAAACTAACATTTTTAGGAGGAATGTGGGGGCAAATATTCATAATTATATTTTTTATACAAATACCGTGTGTTTACGTTTCTTTTATGTGTAAAATCAAAACGCTGCTCTAATAACGGATCGGATGACCGTCGTTTAAAATAATTTCCTGCAATCTACTTTTCATATGAGTGACCATATTCCAGCTTGCCTCACTACCACGCATTATTTCCCAGGTCCTCAGAACTTCTTTTTGTAAGTTCGACTTCGACCTTACTTTACTAGAGTCCCAATTAAGAACCATTTGACCCCACATATTTTCTATTGGATTCAAATCCGGACTTTTAGATGGCCATGCAATGACAGTTATGTCAGATTGTGAAGATAACCACTCCTTTACCATTCTTGAGCGATGCACGGCACAGTTATCATGGACAAAATAAATGTGTCCCTCCGGGTAGGCGACGCGGACCGACGGCAACATTATGTCTTGCAATACTTCTAAATATTGCTGTCCATTCATGCGGCCAGCTACTTCCACCAATTCGCCAGGTCCCATTGACGACATCCATCCCCAATAACCTAAAAATAAATATTTAATTTACTATGCAATACATTTAAATCTATTTTCTAAAAATCTAAGCCGTCACCAGAAGGCAAAGTGCCCAGAATGCTGGCAGCATTGCCACGTTGAATGGCAATGCTAATTCGTTGACCGAAATAAAAGCCAGCATTCCGATCACCTGTGGACTCTATTAGGAGTTTTGCTAGATCTTTGTGTATTCCATGTGCCCCAGGACCCCAAGGACCTAGGGTTTCCACCCCAAACGGCTCGAATAGGTAACCTCGGTCAAGATTAGAATAGATAGTAATATAGTAGTATAATTAGATTAGTTATTTTTATGCAATACATTTAAAAATAACGTCGGTAATCGTTAAGTTTTAATATTATGAAGATGAAAACGTCAAACTATAGATGAAAAAGTGAAACTGTTATAAATATAAGTAGGTAAATAGCTCACCTAAAGTTATTCTACCACTTGCCCTTACAGGCTGAATGTTTTGTGGCAAGTATCGCTCATTTGGTTTCCTCCAGAGTATTTTTCGACCGTCTGTGTCAGATCTGAAAGTTTTTTCGTCACTGAAAATAACTATGTTATTTTCCCAATCAAAGTTAAGGTATTCATTTGCAAAATTAATTCTTTCCCTCTGGTGGTCTTCTGAGAGCTCAATTTTTCTTGCTGGCCGATAATTGTGTATATTCCCCGCATGCAAGTGTCTCCTCACAGTTGACAGAGATATGCTGTACTGCTGAGCAGTGATGGCAGTTGATGCAAATGGTGCCGTTGCATGATGATTCACAATATCTCGATGGCGTTGTAAGGTAAAAACCGTTGAGATGCGGCCGGGTTTATTAGGTTTCACATCACCAGTAGACAAATACCGTTTCACCCATAACCGTACTGTTTTCACCTAAAAAAAAACATTATACTCAATAATTTTTTTGTCATTGAACTGTTCGAACAAAACACTATCTAAATTAGAAAATTTCACTTACTGTAATGCCAAGTTGTCATGCAATCTCTTTATTGCTGACTCTCTGTTCATGAAGAACAGCAATCTTCGATCTTATAAAGTTACACAAATGATGCATCGCTAAAAAACACTCAAAACTCTCGGAGATACGCACAAAACAAACCACACGAAATAAGACGAGTGACAATTACTTGTTCACTACAAACAACAAAATCAAAAACTACCCGCATCCATAAAATAAAAAAAAATATGGTAAGACGGCATTAAAATAAAACTAGGGACTAATTAGACCGATTGACAAAATTGGACGCGTTTTCTAACAGCTAAATAGCTCAGTTGATTTACTGTCGAGAATTCGAGTCTCCATAAAATGGGTCGGTGGTTCGATCCTAAGCGGCTTGATTAGTTTTTGCAATTGAAAATTAGTTACAAGTGAATAGAGGTTGAAAATATTTTGTAGACAAGGGGGATACTTAATTCTGACGCGCACTGTACGTACTTATGTTTTGTACTGCAGCAGCAAATAAATGAATGTCTATGTCTATGCAGGGTTATTGGTAATTCACTGTCACTGCGTTAACTGCACCTTCTGCCCATCATCACGAATACGTTGGTGAAGAAGCCGCAGGAGTAAATTCTTTAGAAAAAACACCACAGATACAAAATGAAATAACTCATTTGTTGGGAACCCAATGAATGACTAAAGACCAATGTATTACGTACAAGTATACCTACTAACTTTTGTGAACTATTACCTACTGGTGCTAGTATACATAAGTAAAGTGTGCTTAGGTATGTTTGACGTCACCTCTGGATTGAAAGCATGCAAAGGTAGCACGTTGGACATTTTGAAATTAATATAATTGACAGGATCAGCAGGCCGCCTGCCAATTTGGAAGAACCACCTTCAACTGACTTGAGCAGAGCTCTTGTTATTCAGTATTATAATTTTGTTGTCATTTAATTTTATGTTTAATCATTTAATTTATTTATTGTGAGAAGTTGCTAATGATGGAATTCACTTGTTTTACTTTACCTAGGTTTTAAGCTATCCCGTTTTGTATCGCATTTTTTTTAGTAAAGTTATATTATAACTGGTCAATGATTATTAATTAGAGTCATTTTAAGGATTTATTGTTAATTTTTGTATCTCCAACAATTAGAAACCAAAAAAAAGGTACTAAATACGCAATAAATAAACACGTAGTTCGTTTTGTAATATATTATTTGTTCTAATAATAACTATGAAAGTGCACTGAACCTACCTACTTTTTATTATGAACAACTCCCAGGTCGCTGCGACATAAAGGTCACGTTGATGGAAGCGCGAAGGAAATGATGCAATGTTTTGATGTAAAGGCCGCGGAATCTACCACCAGCAGACTGATAACTGGACCTCTTACTCAATACATTTCTTCTATCACTCGGGTAGCAAGACATCAGGACATTTTAGAAACTGGGAATTTGTTAGTCAGACTATCACTATTCGTAGTAGGAATTTATTTTTAATGTAGTCAAATAGCATAGGCTATTTGCGCCAAATTGTTTTCACCCTAGTCAGTGACAGCGTAACAAAGCGTAATCAGGTGATTTTTATTAAAAAATATGCCTTTTTATGTAAAAAAATGGGATTAAAACATTACACATTTTTTGATACATGATCACGTGACCGAAAACGCTGTGTTTGGTTGGATCGCAAGTGACGTCACACACCCTCAGATTACAGTGTCAATCTTCTTCTCGTATCGGAGGCCAAGGCACCCTGCTGGTCGCTGAGCCATAGCTAGCAGTAAGTAAGTAAGTAATTTTTGAGAAATGATGATATGATGGTAAAGGCTTTGACTGTATTGAAAATAAGCTGTAAATTGTTATCATCGTAGTCAGTCACAATGTAAAAAAGCAATATCATATTTTTATAACAAATTATGCCTATTTATTGTTAATCTGTTCTAATATAAAACTCCTGACATATAGACAAGCTGCAGCCTAAACCAGTCAGCGTAGAGACTTGATACTTGCAGGGTGTGTAGGTCTTGGTATGAAAGTGAGCACTAAGAAAGGAATTTTGGAAATTCATACTCTTAGAGATTCAAAATTGGGGTTGAAAATTTAAACAAAAATGCTCTGTATTTCAATAACCGTTAACACCAGAACTACAAAATTTCACATGTAGATTCCCCTTACTAAACCAACACACATTTCATTCATCGTGTTCTGAAATTGTGACGGTCTGTAAGGCCCTTTAAGTATCTTCAATAAAATCGTAGAGTTTCAAGGAAAATGCTCCGTATATCAGCAACCGTTTGTAATAGAATTACAAAATTTTAGCAGTAGATTTGTGTTTCAATACAATAACACATTTGTGTTTCAATACAATAACACATTTCATCAATAGTTTTCCTTATTTCTGACGGTGTTTTCGTAAAATGAAAAACTAAAAAAAAAACTGTATCTCAGCAACCGTTTGCAATGTAATGACAAAATTATACATGTAGATTTCCTTGAAAAAACAAACACATTTTATTCATAGTTTTTTGATATTCTGACTGTATTTTCCTTTGTGCTAATTTAAAGGAAAAAATACTCTGTATTATGATTGTATTTTGTACATTACAGTGTACATAGATACCTACTTATAGTTGATAGCTTCACAACTAGGTAGGTATCTACTAGTATTAATAAGGTAGGTAGGTATCTAGGTGAATTATAGTATATTTTTAACAAGGAACCAAACCACTTCATTATAGACGAGGTTGTTTATACTCCCGAGCGTAACGAGGGAGGATGACAAAACCGTGTTATGATGGGTGATTTTGGCCCGCGTGAATAACGATACTTTTCTAAAAAGAAAAATTACGTTATAACCCTAGACCTGAAAAACGAATTTTATGCCCGTTAAGCTACGCTAGATTGACACACTTCTTGAGGAAGAGAAGTGAAAACTTATTTATTTACTTAAATTGCATATGAAGAAGCTTAATAATAACTAATTACCTTCATTTTAAAAGTTCTTTGACCAAATGGTGCAATGTACACTTATCTATCAAGAACATAATACTCTCTAAAGGTTGCTAGTATATAATCTGAAAAATATTTACTATAAGAAAACCTGAACGCGTAGTAGAGGGGTCACGTCGAAGTTACTTATCTATACGTTCTACTTGAAAACAAAACTAAAAATAACTGAAAACAGACAAGTCACGCTCTAGTTATATTATAACTAAAAACAAGAATCATACGACAGCTGCGTCGAATGCTAACGTCAATCATATATTATTCTTATGTTATATTATGACTTGTGCATAATACAACAAAAACAAGGAAGTTTTCGTACGTATGTCATTCAGATTAAAGAAGATACCTCTCACGTCATCAGCCTA
Source organism: Eupithecia exiguata (assembly GCA_947086465.1). Lineage (NCBI taxonomy): Eukaryota > Metazoa > Arthropoda > Insecta > Lepidoptera > Geometridae > Eupithecia > Eupithecia exiguata. Next base: position 450,042 of record OX352241.1, on the reverse strand, counting down.
GCAAGTCCACTGCTGAAATCAGGTCTCCCATATTAAAAGACATAAGAAAAGAGATGAAAGGAAATAATGATATAAAACGACTGCACAATATCCTTAAAACCATGTTAATATAATATAAATACTACCTTAGTTACAAATTAATTTACTTTATGCGTAGCAGTGTTCATGGTAAGTATAGCATCGCCCTATCTTCAGATTACTGCATCCAGCTTCTTCCTGCCGTCCTTCGCTGGTCGCCATTCCGCTTGGCCACATAGCGTCTTACCTTGCCGAGTGCCAGTCTCCACTTGACGCAAGAACACTTTTGCCCCAACGGTGGTCGATTCTTCGGGATATGGCCGGCCCACCTAAAAGTCTTCAAAAACATCCAAATAATTTCAATAGAGAAGATGGTTGGAGAGTACCTGCTGCTTGGGATCCAGTCCTACATCGAGTCAGGTCCCACACCCAGCAATCCATAGCTACAACCCATCAAGACACTGTTAGTGATTACTGCGTACATACGGAACGTTATAATTAAAGTTGTATAATTGACGGTAGATATGCAAAATTCAAATTACTTGTAAAGACAAATGTCACCTCAGTCTGCCTGTGACCATGGAAGCTGAAAAGCCTCCGAAACGTCAGGTTATAAACAAAATATAAAATATACGCGATCAATCCGGTTAAAACAGTGTTTTATTATGAGTTCTCGCGAAAATAACCTTAGAATATACTTAGTTCTAATTTGTTTTTATTTGATTGTTATTTTCTTAGTTAATAAAGTATGTTAGTAATCCATAACTAGGTACCTACTTATTTTATTTGCCAACTTCATAGTCGAAAGTAATAAAATGCCTGAGTTGGCTCCTCTCGTGATCTAGACGATTGTTACGGCGGAAGTATTAGGAGACGAGTCTTGGCATAATTGCTAAATGACATAAAAAATATGATCTTAATGATCTTATCAAAAAGAAGTAACAAAAATATAGATAACTTGTATCCAGGCGGTGTTTTATCATAAAAAATGCTCATTTATTGGGTTATGGTACGGTCAGTGGCATAAGTAGGTAGACATTTTGTTGAGCGTGCTTGGATAGTGTAGTGTGTCGATGTCGCCCGCTGCTTGGAAAGCGTGCGGTTAACACGATTTCAGGCGGAGAGGTTCGGGTGCTGTGCGGGAGCGGTGCTGGAGCGGAGCGGCCTATGTATGTTTGTGCCAACCATTTCACAAACAGTGCGTGCGGGTGTGTCCTGATTAAGAAGAAGACGTCAATACTGATAAGTCCAGAGATCAGCATCTCGGTGATTCCATAACAGATTTGTTTTGACATTCGGTTCCGCACATACCTACGTTATGATATATCAATAAAAAATATACAATGGCCTCAATAATATTATGTAAGTGAATATTTCGAATGAGCTGTCAGTCACACCAAATAGAGATACTCGTAGGTACTTAACTAACTGTAACTTGCACGGGATCAACTAAGAAATAGAGTGTTGTTATTCTGGATACTTGGGTTCTGTTCTCGAGAGAGCCTGCGCTAGGCCGCCGCAGTCTGTCTATCTGTCAGTCCATCACGTGCCTCGCTCAGAGATTACACAGAATAAGAGGCCATCACGGCCAAGAAAAAAAGAAATATCTCAAAATTATAAGAATGCATCACGAGACTAGAGAAAATGCAGATTTTCCCTCGAGTGGTTAAATATAGCCTTTATTCCTCCTTGTTCCTTTCCGCTTTCTCCTCCATCAGGCTGAGGCCAAACAAGAGTAGGTAATATTTTGAGTCGTGTAAAATGCAAATTTGCAACAGGAATGACTATTTATTTGTTAAATTACCGCCGCCGCGCCGGTGTAAAGCGACTCATTTTCCTCGAATCTGAAAATAGCACTCGCTCAGTTTAAGAAACATTCAACCTATTATAAAACGAAATCATGAACTTCGTAGGTACCGCGTGCTCCGGCGCGCCGGCGCCACCGCCCCGTGAGCGCTCCGCCACGCTCGCGTACCATACAAAAGACTTCAACGCGCTCTCGCTTTTGGACAACAATCTGAAACAAAAAGACCAAGTTGCAGTTTTCACCTAAATATCTCTATACTAACTCCTGCCTGGTACTACTTTCAGTGTTTCAGTGTGATACTGGCCACACTTTGCGCTACTTTTCTTACCCGATTCGCTCCCTGTCCCTAACATCTTCTCTGATCATCCAAATGCTACATGCAACGGGCTTAAAACCTGGGCCACGCGCACATTGCAGATTGCACTATTTAAACAAACGTATGGTAAACAGGTGCAAGCCTTGCACAAACGAGCACACTCTATACCTACAACCTACTTGAAGCTATCCTGTAATTATCATGTTGTGATAACAACCACGCCCCCTGCACGCGTCAGTCACCAGCCACTTGACGCGCTTCTTATCACCCTTATCAGCTGTTATTTGACCTGGCTTATGAAATAAGGAAAGAAAACTATTTATAGATTAAAAATAAGTGCGTGGTGGTCTCGGCCTAAGAATAGCCCCAGCATGATCCAGATAGACATGTGTGTCAATGTATGTATGCGGGATTCACGAACAAAGTGAAAAGAGAAACAAAAAAAAAAACTTGTGAATTCGTCTTGAACCTGCATCTCCTAACTATAGTAAACTCTCACTTGACTGGGTACTAGCTTTTGCGCGTGGCTTCGCTCACATGCCTGGATAAAGCGCAGCCGAGCAAGGCAAACTTTACTAAAGGATATTGAAGCTGACTTTTTTATTTAACTTTAGATGTACTCAAAAACGTTTAGAAAACTCTTTCAAATAGCAAAATAAAATTATATTAGCTCGAAAATTAGAAATAGTGAACTCTTCTCGAGTAATCGCCGAGTTATTATTACATATAGAAAATGTACCTAGAAAATGATATTAAAATATCCATTACTCTTTTAAATGTAAAGAAAACTGCAGATCTCAATTGATACGTGCAATGGTATCAATTAAAGGTTTAATAATTCTAACGGAAATGCAGATCTAGCTTTAATATTCAATGAATATTGTAGTGGCGTATTTCCTAATCTAATGAGGTGTAGTTAAATAATAGCACAGTTTAAATCGGGTAGTAGGTCTGACCCCACTCACTTTAGACCAATATAATTATATACCTACTGGCTACATTCAGCAAAGTTTTTGAAAAACTTATTTTACATCCATCATTTAGGCATTTCAATGGCAATGACCTGCTGCATAGTAAGCAATTTGGGTTCCTAGTCGAACTATGGTTCGACGCGGCGGCGTGTCGAACTAACGATCTATCGAAAATTAGTGGGACACTCCACTCGCGGCAGATCAAGATAAATTGTAAGAATTGATTTGAAATGAAGATTTAAAGTAGGAAAATCATTCATCTTAATTGTTTTTCCAATATTTTAACAATTTTATTTTAAGTATTACTTTATTAACAAAGAAAGTTACAATCAAATAAAAGAATTAAATTAAAACTAGTACTTACAATTGAAAGAATTGAGTTACTTGTAGATTGTTTGCAACAGTCTGCAGTTAGCTCAATTCTTAAACTTTAATTTCTGGATTAACTGATCCATATCAATACCAGTCGGAAGCGCCCAAGACGCCAGCTGCATTGCCCCGCTGTATGGCAATGCTGATGCGCTGTACTAGATACTCACCAGCTCTCGGGTCACGCGTCGCTTCGACCAGACGCTCAGATAATTTTTTGAGACGGGCACGATCTGCAGAGCTGGAGCATGATTGTAACAAACAATTCCGTGTCAACTCACACAGAGGCCCGTCCCATTGTCGTTGGAACAAAAGAGATTTCGGGGGAGCAGCATCGGGGCAAGCACTATACCAAGCCGTTCGAGCTTCGTCTAAAAATGAAACTCTGAATGAAATTCCAGGGACCAAATGAGAAGGCTTTAAGATTTTTTCAACAAAGAACTAGTGCTGTAGACGGTCCTGTAGACGGTCCTGTAGACGGAAGACAAGAACGCTGGTAGGACAATTTTTTTTGTTACAATTTTATAGGAGGACTGTTTTTAGTTTGCTGTGGAGCATGTTTTTCACTGTTTATGCTTTTGAGGATCCAGCGGAACCTTCGATAAAAGTAAAATAAGCAGGTACATAATTTTATTTACATCAATGATTTTAACTCAAAAATAAATATCCTATAAATAATATAGGTACCTAGCAAAGAGCCAAGGTAGCCTACCTAGCGTGAAAGGTACCTACCTAGGTTGTCTAGTGCCTTTGTTGTGGAAGATTTACTAAATAAGTAAGTTCCTGTACATTTTGACACTAATTTTGTTGGAATTTTGAAAAAAACTCAAATTTTATTTTAAAAAATAACTTCCATCTTGTCTCTGGTGATGGTGTAGGTAATTTTAATGGTTCGTATATTGCACTCCAGACAAGAACCATTTTTACATCCGGACTCGACACGGCGACGATGCGTCCACGATAGCTGCCAGACTACCAACAGGCGAGACGTGATCGCGACGACGACGACATCGTCACGATCTCGCCATCTCAGACTTGGGGCTTCCGTCGATTACAGTCTAGTACTATCCTGCTTGGTTTTAAAAAAGTTGTTATGTTTCTTGACAAATAATGAGGCTTGCATAACAGGGCGCCGCGCGCTGCGAGTATAATGCCTGTGCATAATGTAAATAGACGGTAATGTCATTATTTTGTTCTTGACGAAGTGCGGCCTACAGCTACAACTATCCCGTGGCTTAGTGTTGGTGGGAATTCTTACACATTTCTTTTGCATAAAGAAAAGTTGTTCGAATTTCCTAGTTTTACTTATGTTATCTGAGTTTTGTGACGTGTCCAGAGTCCTGCTAGGTCTAAAAAAATAAAGCCCTTTGAGTTTTTGAGTTACATTTAATTTTTCTAGAATCTGATCAAATGGTTGGAATAAGTAAAATTCCATAGATTACGTGTCAAAATGTAGACGATTAGGTACTGACTGAAAAAGGTCCCAAACTTCTTAACAAAATTAAAAAGAAACAAGTATAAATAAATACATTCGCCTTTATAATTTATTTACCCATTCAAAGTAAGTATACTTAAATCCCGGCCTCGCGACAGGCTTGTCAATTATCTGTCACACCGCACCCACGGCGGTGCTTCATGCCACGTGCACCATGCCCATCCACCCACAGGTGTCCACGTGGTGCCTACCTTACCTTCTTATCTGAACAGGTACATACCTACAACAGTGTTAATCACCTACGCTTAAATAGTGCATCCAATTCTGTACGCTAACGTAAAATTTTGAATTGCATTCACTTAAAAAGACTTATGAAAACTTCTAGTTTGGTTTAGTTAGGTATATTAAATTTCTTCTCTGCACATCTTCTGCAGCCCCACCATCTGCTGCTTCTGCAGCAGCGTACAGCCCAACGGGGCGCGTCGCAGCCAGAAGGAGCTCTACATGCACATGTGCGAGCAATCGTGCATGGGTACTGTATTAGTACTTTTAATTAATCCGTTGTACGTTGTTGCTTTAACAGGTTTAGCGCTTGTACACAAAATTGCGTTGCGACGTCGTCGCATCCTAGCAATCTCAGAACTTTAATCTTCTTCGATCTTCGAGCTTGGAATTCGCATTGCGCCAATTCGCAGTTTTGTGTACTATGTCTTACTTCAACCAAAAGCGCAGAATCTTCCTGGGATCATCACATCACCAGCTTCACGAAGTGACCCAGACTCTCTTGTTCAGTTCTGTTAGAATGGTCACAGCTGGCGCCCTTGATAATGTCAGTGATGAACTGAGAACCTGGGTGCATTGCTCGTTTGATTACACAAAAATGGGTCGACGACATCATCAGACATTATCTGTAAATACCTAGGACGTTATCCAGTAGGTAGGTGTTTAACACATAACAAAACTCTAGGCAAGCCTCTTATTATTTTTTAAAAGTTTTTGAAGTATTACACAAAAGTCTACAGAAATCCATTAGGCGACATTTCAGAAGAAGTACAATATTGCAGATTTATGCGTTACAAGTACTGTACCTGCGACTTAGTTCGCGATGGCCTTACCTGCAGACTAATTATTCACAGTTCGACCACAGTTTCTCTAAAGATACCAAAAAGATTTAATAGGTTAAGAAAGTAGATGTAGGAATTTACATAAATCAATCTACTGATTGTCTACTCGACGTTCTACTGATTTAGTCAAATTCGCCAAGTTTCATTTGTGGTCCTAACCCCGGGAAAGTAATCATAATCATAGATATCATTTATTGTGATTATATGCATACATATTGTTGTTGGGTGTAGGTAGTGTTAGTGTTAGTGGGTACACAATGCATAGAAACCCTGTCAGGGCGCAACAATACATAGTTTGGGTAAGTATGAAAGTAAGTTACAGTCACAACGCTATTCTGAAAATAAACTCGTTTCTTAGAGGTTTTTAATTCATCGAGTAGTTTCAGCGTGATGCGCAGCCAAGAAACTGACAGACACACAGACAAACATAAAATTATACATTTGAGCTTCAGTATCGACAACAGAGAGGGCCCGCCAAAAAAAATATATCTCTGTACAGAATTAGACTTGTAACAGTTTTATTATAAATGGGTACAGATATAGCATATAATCTACATATATTTGAGACTTTGAGACTGACATGGTGCGGCGGCGGCGACGCTGAGTTTCACGTAGTTCCTACGATCTCGCATTTGTTGTGTTGCGACACATAATTAGGTAGGTACTAGCAGGACAATACTTCACAGCCTCTGCCTGGGTTCATTCATTCGTTGTATTATCTGTTCTACATTTGTAAACATACTGACTGTTAAGTTACAATATGTACTTAAATACCTACATTATGTCTAAAAGACAAAATTTAAAATTAAAGGGACAAGCAACACGCATGGATCAAACTTGCCAATGAAATGGCTGTATTCGCTTACATTAAGAACCGTTTTTTTTCAGTAGTAGAGCCTTTATTATTTTTAAGTATGAATTATCTCAGCCCCTCGATCAAAGGTCTACAGAAATTACTTTTGATCTGTGAGAAAAATGCCCTTTCTCATGGGCTGAAATATAACGTAACTAAAACGGAAATGATGGTGTTCAGGTCAGGACGAGGTCCTGATAATGTTCCCGATGCTCGTATCAACGGCAACACGGTTAAAGTGGTCAAGAGGTTCAATAGGAATTACTTGGGACATTGGCTCACAGAGACGCTGAGAGACGATGATGACATGAACGTGAGCGGAGAGCCCTCGCCGTGCGGAGTAATGTGCTTGCGCGCCGCCGCGCCGCTACAATTTTGTACCTAAATTAAACTGATTGAATTTTATTTATTTATTAATTATTATTATTTTCCGTCAATCACAAATTGCTACTTTGCATTAAGTAACCATCTGTGCCTTTAATAGTTGGGAGTTATTTTGATGAATGTAGTCTATGAATATTAGTATTATTATAATATAATAATAATATAATATTAGCTTTACGCCCGTCCTGCATACATTACCGCGCGGAATCGAATTTGCGGAGCCGCAACTCGAGGTCCGCAGCGCGTCCGCGGCCGTTTCGCATCTGTTCCGCATCTCGTACAACGGACGGACGACGTCATTGGATAACTCTTGCGGCACCGCACCTACGGTACCGCGCGGTAGTATGAAAGCGTTCTTAAATACATTTGGTTTCTTGTTTTACTTCGTTTGTTTTCATTTTAATTTCCTTTTAATTGGAACTGTTTCATCTTTTATGTGTCACATATCTAAGGACTTCATAAATGTATACAGCAGCTGATGTGAGATGCCTAGCGTTTTGAAGTGCTCCCTGCATGTGTCACTATATTTAGTTTTCACGAGGGTTCTGATTGATCTTTTTTAGGGTTCCATACCCAAAGGGTAAAACGGAACCCTATTACTAAGACTCCGCTGTCCATCCGTCTGTCTGTCTGTCTGTCACCAGGCTGTATCTGGCTGTATTATAATATATAATATTCACAGATGATGTATTTACAAATAACACTTCATATGACAATCCCGTTGTAAGAATGAGTCGCTCATTTAATGATTTGTTATTGGTCGATGAAAACATTGACATATTTATAAGTAGCCTAACCAAGTTTAAGAAAGTCTCTCTGGCTACAGAGTGCACTAAAAGTTCTAATTGATTTTATATGTAGGTAGGATTATTGTTTTTAAACTTGATTTTTTTTTAACACACTCATGTAATATCATTATTTTTTTAGATTTATTTTTAAGTATGTATTTTATTATTGTATCGTAAACACATAATTGTATTTGCCTTTTATTTTAATTTTATAGTTTTAGGATTGTACGCGTTTACTGCTTTATTATTATTAACCACGTTGTGTAGCATGTTCTGGATCACAATCTAAAAACCTTTTATGTAATCTTTTTCTTTTAATATGATTGTTGTGATTGTTTTCTGTTTTGCATATCAATAAATGAATAAATATTTCTGTTGACGCTTTAAAAAAATTTACTAAAAAACAGAAAGGTAATTGTCGATTCCCTCTGATCTATCAGATGAAGATTCCCATACTTCTATACACAATAAAACTAGCACTCCCTTTGCGTTACCAAATAAAACAAAGTTCGAAGGTTCTTTGTTAATAAATAATAGCATGGTTGTTTACCTCCAACCCTAGCAGCAGCATGCTCGCTCGCGCTATAAAGGCAAGCCAAGCGGACGAACCTGCATTCAGAGCTATCTCGACTTTGGGAGTGCGCACACGCACGGCACAAGGAATTTAAAATAACAATTGAAAAAGTGTTACCGAGCAGTCTTCACCGAGTGGTCGAACAGTGAACATGTCTCGGGACGAAGTGTCTATTCATATAATGCGGAAGGTGGTTGTTGATGGATTTTTGCTGGCTGGAAGTGAGTCAATTTAATCATTCTTTGTAGATTTTGAAAAATATTATTGTTACTTATACAACTCTTGAAACCACGTATTATCAATAGCATTAGCCAAGTAGTAGTACTTTACTGACTGGGATATTTAAAAGCGATTAGATGTCATGGATTTTAATTTTTATTATTGTTATTATTGACTGCATAATCTTAAAAACTCCAAAAGCGTCAAATAATACTTAAACCTCATAGGAGCTGTTTCCCCAATGGATTAAAAAAGTAAGGGCTACCCACAGTGCAGTAGTGACTGTTAGACATTGTATAGGCCGCGTGCCTACAGATACAGCCTGCGTGTGAGTAGCCAGGGGCCGCTGCCTGCGTGTGAGTAGCCAGTGGCCGCTGCCTGCCTGCGTGTGAGTAGCCAGGGGCCGCTGCCTGCGTGTGAGTAGCCAGGGGCCGCTGCCTGCGTGTGAGTAGCCAGTGGCCGCTGCCTGCGTGTGAGTAGCCAGGGGCCGCTGCCTGCGTGTGAGTAGCCAGGGGCCGCTGCCTGCGTGTGAGTAGCCAGGGGCCGCTGCCTGCCTGCGTGTGAGTAGCCAGGGGCCGCTGCCTGCGTGTGAGTAGCCAGTGGCCGCTGCCTGCGTGTGAGTAGCCAGTGGCCGCTGCCTGCCTGCGTGTGAGTAGCCAGTGGCCGCTGCCTGCCTGCGTGTGAGTAGCCAGGGGCCGCTGCCTGCGTGTGAGTAGCCAGTGGCCGCTGCCTGCGTGTGAGTAGCCAGTGGCCGCTGCCTGCGTGTGAGTAGCCAGTGGCCGCTGCCTGCCTGCGTGTGAGTAGCCAGTGGCCGCTGCCTGCGTGTGAGTAGCCAGTGGCCGCTGCCTGCCTGCGTGTGAGTAGCCAGTGGCCGCTGCCTGCGTGTGAGTAGCCAGTGGCCGCTGCCTGCGTGTGAGTAGCCAGGGGCCGCTGCCTGCCTGCGTGTGAGTAGCCAGGGGCCGCTGCCTGCGTGTGAGTAGCCAGTGGCCGCTGCCTGCGTGTGAGTAGCCAGTGGCCGCTGCCTGCCTGCGTGTGAGTAGCCAGTGGCCGCTGCCTGCCTGCGTGTGAGTAGCCAGGGGCCGCTGCCTGCGTGTGAGTAGCCAGTGGCCGCTGCCTGCGTGTGAGTAGCCAGTGGCCGCTGCCTGCGTGTGAGTAGCCAGTGGCCGCTGCCTGCCTGCGTGTGAGTAGCCAGTGGCCGCTGCCTGCCTGCGTGTGAGTAGCCAGGGGCCGCTGCCTGCGTGTGAGTAGCCAGGGGCCGCTGCCTGCCTGCGTGTGAGTAGCCAGGGGCCGCTGCCTGCGTGTGAGTAGCCAGGGGCCGCTGCCTGCCTGCGTGTGAGTAGCCAGTGGCCGCTGCCTGCCTGCGTGTGAGTAGCCAGGGGCCGCTGCCTGCGTGTGAGTAGCCAGTGGCCGCTGCCTGCGTGTGAGTAGCCAGTGGCCGCTGCCTGCGTGTGAGTAGCCAGGGGCCGCTGCCTGCCTGCGTGTGAGTAGCCAGTGGCCGCTGCCTGCCTGCGTGTGAGTAGCCAGGGGCCGCTGCCTGCGTGTGAGTAGCCAGGGGCCGCTGCCTGCCTGCGTGTGAGTAGCCAGGGGCCGCTGCCTGCGTGTGAGTAGCCAGGGGCCGCTGCCTGCCTGCGTGTGAGTAGCCAGTGGCCGCTGCCTGCCTGCGTGTGAGTAGCCAGGGGCCGCTGCCTGCGTGTGAGTAGCCAGGGGCCGCTGCCTGCGTGTGAGTAGCCAGTGGCCGCTGCCTGCGTGTGAGTAGCCAGGGGCCGCTGCCTGCCTGCGTGTGAGTAGCCAGTGGCCGCTGCCTGCCTGCGTGTGAGTAGCCAGGGGCCGCTGCCTGCGTGTGAGTAGCCAGTGGCCGCTGCCTGCGTGTGAGTAGCCAGTGGCCGCTGCCTGCGTGTGAGTAGCCAGGGGCCGCTGCCTGCCTGCGTGTGAGTAGCCAGTGGCCGCTGCCTGCCTGCGTGTGAGTAGCCAGGGGCCGCTGCCTGCGTGTGAGTAGCCAGTGGCCGCTGCCTGCGTGTGAGTAGCCAGTGGCCGCTGCCTGCGTGTGAGTAGCCAGGGGCCGCTGCCTGCGTGTGAGTAGCCAGTGGCCGCTGCCTGCGTGTGAGTAGCCAGGGGCCGCTGCCTGCGTGTGAGTAGCCAGTGGCCGCTGCCTGCGTGTGAGTAGCCAGTGGCCGCTGCCTGCGTGTGAGTAGCCAGGGGCCGCTGCCTGCGTGTGAGTAGCCAGTGGCCGCTGCCTGCCTGCGTGTGAGTAGCCAGTGGCCGCTGCCTGCGTGTGAGTAGCCAGTGGCCGCTGCCTGCGTGTGAGTAGCCAGTGGCCGCTGCCTGCGTGTGAGTAGCCAGGGGCCGCTGCCTGCGTGTGAGTAGCCAGTGGCCGCTGCCTGCGTGTGAGTAGCCAGTGGCCGCTGCCTGCGTGTGAGTAGCCAGGGGCCGCTGCCTGCGTGTGAGTAGCCAGGGGCCGCTGCCTGCGTGTGAGTAGCCAGTGGCCGCTGCCTGCGTGTGAGTAGCCAGGGGCCGCTGCCTGCGTGTGAGTAGCCAGGGGCCGCTGCCTGCGTGTGAGTAGCCAGTGGCCGCTGCCTGCGTGTGAGTAGCCAGTGGCCGCTGCCTGCGTGTGAGTAGCCAGTGGCCGCTGCCTGCCTGCGTGTGAGTAGCCAGTGGCCGCTGCCTGCCTGCGTGTGAGTAGCCAGGGGCCGCTGCCTGCGTGTGAGTAGCCAGTGGCCGCTGCCTGCGTGTGAGTAGCCAGTGGCCGCTGCCTGCGTGTGAGTAGCCAGGGGCCGCTGCCTGCGTGTGAGTAGCCAGTGGCCGCTGCCTGCCTGCGTGTGAGTAGCCAGTGGCCGCTGCCTGCGTGTGAGTAGCCAGGGGCCGCTGCCTGCCTGCGTGTGAGTAGCCAGTGGCCGCTGCCTGCCTGCGTGTGAGTAGCCAGGGGCCGCTGCCTGCGTGTGAGTAGCCAGTGGCCGCTGCCTGCGTGTGAGTAGCCAGTGGCCGCTGCCTGCGTGTGAGTAGCCAGTGGCCGCTGCCTGCGTGTGAGTAGCCAGGGGCCGCTGCCTGCGTGTGAGTAGCCAGTGGCCGCTGCCTGCGTGTGAGTAGCCAGTGGCCGCTGCCTGCGTGTGAGTAGCCAGGGGCCGCTGCCTGCGTGTGAGTAGCCAGTGGCCGCTGCCTGCGTGTGAGTAGCCAGGGGCCGCTGCCTGCCTGCGTGTGAGTAGCCAGTGGCCGCTGCCTGCCTGCGTGTGAGTAGCCAGGGGCCGCTGCCTGCGTGTGAGTAGCCAGGGGCCGCTGCCTGCGTGTGAGTAGCCAGTGGCCGCTGCCTGCGTGTGAGTAGCCAGGGGCCGCTGCCTGCCTGCGTGTGAGTAGCCAGTGGCCGCTGCCTGCCTGCGTGTGAGTAGCCAGGGGCCGCTGCCTGCGTGTGAGTAGCCAGGGGCCGCTGCCTGCGTGTGAGTAGCCAGTGGCCGCTGCCTGCGTGTGAGTAGCCAGTGGCCGCTGCCTGCGTGTGAGTAGCCAGGGGCCGCTGCCTGCCTGCGTGTGAGTAGCCAGTGGCCGCTGCCTGCCTGCGTGTGAGTAGCCAGGGGCCGCTGCCTGCGTGTGAGTAGCCAGTGGCCGCTGCCTGCGTGTGAGTAGCCAGTGGCCGCTGCCTGCGTGTGAGTAGCCAGGGGCCGCTGCCTGCGTGTGAGTAGCCAGTGGCCGCTGCCTGCGTGTGAGTAGCCAGTGGCCGCTGCCTGCCTGCGTGTGAGTAGCCAGGGGCCGCTGCCTGCGTGTGAGTAGCCAGTGGCCGCTGCCTGCGTGTGAGTAGCCAGTGGCCGCTGCCTGCCTGCGTGTGAGTAGCCAGGGGCCGCTGCCTGCGTGTGAGTAGCCAGGGGCCGCTGCCTGCGTGTGAGTAGCCAGTGGCCGCTGCCTGCGTGTGAGTAGCCAGTGGCCGCTGCCTGCGTGTGAGTAGCCAGTGGCCGCTGCCTGCGTGTGAGTAGCCAGTGGCCGCTGCCTGCCTGCGTGTGAGTAGCCAGGGGCCGCTGCCTGCGTGTGAGTAGCCAGGGGCCGCTGCCTGCGTGTGAGTAGCCAGTGGCCGCTGCCTGCGTGTGAGTAGCCAGTGGCCGCTGCCTGCGTGTGAGTAGCCAGTGGCCGCTGCCTGCGTGTGAGTAGCCAGGGGCCGCTGCCTGCGTGTGAGTAGCCAGTGGCCGCTGCCTGCGTGTGAGTAGCCAGTGGCCGCTGCCTGCGTGTGAGTAGCCAGTGGCCGCTGCCTGCGTGTGAGTAGCCAGGGGCCGCTGCCTGCGTGTGAGTAGCCAGTGGCCGCTGCCTGCGTGTGAGTAGCCAGTGGCCGCTGCCTGCCTGCGTGTGAGTAGCCAGGGGCCGCTGCCTGCGTGTGAGTAGCCAGGGGCCGCTGCCTGCGTGTGAGTAGCCAGGGGCCGCTGCCTGCCTGCGTGTGAGTAGCCAGGGGCCGCTGCCTGCGTGTGAGTAGCCAGTGGCCGCTGCCTGCCTGCGTGTGAGTAGCCAGGGGCCGCTGCCTGCGTGTGAGTAGCCAGTGGCCGCTGCCTGCGTGTGAGTAGCCAGGGGCCGCTGCCTGCGTGTGAGTAGCCAGTGGCCGCTGCCTGCGTGTGAGTAGCCAGGGGCCGCTGCCTGCGTGTGAGTAGCCAGTGGCCGCTGCCTGCGTGTGAGTAGCCAGGGGCCGCTGCCTGCGTGTGAGTAGCCAGGGGCCGCTGCCTGCGTGTGAGTAGCCAGTGGCCGCTGCCTGCCTGCGTGTGAGTAGCCAGGGGCCGCTGCCTGCGTGTGAGTAGCCAGGGGCCGCTGCCTGCCTGCGTGTGAGTAGCCAGGGGCCGCTGCCTGCGTGTGAGTAGCCAGTGGCCGCTGCCTGCCTGCGTGTGAGTAGCCAGTGGCCGCTGCCTGCCTGCGTGTGAGTAGCCAGGGGCCGCTGCCTGCGTGTGAGTAGCCAGGGGCCGCTGCCTGCGTGTGAGTAGCCAGTGGCCGCTGCCTGCGTGTGAGTAGCCAGTGGCCGCTGCCTGCCTGCGTGTGAGTAGCCAGGGGCCGCTGCCTGCGTGTGAGTAGCCAGTGGCCGCTGCCTGCGTGTGAGTAGCCAGTGGCCGCTGCCTGCCTGCGTGTGAGTAGCCAGGGGCCGCTGCCTGCGTGTGAGTAGCCAGTGGCCGCTGCCTGCGTGTGAGTAGCCAGTGGCCGCTGCCTGCCTGCGTGTGAGTAGCCAGGGGCCGCTGCCTGCGTGTGAGTAGCCAGTGGCCGCTGCCTGCCTGCGTGTGAGTAGCCAGGGGCCGCTGCCTGCGTGTGAGTAGCCAGTGGCCGCTGCCTGCGTGTGAGTAGCCAGTGGCCGCTGCCTGCCTGCGTGTGAGTAGCCAGGGGCCGCTGCCTGCGTGTGAGTAGCCAGGGGCCGCTGCCTGCGTGTGAGTAGCCAGTGGCCGCTGCCTGCGTGTGAGTAGCCAGTGGCCGCTGCCTGCCTGCGTGTGAGTAGCCAGGGGCCGCTGCCTGCGTGTGAGTAGCCAGTGGCCGCTGCCTGCCTGCGTGTGAGTAGCCAGGGGCCGCTGCCTGCGTGTGAGTAGCCAGTGGCCGCTGCCTGCGTGTGAGTAGCCAGTGGCCGCTGCCTGCCTGCGTGTGAGTAGCCAGGGGCCGCTGCCTGCGTGTGAGTAGCCAGGGGCCGCTGCCTGCGTGTGAGTAGCCAGGGGCCGCTGCCTGCGTGTGAGTAGCCAGTGGCCGCTGCCTGCGTGTGAGTAGCCAGTGGCCGCTGCCTGCCTGCGTGTGAGTAGCCAGGGGCCGCTGCCTGCGTGTGAGTAGCCAGTGGCCGCTGCCTGCCTGCGTGTGAGTAGCCAGGGGCCGCTGCCTGCGTGTGAGTAGCCAGTGGCCGCTGCCTGCGTGTGAGTAGCCAGTGGCCGCTGCCTGCCTGCGTGTGAGTAGCCAGGGGCCGCTGCCTGCGTGTGAGTAGCCAGGGGCCGCTGCCTGCGTGTGAGTAGCCAGTGGCCGCTGCCTGCGTGTGAGTAGCCAGTGGCCGCTGCCTGCCTGCGTGTGAGTAGCCAGGGGCCGCTGCCTGCGTGTGAGTAGCCAGTGGCCGCTGCCTGCGTGTGAGTAGCCAGTGGCCGCTGCCTGCCTGCGTGTGAGTAGCCAGGGGCCGCTGCCTGCGTGTGAGTAGCCAGTGGCCGCTGCCTGCGTGTGAGTAGCCAGTGGCCGCTGCCTGCGTGTGAGTAGCCAGGGGCCGCTGCCTGCGTGTGAGTAGCCAGTGGCCGCTGCCTGCGTGTGAGTAGCCAGTGGCCGCTGCCTGCCTGCGTGTGAGTAGCCAGGGGCCGCTGCCTGCGTGTGAGTAGCCAGGGGCCGCTGCCTGCGTGTGAGTAGCCAGTGGCCGCTGCCTGCGTGTGAGTAGCCAGTGGCCGCTGCCTGCCTGCGTGTGAGTAGCCAGGGGCCGCTGCCTGCGTGTGAGTAGCCAGGGGCCGCTGCCTGCGTGTGAGTAGCCAGTGGCCGCTGCCTGCGTGTGAGTAGCCAGTGGCCGCTGCCTGCCTGCGTGTGAGTAGCCAGGGGCCGCTGCCTGCGTGTGAGTAGCCAGTGGCCGCTGCCTGCGTGTGAGTAGCCAGTGGCCGCTGCCTGCCTGCGTGTGAGTAGCCAGGGGCCGCTGCCTGCGTGTGAGTAGCCAGTGGCCGCTGCCTGCGTGTGAGTAGCCAGTGGCCGCTGCCTGCGTGTGAGTAGCCAGGGGCCGCTGCCTGCGTGTGAGTAGCCAGTGGCCGCTGCCTGCGTGTGAGTAGCCAGTGGCCGCTGCCTGCCTGCGTGTGAGTAGCCAGGGGCCGCTGCCTGCGTGTGAGTAGCCAGGGGCCGCTGCCTGCGTGTGAGTAGCCAGTGGCCGCTGCCTGCGTGTGAGTAGCCAGTGGCCGCTGCCTGCCTGCGTGTGAGTAGCCAGGGGCCGCTGCCTGCCTGCGTGTGAGTAGCCAGTGGCCGCTGCCTGCGTGTGAGTAGCCAGTGGCCGCTGCCTGCGTGTGAGTAGCCAGTGGCCGCTGCCTGCCTGCGTGTGAGTAGCCAGGGGCCGCTGCCTGCGTGTGAGTAGCCAGTGGCCGCTGCCTGCGTGTGAGTAGCCAGTGGCCGCTGCCTGCGTGTGAGTAGCCAGTGGCCTTGTGCGGATAACCACGTCCTGTTTAGCAGTAGGTACCTGCTAATAAATAGTAATAAAGAAATGGTAATAAAGAATTAAAATAAATATATAAGTAAATCCAATGAATGATGGATGGATAAAGGCTAGATAAAGGTCATTGAGAGTGCGTGCTGTTAACATACATTTTAGACATGATGATTTTAGTTTTTTTTAAATTACCACAATTGTTTTGTTCCTGTCAACACGTCTACACACTATAAACAAAACTACTTCACAGGACTAAACTGATAATACTTATTCTTTCTAGTCCTAAGATTGCACAAGCTCGGCTTAGTCTGGTGCTAGTTGGCGCTGTGTCGATTGTCCACCAATATTTATTTATTTGTTCGCTGTAAACCATTCTGCAACTTGAACATTTAATTCCAGTGATCCTCTGCCTGGTCGCCATAGACCTGCTGTGGGAGCCCTTCCAACGAGGGTTCTTCTGCGGAGACGAGAGCCTCATGTTCCCCTACAAGGACGACACGGTGACCGTGCCCGTGCTGAGGGCCGTCGGCGCAGTGCTGCCGGCTGTGGCTGTAAGTCTTCTCGATATCCAATAACACACTCAAATGTCGAAGCTATAGTTATTCTAAGATTTTCTAGTAAACAAATATTCCAGAGATTTCCCAAGTGAAAACCAACTTTTTTTGTATCTTCGTTACGCGCAACGCAAAGTTACTACCTAGGTACGCATTCTATCATGGAAGACGAATCATCATACAAAACATCCAACAATGTCCAAGAAGGCATTTTCAGTTCCATTTTAAAAAATAAATTCAAATGAAATGTATTTTCTTTGCAAACGAAACACCAAAAATTGTGTCAATAAAGTGTTTTGTACACTTCATCCTTAACGTAACCCCACAAGAAATAATCTGGTGTGGTTAAATCGGTTCACCTCGCGGGCCATTTGATGGGGCCGTCCGTACCAACCAATCCATTTTTGGGGAAAGTTCTCATCTAAAAGTCTCCAGCTATGTGAGTATAGTGAGCCGGTGCCGGTGCTCCGTCCTGTTCTAAACAAACTCGTTCTTTTACTTCTACTGACATTTCTCCTAGGACCTCTACAAGATCTTCTAAGATGGCAAGGTACTTGAATCTGTCCAAACGTCTATCATAAATTTTAAATTATACATTCCGTTGTTGGAAAATTGCTTGAATTGAAACGTGAAATTTCAGGGATATCACGTCTTGAGGCATCTGGTGAAGCTTCAAAATTGGTTAAAACGTTTATTTCCATGTTTCCATCACATATTCTTCCTTTTTATTTATTGACTTTTTAAAAGTTCCATGGGTCTTCAAATTGTGAACCATTTTTATAAAGAAATTAAATAAGTTCCCAAAAAATTTCGATCCTCCAGGACTCGAACCTGCAAAAGGCCCCACCCTTTTGCAGGTTCGAGTCCTGGAGAATCAAAATTTTTTGGGAACTTATTTCATTTCTTAGAGATTACCCAGAGTGCGAGGGCTTACGCACTAAAATACAAAAACTTTAGAATTTTTATAAATATCTTGCGAATAGGTAAAAAATACGTGTCGGGTATTTAATAAGGTACCAATATCAATCTAGTGCACGGGAGCAATTTCTGTCATTTTTAAAGTAAGCCTCCGATAATTCTAACTGCTCAGTGTTTGTAAAACGCATTTACGGAACTACATAGAGAAACACATAAAAATACCTAAGCAAAATTTTAAGTTCCAGCCAATACACTCTGAATACTCCAATGTTTTATTCTTTTGTTATTGCTATTCAGCCAGTCGAACCAAGACGTTCCATTTTCAAATGAGGTTTATCACGTCTCTGTATATCTACATACTTATTCTAAGTGGGCTTTTCAATTGATTGTTAGTGTATGATTAATAGAAGTAAGCAATTACAATCTTACATAGATAATAAAGGGCTTAATGCTATGCCAATGCCATAATGTAAAGCAATGTATGTAACAAGTTGCGACACCAGCAAAGAGCTAAAATCGACCACAGAGACAAATTTACGCACCTAAACGTGTTGAATGTTGTATAAAAAAAATAGTAGTCATTTCGAAAACTTACTTAAATAAATTAAATCAAGAAAACAATGCATTTTATTCAGTTGAGATATCATGTTTCATAGTAACATTTACTGCTTATGACACAATCAATATATAAATAGTGTTAGTTTTATTTTTCATAATGCCCGGGTTCGATTCCCGACCTGAGTACATGTTTTTTTTTTAAATATATGAATGTTGTTTTTCTTGTTACTAAAATCGATGACATGGTTTCTAAGAAGAGATCTTCGTATGTCTTATAGTTTCAGTGGCAAGATCGGTCAGTATGGGAAAGTTCCCATACTGACCGATCTAAATGTGCCACTGAAACTATACATTTAGATCGGTCAGTATGGGAAAGTTCCCATACTGACCGATCTAAATGTGCCACTGAAACTATAAGACATATTCACCACCTAGATATAAATGTGCCACCCTGTATATGAAAACCTCTTAAATGATGGGGTGGTTTAGTCCTTCGTAATATAAACCTGCTATTATTTACGGTCCACGTCACGTACAAATTACGTCAAACAACAACAACAGGATGATACAATAAAACTACAAGCCTTTTTCCGCTATCTGAGCACGCTACAAAATTGCTATAATTTTCTACAATTCATTGACATTTTACGATGCCATTGTTCAGTATTCTGTTGTGATGCTGCGGTTCATTCTAGTATACTCGGAAGTACCTATCTATACAATACTGGTCCAGTTTTATTGTAATCAATAAGTAGGTATATTGGTTTGAATACATAAAAAATTAAAAAGCCAGCGCACTTAAGCAAAAAGTAGATTTAGACAAAAAGTAGACTTAATAAGTCAAGTAGACTTAATAGGTCAAGTAGACTTAATAGGCAGTCGGTAGCCTCGTACGTCCGAAGGAAAAACAGGACCCATATAGGATCACTCCTGTGTAGGAGTGATCCTATATGGGTCCTGTTTTTCCTTCGGACGTACGAGGCTCTTACTAACTATACTAAAACAATAGGAATCGAGATATCAGGGGAAGGCTTTGTCCCAACAGTGAGAAACACGTTATTCGTTGTAGGAGCACACGGCACACTTGGACACGTCCAGTTACAATAATGTTACAACATATGGTGCTTAAAAAATTCAAAGCCATAAAACAAGGAAAACCATTATGTAACGTAGAAATCAGTTCCTACATAAAAATTGGTAAATTAATAAATAGATCAGCTGTTAAAATGGGCACGGATAAGGTTAATGTTATTGAAACTGTAATAGGAATCGATCGAGTTTCAACAAACTGTGCATAATATTATATGATACGGTTAGTTATCGGCCGCGCCGCCGCGCCGCCGCCGCCCGCGCCGCGCCGTGTTCAACACGCAAGCATTCTTTTCTTTCGTCAAGGTGTTTTTATACACCATCGGTGGAACTGTTTAGAAAAGTACAACAAGATTGCTTCCTACTTTTTGTTATGATCCACATACACGGCTCACGCGACAAATCGACAACTATTCAGTTTTTGATTTTTTTAGAAAACTGAACGCCTTGGCAACCACAGTGCTTCAGGCGGAGGACCCGTGTTAGATTTCACATCTGAGGCCTTCCGTCAGAGCGGGGATAACACTGGCGAACTTTTAACCAACCTAAGATGAGATAAAGATGATTTTATTTCGTTCGGACTTAGGGCCAGACTCCACCTAAACTGAGCTGATATGACCAGAGAAGAGATGTTTTAAACAAACAATAGAACGTCGTTATTCGTATATCTCCGCACAGCTTCAGTGGAGATAACCGAGCACACATCTCAACTTTAGCCAGCACACATCTCAACTCCAGTCTAGACAGTATACATCTCCGCACAGTTTCGGTGGATGTGTCTCCACCACTAGCTAAGAAACGTCTCTTCTCGTCTACGCCAGACATCTCCGCACCTTTTCGCCTCACTTAGTGACTGACAGCAGCCCAAAAAGGCCTAGTGTTATGTATATATGTACTGTAGCCAAATAAGTTATTTTTAGCCCCGCTCCGAGACGGAACGAGTGTGGTCGGTATCCGTTCTATGTTAGGTATGGATGGTAGATTCATCACCTGTTTACCTCATTATTTAGGCTTATAATTTTTCGTAAAATTAGGTTGGTGGTTATCATGTGCGCTTGGTTCACTGTGCATCAGTTGAATTTTTTTCCTTACCTTCCACAAATGAGAGTACATTCAAACCATCTGGCCTCGAGAGAGCTCCGGAACGGGTAGTTAACTAGT
Source organism: Eupithecia exiguata (assembly GCA_947086465.1). Classification (NCBI taxonomy): domain Eukaryota; kingdom Metazoa; phylum Arthropoda; class Insecta; order Lepidoptera; family Geometridae; genus Eupithecia; species Eupithecia exiguata. Next base: position 429,820 of record OX352241.1, on the reverse strand, counting down.
GATCCGTCATGTCCTGTCTATGACACATGCCCTGAGACATTCATTCCTATTCCCTCAATGACAGCACCGTGTTGTATTGTAAGCGATTCTTCACAAAATGCCGTTGCCCTAGGCGCCGGATAAGGTCAACTCAACACACATTTATCTGAATAATTGAAGGAGTAGTAGATAAGGATGTGAGACGATAGCCTGGCCCAAGTTTCGGATACAACGGAGAAAAACTTAAAGAAAAATATCATAGAGTAAAAAGTCACCCATCCTCTTTTTAGAGGTGCACCTAGGTGTAATGCAAATTAATAAACAAAATGAAAATCTAAAAAAACATTGAATTATCGATGTAAAATTGAGGAAACTAGCAGCTCGTAAGCAACACGAGTTTGTAGAATGCTAATAAACACACACCTTGCCTCTGATAAGCATTGCTATCGAATTAAATCCGAACGTGGTCACTCCTATAGGTGGCAATAGTGGTGGTGCTTATTGTTTTGAGGTACAGTACAAGAAAATAACAAGCAAATTCAAGTAATGAAGTCCGAAAACCACCGACGACCATTTACGTTAGACTATCGTAACAAAGATTTTCATCATTTAGCTTAAAACACTATAAGCGATGAAGTTACCTTCTAAAAAAAATTTAATCAAAATAGGTTTATCCGGTGTTAGGAGCTGCGGTGCTACAGACAGAGCCACAGAGAGCTGTATTACCCAGCTGTATCATGTGTGTGTTTTTAAATCACCCAGGTGATTTACTCCAGGTGAATTAAGTCTACCCGGTGCATCAAATTTACCGTGCGTTGCACTTAATGCACCCAGGTGATTTACTCTGGGTGAATTAAGTCTACCGAGTCGTTATAAAGCCACATTTCCTTACAGATAATAATCTGCGAATACGTCCAGCTCCGCAATGAGAAGAATGACCAGCGCGTGTTGGGAGTGCGCGTCCCCGCTTTCCTGCGCGGGATCTACTGCGTCGGCATGACCTTCGCTATCGGAGCCTGCTTCTCCGAGCTGGCCAGCGAGATCGCCAAGAACACTATCGGAAGGCCGAGGCCGCATTTCTTTGACGTGAGTAACCCCTTATTTGGTCATTTCTTTGATCAAACGAATCAACATTTTTGCGTAAGTTTTTAGTTAGCAAATAACAAGTCCACTCCGACCCCAGGAGTGGATTTTTGGTAAATTTCAAAGAAAAAGCCACTTTATTTATAACTAGAAAGTACTAACGTACCTACTGCTACGTAATTAATGGGAAACTCTAAAACACCCGACTCGGTCCTCACTGTTTCACTTTTTTTCTCCCTTACATTATAATCTTTTACGTAATTTTTTTTTTTACTTTCAAAATGTAACCAAGATCCCTCTCGGAATTTAGAGGAATCTTTTGAGATCTTTCATCAAAATCGCTTTAGCCCTTCCTTTTGTCGCTTTCAAGAAATAAAGAGCCTCAGACAGCCAAGTGCATAAATACGAAAAAAAATCGTACCTATTTATGCATAAGTATGGTAAATATTTAATATTTATCTTTTCTTTCCAATTCCATTGCCTTTCTATAGCATAAGTTAAATAATGCACTGTATGTTTAGGTTTATGAAATAAAGCATTATGTATCTATCTCTCTTTCCTCCGCTGGCTGGTAACAAATGTAATGTCATGCCCTGACTTTATTAATTACAAAATGATGATTCCTATTGACTACTATGGAATCTACTATTAGGGAAAAAGCGGTCACAAATGTCTTAGCAGAAGGCATATTTCTCGGAAGCGAAGATCAAACTTTACATTACAAGCAGAAATATTACAGGATAGTTTAACCAGCTTTGTCAATAGTGATCATTGTTTTATGATGTCATTATTTGCTAATCATTTGGTAATTTGTGAGATGTCTATCTACGCGCTGGTCAGTTACATTTGGTTACTTGCTAATAGTAATATAATCTCGGTAGAATACTTGCCTACTTATGATTTAATATATAAGAGGTAGATCCGTTAGAGGGTAATCGTTAGATTATCAATCAGGTTTGGCGATTTTTTTGTAATTTTGATACCTATGTCATTTTATGCATATGTACTAACGTCTATTTTTATGACAATACTAGCTGTGCCCCCGGCTACGTCCAGTATTTTTTTTGCGCTGAACCCTAATTTTCTGCTATTCGGGACGAAGACAAATCCAACAAATCAAAGATCATTAAAATCGGTCCAGCCGTTCTTGAGTTACAAATGGTGTAACTAACACTACTTGGCTTTTTTTATTGATAATCTGATATTAAGTTAGATCTTAACGAATATTTATTGATAAATATTTTATAATGCAACGGTAAATCTGTCAGTGTGCCTCGTGCGAGGGTCGCCAGTAATGTGTATCTCTATAAGTTAATTGGCAAATAAATCATTCTGTATGTTTTTTTTTAAAGTGGTTAAAAAGTGACAACTAATTTCTCTCGTCCCTGACTAACCCTATAGTTTTTTGATGTTAACACCAGAGACAAATCATCTCCATCTTGCCGAATTACCCCTCTGTCGGACTTACCACTCTCCACGTTACCTACCTTATCAAATATCGACTCGGTACATACATAATATTACCTACCTATTTACGACAATACCGTGGTTAATTTATAGCGAAACTTACGTCATTAGATTGCTTGTAAACCTTCGATTGTATTGATAAGTGTTGAGCAAACTCAATTATTTTCTTTACATTACCACTTGTAAAACGAATCATTTCCGAATATGATACTGATATGATTAGTTGTTTTGAATTTTCCTTTAAGTAGGTATATCTGCACTGTTTTTCCGTGATCAAGGTGCATGTTCCGCAATAATATATCAAAAACTCAAAAGAAAACAAATCATAGTAAATACGTATCACCTAACGTTTTTAGTACATCAGTAGATAATAGCGTATCTACTTCACTATTATCCGTTTAAAGATATAGATATACTGCCGTACCTAAGTGTGGAATGTCTACTAAGTAATTGGATTAATTGACCCAACAACAGGTCAATTGTAAAGATTAAAAGCATCTTATCTGTAGAACCAGCGAGATGTCCCTCGCGTCAGCACTTCCTGCTTCAAGCATTGTTGTCGTTTTGTTCCCAAGATAATACATGTACGCATTGGTAATGAATTTACCTAGTAGATATCTCGGAACTGGATAACAATCTAGGCTAGTGTAGGTACTTCCTAGAATATTTTTATCATCCTGTTTGTGCAAAGGCTCTCCTAGATGTACACCTATGTTATATTCTGCAATTTGTATCTAAGCATCGAGAATAGATATTATTCTAGCGTTCAAATTTATTAGTATAAATAAATACTAAAGTTTTCAAACCACATGCTCGACAATGCCGAATTATAGGTCATGTAAACCCTACCGAAAGCAAGACATTAAATCCCTTGGTATTAGCCGGGTTATAATGTTGTACTGAATTTCATTATAACCCGCTGGTTAATAATATGATTTCACTTTTCATAATTCTTATTACTATATGCATAAAGTTTAATTTTGCTAAACACAATTTGTCCTAGGCCATGGCCTACTTGATTTGACAAAATAAATGAAGTTTGCCTCCGTGTGAACCCCGGTCCGGAGGAGCGCGGTGTTCGAAATTCGAATTTCGAATCTAGGACCACGGCTTGTGCTTTCGAATTTGGAACGTCGCGCGCCTTCATTTGTTCACGCGTGACGAACAAATCGAGTTCTTGTAGGTGCCTATAGAAGATTTAATTTCAAAAATAATATTGAAAATGTCGAGTGATGAAAGTGTTTTGACTCCTGAGTTTATCAAATTAGATGCCATAGGCATTGTCAACAATCTGCTGCCAGAGAAGTCAAAGGAAAACATTATTTATCTACTGAGCCTGTTTTTTTGTCTCGCATAAGGTGTGAAAAGTAGAGTATACACCTCGGGGATAAGACTGTTTTAGTCTTGGGCGGTTGAACCCCTCACTGCACTCAGGACTCGGTCTTAATTCCCTCGCTTCGCTCAGGAATTAACTTATAACTCCCTCGCTACGCTCAGGAGTTAAATTATGAGTCCTTCGTTACGTTCGGGATTCAATTCGCTCCCGTGACATAAAACAGTGCTTTATCCCCTTAGTGTATAATCTACTATTAAATTGGACTTGTCTTTATGCTTATTTTGTAAGTTTCAGAAAATGTGAATCTGCATCACCTATGTACCTAACATGTCATGTCCACATCAGGCTTGTTGATGCAGAATCACACTACCGAACAAACTATGACTTTACTTTTTTTTCTTTTTAGGGTTCTGTATCCAAAGGTTTCACCCTTTTTACTAAACCTCCGCTGTCTGTCTGTCTGTCCATTTGCGGGCTGTATCTCATGACACGTAAAGTAGACAATGAAATTTTCACAGAATATGTAGGTATTCCTCTTGTTGCTATAACAAAAAATACTAAAAATAAAGTCATATTCAAATTAGTAAATTTTTTGGATATTTAAGCTCTCTCTTGTTGAGGTAATAGGTAGATAGTTGAAATTTTGACAGGGTGCAGATTACTATAATAAAAAATGTAATATAAGGTCCAATGTCCGTCCATACCAAGTTGAGTATCGAACACTGAATTTTATCAACGTCGGGCGCGGTTAGTACTTGAACGGGTAACAACGTCATGATGGCTTTTTGCATTTTTTTTTTATCAGTTTTTAGGGTTCCTTCTGCGAAATATTTATGAACCATGGTACGGAACCCTCCGTGTGCGAGTCGCCTCGCACTTGGCCGGTTTAATTAAAGTAAATTAAGCAGACAGAATCCTACAACCATCCGTTCCTTCCAGCTGTGCAAGCCGTCCGTGAACTGCAGCCTGCCTGCGTGGCAGGGCCGGTACATCCAGGCTGAAGACTACCGCTGCACAGGGCCCCGGAGCGACTTGTTCACCAACATGAGGAAGTCTTTCGTCAGCGGGCATTCCTCTTGGGCGGCATACACGATGATCTTCATGGCTGTAAGTACCAGAGGAGTTGATATGGATGGGACTAAAACGAAACTTAACTAGTAACTGATTTAACAAAATAATACTATTAAAAACAGAAACAAATGAGAACTAGTATTTACAATTAAAACAGTTGAGCTAACTGCAGACTGTTGCAAATAATTACTGATATTTGTAAAGTTGTTACCCGGTCTCTAAACTTCTCACATTAAATGGCGGTTAAATTATTAGAATCATCTGTTGAAAAATGTAAGGAAGTCTTTATCTTTACTCATGTACCTATATAGTGAAAACATTTAAGTCTATTAACATCAAAAACACTGATTATCTTTGGGGTATTTCAACCAAAGTTTTCAGTTTAGTTATTAAAGAAGTTACTCCTTGTTTGGCCTACATTTTCAATAGTTGTGTCGACACAGGAGTTTTTCCTGATCTCATGAAATATAGTAAACTGGTTCATCTTTATAAATCTGGTAGCCACACTGATCCGGCCAATCATAATACTCCCTGCAATAAGTGAGTAAGACAAAATCAATAACACCTTGTTTTTTATTTGATATAATAACTATTTATAAACCTGTTTAGAGTATAAAATTTGACTTGTCCGAGTGCTTATTTTGTAAGCCTAGAAAATAATTTTTTATTGTTATTTGATATGTGGACGCTGGCTTTATATTATATTAATATGACAACACTAAAAATGTCACTTTCCGTTTTAATTTACTCGGTAGGAGAGGGACGTCAAACTTTTTAGTGCTGACAAATTATATTATGATTAGTTTTTGTGCTGAATCATCATTAATCAAATTATTGGTGCACTGTCGCGTCGTCCGTCGTCACGATCGACGTCTCCGCAAAAACAAAGAAACACTTGAACAATGAAACGAAATGAATTCAATGGCAAAGCAAAGTCGGCGGAGAGAAGATAACCAAACGAACACTACGATCACATTTCAATTCTGTAGTTTTGTTGCAAAAACGAAGGTTTATTTGAACACATGTGCCGGTATACGGCGGTCATGCTTCATGCATGATCTCCTCCAAAATGGGATTGAAAGCGTAGTAGGTCTCTTCGCAGGCAGATTGGTGAACTAAGTTAGTATTTATTTTGAACTGTGGCATGGTCCTGCCTACTAAGTCTACCTACTAAGTCTACTACCTAGTAAGTCCCTTTGTAATGCAAGTTTTGACTCAGCCTGAAACTACCCATCGTTATTTCTCCCTCTATCTATCTATCTCTATCAATATAATATCGTTTCCAGCTGTACCTTCAGAAGCGCATGACCTGGCAAGGCACCCGCTTCCTCCGCCACACGCTCCAGTTCACAGTCCTGATGCTGAGCTGGTACTGCGCTCTGTCCCGCGTCTCCGACTACAAGCACCACTGGAGTGACGTGCTGGGAGGCTACACGCTCGGGGCTGTCGTGGCGGTCCTCGTGGTATGTCACCGTTATTCATTCTAACTTTTTATTAGCTACAAATATTTTTAAACTTACGCGATCTGAACACATAATTATGTGAATACCATTTAACGGGTATTTATCGCGTTTGTTTTACCTTATTTTCCCGACGTTTCGACAGGTTTACACACTGTCGTGGTCACGGGATGACGGAAAATAAGGTAAATACACGCTATAAATTTATAATGTTATGAACTACTCTGGCTTCTAGTAGATACAGGGTTCTTTCTGTATAAAACGTAGCTGTTTCTGAATTAAAGTTCCAGCAATACTATTTATCTCTTTGCCTTTGATTTGGATTAGTTCAGCCGTTAAATTTGTATTTGAAATTATAAGATATCAATACTCAATTAACATCAGAAATAAAGACATGCTAAAAATGGAATGTAGATAATAATGATAACCGAAATATAAAGAGGTCAACACGGAGAGAAACAACCTGGGTAGTCTATCTCGTGTAAATAGTGATCATGCATGAATCACTCCTTAAACATGTTACCTATTTTTAATTGAGCAAACACAAATAGAGATATTATCACTAAGTAAATTTGAAAAGAAAGTCCCTCTCGCGTCTGTCTGTCTGAACGCGAAACTCAAAAGACACTGAACGGATTTCCATACGGTTTTCCCCAAAGGAAAGAGTGATTTAGGGGAAAATGTTAATATAGAATTTATTGAGGCTTGGTGTAAATCGACTGATATATGATGATAATTGCTGAAGATATCGGAAAAAATATTTCAACTAGAGTTTTCTGGCGGCGGCGGCGCGTCAATCAAAAGAGTATAAAATATGTAACTCTTTTATAAACAATATATTACGAAATCGTACCTGTTAAAAATGTAATTATTTATTTTAATAAAATTTCTATGCCATCCGTGTGAATCCGGGGCGGATTACTAGTTATAACATAATTAAGATTTATAGTGGTTGAACATGAGTTTATTGACTCTTTTGCTTGAATCATAAAATGTATTCAGTTATTTGAACTACATTTCCAAATCTTTGCCCTTATGTTGTTGTACGAGTAGTATACTTAACGGAAAAATACTGCGGCAGGTGACGATAAGAAAACTGTTATCGTGTCAACACCAGTGTTAATTATTTCGATTCTTGATTAGCTCAAAGGTTATCCAATTTTTTGCGCATGAACATAACCCACATCAAAGGAGGTTTTTTATTGTAAGTCGGAAATTTTTAAGTTATTTTTGTGTTCAATATTATATAAATAAACACAATGTTTAATTGTTGTTTGTCAGTATTAAGGTGACCATAAATATACACAACACATTAGAAATAACAATAAAAACAATATCAATAATCCATGTAAGTTATTAGACAGAAAGTAAATCAACATAGATTTTAACAAAGTAGGAACAATTATTTATAGAGTTAGGTATTATCTATCATAAGTAACAATAAAACTAAGAAGCTAAGACCAAAGTGGGTACTATTTATTGCAACATAAATAATTTTCTAAAAACAATCTTAGCAATAAGAGGGAAAATATTTTAGAATTTTAATAGACTTATAGAGTAACTACGTGTGTCTTTAAATACTAACAAAGTTTTCCAACTTCTGAGTAAAACAGACCAGTTAAATCTATAGATTTAACTGGAGCTAAACTTGAGATGTATATTATGTACGGATATTGAGGAGAAACTTCGCATAAACATATTTCGTTCTCGACTTGGTAAGACATAGCTAGATATTCCTCATTATCGTCTTTTTGTCTACTCGGATGCAATGGAGTCACACAAATTGCATTTTACTCTCACTCCTCTTTATCAACCGTTATCTCCATTCTCGCAACTAGGTTATTTCTAAATAATAACTAACCAATGTTTCCTTCTTTCCAGTGGACCTACTGCAGAGACCTGGTTCAGACCAAGGACCACGCCCCGGTGCCTCAATTCGAGGTGAACATCAACGCGAACCAGATCGCCATGTCATGAGGAACTTCGAGCATCGCTACCAGGACCAGGCCTTCCACTGCGAAGTTTATCCTTAACCAAAGTTCCTTTAGCTGCAATAGCCTTTGTTTAGCTTTCCACCTAGAAAGAGTTTGACAGCTTGTTTTGAGGTTTTCACTGGTATAGTATTAAGCGAAACTTCCATCAAGAAATAGTTTTGACAGTTGATACTTTTGTGACTATAATCTAAATTAACAGTTTCAGTTTTAGGTCAGATTAGCCGTGGAAGAACTTTTATGTTCCGCATTGAAGAGCCGTTTTAGTCCAGTCAACTGGGAAATTTACTCATCTTTTAATAAGGTTGCATTGGTGAACCCAGAAGTTCAGAAACCATGCCTGTGCCTGCTAGCTATATAGATATATATAATGCGCCCTGTACATAAAATTCCACCGACGGCGTCGCTGAAACTTTGGTGTAGGTATTATGTAAATGTATGTGAGATACTCCGTGGCGGCAACTAGTCTTCGAGACTAGAGTCGTGTGTCTTCGAGACTAGAGTCGTGTGTCTTCGAGACTAGAGTCGTGTGTCTTCGAGACTAGAGTCGTGTGTCTTCGAGACTAGAGTCGTGTGTCTTCGAGACTAGAGTCGTGTGTACGTATCGTTACGAGAGACGGGCCCTACGTTTCATAAATAGGCAAAATTTATATGGAATAAATTTCTTTGCTGATTGGAGTATGTTTTGTGTCTAGTCTCGTTGACGTTGTATCAACGTTAAGTTCTGCAAGAGGTTTTGAGATAATGACCATGATAACAGCTTTAAAACCCTCTAGCAATGTAAGTTATCATAAAGTTAACTTTAGTAGGTACATGAAAATGCTTATTACAATTTTAGCTTCCGACGGGATTTAGCAGTTTGACGAGCATTCATAAGAATTATAATTGTTTAAGATAAATAAGTAGGACTCGTAAGATTTTATTTGTATAATTAGTATTTTTCCATATTCATGACCATCAATTAAGTTGACAGTACGACGTTTTATCGTTTGAGAAAACCTAGCGCCTGCAAAATTGTCCATAGCATAATTTTCAAATTGCTCTTAAGTTTTCATAACTGTTAACATTGTAGAGTGTATTGAGTGTACCAAGTAAATTAGTCATCGAATATTTTAAGTATTTATTTGGATATAGATAGGAATATTATCATTAGGTTATATCAAGTACTAAGCAAGTAAGTAAGATTATGTAATAAATTAAGTACGTTTAAATTAATAAAACCTTTAAAATACATACTATTGTTTCTTTGATTTTATTTTTATGCTGCTTCTAGTCGGACAGTGAGGTGAATTGCTTCTTAAGTTAAGGTAAGCTAGTCACTGCGCAAACTTGTCGTTAGTTGAGGCCTCAATGTATGCTATCTTACCTGACATGGTTGGTTACCCGCGCGCTAGGATGAAATGCACAGTGACTCATTCCTAAAACGACCACGTAAAAAAATGTGAACCGACTTTTAGCACAAGGGTTATCAAAGAAAAATTGTTGAGTGAGTGTATCTTTTCAAAACCTTTTTTTTCAACTTTTGAATAAGTTTGTAAACTATATCGGAACGGGCTTTATTTTAGAGTTTTCTTTCTCTGTATATTATTTATTTTCGCCTGGAGTTGGGCTAAAATCAGTTGAAATACGAAAATTGGAAGCTCGTATTTTTCAAAAATAGATAGGTATACATTTTTAACGGTTTTGGGTGTATACAAAACAAACATAGATAATGACGAGATAAATTGATATTATCCTTAGTTTCGGATGGTCAACATGAAACAGTGAAGTAGTTATCCTGCCACGTTTGTATGGAGAGATGAGCGACTCGTGTAACCTTAAAGCTAAACTTTTAACTTTTAATATTGTATTTGGTCAACAACACACTGTTGAATGTTTACTTACAAAATGTTTCATAATGTTTTTTTATTTTTTTTCCAATTATTTTGGATCTAGTGAGATAAATAATTATGAATACAATAAAGCTACCAGTATGCAAATAATATAAGTTTAAGTACCACAGTTGTGGTTGCACAAGAGGCGCGTTTATGTCTTTTGTATGAGGATTTCGCTAATATTATTTTCTTTGTAATTTTTTGAACAGACTCGCTCGTTTTGTTTCACTTGCCCTGTTTATATGTCCAGGGTGTCCGGTGGGCTTTTGATTGGTAAATGAAAAATATTAACTAAGTATACCTACTAATTACATTAAGAAAAACTTTTGCATTTTGCTTCCCATTCTCGAATACGCCGACGCTTGGTATCCGGATCTCACTGAAGATCAATTAAACAAGCCTGAGCGCCTCTAGAATTTCAGTATCAGTCATCTGTGCTTCCCTAGCACCTTGGTCCTAGGTCCTAGGGGGATGACCAGGGCCCTGATGATGGAGCCGGAGGAAGGTCATAGGTTTTTTTTAATAATATTAATATTTTCCAGACCAAGATCACTTCCGCCCTTCCTCCACTGCTGGACGCAGGCCTTAGGTACTCCTTGTAATAGGGTATTTTACCCTGTACGAGAAAAAACATATGTTATTGAGATATAGTGAGACGCGAAGCAAGTAGAGTCATAGCCTCATCCATCATTTAATTTAAGTTACATTATTTTGTAAGTAATTTTTTTATTTGTATAATGTATAGGTATGTAACTATAAACAATCTGATAGTTGAGACTAAAATCAGTCGAAAAATGTTAGTTGTAGTAAAAAAACTTTAAATAATTTTAAAATTCAATTCAATGTTTCCAGTTCTTTTTTTACTTGTTTGAACATGAAATATTAGGCGCAATGTTATTATGTCATACGGCTGTGTAGGCAAACTAGAAAGTATCAACTGTCATCAACATGAGTGCATTTGTTCAGGTGCCACACAGCCAACTGACGTCATGACCATAGAGCAATACCTAGTGCGTCCACTGCGTTCAGCGCTTTCGTCAAGTTACGCGCGCAACTTGAAGATGTAATTTTCATATGCTTTTTATAGCACATATCGATTGAATATATTTTTGTTTTTTTTTTCCTTTCATTAGTAGTTCATTAGTACTATAATATCTATTTGAGACACTTTTCAATAATCGGTGTATTATCCTATTGTTTCGTGTAGATCAAGAGGTAAGTACCTACCTACCTTCCTACGTAACTATTATATAAACAGTCCTAGTGCCAAAATTGGTGCCAACGGCCAACTCTAGTTATTGTGTGGTATTGTCACAGCACGCGGGCACGTTGCAGCAGGACCTGACCCAACACAACACAACAGAACAAACACTTCCATTAACATACAATCAATAGGTACTTCAATTCCCTAAACTTCTTACTACACATTCACCATTCCAGACATTCCAACACTCAAAACATAACCTTCAACCTTTACCATAAAGCTTCAATTACAATGAACTTAACTCTAAAGCATGCAGTATGTAGGTACTAAACTCAAGACATTCACAATTCCTGAAATTCCGGCAAAGAAAAGTGAACCTTATAGTCCGTAATCGTAAAGGTCGTTAGCAGGTTGAAGTAAGGCTCTTGCTAAAGTTTACTTTCCCTCGCTGACGATTTCGTCCGGAATGCCCCGCGATGTGCCGACTGGTCGCGCAGCCGAGTCTACCGAGGAGTCATAGAGTTGGGGGGAACAGATGGAAATGTCTCTATCTACTTGCAATCATTACCTACTTTTTGAGTCTATCGGCACAAAAGTTGCCATCTAGGAAACGTGCCCATTTTAAATCCGTTGAACTATCTCTAGATTTTTTGCATCTGTAAATATTTGAACATAATCGTATTTTTTAAATTATTCAGGTTAGTTATGAATACCTACATTTCATTGTTTTAAGTCTCTACTCTGCGACTACTACATATTTCCTGCATGCACTCTACATTTAAATTAGGTGGCTGAGGTCAACCTTTAACCTCAACCGCCTTCAATGAGGCTTTATGCAGTTAAACAAACTGTGAGCTCGTGCCCTTCTCCACCTGTATCTTTGCCCGCAAGCACCGTAAACAATCATGGCCAGTGTACGCCTGGCCCCCGCGAACGCCAGCCGCGAACGTTCCATCTGACAGGTGTTCAAATTTCACCGAAAGAACAATCGAACAACATTCGTACGTGTTTCATTTTTGTAGAAAACGTTTCACTATTTTTGTCTTGTGCCAGTGTGGACTGCTTGACAGTTAGATAATGTCGTATAGAAGAAGCAATAAGTTGGTGTACGAGTACGATCTGTAGGTTAGCTTAGCCAGTGTTTGAACAGGTAGTGAGAACTATTCTTTAATGAAACTGGATGGTCTTGATGGTTTTTTGTTGTTTTAACTTTTATTTTTAACTTCTATTTGAAATATGGAATTTGTTAAGAAGACATGTTTTCTTCATACTACTTACTAATATTTGAACTTCTACCAGGTTCAAATATTACGTATAATTAAAAACCTTATAAAACTAGTTTTATAAATGAATTCTAAATAGATGAAATAATACGCTCTTTGACCAATAAGAAGGAGCTAAATATTATAAAAACCCAAATTCCTAAGCAGGTCATATAAATATTGATAAAAACAAGTTACTCAAATTATGTAAGCTTCGTTATTGATGTAGTAAGAACTTTTTGGAATGTCTGGCCGAATGGAAATGTCATGGCTACACAATATGTCATTATAAATGCCGGAACTGTCAAAATATTTCTCGCTATCGACACCAAAGTGAAGATTTATCTAGTACAAGTTACTAATCAAATCAGATAACTATTTTAGTTTTTAAGAGAGGTTTAATAGTTTAACAAGGTTGTTTGGATTTTATGTAGCTAGGTACATAACAAGATAAAAACTTGTAGTTTATAACTGTTAGAAAAATACTTTGCGCCGGAGGGTATCTATCTACATCTAAATACCTAGTAAGGAAAAAGTAATTTGTATATCTGAAAAAGTCGTCCGCTTAATACCTACTCAGAACAGAACAGGGCCACCAACTTAGGGGCCACCTCGACAGGCGAGGGCATCGAGCGACAGTCTCTGCCTCATAAAATTAATTTATACATAATGACCCTAAGGATCAATTGTTGCGAGTTCGATTCTCATCTTTGAAAAAGTGATTGTACTATCTGCAGGTATTAGTTTCGGGTGTTTTGGATGTTTTCTATGGGGTAAAAATATATCTATCTCTGTAATTGTATTAGTATACCGATCAGTTGTCTAGTAGGTAGTACCCATAACACTCAGCTTCCATTGAGGCTAGGTGTGTTGTGTGGATTGTCCACAATTATTTACATGTATATGAATAAATGTTCCACCGCGTGTCCCACGCCCGTAGAGGTGAGTTCGATTGCCTGTCCACCTTCGAGTGCGGCAGTGGGCAAGCCGCATGCGCATGCACATGCCAGCCACCTCTTGCTCACAGTATGCTGATACTGATAACGTTCCAGCAATCTGTCTGCAACCAGCCTCCACTACATGGCTAGCTATAACTGTTCGGAGTTGTACAATATCCTAAGGAAAGTTTCGAATAGAGAATATAGTATATAAATAAACAAATAATGGACCACACAGCATCTCTCTAGCACAGCTAGCACCAAGCTAAGCAAAGTTTTGGTATGGGTACTTCATTTTATACAATGCATACATACAATGCATACATACGTATTACATAGAATAAAGTATGGAACGTGTAAGATAATCTATAATACGTGACCTACTAACTGTCATCACAATCGATTTACTTTGGACAAATTAAATTTGGGCAATAGGTTATTTTACTAAAAATACTAATTAGTCCGTCAGTTACATTATCAGAAGATATTGGACACGTATTTTTTCGAAAAATTATGAAGTTACATACAGCCAAAAAAAATTCCGCATGACGTCACACCGGGCGACACTTTTCAGCTACTAGTTGTGACGTCACGAGCTCCTCAAACTTTGACGCGCTGTATGTTTGTAATTTTTTAAGGAAAATATCCTAAATATTGCGAAAATGTGTTTATTTATAATTAGCTGCTCTTCTTTAGACAATTGTTAGCTAGCGTGTGACGGTGTGAGGTTAGCTATCAGTGTAAAAACTGTTTGTTGACGATCCTTCATAAATCTTTAATAAAACTTATAGCTTTAAAATCAAACAATCCAATAAAGTAGCGAGTGAGTAACAAGTAAAAGTAGTTTTTCGAATCCCACACGCATGCCCACTCATGCCCACTCATGCCCACTCTAGCCCACTCTTGCCCACGCTCTTTATTCATCAATTGACCATTGGTGGCAATACTAAAACCTACATATCAAGCAACAATCCAATTTCAACCTTACACTTTTAAATTTTAATAATAAAATGTTATAACTAGTCTAGACTAGTTATAACGTCGAAACAAATGTCATCCTCATTTTCTACAATATTATTCTATAATTCCTTAAAAATGTTTGTATGTAGGTATGATGAACGTCTTTTATTACTGTTTTATGATTGTTTGTAGCGGTTAATGTCCTTTTATGAAGTCTCTGTTTTCTAAACTGACGTCATTTTGATAAAAATGTTATTGTGATTAAAAAAAGGCACTAGCGGCGTAAGGGGGGGGGCGGAGGGGCGGTCCGCCCCGGGTACCGAGCTCCAAGGGGTGCCACCTCGGCACCCCTCGGGGCGCGCAGATGGCACTTCAAATCTGAATCCGAATGGGTGACACCGAAAACTCACACGCAGACATATCAAAAAATTGCGGCTCGCTTCGCTCGCCGTTGTTTTTTATTATGATTGCAACATAAAAACTTGAATACTTTAAAATCGGGTGTAGAAAGGTTGCGAGATCGCTCAAACCGATAAGGCCATCTGCGCGCCCCGAGGGGTGCCGAGATGGCACCCCTCGGGGTGCGCAGATGGCACTTCAAATCTGAATCCGAAGGGGTGACACTGAAAACTCACACGCAGACATATAAAAAAAATGCGGCTCGCTTCGCTCGCCGTTGTTTTTTATTATGATTTTCATACTCTCCTTAACTTGTTTGTGATCACCCGAAAAAGTAACAAAAATTTCGGCGGCTCGCTACGCTCGCCGGTTTGTTTTTAGCTTTGTTGTAGATCGCCAAAAAAAAGATTTCGTCGTGGTCTTAGAATACTTGTATTTTTGCTAACCTCACCGAACTCCGAAATTACCTATTGTGGCTCGCTCCGCTAGCCGTAGTTATTGATAAATTAATTTTTTAATAGGTCACCTTTAAATTCACATATTTAATATTAATAAGGTCATAATTTAGTCAATTAGATGCGAGGCTCGCTTCGCTCGCCGTTACTTATAATTCCTGTTGTTAGAAATTGAGGGTGCGGATAGTCAACCGAGGGGGGGGGGGGTGCTTGGTAGAAAAACGCCCCGGGTGCCAGCCCACGCTACGCCGCCACTGAAAAAAGGGGCTTTTAGATTATTTTTATTTGTACATCGTAGGTATATAGTGACATGAATGCCAATATGTTGTTAAAATAGGTAGGTATAGGAACCTCTAGGGACTAAACTTAAGACATTGAAACACGTTTTCCTCAGTGAAAATCATACATTTAAGGCGTTACCCCGACATAAAAGCACCGGTACGAAGTTGTACTTTCTGGTCACCAAACTCTATTTTCGCATCTCTGCTTAAACTATAAAAATATAACTATTACAGATGCATTAAAAAAGTATATTATATGTAGGTATAAGAAGCTGCCCAATTAAATTTTCAAATTTTTCTTTGATCTACATAATACTCAATAGGATAAAATAGGTGGCGCCGCTGTTTGGGTCGGGCGGGGTAAACTCCTTATAGTATAAAGTATGAATGATATTTAAGCTTTATACTGATACCTTATTCTAGGAATTTAAATGTCACAGTGTAAAGTAGAGTTTTTGCACCACGTGACCTAGATCTGCGTACCTACAGACGGTAACTAACACATCATAATATTAGCCATCGTTACATCGACACGTTCCAATAGTTCTGCGTCTCCGTGTGGTGCAAGCAAGCTACGGCGCAACTATACATAACAATTTTGAGAAAAATACTTTTTCTCTCTTTAATCCTCAATATTTTTACTATTTTTTCTGATCCCCGCGTCATCGTCAGTCTCATTTGTCTTCTCTATAACGTTATTTAAGTGACTCATGGTATGACTTGAATTGCTAAAACTGCTTTGTTCCTAGCCCTTCTGTCCTCACAAAAGATTAGTATGTTGTCGAGTTCGAGTACCGATGTCCCAGGGGGAGTCTCCCACAAGATCAACAATATACGTTGCTCCACGTCTCGTTTTCAGAACCCCGGCATGGGAACATTTCTATCTGGCTCTATTCCATCTTTTGTCTCATCATTATTAATCTTGGACCAAAATTAGCTCGCTCAGAACAATAACACTGTAAACTCGCTGCCTCCCATACGTTATACTGCACCGCACACACCCCCCGGCGTTGCTTGGTATCTACGTGTGTACGAGCTGTAACTGTAGTGTGCGAACGGCACCGACGCATGCCATACGGATATTAGCACAGATAGAGCTGTGAAGTACCCGCTCAGTGTGGTAACGTGCGATGGTCTATACTTTACATGATACAAAACTAGAGGTTTCTGCAGTCGCTCAGGCACACGTACGAAAACCCCCGTAGAAATGTAAAACAAGTTCAAATGTAACTCCAATGTTTAATGTTAATACTTGCTTTTCAAGTAAATTTCAGTAAAAGATTTAACCTTAAAATAGCAGGGACGCACATAGCACCTACCAACTGGGCCCGTTCATCAAAACCCAGTGGTTGTCTAAAGGGCGGTCATTAAATAGGGGAGAAATGGATCAATACTGGTCAAACAGACGGGATACAAAGAAAGCATTTTTTTAGGTGCAAGGTATGACGTAGGTATTTGGAAGTATACTTAAGTTGAGGAATTGGTTCATTGGACATTCAAATTTTTAAACACATAATTTGATTGCGTAGAGTGGGAAGAACGTTGGTGTTCACAAACAAGGTTAGCGGCTAACCCGCTCACATTTCTTATTAAGTATTACGTGTATGTTTTAATAAGAGTACATACTTACACCTACCTACACAATAGGCTACTTGAGTACATTGAAAATAAGTTGTAAATTGTTTTCATCCTAGTCAGTGACAGAGTAACAAAGCATCAGGTGATTTTTATAAAAAAAAATATTAATTTTAGGTAAAAACACGCATTACATAAAATTACACATTTTTTATTACTACTTAATACGACTAGCCTTGAAGAAATATTAATAATAATAATAATTAAATCTTTATTTCAGACATCATTATTGGTCCATAGAAATATAAAATTACACAGTTAAAAACACAATAATCCAAAAACCTAATTAAATTACGAAAAACACAGAAAATACAAACTTAATACAATAATGAAAACACAGAAGATAATACAATATTATAAGTAGGTCTTAGGTCGGTAGGTTAATAACATTTTAAATTATTTTTATGAGACTACGTTAGAATTATTTCCCAGTAGTCAAGTAGCCTATTAAATATTATTAATAGGTCTATTATAGATAGGACTATTATAGTAGGCAGGTAAAATACAAAGTGTAATGAAGAGTGGAAATCATGCCTCGATTGTATCGACATTAACAGATGAAGACACTGGTCACGCGCACAGAACGATCAAACAAATAACTAAAACAATAGATGATCTTAGAATGTTGTTCGATATATGCAAGTATTTTCCAATTTCCAACTTCTTGCAGCCGCCGATGATCACGTGAATGAGTGAGAGTTTTGACAGTGATAGTGACAAGTGAGAAATTATAAAATGGCGTAGATTGGACGTGATCAAAATGTACAGGCCAAACTTTTACGAGAGCACGTGCTTCCGCTGCAACGAGATCGTGTACCAAGTGGACAGGGTTGGTCCCTTGAAGGACTTCACCTTCTTCCACAGCGGGTGCTTCAAGTGCGCTAACTGTGGCACCAAACTCACTTTGAAGGTGAGCTTTGGTTTTCTTTAGCATTTTGCTTTTCTAGAGGGCTACGGTTTTTTATGAGGGTTGCAAACATCAAAGATAAAGTTGCTGTCATGACGTATGAAGAAGTTTCAGAGACCGCATTGGCAAGAAAACGGAGGAAATTGCATCATATTGCACCGAAAAGCCCTGGCTTTTTTCGGCTCTTTATTATAAATAATAAGCAATTGTTGGTAAAAAAATATTAAAAATTAGTACTGTTAAAAAATTTGTAAAAAATTAAGATTATTTCTTCAACGATTATTGTTTACATTTATTATAATTATAAACTTTATCTCGACTGCAATCAAGTGAATTTGCTACCTTTTGTTCAAATTTGTTGAAATAATTTTCAGTTAGCTCGACCATAGTTATCTAGCTATTCTAGGTAGGTACCTCATAATATTCAGTATCTAAGAAGGTACTACATTAATGAAAACAAACCACTGGCCAAAAATGGACCAATACTGGGCCGAGATGCCCAGACAAGATGAAACAGCTATGTTAGGCAAGTAAAGACCAATGTTACCCGAGGATTGTCAACGTTCGCTTATTTATATTCCATGAATGTAGGTAAATAAAAACCATATGTTTGATAGTAGGTAGCGCGTTTGTACTTACGATTTTGTTGTCACTGACACCAGTAAATAAAGGTGATTCATGTTGATACAGATCATATGTTGGAATGAGTCATACTATTATTTTTGTGAGGCAATGTGTAATAATTGGAGCAATTCAAAATTTCAAAATTCAAAATTCAAAGTGCTTTATTTCCTTTAGACCTTACAGGACTCTTGGACACGTCACAAAACTCAGATTACATAAGTAAAACTAGGAAATAAAGTGATCACTTTGTCCACTTCAATCTTTTTAAGGTAAAGGTAAGGTAAGGTAGTTGTGGGCACAGCGAGTTTATTCTTATTTCTAGTATTAAATTTATGTATATCGCTATTTTTAGGGAACCGATTGATATTTTTATGAGTGTACAATAAGTTTTCATAAATATATTGACATGGTACTGTCATTATGTTTATTTCTTTGAATTTATCACGCAGGGATTCTCTGGGACCCATATTATAGATTGCACGAACAGCCCTCTTCTGCAGCACAAATACGGTGTTAATATCTGCAGCGTTCCCCCACAGCAGTATACCATAAGACATAATACTGTGGAAGTAGCTGAAATAAACAAGTCTAGATGTAGTCAATATGATTTTCGACTGATTATTTTATTAAATGTACATACACAAAAGGTATTAAGATAATTAAAGTAGACTTAAAGGCAGTCGTCCCGATAATTCGCGGAAAACTTGAAGAAAAACTGACCACCTTGATTGATCAGTTTATTTACCATATTCTAACATAGGTATTAGAGTTTACTTTTCAGTAGACAATTTGAAGTCTAATATAGTGTAATCCTACACGTAGTAGAGTTCACAATCCTTCTGTGTTTTGCTATAATAAACAACGAGGGGATTGCGATGGCCTTAGTAAGTTCTAAATAGATTGATAGATGGTGATTGGCAATAAATAAGTCATGAACAAATCTGGAAGATTATGGAGTGGGCCAGGACCTGGACAAACCGAATTAAATACTTCTCCACAGTGATACAGGTTTCTAGGTTGTAAGTTGATCACAGTGGCCATTTGATCTCGAGCATTCGAACGGCATGTAAATTAAAGATAAATGCCAAATCGAAAGACCATCATTATTACCGCCACTATAAAACGTTCCAACCTTTTGTTGTAATTTCCAGACTTACTACAACAACCAGCACTGGACAGAAGACAAAGAGGTGTACTGCTCCAGCCACGTGCCCAAGATCGGGCCGGGCCACCTCGACAACTCCTCGGTGGGCATCCGCAGCGCGCTCAACGTGCCCAAGAGCAACAACTATGTGAACGAGCAGATCCGCGGTCTGGCGCGGAACACGCATGATGAACGTAACTACCTTTTTCTTATAAAACTCGACTTTGCCATTTATTGGCGCGAGATCATATTCATATAGACACTTTCCTACATGATTTGGAGTTTTTTTAAATTTAATTGCGTAGGAGGTACCTACGTACTTATATATGCCGTGAGGCAGGGCGCAAGGTCAGAGTGAAATTAGTTACTCTTGTACCTAAGTTACTCTTGTTCATTTGACGCAGCTCTAAGCAGCTTACCACGGACACGTGTCTTCGATCCTGAGCTATGGTTTGTTGCTCTGGGGAAACTCTGTCGATGCTGAAAGAGTCTTCAGAGTACAGAAGAGATGCCTCAGAGTTATTAACAAGGCTTGGTATCGTGACTCTTGCAAACCTCTGTTAAAGATCTGTAATATTATGCCTCTACCTTGCATGTAGGTAGGTACATTAGAGATATATGCATGTTTGTAAAATCTTACCCACACCACTTTAGGTAAGGATATTATCACTCGACAGAAAAGAGCAAAATTCAATAATTTGCTGTACAATCCACCATGTCAGAAGCAGATCTATAAAAAAAAATTACAATATGTGCATCATTATCTTTACCAGAACCTATTGAAGACCTCATGGTAATTTATTTAAACAAAAATTAAATAATTAGCTTCTCGACAAATGTTTCTATAGTGTAAATGAATATATCAATTTTAAGTAGAATAATTTATTTGACTTCAATTAAGTAGATATTTGATTGTGAACTATGTATTTTTGATTGATTATTTTTACTATTGATTATTTTAACTTTTTATATCACCAACATTTAATATTTGCATACCTGCTTGCGGGTTGAACACATTCAACATCACTCTAGTTATAAGATCTGACATCTACCTCTCATAATGTATTCAGCAAATAAATGAATTGATTGATTGATTGATAAAGATGGGTTCTTTTCATAGGGTGGGTTCTTCGAAATATGATCGGACAATCAGCAACTTCGTCGATCAACATGACATAGAGTGTATGAAAACTTGTGTCCAAACCGTCTATGACATTGCCTGATTTATATTTTTGAAGAACACATGTGTTAGTATATAAATCAGGCAAATCTTTAGGACCTGTCCTAAGCAGTCCTGTTTGGCCTAAGCTTGCTGTTGACCCACAGCCATCGCCATCGGTCCTCAAAATAAAAATTGATTTAGGTAATAGGTAAGGAGGCAGGTAGGTACATACCTACCGGGCAAAATCCTAGAATTAAGTTGGTATCTTATTAAATTAATGCAAATAAGTAGACGGTAGGTAATAAAATAACGATAGTAATATTGTGGTAAAGAAGGCATGGAATAATAATGAATAATCCTTTCATAATAATATAAAAATAATTTTGCTGTTGTTATAAGTTAGAATTTAAAACTACGGCATGCGGCAGTGAGATAGCTCTGGTAGCAAGCAACGCAACGGTAGGACATCATGATCTACTAAATAATACTTACTTGTTTGTTTTTACATTTAGATCCAAAATGCTTTTCCACCGCTAATTACATTGATACAATCATCGAGATCGAAGCGGCTAACGTTGTTTACTTATAAGTTTTTCCGTTACGTAATAAAGTGGGGAAAAAAATGCAAACCAACAGGACAAAACCACCATGATTTCAAAAATACGTCAAAAGTAAAGTAAAAGTAAATCATGATTCCGCAAGAATCCAGTCGAATGTTCAAAGACTCTATGTCCGTTCGAGTAGGTTCGGGCAGCATCGGAAGTCCTCGGGCGAGTGAAAGGGACAGAGCAACTTGTTGCAAAACGGCTGCATTCCTTGTTGCAGCCCAGTGACCTAATGTTCTTACACATGATATCTGTGAACTTATTTATAACAAACATCCTGGGAGCCTACGGTCCGATACAACACGTTTCGTTGGGTTTCGTTGAAAACTAAAGGTTGATCCTGAATCTCGACGATTCAGGATCAACCTTCAGTTTTTCGTGTAACCTACGGATATTAATGCCCGTAATATGAAAGCTTGCTCAGTCATCAATTTATACTTGAATAAGCATTTTGTATGGCACCCGTTGGTCAAGCATGACCGCTGACTGAGTAGCTTTCATACTACGAGCCTAAGAGCTTTCTTTCTACATTGACTAATTTTCTTATTTCGAGTTTTTCAGCCTAAAACTAAGCCTAATACTTAAGTAGGTATTTAAAATATGTACATACAGTTAACTATTTTGTGCAGGCGGCTTCGCACGTGTTGCTTCTATGGAATCGTTGGGAACTGCTGTTATGATATAAAAGTAGGTAGTTGTGACGTCGTTGACGTCTCATTTTTGTATGGGATTTCCTTAGTTCCGTGACCGCACGATAGAGGCGCTGTACCAAATCCCATACAAAAATGAAACTCCACGATGACGTCTCGGCTCGATCCTTTCGTCAGCCGAACTCCTGCTGAGTTACAAACTTGCAGCTGCTCATTCTAGATTGAACAGGTTCGTTTCTAGGTTTCCGGTAATGAGCTCAAATGCCTTGAAAGGTATTTAGTTTTGCTAAATAGCAAGACCAAGTTACCTAAACAAGGATATTAGGTGTCTGTGTCGTTATGCCGCCGTGGGCAATGGGCAAGTCGCCCCAAACCATATTTAGAAATTGACGGTAAGATTTTGTAATTTTAAAGCTGTGTTACATACATAACACAGTGTTTGTTTTTACTCATTCAATTTTAGGTATACAACTGCTAGGTCGACTTTGGCGGCCCAATAAATTATGGTGCGTTTTCCCAACGAATATGAGCGATTTGGTCCAACCTACCCTTTTATCTGCCCATATCTAAACTTAACATTTTATGGGCCTGACAATTAATTGACGTTTCGCTAGAAGATTCGTCTAAAATCGTAAAGAAGGAAGCTGTTTTGCGAAAGGTCTAAATTATTTTATCAAGTAAGCTAAGCCTTACCACTGGACCATTCCACCTCCACCATCTAAGTGTTTAACTTATGGCACGCACATGTGTTACAGTGGCAACACTGGGTCATTGACACCATTCCAACCTGTCGATGGATTACGCAACTGTAGACTTTAATTCCACGGAGGTAGATTTAATTTTGGGTATAAAAGGTTTCGACTGAAAATTTTACGTCTACTAAAAATAAAAGCCTAGTGCTGGACAATTTACACAGTGTAGTGTCACTGCCGCAAGCTAGCAGAGATCAGTTTTCTAGTATGAGTACTAGAAAACAGATACACAATGTAGTTTTTTTAGTGCTCTACGTAGAAAACACCTTAACAAAATAACTAAATTTAACTGCAGATCATACAAATATTTGTCCTTAGGCTGGAATCGAACTCGCAACCTTGACGCGGTGGACCTTCACCCGCTGCAACATAGAGTCAAGAAGTCATGCGTCAAACTGAATTAGATTTTATATCCATACTTATATAAAAGAAGAACCGTTTTTCTGGCAACAATGCCCATCACAAACCAACGCCCATCACGAACCAACGCCCATCACAAACCAACGCCCATCACAAACCCTTGAAGCTAAAAGCTAAAATTGGAGGGTTGCTACTTTTTACCACACAACCTCCCGATAATATGGGATTTTTGGAGGTTTACAATAAAGTAAAATAATACAAAGATGATAAATATTTATTTCAGGCATATTCAAAATTACTGTAAAATGGGCTAAAGTTGCTTGTTAGATTTTCAGATGCTTGCAATGGCTAATAATGCTTTGGCTGTTAGTGGCATTTGTACTGTGTGGCATGTTTGTAATGTATGACGCGACTTCATACGAACACAATGTGAAACATAAACAAATGCAAATGCGGGAAATGGGATACATCATTTTCAAAACAACCCATGAAACGAGCTGAACCAGGGTTTCTTTATTGAAAACGTATTTCAGGAGTTTCTGACTCTTCTCATTTCAGCTGATTTCAAGAGGTTATTTTACCCGAAAGTCCACGTGAAAGAAATCGCTAGCGGGAAGCTAATTGTGCATTATACGTACAGTGTTGTTATATCATATTTTATTTAACAAATCTCTAAATATTTCATTTCAGAATCGAATATCAATTAGGTACCTACCTACTTATTTACTTAGAGGTTAGGTTAGGTCTTTAAAAACTGAAGAAAACTATAGCTCATTAATAAAAAGAAAATAAAATGCCGACCGTTACAAACAATCTAGGTTCATCTGATGCATATCAATACCAATCGGAAGCGTATCCAAGAAATTCAAACTTTTTTATTTTCGTATATTTACGTTTATTCGTATTGTGGAATGTGGAGGCGACAGCGATAGGTTGGGATTTATAGCAATCAGGCAGTTCGCCTTGAAACAAATAATAATATACATAGATTGCAGAGTTAATTGTAAATGAGCCGCGTAGTACAGGAATGATCGCAGAGAACCTACTGGTTAGTGTGAGATCATTCCGTATAATCAAGTAATTAGACATTGCATCTCGACTTCTTGAGGATTATGAAGTTGACATGTAAATTTATAGTTTTATGTGCATATTAGGCTGACGCGATTTATTCACACCATTCATTTATAAAGGGTGTTCCGTTTTTTGTTGAAAATAAGACCGAGCTTTAATGGAAGGCAGTCAGTTGATTGATGATTAATTTTATTTCTACTGAATTTTTGAGCTGCTGATTTTGATCCATTAATGGTCCAAAATAATCGGGTAGGTTAATGTAAATTCATGTACATATTTGGTTGCTTCTGTGAAAGCTACCAAAGTTCTATGTTTTGTGAACTTATGCATAATGGAGCCAAAGGGTGGAAAGGAAACACTTGATTTGAAATAAATAAAAGAAAAGTTCCTGTCCGTTCAAGATTACAAATCCGAATCCGAATCCCCAAAACCATCCAGCTCCATAGAGAAAAGCCGACAGAACTATTACCCATTAATTTGTCCACATTATCTAGTAACACTGCCTATTCACCGGCCATTAGAGCCACAATCGGACAAACTAACGGATTGCACGATCAATGCGCCGGCGCACCCGTGGGTATCGGCCCGGAAATGTACATGTATAAATTAAACCGTGTGTCCACGCCTTAAGCAGTCAATTGGGTTATTAGTCGTAATTTGGATGTGAATGGTAATGAGTTCGGATGAGTATCAAATGAATAGGTACTTTCTTTCATCAAAAATATATTAACTACCCAATAAAAAATGCATCGCGCTGAGAAACAACATTTGATTGCTTGAACGTGGACCACGTTGGAGTAAGGTGCAGGGCCTCGCGAACACCTCCCGGTGCATCAAACGAACCTATGTTTAGCAAGCAAGTTATTAGTAAAAATCGTTTGCTCTGCGCTTTTCACTTTTTCGCAAAATGAGGACGAAAAACCAGCGCTTCTATGGCATAAGTGCCACAGCAGCATTAAGCTGAGCCGGTGACCTTTTTGTATAACACTTAATTTAATACTAGTTATAAGAGCAATGTTAATAAGCAATAATACCTATGTCATATTTAACTCTGTTACACAAATAAAGATTTTCTATTCTAAAAACCTTCAAAATGTAGATAAGAACGCTCCCGGAATACAGCCGAGGGTTTTAGTTACCGTTTTGTTACTCTGAGGTAACAAAGATTGCAACAACATAGGATACGGTCACCGGGTGCATATATGCAGAACGGGTCACATCTAGAAAAGGGCGTTTTACAAAATGATTACAGAACGCCTAAACGGGAAAAACATTCCCTCGCGACTCGCGGGTAAAAGAGATACGTAGATTCTATAAGGCTTTTCTAAATTATCATCAGTAGATAGATTTATAACTCTTTTTTGTACCTCACAATTACAAAAAACAAAACAGAAGGAAATACTAAGAATCGAGAAGGTAGAAAGGGCGACCTTATCTCTTTGAGCGGTCTCTTCCAGGCAACCATGGGTGATGGGATGATTCAATTTTACTGATCTCTCTTTAAGTACAAAAAACTAACGTTACCCTTTGGTTTGAAGCTTTCAACCACCAGTTTTCTTTGTGGTAGTTGTAAAGTCCAATGGACAAAAGTTCACCGTAAGGTCGCGGCTTCCATTCCCATAACTTGTGTTAAGAGGACCAGGTGACAAACGTATGCCTGCTTACTTTCGTCCCGAACAGAGATACCTGAGCCTGCACACTACTAGCTCCGCGAGACAAAGACCAATCTCGTTCGGAGCCATTGTTAGGGTGCCTAGCCTAACGTAATGAATATGTAATCTCTCTCTCTCTCGCTCGTCGTCCTTGAAATCAATGAGAAGGCCTATGTTTATACTTTCGGGACAGATGAGGCTGTCCACCATTATTTATTTATTAAAGTAGATCGTTAATTGCAGTGTCGCCGATCCGCGCGACGAACGGCAGCGTGCACGCGTCCCCTGCGCGTGAGTCGTCGCGCGACACGCCGGACTACCAGTACGGGCGGTTCGACGCGAGCGCGCTGCACATCGCGCATGCGCTCAAGCAGACCGAGCTGCAGAAGGCTTACCATCGCCCGAGGGAGAAGCCTATCGACTGCTATTTGGTAAGTCACATTAAACATAGATAATGCACTTAATTCATCGCCTTAAAAAAGTTTAACATAATTTTAGGTAACATCTATGGAAATGGCGGTCATATCGCTAAAATCGATTTCTTCCAGGCAACCAAGTATATAGGTTATATTGAGCTTATTCCCAAGTAGTTCTGTGCACAAATATATGTACTATATCTTTCTATTTGCACAATAACAATCTACTCATATTTTTTTTTTATTTTGGGATCATTCAACTGTATCTACTGAAATATTTTTATGCGAATATTGAATTCATTTAAAATAAATACCTATCTCGTTCTAAGTTCTTCAGCGCCAATCTGTGAAGTTACATAATTATCCAAAGTGTACAAAAGTAATTTTCCATGACAAAATCTAGGACATTACGTTCATGTGAACCTAAGTTATCTACCTACAATTTACATGATCCTCATTCTCAAGATTGACCCTCGGGCTAGGTTGTGTCGTTCCGTGTGGCCATGGCCAGCTACAGCAGGTCGTTATGTCATAAGCCAGTGTTAATCATACTAAGTACAATAGCTACTCAGTTGTCAGATGAGGTGTGGACACATTTTGGACATCTTATTAAATTGTGATAAACATGCTCACGTCATGATTCTGATGTACACATGTGTCGGGGTCAGTTGCGTTGCATAGTCGGAAAACCGAAAGACGCGTGCCTTATCAAACACTGGTACAAGGTGTTTTATTTTAACTAACAATTGAAGACACTCCTCACCTTCACTTGGAAACTTCAAGAACAAGGCTGATGAATACCATCACACGATGAGACTAGTTCTCATCGTGTGATGGTATAAATGTTTTTTAAAATACACAGATTTTTAAAAAACATAGCTAAAACCATTTTGAGAAATATAAGCTTTTTTACTTCGAGGTTCCAATTAATGTATTCATCCGGACTCCAGAGTTGCGATGCCTCCGACAGACACACACATGCATACTTAGAACATCCCTCGGTTCCTTCGCGTCTCAGGGATTTTAAGGCCAGGATATTCGAATTTAGCCAATTTTCGATTCTATTTTAAACGATCAAATATCCTTTGTTTTGATTGGACTAAAATTTATGTTGTAGTTGGATTAACATTATTGATTATTCTACGGTTCAAAACACGATATTTATCACTTCACCTGATGATAAAAATAACGAAGAAAGGATAGTTTTTTGTTGTTTTTGTTGTTGTACTTCTAGTGTATCAACGTTTTACTCTCAAAAAACATGTTAGAAAAAAGGGGCAACGACGTTTAGAAGAATATTCTACGGTCAGTTTTTCTCAAAACCTTTTTTAATTTTGATAATAAGCAAAAATTAAGTAGATGTACAGGTAAGTAATAAGCGAATATCCTGCCCTTAAATAAGATCATTTTATAATAATCTCTTTGTCAAGTGCTTCATTGACCAGTTCTTAGATTCAAAAGACCTCGTCTATTATTACGAAATAAATAAATGCTCTAGCCATACTTTTGTTTCAACAGCTCAATAAAGAAATGTCCAGAAAACCACAAATGGCCCAGAAATTCTGCAATCGAACCGTTGCGTATGCTTGGTATACCTAGTTTATGGGAGAAACAGCGGTGATGAAAGTGTATCACGCGAGGTAATGGCAAGCAAATCGTTATCATGTGTTTCTAATAGCTTTAGATCGTGATTTAGTTATGAATACGGAAAGCCGCTGGTGAACGATACTCACAAGGAAGATACACTTGGACAGAACAAGGCAACATGCTGAGCAAGGAGAAATTAACTTACAACTTCTATGATCTAAACAGCAACGAGAAATCACCGATAACTTTTGTTAATAGTATTCTAGCAGCTATTGAGAATGGTAGAGCCCCCTTATTGATCTAAACAGTAAAACCACGAGAAATCACCGATAACTTTTGTTATTAGTATAGTATCGAGAATGGTAGAGCCCCCCTTGTTCTTAATTGTCTGCTAATCTAAAACACTTGCTAAATGAAGTGAGAAATATCTCACTCTTATGTGTTAACTAATTATTATGAAAAACGTTTGTTCTTTCTGAAGTCACCAAAGTTAATAGAAATAGTGGAAATGAAATAAGCTTTGCAAACCTTGGTTTAATTTCAGGGACGAAATTATTGTGTTGAGACGACAAAAATTCGCAAAACAAGTACCCTATCAAGTCACCTTGTATGCACCACTTGCCCCGTGCGATCAATACCATCCTGTAACTTTAACTAGGTGTGTACTCTTTCGCACTAGATATCTTCCAGTATCTAGATTCTTCGACATCGTGCTATCTATTCGAATCTTCCTCAGTAATGGTGCAAACGGCTCCTACAAAGGACGGAGCCGGTCCGCCCTATCATCAGATCAAATGCCAGTCAGGCTCGATTTCTCTGCTAAGACTAAGGCTGTAATCAGGGCTCGTGCTACTCGTTAAAATGAAAATTGAAGTTTCTGATTGGTTTTGTGCGAATGCTATCTTATCTATCTTAATGTTATCTAGCGTACTTAAGACTAGGTTTTGCAAGAAAAAGAATCCGCTACTTCAGTTTTCGTGTTTCGGGTAGGCCCCTTAGCTGTCTGCAGTTTTTGTTTCAGAAGAACTAGTTTGGTTAAACCTATAACATCGTAAATATAAATTTTAAACCGTATTTGCATAATAGTCTGATTGTCATTTTTCCATTTTTGGTACATTTTTGAAGCTGCACCAATTGGATTTCGTCGGTATATTTCTATCATTAATTCTGTGTAATAATAATAATAATAATAATATATTTATTTATTTATAAAAGTATACATAGTTTGGTAAATATTGCACCATTAAACCAACGTTGGTTTGTAGTGGTGCTCACACTCGTATTGATCTTATATATTAAGGTAACATTGCATTTGGATATGTGATGTGTGATCGAGTACAAAATCGAATTTTCAAAATAAAAGAGAATTTGAGTTAGATCGATCTGTTTATGCGCTGTGTGTAAATGTTTACAAAAGTAAGTACCTATCTCCGCACTGATTTATTTGTATAATATGATCGGAGCTTCTTTCGTGTGTATTAACAGAAAAATGATAGCCGATAGGTTTCAGATTAAGATGATGTTGACTTATGTAGATCTCATTTTGATTCGATTACGTTGGTACACAAACAGGCCATGAAAAGCAGCGCTCATATGTTTTCACACAGTTGTTAATTTTACTTTCACATACGGACATTTCAGAATAACACAAATCAGCTACTGGCATTTTTGCTAAAACCTCTTTAAATGCGGTTGCAGTTACTCATTGATTTCTTGAGCGCTTTGATCTCTGCATTCCATCGGAGCACGCGATCTGTTCTCTCCGTGACGGCGGCGGCGTGCGGGCGGACAATACTCTCAGTGCATTTGAACATACGGTGTTTATTGCTATTAGCTTTGCATAGATATGAGGTATGATTATTGATTACCAATTGACAGAAGTGTAGGATATCTGAAGGCTCAGGGCCAGATTCCAAAAACACGTTACACGAATAGATTTGCGAATTTCAGTGGAAGTTATTTGAATTAATTCAGTGGCAATAGCTGAGAGAATCGGAAATGTGTAAAAACAACCAATGGCATAGCGTCAAGATAGCGTCACAAGACCATTCACGAGATGGAGTCGAGACCTGTACATCGCCTACTACCCGACTGCGCGGTAAATCCGAAACGATACCAAATATTTATTCGTACTAGGTCCATCCCAGTTTACATTCTGTTGATCGCATTGTATGTAATTTATCGTCAACATTGCCCCGAGTCCGAGAGCGGTACTAATTTGAGACCGTTCTCGAGCCATGTTGGGCGCTGGCAGACTCAATTCGGTTATGCCCATAAACGTGGGATAGCGGCGACCTGATAAATTGCCTGTCTGTCTCCCTGTACACGCTGTAAACCTTCCTACCAACAGCTGTCCCTTTTACAAGAGAAACTGCGAGGATTTGTCCAGACGGTGTATCTTATTGTATCCCTACGGAATCTTACGCTCTCAACGGATTTATATCTGACGATGACAATCTTGTCACTATGAAATAAAAACTGCGCCTTCTTTTGCCTTTCGCGACATATACTCCTAAGGCCGACGCGTTGATGGATCAAACCGTGTTTTGTTTTATCTTGAACTCGCATTTTTACTCCGATATTACCCTTACCTTAGGTAAACCCTTAGGTTTCTGAGTACTCGAAAGCTTGATTATTATACATTTGAGTATTTGTGGGTGAATCCCAATTATTTTATATCCCTCACTCATGGTGAACATGCCTCTTCAAACAAGGGGTCACGCCATAACCTAAGCTAGCTAAGTGGATACGCAGTAGGAGTGTTAAAATACGCAGGAAGAAGCTGTTATCCTTCCTCTGGTAGGTTCCTGTAGTCAGCTCGAACAATATCCACGGGCTGAGGAGAATTCCGTTGTTACACCACTTTCGCCGGCGAATAGTATAAATTAAGTCATGTGAACGTTATTCGAACTTAATAGTAGGTTTTCGTATTTATAGTCGATAAAGTGTAACCGCAAGAAAATCACCTCCTTTTCCTTCGTCCCTTGCGCCTAGCAAAATTATTACCAAATTTTTGTTTATATCTGTAGACTCAACAAGCTTAGTCAAAACAAAACACTGCAGACAAATTTCTCTATGTGAGCAATAATTTAGTTGTATGTATTTACAAAAGCTTTGTACTTTTGATAATGATCTTACAATGTACGTTGTAAGATCCATTATCAAAAGTTCATTAATCGTGTCATCGCATCGCATCTATGAGAAGGTTCCTGGTGATGTAACTATTGTCTGGTGGGGTGGGAGCGCGTTCTTAATGTATTGTGTATGTAATTGCCGGTACAGTTGCTCTGAACTCATTAAACGTTGAAGCTTTACTTTCTTTTAACTGCTTCTTATGGCAAAATTTTATTTTATACATTACTAGCTTCTGCAGGCGGTTTTGCTCGCATGGTATAGGGATAAAGCTCAGGGATAATGTAGCTTTTAGTTAAGGGGCTACCATACGACACCATTTTATGAAAAGGATAGGCATAGGATTTCGCGTTCATAGGAGCGGGACAGAGCGAGGCAACGTATGCAAAATCAAGAGTTTGCTTATTATCTAATAAATATAGTAATCTAAAAATGTAGTAATAATAAATCTATCCACCCACCGTCTGCTTTGTATTCTGTTTGTTTACTGTAGCAAGTATCAAGGCTTAAAGTACTTATTGAATAGCGACGATCTATTCTACAGTTTAAAGCGAACTTTTGTATTTTTTTCATAGAGAAAATTTTATGTAATCGTGTTTTCAAAACATTCTAGCATCAATCCTGAACTATAACATATATTACTCTAAAAGTACATGCTTCAGTATTATGGAAGACATGACAGCGATCATATCCTCCATAACACTGCTACGCTAAGCAATTTCAGGTATCATCTCGTATTTTGTAGCATTGGTATCAGGATTTCCGGAGATTGCCCCCATTTCCAAAGAACCTACACTCTTGTTTATATAATTAGAAAGCCTTTGATACACAATTTAGTTTAGGGTTAGTTAGTTACTTTATTTAACGTCACACACGCGACCACATACTATTGACCGTCACACACGCGACCACATACTATTGACCGTCACACACGCGACCACATACTATTTCTTTACGACTCGTAATTAATATTTTGTTAGAAAATAAAGAATGAAAATGTTTACCTAAATTTTTCATACAAAAGACATAAACGACATTGACGACCTCAGTGGCGCGGTGGGCGAAGGCCCGCCTGCGACGCAGGAGGTTGCGGGTTCGATTCCCGCCTCGGGACAAATCTTTGTACGATCTGCAGACATTTGTTCAGGGTGTTCTGGTCGTTTTCTATGTATAATAAAAAATATCTATCTATGTATTGTATTATATTAAGTATATCAGTTATCTAGTACCCATAACACAAGCTCTGCTTAGCTTGGGGCTAGATAATGCTGTGTGAATTGTCCAGCATTATTTATTTATTTATTTTATAAACGCGCTCGCCATAAACAAAGTAGACCATTATTCATAGAGACTATATGTATTGTTAGAGACGTAAGGTACATTTTGTGTCCTACCCTCCACTGTCCACTGATTTGAACTTAATATTATTTTAATTTACTTTGATTGTTTTGCAATGTTTTTAAAATGTAACGCCTTCCAAACTTAGTACATAATTTAAAGAGTGGAAGATCGAAATCACCTAACACAAGTGTTTCCATAACACTTAAAAGGTGATTTCATTTACTAATATGACTGTGTATCTTTTTTTACTGAATAAAACAATATTATTATTATTTATGAACATACCTTCTTACGCAGCGTCTCGCATACGACAGTCTCGTTTTCAAGTCGCATGCCATTGCGATTCCCTCTTTCGTTCCTGAATGGGGCGACATTATGACGCCATTTTGTGAAAAGGATAGGCATAGAATTTCGCGTTCATAGGAGCGGGACAGAGCAGAGTGGCGTAAACCGAAAAATCAAGTTTTTGCGGATTATTAATTATTTAGGACATTAATTTGCAAAAGTAAGCCAATGGTTCCCTTGATATTCTTTTGTTTAATATGGTGATGACAATAAATAATCTTGCGATTGATAGTTTTGGAGTAAAATGATAATAACTAAGAAAACACATGTTACTTTGCATTATTTTTGTCAAGTTAAACGTTTTTTTTTTCATTTTTTAAAAAGGGGATACTTTGTATGTGATAGATTATTATATATTTTTTGAAGCTTTGTCGATAAAGATTACGGAGAAAAAAGGTTATAAAGTAACCCAAATTCGCTAAATTTACATATATCGCCTCCTTTAGTCTATATCAGTTTGACTTCGCATTCTTCAAACACCATAAGGTGTCAAGAAAATGAATATTACACTTCATAAAGTAATAAATGAAGCGAGCAATAAGATGCCCTAGGTCTGCGGGGTACCGGAACTCTCCGGGTTTTTAGAAACTTCAAATAAGTTTTTAAAAACTTGTCTGGTCGAAGCGACGCGTAACCCGAGGGCTGGTGAGTATCTGGCGCAGCGCATCAGCATTGCCATACATCGTGGCAATGCAGTCAATACGTTGACTGCATTGCCATGCTTCCGACTGGTATTGATATGGATCAGTTGAGCTACCTGCAGACTGTTTGCAAAAGCCTGCAGTTAGCACAATTGTTTCAAATGATGGCGATGTTTAGCCAGTGCAAGTTGCAAGAACCGCTTCAACAAATCTCAACGAGCAGTTTGTATTATACGCATTTCGGAATCTCTCGAGTGGTACGAAATGCGTGCGTTGAATAAAACATGATTATGACCTAGTACAGAGGCGAGTAATGTAGGAACGCTGGTGTGGCCAGATATTAAGCGTTTAGCGATTTAATAGGCACTCACTCGACCAGCAAGTAACCGCATTAGAATGTTCTTTTTCTAATGTCCAGCAGGATTGATCTATTAGTTATTTATTAGTTAATCCGGGTAAATCATAGTTATGAGGCTATGCTTTGTGCTGTCGGATGTGGAACAGTTCATTCCTGTAGTACATCCTTGAGCGCGTACCCTGCGAGATAGGTCTGATGTTGTCCATGACTGTACTCACTGCGCTGGCTGTTAGGTTTGGTTGGGTGACGAAATCTAAACGTAAACGCCTCTTTTAATAAAAAATGGACTGAAACTACATTAATAATTTAAATGGCAAAGTTTGGATTTATTTATTTATTTAACCAAATCCACATCCCTTAATTAATACAACTATGATATTAATCAAAGTTTACGCCCAAAAAAAATATGTTATACATATTAGCCATTCAAAAATGACTATAACGATTCCAGTTAAATAGTTAAAACTGAGCTGATGGAGTTCTAGGCCTGAATAAATTTGTGTTGGCTACATCTTATACTCAAAAACGGGTCATAATATTACATAAGAAATGAATGTTACCCCCTGTAGGTGGAGCCACCGGCGCTATAGTCCGTAAGAGGTCCCAAAGATTTTCGGTTGAACCGACTAAGTTATTATTAACTTTTATACTCTAGGATAGTTCTCATATAATAAGAATAATATACAGCTTGGTTAAAGCAAATAAAACATTGTTTTATTATAGTTTTAAGAAGTAAAAGATTATCAGTGAAAGTAAAATATTGACAGACACTCAATAATAGAATTGGTAACTCTAGCAACCAAACCACAGATATAGTCTCTTCACAGTTATCGTGGCTTAGTTGGTTAGAGCACATCCGTACTGAGGGTAGATCGCGGGTTGGATTCCCGCCGAAATCGAAATTTTTTGGGAACTTATTACATTTCATGGTAATACCCAAAGTGCGGGTAAGCACTATAACAAAAAACCTTAGAATAGAGCAACCTCTCGTCAAACGAACAAAATGTAACTTTAGTCTTTGAACAGGTTTGGTTAAACTATAATGTTACCCCTGTAGGTGGAGCCACCGGCACTTTAGTCCGTAAGACGTCCCAAAGATTTTCGGTTGAACCGTTTCATTTCTTAAAAATACCCAAAGTAAGCTCTATATTTAAAAAAAAGCACTATAACAAAACACCTTTTAATATTAGATGCCACGGGCGGAACGGGCTACTAAAGGATGAGACCCGCGGGTAACCTGGCCACACCGCACGATCCTTTCCTCTGCTACTTGCCAGTGAAAACCGGACTTGGCGTCCTTTTGATATGGAGCTACTAGAAAGGGACGAAAGATTATACACGCAGATTTCTGAACTAAATTATTGGACGTACGGATTCACATAAAACCGCCTGTCTATTTACTTTAAAAAGAACCAAATATTGTATACATTCAAAAATTATTGAAATAAATTCAAGAATGAAACAAGTTCTGCTTCGCTTGAGACTACGACGCTAGATGCTGGTGCTGCTCATCATCATCCCTATATTAGTCCACTGCTGGACATGGTTCTGATGTGTCCAGCATTAATTATTTATTTGTGAATCTAAACCGTTATGTCTCACCTATAAAATGATCACTACTGATGGGCAAGGTTATAAGCTACCCCTAATCCTCTCACATAAGACGTTTTTTTTTCACACAAAAGACATCAACGCGCCGTTCTTGAAATGTTAAAGGGACCTCTCATTTATTCGTCATTGCAGTACCTACTTCTACGGATACGGAACATATTATAAAATATTCTTTATACTTAGTTCAATTACCATGCTTATTCTCAATATCTTAACTTATGTATTTATTGAGATTGTTTTCTCAATAAATAGTTTTAGTAAAAATGTAGAGGTAACTTTGCGATTATTCAATCGAGAAAATTTTATGGAATCTTGTTTTGGAAACAAAGTAAAGCGGATAGAATAAGTCCTGAACTTTAACGTACTGTAAATTTCAAGTTAAATATTCAGTAGTTTGGAAGATGTGGACATCCGGCGGGGTGGAGTTGATTAGAGGTGGACTAGGCTCTAGCTGCAGCGTGGGAGACCTCGGACGACACTAACGATCTTTAAGGTCAATGTGACGTCATACTGACCTCTACCGCAGCCTCGATACATAAATTAGTAACCGTTTTGGCGATTATTGGAGTGGGCTTCAACCTTTTGTCTTTATTTACATATTATGTAACGGCTCGGCTGAGAGCAGTTCCAGATGAGGCTGGTTATCTCACATTTAAACAAATGTTTTACGAATTTATGTATCAGACAGGCGGGACTTTATCTCGCACCCGACGCGCCACGAGAGCCGTAGAACGGTCCAAAGGCTTTGGACGGCTCAGGTGGTGACTTGCTGGCGTAATAGGCAACGCATTCCGGGTTATTCCCGCTCGTCCCCACGCTATGTCCCCGATGGGGACCAACGGGAAGTTTACTTCCCGTTCGTCCCCATAGGGACCAGCGGGAAGTTTTGCAGTAGCGTTCGTCCCCGAAGGGGCTAGCGGGAAGTTTTTGTAGCGTTCGTCCCCACTAAATTATATGAGGATAATTTTAAATAAAATCATATTTTGTTTTGTAATCAACTTTTATTATAATATTTTAACAAAAAAATATATCAGAAAATTACATTCTAAAAAAAAATTCTCTGATCAAATGGCTCTGTGCAGCAATGAAAAGTTTTATTACTGAAATAGTCATTGACTTCTGCCAAAAGAAATTCATTACATTTTGGGTGCACATTAGATAGATAGATAGATAGAAAATGCTTTATTGCACACATAACTTAAAAATAACAAACAAAGATAAAATGAAGAAATAAAAAAAAAAATGTGACAATTGGCGGTCTTATCGCTCAGGAGCGATCTCTACCAGACAACCGTGGAACACATTACTTATTTTTAAATGACGGTATCTCACTTATTGCACCACCATACCATTGCACTATATGTACGAGCAACTGCTGGAAATTCACGTGAAGTTATGTCTTCTTTGCATTTATGAAGTGATATTTCTAAATAATATTAAAAAAAAAAGAAAATGATGAGATAATTACCTATCATAGATATTCTTTACCTATAATTATGGACCTACCAAGCACCTAATTAAGTGCAATTGTATAACAAATAAAAGAAAAATAAACCAAATAATTAAGTAAGTCCTCATTTATGTTGTTTTTAATAATTGGGTATTTATAAAATATAAACTAATTGAGTATGTACTCAAGTATTTTTACCACTCCTGAGCACTTTAATTTTCTTCGTTGGGTACACTCCCACACCATAGTACCATTTTGCGAGTGTTCTTTTTTTACGACATTGGTTTTTTTACAAAAAAGGTGGATCAATGGCGCAAAGCAGGTAGATAGGCAAACAGGTACAAGTAGGTAGGTTAGTCTTGAGTGCTCTCGTTCCTATCTACTAAGTAACAATGTAAGTAATTTGGTAAGTGGTATCCATTTCTTGAATTTCAAAAGCTTGCGTGTATTGAATTCATTATAATTTATATTATTATGTTCATACAAACAATAATTAGAATACCTTACGATAATCTCTGGAGATCACACAACCACTCTCTATACAAACCCATTTATAGTTTTTCCAATAAACTACGGCATCTGGGAGAACAATTGAGTGAGTTGAATGTAGCTTTAAAGAATTACAATAAGTAAATGTTAATATTTTAGTGGGGACCAACGGGAACTTTACTTCCCGTTCGTCCCCACATTTACATACATGGGGACTAACGGGAACTTTTATTCCCGTTCGTCCCCACGCATGTAAATGTGGGGACGAACGGGAATAAAAGTTCCCGTTGGTCCCCATCGGGGACAAAGCGAGGGGACGAGCGGGAATAACCCCGCATTCCCGTTATTGGAATGTTTCGGGCACTGAGTTTTTTTAATGATTTCTCCTCTAGTGTGGTCTCAGAATTATCAATTTATTGGTAAAGATTATTTATTACAAGTCACAAAATAATTATTATAACTAAGTATAATAAATAATAGAATTATAATTTCAATTATTAGGAATTAGATAAAATAAATAAAAAGTACAAAATAAATTAAAATATTACTCAATTTTTCGCACATATTCGTGAACACTGTAGAACGCCTTCGACGAGCCACGATTTAGGTCTGCGCTTAACTGAAGAGAGGCTAGTGCTGTGACTACCTGATCCGGTAGGTGGTTGTCCAAAGCGGGTCTCTCCACTTTAAAAATTTTTACCTATTTTAAGTACTTATGAGAATGTTACTACGCAATTCCTGAACGCTAAAAGCTATCCCTCGAGTATGCAAGCCGAGGCGACGGCAGCAGCCATTAAATAAGTAAATGGCTGGTACCGCACGGTAAGGAGTAAGACCACGACCTGTCACAGTTGCGGTACTAACCGCTAACGTGTTCAACTAAGGAGAGCAATGCTAGCGTTCACTTTTACTTTCGGTCCATTCCGCATGATAATAACCTGTCTCATTCCCTCTAATTATAATATGCGATCGTTGGGCAGAGATAGCGAGTCACGGAAGAAATCTAATCTGAAGATGGTCAACAATGGGGAAGCGCTGTGTAGTGTTTCTCTTCATGACGTGCATAAATTTGCATTGTTATGATTTACTAGTTTCAGCCCGCGGCTTACCTTACATGGTATACTATACCAGGTAATGGTTTGGGTAAAGGTAATTAATTTATGCCAATAAAACACAGATTTGTTCGGTGACACACGTCGACTCGATATCCCGCACCTTGTGCGAGTGCATCCCCCGCGTGCCCCGCATGCCCCGCGGGATATACAGCCTTGTTAGACGAGCACATCAGATGGCCATGCACATTTAATATAAGTCAGAATGCTACATCTACCTTTTACAAAACAAAACAAAATATTGTTTGTGACCTTTCTATAAACATTATTCTTACAACTAAGATTATAAATAACTATCTGGAAGGTGTTAAACCAACATTGTTATTTACGTAACAAAAGTAATCGTTTGGTAATTCTTTACAATGGCAAGTACCACACGGTACAATATCAGCTAGCCGGGGTACACCTTCAGCTGTTAATAAATTGTTACTTGCTTAATAAATCTACATGACATTATGGTACATTGTTTACTATGGTAGTGATTGATAACATCAAAATCGAATCTCAACAAAATAAACTACTTATTATTTGTTAAGGAATATTAAAGGTACCTTCCTAGCCACAGCCTTATAATTATGATTTATTTTTTAATATCTTTTTATGTAGGTACCTAAATCACAACCGAAATTGATTTCAAATAAGGTAGATCTGTTGTTAACTATTTCTTTGACATCGCACTGCACAACCTTCTCATTGGCCAGTGGCCACCCACGCGATTCAGATAAACTAATTGTTTGCTGTAGTCGTTGTCTTTGCTCTGCAGGTAATTGGATCATTTTCAACATCTATTCTATCTTTATCCTTTCCAATCTTGTAGACTGTGTGTAGTACATTATTGAATGAAGTACGCAGTTTTATTTTTCTGGCAACCTTCTTGAAGTAGACTTCTCTCCAACAGCATTGTTTGAATCTGTATTTTTTATCTCTTTCTATCTGCTCATTTCTTCTCCTTCGTTTTCATTTCAGTTTTCAAGTAAAATTTATCGGATTGGCATAAACATAGTCTTTACAAATGTCATACTCGTAGTACTCAATATTAAAAGTTCTTACAGTCAATTCGCAGTGTTAATAACAAGTCCTGTGTATTTGACTTGTGGCAAGATGATGCTGTGCGGATTGTCCAACATTCTTATGATATTAACTGTTGACCATGGTCAGCTGTTAGGCCAACTGGTGTGCCTAACGAGAGATCATTTGTAAGTAAGTGCAAGCAAATTGCAAGCTTCATTTAATTTAGTATTTTTAATATCCTTTGTCAACTCAGATGATGTAGTGGACTGCGAAAGTCAATGTCTATATCAGTCCAAGGCTGAACTGGGAGAGTTCGCCTACTCATTGGATTAGAAGTGTTTGGTGTGAAGTACAACCATCGCTTTCGATCTTCGGCCATCTGGCGGTCGAGGTAGGACTTTTATTTCTTTAACACTTTCCTTGCCTAGCCTCTGCAGTGCGCCCCGAAGGGACGCGGCAGTGAAAGTGATATGTTTTAATTAATTTATTTAATCGATTGTATAATTACTTAAATTAAATTGAAATTATTTCTTAACTTGTCACATAAAAACTGTTCGCATTAAAATAGCATTAGCTTTAGCATACAAAGTTCTTTTGAAATTATGTACTCTATAATTGAAAATGTTGCTCATTTAGCATTCTAAGTAACACGTTAAATAAGTGTTAGTCTTTATTTTTATATGCCCGTGATACTCATTACAAATGAATTATGGGCAGTACTGCTCAAAAATGTATACTATTTTCTTATCAATTCTCGGCCCTTCGCGACGACGCGCGACGCGACGGACCGAACACAACCGAAATATTGATTCACAAATATTTTAATTATTTATTTCGGCAGTACCTACACAATTTTGAGTTTGTGGTCTATCATGATCAGATCACTTACAAAGCAATCACAAATAGGTATATTCGCAAAAATTTATTGTTAGAAATGTGACAAGTAAATCGGCTCTGGACAAATTTGTTATTCTGCATTTCAATCTTTTTGACATACTTGTTTGTCCATTCGTATCTGTTATTTACTTTCATTGAAATTCACTTACGTAGGTATCTTAACCCTGTAAGCGTATCTCCTAGGAAGTAGGTGGATTAATTTTTTCGTCTTCGTGAGAAATATCTAGCGATGCATACCTGCATCTAATTTCAAACCTCCCTCAACAGATCAGATGATTCCTCTACGCGCCAACCTGGCTCTAGGGCTCGTTTCCATTTTTCTAGCGTAGGTATGTCCAATGCCCATTGACACTGGATCGCCATGCAATCCAAATTCATTTAGTGATCCAGAAGTTATTTGTAGGTACTTTTTTGAGTTTTTTGACTAACCGTTTAAATAACAGCTCTTTTTGGTAGGTACCGTTCCGATTTTCACCGAAACTACCTCTTGATGTATTTTTGTATATCCAAGGATATTTAAGCGTGAACCGAGAGCATGTATCTGGCGCAGCGTGGGTAGGTACTTATTAGCCTTGTCATATAGCGTCTGGTATTATTGTGAATCATTTGAGCCGCCCCTAGACTGCTTACAACAATCTGCAGTCAGCTCAACTGTCCCAATTGTAAATATTTGTTTGTTGGCTGTTTCTATTCTTCAATTGTATTATTTTGTAAATCAGAACTCAACTCGGTACTTTATTTTCTTTAGACTTCAGGACAAAATCCAAGTCTCTCTCTCAAATTATATTAATAATGGGTTAGGTACATTTAGTTACCTTTTTTTTTTTACTACAAATTACATTCTATCAATATCTTCTAATCTCTTCTACCAATCCGCATGACTTGGTACTGAGATCAGGTAAACCAGACTAAACTGTTTTTTTTTCTTTGTTGTAATTTAAATTCGAGATTTTAAGAACATGTAAGTACTAATTTTTCTAAAAGCACGTTGTATTTATTAACTTGTATCAAGTAAAAATACAACGGTTTTTTTTTTACAAACTACCAAATAGGTAAATAATATTCAAATTAATATGATAATAATAATTAGAAGAATGAGATCAAACTTTGTTTTACGTAGGTACTACTTGTGGTTAAAGACATTTTGTTTCTCAAAGAATTATATAACAATAATTATTCGCTTACTGAGAAATGTTTATGACTTATTACTACCTCATGTAGTTTCAATTTATTGTCAGTATTATATTATTTTAATTCTTTCCATCCAAAGGTTGCCTGGAAGAGATCGCTTCTAAGCGATGAAGCCGCCCATTGTAACTGTTTCATATAATGTCTTTTTGTAATGTTCTCTTTCTTGTGTACAATTAAGTATTTTTGTATTGTTTTGTACTTTACAAACGAATTCGCATGTAAATTTATATTAGAGGTAATTTTTAGGTAGGTATTGAATTTTTTATTGAATTTTATCGAACTAGGTACCTAGATGGTTTTACTTAGATGAA
The DNA here is from genome assembly GCA_947086465.1 of Eupithecia exiguata. Classification (NCBI taxonomy): domain Eukaryota; kingdom Metazoa; phylum Arthropoda; class Insecta; order Lepidoptera; family Geometridae; genus Eupithecia; species Eupithecia exiguata. The sequence continues at coordinate 387,606 of OX352241.1, read as the reverse complement.
AAACCTATAGGTACTTGCACACACACACAAATTGGCACATTGTGCTGTTGTGGATTTTATTGGTTGGTATCGATCATTTGAACTACCTATATATTTATCATGGTGGATTACCGGAAGTACCGTTTGAACTTCCTCTAGTTAAATCTTACCACGATGGCTTTTGTAGGTACCGTTCGTTTGAACTACCTCTTTTTTTATTTTTATTTTATTTGCTTTTGGTGGCTTTCTTATCACTACGGCCATGATAGGCCTATTGTGATCGCCATTTTAATGTGTTCACCCCTAGGACAGAACTACCTCTTACTAGATTTTATCATGATGGTTTTCTAGGTACCGTTCGTTTGAACTACCTTTCATCTGATCTTATCAGAAGGGTTTTTTAGGTATCTACCGTTCGTTTGAACTACCTTTTATCTGATCTTATCAGATGGGTTTTGTAGGTACCGTTCGTTTGAACTACCTTTTATCTGATCTTATCAGATGGATTTTGTAGGTACCGTTCGTTTGAACTACCTCTTATTAGGGACCAACCAACTTCCGGCACCCAACTGTGTCGCAAACAGATTCGCATTACCTAATACCTACTTCTGCCAATATCTAAGTAGGAAAACTTGGTAACCTAGTTCAGCAATTGACTGAACCCAAATTAGTTTTTTGTAGGTTTTCACAGTAACATTTCTAAATTTTTAAGTAGGTACTCATAGATTTTCCAAAAGATTGATTTCATCTTTTCCTTAAACGTAGGTACATACTTACTTGAAACTATTGTTTACATCTCGAGCCCTTTTGAGGGTAGGTAAAACTTTTTACGAAAATTGTACAAGAAATAAATTATTTGTTGCGATGCGTATTTATTACTTTACACAATAACCATACGATTACCCATTGTATTTAATGTTCGAAGGGTATTTAAGTCTATAAAATTTGTAAAGAAAATAATTCTGCTTACTAGCGGAACACAGTTTCTTTATCACTGGGTAATTAGAGAATAAAATCAGCCGAGTGTCTAGTGAGCAAGTTACTCACGAGTTTCATACGCACTTTTTCAACTCAGTTGCGAGGAAAAACAAGTACCTATTGCATAAACCACAACGCCAAACTACTCACTCCATTCAGCCCATTCTACCAAAGTATAGGTACTTACTAGTCTATGCATTCTACCATGGAGGAAGAATCAAACAAAACATCCAACAATGACCAAGAGACGCTTGCTCAGTTCCATTTTCAAAAATAAATTCGAACGAAATGTATGCTCTTTGTGAAATGGAACACCAAAAAATCGATTATTTATGCAAGAGGGCGAATGTCTGGTAAAGGCTGAGGATAATTCTATTGAGCACTAGTGTATAATATTATTATGCACGTGTGTGTTATAGTTCGGTTTATGGCCTAAGAACGTTGTTCTAAGGCTCACTTGAAAAATCTGTTTGCAACTCAGTTTAGGATGTCAGTTGATTTACCTTTGTGTATTTGTTTGAATTATTGGCACTTACCTTTTATTTTATTTCACTGGCAGGGTCGCCACTTATACTATACCAGGTAATGGTTTGGGTAAAGGTAATTAATTTATGCCAATAAAACACAGATTTGTTCGGTGACACACGTCCACTCGATATCCCGCACCTTGTGCGAGTGCATCCCCCGCGTGCCCCGCATGCCCCGCGGGATATACAGCCTTGTTAGACGAGCACATCAGATGGCCATGCACATTTAATATAAGTCAGAATGCTACACATGGTACCTGGGGAAAAGTAGCCATTATAATCAGGGATAATGCAGTACTATAATGAGAAAAAAAACCATTGCAACTGTATATCTGGAGATAATCGATTACCTACAAGAACCGTTTACATCTATAAACAAAGGTGAAAATACATCGAAAATGATATAAAAGCAAAAGCGGTTTAGTTGTGCGGTTGACCGCATCTTCCACTTTTTAACTGCATCAGGCGCGGTAGAATATTATGATGGAAAACCGCCAGTGCATCCAAAGTTTCGTAAAAAGCAGAGATGAGCTCGAAACATATGGCGGTAGGAAATAGTATCTTCAGTAAAAGGTCCATTTGCTAACCATTTCGATTTATTCGTTGTATAAGTAAATGAATGCTTTCAACTATCAACTGAGATAATGAACGGGATTGAACGTGAACATTAAATCAGCCATTAATCTGAGCATCTATAAATTAGAAACCTGCGCGCGCGCACCGTAATGACAAATGTACAAGGGAAAGTGACATTGACGTTATTGAAGACACAGTGATCGTACATATTCAAACATTTTACACATTTTATGACATGTGTATTATGTAAGGAAGAATTGTGTGGACATAAGACAGAAACTTTATATATAATTACAATTCTTGTGATTTTACGTGTCATCTCGGAAAATCTAATAACACATCCGTCGCACACAGACGTCGTCGGTGTTGAAATACTAAAGAAGTGGTCTTTATCTAACAATAAGCCATTTCCCAAAAAACTAAAAGTTTATTCAACAAAGATAAAGATTAAAGATAATTTATTTGCAAAAAACACGTGTATACAAAGTGTATACAAAGTGTATACAAAGATGGTGTGTGTTGTGTATAAGAGAATAGCATCTATCTACAATTACGGGAGGATTTAAGTTTGTCGTTCGTTGGTTAATAAATGCCTACCGGAGGCAGTTGGCTCTGAACCTCCGTTTTATTGCTACACCTCAGTAGGTATGTAATTTATGACACAACATGTTTGACCAATTTATATCGGTACGCAAAAAATATGTCAAGAGTATGGCATGCAAATCCAAATATGTCGAGAGTTGGCATGCAAATCCAAATATGTCGAGAGTTGGCATGCAAATCCAAATATGTCGAGAGTATGGCATGCAAATCCAAATATGTCGAGAGTATGGCATGCAAATCCAAAAAGGTACATCCAACAACAAATGGTGGAGATTGAATACATTATCAATCACAGAAAAATTACAATTTATTATTCGAATTATTAAATTAAATGAAAATACATCATTTAGAAAAAAAGCATCTGTAAAAAAAAAGATTTATTTTCGTTGCCAACTCGCTATTTATTTTCTTTAACCAACCGAGTTAATCATCAGTGTTGATCAAAGTCTTTGTGGTAATAAAAATATTTAGAATTAGGTAGTTAAGACCCACATCTCTTCGAGGCCTAATAGTTTACCGAGACGAAAGTTAAATCACCATCGTGTGGCGGACGAAGGTGTGCCTAAATAAATAGTAGGTAAACTATTTGTTTATCTAGGGCTAGCCAAAATAACTAGACCATAATGTTCACGCAGCAAAGAACACTATTTATTGACATCTGTTTTGGATTGCAACTTTTTCACTCAAACTGATTTTTTAGATGCTAAAATAATATTTTTTACATCGTGAAATCTATGTTTGCTGTACCACACTAATAACCACTTAGACTATTCATACTTCGTTCCCTCATCAATACCGCGTAGGTAAACTTAACTTTGCTTATTTATAAACTTTAAGCCGTGAGGTGAGTACAGAGGTGCGTTTTGTGAGTACATAGAGACACGGACCCGTGCTTCGCTACAAAATAGATAAATAATCTAAAAGTAGGTACCTACAGTCAGATGGTATCAAGAAGGCATGTATTTATAATAAAATGGCCTCTTGACTGCTTCTTTGTTATATTTTCTCACGTCTACAAACTGTTACTTATCACAATATGCACATTCTAGACCGAAAGATAACAATTAAAAGCTTCCATTGTGTCGCCGTTTTAGGAAAATGTGCCGTTACATTACACTTTGATCTGAAGATTCACCAAACATTTGAACACCAAGGACTTGTTATTGGTTTTTCCCGACTTCAGCATTTATGTTTGTACTTATTTATATGTTCATCGATTTCTCCGTCAATTGTGGACCGATTTCAATTTTTTTATTCATAAATTTTGATGATTCTTTCCTTGTTCTACAAAAGTTGATGTTGAGTTTATATTGCGCCGTGAATTATCTAACGTAATGTGATGCTGCACATGATAACTTTCATTATAACTGCTAACAAATGGTTTCTATGGCAATGGGCATAAACAAACTAAATCAGACTTGAATTTTAACTAGATGTTCGCCACTTGACAAATTAGATCGCGCTATCGAATTGTTGCGGGTTTAACTCTACTTACAAAATAATTTTCATTAATCAGTAATTTGAAGTTAGTTTCTCATTTTATAAAAACACGCCAAATTACTTATACTTAATTTATTTTCAATTTTGGTATAACGCGGTCCTATTATAATATGTAGATATTATAAATATCCTATAGGTATAAATCTAGCAAGGACATAAAAATTTAGGATTTTTCACAAATTTACCAGTAGTGGTTCCGAGTATTACGTACTTTACTTACTTACCACGTTTCTACTTCAAACTAACTTACAAACTTTGCCTCTTTGATGATGCCCTCCGAGCCGAATTTCGGTCACGACGACGGCGGCGGCGGCACGGGCGGCGCGGCGGCGGGGCGGCGGCGGCCGCCAGTCTCAACGGAGTCTACCCATGTGCCATGTTACATACATTTGTAATTTTTTATAGTATAACATTGTTCACTATACATAATCAATCAATGTAAGGGTAGGTATATTTAGTAATAATGTAGCTCTTCAATAAGTATAGAATATGGTACAGATTTTCAAAGACTGTGGTCATGATCCCTGATACGCAACAACAATAATATTCAAAGTAAATCATCATTATCGTATAGTATAGTAATCGCTTGCAATAATCAACAATGGTGCAGGTAGTAGGTAGGTAGGTAGGTGCGCGCGACTCGTGCTTGCAGCCGTGAGAAGCGCGGCGGAGGGATAACTGTACTGCACACACCGCACAGCCACAGGTTAGTGCCGTTTACCTTTTTATTTATTTAACTGCAAAGATGACCGAATTAAACATATTAGAAAGTTGGGATAGAGTTCGTCTAGTGAGTCACTACGCCGAGTGTGACGCCGACTGATGGTTGCTTTATTTTTCTTTGGTTCCGATAATGTCATATAGGTACCGAATATTATGAAATGGAAAATTTTTATTCTGCTGGGAATTTCTTTCTTAATTGGCGCGCAAAACTTCAAAATCTGGGGGCGGTATACTTAATTCACCTGGGGTAATTCACCCAGGTGCACTAAGTTCACTTTTAGTTGTGGTTTGTTATGTTTCTGTTAAAATATAAAATTATTGGTTTTGCGTGATCAAGATCTTTTTTGTGTCCTAATAATGATCACAAAGAAAGAAAGTAAAATATAACAATTACCTGAAAATATCCGCGTAATACTTGCACAGCTTACGTAACGCTAGCTTCTCACAGTCATGAGCAGGCGCTGCTTTATTCCCTCTGATGGTTATTGCCGGTCAGGTGAATTATGTTGGCCTTTACTTCCTAGGTGCAGCGACTCAAACTTGTACATAGGTACATTTTGGATTATCGTCGGAAGAAAACTCCTAATACTAAAATACAAAATTATGTAAGTAGGTGCGTCATCTGAAATTAGCTTGTAGGTATTTATTACGGATGATAAGATATATTTTCGTCCATTTTTTCACTAGGCGATATTTTAATAAAATAATTTACATGTTGTTGACCCTTAGACATTAAGTACCTGCTAATACCTACTAAATAGGATGAGGCAATACATATGTCCAACAGTGGTGTGTAGGAATGGTCCGGCGGCACAGCTTACCCGACCCCTTCCTTCCTACGTGACTGCTGTTCCCACACATCGCACTAAACTCCTAAAACTTACCCAATCCCTTCCTTCCTACGTGACTGCTATTCCCACACATCGCACTAAACTCCTAAAACTTACCCAATCCCTTCCTTCCTACGTGACTGCTATTCCCACACATCGCACTAAACTCCTAAAACTTACCCGACCCCTTCCTTCCTACGTGACTGCTATTCCCACACATCGCACTAAACTCCTAAAACTTACCCAATCCCTTCCTTCCTACGTGACTGCTGTTCCCACACATCGCACTAAACTCCTAAAACTTACCCAATCCCTTCCTTCCTACGTGACTGCTGTTCCCACACATCGCACTAAACTCCTAAAACTTACCCAATCCCTTCCTTCCTACGTGACTGCTGTTCCCACACATCGCACTAAACTCCTAAAACTTACCCAATCCCTTCCTTCCTACGTGACTGCTGTTCCCACACATCGCACTAAACTCCTAAAACTTACCCAATCCCTTCCTTCCTACGTGACTGCTGTTCCCACACATCGCACTAAACTCCTAAAACTTACCCAATCCCTTCCTTCCTACGTGACTGCTGTTCCCACACATCGCACTAAACTCCTAAAACGATGGGTTCTTATGCTCATTGAATTTTAAATCGTCGTCTGTAAAGAAGATAAGACATATTATCGTTGAATACTAATTCGCCCGCAGTTTTGCAATTTCCATGTGTAGGAAGGTGTAAGATTCACGTCATGTGGGTTTTTTATTGATTTTATGGGCCCAGTCCCATTAATGTAAGTCAAACACAAAATTAAATGTTAAAAGATTCAGCCAAAATCTGTGTTTAACAAGCTTCAGGCAATGTAATTATTATGATGTTGCAACAAGAAATCTAAGGACTTCTCTACGATACTCGTAGATTTAATAAGAGTGTTACTTTGTTTGCATACTTTTGATTAAGTTACAAAAAAGCCTTTAAAAACATGAACGTAATTATAATTGTCTGTTATACATAATTTAAGCATCTTTTTGGATGAACATTTAAACAATCTAACAGTGAGATTACAAAAATAGATCTCTAGTACAAACAGCAACATTTTTACGTTTCTACGTTTTGAAAGTATGGAATTGTTTTTCCATACTTTTTACGTACGTGTAAAACTAAGGTGGAACTGTTTGCAGGGAAATTCTATATAACTACATGAACGTAACCGACCTAGCATACGTTAATGGAGTAGGAAGGCCCATCCACCCGCGACGGCGGCGGCGGCGGCGATTGCCCGTTCGTGGACAGTAATGTTACAGCGTTGTCCATTGACGGCAAACATGAATTAGAGATGCGGAGACGGTGGTTACTAGTACGACAAACTATCCTGTTCTTTAACTGGATTTTGAATGATTTTGTCAGCGAAGCCGCTCTCAACCACGGCGACAGTAATAATCAGTTTTTGTTAATATTTTTGTCCCGCAGAGAATAACCCGTAACTTGTGCGTCTCTGGCCGACCTCCCACTAGGCTACAGAAGTCGCCAACATAAAGGCTCTGTAAATTTACCTAAAACAGTATCACAATAAACCAATGAATATTCATGTGTCAATCAACCTTGTGGACTGTCACTCACAAGCTCAACAGTACCTACCTTTAGTTAGCGTGTTCGTGAACCAAATCGTGCGCCGAAATCCACCACCTGCATTCCAAGTAGTTAGACTTAAAGGTACCTAGTACCTAGCACCTTCTAGTTATCTTAATGTGTTTCGGACCTGTCTTAAGTTTACAATGTGTTATTTTTAACTTTTAGATCAATTAGTAGTAAACTTTGTTTTTCTTTGTCAGCAATGCAAGTTAATGCACAGCCAAAACTATGAAGATTGATTGTTTCAGAAGGTCAGAACCACGAAATTCCACAAAATTAATCGCTTTCCAATAACAATGGTAGGTCTCGGCTCAGAATGACACATCGTCATTTTGCATGTTATTATTAATTTATGTACACTGACTGTCGCATTAGGTGTTCCTGTAAAGACAGGTGTACAATATTTTAAATAAATAAATAAATACATTTTTCCTTTGATGAAATAACTACATATAGTATATGGAGGGACGCATGTCAAAAGTGTCAAGGGTGAAACCTTTCTATCAATCTCTCCGTGCAAATAGCACCGCACGCATTATCTAGAGTTTCTTTCATCTAAGGACGATTCTGTGTCGATACTATTGTCACTGTAAAGCGATTGGTTAGCTGAATTCGGGCCTCGTCTGAATGTCATAATGAGTGAATAATAAACTGATCGTTACAAGCGATCTAGCTAGACAAAACAACTAAATTTTCCACCTGATCCGTTCCTTAAACTCTTTAATAAACTTTTGCCTTTACAATATTAGTAGGTAGTTGACGTAATTTATACCATAGGTACATACGTGGGGCACAAGCACGGCCATTTCTGACTGCCATAAATGTTCATTTTCAAAGGAAATGGTTTCGTTAGTCATCGCGCCTGATTTGGCGATGCTGTGGACTCCTTATCATTATGATGTCATGGTCACCTTCTGTGTTTGCTGTTATAAATCTTGTACGCATCTCGTATTTGATAACTCTTAGTAAGCACAACTATTGGCGGTACCTGTGGTACCTATAAAGGGCGGCCTATACCTCCTCAAATCAACTCCACCAGATGTCCATATGTACATATACCAAACGGACTGTAGGTACTATATTTAACTTTGAAATATACATTACGGTAAAGTTCAGGACTTACTCTATCGTTATCGTTCCTATGTTTCGATTCCATAAAATTTTCTCGATAGAAAAAATCGCATAATTAGGTACCTCTAAATTTTTACTAAAACCTCGAGAGAGGATCTGCAGAATAAGCTTGGTCTTGAGAATAAGCATGGTAATTAAACTAAGTATATAGAACATTTTATATGTTGTTTCGTTTATTTTAAATCAAATAATGTTCTAATTACCCTTACCCGTTACCCACACCACCTTACCAAACGTAAGGATATTATCACTCGACAAAAAATAACAACATTCAATAATCTGCTGTACAATCCACAACGCCATAAGCAGATCTACGAGAGAAATGTTTTTGATTTGTGCATCATTATCTATAGTAAGTTACTAGAACCTCTAGAACCTATGAAACACCTCAATAATTTATTTAATAAACAAAAATTAAATGATTGGTTCCTCGAAAATGTTTCTATGTGTGTGTAAATGATTATATTTATTTTTAGGAGAATAATTTTTAATGTTTTACTATGATGTGAACTATTTATTTTTATTGTATTATTCTTGATTATTTTTATTGCTGATTATTTTAACTACTTATATCACCATCATTTAATATTTGCATACCTGCCTGCGGGTTGAATACATTTCACATCACTCTAGTTAAAGAATCTGACTTGTACCTGTAATAATGTATTCGGCGAATAAATTATTTGATTGATTGATTTATAATTAATAGATAATAAGCAAAACTTTATGTTTGGGCTTGCGATGCTCTGCCCTGTCCCGCTCCTATGAACGTGAAATACATGTTTGGGCTTGCGATGCTCTGCCCTGTCCCGCTCCTATGAACGTGAAATACATGTTTGGGCTTGCGATGCTCTGCCCTGTCCCGCTCCTATGAACGTGAAATACATGTTTGGGCTTGCGATGCTCTGCCCTGTCCCGCTCCTATGAACGTGAAATACATGTTTGGGCTTGCGATGCTCTGCCCTGTCCCGCTCCTATGAACGTGAAATACATGTTTGGGCTTGCGATGCTCTGCCCTGTCCCGCTCCTATGAACGTGAAATACATGTTTGGGCTTGCGATGCTCTGCCCTGTCCCGCTCCTATGAACGTGAAATACATGTTTGGGCTTGCGATGCTCTGCCCTGTCCCGCTCCTATGAACGTGAAATACATGTTTGGGCTTGCGATGCTCTGCCCTGTCCCGCTCCTATGAACGTGAAATACATGTTTGGGCTTGCGATGCTCTGCCCTGTCCCGCTCCTATGAACGTGAAATACATGTTTGGGCTTGCGATGCTCTGCTCTGTCCCGCTCCTATGAACGTGAAACACTATGCCTATCCTTTTCACACAACGGCGTCGAAGTGTAGGCTCTTAATGGATTTGTCCGAGGATTTCACGAAATACGAGTCCTCTACGATCCGAAACAACTGATTGTTAGTGGCAAAAAACTTTCCGCATAACCTGCTCATAAAGCCTATAAACTTTCCGCATAACCTGCTCATAAAGCCTATAAACTTTCCGCATAACCTGCTCATAAAGCCTATAAACTTTCCGCATAACCTGCTCATAAAGCCTATAAACTTTCCGCATAACCTGCTCATAAAGCCTATAAACTTTCCGCATAACCTGCTCATAAAGCCTATAAACTTTCCGCATAACCTGCTCATAAAGCCTATAAACTTTCCGCATAACCTGCTCATAAAGCCTATAAACTTTCCGCATAACCTGCTCATAAAGCCTATAAACTTTCCGCATAACCTGCTCATAAAGCCTATAAACTTTCCGCATAACCTGCTCATAAAGCCTATAAAAATACCTTGAGTGGTGCTTAAAGACCTAGCCTCTTATTAAGTCATTGGTCGATGACTCACAGCTAGAGATTGCCATCCGGACTATCCAAGATCCGTTTAATCCGAATTATCCGGATAATTTCTCAATTTTCTTTATCCGGATTTAGGCGTTTCAAATCCAGACAATTCAGGACAGAAAGAAATCAATAAATAGCGATTTTATTTAATCGTAAATAAGTCTCAATTTGAATTATATTATATGGTATGTATGACCTTCGGTTTCGAACGTGTAGTTCGTCACACCACATGCCGCGCCTCCCACGGTTACCTGTTCAGGTCGTTCTATGTGTTTTCGTAGTGTTTATGCTCCCAAGATGTTTGGAACTTTGTGGAGCTGCCTTCTTTCACTCTCCAGAGAAGATTAGTTGAACAGTCACTCTGAACTGGTACACGCAAAAGCGCTACAGTTGAACAGCCACTCTGAACTGGTACACGCAAAAGCGCTACAGTTGAACAGCCACTCTGAACTGATACACGCAAAAGCGCTACACCAACTACACCACACTTGCACTTGATTCGAAGATAAGCTAGCGCTTAGCAGAAATCTCCAAATAAATGCAATAACGTAGCATTCACCTGGGCAAACACCTACGTAGCCAGATACATCACTCCGGAGAAAATTCTACAGCAGTTCCTAGCAGCTGCAAGTTAGTGAAACTATGAGGGCTTGTCAGTGTTTGGGTTAGAGGTCTTGTGGCTCTGTGACTCTGTGGCTCACACAATGCCAATGAAGTCGGATACTTGGTTTACTAGATCCGAGGGCTGAAGTCTTCTTGTTATCCATGCCTTAAGTTATAAACTAGTGCTTCTATCCGTTACAACTGACGGAGCTGAGTTAGGTTCTCAGGGTACCTACAGTACAACTGATGCAGTAGTTCAAAGTCGCATAGCAAGCTATGGAAAGAGCTAGGTTTGTTCGGAGTTAATCTGATGGTTCGGATTCGCATGCGGATTCGAAACGAAATTATCCGACCACACCAAAGGCGAACCAAGGCTGGTGACATAACTCAGAGAATTGGCAAGCTGAGTGGCAGGAGGTCATATCTACCAAAGAACAACCGTTGGTCTTAAACTTGTATAGGAGAGTGGAGACCAACGCTGTTTTAAAGTAATAAAGAACGCCCTGTTGCCAGGTGGGCTGACGACCTGCTAAAGACTACTAGCAGATGCTGGAGGATGTCAGTTGAAGACCTTTGCTGATAAGGGTCGGCATAATGTCTAGTTGGAGAGCTACACCTACTCTTAAGCCGCCCCTTTACTAGTCTACACTAGCACATGCTGATGAAAGGGCTGGGATGCCACGTATCTAGATACCCTAGCTAGTGCCTTCACATCTTGCACGGCAATCAGTAAGTGCCCGCTCCGCAGCTAGATCAGCGGAGTTCGGCCTTGGGCCCATGGCCCATGGTCTGGGAAAGACCGGAAATCAATCGTAAGAACGATGAGTACAAGTATAAGGTAAAGGACAAATTCACGATTTATAAGGTGCTAAAATCTATCAAGTTTTAATATGTGACTAGTTTGCGGTCACGGGACCTTTGCTGATTAGATTATTAGGAAATTAATGTACATGCGTGTAAATAATAGTTGTAATTTGTCATTTTTGAGTTTTCATTGAAATAAACTTGAACTTAATTCAAATTATCCGAATTTGTGAATGATGAAATCCGTATTATCCGGATAAGAAAATTGTCCGGATAATGCAATCCTTACTCACAGCCATATCCAAGTTGCAAGTTCCAATGAAAGTCGAGAATAGTAGTTGACACGAGCAGTCTACGAACAGTCTCGCCATATTTATAGTGTTATGAAATTTCACTTATCGATGAACCTGTTTTATGCATCGAAGAAACTGCTCTATATAATTTGATGTAGTACTAAGCAGCAGCGTTCGCATATAGCGGCTATTGCCGAAACACAAGAGGAGCTACAGGAATTCATTTCAATTATAGATACCATTGTCAAAAGTCTACATAAATAAAACCAAAATACTTATAAATTGTAAAACCAAAATAACATCAGCACAAGCAATCATAAATAATCACAATAGACAATACCTACTAGGATACAAAATGTAGAAAATTTCAAATATTTAGGGAGTATTATAACAAGTGACACAAGATGCAAGCCTCATATAAAGGCCAGAATGACTATGACAAAACAGGCATTTCACATGAAAAACATATATTAACATCAAAAATTGTATATCAAAAAAAATAAAGAAACAATTTATAAAAACATGTTTGGAGCGAAGCCTTGTATGGTTGCGAAACATGTCCATGACACAGCGGGATAGAGAGAGAAGTGAGGCGTTTGAAATGTGGTGCTGGAGGAGGATGGAAAGGATTCGCTGGACGGAGAAGTTACTAATGAGTGACTAATACTGCTGAAAATGGTTAGGAGAAGAGGTTTTTGACGAACCTTTTTACTATTCAAAACAGAAGAGGGAGAGTGATTGGACATCTTATACGACATGACAGCGTTGTAAGTAACATCATAGAGGGACAAGTAGAAGAAGACGAGGAAGGGGAACACCAAGAATTAACTATATGAGACAGATAAAGAAGAAAGTCACTGACATGTCGTATAGTAAAGATGTAAAAGCAATGGAAAGAGAAAAGTGGAGCAAAGTGCATCATTTCACCGATAAGAGCTAGGTTCTGTAATTTAATATTATTATTAAACTAAGTAAGCAACATGTAAGTAAGTAAGTACCAAACCAACAACTCATTAAATTCTTCAGTTTTTATAACTCTGTGATGTCGTCTGAGCCAATTTCGGCGACGGAAACTATAAAATAGTTGTATAAAATAAATCTTGATTAAGTGTTAACTCATACCTACTTGTTAATACGTAACACAAGAGAAGATAAATACATCTTGAAGTGTTCCAAAAACCGAACAAACTTTCATGAAAAAGTTTAATTAAAAAGCCAGCGAGAAACAACAAAATCCGTCCAGAACAATACGATCTCGTTACTCCTATTCAGTCTTACGTTCGCATTCATCCACGAAGTAGATGGTAATATTTAGCCAGCGTGCATTGACTCTAGAAAGTTGTTAATTAAGATCACAGAGGATTGTGTAACAGAACGCAACAGATCGGCCATGCGGTTGATCAGGGGAGTACCTACTCTGTCGGTGCCTGGTATGGACATACAGATAGGGACGGTGTGGTTAATTGACTTATTTGAATTGAACCTACTTCGTTGAGAGGATTGCGTAACATGCGATCCTATTTACGATACAGTACGTAAGACTATGGCCGTCGTGCCGTAAGAATCGGCATCTCCAACCCAGTCCGTGGATGTCGTAGAGCCAACTCTGGGAATCTGCCAGAGGAAGAGCAGCAACTTCCTCCTGTGTACCTTTATACCTACTTAAACTGCAATCACAAATGAATCAGTCAAGCGAGATCACAACGACCGTTCCCATGATGGACGCGTTGTCTGGGGGAGGCACGTGCAGCAGTTCACGTGTGAGTACTGATAGTAACGATACTCCTCAAATCCTCGAGATAGCCAGGCCTGGCCGCTCTGGTCTGGCTTAGCGTCAACATCTTGATCGTCAAGTTCTTGATATTATATGTATTAAATCCTTTCACCGTGTAAGACCAACGCTTTTTGATGATTCCGTGGTAACCGATTTTGTCATTGTGGTGTTGTCATTTTGTGTTTTAATTTGATAAAAATCCTATTAAAATTACCTACCCTGAATCAAAGCCGATACCTCACTGAACGACTCTTCTGAAATCGGACATTGATAGGGCTCGCCCACTACATTCTCCCCAAGGCCAAGTTCAGTCGAGGCGACAGGTCTAAGTCCCACGTAAGCTGAGTCGATATTTAACGCAGTACAAAATAGAAAATCTCCATGTTGATTCTCGAGTGCAGCTACAATACCCTGTGTGTTACGCTTTCCACGCGCTATGCTCACGAGCCAGTTTTTCTCGGCATTCCTCACAAGAAAATTCATTCTCGGACGGTACAAAGATACTTACCTGAGTTAATTGCCGTTGTCCGTGGATGGTGGGATGTGGCCTCCTTCTCGTCAGTTTTTGTTCTGGTGCCATCGACAATAATTATGATCCTTGTCTTATCATAATTATATTGAACCATCTCGGATATGTTTAGCCAAGAAGGATAAAATGTGGATTCCTTACAACTTTCTCGAACAAATTGACTGAATTACTTGACTGAATTCTTTGCATGACTCTTTCTCGGTTTGGTTCTAATGATCTTTAACTAGATCTCAAAGCTATTAATTGAATCTCGTTATATAACCTAGCCTATAGTAAGTATTACATTATAATACTTACTGGCGGTTATTTACATAGAATATTATAATATCTGTGACCAAGCCAAGAAATACCCGAGAAAAGCAACAAATAAAACGTGGACTTATCTTATTAATATGCACTAGCCAAACTCTATGTGAAATGTTAAAAGTCGCTTGCCTGTTGTTTAGGTTTCAGGATATAGGTAACTGTACCTAAGCAATGTATTTGAAGGACTCAAATCGACAACTAGTTCATGTAAATTGCGTATGAAAGGGCTCGGCAACAGACTGATTTCTAAGTTAAGTTTGTTTACTAACATTTTAATTTCATCGAATTTTGCTGGAAAATAGATAGAAAAAATGTGACAAAAAATGCCAAATGTCTTCTGCCTTTGTAATCGATCGCCGTCATCATGAGTTCTTAATATCAACTGAAATTGTGTTTGATAGATCTAAGTAATCACTCATTACAAAAAATTTAAATCCCAAATACTTACTGTTTATATTGAGTTGTTCTCCACTCGTCCCACTTTGGGCCGGGTCCAGTGGGACGAGTCCAGAAACTGAAATTTTGTGCTGAAAACGTTCTTGATGTATAATCTAGGCCTGTTTGTTTATTTTCACAACTTACATGTAAGTACAAAAGTGTCGTCATATCCGAGTATACTTCTCGAGCTTTAACATAAAAACATCTCCCTATCTATACAAAATGATTGATATCTCAACTTTCTCTGAGCGTACTCTACCTGTTCCACACAATGGACATTATAGTGATGCTGCCAGCTTGCTCAGCTGGATATTACATATGTAATACTTGTACCACCTTCTGGTGAATACAGGCATTTAGTAAATGTGTATCTAAAACACCTATTAGAAAATAAGTTTTATACGACCGAGCCATGTTCTTCCTGCTTTGAATAAGTTTTATACGACCGAGCCATGTTCTTCCTGCTTTGAATAAGTTTTATACGACCGAGCCATGTTCTTCCTGCTTTGAATAAGTTTTATACGACCGAGCCATGTTCTTCCTGCTTTGAATAAGTTTTATACGACCGAGCCATGTTCTTCCTGCTTTGAATAAGTTTTATACGACCGAGCCATGTTCTTCCTGCTTTGAATAAGTTTTATACGACCGAGCCATGTTCTTCCTGCTTTGAATAAGTTTTATACGACCGAGCCATGTTCTTCCTGCTTTGAATACCTATTTTATTACTTAATAAATGAACAGCGTAGATTGATTGTTTCGATTCCCGCGTTGGGATAAATGTTTGTAGGATCTGCAAATATTTGTTCCGGGTGTGCTACTCGTTTTCTATGTATGTATGAAAAAATCTATCTGTGTATTGTACCTATTGTATTATGTAAGTACGTATACCAGTTATCTGGTACCCATAACACAAGCTCTGCTTAACTTGGGGCTAGATAATGCAGCAGTATTTATTTATTATAATTATTATTGATGGTAATGGGAAAGAGCTAATAGGTGATTGAGGTTCACATAACATTGTGGATAGGCTCTACTTGTAGCACAAAACAATGAAGTTTCAGTTCATTCGTCTCTTTGAATAGAGTCTTGAAGTCTCGAATACCTAATAAAATTATGCATTGCGACTGCAACTATATTAAACAGGGTTCATATAAGTTACGAAAAAATATTAGATTTTTATTTTGTAAAGACCAGTAATTTAATTTTTAAATAATGCAAAATTAACGTTGAAAAGGTAAAAGTCGAATACTCAACAAGATTTTATTAACAAAATGTAAAAAATAATAACAAAAATGTCTCGTACTTAACCAACAACATGTTGTCTAGATCCTAGATTACTAGCGAGGTACACCTGAATGTGTTGTCCTGGACACCGCGACAACTCGGTGAGTGCCATCATAAACTTGAACCCGAGTACTAGGTTCTGGCACAGTTCAATATAATGTAGGTATTCAGTCGACTCTTGCATATTAATGACTAACATGTAATGTGGAGCTATTGTTTTCATTCAAATGGTGGAAGCATCAAGACCGTTGCCACTACGATGGATTTTGAGGACAAACGATATTAGCTACACACATAATTAACTTTAACTGTGATAACTAGTAAATGACGAAAATATCTCAGAAAATAACAAGATTTTCTTATTGTCTTTTTATCAAATAAACCCACTCCGAAGTAACATATCTGTGCCACTACCAACCCAAAGGTAAACAAGAAGAGAATTATAACTATTATTTTCGGCATTCGCCCGTCTACAACTTTTGTGCAATAAAGTACATTATTTTATCTATCAAAATATTATCAGAAAACAAAGAACTCACTGAGGGGCCTATTCATGATGTCATAATCAAATTCGTAAGTCAAATTGGCAACCGCATCCACTGATAAGATAAATAAATTAACAAATCTGAAGCACACAACATTAACGACCGCGATAACAGTTCAAAAACAACCTTATCAGTTCACGTTACATTCTGAACACACCGAATTTACTGTCTCTGAAAGGAGCGTTCAACGCGGCCGATAAACTAAGTCCAAGAACACGTCTTGTATCTTTAGGAGCCACTATTCCGTCATCCCAAAGTCTAGCGGTACTGTAATAAGGCCGTCCTTCTCTCTCAAACTGCTCCTCTAGTGGTGCCCTCACTTTCTTCTCATCTTCGGCTGTCCAAGACTTCCCTTCTCTCTTAGCTTTCTCTTGAGCTACCATTGATAGCACTGTCGCGGCCTGAGGACCACCCATAACCGATATTCTGGAGTTAGGCCACATATATAAGAAGCTGGGAGAGTAAGCACGCCCACACATGCCATAGTTGCCAGCACCGAAGCTGCCTCCAACTAACACAGTGATCTTAGGGCCCTTGAAGCAACTGACAGCCGTAACCATCTTGGCTCCGTTTTTAGCGATACCTCCTGCCTCAGCATCTTTCCCTACCATGAACCCACTGATATTTTGTAAGAAAACGAGAGGTATTTTTCTCGCGGCACAGAGTTGAATGAAATGTGCTCCTTTCAATGCACCTTCTGATTGCAACACTCCGTTATTACCGATTATGCCAACAGCGTGTCCGTAGAGGGTGGCGAATCCACATACCAAGGACTCTCCGTACAGTTGTTTGAACTCGTGGAATCTACTTCCGTCTACAATTCTTGCGACGACTTCTCTAATATCGAAAGGCCTCTGGAGATTAGCGCCCACTATGCCGTGGAGGTCGTCAATATCGTGAATAGGCTCATCTATTTTCCCCACGCCCGCGCCGCCGACACTAGATTGTTGATTCCAATTCAAGTTAGCGACGACGTTTCTTGCTAAATGCAATGCATGTTCATCGTCTTGTGCATAGTGATCTGAAACTCCAGATTGACGACAATGCAAATCAGCTCCTCCTAGTTCTTCGGCGGAAACGATTTCACCGGTAGCAGCTTTGAGGAGATGCGGTCCAGCTAAGAAAATAGTTCCCTGATTCTTGATTATTATGCTCTCATCCGACATGCTGGGTATATAAGCTCCGCCAGCAGTACAAGATCCCATGACGACGGATATCTGCGGTATTCTTTCAGCAGACATGTTGGCTTGGTTGAAGAATATTCTTCCAAAGTGGTCCTTATCAGGGAAGACATCGGCTTGGTCGGGCAAATGCGCGCCGCCGGAGTCGACGAGGTAAATGCACGGAAGCCTGCATTCTTGTGCAATAGCTTGCGCCCGTAAATGTTTCTTGACGGTGACGGGAAAGTAAGTTCCGCCTTTGACAGTGGAGTCGTTGGCGACGATCATGCAGTCGTGGCCGTGCACCTTGCCGATGGCGGTGACGATGCCGGCGCTCGGGACCTGACCCTTGTACAGCTCGTTGGCGGCTAACGTGCTCAATTCTAAAACGTCGCTGCCTTCGTCCACCAACCGGTTAATCCTGTCCCTCACGAGCAGTTTGCCTCTCGAAGTATGCCTCTTTACGGAGCTTTCCGGCCCGCCTTTGATCGCTTCGTTGGTTTTCAGCCGGAGCTCTTCGACTAGCTCGTCCATTTTGGTCTTATTCTCCTGGAAATAAGGGTCCGCTTTGTTGATCTCCGTGCCGACGACCGCGGCGTGGCTGCTGCGCCGACACTGGGCCAGCCGGCGCGCGCCTCTCACCAGTTTTAGCATGTCGATAGTTACTATGGAGCGATACACGACCGGTCGGCGGGCCGCAGGCGCGCTACTGACGATAAACCGTTATCTTTACGATTAATACAAAACAAATTCCTCGCCCGTCGCCCCAACTATGATAAAAACTCGTACCTATTAGGCTATCACGTACATAAAGTCGCTGCAGATAATGTAGTGCTATTGTAATACCTACCTACTCGGCGACGGTTTACATATATTATTTCTGTTTAATGCTTTTATTTTGAATAATTAATAGTAAATAAGTAAAAACTTATTTTTGCACCGACGTTGCTTCGCTCTGTCCCGCTCCTATCAACGCAAAATCCTATGCCTACCCTTTTCACAAATGACCGCGACTGTAGATATGAAACTACGGCTAGACGACTCCACAAACGTATCCATCGAGTTTATTACATACACCTCCTGGTTTGAATGCACTGCCAGGAATACAAATAAACTTTTCCTCCTAACTGTTACAACAAAAGTTAATAAAACGTAATCAATCTCGCAAAAAGTAATCAGTGAGACAATGCCTCGACATCTCGCCCGCGCAAAAACAGCGGCAGGCTACCGACCGACCGGTTGAACGCACGTTTCACTTTCATCTCGCGACAGGCAGGTGGCGACACTGTGCTGATCTGATGGATCGCTGGTAATGGGACGTCGCGGGTGATTGGCACCCATGAGACAAGGTACACACCATTAGATATGGTGGACGTATGGTTTCACATCAACGCGCTAACATCATTTAGGTATAAACCTAATATGTGTGAATTGTCCAATGTTACCTTTTCTATAAATTACTATTTTCCTTAAATGTAACTTATTCTAGAACATGTTTTCTGGTTGCCCTAGGCCTCTTAATGCTTCTTCCACTCGTTTCTATCCTGGCGGTTCTTGACCATACCATTACCACCATCTTCTCACCTCTTAAACAGTCTCCCACATTTTATTATTCTGGATTATTTATCGGGTATTTATCGCGTACCTTTTGTTTTGTTTTCCCCAGACGTTCCAACCACGCGTGTAACGCGGTAATAAGTATTCTATAATATGTTAACAAATCGCGAAAGTTATTTTTTTTTATTATTTTGTTTCTGGGTAGCCAGTTTGTCGTACCTAGTAATAGTTTTGCTCGACCTCTCAGTTCCTCTAAAGGTGTCACCCGTCCATCTCCATTTGTGTTTCCTAACTAAAAATGTAACATTTTCTATTTTCGTTGCTTCCCTGATCTCTTCCTTACTCTGTCTGATTTTTGATAAGTATTAACTTTTTGTTATTCGCTTTCATAAGAGCCCATGTTTGGCATCCGTATGTTACAAGAGAAGAATACGCATCATAGTTTCCTATAAACTTTCAGACAAACCGTTTTTGTTTTTCATGAATTCTATCTATATTACAAACTTATAAGTAGATAGTTTATTAGGAACTCATGTTGGGCTTATTTTAACGTTTTCTATCAAGTAATAATAAGTATTTCATGGGTTTTTACTACATTTTTCGGGTGAACGTACCTGAAAACATAAGTACGTACAATTATGTTTATAGGTCAGGTATCAAGTTTCTCTAATTTTCTTTGTGAATATAGAATTGTCCAGTTTATGTTTGAGTAAGATCGGTTTTGTTTGTTACAGGATCGAGACGAGCAAACCAGTTTAGAAATGAAACATCGACAAGAAGAAGACGATTTGTACAGAAAATTCTCGAAACATCGAGAAGAAGAGAACAGAAGAATACGGGAAGAAATACAAGTAAGTAAACCATGAGTCCGACTTTACTCGAAACACTTAGCAAATCCCAGCTGTTTCATTCCACCAATTTCCGAGCAGCACAACAATTTCCGGTTGCGGCCAGTTTATGTAGGAATCTCTTCTCAATTTTGAAATACCTAAATAAGCCAATCCAACACCTCTACCTACTCTACCTCTCACTGTACAGGCTGTCACTACGCCAACTGCAGGTTCTGTCCATCACCACAAACACCTCTACCTACTCTACCTCTCACTGTACAGGCTGTCACTACGCCAACTGCAGGTTCTGTCCATCATCACAAACACCTCTACCTACTCTACCTCTCACTGTACAGGCTGTCACTACGCCAACTGCAGGTTCTGTCCATCATCACAAACACCTCTACCTACTCTACCTCTCACTGTACAGGCTGTCACTACGCCAACTGCAGGTTCTGTCCATCATCACAAACACCTCTACCTACTCTACCTCTCACTGTACAGGCTGTCACTACGCCAACTGCAGGTTCTGTCCATCACCACAAACACCTCTACCTACTCTACCTCTCACTGTACAGGCTGTCACTACGCCAACTGCAGGTTCTGTCCATCATCACAAACACCTCTACCTACTCTACCTCTCACTGTACAGGCTGTCACTACGCCAACTGCAGGTTCTGTCCATCATCACAAACACCTCTACCTACTCTACCTCTCACTGTACAGGCTGTCACTACGCGAACTGCAGGTTCTGTCCATCATCACAAACACCTCTACCTACTCTACCTCTCACTGTACAGGCTGTCACTACGCCAACTGCAGGTTCTGTCCATCATCACAAACACCTCTACCTACTCTACCTCTCACTGTACAGGCTGTCACTACGCGAACTGCAGGTTCTGTCCATCATCACAAACACCTCTACCTACTCTACCTCTCACTGTACAGGCTGTCACTACGCCAACTGCAGGTTCTGTCCATCATCACAAACACCTCTACCTACTCTACCTCTCACTGTACAGGCTGTCACTACGCCAACTGCAGGTTCTGTCCATCATCACAAACACCTCTACCTACTCTACCTCTCACTGTACAGGCTGTCACTACGCGAACTGCAGGTTTATTATTTTATATGTGTATGTTATGTTTAGTACAGCAAATAGGTACCTACTATACGGTACCCGCTATTGGGTATCCTGCATTAGTTCGTATTTTATTTTTGATCTCATCTAATTTAACCTTTTAACTTTATATTTCTTCGTATTTTTGTTAATTCAATTTCGCTTGTATTGCTTTGCCGATTCCATCTTCGTTCTAAGTTTTAAACGTGTCGATATATAAAAGCGCGATCGCTATGTCATGTTTTTTAGTTTTAAGATTTATACCTATGTACTATGCTGTGTTTCCACTTATGGTGTCCATAACTATGAATAAATAACCCTGTGTACTAATTCAAATTTTTCCAGGACGAATGGGAACGCGAACTGGAGAGACTCACGAATAGATTCCAACAAGAGATGCAGGTGAAGAAGCGCAGGCCAGACTCGGAGCTCGGAGCGCTGACGCTGAGGCACCAGCAGGAGCGGGCGGACCTGGAGAAGAACATGACGCTTAGGAGGGACAAGAAGAAGGAGAGCTTGACACGGAAGATGTTGGAACATGAGAGGTAAAGGACACGGAAGCAATCTACTACAGTTCTAGTGATCATGCACAGCCCACGCACACACAATCACAAACTTGGTCATTTATTCCATGAAAAAGGAACTGAGAAGAAAAGGCAATTAACATTTGTATTTGCTCATTATTTGAGATATGTGAAAATTGACGAAAATGCCAAAATACTAGGTACGTCACCGTAGAAGATATTCTGCTCTATTGTAAATGACCTAAGTCAGAAGTCATCCGGCGAATCTTCATTCGCATGAGTTGTCAAAACACACATACCTAGGCACCTACCTACTTATTGGATCACTTTCGTTTAGCGTAAAGTTGTAGCACTATTATAAATGTAAATTCTTCAGAGCCGCGACAGCAGCGCTGGTCGAGAAGCAGAGCCACGAGATGATGGAGCTGATCCAGGAGCGGCGCTCGGAGTACATGGCTGGCTCCTCGCTGTACATGGACGGCGAGGACGCGCCGCCCTACCCCGCGCGCGCGCCCGCGCCGCAGCCTCCGCTCGTCTCCAAGTTTCACATCTACACGGACCCCGCAGAATTCACTGATGTTGATAAGATTGCTATTTCCGTGAGTTTTAGCTCCTTGACCTAGGGCTAGGGGCACTAGGGGCTATATTGGGGCACTACAATCTGATTACCTTAAAAACACACATACAACATAGAACCTCGTTCTTTATTGAAGTCAGGTAAACTTTATTATTGATATACAAGTAGCATCAGAACAACTGTAGCGAGCAGTAGCACCTGGTAGTCCACTTGGTAATCGTGAAAGATTTTAATTTATTTGTGGCTTGCTTCTGCCCGCAGCTTCGCTCGTACCTTTCCTGTACGTACTTATTAGGATAAAAAGTATCTTATATCCGTCCGGGATACCGTCTTCCTCCCTGACAAAATTCAATAAGATCCCTTCAGCTGTTAAGGCGTGAAAAGAAGACAGACAGAGACCTTCCAATGTTTAGTACCTACCTACTACTACCTGCTGGCCGCGCCCACGGCTTCACATGCGCTTGTTGATTAGTCTATGCGGCTGTTTTGATTTCAGGTAGCGCAAGAAGACCAAAAAACATTCACCGACCTCGTGCGACAGCTGGTCGGGCGATGCGCGACCGACGTCGAGAAGGCGCGTACCATCTTCCGGTGGATCACAGTCAAGAACCTGAACAACATACAGTTCGACGACGACCTCAGAGGGGACTCTCCTCTGGGCCTGCTGCGGGGCATCAAGCATGGCACCGAGAGCTATCATGTGCTGTTCAAGAGATTGTGCAGGTAACTCCTGATTGCGTTTCATGAAAATCTTGTCTCACCACGTCCATTTAGTTATTGCCAACAGTTGAAATCAATCGGTGGTTGTGTGATGTAACTACCGTTACAAGAATTAATATATAAACGCTTCAAGAGAAGCAGCATCCGTTTCTTACGAACTGGTAGTAATAAGACGACTGCAGGCAAAATTCAGGGCATAACAGGGTAAACTCCACTAAATCTGGCATTGTCAATTTGCTTGTTCCATTTCAAAGCAATTTCATTACGAGGGAAACTCAATCCCAGCGTCTTAGCGTAGGTAGAGTTTTTCTCTTCCTTCCTTTCTTGAATCATAAATTTCAAAACAATATAATTTTTAAACTTTAATTTAAGTTACGCCGGCCTCCACTGCGTAGTGATCAAAGGCTACAGCAAGTCGGCCGGGTACCAGCCCGGCGTGCGGTTCGAAGACAACAGGTTCAGGAACTCTTGGAACGCCGTCTACGTGGCGGGAGCGTGGCGATTCGTGCAGTGCAACTGGGGGGCGCGACATCTGGTCAACGCTAAGGATGCGCCCAAACCTGGGAACAGAGGGAAAAGTGATAGTTTGAGGTGAGCTCGTAGGACACCAGGAGGTCCAGAACAGTTCGAACACGAACAATTCAGGAACTCTTGGAACGTAGTCTTATCAAGTTGGGATGCAGCTGCTCAAGATTTGTCCAGGGCAACTGTACCTAATAATAATGTCTGTTCAACAACCGCTACTGTAGGTACCTACCTACTGGATTCATTCAAACAACTGTGTAGGTATAGTTGGGTGTGTGCAACCACTCACGTAGGTAGTTTGTGATCCCCACACCACAAACAAGACTGGCCTGTGCCTCAACTCAACAAACAACTGTGTAGGTATAGTTGGGTGTGTGCAACCACTCACGTAGGTAGTTTGTGATCCCCACACCACAAACAAGACTGGCCTGTGCCTCAACTCAACAAACAACTGTGTAGGTATAGTTGGGTGTGTGCAACCACTCACGTAGTTTGTTTGTGATCCCCACACCACAAACAAGACTGGCCTGTGCCTCAACTCAACAAACAACTGTGTAGGTATAGTTGGGTGTGTGCAACCACTCACGTAGTTTGTTTGTGATCCCCACACCACAAACAAGACTGGCCTGTGCCTCAACTCAACAAACAACTGTGTAGGTATAGTTGGGTGTGTGCAACCACTCACGTAGTTTGTTTGTGATCCCCACACCACAAACAAGACTGGCCTGTGCCTCAACTCAACATTCAATTCACTAGTTTTGTGGATTTTTAGGGACGTTTATTGAAAACCTAATAGAAGATTAAAACTCCTCTGAATAATAATCATATAATGTTCCAACTGTGTTAGTACATAGTAGTCGTAGGAAAAATATTTGATAAACCCGAAAAAAAAAACAAATTGCAATTGAAGCAGAATGCATCCGTCAGGTCTTGCAGATAGTAATTCCTAATCTTGTGTACCTACCTCCATAATGTTGTGATGTAGATACGAGTACGACGACCACTACTTCCTGACGGACCCGCGCGAGTTCATCTACGAGTTCTTCCCGCTGCAGGCCGACTGGCAGCTCCTGAAGACCCCCATCACGCTGCACGACTTCGAGGACCTCCCCTTCGTGCGTTCCTTGTTCTTCAGATACGGCCTCTACTTCAGCGACCCCAACACTAAGGCGGTCATGTTCACGGATTCTACTGGTCAGTTATTCAACCATTATTATTTGTTTTTACCCGACTACCGACAGGGGAGGGTTATGAGGTTAGCACCCTATGTTTGTATGTTTGTATGTATGTGGCCGATTTCTTTGTTCCCACGTAGCGCTGAAACTACTGGTTCGATTTCATTGTTTAAGACAAAGTTATATTGTTAAAAATAAAATGAAAACCCTTATTATTTTTGTGACGTGGTTTCTTTGCAATATTTCTACTAAGCAAAGAAACCTTAAAAATTCGGTTTGTTGGTGGGACCCGGACCCACTCAGCCCACCACTCCCGCCACACTTCACTTAATTGTTTTAGGATTTCCGTGCGTTACATCGGAACTACGATGAAAAGGCACAGCGTAGCTATGTAATAATTCCAATGTTACTAAATATACAGGTACAAGTTGAATATCGGGGAGAGTAGGATGATACCGCGCGGTTGGTATATCGACTTTATCTTTTTGACTGTTTTTGGTAAGATGTGAGCTCAAAAATTATAGACTTTTACTAATTATATATATAGGTTATAAAACAAAATTACCGTTTTCGGTAATTCCATGCTAAGATAATGTATGGAATTATGATAAGGATTCATTTTTATATATTTTTATATTTATATATGGATTATATTATAAATAACTGAAAGCTATAGTTGTTATTTTAAATTAGTATACATATATAATATGTATATAAAAGTTATTTCGTAAAGTTCATATACCTAAATACAAGTATTTATTGTTCATAAAATAATTTTATAATATATAAGATATAAATATATAAAATAATATCTGGAAATTTTTTGAGCATGGTATTGCTATAATGCCGAGTTTTCCCGTTTTTATCTAGATTTTTTATTTTGATCATTTCTTTTTTCTGTACCTATTTGATTTTAACGTTTTTGCCACGTTAAAGGTATACCTATACCTTAATAAATTTCTTGCCAGAAATTTAAAAAAAAAACACAAATCTATTCCAAGCCAAGCTTTAATATGTATCTACCTATAGACATTCTCACATAGGGGCGCGGTAATATCCGACTCTCCCATACCTAAGTAGACATTAAAAGTTGTTCGAAGTTCGACTCGTCAGTAATTAAATTGACTCAACTTCTTGAGTCTGCGTCTAGAAGGTAGGTACCACAGAAAAGATATTTTTTCTGTGGTAGGTACCTGTTTTGACAAGTTTAGTCCAGATAAAAAAATGTTAAAATCTCAAAGTCCATTTAGTTGATGTCCAGTAAACAGTCTCAAGTAGAGATTAGGGTGAGGTATATACCTATTCCGTATAAGAAAGAGTTACGTATGTATATGTAAATATATATATATGTTGTCAGGTGCGGCGACTATGCGCATAGCCATGCCGGCACACATGCAGAGTTCGCTCATCTTCCACTACAACCTCAAGTTCTACGACACCGAGGGAGACGGCTTCGACGGAGTCAGTCTGAAGAGATTCGTGATGCAGGTGGGTGGGTGTGCCTCATGTGCCTGACTCATTGGACAGCTCGACTCATGCCTTTCATTCATGCATGCAACAGCTTACAGCTACTGAAACTATAATGCTCTCCAAATATAGGTACTTAAGGCTGTTAAAAAAATTATCGCCATTTTCTATTAAACAAAGAACATTTGAAAGGAACTAAAGAAATACTTGACAATATTTGGCAATAAATAAGGTCGTATCGTGATTCCCAGCTAAAATAAAGATGACTGTACCCTCATTGCCTCTATTTAAAACATACATTGATTTTGTAACCTATAAGAATAAACTTTTTAACATAACATATTGTCTTTCTTTATTTTTATTTTTAATATTCTTGGTGGCGCGTGAATATTTTGTTGAAAAACACACACAGCTTCATAAACATGAATGTGCATGTAAAATGCACGTTCCCCAACAATACAAAACGCCTATTTCTGCTTTGCCCTGGACTCTTTGAATCGTAATAATGAAAGTGTCTCTCCTCGTCCAGTCCGTGGTCGGTAACCTGGTGTCGTTCCGGGTGCACGCGCCCTGCAGCGGAGCCTTCCTACTGGATATCTTCGCGAACGCGGTCACCCCCCGGGAGTACCTGACGGGCGAGCCCATGAAGTTCAAGAGCGTTTGCAAGTTCAAGGTGAGATAGATCGTTTTATAGAAAACTAGCTTCCGCCCGCGGTTTCACATGGCTTTTCTCGGGGTCAAAATTAGCCAGTCTATTTTTAGCTGTCAAGAATTACATCAGTGCAAAATTTTAGCCCAATTCGTACAGTAGTTTTGGCACTAACAACGACCTCATTAGATAAAAGCCAAAAAGGTGATTATCACGGAGAGCGTGCGCCCAGCACTCGAACTACATGTAGGCTGTTGAGGAGAGGATACCTACACAGAATATCGTTACTAGAACGCCCAGCACTCGAACTACATGTAGGCTGTTGAGGAGAGGATACCTACACAGAATATCGTTACTAGAACGCCCAGCTCTCGAACTACATGTAGGCTGTTGAGGAGAGGATACCTACACAGAATATCGTTACTAGAACGCCCAGCACTCGAACTACATGTAGGCTGTTGAGGAGAGGATACCTACACAGAATATCGTTACTAGAACGCCCAGCACTCGAACTACATGTAGGCTGTTGAGGAGAGGATACCTACACAGAATATCGTTACTAGAACGCCCAGCACTCGAACTACATGTAGGCTGTTGAGGAGAGGATACCTACACAGAATATCGTTACTAGAACGCCCAGCACTCGAACTACATGTAGGCTGTTGAGGAGAGGATACCTACATAGAATATCGTTACTAGAACGCCCAGCACTCGAACTACATGTAGGCTGTTGAGGAGAGGATACCTACACAGAATATCGTTACTAGAACGCCCAGCACTCGAACTACATGTAGGCTGTTGAGGAGAGGATACCTACACAGAATATCGTTACTAGAACGCCCAGCACTCGAACTACATGTAGGCTGTTGAGGAGAGGATACCTACACAGAATATCGTTACTAGAACGCCCAGCACTCGAACTACATGTAGGCTGTTGAGGAGAGGATACCTACACAGAATAGCGTTACTAGAACGCCCAGCACTCGAACTACATGTAGGCTGTTGAGGAGAGGATACCTACACAGAATATCGTTACTAGAACGCCCAGCACTCGAACTACATGTAGGCTGTTGAGGAGAGGATACCTACACAGAATATCGTTACTAGAACGCCCAGCACTCGAACTACATGTAGGCTGTTGAGGAGAGGATACCTACACAGAATATCGTTACTAGAACGCCCAGCACTCGAACTACATGTAGGCTGTTGAGGAGAGGATACCTACACAGAATATCGTTACTAGAACGCCCAGCACTCGAACTACATGTAGGCTGTTGAGGAGAGGATACCTACACAGAATAGCGTTACTAGAACGGCTATCCTTTATTGGAGACCGAATCTTTGCCTTTAATGGGAACCACTTCTGTTTGGTAGATGCCACAGGCAAATATGTATATACGCTTAAAACTTATAGGGAATAGGTAGGTACCTTTATTAAGCCATATATTTGTCTCGGCAGTTTAAAATATACTCAGATCTTACTTGGTTATTATTATTACTACCTACTTGTAAATGATAAGGGTAATCCACGATTAGGACTGGCTGGATGCCTACTCGGAAACTAAAATCTAAGTTTCACATCGCGTACCTAGGTACTTATTGAACGAGAGGGATATAATTTTATACATATAATTTACGCATTTGATGGCAGTGACGTAATTTTTGTCTATTCTACTCTAGACAATAATCCCCATGCTTACCCTACTGATGGGAAGAAACGTACGTCCGTATTAGGAAAGCTTGCTCGGTCAATACATAGATCTATGCTTGAGTGAAGTTTATGGCATAGAAAGCTTTACTCAAGCGTAGATTAATGTGTGAGCAAGCTTTCATGATACGGGCCGTAGTATCAGGAAGGTCTAGCAGACACCTACAGGTTGTTACGTATCTGGTTCAGATTTGCTGCGCGGAGCTGCAGACGGTGATGGTCCCGCTGCCGGACTGCGCGAGCGGCGAGTGGGGGCCCACCAAGGCCACCAGGCTCTTCGGCCTCGTGCCCATCACGCATCAGGTTAGTTACATCGACACCAACTGTTCCTCTCATAAACTAATTGGTAGATAACAGGTTGAGACTAAGACTCTGGGTGGTCATTATGGATGACGCGTCTATGTACAATATATAATGTATATAATTATAATATTGCTCTGTAGCAGACGTGTGCCTGAACGATTTCTTTTTTAAAACCGGCATATTGATGACGGTTTTGATAGACGCATGATCGTTTTGGGTAGGTACGCGGTAAGTAGGTAAACTATAAATCACAACAGTTGCACTATATCAAGTGGAAATGCAGGTGTTGATCGCAATATTTTCTGAATATACATTTTTTTACCTTTTTCCACATAAGCGCGATCGTACAGTTTAAATTTGTGCTACACATGTAATTTAGAAACCGAAAATTTTTGGGAACTTATTTCATTTCCAAGTGCGGGTAAGCACTAGAACAAAAAAAACCTATGTAATATTTGTTGACAGGAAGCGCTGGTGTTCGCGGGCCGCGAGCTGGAGATCCAGTTCCGCATGTCGCGCCCGCTCGCGGACTTCATGGCCACGCTGCACAAGAACGGCGTCGACGAGAAGCGCCTCTCCAAATACGTGCAGCATAACGTCACTGACGATATTGTGTCCTTTTACATCACCTTCCCGGAAGAAGGTATGGACCTACAGTACCTACACTAACTGAGAGATAGATGAAGTCACACTGCAACAAACATCAAACATGCCATCCGTGT
The DNA here is from genome assembly GCA_947086465.1 of Eupithecia exiguata. NCBI lineage: Eukaryota > Metazoa > Arthropoda > Insecta > Lepidoptera > Geometridae > Eupithecia > Eupithecia exiguata. The sequence goes on along the minus strand of OX352241.1, from coordinate 357,673 downwards.
ACCCAAAGCTAATTTCTCCTCCACTAAATCATAACTAGGTGTCACTAGTAAAAGTGTAGTAGTAGTAGCGGTCCCGTTGCAGTACGTAGAACATTCCAATTAATTACTACTAAACTGCTGTCCTTCTTCTACAATGTGTTTTATGTAGGTATGGCTCCACCCATTCCAGTCTAACAATATCTTCGGAGCCAGCTAGTTTGGACCCAAAATAAGTATTTGCGAATCATAACCTTGACGTTTTCCGACGGAAACAGAACCTGATTTGGAAAGTTTTCGTTTTCAAGTAGCACACAAATATGTATAATTGAATGGACCGAGTAGTGCAAGGGCGTTCCCGCTCTCGCGCGTACTCCATCATGGACCAACTAATACTAGTTTATCTATGACCCCGACCATGGTTTGCCTAATTTCGCCTTTATCTCCAGGACAATACGGTCTCGACATCTACACGCGAGAGCGCGGGGGGCCCACCGCCATCCACCAGAACGGATCCACCGAGAAAGAGAAGCATCTTCTAACACACTGCTGCAAATACCTTATCAACAGCAGCAAACGGAACTAAGCCGCCGCAGCCGAGGAATTAACTTTAGGTATATTTTAATAGTTATTGGTGTCAAATTGAGATGTCGCCAAAACTAATCAAACGGCGTTAAAATTGTTGCCGTCCCTTTCATAAGCGTTTTATGTGTAGTATCCATGCTAATATTATAAAATCGAAACTAACTGTCTGTCTGTTACATTTTCAAGCCTAAACGGCTGAACGGATCTTAATGAAATTTGGCAGGAAAGTAAATGGTATTTCGGGGACACACACATAGGCTACTCGAAAGCCGAGTGCCAAGCCGCGGACAGCAGCTAGCATCTCATAAACTTGATGTTATTGTTGGCGAGACTCGGCAACTTCACCCAAATGTATAGTAACTGTTAAGTTTATCAAAGCTAGAAATTAATTAAATTCGTCCAATTATAAAATATTATTTTATTGTAATAAGCTAGGTACCTACTTATATTTTTATACATTTTATATTTTTGTAAAGTTGAACCATAATAATTATTTACAATTTTAAAGCATTCCAATTTGATATTAACTAGACTCAGATATAAGTTTGTTTGCTAAACTACTTGAAGGTTGTTCTGTTGGGCAATCTCATTGCTTTATAAGATTGTTATAATTGTATAAACTCTTCGCTAGTTTTAACTTTTTATACTAAGGGAAGGGCTACACTGTGGAGCCGCATGACACTAATATCAATGCAATTACACACAAAATTATTATTATTTATTATAAGAACCGTAAGAGTATAATTTGACACATCTGCCTAAAGGCGGTGTCTATAAATGTATTTTTACTTATTATAAATACGCTTACTTATAACTAGATTTGTATTTCTTACATAGACGCACAAAACGAATTCTTAACATACAATATCACATTTATTATAATGTGTAAATGTTTATAAAATATATGGCATGTTATTTTTCTAATAGTTATTTTATTAAGTCATATCTTTATTTGAGCACCCTTGGACGGCATACAATCTTAATCTACAAATCATAAAACATTATAAAAGTCACAACAGTTCCCACTTTAGAGTCAATTATAACAACAGAAATAGAAACAAGAGTCAATAAGTCACAGCAGGACCAGAAATAAAATTATCTACAAAATATAGGTTAGGTCGGAAACAACAGTTGGTCATACAAAGTCACACACAAGCGCACAATATTCATTGCACATGCAGAACATAGTAATGTAATATACAATTAATGACTTGCGGGCCAGTAGAACTTACTCTTTAGAGACACAAAGGATGATGTACGCGGAATTCGCTACTCAGGGCATGTACTTGTAAAACGAAAATCTTTCGAACTCTCTAAACGAAAGTTTTCGTGCAAATGCTATCCTATGCAAGTGACCTAAGAGTAGGTTTTGCACGAATACGAATCGGAAAGTTCCCCGTTGAGTAGGCCCCCAGAGCGGGCAGAGTAAGTTTCGCTTGGATTCGCTTGGAGGGCTGGTTAATTTAACATCACAGATGTACTCAGTTACTTTACTAACCAAACATTTAAATAGTTAGATATGCCCTGACAGTAACAAACTGAAGCATTATCTTTGAATGTGTGCGTTATCAAAATACCGACGCGCGCACACTAATGATAATGAGTAGTTAAAAATAGTGTGTTTGCCAATAAACATTAACAAAATGCCGATGCACGCACACTAATGATAATGTACAGCGGAAGAAAAAAATAGTATTGTTAAATCAAATCGCATTACCTATTATGAGTGAACCTTTAGATTTATTTGTATTTTTAGAATTGTTGTTGCACTTGCGAACACGATGCGTTTTATAACATGTTAAAACACGACCGGCTGACCCTGTGTTTCAATGAACACGGATTCCGGAGATCACGAGATCTGAGACCGCGCCGTGTTGTTACACGGCGCGGTCTCACTACGGTAAGGGCACATCTAACGATTTAAATGTTAATTAGTACCTAGTGTTTAGTAATGTTGTTACTATCTTTATACTTGATTGTTCCTAATAAACAAAGAAGCCTATTGGTGGATATCGTACATCTCGTATTACAACAGCCACCAACATAGATTGTGTTTTCGTGACTGACCTGTTCATTTTATTATAAAGAGCGTCTTACAAGTACGTGTTGCCCGCTCCAGTTCACCGCCTAGATTTGGTGGAATGGGAAAATAACACTCGTGAGGAAAAATATCGACTGACGCACAGTATATCATATAATACTTTAAGATTGCAAAATAAACGCATAAAACAGTGCCATTTCAATCCGAATTACATTAAATAATTAAGTGTTCATCGATTATTTTCTCTTAAATAATGGCTCGATGTGCGCACAAGTTCCCTTGAACAAGGAAGAACTTTTTAAAAAGTACCAAAAAAAGTAAAAGTAGAGGTAGTAAAGAAGTAGGGTAAAGTTGGCCAAACTGATGCCACCTACATCATCTCTCGTAGATGTTCATAGGCCAATGTATGGGAAGAAATAAAAGTATTTAATGGATTTGTTTTTTGATTCGGAGTCGATGTTTCTGTCCACGAGTATAGTTATAGTAACGTAGGTTAACTTCAGGTTGAGGCGCAGCCCACACCAACAATAAATATAAAATAGTATTTGAGCACACCTCTCAAGCCTAAAGCAGACACTCGAGCAGTCCCCTGGCGGCGTGGAGCGTGGCGCGCTGCTCGACACTAGAGCAGTCCCCTGGCGGCGTGGAGCGTGGCGCGCTGCTCGACACTAGAGCAGTCCCCTGGCGGCGTGGAGCGTGGCGCACTGCTCGACCCTAGAGCAGTCCCCTGGCGGCGTGGAGCGTGGCGCGCTGCTCGACACTAGAGCAGTCCCCTGGCGGCGTGGAGCGTGGCGCGCTGCTCGACACTAGAGCAGTCCCCTGGCGGCGTGGAGCGTGGCGCACTGCTCGACCCTAGAGCAGTCCCCTGGCGGCGTGGAGCGTGGCGCGCTGCTCGACACTAGAGCAGTCCCCTGGCGGCGTGGAGCGTGGCGCGCTGCTCGACACTTAACTAGAGCAGTCCGCTGGCGGCGTGGAGTGTGGCGCGCTGCTCGACCCTAGAGCAGTCCCCTGGCGGCGTGGAGCGTGGCGCGCTGCTCGACACTAGAGCAGTCCGCTGGCGGCGTGGAGCGTGGCGCGCTGCTCGACACTTAACTAGAGCAGTCCGCTGGCGGCGTGGAGTGTGGCGCGCTGCTCGACCCTAGAGCAGTCCCCTGGCGGCGTGGAGCGTGGCGCGCTGCTCGACACTAGAGCAGTCCCCTGGCGGCGTGGAGCGTGGCGCGCTGCTCGACACTTAACTAGAGCAGTCCGCTGGCGGCGTGGAGTGTGGCGCGCTGCTCGACCCTAGAGCAGTCCCCTGGCGGCGTGGAGCGTGGCGCGCTGCTCGACACTAGAGCAGTCCCCTGGCGGCGTGGAGCGTGGCGCGCTGCTCGACACTTAACTAGAGCAGTCCCCTGGCGGCGTGGAGCGTGGCGCGCTGCTCGACACTAGAGCAGTCCCCTGGCGGCGTGGAGCGTGGCGCGCTGCTCGACACTTAACTAGAGCAGTCCGCTGGCGGCGTGGAGTGTGGCGCGCTGCTCGACCCTAGAGCAGTCCCCTGGCGGCGTGGAGCGTGGCGCACTGCTCGACCCTAGAGCAGTCCCCTGGCGGCGTGGAGCGTGGCGCGCTGCTCGACACTAGAGCAGTCCCCTGGCGGCGTGGAGCGTGGCGCGCTGCTCGACACTTAACTAGAGCAGTCCGCTGGCGGCGTGGAGTGTGGCGCGCTGCTCGACCCTAGAGCAGTCCCCTGGCGGCGTGGAGCGTGGCGCGCTGCTCGACACTAGAGCAGTCCGCTGGCGGCGTGGAGCGTGGCGCGCTGCTCGACACTTAACTAGAGCAGTCCGCTGGCGGCGTGGAGTGTGGCGCGCTGCTCGACCCTAGAGCAGTCCCCTGGCGGCGTGGAGCGTGGCGCGCTGCTCGACACTAGAGCAGTCCGCTGGCGGCGTGGAGCGTGGCGCGCTGCTCGACACTTAACTAGAGCAGTCCGCTGGCGGCGTGGAGTGTGGCGCGCTGCTCGACCCTAGAGCAGTCCCCTGGCGGCGTGCAGCGTGGCGCGCTGCTCGACACTAGAGCAGTCCGCTGGCGGCGTGGAGCGTGGCGCGCTGCTCGACACTTAACTAGAGCAGTCCGCTGGCGGCGTGGAGTGTGGCGCGCTGCTCGACCCTAGAGCAGTCCCCTGGCGGCGTGCAGCGTGGCGCGCTGCTCGACACTAGAGCAGTCCGCTGGCGGCGTGGAGCGTGGCGCGCTGCTCGACACTTAACTAGAGCAGTCCGCTGGCGGCGTGGAGTGTGGCGCGCTGCTCGACCCTAGAGCAGTCCCCTGGCGGCGTGCAGCGTGGCGCGCTGCTCGACACTAGAGCAGTCCGCTGGCGGCGTGGAGCGTGGCGCGCTGCTCGACACTTAACTAGAGCAGTCCGCTGGCGGCGTGGAGTGTGGCGCGCTGCTCGACGCCGCGGATCAGCGTGCCCAGCAGGCCTTCCATCTCGCAGGCTGTCTCACGGAGCTGACTGTTGTCGAACGACGAGTCTGGAACAAAATAAACATTCTCATCACCACACGTACGTCCACGGCTCGACATACCTCCCCAAACCAGAGGGTCCGCCATGACCGCGTGCTGGGATTTATGATCGCAGTGGTCAAAATACACAGGAAGCTGTTGCCCTTCCGCTGGTATGTTCTCGCAGTCCGGCTGTTCCAACATGCAGGCCGAGTTGTTCGCTGCTCTGGAGGGGCCGATTCTGACGGCGCGACCGCTACGGCTTCCTATTGGCCGGTGAGTGGTACAACATGCAAACAGCGAAACATTGCTAGCTCCCTTTATTTTACCGGCAGCTTCACACGCGTGCTTTTTAAGATAATTATCCTTATTAGGATAGTGAAGCACTCTTGGATGATGTCGTTAAGTATCAGTGAAATGATATTCAAACTGTAGCGTTGTGCCGGGGAATGGGGATCACTCATTATTGGCATTACAAACAATATTATACAGGGTGTTCGGTGGAGGGGAATTTTTTTTGGAACATATTTTCGATTGAATTTTATATTTTATTTTAGTCTCAGATGTATCTTTCGTCTATTGAAGGCATTATTCATTTTAAAAAAACGAGCAAATAATTAGTTATAAGCTCTCAAAGATAAAAAATAATTGTCAAGATAGTTAGACGAAAGATACATCTGAGACCAAAATAAAATAAAAAATTCAATCGAAAATATGTTCTACTTCAATTTGTATTTTACAAATAGGTCCACCTACGCACCCACCGAGTTTGTCTAACCCTCCACCAAACATCCTGTAGACTTAACCGCTCAGCCGATACATTTTATAGACCGAGAGATGATGCAGTTTGAAGTTGAGTTAACAACTCTCAGAGTCTGTAACCAAAACGAAAAAACCTAATTGTTATCAATAGGTATGGTCAGGCACAACAACACAACTCACCGTCCATAGCAAAGTTATGGGCCAGGATCTGGTGCAGCCTGTCCAGCACGGTGTCCAGGTCCGCGTTCAACTCCTTCATCCGGTCGGTGCTATGCTCCACGCTGCGGATGTCTGCCTCGCAGGCGGCCATACGGTCTGCGGGACCTGCCGGGATCGCTGGGACGCAGTCTGTGGGACCGATTGTGAACGCACGCTCGGCTTGCAGGGTTATGGCTGGCTTGAGGGATGATGGCTGACGTTGTCTTTTGTCGGATGCCTTCGAGTCTTGTTCTGTGAATTTAAAAGATACCAAATTAAATATTACTTGGATCTTTTTATATTGTACATTTGCTCCAAAGTAAGCTATGCTGTTAATTTGTGAGTTATATGAACAAGAGGGTTATTAACATCTTTTTTATGAAAAAAATATTATTATGTTTTTATTCAATTGTAAAGTTATTTTATTAATTATTATTTATATTAATTCAGACCATAAAATATTTGATTTTAACCATGTCACTATTCAAAACTACATACATAAGAAGGTATTGCAAATAGCTCTACAATGTTGTAACCTATTTGTATATTTACTTTTAAAGCTACCTATTGTCAAACTAACCCATTCACTTTGCCTGTCATCTAATATAACGTTATGGTAGATAAATGCAATCTGAAAACTATACTAATTTTGCGAAACTAGGTTTGCTGTTGTTGATGGTACCTACAGTGTACCTGTTTCTTACCATTATACCAGCTGCTGATATCGTTCATAGAGACCGTGGATATAGTATCCGAGGTCTGCAGGACCGGCCGCAGCGCGTCGCCCGACATCGTCAGCAAGTGCTGGCTGCCACTCTTGGATACCACGGAGAAGTTGCCGGAGTCCAGGCTCAGCACTCGCGGCTGGTTCGAGAGCTTGTCGGCGTCTTTGGCCTGCTTGTCGGCGACTCTGGACTGCTTGTCGGTGACTCTGGACTGCTTTGTGACGACTGGGATCGGACTGAACAGGTCAAAGGCTTGCGGGCGGTCGGGTTTATATGGATTTGATTCTGTGGGGAGGTCGGTTTGGCTTGATAGGTTGTCCTAAAACAAAATAGTGTGTTTATTAAACTAGCTGAGGCACGCGCTTATCCGGGATCAACAGTAGCCTACGTCGTGTTTAGCCGTTCATGCCCAAAAGCAGTCTTACAGGTTGATGGAATACCGCTGTTATTAACAGCATAGGCACTAGTAGGCACTACTAGGCACGCTTGTGCAGAAATGAGAAAAATCTAAAAATATATTATTGAGATAGCTTGGGCAAGTCGAAAAATGATCACAAAAAGTTTTTTTTTAAATCTGTGTATGTATACAGGGTTATTGGTAAATTAGTAACACTACGTGAACTGCAGGTCCTCTCCATCATCACAAACACGTTTGTGAAGACGCCAGGTCCTAATTCTTAAACTTGCTATTGGTAATAGGTACCCCCCGCAATTTAATAATCGTTCGTTAGAGGTTTTATTTGAAACTCAACTTTAAAAAAAACAGCTCTGCCCTGAACTAACAGAAGATATGGAAAATCGGTCTTAAGTAACTCGTTGGGTTCCAGACAAAGATGTTTTTTCGTTTAGTATCAGAGGTGATTTATATTTTTTTTTAGGAAATTAGATTTGGCGTCTTCACGAGTGTTTGTGATGATGGGCAAGACCTGCAGTTCACGTAGTGTCATTAATTTACCAATAACCCTGTATAAACACCATGAAATAGTAGCCGCAATGTTATAACTTATTAGGTATGTCAACTTCAACTTCATATTTTTTTGGCTCGCTGAGCATGAAATTTTCATCCAAACGTCGAGCGAGACGTCGCTCGAGTCTTGTGTTATTGCCTTGAGAGTCCTGCAGGCCTCTCAGTAGCTGTTCGGTAGCCGATTGGCTGCGATGGTCTTCTTGAGTTAGAGCGTGAGCGTCAATGTGGAGTTCCAGCAGTTCCCGGGGAAGTGGTCGCCAGGAGGGTTTTGCGTCTGGCGGTCTTGCGTGCAGGGGGGCGAGAGGTGAGCATGGCGGGAAATGTCAGCACGGTCGTACATTTTGTGCGCCAGCTTAACCACGAACTCCTTTATTGAGGGTGTTTGTAGGTCACGTGCGAAAGGACACATAAAAATAAATTTTCATAAAGGATTATTCTACCAAAAATTCTTTTTGAATAGTACCATTGATTTTATCTGTAAGACAACACAAAGTTAGGGATGCATGCACAACACAAAAGGTTAATATAGCAGGAGCTGTACAAATTATAATTCAGGTTATAAAAAGTTTACATGAGGGAAAATATAAGGAATAGTAAACATTTAAGGGAAGTAGGATATTGGGTACTCGTGTGTAAGACGGCTGTTTGAGCATATTCATTAAATTGAAACACTTTTCAAAAATGGTTGTAATAAATGCCCTATTGCGGGAAGATTTCCGTACGTCGTCGTGCGTTCATTAATAAATGCCTAGCCTAGCGGCAGTTGGCTCTGAACCTCCGTTTTATTGCTACACTTCACAGACAATATCAAATAGAGTAGTAATCCAAAACATTATAAGTAAGAGGTCCTCGAGTTATTGAGCTCCGAAAATTGCCAGTTTTAACAACTTTGACTCATCATAAAACTCTGATTTATCTTTTAATGAAACCACTTCCAGCTACAAGAAATTTGGCATGGAGGTGGATCATCAGGATTAATCGGAAGAAAAAGACAGAAAACCAAATGTTTTTAATGAATATTATAGTACATAAGAATCATAAGGAGTTTGTGTCTTTACAAGTCCAACAATAGGCTATTTGACTACATTAAAAATAAATTCCAAATTGTTTTCATCCTAGTCAGTGATCGTGAACGTAATCAGGTGATTTTTATTAAAAATATATAATGCCTTTTTTATGTAAAAAAATGGGATTAAAATAATACATTTTTTGAACATGATCACGTGACCGAAAACCCTGTGTTTGGTTGGATCGCAAGTGACGTCACACATCCTCAGATTTATTTATTTATTAAGAAAGGAACGCCAACAGCGTATACATAGAGCATTCTTATACACAGGTAAATTATATAAAACAGGTTCTAATATATACGCTAATAACAGGCGGACACAATATTGTTCAAAAATATTAAAAACTAAATAAATTACAGTGTCAATGAGTTCTTCTTGTTAGGTGTGGTGTGGCGGGGTGACGTCATAGTTTGGAACACGGTAGCCATGACAGAGATTATCGTTTTGGCGCGGCATTATTTTATTCAAACTTTAAAATTAGTTTTCATAACTAATACGACTGGCCTTGAAGAAATATTAATTACACTTTGCATTATTTTTATCAGACAATACGTTAGAATTATTTCCCAGGAGTAGTCAAGTAGCCTATTATACTAACAACATAAATGGATAGAAAACTTGACGAGACACACATTAAGTAATGCAAGAATGTACATAACACATGCAGATACATAGGACCTGCTATGAATTTGCCACCTGTTTTGAAGATCTTAGATCTTTTAAGTGAAGCCACTTACTGAACGAGCTTGGGCGAGTGTTCACGTTATGTTCTTGACGGGATCTGAGTGATTTGGGTGCCAACTCGAAAAGATAAATTCACATTTTTTTTTTGAATATTCGTTTTCGAGCAAAACAAACTCTTATGTCACTTAGGTACATAAGATTAGCGTTTGAACTAATTCATCTCATGAAAACATTAGGTACTTCAGGAAGTAACATTTAATTGCAGAAATCAGTCAGGTGAGAAACAACTTTCATTCATGAACCATCTTGCTGCGGGAATCGAAGATCGAACCTGTTTTTTTTCCTGGACCTGGAACCTGTTTAGATGCATGTGAACAAATACGGTACGTAACTAGTCAAAGGTTACCCTCATTATTTAGACCATATCGGTCGATACGTACTTTCAAAGCCTTCAGCCGGTCGATTTGCGTGGAGATATGACTCCAGTGGTCGTCCACCTTGACTTTAAGGTTTTCGTCATCTGATGCAGTCTTTTTCAGTTTTTCAGACAACTCTTGCAGTGCTCTGTAAAAACGTGAAAGTTATGTTCATTTCATTCCCAAGGAAATTGGAAAAATATTTCAAAACAAGAAGGAAATAAAAAAAACATTGTGAAAGTTGGGATTTCAGATTGAATTCATCTAATGATCAACGGCCAGCGGGAGAAGTCTGGTTTACTAACGTCAACCTCTACTCTACATAGAGGATGGATCTTTGGAAATTATTTACTTATTTATTTGTTTATACTAAACAGTCGTAAGAGGACATCTTTGTACATAAATTTATTTGAAAATACATTTATGATGTATTTCCATACAAATACTTGTTAAATACATTTAGGATTTAACAAATCATCATCATCATCAGCCTATGTTAGTCCGCTGCTGGAAATAGGCCTCCCTAATGAGCGCCATTATAGCGCCCTGTCTTTGGCTTGATTCAACAAATAAATATATTCCTAGTTAGTTAGTTTTCAAGTTGCTTCAAAGCATTAGGCACGAGGGCGATCGGAGGAAATATCACAAAACATTTTTCTAAAAGGAATCTAATATAAGTTATGAAAAATGTAGGTATACTAAAATATTGTTGTTTGGTTTGCCTATGTTAAAATATTAATTTTGTTCTAAATATATTATATTTATTATTAATTACAATCCATTGATAAAGAAAATACAATAATAATTACAACTAATATTTACACTTAAATCTATTTTCTAAAAATCTAAGCCGTCACCAGAAGGCAAAGTGCCCAGAATGCTGGCAGCATTGCCACGTTGAATGGCAATGCTAATTCGTTGACCGAAATAAAAGCCAGCATTCCGATCACCTGTGGACTCTATTAGGAGTTTTAATGAAACAGATCACAATATGACAAACAAGGTTGAAATTGTTTTGGAAAAATATAAATTTGCTCCAATTATTTCGCAAGGGTTTTTACAAAAACTAGTTCTTTGGGGGTTTTATTATTATTGTATTGAATTTAATAATTAATATACAAATCGTTACATTTTAGAGGAAAGATATGATATTGAAGGGGATTAAATGTTTTTTTATTAATTTGATGTTTTCTGTTTTCTGAAAAGGTTAAAACTCCGCGTTCATTTCGTTTATTTCATACAGTGATTTATTATAAAAATAAACAAAATATTGTTAAATGAAATATCTGATCGTGTAGATCAAATATTAGTCATAAACAATGATTAGTTTCATTGCTTTTAAATTTATATATTTTTATTAGTTTTATAGATCTTGAAAACGGTGTGGAGAAGATAGGTCAATTACTGCGGAGCTCTCTTAATGAAATGTATGGTGATAATGTTAACGATGAGTAGTATCCCTGTAGGAAGCAGAACTGACTTGTTCTGTGTCTCGAGGTGGGTGATGATGTCGTGCAGCACAGCAGAGGGCGAGGCCTCCTTGTGCCCCTCGGCCTTGCCCACGGTGGAGGAGACCAAGCCCGCCCTGGCCTCCTTCCTGCGCCGCAGCGACTGCGCCGGGCGGGACACCTTCACACTCTTGCGCTTCTTCGTCTTGGTGCAGAAGAAGAACCGCTTCATGCTGCGCATGATGCTTAGGCATTGTGGGATCTTAGTCTGGAAAAATTATAATAAAAATTTATAAAAAATAAACAACTACCGAAAAATGAATGACAATCACACTAATATTTTATATGCAAGAGTTTGGATGAATGGATGATATGTTTGTTAGTTGTTCACGCCAAAACTAACTGTGTATTTACCTAGCTAAAATATCAACATACATACTTAGAACAAGAATAACTCGTGAGTTTGAGTCGAGAGTAGGTACGTAGCGTGTGCGCAGCGTCCGCGTCGCCTCGACCAAAACCTAATAATCATCTTACTGTTTTTTTCTTGCTCGATCAAAAGCTAGTACTGCGTAGTAAACAAACTTGTCAAGTCCGTATTCACCTGTGCGTCAATAATTTCTTGAACTAAATGGGTGTTCTTGTGTCCGCGTGCACGGAGCGCGGAGCCCCCGCCCGCGTCCGCGCCCGCGCCCGCGCCCGCCTCATACAAGTGGCATTTCTCACAGAAGTACACCTCTTTGCATTTCGTGCACTGGAATTTCAGCATCTGAGAAAAAGAAGCATATTTTACACCAATATTAACGTTCATACTTGAAAATAAGATTAAGCTATTCAACTGGTGTTCGGTTTCCAATTTGTCAAGTTGTGGATTTTTCATGCGTTTCGTTATTGCAAGTAGGCCTTCTGGTACTATTTGCGATCTAATTGTGTGACTAGTTGCAAAAACGGTAGGTACTTTAAAATGCTGTAAAAACGGCACGGTCGCGAAACGTGTTAAGGAATATGTAGCAGCGGTCAAAAATCGACAAGCCAACAAGTCGGCAATAGCTGAGCACATAGTAGACTCAGGACCCAATCACTGGATTGAATTGCACAAACCGCAAGTCGTTTGTAATGAGAGGCATTACTACAAGAGAATAGTTCAGGAAGCGATTGAAATTAAGAAATATCTAATTTTAATCGTGAAGACGGTTTCAAACTCTCTGCCTCGTGGAATCTAGTTATAGCCAACTGTACTCGTCATAGTCCGTTTACTTAGTGCGTCGCGGACACTGTTAGTGTTGTGTGCCGTCCGAGTGTGCAGATGGACATTCCTACTTAGTGCGTCGCGGACACTGTTAGTGTTGTGTGCCGTCCGAGTGTGCAGATGGACATTCCTACTTTCGAAAACCAAGTGAGGGCAGTTTCAAATAATGCTGCCCCCGCTTCATAGAGGCGGTAGCTCCAGTACGCCAGTCATCCCGTGACCACGACAGTGTGTAAGTCTGTCGAAACGTCGGGAAAATAAGGTAAATAAACGCGATAAATACCCGTTAAATAATATTAATAACTAAAATACAAAGCATTCTCTCAATCAAATCATAAATTTTCTAATATCATAATTTTGCAGTTTTAACAGCTTGTTAAGATGAAATCAATGTCTAATGTACCAGAATTATAATTATTGTACCTAAATTTCAGTATTAAATACGAAGTCACCAGGATCTTCGATTATTATGTCAACAGAAGAGGAAGTTGAAGCCTTTCCAGTTCAAAAATTAACCCGCCTAAAAGTCGTTAGAAGTCACCAAAAACCTTTTTTCCCGCTAAATTCAGAATTTTTTCCGCATCCACAAAATCTCCTACTAATAGCGAAAAAGTCGCTAGAACGACAACACTGACAGCTCCAACAGTGACATGAGCAGGACAGTGAGTTTGACAGTAAGAGAGAAAACTTGTGTTTCGTTACTAGTTTTGTAGTTAACTTACTGACAAAATACGTGATAAAATTGCAAATAATGACAAAAATAATGCATCGGCGTTGTTTTTATAGCATAATAAATATAATCACAGTTTTTGCAACCAGTAAAACAACTAAATCGCAAATAGTACCTAATAGTGGAACTACTTACTAATAGTCCTACTTGCATTAACGAATGCATGGTCATGCAAGATCGAAAACTTAAGAAATTGGCTTCACATGGATGATTCATTCCGAAACCGAAGGGCAGTTGTATACCTTTTTCCCGTGACCTTCACTTCACCTTCACTACACGGTGTGGTCAAAATACGGAAATCTGTACAAGAACCAAGCGATATAGCTCTCAGAACTATTAAGTTGACAATGAAATGGCAGAGGGCAAGCCACGTAGCTCGCAGAACCGATACCCGCTGGGGGCAGAGACACTCGAGGAGCAGCTGGCAACCACGTCTCATACATGGAGAGACGACATTGTAGCAGTCGCAGAGTCCATGGATGGAGGCCGCTCAGGACCGCCATTGGTGGCGTCCAATGGAGGACGCCTATGTCCGGCAGTATAGACGTTTCATTTGTGGGCTCAGATGATGAATAAGGGTTTAGATGTAAGTCACCTGTATAAGAGGCTTGGCGCAGTTGGAACAGGCAACAGTAGCGGTGCTCATCTGCCTGCTGGCCGCGACCCGCTGCACCACGGGCAGCCACCTCGTGCTCCTGCTGTCGGCGCCCCAGTCGGCCACCGCGCGCGCTGAGAGCCCGAGCATGCCCGCATTCTGAAATACCATTTTTACTTCTGTTGCTCAAAAAGTGCGTCATTATAGCGTTGCTTAGCGGGTTTAAAACTCGAATATACGCCCTAGGAAATTAAAGTATTTTTTCTTTTTAATTACAATACAACACAGTACAAGACGTCCTCTTACATAAAGACTCCACTTTTTGGTATCCAATTTACAAAGAACATACCCACATATAATTTCAATTTTTTTTTATAAATGGTATTGAAAGCGTCTTCTTGGTGATTGTTGGATGTTATAAACATGAGAAATCGCCAATAAGGGTGATTCTTCCTTCGTGCTAGAATGCGTAGATACTTTGCATTGCGCGTAACGATGACCCAAAAAAGATTTTAGTAGCGCGAAATCACTGATTTTTTAAAGGTACTTCAAATTGAACTGACGGTGAATGTGGCTTATTTAGTTGAAAGTCATCAAGCAAAAATGAAGTTCATAATATGCAACGCGAACTCTTTATATAGGATTACCTTTTCAAAACACGCATCGACATCCTCCTGCAGTCCAGTGCAGCTACTTCCGAGGTAGGCAGCCAGCGCCGTGATGTGCGTCAACAGGGCAGTCAGCCTCTTGTGGGACACACACCCGTTGTGATCCGCTGCGCAGTTGGCGAGGGCGCCCCACTTGGCTGAGGCCGACTCCTCACTCAGGATGATGAGGAGGGTTTTGGCAGCTAGTACTCTGATTGGCTCTTTCCTGTCCCTGAAATAAATTGAATACCTTGTACCAGGTAAGTGCCAGATAAGGTGGCAGTACACCTGCTCCACGAAATCGAAAAATGCATTGAAATTTATCGCTACATATTCTGTTGCTTTCCATACAAACCTAAAGCGATACCAATGTCGCTAAGTATCGTGGTACAAGCGTACCAGGAAGCCAAAGACAAACAACACAACCCAATCAATTGCGAAATCGGGAAAAATACTGACTCTTTACACTTTCAATCAGTTTATTATTTAATGCTCCAAAATATCAGATAATATTAAACCGGTGATAGGTATATTAGTTAATTCACGAATAATATTACGGTTAAGAGTACCAAACTACATCAACATGACTGAAAAATAAATGAATTGTGTGTAACATAAGAATTTAAATACCTATCGAAATAAAAAAAAAAAACAAGTCTATAATTTTATGCATAGGTAGTAATAATAAATTTCCAAATATATACAAAAAATGCAAAATTTTAAGTTGTGCCCCATTTTGATTCTATGAAAGAGATAGGTCAACGACCTGTATTGCCAAGCTATCTGGTACCTAGTACATATATCCAATAAGTAAGAAACAGCTTTTCCCAGCACAAGCAGATTTCCCGTTGTTAGAATGTGGTGTTGTGACTGTCACTCAACTATACTCCGTTCACGCATTTATTTTCTTTGACTTAATGAACGAATCGTAAGGCATTTATCCAGCAATGGGTAAACCCTGCTTCAATACTACTAAAATCAAATTAATGATAAGATTCATAGACACCTGTCAGCTCGATAAATATCGAAACTCTCGTTAGTCCCGATATTTTTCGAGGCGATCGATTCACATCACTTAGTAGTGATGTGAATCGATCGCCGCGAATATGATTAGTGTGCCGTTATAGTTAACGGCACACTAATCATAATTAACTACCTATACTAGTACATTCGATAATCTAACATTAAATAGGTTTAAGGAATGAAGCCGGTCATAAGTGTTAAAGGTAAACTTATTATAAATTACAAATAAACCATTAAATAAGTAGCTAGCCAATTTAGAGGAGAAGAGTCTATGAAATATTGCATTCTTTCATTAAGTCAAACCAAATAATTGTGTGATGGGTATCATATGATGCTCCATCCACAATTATTATTAGATATGCAAGTATGTAACCAGTGTCGTCTAAACACATCCATATGGAAACTTTAATATTATATGCCTATAGTTGGCTGAATTATGCCATAATTTTATAGGGTGACAGCTTCGATAAAAGTAAAAAAAAGGGGTGACAGTGTAGAATTCGAACAACTATTCGTCATGCCAAAGAAATGTGTAAGAATTCTCACCAACACTAAACCACGGGATGAAATGATGATGACGGGAAAAAATGAAGGAAAAGATACGCTTTTTTGTAATAAACTATAATTATTTTGTTAGAAAAATGTTACTATTGTGTTGACCAATTCGCTACTGACAAACTAAAAACTGACCATTCTGGCTTCGAAATTCAAAATTCAATTTAATTAATTATATTTATTATTGCAGGAAATTTATGTTATAGTAAAATTATGATAGTATTTTAAATTCCATTTGATATTGTAAAAATAAAGTTAACTGTTTTGCAGTGCCCTTCCAGGGTGCATCTATGTACCTAGTGATAACCATTCACCTTAGAAATCAGATGGAATGTACCTACCTACATGCAAGCAAAAATAAATGAAATATGAAATATTGGTAGTGATCCCACTTTCAGAGGTTTTTTGTTGAATTGAAGCATCGGGTATGTGGTCGATGACTTAAAGCAAGGGTTCTCCTACCTCTATAGGTACAATATTCAGTGCCGGATCTACGATTTTCCGGAGGGCTGAAAGTTGAAATGGCGTTCTCCTCCGGCGGCGCAGAGTTGCAAATAAATTGCTTTTGGGCTAAGCATTTTTAATGTACCTATTGCGCATTAAGATAGCTTAGGTAAGGATCCACTCGCCACTGTGTTGCCTTCCTAAGGTCTTTGCCGACCGGTACGTAAAAACGTAAACTTTGGTTTCTAATAGCAGCGAGTGGAGCGAGCCGCGTAATTTTAGAACTCTGGAAAAAAGTCGAATTTCAGCAAAATTTTAAGAACTTCCTTCTAAGCTAAGCATTTTTTTACCTACCACCACTAGCGGATATGTGCAGCAAAGTAAGGTACTCGCTTCGCTATCAAAATACGAAGCTGTTTGTTATGGCGGCCAGCGCAGCGGAGCGAACTGCGAAATAAACTTTGAGAAAAAACAGTGGGATGAAATCGTTACAGCAGTTAGAGCGGCGTCATTTATTTTACGGCGATTAGGAAAAATAACAAAACAAATAAGAGCGGCATTAAAGTTCTGTGCGCTTTTTGCTATACATAATAATAAAATTAATTGGCGCCGGACAGCGAATTTAATTTTTTTTGTAAAAAGCCTATAACTCAGAAACAATTGGAGATAGACTCATGAAATCGTGTTTTTTCTGGGTTGTTATGAATCCACCTGTCTTCCGCTTTTGGCCTGACGTTGAGTTTCAGGACACCCTATACATAATTATGCATTACATCATAATACATATGTTTTAACGGTTAAAAAAAATATCACAAGGCCACTTTTCACTAGCGCCGGCAACTAAATTGCAACAAACAGTAGAAAAATAAAAAGTTGCGAGAGAAGCGAGCCGCGGTTCTTAAAAGCTTTTATTTAAATTGATTGATGGCGACAGTAGGTGGCCATAGGAACTCCTAAGCGGATAACTTAACCCCATAGAGTTTGAGTTCGGATTTGTCTTCCCTAGCATTTTGGTCCTAGATGATAACAAAAGCCTGATAATAAAAAAGATTTTTTTAAATAATAACATCTATTTGCTCTACTAACAGTTAACAGGTTCTCACATTTAACAAAATTTTATTTATAAAAATGCAGCATGTTTTTATAATATGGGGTCGCCTAACAAGTCCCATGATTAGTTTATATCTTCATACTTTTGGCTTTGACTTCAAAGAGAGGCGAATATTTACTAAGCACTCCGAAACCACCACAACATAGTTCATAGGTGCAATAACTTTATTTTTTAGTAAAAAAATGCACTGATTTTGATGCCTGGTGCAGGGAGCAAGCATCCCCCTATCTAATTCTACTTGGGGGAACCGGCATCTGCACTGACATCTCGCATGGGAGTGTATTGTGCATTGTCTTCCTGCCTAATCAGGCCCTAATCAGCCCAACTCCTTGAAGTACCTAGTACCCTATCCCTAGATCCGACGATGAGAATATTCATAACTACAGTTTAAACATCTGAACATCGCTATCTATGTACATACTTATCATGGACATTCAGGAGTAAGTTAATCATGAGATCAACCGCCAAGTCCACATCGCCAGAAAACTGGCCCTCCTTCTCCGCGGCAAAGAATATGTCCGCCAGCACGGCCTCCAGCTCCGCCGTGTCCAGGGACAGGCTGCTCTCCGACAGACTGAGCTGGTGGCGGGCGAACACACCTGAGCTTATGCGTAGAGCTGGTACTGTAATAAAAAATACTTTTATAAATTTTTATGAGTTCATATCCAAAAATTGTGGTCCGATTTTGAAAATACTTTTACTAATAGATAGAATAGGTACCTAAATATATTAATAATCCCTGACATAATAAATGCTTTTTCGCCATTAAACTTATGTACTTAGATTATCCTTGAGATGTGAATGTTTTGAAAGGTACCAAATGAGAGCAGCCGCGACGGGCTCGTTAGTTGGTACTTGGTAGGTACAAAAATGAGGAGAGACACTTCCAAGATGTTTATAAATTCAACGGGATGAGACAAATCACTGAGGATTGGTAGACACACACAAGTTTTTGCTCTGATCGATTGGTTCGGTTTCTCAGTTATATGTAGGTATTATTTATTACCTTTCAGTTGTTTCTGTAGTTCGTAAATTTTAAAAGCAATACGGTATGCACCGTATTTGATTCCGTCGTACACTTTTAATTTTTCTATAATTTCAAAGAACTCAGGGTGGTCATATTGCTGCTTTCCTGTGGTTTCGCTAGAAAGAAATATGTAGTTGAAAAACTTTTTTCTGTAGGATCGATGGTTCGACGATATAGTTAGACAAACTTCAGTGAAAGTACTTGAACAAGTTTCTTACTCGATGTAGCAAGGGTACCCGTCTTCATCCTCTATTTTCTTCCACATAATCGATTCCATGACTATTTAACGGATAACATAGTCATTTCAGTCGCACGTAAATATTAAAAATTTCTTCAGATTCGTACGAAAAGAAAAGTACAATATAAAACGACTGACCGCAACCGCCACTATAAAAACAATAATTCAAAAAAGTTAGGCTCCTTAAAAACCAATAGAAATATAGAACTGTCTCGATTAGGATTCGTCAACCTAAGGCCACAGGTATATTTACATGCATAACAAGTCCAGGGATGTTAGATGCCGACTCAGAAATTATGACATCGGTCTGTCAAAAATATGGTACTTTTCAGAAAATTAAGGTACGGTTTCTAAAAGTCTCACACGGTTATTAATTGGTTTGAGTTAATATTACAGTTTTTTCTAGAAACATGGCTAGCTAAGTAACACACACAATTCATTAATTTAGAAACAGAAAACAGAGTCACAGAGTTTCAAAATTATAGATAAACCAAGAGTTACTATTACTACTCAAGCCAGTCAATACAAGATATCATAAACCGAATGAAAGAACCGTATGAACGGATGAATGAAATCTTCGGTTCGCGAGAGAGATGCAACATACACAACTTGTATTGGCTATCCTCCATCTCTCTCGCACCAGTGCAGTCAACGTCAAACGTTACCTAAAGAGGCCGTTTCATTCTACGCATAATACATCGATTGTAAAATTATTCTTATGAGATTAAGAGTAAGGCTTCATAGCACAGATCATATACGTACAGAGTAGTGCTTAGCAGCGGAAACGAAACGTTTCTGTCGTTCGTTCCATTAGATGACAAAATAATTTTGATGATTGAAAAATTATGGTACATTTGCGTACCATAATAGAAGTACTATGGTACATGGTACGAAGACCTGGATTCTGGTACGTGTACCATAATTATGGTACGTCTGACATCCCTGAACAAGTCTTTGATTCGTCGTTACTACGATAGATAAAAAACTTGGTATACGTCTTAGAGTAATAAGGCACCTCGATCTATGGTATACGTAGTATACTATTAGTCTATGCTTGGTATTGGTCAAATTTTATGATGGAGGTTACTTTAAGAAAAATTCGGATACGAGACTAGTACAAAAAGAAAAAATTGTAAATACCTTTTTCATTGAATAATCAAAGAACCTGTATAAAAATATTGCAGTATTAATATTCGATCTATGTTACACAGTTTACAATAAATGATTATTATTCTTATTCTATCGATTCGTTATCAGATGCATGGCACATCACTATTCAATGTTTATCAACAGACGACCTCAAAGAGCGCTGAAGAAAATACCGAATTTACAGTCAGTCATATGCGACTAGCCAGAGCCTGTATAATCTTTAAAAAACAACTCACTTCACTAGTGTTGGGCCGCCTTGCGTGAATCATCGAATACAGAAAATTATCGATAGTAGGGTCCATCCTTAGACTAGCTAGATCAATGGTTTTTGGTAACGGCAACAGGTAGACGCTTGAAATATTTAGTTATATCATAGAGCTAATTAGTTCTTTAATAGCTCTATGAGTTTTATATTCACTTTAATAAAACCGGCCAAGTGCGAGTCAGACTCGCGCACGAAGGGTTCCGTACCATTATCTAGAAAAACGAGCAAAAAAAATCACGTTTACTGTATATAATGTATGTATGTATGTTTACCCTTAAACATTTATTTAATTCAGGTTTTTAGTATATTTGTTGTTATAGCGGCAACAGAAATACATCATCTGTGAAAATTTCAACAGTCTAACTATCACGGTTCATGAGATACATACAGCCTGGTGACAGACGGGCAGACGGACAGACGGACAGCGGAGCCTTAGTAATAGGTTCCCGCTTTACCCTTTGGGTACGGAACCCTAAAAATTAATGAATAAATTAAAATAAAATAAATATGGGAGCCCCCATACAACAAATGTGTTTTTTTTTTGCCGTATAAATAATGGTTCAGAACCCTTCGTGCGCGAGGGGTTTAAGCTTAGCATGTAAACTTCACTCCATCAAATAGAGACCTCTTTGAATATTATCCAAACAAATAAATAAGTCTGTTTCTGAATACAGCATCCTAAAATAATTCAATTTCTATTTGATTTCTATCGACCAATCACAACTTAAGGCAGTTTGCCGATGTACCCTCTCGGCCAATCAGAAGCTGTGGTCAGAATGTTTCTTTTTCCTGCCATTTTCTCTTGGTAAAGGAGACGCCATTTTGCAAGCGTCACTTGGCGGCGTGTCGGCTTACACAATTTTACCCAAGAAATATTGAAAAACAAAGTTATTGTATTGTTTTAGTGTACTATGTCGTATCAGTCTAGTGTAGCGCAGGACTCTTTAGCCGCGGCTCAACTGGAAATGTCGGGTAACCCGAATTTAGCGTTGCGTCGGCCTTTCGATCCGGTGGCCCACGACTTAGAAGCTAGCTTTCGTTTGACTCGCTTTGCCGATCTCAAAGGAAGGAGCTGCAAAGTACCTCAAGATGTTCTCGGCAAGCTCGTCGAGTCCTTGCAACAGGACTACTCCCAGCAAGATGATCAGTTCATGCATGTTGCCATCCCGCGCATTGGGATCGGCTTGGATTGCTCGGTGACGCCGCTCCGTCACGGAGGACTCTGTCTGGTGCAAACTACGGATTTTTTCTACCCACTCGTTGACGACCCTTATATGATGGGGAAGATCGCTTGCGCCAACGTACTTAGCGACCTATACGCCATGGGAGTAACGGAATGCGACAACATGTTGATGCTACTCGGCGTCTCGACTAAAATGACTGAAAAAGAGCGCGATGTCGTCATTCCCTTGATCATGAGAGGTTTCAAAGACTCTGCTTTAGAGGCCGGTACGTCTGTTACCGGTGGACAGACTGTAATCAACCCCTGGTGCACTATTGGAGGGGTTGCTACTACTATCTGCCAACCAAATGAATACATTGTACCGGACAATGCTGTCATGGGTGATGTGCTTGTGCTAACAAAGCCTTTGGGCACACAAGTGGCTGTGAATGCTCACCAATGGCTGGACCAGCCCGAACGCTGGAGCCGTATCAAACTTGTGGTATCTGAAGAAGATGTCCGTAAAGCTTATCACCGGGCAATGGACTCGATGAGCAGACTGAACAGGATTGCTGCACGCCTTATGCACAAATACAATGCTCACGGCTCTACCGATGTCACTGGTTTCGGACTTCTTGGTCATGCTCAGAATCTGGCTTCTCACCAGAAAAATGAAGTTTCGTTTGTAATCCACAATCTCCCAGTTATTGCTAAAATGGCTGCTGTAGCCAAGGCTTGTGGAAACATGTTCCAGCTACTTCAAGGTCATGCTCCTGAGACATCTGGAGGCCTGCTGATTTGCTTGCCCCGTGAACAGGCTGCTGCCTACTGCAAAGACATTGAGAAACAGGAGGGCTACCAGGCCTGGATTATTGGAATCGTCGAGAAGGGCAACCGCACCGCTCGCATTATTGACAAGCCCCGAGTTATTGAAGTTCCTGCCAAGGATTAAA
The DNA here is from genome assembly GCA_947086465.1 of Eupithecia exiguata. Lineage (NCBI taxonomy): Eukaryota > Metazoa > Arthropoda > Insecta > Lepidoptera > Geometridae > Eupithecia > Eupithecia exiguata. The sequence continues at coordinate 335,181 of OX352241.1, read as the reverse complement.
TAATTCAAGTTTTCAGACATAATATAAAATTATATTTGACATTTGAGCTGGATAAATCTTAGAAATATTTTATTTGGTTTTAAGTTTTCGAGACAACAAACATTGTCAAGTTTGTCTTCAACTAAAGTTTTCATTATAGTGTTCTACTTCAATAGCAATGTTGTAAGGTATAGGTAGGTACTAGGACGGAAGTTTATGTAAATCCATTTTGTGTATTGAATTTAAACCGTTATGGTACATAGTACAAGAGAAGCAATCAGTATCTGTGCCAGTACCTATGTAATAGCTAAGATTGTATTATTGTTTAAGGAAGCTTCTTGGTAATTGGATCTAGTGACATGATGTTTTTAATAGTAGGTAGTTAAGAATAACTTTCAAAAGTTATATTCCATTAGGTACTGAGCCTAACATTACCTGCAGCTTAACTTTCTGCATATTCTGAACTAAGTATAAATATTAGAATAAAGTTATTTTTCAGTCAATATTTTGGTGTTTTATTTCAAAGGTTTCTTCAAACCCCACTATACCGTCTTGTAGTTTTTTGAAAAGTAGGTAGGAAAAAGAGGTAAGATTCATATTTTAAAATGCTTTCCTACAACATCTTAAAATTCTTGGTGATTTTTAAGATCCAAGTAACTGAATTTTTGTAGTTAAAAAAAGAAAAATTAAAACACTACTAAATAAACATTAACACTAATATAATGTAATGAATGACCCACGAGGCCACAACGCATGGTGATCCTACAGGCGCGGATCGACCCGCAGGCAGGGGCACGCAGAGGTTGGGCAGTGAATGCGTTAAATAGTACTAGTAATAATGTTTTCAGATCATGTAAAATAAAATTGATTTGGGTTACACGCAAAAAAGAAGAGAAGTTACTTCCAAATATGCACATTTGTTATGCATGCAATAAACTAGCTGGGTACATGCTACATGGCCGCATGGGTACCTAACACTTAAAAATGCACATTTGTCATGCATGCAATAAACTAGCTGGGTACATGCTACATGGCCGCATGGGTACCTAACACTTAAAAATGCACATTTGTCATGCATGCAATAAACTAGCTGGGTACATGCTACATGGCCGCATGGGTACCTAACACTTAAAAATGCACATTTGTCATGCATGCAATAAACTAGCTGGGTACATGCTACATGGCCGCATGGGTACCTAACACTTAAAAATGCACATTTGTCATGCATGCAATAAACTAGCTGGGTACATGCTACATGGCCGCATGGGTACCTAACACTTAAAAATGCACATTTGTCATGCATGCAATAAACTAGCTGGGTACATGCTACATGGCCGCATGGGTACCTAACACTTAAAAATGCACATTTGTCATGCATGCAATAAACTAGCTGGGTACATGCTACATGGCCGCATGGGTACCTAACACTTAAAAATGCACATTGGTCATGCATGCAATAAACTAGCTGGGTACATGCTACATGGCCGCATGGGTACCTAAGACTTAAAAATCAAACAACTTCTATTCTTACTGTAAATATATTTCATTCACCAGTGACCATTGAGACATAACATACACAACTAGAAATTCTGAAAACCTTAGCCACGAAATAATACCTAAGTTATTCTAGTTTAGGTTTATTGTGATAGAACATAAATTATACAAAATTGTGTGTATTTTCATGAGGCTAACAAACATCAGTGGCATTTGAAAATAATTATAGGTAGGTACATGTAAAATATGAGTGAATGGATTTTATTATTATAATGCTGGACAATTCACACAGCATCAATGAAGTGGAACATGTTTTAATACTATAAAATCTTACTTTCAAATTGTTACTATAACAATCACATAAATATTTCAACTAGGTACCTACTTTGGGTTGTATTGTATCCTGCGTAAATATTATTGAAGACAATATTAAATAGAAGATACATAAATAAATAATGCTGGACAATTCACACAGCATTATCTAGCCCCATGGTAAGCAGAGCTTGTGTTATGGGTACTAGATAACTGATATACTTAATATAATACAATACATAGATATTTTTTATTATACATATAAAACGACCAGAACACCCTGAACAAATATCTGCAGATCGTACAAACATTTGTCCCGAGGCGGGAATCGAACCCGCAACCTCCTGCGTCGCAGGCGGGCTTTCGCCCACCGCGCCGCAGAGGTCGTCAATAATGACATAATGATCAACGAATAGTCATAATGATCAACGAAGTGTATTGCATCTTACAAGTAGATAATGATAATGTGCAAGTAAAGCTTCAGTAAAGTGGTACATTTTAAAAGCAATGTGTCTACTGATAATTAACTACTCAGCAGAAAAACCAAACCAGTACAAGAAAACTTAAAATTCAGTGGAATGAACATTGGATAATCAAATAAAAATAAGTGTAAAACTTTTACAAATATTTGTTTCTAAGATCTTTGTGAAATGGCACTTTTTCTGCAGTTGTTGATTCACAATATTTTACCAAGTTTTTATTATTTTTACTTATTGAATAAATACTAAGGTTTGTTAAGGTTTTTAATAAAAAATCTTGTTAAACTAAACTGAGTTAGTGGTTTATTAGAACATATACCTCCATGCGGAGCATTATTATTATTACATTTTATGCATTGATAAAATTTAATGTGAATCAGCAACTTTAGAAACTGTATTTCTATGAGCTATAATACCATTATCTTGATTACAGACAAAGCACATTATTAACTTAAGTTATTCTAATCAATTTATTTGGGGGATAATGCAAGGTCGTTTGCGGGGTCGCTCTTCTCCATTATGCTCTAAATGGCTCTGGTCACGTTTCTTTGGAGAGTTATTCTGAAAATGTTAAAAAGAAACACTTAAACATCAGCAAGGTTGTCGATGGCTATAAAATATTACTATTATGAATTCACGTATTTTTCAAATAGTAGGTAGCTGTTTTGATCTAGTTTCAATGGTTCTTTTTATGATTAATATTTATAATGATCCCATTAGTAACATTCATTTACAAAAAATAATAATAGCATCACTACATTTGCTTCATGTTTGTAGCTCATTGGTTGTGAATTTATGTGTACTTATAAAATCTGTCTTCCAAATTCCATTTCGTTTCATGGTACTTACATGTGTTATTAATGTTATTATGATTAATGCAATGTTTGAACATAATCATTGAAGAGCCTTATCAATTATTTATCTATCTTTGTTATAAGTCTACCTTTGCTGATTTGAGGATGGAGATCAGAAATTTGTTTGATTGTGCTTAAGACCTTTTTTATATAAGCAGCACAAAGAAGTCAACTAATGCTTGGCAAGATATGCACTCATCTTAAGCTAGCTAATAAAACTTCCTACGCCAAAACTCAGGACTGTTAGTTTGCATCATCATCATCATCAGCCTATATTAGTCCACAGCTGGACATAGGCTTAGTTTACATATGATTAGTTTATTTAAGTTTGGCAAAAGTACATGATACTTATTTATTCACAAAATTTAGTTCAGTTCACTTCTACCTATACTTAAAACACTGAATCAAGTCAAAGCTTTAAAGACAATAAAACAAAGAACACATAGATCAAGGACAGGATCATTACCTTTTTCTCCCATTGTTGGTGTAGATATCTTAGTAAAATGTTTGTTTTTTCTGTGACTATTACTGAAAAAGAAACAATTATGTATAAAACATAAAAGCATGTATAATCCATTTTCATACAATTTGAATCAATAAAATATAAATGAGTAAATGATGATTTGTGAATCAGTGGGTGAAGGTTCACCCGTCGCGCAGGAGGTTGCACATTCTATTTCTGCTCCCAACAAATATCTGCAGTTTGTCCCATTTCTTCTATTCAGAAGTTTTCTATGTATACTTAATAAAATATATTTATCTAGGTGTGTGATGTTTGTATTCAATAAGTAGGTATATACAGTTACATATAATAATAAAAGTATCCATAACACACTCTGCTTGGGGCTACATGATGCTGTGTCAATTTTCAGTATTATTCATTTATAAAATAACCAATCTTTCCAAGGAACAGGCACAAATGTTGTTTTTATAGTTCGCCATAGGACATTTTTGTGCAAGTACTTACTTTGTTCTGAAGGTATATCCTCAGTAGGAAGGTATATTGACGGTCTTTTCGAACAGTTCCGAATCCCATGATCCGTATTGAATAGGGTAAAATTGTGCTCATCATAAGATGGCAGGTCCTTCATAAACTCTACCACCGACTGCAACAAACGGATAAGTCATTAAAAAGCTAGATCCAACGAAGGACACAGGACTTCTGGCCATGTTTTCGACCTGACTGATTTACGGACAAGCCACCATTTTAAGCACTGAATTGACATACCATATTTGTTTAAATACGCAGATTAACCGCGCGAGTTATTTCGAAAGGTAAAAAAACAACAGTAAAGTGAAAAATGTACAAAAATAAATTTTGAACAAAGATCGCCTATGGCAACAGCAATGCAATGCAACCAGCAGAACCAGCCAGATGTGTTTGACATTGACATTGACAGACAACCAACATAACAAGCTGACGCTTGACAGGATACCATGCTAGAGTTCTTGGGTCTCGTCGTTATGAGGGTATTGGTAAGTTCCTTAAAGTGCTTGTCTTTGGAAAGGTGCTGAGATGCCGTTCACTTCCGGCGAGAAATTTTATTGGCGGGAATTTTAAATCAATTCTTAGTTCAAAAAGTTTTCTAACGTTTTATTTTTCCTTGTTTCCGTACCGTAGGTTTATTGTAAGAAGATATTTTCAGAACTTATGAAAATGTACAACCTAGTAGATTCCAATTTTAATCGCACCTATAATCCCAGTGGAAGACAAAATGCGCTCTCCGATATAAAAAGATTGCTTACTTCTCGAGACGTAGCAGCTCAAAGTAAAGCCTGTGGGTATTTGATCGAAGTCGTGAGCCGTTACAGCTACAACTCCGAGGAAAGAGCGCGCATGATTGAGTATTTATTGGATAACGACATTACAGTATTTTTATGCGAAGCCACATCCAATTTGGACTTTACTCTTTTTAGGTAAGTAGATAGGTAGGTACAAAGTAAAAATAAGATATGTGTCCGACCTATTGTTTGGTTGTACAGAGATGCCTATCTGTAGACAGCCTAGCATATACATACATATATTGGTGTTCCCAGGAGTATAACGCGCTGCCTGCGCTTGGTGTGGCGCGCGCGCCGGTTCTTCGCCGAGGAGCACGCCGCGCACGCCATGAGCGCGGCACTGCGCGCTCTGGCACACTACGCGGCCAGCGGGCCCCAGCAGGCGGTCGATGCTTGTATGCATTTCCTGTGCGATTTGTTGAATGGGTAAGCTTTTTTATTTTGCCACCAATGATACAACGTTTGCCACCCAAGATTTTTTGGGTAGGATAATTTTGTACCAAACCTAATATAATTTGTTTTGTACCAAACATAATACATTAAAACCGAAGACCTGAAACCTCTTAGGTTTAATTTGGCAAGCATGACATGACTGACTACTTTACTCTAAAAGCCAAGGTAGGTATGTATAGTATTAGGTAAGTAGGTATATTATCTGTGGCCAGGGTTTTTGGGGCATGTAGATTTCATATTTTAATAGCTAGGTAAGTACCTAGGTACTTTTATGAGGAGAATCGTTTTTTAGGGTTCCGTACCCAAAGGGTAAAACGGGATCCTATTACTAAGACGCCCCGCTGTCCGTCTGTCACCAGGCTGTATCTCATGAACCGTGCGTGATAGTAAGGCAGTTGAATTGATTATTGAATTTTCACAGATGATGTATTTCTATTGCCGCTAGGTATAACAACAAAAATAAATTTTTCACCGGGGTTGTGCTCCGTCACTCGCGTCCGCTCGCTGCCACAGTTTAGTCTAATGTAATGTTACTTCGCCGCCGCGCGCGCGAACTGCATCATTGTTTTTGTATTTGTGTACCTACCTACCTACCTAACCTGCATAGCTACCTGTCTTCCTTTGTTTTATGATAATCCGAGTTCAACGATGCCCGGTAAAACGCATTGTGCAGTGGATTGGTTGATTGGTTTAGCAGTAAAAAAGAGATAATTAATAAATAAATAGAGATCAGATTTAGCTTTTTAAACCGCCTACAGACGAAGAACGTGGGTACGTTACGTAGGTACCTACTTCATCCACTTAACCATATTTTACTTTAGGTAGGTTGATACCTTACATACCTACCTAAATCACACTAGGTACTTATAAGATATTATCAATGCGAAAGTTTAGATAGATCGATGAACGGATGTTAGTTAGTTCTTCACGACAAAAATAGGTAAGTACTTACCTATAAATACCTAACACTAATAAAACTTAACTACGAATGGATAAGGCTGAAATTTTGCATAGGTGAAGCTAGGTAAAAGCTTGGAATTAAACATAGGCTTTATCTAATTTTTTCTATAATTAGGGTTCCGTACCCAAAGGGTAAAACGGGACCACATAAAACAAATATTTAAGGGAGGCTCCCATACAACGAACGTGATTTCTTTGCCGTTTTTATAGATAAGTAATGGTACGAACCCTTCGTGCGCGAGTCCGACTCGCACTTGGCCGGTTTTATTATTGTTAGTTTCAGTAGCTTCCAGTTTTATTGCCTGTGGGTACATAGTTATTGCAATTAAAAAGTTTACAGGATATGTTTCCACCAAACCACACCAGCACTGTCCCACCAGAGCGCCTACAGCACTATCCAGGTGCTGGCCTGCCTCAGCTCGCTGCCCGCGCAGGTCCATGCCAACCAGAACACCATTCTCTCAAGCGCTCTAGTGCTGGATGCTCTTATCTCTTACCAGCCGCAGAACTTAATTCTAAAAGGTTAGAAATCCTTCACTAACCATATCCAGAGTTGATATAAATGAAACTTTTTATTTGTAGTAGGTATATTTAGTGTAGGTACCTATAGTATATTTTGTAGTATATTAGTATATTTTGTGTTTATAGATAGATAGATAGATAAAGACTTTATTTGCAACTTCAGACACACACATACAAAATACAACAATTTTACAGTAGGTACATTAGTAAAAACAAACAATAATAAAATATAGGTGACATAAAAAACAACAATAATTAAATCTAGGTAAGGTGTCTATGTGTGCTGCAGTATGTCAAAAAGGCCTTGGCTCAGTCTAATATTTTGCTAAAGAAGCAAAAGCACTGATTTTCAGCCATGACCTATTGAGAGCAAGCAGAACGAGTTACAAGTCAATGTGTTATTATTATATGTAATCTAGCTACTTAATATTTTTGTCTTCGCAGTAATAGGTAACTAAATCCTTTTAGTGTGGCGTTTCCTACCTCAGTCTTACGATTAGTACTTTATGTGAACCATAACAACAGAGTGCGAGACGATAATGGTATTTTTATTTTTGGCAAACGAAGCGCTTATGAATTCCCTCAAATTGTTCCTGTAACAAAAACTTTTTAAATTGTAATTTAAATGTGTACTTGGTTTTAACATTTCTAATCGGGGGAGGAATATTGTTCCAGCACTTCGTTACCGCATATCTAAAATTCCTCTGAAAGCTGCGGTCTTGTGATTTTGCACTCTGTAGGTATAGGTTTATGCACTCTGTATAGGTATATAAATATAGAATGGAATTTAATCAATCCACGACATAAGTTGCTAAACAATCACAAACTAAAATCAGACAACTGTTCAACGATTTATGTCGCTGATCTAATGGTAATACTGCCCTCTCCGTAAGAAAAAAGCACAAGTGACAAATTTTGTGAAATTGAGTTACAAGCATTCCCGGACTAAGCACAAAATTTAATATATACCTAACATATAAAAAGTAGTATAATGCTTTTCTAGCTTATTAGCCAACTTATTAATATGAACTTGATATGTTTTTCAATACATTTGTTTGTAAGTTATGTTTTTCTAGCTTCGCAACTTCTCCCTTCCCCGCCTCTCTGTTCCATCCCGAGAAGAAACTTATACAGGGTTATTGGTAAATTAGTGACAATACGTGAACTGCAAGGTCCTGCCCATCATCACAAACACGTTCGTGAAGGCGCCAAGTCTAAATTCTAAAATAAAACATGAGTCATCTCTGATACTAAATTAAAAAACATCTTTGTCTGGAACCCAACGAGTTACTTAAGACCGATCTTTCACTATCATCTTCTGTTAATTCAGGGGAGAGCTATTTTTAAGTTGAGTTTCCAATAAAACCTCTCTAACGAACGATTATTGATAATTTACCAATAACCCTGTACCTATATGAAAATTTCGTAAGGCTATTCTAGAGAAGGTGCCTTTAAGGTGGTTCGTCTCGGGTTGGCACGAGTTTTTTTTTTGTTGTTTTGATTTTTCTTTTTGCATTCCAAAAGCAATAAAACCAGCGAAAAAGCAATTTGCCGCTAATCGTTAACCATCTCACTAATATTATAAACGTGAAAGTTTAGATAGATGGATGGATAGATAGATGGATGGATGTTTGTTCCTTTATCACGCCAGAACGGCAAAACGGATCTGAATGAAATTTGGCACAGAGATAGATTATAGTCTGGAATAGGACATAGGCTACTTTTTATCCCGAAATTCCTACGGGAACGGGAACTACGCGGGTGAAACCGCGAGGCGCTGCTAGTTTTCTATAAACTCATGAGAAAATCAACCAAATACTTCCAAAATACAATTCATTTGTTTTTGGCTTTTTCATTTGTGGCTTTTTCATTTGACTATTTCTCAAATAGGTAGGTCGCTAAAATATGCAATGATGATGATAGTAGGTAATTCTTTGTTGATGGCGATTGCGTCTCTTTCTTCGTCACTTTTCTGCCATATATTAACAATTATTTTCCTCTTATTTATAATTGTAAATATCCGAGTTATCGAATGATGAAGATTGTTTACTATTTTAACGAGAGCCTAGTACGTTATCTAACAGGGTCTACTCACCACGTGCAGGTTTAGTTGGCTTGGGCGAGGAGAGGTTTGAGGCCCCCTTACACCCCTACATTAAGCAAGAAAAACGTTTTCCGATAAGGACTTTGACTTGACATTCGGTCGATTTTCTACTGCGTAAACTTTTTGTAGGAAAGTTCGTATTTTTCCTTTGGCTTCGGTGGCAATTAATTTTCAATCACTAATTTCGCTTTATTTCAAATATTTATTTTGTCGGCGCGGCGGTGTAAAGTACATTGAATTGAACGACTCGTCACAGTCATAAGAGTTCATTTACAATTTTATTAGTCACGAAAATTTATGAAATGTTTACTTACGAAACTCTCACTGCGATGTTCTTTTGTCAGTTTCCTGCATTTTCTTTTTAGGGTTCGAGATCGGTTTTGAAAGGCCTGGTCTCGCTCTGTTTATCCTTTTTTCCCTTTTTAATATTTCTGCAACTACCGTAGCAATTAATTTGAATTTTAAAATAATAATAAATTTTGTGCGCCTATACAGATTTGAAGACAAATAAAACAAAAATCAAATTTTTTAGTACATAGTGGATATTAAAATTTTAAATGAGAGGTCTGCTCTTAAATTTCAACCATGTCAATCATCAAATGAAAGGCATCAGTTTGTACCATAGAGTTATTGTACTACATGCCATAGAGATAGTCAATGGCCACTTCACCCCAACCCAATGCACAGCGTAGCCAGGAGAACCTCATTGATAAATGCATCGGTTATAAAATGTTATTTATTACAATAGATGACGACCTCTGTGGCGCGGCGGGCAAAGTTCCGCCGGCAACGCAGGAGGTTGTGGATTCGATTCCCGCCTCGGGACAAAACGATCTGCAGATATTTGATCAGTGTTTCGGTCGTTTTCTATGTCTATTAAAAAAAACTATGTTTGTAGGTACGTACCAGCTATTCTCAAAACGAATGGTCTGTTGCGTGACATCAAAAAAATTAAATCACATAAAGGGTATTTTCTCCCTGCGTTACTAGGAACGATCGGGAATATTTTTTCCCGATTGTTCCTAGTATGATCGTAGCTAGGAACAATCGGGATTTTTTTCCCCGATTGTTCCTAGTAGGAACGTAGAGGGTAGGGACAATCGGGAATAGGCGCTATTTATTTGCATTACATTTATAATTTGTAATTCAAATAAATATGTGATTGAATTTTTATAAATACTTTTAAAGTTTTACAATTATGTTGGTTTTGTTTTATTATTTCGCTTTGCTATATGAAACATACTAAGGAATAAAGCACAATTACGTAATTATGTTTTTTTTGCTTCCTAAAATTACTACATAGTACATTCAAAAAACATATATGTATGTGTGTAATTGTGCTTTTTTGTACCACGCTCGTCGTTATTTATATGCATACCTCTTATCTACCACCGCAGTCTTTACAATTCACATTTTGGTTTTCATACTCTTCTTGTTTGTGAACATCCGAAAAAGTGACAAAAATTTCGGCGGCTCGCCACGCTCGCCGTTTTACTTTAATCTTGTTGTATATTGGTACATCGCCAAAAAAAAATATTTCGTCGTGGTCGTATTTCGCGGTGGAATAATCTACTGCGGCTCGCTCCGCTAGCCGATTTGATATTATATGTATGACTATGACAAACTCGGTTACTTACTTTTCACCAAACATCCGAAAATTTAAAAAAAATATCGCGACTCGCCGTTACTTATAATTTCTGTTGTTAGAAGTTGTGGGTTCGGATAGTCAACCTACCCCCAAGGTGGTTCAGTATGTTTGTTTCCCGTTTTTTTGGGATGTGGGGGTGCTTGGTAGAAAATCGCCCCGGGTACCAGCCCACGCTACGCCGCCACTGGTACCAAGTGTGACCGGGCGGTCACACTTGGTACCAGTGGGGCGGCGCGGTCGCAGCCTAAGACTTTGGGGGGGGGGGGGGGGCAAAGTCTTAGGCCCGTATTATGAAAGCTTCCCCAAGCATTACTTAAGCAGTCATTACGTGATCTCTACTCAAGCGTTAATTACTCAAGTAATGCTTGGTAACCGTTCAATAATATGTCTAAGCAGTTACTCGAAGGCGTGGACGGAGGAAATCCGCTCTTGACGGCTACTTGAGTGAGTGTAGATTTTGACATGAGCTCCCAAGCATTGTTTGAAAATTAGTATTCACTCAAAACTAGACATAAGCATCACTCAAGCAGAGCTCGATGACTGAGCATGCTTTCATAATACGGGCCTTAGACTGCGACCGCGCCTGTCTGCAATAGTTAAGTGTCTCATGATTGTAACATTATTTGTTGTAACATTTTGTTTGTGCGAGAGGGAGCTACAGAGTGAGTAACTGTATGTTACGAGTAGGTATGTAGAATGAACAAGGTGATGGTTGAATTCCAGGGAGCACTGCCAGCGCCTTAGTAGAAGTGTTAAGGAAATGGTTCGAGCTGGTGATGGGCGCGCTCGGGCACGCCGTGCTGGTCGCAGACCACGCGCATGCCGGGATGTTCTACGTAGTGCTGTGCCAACTCGGGATTCATGCTTTGAAGTAAGTTTGTTTTGGGTACAGTTTTATAGTTTTTTGTAAATAGGTAAGTACTTACCTAACTAGTTTCAGCCGAGCGCCGCGCCGCCGCCACGCGCCGCGCCGCACGCGCAGTGTTTCGATAGAAACGTTTACAGGCTATGTTTAAGTGTACCTACTCGTAAACATATGGACCCATGGTTGTCTGAAATAAAGTATTTTTATTTTATTTATTTATTTATATATATATATATAAACCTATGAGAACTGATCTATAGGATAATAAAACCGACCGAGAGCGTCGACTATCAGTAGTTCGATTATTTAGTCCTATGATCGGACTGATGAGACTTTTTAGTCTCATCGTCCGATGATGCTGATCAATACAGCCATGTCTGTGTGAATTGTCCATCATTAGGTATAGGTACCTACTTGCCTATTAACCTAGATATAGTTAGTGTTAAGTTTATGTTTAATTGTTTTTTCTTAAACATGCGCGGAAATATTGTCATTACTTTTGAATAAAGATCATGCGAAGTATCATATTTACGTAGACTGAAAAACCAAAATCACTTCCCGGCGCGTTCTTTGAGTTTGGAACGAGGAGCGCGCCGGCAATGTTGTATGAAACGGTGTGCTGTTTGAATTTAGAACTCTTTCATCTATCGTACACATTGCGTTCTCGTGGCTGTATAGCCACAGATGCGTTTACCTTTTGGCACAAACTGTAAAATAAAAATAAAAGATTTGCGGTAAAGCGGAGTTCGTCGTTATTTTGTTAATAAAATTAAATTTACTATGTAAAAGGTCCTTTTTTATTTTATTGCATTTTTTTAAGAAAAGCACTGTATATGCCTCGGCCGAAATGGCAGTAGCCCGTCTCGTATGATTGAAGTCGTCGCCTGCGGCTCGGCCTTCAAACTCGTACTCGACCTGCAATTGCCTATTTCGCTGCCTTTGCAATAATGTACTATTTTGTACATGTTGATGGTGCAATAACGTTATAATCTATCTATCTATCTATCGCACCGTATAAAATCATGAATATTATTAAAAATCGTCTTATTTCAGCCTAAGGAAGCTGGTGTGGCGCGGCGGCGCAGGCGGCGAGCCGAGAGGCGACCTCGTGCAGACGATCCTGGCTGACCAACAGGAGCTCTCCGCGCTGAAGCAGAGCGCGGGGGACCTGGGGAGCGCCGTGCTGCGACTTATCACAGACCTAGTTGGATTTACTAAGGTACCTAATAATTATAATAAATAATAATAAATAAATAAATGTTTATTTTCCAAAAACACATTGTATAATCATAGAGTACAGTGCCAGCGGAACTCAAACTAAGCAGTGCTTGTGTCTTGAGGTCCTTGAGTGCTTTTATATAATTGATTTAAGAGAGTGTGCAGATACAGATAATTTTATGATCAAAATTTGTAATAACTCTGCAATGAGTAACATTTATGTGCCTAATTTTAAACATCAATTAGTACTAACATGCAAAATCAATAGTATAAGTGAAATGTAGCTAAGTGTGGATTGTGTTGTGTTGTGGTGTGTAGAGTGTGTGTGTCTGTGTTCTCTGTGTGGGTGTGTGATTGCAAATTGCAGACTAGGTATCTCTCTAGACACATTTCCGTAGAGCCTACCCTCGCAGCTCCGCAGTCCCGTAGACGCAAACCTTACTCAGAAAAGATTTGAACGCGCTTTCTCTACGCGTCATATTTATTCCATGGGAACTGATTTATGGGATAATAAAACCGGCCAAGTGCGAGTCGGACTCGCGCACGAAGGGTTCTGTACCATTATCTATAAAAACGGCAAAAAAATCACGTTTGTTGTATGGGGTCAAATATTTATTTTATTCTGTTTTTTAGTATTTTTTGTTATAGCGGCAAAAGAAATACATCATCTGTGAAAATTTCAACTGTCTAACTATCACGGTTCATGAGATACAGCCTGGTGACAGACGGACAAACGGACAGACGGACAGCGAAGTCTTAGTAATAGGGTCCCGTTTGTACCCTTTGGGTACGGAACCCTAAAAAAAGCCTATGTTAAATTCTTGGTTTACCTCTGAGCAAAGTTTCAGCCCAATTCGTTCGGTAGTTTTGATGACGTAAAAAGGTGACTAACTTTGCAAATGCGAAAATTTGGATGAATGGATTCATGAATGTTTGTTACTTTTTGGGCAAAACTACGAAATGGATTCAAAATCAAAAATTGTTCTATTTCCATTAATACAAAAATGTACCTACCCTTAGTAAATTCTTAAAATAAAACACAGACACGCAAATAAAGTGGTACTTTTGATTTCTGTCGCTTCGGTATGTAGACAAAAGTAAAGAAGCGACTAAGAAACCTTTAGCCTGTTAGTTGTTATTTTTCGAGTTGGAGCAAAACCCGTCCCAAGCTTTTTTATCTTCTAAATAATCTAATATTTCGTAGTAAGCCTTTTTGCACAGAAAGGTTTTGACAATTAGTTTGAATTTATTTATTGATAGATTTTGCAACTCACTAGGAGTTTTGTTGTAGAAGCGTATACATTGCCCTTTAAAAGATACATTAATCTTGTGAAGCCTGGTTGTGGGCACAGCGAGTTTATGTTTATTTCTAGTATTTATGTTATGTAAATCGCTATTTTTAGGGAAGCTTTTGATATTTTTATGAGGACAATAAGTTTTCATAAATAGGTATATTGACAGGGGACTGTCATTATGTTTATTAATTTGAATTGATCTCGCAGGGTTGGGCTAAATCTTGCAAGTAGGTAAGTAGTTCTAGGCCTCGAATAAAACGTAGGTTCCTCTTTATCCCATAACCGCTGGCCCGTGTGCGGCGCGAGCGAGCCGCAACCGTCGAACGTGTGGAAAAAATGGCGGCCAGCGATCGCACCGTGATGCGCGAGAAAATATTTTATTGTGGAGTTGTTGTCAATGTGTTTACGTTCAAATTTCACACACAGCTATAGATAACCACGCTAGCTCGCTACTATTCATGCTAAGGCATCCAAGTAGGACAACTTCAGAAAATAAATGAAATAAATACAACATTCCATCGATTTATCCAATCCACGATTTTTTTTCATTTACCTTTTGATTTAAATTCAATGAATGATACGCACCAGACACCATTTTTAAATTAAAGCAGACATTTTGGCTTTCTATTGCTATAATTAGTTTGTCTTTATCATAAAAAAGCAATAAAAACAAAGAAACCTAAATTAACAAAATGGAGCACTTGGTCCCAATCAACTGGTCGACCTTACGCCGTGTCCTACGTGGGCGAATCAACGCGAACGCGAAGCGGCGCGGCGCGGCGCGAAAACAACAAACATTCGAAACCTATTGAAGTGGCCTACGTGACCAAACGCACGTGGGGTGCGGTGCGGAGCGGCGCGAAATGAAGCGAACGCGATCAGTTGGCTTGATATTTTCGCGCGAAGTGGACGCGTCGGCCATATTTTTTTCAAGCAAAAATTGTAATGTCGGAAGTAGAACATCTTATTATTGCTATCCAAGAACGTCCTACATTATGGGAAAAAAGGAATAAAAGTTACCACAACCGTTTATTATTATTATTAGTTATTATTAGTTCCACTTCTCTGCTTTATACACTTCTTCAATATCTCATATTTAAGATATGAATTTTCCAACAACATTAGCTTCCGTCCGTCCATGGCAAATGATTAATGCTAACTGAACTGAACGGCGGCGGAGGGCGCGGAGGGGACGGTTCGCGCGCACGTAGGACAGAGTAGCCGCATCGCTCCGCACCGCATTAAATTCGCATCGGATCGTTTCGCAATCGCGTTCGCGTTGAGTCGTCCACGTAGGACACGGCGTTACACTACACTCGCCGATTCTCATTTGGCTATTGCTTTTTAGCAAAAAGAGCGTAAGTTCACAAGGTTTTCGTCAAATAAAACTCGACCATATTTCTATACGGGCATAATGTCGAAAATAGCATAGAAGAGACATAAAGTCTTGTGTGGAACTTTTAGTTAGCCCACGCGGGCGAGCGGATCAGTTCTTGCGTAAAATTTGTAATTGATAAATGCTTAGAATAATTAGGCATAGAAACGCAGTAGGCGCGCGCGAAGTGAAGCAATTTCAAGGAAGCCTTTAAAGGCTTCCTACGTCGCTCGACGCGTCAGTACTCAAGGTCAAGGCCCACTAGTAAGAGCTCTATAAATTTGCAATAAAAATGACTTACTGTGCTGTGAAAGGGTGTCACAACTCTTCACATAATCATCAGAAACAATCGAAGATTCCATTTCACAGGTAAGTACAACCTAGCATCTTATATTCCGGAGTAAAACATTAGTTTAGGCACAAAAATAAATCGTAAACAAAACAGACGCCATTACAAAAAAATGTTGCTAGCTATAGATCAAAAAACATTTTACCCCATAGATAGCTATTTGTTTTTTCTATTTCTACTGTACACTGGTAGGACTTTTATTTGCCAGATATTTCAGGGTTACCTCCTATCTTACCTGGATTTTTATGTTAAATATGTACCATAGGTACAGGGACGAGAGAAATTCCACGGACGTAGTCCACTAAGAAAGAAATAAAGTGAAGCACTCAATAGTCCACCACCCTCTGTACGTACGCTTACGCACTCACACATTGACATCACAGTCACGAAAAAGAGAGATATTTATCTTTTTTAAACTGCTTAAAGACGAAGAAAGGTCACCTACCTTTCTTCGTCCACCTAGCAATATTTTACTTTAGGTTGGTAGGTAGGTAGGTACAGGTAACTTCCTGTAGCCTACCTACATATTAGTAAGTATCATGTAGGTAGGCTACATGATAACTATTAGGTATAATAAATGCGAAAGTTTAGATGCCACGCCAAGACTAGGTATAAATACCTAATACTAATATAACTACGGACGGATGAATGAAATTTCGTATAAATGTAGCTAGGCCTGGAATCAAACATAGGCTTTATCTATAATTTTTCATCAAAATTTGTTTTTGTTCACTGACTTACTAAGTACCTAGGTAGGTAAGATACCTAGTAGATTGCGTGAGAGAGTTAGGTACCTACCTACGTATAATATCCGCATTTCGATAAAAACTACTTACCAATCCCATTGTTTATTAAGTTAATTAAAAATATAATCTAACAGAAGAGTGGTAAATGAGATAGTCATTGACTCCTTACTAAATGTTAAAATTTCCCTATCTTATGAAAAAAATGTTAGTTACTTGCAACATTATTTGTGCACTTGTGTGCGTGTCGGCTCATGTAATCACGTGCCGCTTACGCACACATTGGTTGTTTTTGTGCTTCAACTTTGAGCGGAATTTTGTGTAAAACTATCACTCTATGTTTAGTTACTCTAAGGATAAATGTGTTTTTGTTTTGAGGAACACCAAACTCAGATAGCAACAGAAGAATACGGAGTCTTCCTGAAGTTCCTCCTCAGCTTGTTCTACGACAGCGTCAACGGCAACGGCGACGGCGGCGCTCTGGCCGACTTCTGCGATGTTTTATTCAACAGAGGATACCTGTTGATGCTTCCACAAGTGCAGATTGTGAGGTACCTACACATGACTATGTGACCTTAGAGTAACTAAACATAGAGTGATAGTTTTACACAAAATTCCGCTCAAAGTTGAAGCACAAAAACAACCAATGTGTGCGTAAGCGGCACGTGATTACATGAGCCGACACGCACACAAGTACACAAATAATGTTGCAAGTAACTAACATTTTTCCCATAAGATAGGG
Source organism: Eupithecia exiguata (assembly GCA_947086465.1). NCBI lineage: Eukaryota > Metazoa > Arthropoda > Insecta > Lepidoptera > Geometridae > Eupithecia > Eupithecia exiguata. Next base: position 318,007 of record OX352241.1, on the reverse strand, counting down.
AAATTTTAACATTTAGTAAGGAGTCAATGACTATCTCATTTACCACTCTTCTGTTAGATTATATTTTTCATTAACTTAATAAACAATGGGATTGGTAAGTAGTTTTTATCGAAATGCGGATATTAAACGTAGGTAGGTACCTAACTCTCTCACGCAATCTACTAGGTATCTTACCTACCTAGGTACTTAGTAAGTCAGTGAACAAAAACAAATTTTGATGAAAAATTATAGATAAAGCCTATGTTTGATTCCAGGCCTAGCTACATTTATACGAAATTTCATTCATCCGTCCGTAGTTATATTAGTATTAGGTATTTATACCTAGTCTTGGCGTGGCATCTAAACTTTCGCATTTATTATACCTAATAGTTATCATGTAGCCTACCTACATGATACTTACTAATATGTAGGTAGGCTACAGGAAGTTACCTGTACCTACCTACCTACCAACCAACCTAAAGTAAAATATTGCTAGGTGGACGAAGAAAGGTAGGTGACCTTTCTTCGTCTTTAAGCAGTTTAAAAAAGATAAATATCTATATCTTTGACTTTTTCGTGACTGTGATGTCAATGTGTGAGTGCGTAAGCGTACGTACAGAGGGTGGTGGACTATTGAGTGCTTCACTTTATTTCTTTCTTAGTGGACTACGTCCGTGGAATTTCTCTCGTCCCTGTACCTATGGTACATATTTAACTTAAAATCCAGGTAAGATAGGAGGTAACCCTGAAATATCTGGCAAATAAAAGTCCTACCAGTGTACAGTAGAAATAGAAAAAACAAATAGCTATCTATGGGGTAAAATGTTTTTTGATCTATAGCTAGCAACATTTTTTTGTAATGGCGTCTGTTTTGTTTACGATTTATTTTTGTGCCTAAACTAATGTTTTACTCCGGAATATAAGATGCTAGGTTGTACTTACCTGTGAAATGGAATCTTCGATTGTTTCTGATGATTATGTGAAGAGTTGTGACACCCTTTCACAGCACAGTAAGTCATTTTTATTGCAAATTTATAGAGCTCTTACTAGTAGGCCTTGACCTTGAGTACTGACGCGTCGAGCGACGTAGGAAGCCTTTAAAGGCTTCCTTGAAATTGCTTCACTTCGCGCGCGCCTACTGCGTTTCTATGCCTAATTATTCTAAGTATTGTGACTATTTGCTAAGAGACTAAAACGATCACAAGGTTTGAAGTATTTACCTACTAGTTTAGAAATTATGCAATCGTTAGATTGAACTTATTATTTCTCTCGAACGTAACCTTTTAACCGACTTTAGGAGGAGGTTCTTTGTTCGGCTGTATGTATTGTTCTTTATGTATGTTCGTCGACTTCTCGACCGATTTAAAAATTCTTTGTTTGTTTAAAGAATGATTCCGAATTGTTTCTATTATAAAATTCTTTTGTTGCATAGACCCTACGAGTACAATATAATAATGTTTTTAGGATGATGTTGGGACTGCCGCGTTTCTGCAGTGCATCAGGGATGTTTGCAGAATACGAAACAGATGGCTTTGCTGCCATACTCCGTATAAAGACCGCGTCCCTGATGCGCAGGCTGCGCGGCAGCCCCAACACCATCCTAACAACAATAGCCGGTAGGATCAACTCTCCCACATGGCATTGCTTCGTGCGGAGGGTGATCCAATCTTTAGTTTCTTACATATTACGCTAGTTGTTGATCATTTGAATTCGTTTGCTTTGAATGTTCGCGATCGGATGAGGAGCGGCGGCGGCGGCGGCGGCGGCGGCGGCGGCGGTGCGATGCGCTTTTGTTAATTTGTCTGTGCGTAGGTATGTACAGTACAGTAGGTACAGTACAGGCAGGATATGGTTTAAAATGCGAAATAAGTAATATATTTAAGACATTTACGGGCTGAGTAGGAGTAGTCGATTCTTACACCTCGATCGCTACGGGCGGCGCGGCGGCCACTGACGAAGTACATACTAGAATTCATATTTACAATACTTGTCATACAAACCCTGGTTAATTTTCAGGAAGGACCCCTCGGTCCGCAAGGCCAGCACGCTAGTCCTGGGCGAGCTGCTGAAGGTGCTGGCCGCCAAGTACCTCGATGTGGACAACGTTCACTCCAGCGGCGCATGCGCCAATGATATCCACGTGAGTATTATACTGCAAGTACGTACAGATAGTACACCTTAGTGTACGTGAATGAGGCACTAAGCAGCAGTACTCCATTAGGGCACAACTGTACAGAAGAAGCAGCTACAGTCTGCTCATCTTTATACATATACTGTTGTTTTAGATGGGTCTGGTGGAGCTACAGTACGGCATAGAGCAGCCGCAGTCCATCGGGACACAGCTACAGAAGGGGCAGCCCTACAGTCTGCTCATCTACATCTACTTCTACTGCCAGTCTTCAGAGAAGTACCTTTCTCCTGAACAATACTTTACTCTTCCTCTTCCTCCCAACACACGAACACAACCCACATTGTCCCAATGTGCTATCGCTGTCCAGGGCTCTACAGACGGGGTAGACACTGAAACCAGAAGACCATTACCACTGAATTCTTTACGGAACTTCTGAATATAATAATATCAGATTTAAAATAAAAGACGTGAGATAAGGATCTCAGTGTTCCTTTAGTTGTTCTGTCTTGCTCCTCTACAATCCGTGCACACGGATTGTAGGGGTCAAGACTAGGTGCACCCACTACGCACAGAGTTTAGAAGATCGTGCCCATCCCTCGACAAAATGTCTTCACCCCGTTCTAGATCTATGTTAGAATCTTTTTCTTTTTGAATCTCTAATAGAATTTCATGAACGCCTTCACTCCTCTCCCTCTGGAACGATTCGAACTTCATGATTGATTTTATTTCAATGTTCAATGACCTGGTACTCACTGCACAAGCTCGGCTGACTGTAGTGTAGGGTAAGATGATGCTGTGTGGATAGCCCAGCATCATCTATTTATTTATTCTTCTTACCCATAGCTACAATCAGGGAATACCTCTACACTCAAAATTCAAAGTGCTTTATTTCCTTTAGACCTTACAGGACTCTTGGAAACGTCACAAAACTCAGATTACATAAGTAAAACTAGGAAATAAAGTGATCACTTTGAATTTTTGTCCACTTCAATCTTTTTAAGGTAAAGTAAAGAAGCGAACAAGAAACCTTTACCTTGTTAGGATGTTAGTTTTCGAGTTGGAGCAAAAGTCGTCCCAAGCACTTGAACTCGAAACTAGAAAATCACCTTTTATAATATCTCACACTCGCACACATATAAAAATAAAACTGCCTCCATAGTTACCATATCGTGTTCCAGCCCTAAGGAAGGCACGGCCCCTCTGCTCCCGTCCCTGGTGGAACATATCCTGCGACTGCCGAGCTCCTTCCAGCCGCCTCCCTACATCATCAAGGCGCTTTGGCTCGTGTTTGCCGTAAGTATAAGTACCTAAATATCAAATGATTGTACTGATCTCATACGAACAACTGTATTCAGGTATTCTTGATAGCAACCATGTATCAGTCATAATGAAAGACAAGAATGAATAGGTATCTTCTAGACCTTCGTGATACATCGTCGGCCACATCTTTACTTTCCATCAGGTGAGATTGTGGTCAAACGAATATCTATAGACTATAAAAAAAAAGGTTTGTGACTCGGAGCAGCAGAAAGCTACGTTGAATTCCGTTGTACAAGGAATAATAAATAAATAAGACTGCACTAAAGAGTTTAGTTAGCCACCGACAGGCTCCACTACAATTATACTTCATTAATGATCAACTTTTGATTACTGAATTATCGAGTATCTACCTATTTATCACCTATTAACTTTATTTCCCAACGTTCAACCTTCTAGCTTGCAGTTTTTCGGAACGATTTGAGATTCCTTCCACACATTTTCAGTTAGATTACACCTAGTACCTACTACAAAAAGTCGCAAAATATAGACTTTACAAAACCCAGGTTAAGTTTTAGCTTTTAAATGAGACCTTTCTAGATGTCATCAATATCAAACACCTCGATCAAGTCCCTAGAGGAGAGGGTGTACCTGGAGAAGGCGACGGCTCGCTTGGTCAGCATGCTACAGCCGGATCCCTCTGTGTTCTACTCGCACAACCCGGCTCTCCTGTTGTGGGCCTTCACCTCGGCAAGGATCCCTAATCACGTGAGGTTACATGTGGTAAGTAACTACTACTGATCATTGGAGGAACTACATAAAGGTGAAAAATTCTATTTGTTAGTTGACCTAGATCATAAAGATAATATACTAGTACGGTAAGCTTCAGACTAAAGTATCCACCCATGGTTCGATGTCATTTCCAAAAGGTGTGCCCCTTTCTCTGCAGCTGACTGTACTATGAGAAAGAAGCAGTGAATTAGAGCTTATTGAAGACCTTACAAAATTTCCCCAGAGAATGATCCAGAGTTGATACAGCCACTGACATCAACATTTATAAAATTTCTCAGTTTACCTAATGATCTCAAAATGCCATAGTACTTGTTGAATATATATCTTTCCAGATTTCCCAATGGCTGAAGTTCGAAGACAGCCTTCCAACGGAACTAATTTCAGAATCATCAGTGTGGGAGATACTCCTGAACATTCTAGTAAACTCTAGAGACAAAGCTATAGTAGAACATTGTTTAGAGACTCTGCACGGGTGTTTGGAGGAGGTGGATGATGATGTAAGAGACGACTTCTCGAATGTAGTCTGGGGGACGCTGCCTGAGGTGCTGTCGAAGGCACTTGTGGACGATAAGGATACGCATATTGGTATAGTAAACACTAGAGTTGACGCATAGGGCAGAAAGGAATACATTTGTTTTGTTCAGTCCTGAAGGTCAGCATCAGATCTCTGAGTTCGGCTGACAAATAGTATCGAGATGTCATCGTCGTGACTTCTTATTTTTGTATGGGATTTCCGTAGTTCCATGTTCGCACGGTAGAGGTGCTGTATCAAATCCCATACAAAAATGAGACGTCACGATGACGTCTCGTCTCAATATATTGTCAAACCGAACTATGAGCTCTGTTTTCGTAGAACAGTGTACAAAAATAGAAGTGAGGTGTAAGGGGGACTCCAGCATCTCGTCTCCCAAGCCAACCTAACCTGCACGTTGTGCACCCCGCTAGACACATTTCACACATTTTGTTTTGGTTTCGTTAAGCAAAATATTATTGACACTAAACCAATGGACTACTTTTGAGATTGCATTATTCACATCGTCGAAGGTTCTGTTTTGTCGTTTCATTTTAAAAATTAAGGAATTATCATCAGCAAACAGTATAATCTCGTGATTATTCTTGACAAAATGAGCCAGGTCGTTGATATAAACTAACAATAGGAAAGGACCGAGGATAGAACCCTGCAGTACACTACACCCATTGTAACTACAGACCCCGAAGACCGTAATACTTTTCTCAATCACTCTTAGGGCCACATTCTAGAACAGAGTCCAGTCTTCAGAATCTGTAAGTATACCTACTTACAGATTCTGAAGACCGCATTCTGCTACCGCATCTTTCAAAGAAAACAAACATTCTTCTTTAGGGATCACATCATAAAAAAGATTTTAATATTAATGAGTGGTCATAAGTTAGTATGCAAACCTAGGATCAAGCCTTGTTTTACCATAATCTTGCTCTCTGTTGAATGGATGTCTCCGTATTTTCTTTGTAGGTCCAAAATAAAAATGAGTTTCCTTCCAGGGTCAAACATATGCTACTTCCTCGAGCTCGCAACGACGCTGTTACCGCAACAGTTAGACCCAGAGATCTGTTCTAAAACAGCTCTGTTCGTAGCGTTCATACTGGCCAAGGAGCAAGGAGACTTGCACGAGCACAATACCCATTTGGAGTACGTCTGCCTAAAGCTAAGCTTGTACCTACTGGGCCTGGCTAATAATCAGAACGATAATCGAAGTTAGTATCAGACATTCAGAAAAATGCTTATTTCTGGTCGCATTCAGTTTTTAGGAATCAAAACTAGCCTGAGTATCAATAGGAAGTACCTAGGTACATCTACAGCGAGATATCTGTCCGATCTATTTATCAATTTAGTCCTGTTAGAATGAAACCTGCGACTAGGTACCCTCAGTACGGGTACGCTAACCAACTAAGCTCGGTCGGGATATTATTTAATTTTTTAGCTAGGCACCTACTCACTTATAAAGGTTTGCAAATGATTTCAGTTCTCCTGACATATATAAACCGGCACAAGTTCCTCGAGCGCGTGCTGGCGGCAACAAACAGTGCAGAAGAAAAAGTAGCGTGCGCAGCTTTACAACTGCTTTCTTACGTTGTTCACTACTTCACTAGATATGGCTATCAGGTACCTGCCTCGAACCACATTTATTACTCGATAAACACTTATGATCAACACTCATGTCCTACGGAATGATCTCATAGCAGATAATTGACACAGCTGTGGATATCTAGGTCACCATCCGTTTATCAGTTCTCCCCCAGGAGGGCTCACGCTAGAAATGAGCTGTACGATGCCCCTCGCCTCTGGCCCGTCAAACATGAGGCACACAGGTGTTATTTAAGCAACAACAAAGAGATTCACATAACGCCTGTAATTTGCTCGGTGTCTGTAGGTACTTACCTTACCCTTTGAACAGTGGGAGAGAAGAGTTTCACAATGCACGGGTTATCCGAGTGTCTAGTTTAATGTATAAAAATAACCTTATTTAAATAAATAATGAACCCTTACTTGAAGGTCTGTTCTCTATTTATATTTTCTACGGCGATCTTTCAATTCACAGCCAAAATCAGTCCTCCAGCTCCAAACACACCTAATAATCGGATCTCTCCGGCGCGCCCGGCACAGCGAGCTAGGTGCGTCCCTGCTACAGCTGGTCTACATAGTCCTCAACTCCGGGTCCAACGCCCCGTTGGCGTTAGCCTATGATGTGGAAACTCCAGCTGTTGAGAGGCAGTCTAGCGCACTTCGGGCTCTCATGTTCAGGATCCAGCTGATGCTGTGTTGCAGGGTAAGTGCCGTTCTCTATCCATCCCCGCGAGGCAGTCTAGCGCGATTACTCGAATTTTAACAACTATAAAGACAGATTTTACCGAATTCTATTATTGACAGAAAATAAGAGATTAGTAGATAAAATGATTGGGAACTGCTATTTATGCCGATTAATCGACCTCTGTGGCGCTGCGGGCGAATGACCGCCTAAGGCGCAGAAGTTTACGGGTTCACTTACCGTCTCCGGACATATTTTTGTACTATCTGTAGATTATAAAGTAGAAAAAAAAGCTAGGTATGATTATAATGTAAATACGAAATATGCCTACAGGTACGATCACGCGTGCGCTCAATTTGAATGGAGTCGGTTATTCTAGACCAGATAACAATTTACTTTATCCTAAAATAAGTGTAATTCTGATGGTTGCCTCAACTATGTTACCGATTCCCGCTAGCACTGGCATGTGGAATATAAACCTCGGCCGGTTGGTAGTGGAGCGAATCGCATGATCTTAGCGTAAACATACTTTTAAACAGCCAGACCGTTTCCACTTCATTATCATTTCCCTTGAACAGGTCCAAGACAACAAGAACCAATCATCAGCTGGCTGGAAAACCCTCAGCTCGATATTCAAACACGCGATTTATTACAAAAACGACACTAAACTAACAGCTACACTTACCTCGCAGCCGTGGACACACACGCTTGTACAGTTCCAACTCTCACAGGACATAACACCAGAGTTCATAGCATTCCTACACTCCTGGCTAACTCTCCTCAAGACCACGGTGGAGAGGAATCAAGAACAGAGGAGACTCGCCATGAGTAGACACAGCATAGTGATAAAAACGATGCTTCTTTTGAAGAAGGAATTGAAGGTAGAAGCGATGCAAGATGGGAGAGCAACGGGAGAGAAGATTTTGGATACAGTGAGGGAAATATTACGTGATTCTGGTTTAGGTGTTTCTTCGTGATACTAGAGAAGATAATTTAACAGCATAAGTAAATAAACTAGCAGTACCCATCTACATACTCGTACCTGCGGTCCTCGATTGTTTAGTTTTGATATCATCATCATCATGATCAGCCTATATCAGTCCACTGCTAATAATCTAATCTAGTTTTGATATACTACCTTGCTATCTTCGTAGGTACGTTACGTACTAGATTATGGCAATAGGGAATTCAAACGTCAACGTCTTTTGTTTTGTGTTTTGTTCTTCGATCGAGATGTTCGCTTTGGAGCGCGCGGCGGATAGGTACCTATACCTACCTGATGATTACAGATATTACATACCTACCTACCATAACATAACTTACAAATATTTATTATTTCTCATGTTCGGTAAGTAGGTTCTTATTACCTCCAAATGGGGCTTGTAGGTGACTAATTAGCGCTCTAGGGTAATAATGTAGCTAGAAAAGCCCTAGGGCGGCGGTAAGTAATTAAAAAAACACTTCTTTCTTTCAAAAAGTTCGCGTACATATAACCAATGAAAAATGAGAGCTTCATGCATCTAACCATCATACTGGCTACTGATCTAGTACTATACATTATTAACTCTATGCTGGCAATTAGACATCATGCATTCATCATAAAAAGGCGGGAATAGAAAACTTTTACTTAAAATATTGTTTGCTTAATGTTCTTACATATAGTACCTTCACGTTTACCGAGACCAAGTCTTGGTCTCGGTGTGAACGTATTACACTTAGGCCCGTATTATGAAAGCTTCCCCAGCAGTCATTACGTGATCTCTACTCAAGCGTTAATTACTCAAGTAATGCTTGGTAACCGTTCAATAATATATGTCTAAGCAGTTACTCGAAGGCGTGGACGGAGGAAATCCGCTCTTGACGGCTACTTGAGTGAGTGTAGATTTTGACATGAGCTCCCAAGCATTGTTTGAAAATTAGTATTCACTCAAAACTAGACATAAGCATCACTCAAGCAGAGCTCGATGACTGAGCATGCTTTCATAATACGGGCCTTAGTCCTGCTATCTTAAAATATCATAATTGTGTTACTAGTTGTACCTATTAGTTTGTTCTTGAAATGACAATACCTAGTCGCCACCACACCATTAAATATTTTAATGACAACTCGCTAAGACATGGGCTAAAAAACACTCGACTTTCTCAAAAATCAAGGATAAAAAGTAAAAGCCCATTTCAATCGGAAATCTATATGAACACATTGTTATTGTGGGCCACTGATTACAACATCACATTACAGAGGCTAAACTTTAATTGACTTTCCCTTATCGATTGTCCAAAAATATTCCGGAACTACTTACCATACTTTCCTGCAAGTGAAATGATATCCCAGGCCCATAGGTACCGTGCGGTGAATACGAACGACCAGAAAGTACACTATCATTATTATTTATTGATGCGAACGCCTTTACTCATTTCTATGCTTGTAGGGACTGTGTAGTTTTACGTTAAGACATTGGTAGCGCTGGGTTTTCTACGAAAGCTTAGGGCATTGATATTCCGTTCAGGACTCCGAGAGGTTGTTAATATTGGACAGTTGCTCTGTTATTCTATCTATGATTGTTTATTTAAAATCACTGAACGGACTATTTTTATTGGCCTGCCTTTATAAAATGATTTGTTCGAGACTTTCAAGTCCGGGGTTTTAGACATGTCATATGTTTATGTATTTAATATTTATATGTTATGTATACAGGGTGTGTCAAGACTACTACCGAAAACTAGGGGGGTGCAATCAGACCATGATTTTGAAAATGTTTAGCGAAAAAAAAAACGCGAAAAATATGTTGACCCATCAACATTTTTTAATTTTTTTCTAGGTATTTACCTACCCATAGCACAACACTATAAGAACATATCTACCTAAATAAGTAATTTAAATAAGCAAAAAATTAATAAAATAAAAAAAAGCAGCAATGTATTGCAAAACACCAACCGCCCGCACAGCTAAATACCTAGGTAGGTAGGTAGGTAGGTAGGTAGCTTTTGGCGACTTAGGTCTATCAGGAAAAATGACTAGGTATAAAAATGTCGAATTTATTAAAATTTTATTTACTTTAACAAATTGGTTCCGTAGCTTTATTTTAAACGAAGTTACTGCAAGCTTATTCTAATCATACCAACCAACATGAGTGGTACCTATTTTATCTACCTATCTCGTAAGAAATAAGATAGGTACCTACTTATAGGCTAAAGCATAAAAGTTACGGAAAATACCGCACTTGTCCGTAGTTTTATTCTTTGTAAATCGCAGAAAAAAATTAAAACCACGAAAAAAATTCATCTCACACGCGACGATCCACCATGGTCATCGCAGACAAACAGCCGAGGAACCCTAATTACAAATAGGTAATAGACATCAACTGTGTCGGCCTACAGTGTAAAAGGAAACTGAATCATATGACTGTATCAATAAGACAAATAATAAGAGATTATGACAGAGCAATGTCGTTCGCAATGTCGTATGTTGATTTCCTCTTCTCTAGAGCCTGTATCTGTTATGGTGCATCCCAGATATTTAAAACTAGCAACCCCTGTCTAAGCTAGTCTAAAGTAATAAAAATAAAAACGTCAAGTGCGAGTCAGACTCGCGCAACCAGGTTCCGTAACTAAACATTATATTAATTATATAAATAAAAGACCTTGTTTCTTGCCAAATATCACGATTCTAGCTCAACGGGAAGTAGGTAGGTACCCTATAGGTTTTGGTCCATGGCGAAAATCAAAATAATGTTTTTTTGTGATTAGACTACAATATTACAGTTTTCAGATTTTTTCCTTTACTTGTGCTATAAGACCTTGCCATTGATCTAGAACCATGAAATTTGGCACGAACGCCAAATCTCATGGTTTTAGATCAACGGAAAGTACCCTATGGGTTTTTGGTCCATGGCGAGATTAATTTTTTTTTTTAATAAACTACAATAATAATTACAACACTTGCGTGTGACCAGATTTACTTTAATTATTGTATTTTGTATTTTCTTTACCATTCAATAAATTATACATAATAAATAAACTACAAATTTTCGGTTTTCGGATATTATCCTTTATTTGTGCTATAAGACCTTGCTTCTTGCCAAATTTCATGATTCTAGGTCGACCCTTTAAGTGTTGTGTGCTATGTGTGCCTTGGAAAATTCTAAAAAAATGGACATAAACGGCTGTAACTTTTGATTGCGTTAACTTAGAAGTTTGATTTATATCGAGGCTCCAAGAGGTTACGACTCAGGTTCGTATATGATGTGAATTTCAACTCGATACCTTCACGCGTTTCTGAGAAAAGAGGGTTGACTTGACAGACAACAAAGTATTTTTCAGTATTTTTATTTATTGCATTCATACAGTCAGGTCTTAGTAGTTAGATGAGTGTTCATAAAATGTTCACAGTATGTACCCATTTAGGGTGTTGCAATGGAAGACAGGCCAGGTTTCATGCCTTTCTACTTATGATGTACTTACTTAATAATAATACATTCAATACCTATTAAAAAGATTACGAGTCGCTAAATTTATCATTGAAGAAATCGTCAAGTTCGTAAAAACATTTTTTTATGTGGTTCGCTTTTAATTTGGATTCAAACATGTCATTTTTTTCTATACTTTTTAGTTTTTCTGGTAAAGTGTTGTAAATTTTTACCGCCATCGAGTTGGGGGAGGATTGGTGGATTTTTAATTTTGATGCGGGCATGACAAGGTTGTGTTTGTATCTAGTTTGGTATCGGCGAGGCTGGTCATTTATTTTTTGGAAAAAAATTGGGTTATTCCTTACAAATTTGCATGTTTCTAAGATGTATATACATACTAGGGTGAGAATTTCTAATTGTATAAAGTGGGGTTTACACGTCTCTGGTACTCTTATATTTGCTATGGTACGGACGCATTTTTTCTGAGAGATGAAAAGTTCGTTTGCGTCTACGCTATTACCCCATAGTATAATTCCGTAGCGGATCCAAGAATATGCGTATGCGTAGTACGCGGACAAATTCGTTTTAAGGTCTGTCGCTTTTCGGAGTTCAATCAAAGCATACGAGAAAGAAGACAATTTGGATTTCATTTTTTTTATATGGCTTTTCCAGTTTATGTTCGTGTCAATATCTAATCCTAATAAGGTAAATGTGTCAACGCATTCTATTTTAGTATTATTGTATGTCAAATGTATGTCAAGCGGAGGTTTTTGGTATGGTCTAAATTGCATAATTTTAGTTTATTATTATATTTTTATATATTATATTTTTAAAGTGATCCTGTAAGGGTTCCTTTTTTTTTTTGAGGTACGGAACCCTAAAAATGGTAAAAAATTCAAAAAAAGTGGCTTCCATTCCACCGAGCACAGCACGACGACGCTGGGTAACGCGCCAGACCGCACCGCCCCGCGCGCGCGCGATCTAAGGCTCGACCCCCCGACTAGAATTTCTGGCTACGGCCCTGGTCTAAAGCTACACTTAACCGTTATCATCCTAGTAGTATACTAGACTCGATCAATTTCCTTAAAATGCAGTTCAAATTACCTCTCTGACTGCATCATTAGAGATTAGTCCAAGGGCTTAAGCCAACGACCTTTCCTAAAGAACACTTGCGTAACGCCTGAGGGCATGGCCGTTCAACGTCCGTGAGAGATGGACCGGTTTATTGCAGAATTCTTTCCGATTAGTAAGTTTAAGGCTAAGCTTTCTTCGGGAAACTCCGAGTTTAAAATATCGTAACCTCGCACCTTTCATTAACCCTAAAGAAGATGCGACAGTTTATGCGATGTGAACTTGTAATGTAAGTACCTACATTGTGATTGTCGCAAGTCTCAACTCGACACCGAAACTGCCAGGACTGCCTGAAAAAGCCAGGAAGTTTCTTCTCCCTCCATAAAACTTGTCTCTAATATTGGTAATCAGCATCTCATGCTTTCTTTCAATAAAAGTAGACTACTTACCTACTTACAAATAATATTCCTTGATCAGAAGTTAGCGCGTGATCTAACTGGATCACGCGCTAACTTCTGATCAAGGAGGGAGAAGAAACTTCCTGGCCTATGTTCATCAGGGATAATGGAAGATTCTAATGGTAAAATAATTATTCAAATCGGTCCAGTAGTTTCGCATCCTACTCAATTCTGTGCGTCTGCTTGTCCTGGAGTGGCAGGGGGATGGTGGAACCAGGTCATGTAGTTCCTGTGAGGATTCTCCGAAATGTATCCTTTATTATAAATCCAAAGGACAAATAACAGACTGATATAATATAAAGAAACTTTCGCTGCCGTTACTTAGAGGCATACCTATTATGCCACCTTACCACCGACGCGACGGACGACGACGGCTCGCCGCCGCCGCGATGCACGCCGCCGACACCGACGACCGCTCGCCAGTCGAACGGCGACTTGCGAGCGACACTTGCGTGTGACCAGATTTACTTTAGACCAGGTTGAATATAGTACGTACTTCTGTGTAGTGTGACAGTGATGAGACAGTGAACTGTGATGATATCCAGGACATTTTGTGCTGTAACAATGAACGGTAAGGATTAATGTCATGTAAATTAGACCGGAATTTGGTTTTAGTGAGGTTCAAGCCATAGATGATCCAAAGATCTGTTAATATCGCATGTAAAGTTCATATACCTACCTATATCTTTTTTTAAGTTAAGCTGGTCGACATTCAATCAGAGGCGGATTAAGTGTCGACAGCGCCCTAGGCAAACACATCATTGGCGCCCCTCTGTGAACGAGCCGCGGCAAAGCTCAGTATTGGGGGTGGTGTTAGTAACATAACAACGACAAAGTTCCTCAGTGGTTGACAAAAAGTATATAAGGCAGGTAAAAAACTAGACGTAATGGCGAGAGAAGCGAGCCGCAATTATTTTCATGCATTTGGTTAGCATGATAGAGGAGATTGGCAATTGTCGGGGTCAGCTAGAAAGTTATGAAAAGAAAGATAACGGCGAGCGGAGCGAGCCGCAATTTTTTGTGATTTTTTAAGATTAAATAATATAGGTATGTAAACGGTGAAACGCAAAACATTTGTGGCTATCGGTAATAAAATTATTCCCAAATTCTTGAGAAATTTATGGAAGCAAAAACAGTACAAATTATGGCAACAACGGAGCGAACTAGCAAAAAGGTTCGAGAGGTTTGACTGAAAAAAATTTAAGTCATAAACATCCAGACTACAACAGAAAGAAAACACGGCGAGCGAAGCGAGCCGTAAAAAAATTTAGATTGTAGCTATCGGTGTTGCACGCACGCACCACAGTGTAAAATTTACCCCAATTTTGTTTCATCTCAGTATTATCACAAAAACCAATAGTTTTTATGATTTCAAGCACTAGAGTAAAACTCCGGCATCGATAGAACCTTTATCAGTATTAAAACCATTGACTATAGATAAAACTTAAATAAGTTGCCTAGTTTTTTTCTTTGATTTTTTTAGTATATTTTATGATCCGGATATAGCGTAACTTTGATATTTATTGGAAAAAAAATACAAGATCTATTGATGCCGGAGTTTTAATCAGTGCTTGAAATGATAAAAACTATTGGTTTTTGTGATAATACTGAGATGAAACAAAATTGGAGTAAATGTTACACTGTGCGCACGTATCACGCCCAGCTGCGCAGTTCGCTCCTCTCTCAGAAGTCACCATATGGACCCATCAACATATTACTTCTCTCTCTAAATAGATTGTTTGAATAAGGAATTCGCGTTATGGATACTTGGGCACCGCTCGCTTTACCCTAGGATCGGCGCAGATTAACAGTAAAAGATAAAAATAAAGATGCGGCATTAAAACACGTGCCTTTCAGAATGTTGCGAATCTGTGGCAATGTGATTTTAAAACCTACAGCTAGCCTAATGCATAATGATTAAAGCGTCATTTCAAACCATTTTTTTTAACGAAAACCGAGCGCTGGATCCTCATAGCGGATGTGCGCCATGCACCCGCAAAAGCCGCCCTTGATGCTAATACAGCCTAATGCCCACGATTGTTGGGTGCCTTTTAAAACATATTAAAACAGATACCTCACTATCGCCATGCCGGCGGCGGTGGCTTCGGGCATAACAAGGGCGCATGGTTTGGATTAGGAGGCCTACGGCTGCCACCGGGGTGCATTGCATGGCGCCCCCTATGGTCCTGCGCCCGTGTGCGCCGCTAAAGCCGCCTCTGACGCTCGTCAACCAATATCATTATACTAATCATCTGATTTTTGCTAAGTCCCATCTTTTTTAATTTTTTGTTACACATACATGACATAGAACACATACAAAAAGTTTCGACAGAATTAAATAATCATTTATATTTTGTAAGTAGGCGGATACCTGCTTACTCATATAATAAATTGTATACTTAGGTACCTGTTACCTGACTTATTTAATTATTTAGTAGTGTAAAATTTTCCGCGCGCGCGCCCCTTGTAACCTCGCGCCCCTAGGCACATGCCTACTTTGCCTTGGGGATGATCCGCCACTGCATTCAATTAATATGTTATTATTTATTTATGTTATTACAAGTGGAAACCAGGATTCATTTGAAGAAAGTGCTCTAGATTTGTCAATGTATTGAAAATATTTCAGATTTATTTCCTACTGACCAGGTAGACCTACCTAGTCCCAAAATAAGTAAGCAGATATAAGGTACCTACCTATTAAGTATATGAACTAGAAATGAAAATCAGTAAGTAAAGTATTAATTGATATAATCTGTGCCTACAGAGTAGCAGTATCTAATAAGGTGGTACCGTTTGAGCTGCGTTCCGGAAGCTGGCTTGTTCGACGTGTTTGTTTGAACGAGACCAGAAAAAGTAGGGCTTTTCAAGTTTCACCGAGTCCTTGCTAAAACGGCAACCGACATAGTCCGCTCATAATAATGTATCCATGCAATGCAAATAACCGGTCATTTTTCTGGTAGAGTACCTACCTACCCAATTTCATCTTGGTTAGTTAGTAGGTAGGTACTAGGGCATGTAAACCGATTAATCGATTAACCGAAAAACCGATTAACCGACTGATTTTACGTCGGTTTTTCACCGGTTATTTTTCTCAAAATAACCGGGTTTTCGATTATTTTTTTAATGAGTAATAAATGATAAATTCATTTAAAAGTACGCCTTGCAGACTTTATTTAAAACGATGATAATAATATCTTATCCACCTCATTATTTTACAACACTAATTACGTTAAAATTACTAAAAAACAAACAAACACCTTTCTCTGGACCGCATAAAAAGTCGTTAGTGAATGTCGTCGTGCAATAAGCTATTATTATTAGCTGAGAAGAGCAAGATAGCGAAGGCGGCGTTGCATGAGCACATTGGACGCCACCGTCCGCGTCGCTGTGGTTTACTGTGGTCAACGGTCGAACTGTTCGTTTGAACTGACAAATTGTTTGTCAGACGCGATAGAATAAAAATTTTAGGAATAGGAAATGTTAGGACCACAGATGTATAATAAATGGTAAAAAAAAGGTGTACCAAGCTCTAAAGTCGATTACTCCCTTTTTTGTAGAACCAGAGAGAATATTTTTATCGGCAGGCCTAATTTGCAACAAAATCAGCAGTTTGCTGGGTGACGACTCTCTCAACGCACTTGTGCTTAGTATCAAAACAAAAAGTAGCGTTCATTATCTGTGATTTATGTGATTATCTGTGATTAACTATGTGTTTCAACTTTATTTGAGTAAAAGAGAGAGTTGAAAACTACCAAATCAAAAAGTAGATTACAATCTATGTTATAATATAACTATCGTTGATTTTGTACCTTTATTTCAGTAAGAGAGAGAAATTAAATACTACCAATTAAAAAGAGAATTACATTTAGTAACTTTTAGGACTGATTTATCATAATGTTTCAGGGGATAACTATAATGTTGATTTTTATAACTTCATTTGAGTAAAAGTGAGTTGAATATTACCAAATGTTTTAAACTTTATTTGAGTAAGAGAGAGTTATAGTAAAAGGGAATTACACTTAGTAATTTTGTAGAAGGATTTACAATATTGTTTTAAGATATTCATTTTGTTGATTTTTTATATCTTTATTTGAGTAAGAGAAAACGTTTTAAAACCAAATCATAATAAATAATTATTCACTATAAGAAGAAAATCAATAAGAATCATTTATTTACTTAAAACATGAGTATTAACATGGTATGAGCATGCAATTATGTTTAAATATAAATTAAATAAGATCCACATGTTTTGCTATTACTGGCATGCAAATAGGAGAGGGCTCACTGCAGATTTGTCACTAATACGATATTTCTTTTCATAACTAGGTAGGTATAACAATCAATCATATTAAAATTGAATAAGATTTAGTAACTTTTATGCCTGATTTATCACAATGTATTGGGATTACTATATTATTGTTGATTTGTATAAGTTTATCTGAACAAGAGTGAGTTGAATATTACCAAATGTTCTTTAACGAGTTAGTTTTTTAAAATAATAAGCAAACACCATGTTTTTTATCATGTTTACGTGTTTGCTTATTAAAATAATAAGCAAACACCATTTTTATTCAAATTTTTACGGTTTTATTTAGTCCTAAGACACCTTAGTAAAAAACTCGAAAATAACCGAAAAAACCGGTTAACCGGTTTACCGAAAAAATAAAAACCGAAAACCCGGTTTCTTTTTACAACCCGGTTTACTAGGTACTTGATGGGTAACACTCGTTTTCCAGTCATTCTGTGACTGGAAAACGAGTTAGAAAACGATAAATATAATCGACGTCATCTATTTTCATTACCTATTCGTTCATAGTCAGATTTCACCCACATCAAATATAGGTACCTCGTACCGTCTTAATGAATCTTAAAAAAAGAAGAGGGATATTATCAGTGCGGTGCGTGTTCATAGAATCCTTAGGTTTCTGTACCTGATCAATAACAATGTATTAATTAGACAGTAAGAGTCCAAGAAATAATGGTCGGCATAAAGCGGCCACCGCTTCATTAGAAACCGCTCCTCTGATTTATTGGATCGTACGAGAGAACCAATTGATACGCAAACTGTTAATCGTAAATTACCAATGTTAATTAACTAATTAACTAGGTACATTACACACGCTGGGTGAATCTTACCGGTGTTTGTACCGGCGCGGCGGCGGCGGCGGCGCGGGCGCGCGGCGGCATTAGCAGTAGGCAACGGGGCGGGCAGAGGGACAGTCAACGACAAACTTATGGCTGAACATTGACACAAATGAATAAACTTGCAGTTGGTGAGCCAACTGCAAGTTATTTATTGAGTGACGGGCTGAGCTAAGACATTATATTTTAACCGTGCCTACTATTTTTGCATGTATACCTACAATTAATGAGCAAAGAAAATAGAGCCGTGGGTAGTCTGCCTGGTGATGATGACATTCAACGCACGCATTTGATCATTTATTTTAAATTTTCTAATGTTTTATCGTAAACGTAAAGCGAAACTTACTGGAGTATTCTTAATTTAAAAGAACGCTTCATTTTGTATGAGATGCCTATTCATGAAAGTAGAACATACATAAAATTTCATCCCAATCGGTCCAGTCGTTTAGGAGGATTTGTGTGACAAACACACGTACAGAAGAATTATAACAGATATTAATTATAAGAGATTGTAAAATGGACCCTGTTCAGTAATCGTTGACTGTATTGCTGCTAGGCCTCCACGAGGAGGGGCCTCACATATTGTTAATCATACTGATTCAATAGCAGCGCAAAATTGTAGGTAGGTAGGTACCTAACCTACCTCACATTACAAAGTTTTAAAATGAATATAAAGGGAGGGAAACAAAAATGTATCTAACTATAAACTTAAAAGGATTATTTTTAAAGAACAATATTATTTCGTATGAACCTTGGCATCATTTTGTTTGAGAGATGCACTTCTTCGATCATTGCAGAAGCAGAAGCCTTTTCATCAGAATTGTCAGGAAATAGAAAGCTACCTAGTCGTGTCGTGATCGATTACTAAGTTTCACTTTTATTCAGTAAATTCTCTTGATCATTAGGTACCTACGAATAATGAAAACAGTTTTATAAAGAACTAGTAACCAACCCCGGCTTCGCACGGGTTAAGATACAGAAGATGAGTATACTGGCGCTCGCCATCAAAGCTCCCAGTCGGCAGTCGTCGCTCGTCGTCGCCATTGTTTAGGTATTTCGACGTCTACCTACCTACAACCATGGCTATAATACACGAGATGAAACAAAGACACTGGATTTCTGTCCCCAGGGATGGAAATAGAAAATAACCTATCGTACCTATTTAAGTTTTTTAGTTTTTAATCTTTTATAGGTAATTTATTCTATTAAGTGCACTGTAATTTTTTATTTTTGTATGTTTAATGTGATATGGGGTTTTGTGCTTGCAATAAACTGATTTTATTTTATTTATAATACATGCAGCTGATCTATAGAAAGAAACTTTGAATTATACACCAGTTCGTTCTTGAATCACTTCGTGTTGTAGTGGAAAGCTCAGGGGCGTATTTACCCTAAGGCCAAGGAGGCAATGGCGCGGGGCGGCAGCGGCAGGCTGCGAGGGGCGTCGAAGCCGCCCCTCGCGCCCTTCTCTGGGCGCATTTTATTGACAAGCTTATTTATAAATAAAATAAAATAAATTTAATATTTTATATTTTAATTGCCATTTATATTTAAAACTAACGCCTTAAACCCAAAACCCGATTAATAGGCTATTTGACTACATTAAAATAAGTTCCAAATTGTTTTCATCCTATAGTCAGTGACATGACAACGTAACAAAGCGTAATCAGGTGATTTTTATCGAAAATATGCCTTTTTTAGGTAAAAAAACGGGATTAAAATTACACATTTTTTGATATTATGATCACGTGATCGAAAACGCTATGTGCTTGGTTGGATCGCAAGTGACGTCACACTTTTACAGATTACAGTACCCCCAAGGTGGTTCAGTATGTTTGTTTCCCGTTTTTTTGGGATGTGGGGGTGCTTGGTAGAAAATCGCCCCAGCCCACGCTACGCCGCCACTGGTACCTAGTGTGACCCCGCCCAGTCTTAGGCTGCGACCGCGCCTGCCTAGGTAGTGACGAATTGCAGTGCAGAACGTTCGTTTTCTGTATTGAAAAGGTAAAAGAATGATTTACGTTCCATATTCATTTATTGAATTCCACTATAAGCGAAGAACGCTTGAACAGCTTAGCTGTTCTGAACATAGAAGCTGAGTTGACAAACGCCCTAAGTTATGAGAGCGTCTTTTTTTTTGCTCGTTTTTGGTGGATGTTGATAACGGCAACAGGGAGACGCTTGACGACGCGTCGGCGTCGTGACATGACATATTAACAGAAAATTTAAATATGTATATATTCAATTTATGAATAAATAATTTAAATTAGAATAAAACTAATATTTAAGGGGGGCTCCTATACAACAGACATGATTTTTTTGCCATTTCAATACATAGATACTGGGTACGAAACCCTTCGTGCGCGAATCCGACTCTTATTTGGCCGGTGTTATTTTATCGCGTATAGGCAGACAGACAGACCAACAGACCGGGGAAGAAGACTTCGTTGTCTAACAGTAGGTAGCGATAACGGTTTCATGTTTTCTAAAATTTATTTAATAATCAAAAGATCTCAACTAGGTTAATCAGGATATACGAATTCAAAGAGTTAATTTGTGTGAGTTAATTTATTATCTCAATAATTCGAAAGTGATTCAATTTCCGACCGCGCCGCTGTTAACTAGATACGGATGTACCTACCCGTAGATGAATACTAATAAACGTAGGTACCTATATCTACGCGTTTTCAAAACTTATAAATACTGAAACAACTGAAATACTGAATAAACTTTGTCTATTTTCAGAAGCAAATTCAGCGAAATTGCGTAACTGTAGATTTGTTATTATAATCATGTGCCTTGCCTACCGAGGCGACGCCAACCACTATCATTACGTCCAATGATGCACACAGGCAGTTTTAGTTTGTACATAATGTCCAATATCTATCACGCACAAGATCATCGGCCCGTCTTCACTCGAAACATACCGTTCGCGTGTAGGTACCTGCATACCTGCCTGCCTGCCTGCCAGCCTGCCTGCCTGCCTGTGCCGACCGACCGGCCACTAACTCTCAATTACAGATGATAATCCTCGTGCTAATCAATAAATACACTTCAATGAAGTACAGTCAACTCTTTCTGTTTTTACAAGTTGGTAGGTATTGTCTATTGTATATTTTATTTATAGCCTTTTTTTCTATTACTTGAATTTTTCTTTATACCTACTTACATTACATAGCGTAGGCGTCTTCGTAACGTCACCTGTGCGAGCTCCAACGGAAGACCAGGCGTTTTTAGCTTTACTTATAATAGTTCTGGTTGATTTTTGAATAATTTATAACAACTACCTACACTAAAAAATCCCTTACCATGATTTCACGTAAGAGAATTAGGTACTAAACATTGCAAAGCGCGGAATTTTGAATGTGTTTTTAATGTGTGAAATATTTTTTTAACGATTTCAACGATATCTAAGTAATACACAACATACACTAGCTACTAGCTAGGTACAACATACACTAGCTACTAGCTAGGTACAACATACACTAGCTAGGTACAACACTAGAGATATCGTCATTTTAAGACACGCGCCGCTACCGCGCGGGACACGCAGAATTGCCTCGACAGACGTGTGAATTTATTCAAAAAGGCCGCCACCGTGTAATGTTTATGGAGCTAGTTCTGTCCTAGTCCCACGGCTGGGCAAAGGCTCCTCAGCTGACTGTACCTTTATACGGAGTACCTATCTATACTCATATTACCACTAGTGTATACTTTCACTAGAAAGAAAGTGCATAGGGCTAATTTAGGTGGTGTTTGGTAAGTTAACGAGTGACCGACCGCCGCACACGTACATAGTCGTTGTGTAACGTACGGGAACGGAGCGGAGCGGGCGCGAACGGTGGAGCGTATGGGAACGTGGTCCGTGACATAATAATGATGTACCTAGGTAGAAGTTATGGCTGACCGTATACGGTTTATGGCACCGGTTTTAGTATTGTTCGCAATGTACCTACTTGGGTAACTTTGACCACGATGGTCACTCGAAACTAATAAAATTAAGCAAGAGCTGGTCACACGAAACAAATAACGTCTATTATTCTTTTCCTATTAAAAAAAACATTAAGCCCGTCACTTAATTCTTCTAATTTATTCATCATTGATTGATTTGTAATTTTCTTTTTTACTTACTATTAATAGGTAACCATAATTTTAATAGCTTCATTGCTAAAGGCTCTCGCTACGCTACACAATCGAAAACAAAAGAAAGTGCCCTAAGATCCGTATTCTGTATACCTGGTCAGGTACGCGAGGAAAGTGACGCCGAAGGTCATGGCCGGCGAGGAATATCGAGTGGGTTGCATCACGCGGAGCGGAGCGGAGCTGAGCAGAGCGTACTCTGAACTGTCTCACAAAAAATAATATTATGATAGTTACCTATCAAACTGAAGTGTTAGAGCGAAGATCTAAAACTCCGATGAGACTTGAACCCGCACCCTGCCTAGCCTAGTGCCAGTAGTGCGCTGCCTACTCTACTCGACTGACTACATTACGTTCCGAATAGAGCAAGAGTTCTCTAGAGAGTCTCGACTCATGAGGAATGCCTTTATTCGCATTTCTTACACGAGATGTTCTGCTGAATCAATGCACCACAAGAAGCAATGAATGCAATCAATAAAAATCAAGCCTCATTAAATGATGTAACTAAGTTACGTGACAGAACAGAACATGCAGCACGGGCAGAGCTTTCCCATGAGAGTACCTACATATCTAGGCCTCCATACCTACATCAATGTTTCTAATGATGTAACTAAGTTACGTGACAGAACAGAACATGCAGCACGGGCAGAGCTTTCCCATGAGAGTACCTACATATCTAGGCCTCCATACCTACATCAATGTTTCTAATGATGTAACTAAGTTACGTGACAGAACAGAACATGCAGCACGGGCAGAGCTTTCCCATGAGAGTACCTACATATCTAGGCCTCCATACCTACATCAATGTTTCTAATGATGTAACTAAGTTACGTGACAGAACAGAACATGCAGCACGGGCAGAGTTTTCCCATGAGAGTACCTACATATCTATTCCTCCATACCTACATCAATGTTTCTAATGATGTAACTAAGTTACGTGACAGAACAGAACATGCAGCACGGGCAGAGCTTTCCCATGAGAGTACCTACATATCTAGGCCTCCATACCTACATCAATGTTTCTAATGATGTAACTAAGTTACGTGACAGAACAGAACATGCAGCACGGGCAGAGCTTTCCCATGAGAGTACCTACATATCTAGGCCTCCATACCTACATCAATGTTTCTAATGATGTAACTAAGTTACGTGATAGAACAGAACATGCAGCACGGGCAGAGCTTTCCCATGAGAGTACCTACATATCTAGGCCTCCATACCTACATCAATGTTTCTAATGATGTAACTAAGTTACGTGACAGAACAGAACATGCAGCACGGGCAGAGCTTTCCCATGAGAGTACCTACATATCTAGGCCTCCATACCTACATCAATGTTTCTAATGATGTAACTAAGTTACGTGACAGAACAGAACATGCAGCACGGGCAGAGCTTTCCCATGAGAGTACCTACATATCTATTCCTCCATACCTACATCAATGTTTCTAATGATGTAACTAAGTTACGTGACAGAACAGAACATGCAGCACGGGCAGAGCTTTCCCATGAGAGTACCTACATATCTAGGCCTCCATACCTACATCAATGTTTCTAATGATGTAACTAAGTTACGTGACAGAACAGAACATGCAGCACGGGCAGAGCTTTCCCATGAGAGTACCTACATATCTAGGCCTCCATACCTACATATCTAGGCCTCCATACCTACATCAATGTTTCTAATGATGTAACTAAGTTACGTGATAGAACAGAACATGCAGCACGGGCAGAGCTTTCCCATGAGAGTACCTACATATCTAGGCCTCCATACCTACATCAATGTTTCTAATGATGTAACTAAGTTACGTGACAGAACAGAACATGCAGCACGGGCAGAGCTTTCCCATGAGAGTACCTACATATCTAGGCCTCCATACCTACATCAATGTTTCTAATGATGTAACTAAGTTACGTGACAGAACAGAACATGCAGCACGGGCAGAGCTTTCCCATGAGAGTACCTACATATCTAGGCCTCCATACCTACATCAATGTTTCTAATGATGTAACTAAGTTACGTGACAGAACAGAACATGCAGCACGGGCAGAGCTTTCCCATGAGAGTACCTACATATCTAGGCCTCCATACCTACATCAATGTTTCTAATGATGTAACTAAGTTACGTGTCAGAACAGAACATGCAGCACGGGCAGAGCTTTCCCATGAGAGTACCTACATATCTAGGCCTCCATACCTACATATCTAGGCCTCCATACCTACATCAATGTTTCTAATGATGTAACTAAGTTACGTGACAGAACAGAACATGCAGCACGGGCAGAGCTTTCCCATGAGAGTACCTACATATGTATACCTACATCAATGTTTCTATACGAATATAGAACATTCACGATTTACAAAAAATGGTATATAACAGATCAAATTTTGAAACACTTTAATATCCGTAGTAATATAAAATCATAAAGAGTACAAACCTAAATAAATAAATAATGTTGGACCATTGACACAGCATCATTAGCTCCGAGCTAAGCGAGCTTGTGTTAGAGATATTAGATTAGATGACTGATATACTTAAAACAATATTATAGAATATATACTTTATTAAGAAAACATAGGTAGATATTTTACTGAACACGAAACAAATATTTGCAGATCGTACGATCATTAGTCCCAAGGCAGGAATCGAACCCGCAACCTTATCACAAGCATATCGAGTTCTACCAATTCGCATATCGAATTTTCTACCAATGTTTTTGGTACTTTTAGCCAGCTAATAACTTTGTGTAGTCAAATAATATTTATAAGTCTGTTTGTATGTTCTGATGAGCCAAACAACGGTAAGAACTGTCTACGCGGTTCCCATCCGTTTTTCCATGATCAGGCAATGAAAGTGATTTTACCATTAGGTAGGTAAGTACAGGTAGGTACGCATCATTGTAATACTGAGAACAAAATCGAGTGACAGCCTGTCCGTGAGAGATTACCGGGTAATTGAGGCTGTTGCACCCAGCCGCAGCCAGGCGCCGCCGGCACCAATGTTGACACTAGGAATATAGTACAGGGTGTCCGGTGGCAGAATTAGGATTTGAAAATAAAAAATATATATACCTATTACATTAAGAAAATTAGTGAGTATTTTATACCAAATAAAAAATAAAACATGCGGCTTTATTTTTACAAAGTTATTTCGTCTAAATGTTTGCCATGGCAGCGTACACATTCACGGAACTTTTCGACAATACTCCGAGTGTCGCACAGCAAAAAAAAATTAAGCTAAAATTTTCACTTCTCGTTCGATATTTATTTTTCTTCTGCAATGTTCGTTAGTTTGCTATCATACACTTTTGTTTTATTTATACGCCTACCGAACAATACCCATGGGGTTGAGATCCTGCAATATGGGTGGCCATACGACGACTTAAAATGAACTTATCAGTTTTGGGAATTTTGTTTTCATGGAGGTGGCTCTCGCCGAATAAGGTGTAGCGCTATTGTGCTGGAACCACGTGTGAGACGTGTTCGATTAATGCTATCAAAGCTTTGACATAAAACATTGGTTTGTAATGCGAAGTAAACAATCACGATCGATAGTTACGTTTGCTGCACGGGAATTTTGGGAAAAAAAATCTGGTGAGATTATTCCAATCTTTTTAGAACCGCTCCAACCTTGACTTTGGGTTTGTACAGGGTTTGTTAGTGCTTCAATAGCGGGTTTTTTTTTGTGAATCTCCAATAATGGCAGCATTGTCTATAAACAATCCCATTTTTGTGGAAATTTGTTTCGTCGAAAAGTGAACCTACAAGTTTGTACAAAATATTGGCGGCGTTAACAAACGCTTCTACTGTAAAAGAACCATACTCACTAGACCACTGAGAAACTATGCTTGTGAAATCCGCATTCTTGTCGCATCGAATGATATCTCTTTTCAGCTTAACCAAGCAATCGTTTTTGAAATATTCAAATTTTAAATCCTAATTCTGCCACCAGACACCCTGTACATCAATATTACTACGATTCTCTGGCATCCTGGAGTCTAGAGGATCGGGTAGTCGAGAGTGTCATGTCGTCGGTCGTGGCGAAGAGAGTTGAGGTTGATACAGCATTAAGCTAATATTTGGTCTACAAAAAATAATTTATATACTTGTGTGCGATCGAAAAATAGAAAACTCATAAACAGAAACAAACAACTAAAAATAAATGACTTAGTCAACAAAAAGAATTTAAAGGAAATAAAGGAACCAAATTATAACTAGTAATTATCACCAACTGAAACGGTTGAGCTAACTGCAGACTGTTGCATACAAAATAAATTTAATAATATTCAGTGGAACTACATAACTAAACTACATAAACAACAATTTCAACAAATTATCTAGGCACTTACAGTACCTACGTAAGTACGTACCTATTGGCAAAACGAAGGTTTTCGAAAAGCATGTTCTCTCACCTTTGCCTGATCTTCCAGTTATGTATCAATGTATACCTAGGCAGCCGGCAGGGGGAACAATAACTCATTGATCAGTAATCCGGGTTTCTAGTTCAGTTGCAGAAGTGGTGTTACTGCCGTTTCGTGGTAATGTAACCGTAACGAAGAACAATCTCGTGATCAATAAACATTACCAATTAATATTGTTTTAACACGATCTGCTTGTACAACCTGCATTAATAAAATAATCATGTCCCACTAGGTACAAAGTTGCTATAAATTGACTCCATACAAAAGACATCAACGAGCCTGCCCGAGAAAAAAGTGTATAAGCTTTTTACATACTTTTTTAAAAGTTTGCTTACATAATTTTGTTTACAAAAAGTTCGTTGGTAAATATTAATCTAAAACTTAACTAAAACTGAATATCGAACGCCTTCTTTGTTACATTACACATCATTAAAAAAGTACATGAATGTATGAATTGAATGTTCGATACATGTATACAACAATGTCGAAAGCAAGTAGTACAAATAATCTACCTAAAGTTTGTGTCTCTACATCTTCACTTTATACTAACTCCTACCGAGAGATCCAACCGACAAATATTTAACTTAACTTGATTCAAGCAGAAACATAGATTGGACCTCACCGGAACTGATCGACGGTCACTCCATCCATTCAATCTTGTCGGAATGGAAGTGAAACTCCTGCCGAAGTATACGATGACGCAGGTGGGAACTATCCATCTGAACCTACACTTTGGGACTCACCGATATGCCTTCAGTTATTGTGGAAGCACGTGTGGTTGTATCAACGTCTCGGAAGTAATAAATTGATTACTTGCATTGCATCACAAAATAGTTTAAGTAAAATCTTAAGCGTTGTGTGCGACACGACATCTATTGTAATCATTTTGTTGGACGCGTATGAGATCGGTGGGTACCCTACTTGGAAACGTGCTTGCTAGGAAGCCAGATTTGCTCAATTCGCAAGCGCTAACTCTAGAAAAAAGTTAAGAGATATACGGATATACGGAAAATGAGCTGTTGAATTTTTCCGGCACGTTTTATTTGTAGAAAAGTTGTGTTTCTGTGCGAGAGTTTATTGCTCACGGAATGGTCGTCGGTCAGCTCAGCGGCCACTTCATCAAATAATGACAACATGCACCATTTTATTATAATAATTTCTAACGCTGAAGAAAGTTTATTCACTGCTCGTGTCGAGCTGTGCCGCGTTCAAAGTATCTTTCACGTGCGAGTTAACTAAGAGAACTACATTAACGAACATTAAGAAACATTGTAAGCCAAATTTTTGCAAACAAATAATTTATTATGACCATATTTTCTTCCTAATGCCTGGTACTAATAAGCGCATCCACACCGAAGTTATTTTTTGCTGAGCAACATTCCTACTTACCCTAACTGGGAACCTACATTATGTTGCAAAACATGTGGAATCACCATCAGATAGAGGAATGTTCCTCTACGCGTGCGCGGTCGATCCTTCCAGAAGGCTATCTCCCTATCAGAGTACCACGAACGAACCACAACCACATGACCGTCAATAGAGCTAACGGCTCAATGAATACTCGTATGCAGCTACCGGGAGTCTGTCATGACGAGCCTTGCTTATCCGACGGATAGGCACTTTTATTTTCAGGCGTGTTGAATATGAATTGCCTTGCAGCCTGCTATAACTATGTTTTCTCGTGCGAGATAAATGTAAAAATGTGTTGTTTTCTCGAATAGCTGTAGTGAAACGTGCTACGGTCGACGGCGCGGCACGAAGCACGAAGCTACGGTCGACGGCGCGGCACGAAGCACGAAGCCCGAGAGCGTTCAACTGCTACACTAATGGAAAAGGCATGCGATGTCAATAATTGGACAAAATATTGTATAGCACCATGTTATTTCGGTCGCGGATAAGAGACAGAAAACCCATGTCCGGAGACGGATTACCCATGTCCGGAGACGGACACCGGCGCCCGGACTTGCCTGACAATACTAGTATCAACTTTCAGTGAGAGAGTAGCCCTCCGTCGTAGGACGTTGATGTTCAATCAGCAGAGAGGTGTGTTTGTGTTATGCATACACAGTAAAGTAATGTAGCCGTCTACACTTATATTAACTAGCCTTAAGAGATCTCATGTTGGATGTCCTTTTTAATAAATAAATAAATTATAAAGAGGAAAGATTTGTATGTATTTTTGAATTTTTATATGTAAAGAATAAAATTAAAAACTATTGGACCGATTTTAAAAATTCCGTCACCATTAGAAAGCTCTTCAGGGAGTGACATAGGCTATATTTTATCCCGGATTTCCCCCGGGAACGAGAACGGGAACCACGCGGGTGAAACCGCGAGGCGCTGCTAGTCGTAGATACAATAGTAAGTTAATGACAGATAGTATGTATGTCTAGTCTGCTCGTTTATCATTGAGTTGGTAAGCAATGTTCTAGGCCAGCGCTGCGCTGGTCTGAACTCAATCAGCTGTGGGCCGGTCCAGGTGAGTCCTGGTCCCGAAGCCCTGCAGGTGCGACTCTGATGAACTAGGTAACTACTGTGACTAGACACCTACATGCGCGTACATACAAGGAACATTATTAGGCTTCCTGCCCGTGTCGTAGGATATCCACCGGGGGCGGGCAGAACAATAGGCAGAATAACAGCGCCTACTGTTACAATATAACAGTTGGCATTATGCTGAGCCTGGGCCCATTTGGTACTGCAGCACAAACTTACTTTTACACAAAAAAATTTTTTTTTACATTATTCTTATTGTTTGATGAATTTGATATTTATTTAAAAATTGTAAATGTATCTTGTGTTGTAGTAGCAAATAAATGATATGTCTATGTCTACTCGAAAATAATAATGCAGTGTAATTAACATTTCTTCAAGGCCAATCGTATTAGTTATGAAAACTAATTATAAAGTTTGAATAATGGCGGCAAAACGATAATCTCTATCATGGCTCCGCGCTCCGGGGACATGGCTCGATGACGTCACACCTCACACCACACCTAACAAGAACAACACGCACTGTAATAAATATATGATAGGCGTAACGTCACCAGCGATGCAACCAAACGCAGAGCGTTTTGGGTCACGTGATCACACATATTAGAAAAAAATGTAATTTTGATCCCGTTTTTTACCGAAAATAGGCATATTACCTGATTAAGCTTTGTTACGTTGTCACTGACTAGGATGAAAACAATTTGCAACTTATTTTCAATGTAGTCAAATAGCCTATTCTACCGAGGAACTGCGACCCCCACCCAAGCCGCAAGCCCAGCGTGGGCATTGTGCCCACTAACCCCTGGACGATGAAAGCCACTACGGCACCTCATGAAAGCTCCCTCTTCATGACACAATTGCGCGACCATCCAAAAAGCAAAGGATACCCGACATTAAGTGTATCAGCATTACCCTGCGCGTGCGCACGAGCATGGCGTCACGCATGCCGGTCCTCAGTTGCCATTGTGCAGAGACCGGTCGATCGCATCGACGCGGAAGTGTATTGTGACTGGAGAACAGCCGTGACATCACAAATACCCCGCGGTTAGATACGATGTCTCGTTTATGATAGAGTTATTTGGACATAAGTGGTTCGATTGTCTCAATCTAAACTCAAAGATGGCTTCCGACTTTGCCTGTACCAATAATATGGTAGATTGTTTGCAACAGTCTGCAGTTAGCTCAATTGTTTCAATTGTAAATACTAGTTTTAATTTAATTCTTTTATTTGATTGTAATTTTCTTTGTTAATAAAGATATAATATGGTAGTAAGTACCTAAGGTACCTACGGTATCTGCCGATAAAAATCTTAAGGTTTTTTTGTTAGAGTGCTTACCCGCACTTTGGGTATCTCTAAGAAATGAAATAATTTCCCTAAAATTTGCCACCGGCGCTATAGTCCGTAAGAGGTTCCAAAGATTTTCGCTTGAACCGACTAAGGGTTTCGTGGCTTAGTTGGTTAGAGCGCACTTGATAAAAATCTTATTCAGTATCGAGATATGACCTTCAACAGAGTTCATCGAGGCCTAACACAGTGCGTCCCCAATCCCCACGGACGTCCTGCACCGAAAGAAAGTATTATAATGTTGAAACTACGAAGTTTTACTAAGGAATCATTCTTTAATAAAAAAAAGTAAGTAAAACTGCAATCTCAAGTATTCCTATAATGATTACTAGACCCAAACAAAAATTTTAAACCTGTATTTAATGTCACCGATCGATAGAGTCTATTATACTAAGAACCAAAGTGTATTTTTTAATCAATA
The DNA here is from genome assembly GCA_947086465.1 of Eupithecia exiguata. Taxonomy (NCBI): domain Eukaryota; kingdom Metazoa; phylum Arthropoda; class Insecta; order Lepidoptera; family Geometridae; genus Eupithecia; species Eupithecia exiguata. Next base: position 287,165 of record OX352241.1, on the reverse strand, counting down.
AGCATTCCATAAAAATAAGATTAGAGACAACCACAAAGTGAGCCCAGATAAAGCTCTTTGTACCTACAGGTCGTTTGCACCGTCACCCATGTCTGCTGGACTTGACTTGACGTTTGCACAGATTAGTTAGCCCCAAATACTCAAACACTAATTAGATTGGAGTCGATCTCGACTCGAGACTCGAGTGACGGTTCATTTACCTTTTTCACTAAGAGTAAGGACTCACGAAGCGGTTTTCACCCGTGCCCGCCGCGGTGGCGGGATGGAGTTTTATTTTCAAAACTCACGAGACCGGAGTTTTGTGCGGTTACGCAGCCGCCGCGGTTGCGATTATCGATCGCAAACTTGGCGGTTGATAATCGCAAGACGGGCGGTTGCAAAATGGCGTCGGATTTCTAACCTCCCCGCTAGGGAATGCAATCTCGTCTCGCCGAGATCCCGATCTCGCGAGATCCCGGCCATATTTTACGAGATTGTATCTCGTCAAATTTCGTACGAGATCTCGCGAGATAACGAGATTTGGCATGCAAAATCAGAAGTCGTCTGTCAGATGATACTCTCAACATGATGTGTTTTTGAGAAGCCATTTTCAGACAAACTAACTTGCCTTTCCGTACCTTGATAACTTCATCTGACTTCTACTTTAAACTTCTTTTATTTGATTAATACGATCTCACAACATTTATTTAAGAACTTGTGAAGTTAAGTTTTTGTTTTGTTGTTTTTATTTACCATAAGTAATGTTCCTATTACTCTTAATTATTGAAACTAAAGTAATAATTTACAAAAGACTAAATATAGATAATTATTGTTTTGTTACCAATATTGTAAGAATTTGAACTGATTAGCTACAGTAGGTATAATATTTATAGACATAAACAAATGTTATTAGAGTTAGAGACCAAATAATAAGTACTCTGTTGATTTTTAAAATAAAACTTACTACTACTCCTATGGCTCAGCGACCCGAAGTGAGTCTTGGCCTCCGATACGAGAAGTCGCCATTTTTCCCTGTCCTGTGCAGTTTTTCGCCAGTCTTCCGCTTGTAGCTCACGCAGGTCCGCTTCCACCACATCTTTCCAACGGTACCGCGGGCGTCCCACGGGTCGACGGCCGATGGGGCAACCGTGATAGGCATTAAAATAAAACTTACATTATTTTTATAACTAAGCAACGCAGTTTCTATTTAATTACATATCATGTCAATTACTAGTTCTTAAAACAAGCATTTGCATATGTTTTTAATGCGATTCTCCCAATCTCGCGAGATCCCGTAATTGGCGAGATCTCGCGAGACTGGGTTTTGAGTCTCGCGAGATCTCGCTAGGCGGAAATCTCGTACGAGATTGCATTCCCTACTCCCCGCCCACGTCCACGCGCGGTCGCCCGCCAACCGACCGCAGAACGCGCGGGTGCAACCCGCCGCGGCTGCGGGACCGCGACCCGCGCCCGCCGGTACAAGATGACCGCCGGTGCAGCGGGACCCGCAAACAATCGCACACGCCGCGGGCGTAAAACGCGTCGTGAAATGTGCTTTAATTTTTTACATAAATATCTGTATTCTACAAAGGCTGCCGGCCCGCAACCGCGGCGGGCACGGGTGAAAACCGCTTCGTGAGTCCTTAGCCTAAAAGCTGTAAAAGAAACATCAGCATGAATATCAACCCCATGGTCTGTGCCCATACTAATTCCAAGAGTAAAGTAGATACTCACCCAGTAAAAGTATCTCCGGCGTAATTTTATCTCGATGTTTTGAAAGCTTTTCACTACTCTCTCATCTTCCTCTAATATTTATCTTGATATCTCGCCGCCGGCCGCTGCACAAAAAGGTGTTTAGTTACTTTTTACTGACATCATGATCAGGTATCTACAAGCCACACGTACAGTCATCGACCAACATTTAATAAAATGCTCTAATGTGTTTCCGTCGCGGGATAAATGTCTGTATGATCTGCAGGTACTTGTTCTGTATGTCTGGGTATTTGTGTATACCTTCTGGTCATCCCTACCCATACAAGAGTATTTGTGTATACCTTCTGGTCATCCCTACCCATACAAGAGTATTTGTGTATACCTTCTGGTCATCCCTACCCGTACAAGAGTATTTGTGTATACCTTCTGGTCATCCCTACCCATACAAGAGTATTTGTGTATACCTTCTGGTCATCCCTACCCATACAAGAGCTCTGCTTCATTTAGGGCCTGGAGCCGCCGTTGCTGTTGTGACAAATTGTCGGTAGGTACACCATCTCTATCTAACACAAAAGTGGACTTCATTAATTCCCACAAATCAATAACCTGTCATAAGACTTGTGCTTCAGATCAGATAGAACTGCCTATCTGATCTGAAGCACAAGTGTGATAATAACATCGATTTATCATCATGTTATCACTCGCCTATAAATTAAATGATTAATTATGTATTAAACTTACAAATGAATTGAGTTTCGCTTTCATGCGATGAGACCATACAGAGTAACTGTCCCATACATAACTATAAATATTGATTATTTCCTGGATGGAAATCAATAACATAATTGCTTAATTTCATTCTACAATCTCTATTTTAGATATTTCCTTCCTTTAATCTGAACTTTACTGACGTCACAATTATTTGTTTCTCGAGTAAAAAATAATAATATAATTTCATAGATCTAACAAAACTCCTAATAGCGTCCACAGGTGATCGGAATGCTGGCTTTTATTTCGGTCAACGAATTAGCATTGCCATTCAACGTTGCAATAAGGCCTATGTCCAACAGTGGACTACCTACTATAGGCTGATGATGATGATGATTAGTTGTAATTATTGTATTCTGTTATTGTAATTTTTCTTTAAATAAATAAATATGGTATTTAATTCGAGTCAGTACCAATTTTTTTAAATGACCCTTTTTTAAATTAAAACATTAGGTATTTTAAATATAACCTTAATGAGTGAAAGCATTTTGGTAGCGCCATTTATAACTGTTTAGTCTGAGACGTTACATCGTACAAACTGGACTGGAGAGTAGAGCCGTACAATCAGGTTTGACGTCCTAGTCCTACCGCACCGCCCTACGTCCTACAGGATGTCATGTCGCCCAGTAAGGAGAAGAAACTTCGCCCGAGTTTTTTTATAATAGAAATTGACATTAGCACAGTACATAAGTAAGTTATTTTTGTATCAAGGTGGATTGCCGCCCGGTCAACTAATTGGCAAATGGCTAATAACAGGTACTTATATATTGATTTACTGTGGGAATTCTGAGCTCAAAGTGATACAAGCGAGCAATAGCAAGTAACATGTGTGACCTGACCGTTTAAATGATACCCATTGTAATGTATCGAACAGGTTAGTACCTACCGTAGGTACTTATAATTAAATTCTCTGAGCATACCTACTTAGTCTGTGGTAGGTACCTACCTAGCTAGTTAATATAATTTACTGTCAAAATCGTAATTTCGGGCAATTGGTAGTGGTTTCATAAAGGAAACAAATGATTGCAAATAATCTTTCTTTCAAGTTGATTGGTTTTATTATGACAGGAACCTATACCCACACCACCCACACTTACCTAACCTGAGATTCATTCTGTTGCCGCGCCGCGTCTAAACGGAATTTACATAACTTGACAATTTCAGATCCTTCCTTCAATCAATATTGTTTATATCTGAAACTCAACGCCAAGCAAGTGACTCTCAGTTTTTGTATCGTGGTTTGTTTACAAACATTCCACATAAAGTCATTTTACACGTGCAGTCTGTGGGTCGGGTATACTAAGAAGGCAGTCAACACCCTACGCGTTCAATACAACAACGCGTGTAGGGCGCGCTGGTGCGGCTACCCAAATACTGCAGCGCATCGGGCATGTTTGCCGACGCTCAGACGGACGGTTTCCATGCCATTATGCATATGAGAGCCGCATCGTTGCTGCGTCGCGTCCACTCCAGCGAGAATTGTTTCCTGAAGGTTCTAGCGAGTAAAGTCGATTGCCGTATTGTGTGGCGCTTGTCGCAGCTCCACGTGAAAGGGAATGATGCACTGTGAGGTAGGCTACTTTCTTTTGATATTTTTTACTTATTTATTTTAATTATTGAATTTATCTAATGTTACAATATTGTGTTTGCCATTAATTTTTAATTTTATTATTATTTATCATTTTATTATATTTTTGAATTTTAAGTTGGTACCTAGTTTTATTAGGTAGGTACTAAATTTATATCATTATTTTGGTCTGTTTGTGATTCTATTTTGTAATGTTTATTGTGCCATGGTGCTGAAATAAATGATTTTTATTTTATTTATTTAAAGTATATTTACATATTATACAGGGCGTCCCGAAACTGATCTTTAAGTTGAAAGCGGAGGACAGGTATGAAGTGATGTGTCATGACGACCCAGAAAAATCACAAAATTATGGGTACCTATATCTCCAATGGTTTCTGAGTTGTGGGCTTTTTAGTGAAAATCAGAAATGCTCGGGCCGGCGCCAAAAATGTTTGTGTTGTGACTACAGATGTCAATAATTTGTGATTTTCATTTTTGTATTAGTACAATCTCAAATAACTCGCTCATTCATTTTAATATGAAATAAAAACATAATGGCCATAGTTATACAAGTATATTGGATCAGTTCTGTGTTTGCGAATCATTATCAATGGTAGGTTAACTTTGACTCTTCATAGCTACTGAAAAAAACTCCACCTCGATAGGCTGGCATGCTTTTTTAAAAGTTGGCGCAGTTATTCTACATTAAGAATATCGTTTTTCTGGAGAAGTGAGTTTTGTTCGATAGGTAATAAATAAACGTAAAACGACGATAAACGAACAAAAATACGGCAAAAGAGGATTGAATAGCGTTCTTTGCGTATACTCGTAGTCTGAACTGGACGTACAACCTTGACTGAATTCATTAAGTTGAATTTATAAATACATATTCAATTTTGAAGGTGTTACAACAACTTTGGGCACATATTCGTCATACATTTATTTATTTGTTATTGACTAAAGAAAGCTAAAACGCATTTTTTTTCAAAAGTTCACTTTTCCAGAAAAACTAAAAAAGTACGTCTTTTTTTAATGCAGAAATTATTACTGTCAAAATCGACCAGATAACTCCTAACATGACTTTTCGATAACACTCACGGTTTCAGACTTCCCCTCAGTGGCCCTGAAAAAAAAACTCACCCTGTATATACTGTAACGGGTATCCCTATCGTGGGTTTGAAATGAACAAGACGATAGGGTCGTTAACATAAAATATTTATTAAAGTAAGTAGGTAGTGAGTTCAAATGGCCCGCTTAATTTTCGCTTGTCACTTTTAACGGCACTTCCCTGTAGCGGAGGCTTGTGTAGCGCAGGCCGTAGGTCCGGAACTAGGGGAGCGCTGAGTAGGTGGGTGTTTCATCAACAAGGAGGCGGCGAAGTCCGTTATGTCGGCGACGGGAAAGAATAACGTCCCAACGTCCACCGAGGGAGTTTGCAGCGCCAGTCCAAGTGTAAAACAGGGAGACCATACACCCTGGCCCAAGCGTAGCACCCAGGAGGCGGCGAAGTCCGTAATGTCGGCGACGGGAAAGAATAACGTCCCAACGTCCACCGAGGGAGTTCGCAGCGCCAGTCCAAGTGTACCACTACTGTGAGGCCATACACCCTGGCCCAAGCGTAGCACCCAGGAGGCGGCGAAGTCCGTAATGTCGGCGACGGGAAAGAATAACGTCCCAACGTCCACCGAGGGAGTTCGCAGCGCCAGTCCTAGTGTACCACATGCCATGAGAGGCCTGAGGATGTCATGAGGGAGGCCATGTCCCTTGCCCGAGCGTAGCACCCTGTAATCAATGTTCTGTTATAAAATATGCCGATTTTCATGATGCCCGTTCTTGACCGCTGCCGATGATACCAAGCTACTTAGAGGAGGCCGGATGAAGGATCGTATGATGTGCGGCAGTCAATTACAGGTCAAGCAGTTCGGAGTTTACAATTAATTTAGGTACCATGAAGCGTACCTACACAAGCATGTGTGCAGGTAGATACAATCTTGTACGAGTGCTAGCTAATAAAAGTAGGTAGGCATATACATGTTTGCTAGCTTAATAGAAGTAGGTAGGTATAGTACCTAGGCACAGCTTAAATGGCTAGCGTAAGAACAAGACAGTTATGCAATGAAATAAAAATGCAATAATAGCGTAAGGCGCTAATGCAAGCGTGAGAGAAAACAATAAGTATTTAGGTATGGCGTGCAATATGATGCTGCTGCGTGATTACTGATTACCTATCTAGGTACAAAAGCTAGGTTCTGTGAATAAAGGCACAAACACTGAAATGATATCCTAGATATAAAAATACACAAAATAAGATTGGAATGCCTAACACAATTCCTAACAGCTGTATTAATAATCGTGTGCACTTACCAAATTTGGGATTTTAATTCACTTATTAACTAAAGTTAAAATGACTTCGGTAGGTAGAAGCTACATTGTAATTGAAATCTAGGTACACCTAGGCGAGAGCGGAGACACGTACGTCTCCTTTTGAGATTTATATTGAATGGGTCGCGACTACGGTGCGCGGGCCTATTTAAGCAAATGTCAGAACAAAGGAATCGCATCGCGCTGCTCGCCGATGACGTAGTCACACCACATCGCGTGATTCTCTCGACCAATAGGGGCTTCTGTTATGATTTCTGTCTATTGTATTCTTATCGCGTACTGTCGGCCGCAAAATTGGTTAACTAGTTTTGTAATGTCGGCAACAAAAATTGCCTGATGCAAAATAACGTTACAATACGTGAGCGTGGTAATTATTTGAAAAAAGAAAAGACGATCGAGTCAGCTTTTGCAATTGTATTTACGCGCAATTCATTTGTTTAATTTTTAGGTAGGTAATGTTTTGGGAATACCTTCAACTTTGTAATGGTATCTTTGACATTTAACTGTCATGTAGGTATTTAGATTAAAGCCTTCGATCAAAAATAAGTAGTTCGCGGCCTCCCCCGGCAAAGCCGGAAATTTTTGATCGAAGATTAAAGCCCACCATCGAGCACATGCTCGATGAAGCTCACAAAAGACGAAGCTATAATGTAATAATATAAAATTACTTACCTAAATATACTACCATAGCAAGGTAGGTATATTACGGTAAATTTTCTATACTTAGTAATCAGCAAGTGACCGCAGACGAAGCTATAATGTATATTTTTATTACGTCACCAAAATATGTCGTCAGTCAGACATACCACGATATATTTCGGTACTTGTAGTAAGACATGACGGCCGCAGAGCTAATGAGTACAAAAATACATATTGATTATAGCTCCGTTTATCGTGTTGTGGGCTTCTGCTTCATATTCCTTATGTTTTAATTTTCTAGCAACAAAAATATTTTGTTCTGAATTATGGGTGGAAACAAACTCAACAAAACCAAACTTTCGCGTCAAAATGTCAAAATATAATGTACGTACAAACTGTGAACTACGAACGTAACTGCATTACCTACGCTTACATTACACACGCAACTTTGTTCCCTGGAAAGTTATACAGCACAATTACAGCGCGTTTCTAACATTTTCCACGACGCAAATTGACGCAAGGCATTTTAAGAATTACTCGTAAATTGTTAGTTGAGAACAACATGAAACATCCTGATTCCTCATAAATCACCGCTACTAATGAGAAGAGTGTATGTGAAGTTAGCAGAGCATCTTCCAGCAGAGCATAAATAAATGAGAGTTCTGTTGGCGTGCAGGTGAGTTCTATAGTTCCTGATACTTTTCAGGAATAGTTCTGGCGTTTTTACACAAAAAAAATGAAGTTGAATTATGCTCTGCTAACTTCGCGTAGCAGAGCATTTTTCAAAATTCGAAAAAAAAAATAGGTAGCAATAAGCCTTTTAATAATATAAACAGTTCCTGATTGTTTTTAGAAATAGTTCCGGTGTTTTTAGTACACTAATTTCAATTTAAAGATTTCATCAAGTACATTTTTGTTCGAGTTGGAGTCATGCCACAATATTCCTTACATCAGCGCAAACGACTGTTTAAATAGACTGCAACGAAAGACAACACGAACAAAGATCTGCTATTAGGGTTTTGACAAGTTCTAATAACTAAACTCCTGAAACTTTAATTGAAAACGGTCTTTAAAAATAATAATCGAGTAATTTCTCGTCCAAATAAAAAAGTTTCAAAAACCATACTAATAAGTTTAGTCAGAGTTCTAATAGCATGCCTGAAGTTTGAGAGATAAAATAAATGTGCTTTTGTTTGTAATACAGTCATATAAAAAGCAAACACTTTAAAACTTTCATGAAATCGATCTTTGAAAAAATTCAAATCTGAGTTATGTGCCTTGAATTTGTACGAATTTAAAAGACAGTAAAGCTTATTTTATGAAAGTTCTGATAGCGTGCATTGAGTTAAAGCTTAACAAGGGTCTGTTCTTATAATTCAGATACATAACTGAAGCAGCACACCTGAAATTTTCATGAAATCGAACGTTGAAAATTGACAAATCAGAGTTATGGGCTTCAAATTTGTACTGATTCAAAAGACTCTAGAGCCTTTTCAATAAGAGTTCCAATAGCGTGCATTGAGTTTAAGCTTAACAATAGTTTGTTCTTATAGTTCAGACACATAATGGAGCCAGCACTCCTGAAATTTTCATGAAATCGATCGTTGAATGTTGACAAAATCTGAGGAATGTGCTTCGAATTTGTATTACTTCAAAGGGCTCTAGAGCCTTTTCAATATGAGTTCCAATAGCGTGCATTGAGTTTAAGCTTAACAATAGTTTGTTCTTATAGTTCAGACACATAATGGAGCCAGCACTCCTGAAATTTTCATGAAATCGATCGTTGAATGTTGACAAAATCTGAGGAATGTGCTTCGAATTTGTATTACTTCAAAGGGCTCTAGAGCCTTTTCAATATGAGTTCCAATAGCGTGCATTGAGTTTAAGCTTGACTATAGTCTGTTCTTATAATTCAGATACGTAATAGAGGCAGCACTCCTGAAGTTTTCATGAAATCGATCGTTGAATATTGACAAAATCTGAGAATTGTGCTTCGAATTTGTAATAATTCAAAGGGCTCTAGAGCCTTTTCGATAAGAGTTCCAATAGCGTGCATTAAGTTTAAGCTTGACTATAGTCTGTTCTTATAATAAAGACACAAAATGGAGGCAGCACTCCTGAAGTTTTCATGAAATCGATCGTTGAATGTTGACAAAATCTGAGTAATGTGCTTCGAATTTGTATTACTTCAAAGGGCTCTAGAGCCTTTTCAATATGAGTTCCAATAGCGTGCATTGAGTTTAAGCTTGACAATAGTCTGTTCTTATAATTCAGATACGTAATGGAGGCAGCACTCCTGAAGTTTTCATGAAATCGATCGTTGAATATTGACAAAATCTGAGAATTGTGCTTCGAATTTGTAATAATTCAAAGGGCTCTAGAGCCTTTTCGATAAGAGTTCCAATAGCTGCATTAAGTTTAAGCTTGACTATAGTCTGTGCTTATAATAAAGGCACAAAATGGAGGCAGCACTCCTGAAGTTTTCATGAAATCGATCCTTGAATATTGACAAAATCTCAGTTATGTGCTTCGAATTTGTAATAATTCAAAGGACTCTAGAGCTTTTTCAATAAGACTTCCAATAGCGTGCATTGGGTTTAAGCTTAAAAATAGTTTATTCTTATAATTCAGACACGTGATGGAGCCAGCACTCCTGAAATTTTCATGAAATTGATCGTTGAATGTTGACATAATCTGAGGAATGTGCTTCGAATTTGTATTAATTCAAAGGGCTCTAGAGCCTTTTCAATATGAGTTCCAATAGCGTGCATTGAGTTTAAGCTTGACAATAGTCTGTTCTTATAATTCAGTTACGAAATGGAGGCAGCACTTCTAAAGTTTTCATGAAATCGATCGTTGAATATAGACAAAATCTCAGTTATGTGCTTCGAATTTGTAATAATTCAAAGGGCTCTAGAGCCTTTTCGATATGAGTTACAATAGCGTGCATTAAGTTTAAGCTTGACTATAGTTATTTCTTATAGTTCAGACACATAATGGAGCCAGCACTCCTGAAATTGTCATGAAATCGATCGTTGAATGTTGACAAAATCTGAGGAATGTGCTTCGAATTTGTAATAATTCAAAGGGCTCTAGAGCCTTTTCGATAAGAGTTCCAATAGCTGCATTAAGCTTAAGCTTGACTATAGTCTGTTCTTATAATAAAGACACAAAATGGAGGCAGCACTCCTGAAGTTTTCATGAAATCGATCGTTGAATGTTGACAAAATCTGAGTAATGTGCTTCGAATTTGTATTACTTCAAAGGGCTCTAGAGCCTTTTCAATATGAGTTCCAATAGCGTGCATTGAGTTTAAGCTTGACAATAGTCTGTTCTTATAATTCAGATACGTAATGGAGGCAGCACTCCTGAAGTTTTCATGAAATCGATCGTTGAATATTGACAAAATCTGAGAATTGTGCTTCGAATTTGTAATAATTCAAAGGGCTCTAGAGCCTTTTCGATAAGAGTTCCAATAGCTGCATTAAGTTTAAGCTTGACTATAGTCTGTGCTTATAATAAAGGCACAAAATGGAGGCAGCACTCCTGAAGTTTTCATGAAATCGATCCTTGAATATTGACAAAATCTCAGTTATGTGCTTCGAATTTGTAATAATTCAAAGGACTCTAGAGCTTTTTCAATAAGACTTCCAATAGCGTGCATTGGATTTAAGCTTAACAATAGTTTATTCTTATAATTCAGACACGTGATGGAGCCAGCACTCCTGAAATTTTCATGAAATTGATCGTTGAATGTTGACATAATCTGAGGAATGTGCTTCGAATTTGTATTAATTCAAAGGGCTCTAGAGCCTTTTCAATATGAGTTCCAATAGCGTGCATTGAGTTTAAGCTTGACAATAGTCTGTTCTTATAATTCAGTTACGAAATGGAGGCAGCACTTCTAAAGTTTTCATGAAATCGATCGTTGAATATAGACAAAATCTCAGTTATGTGCTTCGAATTTGTAATAATTCAAAGGGCTCTAGAGCCTTTTCGATATGAGTTACAATAGCGTGCATTAAGTTTAAGCTTGACTTTAGTTATTTCTTATAGTTCAGACACATAATGGAGCCAGCACTCCTGAAATTGTCATGAAATCGATCGTTGAATGTTGACAAAATCTGAGGAATGTGCTTCGAATTTGTAATAATTCAAAGGGCTCTAGAGCCTTTTCGATAAGAGTTCCAATAGCGTGCATTAAGTCTAAGCTTGACTATAGTCTGTTCTTATAATAAAAACACAAAATGGAGGCAGCACTCCTGAAGTTTTCATGAAATCGATCGTTGAATATTGACAAAATCTCAGTTATGTGCTTCAAATTTGTAATAATTCAAAGGACTGTAGAGCCTTTTCAATAAGAGTTCCAATAGCGTGCATTGAGTTTAAGCTTAAAAAGTGTCTTTTCTTGTAAATCAGATACATAACTGAAGCAGCACACCTGAAATTTTTATGAAATCGATCGTTGAATATTGACAAAATCTGTGTAATGTGCTTCGAATTTGTACTAATTCAAAGGACTCTAGAGCCTTTTCGATAAGAGTTCCAATAGCGTGCATTGAGTTTAAGCTTGACAATAGTCTGTTCTTATAATTTAGACACATAATGGAGCAAGCACTCCTGAAATTTTCATGAAATCGATCGTTGAATGTTGACAAAATGTGAGTAATGTGATTCGAATTTGTATAAATTCAAAGGGCTCTAGAGCCTTTTTTATAAGAGTTCCAATAGCGTGCATTGAGTTTAAGCTTGACAATAGTCTGTTCTTATAACTCAGTCACGTAATAGAGGCAGCACTCCTGAAGTTTTCATGAAATCGATCGTTGAATATTGACAAAATCTGAGAATTGTGCTTCGAATTTGTAATAATTCAAAGGGCTCTAGAGCCTTTTCGATAAGAGTTCCAATAGCGTGCATTGAGTTTAAGCTTAACAATAGTTTGTTGTTATAATTCAGATACGTAATGGAGCCAGCACTCCTGAAATTTTCATGAAATCGATCGTTGAATATTGACAAAATCTCAGTTATGTGTTTCGAATTTGTACTGATTTAAATAGGATGTTAGAGCTAATTTTATGAGAGTTCTGTTGGCGAGCAGTAAGTATTAGCTTTATTTAAGTCTTTTCTTATAAATTAAATACATAGTAGAAGCAGCACACCTGAACTTTACTTGAAATCGAACGTTGAAAATTTACAAAATCGAGAAAGAGTTTTTATAGCGTGCATTGAGTATATGCCAAACAATAGCTTCAGCTGCACGCTAGCAGAACTCTTATTAAGCAAGCTCTACAGTACTTTGAATCTATACGAATTCAAAGCACATTACTCAGATTTTGTAAATTTTCAACGTTCGATTTCATAAAAATTTCAGGTGTGCTGCTTCAGTTATGTATCTGATTTACAAGAAAGGACATTTGTTAAGCTCAAACTCAATGCACGCTATTGGAACTCTTATTGAAAATGCTCTAGAGCCCTTTGAAGCACATAACTGAGATTTTGTCAATATTCAACGATCGATTTCATGAAAACTTCAGAAGTGCTGCCTCCATTAAGTGTCTGAATTATAAGAACAGACTTTTGTCAAGCTAAAACTCAATGCACGCTATTGGAACTCTTATTGAAAAGGCTCTAGAGCCCTTTGAATTAGTACAAATTCTAAGCACAATTCTCAGATTTGGTCAATATTCAACGATCGATTTCATGAAAATTTCAGGTGTGCTGCTTCAGTTTTGTATCTGATTTATAAGAAAAGACATTTGTTAAGCTTAAACTCAATGCACGCTATTGGAACTCTTATTGGAAAGGCTCTAGAGCCCTTTGAATTATTACAAATTCGAAGTACAATTCTCAGATTTTGTCAATATTCAACGATCGATTTCATGAAAACTTCAGGAGTGCTGCCTCCATTACGTATCTGAATTATAAGAACAGACTATTGTCAAGCTTAAACTCAATGCACGCTATTGGAACTCTTATTGAAAAGGCTCTAGAGCCCTTTGAATTATTACAAATTCGAAGCACATAACTGAGATTTTGTCTATATTCAACGATCGATTTCATGAAAACTTCAGGAGTGCTGCCTCCATTACGTATCTGAATTATAAGAACAGACTATTTTCAAACTTAAACTCAATGCACGCTATTGGAACTCTTATTGAAAAGGCTCTAGAGCCCTTTGAATTATTACAAATTCGAAGCACATAACTGAGATTTTGTCTATATTCAACGATCGATTTCATGAAAACTTCAGGAGTGCTGCCTCCATTACGTATCTGAATTATAAGAACAAACTATTGTTAAGCTTAAACTCAATGCACGCTATTGGAACTCATATTGAAAAGGCTCTAGAGCCCTTTGAAGTAATACAAATTCGAAGCACATTACTCAGATTTTGTCAACATTCAAGGATCGATTTCATAAAAATTTCAGGAGTGCTGGCTCGATCACGTGTCTGAATTATAAGAACAAACTATTGTTAAGCCTAAACCCAATGCACGCTATTGGAACTCATATTGAAAAGGCTCTAGAGCCCTTTGAATTAATACAAATTCGAAGCACATTCCTCAGATTTTGTCAACATTCAACGATCGATTTCATGAAAATTGCAGGAGTGCTGGCTCCATTATGTGTCTGAACTATAAGAACAAACTATTGTTAAGCTTAAACTCAATGCACGCTATTGGAACTCTTATTGAAAAGGCTCTAGAGTCCTTTGAATTATTACAAATTCGAAGCACATAACTGAGTTTTTGTCAATATTCAACGATCGATTTCATGAAAATTTCAGGAGTGCTTGCTCCATTATGTGTCTAAATTATAAGAACAGACTATTGTCAAGCTTAAACTCAATGCACGCTATTGGAACTCTTATCGAAAAGGCTCTAGAGTCCGTTGAATTAGTACAAATTCGAAGCACATTACACAGATTTTGTCAATATTCAACGATCGATTTCATAAAAATTTCAGGTGTGCTGCTTCAGTTATGTATCTGATTTACAAGAAAAGACACTTTTTAAGCTTAAACTCAATGCACGCTATTGGAACTCTTATTGAAAAGGCTCTACAGTCCTTTGAATTATTACAAATTTGAAGCACATAACTGAGATTTTGTCAATATTCAACGATCGATTTCATGAAAACTTCAGGAGTGCTGCCTCCATTTTGTGTTTTTATTATAAAAACAGACTATAGTCAAGCTTAGACTTAATGCACGCTATTGGAACTCATATTGAAAAGGCTCTAGAGCCCTTTGAAGTAATACAAATTCGAAGCACATTCCTCAGATTTTGTCAACATTCAACGATCGATTTCATGAAAATTTCAGGAGTGCTGGCTCCATTATGTGTCTGAACTATAAGAACAAACTATTGTTAAGCTTAAACTCAATGCACGCTATTGGAACTCTTATTGAAAAGGCTCTAGAGTCTTTTGAATCAGTACAAATTTGAAGCCCATAACTCTGATTTGTCAATTTTCAACGATCGATTTCATGAAAATTTCAGGTGTGCTGCTTCAGTTATGTATCTGAGCTACATGAACTGTTCCTTACTTTGCTTCTACTCAATGCACGCTAACAGAACTCTCATAATATAAGCTCCCTAAATCAGTACAAGTTCGAAGCACATAACTCATATTTAGTCAATTTTCAACGTTCGATTTCATGAAAATTTCAGGTGTGCTGCTTCTGTTATGTTGCTGAATTATAAGAACAGACCCTTGTTAAGCTTTAACTCAATGCACGCTATCAGAACTTTCATAAAATAAGCTTTACTGTCTTTTAAATTCGTACAAATTCAAGGCACATAACTCAGATTTGAATTTTTTCAAAGATCGATTTCATGAAAGTTTTAAAGTGTTTGCTTTTTATATGACTGTATTACAAACAAAAGCACATTTATTTTATCTCTCAAACTTCAGGCATGCTATTAGAACTCTGACTAAACTTATTAGTGTGGTTTTTGAAACTTTTTTATTTGGACGAGAAATTACTCGATTTTTATTTTTAAAGACCGTTTTCAATTAAAGTTTCAGGAGTTTAGTTATTAGAACTTGTCAAAACCCTAATAGCAGATCTTTGTTCGTGTTGTTTTTCGTTGCAGTCTATTTAAACAGTCGTTTGCGCTGATGTAAGGAATATTGTGGCATGACTCCAACTCGAACAAAAATGTACTTGATGAAATCTTTAAATTGAAATTAGTGTACTAAAAACACCGGAACTATTTCTAAAAATAATCAGGAACTGTTTATATTATTAAAAGGCTTATTGCTACCTATTTTTTTTTTCGAATTTTGAAAAATGCTCTGCTACGCGAAGTTAGCAGAGCATAATTCAACTTCATTTTTTTTGTGTAAAAACGCCAGAACTATTCCTGAAAAGTATCAGGAACTATAGAACTCACCTGCACGCCAACAGAACTCTCATTTATTTATGCTCTGCTGGAAGATGCTCTGCTAACTTCACCGACATATGAGAAGAGATATCGACCGCAGGACACGCGGGATGCTCGGGCGTGCCGCTACAACTCGGCAGGCCTAGTCATTTTGGTAGCATTTGGGTAAATGTTGTTTTTTTTTGCCCGAAATCGATTATTTTCCCAAATGCTCCAGAAATACCTGTGAATATAGTGGCCAGCCGCCCGTTGGTCGCTATGTCTGGTCTGGTCTGGTGTGTATGCTCTTGTAAATTACATATTTCATTCACATTATATTTACAATCATACTTAGTTTTCAGCGACTAAGTACTTGTTAGTACCTAGTGGCTGCAAAGTGAGATGATCAACCTTAACTATTTTTTATCCGAAACGCATGCGGAGCCGCCGGCAGGAACCAGTGCTTATAATAATATGATGAGAAATTACAACAAGGATGACATTTTAACAAACGAAATAAATGTAACGAAAGCGAAAATATCTAAATATTATTTTATTTTATTTTATTCGGAGAATAAACAGTTGTACATTACTATATATGTAAACTTACGACTAAACTATTAACTATTAATATATCCTCGCATATAGTAACTAAAAAAACTGCTTCCTAGCGGAAAAAATTTAAGCACAGCTCTCCCTTGTTAACAAATGTAGTTAATAACAATGATTAAGTACCTAAGCTAAGAGTAACCACTACTAACACTTAACACTTAACATTACACACATTTGCTCCATACAAAAGATCTCAACGCGCTACTAGCCGCCGGCGCCGGCTACTAAATGTTGCTGTGTTTGGGAATGCTGTCATTGACTTTTTTTGTAGTTTTTTTGCTTTTGCCTACATACCGAAGCGACAGAAAACCAAATACCAATTTAAAACATTTCATTTCCTTGATCATGTGTGGGGCGAAAGCTTAGAAAAGGACAGGGGAACTAGATTAAAAGGGTGGTGTTGCTGGCTCGTGCTAGGCATGCAACAGCAAGGTCGGACATTCGCAACAAATACTGTTAGATAACAAATTAAATACCAACCGCTACGTGGGCGCGTCAGTGTTAGTTATGATAGTTTTAGGAAAGCATATCCTATTTTCCCTTCATGATGTAAGCTGTTCTATCTAGGTAATGTAAACGTGTGAATTTTTACCGACTTCAAAAAAGGAGGTAGGGTAGGTACCTACTTAATATAAGCACAGTATACATATGGACAGTATGGAAACTAAGCCTAGTTGACGAAATAAATACCATTATAGCAATAGGGTTGTAACTTTTCTTGTTTTTCATGTATATTTTTTTATTAAAACGGTTTTTTTCTGTAGTGATCAATCAATGGAATTGAAATATCTGATACAAATGTGGTCTGGTATAATATAATAATATCTTCGTCTGGTCGAAGCGACGACGCGTGACCCGAGAGCTGGTGAGTATCTTGCGCAGCGCATCAGCATTGCCGTACAGGCGTGGTAATGCAGCCAGCCTCTTGGGGACGCTTCCGACTGGTATTGATATGGATCAATTGAGCTACCTGTAGATTGTTTACAACAGTCTGCAGTTAGGTCAATTGTTTATATCAGGTCTAATTAGTTTAATTTTCTTTGTAAACTATGAAAATGACACCCATGACGGAAAAGTTGATAATTTATAGCAGCCGCCATCTTGGATTCACGTTTTGACAGCAGTGTCGGCTTCAGCACCCTCGAAAACCATAAAAATGACACCCATGACGGAAAAGTTGATAATTTATAGCAGCCGCGATCTTGGGTTTGACAGCAGTATCGGTTTCAGCAACGTCGAAAACCATAAAAACAACACCCATGACGAAAATTTTCATAATTTATTGTAGCCGCCACCTTATATTTACATTTTGAAAGCACTATCGACTATAAACATCCTCAAAACCGCCGCCATTCTGGATTTACAAATAAGTTCACAAATTCATTATGATCGATCACACGGACTCATTATTCGATAACAAGTTTAAAATACGGGGAGAGGTTCAATATTAGTGAACTCTGACCTCGGACGAAGGAAACCACTTACTTTCTCTCATCGAAGAGCCTGGCCTGACGCTGAGTCCATTACAGTAAGTGCTGTCATACATATGTCAGACAAGAGCAGTAGCCGTGGGAAAGAGCCGGTGCGCGGAGGCGGCCTGCTGGTTCTGCTCTACAAACTTGACGTCTGTAACGATTTGTCCGTAATTTGCGACTCTCCAAAAGGAAATTCGTAAAAGTTAAGAAGTTACTCAGTTTATTTGATTCTTTTTAACAGCCTTTTCATCTAATCTAAATGGTTTATAGAGCGTTAAAATGAAACGTTTATTCACGGTATAACTTACATTGAAATTACTTGACTCAGCACGTATCTAGGTACTACCGCTATTAAATTATTTACTTTATTACTCTTTTTTCTTTTAGTCGGTTAGGTAGGTACCTACCTACTCGTGCAAACAATGAAGGAACCCACATCTAGACCTCATGTCCTCATGTGTGTTAATGTCAAAACTCTATTTCCCTAATTTTCCCCCAATCCCAAATTCCCTAAACCCAAATTTTTTTAGAACCACATCAATGACACAGTTTTCAAAGAATTTTACTCGCAAATTCTTGATCAATTTTCCCAAATAAAGCCTTAGCTTCAGTCGCTACCGGCGGCCAATTATACCATTCAATACTTAGGTACATCATGTCTCTTACAACACACTTTCTCTAAAGAAATACAGTAATAGACAAGCATAAGTATAGAGTCGATGAAACGACAAATTTGGAGGCTTTCATTGTATCTATGTAGCCGATAATCAAGGTTTGTAGAAAGTGACCCTGGATGATGTGAAGGCAGACATTCGGTTGGAACATAACTAGGTACATTATCTCTTGTTTTCAGACCATTTCTAAATATATAAGATTGAGTTATTTTTTATGTTTTGTTTTGTGGTTTGAGTGTCATCATGGCGATCGAAGACTGAAGTGCCTATTCAATTTATATTCGAGTTGGTTGTTATTTATTGTAGTGATGATTAATTTAATAATGTTTTGCGAGAGGTGAGGTTTAATCTCTGATTGATTACTATAGATATATATTATATATACTATAGGTACTAGGCACGCTTTACCATAGAGGTCTAGTGAGCATGGAGCCTTCACAGGACCTACCAAGCGTTTGTTCCAACAACTATTTGTGCGCCACCATTTTGAACTATTTTGTAGGTACACTTTTGTACGAAACAAATTTTCATAAAAATGAGTGTTCATCCACAATGCAGCCAGTATTGGAGACTCCATAGACAAAACACGCTATTGAAGTACTAGCAAGCCCTGTACAAACCCACAGTCAAGGGTGGAGCACTAGCAGGCCCTGTACAAACCCGCTATTGAAGCACTAGCAAGCCCTGTACAAACCCACAGTCAAGGTTGGAGCACTAGCAAGCCCTGTACAAACCCACAGTCAAGGTTGGAGCACTAGCAAGCCCTGTACAAACCCACAGTCAAGGGTGGAGCACTAGCAAGCCCTGTAAAAACCCGCTATTGAAGCACTAGCAAGCCCTGTACAAACCCACAGTCAAGGTTGGAGCACTAGCAAGCCCTGTACAAACCCGCTATTGAAGCACTAGCAAGCCCTGTACAAACCCACAGTCAAGGTTGGAGCACTAGCAAGCCCTGTACAAACCCGCTATTGAAGCACTAGCAAGCCCTGTACAAACCCACAGTCAAGGTTGGAGCCGCTCTACAAAGATTGGAATAATCCGATCTGATCATTTTTTTCCCAAGTTCCCGTGCAGCAAACGCAACTATCGATCTTAACTTCGCATTATCAAACCAATATTTTATGCCGAGGTTTTGAGAGCAATAATCGAACACTACGTGGCTACACGTGGTTGATAGCGCGACACCTTGTAGCGAACGTGGTAGGTAGCGCGACACCTTGTAGCCAACGTGGTAGATAGCGCGACACCTTGTAACCAACGTGGTAGATAGCGCGACACCTTGTAGCCAACGTGGTAGATAGCGCGACACCTTGTAGCCAACGTGGTAGATAGCGCGACACCTTGTAACCAACGTGGTAGATAGCGCGACACCTTGTAGCCAACGTGGTAGATAGCGCGACACCTTGTAGCCAACGTGGTAGATAGTGCGACACCTTGTAGCCAACGTGGTAGATAGCGCGACACCTTGCACTCCGTGAACACAAAACTGTTCCCGGTCCATTTTGTGTCGTATGGTCTCATCCCCATATTTTTCTGTAGGCGTATAATAAAAGAAAAGAATGACTACGATTGCTCCAACGAACATAGCAAAAGCAAAAACTAAATAATGGGACTGCAACCACACAGCATCATCTAGCCCCGAGCTAAGCAGAGCTTGTGTTATGAGAGTACTAAGGCCCGTATTATGAAAGCTTGCTCAGTCATCAATTGATACTTGAGTAACGCTTTTCTATGGCAAAAATGTCACTCAAGCATAGATCTACGACTGAGCGGGCTTTTATAATACGGGCCTAAGTGACTGATAAGTACATTAAACAACACATTACATTACATAGATGGATATTTTTTTACGACCTCTGTGGTGCGGTGGGTGAAAGCCTGCCTGCAACGCAGGAGGTTGCGGGTTCGATTCCCGCCTCGGGACAAATGTTTCTACGATCTGCAGACATTTGTTCAGGGTGTTCTGGTCGTTTTCTGTGTATAATAAAAAATATCTATCTATGTATTGTATTATATTACGTATATCAGTTATCTGTACTCATATCACAAGCTCTGCTTAGCTTGGGGCTCGATAATGCTGTGTGAATTGTCCAGCAATATTTATTTATTTTATATTTTAATTTATTATACATAGAAATACCCAGAACGCTCTGAACAAATATTTGTAGATCCTACTAACATTTGTCCGAAGGCGGGAATCGAACCAGCAACCTCCTGCGTCGCAAGCAGACCTTCGCCCGCCGCGTCACATCGATCGTCAAATCTATTGACAAAACAATCTATGTATGCGAAGTACTAGCGGCTGCCGGCGGCTTCGCCCGCGCGCTTGTCAAGCATCTCACTTGACGATATAATATTATAGCGTAGGTATATGACACTCACAAATAACGTAGCTTTCTTATACCTATGTATAAGAATTTTCAAAATCGGTTCATTAGATCCAGAGAGTTGTAGGGGGTAACCCCTACAACCTCACAAACTAACTCTATCATATTAGTATAGATAGACTGATAGTATAGATAGTAGGTATAGAGAGATAGTATAGATAGACTATTAGGCGAATCTATTTACTTAAGAAATGCGAGCTTATTAGCTTGAATGTGTCCGGAACGGAGCCGGAGAGCAACATAGCTTCCTATCTACAGTCATCAATCCAAAGAATACTTTGATATTGTCCGGTACCAAATGCTGTTCTCCAGAGAAATTTTATCGAAATATTCCTGCCAAATGTAGGATGAAATGTAAAAATATCTCCTAAGTATTGTAAGCAGCAAAGTGATTAATGCCTTATACTAACGAGCATTACATTACCGGTGACTTGCGCTTGCGCTTGCCATGTGGAAAGAAACCTTTCTAAGAAAGTCACTATCACCGCGCTAATCACTGCTTTTGTATAAATCATCGCTGTGGGGTTTCGGTGCACAGAGAACATTTACAAGAGGCATCATAACGGAATCTAACTACCAAAGGAATTCAAGCCTGTCGTCTATTTCTTTGAAGAATAAACAATTTATTTATAGCCACACACATATTTTACAAAAAAGGGAAACACAAAAACATACGTGATCAACAGAAACATAATACTTTGAGATTTAAATTTATAACATATAATAAAAAAATAAGCATGTAGTAGAGTCCCAAGAGTAGGAAAAATTGGTGTTTCCCTATGTGCGCGGCGTCAGGTCCTGCCTCCGCTTATTGTCGTTACCATCCGAGGACGATAACGACGCTGGTTTTCAGTCAGAACCTATTAGGGTGACGTCACGTCACGAGTAACAGTCCACAATGTAGTAACTAAGTCTAACAGTAATACATCCAATAAACCCACATTATAATGTTGATGTATAAGGTATAAGTAACAATAAAATCCAAGAGTTATAGAAACATTAATGGTGAGAAAAACAAGTTAACGTAAAAAGAAATGTTATATAAATACAACAATAATTGTTAGGTTTACGTGCAGAAAATGGAGAATAATTAGTGGGTATGTATATTTTGGGTAGGTATGTGTTTTGTCTTAGGAGCTTTTTTGGTTAGACAATAATATTTTTTTGAGCTTAGATTTAAATATGTATAACGACTTGGTATCGCGTAATGGAGGAGGTAGACCATTCCAACAGCGCGAGGACGCAAATCTAAATGAACCGCTGAAGGCTACAGTTCGATGCGCTTGTGTCAGTAAGACCAAATTGGAGCAGGCTCTACGTGGGTATTTAGGGTTCTTCTCGGACGCCCATTCAAGCTTATTGTATAGGTAAGGGGGAGATTTAAATTTAATGACACCGAACAATAGAGTTGCCAAGTGCAAGTGACGGCGTGCTTTCATCTTCAGTAAGTCCGACGAGTTCAGGTAAGGCGTGACATGTGATCGAGGAGGAATGTTAAAGCAAGATCGTGCGCAAGCATTCTGAACTCTTTGAATCAGCTTCTCAGTACGGCTGCGCAAACACGGCCCGAATACTACATCGCAATAGTTAAGTTTAGATAAGATTAGTGATTCACATAATGTGATTCGGACCGCTTCACTCAGGTATTGACGAATTTTGTATAGAGTTTTCAGTCTATAGAAACAATTACGTACACTTTCTGCTATTTGGCTTTCGAACTCGAGTTGTGCGACAATGATTAGGCCCGAACTTTTAGGCTCGCTATAAATGTTTCAGGTAGTACCTACCTACTTAAGGCAAGTAACTAGGCTTTGTCAGTTTCATGAGCAGCTGAGAGCATTTACCTAATATGCCGAATAAAATATCCCATGTAAGTACTTAAATTCGAAGTGTGTGAAGGTCATCTAAACGAGCCATGGCGTTATCGTTTGGGCGACCTTTACACACTCTACCTAACACCTATTTACTCGCCTTACCTGAAACGTGTGCAGCAGAAGGAAAAGGCTACATACATGACTTTAATTCCTATATACCTAGTTGGATGTGTTGTTCACTGATATCAATAAGGCTTGAAATTCGTCGTTTGACTGAATCATCAACTTGTTACGGCTAATAGGTCCACGACTCGATACCAGTTGCCGGAACAAGACGCGTCCAGCTTAGGAAAATTAAAAAAAAAAGGATGGTTGGCAAACATTGGTCGAATCTGGCTGAAACGGACCGGACGGAAAAATTACTTGTTTTCGGGTAGTGTACAGTAGGAGCGACCCGCAAGTTAAATCGCGGTTAAATCATTAATAATGTGATAGAAATTACCAGTAAGAAAAAAAATCTCATCTCTCTTGTTCGATTGTTGAACTAGTGAGATTTTTTTCTCTCTTTTTCTTTTTTACAAGAGGTCATAAAAATAAGTGAGAGTAGTATCTAAGTAAGAACAATTATTGTATGAGCTATGTTGGACGATTTTTTTAGGATGCCGCCGCGGACCACTTCGGGTGCTTCCAGGGACCACCAGTGGTCCGCGGCCCATTGGTTAGGAACCACTGATCTAACAGATTTGAGGCCGCGGCACACCCATCGGAGAGATCTGTGTGTAGTGAATCAGTGATTTATGAAGATACTCGACTCATTTCTATTAACCGTTCTGCAGCGATATCGACAGACTAGACATGGCTTTGCGTAGGCAAGAAAACGAATTTCGAATATTTAACGAATTCGGAGATAATTCGATATAATTTTTGTGTATTTTACCATAAATAAGTAGATGTCATCAGTCACGTGATCATGATACGTTAAATAAAAGTCTTCGTCTTCGTTCCAGGAATGCAGCTGTGTCTGGGCGCGCTCGCGCTGCAGTCGCTGCTGGTGGCAGTCGACTGCGGCCAGCGCCGGCGGATCATGGCTACACAAGCGGTAAATACTTCTAGATCTGGTCTCGGTCACGTGATATCTAGAATGCAGCTGTGTCTGGGCGCGCTCGCGCTGCAGTCGCTGCTGGTGGCAGTCGAACCAGATGTTCCGGAGGTTACCTACATACATACTCGTAACTGCCCATCCAACATAACAAACTAATTCTAAGGTTTTTATTTATTATAGTACTCTGGGTAATTTCTAAGAAATTAATAAATCCCAAAAATTTACGATCTCGACGGGATTCGAACCCGCACCTTCCCCTTCAGCGCAGAGTTGCTCTTTTTCCAACTAAGCTACGTGATCTTATCTAGTCGACCCGAAAATCTTTGGGAGTTCTTTCGGCACTTACGCCGTCAGCGCCACCTACAGAGGAAACAATGAAGTTATCCAATTCTGCTCAAAGACCAAATTTACATTTAGTTCTTTGACAAGAGGTTTTGCCGTTGCTTGATTCTAAGGTTTTTATTTATTATAGTACTCTGGGTAATTTCTAAGAAATTAATAAATCCCAAAAATTTACGATCTCGACGGGATTCGAACCCGCACCTTCCCCTTCAGCGCAGGGTTGCTCTTTTTCCAACTAAGCTACGTGATCTTATCTAGTCGACCCGAAAATCTTTGGGAGTTCTTTCGGCACTTACGCCGTCAGCGCCACCTACAGAGGAAACAATGAAGTTATCCAATTCTGCTCAAAGACCAAATTTACATTTAGTTCTACACTTAGACTAGACACTAGAACTAAATGTAAATTTGGTCTTTGAGCAGAATTGGATAACTTCATTGTTTCCTCTGTAGGTGGCGCTGACGGCGTAAGTGCCGAAAGAACTCCCAAAGATTTTCGGGTCGACTAGATAAGATCACGTAGCTTAGTTGGAAAAAGAGCAACCCTGCGCTGAAGGGGAAGGTGCGGGTTCGAATCCCGTCGAGATCGTAAATTTTTGGGATTTATTAATTTCTTAGAAATTACCCAGAGTACTATAATAAATAAAAACCTTAGAATCAAGCAACGGCAAAACCTCTTGTCAAAGAACTAAATGTAAATTTGGTCTTTGAGCAGAATTGGATAACTTCATTGTTTCCTCTGTAGGTGGCGCTGACGGCGTAAGTGCCGAAAGAACTCCCAAAGATTTTCGGGTCAACTAGATAAGATCACGTAGCTTAGTTGGAAAAAGAGCAACCCTGCGCTGAAGGGGAAGGTGCGGGTTCGAATCCCGTCGAGATCGTAAATTTTTGGGATTTATTAATTTCTTAGAAATTACCCAGAGTACTATAATAAATAAAAACCTTAGAATCAAGCAACGGCAAAACCTCTTGTCAAAGAACTAAATGTAAATTTGGTCTTTGAGCAGAATTGGATAACTTCATTGTTTCCTCTGTAGGTGGCGCTGACGGCGTAATTGCCGAAAGAACTCCCAAAGATTTTCGGGTCGACTAGATAAGATCACGTAGCTTAGTTGGAAAAAGAGCAACCCTGCGCTGAAGGGGAAGGTGCGGGTTCGAATCCCGTCGAGATCGTAAATTTTTGGGATTTATTAATTTCATAACAAACTAACTTATTTTGGCCTCCTTCTAATGTAGGGTGGGGCAAAATATACTACATTTCATAGAAATTGTATGGAAAACGTTATTTGATTTTTAGCGAGACTTACGATTTGATGTTACTTTGGGAAAAAATTGCTACCGACTCAAGAAATAACAATATTTTTTGGTTAATAATGAAATATACATAATTAGACTAGCCAAACCGAATGTTAGTTTTATAGGGAGGTGAAGGGACTTTCTCTGTACCTACCTGATACTGGCGTGGGCCTTCGGACTTAAGGTCATTAACGCAGTAGCTCCATTCATTTATCCAGGTCTATGTATTTTCACTTTTTATACAAGTTTTTATAGTTTCAATTTTTTTAATCTAAAGCATGATGTAAAATGTTATCTTTGTTTCCAGACAATGCCATCAAAAGGCGGCTGGCGCCCGGTGATCGGATCAGGAGGCCTTCTCTACGGATCGTTTGGCGCCTCACCGCTCCATCCCTCCCAATACAAAATCCCTGTACCAGTACTCGACATGTTTCCTTCCTCCGCACGTCCACTCTCCTCAAGAGACGCCGGCAAACTGACCTCCATCGCCCAATCATACCGACCCACCACTACAAGGACAGTTCCAAATGCGCAAACTCAAGCGCATCAACCAATCAGCTCCTACCACAACCCGTTCGCAATTCAAAACAACAACCTCGGCATCAATCTACAAAATGGACTTAATTACTACAAACAGTTGCAGAGCTATCCCATGGACAGCGTGCTCATCAGAAACCCTCACAACCCGTACGCAGCCAGACCTGTTTTCCAGAAGTTTCCGCAGAAATTCAAGCAACAACAGCTACAGAACAACGTATTTCAGCAATTAACAAGCATTCAACCGTTACAATTCGCACAGTATCAGACCAGCAAGCCGATAGATATCTTCAGTAAACCTGTAGAAAGTTACGCAAGGCCTACGGAGAACAAGAACCAGAATAAAGGACAAGGCGGTACAGAGATCTACAAACAGGAAATATACAAACTGCCTGATAGTGACACTGCTTCACAATCTGTTAGCCAACAGGTGAAGACCGCTCAACAGCACAATTTGGGGATACCGAACCAGATTTACAATCCTTACGGACAGTATTCTTTCCAGAACGCTGCGCTACCGCCAAGTCTTTTAGGTACGAACTATTGTTATCCAATTATTACGAATATTTCATTATTTTCCCATAGATTTGTTTTACAATTTGCTATACATTCGTTTCAGGGTCATTCGGAAACATCGGACTGCAAACAGTGAAAGGCAATAACCAATTCCAGTTCCCTTCCACGAAGCCCACGTTCTTCCCGCAACCCACGAGGCAAACCATCTTTAACTCATTCAGCTACAAAACAACACCTTTCGTCTTCAGCTCGACTACACCACGGCTCCCTACTTCTGTCAGCCCGTTCCAGTTCACTTCTACGCTCGGCGACTTCAAGATCACACCTATTCCTAACACCAAAATCTCGATACCACCTAAAATCGACCCCAACGCAGGAGCCAAAGACTCTTTTAAACCAAGCCCGCAGGACCCATTCTCGAAGTACCACAGCAACGGTTTCAACAAGATCGTCGCAACCACCTACAACCCGCTACAGACGACAGCGAATAACGTTTACGAATACAGCTTCCAAGCACAAAACGCGCAAAACCAGAACTATTATAATCAGCCGAACATAAATTACAATTTCGATAACAAACAGAAGATCCAAGACAGCGTTCCGGCCGGTGGCAATCAACAGATAAACAAACAATACGCGAACCCACCCAGCCGAGCCGAGTTAGACCCCGCCATACGACCCACTTACGAAGTTACCGAAGCCACCGACTCCGACGTCTACACCCACTCGTCAGCAGCGCCGTGGTCGTTGACCTCTCAATCGAACGACAATCTAAGGACCACCGAAGACGCGCGCAAGAGTACTCCGACTACGGCGAAGCAGGAGTACTCCGACTACGGCCTGCAGCACCCCACGCCGCTGCCAGCGCTTCCTGAGGAATACGCCATCGTTACAGAAGCCGAGAAGGGATATGATAACTCTTTGAGCTACGACGGACATGTCGAATCACAAAGCAGGCGGCCTCTCGGCGACGAATTCGAACCGATAGGCAAGCAGAAGCTCAAAGACTACTACTACACGTACAAAGTGTCGACTCCGTCGTACGACGATATCCACATACCGAGACGAACAAAGAAGACGACCACGGAGAGCTCCAGCTTCAGCACTCAGGAGACGACGACGGCCAGTACGGTGGCCAGCGAGGATCCTGTCGAGCCTCTTCCCACTTTACCACCGAACAGACACTTTAAACGGCCGAGTACACCCGAGCCTACCACTGCTGAAAAGGACAGGATCCGCAAGAGGACCAAACTGCGCAGACGTCGACCTATTCTAGCACAAACAAACCGCAATAAAGAAGAAACGAGCACTCGTACTCAGTACTCCACTCAGACTACAGAGGCTCCATTAGACGAAGAAGTTCATACCATCAAACCAAGAGTCAGACCAACCAGTAAGCTCCAGACAGCTGCCACCACAGTTGGTGCTGCTACGGACCCTATCACCAGCACTTTGCCTACAGCAACGCCCACATCACCTACAATCATAAAAAAGAAACTAGCTCATCGCCGTCTAATCACTACAACTCCAGCAGACAGATTCGAAACAACTACAACCCCCACATTTAAAATATACGAAGCCAGCAAGGAATCACAAATTATGAAGATTGCTAACAGACAACAGTACAAGTCAACTTCGCCATCGTACGATACTCCTGACTACACTCATAAACAAGATGAGAAGGATACACTAACAAGTGACGTAGCTGTCAGCTTAAACGACGGAGTGAAAACCACTTCAGGGACCGATTTGGATTTGGAATTTGCTTTCCATAAAGATGTGAAACCCATTGAAGCCAAGCTGGAACCAGTTACCAACTATTACGGAGAAACAATTACATACACCGACGCAGGTAACGAAGTCACGACATACGCTCCCCGTCTTGAAACCACCTCGAGCCCTGGAAGGGTTCCTAGACCGCGACTACGCAACAAATATAACAGACCGAAATTCAGCGTTAAGGACTATAAAAACAGACTAGGCTCAACCACAACAACAGAGAATCCAGTAGAAAACACACCAAAGCTCAGATTACCTCAAAGGAAACCGTACACAGAGAGCGATAGTGAAACGACAACAGAACGAAGGAAGTTCATGCCAAAAGATCCTCGATACAAAACAGAAACAACCGAGAGTGAAAAGGAACATTACGTAAGACCAACCATTAGACAAAGACAGACCACTGCAGAAGTAGAAAGCACAACAAAAGTATCAGCTCGCATACGAAACGGCAACAGGCGAACTACAAAACCCATGGACGAAACAACAGAGCCTCTACCAACAACCGTTCAAAAACGACCTTTGAGGAAGAAAATAAAAGACTCTGACGTGGGAGAATCCGTTCAAGACGTTGTAACAGAAACTACGATCTACGATCCTAAGGACATCACATCAGAGAGGACCAGGTCAGAGAGCGCCATCATGAAAATAGCCGATAAGAAACATCACGATCATATGGAACATTTATTTGAACATTCAAAGAGAGTATCAGACTTAACCCTAGCCGCTAGTAAAGATTACAACAAACCTGGGATGTTCAAATCCGTACCCAACAACAGTAGAAGGATACCCAACTATTTTACGATAGCAACAGATGATCCAATCCTTCCGATCGAAGCGTTCTTCCCTCAGCTGAATCAGAAGAAAGAGACGTAGTCTTTACTTTTAAACTAAACCAAATCTTTCCAACTACCAAAGCAACAACTCTTATTTCATGTTATCAAGTATTACTCTTCTTTTAAATATTGCATGAACTTCATCGGAGAAATAATATGCAGGTTTACCTAATGTCAACTGATCGCTAACAAAGCATCAACTCATAGGTCACGTAGGTTGGATCAGACCTGAAGCAGTCCAGGTGGCCCATAGTTTATCTGTACTTCAGGATTTTTTCCCCAAGACGTTACGTTATGTAACGTGGTTTGTAAAACAGGTGTGTGAATCTTGGTAAATGTAAAAACCAATCTGACATATTTGGTAACAACTATGCTAGAGATTTGTTAAGTGTATATAATTACCATGTTTGTAGGTATCCTGTTTTGTTGCTAAATGTGAATATTTTGCATGATATACACCACTTACTGGCCACCATTTACGACTGTTCTTTATAATATCGATGCTCATTTAGATTTAAGGATAACTTTAACCTAAAATTTTGTATAACTTGTATGAATGTGTGAGTGAAATGTATGAAAGAAAACGATACGTATTTATTATGTTAGTGTTTAGTTATGTAAATAAATATTTTCTTAAATAATCAGTTGTTTATAATAAACCTAAAAACATGAACTACTAACATAACATATTATTGGAATAAATAATGTAGGTACTTTATGCCGCATTTGCCTGTTGACTTTGCATTTTCGACATTTTCAGGATAGACTTTTGGGCGGCGAAGTGGATCGTTTTGTCCAATGGATCTGGAAAGGATTTGATATTATTATCGTTTTCATATTGTAAAGTCGAATGATTGTGAAGTCGAAGGTCACAAGGTAACGTAACGCCAAAACTGGCTTTGTATGTATGCACGTTACATAAATATATGCATACTATAAAAACAAAGCTATATTATATTTGAATGTTATTACAGCGCGTGAGAAATGGTCAAAAGAAAATACAAAAATATATGTAACTCATTTTTGCTTTTTACCGAAGATTGTATTCATTATCTATATGCTTACATATTTTATGTTCTCCTCTGACGGGGAACCTTAGCCGTAAGCTGACTGGATTCGAGCAGATGAACACATACGGACTGTCGCTCTCCCCGCCCGCGCCGCGGTACCTGGCGACAACGAATGGAAATGTTTTATGTTCAATTATAACAACGCATCGTATAATCATACGCGCATCATAAGCACGCATTGCTGGAGTAGTTTACATTAGCGCTACATTGTCGTGAACGTAGTGAAGTAGGAAGTCAGAGATGAACTCACTTTTTGTCATACTCCTCTTGAGGTAGGCACTCGTCCACGTTCACACAGCCGAGTAGACAACCCGTGGGATAGAACGTAGGGAATTTCAAGTGTTTTTCTAAAACAAATAATTTATTATTAATTAGTTTTCGATTTCCTAGATTCTGCCTGTGGCTTCGCACACTTTGTTTCTTTGAAAAGGTATAAAGGTTACATTCGAACTCGGAACTAATGAAAAGATTCATTTTTTTTGGGTTGGAAAATGCCTGATTGTCTAATATTTGAAAGTGAACCTACGTTCTTAGATCACAAAGTATATAGTAAAGTGTATTCACCTGGGTAAAGCGCTCGGTAGTGATTCTCTAAAGCCCTCGCGACCTCTTGATCTGGTGGTTTGACAGTGGACGCGATCCAGAGCCGCCCGCGATGACTTGTGTACCACGTGCGACCTTCGTGCCTGCGGGATGACGATACAATACAATTAGAGGATTCGATCCCGGTCTTTATTTTCAATCCCGAGATTTCAGGATTGGCAACACGCGATCCCAGGATAATCGATCGGATCGGGATCGTAGACAGGTAAATAAAATCGAACTATTATTTAAAAATCAGCTTTTATTTACTTTCGAAAACAGTAAAAATCTACTAAAATCACAGAAACATAATTTTACATAAATTAACACTATAACATTTAAAAAATCAACTTTTTTTATAAATATTACTCTTTTACGGTAGACAGGATAAATAATAATACGTTATCAAATACGTTACGTTATCAGTCAATAAAATCAAATTCAACTAAAATCACAGAAACTTAACTGTACATAAATTTAACATTATAAACATTTTAAAAACCATTTTTTTTATAAATATTACTCTTTTACGGTAGACAAATAAACCTATAGAAATGTCTGATAATTTGCTACAGAACGATTTTGTCGAAAATTACACAGATTAATATGTAGTAGCTCACCGCCTGCTATGTTCTAATTGGCCGAAACAATATTACGTCATAAAATAGGGATGGAGTAAAACAAATTGAGTGTTAACGATGTTCTAGCCTTTTAATTCATGGTACCTAATGAATGATATTTACGAATTTTTAATTCAATATACTTACGTGTGTTTATGTAATATAATTAAAAGGATTTTGTTTGTTTTAAAATATCTCGCTATTTATGCTTTTAAATATGATTGCAAGTGAGTACCAACAGTACTTTGTTTTAATTTGTATTTATTGTTCTCTTTTCATAAAAAAGCTACGTAGGTAGATAGAGTACCTACGTAGATTATCGCATCTATATAAAAAAACATACATTTATGTATACATACATGTACCTACAGCCCAACATAGAACCTCTTTTTTCAAGTCAGTTAAAAATAAATGCACTTACGTTGTTATTATTACAGTATTTAAATGGGTGAAGGTACCCATTTTCAATTTTCGTGGTGGATGAATAGTGAAGGTACCTATTTTCTATTTTCGTAGGATGAATATCACGTGTGTAATTAATCTTGTATGTACACAACCTGTGTGATAACATGATAATACAATACCATGCTGTTGCTGGTAAAATATCGATCTCGATAGTCTAAACCAGCTTGTTCCTTCTCTAGCGACTGCGTAGAGCTGGAAGAAAATATAAACGACACTAGGTAAGAAAGGGATGTCAAATGACACGTCATGAACACCGAACGAGGTTGACCATTTTACCGTGACCTCTAGCTTTCTAGTAAAATAATTTCGTACAAAAGTTAGTCACGTAAAAAACTTACCGACGAAATGTAATTCCATCTGTATTATACTTGGAAGATCTTGTTTTTTTTACCACACCATTTGATAGAGCAGTAGGACATGGTTTAGTCTTGTGTTCTGTATTTTTGTCACCAAGCGACAAGACATACGCACGGTTCTAACTATTGGTCAGCACTGAAGTGACGATCGTGGGCGTTCCCTTTATATAAGTGCTAAAACACTGACTTGAGGCAGAGAAGCGCGTTTCAATATGGCACCTCTACTGGATATGTGCTCGATGTTTTGTCCACAATAACCTTAGCACAGCATATTATCTGATTCTAACTATTTGGATGCGAATAACTACTTATGGTTCCATCTAAAAAACTAGGGATTAGAAGTTGTAGTTGTGTACAGCCCTCGTGACATAAATTACAATGATTCCCTTACAACAATGGACCAACCTGCCCTCGACCAGGAGGGTAGGTAGGTCCATCGATCTCTTGGATCTCCGTGTCTTGTACGCGAGGGTAGAGGAACCTAACATCATAACAATAAGACTCACATCTTGATGCCCTCGACCAGGAGAGACGCCCAAGGCTGGTGCATGGAGAGGCAGCGGCCTGTGTCGCTCATCTCTTGGATCTCCGTGTCTTGTACGCGAGGGTAGTGAAGTAGCTCTACTGTTTTCACTGGAATTTGTTGGCTTTCTACTGATGGGTCAAACTGCGGTGAACAGGTAAAGGTTTAAGAAAATTTAGTCACCAGACTTAGGCCAGGAGTCAGGAGGCCTTATGAGTGACGTTTATTCCATAGAAAAGCGTTACTCAAGCATCCATCGATGACTGAGCAAGCTTTTGTAATACGGGCCCATAATAATAAATTACCACTGAAAACACTTTCAAATACAAATGTTTTATTTCGTTTACAATGTACATTTTTATCTAACATAATATTTTGAAGCCTCCTTTTAAGTATAAAATACTTGTACTAGGAGGTTTCGCTCTTCCTTCGTTACATTAGCCAAAACTTAACAAAATATTTTTACGGTAAAACAATTTGGTCAGTACAAGAAAATAAAAATTATTAAAATAATCAAAGACAAGTTAAAAGTTGAGGGTACCTAGATATAAGCGTAGCGTTGAGATGTATTGTTCGAGTGCTCGACGTTGTATGGTCCAATTTAAAAACTCAAAGCGTTTAATAGAAAAATTGAGAAACTACGTTGCATTGTACTTACGTTGCAATCAATGACTTTATCAATTATTGTTATGGCCGATTTTTTATGTTAGTTAACTTATGTACAACAAAAAAATAGCCAGGATGCGGCTAGCACTCGCGCACTCGGCAGGCGGACGAGTCTTGTACTGTACTGTACTGACCACGTCACAGAACTCATACAGTCACCAAATATTTCAATGCAATTGCGCAGGAACTTGATTTGTTATATGTAACATACATTTTTAACTATACATAGGTCCATAGATTCTAAATATTAACTTCCTTTCCTAACTTTTTTCTAAGTTTCAAAAAATTCCTGTAAGGCGTACCTAGTAACTTTTTTTAATGAGTGCCTCGATGAAGCATATCATCGGAGGTGGATAGGGCGCTCGGGGAGCATTCCGTGGCCACCACGGTCCCAAGATGTCAACCTGCTAGACTTCTTTTACTGGGGATGCCTCAAAGAGATAGTATACAAGGACTCCCTCACTTCAATTGAGCAGCTGCGGAGCGAATACAAAGGGCGGCCCAAACCATTACCGAATCCGGGCATACGCGCAAAATAAAACGCTCTTTTATAAGAAAGATGCAGGGCGGTCATAAGAGCTAGTGGTAGCCATTTTGAACACTTATTGTAAGACATTCCAATGCAATGAGCGAGATTTCACCTTACTTGTAATTTGAAAAAAATACCTTTACCCATCTTGACAGGAATATTAAGAATAAGAATATTTATTTGTACAAACTTATAAAACATTCTAAGGTTTTTATTTATTATAGTACTCTGGGTAATTTCTAAGAAATTAATAAATCCCAAAAATTTACGATCTCGACGGGGTTCGAATCCCGTCGAGATCGTAAATTTTTGGGATTTATTAATTTCTTATAAAACATTGTTTAAGTACCTACTGACTAAATACAAACTAAAACATTGCTAATAGTAGAGAAATGACGGTAGTACTTAAATCAGACAAAGACTTTACTTTCCGTAATTTGTTTTGTGTAATATTCTTTACACAAAAAGTTGGAAATACCAAGTGTTATACCATTTTAGGATTAGCAAGCTGAAGTGGTAGTGGGCTGGCCATATCGCGAGAAGAACCGACAACCGCTGGGGTAAACGTGTTCTTGAGTGGAGACCGCGACTCGGCAAACGTAGTGTAGGACGCCCTCCGACCAGGTGGGATGACGATTTGCGAAAGACTGCTGGCAGATGCTGGATGCGGCAAGCTGAAGACAGGGCGCTATGGCGCTCATTAGGGGAGGCCTATGTCCAGCAGTGGACTGATATAGGCTGATGATGATGATACCATTTTGGAATCTCATTGAAATGGGTAAGTTTTTAATTAATAGGTCAGTCAGGCGACCATACAGTTTTTTTACACCAATGAAGGTCAAAGTTTTGGAAAAAAATAGCGATACACATTTCTGTTTGTTTACCATGTTGTAAAAGAAAAACTGTTCCTTTGGCACACAAACGGCAAGTAGCATTTGATAGCACAGTTCCAATAATGCTGTAACAAAAACAGATTCAAAAAATTCCTTGATTTGTTACCTTGGCATCGAAAAGAATGGACAAGGGTAAAAAAAGATGAAAATTGAGAAAAAGTCCAATAACTCGAAAACCGTGAGACTTTTACTGGGTACAATATTTTATTATGTGAACAGTGCTGATACCTCCTACCCGTAGGTAAAGGCTTGGCTACTCTTTACGCCACACCCTGTATACTGCTAGTCATGTACATTTGTTTTTCGAAATCCATTCTGAGAATCGCTCAGTATTTTAAAGGTTTCACAGTAAGAATAGAGCCGTAGTGACCTCGCACTCTTCAGTATTTTTGAAAAAGTTGGGAGAAGAGCTATGGGTCGGTAATTGTTTTGGTTATATTTATCTTCTTTTTTGTGGAGGGGTTTAATTATTGAAATTTTAAAGAGATCTGGGACAACACCTTCTGTAAAAGATTGGTTTATAATGGACTTTAACGGTAGAGCTAGTTCTTCTGCACATTTTTTTATCAGCATCGGTGGTAGTTCGTCTCGCCCGCAGCTTCGTTTGTTTTTTAGATTGCGGATAATTTGTTATGTTTCTTTGTGTGTAATTGGCTGTAGGTACATTGAGTTTGTGCTGCTGATAACACTGGACGTCCACTTTGTTCAGGTTTATTCAAGTTTTCTCCTATCGTTGAGAAGAATAAGTTAAATGAATTTGCAATTCTTGTAGGATCCTCTAATGTCATCATGTGATGACATAAGAACAAGAAATAAAGAAATAATTTTTTATGGACGTTTATTTGTTTGTTTTTTGTCGATATTCCACATTGTTTTTACTATGTTATCTGCGTTTTAATTCTTTTTATATTTTGAAGTTTTTTTTATTTATTTACTGTTTTTTTTAAGGATTTTTCCATATTGTTTGTAGTTTTTATTTAGAATAGGGTCGTTTGTTTGCGATAATACAATTTTTAATTTTCTTTTGTGTTTACACGACATTTTTATTCCTTTCGTAAGCCAAGTTTTTGTTTTTTTAGTTTTTATTTTTATACGTATTTTCGGTACGCATAGGTCAAGTATGTTTTTGACTGCGTCACTGTATCATATAGTTTACGTTTACATTTTTATACGTATTTTCGGTACGCATAGGTCAAGTATGTTTTTGACTGCGTCACTGTATCATATAGTTTACGTTTACATTTTTATACGTATTTTCGGTACGCATATGTCAAGTATGTTTTTGACTGCGTCACTGTATCATATAGTTTACGTTTACATTTTTATACGTATTTTCGGTACGCATAGGTCAAGTA
The DNA here is from genome assembly GCA_947086465.1 of Eupithecia exiguata. Lineage (NCBI taxonomy): Eukaryota > Metazoa > Arthropoda > Insecta > Lepidoptera > Geometridae > Eupithecia > Eupithecia exiguata. Next base: position 251,319 of record OX352241.1, on the reverse strand, counting down.
TGTTTTTGACTGCGTCACTGTATCATATAGTTTACGTTTACATTTTTATACGTATTTTCGGTACGCATATGTCAAGTATGTTTTTGACTGCGTCACTGTATCATATAGTTTACGTTTACATTTTTATACGTATTTTCGGTACGCATAGGTCAAGTATGTTTTTGACTGCGTCACTGTATCATATAGTTTACGTTTACATTTTTATACGTATTTTCGGTACGCATAGGTCAAGTATGTTTTTGACTGCGTCACTGTATCATATAGTTTACGTTTACATTTTTATACGTATTTTCGGTACGCATAGGTCAAGTATGTTTTTGACTGCGTCACTGTATCATATAGTTTACGTTTACATTTTTTGCACTGGTAATGATGGTGTTCAAGTCTATTTTCCTTAATTTTATATTTCTTTCATTAAATATTCTCTTTTCAGTACGCCATACAGTTCTTATTATTTGTAAAAACTTTTATGCGGCCGTTCTTATATAATTTATACTTATTTCCTCGTATTTAGCCGTAAGTTTTCCTAAAATAAACAAATAAAGTATGTTACCTGAAGAAGCGGAGCGTTAATCCCCGGAGCCACGTCTCTGTCCGTGGGAACCCCCACGTACAAGTCTGGCTGGAGCTCGGACCTGCCTGTCGGCGAGCTGGCTGTCAGCGAGCGGATCTTATCTTCGTCTACTTCGTAGTCTATTGTATTGTCTTCTACTACCTGACGACCTGGAAACAAACTTTACTTTCATAATCTTGTGTTTATTACATTGAAGTATGCTCATTACTGTAGCATAGCGGTGTCAAGTACACGGCTGTCTTGCCTTTTGTAATAGTACATTACGTCCGAGGTCGGTTATGGATGGGTTGCTGGCCGCAGTTGAAGATGGCTGAAAGCGAAGCGAAGCTCCAGGCCATCACAGTGCGGTCAGCATTGCAGCCCTTGATGGCCAAGCTGAAATGAAGGCGGAGACCGAAGGTCGAGGCCTTTATAGCGCCGACAGTAAGGGCTGCAATGGTGAGCAAGCTTGAAGGGGGAGACCACAGCAAGCTTAGCTTGAGGCCAGCTTGTCGTGTCCAGCAGGGCAGTCATTGCGGACCGAGGCTTGTACAGTGCTTTACTCAAACAATCATTTAAATTGAATTGGAGGATTCGTCGCTTGAAGAGTTCATTTTCACAATTTATTCACGAAAATTTATTAGAACATATCATGCAAAAATGTTCACCGCGATGCTCTTTTGTCAGTTGTCCTGCGTTTTCATTTTTTTCCCAAGCAGCCAGTGAAGCTTGCGATGCAGTTCGCATAAAGCATAACAGCACCTAACTATTATCTAAACAAAATATAATTCAAAATTCAAATTATTACGGACCGCATAGAGCGGACAGTAATAATATTATTATAATATTATCGCTTCTAAGCGATAAGGCCGCCCATTGTACTTATCTTATGTGATGTCTCTTTCTTTGTTATTTTCTGGTATACAATAAAGAATTTTTGTGTTGTAATATTATATTACTGTCCGCCTGTTCGGGTAGGCCCGAAAGGTCGACTTTGCTCAAAGAAGGTTGTCGAAATAATTAGCAGATTACATGCTATGTTTGAGTATATATTAATTGTACCTAGTGTTTTTGTCTGTGTTGAATCCGCCACGCTTCATGGTGGAGATCTCGTCTCGGTGGCTGTCAAGCGTTTTGAAGACGGTGATCGCTTGGCTAACTACTTACTCATGCTCTTGAGCCAAGGATGGAGCACGCCTGCCTACAAGGAACCTGTCCACTGGAGGTTTGAACACAACGGATTGTACTCTACTACCAGGAAAACAGATGAAGGTACCCAACTAGTCAGTTTCACTATTTGCTGGTAGTTGATGGGCAGAGGAGTGGTTGGAGGCCTGCTGGAACAGCACATTGTTACTGGTTCCTGCAATGGACTGGCTGCTCGTTATGTTATAATCAAAGCAGAGCGGACACGTTTGGTTCGACAGTGTGGTTTACGGACCTGGCACTCCTGGCAGGTGTTAAATACAAATAAAAAACTCATTTCAATTGCATTTTATTGCAATAAAATGAAAGGAAGACGAGCCACATGCAGCAGCTGCAGGTGAGGTAGCGACACAGAGCGGATGGTGATGCCTACCTGCAAAATGAAAGGAAGACGAGCCACATGCAGCAGCTGCAGGTGAGGTAGCGACACAGAGCGGATGGTGATGCCTACCTGCAAAATGAAAGGAAGACGAGCCACATGCAGCAGCTGCAGGTGAGGTAGCGACACAGAGCGGATGGTGATGCCTACCTGCAAAATGAAAGGAAGACGAGCCACATGCAGCAGCTGCAGGTGAGGTAGCGACACAGAGCGGATGGTGATGCCTACCTGCAAAATGAAAGGAAGACGAGCCACATGCAGCAGCTGCAGGTGAGGTAGCGACACAGAGCGGATGGTGATGCCTACCTGCAAAATGAAAGGAAGACGAGCCACATGCAGCAGCTGCAGGTGAGGTAGCGACACAGAGCGGATGGTGATGCCTACCTGCAAAATGAAAGGAAGACGAGCCACATGCAGCAGCTGCAGGTGAGGTAGCGACACAGAGCGGATGGTGATGCCTACCTGCAAAATGAAAGGAAGACGAGCCACATGCAGCAGCTGCAGGTGAGGTAGCGACACAGAGCGGATGGTGATGCCTACCTGCAAAATGAAAGGAAGACGAGCCACATGCAGCAGCTGCAGGTGAGGTAGCGACACAGAGCGGATGGTGATGCCTACCTGCAAAATGAAAGGAAGACGAGCCACATGCAGCAGCTGCAGGTGAGGTAGCGACACAGAGCGGATGGTGATGCCTACCTGCAAAATGAAAGGAAGACGAGCCACATGCAGCAGCTGCAGGTGAGGTAGCGACACAGAGCGGATGGTGATGCCTACCTGCAAAATGAAAGGAAGACGAGCCACATGCAGCAGCTGCAGGTGAGGTAGCGACACAGAGCGGATGGTGATGCCTACCTGCAAAATGAAAGGAAGACGAGCCACATGCAGCAGCTGCAGGTGAGGTAGCGACACAGAGCGGATGGTGATGCCTACCTGCAAAATGAAAGGAAGACGAGCCACATGCAGCAGCTGCAGGTGAGGTAGCGACACAGAGCGGATGGTGATGCCTACCTGCAAAATGAAAGGAAGACGAGCCACATGCAGCAGCTGCAGGTGAGGTAGCGACACAGAGCGGATGGTGATGCCTACCTGCAAAATGAAAGGAAGACGAGCCACATGCAGCAGCTGCAGGTGAGGTAGCGACACAGAGCGGATGGTGATGCCTACCTGCAAAATGAAAGGAAGACGAGCCACATGCAGCAGCTGCAGGTGAGGTAGCGACACAGAGCGGATGGTGATGCCTACCTGCAAAATGAAAGGAAGACGAGCCACATGCAGCAGCTGCAGGTGAGGTAGCGACACAGAGCGGATGGTGATGCCTACCTGCAAAATGAAAGGAAGACGAGCCACATGCAGCAGCTGCAGGTGAGGTAGCGACACAGAGCGGATGGTGATGCCTACCTGCAAAATGAAAGGAAGACGAGCCACATGCAGCAGCTGCAGGTGAGGTAGCGACACAGAGCGGATGGTGATGCCTACCTGCAAAATGAAAGGAAGACGAGCCACATGCAGCAGCTGCAGGTGAGGTAGCGACACAGAGCGGATGGTGATGCCTACCTGCAAAATGAAAGGAAGACGAGCCACATGCAGCAGCTGCAGGTGAGGTAGCGACACAGAGCGGATGGTGATGCCTACCTGCAAAATGAAAGGAAGACGAGCCACATGCAGCAGCTGCAGGTGAGGTAGCGACACAGAGCGGATGGTGATGCCTACCTGCAAAATGAAAGGAAGACGAGCCACATGCAGCAGCTGCAGGTGAGGTAGCGACACAGAGCGGATGGTGATGCCTACCTGCAAAATGAAAGGAAGACGAGCCACATGCAGCAGCTGCAGGTGAGGTAGCGACACAGAGCGGATGGTGATGCCTACCTGCAAAATCAAAGGAAGACGAGCCACATGCAGCAGCTGCAGGTGAGGTAGCGACACAGAGCGGATGGTGATGCCTACCTGCAAAATCAAAGGTAATGTTCTTGTGCAGCCGCGACTGGTGCTTCTTGTCGTGGAGCGCTTGCTGGTACTGGTCCAGCTTCTCCTTCTCGCCGGCCTGCAGCCAGACGCTGTTCGCGTTGAAGTAGTCGCTGTCGTCGTCGGTCACTCTGGTGCGACGCTCGCTGACAAAAGGACACATATTATTTTAACACTCATTTTGTACTAATGCAATTTAACTAACATTCAATGGCGATTTATCTAGATTAATAAACTGCATAAAGAGAATGCAGACTAGTTTGTTGATGTTTCTACTGTACTGTTTCACAGCAAACAAGGAAATAATCACGTTTCAATATGGCTTATTCTTTGTTGTTACGAATTTCGAAACCTATAATTGTAGTGGCACTTAGATGTGTACTTTTTAAGGAACAGCCCACAATCAGTGCTTTAGTGTACACTGTGTTGGTGCAATTTTAAATAAATAAATATATAACGGAGTAGGTACTTCATATGTCCACTTATGGGCGTATTTAAATAAGAATATGAATCATTTATTGTTAACTGTGTAACATAGAGTTGTCTTATGAACTGTTATAAATAGTAGAAGAGTACTGCCAGCTGGAACTACAGGTCTGGCACAGACTCAGGCGGGGCTCAGCGCCGCCTGGCTCTGAGCACAGGAGTCGCACAGCGTTACACAGTTAACAATAAATCAAAACCACTATTCGTGGGTCTATCTGCAGCGGTTTCTGAGTTATAGGCATTCTATTGAAAATCATAAATTCTCTGGCCGGTGGCGTTATGCACTATACCATTTATAATAAAAGATAACTGCGCCAACTTTTAAGCGAACATGCCATGCCAGTCTGTCGTGAAGATGGACTTTTTTTTCAGTATGAAGAGTCAAAGTTTACTTTTTGATAATGATTCATGCAAAAACAGAAATCATTTTATTTAAAAAAATACTAGCTGCTGCCCGCGGCGTCGCTCGCCTAGTTCCCGTTCCCGTTCCCGTGGGAATTCCACGGGAAAACAGCCTATGACGTCTCCTGGTTTTAAGCTACCTCCCCACTAATTTTCAGTCAAATCGGTTCAGCCCTTCATTTCATGAGTTATAAAAAGAGTAACTGCCACGACTTTCTTTTATTATGGGTATTATGTTTTTATTTGGGACTACAATGAATGAGTCATTTGAGTTAATAATTCTAAAATATAAATAGCAAAATACTATTGACACCTGTAGTCAAAACATAGAAAAGTTTGGCGGCGGCGCGACGCACAGACAGTGTGTTTTGGCGGCGCGACGCACAGACAGTGTGTTTTGGCGGCGCGACGCACAGACAGTGTGTTTTGCCCCCAAAAAGTGACATCGTTATTTTACTCATGAAATCTACAGAGTATTGCATTTCCAATGTTAGAGTTCCAGTAGGTACACAACCCGAATCACAATACCGCTTAGTTAATCCTAATTATTTTTTTTCTTCACCTTGAGCTACAACTGCAAATATATTTTTTATAATAATGATTTCATACACAGATTGTACACAAATTGTGGGTTCATCCATCACAAACTTATGAAGCAACTTTGGGGGCATATTAAACCGTTTTTATTTCTGTATTAGGTCGGATATTAACGAAACAACCGTATTTTCTCATGTTTTCAGTTTTTTTTTTCAACATTTCTAGGCCGGAGTGAGTTTCTGTCCAAGACAGACCTGTACCTACAGCTTATGCCAATCGCCCATACAAATCTTATCACACAACTATACCCTATTTATGAGAAATGTTTTTTTTAGTTTTGGGGTCAATCTGTAACATTAGGCTTGTTAAAAGCGAATAGGCATAAGAAATAAAGCTTTTATAGTCTATTAGTTATTCATAGAAAGGTATTTATCTATCATTTATAGTCTATTTGATATTCATAGAAAGGTATTTATCCATCATTTTTTTCTCTATTATTATAAATGCGAAAGTATGTCTGTCTGTTACCTTTGCACACCTAAATGGCTGGACAAGTTTTAATGAAATTTTGCAAGGAGATTATTTGGTAACCCTGGGGGTAAGGATAGATTACTTTTTATACAGGAGTTCATTAGTTCTACACTTAAATAGAATTTTTAACATTTATGCTACTATTTCGGAAGTAAAACAGAAAATAAGTGTCGGGTAAAAATATAGAAAAAAGAAATAGATCAAAAGATCCGGATGAAGTTCCTCTTTTACCTAGTCCTGTCATACTCCAGCAGCCTGTTCCGATGCAGCACAGCCTGCTCGCAGCCCGGCCCTGCTGAAGCGGGTCGGCTCCTCTCCATCAAGGCCTGCATCAGCTTGCCGCTGGCCTTGGTCTTCGCGTTTAGCTCCCGTTGCTCTTGCGGCGTGCACACCTGCAATCCACCACGAACAATCATCAGGGCTATACTTATATGTGAATAAGGTCGTGCATAAACCTGGTGTAGTGCACTAAGTAGAAAGGGTTGGGGGGGGGGGGGGGGGGGGGGTCATGCATCGACTCTCAAAGTAAACTCAGGCGTGTTATGTTATGGGTATATGTACTAAGAAAGAAAACTCTTTATCCTCAAAATATGGAAAATATGATCTCTACTCGAAATGAGGTTGAATAATGGAATTAACAAGGAGTGGAAGTGTTACCAGATTGCCGCAGAAGAGGCAAGGCCCCGAGCCTTCCTGCCTGCAGACGATGCGGCCGCACTGCACGCAATTGTTCACCAGCTCGTGCTTGGAGGCTTGGCATTCACATCTGTGCCTTCCTGGAAAAGGAATATGATTTCACGTTCATAAGAGTAGGTAAGCGATTTAATCAAAACATTGTACATACATATATTACAAGCATACAGATACCTATCATATAAACGGTCAGCAAATGGGAATTGAGCTGCATCTGACGACCTCTGTGGCGTGGTGGGCGAAGGTCCGCCTGCGTCCAGCATTATTATTTATTATCTAGTGGTCAATAAAAGCGACTAAATTGGTCAGCAAGTAATGTGTCATTGAGCAGCCTAATAAATATTTCTGCATTAACTGCAGCATGCTGGAAGTGTCGTTTGCGTATTCATTTGCTGCCTGATCTGACGAACTGCGCTCCAAGGCTTCGGCCGATATTGAGGAGTTTGCCCTGTCCGACTGCCGTGTCTTCAAGGAGGGACCACAACGGTTATAGATCGGTGCCGTGAGCTATTCACACTTTTTGCTTCCTGGCTTCCTGATCTGCAGAAGCTGCCGTCGGCGGCGCCTCGACCGGTGGGGGTGCGGTCAATGATAGCGAGACACTAGCCAATGCAACATAAATAAGCAACAGCCGCTGCGCACCTACGTGCTACGTGAAGGGTAATACTGTGTCGGACCAAGTCATAGCTCAAACATACACCAACTACGAATATACACAGATGGCTCTAAAATAAATACAGGTACCGGGGCGGGAACGTTCTCGGAAGATCAACCTCCACAAACCAATAGAACTGGGTGCCCATAACTCCATCTTCCAGGCGGAATGTGTGGATATTATCCAGGCTGCGAGCGTGGTTCTACGAAAAACGGTCACTGGCCAAAATATCGGGTTCCTTTCGGACGGCGCGGCACTACTACAGGCTCTGAACAACAGAGAACTCAACTTGGTACTGACCACACAATGCTACCACCTGCTAGAACAAGTAAGCAAATTCAATTGAGTCACTCTACAATGGATAAAAGCACACAGCGGCTCCAGAGGTATGACGAAGCTAGTGCACTGGCGAGGAGGGGCTGCGAAATACAACCGACAGGGCCTGAACCAATAATTCCCCTACCATTCAATCAAGCCCGCTCATGGGTCTGGCAACGAACAGTCAAACAACACCAAGACTACTGGGCAAGTATTCCGGATAGTAGGCAGTAGAAGGAGGCCTTCCTGGCTTTAAACCCAAGATTCTTTCGAAAACTCCTCAATCTGAGATGTGACAAAATACGGCAAATTAACGGTATTGTCACAGGACACTGCACTGCACTGCTGGAGCATGCAATGCACTGCACTGCTGGAGCATGCAATGCACTGCACTGCTGGAGCATGCACTGCACTGCTGGAGCATGCACTGCACTGCACTGCTGGAGCATGCACTGCACTGCTGGAGCATGCACTGCACTGCATGCTCAACAAATATCTATTTAACTTGGATATTACTATTATCATTATTTTTTTAAAATACGCAATACCTAAATTCGACACTGTCTGATATAGACACATCAGCCACTGGCTGCTCGTCTATTAATAAATACATAAATAAATAGTATGTACAGCCCTCTGTGCAGGTAGTGCATGAATGCAGTACGATAGCGTAGCTTCTCCAAGATTGAAACACCTTGGGACACCCTGGACACCTGGGGGGCATGCACTGACGTCAGCGAGCTGCTGGCCTTCCTAGAGGACATCGGGTAATATTATTCAATGAATATTATTATTCGGGGAGACTTAAATGTAAATATTAATATTTTTGAAAAAAATCAGCAAACTTCAAGATTAGGTACTCAACCAAATGTTGGAATTTAACTCTACAAATAACATACTCGTGTTACAAATTGTACTTCACCTTGCCTCTAGGCAAGTAGTGAACATGAGCTCTACCTCATATTCACTCATTTCCAGGAAAATATGTTTACAAGCCAAGTTTATGATTACGGCTTTTCAGACCATAAAGGAGCTATTCTGAAAATGACAAAAATAACAAACCTAACTACGCGTAAAACTTGGACATCCAAAATAAGACTATTATATATTAGAATTCAGCAAACAAAACATGACTTTATTCAAAAATGAAATAAAAAACATTAAATGGAATAAATTAATCGAGCCTGAAAATAATATTATATACAAATTACAATAAGTTCATTGCAAAAGTAACTGAAATCCTACACCTTTGCATCCCTAACAAAATAAAACAAACAAGATTAAAACCAAAAAATAAATGGCTGACTCGCGGTATACAAACTTCGTGCAAAAATAAAAGAAACCTAAAAATACTAGTCTCTTACACAAAAAATAAATTATTAATACAGCACTATAAAAAATACACTAAATTGCTCAAAAAAACCGTGTATCGATCCAAAAAACTCCAGCACAATGAAAAATTCCGAAAACAAAACTAAATCGATGTGGAGAATAATTAAAGAACGTACCAACAAAAATTAAAAAAAAACAATTCCAATGTATGTACCTATTTCTCTAAATATCCAAAACACTATGACGTCGGATCCTATGCGAGTAGCTAACGAATTTAATGAGTTTTTTGCATCAGTTGGTAAACTCACCCCCGCGCGGCAGACCGGTCATTCAACCCACTGATAATACGTTGTGCCTGCGCCCGGTGGAACCGCGCGAAACCTACCTTATCATAAGGAACTTCAAAAATAAACATAGCTACGGTATAGATGAGCTACCCCCAGTACTTTTGAGGTACTGTGCAAAAGAATTGACTCTTCCATACTACCTATTAATTAATCAGTCTTTCATTGAAGGAGCGTTCCTCGACCACCTAAAAATATCTCATAAAAAGGGATCCAGATTAGACCCGAATAATTACAGACCCATAGCCCTGAGCCCGACTTCGTCTAAGATCTTTGAAAAGGCCATGCAAACCAGACTAAACTCTTATTGTGAAAAATATAATAGTTTTGATGACTCACAAAATGGCTTTAGAAAAAATCGCTCGACAATATTAGCAGCTTATAAATATGTATATTCAGCAAATCCTTAATTTAATTAATGACAAATTTTATGCAATTGGAATTCTATTAGACATGACAAAAGCCTATGATAAAGTTCAATATTTATAATAATCTTTTAGACAAATTATATGGAGTAGGTATTCGCGGTATAACACGCGCATGGTTCAAGTCCTACTTACAACCGAGAGCAGTATGTGGAGGTACAACATTTTGACGAAAACACTGGAAAAATTATTGACATGGTTAGGTCAAACCTAGAGATTGCAATCTGGATTATCCAAAATCCGTTTTATCCGAATTATCCGGATAATTTCTCAATTTTCTTTATCCGGATTTAGGCGTTTCAAATCCGGACAATTCGGATAATTTGGATAATGTTCAAAATCTTTTTTTGAAGGAAGAAATAATAAAATCGCGATTTTATTTAATCGTAAATAAGTTTCAATTTGAATTATAATATTATTTGGTATAACCTTCGGCTTTTTTCGTCGTCACACCACACGCCGCGCCTCCCACGGTTACCTGTTCAGGTCGTTCTATGCGTTTTCGTAGTGTTTATGCTCCCAAGGCGTTTGGAACTTTGTGGAGCTGCCTTCTTCCACTTTCCAGAGAAGATTGGTTGAACAGCCACTCTGAACTGGTACACACAAAAGCGCTACACCAACAAATGACATCAAGTCTGACAGCCAGGCTAGCACTTGCACTTGATGCGAGCGAAGGTAAGCTAGTGCATAGCAGAAATCTCCGAATGAATGCAACAAAGTAGCATTCACCTGGGCAAAGACTTGCATAGCCAGATACATCACCCCGGAGAAAATTCTACAGCAGTTCCTAGCAGCTGCAAGAGTAAGTGAAACTATGAGGGCTTGTCAGCGTTTGAGTTAGAAGTCTTAACTCTTTGGCTCACACAAGTTTTCTTGTTATCCATTCCTAAAGTTATGAACTAGTGCTTCTACCCCTTACAACTGACGGATATGAGTTAGGTTCTCAGGGTACAACTGGTGCAGTAGTTCAAAGTCGCTTAGCAAGCTATGGAAAGTGCCAGTTATGTTCGGAGTTTTTCTGATGGTTAGGATTCGTATGCGTATTCGAAACAAAACTACCCAATCACACCAAAGCCAAACCAAGGCTGGTGACATAACTCAGAGAATTAGTAAGCTGAGTGGCAGTGGGCCATCTCTGCCAAAGAAAAACCGACAACAGTTGGTCTTAAACTTGTATAAGGGGAGTGGAGACCAACGCTGTTTTAAACTCGTAAAGACCGTCCTGTTGCCAGGTGGGCTGACGATGTGTTAAAGACTATTAGCAGATGGCTGGAGGATGTCAGTTGAAGACCTTAGCTGATAAAGGGCGGCATAATGTCTAGTTGGAGAGCTACATCTACTCATATGCCGCCCCTATACTAGTCTACACTAGCACATGTTAATGAAAGGGTTACCTTTCAATAGCTAAATATGCACTATTATAGACTTTTATGACCAGTAAAGTTCAGATAATTAATCATGACATAATTTTTCGGACCAGCGTCAATGTGGTAGCTACCTTTGAACCACGTAGCCTATGCGAGATGATAGTAAAAGACCTGACGGTATCTCTGATTCCCTGAAAGATAGGTCGGCCTTTAGTTTGGGATGCCACGTATGTAGATACCCTTGCTAGTGCCTTCACATCTTGCACAGCAATCAGTAAGTGCCCGCTCCGCAGCTACATCAGCGGCGTTTGACCTTGGGCCCATGGTCTGGGAAAGACCGCAAATCAATCGTTAGAATGATGAGCATAAGTACAAGGTAAAAGATAAAATTCGCGATTTATAAGGTGCCAAAATCGATCACGTTTTAATATATGACGAGTTCACGGTTGCCCTTGTAGCGACATATTGACCCGCCTAAAAGTCGCTAGAAGTCACTATAACTTTTTTTCTCGCTAAATGTGGAATTTTGTCCGCTAAACATTGATAAAATCCTCTAGTTCTAGCGACAAAGTCGCTAGAACGGCCACACTGGACGAGTTTGCGGTCACGGGACCTTTGCTGATTAGATTTTTATGAAATTGATGTACATACGTGTAAATACTTAGTTGTAATTTGTCATTTTTGAGTTTTCGTTGAAATAAAGTTGAACTTTATTCAAATTATCCAAATTATCCGAATTATCCGGATTATCCGGATTTGTGAATGATGTAATCCATATTATCCGGATAAGAAAATTGTCCAGATAATGCAATCCCTAGTCAAACCCCATAAAAATAAATAATTCAATACCCCAAGGAAGCTGGATGTATTCTTTTTTTAATATATATTAATGACTTGCCTAAATGAACTGATAAATCATGTATTTTATTTGCTGACGATATATCCTTGTTGACATTGTGTAAAAATGACATTAATTAAATAACAATCTTCTTGACATCTTTAATTTAATAACTAATTGGATGACTGACCATAACCTTGAAATTAATTATGCAAAAACAAAAATAATGCAATTTAGACCTTATCAAAAATCACCCCTTGACATACATATTATGACTTATGACATACAATAACATTGAATTAGAATGCGTTGACACATTTACATTGTTAGGTTTAGATATTAACTGGAAAAGCCATGTAAAAGAGATAAAATCAAGACTATCTAGTTTCTCGTACGTACTGACGGCCACAGACCTCAAAACAAGTATATCCGCATTATGCCTTTGCATGGCTACGGTACGGGATTATACTCTGGGGGACCAGCGTAGACGCACAACACCTATTCACAAGCCAAAAAAAGTGCATTCGTATCCTAGTAAATATAAGAATACCAGAATCTTGTAAAGCACACTTCCGCGACCTTCGAATCTTGACCTTGACTTCTATTTAGGTATATCCTACTAATTTTTGTAACAAAATATCCTCATTTCTTTCAAAAAATAAATGAACAACCGCGTCGTTATCAAAGTAGGTCTTCGATCAACAAGATAAAGTTAAAAACTACAACCCGACTACGTGAAAGTTATAAAAGTTTGAAACATTTACATTGACAAAATAGAATAACGTATCGGTCATATTTGATAGGCATAGAGTTGAAAATGAAAATAGGTCGTAGATATTGTAGTTTTTCTCTATGGGGCCTGCAGCCTGCGGCTACCTAAACTTTAATACGCGTTTTGAAGGCTTATTCGGGGGCGGAGCCCTAAATCCTATAGCCTATAACCATCGGGGTATTGAGACGAATCAATCGATACATCATTTGTTGAAATCGAACCAGTAGTTTCAGCGCTACGTGGGAACAAAGAAATCGGCCACATACATACAAACATATAAACATACAAACATACAAACATAGGGTGCTAACCTCATAACCCTCCCCTGTTGGTAGTCGGGTAAAAATAAGGAGTTCGCGGCCTCCCCCGTAGATACCGCCCCGTAGGTACCTACCTGAGAATTATATACCTACCTACTCAGTTTATTTTCTAGAAGGATTAATTAACAGAATTTTATTCAGGTAAAGATAACGAATCATTTATTGATGAAACTATAAATTGGTGTCTCAACAGTAGGTATTTATACAAAAGGGTCATTTCAGACATACAATAATTTAAACTTACTCGCACTCTAGATTAAAAAGAAATGGTTCCTGTCTGCGGCTTTGCACGAGTTTTTTTTACGGGACAAAAAATAAACGTTTTATAAATTCATACTTCTGGTAGGTAGGTAAGAACCTAGTCTTTCTTTTATTAGAGAATCTACGCAAATGAAATTTTAGGGCGGGCCAACTAGTTATTTTAAAAATCATCAACTAGTAATATTAAACTTATTTTTATGAAAAATATATTAATACATACTATAAATGAAAAAAAAATTTAGAAGAAATAGCCTCTCCATTTATCAATTTAGAACAAAATCAATATTTTAACATAGGCAAACCAAACAACAATATTTTATGCTGATTTCACAAGTATATGACTCACATCTCAATATACAGGTATAAATATATATAAACTTACTGAAAATAAGAAATTCCATCCTTTTTCAGTACTTTGGACGAGTGATTCTTGCATTTTTTGTACGAGCACTTACCCATGCTTTTTGTCTGAACTCTAAAATGACACTAGTTGAAAAGCTTCCCTAACATGTCAAAATGTTTCTGTTTTGCTACTGAAGGTTTTGGGGTGCGCATTGTGAATCTAGGGGGGGGCGGCAAAGCCGGAAATTTTTGATCGAAGAAGTAGGTACATCAAAATTAAAAATACATCAAACTAGTCCACATTCAATGGCGGTAAAAATATATAATAAAATTCCAGACAAAAGGCCAAGAAAATAACAATATTTTTGAAATAAGATTGAAAGAGATGCTTTTGAATAAATGCTACTACGAATTAAATGAATTTTTAAGTGATACATTTGGCGACATGTAATTGAAATTTTCCATAATTTTTGACATACCTTTCATATCATATTATTAAACTAGTATAAATTATCTGGCCGTCTCCCATTGCAACACCCTGAATGGGTACATGTTGTGTGTATTACCTTTAATTATAGTCAATAAGTTCTGACAAATTTTATGTACCATAATATGATGCAATAAATAAATGAAATGAAATGAAAATGGGTGGTTAGACTCCCAGCCCCCACCCGACACGCAACAAGGGCCCACAGAAACCAGTCCAGTAACAAGTAACTGTGACAGTAAATAAATATTTTGTTCCTTCCCATGCGGCCACGTAGCGTCTAACTAAGTAGGTACTGTTATGTATTTGATAGTTGAGGGTGGATTCATAAAAAGTAACCTATTTGAAGGTAGTTGATTAAAAGCCAGTTTTTGGTAATGAACTCAATCACGGCGTTATCTTTTAGTGGCGACTTCGGAAAATAAGTGCATATGAGGCTAAAATGGCATTCAATATGACGAATATTGTGTTGCCGGGGCCATATAGCCCAAAAACTCATGTGTGGTGTGATTATAAAGAACAATTATTGTGTGCTTTGGACGCGGCGGGTCTGTCGCGCGACTCGAGACAGGACGAAGATAAATCGCGCTCTTTGTTCTTGTCACAGTGCGCAAAAGACACTTACGCATTAATTGCTTCGTTGTTAGTGCCGTTACGCCCATGTCAAGTAGAGTTTGGCGCGATCTTGCGACTTTTGGACAATTTCTATGAGCCAGAAGTAAATGAGATTTTACAAGCGGGAAAGTTTCATGTACGTGCCCAACTAAACAAGGAAAGCGTGCAGGATTTTGTGGCAGCAATAAGTGCACTAGGGGCTAAGTGCAACTTCACAGACTTGGAGCGCCAAGTGCGGGACAGGATCGTGCTGGGAGTGCGAGACGAACGTCTGCGTCGGGAGCTGCTGAAGACCAAAGGATTGACTTGCACAGCGGCGATACAGATGTGTCTCAATCACCAAGCTACTTTTGAAGACATGTATCCTGGCCAGAGTTCAGAGGCGGCTCAACCTAGTTCTACTCAGACATCAGCTGAGTCGATGGATATTGGCAAAATTAATTCCAATGAGTGTAAACATTGTACAAGAATACACAAGACTGGAGAGAAGTGTACATTTATGAAGGCGAAGTGTTTTAAATGCCATAAGTATGGCCACATAGCAAGAGCTTGTGGCAGAAAGACAAAAGTACATCAAGTGGAAGATAAGGAGCAATCGGATGATAAACAGAAGTCATCAGGAACTGAAGACATGATGGGTGTTTATGTGTGCGCAGACAGCTATCAACCTCCAATAAAAGCAAAGGTGGTCATCGATGGAGCTAGTTTGATGATGGAAATAGACTCTGGTGCGTCTCGCAGCATTGTGTCAGAAAAGACTTTCAAGAAGTTGTGGTCTTCACCGCCTGCACTACAGAGTACTAATGTGAAACTAGTTACATGGACCAGAGACTCTTTGAAGGTGGTAGGAGTGGCGAACGTTCGTGTGGTTCTGGGCGGGAAGGAGGCGCAGTGTGAAATAATCGTGGTCTCCGGTGATGGACCTAGCCTGTTGGGCCGCAACTGGTTTCAGTTGTTGGGACTACAAGTGACTGGATTGTACTGGGCTGAAGAAGATATAGTGCCATTTAAAAATGAATTTCCTGAGCTATTCAAGGAGGATCTAGGCACATACAAAGGTCCAGAAGTTTCTCTCCACTTGCGCCCTGATGCGGTATCGCGATTTCTAAAAGTTCGCGCAGTACCATTTCCTATGAAGCAACAGGTTGAAGAGGAACTAAACCGGATGGTCGAAACAGGTGTGCTGAGCCCGGTTAGATACTCGGAGTGGGCTACTCCATTGAGAATAGTCAAGAAAGAGGATGGATCTTTGAGAATCTGCGGAGATTACCGATCTACTGTGAATGCGTCTATTCAAGTAGACAGATATCCTCTCCCTACGTCAGTGGAGGCATTTGAGAAGCTCAGTGGAGGCCGAGTTTTCAGTAAACTCGACTTGAAACATGCCTATACACAAATGAAGGTTGATGATGAGACGGCCAAGCTATTAACGCTGAATACGCCCATTGGTCTAATGAAAGTAAATCGCTTGGCATTTGGTGTGAGTGCGACGCCATGTATTTTTCAGCGAGTGATGTCTTCTACGCTGGCGGGCATGGAGGGCGTGGCCTGTTTGCTGGACGATGTGGCGGTGGCGGGTGCGACGCGAGAACAGCACAACCAGAGGCTGCATAAGGTGATGGAGAAGCTTAATGAAGTGGGCTTTCGACTGAATAGCGACAAATGTGTATTTGCTGCCGATAGCATCACATTTTTAGGTCACATGATTGATAGCGAAGGACTTCATCCAGCGCCTGCCAAAATTAAAGAAATTAAAGAAAAACCCGCCCCTACAAATAAAGAAACTTTGAGAGCTTTTCTGGGTTTATACAACTTTTACCAGAAGTTTTTACCTGACCGAGCCACTTTATTGGAGCCTTTGTATAGGCTGCTGGAATCTAAAACGGCTTGGAGGTGGGGTGAAAACGAGCAAAGAGCGTTCGATAAAGCTAAGCTCTTATTATCGTCGGACCTGACATTGGTGGGATATGACTTAAAGAAAGAATTACTGCTCATATGTGACTCATCTGAATATGGAGTGGGCGCTATCATAGCACATGTGATGGAAGATGGATCGGAGAGACCGATCATGATGGCGTCGCGCACCCTTCAAGCTCATGAGAGGAAGTATGGGCAGATTGACAAGGAAGCTCTAGCAATTATGTTTGGATTATTAAAATTCCATGAATTTTTGTTGGGTCGCAAGTTTTGCATAATAACAGACCACAAGCCATTGGTGGGCTTGTTTAATCCAGGTAAACCAATCCCTGACCAGATTTCACCTAGGATGCTACGTTGGTCTTTAAAGTTAGCATGTTACGAGTACACCATCAAGCACAGACCAGGGAAATCTATTGGCAATGCAGATGCATTAAGTAGATGGACTGAACCGACTACAGGGACATTGGCTGAAGAGGACCTGAAAGAAGTATTGTTGTTAGAAGAACAACCTAGAGGCTGGAACATGAGCGCTAAGAGTATTGCTGCAGAGACCAGAAAAGATTGTTTGCTTCAGAAGGTATGGTTTCATGTACTGCATGGTTGGCCAAATAGGAATACTGATTCTGAATTGCAGCCATTTTGGACGAGAAGGGAGGCTCTTTCACACACTAAAGACTGTTTATTGTGGAGTAACAGAGTCATAGTACCAGCCAAGTTACACGAACAGGTACTGAAAATTTTACATGCCCCGCATGCGGGTATAGTTCAAACAAAGGCATATGCAAGAGGTTATGTATGGTGGCCTCAGATGGATAGTCAGATTGAGCAGATGGTGGCCAGCTGTGAACACTGCCAGCTAGTAAGGAATAGTCCACCGAGAGACCCTCAGACATGGGTTATGTCTGAGAAGCCATGGCAGAGGGTACACATAGACTTTGCTGGACCATTTCTAGGAAAGACTTTCTTTGTCATGATTGATAGTCACAGTAAATGGATGGAAGCAGAGATTGTGAACTCTATGAGTAGCGGAGCGGTTATTACAGTGATGAGAAGAATTTTTGCATCACAAGGCTTACCAGATGTGGTGGTATCTGATAATGGCAGAGCATTCACTTCGGATGAGTTTAGTAAATTTGTACAGAAAAATGGAATAAAACACCTACTCTCTCCACCTTACCACCCAGCGACAAACGGACAGATAGAGAGAGCTATTCAGACATTGAAAAACAAAATTAAGAAAATGCAACATTTAGACATGCCCTGGAGTGAAATGATAAGCAAAGTGCTTTTTCACATGAGAACAGTGCCTAATAGCGTAACAAACAAAACCCCAGCTGAGATGCTCAACGGTCGCAAGTACAGGACGGCTATTTCGTCTCTCCACCCTGACTCTAGGCAGAGCCGAGGCGAGGAACAGCTGGAGGCGGCGGCGCAGCGTCCGCCCGCACGGGCATTTGTGGTGGACCAACCCGTGCTGATACATATGTATGGAGCCGGGCAGAAGTGGCAGAGGGCCACTGTGGAGATGGTGGAGGGGCCCAGCTCTTACAGGGTGAGAACGGAAGATGGAGAGCTACATCGTAGACATTCAGATCAGATACTGGCGAGAACAGTTACAGCAGAAGCTAGATTAACTGACAATGAAAACAGAGATACAACTGCCTCAGACTCTCAGGCAGCTGCGGAGCCCGACATTGAAGTACCACCCTCAGAGAGGTGGCCAGACATTATTGGTGTACCTATTATTTCTGATTAGTTTATATTGTGTTCCTAATTTGAATGTTGAATTAGCTATTTTGATTTATATAATTGTATCAATCTATATACCAATTTAAAGAAGGAAGGTATGTTATGTATTTGATAGTTGAGGGTGGATTCATAAAAAGTAACCTATTTGAAGGTAGTTGATTAAAAGCCAGTTTTTGGTAATGAACTCAATCACGGCGTTATCTTTTAGGTACTAAATATTTTTTCTGGATAAAGAAGGTTGATGAAATACTTCAATCTGCTGACCAAAGCATTAATTTTGCTGATCAAAAAAAAAATCTACTGCCCACCATGTATTGCTGATGGTTTATATTTTACTGCCGACCAAAAAATATATTGCTGTAGATTTTCTAAAACACATTCTAAGAAGATTTATCCACTAGGATGAAACTTGCTTTTTTTTACATTTAGTATAAATCCCAGTATAATGTGTAACTCACCTTTCAACAACACTACTTGTGCATTCTTCCCTTCCTGCGAGTACAAGTTGATATATTTTCTTTTCTTTTTATTTCTTGCCTCTGAATCATTGCTGGGTTCAACATGTGGAGGCTCTGCTTGGGAGCTTATATTTAGCTCTTGTTGTTTATTTTTTGATATTTTCTTCTTCTGCTGCTTTGGTAAGGTAATGCCTGGAAATGTTCTTTGTTATTGATATTCTCTACCAGATTGCACAGACTAGACACAATGTTACCTCATTGTGCAATAATAAGAAATGTGTTGGGCAGGATCGTGGCAGGTATCAAATGAATGTGCAATAATAATAAATGTGTTAGACATGATACTAAACTACTAAAAAAATACTATTTTACTATATACATACGTAGTATTAAATTCTCTTTGATATACATTTTATTTAATTTTAAATTAATGGATGATCATAGGTACCTTTATTAGAAAACTTTCGTTTTGAAAGTTCCAAGAAGAAGTTTTTGTGTTGGTTGTTATCAAAATCCAGCAATGTTTTCATGTACTCATTGAGGTCTCGTTCATTGTCGATCGACTTAATATACCTGTGAATTTTTGAGATTTATGTATAACTGTTTTAGGGCTAGGCTATGGCTTTGTATGGCGAAACTTTTGGCCAAACCATACAAAATGCCAATACTATGTTACCAAAACTTCAAGTGAAGGTATTTTCGTACAAACTTACAGTATCAGGTCGTCTGGAACTTCAAAGTTCAGTATTCTGGACAGACCCTCTTGAATCCACTGCTCCATTTTTTCACGAAACAACGGATTTTGCGAACAGTCGTCGTCGTCACCTCTCACCTCGCCTGCCACCAAGGAACATTATTACTACAAGGAACCACCATCGATAATTAAAATAAATAAGGAAACGAACAGTACCTACTTACAACAAAGTAAAGTAAAACAAAATTTATAAATTCCAACAATTCTTAAACACGCTACGTAAACACGAGAAGAGAGAGAAGAAATCCCCTCCCCTTCGGTAAGACCTTATTTAGAGTATCGGTATCTTAGAGTATATACCACTGGAGGTGTTGCATATACCCATTTCATTCACACAAGAGAGAGATGAAAATATGCTTGTAGCCTGAGAAGAAATGAGATAGAATGAAAGTTTCTCTGTCTCTACCAGTGTGCCAGTTTTTTCATTGTTTAGCTCTTATAAGAGCTAAACAAACATGCCGGGCACATCACATAGTATTTGTTTTTTTCGACCTAATGATACTTTCTGCTAATTAAATGTGTGAAAGTGACTCTGCGGGCATTCCTGCGTCTCTCAACGATATAAATCTGAAGCAACGATGGTGCGGTGCAGTGTTTTTGGATGTAAAAGTGACGGTGAACGAAAAGTGCCGAGTTTGTCATTCCAATCGTAAGTACAAGCTCGTTTGACTTCAAAAAAGGTTCAAAATTTATAGTTTCATAGATTTCCGTACAGACAAGACTCAAAAACTATGTTTTAAAATAATTCTAATAAATATAACCTAAAATTACGAAAATTTAGGGTTGCCTGCACTCGAAAATAAAATTCCCCAAATGTCGTGGCGCATTGAGACATGAATACCTACATCTACATACATTCTTAAAATATGTTTTTGTTTGTTACAGATTTCCCGAAAACAATGATTTACGTTTGCTTTGGATAGAAGCCACGGGTCGCAATAACTGGGAACCCAAAAATATTTACCTAGTAATTTGTTCAAACATTTTCATGAAAATCGTTAACAAAAACGAAACGTGAACGTATCTGTTCTCTAATGCTGTTCCAAGACTGGTAAGTAAAATAAATAAATACATAAAAAGAATCAGTGCTACGATGATGGGTGAAGGACTGTTTGAGATTTGGATAGAAAAATTATACCTACTTTGTGTTTTAGTCTACCTACTAATCAAAATACTAAATCGAAAATATTTAAATGGTATTGGGATTTGGTGTTACTAATATTTAACTTACTATTACTATAGTACTATTTATAATTTTCATATTAATGCTTCAATATTTTATTTCAGGCATGTATGATTATATACCTACTACGGAAAAGGTACGTGAGGAAAATCATAAAAACTTTGAGTTTGTAAGAGAAATACAACGCAGTATAAATAAAACCACCAGTGTAAATAAGTAAGTAGGTATGTACCGTGTAGTTAGTGTATGTACAATTTTATTTATTAAGTGTATGGGTATTGATTAAGGCTCTTTGATAGAAATAAAGACTGATTGATTTGTGATCCTATGATTTGTGGAGAGTAATCATAATCATCACACACAATGGTCATTATTACATACCTAGTAAATAAAACAGAATATAAAATATTTGGATATTTTATATTCTGTTTTATTGTTATGGTGTAAAAAATTTAATTTGGTTTTCTCTGCACATTTTACCTGAAGTATAATTTAAAAGTGCTTTTGAATTTCGTATAATGGTTGTCTTATCTTAGCAATACCTTATGTGTAAGATTTAATTACTTAAAAGAAATGTGATTTCCAAAGTGCAATTTTTATTGTAAGTTCTTGCTTGGTAAGTGTTTGAATTGATTATCTAGCAATAATATTATTTTCAAAATTACATTATTTTAGTATTTGAAATGATGTCTACTTACACGTTAGCTCGTATTATGTGGCGGTGGTAATAAATTTAAACGAAACCTAACATTGATACCTGAACGTTGTTTTATTTCTATGCTCATTAAATTAAAAGTTTACCTACTCCCGCATACGTAGGTACCTAATGTAATGAATGATGTATGATACTAAAATACCACCTACCAGACATGAAATTACGAACCTAAAGTCAGGGTAACAAAATTGTATGGCAACACCACTTCGTATTACTCTGTCCCTCTTTGCGGCCACGCATGCCACTGATCTAGTTAAATTCTCAATCTACGATCGGTATACTCTACGGGTAAGACGGACGACGGCGGACGCGGACGCACAGAGTACATGGACCTTCGAGGAATAAGGCACTAGAGGTGTTGCCGTAGATGGAGAATTTACCTAGATGAGTGGCATGCGTGGCCGCAAAAAGGGACAGAGTAATACGAAGTGGTGTTGCCATACAATTTTGTTACCCTGACTTTAGGTTCGTAATTTCATGTCTGGTAGGTGGTATTTTAGTATCATACGTCATTCATTAAATTAGGTACCTACGTATGCGGGAGTAGGTAAACTTTTAATTTCATGAGCATAGAAATAAAACAACGTTCAGGTATCAATGTTAGGTTTCGTTTAAATTTATTACCAACGCCACATAATACGAGCTAACGTGTAAGTAGACATCATTTCAAATACTAAAATAATGTCATTTTGAAAATAATATTATTGCTAGATAATCAATTCAAACACTTACCAAGCACAGACTTACAATAAAAATTGCACTTTGGAAATCACATTTCTTTTAAGTTATTAAATCTTACACATAAGGTCTTGCTAAGATAAGACAACCATTATACGAAATTCAAAAGTACTTTTAAATTACACTTCAGGTAAAATGTGCAGAGAAAACCAAATTAAATTTTTTACACCTTAAACACAATATTATCTACGTCCTAGCCTATGTATCCAAATATTTTATATTCTGTTTTATTTATTATGTAATAATGGCCATTGTGTGTGATGTGATGATTATGATTACTCTCCACAAATCATAGGATCACAAATCAATCAGTCTTTATTTCTATCAAAGAGCCTTAATCAATACCCATACACTTAATAAATAAAATTGTACATACACTAATTAAACGGTACATACCTACTTACTTATTTACACTGGTGGTTTTATTTATACTGCGTTGTATTTCTCTTACAAACTCAAAGTTTTTATGATTTTCCTCACGTACCTTTTCCGTAGTAGGTATATAATCATACATGCCTGAAATAAAATATTGAAGCATTAATATGAAAATTATAAATAGTACTATAGTAATAGTAAGTTAAATATTAGTAACACCAAATCCCAATACCATTTAAATATTTTCGATTTAGTATTTTGATTAGTAGGTAGACTAAAACACAAAGTAGGTATAATTTTTCTATCCAAATCTCAAACAGTCCTTCACCCATCATCGTAGCACTGATTCTTTTTATGTATTTATTTATTTTACTTACCAGTCTTGGAACAGCATTAGAGAACAGATACGTTCACGTTTCGTTTTTGTTAACGATTTTCATGAAAATGTTTGAACAAATTACTAGGTAAATATTTTTGGGTTCCCAGTTATTGCGACCCGTGGCTTCTATCCAAAGCAAACGTAAATCATTGTTTTCGGGAAATCTGTAACAAACAAAAACATATTTTAAGAATGTATGTAGATGTAGGTATTCATGTCTCAATGCGCCACGACATTTGGGGAATTTTATTTTCGAGTGCAGGCAACCCTAAATTTTCGTAATTTTAGGTTATATTTATTAGAATTATTTTAAAACATAGTTTTTGAGTCTTGTCTGTACGGAAATCTATGAAACTATAAATTTTGAACCTTTTTTGAAGTCAAACGAGCTTGTACTTACGATTGGAATGACAAACTCGGCACTTTTCGTTCACCGTCACTTTTACATCCAAAAACACTGCACCGCACCATCGTTGCTTCAGATTTATATCGTTGAGAGACGCAGGAATGCCCGCAGAGTCACTTTCACACATTTAATTAGCAGAAAGTATCATTAGGTCGAAAAAAACAAATACTATGTGATGTGCCCGGCATGTTTGTTTAGCTCTTAGAGTATAGGTATATAGAGACGGCGTATTGTTCTATAGGAACTTTCGGTTATACAAATATGATCTAAATCGATATTGTACTCATAAACTTATAGCTATCTCGTTTTATCTTACCTACAATAACCAATGTAAAAAGAGACATCAATATAATGTGCGAAACCTATTTTTGGCAACATTGAAACGTGACGTCATAGCAAAGCATGATTGAGGCCGGTTCGCCATTTTACTTTCAGGTATGTAAACTGTCAACGAGAGTTGCATTTACAGTAAAATGCTAAAATTATTTGAGTTCGGGACTTTTTCATGTGAATACTTATATAGTAAGCGAAAGAAAGCTAATAGGAAGATGCCAAACAGCAGTTTGGTAGGTTGAGGCTTAAAAACAAGTGAAAATCGTCCAAACATAACATTACACCGGTACGTATTCTTATTTTGCTAAATTACCAAATAATACAATAAATACCTTATGTGTTGGCTTTCATAGGAATAGTTTACATAAAATTCATACCGAATGTAGCTTATTTTTGTAAGTTTTAAGTGTAATTAAAGAAAACATGAAACTGTTTGTTTGGCGATAGTGTTGTCCTTCAAGGCATTTTTCATAGGTATCGATGTTTTCAAGTGTAAATTGTAGTGTATTCATTTTCAACTGGTTTTTTACGTTCTAGGTTACCCGAAAATTACGGTAAAAGAAAAAGTGGCTGGACTCAATTGGAGTAGAAAATTTGAAGTTTGGTACGAAAGATATTTTCGTTCGTTCTCTTCATTTTGAAGAAACTTGCTTCAATCGAACTTTATATAACAAGACTGCGAGAGGATGCCGTACCGTCACGAATCTTTTTAGTAAGTATTTTACTTGACCTTACTCCCACAAACTTCTATTGCAAAGTAATGCATATATGCATTAACAAACTTGACTACCTTTATTTTTCTAAAGGGCTTAAATTTTGATATTAATGAATATTAAGTTTTAAGTAAATAAATCTGACCCAAAGTAATATTAAAGCCTACCATACTTCAAATCCCCTATAAAATGTACATTTCCATAAATCCTCCCTTAGCAAATTATTTCCATGCAAAATAAAGTTATTTCGCAAACGATGTGGCACGGTGGGCGAAGGTCTGCCTGCAACGCAGGCAAACCTTCGCCCACCTTTTTTTTTAGAATTTCTTTAAGATTTTAGATTTTTTTTCAAAGTTGAACTACTCAGTACCTTTCTAGAGTCTATAATTGTAGGCTGACAAATAATGTTGCATTATAAATTTATTCTTCATGTTTGTTTCAGCCACTAGTGCCAGCGCGATCCAGTACTTTAATAGAAATAATGTAAATTTGAGATTTATACTGTAAATGAATGAGACTGATTACATTAGGTACTTGTAAAATTGAAAATTTAGGTGTAGTATTAGTTGAATTTTTGAATTAGGTAGGTATATTGCAAATGTGTAAATGAATGAGACTGTTGCATTGCTTCTACAATCGAAAATACAGGTGGCGTCTGTGTTAAATTTTTGATTTATACTGTAAATGAATAAGACGGATTACATTGCTTGTTTAATTAAAAATGTAGGAGTCTGTGTTAAATTTGTGATATAATATAATAAATGAATGAGACTTGTTGAATTGCTTATAAAATGTGGTGTCTATCTTTTTGTGATTTATATTATAATAATAAATAATACTAGCTGTTCCCCGCGGTTTCATCCTCGTTAAATTCGAATTTCATATAATATCTAGGGGGATATTCCTGTAACTCTACCATGGGAGTTTGTTATTTTACTAAGACAAAAAGTAGCCTATGTTACTCTCCATCCTTTCTTAGTTAGGTTCCGGTTTCTTAGTTAAGCCGTGACTGAATGACAAACAAATACACTTTCGCATTTATAATATAAGCATAGATAGCGTCTACGCTAAAGATACAGATTACACATTGTTATACCCATATTGTTATACAAATATAAATATACTATCTCACAAATCACTGTTGCATACAAACAATATATTTTGCAATTAAGTAGCTTGTTGTTTCATTTCAGTAGGTACCTTTTTTTCTTAAATGAACACAACGTTTATTAACAAAGAAAATTTGAATCAAATAGTATAAACAAATTAGAACTAGTATTTACCTACAATTGAAACAAATGAGCTAACTGCAGACTGTTCAATAAACTGGTTTGGTGAACTTTGATCTTTAATTCTAAGGAGTTCTGGCACGTGTCTAAACGCATGAGTCTTGACTCGGAAAATACATGAAAAAATTACCATTGTTATAATAGCTCATTTTCTTAACTTCTCAGTGGTTGCGTCTCATGAGCGCGGTCGAGCCATAGTTGGGTACGTGCATTCACATACTTTGTATCTCTAATTAAAGCATTCTATGACTATATGATTATAGAATTCTGTTTCATAATCGTGGTGAAAACAATAAAATCACTACGAAACTGCTAAAATATCGTCACAAAAATACTTGTTTCGATAAAAATATCGAGGTACAAAAGGGCAGCACTACGGAAAGGAGCCATTTTAGTTTATAGGTAAGTTTAGGTATACACGTTTTTTTCGTAGGTATGCCGTCTCTAGGTATACTCTAAGGTTTAGCTCCTATAAGAGCTAAACAATGAAAAAACTGGCACACTGGATGAGACAGAGAAACTTTCATTCTATCTCATTTCTTCTCAGGCTACAAGCATATTTTTATCTCTCTCTTGTGTGAATGAAACTTAGAGTATAGGTATATAGAGACGGCGTATTGTTCTATAGGAACTTTCGGTTATACAAATATGATCTAAATCGATATTGAACTCATAAACTTATAGCTATCTCGTTTTATCTTACCTACAATAACCAATGTAAAAAGAGACATCAATATAATGTGCGAAACCTATTTTTGGCAACATTGAAACGTGACGTCATAGCAAAGCATGATTGAGGCCGGTTCGCCATTTTACTTTCAGGTATGTAAACTGTCAACGAGAGTTGCATTTACAGTAAAAATGCTAAAATTATTTGAGTTCGGGACTTTTTCATGTGAATACTTATATAGTAAGCGAAAGAAAGCTAATAGGAAGATGCCAAACAGCAGTTTGGTAGGTTGCGGCTTAAAAACAAGTGAAAATCGTCCAAACATAACATTACACCGGTACGTGTTCTTATTTTGCTAAATTACTAAATAATACAATAAATACCTTATGTGTTGGCTTTCATAGGAATAGTTTACATAAAATTCATACCGAATGTAGCTTATTTTTGTAAGTTTTAAGTGTAATTAAAGAAAACATGAAACTGTTTGTTTGGCGATAGTGTTGTCCTTCCAGGCATTTTTCATAGGTATCGATGTTTTCAAGTGTAAATTGTAGTGTATTAATTTTCAACTGGTTTTTTACGTTCTAGGTTACCCGAAAATTACGGTAAAAGAAAAAGTGGCTGGACTCAATTGGAGTAGAAAATTTGAAGTTTGGTACGAAAGATATTTTCGTTCGTTCTCTTCATTTTGAAGAAACTTGCTTCAATCGAACTTTAAATAACAAGACTGCGAGAGGATGCCGTACCGTCACGAATCTTTTTAGTAAGTATTTTACTTGACCTTACTCCCACAAACTTCTATTGCAAAGTAATGCATATATGCATTAACAAACTTGACTACTTTTATTTTTCTAAAGGGCTTAAATTTTGATATTAATGAATATTAAGTTTTAAGTAAATAAATCTGACCCAAAGTAATATTAAAGCCTATCATACTTCAAATCCCCTCTAAAATGTACATTTATATGTACATTTCCATAAATCCTCCCTTAGCAAATTATTTCCATGCAAAATAAAGTTATTTCGCAAACGATGTGGCACGGTGGGCGAAGGTCTGCCTGCAACGCAGGCAGACCTTCGCCCACCTTTTTTTTTAGAATTTCTTTAAGATTTTAGATTTTTTTTCAAAGTTGAACTACTCAGTACCTTTCTAGAGTCTATAATTGTAGGCTGACAAATAATGTTGCATTATAAATTTATTCTTCATGTTTGTTTCAGCCACTAGTGCCAGCGCGATCCAGTACTTTAATAGAAATAATGTAAATTTGAGATTTATACTGTAAATGAATGAGACTGATTACATTAGGTACTTGTAAAATTGAAAATTTAGGTGTAGTATTAGTTGAATTTTTGAATTAGGTAGGTATATTGCAAATGTGTAAATGAATGAGACTGTTGCATTGCTTCTACAATCGAAAATACAGGTGGCGTCTGTGTTAAATTTTTGATTTATACTGTAAATGAATAAGACGGATTACATTGCTTGTTTAATTAAAAATGTAGGAGTCTGTGTTAAATTTGTGATATAATATAATAAATGAATGAGACTTGTTGAATTGCTTATAAAATGTGGTGTCTATCTTTTTGTGATTTATATTATAATAATAAATAATACTAGCTGTTCCCCGCGGTTTCATCCTCGTTAAATTCGAATTTCATATAATATCTAGGGGGATATTCCTGTAACTCTACCATGGGAGTTTGTTATTTTACTAAGACAAAAAGTAGCCTATGTTACTCTCCATCCTTTCTTAGTTAGGTTCCGGTTTCTTAGTTAAGCCGTGACTGAATGACAAACAAATACACTTTCGCATTTATAATATAAGCATAGATAGCGTCTACGCTAAGGATACAGATTACACATTGTTATACCCATATTGTTATACAAATATAAATATACTATCTCACAAATCACTGTTGCATACAAACAATATATTTTGCAATTAAGTAGCTTGTTGTTTCATTTCAGTAGGTACCTTTTTTCTTAAATGAACACAACGTTTATTAACAAAGAAAATTTGAATCAAATAGTATAAACAAATTAGAACTAGTATTTACCTACAATTGAAACAAATGAGCTAACTGCAGACTGTTCAATAAACTGGTTTGGTGAACTTTGATCTTTAATTCTAAGGAGGTCTGGCACGTGTCTAAACGCATGAGTCTTGACTCGGAAAATACATGAAAAAATTACCATTGTTATAATAGCTCATTTTCTTAACTTCTCAGTGGTTGCGTCTCATGAGCGCGGTCGAGCCATAGTTGGGTACGTGCATTCACATACTTTGTATCTCTAATTTAAGCATTATAAGACTATATGATTATAGAATTCTGTTTCATAATCGTGGTGAAAACAATAAAATCACTACGAAACTGCTAAAATATCGTCACAAAAATACTTGTTTCGATAAAAATATCGAGGTACAAAAGGGCAGCACTACGGAAAGGAGCCATTTTAGTTTCTAGGTAAGTTTAGGTATACACGTTTTTTTCGTAGGTATGCCGTCTCTAGGTATACTCTAAGGAATGAAATGGGTATATGCAACACCTCTAGTGCCTTCATCCTCTAAGATCTATGCTATGCTCGCTCTATCCACTGAAATCCACTCTTCGTGATTACGTACCTACCAATTTTTTTTTAAGGTAATTTCTACATTCTTTTGTTTGTGACTAATACTAATCACGAAGAGAATTTAATACTACGTGGACTAATCACTTGCTCTACCATCTTACATACATGTTATCAACTGCGCTAATTAGAATAATTATTTGTTTACGTAATGTTATAACCTCAATTGTATTTTCAGGATAAACAATGTCCCTTTCTCCGTTCTTCCGCTCTCCATTCACGGATATCACCGGTGGTATGATATCGCACCAGTTGTTGGGGAGATGCCAGCACGAAGAAGCACGCTACATGGACTGTTTGGAGGCCTACGGTTTTGACCGTGGACTGAAGAAGTGCCAGAATCTTCTTGCCGACTTTAAAGAGTGCCAAAGTACAGTATTGCAGTTCAAAAGATTCGTGGTAAGTTGTCTACACATGGGAATGCAGGTTTTGTCTAATTTGTCCAGCTAGTTGTATGGTAAGATTTGCTCTTTTCAAAAATAAATACCAACTAGGCTATTGATACAGTGATCTATAGAGTTTGATTTCTGTATTTACAGGCTATGAGGAACGAAAGAGAGAAGCAGATAGCTGAAGGAAAACTTACCGGCGATAAGAAATATGTGAGCCCAAGAATAGATGCATACTAATACCAGTGGTTAGTGGTATTTGTTCATTATTTTATTTTCTGTTATCATAGTTAAATAAAAATTACTTTATAAAAACCCTGTTATATTTAGAAATCTAACCTTTTGCGTTGATGATGATGCTGATTCTTTGTGAATGGCAATATTTGTGTCTCGTAAGAGACAATTCTGCCAGTGTCAAGTAAAGGAAAATAATAGGATATGCTCAATGTAAAAAGTTTACCTACAACAACAGAAAGTGTGTCAGCTTATGCCAAAATAAACTTTTCTTTGTGTCAAATGATAAGGATATAAAAAAATTATGACAAGGCATCTGTTTTTGTTTTTTTGTTCTAGTAGGTACCATAGTGGTTTTTATCTCTTTGGTAGGTACTATACTTATAAAAGTGTGACATCTGTAAAACATTTTACCTTGAGGCCTAGAATAAAGTTTTGATTCAACAAGCAAGTTGAGAGGATAACAATGCCCTACACATTATCACCTTTCTTCCGGTCACCCTTCACTGATATCACTGGTGGGATGATATCTCACCAGCTGCTCGGCAGATGTGCCGAACAAGAGATGGCCATGATGGACTGTGTGGAGGCCTATGGGCTTGACAGAGGGAAGAGAAAGTGTGAATGTTTAATTAGAGACTTTGACGAGTGCCAGAAGCTAACGCTGCAGTTTAAAAGATTTGTGGTAAGTAATGCTAATGATTCTTGTTATAGGTTACTAGGAAACTGGTAGTAGGAAGCTTGTTAGTGCCTGATGAAAAGCTTGTAACTTAGTATATCCATTCAAAAGAACTTGCTATTTAAAAACTACTAGGCTCTGTAATCTTCAAATTTATATAAGTTTGTAAAATATATAAGAACTACAAGTGGCATGGTCCCAAGCAGAACAATACTGCAGTGTGTGATGGAAAGGATATACCTATATATACCTTGCCTTACCTTACCTTGCTTTACCTTATCTTACCAAGCATGCGGGTCAGTGGGTTGACCCGAGTAAAACAAACTGAATCATAATGTATTTATTTGTTATTTGTAGGCATTGAGAAGGGAAAGAGAACGCCAGATTGCGAGTGGCCAACTTACCGGAGATAAGAAGTATGTTTCTCCTAGGATTGATGCTTACTAAATAATTAGGAGTCTGATTTTCATTTATGGGCAGAATATGGAATTGGAAGAAGCTGTCAACAAGTTGTTTATTGAGCTGTGTTCTGCCTACTTTAGGACGCGAATAGGTACCGACCTAGACATTTCACAACTATTGGAACCAAATTCAAAACAAAGTTGATTATAAATACGAGTAGGTAGGTAAAACTTATTCGTCTTAATATTTTCTTTAGTGTGTATAAATTAGTCCCATTATGTATAATAAAAACCTATTTTGCTTATTTACATATTATTTAAGTTTTTATACTTCCTTGTATTCTTGTACCTGTACCTACCTATATTAAATTAGAAATGCGTGAGGGCCAATTATGCATTGGCTTTGCTTTAAGAGAACTCAAGCCGTAAACACACCATTATCTACTGACACACCAAGTATCTACCTACTACAACCATTCTTTTCCTTTCCTTTTTAGAAAAGGCCAGTGTTAAAATTAAAATAAATCTACCATTGGAATCAGGGACGAGAAAAGTTCATTTCTCTCGTCCCTGATTGGAATTATCTCTATTGTACCTATCGTTAATAACTGCCATTTTATTTTTAACGAATTCGTAAAGATGGCCAATGTGATTGCGAGCAAAAATGACAGGGGTGCGTTTCAAATTTGATTGTTAGAAAATGTAAAAGTTTTCTAGTAAAAGCTATAAATCAGCTAGTAAGGTAAGTAAGGTAATTCCTTGGAGAACGCAGAAAATATAAGAAACCGCTAAAATATTTGAATTTCGCGCGTACCTTTTTTAGATTCCGAGTCATCAGAGTCATGGATTTCATTTCGATCAGCCCGACTCGTTCCGTACCTTTAGACAAGTTAAAATTTACACCAAACAACACGCATGCACCCTGAGCCTCTGAACGAAGCCCAGCCCGATAAGTTTGTAGCACTTTCCACGTCAAAAACATTTCGCTTGGTTCTATCATGAACGAAACTAGCAAATCGATATTATCTTGTTTATCTCTAGATCCAAGTAACATTACCTCATCTGTCATAAAAAACGATCAGAACACCCGGAACAAATATCTGCAGATCGTACAAACATTTGTCCCAAGGCGGGAATCGAACCCGCAATCTCTTGCGTCGCAGGCGGACCTTCGCCCACCAGGCAGCAGAGGTCGTCAAAATAAAGAGAGCAGAGGTCGTCAAAGTCTCAGACTAAGTAAGAAATGGTCAAAGTAATGAAATGCCGCCTACGAACCGAATTGAAATGCAACATGAAATGAAAGAATTTCGCCGTCCACACCTACGAACCGAACTGAAATGTAACATGAAATGAATGAATTTCGCCGTCCACACCTACGAACCGAACTGAAATGCAACATGAAATGAAAGAATTTCGCCGTCCACACCTACGAACCGAACTGAAATGTAACATGAAATGAAAGAATTTCGCCGTCCACACCTACGAACCGAACTGAAATGTAACATGAAATGAAAGAATTTCGCCGTCCACACCTACGAACCGAACTGAAATGCAACATGAAATGAAAGAATTTCGCCGTCCACACCTACGAACCGAACTGAAATGTAACATGAAATTAAAGAATTTCGCCGTCCACACCTACGAACCGAACTTGAAATGTAACATGAAATTAAAGAATTTCGCCGTCCACACCCACGAACCGAACTTGAAATGTAACATGAAATTAAAGAATTTCGCCGTCCACACCTACGAACCGAACTTGAAATGTAACATGAAATTAAAGAATTTCGCCGTCCACACCTACGATCCGAACGTACCTTACCTATATAGCGAAAAAGACAAACACTCAGAAAATTTTTGAAGTAGCTACCTACCTCTACTACCTATCTACCTTCAGAAAAACCCTGTCCTCCCATTCCATCCACGCAAAAAATATTGTTCTGCCAAATTGGGTAGATAGGTAGGCTACCTACTTTACCAATGATAGATAGAAGAAATGAGATAGAATAGAGATAGACAATTCTTTATTGCACACATCAATTAATATTATAGACAAAGATAAGAGAAGTAAGAATATGTGACAATTGACGGTCTTATCGCTAAAGAGCGATCACTACCAGACAACCGTGGTTGAATACAAATATATAAATTAATTAGGTATTAAAAGATTCTAAGCACAATAACAATATTTGAACTTTTATAAAATACTAGCCGCGCCTCGCGGTTTCACCCGCGTAGTTCCCGTTCCCGTAGGAATTTCGGGATAAAAAGTAGCCTATGTCCTATTCCAGACTATAATCTATCTCTGTGCCAAATTTCATCCAGATCCGTTATGCCGTTCTGGCGGGATAAAGGAACAAACATCCATCCATCTATCTATCCATCCATCCATCTAAACTTTCACGTTTATAATATTAGTGAGATAAAACTAATTTCAAAAATTCCTAAATAAATATTTATAAATACCTGCTAATAATACATAAACATTCTTTAATAAATACTTACATATCTACATTTTATAAGGGGAGACAGGGTGTGGTCAGTGACAACTTGACAAGTGACAACATGACAAATAGTGTTCCTCTTGAATATTGATAGTGACTTTGCATGATAGTAAATTAGGTACACTATCCAAGTTTACTTTTTATCGCCAATCTGAACTAAATGTCTCCAGCGCAGTTAAAAAAATATCTAGATCTAGTGACAAAGTCGCTAACATAGGTACTGTTCTAACGGCCACACTGGCTCCGAAACAAAAGCGTTTAGGTCATGTCATAGAGTATTACCCCAGTATTTTACTATATTAACTCTATGCGTTTAGGTATTTATAAGCTGTTCGTAGGTATAAGCTCGGTTCGGGCTCGCGGGACGTCCACACTACTGGTGAAATGGTCCATTCACCTTACATTTCATGTTCGGTTCGTACTGTTCGTAGGTCTGTACTGTACGCAGAATAATGCGGCGCGAGGTCGCGCGGTGTAGAGATGGCTTTTACGACTCGTCGCGGTCGATGTAGGTACCTTACATAAGTAGATACTACGAGTTGTACCTTACGTACCTAGAACCTAGGTACATTGATTGAGTAGGTACTACCTACTCAATCTTGAGTTCAATAATACCTCGCGTGGCACTGCGCTGCGCGCCACGCGTTTTTGCTGCTTATAGTAGGCAGGAGTCACGGTCGGTCGCCGCCGCCGGCGGCGCGGCGTTTTAGCAGTTTTTTGCGTGGATTTTTGGCGCCAAATTATCATGTCGCACCCCTAGAACAAGACAGCGCTAAGTCGAAAAACTACTTTTTTCACAATCGACGAAAAACCGTTATCTGCTTTTGTATCGAAGTTATTGCCAAAGTCTTAAATTTTTCAAGTAATGTATTTCACGTGAATCAATATTATATCGTTTATTCCCCTAAATCAATGTCGTGTAAGCGATAATATGCATTTTTCGTTGTAATGCTCTGTTGTCTAATTATCTCATGAAACAAAAATTAACTATTTCGTATTACGTCCTTTTTGCTGAATGATTCTAAAATAATGCTCTATCATTTTACCATATATTGGTTAAGTGTAAATATACAACAAGGACATATTTGATTGGTTTTCGGGAATTTTCCTGTTGTTAATAAAACAAAAGATAAAAAGTTATGAAAAAAAAAAGCATTTTTATTAAAATATGTTATAACAAAATCAACATCATCATCCAAAAACCGTAGTGTGGTTTTGGACGTAGTGATTATTACAATACGAAACAATATAAGCAGACACGAAATAAAAAGAATACAACCTAGAAAAGTAAAACAGAGTTAACAATAGTATTTTTGTTAACTCTGTTTTACTTTTCTAGGTTGTATTCTTTTTATTTCGTGTCTGCTTATATTGTTTCGTGAGGAAAGGAAATACTGAGTTTCACCATACTATAAGTAGTTAACTACACACTACTGACTGTGTACAATCACAATGTAAGTATACTATTAGGTAAAAAATGCTTAACTATCTTGGTAACTTACGATAACCAGTCTTTTATGTCTATTTATGGCAGACGTACGCCTTAAATGTACCTTAACTTAAACAATAAAATATGATTGACTTAAATTTCACAGAATCAACCAGTACTTTTATAACAAATCACACACACAGAAGAACATAGAAGAAAGACAAGGGCTCTTTCTTTTCAACGCGAAGTTGTTTGATTTCATGCCATTTTAGCTGGTTATTATCCTCATCCACATTGTAATTAGTCCCCCAAGATTCTTGGAGGGCTTTCGTGTCGTAAAAATCGTGAGCTCTTGCACATGGTAAGGCTTTCCTGTTTTTTTGGCAGTTCGGATCAGAGTAGCATATTGCTGTGGGCAGTAAATGAGACCAGATTTCAAAAATATTTTTACCTGTTTCTCTATTACACTATGAACATTATCCCCTTCATTCTGTGAGTGCCCACGGATCAAAAATTTGTGAGTTATAGAATTCACTCTTAGCGTTTGAACTGCATAAGCATAAACGGATACCGATACTTCAACCGCTGGTGATGCAATGACTGATGCTGCCATAGTGGAAAGTTCCGCATCATTTTCTTGGACAGTTGACTGGTCCTCCACGGTTGCTCCAATCGCTTTTTTGAGCATAAGCAGGCCCCGACCCTTTATCATCTGCCATAAAATGAGAAAAAACTAAATTAATTCAACAATAGAGCATTATCTAAAAACTTGTTTTATTTTGTCCTATTATGATGAGAAAAATACTGTTTAAAAATACTTTTCTTATAACATACAACTATAGTAAGAATTCAAAGTATTCAACATTCATTAAAAAATATTTTTAAATAAACTGTGGCAAAATTTTAATGTGCCATCAATAGAGCATTATTTATGAAATTTCCACCTATTTCAAACAATACGGAACTATTTTGGAATAATAAAAAATTATCAACATACCTTCGTCAACAATACCGCCGTATTTCGGAATACTAGTAAAACGCCAACCAGCAAAATTCTCCAACACGGGATTATCACTAAATAACGCACAGAAATTGTCACAATAACTTCAAAAACACCGGATTATTCCTAAATAATTTGCTTTTGTGTAAGCGCAATACGGATTGTTACGATGGCGGCCACGTTGCAACTCGACATAAATTCGTATTCGTGGTATGACCTGTCACTCATTCATTCACTAAGAGCGACGTACAGCGCCATCTCTTGCGCGTCTGTGCAAATATAAATAATCCCGTCTTATTGGTATGCGCGGTAAAACTTTGCGGATTCAAATATGCAATAAAATCGATTTTGAGATTTTTCGAGATAATTCCGTGTTGTTCTAGGGGTGCGATGTGATCAATCACATTTCGTCTAATGAATACCTATATAGCGTTGTTAATAAATACATAAGTAAGTTTATGTAAGTAAGTATAGTTGGTTGATTTGCTTGTAACCAAAGCTTGTACCTAACGCGAGTGTAGTAGGTGAATAGTAGTAAATACTTTACAAATTACAACAATATCTTAACCCTCTCCGGAATGTATATCTTAGAAACCAGTTTATTTGTAAAAAAACATCCCTTTTTAAAATAAATATAGGTAGGTACTAGACCGTGAAAATGTAAGGCCCCGCAATAGGCTTGACATACCTTTTTCCAAACTACAAATGTCCGGCCCCCACGGTCTGTCAATAAAAATATTTAACAAATTACCTAGGTACCTACCTAGGTACCTACTTTTATTAAAAACGAAACCAATATTAATAAATTCAAATCTCAATTAAAACAATATTTAATACAACATAGTTTTATTCCCTGCAAGAGTTTTTGAATTAGAGTCCGTTTTTATTACTTAGGTACCTACCTTAAAAAATTGTTATAAATTGAAAATTTATATGTACCTAGTTGTCTACGTAGATATACCTACGTATGAAGGTACCTAGCCCTAGGTAATGATTTGTTTTTAAAATACATAGTATTGTAATTTTATATTCGTAGTGTAAGCTTAGGTGTAAGAGTAGATAGAACCACCTAGCACAATATTGCAGTGCCCTAGCAGGGGCATACCATAGCTGTACGTTATTGTAAGATCTTTGTACCTACCCTACAGCATGTTCCGCAATAAAATATACCTACTGAATCTTGAATAGGTAGGTACCTAGGTACAGGTAGCATTTGTCTCGTACCTGCAGGTACCTAACCTACCTATCTGTATCTGTACTGTAGGTACATCAGCTCACATCAGCTCTGCCTGATAATTTGATAATGTCTCCTTGCCTTGCCTTGCTCTTCGCGTTAGTCTTGAATGTTGTTTATTATTTATGAGGGGCCTGAATAGGTGGAATATAAAACGAAAATGATTTTGTCTCCTTTATGTTACATAACTTTAAAGTTTTAGGCTGCATTTGGGTATGTACCTACCTAACGAATACTTACATACCTAAGTAGATACCTACCTACCTTGTCCATACAATAAAAAATCAAGCCAGGATACAAAGGGAAGCGTTACGTTACACACCTACTCGTACCTACCTAGCCTCCATAGACTTAGCGTTTTTGAAAATGTAATCTTAGTGATGTGATCATGTGATGTTTCTGTGGTGCTGAGAAACATTATCGGAAGAACTCAAATGAGAGTTGTCTTTGGTTTTAGGTAGGTACCTAGGTACTCGCTTATAGTGTTTCTTTGAATAATGATTTTCAATTAGACTAATTCGTAAACGAACGGAAATAGTGCATTAACGGTAGAATACTTAAACGAAGGGAAACAGAATACTCAAACGAAGGGAAATAGTGCATGTGATCGTAGCCCTTCTTTTATTTATGTGGGAAGAGTTTTCCCCACACATTAACGGCAGAATACTTAAACGAAGGGAAACAGAATACTCAAACGAAGGGAAATAGTGCATGTGATCGTAGCCGTTCTTTTATTTATGTGGGAAGAGTTTTCCCCACACATTAACGGCAGACTACTTAAACGAAGGGAAACAGAATACTCAAACGAAGGGAAATAGTGCATGTGATCGTAGCCGTTCTTTTATTTATGTGGGAAGAGTTTTCCCCACACATTAACGGCAGAGGCAGAATACTCAAACGTCTCAAACGCACGCAACGCAGATTTAAATGCGACCAGTCTCACTCACTCAACTCTCTCACTCAAGGCGTGACTTTTTGAAAATAAATGTCAATAAATTAGATCACTTGATATCAAGAACACTTCGATCTGAGTTGAGTATGTTGAGTATTCGGTCGAACGTATAGGCTTTCACTATTAAGGCGAATATGAAGGCAAAAACACGAAAATTAGGTGTTTTTGAACCCGTTTTCTGACAAAAATATAGATTGTGGAGTTTTGAGATTTATATATCCTTTAACACATATCTTGAAGAAGTCCTTGGCGGTCCCAAATGTTTGCCGTTAATTATAGTTTAGTTGTTATAGTGTTAGTTATAGTGTGTGTTTAGTTGCTTCGAACTCACTTTTTATCGGAGTCTCAAATTCGATCAGTACCAAATTCAGTATAGTGATTCACATAGTACATACCTATTTTGTGGCGGTCCATTATCGTCGAAAACCAGTCAAAATAACGATATTAAACGTAAAAACGTATTTTTCCCTACAAAATCTGTGATACAAGCCTGACCAGTTACTCATCACCTAACCGCAGAGGATCGTATTATTTGGTTGATTAGGGCACTACATGGTATGCTGAATAGAAAACAAGCACTCATTGCTGCATACAGGCGCGCGGACATTCCCAAGGTCATTTGCCTTACTATTCGCCTTAATATATCGAGGTAAGTACTTAAATAACATAGGTCCATAGTCGTGTATTCTTCCTTAACCAACCTAATTATTTTAAACGTCAATTCTGCCCTCAGAAGCCTAAAGGCGGAATCTGAAAAAATAAAAACGTCAAGTGCGAGTCAAACTCGCGCAACGAGGGTTCCGTCATTAGAGATAGATAGATAGAGCGATACATTTATTGACACAACAGAGATATAGCACAGAACAGAAAGGAAACTATAGCAATAGTTGCTAGGCCTTACCTACCTACTCACCCACAGACTAATACAAGAATGAAATAAGCTAGATAAGTGAGTAGGCAGGCAAGCTTGGCAACAAATTAAACATTATACCTACCTACTAATTAAATAAATAAATAAAAGACCTTGTTTCTTTCCAAATATTCTAGCTCAACGGGAAGTAGGTACACTAGGTTTTGGTCCATGGCGAGAATCAAAATATTGCTTTTATTGTGATTAACATTATTACAGTTTTCGGATTTTATCTTTTACTTGTGCTATAAGACCTTGTTTCTTGCCAAATTTCATGATTCTAGGTCAACGGGAAGTACTCTACAGGTTTTGTGTGCATGTGCATGCGATGCCCTTGGAAAATTTAAAACAATTGGACATTACGGCTGTAACTTTTGATTGCGTTAAAACTTTGATTGATATCGAGGTCTACCCCGGCTATGGCATCTCCCTCTACTGCCCCGGCTATGGCATCTCCCTCTACTGCCCCGGCTATGGCATCTCCCTCTACTGCCCCGGCTATGGCATCTCCCTCTACTGCCCCGGCTATGGCATCTCCCTCTACTGCCCCGGCTATGGCATCTCCCTCTACTGCCCCGGCTATGGCATCTCCCTCTACTGCCCCGGCTATGGCATCTCCCTCTACTGCCCCGGCTATGGCATCTCCCTCTACTGCCCCGGCTATGGCATCTCCCTCTACTGCCCCGGCTATGGCATCTCCCTCTACTGCCCCGGCTATGGCATCTCCCTCTACTGCCCCGGCTATGGCATCTCCCTCTACTGCCCCGGCTATGGCATCTCCCTCTACTGCCCCGGCTATAGCATCTCCCTCTACTGCCCCGGCTATGGCATCTCCCTCTACTGCCCCGGCTATGGCATCTCCCTCTACTGCCCCGGCTATGGCATCTCCCTCTACTGCCCCGGCTATGGCATCTCCCTCTACTGCCCCGGCTATGGCATCACCTCTACTGCCCCGGCTATGGCATCACCCTCTACTGCCCCGGCTATGGCATCTCCCTCTACTGCCCCGGCTATGGCATCTCCCTCTACTGCCCCGGCTATCGCATCTCCCTCTACTGCCCCGGCTATCGCATCTCCCTCTACTGCCCCGGCTATCGCATCTCCCTCTACTGCCCCGGCTATGGCATCTCCCTCTACTGCCCCGGCTATGGCATCTCCCTCTACTGCCCCGGCTATGGCATCTCCCTCTACTGCCCCGGCTATGGCATCTCCCTCTACTGCCCCGGCTATGGCATCTCCCTCTACTGCCCCGGCTATGGCATCTCCCTCTACTGCCCCGGCTATGGCATCTCCCTCTACTGCCCCGGCTATGGCATCTCCCTCTACTGCCCCGGCTATGGCATCTCCCTCTACTGCCCCGGCTATGGCATCTCCCTCTACTGCCCCGGCTATGGCATCTCCCTCTACTGCCCCGGCTATGGCATCTCCCTCTACTGCCCCGGCTATGGCATCTCCCTCTACTGCCCCGGCTATGGCATCTCCCTCTACTGCCCCGGCTATGGCATCTCCCTCTACTGCCCCGGCTATGGCATCTCCCTCTACTGCCCCGGCTATGGCATCTCCCTCTACTGCCCCGGCTATGGCATCTCCCTCTACTGCCCCGGCTATGGCATCTCCCTCTACTGCCCCGGCTATGGCATCTCCCTCTACTGCCCCGGCTATGGCATCTCCCTCTACTGCCCCGGCTATGGCATCTCCCTCTACTGCCCCGGCTATGGCATCACCTCTACTGCCCCGGCTATGGCATCACCCTCTACTGCCCCGGCTATGGCATCTCCCTCTACTGCCCCGGCTATGGCATCTCCCTCTACTGCCCCGGCTATGGCATCTCCCTCTACTGCCCCGGCTATCGCATCTCCCTCTACTGCCCCGGCTATGGCATCTCCCTCTACTGCCCCGGCTATGGCATCTCCCTCTACTGCCCCGGCTATGGCATCTCCCTCTACTGCCCCGGCTATGGCATCTCCCTCTACTGCCCCGGCTATGGCATCTCCCTCTACTGCCCCGGCTATGGCATCTCCCTCTACTGCCCCGGCTATGGCATCTCCCTCTACTGCCCCGGCTATGGCATCTCCCTCTACTGCCCCGGCTATGGCATCTCCCTCTACTGCCCCGGCTATGGCATCTCCCTCTACTGCCCCGGCTATGGCATCTCCCTCTACTGCCCCGGCTATGG
This sequence comes from Eupithecia exiguata, assembly GCA_947086465.1. Lineage (NCBI taxonomy): Eukaryota > Metazoa > Arthropoda > Insecta > Lepidoptera > Geometridae > Eupithecia > Eupithecia exiguata. Next base: position 210,275 of record OX352241.1, on the reverse strand, counting down.
CAGCTCCCTCTACTGCCCCGGCTATGGCAGCTCCCTCTACTGCCCCGGCTATGGCAGCTCCCTCTACTGCCCCGGCTATGGCAGCTCCCTCTACTGCCCCGGCTATGGCATCTCCCTCTACTGCCCCGGCTATGGCAGCTCCCTCTACTGCCCCGGCTATGGCAGCTCCCTCTACTGCCCCGGCTATGGCATCTCCCTCTACTGCCCCGGCTATGGCATCTCCCTCTACTGCCCCGGCTATGGCATCTCCCTCTACTGCCCTGGTCAGAACCTCCACGCTGTAGGCATCTAACTATGTTGGTAGTGCCTGATTAATTGAGAAATATTAGTGTAATCGCGGCTGATTGAAGTTCATCGCCCGATCATAGTTATGGAACACCTTTGAAGGTCGTATTGTAGGAGAGTGCTGCTCGGGCTCGGCAGAGTGGAGCCCCGTGCGTCTCGTGCCTCGCCTCGCCTCGCCACAAACAAAACAATAAAACCTACCTACCTAACCTACTGCCTTGCGGAAACCCGGCTTCTTGCCGAATAATCTTTCTTTCTTTATTGTTAATTGACTATCAATTTAGGGGTTTTGATTTTACGTTGACTAATTGTGCTATACGACCTTGCTTCTTGCAAATTTAATGATTCTTGGTCAACGGGAACTATCCTATTAGTATAATCAAATGAGCAACAAAAGGCTTCAACCTCGGAACGAGATGTAAGCTCGTATACACCTTCATTGTAGTGTCCTAAAAGTTGTCTCAAAAGTCTCAAAAACCTCGTGTCTACGCGGAAGTTATTCAAGGTCAAAAGTTGCAAAAATCACTATATCACAATTATCTCGGATTCTATAGCTCCAATGGTAATCATTATCATCTGTTCAAAAATTGAAGAGCATAAAATTTGCGACAAATTTCGTTCGTATTTTTTTTAACTTTGGAATCTTTTAATTGATCCACTGCTCCAGGAAATGGATCGGAGAGGCGACTACTGCCAAGCCTTCGCTGACGACGTCGTCATGGTATTTGATGGGGATACAGCGACCGAAATCCAACGGCGTGCAAATGCTGCTCTAGCCTATGTCCAGGACTGGGGTGTCAGAAACAAGCTCAAGTTTGCACCCCATAAAACTAACGCCATGCTTTTCACGCGAAAGCTTAAGTACGACACACCAGTCCTGAGCATGGGCGGGATCGGCATTGGCATGTCGAAAGAGTTAAAGATCTTGGGGCTCACTTTAGACGAAAAGCTGACGTTTAACAGTCATGCAGCAAACGTGTGCAGAAAGGCGTTAAACTTGTATAAGCAGCTGTCGAGAGCCGCCAAAATCAGCTGGGGTCTCCATCCTGAGGTAATCAGAACCATCTATACGGCAGTAGTAGAGCCGATCATAGTGTATGCCGCGGGTGTATGGGCTCCTTCCACAAAAAAGATATGTGTGCAAAAGGTGTTGAACGCAGTTCAAAGGGGGTTTGCCCAAAAGATATGCAAATCATACCGGACTGCCTCCCTGAACTCGGTTCTGGTGCTGACCGGGATACTACCTCTCGACCTCAGAATACAAGAGGCAGCTGCCCTGTATGAGGCTAAGAGAGGAGTGTCCCGCTTAGCACCGGGAGATGGAGAGGTAGAAAGGGTACTCGCCTACGCCTGCACACCCCACCCAGCTGAGCATATGGACCTGGGATTCATATGCCTGGTAGACCAGGAGCAGGTAAACGCACACAGCGCCCACGCTGTGCGCATATTCACGGATGGCAGCAAAATTGAGGGCAAGGTCGGGGCCTCATTGTCCATCTGGAACAGTGAGGTGGAGACCAAGAGCCGGAAATTAAAGCTGTCATCCTATTGTACGGTCTACCAGGCGGAATTGCTGGCCATATGCGAAGCCACCAGGGAGATCTTAAGGCACCCGGAGGACACCTACGGCATATATAGTGATTCCAGATCATCACTGGAAGCAGTGGTGAACTATCGCACGCTAAATCCGCTGGCAGTTGAAATACGCAAAAACCTCAGAGAGTGTAAGCAGCAGGGGAAGAGTATTGCACTCTACTGGATAAAGGCTCATGCAGGTCTAGGGGAAAACGAACGAGCGGATGAACTAGCTAAAGAGGCCGCCTTGAAACTGAAATCCAAGGCCAACTATGATAAATGCCCGATTTCATTCGTCAAGCGTCAGATCCGTACGGAGTCGCTTGAGGAATGGAATCGGAGATATAAGATGGGTGACTCGGCGGCTACAACAAAACTGTTTTTCCCCGACGCTATAGAAGCATATAAGGTCATTAGTAAAATCAGACCCACGGGAATAATAACACAAGTGTTTACAGGACATGGCGGGTTTTCCATGTACTTGAATCGCTTCAAGTGCAGGGAAAGCCCATCATGCATATGTGACCCTGAGCAAAACGAAACCGTCGAACATATCCTCTTTGATTGTCCTGTAAGTGGTTACGAAAGATATGAGACAGAACAAAAGTTAGAAATAAAAATAGAGAGAAGTTGTGTAAAATATATATTAGAAAATAGAAACGTTAGACATGAGTTTTTGTCATACTGTGTAAAAATTGTAAAAAAGGTTATAAGAAGAAATAGATGATTAAGTTATGTTTAAATATATATATTGAGTATATATATAAGAAGCATAGAATAAAATAAGATAGAAAAAATAAGAAGATAATATGTAAGATAGAAACTAAGCAATGTATTATGTATAAGGAAGATGAGAAAATAAAAAAAACCCAAAACCTATCACCTTCTAGGATAAGTGTGCGTAATTATAATGAATCGATGTATATAAATAAAGAAATAAGACATTCTCTGATCACGTCAGAGGTAGGCTAGCTCGCGGGCCGGGACATCGCTCCCGGACAGGAAAAAAAAAAAAAAAAAAAAAAAAAAAGGGTCAGCCAGCCATACTCACAGTAATGCAAGGGTCAGCCAGCCATACTCACAGTAATGCAAGGGTCAGCCATACTCACAGTAATGCAAGGGTCAGCCATACTCACAGTAATGCAAGGGTCAGCCATACTCACAGTAATGCAAGGGTCAGCCATACTCACAGTAATGCAAGGGTCAGCCAGCCATACTCACAGTAATGCAAGGGTCAGCCATACTCACAGTAATGCAAGGGTCAGCCATACTCACAGTAATGCAAGGGTCAGCCATACTCACAGTAATGCAAGGGTCAGCCATACTCACAGTAATGCAAGGGTCAGCCAGCCATACTCACAGTAATGCAAGGGTCAGCCAGCCATACTCACAGTAATGCAAGGGTCAGCCATACTCACAGTAATGCAAGGGTCAGCCAGCCATACTCACAGTAATGCAAGGGTCAGCCAGCCATACTCACAGTAATGCAAGGGTCAGCCATACTCACAGTAATGCAAGGGTCAGCCATACTCACAGTAATGCAAGGGTCAGCCATACTCACAGTAATGCAAGGGCCAGCCATACTCACAGTAATGCAAGGGTCAGCCAGCCATACTCACAGTAATGCAAGGGTCAGCCAGCCATACTCACAGTAATGCAAGGGCCAGCCATACTCACAGTAATGCAAGGGTCAGCCAGCCATACTCACAGTAATGCAAGGGTCAGCCAGCCATACTCACAGTAATGCAAGGGTCAGCCATACTCACAGTAATGCAAGGGTCAGCCAGCCATACTCACAGTAATGCAAGGGTCAGCCAGCCATACTCACAGTAATGCAAGGGTCAGCCATACTCACAGTAATGCAAGGGTCAGCCATACTCACAGTAATGCAAGGGTCAGCCATACTCACAGTAATGCAAGGGTCAGCCATACTCACAGTAATGCAAGGGCCAGCCATACTCACAGTAATGCAAGGGTCAGCCAGCCATACTCACAGTAATGCAAGGGTCAGCCAGCCATACTCACAGTAATGCAAGGGCCAGCCATACTCACAGTAATGCAAGGGTCAGCCAGCCATACTCACAGTAATGCAAGGGTCAGCCAGCCATACTCACAGTAATGCAAGGGTCAGCCAGCCATACTCACAGTAATGCAAGGGTCAGCCATACTCACAGTAATGCAAGGGTCAGCCAGCCATACTCACAGTAATGCAAGGGTCAGCCATACTCACAGTAATGCAAGGGCCAGCCATACTCACAGTAATGCAAGGGTCAGCCAGCCATACTCACAGTAATGCAAGGGTCAGCCATACTCACAGTAATGCAAGGGTCAGCCATACTCACAGTAATGCAAGGGTCAGCCAGCCATACTCACAGTAATGCAAGGGTCAGCCAGCCATACTCACAGTAATGCAAGGGCCAGCCATACTCACAGTAATGCAAGGGTCAGCCAGCCATACTCACAGTAATGCAAGGGTCAGCCAGCCATACTCACAGTAATGCAAGGGTCAGCCATACTCACAGTAATGCAAGGGTCAGCCATACTCACAGTAATGCAAGGGTCAGCCATACTCACAGTAATGCAAGGGTCAGCCATACTCACAGTAATGCAAGGGTCAGCCATACTCACAGTAATGCAAGGGCCAGCCATACTCACAGTAATGCAAGGGTCAGCCAGCCATACTCACAGTAATGCAAGGGTCAGCCATACTCACAGTAATGCAAGGGCCAGCCATACTCACAGTAATGCAAGGGTCAGCCAGCCATACTCACAGTAATGCAAGGGTCAGCCATACTCACAGTAATGCAAGGGTCAGCCAGCCATACTCACAGTAATGCAAGGGTCAGCCATACTCACAGTAATGCAAGGGTCAGCCATACTCACAGTAATGCAAGGGTCAGCCATACTCACAGTAATGCAAGGGTCAGCCAGCCATACTCACAGTAATGCAAGGGTCAGCCAGCCATACTCACAGTAATGCAAGGGTCAGCCATACTCACAGTAATGCAAGGGCCAGCCATACTCACAGTAATGCAAGGGTCAGCCATACTCACAGTAATGCAAGGGTCAGCCATACTCACAGTAATGCAAGGGTCAGCCATACTCACAGTAATGCAAGGGTCAGCCAGCCATACTCACAGTAATGCAAGGGTCAGCCAGCCATACTCACAGTAATGCAAGGGTCAGCCATACTCACAGTAATGCAAGGGCCAGCCATACTCACAGTAATGCAAGGGTCAGCCAGCCATACTCACAGTAATGCAAGGGTCAGCCATACTCACAGTAATGCAAGGGTCAGCCAGCCATACTCACAGTAATGCAAGGGTCAGCCATACTCACAGTAATGCAAGGGCCAGCCATACTCACAGTAATGCAAGGGTCAGCCATACTCACAGTAATGCAAGGGTCAGCCATACTCACAGTAATGCAAGGGTCAGCCATACTCACAGTAATGCAAGGGTCAGCCAGCCATACTCACAGTAATGCAAGGGTCAGCCAGCCATACTCACAGTAATGCAAGGGTCAGCCATACTCACAGTAATGCAAGGGCCAGCCATACTCACAGTAATGCAAGGGTCAGCCAGCCATACTCACAGTAATGCAAGGGCCAGCCATACTCACAGTAATGCAAGGGTCAGCCAGCCATACTCACAGTAATGCAAGGGCCAGCCATACTCACAGTAATGCAAGGGTCAGCCAGCCATACTCACAGTAATGCAAGGGTCAGCCAGCCATACTCACAGTAATGCAAGGGTCAGCCATACTCACAGTAATGCAAGGGTCAGCCATACTCACAGTAATGCAAGGGCCAGCCATACTCACAGTAATGCAAGGGTCAGCCAGCCATACTCACAGTAATGCAAGGGTCAGCCATACTCACAGTAATGCAAGGGTCAGCCAGCCATACTCACAGTAATGCAAGGGTCAGCCATACTCACAGTAATGCAAGGGTCAGCCATACTCACAGTAATGCAAGGGCCAGCCATACTCACAGTAATGCAAGGGTCAGCCATACTCACAGTAATGCAAGGGTCAGCCAGCCATACTCACAGTAATGCAAGGGTCAGCCATACTCACAGTAATGCAAGGGTCAGCCATACTCACAGTAATGCAAGGGTCAGCCATACTCACAGTAATGCAAGGGTCAGCCATACTCACAGTAATGCAAGGGTCAGCCAGCCATACTCACAGTAATGCAAGGGTCAGCCAGCCATACTCACAGTAATGCAAGGGTCAGCCATACTCACAGTAATGCAAGGGTCAGCCAGCCATACTCACAGTAATGCAAGGGTCAGCCAGCCATACTCACAGTAATGCAAGGGTCAGCCATACTCACAGTAATGCAAGGGTCAGCCATACTCACAGTAATGCAAGGGTCAGCCATACTCACAGTAATGCAAGGGTCAGCCATACTCACAGTAATGCAAGGGTCAGCCATACTCACAGTAATGCAAGGGTCAGCCAGCCATACTCACAGTAATGCAAGGGTCAGCCATACTCACAGTAATGCAAGGGTCAGCCAGCCATACTCACAGTAATGCAAGGGTCAGCCATACTCACAGTAATGCAAGGGTCAGCCAGCCATACTCACAGTAATGCAAGGGTCAGCCATACTCACAGTAATGCAAGGGTCAGCCATACTCACAGTAATGCAAGGGTCAGCCATACTCACAGTAATGCAAGGGTCAGCCATACTCACAGTAATGCAAGGGCCAGCCATACTCACAGTAATGCAAGGGTCAGCCATACTCACAGTAATGCAAGGGCCAGCCATACTCACAGTAATGCAAGGGTCAGCCATACTCACAGTAATGCAAGGGCCAGCCATACTCACAGTAATGCAAGGGTCAGCCAGCCATACTCACAGTAATGCAAGGGCCAGCCATACTCACAGTAATGCAAGGGTCAGCCAGCCATACTCACAGTAATGCAAGGGCCAGCCATACTCACAGTAATGCAAGGGTCAGCCAGCCATACTCACAGTAATGCAAGGGTCAGCCAGCCATACTCACAGTAATGCAAGGGTCAGCCATACTCACAGTAATGCAAGGGTCAGCCATACTCACAGTAATGCAAGGGCCAGCCATACTCACAGTAATGCAAGGGTCAGCCAGCCATACTCACAGTAATGCAAGGGTCAGCCATACTCACAGTAATGCAAGGGTCAGCCAGACATACTCACAGTAATGCAAGGGTCAGCCATACTCACAGTAATGCAAGGGTCAGCCATACTCACAGTAATGCAAGGGTCAGCCATACTCACAGTAATGCAAGGGTCAGCCATACTCACAGTAATGCAAGGGTCAGCCATACTCACAGTAATGCAAGGGTCAGCCAGCCATACTCACAGTAATGCAAGGGTCAGCCATACTCACAGTAATGCAAGGGTCAGCCAGCCATACTCACAGTAATGCAAGGGTCAGCCATACTCACAGTAATGCAAGGGTCAGCCAGCCATACTCACAGTAATGCAAGGGTCAGCCATACTCACAGTAATGCAAGGGTCAGCCATACTCACAGTAATGCAAGGGTCAGCCATACTCACAGTAATGCAAGGGTCAGCCATACTCACAGTAATGCAAGGGCCAGCCATACTCACAGTAATGCAAGGGTCAGCCATACTCACAGTAATGCAAGGGCCAGCCATACTCACAGTAATGCAAGGGTCAGCCATACTCACAGTAATGCAAGGGCCAGCCATACTCACAGTAATGCAAGGGTCAGCCAGCCATACTCACAGTAATGCAAGGGTCAGCCAGCCATACTCACAGTAATGCAAGGGTCAGCCAGCCATACTCACAGTAATGCAAGGGTCAGCCATACTCACAGTAATGCAAGGGTCAGCCATACTCACAGTAATGCAAGGGCCAGCCATACTCACAGTAATGCAAGGGTCAGCCATACTCACAGTAATGCAAGGGTCAGCCAGCCATACTCACAGTAATGCAAGGGTCAGCCAGCCATACTCACAGTAATGCAAGGGTCAGCCAGCCATACTCACAGTAATGCAAGGGTCAGCCATACTCACAGTAATGCAAGGGCCAGCCATACTCACAGTAATGCAAGGGTCAGCCATACTCACAGTAATGCAAGGGTCAGCCAGCCATACTCACAGTAATGCAAGGGTCAGCCAGCCATACTCACAGTAATGCAAGGGTCAGCCAGCCATACTCACAGTAATGCAAGGGTCAGCCATACTCACAGTAATGCAAGGGTCAGCCATACTCACAGTAATGCAAGGGTCAGCCATACTCACAGTAATGCAAGGGTCAGCCATACTCACAGTAATGCAAGGGTCAGCCAGCCATACTCACAGTAATGCAAGGGTCAGCCAGCCATACTCACAGTAATGCAAGGGTCAGCCAGCCATACTCACAGTAATGCAAGGGTCAGCCATACTCACAGTAATGCAAGGGTCAGCCATACTCACAGTAATGCAAGGGTCAGCCAGCCATACTCACAGTAATGCAAGGGTCAGCCAGCCATACTCACAGTAATGCAAGGGTCAGCCAGCCATACTCACAGTAATGCAAGGGTCAGCCATACTCACAGTAATGCAAGGGTCAGCCAGCCATACTCACAGTAATGCAAGGGTCAGCCATACTCACAGTAATGCAAGGGTCAGCCATACTCACAGTAATGCAAGGGTCAGCCAGCCATACTCACAGTAATGCAAGGGTCAGCCATACTCACAGTAATGCAAGGGTCAGCCAGCCATACTCACAGTAATGCAAGGGTCAGCCATACTCACAGTAATGCAAGGGTCAGCCATACTCACAGTAATGCAAGGGTCAGCCATACTCACAGTAATGCAAGGGTCAGCCATACTCACAGTAATGCAAGGGTCAGCCATACTCACAGTAATGCAAGGGTCAGCCAGCCATACTCACAGTAATGCAAGGGTCAGCCAGCCATACTCACAGTAATGCAAGGGTCAGCCATACTCACAGTAATGCAAGGGTCAGCCAGCCATACTCACAGTAATGCAAGGGTCAGCCATACTCACAGTAATGCAAGGGTCAGCCATACTCACAGTAATGCAAGGGCCAGCCATACTCACAGTAATGCAAGGGTCAGCCAGCCATACTCACAGTAATGCAAGGGTCAGCCATACTCACAGTAATGCAAGGGTCAGCCAGCCATACTCACAGTAATGCAAGGGTCAGCCAGCCATACTCACAGTAATGCAAGGGCCAGCCATACTCACAGTAATGCAAGGGTCAGCCAGCCATACTCACAGTAATGCAAGGGTCAGCCAGCCATACTCACAGTAATGCAAGGGTCAGCCATACTCACAGTAATGCAAGGGTCAGCCATACTCACAGTAATGCAAGGGTCAGCCATACTCACAGTAATGCAAGGGTCAGCCATACTCACAGTAATGCAAGGGTCAGCCATACTCACAGTAATGCAAGGGCCAGCCATACTCACAGTAATGCAAGGGTCAGCCAGCCATACTCACAGTAATGCAAGGGTCAGCCATACTCACAGTAATGCAAGGGCCAGCCATACTCACAGTAATGCAAGGGTCAGCCAGCCATACTCACAGTAATGCAAGGGTCAGCCATACTCACAGTAATGCAAGGGTCAGCCAGCCATACTCACAGTAATGCAAGGGTCAGCCATACTCACAGTAATGCAAGGGTCAGCCATACTCACAGTAATGCAAGGGTCAGCCATACTCACAGTAATGCAAGGGTCAGCCAGCCATACTCACAGTAATGCAAGGGTCAGCCATACTCACAGTAATGCAAGGGTCAGCCATACTCACAGTAATGCAAGGGTCAGCCATACTCACAGTAATGCAAGGGTCAGCCATACTCACAGTAATGCAAGGGCCAGCCATACTCACAGTAATGCAAGGGTCAGCCATACTCACAGTAATGCAAGGGTCAGCCAGCCATACTCACAGTAATGCAAGGGTCAGCCAGCCATACTCACAGTAATGCAAGGGTCAGCCATACTCACAGTAATGCAAGGGCCAGCCATACTCACAGTAATGCAAGGGTCAGCCAGCCATACTCACAGTAATGCAAGGGCCAGCCATACTCACAGTAATGCAAGGGTCAGCCAGCCATACTCACAGTAATGCAAGGGCCAGCCATACTCACAGTAATGCAAGGGTCAGCCAGCCATACTCACAGTAATGCAAGGGTCAGCCAGCCATACTCACAGTAATGCAAGGGTCAGCCATACTCACAGTAATGCAAGGGTCAGCCATACTCACAGTAATGCAAGGGCCAGCCATACTCACAGTAATGCAAGGGTCAGCCAGCCATACTCACAGTAATGCAAGGGTCAGCCATACTCACAGTAATGCAAGGGTCAGCCAGCCATACTCACAGTAATGCAAGGGTCAGCCATACTCACAGTAATGCAAGGGTCAGCCATACTCACAGTAATGCAAGGGTCAGCCATACTCACAGTAATGCAAGGGTCAGCCATACTCACAGTAATGCAAGGGTCAGCCATACTCACAGTAATGCAAGGGCCAGCCATACTCACAGTAATGCAAGGGTCAGCCATACTCACAGTAATGCAAGGGCCAGCCATACTCACAGTAATGCAAGGGTCAGCCAGCCATACTCACAGTAATGCAAGGGTCAGCCAGCCATACTCACAGTAATGCAAGGGTCAGCCAGCCATACTCACAGTAATGCAAGGGTCAGCCATACTCACAGTAATGCAAGGGTCAGCCATACTCACAGTAATGCAAGGGCCAGCCATACTCACAGTAATGCAAGGGTCAGCCATACTCACAGTAATGCAAGGGTCAGCCATACTCACAGTAATGCAAGGGTCAGCCAGCCATACTCACAGTAATGCAAGGGTCAGCCATACTCACAGTAATGCAAGGGTCAGCCAGCCATACTCACAGTAATGCAAGGGTCAGCCATACTCACAGTAATGCAAGGGTCAGCCAGCCATACTCACAGTAATGCAAGGGTCAGCCAGCCATACTCACAGTAATGCAAGGGTCAGCCATACTCACAGTAATGCAAGGGTCAGCCAGCCATACTCACAGTAATGCAAGGGTCAGCCAGCCATACTCACAGTAATGCAAGGGTCAGCCAGCCATACTCACAGTAATGCAAGGGTCAGCCATACTCACAGTAATGCAAGGGTCAGCCATACTCACAGTAATGCAAGGGCCAGCCATACTCACAGTAATGCAAGGGCCAGCCATACTCACAGTAATGCAAGGGTCAGCCAGCCATACTCACAGTAATGCAAGGGTCAGCCAGCCATACTCACAGTAATGCAAGGGTCAGCCAGCCATACTCACAGTAATGCAAGGGTCAGCCAGCCATACTCACAGTAATGCAAGGGTCAGCCATACTCACAGTAATGCAAGGGTCAGCCATACTCACAGTAATGCAAGGGTCAGCCATACTCACAGTAATGCAAGGGTCAGCCATACTCACAGTAATGCAAGGGCCAGCCATACTCACAGTAATGCAAGGGTCAGCCAGCCATACTCACAGTAATGCAAGGGTCAGCCAGCCATACTCACAGTAATGCAAGGGTCAGCCATACTCACAGTAATGCAAGGGTCAGCCAGCCATACTCACAGTAATGCAAGGGTCAGCCAGCCATACTCACAGTAATGCAAGGGTCAGCCATACTCACAGTAATGCAAGGGTCAGCCATACTCACAGTAATGCAAGGGTCAGCCAGCCATACTCACAGTAATGCAAGGGTCAGCCATACTCACAGTAATGCAAGGGCCAGCCATACTCACAGTAATGCAAGGGTCAGCCAGCCATACTCACAGTAATGCAAGGGCCAGCCATACTCACAGTAATGCAAGGGTCAGCCAGCCATACTCACAGTAATGCAAGGGTCAGCCAGCCATACTCACAGTAATGCAAGGGTCAGCCATACTCACAGTAATGCAAGGGTCAGCCATACTCACAGTAATGCAAGGGTCAGCCATACTCACAGTAATGCAAGGGTCAGCCATACTCACAGTAATGCAAGGGTCAGCCATACTCACAGTAATGCAAGGGTCAGCCATACTCACAGTAATGCAAGGGCCAGCCATACTCACAGTAATGCAAGGGTCAGCCATACTCACAGTAATGCAAGGGTCAGCCATACTCACAGTAATGCAAGGGTCAGCCATACTCACAGTAATGCAAGGGTCAGCCAGCCATACTCACAGTAATGCAAGGGCCAGCCATACTCACAGTAATGCAAGGGTCAGCCAGCCATACTCACAGTAATGCAAGGGTCAGCCAGCCATACTCACAGTAATGCAAGGGTCAGCCATACTCACAGTAATGCAAGGGTCAGCCATACTCACAGTAATGCAAGGGTCAGCCATACTCACAGTAATGCAAGGGTCAGCCATACTCACAGTAATGCAAGGGTCAGCCATACTCACAGTAATGCAAGGGTCAGCCATACTCACAGTAATGCAAGGGCCAGCCAGCCATACTCACAGTAATGCAAGGGCCAGCCATACTCACAGTAATGCAAGGGTCAGCCAGCCATACTCACAGTAATGCAAGGGCCAGCCATACTCACAGTAATGCAAGGGTCAGCCAGCCATACTCACAGTAATGCAAGGGTCAGCCAGCCATACTCACAGTAATGCAAGGGTCAGCCATACTCACAGTAATGCAAGGGTCAGCCATACTCACAGTAATGCAAGGGTCAGCCATACTCACAGTAATGCAAGGGTCAGCCATACTCACAGTAATGCAAGGGTCAGCCATACTCACAGTAATGCAAGGGTCAGCCATACTCACAGTAATGCAAGGGTCAGCCATACTCACAGTAATGCAAGGGCCAGCCATACTCACAGTAATGCAAGGGTCAGCCAGCCATACTCACAGTAATGCAAGGGCCAGCCATACTCACAGTAATGCAAGGGTCAGCCAGCCATACTCACAGTAATGCAAGGGTCAGCCAGCCATACTCACAGTAATGCAAGGGTCAGCCATACTCACAGTAATGCAAGGGTCAGCCATACTCACAGTAATGCAAGGGTCAGCCATACTCACAGTAATGCAAGGGTCAGCCATACTCACAGTAATGCAAGGGTCAGCCATACTCACAGTAATGCAAGGGTCAGCCATACTCACAGTAATGCAAGGGTCAGCCATACTCACAGTAATGCAAGGGCCAGCCATACTCACAGTAATGCAAGGGTCAGCCAGCCATACTCACAGTAATGCAAGGGCCAGCCATACTCACAGTAATGCAAGGGTCAGCCAGCCATACTCACAGTAATGCAAGGGTCAGCCAGCCATACTCACAGTAATGCAAGGGTCAGCCATACTCACAGTAATGCAAGGGTCAGCCATACTCACAGTAATGCAAGGGTCAGCCATACTCACAGTAATGCAAGGGTCAGCCATACTCACAGTAATGCAAGGGTCAGCCATACTCACAGTAATGCAAGGGTCAGCCAGCCATACTCACAGTAATGCAAGGGTCAGCCAGCCATACTCACAGTAATGCAAGGGTCAGCCAGCCATACTCACAGTAATGCAAGGGTCAGCCAGCCATACTCACAGTAATGCAAGGGCAACCGCGAATCTTTTACAAAGTACTTTTACATGTAGGTACCTAATACCTTTTACAAAGGTATTACATTAATGAAATATCATTAACGATAAATAATTGCCCGTTATGTGTAACGTTTGTGGACTACGAGAAAACCTTTGATTTAGAAACGTGGGCAGTGCTACTCAGTCTCTCTAGCGTTTGTTTGAACAGAAGGCCACTGTCTCTCTGGCTCCAGAACCAGAGCACAAATCTGATCCCATTGCAAGAAGGGGTGAGACAGGGAGACGTCGTCTCTCCGACACTTTCTACCTCTGCATTGGTAAACTCTTGGACAGGGACGGATATGGCATCAATATCAATGGCGATTACATCACTCACCTTCGCTTTGCAGACGATCAGACGATATAGTCAGTGACTGAGGCAGAATCGCTGGAAGACCTTAGCAAGATGCTCAGAGACCACAACACCGTCTCCGGAAAGATGGCTCTTAAACTGAACATGGGTAAGACAAAAATCATGTCGAATGCCCATGTCGCACCCATACCAGTCCACGTTGGAAACGGTGTTATCGAAGTTGTTGATCACTGTTTCTACCTAGGCCAAATGGTCCAATTAGGTAAAACTAACTTTGAAAAAGAGGCCGTCGATTCCAACTCGGATGGGCAGCGTTCGGGAAGCCTCGCAATTTTTTCTCACCACAGATGTCTACCGCAGAGCCTCAAGACGAAAGTCTTCAATCATGTGTGTTGCCTATGATGACCTGCGGATCCGAGAGGTGGTCGCTAACTACATATAAGCGTCGTTTATAAGCATAGAGTCGCTTAGCGAGCTTTGGAGAGAGCTCTGGGGTTACGTCTACGTGATAGAATCCGAAATATATGGAAATTCGTAGAAGAACTTAAGGCACCGACATAGCTTTCAGAAGTAGTAGTGGCAGTGGGCAGGTCATATAGCTTGCAATACTGATAACCGCTGGGGAGTAAAGGTTCTCAAGTAACGGCCGCGATGCAACGCGAAATAGAGGGAGAGCATCAACTCGATGGAGCGACGACATCGTAGCGGTCGCAGGGAGTCCACGGGTGGAGGCGGCTCGGGCGGGATCGCTCTTTATGGCGTCGTATGAGGGAGGCCTATGTCCAGCTGTGGACTTGTATGGGCTGATATGATGATGAATGGTATTGCAATAATTTAACAACTTGAAGAGAAACCCCTACCGGAGCAGCAGGCTTCTCTAAGTTAATGGTAATCCGCATCGGCCAAACGGTTCATTGTTGACATTTTGATACCTAACCTGGACTTCTGAACTTTTGAATATCAAAGATATCCCGGCAAAATTTTATGACAGTACTAGCAGCGCCTTGCGGTTTCACCCGCGTAGTTCCCGTTCCCGTAGGAATTCCGGGATAAAAAGTACCCTATGTTCTATTCCAGACTATAATCTATCTCTGTGCCAAATTTCATCCAGATCCGTTCAACCGTTCTGGCGTGATAAAGGAACAAACATCCATCCATCTATCCTTTCACGTTAGTATTATAATAGTGAACGGTGACATCACGTTTGCACTAGCCAATAGCGTTGCGTTCAGAAATTTTGCAATTCAGTCTTATAATCAGAGACGAGAGAAATCTTATTGGTATGGTGCGCGGCGACTTTGAAAAAAAAAAAATGGCGGCTTATGTTAGGGCCAAAATCTTCAAACCTTTCACCTTTCACAGATATATTTCTTGATCAATAGAGAATAGAAATGAATATACCTAATCAGCTTTTTCATCTACCACACACAGCACCGCGCCGCACCGCCGCCGTAGGTAGAAAACAGGCCCCGTTAGGCAACCGGAGCGCCAGACTTTTTGAATTAGAACAACATTTATATAAATATTTGAGCGTCTACCTAGCAGAAGCAGGGGCAGGGGCAGGGGCAGGGGCAGGGAGAGCGAGGGACAGATTCTGATGTATTATGCATGCCTACCGCGCCCGTGCGCCCGTGCGCCCGTGCGCCCGCGGCCGACTGGCGAATCTTAGCTTCGTTTCACACCTATTGTAGTAGGTACAATTCTCCTCAAATTATTTTCCGTATCCTTTGCGATTTCTTCATTAAATCTAAAGAAATCAGAATCATAATCAAAAACTGACGCGTCAAGTGCGAGTCGACTCGCGCACCGAGGGTTCCGTTTAATTATAATGTACCTAAGACCGCAAGGCGTAATTAATGAATGACGAAATTTGACAAGACGCAATTCTTGCCAAATTTCGTCTATCATAAATTACACGAGGCTTCCGTCAACTGGGACCGCTAGGTATTGGGACCGCGGTCCGGATAGATTTAAGTTTATTATTTTTCTTCCGGCAATTGGGACCACTCTCGAAACGATCGAAAAAATCTATTGTTCAAAGCAAATAAAGTACAGTCAAAGGAAAAAGTAGGTATAGAAAGTAATAACATAGAACAAAACTCTTTGATTGAAGACATTATTTAATTTAAAAAAATCAAATTATTCACAATTATTAAAATAAAATATGTCATTACTCTTTTCTTAGTATCTTGATATACCTAATACAAATAAACACATTATAAACTTATTTTACAAAATAAATGATCAACGAACTACAAACAAATAACAACAATCAGTCTGTCAAAGTAGCCTACGGTTACAAATTATTTGATAATATCGGCATTTTCATAATGGCGACGAAATTTTTCTTCAACACGGGTGTTTGTTATATTAAATGGAATATAAATATACAGTACACCTACATACTACAAATAATCAACAAATTACAAAGAAGTAAACAATTTAAAAAATCAGTCTTATACGTCTCACTAATATTATAAACGTGAAAGTTTAGATGGATGGATAGATAGATGGATGGATGTTTGTTCCTTTATCACGCCAGAACGGCAAAACGGATCTGGATGAAATTTGGCACAGAGATAGATAAATAGTCTGGAATAGGACATAGGCTACTTTTTATCCCGAAATTTTTACGGGAACGGGAACTACGCGGGTGAAACCGCGAGGCGCTGCTAGTATTACATATATGGTCTTTGTCATTTAAAATGTAATGAAAATATACAAATTATAAATCTTACTTAGGTACTATAAAATAATCAACAAACTATTATACAACAATCTAGTCAGTCTTCATCGTAATTTCTAATAATTTTTAACACTTTTTTGTAATCGTCTTTGTTATTTAAAACGTACCTAATAAAAATAAAATGATAAATCACACCTAGGCACCGACCGTCAGGTTTAATACCTATAGGTGTTTTCAGATATTATATGTATTATGTTGTTATTTAACTTTTTATGTACCTGTTGATGGTATAATAAAGTAATGTTCTATTCTCTTCTCTGATAGGTCAACGGGAATAACCGTTATGGGTTTCATTCTTACGCGAGATTTTTTTATTACAAGTTCAATTTATAATTAGTGCGTTTTTCGTATTTTTCCCTTTACTTATTCTGTAAGTCCTTGCGTCTCGCTTCGTTCGTTCGTTCTCTGACAAAGACTCGCTCGAAGCCGACATTAGCCGATTGTCTCTTCCAAAGGGATGTGCAAATGTTATGTATCGCCTGTAAAGGGGGTTGACGGACAGACGGACAATAACCTTCAAGGGTTCCTTTTGAGGTATGGAGCCCTAAAATATATAGAATTTCTGACTTTAATTCCTACATAACCTAGCTAAGGCTCTGATAGATTTTCTCGTAAGACTTGCGATTTATATTTTTGAGTTTGGTCAAGAAAGTAGGTAAAGTGTATTTGTGGTCCAGCGCAGCGCGGCGATCGCGATCTGATATTACAATTTCAAAATGCAGAGTTTTGGTTACCATTCGACGGGTGCGGGCGATCGCTCGCATATTTAGTAGACCTTTACATAATAAACATCGTAGGTAGGTAGGTACTTACCTATACCTACCTACCTACCATTATGTATAGGAATACTCAATCATTTATTTACGTTCACGACAGATCACTTTAGTTTTAAATGTAGAGGTCGTCTCGTCTCGTCTCGTTGAACCAATAAAAATATGAGATTTGGTTTTTGAGAATAATTTAATAAATGATGCACTTACCTAGGTACCTCCTCGTTCATACCTACTTTCTAATAAGGTATTTGTTTTTTGCTCTATTATTTACTTATGTTACTATTTAAAATTCTGAGCTATAGATGATTCTGAGGTTACATCCAAGTAGGTAGTTCTGAATTTGAGTTAACAATTCATAACTACAATTATACGACGTATGGATACAAACGACGTAGGTAAGTAGGACGTTTCTAACATTTCTGTTATCGAGTTGCCATTCAAAGTTAGGTACATAAGTACTACCTCTGAAAGGGTTATAGGTACCTACCTACAGTGCGCGTCAGAATTAAGTACCCCCCTGTCTCTATGTAGGTATATGGGTTCAAATCCTGCCGCCAATCGTTGGAGATTGGGAGATCAAAACTACAAGTTTTTTTTATTTTTTTTTATTCTACTTTCAATTTTATTACTAAAGAAAATACAATAATAATTACAACTAATATTTACACTTAAATCTATTTTCTAAAAATCTAAGCCGTCACCAGAAGGCAAAGTGCCCAGAATGCTGGCAGCATTGCCACGTTGAATGGCAATGCTAATTCGTTGACCGAAATAAAAGCCAGCATTCCGATCACCTGTGGACTCTATTAGGAGTTTTGCTAGATCTTTGATTTTTTTATAATTATTATTATAATTATATTAATATTTTTTATAATTCGTTTTTTTATAATTTTCCATTTTATTTTGATATTTGATTTTTCTAACAAAAAAATTATGTTCTGTATCATTGGTAGCCTTACTTATATTTCGAGAAGTTCCATAAGTAACATCTCGGCCCTGCGGCAGTAACAGGCAAATACAAGTTCATAAGAGTGACAGGGTTCGAATCTCGAAAGCGGTGATTAGGTTTTATTTTATTTTGTTGCATTATGTAAGATTTTTAATTGATATCATTATTTATGGGCTTATTGGCAAGTTAATGAAAAAAACATAAATAATAAAAAAAAAATTATAACACTATACAACAAATGCTAGGTATAAGGTCTATGGTTTATGGTAGATGAAGTTACGAAATAATCGTTCTAATAACAAATAATGAAACACTCAAAACTCTCGGATACGCACCAAGCAAACCACACGAAATAACACGAATGACAATTACTTTGTTCACTACAAACGACAAAATCAAACACTACCCGCATCCATTTAATAAAAATAATAATGGTAATACTTGGCATTCAAACTAGGGACTAATTAGACCGATAGACTAAATTGGACGCATTGTTTCAACAGCTATATCTACAGGGTGTTTGGTGGAGGGTTAGACAAACTCGGTGGGTGCGTAGGTGGACCTATTTGTAAAATACAAATTGAAGTAGAAGAGCCTAACACAAAAAAAAATTTAATCCTGTTTTTTGAATTTTTTAAGATTTTCCCAAATTTTACCTGTCTACCCCTACAATTTTTTTTCGGAACATATTTTCGATTGAACTTTTATTTGATTTGGGTTTCAGATGTATCTTTCGTCTGTTGAAAGCATTATTCATTTAAAAAAACGAGTAAATAATTAGTTATAAGCTCACAAAGATTAAAAAATTAAAATGTAATTGTCAAGATGGTCAACTTTACATCGTTTTAAAAAAACTAACAGCGATCGAGGAATTCAAATACTTTTAAAAATTACTCTAATTATCGCTTATTACCACGGTATACCACATGTAGCCAAAAAGTCTATAAACTTGTTAAAAATTAATACTTAAAAGAAAATCGGATTAAAAATACAAAAGTAAAAACAAACATTTTAGGTACCTATTTAAAAAATCTACAAATTTTGTTCGAAATTCGAAAGCCTCTCTCCTATTTCGGATACACGCGCGACACCTACGTCGGATTTCTACTGTAGTAGTACGGAGCGTCATCTCGTTTTTCATCTTTGCAAAAGCTGCATCAATTCTTTCAATTAATTGGAAAAAACAGATATAAATATATTATTTACCGGTTGAGTTTATAATACGAGCCACTAAGGCCAAATCCGAAACAGTGAGAGGGAGAGTTATCGAAAAAACATGTTAGGAGTTACGTAATCGACTTTGAAAATGCCAAAACTGCAAAAAAAAAAAATTATACCTACTGAATTTTTTTTCCTAAAAAATAGAAAATTTACTATTTAACCTTTTTTAGTGGCCCTTAATTTTTTTTTAAATACCTACCAAAAACAGTATTAAAGTAGGTATTATAAATTAGTAATTAATTATGCTTGTATAAATGATCACTTAAGTAAAATTAAACCTGCCAAATGATTATAGGTATACTACAATGATAAATATGTAATTGGTATAGAATGAACAAAGTTGAACGCGTTGTTTGAATAAATATTCTTACATAGGTAAATCATTTTGATTGTTTTTTCAGCAAAACTAGACTTTTAAATAAAATTATTAGGTTAATCCTTTGAAATTTCAAAACAAGAATGTAAGAATACACGTAAAAGAACTCAGAAATAAAACAAGGTCATTAAGGTAAAAAAAAGTGAGTAATATTTTGAAATTCAAAACAGTGTAGAACAAAAGTTTGAGTCGTGGTCCAGACTCACCCCCTCTCGGCTTAGTAAACATGTTTCGTGGCAGTCTACATAAATCTTTGCTACAAGTTTGAGTCGTGGTCCAGACTCACCCCCTCTCGGCTTAGTAAACATGTTTCGTGGCAGTCTACATAAATCTTTGCTACAAGTTTGAGTCGTGGTCCAGACTCACCCCCTCTCGGCTTAGTAAACATGTTTCGTGGCAGTCTACATAAATCTTTGCTACAAGTTTGAGCCGTGGTCCAGAATCACCCCCTCTCGGCTTAGTAAACATGTTTCGTGGCAGTCTACATAAATCTTTGCTACAAGTTTGAGTCGTGGTCCAGACTCACCCCCTCTCGGCTTAGTAAACATGTTTCGTGGCAGTCTACATAAATCTTTGCTACAAGTTTGAGTCGTGGTCCAGACTCACCCCCTCTCGGCTTAGTAAACATGTTTCGTGGCAGTCTGTATAAATCTTTGCTACAAGTTTGAGTCGTGGTCCAGACTCACCCCCTCTCGGCTTAGTAGGTAAACATGTTTCGTGGCAGTCTACATAAATCTTTGCTACAAGTTTGAGTCGTGGTCCAGACTCACCCCCTCTCGGCTTAGTAAACATGTTTCGTGGCAGTCTACATAAATCTTTGCTACAAGTTTGAGTCGTGGTCCAGACTCACCCCCTCTCGGCTTAGTAAACATGTTTCGTGGCAGTCTGCATAAATCTTTGCTACAAGTTTGAGTCGTGGTCCAGAATCACCCCCTCTCGGCTTTATAGTAAACATGTTTCGTGGTAGCCTGTATAAATCTTTGCTGCAACTAAGATTTTAATGAATGTATAGTTAAGTTTTCTATCTTTATTTAGTAAGATGAGTATAACCTGACCTGAATTACAAGCATGTGTCTCACTTACTAATTTTATTGTGACAATGGAATCTTGCCTAACAGTTCAGAGCTTTTTAAAATTGAGTTATATTTTTTTTCGAATGGACCAATATGCTCTTGACCGCAGATGGCCATGACAGCGTTACCGGACTTTGAATAAAAATAATTGATATGATGCTACCTTGTGTTATGTACGTGAGTGTCCGGAATGGGACGACGCAAGGTGACCGCGCGGCCGGCTAGGCGCCTCCTCCCAGGTGTGAAGGGGAACTGTCTGCGAATTTAAAGTACGATGACCTTTTGCCTAATGATGCCGCTTTTGATAAGATTTACGCTTTTTGCTATGACGTAAAACGCCAAACACGTACAGGTCATTCGGCTAGGTTAGACTCTGAACAACAAACTATTTTAGTAAGTATCTTACATATATAGCAAAATAAAATCCGTAAAATTTTATTCAGTTCATATAATGCTCCTCCTAGAGAGACCGTAAATTTTTTAGTAAGAACCTATATTACAAGAAAAATCTTTAATCGTCGACGGAAAGAATAACAAAGCAAATCATGATTAGGTATCCATCCACCACGTTGAGTAGGAAGAGTGAGGCTTCTGATTGGAGAGGAGAGGCAGGACAAGAGAGACCGATACATAATATGCAGGCTAAGGTGCTATCACCAATATCACAGTCTTACCACTTTAAGGGTGCTATTTTTGTGACCCGACTTACAGTTGCCCGCCTTCTTTCGCCTTGCGCTATTTTTGTGACCAGACTTACAGTTGCCCGCCTTCTTTAGCCTTGCGCTATTTTTGTGACCCGACTTACAGTTGCCCGCCTTCTTTAGCCTTGCGCAATTTTTGTGACCCGACTTACAATTGCCCGCCTTCTTTAGCCTTGCGCTATTTTTGTGACCCGACTTACAGTTGCCCGCCTTCTTTCGCCTTGCGCTATTTTTGTGACCCGACTTACAGTTGCCCGCCTTCTTTCGCCTTGCGCTATTTTTGTGACCCGACTTACAGTTGCCCGCCTTCTTTAGCCTTGCGCTATTTTTGTGACCCGACTTACAGTTGCCCGCCTTCTTTAGCCTTGCGCTATTTTTGTGACACGACTTACAGTTGCCCGCCTTCTTTAGCCTTGCGCTATTTTTGTGACCCGACTTACAGTTGCCCGCCTTCTTTAGCCTTGCGCAATTTTTGTGACACGACTTACAGTTGCCCGCCTTCTTTAGCCTTGCGCTATTTTTGTGACCCGACATACAGTTGCCCGCCTTCTTTAGCCTTGCGCTATTTTTGTGACCCGACTTACAGTTGCCCGCCTTCTTTCGCCTTGCGCTATTTTTGTGACCCGACTTACAGTTGCCCGCCTTCTTTCGCCTTGCGCTATTTTTGTGACCCGACTTACAGTTGCCCGCCTTCTTTCGCCTTGCGCTATTTTTGTGACCCGACTTACAGTTGCCCGCCTTCTTTAGCCTTGCGCTATTTTTGTGACCCGACTTACAGTTGCCCGCCTTCTTTAGCCTTGCGCTATTTTTGTGACACGACTTACAGTTGCCCGCCTTCTTTAGCCTTGCGCTATTTTTGTGACCCGACTTACAGTTGCCCGCCTTCTTTAGCCTTGCGCTATTTTTGTGACACGACTTACAGTTGCCCGCCTTCTTTAGCCTTGCGCTATTTTTGTGACCCGACATACAGTTGCCCGCCTTCTTTAGCCTTGCGCTATTTTTGTGACCCGACTTACAGTTGCCCGCCTTCTTTCGCCTTGCGCTATTTTTGTGACCCGACTTACAGTTGCCCGCCTTCTTTAGCCTTGCGCTATTTTTGTGACCCGACTTACAGTTGCCCGCCTTCTTTAGCCTTGCGCTATTTTTGTGACACGACTTACAATTGCCCGCCTTCTTTAGCCTTGCGCTATTTTTGTGACCCGACTTACAGTTGCCCGCCTTCTTTAGCCTTGCGCTATTTTTGTGACACGACTTACAGTTGCCCGCCTTCTTTAGCCTTGCGCTATTTTTGTGACCCGACATACAGTTGCCCGCCTTCTTTAGCCTTGCGCTATTTTTGTGACCCGAATTACAGTTGCCCGCCTTCTTTCGCCTTGCGCTATTTTTGTGACCCGACTTACAGTTGCCCGCCTTCTTTCGCCTTGCGCTATTTTTGTGACCCGACTTACAGTTGCCCGCCTTCTTTCGCCTTGCGCTATTTTTGTGACCCGACTTACAGTTGTTCGCCTTCTTTAGCCTTGCTAACGACAATTTTTATGAACCCCTATAACACAAAGTGTTTCTGGACTCGGTCATTTATTTTTCAGCGACGAAAAAACATTTGAGTTTGTTTTTACTATAGGGTACCTAGGTAGATATGGCATGCATGATCCACACAAATGTTATCCCGGCTATCATGACATGCACGCCCGCACAGGTCACCTACCTGTGAGAGAAGGTACATAATAGGCTTTAATTGAATACCCTACACACCTGCGAGGTTGTACATAATACATACAGACCTGCACACCTGCGAGGTACAACCTGATACATACAGTCCGTTGGGTGACATTGTTAAGTTGTGAGCCGTACCTAATACATACAGTCCGTTGGGTGACATTTTTAAGTTGTGAGCCATACCTAATACATACAGTCCGTTGGGTGACATTGTTAAGTTGTGAGCCGTACCTAATACATACAGTCCGTTGGGTGACATTGTTAAGTTGTGAGCCGTACCTAATACATACAGTCCGTTGGGTGACATTGTTAAGTTGTGAGCCGTACCTAATACATACAGTCCGTTGGGTGACATTGTTAAGTTGTGAGCCGTACCTAATACATACAGTCCGTTGGGTGACATTGTTAAGTTGTGAGCCGTACCTAATACATACAGTCCGTTGGGTGACATTGTTAAGTTGTGAGCCGTCTTGAATGCTTCCGCTAGTCGGCCGGCAATAGGTATTTTGAACTTCAATTTACATAGTTCACTAACTCTTGTAGTAGTTATTAGCATTCGGAAGGACGTCTCGGAGCGGTGGATGGGTAGGTACCTATTTCATTATTTTTACTACTAAATTGCTAAACCGTGAATCATCCTCATTCACATTCGTTGAATCCTTACTGACTACTGACTTCAATTTAACGGCGCAATATATTTATTGGTTTTGGGAATCGACTCAACTCAAAGTTCAAAAGTTAATTTGTTGTATTATCCAATAATACGATCTGTGTAAATACAGTTAATTTGGTGTCTCAATGTGTGATGCCTGTTTCACTCCCGATACTTCTAAATTGCTTATTTAAATATTTCCGGGCTTATAACCTGAAACAGACCTGTGATTCCCTGGACATAGCTCCGTTTCCCTTCAACTTCAACTGGAACTAGGTGACCGTGTCGTCTCCTAACGAAGGTGTACGGTGGTGGTCTGTTCTGGCTTCTCCTGGAGGCTTGCACCCCGCTACCAATCACTCTGTATTATTGTAAGTTTTTCTTACTGTGTAATTTATATTACTTTTAAGTAGATTTGTGAAATAATTCCTAAAAATGTCGTGTTTAGCTGTTATTAACGGGTAAACACGAGCCTAATTTAGGTTTGTTTTGATTGATTGAGATGA
This sequence comes from Eupithecia exiguata, assembly GCA_947086465.1. Taxonomy (NCBI): domain Eukaryota; kingdom Metazoa; phylum Arthropoda; class Insecta; order Lepidoptera; family Geometridae; genus Eupithecia; species Eupithecia exiguata. The sequence goes on along the minus strand of OX352241.1, from coordinate 185,831 downwards.
ATGTACCTATGCGGTTGGATGGTAACCTCAACAACAGCCTATAATGTACCTATGCGGTTGGATGGTAACCTCAACAACAGCCTATAATGTACCTATGCGGTTGGATGGTAACCTCAACAACAGCCTATAATGTACCTATGCGGTTGGATGGTAACCTCAACAACAGCAATATATAATAAATATATAATATATATAATGGTCCACTACTGGACGCAGGCCTCCCCCTTATAATCGCCTTATATTGGCTTTTATCTCATGGGGGGTAATGCCCAATATCCCCACGCTGGGCTTGCGGGTTGGGGATCGCAGTTCGGTGGTAGATGTATTCTGAAAGAGGCGCTGCTGCCCGCCCCCCGGTGTATGTCCCTTAGTCGCCTCTTACGACACCCACGGGAAGAGTTGGGGTGATGCAAATTTGAAGCCGGCACCACACGGCTGTTGGATGGTAAATCTTTTATTAAATTAACTAGCGGCCCTCCCCGGCTTCGCACGGATAGATAGAGGTATTTAACAAAAAAATTAAACATTATAAATTTTGACAAAATAAATCGAATCGATCAAAATCATCTGTTTGGGAGCTATGAACCGCAACACAAACGGATGATTTTGATTGTATATTTTGTCAAAAGCAGACTTGATCAAGTGTTCTATCTAAGTTTGGAAAGTCTGCCAAGAGTGTGTTTTTTTTTTGTTAAATATTTCTATAGCTACCCGTGCGACCCCTGGGTGGGCCGCTAGTTATCTATAAAAACGGCAAAAAAAACACGTTTGTTGTATGGGAGCCCCCTTAAATATTTATTTTATTTTGTTTTCTAGTATTTGTTGTTATAGCAGCAACAGAAATACATCATCTGTGAAAATGTCAACTTTATCACGGTTCATGAGATACAGCCGCAGCCTGGTAAACTGGTAACAGACTAAGGCATTTAGATTTTTTCCTTTATTTATATTTTATATTTATTTATTGGAGAACCAGAAGCTTATATAAACATAGTAATATGGAGAAAATATATCCTAGAAAGCTTAAATTAATTAAGGTTTTCACGGGTAAAAAATTTATGCTATGAAAAATTGCTTCTTGCCAAATTCCATGATTTTAGGTCAACGAGAAGTATCTTGTAGGTTTTTGGTCCGTGGCGTGATTATTCTTTTTTGTGAGTAAACTACAAATCTACGGTTTTTGGGGTTTCTCCCTTTACTTGTGCTATAAGCTTGCTTCTTGCCAAATTTCACGATTCTAGGTCAACGGGAAGTACCCTATAGGTTTTTTGTGCATGCAAATATCCCTTGGAGATTTCTAAATTTTTGGACTTGACTTAGAATTTTGATTTATAGGTACTTCGGCTCCAAAAATGAATGAATGAATGTACTCTTTAATGTACTTAAAATCATAACAAAAATTAACAGCATAAGTAGTACGAAAGGCGGCCTTATCGCTGAGAGCGATTTCTCCCAGGCAACCCAAGACAGAAGGTTACTTCTTGCTAAATGTAAATGTTAAATTCAACTCGAAACCCTCCACGCGTTTCTGAGTAAAGAGGCTTGACAGACGGACAACAAATTGATCTGTAAGGGTTCCTTCCTTTTAGGGGTTCCGTACCCTAAGAGTAAAACGGGACCCTATTAATAAGACTCCGCTGTCCATCTGTCCGTCGGTCCGTCTGTCACCAGGCTGTATCTCATGAACAGTGATAGTTAGACAGTTGGAATTTTCACAGATGATGTAGGTACTTATGTAGCCGCTATAGCAACAAATACTAAATAAAACCGGCCAAATGCGAGTCGGACTCGCGCACGAAGGGTTCCGTATCATTATCTATAAAAACGGCAAAAAAATCACATGTGCTGTATGGGAGAGCCGTTATTAGGCCTTTACCCAGCAGTGGGAGAGGCCGGGATCAAATGATGATAATGATACAAAAAAAACTTCAACTACGGTAAAAAAGGCCTATAATTAGGTTGGCTTTTTTATCGTGATTTATGTTGTTTTTGTGGGCGTCAGTCATCTCACAATAAATCAAGCAAAAGCATTTGTGAAATCTCACTATCTCACTAATATTATAAACGTGAAAGTTTAGATGGATGGATGGATGTTTGTTCCTTTATCACGCCAGAACAGCTGAACGGATCTGGATGAAATTTGGCACAGAGATAGATTATAGTCTGGAATAGGACATAGGCATACTTTTTATCCCGAAATTCCTACGGGAACGGGAACTACGCGGGTGAAACCGCGAGGCGCTGCTAGTATTTTATAAAGTTAATGCAAAAGTGCGTGTGAAAGAACACGAATAATTGAAAGAACAAAAAACTTATCACAAGTTGGTACCGTCGGTCGGGGCCGCGGGGTCCAGAGTCACCCCCATTCGGCAAGCTGCAGACAGGGCGCTATGGCGCTCATTAGGGGAGGCCTATGTCCAGCAGTGGACTAATGTAGGCTGATGACGATTCAAGGGGAGGGTTATACATTATGTTATTTGTCCTATATGGTGGAAATAAAGCACTTCGGTTCTCGTGCTCCAGGATCCCACCGGTCGTTCTAGTAGGTAGGTTATTTTTATCGAACCTAGGCGTCCCACTGCTGGGCAAAGGTCTCAAATGTTTTTTACTTTTCAGTATCTGCTGCACGCGGGTTTCAAAAAGTCTACGTCCGTCCCCGGGATACCATATACATGTGATATTTCATTTCAGACTATTTCACTAGGCGTACCTCAGGGCAGTGTCCTGGGACCGCTTTTGTTTTTAATTTATATCATTTACCAAGCATTACACAACACCCCTGCGTCATGTTTGCGGATGATGCCACTATCTTCATACCGCAAATAGATCATAGCTCACAGGATTTTGAAAAGGAAATTAATAAAACCCTCGAGGAAATAGTTACTTGGCTAGGTAATTTAAATTTAAAGGTTAATATTGACGAAACAAAATATCTAAGATTTAAAAACTACAAAACACCTACAGCAAATTTAAAAATATGTAGGTACCTAACCAAGGAAGTACCGTACAAGAAGTCAGCGAAATAAAAATATGTAGGTACCTAACCAAGGAAGTACCGTACAAGAAGTCAGCGAAATAAAAATATGTAGGTACCTAACCAAGGAAGTACCGTACAAGAAGTCAGCGAAATAAAAATATATAGGTACCTAACCAAGGAAGTACCGTACAAGAAGTCAGCGAAATAAAAATATGTAGGTACCTAACCAAGGAAGTACCGTACAAGAAGTCAGCGAAATAAAAATATGTAGGTACCTAACCAAGGAAGTACCGTACAAGAAGTCAGCGAAATAAAAATATGTAGGTACCTAACCAAGGAAGTACCGTACAAGAAGTCAGCGAAATAAAAATATATAGGTACCTAACCAAGGAAGTACCGTACAAGAAGTCAGCGAAATAAAAATATGTAGGTACCTAACCAAGGAAGTACCGTACAAGAAGTCAGCGAAATAAAAATATGTAGGTACCTAACCAAGGAAGTACCGTACAAGAAGTCAGCGAAATAAAAATATGTAGGTACCTAACCAAGGAAGTACCGTACAAGAAGTCAGCGAAATAAAAATATGTAGGTACCTAACCAAGGAAGTACCGTACAAGAAGTCAGCGAAATAAAAATATGTAGGTACCTAACCAAGGAAGTACCGTACAAGAAGTCAGCGAAATAAACTTTCTTGGCATAGGAATTGACACCTATTTGAATTGGAAATATCATATTAATAAAGTAAATAGCAAAATATCAAAATACTGTCATGCTGTCCATATTTTAAGTAATGTTTCGTCAAAACAGGGCAAAGAACGCGTACCTACTAAGGACATGTTTTTCCTCAATTATGATACGGGTTGATTTTTTGGGGAAACTCGGTTGAAGTGCAATCAATATTTGTTATGCAAAAAAAATGCATAAGAGCAATTTATAACTCAGAGAGTACTCAGACTTTGCGGGATGTTTTCAAAGACAATGATATTCTATTCTAACATTAACTGGTATATACGTTTTAGAGATTTGCTGTAAAAAATTATTCAATTTTTTTTTACCATAAAATCTAATAGATCAGATAGCTTGCGAAATAAATATAAATTTAACCTATGTATACCTCAAATTAACAATTCAATGTTCTACAAAAGCACATATATTACAGCTATTAAAGTATTCAATAATTTACCAGCGGAAATAAAACAACTTGATGGAAATATGTTTAAATTTAAGTAAAGGAAATGGCTTGTTATGTTCACTACAATTTAAAGGAATTTTTCGAAAATTAGGTCTCTGTCTGCCTATAAATGTACGATTAATTCATTCGATACTTTTATCTACAAAGGTGTAGGTGTAACTGTGAACCTGTGTCATTTGAAAAGAATATTGTTGTATGTCCGAGTCCGAATAGGATAAAGTTGTTGATACTTACTATAATATTATTGTATATCCGAATAGGATAAAGTTGTTGATACTTACTATAATATTATTGTATATCCGAATAGGATAAAGTTGTTGATACTTACTATAGTATTATTGTATGTCCGAATAGGATAAAGTTGTTGATACTTACTATAATGTTATTGTATGTCCGAATAGGATAAAGTTGTTGATACTTACTATAATATTATTGTATGTCCGAATAGGATAAAGTTGTTGATACTTACTATAATGTTATTGTATGTCCGAATAGGATAAAGTTGTTGATACTTACTATAATATTATTGTATGTCCGAATAGGATATAGTTGTTGATACTTACTATAATATTATTGTATGTCCGAATAGGATAAAGTTGTTGATACTTACTATAATGTTATTGTATGTCCGAATAGGATAAAGTTGTTGATACTTACTATAATATTATTGTATGTCCGAATAGGATAAAGTTGTTGATACTTACTATGATATTATTGTATGTCCGAATAGGATAAAGTTGTTGATACTTACTATACTGTTATTGTATGTCCGAATAGGATAAAGTTGTTGATACTTACTATAATGTTATTGTATGTCCGAATAGGATAAAGTTGTTGATACTTACTATAATGTTATTGTATGTCCGAATAGGATAAAGTTGTTGATACTTACTATAGTATTATTGTATGTCCGAATAGGATAAAGTTGTTGATACTTACTATAGTGTTATTGTATGTCCGAATAGGATAAAGTTGTTGATACTTACTATAATGTTATTGTATGTCCGAATAGGATAAAGTTGTTGATACTTACTATAATTTCGTTATAAGACCTTCATGTAACTATGATTCACACAATTTTACAATAAATTATTCTTATTCTTATTCAAATTTCATGAGGTGTTCAGCCGTTGTTGCGTCCAAGGTTAACAGACAGATAGGGTAGTTTCGTATTTATAATATTAATGTAGATTTGTCTTGCATTTTATAAATTTTTAACTAACCATTAAAGCTAAAAATACATACGCAAAATTTGCAGCATCAAAAACGAACTGTAGCTTTACCTAGATACTACTTGTATATTCTTTAGACGCGATAGATTATAGCGATTTCGTCTATTACATAAGATTAACATCGCAATCCCATATTATAATGAGATGCCAGCAGGTACATACCTAGTGCCAATCACTTGACTGGCCTGCCGTTATATTGTATGATGAATAGGTACATCTCCGGAGCAGGCCACTGTGTGCCACTTTGAAAGAAGCCGCGTCTTCAGCCACCTACTAAATGCTAAAGCTTGAGTGACGCGGGCGCTTTGAACGCGCTCCAGTTACAAACGAAAGGGCGGCGCGCGCGCAACGCTCATGATTTTCCGCCGGGAAAACTATACGGACTTTTTAAATTTGCAAACGTCGAATTCTAAAAAGTCTTTTCGACTTTCAAAATACTTAAAAAGTATATTTAAAAATTCTTGAAAATATTTAGCAGCTTGGGTTGCATTATTAACTTCACTTTTACACACTTTTACCGTCTCAAATATGGTTCAAAATCTATGCCTTCAATTAATAAAAATATGCCTTTTTTTAAGTTTGGCAAATGCAAAAGTATTGAAAGGTGCGGGTAAACTTCCCGGTAGTCCGTCACTGATCAAAAGGCTAGCTGAAACTGTCTGCGCCGATATACGTGACTTCATGTTCCTAGATCAAGTGAGTATTTTCATAATTAATTATGTACTTACATATTTTTTTTGTATAGGTAGGTGTATCAAATCAATAAAGACCGTAACAATTGAATAGGTAGGTATGTAAGTGCCACTAGTCCAGCTCGGCCCAGCCAGCAGTACAGTAATGCAATGAGTAGGTATGCAGAACAGTGAAAGTGTCGCCACCACACTCATATTTTTATGAAGCGCCCGTTACGGCCTTACTGTTCATACATTATACAAACACCAACCTTGGTACGTACTCGTTCTCGTGCATGTAACGAGGCGTTTACCGTTTTGTTCTAAGCTTAGGTAAAAAAACGAAATATAGGTATATGTTTAATAAGTACTACTGCTACTTATATCTAGGTAATAAATTCAAATGAACACAAGGGGTTCTTAGTAGGACAAACAATCATAATAAATGAGGCTAATCTAATACATTATGAAAATACTTTTGTAAGTAAACTGTCTGCCTCCTCATAGGATAATTTTGCTGTTAGTAATGTAATGTAGGTACATTAGTTACTTCCTATATCGTATAATGTGCATGAGATAGATTGTAGTTGGCCGGCCGATAATGACTTGCTCGTGGGATTCGTGGGATTCGTGGGATTCGTGGGATCCGTGCAGCAGTGTATCACAAAGAACATTTATTATGAAACATTTTATAAAGTTCCCGAAACGTTTTATAAAGTCCCCGAAACGCAGGGCCGTAGAAACTGACCGGGAGTAATATTTTGTTAGGTTTGCGCTGCTGTCTGATCTATTATATTTTTGCTAAAATGAAGGCTATGTGTGAAGACAGATTTTCGGTATAAACTGTCTGTCACTGACGCACACGACTTTCCTTATAGTATAGACCAAGCCTGTGGAGTATCTCCTCGGTATTTTCAGTAATACCTACTTTAGATACAGAGTGTTGTGCACGTTCAGAAAAACGATTTCCCAGCGGACCCCCATGCGCCCAGGCAGTAAGTGAGTAACGAAGCGACGGATAACGCAAACTATACTTATATACATTACATTACCCACTGACATCACAATTTCCATCTGCGCCACCTCACGAAGTTGCTTCATAACCTGGACCATACCATTCTCGCTCTGCCAGAAAGAGCGTCCATGTGTTCCACAAAGGAAAGGTTCTCATCAACTATCACACCTTCACACCTAAATATTTTACTGACACCTTCGATAAAAGTAAAACTTTTTTACTTATATCGAAGAGTGACACATAACTTTTATAAATATTGGTTTCTGTCTAGTGGGGCTTAATCGCAAATATTGCCACAGTGTCTCAATTTCTAAATTGTTTATCCCAAACCATCAGTCAACGTTATTGTTCCTATAAATGTCGCTTGCGCTTCAAACAATTTACAAATAGCCCGGCCAGATACTCCGTCTTGCCTGCGCAGTCAAATCTTCCGCATGTCAACGATTGCACAAGCCGCACTTCCGGGCTTATCATGCTACCGTCTTGCTTCCACGCGCACGCTCTTGCGCAAACTGGCGCCGGCGGCGGCGCCCGTGCTGGGGCGACTGAGGACGAGGCCCTTTGAGCTGGCGGACTGGAAAAGAGGAAACCCAGCACTCAACGGGCTCGTGATGACAATGACTGCCAAGATCAGCGTCTGAACGCATGATCATTTTCCTCTCTGCCCACCATCCCATGTCAATGTTTATTATTAAAAACACAGTATGTATACTTACCTACTGTTGGCGTACCTTTAATAAATAAATCCCTGCGACGCCTGCGAGACCTTTGACGGTGTCGAGCATCTTGGCGAAGGACTGCCAGCGCGCCACACTGCACTACGCTACTACACACAGTATGTATACTTACTGTTGGCGTACCTTTAATAAATAAATCCCTGCGACGCCTGCGAGACCATTGACGGTGTCGAGCATCTTGGCGAAGGACTGCCAGCGCGCCACACTGCACTACGCTACTACACACAGTATGTATACTTACTGTTGGCGTACCTTTAATAAATAAATCCCTGCGACGCCTGCGAGACCATTGACGGTGTCGAGCATCTTGGCGAAGGACTGCCAGCGCGCCACACTGCACTACGCTACTACACACAGTATGTATACTTACTGTTGGCGTACCTTTAATAAATAAATCCCTGCGACGCCTGCGAGACCATTGACGGCGTCGACCATCTTGGCGAAGGACTGCCAGCGCGCCACACTGCACTACGCTACTACACACAGTATTTTTAATAAAGTAGAGCGTTATTAAATCTTAGCGAATACGATGCAGTTGGTTTTGACGAAATGATTTTGCAATTCGAAGGATATTTTAGGGACTAGGGTGTTTACAGTTTACCTACTCGCTAAACACGTGGAGGTTAGTCTCGCTAAACACGTGGAGGTTAGTACCTAGCCTACCTACGTCGGACTCGGAATACCTTTCGATTTTAGTTTGTCGCCGCGAGACATCAATCATCGGGCAGCAAGATGCCGGAATGCTGATAGTATACTTGTTACATTACGGGGTTTTCGGATTTATTGGTATTACCTACCTGCTTGATTATAATTAATGTTATAATAATAAAACAGTAACCTAGGTAGTACCTAACTACTTATGTTGGTAGGTAGGTACCTACTACGAGTGTGATATATATATGTACAATGGAAGGATGGACGTGCAAATAGAACTCTAAACAAAAGTCTTGTCACGATATGTATATAGTAGGTATATTTTTGATCGAGGGACTGAACCACCCATAGGAGCTTGTTTATACAGACATGCGTGAAGAGTGAAGACACGACCGAGTCATGATGGGTGGTTTTGGCCACCAGGTGAACCACAGGTTTTGGTTATTTTCAATTAAATAGCATAGTTAATTTTCAGTTAAATATCTAGTAAACAAATATTCCACATATTTCGCGCTGAAACCTTTTAATGTCTTCGTTACGCGCAACGCAAATTTATTTTGTATTTGTATTTCTTATTTATAAGCCACTATAAACCAGCGATTACGAATGGAAACCGAGATATTGTATTAGTTGGGAATCAAACGATCGAATATGTAAATGACTACATAGGTATATCTCGGACAAATGATATCTTTTCAAAAATGCACAAGCGACGAAATACGAAGGAGAATAGCAATTGCTTGGAAGAAGTATTGGAGTCTCAAGGAAATTGTGAAAAACAACGAAGTAGATATCAACATCAAGAAGAAACTTTACGAAGTCACCATCCTACCATCATTGTCATATGGCTGCCAAACCTGGTCACTACAGAAAGACGACGAAAACAAGCTATCAATTTGCCAAAGGAAAATGGAAAGAAGCATGCTCGGAATAAAACTTAAAGACAAGGTAAAAAACAAAAAAATCAGAAGTGATACAAAACTGAGGGACTTTAATAGAGGTCATAAGATCCCTAAAATGGGATTGGGCTAGGCACATGTGCAGGATGAAAAATAATTTTCCTGATTCTACTCTCCCTTGGGCCAAAAAAATCACAGAGTGGATCCCAAGGAATATGAAGAGACCCAGAGGTCAACCGAAGAAGAGATGGCAAGATATCTTTTTGAAAAGAGCTGGTCCAAACTGGATGACAAAGGCCAGAGACAGACAACCTTGGAAGGAGCTAGGGGAGGCCTACGCCAACGGCGACTACTAACTAACAATCAAACCTAAATAAAGAAATGTAAACTTGTATATGAACAACTAACATGACTTTGTTCCACAGAAATTGTTAAATAAGTTAATAGGAAATAAAGGCTAATTTTATTTTATAAACCAGCGAAGGTTGGTCTAGCGCCGACGGTTACCGCGAGTTGCCACACATTTGGTCTAGCGCCGACGGTTACCGCGAGTTGCCACACATTTGGTCTAGCGCCGACGGTTACCGCGAGTTGCCACACATTTGGTCTAGCGCCGACGGTTACCGCGAGTTGCCACACATTTGGTCTAGCACCTACGGTTACCGCGAGTTGCCACACATTTGGTCTAGCGCCTACGGTTACCGCGAGTTGCCACACATTTGGCATGAACTTATAGATAAATAATAACTATTATTAACATAAACAAACTAAATCTAAGTAAGTAGGTACATACCAGTATTAGAAGCTGAAATCAATATTACCAATAACTACCTGTAAAAACTGGGGCAAGAATACATTGTTAAGAAGTCGGTCATACTAGGATACCTATTATTTTATCGCAAAGGTAGGTTTGAATGCCTTGCCTACCCGCATACGAATTAAGCAGTACAGTTACTACCTACGCATTCTACCATCGAGGAAGAATCAGCCTATAAAACATCTAACAATGTCCAAGGCGTTTTTTCTGTTCCATTTTCAAAAATAAATTCAAATGAAACGTACCTATACATTCTTTGTAAATGGAATACCAAGAAGTCGAGTCTTTATGCAAGAGGAGGAATGTCTTGTACTGTACCTACTGGCTGAATAGATATTTTTTACACTTAACTTTTAGCGTATTCTTGAGTATTACGCCCGCTAAGCCACGCTATAATGACTCACTTTATAAGCAAGAGAAGTGAAAAAATACTTGACACGATATGATGCTGTATGGATTGTCCAGCGTCATTAGTTGTTTAATATTTTTATTATAGTTATATGTTCATCGTCACTACTAGAACTCGTTAACTATCTATGAGATTTTGCAATCTAAAGCTCTGCAGCCGACATAAATCCAACCCCGCTACAGCACCTCCCAAAAAATATGTCGAGTATAATAACATTTTCTGGGTGCTGATGCGACTGGCTCTACCAGCACCACAGCGTCGTGACCCAGTACCAATACCGACGGCATCGTGCAAGTGATAGTGTCGCTTCTGGACTGGACTGTCCCATACAAATGATAGTGCCACATGCGGACTGTCCCATACAAAACAAACGGATGAGGATTTTAATGGAATTTAACCAAATTTACTCTCTACTACCTGAATGATCTACGGCAACCTCTATCTATATTAACGAGGACTACTCGTTAATACAGATAGAGGTTAAGGTTGCTCCTCATCGATTTCGACGACGGCGACCCCAGAGCCCCAGACATCACGGACTAGGAGAGCTTGGGGCTCTCTTTTCATTTCGATGACGGCGACCCCAGAGCCCCAGACATCACGGACTAGGAGAGCTTGGGGCTCTCTTTTCATTTCGATGACGGCGACCCCAGAGCCCCAGACATCACGGACTAGGAGAGCTTGGGGCTCTCTTTTCATTTCGACGACGGCGACCCCAGAGCCCCAGACATCACGGACTAGGAGAGCTTGGGGCTCTCTTTTCATTTCGACGACGGCGACCCCAGAGCCCCAGACATCACGGACTAGGAGAGCTTGGGGCTCTCTTTTCATTTCGACGACGGCGACCCCAGAGCCCCAGACATCACGGACTAGGAGAGCTTGGGGCTCTCTTTTCATTTCGATGACGGCGACCCCAGAGCCCCAGACATCACGGACTAGGAGAGCTTGGGGCTCTCTTTTCATTTCGACGACGGCGACCCCAGAGCCCCAGACATCACGGACTAGGAGAGCTTGGGGCTCTCTTTTCATTTCGACGACGGCGACCCCAGAGCCCCAGACATCACGGACTAGGAGAGCTTGGGGCTCTCTTTTCATTTCGACGACGGCGACCCCAGAGCCCCAGACATCACGGACTAGGAGAGCTTGGGGCTCTCTTTTCATTTCGATGACGGCGACCCCAGAGCCCCAGACATCACGGACTAGGAGAGCTTGGGGCTCTCTTTTCATTTCGATGACGGCGACCCCAGAGCCCCAGACATCACGGACTAGGAGAGCTTGGGGCTCTCTTTTCATTTCGATGACGGCGACCCCAGAGCCCCAGACATCACGGACTAGGAGAGCTTGGGGCTTCATTTTCTTTTAGCGTTTTATGTCCAGCATCTTGAGGCGAATTTCCTCAAACGTTTTCCTCCGTATGTTCCGGAGCGACGCAGAACCTTAAGAGTTTGGAATACGGTCTTGCCACTTGATCTTTGACACCTGAGGTGGTGTCCTGATTTTTTAGGGTACCGTACCTCAAAACGAAAAAGAAATCCTTATAGGATCACTTTGTTGTCTGTCGGTCAGCCCTCTTTTGTTAGTAACTCGTGGAGGTATCGAGTTGACATTCACATCATATTTTTTTTTTTTTTTTTTTTTATTTGCTTTGGGTGGCTTTGATGTCACTGCGGCCATGATAGACCTATTGTGATCGCCACTTTATACGTTCACCCCTGAAGCTGCGGCGTTCATAATTCGCCACTGACCCTTGCAGCTGCTAAGAACTGTAGGATTTTCTTCGGGGTGATGTCTCTTAGCTCGTCTGGGCTGTACAGGTGCTTGCCCAGGTGGATGCTACGTTTTTGCATCAGTGCTCCGCACTCTCCTAGCAGATGGAGAGGCGTTTCTTCCGCCTCCTCGCAGAATCTGCAGGATTGTGTGTCGCTTAGCCCTAGTTTGAACATGTGCTTGTTAAGGCGACAGTGTCCAGTTAGGGCTCTTGTCATGATGCGAAGGTTGCTTCTGCTTAGCGCTAGGATTCGGTTGGTATACCGTTTGTCAAAGGCTTTTATCAGTAATTTTGAGTGATTCATGCCTGAGGAACTTATCCAGAGCTTGGACGATTCCTCAAAGCAGGAATCCAGGAGGGTTCTGAGAGCCAGGCTTTTTGGTATGCCGCAGAACGGCTCAGGGCCCAGCTGAGTCCCCTTGGCCCCGGAGCGCGCGAGTTCATCGGCACACTCATTGCCGTTGATTCCCGCGTGTCCCGGTACCCATCTTAGGACGACTCTGTTGTTTGAGCCCAGATCGTTAAGGCGCGACAGACAGTCCTCGACTAACTTGGACGTGATAACCTTCGAGTCCAGCGCTAGGAGGGCCGCCTGGCTGTCAGAGTTAATGATGATAGTTTGGTTGGTGTAGCGCCTTTCCAGATTTATATCAGCACATTCTAGAATGGCGAATATTTCTGCTTGGAAGATAGAGGCGTGATTACCAAGGTTAATGCTTTTGCAAAACTTTGGTCGCTCTCCGTACACTCCGCAGCCTACATCCAGTCCCATTTTGGAACCATCCGTGTACCAGTTTAGGCACCGGTCCTTGCAGAGTAGCTGTCTGTTTAGCCAGTCTTCTCTGGAAGGAAGTTCCACTGTGTAGTGCTTTTCAAACACATGTCGTGGAAGCATGACATCAGTTGTCATGCTCAGGATGGGAGATTCCAGAGTTGAGTCTTGCAGAGACCTCAGTTTCTGGGAGAGCCAGTTCCTTCTGCCCAGAGAGCTGGCCCTATACATGCTGGTCTTCGCCTCCTTATGTATGTGCAAATGGAGCGGAGGCAATCCCAGCAATGCATTTAGTGCCAGTCCAGGGGAGGTGGACATTGCTCCCGTGGCCATGAGGCAGGCAGTCCTTTGTAGACTGTTTAGTTTGTTGATTGCGGTCGACTGGAGGGCCTTGTCGTACCATACCATGGAGGCGTAGGTGATTATCGGCCTCACAATGGCAGTATACAGCCACAGGGCAATCCTGGGGTTGACGCCCCAGTTGTTGCCCATTAGTCTGCCGCTGGCTCCTAGTGCCATCTTCGCTTTTTGCAAGACGTTGGCTAGGTGTGTGTTCCACGTCAGTTTTTGGTCGATGGTAACGCCCAAGTATTTTACTTCTGTGGAAAAGGTTATGATTTTACCGTTAAGTTTGGGCTTCGCAAGCTTGTCTAGCTTACGTTTAAGGGTAAACGGTACAATCACAGTTTTGTCAGCATTGACTGAGAGCTCACTGCTGCTGCACCAGTCGCTGACAGTGTTGAGAGCTCGCTGCATAATGCTGGAGATGGTGGATTGGCAGAATCCTCGTACGACGATCACAAGGTCATCTGCATAGCCTTGCGCATCGATATTGAGGTCTGCCAGTCTGCACAGGAGCTGGTCCACGGCTAGGGTCCATAAGATAGGCGATAGGACTCCGCCTTGGGGACAGCCCCTAGCCGTGGATATCTCAATGGTTGATTGGTGAAGGGCTAGTTTTGCTCCCCTGTGTGTGAGCATATTCTCTGCCCATCTGATGGTGGTCGGGTCAACATTCTTGATTTTCAACCCGTTCACCAGTAGTGAGATAGGGGAGTTATCAAAAGCACCTTCTATGTCAAGGAATGCACAGAGTGCGATTTCCTTGTCCTCCATAGCCTTTTCCACTCTGTCAATGAGGCTGCTCAGTGCCGTCTCAGTGGATTTGCCCTTGCGATAGGCATGTTGGCTGTGGTGGATGGGAGATGCGGCTAGTGCCACATCCCTGATATGTCTGTCTACCACCTTCTCCATGGTCTTGAGAAGAAAAGAAGAGAGGCATATTGGTCTGAAGGACTTTGGCTGGCTGTAGTCCTTCTTTCCTGCCTTAGGTATAAAGACAACTTTGACATTAGTCCATATTTCTGGCACCAATCCCCAGGCGAGGCTCGCCCTGAAGATTTTTACCAGATGCGGAGTGAGGACGTCGATTCCCCGCTGCAGAAAAACAGGGAGTATTCCATCCTCACCGCATGCTTTGTTAGTCTTGAGAGAGTTGACGGCCCACCTTACCTGATTCGGTCTTATAATCCTGGCCGCCCTGTTCCAGTCCTCGTTCCGAGGCTTATAAGGGTTGGTAAGTGCCGGTAGGTTCGTGCTTTTATCACGCGAACCAGGGAAGTGGGTCGAAGCCAGCAACTCTAAGGTTTCCTTGTCGTTTGTAGTGAAAGTGCCGTCTCCTTTTTTAAGGAGACCTATTTGATTAGTATTGGCTTTAGAGAGCAGTTTGTGAAGTCTAGCACTTTGAGGCAGATTTTTGATTTCCTCGCAGAGCTTCCTCCAGGAAGCCCTCTTAGCCTTCCTAATCTCTATGTTGTATTCCGTTAAGGCTTTATAGTAGGTCTCCCATACGCGAGTCCTTTTAGCCTTGTTGAAAAGTTTCCTGGTTTTACCCCTTAGCTTGCTTAGCGTGGAGTTCCACCATGTGACTTGTCGCTTCGTGGTCTTGGATTTTAATGGGCAGCTCTCCTCATAGGCCATGTAGATTCCTTTTGAGAGAACATCTGCCGCTATCTCAAGGCTGTCGCGCGTCTTAATGCTTTTAGGGCAGTCTTCGAGCAGTTGCCTTAGTTTGTCATTAAAGACATCCCAGGCAGTGGCCCTAGGGTCCCTGTAAGTAATGATTTGAGAGTCCAGAGAGGCCTTTATCTCAAAATAGATGTGTTTGTGGTCGGACATGGAGTTTTCGCTACCAACATGCCAGTCATTAATATGCCTGGCAAGGTTGTTGGTAGAGAAGGTTATGTCCAGAACCTCTTGTCTAACTCTGGTTACGAAGGTCGGTTCGCGTCCTTTGTTAAGAATCGTTAGATTGTTAGCTAAAAGAAAGTCATAAAGTAACTCACCTCTAGAATTGACGTCCGTGCTCCCCCATGCTGAGTGGTGTGCATTGGCGTCGCATCCAACGAGGAGTTCGGCGTTGTTCTGGGCGGCGTAGTCGACCACCCTCGCCAAGTCACCCGTTGGGTTGTCTCTCTCTCCGGGTAAGTAGGCAGAGCATATAATTACCCTCGCCCCGCTCCACCCTTTGAGGTCGACAAAAGCAGCCGCCAGGTCGTCGTTACATACCTCTGTGATAGGCAAAAAGTTAACATAGTTATTGAAAATTATGCATGCTCTGGGCCTTGTGCCATTACTATTTACTAATATCTTACCGGCGGCGTCGAGTCCCAGAACTTGAGTGTTGGCTACCCAAGGCTCCTGGATCAGGGCGAGGCTAGCTTGTCCTTCTGACAGGCAACACTCCATTACCGCGGACGCAGCTGCGGCATGGTGGAGATTGGCCTGGAGGATCCTCGCCGTCCCCGCCTGGGTAGCCGTTATAGGTTTCCCCGCTGGTACCGAGGCTTTGACCTAACTAGTTTCGGGCGCGCTCCGCGTCCTCGACTAGCTTCGGTCGGCCTGTCACCCCTAGCATCTCCTCGGCGATAACCATCGCCTTGTCTCAGTGGACCGGTCCTTCTCTGGGGCGTTACATTGGAAGGCCCCGCCGCGACAAGTCGTGGCCCAGGTGCTCCTGTGCTTCGCCCAGATATTCCCGTTCCCCTAGACGTGGAGGGCTGCGGACCGCTTACGCCCTGTCTCGTTGGACCGGACCCGCCCAGGGGCGCTACATTGGAGGGCCTTGCCACAACAGGTTGCAGCATTGGTCCTCCTGTGCTTCGCCCCGAGGAGCCCGTTCCACTCGACGTAGACGGCTGCGGGCCTTTCTCAGCCAGTGGCGTAGCCTTTGTATCACATCATATTACTCAGGTTCGTAACTTCTTGGGGCCTCGATACAAATCAAACTTCTAAGTCAACGCAATCAAAAGTAAATGGTTCAATGGTTCAATTATTGGTAAAAGATACACGTCAAATAGTGGAACACAGTACAACTTAAAAAAATACCTAAGCATATAGATAGGTACTAGCATAAACAAGTAAATTAATTAATTATATTATTTCAATTGTTAAATTATAAATTTCAATCATCAATCAATTTCTATCAGATTCATCAATAATAATAATGTCAATAATAACGATAAAATAACACAATGTTATTTTACAAAAAAGTCAAAATCATATTAATATAATAATAAAATAACAATAATATTACCTTAAAAATTCGTGAATCCTGTAGAAGGATTGCTCGATCAGCCAGTTCTTTAATTTATGTTTGAAGGATTGCGTTGACTTAGCGCTCGTGATCGTGATTGGGAGACGGTTGTACACTGCCGGCCCTACAACGTGGATCAGTTTTGAGGTTTTAGTGAGACGCCGCTGCACGGCTCTCATTTTCTGCCTGTTCCTCGTCATGTACTTGTGACTATCACCTAACTTAGCCTACTCAGATAGGTGATTACGGGCGTACAAGGCTGCTTGCAGGATCACCAGGCAGGGGACAGTTAGGATTCTCAGTTCCTTGAAAATAGGGCGGGCGGGCGTGTCCCACGGAACGCGGGCTATCGCTCTGACAGCTTTCTTCTGCATTCTGAATGCTCGCTCCCAATCAGCGGCTTTCCCCCAGAGCTCAACGCCGTACTGAAGGAGAGAATGAACAGAAGCGAAGTAGCAGCTCCTAGTCATGTTCTGGTTCAGAGTCGAGGACAATCGCCGAAGCGCGAAACACGCCCGACCTAACCTATCGCAAAGCTTGTCAATATGGAGGTCCCACGTCAGACCCTCATCGAGTTGGAAACCTAGAAATGTAGCCGACTTGACCTGGTTGACAGAGCTACCTCCCAAGATTACGCTCAAGGACCTCTGTGCGCGCCCGGTCAGGTTAAACACTATAAAATTAGTTTTATTGATATTCAGTAGGAAGCCATTAATTCGGAACCAACTATTTAGGTTCTCCGCCACCATGCTCGATCTCCTCTCCAATGAGTCAATAGTAGGTGCTTTAAC
This sequence comes from Eupithecia exiguata, assembly GCA_947086465.1. Taxonomy (NCBI): domain Eukaryota; kingdom Metazoa; phylum Arthropoda; class Insecta; order Lepidoptera; family Geometridae; genus Eupithecia; species Eupithecia exiguata. The sequence goes on along the minus strand of OX352241.1, from coordinate 168,302 downwards.
TACGGCGGCAACGTCATCCGCGTAGGTACGTCTGCGTTATCTAAACACCCCGGGAGATCATTGAGGAGGAGAGAGAACATGATGTTCGAGAGCGACGAACCCTGCGCTACTCCTACTGAAGTTTTAAGTGGCTTTGAAGCCACCTTTCCTCCAGCCCCCGTGATCACCTGACACCGATCAGCCATAAAGTCACTTAGAAGAGCCAGTGACTGACCGCTAAATCCGTAGTGTCTCAGTTTTGCAGCAAGAAGGTCATGATCTGCGACGTCGAAGGCCTTCGACAGGTCGCACATGATGACCGCCACTTGCTGTCGATTCTCTCGAGCCTCCACCACGCGCCGCACCAGTTCCCGCGCCACGTCTGTAGTCGACCTTCCCACCCGATAAGCATATTGCCTATCGGACAGGGACGTCTTCCCCAGGAATTCTGTGAGTCTTGTACTAAGTCCGTGTTCAAAGACTTTGGCTATTCCTGGAAAAATCGCTACGGGCCGGTAACTGTTTACCTCTTCTCTTCTTCCTTTGCCTTTGTATAGTGGCGATACGCGAACATTTTTCAATGTTTGAGGGTATCGCGGTATCGCCCTTCCCTAATGCATGTGTTAAAGAGCTCTGAGAGAATATAAGATAATGGTGCTGCTGCGGCATACAGTAGAGACATCGACATTCCATAAATGTCCTTGGTGGGCTTGTGCGCCACCCCTTGACATATTATCTTCAGGACTTCTGTGGGTGTGAAACGTCGGAATCTGATCGAGCAGACCACCTGTGGGCATGCATCAACCAATGCTCCCATGGCTGCTATGACGTCCGCGTTAGGAGCGCCGCACATTTTTGCAGCGTTTACAAAATGCAAATTAATTGCATCGACTGGCTCTTACTCAGAAGAATACTTGGAGCCCTCTGGTTTCCGAATCGACTCAAGGAAATCATGGTTCCGCCCAGTCCGTCCGGTCTCCAGCTTAACTACATCCCACATCGATTTTGTCGTGTTTTTAGCATTTTTAATTAAATTGCAATAAAAGTCACTTCGCTCCTTTCGTATCACATCATTAAATTTAGCTTCAAAAATATTCAGCTTGGTCGACAAAGCTGTGTTCGAAGGAAACTTAGTGATTTATAGATTTCGTTTCTCGTAGGTATCAACAATTCCAAGCTTTCTAATTCATCTGTAACCCACGACTTGTTATGATTTCTTATGTCAACAACAAAAGGAAAACATCTGTAACTTATTGTATACCATTTAAAATTGTCGCAGCTAAATCATCCGCGAGCAAGCGCCTTCCACTCACCTCAAACCAGTCCACGCTTTCAATAGCGGCAACAAAGTTACAAGTATTTGCGTTTGTAAAACAGCGGGTAAGGTGAGTAGTGCATGCGCGCGCGCGAGCCTCGCACGTCACCGTCAGCGTCACCTCGACTCGCACGGCGTAGTGGTCGCTAAGCTGGGACTGGGAGTGAACCGCACGCGCGCTGACCGTTTGCTCTACTCCACCGCCCGGATATCGTACGCGTGCCGCCGCGCCGGGGAGAGCGCTCCCACCCCTAGAGTACTTTACCTCCTAAACGAGTTTATCTCCGCAACTGACGCTGACGTGTTCTTTGATAGCATCGCCAAATTACACCATTCGATGCTCTTATTTCTTAATTGTACTTTTTGACTTGTAATTCCTGTTATGATTAAAGTAGATACACTTTTTTTATTTTTATTGTGACATGTCCATATTTTAGAATTTATTGTTAACTAGCAGCGCCTCGCGCTTTCACCCGCGTAGTTCCCGTTCCCGTAGGAATTTTGGGATAAAAAGTAGCCTATGTTCTATTCCAGACTATAATCTATCTCTGTGCCAAATTTCATCCAGATCCGTTCAGCCGTTCTGGCGTGATAAAGGAACAAACATCCATCCATCTCTATCCATCCATCTAAACTTTCACGTTTATAATATTAGTGAGATAATAATAATAAAATAATAAAACATTTATTTCAGGCAACGTCAGTCTAGTACAGGATGTAAAATACTTAAAAACTACGGCCCATATAAAATATATTACCTTATTCTAACATACATAAAATATATACCACGTAGAGTCGGCGACGTGTGACACGCGATATGTGCTGCGACCGGTAATCGTCCGCGAAAACGCCGGAACAGCACATTCTTCGGCCAGAATTCTTCCTTAGTGAAGGTCGAAATATTCTCCGTTGGAATACGCACCACAAATGATTTAAAATCATTATGACGCGACTCCAACAGCTCGACCCTCACCAAGGTGTTGGTCTTCGTCTTCACATACTCCACGATCTCCTCCACCTTCGTGGTATAGTGAAGCCTGGACACGTAGAGCAACGTCGAAGGCACGGCCGGGCGCAACAAGTAGTTAGGTCCGGTCGGAGCGACGCCACGCTGGGTTCGGCTTCTGGGCTTCCTTTTCCTCCGCACTACCTGAGTGAACCCTTCAGCATCACATGGCTTTCTCTCACAAGAAGCCGGAACGGGCGCACTGGTGCCCGTTCCGGCACCACTAATAATTATTGATTTGATTGACATTATAATCTGTATATGACTGCTATTATAATCTGTATGACAAAGTATTTGTTTAACACTACTGATAATTTCATTTTAATTCTTAGACTAATGTTGATGTACAAATATTCACTTAATTTTACTTACGTACTTTTGTTTTTTTAAATAATGTTTGACGTTTTGGAAAATATCTTTCTGTAACTCAAGTGTGAATGATAAGTAAATAAATAAATAAATTCCAACTGCGCAGCGGAGTGAGACAGGGAGATGTTATATCCCGAAACTGTTCACAAGCGCGTTGAAAAATGTGTATTGTGTATAAGACGCTGGACTGGAAAGGTAAGGGCATCAACATAAATCGCGATTACATCTCACACCTGCGATTCGCTGATGACAAAGTCTTGATGGCGGAGTCGCTGGAGGAGCTGAACCGGATGATGGATGGCCTAGCTTCAGCTTCGCGACGAATCGGTCTTGGCGTGAACTTGGTCCAAAACCAAGGTCATGATCAATGGCCACATTGATCCGGGACCGGTCGTCGTACATGGCCACCTTCTTGAAATTGTTTCAGAGTACACTTAGATACCTTGGGCAGATTCTGCAGTTGAGTAAAAACGATTTCGAGAAGGAGGCCAAGAGGAGGATCCAGCTGGGCTGGGCAGCGTTTGGGAAACTACGTCGAGTCTTCTCGTCATCCACATCGCAATGCTTCAAAACGAAAGTTTTCAATCAGTGCGTCCTACCCGTCATGACCTACGGATCTGAGACGTGGACACTGATGACACTGAGTGCACGCTGAAGACAGGGTGCTATGGCGCTCATTAGGGGAGGCCTATGTCCAGCAGTGGACTAGGTACTATAGGCTGATGATGATGATGATGAAGTAAAAACACTCCGTCTCTTTATTAATTAAATAGAACTTTTTATTATATAAACTAACATAGCTTAAGATTTTTTTTACTAACTTCAGTAATCTGAAAATAAATGTATTATTATTATTATTAAGGTATTTGTTAATCCTGGTCTTAAAAATAAAAGTGAAATGCAAGAGGTTACAATGAGCTTTACTTTTTAGTAGTTCCCTACGAGTTTAATTATAGGCAACGACTTAGTCACATCCATTTCAGTTTGTTGACAAACATGCGTGCGATGCTATGCAATGCAATCGATCAATCTGCAGCGGGCGGCCTCGCCTGCTCGTGCTTCTAGGTAACTGAACTACTATACTAGTACTAGGCAGGTACCTATACCCAAACCAATCTGCAGCGGGCGGCCTCGCCAGCTCGTGCTTCTAGGTAACTGAATTACTATACTAGTACTAGGCAGGTACCTATACCCAAACCAATCTGCAGCGGGCGGCCTCGCCTGCTCGTGCTTCTAGGTAACTGAACTACTATACTAGTACTAGGCAGGTACCTATACCCAAACCAATCTGCAGCGGGCGGCCTCGCCTACTCGTGCTTCTAGGTAACTGAACTACTATACTAGTACTAGGCAGGTTCCTATACCCAAACCAATCTGCAGCGGGCGGCCTCGCCAGCTCGTGCTTCTAGGTAACTGAACTACTATACTAGTACTAGGCAGGTACCTATACCCAAACCAATCTGCAGCGGGCGGCCTCGCCAGCTCGTGCTTCTAGGTAACTGAACTACTATACTAGTACTAGGCAGGTACCTATACCCAAACCAATCTGCAGCGGGCGGCCTCGCCTGCTCGTGCTTCTAGGTAACTGAACTACTATACTAGTAGGTACTAGGCAGGTACCTATACCCAAACCAATCTGCAGCGGGCGGCCTCGCCTGCTCGTGCTTCTAGGTAACTGAACTACTATACTAGTACTAGGCAGGTACCTATACCCAAACCAATCTGCAGCGGGCGGCCTCGCCAGCTCGTGCTTCTAGGTAACTGAACTACTATACTAGTACTAGGCAGGTACCTATACCCAAACCAATTATAATCAGATTGTGACTATATTCAAAGGGGACTTGGAGTTTCACATGACTTTCAGTTCCAGGGCAAGCCCTCAACGGAGCGGGCCGAGATGTAATACCGCCCTCACCCTCAACGGAGCGGGCCGAGATGTAATACCGCCCTCACCCTCAACGGAGCGGGCCGAGATGTAATACCGCCCTCACCCTCAACGGAGCGGGCCGAGATGTAATACCGCCCTCACTAGGAAGTGAAGACGCTCTGTTGATACCATCCCGTCATGTTATGTACAAATTTTAATCTCCTTGCTTGCTCAGTTTCGTGAAAGCCGCGAGAGCCTGGCTGGGTTCTATGTATTGTACCTAACTATAAAGGTCTACTTGTAATAGGTCAAGTAGGTACTTTAATTTCCCCGTTACATACACTTTAGAAATAGTCTTAGATGTAGGTAGGTACACGTAGGTACACTAGGTAGGTACACTAGGTAGGTACACTAGGTAGGTACAGGTACTCTAGTTACACTAGAAACCGATCGCGAGTTAGGAAGTTTTGCTTTTGATTAGGTAGGTATTTAATTATTGAAATAGATCAATGTTGGTATAAACTTTTCTAATTTTGCAGGCGTCAGCTGATGCGTGTCCTGAGAACTTCAATGGTAAGTTGCTCAATATAATATTACTTATATATGAATCCACCTGAACATTTTTGTACCTACTGGAAACTGGAAACTAAAGCCGACCGACTCCCCAGATGTAGACAGCGTGTCGAGTCTCCGCAGTGAAGTGAAGGTGCGGTGCCGCTGGTCTGCCGCGACGCTGAAGCTGGAGGCGGCTCCTTGCAGCCTGTGGCAGGTGGTGGTGCTTGTGCCGGACAAGGAGGAAGAGGCGGCTGTGAGTATGTAGACAGCGTGTCGAGTCTCCGCAGTGAAGTGAAGGTGCGGTGCCGCTGGTCTGCCGCGACGCTGGAGCTGGAGGCGGCTCCTTGCAGCCTGTGGCAGGTGGTGGTGCTTGTGCCGGACAAGGAGGAAGAGGCGGCTGTGAGTATGTAGACAGCGTGTCGAGTCTCCGCAGTGAAGTGAAGGTGCGGTGCCGCTGGTCTGCCGCGACGCTGGAGCTGCAGGGGCTCCTTGCAAGATGGTGGTGTGGCAGTGCCTTAGAGGCTATGCTATGTTTGTCTAATCAAGTACTAGGTTCTCATCTAATTAACTAAACATTGATTACACCTACTGTAGTTATGATACTCCTACAACCTGCATGAGTAGGTACCTATGTAAGTAGGTTACTATTACTTGAATATCCTTCGATTAGTAAGTAGGTACTAAGTAGAAGTTATTTAAGAAGGATATTACCTAAACATTTGTTAAGATGTCGTTGCCGTATAGACGTCATGTTAACTGACTTCAGAATCAAAAACGGAGGAGATTCTATGTTCGGCGGTAGGTCTGTACTGTCTAGGTATGTTCGGCGGTAAGTCTGTACTGTCTAGGTATGTTCGGCGGTAAGTCTGTACTGTCTACGTATGTTCGGCGGTAGGTCTTTACTGTCTACGTATGTTTGGCGGTAGGTCTGCACTGTCTAGGTATGTTCGGCGGTAAGTCTGTACTGTCTACGTATGTTCGGCGGTAGGTCTGTACTGTCTACGTATGTTCGGCGGTAGGTCTGCACTGTCTACGTATGTTCGTCGGTTTCTCGTCCATTCTTTAAGAACTATCCCGACATGGTTCCTTATATTTTTTCCCAAGAGATTAGTGTTCATCCCATCAATATTTGAAACGGTTTAAGGAAGATATTTATTCTCAAAAGAATTTACAAAATTCGCAATATCATTTTCTTCATTTATATAAATGACTTACCGAAGTGTATAAATCAATCGTGTATTATATTTATTTACTGACGTTATTGCATTATTGACATTAGGCAAATATGACATTAATTTAAATATAAATATCACTGACGTCTTTAATATTATTGCTAATTGGATGACTGACCACAACCTCGAAATTAATTATAAGAAAACTAAAATTATCCAATTTAGACCATACCAAAAACCTCCGCTTGACATGTTAATATTAAAATAGAATGCGTTGACACATTTACCCTATTAAGATTAGATTACTTTCTCGTGTGCTTTGACTGAACTCCGAAAAGCGACAGACCTTAAAACGAGTTTGTCCGCGTACTACGCATACGCATATTCTTGGATCCGCTACAGAATTATACTATGGGGAAATAAATGATCTTTTCATCTCTCAGAAAAAATGCGTCTATACATAGCAAATATTATAAGAGTACCAGAGACGTGTAAATCCCACTTTATACAATTAGGAATCCTTACCCTAGTATGTATATAATATACATCTTAGAAATATGCAAATTTGTAAGTAATAACCCAAATTTTTTCGAAAAATAAATGACCAGCCTCGCCGATACCAAACTCAAAACACAATCTTCTCATGCCCGTATCAAAATTAAAAATTCACCAATCCTCCCCCAACTCCAACTCGATGGCGGTAAAAATTAACAACACTTTTTTAAACCACACCAGAAAACATAAAATGTATAGGAAAAAAAATTACATGTTTAAATGCAAACTAAAGCGATACTCATAAAAAATGTTTTTAGGAACTTGACGATTTCTTCAATCATAATTTTAGCGACTCGTAATTTTTTGTAATTGATATTTAATGCATTAATAATAAGTAAGTTCATCATAAGTAGAAAGGCATGAAACCTGGCCTGTCTTCCATTGCAACACCCTACATGGGTACATACTGTGAACATTTTATGAACACTCACCTAGACCTGATGACTGTATGAACGCAATAAAATACTGAATATTAGGTAATTTTATGATGTGATTTAACTGTGATTTAAATTTATGTTTTGGATTTTGTGATGTAATTTAAACATTTATGAGTATGTAAGAGGTCTACTTTGGAAGCAAATTACAAAGTTTACGGATGGCGGATAGCATAAAAAGAACGACGACCGATCCGTTCTTTTGATGCCCCTTCTATTCTATGTAAATGGTTTTCACATTTACATAAAAGGATCGACGACCGATCCGTTCTTTTGATGCCCCTTCTATTCTATGTAAATGGTTTCGACATTTACATAAAAGGATCGACGACCGATCCGTTCTTTTGATGCCCCTTCTATTCTATCTAAATGATTTTCACATCTACATAAAAGGATCGATGACCGATCCGTTCTTTCGATGCCCGTCTATTCTATGTAAATGGTTTTGACATTTACATAAAAGGATCGACGACCGATCCGTTCTTTTGATGCCCCTTCTATTCTATCTAAATGATTTTCACATCTACATAAAAGGATCGATGACCGATCCGTTCTTTCGATGCCCGTCTATTCTATGTAAATGGTTTTGACATTTACATAAAAGGATCGATGACCGATCCGTTCTTTCGATGCCCGTCTATTCTATGTAAATGGTTTTGACATTTACATAAAAGGATCGATGACCGATCCGTTCTTTCGATGCCCGTCTATTCTATGTAAATGGTTTTGACATTTACATAAAAGGATCGATGACCGATCCGTTCTTTCGATGCCCGTCTATTCTATCTAAATGATTTTCACATCTACATAAAAGGATCGATGACCGATCCGTTCTTTCGATGCCCGTCTATTCTATGTAAATGGTTTTGACATTTACATAAAAGGATCGACGACCGATCCGTTCTTTTGATGCCCCTTCTATTCTATCTAAATGATTTTCACATCTACATAAAAGGATCGATGACCGATCCGTTCTTTCGATGCCCGTCTATTCTATGTAAATGGTTTGACATTTACATAAAAGGATCGACGACCAATCCGTTCTTGAGATGCCCCTTCTATTCTTTGTAAATGGTTTTCACATTTACATACAGGGATCGACGACCGATCCGTTCTTTGGATGCCCGTCGATCAATGGAACTAAAAATAATGATGAATAATCACTGTTTTTGCTCAGAATCAGGAACATTCAGTTCATCAGGAACAACAATCATCAATCAGTTTAAAACTATTTACTTAATCCATTAAATAAAATAATTAGGTTTTCATACAGAAAACTAATTGACATATACGTCGTGGTCAACTAATTAGGGACAATCTCTAGTTAAGCCAAATTGTTTTTTATTTTTTATTTTTAACGAGTCTTAACAATATTCCATATCTTTTACATGTAAGTGTAATTAGTCATTGATGTGCCCGATTATACAAACAATAACAACTTCTTAAACATTAAACCTCTTTACAGTATAGCTGATAGATTATCATAGTGCTATTTGTTCAAATAATGCTGGCTGGCCATTTAATTAGGGACACTGAGATATTGCGTTATATTTTCAAAATTTGAATCTCGATACTTTTTTATTTCTTCTCTTATTGTTTCGTGGTAGTTTTGGCGGCAATCCCGATTTTTATTTTAAGTTTTGAAAAATATTTTGAAGAAAAACGGGCAAAAACAAAAGTTGCGATCCAACACTACGAAAAATTATCATGAAGTTTGTTGTCGAGCATCGTTGGCCATACCGAAGGATAGCAGAACATTTAAATTGTTCAAAAACTATGGTATACAATGCAGTGCATGCAACATGTCAGACGCAATAACACAGCTTTAAATGTGCCCAGAACAAAAAGATCGAGAAAAACAACTCCGCAAGAAGATAGAATGATAACCAGGTTAGCTAAGAAAGATCCGTTTCTAGGCTCTATTTTAATTAAACACGAAGTGTTTGGGGCAGACCAAAGAGCTGGTGTCTCAGCGAGGACCGTTCGACGACGTCTGGTAGAAGCAGGGTTGTTCGGAAGAGTGGCTCGCAAAGTACCGTTACTGAAGAAAGAACATAGAAATGCTCGTTTGGCGTTTGCACGTAAATATGGACATTGGACCTTCGCCCAATGGCAACATGTATTATTCTCTGACGAGACCAAGGTTAATTTGATTTCTTCAGATGGAAGGCAATACGTACGGCGTCCAGTAAAAGCGGAAATGAATCCAAGATTCACAAAAAAGCAGGTGAAACATGGCGGTAGAAACATTAGAATGTGGGGTTCATTTTCTGGACGTGGAGTGGGACCTGTGAGGAAAGTTCAGGGTAACTTAGACCAACATCAATACAAGGCAATATTGGAGGAAACGATGCTTCCCTATGCTGAGGAGCATCTCCCTATCATATGGACGTTTCAGCATGATAACGACCCGAAACATACCGCCCGTTCAGTCAAGTCGTTTCTTACCAGTCAGTCAGTATCGGTGCTAGATTGGCCAGCAAATAGCCCGGACCTTAACCCAATCGAGCACCTTTGGCACGAAATCAAGAAAAAAGTCGCCACTTATCGTACCACAACTTTAGATGAACTTAATGAAGCTTTTTGTGAGGCATGGGCAAACATTCCAGTCGAAACATGCCAGAAACTGATAATGTCTATGCCACATCGGTGTCAAGCGGTAATTACTAACAAAGGTTTTGCTACTGGGTACTGATTTTACACGTAATAAAATGGAGCTGTTAAAGATATTATAATACTGCAGATTATTAGTTTTATTTAACTCTATTTTTCATTATAGTTTACTGTCCTTAATTAAATGTCCAGCTACAGAACTAAACCTTAAAATTGAATACATGTTCAACCTTTGATATTAAATAATTTTTTCTATTTATTTATTCTTTTATTTACAGCCATTTATAGCATAATAATCGGACCAAATTATGCAAATAATAGGTGCTGAGAAATCAATAGGGTTTTATATTTATATGTACATAACCGGTTATTGCTCTTCACTATCTTGAAAGTCCCTAATTAGTTGACCACGACTGTATATAATATATTGCGTATAGGTATACAACACAGACAATATATTTCCCGGGAAATCCTGGGACGAGAATTCCAGACTGACTGGATCGTTGCAAAAATTATCAATTTTTCAAACAAATTGTCAAAAATATTCTTTGTAAAAAGGCTTACACCATAAAATATCAAATTATCTAGAGGATAAAAAAGCTTGGGACGAGTCCAACTCAAAAACGAACATTCTAACAAGGTAAAGGTTTTTTGTTCGCTTCTTTACTTTAAGTAGGTAGGTACCTTATAAAGATTGAAGTGGACAAAAGATCAAAATGATCACTTTATTTCCTAGTTGTAGGTACTTGTGTAATCTGAGTTCTGTGACGTGTCCAAGAGTCCTGTAAGGTCTATAGGAAATAAAGCACTGAGTTTTTGAGTTTTTTTGAGTAGCGCAGCGCCTGCGCACCCTATAACGTTCCAGTTGCTACAAGCTCAGCCGTTACACTGCAAAACCCGTCCCGGCAATCGGGGCCCAGCCATCCCTCCCTGAATTCTCGCAATATATCTGCTCGTTATTATATGGTTAGAACTGTCTAAATATCGAGTGATTGCTTCGAATCAAACAAACGTATTCTCAACAACAGCAATTCGATATTTATCGAGGGCGATAAGTCGTTCGATAAGCAACGAATGGTCCCGCCGCGCCGGGCACTCGATCGCATTTCTCGAAGAGTGAGAAGGAAGAACATTGCTCGGCGCTCACTCAATGTTGCCAGATCAACTGATTTAATAGAAGATCTATCTGTGTTTTGAACAGTCTCGGACTCAACTGATTAATTCCACAACATTCTGAAAATCTCTCTGTTCTCTTTAAAGATGATCTGTAACAAACTCTACACGTGCGGAAACCTGCGCGTGTCCTGACACTCTCTTGGCTGGTTTTATCTATGGTGGAATCAGGTAGGGATAAATAAATAAATAATGCTGGACAATAATAAAGAGAATCTTTTCTTGAGGACGTTGACATTTACAATAAATGACCGCTTTGCTTCAGTCAAATGATTATAATAAATACTTGGGACTCTTAGGCCCGTATTATGAAAGCTTCCCCAAGCATTACTCAAGCAGTCATTACGTGATCTCTTGAGGGGTTTTCGTTTCGTATTAAAAAAAAAAAGCTAGTTCTAAATATCTCGATAGATGGCAGTGTGTCAACTGGCGATTAGGGTATGTCTATGTCAAATGAAGGGAAAACAAACTTTTTCGAGTGTTGCCATTTACGCATTTTTTTAATGCTAAAACTGGCAGATTTTGTGATCGGTTCACCTTCTAACATCAAACCGATGACGGGGACATAATTAAGTCCCGTCCCCGTCGGTTATGGTACGTAAAAATCGTAAAAAACGGGGACATAAGTCCCAATTAAAAATATTTTGGTTTTGAGCTTTATTTTGTTCAAATGAAGAACTCTTTTAATCAGATGTATTTTTGAATGACGATGACGAGAATGAGATGAGATGTATTATTACTGAATAACGAGTCACACAATCACAAAAAATCTCCGCCATCTTAGTACAACATGTCGTCCCAAACAGCTGCGCAAGGTCAGTAACCCGAGCCGGCGCGGCGGCACTCGAGTTTCGTCTCAAGTCGTGAATGATTTGTTGTTTTTATAAAGTTTTGAAAAAAGAATCGAATAGATCTGTGAAGGTTATACCTAAAAATGTCGGGTTTACCTGTAAGTAGGTAAGTAACTTGCATATCAGAAAAGGACCTATTTCAGTTTTTAATACCAAAGTGAATGAAAAAATATGTAGGTAGGTATGTTGTTGGTAAACCTTTATTATATAAATAAATGAAGGCGTCACAATCACACTATACATTTTATACGTTATTTATGCCTAGTGATATTAGTTTTAAAGGTGATTACTGTTCCTATTTTCAGCTTGCAATATATCATTTTGCAGTTTTCCGGATATTTTACGAAACATCTTTTAATCATATATTTCGGACAAAATTTAAGTTCGGTTTGGAGTTTTTTAATTTTGACTGTGGCAACACTACATTCGTTTCCTATCTTTGAGAAACCAAAATAATTTCAAGATTTTCTTCAAGTTTTTAGTGGTTTCCCGTCCTTCGTCAGTTCTGGAATCGAATGTTCTTTCTCTGGCTGCGCTGCCGCCGCGCCGCCGGTTTTTGCTGTTGGTGAAGTTATATTCTACCCGATAAAGTTATCTTGCTGTGTTCGAGTTATTGTTAATAACTGGTTGTGTTTGTGCTGATATGATATAGAGCCTGACTCTGAGCCTATGAAAAACTGATGGTAATGAATGTGTACAAGCAGACGTACAAGGATTGGCTTAAAGGTGAATATTGGTAGCGTGTGTCAACAAAACAGCCGAGCTCTTGGGAATATCGCAAAGAAGTGGTTATAAAAGAACACAAATCTACAGGAAGAATTTCTTCGCCCAAAAAAAGGTCGCAAAACCAATTTTAACAAAGTATTGACAATTTCACGTATTCTGCTATATGAAGAATCGTCCATTCGTTTTTTCGCTGAAATGAATTATCTGCTCTAACAAAGGTAAGAATTGAGTTAAGTATCTACCTCATTTCAATGAGAAGTCTATTTAGTTATTAGTGTCTTTATTTACAAAAAGTAAAAGGATAAAAAGCAGCCTATGTGTTATTCCGGTCTATAATCTATCGCTATGCGAAATTTCATACAGATCTATTCATATGAGTAGAGAGTAACGTACATCCATCCATCAATCCAAACCTTCACCATTATAATATTAGTGGGATAAAAAGTACTTTGTGTTTGCGCTGCTGTAAGCCACTGCACATTAACATAATGTCAGGATTTGATTTAACGTTTTAGAGCTTCTCAAATTAGTGGTTAACCAAGCACACCTACTGCATCTGAAAAATGACTTGTATCACTCAGGCATTATAGCTTCCTGTGATCTGCATGTAAAATATTTGCTATTTTGTTGCAGGCCATACAGTAATAAAAACAAGGGTGGATACCGAGGTCAAGTCATCGAAATAAGCTTTCTTGGAACGCTTAACAACAGGCTTGAATACTCCAACGGGAAAAGGACAATAATTGATATTCAGCTGTAATTATAGGCAACGAAGAAATAAAAAACAAGAAATGTATTTGTTTATATTTATTTCTGATGTCAAATAAATAATGCCTTTGTAGGACTAAGGTATTAGTAATTTAGGCAGTGAAAACTAATACCTATAATGTACCTATGAATAAAGCTTCTTTTAAAAGTACTTCTCTATTTAAAAAAATGCACTTATTTGTTTGTTTTATTTACTCTCCGAAAGGCACAACCAAATGTTGCTTTGCTTTGTTGTTAGGTACAAGCATAGTGAAGGGTGGTGCCAGAGCCTAGTATTATTATGACTCTCAGAAAAGACCACCAGCAGCGCAGCGTGTAAAGCTCTGGACGCTTAACTAGCGTGTGAGATTGAGCCTTGGGAGATGAATGGATTTAGTAAAATAAATACCTATAGCTTTCTTCAAGAAAATTTCCTGCTCAAGCAAAGCCGAGGGCAAGAACGAATGATCCATAAAAATTCAAGGGTTTGCTTGACTGTCTTGTCACTTTCATAGTGACATTTCTTTGTTTATTTGCAGCATTTGAAAAAATCAAGTTTGTTTGCCAGTTTTTTCATTGTTTAGACATAAACAATGAAAAAACTGGCACGATGGTTGTGACAGAGAAACATTCATTCTATCTGATTTCTTCTCATGCTACAAGCATATTTTTATCTCTCTCTGGTGTGAATGAGATGGGTATATGCTAGTGCATATACCCATCTCATTCACACCGGTAGAAGGTACTAGAGGTAGTCCTCTAGTACCTTAGAGTATATACCACTCTCAATCTACGTCTAGTAGGTACCTTGTTCTTTTATGCGATCGACCGATTATCATTTTGACGTTTTCTTTCATGTGACATTAACATACCATAGTGCCTTGTTCCTCTAAGTAGGAACCCAGTTGAAGCCCTGCCATCTATCGAGATACATGGAACTAATTTTTTTCTTTTTAAAAATGTAAAACGAAAACCTCTCATTAGCATCCTCAATTCTACGCAACAGCTACATTGAATATATTTTGTCTATGATATACATTTCCAAGAGTGCACGAGAATGCAGTTTTTGGCGGGACTCAATATTTACCTATCGCCTGATATTTAATCCCGTGATACTGCGTATTACTCGATAAAATATCAGCAAAAATAACAAAATCGATTGTCATAATCATAACATAACAAATCGACTCAGTAAAGCATTAGGACATGATTATTTGTTGTCAGTCAAACTGACAAACAATAGGTAAGTGCCTCATTGGAAGAATGCGGAGTGGAGTGGCTCGTCCTTAGATATAGTACCAGAGCAAACTGGTCGCGCGAGAACAGATCAGCGCGATATACGAGTAGGTTTGTATACTTATAGGTACCTACCTATGTAGTTATTGTTTCATTGTTTTTAGAAAAACTAAAATGTGACTTCGAGTTCCTTTATTTTACACAGTTTTTAAGTTTGCGGGACATTAAGTACCTGATGCCTCGGGATTGCCTCGGGATTGCCTCGGGATGCAATGTAGATGGGACCATCTCGGGATCATTTTCTACAATAACGAAAGAACTTTGAGACTGAAGAAGAATTTTGGAGAAATCGATGAACATATCTACAAAAAAACACCTACGTATACAGTTTCGGCTGCATATAGGCATACGGAGGAGCCTCCTCTTACGTATACAGTTTCGGCTGCATATAGGCATACGGAGGAGCCTCCTCTTACGTATACAGTTTCGGCTGCATATAGGCATACGGAGGAGCCTCCTCTTACGTATACAGTTTCGGCTGCATATAGGCATACGGAGGAGCCTCCTCTTACGTATACAGTTTCGGCTGCATATAGGCATACGGAGGAGCCTCCTCTTACGTATACAGTTTCGGCTGCATATAGGCATACGGAGGAGCCTCCTCTTACGTATACAGTTTCGGCTGCATATAGGCATACGGAGGAGCCTCCTCTTACGTATACAGTTTCGGCTGCATATAGGCATACGGAGGAGCCTCCTCTTACGTATACAGTTTCGGCTGCATATAGGCATACGGAGGAGCCTCCTCTTTTTCGAATTCGTTTAAAAATAGATCGAAATTCGAAAACCTGCTTTAGGATCCAGAACCACCCCGTTTTGCCTTTGAACACGTTACAAACATATTTCGTGGCACCTTGTACCTATAGTTAAGTCTAGTTTTGTATTTTCAGATGAGTTACATCCTTATTTTTCCGGAAATTAAATACAGCGACATAGAAGTGAACTCACCACACACGAATTACTCCATCTACTCCAGCGTCATCCGAGACGGACGCGCTTCCTACTGGCACGAACACGAGACCGTGCTGGCGTGGAATCAATATCGATCTTATCTACCAGTCCATAAGGACTATAATGTCCAGTTGCAGTTCGTGAATTATACTCATAGTGAAGCTGACGAAAAGGTTACCGGGATAATGAGCTGGAACCACACGGGGGGTAAGTTCGTACACCACCTTGCACATTCCTACCGCCCCGCGCCCCGCGCCCTCGCCGCCCAGGCGGGAGGACGGTCTGCGAACGACTGCAGGTACATGCTGGAACCACACGGGGGGTAAGTTCGTACACCACCTTGCACATTCCTACCGCCCCGCGCCCCGCGCCCTCGCCGCCCAGGCGGGAGGACGGTCTGCGAACGACTGCAGGTACATGCTGGAACCACACGGGGGGTAAGTTCGTACACCACCTTGCACATTCCTACCGCCCCGCGCCCCGCGCCCGCGCCCTCGCCGCCCAGGCGGGAGGACGGTCTGCGAACGACTGCAGGCACATGCTGGAACCACACGGGGGGTAAGTTCGTACACCACCTTGCACATTCCTACCGCCCCGCGCCCCGCGCCCCGCGCCCTCGCCGCCCAGGCGGGAGGACGGTCTGCGAACGACTGCAGGTACATGCTGGAACCACACGGGGGGTAAGTTCGTACACCACCTTGCACATTCCTACCGCCCCGCGCCCCGCGCCCCGCGCCCTCGCCGCCCAGGCGGGAGGACGGTCTGCGAACGACTGCAGGTACATGCTGGAACCACACGGGGGTAAGTTCGTACACCACCTTGCACATTCCTACCGCCCCGCGCCCCGCGCCCCGCGCCCTCGCCGCCCAGGCGGGAGGACGGTCTGCGAACGACTGCAGGTACATGCTGGAACCACACGGGGGGTAAGTTCGTACACCACCTTGCACATTCCTACCGCCCCGCGCCCCGCGCCCCGCGCCCTCGCCGCCCAGGCGGGAGGACGGTCTGCGAACGACTGCAGGTACATGCTGGAACCACACGGGGGGTAAGTTCGTACACCACCTTGCACATTCCTACCGCCCCGCGCCCCGCGCCCCGCGCCCTCGCCGCCCAGGCGGGGTGACGATCTGCGAACGACTGCAGGTACATGCTGGAACCACACGGGGGGTAAGTTCGTACACCACCTTGCACATTCCTACCGCCCCGCGCCCCGCGCCCCGCGCCCTCGCCGCCCAGGCGGGGTGACGATCTGCGAACGACTGCAGGGACATGCTGGATGCGGCAAGCTGGAGACAAGGCGCTATGATGCTCATTAGGGAAGGCCTATGTCCAGCAGTGGACTAACGAAAGCTAATGATGATGATAACATTACATCAAGTCCTAGTAAGATATTCACATCTTTCAACCCGGAACTGTTCGGTCGCAAAAGAGTGTGTTGATTGGATGCAATAAGTCCCCTATAGGGTTAGATAAAAGTAAAAAAAGGGAGATGAGGTACTACCATCTCGAAAGTGTATGGCTCAAGTCAGGTCCAACTATGTTCCCTCACCTCAGTCATAGTCTGACCGGCGGGGGCGCGGGCGGTGGCGTTAGTGTTTCGCGTGCTTGCTATGACATAAACTTTTGTGTGATTTCGACTAAAACACGACGACAATGCCATCGTTCCGAAAGAACCGGGAATACCCGGTTCTAGGGGCTACAAAAAGAAAGGTTCTCAAAATATTAAGAAACGGGTTTTCGGTTCTTTCGATTCTTTTAAAAATTTGTGAATATCGTAGTAAATATCGCATTTTTAGGTATGTAGTGGCATTAGGTATTGATATGGATCAGTTGGGCTACCTGTAGATTGTTAGTAACAGTCTGCAGTAAGCTCAATTGTTTCAATTGTTACTACTAGATTTAATTTAATTCTATTATTTGATTATAAAAACAAGATAACAGACCATGTACAGCCAAATTAGGTAATTTTATACTATTACAAGTTAACAAAAACAGTAGACTGCATTTAGTCAGCTTCAGCAAGCATTTGTCTTTGTTCTAACTCTAAACAAATAGGTTGTTTGGTTCTAGCCTTGATTCGGTCGGTATTTCATTTTTCTCTGCAAACAAGAAGGTACATTACCTATTTATTTTCAAAATGATTCCTGAAATTCGTCTGATGATTGTGGAAAAGAGTCTAAAAAAAGTAAGCTCGAGAAAAAGAAAACACCAGAGTAGGTACAAATAACAAAATGCTATTTGAGTGGTTGAAGATAAGAAATTTTTGTCGTGGTTACGTGAATAAATAAAAACGCTGCAGCCCGCGGCGTCGCACGCGCTGTTCAAGTAGCCTGTGTCCGTCCCCTGGGTACCATTCAAGTAGCCTGTGTCCGTCCCCTGGGTACCATTCAAGTAGCCTGTGTCCGTCCCCTGGGTACCATTCAAGTAGCCTGTGTCCGTCCCCTGGGTACCATTCAAGTAGCCTGTGTCCGTCCCCTGGGTACCATTTACCTCGCCGCCATATTTTATCCGTTCAGCCGTTTAGGCATGAAAAGGTAACAGATAGACAGACAGATGACGGTCCGGCAGATGTACTTATTAGTACCCACCCATACTATATTAGTACCTATGGGTGAATATAGAATTTGCGACTCGTCATTTTTTGTAACAGGTATTTAATGCATTAATAATAAGTAAGTTCATCATAAGTAGAAAGGCATGAAACCTGGCCTGTCTTCCATTGCAACACCCTACATGGGTACATACTGTGAACATTTTATGAACAACCACCTAACCATTAGATAAGACCTGAGGACTGTATGAATGCAATAAATAAATAACTGAAATACTGAATATAGAAAATATCCATATACAGCAAGTTGTCCCCCTTGTGACTCTACATGTACGTGCTGGCTGATGTGATGCGAGTGTTATAAAACGGCACTATGCGGTGCGGGTTTGAAACACCAAACAAATAAAAGAGTACATTGAGCCACCAATTAAGTTTAACTAACATTTCACTCCAATATTATGTTTATTATTAAAAGAATAAAATATAATATAAAAAAACGGATTGTTACAAGACTTATAGGTTAAAAGAAAATACATGTAGGTGTGATTATAAATTCCCTGTTTGATTTTGGACTCTAGAGTAGAGTTTTGGCAACTTTACTTACGAAATTCTAATAAATTAACAAAAGAATCGAAATTACCCGAAAGAACCGGGTACCCGGTTCTGTGTTGAAACGGGAACCTGTTCTTAAAAAAGGCCCGGTTCTCGATGCCCTAATACTATCCCTTTTTTACTTGAACCTAGAATATAGGTACCTGCCAACTCTCTGTATCATGTAATCTAGATCCTAGATTACTTACCTGCACTGCAGTTTATATCTATTATTGTAGCCAAGACAAAGAACAACAACATCCCTTATTGATAGACTACTCAAGGTACATTTTCCAACGCGCACATGTTTTCAGATGCTGATGCGTGCTTTACATTCACTAACTACTGCAACAAACTGATGTCCATGAATGTATGGGTGAGTTCTTATCATACGAGTGTGAAACGCACTGGCTTAGCCGGCGCTGTGCAGCTACGCGATACTCGTTACCCGGAGGCCGGAGCGGTAGCGGACAATCTCAAGCGGTATGCCGCTGGGTATTTGCTACATACATTATATTTAGTGCAACCCGAAAGAGCGCGCCGAACGCGATATCACACGATGATGTACCTACAGGTACAGGGGTAGTGTTGCCATACGCAGTAAGTACGGTACCACACGCGCGCCGGGCGCGCTCGTTCGGCTCCACCAAGGAGCCCTCCTTGGTAGTGTCGCCGCCGTACGGTATCACACGGCGGCGGCGGCGCCCGCTCTTGCAGGCAGACTTAGTTCAGCAGCCAATGCGGTTCGAACAATAAGATATATTACCGATGTAGATACGGCTAGGTTAGTTTATTTCAGTAACTTCCATAGTAGTACTGTCTTACAGTATCTTGCTTTGGGGACGGGCAGCCGACATCCAGACTATCTTTGTTCTCCAAAAAAGGGCTGTACGCGCAATTTATAAATTAAAGCCACGCGATTCTTTGAGGGATCTATTTAAAGACACAAATATTTTGACAGTAATATCGCAATACATCTATAAAAATTCAATGTATAGGTTAGGTACGCACAAAAATAGAGATAGTTTTTTTAAAAAATGTGATGTTCACAACAGAAATTACAAGAAACAAGAACAAACTACAGATTCCATCATATAGATTACGAAAGGTAGGCAAATCGTTTATGGGAAATTGCGTACGCTTCTATAACAAGTCCTTCTGAAGCAACTGAGCTTGTATAAAAAAAGCGTTACGTTAGTACCCACCGCCGCCGTGGCGCCGTACCTTAGTTTTACTCCATATATGATTATATCAATAATGTTATTGCTTGGCCCAGTTGCGCACCGACAATAGTATTATGGGAGAACAATCATTTATGCTTAGTTTTATATAAATACTAGCTGTTACCCGCGACTTCGTCCACGTGGAATTTGATTTCTCAACCTATCCGTTTAGGACTTCCAAGACTTTGGATTGGACTGTACATTGTCCCAAAGAGTGATGTGATGTCACAGGATCTGGATAGCCAACTTAAAGTTTAAATTGTTCTCGCATTATAGCCATGTTTTCACGTGGTCTGTGGCAAGTGGCGCCACCGTCCTGCTGGTAGGTACTTATATCCTGGAGATCGCGGGCTTTAATTTAAGGTAAAAATAGTCCGTTTATCGCGGCATGATAACGTTCGTCATTGATAGCTCGGACGGTTCTTTTGTGTGATAATAAAGGTAACCCAGTAAATTGGTTTTACTTTACTTATTTTTTAGTTTTGAAAACGAAATCACCCTAATCGGGGTGTCACGTCACATTACTAATCCGAAAGAAGCTGATTCTGAACTGCGAGTCAACGTGAATAATGTGTTTTTGAATTTAAAATACCCAATCAAAGTTTTTTTTACTTTATTTTAAGTTTTTTTTCTCCCTATTTGTGTTCTTTGACACTCATAGAATATTAAACATACTAAAATAAAAAATAAAAATTGCTGTTTTCTTTAGGTAAACCGGTGTTTCGTCGTCTGAGGAGTAGGTACTTTAGGACATTTTTCAGCATACGTGTTTCTAATGCTACTACCGTCAATTTCAGAACACGATGAATGAAATACGTGTTGGTTTAGTTAGAGGTATTTCTACATATAAAATTCTGTAGTTCTGGTGTTAATGGTTAATGAGCATACAGAGCATTTTTGTTTCAATTTTCAACTTCGATTTTGAACCCCTTATAGTTTGAAATTCCAAAATTCCTTTCTTAGTGCTCACTTTCATACCAAGACCTACACACCTTGCAAGTTTCAAGTCTCTACGCTTACTGGTTTAGGCTGCAGCTTGTCTGTATGTCAGGACAAAGAGTTTTACATTAGTATATAGATTGGCCTGTATCTAAATCACATTATATTTAGACTTAGACAGGCAAATAATATTGTATTACATTTTAAGTATTAAACAAACTTACTAGTGGTTTATTTTTCGCTTCTTCCACTAGTGAACAAAAAATTTAAGCGAACAAAGTCAATAACATTTTGTTTCTTGTTTGATAATTACGTTTTATAAAGCTTTTTTGTAAGCCTAAAGAAATAAACGTTATTGACTTTTGTACAACCCTGGCCTTTACCCCGAGTAGGTAGGAACCTACCGAGACCGAGGCAACAAGCAAGAGTGCGATAAGGACGCTGTCCGTCCGTCAGTCTGTCACCAGGCTGTCTCTCATGAACAGTGATAGTTAGACAGTTGAAATTTTCAAAGATCATGTATTTTTATTGCCGCTATAAGAACAAATACTAAAAAACCAGAATAAAATAAATATTTAGGGGGGCTCCCATACAGCAAACGTGATTTTTTTGCCGTTTTTATAGATCATGGTACGGAACCCTTCGTGCGCGAGTCCGTCTCGCACTTGGCCTGTTTTATTTAAAAGCAGACGCAAACTTTTGACAGCTTCAGAGTATCAAAAGCGTGGCAAGCTAACGTACTATTGAAAACATGAAACTGATAAACATCCGCTCCCCCTACCGCGACCTCGTAACGACGGACCTCATTGGTACCTATTGGTGATTTCTTGTATGTAGGTACCTACGTCAAACCTATGAATCAATCAATCAATCAATTTATTTATTGTAAGAAATACATGTTAAGTATAAAAGTTGTTATTTAAAATGAAATGTCACAATGTATGTATCCTGCCCTATTGGGCGTACAACGTCTTAAAATTAACATAACTATTATAATTCTAAAATAAATAAAACATAAAATTCACAGACAGATAAATAATAATAATAATAAAACAATCAATAGAAAACAAATTTCAATAATAAAATAGTTAAAATTAAAAATTATAAATGAAATTTCAATGACAGTACCACATTTACTTTGAATAGGTAATTATTTTGTACCATTTTCCTTGGGGGCTTGGGTGCGCGCCACGCACGACTCACGAGAAGCGTGTTTCGTCTCGATTACTCGTGACAAATGGCGGCATCTCGATATATCGCCCGATGCGATGCTAGCATGCACCACCAATAGTCGTCACGACTCATCACGTGAACGATTTTAATGAATGTAGGTATATCTTATCTGAGGTGACCTTTTTCTTCGAATTCTAAGATGCGCGACCAATTTTCTCAACTTTTCTCAAGTTTTGACAGTTTTTCGCGAGTTAGTGTAGTTTACCGTGTTTCTATTCTACGACGAGATGCAGTCTTGGTAGTTCGCGAATTTGTCATTATCGATATAGAAATTTTCGAAACAACGGCTTTTCGAAAGGGTTGATTACTTGTTTTGTTTTCGAAAAGACGTGTTTCGCAACGATGGCTTTCGAATGTACATTCGAAAGCCATCGTTCCTCAAGCACTGTAATAGAGTAATGATCAAATAATTAGATAGGTACATCATTTTTCGATTATTTATACTGTTGGAAATTATCAAAAAATGTTTAAACCTGCTATGTACATAGAATAACCCCTTCTATGCTGGCGGTGTAATGGCGGACACGGGGAGTCAGCTGACGTTGATGGAGCAAGTCAACGCCCCACGCTAGCGGTGGTGTAATAACGGACACGGGGAGTCAGCTGACGCTGGCGGAGCATTTCAACACCCCGCGCTGGCGGTGTAATGGCGGACACGGGGAATCAGCCGACGCTGGCGGAGCATTTCAACACCCCGCGCTGGCGGTGTAATGGCGGACACGGGGAATCAGCCGACGCTGGCGGAGCATTTCAACACCCCGCGCTGGCGGTGTAATGGCGGACACGGGGAATCAGCCGACGCTGGCGGAGCATTTCAACACCCCGCGCTGGCGGTGTAATGGCGGACACGGGGAATCAGCCGACGCTGGCGGAGCATTTCAACACCCCGCGCTGGCAGTGTAATGGCGGACACGGGGAATCAGCCGACGCTGGCGGAGCATTTCAACACCCCGCGCTGGCGGTGTAATGGCGGACACGGGGAATCAGCCGACGCTGGCGGAGCATTTCAACACTCCGCGCTGGCGGTGTAATGGCGGACACGGGGAATCAGCCGACGCTGGCGGAGCATTTCAACACCCCGCGCTGGCGGTGTAATGGCGGACACGGGGAATCAGCCGACGCTGGCGGAGCATTTCAACACCCCGCGCTGGCGGTGTAATGGCGGACACGGGGAATCAGCCGACGCTGGCGGAGCATTTCAACACCCCGCGCTGGCGGTGTAATGGCGGACACGGGGAATCAGCCGACGCTGGCGGAGCATTTCAACACCCCGCGCTGGCGGTGTAATGGCGGACACGGGGAGTCAGCCGGCGCTGGCGTGGCGGAGCATTTCAACGCCAAAAAAAAATCAACTGTAATATTGTGGATTGCAAAAATAAAATATAGTTTAATTATAATCTGTGAGACTAATCAGAGCTGATACCTTATAAACCTTTTTTCTTGATTATTCTTTTATAAAATGCTTCGTACGTTAAGCCCTTTCAATTTTTTTAAGTTAAAAGCAAAGCTCGCACCAAATACACCGTTAGTCGGTTTCTTCTTGGACCATTGAGCTCCCAGGATGAAATAAACTCTTTCAACATTAGCTCTACCTGATCTCGGCCACTCCGTGCCTCAGACTGACATAATAATAAACATAATATGGTATTCCTTTCATTAACTCCTCTCACGCACTAAGTGTGCGCGCTTTTTATTAGTATCTTTTTCCCGAGAGTTTGTCGTATACAATAATTACGTTTGCGTCTGAACCAATAAATAATTTAATTTTTGTTTCTTTCTGAATGCGGTGATTATTTGATTTCAGCCTGATGCGAAGCACCGCGCGGTAGTTAGCGAGCTGCCGCTTGACCAGTCGTGCCGCGTCGAGGTGACCGGCCTCTACGGATCCACGGAGGTGCTCTACCGCACGCCTGCGAGAGGTCTGCACAACGACAAGGATGCAAACATAACTGGTATGCCAGTAGTCTTCTCTTGTCTCGGGTGATGGATGAGGTAAGATGGTTATCTTCCCACTAAGATTTGACTACACGTCAGGCATGTGCTACCTACTTAGGTACATAATAAATGAGTAGGCTTACCCGCCATGCGCCAATAAGATAGCTGGTTTTTTTTTGCTGTATTTGTGTCTTGTACTGATCTAGATCTTTGAACATGAGTTTATGACGTATCCTAACGTAGGTCTAGGTACCTACTCGTACATTTTGAATGTCAATTCCAATTGGTAGGTTTGACGCACTTCGCAGTCGCAGTTCAGCTGCGTTGCACGTCTGTGGACAGGCTGTTTTCTTTTGAAAAGGTAAGTACCGACTTCGCAAACTCGAATCAGCCAACTCTAATAAGCTCCACATCACAGGCGTGGCTAGTGCATAGGAGAGACTAGACTAGTGATGCCTCAAGACTGGTGATGCCTCCAGCATTAGCAACTACAGGCCCATATCCATTGCGACTGTGATGGCAAAACTATTGGATGGTGTTATTAATATGAATTTAGACAAGCATATAAAACTGCATGACGTCCAGTTCGGCTTTCGAGCTAGGCTGTCCACTGAAACTGCAGTTCTAACCCTCAAGTACACCATTCAATACTATATACAAGCAGAAACACACCTCACCTGTCTACGCTTGCTTTCTCGATTTGTCGAAAGCTTTCGATTTAGTAGCGTACGACAGGTTGTGGTAGAAGCTGTCTAATGATACGGGTCTTCCCCGCGAGCTCGTATCTGTTCTGAAATACTGGTATGCTCATCAGAATAATGTTAAATGGTCCTCGTCTCTTGAATCTGTACACGGACCGTCTAATCCGTGAGCTCAGCAGTGCCCAAGTCGGCTGCTCTATCGATGGAACATTCGGCTAAACGGTAATGAACTGAAACAAGTAACGCAATTTAAATATTTGGGTCACTGAGTCTCTCACAGATGATAAGGACATAGAGCGGGAACGTAGGGCATTATCCGTCAGAGCAAACATGTTGGCCCGTAGGTTTGCACGCTGTACTTGGCCAGTAAAAACAACTCTCTTTAGGGCGTATTGCCAGTCGGTTCATACGTGCGCAGCCATATGGGTCAAGTATACTATAAAATCTTGGAATGCCCTACGTATCCAATACAACAATGCTTTCAGAGTGCTAGCCGGGGCTGCCACGCTTCTGTATCGCATCTGCAATGTTTGCCGACACTCGGGTAGACGGGTTCGCGGCAATAATGTGCAAACGATCAGCGTCCCTGATGCGCAGGGTGCGTGGCAGCCCCAACAGCTACCTGTGTCTGATAGCGGAGAGACTGGACAGGGACACAGATTGACATATTATGGAATGTTGGACCAGAGAGCATGTAAGGTTCTCTTGATCTTTTTAATATGTGTTTTAAGTTAGTTTTAGATGTTAGTTTAGTGAACGCTTATAAATGTAAAATTTTCACAATATGGACAAAAATTTTATTACTAAAGAAAATACAATAATAATTACAACTAATATTTACACTTAAATCTATTTTCTAAAAATCTAAACCGTCACCAGAAGGATATTGACTATTTCATTAAGGACTATTTCTTGTATTCAATAATTGTGTTTAGTCTGATATAAAAAAAAATATTATTATTATGTAAAGATCTAATCTTCTCGGTTTAAAAACCGGTAAAAAAAAACAAAGCGCACTTGGCTAAGTGCCCTTCAGAAGGAGAAGCTTCACTTGGAAGCTCATATTGCAGGAATTTCCTGACGATCCTACAAGTTGTTGAAGATATTATCCTGACGATCCTACAAGTGTTTAGATATTACCCTGACGATCCTACAAGTGTTTAGATATTATCCTGACGATCCTACAAGTGTTTAGAAACAGCTTTTTGCATTAGTACGTAAGTATTTGTAGGTAGGTTTAAACAATGAATGGATTGGAAAAGCTGTTTCGGAAGGATTCCAGTTGAGGACAGTATCTACTATTGGAACTGCGAGTATGTATAGTATAGATACTTTTTGCAGGCGCCACATGCGAGTGATTTCATTTTTGAGATGAGTACGTATTGAGACAGCTTCTCTGCTATGCTATGACGGTGCTCTGCAAGTCCTGGGTGCTCGGGTCGCGATCCCAATGAGGAGAGCCGTGATGTTGGTTTTATCTAAAAGGGTCAGGTCTGGTTTATTGAAGTGTTAGTGTTAGTACGGTCGGTAAGGATGGCTCTGTCAAAGTCAAGTTTGTTTGTGGCGTTTCCCAAAACTGTTTCTGGTTTATATTTGTTGTCCACACTACCCTAAGGTTAGCAGGTAGAGAATGCTATCTAGCATTATGCTCGCCTATGTACAACTTTTGTGCAATAAAGTATATTCTTTTCTATTCTATGTATCCAACCCTGTTATTTATAGGCATGGTTGGATACAACAAGCTGGAGGTAAGGCAAGACGCAGCCCGTGACGCAGCGCTTGCAACTTATGTGGTAAAGGTTCTTCGGGGGCTCATTTTTGATCCGATCATTTTGAAAGAAATGAAGCTGAATGTGCCGCAGGAATTCGTGCACCGGAGAAGGCGGCTCGACCCGACCCTTACGACTACTGGTTCTGCCTCGAGGAAGAACCAACCTCATTAACAAAGCTCGCGCTGCATCCGCACGCTGACGGAGAAGGTAGACCTGTTTGACAGCTCACTGAACGAGTTGGCAACGGCTTTATTATTTCCTTTTTGTCATAATGTTGTTTGACCTAATTATTTATAAAAAAATTATGTAATAATTTTTTGACTTAATTATTTACATTATTAATTTTCTTAATAAATTTTATGAATTTACTATTGATTTTCATTTTCTTATTATTATGATGTTTTTTATTATGTTTTTTTTTAGAATTAATTATTATAATTTTATGGTACAGTTTAGTTAGGTTTTTAACGAATTATTTTAAAATTATGATCTTCTTCTTATTAATATTGTGATTATATTAATATATGTAGGTTCACTATCTCTTTAGGTGTGCCTGTGTCTACGATAACTGTACATCATAAAAATAAATAAAATAACCCCCTATATTGAGCTTCGCATCGCCGGCGCGGCTAGTGCATATGCCTTTTCTAATGAGCGCAACATCGCCGGCGCGGCTAGTGCATATGCCTTTTCTAATGAGCGCAACATCGCCGGCGCGGCTAGTGCATATGCCTTTTCTAATGAGCGCAACATCGCCGGCGCGGCTAGTGCATATGCCTTTTCTAATGAGCGCAACATCGCCGGCGCGGCTTGTGCATTAAAAGCAAAAATAATGTTATTGCAGGTCTACCTGCTAATGAAAATACCATTCTTGTATTTATTTGGCGTTGATTAGGTACGCATAAACACATTTTCACGAACTTTTTTAATTGCAGGTGTATCAAACAAGGTCACCCTTCAAGTGCCCAAAATCGTGTACATAGAGGCTGTGGAGGACGGCAAAGGCTGGGCGGTGCGCGTGGCGTGGACCAAGCCCAGCCTGGAGCCGGAGAGGTACACCGTGTTGCTGAGAGCTAATGCTGAACATGTGCTCAATGTTTCTGGGGTCAGTGCTCACGAACTGCCAACAGATTTCACACACCACACAAATTATGTTAGGAAGATTATTATTATTAGGTAAATCTGGGGACACGGGCGCGGTCTCCACTCAAGAACACGTTTACCCCAGCGGTTGTCGGTTCTTCTCGAGATATGGCCAGCCCACTGCCACTTCAGCTTGCTAATCCTTTGAGACGTAGTATTAAATTCTCTTTGCCTTTGAGCTATGTCGCTAACCTTGGTTCTCTGTTGGATGTATTCGTTGCGAATCCTATCTTTTAGAGTAACTCCGAGCATAGCTCTCTCCATAGCTCGCTTGGCGACTTTAAACTGGTGGTCGTGGTGGTGGTGGTGGTGAGTGTCCACAGTGCTTAAGAATTATAACTAGTCAAAATTTCTTAATTTGGTCACTGACTGAATGACCGATCATCAAAAGTCACTTCTAGCTAGGGTTCCGAATCATCGAAATTCCGGATATTTGAAGAGATTTCCTGACTTTCTTATAAATTTAATATGAATATTGATAAACATCGTGTTTATGAATAAACGAAGCAAATTTTAACGCGCTTTCTCCCGTGCGCGTACGGACTTTAAGAGTGCAAACGCACTACGCTACAACGGAACTGCAGTGAAGTGTGAACGAAACCGGGGAGGAAGGGGAGAGGAGGAGGAGGAAGTGCCTCTAATCCACCCGCCCGCGCTCGCTAACATAAAGTGCATGCATGCCGCGCGCGCTAGTGCTTTGCTTTGTTTGTTTAAAGGCGATACATCGTCTCAAACTAGCGCTGCCACCTATTTTATCTTATTTTTACGTTGAATGTATTTCATAAATCCATCGCACAGTTTATGTTTTTTTTTTATAGTCAATAGGCCTTCGTTTGACCACGATCTCCCCTGATGGAAAGTGAAGATGTGGATGTGATACCTATATGTATAGAAGCTTTTTTTAATGCCTCTGTAATAGGCAGAGAATCGAAGTTGCTCTTGGTGGCCACCAAAATCTATTTTTGCTTCTCTGTAGACGTTTTCGATTATGAAGGATTTGGAAGTGTTAAACAATATTTCAGAGGGAGCATTAAATGAATAACAGAAGTACCTAATTAGGTCAAGGTTGCCAACCGTACGAGGTTCCTCGTACAAATACGAGATTTGTGGTCTTCCGTACGAGGTTCCTCGTACAAATACGAGATTTGTGGTCTTCCATACGAGGTTCCTCGTACAAATACGAGATTTGTGGTCTTCCGTACGAGGTTCCTCGTACAAATACGAGATTTGTGGTCTTCCGTACGAGGTTCCTCGTACAAATACGAGATTTGTGGTCTTCCGTACGAGGTTCCTCGTACAAATACGAGATTTGTGGTCTTCCGTACGAGGTTCCTCGTACAAATACGAGATTTGTGGTCTTCCGTACGAGGTTCCTCGTACAAATACGAGATTTGTGGTCTTCCGTACGAGGTTCCTCGTACAAATACGAGATTTGTGGTCTTCCGTACGAGGTTCCTCGTACAAATACGAGATTTGTGGTCTTCCGTACGAGGTTCCTCGTACAAATACGAGATTTGTGGTCTTCCGTACGAGGTTCCTTGTACAAATACGAGATTTGTGGTCTTCCGTACGAGGTTCCTCGTACAAATACGAGATTTGTGGTCTTCCGTACGAGGTTCCTCGTACAAATACGAGATTTGTGGTCTTCCGTACGAGGTTCCTCGTACAAATACGAGATTTGTGGTCTTCCGTACGAGGTTCCTCGTACAAATACGAGATTTGTGGTCTTCCGTACGAGGTTCCTCGTACAAATACGAGATTTGTGGTCTTCCGTACGAGGTACGAGGGCACTATCAACCTCGTTTTTGACATAACATAACACTTACACCAAAAATGACACTGTCGCATTGGCGCGATGATTGTCTGTGGTTCGCTCGCTATCCCAGGAACAAAGAAATCCCCGAGAAATAAAACATTTCGTTCTTCGCATTATTCGTCTGTCGCCTCGATCACACATAACGCCAACCAGAGAGGTGTAACTTCACAAAATAAACAAAAATCTCGTGCAAAAATAAAAAGAAAAACGATGAGAATGAGGATGTTCCTGAAATAATATTTGGAGATGAAAACTAAGACTAGAAGTACATAGTTACCTGCAAAGTTTTCAACCTACAAACAAATCTCGTTCATTAGTTATTTACGTGAGTAATGTTAAAGATTATTTTAATACAAAGTGATGTTTTATTTAGTAGAAACTTGCAATAGTCTATTTCGTTGTGTAAAACGTCCTAAATTCAACAGTTTAATATGCATTAATTTTGGTTTAGTCACCTTTTAGAGGAATGTACGAGGTTCGAAAGCCATAATACGAGATTTCTAGCTGCTTAATACAAAGAAAAAATTCTACGGTTGGCAACCCTGAATTAGGTACTTTTGATATTTCCACACCAACCAAAATATATTTAAACACACAGTATCCATGGCTTTCTTCAATTCTTAGCAGTAGGTAAGTATGTAATTATTTGAACGTTACATAAACAGTTATTTATATATATATTATATTTACTTATTATTTTATTCATATATTAAAGTAGTATCTTATGATATTTTTTTTATAAAAGGGATGTACTGTACGACTCTTTAGACCATTATTTTTCTCCGTATAATTATTTGTTACCAAACAGGCACAGCACTATAAACTGAGTTTCAATTTCATTATTATGTTTAATTTTTTTTGTATCAACTTTATCAGATTATGTTATTTTTTATTTTTAAGCTTTACGTTATACATATACCTAAGTGAAAACTCTTAAGCTTAAGTTATACCTACCACCATTGTTCCTAGTATTTAAGTAGGTATTATAAGCTGTTTGTTTTCCATCTAAATAAATAAATAAATATAATGCTCCCTGAAATATTATTCAACATTTATTTTGATTAATACCTTGATTTATACTAAAAATATTAGATTTTTTGTTTTATTTTACTTTTTACTTTAATTACATAATACATTCCGGACAAAGACTTGTATTACCGGACATGTCCGGAAAGTTCTGGACGTATGGCAACCCTACTTCTAGCAGACATAGAAGCTTCAAATTTAGAATACAATTCATTAGTGTTCAGTGCATAAATCAAGGAAAAAGTAAAATATTTTGTAATTTCGGTCCAGTTTTCTAGATACACTGCACAGTCAGTTACATTTGCAGTTAATGAATCAGTGTACCTCTAAAGGTACACTCTAAAGGTATCTAGGTCAACGGAATGAAAAAGCAAGAATGGGACATGTCTCATGAAGTTGTACCAAAATCCCGCAAGCAAAGTAGGTATTATTTAAGTAGACTCAATTGCCCGAAATTGCCATGAAAGAAATTCATAATTCTTTATTGCACTAATAAAAACAATTTTATAAACCTTAAAGCAAGAGAGGTATCGGAAAGGCCAGCTTAACCCTCAAAAGAGGTCTCTTCCAGCAAACCTTAGTGCAGTATACGCTTGCTACAATACTATGCTCCAACTCAACACATGTTAATTCAATGTGGCTTTCAACAGATAAGCATACCTACCACAAAGCATACTATGTTCTTTCAACAGATAAGCATACCTACCACAAAGCATACTATGTTCTTTCAACAGATAAGCATACCTACCACAAAGCATACTATGTTCTTTCAACAGATAAGCATACCTACCACAAAGCATACTATGTTCTTTCAACAGATAAGCATACCTACCACAAAGCATACTATGTTCTTTCAACAGATAAGCATACCTACCACAAAGCATACTATGTTCTTTCAACAGATAAGCATACCTACCACAAAGCATACTATGTTTTTACGTTCTTTGAATTTTATGAGTTTATTTAATAATATTAAAGAGCCTTCACGAATAGCATGTGATCTGCAAAAAGAACTTCCAACCTGGTGATTACTGAAGTTAAACATGAGCTCATACCTAGGTATATTTAAAACATAAAAGATTTTTAATATTGATATGGTCAGTATAAGATATTATTAGGTTATCTAATTACGTAATAAATAACTTAAGACAGAAGGTCCCTTAAGTAGGGAGTTAATAAAGTAACCGACTTGGTATTAGATGGATCTCACAACTTTTTACGGTAGAAGAATTGAGTTATGATATGAGACTTGCTTTTTTTACAAGTTTTGTTTTGATGGCATTATATATAAAAGACAAGAGGAGAGTTGTTATTGTGAAGTACCGATACAAGTCGCTAGTCAAATAACGTAGGTACCTAGTATTACTACTATTATGGTGATTTATTTATTTATAATTTGTTTTTTTACACAAATTATAATTATAGGCAAGTTTATCATTATGATGATAATACGTGATGTGTGTGATGAGTTCTTAAAGCGTAGGTACCTGATACAGAGTTATACTACCGCAATAGAAATGTATCAAATGCTCAATGAAAGTTGCTTTGTGATTGTTAGGTGTTAACTGATTACAAATAAATGTAGGCACATATGAAATGCGTCTACTTAAGAACATAAATGTAGGCACATATGGAATGCATCTACTTAAGAACATAAATGTAGGCACATATGGAATGCATCTACTTAAGAACATAAATGTAGGCACATATGGAATGCATCTACTTAAGAACATAAATGTAGGCACATATGGAATGCATCTACTTAAGAACATAAATGTAGGCACATATGGAATGCATCTACTTAAGAACATAAATGTAGGCACATATGGAATGCATCTACTTAAGAACATAAATGTAGGCACATATGGAATGCATCTACTTAAGAACATAAATGTAGGCACATATGGAATGCATCTACTTAAGAACATAAATGTAGGCACATATGGAATGCATCTACTTAAGAACATAAATGTAGGCACATATGGAATGCATCTACTTAAGAACATAAATGTAGGCACATATGGAATGCATCTACTTAAGAACATAAATGTAGGCACATATGGAATGCATCTACTTAAGAACATAAATGTAGGCACATATGGAATGCATCTACTTAAGAACATAAATGTAGGCACATATGGAATGCATCTACTTAAGAACATAAATGTAGGCACATATGGAATGCATCTACTTAAGAACATAAATGTAGGCACATATGGAATGCATCTACTTAAGAACATAAATGTAGGCACATATGGAATGCATCTACTTAAGAACATAAATGTAGGCACATATGGAATGCATCTACTTAAGAACATAAATGTAGGCACATATGGAATGCATCTACTTAAGAACATAAATGTAGGCACATATGAAATGCATCTACTTAAGAACATAAATGAAATTAAGAAGTGTTCATAGTTGATGTATGTTTTGTTCTAGAATGCGACCGAAGCCATCGTTAAAGGCGTGACCGGCCGGGGCATCTACAACGTATCGCTGTACGCTTACAAGGGCAATTACAGAGCACACACCTTCAAACGAGCTTGGTTCATAGGTATGTTCAATTACATAGCACACACCTTTAAACGAGCTTGGTTCATAATAGGTATGTTCAATTACATAGCACACACCTTCAAACGAGCTTGGTTCATAGGTATGTTCAATTACATAGCACACACCTTTAAACGAGCTTGGTTCATAATAGGTATGTTCAATTACATAGCACACACCTTCAAACGAGCTTGGTTCATAGGTATGTTCAATTACATAGCACACACCTTTAAACGAGCTTGGTTCATAATAGGTATGTTCAATTACATAGCACACACCTTTAAACGAGCTTGGTTCATAATAGGTATGTTCAATTACATAGCACACACCTTTAAACGAGCTTGGTTCATAGGTATGTTCAATTACATAGCACACACCTTTAAACGAGCTTGGTTCATAATAGGTATGTTCAATTACATAGCACACACCTTTAAACGAGCTTGGTTCATAATAGGTATGTTCAATTACATAGCACACACCTTTAAACGAGCTTGGTTCATAATAGGTATGTTCAATTACATAGCACACACCTTTAAACGAGCTTGGTTCATAATAGGTATGTTCAATTACATAGCACACACCTTCAAACGAGCTTGGTTCATAGGTATGTTCAATTACATAGCACACACCTTTAAACGAGCTTGGTTCATAATAGGTATGTTCAATTACATAGCACACACCTTCAAACGAGCTTGGTTCATAGGTATGTTCAATTACATAGCACACACCTTTAAACGAGCTTGGTTCATAATAGGTATGTTCAATTACATAGCACACACCTTTAAACGAGCTTGGTTCATAATAGGTATGTTCAATTACATAGCACACACCTTTAAACGAGCTTGGTTCATAATAGGTATGTTCAATTACATAGCACACACCTTTAAACGAGCTTGGTTCATAATAGGTATGTTCAATTACATAGCACACACCTTTAAACGAGCTTGGTTCATAATAGGTATGTTCAATTACATAGCACACACCTTTAAACGAGCTTGGTTCATAATAGGTATGTTCAATTACATAGCACACACCTTTAAACGAGCTTGGTTCATAATAGGTATGTTCAATTACATAGCACACACCTTCAAACGAGCTTGGTTCATAGGTATGTTCAATTACATAGCACACACCTTTAAACGAGCTTGGTTCATAGGTATGTTCAATTACATAGCACACACCTTTAAACGAGCTTGGTTCATAGGTATGTTCAATTACATAGCACACACCTTTAAACGAGCTTGGTTCATAATAGGTATGTTCAATTACATAGCACACACCTTTAAACGAGCTTGGTTCATAATAGGTATGTTCAATTACATAGCACACACCTTTAAACGAGCTTGGTTCATAGGTATGTTCAATTACATAGCACACACCTTTAAACGAGCTTGGTTCATAATAGGTATGTTCAATTACATAGCACACACCTTTAAACGAGCTTGGTTCATAATAGGTATGTTCAATTACATAGCACACACCTTTAAACGAGCTTGGTTCATAGGTATGTTCAATTACATAGCACACACCTTTAAACGAGCTTGGTTCATAATAGGTATGTTCAATTACATAGCACACACCTTTAAACGAGCTTGGTTCATAATAGGTATGTTCAATTACATAGCACACACCTTTAAACGAGCTTGGTTCATAATAGGTATGTTCAATTACATAGCACACACCTTTAAACGAGCTTGGTTCATAGGTATGTTCAATTACATAGCACACACCTTTAAACGAGCTTGGTTCATAATAGGTATGTTCAATTACATAGCACACACCTTTAAACGAGCTTGGTTCATAGGTATGTTCAATTACATAGCACACACCTTTAAACGAGCTTGGTTCATAATAGGTATGTTCAATTACATAGCACACACCTTTAAACGGACTCGAAGGTATAGGATTTATTAGAGTTGTCAATGGGTTGCAAAGTTCGTAAGCGCATTTCTTGACCAGCCAGCGCAGGGGGATCTCGTCCGCGCCGAAGCTGGATTTATTTTCTAAGTTCTTAATTATTATGCCTCTAATTTCGCGAGCACAAACAGGTATGAGGTATATTGAATTAGTAGCGGGCGACTGATATGAAAGCGTTCAGCGACATTCTTGCTTTTACAAATGTTCTCTGGCAAGCTTGATTTTGTCTGTGATGTGTGTATTTTAGCCGGTAGGTAGGTACAGGCGGGCCCTCAAGCCTCACACTGGAGGATCGAGGGCCCGAGTTTTCAGCGCATAACTCTCATTATTAGACTTTTACAATTTTTTTAGCATTTTTACTAATTCTTAAGCATATTTTAAAAGATTTTTATGATCGGGCCGTCAAACCACACGCACACGATAAAGTCTTTAAAGACACAGAAACAGTTTTTAAAGACTATTCTACCTATATTTATCTGAACATTATGCATACTAGGAAACATAATTCTAAGTAAGCAGTAGTGACAATCCGCATGGATTGTCACCGATATATAAGTCGTTTGTAGTGAATTGCGTTAGATTTTACGATACTTTGCCTGAAAATATCGTTTGTAGTGAATTGCGTGAGATTTTACGATACTTTGCCTGAAAATATCACCAAACTAAATGAAAGATTATTTAAAATCTGTTTGCAAAAAAAACCCTACAAGAGAAGGCTTATAACTGTACCAAAGATTTCCTCACAGATAGGAATGTTTGGAATACCTACTGCTTCTAAACAAATTATTAATTGTGTTTTTTAGAAACATAATACCTAATTGTTATTTTATTTTTTACTTTTCTAAGCATTGTGAAACGCTTATTGAATAAATCAATTTGAAATTGTCTAAGGGCACGTTTTGTAAGCCTAAAGAAATAGGGATATTGACTTTGACTTTGAAAACAGCCAGATCTAGAAGTTAAATTGAATGTAAATGTTGTTAGTGAGTTCCACTGAATGGCGCTGGGTGAGCGCGGCGGGCGGCACGTGGCTGGCCGTGCTGTGCCTGCTCGGGCTCGCGCTGTGCTGGCTGCGGCTGAGGAGCAGGCGCCGAGCTGAGGAGAAGCCAGAGGTAATGTAAATGTTGTTAGTGAGTTCCACTGAATGGCGCTGGGTGAGCGCGGCGGGCGGCACGTGGCTGGCCGTGCTGTGCCTGCTCGGGCTCGCGCTGTGCTGGCTGCGGCTGAGGAGCAGGCGCCGAGCTGAGGAGAAGCCAGAGGTAATGTAAATGTTGTTAGTGAGTTCCACTGAATGGCGCTGGGTGAGCGCGGCGGGCGGCACGTGGCTGGCCGTGCTGTGCCTGCTCGGGCTCGCGCTGTGCTGGCTGCGGCTGAGGAGCAGGCGCCGAGCTGAGGAGAAGCCAGAGGTAATGCAAAAGAGCAAGGATCGAACCCTGGCCTACACCGCAGTATCAATGCGTTTAGTAACTATAATCCTTCATAGTATTAGCTGTGGTACCTATTAGTGTAGGATCCCATCATAAAACGACCTTAACCGAGCTGGATAATGGATGAAATGTATTTTTTATTCAATTAAATATGTCAATAAATATATTATTGCAAATGGGTTTTCTTAAAAAAAATCTGTCCAGAATATGATTAATTAATTAAAAAAATATATATATTTCACTGGTTTGGTTAATAGACAAAGCCATACCAATCGAAAGTACGAAGCCCATAGAATATGCAAACGTTAGGTTGACTATTTTTGACCGTCACAACCCTCGGGTAGGCATAGGCATAAACAGGTAAACGATACTAGCAACTTGCACCGGTCTGGTTAATGAATAATGTTAAATTGAAATAAAGATTATTTCATAACGAACTCGAAGGTATAGTAGTAGTAGGTATAGTAGGTTGTCTGCGAAAAATCAGTCCTGAATTCCGGTTGTCGAGTTAGCTTAAAAGGTTTAACTTTTCCTTTATTGTAAAATGCTGCCGTGTAATCGCAACTACCGTGGATCGCTGGGACGTCTCTGTCGCACCTATTCACTCACAGCAATATTTCACTTTTTAAAACTCGACAACCGGAATTCAGGACTTATTTTTCGCAGGCAACCCTGTACCACCGCGTTCGTAAGGAAACAACATTCTTTATTTTAATTTAACTTGAATTCATTAACCAGATGTGCAAGTTACATCGATGCACTTGTTGATACCTGCCTATCCAAGATACTCAACCTAACGTTTGCATATTCTATGGGCTACTTTCGATTGGTTAAACAAAAAAGCGAAATGTTTATAAAAAATATTTTTTTACTATTAATAAATTATATTCTGGACTCAATTTTTTTAGACAACCCATTTGCAATAATTATATATTTGTTGACATATTGAATATAAAATACCTACTTATAATCCATTTATAACCAGCTGGGTAAAGTTCGTTTTATAATAGGATCTTAGACTGGTGTTAGTATAATCAATATCAAGCGAGACACTGAAAAGTTGAGTCTTCAAAGAAAAGGCGACGACTCTGATGTCATACTCATCTTAGGTATTTTTAGAAGTACACAAGGATACACAGTCGAAAGCCTGACAAAGTCACTTACTCCAACGAGTCCTGGAAGGATATATGGAAAATACCGCATAATCCAACAATACTACCTACAGTGTCAATGATTGAAAAAAATCTCTCTGTCGACGTTTATTTTAGATGTTTTATTGAAGCTATCGTTTATCAGGATCATGAAAGCAAACCGCTAGACGACGTCCTGCGAACGGTAGAGTCTGCATGCGAGGACCAGTGGGAAATGAAGAGCGAACGATTGATGCTGCACGAGGTGATCGGAGAGGGGGCGTTTGGGAAAGTGCGGCGAGGAGTGCTCGCTCCCGCGGGGAAGGAAGTCGCTGTCAAGATGTTGAAAGGTGAGGACGAGGACACTACGCGCTCGTTAACAAGGTGGGTTCGACAGAAAAACAAAGGTTAAAAAAGTTCAAATTTATATTGAAAATTAGAGTTCAAATTATAAAATGGCGAAGTAAACAAATCGTAATTTTTAGCCAACAACTCAAAATGGCGCTGTCCTTCTCCTACGCAGCGCGGGACACGTAAGCCTTGCGTTACCGCTTATTCCCAGTAGTTCTGTTACGGCGTAGCGTGGGCTGGCACCTGGGACGATTTTCTACCCTCCCCCCCCACCTCAAAAAAACGAAAAGAAATACTGAAGAATATCTGAACCCTTAACTACTAAAACAGGAATAGTAAGTAACAGCGAGCGGAGCAAGCCGCGATATTTTTTATTCTTCTGATGTTTGGTGAAAAGTAACTAAGTTTGTCATACGATCAGTACTCTACCTATGACAAAATAAATAAACAGATATGTATATCAATATCGGCTAGCGGAGCGAGCCGCAGTAGGTTATTTTGGATTTTTTTATTTTTCGGGCGGTGATAAACAAATTAAGAAAAATAGGAAAAAATAAATAACAGCTAGTCCTGAAACGTTTGGAGAAATTGCGGCGCCTGCGAAGATTGTTATGAAACGAATACTAAATATGTATCACCGAGTGGAGTGGATTATCATGGAGAAGCCTCCGTCCACTGCTGGGATTAAGCCTCCCCTAATGAGCCCAATGCCTACGTCCAGCAGTGCACTATAGGCTGTTGAGGTTGAGTGGAGTGAGCCACAACCAGTTTTGAAATTATAGTTAAAGTTTTAAATTACCTACCTAATAGGTGGTTTTTATATTCTCAATTTTCGTTATAAAATTATTTAAAATATTTTTGTTCAAATCATTTAAAATATTAATTTATTATTGTTATAAATTATCAGGCATTTTATGTAAAAAGGTATTGTTTCAATTTGGTTTCAAATGTATTGTCTTTTTGTTCGCTTTTTAGTAGGTACATAGGTACTTTCGGCATTTTATTATAAATAGATGCCATTGCGTTTGGTCAAGGACGTTGCATTTTTAGTTTTGACTGGGGGTAGTGTGATTTTATGTTTATACCTATTCGGATAGCGCCGCGGTAGATCAGTAGTTTGGTCAAGGACGTTGCATTTTTAGTTTTGACTGGGGGTAGTGTGATTTTATGTTTATACCTATTCGGATAGCGCCGCGGTAGATCTGCAGTTTGGTCAAGGACGTTGCATTTTTAGTTTTGACTAGGGGTAGTGTGATTTTATGTTTATACCTATTCGGATAGCGCCGCGGTAGATCAGCAGTTTTTTGGAAATACCTATTGGGGATATTTTTGGATGAATTTACAACATTCAAATATATAAATACAAGTCAGTGCTAGTATTAAATTAGACGAAAGTGTTCTGGGCTCTTTATATACATAATAAGATACATGTCCGTGTCAGTGGGGACTGGGGATAGCTGAGTTCAGGACTGGTCAAGTAGTCGAAGAGTGACTTTGCGCCATCGATTTAGAATCCTAACTCGGTGCTTTGCGCACGTTTCTTAGTTTTGTAAGGTATCGTTACATGTATGTGTCAACTCAAACGTCAAGTCAAACGGGTGAGGAGGTTCATATTATAATTTATTTCAGACTAGCGGTCCGCCCCGGCTTCGCACGGGTATATTCTATAGCCTATGTTACTCAGTGATAATGTAGCTTTCTAACGGCAAAAGAAATCTTGAAATCTTGGTTTTTAAGTTTATTCGTTACATATACCTATACAAAAATACAAGTCTTTCCTGTGAATTATATAAGAGAGGTATTCACCGTTGAAATGACAGGTTATTAAAGAGTTATTATAGTAGTACTACCTATGTACTACCTCTATGTACTACCTCTATGTACTACCTCTATGGTTGAAACTAAACGCGTTTCCTCTGAACAGAGTTTCGGTGGTACATTTGACATTTCAACAAAACGTGTTTAAAGGACTAAATGTAGCCCGCCGGCCAACTGTATTATGGAAAATATTATTTTTCTGCAGTCCGGTTAACCGGACAACTGAACTGCTCCACGGGCAGCGAGTGATGTCGTTGCATGCTTAACGGTGAATTCCTCTCCACTAGTGTAGAGTTACCGTCACTCTTTCATAATAATTAAATGTATTATAATAATTTATTTATTTATTTTTCAGATTATATGGATCCATATGTTAGTATCAAAATCTAGGTTAGTTTAAATAATACAAAAAGTTGTATATAATAAAGAGATGGAGTGTTTGTACGGAACTCTATCTAATTTATCAGCTACCTATTGTTGTCAGGATGGGGTGGTGTGTGCACTCCCACGTACTTTACTAAGCAGTGAAGCTGCCTTTGTTGTCAGGATGGGGTGGTGTGTGCACTCCCACGTACTTTACTAAGCAGTGAAGCTGCCTTTGTTGTCAGGATGGGGTGGTGTGTGCACTCCCACGTACTTTACTAAGCAGTGAAGCTGCCTTTGTTGTCAGGATGGGGTGGTGTGTGCACTCCCACGTACTTTACTAAGCAGTGAAGCTGCCTTTGTTGTCAGGATGGGGTGGTGTGTGCACTCCCACGTACTTTACTAAGCAGTGAAGCTGCCTTTGTTGTCAGGATGGGGTGGTGTGTGCACTCCCACGTACTTTACTAAGCAGTGAAGCTGCCTTTGTTGTCAGGATGGGGTGGTGTGTGCACTCCCACGTACTTTACTAAGCAGTGAAGCTGCCTTTGTTGTCAGGATGGGGTGG
The DNA here is from genome assembly GCA_947086465.1 of Eupithecia exiguata. Taxonomy (NCBI): domain Eukaryota; kingdom Metazoa; phylum Arthropoda; class Insecta; order Lepidoptera; family Geometridae; genus Eupithecia; species Eupithecia exiguata. The sequence goes on along the minus strand of OX352241.1, from coordinate 127,639 downwards.
TGTGTGCACTCCCACGTACTTTACTTGTGAATAAATATGCATATAAATAACGACGAGCGGAGCAAACCTCGGTAATTTAGTAGTTTGGTGAAGTAGGCAGTAGGCTTAGCCAAGACGAGAAAGCTCAGAGACACGCCGGCGAGCGGACACAGCCCTAATACTTTGTTTTGGCGATCAGCAAAAATTTTTGGACTGCAAAAAAGTGTAACAGCGCTCGCCGGCACACGTTGAGAAAAATGTATAATTTTAGTCGTAGGTACTCAGGTTTACATTTAAATTATTTTTGTCAAGCCTGTCTATGTTATTATTATCACGTTGTGTTCATATAACATGGGCGTCCGTTCCTCTACTCCTCTTAGTATTTCAGTAAAATAATAAAAATAGCTAAATTTGTCGACTCTCCTCTTTCCTCTTGTAAATCCTTTCTGTTCATTTGCTAGTACATCATTTTTCTTCATGAATGCATTCAGTAGGTAGGTACATTAAATATAACTTTTAAATATATTTTGGAGAATGCGGATGTAAGTGCTCTCGCGGGAGGTAGTTAATATGTAATTTTTTCTCCCTTCTTGTTATAAATGGGTTTGACTAGTAGGTACTGGTTTTCAGGCTCTGGGAAAACTAAAAGTTTGCTTGTCCTTATAGATTTCCCGACAACGGATGAGGTCCGTGCCTTCCGCCTCGAGATGGAAGTGATGAAGAGCGTGGGCGCGCACGGACACGTGGTCAGTCTGCTGGGCTGCTGCAGCGGGGCGCGCCCGCTGATCGTGCAGGAGTACTGCGCCAGGGGAGACCTGCTTCGCTTCCTGAGGTGTGTACCAACTATATAATATACACGCAAATCCTGCAGAAATGTTGATCACTTGATTTTAATTTCTCACTACAGACGTTCCTGGGACGTAATGGTTTCCAAACACAACGCAAAATACTACAATAACAACAACATAGAAGTGGACTACCGTAACGACCTTTTCAAATGCAAGCCTGAGCGGCTCCACTCCCGCCTGGCCGTAAACAAGATGTACGAGCTGCAGGGAGTTTGCGACGCGGACTTGACACTTCTAGATTTGTTGTCCTTCTGTCGACAGATCGCTAAGGGTATGGAGTTCTTAGCGTCGAACAGACTGGTCCATAGAGACCTAGCGGCTAGGAATGTTTTGGTGACGAGCGATAGGACGCTGAAGATAGCGGACTTCGGCCTGTGTCGCGATGTCTACGAGGAGAACGAGTACAGACAGAAGGGCAATGGCATGATGCCCGTCAAGTGGATGGCGCCGGAGTCTCTGACAAGAAAGATTTATACGTCGCAGAGTGATGTGTGAGTAATTCATAATAATGCTGGACAATTCACATAGCATTATCTACCCCAAGCTAAGCAGAGCTTGTGTATTATTTTTTATTGGGGTTCCGTACCTCAAAAGGAAAAAAGGAACCCTTATAGGATCACTTTTTTGTCCGTCTGTCCGTCCCTAATTTCTCAGAAACGCGAGGAGATATCGAGTTGAAATTCCCATCATATACTCGGGTTTGTAACTTCTTGGAGCCGCGATATAAATCAAAGTTCTAAGTCAACGTAATCACAAATTACAGCCGTGTGCCCAAATTTTTTTTTGAATTTTCCAAAGGACAGAGGAATCACATGCACACAGAATCTATATAGGGTACTTCCCGTTAACCTAGAATCATATTTGGCACAAATCAGAGTCATAAAGCATAATTAAAGGGAAAAATCCGAAAACCGTAACTTTGTAGTTAGGTAATTCACAGAAAAAATAATTTTTGAATCTCGCCATGGACCATAAACCTATTTTTTTTTTTTTTTTTTTTTTTATATTTATTTGGAAGACAGACAGTACATAGAAATATAAAGAGATACAATAATATTTTTCTTATACCAGTAAAGTCTCCACTATAAATATTTATACATATAAAAACTAGTGAACAGACTTAACAAACAAACGTATCGTATGGAAATTATCTTACTTATGTAGAGCAATGAATTTGAGCAAAATAATTAAGTGGATTATCAAAATTAACAACGATGAAACATGATTTCAAACTTATGAGGATAAGACTAAATGCAAAACAAAACAATTGAAACTAAGTTAGTTCAGTGTTGGCGGCAGCAAAGCCTACAATGCTTTTACGAAACGACATGGCGTTTGAGGCAAAAATATCACTTTCGTTGAAATATTTATTGTAATTATTGCAAGCTCTATTCAGAAACATATTCTGTCTATAATTAGTTCTAGATGTTGGAGTCCAAAAAGTTTTCTTTTTCCTAGATGAAGCCCGTGGGCAATGTAAATATATATTTTCAAGTAGCAATTCGGAGTCGATCTGATTGTTTAGTAATTTATACAAAAACATTTGATCTCGTACAGTTCGACGAATGTGTAAATTTACTATAGAGTCTGTGGGAGCGGTAGGAAAGCGGAATATATAGTGTTTTAAAAATTTGTTTTGAATTCGCTGTATATCTTCAATATGTACTTTGTATTGGGGATTCCAGACCGTTGATCCATATTCAAGAATTGATCTGACGAAACTGTTATACAGTAGGATAAGAGTTTTAGGGTTTTTGAACTCCCTACCAATTCTCATAATAAAACCAAGCATTCGATAAGCCTTGGTCGTAATTGTATCGATATGAGTGATAAAAGATAGTTTATGATCTAAATAGACGCCTAGATCTCTAACCACCGATACCCTAGAAATTTCAATGTTGTTAAAATTATATTTAAAAATTATAGGCTTCGGTTTCCTTGTGAATGATAAAACACTGCATTTTTTAGCATTAAGGAAGATGCCGTTCAACTCACAGTATGAGTGGAGTCTATTAAGGTCATCTTGAAGAAGTTGACAATCAGATATAGATGAAACTTTTATAAATATTTTTGTATCATCAGCATAAATCAAAGAACTGGAATTATGAAAATTTGAAATTACATCATTAATAAATACCAAAAATAGAAGAGGTCCCAGATGGGACCCCTGTGGAACTCCTGAAGATATCGGAACAAAAGATGAGCAATAGCCTTTTACTGTAACAGCTTGGCTTCGAGCTTGAAGGTAAGCCTCGAGCCATCTTAAAAGATCACCGTGAATTCCGATATCACTGAGTTTATGAATAAGCAATGAGTGAGACACTTTATCGAAGGCTTTTGAGTAGTCGGTATAAACAATATCCATCTGAAAACCATGTTCCATAGCTTCAGATATCAGATGGGTCAATTCACACAGATTACTTTCAGTGGAACGCTTGTTGATGAATCCATGTTGTTCACGAATAATGAGTGGACGAATAATAGGGAAAAGGGTGTCATAAACAATTTTCTCAAACATCTTAGCAATAGTACACAGCTTCGAAATTGGCCTGTAATTAACAACATCGTGCCTATTACCCGATTTAAAGATCGGCACGACAAACGATTGCTTCCATAATTTAGGAATATGACCCGTGCGTAATGAAAGGTTAAATAAGAAAAATATAGGTACGTCTAGGGCTCTATGATGTTGTTTCAGAAAAGATGGTGGCAAATTATCAGGCCCACAGCCCTTATTTACATTTAAGCCTTTTAAATATTTCCTTACGATGGGAACCGATAATTTAATATTACTTAATATTGTCGCTGAATTTTTACAATTTGTACTTATAGCAGAGGTGCTAGATGGTTCAAAAACGGATTGAAAATGGCAGTTGAACATATTACAAATTTCGTTTACGTTAGAGGTAGATGTGTCGTTATAGCTCATAGTGTCCGGGAGATCGTCTGCCATTTTCTTCGACTTTACAAAAGACCAAAAATGTTTACTATCTCTATTAATCATAGATTCAGAATGATGAATAAAATCAGCGTAAGCTATAGGGTCATGTTGACCTAGAATCATGAAATTTGGCAAAAAGCAAGGTCTTACAGCACTAAGTCAATAAAAAACCGAAAACTGTAATATTGTATATAAAAAACATTTTTTGTTTCTCGCCTCGACCAAAGCCTACATAACTATGGGTAACTCTCCCCGTTGAGCCGTAATCATGAATATTTGGCAAGAACAAGGTCTTATAATTAATATAATGTTTAGTTACGGAACTCTCGTTGCGCGAGTCCGACTCGCTAGTGACGTTTTTTTTTGTAAGAAATCCCTCTACTTAATGTTGTAGAACAAGCTTCTATGAGTGCCTTCGCTCACGCGGCACCTGTACGGGATATAACATAGGCTGTACTTAGAGTAGGTACCTACACGGGGCGGCGCAAACTGTGCTCAGTTTCGCATCACCTTAGGTGTGCTCAGCCTCCTACTGGTCATGGTAGGTACATGTTGCGCGTCCATGCTCATTTCATTACATTAGGTATACCTACTCGTAGTGTCACATTCGATCATTGTTTCTTTATGGTTTTTGCTTCGACAACCAGGTAGCGGTCCCATAAAGTCCCATTTATCAACTCGTAACTATTAATGTTTCCCTGTACGTAGGTACTTGGTCGTATTTCTGAATCGGTCTTCTTGTTTCCACATGGTGTTATGTTTTTACATTCATGTCGTTTATAGGTAGGTAGGTACGTCGTGCCATGGGTATCTTTTTTCAGTTTTTGCTTGAATCTCGACAACTATTAAAAATATAATTATCTTTAGTTAGGTATATTTTTACATTATATGCATTAAATTTTCTATAAATATTGTAGGTACCTTAGGTATAGGCCTACCTTTATACATTTTCACAGATCAATACTTCAGGAGAGGGCAGAGGGTATCTAAATTGATAAAAAAAGAAACTACGTCCTCGATCTTAGTAACCTGAAAAGATAAATAATATATTATTAAGAACATTGTCACCCGCGTTACGCGTAGTTCCCGTTGCCTTGCTGTTGCTAGTTCCCGTTGCCTTGCTGTTGCTAGTTCCCGTTGCCTTGTTGTTGCTAGTTCCCGTTGCCTTGTTGTTGCTAGTTCCCGTTGCCTTGTTGTTGCTAATTCCGGGATAAATCATAGCCTAGGTTTGTTACTCCCTGAAAAGTTATTTTTATTATTAGTTATTTTGTTTAATCGATCCAGTTGGTAGTTTGGACCCTATCCTATCCTATTCATTCTATTCACAAACAAACAAAACTTTCCTCTTCATAATTTTATTATTGTTAGTAAAGATCAATTAAAACAAATCTATCCCACGGGAACCATACATTTTACTGGGATTAAAAGTAGCCTATGCTGTTCCAGACTATAAACAATCTCTGTGCCAAATTTCATCCAGATCCGTTCAGCCGTTCTGGCGTAATTGAGTAACAAACATCCATCCATTCATCCAAACTTTCACATTTATAATATTATATAGTGGGATTTACATAACAGTACGCCCTAGTATCACCACTGGTCATGACTACGTAGGTACGTACATATTATGTAACTAATATCTTCGGACGTACCTATGTAGAATCCCTTGTATAATAATGATAGAACTTCACTCCGGTGAGTTCGTTTAGTCATTTCATTATTTCCAGATGGTCATTCGGCGTAGTAGTATTGGAAGTGGTGACAGTGGGCGGCGCACCTTATCCAGAGGTGCCTGCTGCGCGCCTGCCGCGCCTGCTGCGCGCCGGATACCGCATGCCGCGCCCCGTCAACTGCAGCAAGCAACTGTACGTACATTACATAATACACTGTTACAGAAGGTGCTAGAGGTGCCTGCTGCGCGCCGGATAGGTACCGCATGCCGCGTCAACTGCAGCAAGCAACTGTACGTCATACACTGTTTCAAAAGGGTCTAGATGCTCATTGGGAGGTGTCACAGTGGCGCATGGCGGGGCGCCTTCCCTAGAGGTGTTGTGGAAAGTAGTCCTTTTTTATATTTTTCAAACGGTAAATTATTTGTCACATGAAACAAAGAAAAATATCAAAAACTGTTCATAAGTGGCTAACCTATTCCCATCATTTGATAGCCCATTGATGAGGAAGCTTCCCTATTGAAAAGTAGTCCCCCAATGACCAGAAAAGCATTTTTCTTCTTGTGTGCTACCATCTTGAGCTAGTTAGGCTAACTAGTAGTACCTACCGGTGAGATGGTGATGGGGTGCAGTATACAGAACGTACAGTTAACCTTTACCTCCTTGGTGGTGAGGATGAGATTCTCCCTGTTCTTCTACAGCAAGGGATCGACGTTCTCACTCCATATCTGGTAAAAATCTTCAGGGCGAGCCTCGCCTGGGGTACCGGAACAATGGACTAAGGTAACACAAAGTCTTCAGGGCGAGCCTCGCCTGGGGTACCGGAACAATGGACTAAGGTAACACAAAATCTTCAGGGCGAGCCTCGCCTGGGGTACCGGAACAATGGACTAAGGTAACACAAAGTCTTCAGGGCGAGCCTCGCCTGGGATACCGGAACAATGGACTAAGGTAACACAAAATCTTCAGGGCGAGCCTCGCCTGGGGTACCGGAACAATGGACTAAGGTAACACAAAGTCTTCAGGGCGAGCCTCGCCTGGGCTACCGGAACAATGGACTAAGGTAACACAAAATCTTCAGGGCGAGCCTCGCCTGGGGTACCGGAACAATGGACTAAGGTAACACAAAGTCTTCAGGGCGAGCCTCGCCTGGGCTACCGGAACAATGGACTAAGGTAACACAAAGTCTTCAGGGCGAGCCTCGCCTGGGCTACCGGAACAATGGACTAAGGTAACACAAAATCTTCAGGGCGAGCCTCGCCTGGGCTACCGGAACAATGGACTAAGGTAACACAAAATCTTCAGGGCGAGCCTCGCCTGGGGTACCGGAACAATGGACTAAGGTAACACAAAGTCTTCAGGGCGAGCCTCGCCTGGGCTACCGGAACAATGGACTAAGGTAACACAAAATGGGTAAGTCAATGAAAAAAAAAGCATATTTTCTTGGATGTTCAAACACGGTACGAGTTAACGGCCTCGGATATCTGTAATGTTCAACACGGTACGAGTTAACGGCCTCGGATATCTGTAATGTTCAACATGGTACGAGTTAACGGCCTCGGATATCTGTAATGTTCAAACACGGTACAAGTTAACGGCCTCGGATATCTGTAATGTTCAACACGGTACGAGTTAACGGCCTCGGATATCTGTCATGTTCAAACACGGTACGAGTTAACGGCCTCGGATATCTGTAATGTTCAACACGGTACGAGTTAACAGCCTCGGATATCTGTAATGTTCAAACACGGTACGAGTTAACGGCCTCGGATATCTGTAATGTTCAAACACGGTACGAGTTAACGGCCTCGGATATCTGTAATGTTCAACATGGTACGAGTTAACAGCCTCGGATATCTGTAATGTTCAAACACGGTACGAGTTAACGGCCTCGGATATCTGTAATGTTCAACACTTGCAATTTTGTAAAAATATGTTCGATTTCATTGTTATCTGGTATATGTAGATGTTTAGTTTGATTGTTCACTTTAGGTAGATACCTACATAATATTAATAAGTAGAGGTTCCTCATTTTATGTAGGTATCTACTTTTGATTATTGTTTTCCAAGCATCACTTAGTTTTTTCCTGAGTCTATGAATCCGTATGGTTCCAAAATGGGACTGGAAGTAGGCTGTGGAGTAATGAAGAAAACCACCGAAAAAGCACCGTGGAGCCACCGGCGCTATAGTCCGTAAGAGGTCCCAAAGATTTTCGGTTGAACCGACTAAGGGTTTCGGGGCTTAGTTGGTTAGAGCACACCCGTACTGAGGGTGGGGCGCGGGTTCGAATCCACATTCTGTTCTGTGTTCGAATCCCGCCAAAACCGATAATTTTTGGGACTTATTTCATTTCTTAGAGATACCCAGAGTGCGGGTTAGCACTATAACAAAAAACCTTAGGCTGTGGAGTGTATGGAGAGCGACCCAGGCTTAGAGTAGCATACACCTGGGTAGTTACGCCTCCGTCTTCCAAGCAGAGGTATTCGCCATTCTCGAATGTGCTGACATAAATCTGCTAAAGCGCTTCTCCAACCAAACTATAGCTATCTATCAACTCTGACAGCCAGGCGGCCCTCCTAGCACTGGATTCGAAGGTCATCACGTGCACGTTAGTCGAGGACTGTTTGTTGCGCTTTAATGCTCTGAGCCGTTTTGTGGCATACCCAATAGTCTGGCTCAAAGAACCCTTTAAAATTCCTGCTACGAGGAATCAACCAAGGCTATGCGACACAAAATCCTGTAGATTCTGTGAGTAGGCGGATGAAACGCCTCTCCATCTGCTACGACGAGCTACGAGACATCTCCCCGAACAAAATCCTCCAATTCCTAGCAGCTGCAAGGGTAAGTGGCGCATTCTGAACGCCGCAGCTGTAGGGGAGAACACAAAACAGTGGCCTAGCGTGGCCGTAGTGATACGAACAAGCGATACTAACAATAATAATAACCTTCACCTACAGGTACGAGGTGATGTTGAGCTGCTGGCAAGCCTCCCCCCGCGCGCGGCCCACCTTCTCCGCGCTGTACCGGCGGCTGGACGAGCTGCTGCAGAGCGCCAGCGCGGACGACTACCTCTCGCTGGAGCTGGAGGAGGCGCCGCCCTCGCCGCCGCCGCAGCGCCTCGCGCTCACATACTTCAGGATGATGATGTACGTACCCACACTCTACCGCGCGACCTGCCCGCGTCTAGCGACATCTCTCTACGAGTATATCCAGAGTGTCCCATAACTTTGAACGTACTTGTGCTGGGCAACAGACACAAAAACAAAATAAAACCGGCCAAGTGCGAGTCAGACTCGCGCACGAGGGGTTCCGTACCATTATGTATAAAAACGGCAAAAAAATCACGTTTGTTGTATGGAAGCCCCCATTAAATATTTGTTTTATTTTAATTTCATTATTTGTTTTTAAAGTGCATATATAACTACATATTCTGTGAATATTTCAAGCGTCTACGTGTTGCCGTTATCAATATCGAGCAAAAACGAGCAAAAAAATTTCGTTTATTGTATAGGAGTTCCTTAAATATTTATTTTATTCTGTTTTTCAGTATTTGTTATTATAGCGGCATTAGAAATACATCATCTGTGAAAATATCAACCGTCTAACTATAACGGTTCATTAGAAACAGCCTGGTGACAGACGGACAGCGGAGTCTTAGTAATAGGGTCCCGTTTTTACCCTTTTGGTACGGAACCCTAGAAATCAAGAAAAGTGGAAGCGAATATACGAATTTTTAGTTAGGTATATAGTAGGTACCCATAACACAAGCCCTGCTTGCTTTGGAACTGGAAAGATTTTACAATTATTCTTTTTTTCCACTGGGGCGAAGAACAATTACCTAATGTGCGGAAATAAATTTAGCGCACTGTTTATAGCAGTAGCGGGAACCGAGTTCGATCGAGAGTGCTGCAGAATTACTTAATCGATGTGTTTGCATACTTTGACTTTTAGTTAGAACAGCGCCGTTTAACCTCTCACTGATGTACCTACCTACTGGTACTACTCTATTAAATATCGTTATTTAGTACCTACAATTTCAGAATTCTCTTGAAATGCAGGGTCGAGTGTCCAACAATGAAACAGTCGTACACAGTGAAACAGCGCCATATCTCTGAAATGGAGACGCTGCAGTATGTCTAGTCCAGACAGCCTCGTAAGTACATCCCCCGCGTCTACCTAGTTTGTGTTCGCGCGGCTTGTAAAACGACGTAGGTATTTGCAAAGTAATTTTGGATTTTTGCCGAAAAAAGTAAGTATTTTTTTTCGTTTTGTTTGATTTCTCATGTGTAAATACTATAGAGAATTCTGTTTTTGTCAGTAGGTACCTATAGCGTAGCTAGGCGTAGGTACATGTATCAAAGGTTCACGTGAACTACATCTGCTATTCAATTGTTCGATTTTGTTGGTTATTTTTTGAGGTCATTAAAGAATACCCCAGATGTCCAACAATGACACAGGCCAACCAAGGGTGGACACAATGAAACAATGTTTCATCGTATGGGTACCTACAACTTTGTTCATTCTATGCCATTATCATATTTATCATTGTAGTACCTATAATCATTACATTACGTACGTATGATTTTACTTAAGTAGGTAATCATTTATACAAGCATAATAATAATTTTTAATCCTAAACCACTCTCAGGTATAATTATACCGGGTGAGTTTTTTTAAGGGCCACTTAGGCCAAGTCTGAAACCGTCGTCGTCGCGTCGTCGGAGTTATACTTATAGAGTTACGTGCTTACGACTTGTAAATACTATTTTCTGCATTAAAAAAAAAAGTTAAAATTATTTTTGTTTTTATTTAGAAAAAAAAAGTTTAGTAAGACTTGTCATTTTGGAAGTCGATTACGTAACTCATACATGACTTTTCGATAACTCCCACTGTTTTTGACTTGGACTTATTGGGTTATAAACTCACCCAGTATATAATATATATTTACCTATATCTGTTTTCTTTCTTCAGATGGCGTGTACGAAAGCATGTACAGTAAGACAATATATGTATTGTAGTGTAATACTTTTAATAAAACCTTTTATAATTTAATTTATAATTTTTTTATCATTGTATTTAGTGTGGTTATAGGTTACTTGTTCGCCGACAGGTGGACTAAATTATTGAGTGTTTTTTGTTTTGTGCACGTCATAATTAACTTAATTCCTAATGTTTTCTTTTTGCAACTTTCTTTACTTTAATTAATGTAATTGGTTTCATTTAGGTACCGTTTTAATTAAATAAATAAATAAATAATAAATAGCATACCTTGTCGCCAATTCCTTCAACTTTATAGATTGTGACGAATATTTTATGTAGGTAAGAAACATGTAATGGGTAAGTAAGTAAAAAATGCTGCAACAAGGTCATGCAATAATTCAGTGGTGTTGTCCACCAGGTTATATTGCTAATTCATCTGAAATGTAACGGTTCCATCTGCACGTGATGACTAGCTATCAAGCTTTGATAGCAGTTCCATTTGTGCTGGGTTTCATTGGGCTATGAGTCATAGCCTATGACGGTTATTCCGCCTGGGCCACATGTCTAGAGTTATGATGATTAATTCACCTGGACTCCATTCCCTGAGTTATGACAGTTAGTCTGCCTGTACTCCAGTCATTGAGCTATGATGGTTATTCCATCTGGGCTCAGTTTCTTAGTGTTACGGGGACGCATCCCATTATGGCCTCCAACCTCCCCTATAGCCATCCCGAGCCTCACTCTAACTGATCGACCTGTCCGCAGACAGACCAACAACTATATTCTGAAACTGGTTCACATATCGGTGTCAAAGGATCTCAATTGCATGCGCAGTAACTCAAAGTGACTCACCGAGATGTCTCTCGCTCGCTGTCTCCACACAGACTGAATGCTTGGTCCGTCGGCGACAGAGAGCGCTGCGCGCGCGCCCACCTGTCGTCGCCTCGACCGGTATTTTCCATGCGAGCTAGCTAAAATCTTTTTCAACCTACCTTTTACCTAGGTAGGTAGGTACTGAGAATATATCTTCGCCTTCGCGACATACCTATACCCGTTCCTATAACCACACTAAATAAAAAAAAAGTCAATGTATATATCGGTGTACGTTAGTAACACCGTAGGTAGGTACTTTAACAAAAACAACTGTTATTGGATATGCACATAAATTAATATTATGCCTTAAATACTAATTAATTAGACCCCCTTCCTGTAAAAAATTTAATCCATATCTACAAAAATGAGAGAAATATGAGACTGAATTATTAGTGTTTGATTGTTCTACACTGTACCCTAAATATTTCTGTTCGACACTGTACCCTACACGTTTCTGTTCGACACTGTACCCTAAATGTTTCTGTTCGACACTGTACCCTACATGTTTCTGTTCGACACTGTACCCTAAATGTTTCTGTTCGACACTGTACCCTACATATTTCTGTTCGACACTTTACCCTAAATGTTTCTGTTCGACACTAGGTACCCTACATGTTTCAACGAACATCACATTCGAGGTATTTACACATTTTTTTAAACCACAGTTGCTCGAACTATTCGTAATAAAATGTTAAAAAAAATATTTCGAGTTTAAACGTCTTAAAAATGACTGGTCACACCTTCCAAAATACTTTGAAAGGTACCTACCTAGGTAGAAAGATCATAAAACCTACATTTCCATAAACATTGAAAATAAAACTTATGAAATTGTTCAAATTGAGTTAAAAAAAACTTGAATAAGATCCAAACGCTTCCATTTTTAGGGTTCCGTACCCAAAGGGTAAAAACGAGAAACGAACTAAGACTTCGCTGTCCGTCTGTCACCAGGCTGTATCTCATGAACCGTGATAGTTAGACAGTTGAAATTTTCACAGATGATGTATTTCTGATGCCGCTATAACAACAAATACTAAAAACCAGAACAAAAGAAATATTTAAGGGGGCTCCCATACAATAAACGTGTTTTTTTTGCCATTTTTCTAGATAATTTTATTTTATTTTATTTTTATTTTCAAAATTTTAGGAAAACTTACAGCTAGGTCTTAAAAATAGTAATAAACATAATACATGCCGGTAAATACCAGCGCATGTCTGCTGAGGGCCAATTATAAAGTTTCCGCAGATATATACTTAAATAAATAACAAACAACGTACAGTGAATGTAGACGACTAAAATGAAATAAGGCGATATAAAGTTATCTTGTTATCTTAAAAAGAATTCATCGCTAAGCAAGCGTTTAAGCTTGCTTACAGATGTGTTAAATAAATCAACATCAATATTTTTCTTGACCAATGAGTTAAACGATTTACTAGCTCGTAATAAAAATGCGTTTTGCCTATAATTAGTTTTTACCATAGGAACGTAGAGAATACTCGGTTTTCTCAATGCAGCAGTATTTGTACGTAACCCTAATTGCTCAAGCAGCTCAGGACAGTCTACGTTGCCATTGAAAATGTTTATGAGGTACGCTAGATCAGCAACTTGCCTGCGATTAGATAGTGGAAGGAAATGAAACTTGCGACACCTTGTAAAGTAATCAGGTAGGTATATTTTAGCTCGGTATTGTAGGTATCGCAAAAATCTTTTTTGTATGGATTCCAGACGCGATGAATAAACCGCGTAGTTCGGATTCCACACCTGCGATGCGTACTCGAGGTGACTACGTACGTAAGCGCAGTACAGGATTTTAAAAGTTTTAACACTAACGAATTCCGATGACATTCTTAAAACAAAACCCAGGGCGCGAGATGCCTTCTTTGTTATATTATTTATATGTTCGTCGAACAACAACTTGGTGTCAAAAATTACACCTAGGTCTCTAATTGATTCTACTCTGGCTATAGGTAAGTTAAAAAATGTATAGGTTGAGATTAATTTAGTAGGTTTACGGGTAAAAGAACATGTGTAACATTTAGAGACATTTAAATCTAATTTATTTAAAATACAATAATTTTGAAATCTAATTAGGTCAGATTGAAGGTAATGAGTGTCATCGAGATTTTTTATTGGAAGGAAGATCTTCATGTCATCGGCATAAAGAAGAATTTTTGAGTACACAAAACAAGAAGCGACATCGTTCAAAAATATGTTGAACAGTAGTGGTCCTAGCAAGGACCCTTGGGGGACGCCTGAGGGAACATTAAAGGGTAACGAAGAGTAACCACCAAGTACAACTGTCTGGCAACGATTGCGGACGTATGAAGTGAACCATCTAAATAGGTTTCCTCTGATACCTATGTTTTGTAGCTTGTCAAGAAGGATGGAGTGATCAATACGGTCAAAGCATTTAGAATAGTCAGTATAGATGATGTCTACTTGCGAAGGTTCGGACATTAATCGAGTTAAAAAATCAGTACAGAGTAGCAAATTAGATGTCGTGGACCTGCCTCTCAAAAAACCATGCTGATGTAACGATATGCTGTGCTTGATAGCGGAATAAAGCTGGGCATACACAATTTTCTCGAGAACCTTGGCAAACAAGCACAACTTCGAGATAGGTCTGTAGTTTTCAACATGATTTTTGGGCCCTTTTTTGTGTATGGGTGTTATAAAGGCAGCCTTCCAAATGTTGGGTACTATACCTTCAACTAAGGAGCGACGATATAAGATAGTTAAGGGCAGTACAAAGCTTCTCGCACATTTAACAATCAAGATAGCTGGTATATTGTCGGGCCCCGCTGACTTTGTTAGGTCCAAAGATTTAAATAAATGGAACACATTTTCTTCCGAAACTTCAATAGAGCTGATGTCAGAAGAAGAGACGTCATCCAGCTGTGACGAAAAGGGAGAGGTAGAGTGGGTAGAGGTTTGAGGGGCATAACTTTGAAGAAAGTTAGCGTGGAAATAGTCACCAAAAAAGTTGCAAATCTCATCCCCTTGATCCGAAGACCGGCTTCCGTATTCAAAAATTGAGGGATATGCATTTGACTGACGTTTGCTTTTCACGTATGACCAGAAGGCCCGAGGGTTATTTTTAATAGAATTTTCGATATTGGCTATGTAGTTATCGTACATTTCTTTCTCCATTACCCGAGCCCTATCTCTAAGTAAAATAAAAGAATCGTGATCGTTAAAATTACCATATTTTTTGTATTTCTTGTGGTATTTTGCTTTTTCACGCAGTAATTTAATTAATGGACTTCGGTACCACAGTGGATATTTACGTGATGTAGTTACCAACCTAGATGGTATATATGTGTCTCGTAATTTATAAATACAAGTATAAAAGAAAGAAATCGCGTCTTCGATGGACCTTTTATCTAATTCCGAGTACCAGTCGACGCCGTCAAGGTCAGAGCGTAATGAGTCATAGTCACCGTTATTGTACATGTATTTAGTGTAGGGTTGCGGTCTGATAGTGTGTAATTGGACAAATTTTGCATCTATTACAAACGAGGGGTGGTGAAGATCTTCGGGAACGAGTGGAGTTTTGCATGAGTTTACAGATATGTCATTATTAGAAAAAATCAGATCCAGTAGGCGTCCATGACTATCGTTGATAATAGAATTGTATTGAGAGAGATTACATGTATTCAGGATATCTACAAAGTCTGACTGGTGAGATCCAAGGATATTATTAGGAGATAGTGAAAAACTGTCGACATCCCTCGTCCATAGAACATTAGGCATATTGAAATCGCCAAGTGCAATTATTTTGTCCAGGTGGTTGTCCACTGAAATTTTATTTAAATTTATAGCAAAGTTGGAAAGTTGGGTAGGCAGCGAATTACCTAAATTCTCATTACAAATATAAACCAACCCTATGTGTAATCTGTAGGTAGATCTAGGCTTATAATTTTTTAAAGTCAATGGTACGGAACCCTTCGTGCGCGAGTCCGACTCGCACTTGGCCGGTTTTATTTTATATTTTTCTTTTGTTCCTTGCCCCCCGCACAAGCGCCTTCAAGGTTAGGTACCCACTCATTATGAGACATCATGTATAGTAGGTATACACCAATCGCGACATGTTTATAGGTGAGTGTAACGTCATCGCTCTATAACTGCTTGTAGGAAACTTGACACGTTTGCGGAAAGCAAAGCATTCACAGACTGTGGCAATGCACATGACGCTGCGTCTCACACCGGAGACGAGACGAGACGAGCTTTCTTACTGCGCTCTAACCTAGGTAGGGACTTCAACACGACGACCCGGTAAGCAACGGGCGAGCGACAAGAAGAACGGCCAAAACGGAATAGCCGTAGCTCGCTCAGCCGTGTGGACATCGACATAGCGCATCATGTCTAACACGATAAGCATTAGAGAGTCAATCAAGTACAGTATCAGACTGGTGCCTGATAGCATCCGAGAGATTATCACCGACGCGTAGGTAACTCTAATTCAAAGTTATGATATTGGCAGAGGTAAACGCACCTGGTCGAGAGAAACCTACGAACGTCCTCTGAAGGCTCCCCAGGGGAATCACAACTACTACACATCCATGCCAGCCTCCCTCGCCAGGGACCCCGCGTGAGGGGGTGCGCGGGAGAGGCGCGACAGGAAACCTGGCTCCGACGACTGAGGCTCAAACTCACCATACGGAACTTGCTTCCAGCCCGATAGCTGTAGTCGAGTAGGCGTTTAACCCTCATGGTGCGCATGTGTCTTACGTTTGGTAAAAGCGGACCTGATAATAATAATGTGACGATGGTCCACATCTGGCCTCGCATCTTGACAATGCAATGCCAGAGTGAAAGTAGGTAGGTACCTTTGTCTGATTTACTAAGAGTTTACAATATAACTAATAGCCTTAAACTGTGCTGTGCGTGCGGTAAGGATAGTAACTATAGAGCGTGTTCCAAACAATATGGTATCGTTATTAATAATAGTTGGCAACTTTTAAGTAATATTGTCGAGCGTCGTGTAGTAGGTATATTATACATAGTTTCTGGTTCCGCTTGCACTTCGCACGCGTTATGTTTCCTATAAACATTAAAAGTCTATCCCATGGTTGGGAACTGATTTATGGGATAAAAAGTAGCATGTAGGTACATGTTTTATTTTAGGTTCAGAGACCTACATTTATGCAAAACTTCAGCCCGCTCCCGATTCGTTCAGTAGTTTTAGCATGAAGAAGTAACAATACACATACCTAGATAGGTATATTTATAATGTAGTACATCAATCCAAACCATCATGTTTATAGTATTGGTGCTCGTTGCTTGCTAGCCGGTATGTGCTCAATTCTAGCCGGTATGTGCTCGATGCTAGCCGGTATGTGCTCGATGCTAGCCGGTATGTGCTCGATGCTAGCCGGTATGTGCTCGATGCTAGCCGGTATGTGCTCGATGCTAGCCGGTATGTGCTCGATGCTAGCCGGTATGTGCTCGATGCTAGCCGGTAGGTATGTGCTCGATGCTAGCCGGTATGTGCTCGATGCTAGCCGGTATGTGCTCTTATATTAAGTATATTGTGTATTCTGTGTAAGTTTTGTAAGAAATAAATTTTTTCTTCTAATTTGAATAGCTACCTACTTTTTTCTTCCTTCCTTCTTTCTTTTTTTATTTTATTTCCTAATCATCTCGTTAAATGTTAGAGTTTAAATAAAACAAGACGGGTATAATTTCAAATTATATTAACTCTATAGGTAGGTATATATTACAGAGATATAACTTAGCGCTAAATACAAAAATATGATATCGTCGGTTGGTCTGCTCTGCACGATACAGATGCAGAGCCACGATGCCAGCCTTTCCTAACATTCCTTGACTTGGACGATTGGACATCCATTACGGTGATGCGACGCCGACGTTTATACTTTATGCAGATCATTATCTATTTATCACGAAAACAAATAAACTTGCGCGAAATAAAGTGTCTCGTCTCGGGCAGACTAATACAAGGTGGAGGGCCTTTCATCTCCAGAGATCGGCACATGGCCCTTGTTCTCGACTCTGGAGTTTGACACGGGTGTAGGTAGGTACGAGTAGGTCGTAGGTCGAGTAGGTACGTCTAGTACCTAATGTCCTTTCCAGTTTAGATAATTAGGAATCGGCACTAACATTTCAAAGGACTGAAAAATACAAAAAAATATTGCTACTGTTTAAGGTAACTTGATGTGCTCTTTGTTCACAATAAAATAGGATTTCGTCATATTTTTAGATGAATAATGGGTAAAGTATAAAGCGACATACACCCATCGCCATCACAATCCGGTCGCTCCTTCTGTAATGTTACATACCTATGTACGGACGATGAAAACGAACCTCCATTACCCAATGAGCGGAGCATCACATAATGTAACACAACTTGTATTGTAGTATACTGTAACTGTAACTCACCATCATTACAAGATTCCTGGTTTAGGGGAAAACTCAACGAAGCTATAGGCCGCTTTTTAACTGTGTCATCATTTTTTATTTTTGTGTTATCTTATTAAAGATTTTATTAGTTTTGTGTACCTAACAAAACAGATAAAATCTTTAGTAAGTTAACACAAAAATAAAAAATAAAATTTGAGACGTAAATAAAATTCAAAAACCCAATGTACAGTCAGCTGCTCAGATACTCGTATGTATACACTCGCAAGTTTTCACTTTTATTTTACTCAGAACTTTTCAAATAAAAGTCGATGCACACATTTTACGCACAAAGTAGTCATCGTACTTGTCAAAATGCGGTATAATAAATTATCAAAATTACCATGCACTGTCTATTCAGTCAAATTGAAAACATGGCAGTGTTTACATATTTTCGCAGCTGACTGTACCTATGTAATGTTATGCGGACGTTTAAATTCTTTACATATACAGGGTGTAACAAAATGGAGGACCAGCCTTTCAAGGAGGGTTTAGCTTTCATCACAGACAGAACACGGAAAATATATTTTAAAAAGATGTACTCTTTTTTTTTAATATAAATAAAAACAAAATGGTAACAGACTAGGCAATAATTGATGCACGTGGTTTATTGTCATAGAACCGAGGAAAAATGCATTCGCGGTACCACCTACCGCATCTAAGGCGCGTCGCCCACTCCGATGATGTCTGAAGGTGTTTTGTGTTTTAATTGGGATGTATACAGATACCTACGTAGGCCTCTTTATATTTTTTAAATGATAGTTAAGCAGTGTAGTGGTCATTTCATTTTATTTATTTTAGTTTGGTCCTTCATTTTTGTTAGTCCCCGTTGGTACATAATTATTGAAAATATTTCGTGGTGATAGATCTACTAACTAGATTATACAAGTTGATGACAAATATTAACTTTGCTGACAAAAAATATGTCAATTATATTTTTGCAATTAACATACCAGACGTTTACATAGTCACAAGAATACATTGGCAGGTAACGCCAGGCAACGCCAGGTAATGCCAGGCAACGCCAGGTAATGCCAGGCAACGCCAGGGAGGCTCAACATTCTGATTTCTCTCATTTTATTAAAAACCTTAAGAATGATACATTTAAGACAACACAGTTTTCTTAAATGATTTGTTAAGTGTTTAACGCCCGACATTATTATAGTTTTTTGTAAACTATTTACTTTTAAATTAAAATTGCTTTTGATTATTAAGTATGACTTAATAACGTTATTGACTATTGCATATTTGAATGTCTCTAAGCCAAACAGCCAAGAGTCGTTTCTTTAGATAAACATGCCACCCCTGCCGCCGTCCGCGTCCCGCGAAAGCAGAACCATTCATACAGTTCTATAATATAACTAGACTCCATACATTACATTTGTTAGTAAACTTGTCATGTTCGCAAAACCTAACGCTATTTTGTGAATTAGCAATTGATAGACAAACAAAACTAGCACAGAATTGTTTATAAAAAAGCAAATACTAAACTAACACTAGCTTTTAGGAATGACAAGTTTGCCTTTTTAGTTCGAGATCAAACAAGAAGTGATACAAGAGTGCGAGTGTGACGTTCCGAGCCGAGAACCATTCAGCAACAGGTATTGCTCTCTCTGTATTCATATCTTCTGAGTGTGAGTGTGACGTTCCGAGCCGAGAACCATTCAGCAACAGGTATTGCTCTCTCTCTGTATTCATATCTTCTGAGTGTGAGTGTGACGTTCCGAGCCGAGAACCATTCAGCAACAGGTATTGCTCTCTCTGTATTCATATCTTCTGAGTGTGAGTGTGACGTTCCGAGCCGAGAACCATTCAGCAACAGGTATTGCTCTCTCTGTATTCATATCTTCTGAGTGTGACGTTCCGAGCCGAGAACCATTCAGCAACAGGTATTGCTCTCTCTGTATTCATATCTTCTGAGTGTGACGTTCCGAGCCGAGAACCATTCAGCAACAGGTATTGCTCTCTCTGTATTCATATCTTCTGAGTGTGAGTGTGACGTTCCGAGCCGAGAACCATTCAGCAACAGGTATTGCTCTCTCTGTATTCATATCTTCTAACTTATAATTAAATCACCAAAGTTTAGGTTCTAATACTTGACATCAAGTTAGTTGTATCCAGTGGGATAGGTTTGCCGGAAACCAATCAGCAGGGAGTGTTATCGTAACTCCTGTTCAGAGCTCTGTATTCCCACCGATACAGATACGGCAGTAGTCACCTACTTGTCAGTGGAGCTAGATTTCCTGCCAAGTAAAGTTGACGTACTGTCTCTGTCACGAGTGGAATGGAATAGACATTGCCTAATAAAATTTTAATGAAATGAATCTGTTAGTTATGGTTAATATGAGATTTACTAAAAACATTAAAAACTTGGGACTACTCCGTAATGCGTATTTGGTTCCGTTCCAGGCGCGGGACAAGCGCGGGACGGACGAACTTAGGAAGTATTATATACAATTACTTGTTGTTTGATTCCTGCCTACCAGCAATCAACAGTTATTAGAGTATTGGAGTAAAAAACACCTGCCTATCGGTAAGTAAACTAGTATAGGGACTGGGTTAGCCAGGGGCGGGGGCGCGCTGCGTGACGTCACAGCGCTCGCGGACACTCCAGGGGTGGGGGCGTGCTGCGTGACGTCACAGCGCTCGCGGCCAGTCCAGGGGTGGGGGCGCGCTGCGTGACGTCACTGCGCTCGCAGTCAGTCCAGGGGCGGCGGCTGTGCGAGGATGGACGAAGGGGGCGCGGTGAGGTAGCCCGCCGAGTGGGGGACGGGGCCTAACAAAAACAAAATCAATGTACATAATCACCGTTCACTATTTTAACTTACGTGCAACTCTAGAATTATTTTTCTTTTTTGGATCCACGCTATACGGGGTTATTAAAAACGAGGAGAAATTGTAGAAAGTACCGTTTTCTTAGGAATCACCTTAGATAATAAACTTCAATGGGGCCCACACATAGATAAGCTATCGAAAAGACTTAGTTCTGCAGCGTATGCAGTCAAAAAAATCCGTCATCTCACAGACGTGGATACATCTAGACTTGTTTATTTCAGCTACTTTCACAGTATTATGTCTTATGGTATACTGCTGTGGGGGAACGCTGCAGATATTAACACCGTATTTGTGCTGCAGAAGAGGGCTGTTCGTGCAATCTATAATATGGGTCCCAGAGAATCCCTGCGTGATAAATTCAAAGAAATAAACATAATGACAGTCCCCTGTCAATATATTTATGAAAACTTATTGTACACTCATAAAAATATCAAAAGCTTCCCTAAAAATAGCGATATACATAATATAAATACTAGAAATAAACATAAACTAGCTGTGCCCACAACCAGGCTTCACAAGATTAATGTATCTTTTAAAGGGCAATGTATACGCTTCTACAACAAAACTCCTAGTGAGTTGCAAAATCTATCATTAAATAAATTCAAACAAATTGTCAAAACCTTTTTGTGCAAAAAGGCTTACTACAAAATATCAGATTATTTAGAAGATAAAAAAGCTTGGGACGGGTTTTGCTCCAACTCGAAAAATAACAACTAACAGGCTAAAGGTTTCTTAGTCGCTTCTTTACTTTAGTCTACATACCGAAGCGACAGAAATCAAAAGTACCACTTTATTTCCGTGTCAGTGTTTTATTTTAAGAATTTGACCTTTTCTAAGTGTACAATTTTGTATTTATGGAAATAAAGAATTTTTGATTTTGATTTTGATTGGTAAATTAGTGACAATAATTGAACTGCAAGTCCTGCCTATCATCACAAACACGTTCGTGAAGGCGCCAAGTCTAAATTCTAAAAAAAATATAAGTCACCTCTGATACTAAATTAAAAAACCTCTTTGTCTGGAACCCAACGAGTTACTTAAGACCGATCTTTCACTCTCATCTTCTGTTAATTCAGGGGAGAGCTATTTTTAAGTTGAGTTTCAAATAAAACTTCTCTAACGAACGATCATTGAATTGTGGGGGGTACCCATTACCAATACCAAAATTAAGAATACCTGGCGTCTTCCCAAACGAGTTTGTGATGATGGGCTGAACCTGCAGTTCACGTATTGTCACTAATTTACCAATAACCCTGTATAAATGGACACTACACTGTATCACCGAGTAGTGTAGGGAAAGAGAGACAGTTTTATTGGCCAAAGACAAAGATTATCTATGTGTTATATACTAAATTAGGTTTAACTAGAAAGTGAGGTTCTCTAACGGTGCGTCCAGATGAAGTAGCCTGTTATACGGCGTTCTATAGACCGTGCACCATTGGGAACTGTCCCACACGGTCGCCGTGCAGCGGGGACTCGGCCATGGCCTTCAGCGCGATCAGGAGCTGCACAAACCTGTGAGTTGGTGTTGCGGCGCCGAGGATATGAAAAGGTCGTGTCTCTGCGCCGCGTACTGGTCCCATACGGCACTGCCGGCCAGCACGGCGCGCACGCGGTCGCCGTGCAGCGGGGACTCGGCCATGGCCTTGAGCGCGCTCACGAGCTGCGCCGCGGTGGCTCCCTCGAGCCCGCTCTCGAGCAGGGACAGCAGTTCGCCTATCAGCTCTGTTTCTAATGCCTGGGATCATGGACAGAGAGAGTTAGAGTCGACGGCCGCGGCTGTGCCGAGCCGCGGGTGAACACGCGCCACGCTCTACTAGCGGAGACGAGTTAGAGTCGACGGCCGCGGCTGTGCCGAGCCGCAGGTGAACACGCGCCACGCTCTACTAGGGGAGACTTGCACTCTACTAGGCTGGATCTTATCATGATCCTTTGGACTATTACCTATAAGGTTACATTATTTCCATCTGGTGTTTCAACTTTTATGAACAAACTTATTAATCAGTATGCGGTTCGAACAATAAGATATATTACCGATGTAGATACGGCTAGGTTAGTTTATTTCAGTTACTTCCATCTTCCATAGTATAATGTCTTATGGTATCTGCTTTGGTTTCAGATGGAAGTTTGTTATAGAAGCGTACGCAATTGCCCATAAATGATTTCCCTACCTTTCGTAATCTATATGAAGGGATGTGTAGTTTGTTCTTGTTTCTTGTGTTTCTGTCGTGAACATCACATTTTTCAGAAAGCTATCTGTATTTTTGTGTGTATTAGATTTTCATAGATGTATTGCGACTGTCCAAATATTTATGTCTTGAAATAAATCCCTCAAGAATTTTTTTTTTTTGTTGTTATCTTGCTAACGGTTGCTTTAATACAGAGCATTTTTGTGAAAACTTTTTGTTTAAACTTAGTTATAGGAAAACTCCGTCAGAATTTCAAAGATCGATGAATCAAATGTTTGATCGTTATCAAAGGGCAATCTACATGTTAACTTTTGTCGTTTTTATGCTATTATTTACTGAGAGAAAAATTTAAGTTTAAACGCAAATGCTCTGTATTTGCGTTTCAACTTTAATTTTTACGTTAAAATTTGGATATTAGAAAATATCGTTAGATATCAGAAAACAATGAATCAAATATGTGATCGTCATAAAAAGGGAAGCTACTTGTAAAATTTTGTCGTTCTATTGCTTATGTTTAGCCACCGGCTATAGTCCGTAAGAGCTCCCAAAGATTTTCAAATTCAACTAAGCCACGAAACCCGACTAGTCGGTTCAACCGAAAATCTTTGGGACCTAATTCATAATTCATTTATTGTTTGTGAATCAGGTTAGTTTAGTCAGTACATACCTCTTACAGACTATGGAGCCACCGGCTATAGTCCGTAAGAGGGCCCAAAGATTTTCGGTTGAACCGATTAGGTTTTCGTGGCCCGCACATAGATAAGCTATCGAAGAGACTTAGTTCTGCAGCGTATGCAGTCAAAAAAATCCGTCATCTTACAGACGTGGATACATCTAGACTTGTTTATTTCAGCTACTTCCACAGTATTATGTCTTATGGTATACTGCTGTGGGGGAACGCTGCAGATATTAACACCGTATTTGTGCTGCAGAAGAGGGCTGTTCGTGCAATCTATAATATGGGTCCCAGAGAATCCCTGCGTGATAAATTCAAACAAATAAACATAATGACAGTACCCTGTCAATATATTTATGAAAACTTATTGTATACTCATAAAAATATCAATCGGTTCCCTAAAAATAGCGATATACATAAATTTAATACTAGAAATAAGAATAAACTCGCTGTGCCCACAACTAGGTTACATTACACAAGATTAACGTATCTTTTAAAGGGCAATGTATACGCTTCTACAACAAAACTCCAAGTGAGTTGCAAAAATTGTCAATAAATAAATTCAAACAAATTGTCAAAACTTTTACTGTTACTGTTAAACACATCCTTTGTAAAAAGGCCTACTATAAAATATCAGATTATCTAGAGGATAAAAAAGCTTGGGACGACTTTTGCTCCAACTCGAAAACTAACGTTCTAACAAGGTAAAGGTTTCTTGTTCGCTTCTTTACTTTACCTTAAAAAGATTGAAGTGGACAAAAAATCAAAGTGATCACTTTATTTCCTAGTTTTACTAATGTAATCTGAGTTTTGTGACGTGTCCAAGAGTCCTGTAAGGTCTAAAGGAAATAAAGCACTTTGAATTTTGAATTTTGTGGATCAGTCGTTAGAGCACACCCGTACTGAGGGTGGGCCGCGGGTTCGAGTCCCGCTGAAATCGAAAATGTTTGGGAACTTATTTCATTTCTTAGAGATACCCAAAGTGCGGGTAAGCACTATAACAAAAAACCTTAGAATTGAGCAAAGGCAACACCTCTCGTCAAACGAACAAAATACAACTTTGGTAGTTGAGCAGGTTTGGTTAAACTGTAATGTTACCCCTGTAGGTGGAGCCACCGGCGCTATAGTCCGTAAGAGCTCCCAAAGATTGTCGGTTGAACCGAATAGGGTTTCGTTGGTTAGAGCACACTCATACTGAGGTTGGGGCGCGGATTCGAGTCCCCTCAAAATCCGAATCGATGTTTTTCACTTTGTGGTGAATTAAAACAAATCAAGAAGGCCTTTTACTCCATAGATGATTATATCAATGATGTTATTGCTTGGCCAGATGTCGCCCAGTTCCGCACCGACAATGGTATTATGGGAAAACAATCTTAAGCTTAGTTTTATATAAATATTGACCTGTATCTAAATCTCATTATATTTAGACTTAGATAGGCGAATAACATTGTATTAAATTTTAAGCGTTATACACTTACTAGTGGTTTATTTTTCGCTTCTTCCACTAGTGGACAAAAAATTGAAGCGAACAAAATCAATAACATTTTTTTTCTTATTTGATAATAATTACTATTATTAAGCTGTTTATCTATAAAATTTGACTTGTCTAAGTGCTTATTTTGTAAGCCTAAAGAAATAAAGTTATTGAATTTTGAATTTTTGAATTTTATCTCTGAAGGATAGGATTCGCAACGAATACCTACATCCGAAAGAGAACCAAGGTTATCGACGTAGCTCACAGGATAAATAATTTGAAGTGGCGGTGGGCTGGCCATATCTCGAGAAGAACCGACAACCGCTGGGGTAAACGTGTTCTTGAGTAGAGACCGCGACTCGGCAAACGTAGTGTAGGACGCCCTCCGACCAGGCATGATGATGGTGGGATGACGATTAGCGAAAGACTAGTAGATGCTGGATGCGGCAAGCTGACAGGGCGCTATGGCGCTCATTAGAGGAGGCCTATGTCCAGCAGTGGACTAATATAGGCTGATGATGATGATGAAGAATATGATGTAAAGATATGACCTGGAGAAGCAGTCGGTCGGTGTTCGCTGCGCTGTTGAAGATGGCGTTGAGCGCCTGGCAGGCGGCGCCGACCGCCTCGCGACACGTCTTCACCGCCGTCTTCAACGCCGACATCACGTCCGTCTGACACAACGCCTCCACGCATCTCTGTCGAACAATTCATCTGTTTGTTAACGTAACTTTTACTGTTTCACTGGTCTACATCTCTCACTAGATTTATCCTAAACTAGCTGTTACCCGTGACTTCGTCCACGTGGAATTTCAAGTACCTGAGTGTCCGCTAGCGCGGCTAGCACGGGCACAGCGAGGCGCGGGCAGGCAGGCAGCACACGCGCGAGGCGCGGCAGCTCGCCGAGCTGCGCACAGAGGTCGCCTAGCGCGGGCCTGGCTCGCAGGAGCGTGGTGAGAGCTTGCGCGCACACTTCTCCTCTGCTTCCCTGTAAGGATGGTAACCGGCATGACTAACCGACTTGTAGGTACAGTAGGTACTTATATTACATATAGTCTCACTACATCCTGCCTCAAAGCGCAAATCTAACTTATTATTGTACTGCATGTTCTATACATGCAGTACAATAATAAAATGATTAGCAAATTACCCATGACACAGATTTATATAATTTAAAAAAGAAACAGAGCAGCAACAAAAACCAAACAAACAAACACCGAGTTTACAAACATTAGCAAAACAGAACGTTTAATTCGAAATTTTAAATAATGAATTATTTATTTTCTAATTCATTATTAGTCAAAATGGCTTTGGAAGATCATATTTGTAAAGTGACGACATCTCGATATAATTGTCTGATTTCGTTTGATGTGAGGAGTGATGGATCGCAAATGGAGAGAACGTAAGAGTGGAAGCCGGCCAGAACGCTGCAATCTGTCCACTTGCAAACTTCCATGTCTGATATCTAATGGAGAGAACGTAAGAATGGAAGCCGGCCAGAACGCTGCAATCTGTCCACTTGCAAACTTCCATGTCTGATATCTAATGGAGAGAACGTAAGAATGGAAGCCGGCCAGAACGCTGCAATCTGTCCACTTGCAAACTTCCATGTCTGATATCTAATGGAGAGAACGTAAGAATGGAAGCCGGCCAGAACGCTGCAATCTGTCCACTTGCAAACTTCCATGTCTGATATCTAATGGAGAGAACGTAAGAATGGAAGCCGGCCAGAACGCTGCAATCTGTCCACTTGCAAACTTCCATGTCTGATATCTAATGGAGAGAACGTAAGAATGGAAGCCGGCCAGAACGCTGCAATCTGTCCACTTGCAAACTTCCATGTCTGATATCTAATGGAGAGAACGTAAGAGTGGAAGCCGGCCAGAACGCTGCAATCTGTCCACTTGCAAACTTCCATGTCTGATATCTAATGGAGAGAACGTAAGAATGGAAGCCGGCCAGAACGCTGCAATCTGTCCACTTGCAAACTTCCATGTCTGATATCTAATGGAGAGAACGTAAGAATGGAAGCCGGCCAGAACGCTGCAATCTGTCCACTTGCAAACTTCCATGTCTGATATCTAATGGAGAGAACGTAAGAATGGAAGCCGGCCAGAACGCTGCAATCTGTCCACTTGCAAACTTCCATGTCTGATATCTAATGGAGAGAACGTAAGAATGGAAGCCGGCCAGAACGCTGCAATCTGTCCACTTGCAAACTTCCATGTCTGATATCTAATGGAGAGAACGTAAGAATGGAAGCCGGCCAGAACGCTGCAATCTGTCCACTTGCAAACTTCCATGTCTGATATCTAATGGAGAGAACGTAAGAGTGGAAGCCGGCCAGAACGCTGCAATCTGTCCACTTGCAAACTTCCATGTCTGATATCTAATGGAGAGAACGTAAGAATGGAAGCCGGCCAGAACGCTGCAATCTGTCCACTTGCAAACTTCCATGTCTGATATCTAATGGAGAGAACGTAAGAATGGAAGCCGGCCAGAACGCTGCAATCTGTCCACTTGCAAACTTCCATGTCTGATATCTAATGGAGAGAACGTAAGAATGGAAGCCGGCCAGAACGCTGCAATCTGTCCACTTGCAAACTTCCATGTCTGATATCTAATGGAGAGAACGTAAGAATGGAAGCCGGCCAGAACGCTGCAATCTGTCCACTTGCAAACTTCCATGTCTGATATCTAATGGAGAGAACGTAAGAGTGGAAGCCGGCCAGAACGCTGCAATCTGTCCACTTGCAAACTTCCATGTCTGATATCTAATGAAAATGTCTATTCAATAAATCCCGCAAGCAACAATTAGGCTGCCTTTCCACCAGAGATGTGTTCCGTTGCTGTTTTCTGCTGAGCTGACAAACTGACGCGTTAGAAGCCAACCTATTGATCAGTTGGAAACATGGCAAGAAACCACGTCTCTGGTCGAAATGCAGCCAACAAAAAATGATGCAATCAACACAAATAAGGTTAGTAGTTAGTAGGCAACCCGCTTACATCCTCCGTACCTACTGACAAAACATTTAACGATAAGAGAGAGAGAAGCCGGCGCCGGCCGGTCGTGTTTCCGCGTTTCCGACAGTACAAACCTCAGTAGAATCCTTGTGGAGAGCCGTAAGCGTCTCGGTGAGCAGCTCCTGCAGGAACTTGTTAGGGCTCCTCAGGTTCCAGTGCGGGTTCTGGAGGTACAGCTTAAGATAGACCCCTCCGACCACCACCTCGCCCGGCGGCGCCCATGTCTGTTCGCCTGCCGTTGCTCTTTCTATCGTCTCTCTGTCTTCGAACGCTGCGTTCGCGTCAACAAGTTGGTTTGCGTGATGTCTGAGAACAAAATCAGGGTAACATTTTTTAAGATACAATACAATACAAAAATTCTTTGTACACCATAAAATAACATTACAAAGAAACATCGCATAAGATAAGTACAATGGGCGGCCTTATCGCTAAGAAGCGATCTCTTCCAGGCAAGCTTTCATGAAAAAAATGAAGATCTATTTCATGAAAGTTTCAGGTGCGCTGCTTCTGTGTTGTATCAAAATGATAAGAACAAGCCTTTGTTTATCTTAGACTTGATGCATGCTAACTAACTCTCTTAAACATAGCTCTAAATGACTATGAATCCTTTCAAATAAACTCACATTTTGTCATTTCTCAAAGATCGATTTAATGAATATTTCAGCAGTTCGTTTTCGACATGTAGATAATATGATAATCACAAGAACAACCTGTTTATTTCTGACTTAATGCATTCTAGCAGAACTTTTATAATATACATGACTTTGAGTCTTTTCAAATGGTACGCACTACTCCGCACCAACACTCAGATTCTGACATTTTTCAAAGATCGATTTCACGAAAGTTTTTGTTTCTTTTATGTAAGAAAATAAGCACATATTTTTCTCTGTTTATTTTCATGCATGCGCTAATAGAACTCTGATTAAACTTTGAAACTTTTCCATTTTGACGAGATATTACTCGATTTTTTATTTTCAAGTCCGTTTTAAATTAACATTTCAGGAGATCAGTTATTAGAACTTATGAAAACCCTAAGAACAGATGTTTGTTCGTCTTTTTCTCGATGCCGTCTGTTTAAAACAGTCGTTTGCGCTGACGTAAGGAACATGTGTCATGACTCCAACTCGAACAAAACCTACTTGATGACATCTTCAAATTGAGATTAGTTTAGTAAAATCGCCGGAACTATTTCTGAAAACAACCAGGAACTGTTTATATTAATATAGACTCGTATGTGGTAAGGCTTAATGATACTTCATTATTTTTTCGATTTTAGAAAAATGCTCTGCTATCCGAACTTAGCAGAGCATAACTCTTTTTTTTTTGTTTAAAAACGCCAGAACTATTCCTAAAAAGTATCGGGACACACTACAACTCACCTGCACGCGAACAGAACTCTAATTTATTTATGCTCTGGTGGAAGATGCTCTGCTTCTTCTGCTTTACAGATACGCCGACTTGTGTATACTATATATGTATATCTGGGCAGGCATCAGGCAGCCGACTGGTGTACTATATATACCTGGGCAGGCATCAGGCAGCCGACAGTGTATTATATATACCTGGGCAGGCATCAGGCAGCCGACTGGTGTACTATATATACCTGGGCAGGCATCAGGCAGCCGACAGTGTATTATATATACCTGGGCAGGCATCAGGCAGCCGACTGGTGTACTATATATACCTGGGCAGGCATCAGGCAGCCGACAGTGTATTATATATACCTGGGCAGGCATCAGGCAGCCGACTGGTGTACTATATATACCTGGGCAGGCAACAGGCAGCCGACAGTGTATTATATATACCCGGGCAGGCATCAGGCGGCCGACTAGTGTATACTATACAGGGTGACACATTTAGATCGGTCAGTATGGGAAAGTCTGAAACTATAAGATATACCAAGATCTCTTCTAAGAAACCATGTCATCGATTTTAGTAACAAGAAAAATTGCATTCATACGTTTAAAAAAGCTTGTCCTCAGCTCAGGAAGCGATTCCAGACATTTTCAAAAATAAAACTATCACTATTTATATTTATATTTAGATATCGATTGTGTACACTACTCACTCGTATGAAATTTACTTTATAAATGACAGAAATAGCTCCCGTGCTAGTGCACTACATTGGTACCATACTCAATAGAAATAGCTCCCGTGCTAGTGCACTACATTGGTACCAAACTCAATAGAAATAGCTCCCGTGCTAGTGCACTACATTGGTACCATACTCAATAGAAATAGCTCCCGTGCTAGTGCACTACATTGGTACCAAACTCAATAGAAATAGCTCCCGTGCTAGTGCACTACATTGGTACCAAACTCAATAGAAATAGCTCCCGTGCTAGTGCACTACATTGGTACCAAACTCAATAGAAATAGCTCCCGTGCTAGTGCACTACATTGGTACCATACTCAATATCCGACACGTATTTAGGTAAAATACGTGTCGGATATTGAGTATGGTAGTCGCAAGATCTCTATAAAACTGTTCATAATTTGAAGAGCCGTGAAAGTTTTAAAAAGCCAATCAATTCAAGGAACCCGACAGAACCACAAGTGCGAGACGAATGGACATTGGCTGCAAGTGCAGGCTTACGAATACATGCAGGTCATTATATGACGACGACTTGAATTTCGCAATTGGATAAAAGAAGCGATAGATCAAGACACACATTTTTTAAGGCAATTTTCCAAAACCGGAATGTAAAACCCTAAAAATCATCACAATTAAAGGCGAGAAAATCCCTTACGAGTGCACGAAGGACGTAGTCAAGTTAGATTCTCTTATAACTGCTGGGTCGGCCAACTTCCTAATAAGCTTCTCATGTTTACTATTGTTGATGGACGTTTGGACAGATTCAAGTACCTTAGAAGATCAAATCAATCAGCAATCTTAGAAGATCTCTTATTTATGTATTTTTTTAATTAAAACGGTAGATGAAACCAATTACATTAATTAAAATAAAGAAAGTTACACATAAGTCACCTTGAAAGATGCCAGTAAAATTAATAAAAAGAAAACATTAGGAATTAAGAAATTAATAAATCCCAAAAATTTACGATCTCGACGGGATTACCCAGAGTACTATAATAAATAAAAACCTTACAATTAGGAATTAAATTAATTATGACGTTCACAAAACAAAAACACTCTCAATAATTTAGTCCACCTGTCTGTCACTTAGTAGGAGAAATGTCAGTAGAAGTATAAGAACGAGTTTGTTTAGAACAGGACGGAGCACCGCCACCGGCTCACAATACTCACATAGCTGGAGACTTTTAGATGAGAACTTTCCCCAAAAATGGATTGGTTGGTACGGACGGCCCCATCAAATGGCCCGCGAGGTTAACCGATTTAACCCCACCAGATTATTTCTTGTGGGGTTACGTTAAGAACGTTGAAAAATTTGAGGAAACCGTTGTCGATGATCCACAATTTTTGGTATTTAAATCCTTTTGGTATAATTACCAAGGCAAATTAGGCACACTTAGTTGTATCACTATAATTATATGTATTACTAAGCTACATGTACGAGTATATAGGAAGATAAGTTCTTAAGGCTTTTCCATAAGGCAAGAGCGAAACCCCTAACACAGGTATCTCTATATTTAAAAGGGGATTTCCGAAGCAATTTAAAGATAAGTATAGATTAAGTTAAAGAAATAAACTATTTTATTTATTTTATTATGTATTTATAAATATGTATGTACCTTTCTGACTTGTAAGACAAAATCCTTATAAATAAAGAAGTGAAGTGAAGTGAACTGATGAATTGTACAAAACAAGCAACGGCACCATTCAAGAGCTACAAGCAGCCGCCAGTCAACGTTAAAGCAAATGCACCAGCCGAGGATATAAAACGCAATACTAAGATTAGGATTACCTAAGCGTGTTGCAGGTTGTATTCAAAAACAATGGTGTCATTTGGAAAACTTACTAAAATAACAGCATGTTTCATGGTAACATTTTACTGCTTAAGACCTACACAATCGATATCTAAATATAAATAGTGTTAGTTAGTTTTCCCCGGGTCAAACGCCCGGGTTCGATTCCCGACCTGAGTACAAGTTTTTTTTTAAATTTGTGAATGCTGTTTTTGTTATTACTAAAATCGATGACATGGTTCCTAAGCAGAGATCTTCGTATGTCTTATAGTTTCCGAGTTTCCCAGACTGATCGATCTAAATGTGCCACCGTGTATATATCTGGGCAGCCGACTGGTGTAAGCGGTCAGCGCAGGGACAGATCCGAGAGGTACCTGTCAGCCAGTTGTGCGATGTGCTTGGCTAGCGACGTGCGCTGCGCGTCACTCCACACCAGCTCGGGATGCTCGTGCTGTGCGTCGAACATGTGCACGGCGCCGCCGGCCGCGCTCTCCCGCATCGCGTCGCAGAACACGCCGGGTATATACCGGGAGATCGTCAGCCGCACCTGACAGATAGCATTACCGTTATTACATTACTCACCCTCACCCATGAGCTATAACACTACATTTTGAAAATCATTTCCAATTATTCTTCATTAAATAATAAGCATACTACATTGATATTCTCGGGATACTATCTGCGGTATTTTCGTTATAAATCAATGTTAAAGTTTACATTTCTAAAACCGCGCCAAAAACGCTGATTCTGTAATGGCGCTGGTCGTATGGCACGTGTGACGTCACACGCAAGTAAACCACTCAATAACCGTAATAAAACAGTGCAGCTGAAGGTAATATAATATTATTACTTTTTCTTTAGATTTATGTGATTAAATGGTGTGTGAATGGTGTGTAGTGCCCCAATGTACAAATACAACTAAGTATAAAAGTCCACAGAAACTGTTTGTATCTTGAATTAGCTGAAATGCCTATTTGGGTTTCTTCGAGCTAACTGTAACCACATTGTTCGTCTTTTAGGATTCGTGATACCTACTTATAAAACTTGTTATAAGTAGGTATCAGGAATCCTAAAAGACGAACAATGTGGTTACAGTTAGCTCGAAGAAACCCAAATAGGCATTTCAGCTAATTCAAATGTTTTTATGTGTGAAGATCACTTTGATGTAAATATTGAACTAGCTAAAAATATCGGTTTTTAGGATTCCGTACCCTAAGGGTAAAAACGGGACCCTATTACTTTTTAGTAATAGGGTCCCGTTTTTACCCTTAGGGTATTACTTCGCTGTCCGTCTGTCCGTCTGTCACCAGGCTATATCTCATGAACCGTGATAGTTAGACAGTTGAAATTTTCACAGATGATGTATTTCTGTTGCCGCTATAACAAGAAATACTAAAAAACAGAATAAAATAAATATTTAAGGGGGCTCCCATACAACAAACGTGATTTTTTTGCCGTTTTTATAGATAATGGTACGGAACCCTTCGTGCGCGAGTCCGACTCGCACTTGGCCGGTTTTATTTGAAAAGTAATAACATTTTGAATAGCTAACCTCTTATTAGGTAGGTAGGTAGGTATGCCCCAATCTTACATCCAAAAGTGGAAGGATCCTCATCAATCGTACATTGCATTGCAGCACAACACGTTGTACGATTCACAATACTTCTTTACATCCAGTGAGTTCTTCCGAACGACAAATGCAACCATAAATGCCTCTATCTTAGCTAGGTTGCTGGTATCGGCTCGCACAATATTTAACTCCATTTTGAGATTCGGAGCAAATATTTATGCCACTAGTTACCTATAAGATTTATCTAAAATTATCAGAAAATTGTATTAGCTCGTATAAGATCGTAATCGTCGAATTTATCACCCAAAAACCCAAAAAGCGCCTCCCAATGCCTCAACATGAACATTATGTTTACTCGCATGTGACGTCACCAGAGCTGCGACCAACAATTATAAATGGCCTTTTAGTCACAGATTACAATTCAAAAATTATAGTATTTTTATTCGTGTAATTTGCAAAAAATATACAGTGAAATATGTTTGTTTTCCGTTTTAATTTGATAGGATAAGCACAATTTGTAGTATAATTGTAATGTTGTGAATAGCCTATTACATTAACTTATACATTTATCTATTGGAAGTTAGTTGATGGTCGCGTATTTGTAGTTTGCACCCAGATGCTTACTATCTAGGCTATCATCGACCTGGGTTACATGTTACAACTGGACCACAAATGTATTGAGTAGTCAGAGCTGGCTCGAGGTAGTGATAATGTACCTTGGGTCCGTGCAGCTTGTCCGCCATCATCCTAGCCAGCAGCTCCACGGCCGCCTCGCGCGTCTCCGACACCTTGAGTAGTTAGAGCTGGGCCGAGGTAGTCATGTACCTTGGGTCCGTGCAGCTTGTCCGCCATCATCCTGGCCAGCAGCTCCACGGCCGCCTCGCGCGTCTCCGACACCTTGAGTAGTTAGAGCTGGGTCGAGGTAGTCATGTACCTTGGGTCCGTGCAGCTTGTCCGCCATCATCCTGGCCAGC
The DNA here is from genome assembly GCA_947086465.1 of Eupithecia exiguata. Classification (NCBI taxonomy): domain Eukaryota; kingdom Metazoa; phylum Arthropoda; class Insecta; order Lepidoptera; family Geometridae; genus Eupithecia; species Eupithecia exiguata. Next base: position 93,302 of record OX352241.1, on the reverse strand, counting down.
AGCTCCACGGCCGCCTCGCGCGTCTCCGACACCTTGAGTAGTTAGAGCTGGGTCGAGGTAGTCATGTACCTTGGGTCCGTGCAGCTTGTCCGCCATCATCCTGGCCAGCAGCTCCACGGCCGCCTCGCGCGTCTCCGACACCTTGCCGTTGCAGAACAGCTCCAGCAGGTAGATCACGGCACCTGCCACAATCAGTACAATGTACAATGTACACTTAACACAATCCTACGTGTAGATAGAGAAGTACCTTTAGCCAAGGCTTCCTTGCAGAGCGCAGTGTTGGGCAGCAGCGCGGCCAGCACGTCCAGCACGGCGGCCCTGGGGACAAACCGCTCTCTAGAGTCAACGGAACCGCGCGACTTGGCTCATGCTCTATCTCCTGTGCGACCTGGCCCATGCTCTATCTCCTGTGCGACCTGGCTCATGCTCTATCTCCTGTGCGACCTGGCTCATGCTCTATCTCCTGTGCGACCTGGCTCATGCTCTATCTCCTGTGCGACCTGGCTCATGCTCTATCTCCTGTGCGACCTGACGCACACGCTTTTTCCTCAAAATCATAAATTCTCTCTCCGGCGCCAAACTTTTGTACGCTGTGACTACAGATGCCCATATTTTGTGATTTTTTTCTGTATTATAAACTTAAATAACTCATTCATAATTTTTTGTACGAAAAGAAGACAGCGCCCGCATTTAAAAAAAAAAGTTGAGTTCTGTACTGAACAAAAAGGCATCTTGTATTAAAACTTGGCTCAGATAAGCTACATTTCAAAATGGTATAATAGTAGGTAGATACGTGTCACATTTCTCTTGTGCAGATTAACATTATTTTGTTTTTCTGAAACACTTTCTTTTATAACAGTACATTTTACTTTTAAATATTGAATTCAACAAGAAAAAGAGGCAGATAAAGCTATGTTTTAAAATAAATAGATAATAATGACGCTATTGGATGTGAGTTGGAGTGGGTGTAGGGTGCGTGTAGGGTGCGTGTAGGGTGCGTGTAGGGTGCGTGTAGGGAGATGGTTCCTCTCCCTACACTTCGTGATAAATGATAAGATGATATTAAGGCTGGGAGCAAACAAGAACCATCCGAGTCCGTGTCGTAACGTGAACTGATACGTACCTATAGCTAGGTAGGCACATGATGCGAGCGGCTCGTGAGAACCGCCGCGTTACCAAACCCTACCCGTGCACACACTGCTTACACTACACTGCGGCTCGCTAGCCCCTAGCATTCACCGCTCCCCACTAGCACTAGCACTGTGCGCCGCGCTCACACTGTGCAGGGGCAGCCACTCGCACGGCATGCGGCAGGCTCGTACGTGACCGCTGGAACTGGCCGCGCCACGGCCGGCGCGCAAGGCTACGATCCCTTCGAAGCCTCCAACCAGTGGCGATGATGACCACGACGATCACGATGATGATGATGATGATGATGACGTAAGCCATGACGTAATGATGTACATGATGAACGCTTAGTCGCGAAGTAGCCTGTTCTTTTAAGACTCTAATTTGACTCAAAAGCTAATACCAATCTCTCTCTTCAGTCGGAGATAAGGCTGTTTCGCCTGATGATAAGGCTGCTACGAATAAATAAATAAGTCAGGAAATCTAACTGCATGATAAAAATGACCCAACCAAAGTCGTGTCCAAATAGGCGGCGCTTAAAAGTCGTGTCCAGCGCGTCATCAGTCTGACATGTTGCTTGTTTGCGAGCACACGTGAAATCGGTGTACTTTTTAGTTTATTTAGTTTATTTGTGATCTAGCTGTGAATCATCATGCCAGCATGTGTTGTGAAGTGGTGCAGGAGCCATGCAAGACTCAAATGTCCAGGGATCACTTTTCACTAGTAAGTAGTAGCTAAATTATACCCCCCACTACACACTTACTATTTATTTATTTATTATTTAAAGATGTTCAAATACGTTATAAAAAATTGGTCAATACTATGCAAAATGAAGTCAGTAAATTTTTGACTGAGTTTGTTTTTTATTTTTATTTTATACAACACAGTACGACCGACGTACACAGCCGTATGACCTAACAACATTGCGCGCTTACTATTTCATAATGTTTAAAAACAGACTAAAAAAACTTAAAACTTTGAAACATTTTCCCATTGATTTTTACCTAAGCTATCTCAATAATAATTTTTTGGAATTATTTTTTCATTTTTTCGCACATAAAGTAATATGCTCTATTGTAAAAATAACAAAAAAATGTAATAAGAAAAATATTGTACCTACCTCTTATTGTTTTATTATTTACTTGGTTCGATCCACTTATTGCATACATCGTCCACGCAGACGTGACGCCGATATGACTCAGCTGTCATAGCAGACATTGCAGCCCGCGTGCGAACCAATCCCTGCTTTCGTTCAGCAAGCGCGAACCAATCCTTGTTTTCGTTCTGATTTTAAACCAATCACCAAACATGTCTATTTGTAACTTTGGGTGTGATTCGTTTTTTGAATGATACGTGTTTTGGTTCACTTTAGGGCTACTTTTCGTTTGGAATTGGTTTTGAGTTAGACTTCCTGACTTATTATTTATTCGTAGTAAGGCTGAGGTATCGATGATCTTGTTCAATATAGACACCTCTGGGGCTTCAAATTCTGATTCAATGTTGAATTTGCTGAAGAAATTGTGATGCGTATAAATAGTAAAGCCAGAACCTCTGAGTTTGCATTGATCACCCAGCGTTAATATTCCGGTACCACACACCGTAATTGTTTGATAACGAGCCCATTTGGACACTGAATGCGGATGTGGCATTCTCCTAGCTTTTTGCAGTTTGACCCACCGATTTTGGCATGTAGTTATCGATGTTGTACAAGTAGCGTCGCTGTTCGATGATAGTAACTTGATACTGCATAGTGATTGTTTTAGTTGTAGATCGTAAAGCGGCATTTGTAATGGGCACTAAATGATTTCATTCGCCGCATGATGGCATTGTTGAATGTTGTCAATCGTTATCAGACAGAGAGGCGGCTGCATCCTTCTTCATGTTGTAAGCTATGTATGGCGCCACCTATGTTAGGTACAATGATTTGTTATTATCCTTGTTTTGTGGGATACTGATAATTCTGTCCAATTCGAATACATCGTTGCTCAGTAGTGGGATCTTGATTTCCACTAGAAGATAACTTCCATATATTCGGGCCGCTACCTTCATAAATTTGTACATGCTCTTGATAAGCAAATTGCGAAGATGGTACGGCGGCGCGACCTTCGGAGCTCCAACACACGCCTCATCGAAGAGGCGACAGAGCGAAACCGAGGGTCCAAAGTATTCACTCAGCAGCTTGGCAGGAGCCACCTGACGAAGCTTAAAAAGCACGACGGGAGGACTGTATTGTCGAAGCCGGAGATCTCTGCCAAGATAGAGGACTTGTATGGCCGTTTATACGCTGCACATGCCCCTCCTGCCCAACGGGATGAACACGATTCCAGAGCCACCCTGACACGCCACTACACCGACGAATGTACTTGTGATGTGAGCGCATCGTCGTGCACGAACATCACTTGTGTACTTGTGATGTGAGCGCATCGTCGTGCACGAACATAACTTGTGAACTTGTGATGTGAGCGCATCGTCGTGCACGAACATCACTTGTGTACTTGTGATGTGAGCGCATCGTCGTGCACGAACATAACTTGTGAACTTGTGATGTGAGCGCATCGTCGTGCACGAACATCACTTGTGTACTTGTGATGTGAGCGCATCGTCGTGCACGAACATCACTTGTGTACTTGTGATGTGAGCGCATCGTCGTACACGAACATCACTTGTGTACTTGTGATGTGAGCGCATCGTCGTGCACGAACATCACTTGTGAACTTGTGATGTGAGCGCATCGTCGTGCACGAACATCACTTGTGTACTTGTGATGTGAGCGCATCGTCGTGCACGAACATCACTTGTGTACTTGTGATGTGAGCGCATCGTCGTACACGAACATCACTTGTGTACTTGTGATGTGAGCGCATCGTCGTGCACGAACATAACTTGTGAACTTGTGATGTGAGCGCATCGTCGTGCACGAACATCACTTGTGTACTTGTGATGTGAGCGCATCGTCGTGCACGAACATCACTTGTGTACTTGTGATGTGAGCGCATCGTCGTACACGAACATCACTTGTGTACTTGTGATGTGAGCGCATCGTCGTACATGAACATCACTTATGTGTACTTGTGATGCGACACTCTGCTTACGACTCGTTTACCTCAGCCTTAGAGGCGAACTTAATGGGGTTGCTTTTCAAACTAAGCCTCGATCTTAGTGCTCACGGGATACCCGTGGTTAAAAACTTGTCTGCGCACCCGGCACTCGTCCGCGCACGCAACAGCCGCAGGCATGCCAGTACCGGCACTCGTCCGCGCACGCAACAGCCGCAGGCATGCCAGTACCGGCACTCGTCCGCGCACGCAACAGCCGCAGGCATGCCAGTAGGTAGCTGATGGGTTTTTCTTGTATTCTCTTATTTATTGAAGGCACACATTCCATTGCTAGTAGCAATATGATATATAGGTCATTTAATTAACTTGGAATGATATTGATTGCATGACATCGGAAAAGTGAAACGTGAACTGATCACAAGTGTGCCAGCTGCACTCGTGTATCCAGGACATACGAGTCCAGGCGAGAGCGGACAGGACACGGCATGCGAGTCTCACTTGCAAATGTATGAGCATTGAGTGTGTGCCAGTGCCAGTGCCAGTCACTGGTCACCGGGACGCACATGCCGTTGACTTGTGCCTATGCAAGCTGCTGTTCCCTTTGACAAGCATGCAATGTGCAATAGGCTATTTGACTACATTCAAAATAACTTGCAAATTGTTTTCATCCCAGTCAGCGACGACGTAAGAAAGCGTAATCAGGTGATTTTTATTATTAAAAATATGTCTATTTTAGGTAAAAAACGGGATTAAAATTACACGTTTTTTGATATATGATAACGTGACCGAAAACGAGCGAAAGCTCTGTGTTGGTAGGATCGCTGGTGACGTCACACTATTACAGATTAGTGTGAATGAGTTGTTCTTGTTAGGCGTGGTGAGGCGATGAAGCCGAGGTCTGGTTTGAGAGTGAAGCGGCCAGCTGCCTATGTACCTAGGAGGTTTCTCGGCCAGCAAGGGCAGCAAGTGGCCTAGCACGGCGCTGGCGGCCACGTCCTCCACGCACTCGCGGCTGCCGGCGCCAGCGCAGATGCAGCGCAGCGCCGCGCCTTGCAGCGCCGGCGCCGCCCGCGCCGATACCAGCCCGAACAGGAGGCCGAATTGACCGATGCATTGGATCTCCGCACCTGTCAAGAGAAACGTTCACCTTAGACATCCCGCGGCCACTAGTATGCTCGTTACTTTTGTTTCAGTATTTCAGTATTTTATTTATTGCATTCATACAGTCAGGTCTTAGTAGTTAGGCGAGTGTTCATAAAATGTTCACAGTATGTACCCATGTAGGGTGTTGCAATGGAAGACAGGCCAGGGTTCATGCCTTTTTACTTATGATGTACTTACTTATTATTAATGCATTCAATACCTATTACAAAGATTACGAGTCGCTAAATTTCTCATTGAAGAAATCGTCAAGTTCGTAAAAACATTTTTTTATGAGTATCGCTTTTAGTTTGGATTCAAACATGTCATTTTTTTCTATACATTTTAGTTTTTCTGGTAGTGTTGTAAATTTTTACCGCCATCGAGTTGGGGGAGGATTGGTGGATTTTTAATTTTGATGCGGGCATGACAAGGTTGTGTTTGTATCTAGTTTGGTATCGGCGAGACTGGTCATTTATTTTTTGGAAAAAAATTGGGTTATTCCTTACAAATTTGCATATTTCTAAGATGTATATACATACTAGGGTAAGAATTTCTAATTGTATAATAAATATATATAATATAATATATAATAAATAAATATATGTTCTAAGCAAACAATCCCGTAGTACTTAACCTAAAGCTCACTTCTTGTTATAAATATACGTTTAAACCGTGACATGACAGTCTGGAACACGCGTTATTGACCGGAACTGCACGGGGCAGTTCCGGTTCCACCACATCTGTCCAGCGGTACCTGTGTACAATCAGCATGTGTGGCGCATCGCCCTTCCCGGGCAGTCCTCCGCGTGACCCCCGTGCAGTTCCGGTTCCACCACATCTGTCCAGCGGTACCTGTGTACAATCAGCATGTGTGGCGCATCGCCCTTCCCGGGCAGTCCTCCGCGTGACCCCCGTGCAGTTCCGGTTCCACCACATCTGTCCAGCGGTACCTGTGTACAATCAGCATGTGTGGCGCATCGCCCTTCCCGGGCAGTCCTCCGCGTGACCCCCGTGCAGTTCCGGTTCCACCACATCTGTCCAGCGGTACCTGTGTACAATCAGCATGTGTGGCGCATCGCCCTTCCCGGGCAGTCCTCCGCGTGACCCCCGTGCAGTTCCGGTTCCACCACATCTGTCCAGCGGTACCTGTGTACAATCAGCATGTGTGGCGCATCGCCCTTCCCGGGCAGTCCTCCGCGTGACCCCCGTGCAGTTCCGGTTCCACCACATCTGTCCAGCGGTACCTGTGTACAATCAGCATGTGTGGCGCATCGCCCTTCCCGGGCAGTCCTCCGCGTGACCCCCGTGCAGTTCCGGTTCCACCACATCTGTCCAGCGGTACCTGTGTACAATCAGCATGTGTGGCGCATCGCCCTTCCCGGGCAGTCCTCCGCGTGACCCCCGTGCAGTTCCGGTTCCACCACATCTGTCCAGCGGTACCTGTGTACAATCAGCATGTGTGGCGCATCGCCCTTCCCGGGCAGTCCTCCGCGTGACCCCCGTGCAGTTCCGGTTCCACCACATCTGTCCAGCGGTACCTGTGTACAATCAGCATGTGTGGCGCATCGCCCTTCCCGGGCAGTCCTCCGCGTGACCCCCGTGCAGTTCCGGTTCCACCACATCTGTCCAGCGGTACCTGTGTACAATCAGCATGTGTGGCGCATCGCCCTTCCCGGGCAGTCCTCCGCGTGACCCCCGTGCAGTTCCGGTTCCACCACATCTGTCCAGCGGTACCTGTGTACAATCAGCATGTGTGGCGCATCGCCCTTCCCGGGCAGTCCTCCGCGTGACCCCCGTGCAGTTCCGGTTCCACCACATCTGTCCAGCGGTACCTGTGTACAATCAGCATGTGTGGCGCATCGCCCTTCCCGGGCAGTCCTCCGCGTGACCCCCGTGCAGTTCCGGTTCCACCACATCTGTCCAGCGGTACCTGTGTACAATCAGCATGTGTGGCGCATCGCCCTTCCCGGGCAGTCCTCCGCGTGACCCCCGTGCAGTTCCGGTTCCACCACATCTGTCCAGCGGTACCTGTGTACAATCAGCATGTGTGGCGCATCGCCCTTCCCGGGCAGTCCTCCGCGTGACCCCCGTGCAGTTCCGGTTCCACCACATCTGTCCAGCGGTACCTGTGTACAATCAGCATGTGTGGCGCATCGCCCTTCCCGGGCAGTCCTCCGCGTGACCCCCGTGCAGTTCCGGTTCCACCACATCTGTCCAGTTCCGGTCCTCTCCCATCCTCTATCTCACCCGGGTTCTTGACAATGACGTTGGCCAGAGCATCCAGCGCCATGGTGATGTGCTCCACTCGCTGCGGAGTCATGTCCAGCTCAGCCTGCTGCCGCACGAACTGCAGCAGGTCCAGGACCACTTGCTGCGGGTTCTGGAACATGCATTATATAATGTACTAGTGGCCCGCCTCGGCTTCGCACGGGTAAATACATGTATTCAAAAACAAAAAAATTAATAAATTTGTACACACTCTTGGCAGACTTTCCATGCTTAGAACACTCGATCAAGTTTGCTTTTGACATAATTTGTTTATTATGTCAAAAAAAAATACTTTAGCGCTGGCCATATCTCGAGAAGAACCGACAACCGCTGGAGTGAACGTGTTCTTTAGTGGAGGCGGTCCCCACTCAGGAACACGGCAAACGTAGTGTATGTACGACGCTCTCCGACCAAGTGGGATGACGATTTGCGAAAGACTGCTGGCATATACTTGATGCGGTAAGCTGAAGACAGAGCGCTATGGCGCTCATTAAGGGAGGCCTATGTCCAGCAGTGGACTAATATAGGCTGATGATGATGACTTTAGATATTATTATTACTTTTTTATGTTTTATTATCTAGGATTACAAGGGTGAAAGAATTTTTCAAATCGGTCCAGTTCAGTAGTTTCGGAGCATATTCAATTCAAACAAACAAACAAATTTCCTCATTATTATAAGTAGTTATAATGCCATAACTTTTAGTAGATATTGATGTGACTATGCGACTGTAGCACATCACTTTGCTCTATTGTCAATAATTTCCTCAGCTTACGCGATATAAGGATTTTTCGGCGTTACTATAGTATACTTTAACATGAAAAAGTAGTTATTGTGACATAACTATAATAGTTAGTTAGACACATGGTGTTATGGAATTTTTTGTAGATATGAATGTCTTCTATAAAACTGTAGTACATCACTCTATTGTCAATAGTTTCCGCAGCGTACGCGATATAAGGATTTTTTATGGTATAATTTTCACACCTTCCTTGGGTTACATTATCGAAGTTTTCATACGGATTCCTAACTTTTTTGAAAATATTCTATAGCCAATGTTCATCAGGGATAATGTAGGATTCTAATGGTGAAAGAATTTTTCAAATCGGTGCAGTAGTTTTGGAGCCTATTCCCGTTAAACAAAAAAACAAACATACAAACAAACAAACAAATGTTTCCTCTTTATAATATTATGAGTATAGATACGTCTTTAAATGTGCGAGGTCGCGAAAGAAACGTTGTTGTAGCTCCTGCGGTACCAAGTCATTCATATGCCACGTCAAATGTTCAGTTCATACCTTCACACGTTGGCTTGCAAATTACAGGAATTGTGATGAAACATAGCACAGGCCTTTAGAAGCTCTCCTTAAACACTCAGAGCCTGTATCTCTGAGTGTTCGAGAAGGCGTTTCGGTGTAGTCAGTGACCTGTATGGTAAAGTCCGGCAGTTCGTTGTAGATCTGCACGTAGAGATCGCCGACGCGCAGCAGCCCCTCGTGTGCAGTGAAGGTGAAGGGCTCCACCAGCGGGCCGTCGCCGGGAGTGGCGCGGCTGTTGCGCAACTTGTCCTTCAGCTCTGCACGGGTGCTGTTGTCCCACACCAGGTAGGGCGTGCGCCAGTTCGAGGTTAGGGTTTTCAGAAGCTAGAACATACATAACTAAGTCATACTTTCTACACAGATGGGGAGTGTGTACAATTCCTTTTCCTCGAGGAGGACGATCTGACAGTTGAGTGCTATCATTAACTCGGAAGAGTCATGAGCGCGCTCACGAGTCGCGGGTTCAATGTCATTACAATAGGTACGCTTTACTCGATATCATCGCGCTCATGAGAGTTCCGAATTACCGTGAGCGAGACAACGAACGTGTTGTTTGATATCTATCAGTCATCAATAAAGCCAAATGTCACTTTTGACAGAGGCGCTCATAGTGATTACGGTTAGTAGCATGGTCGGACACAGGTCGGTGATATCGCAATATTGCACATGTAATGACGTCATCTATCACGTCACAAGACATCGTGGTCGCGCTCACAGTAATACGGAACAGTTGTTAGCGCGATAAGAGATCGATCATTGCCCCGAGCCGTGCTTCCACGAGACGTATAGAGTACGTCTCGTGGAAGCACGAATCGGGCTCGGGGCTAGTGCTGCATGTACTCGCATGAGGCAGGAGCCTGTACGACTAATTATCGTAGGAACTCATTTATACTACTTCTCGAACTGCTGTTCTCTATAACAGCACTTACAGCACGGCTGACTTTCATCTCTTTACATCCAGACCTAACGTATTTAAAAGAATAATCAACAAGAAGGTGGTCGCACCTTCCTACAGTTATCCTATTCACTGCTGGACACTGATATACGTACCGATTAATTTGTTTATTTTGTAAAACGTATTACTTATAATACAGTCAAGTGTGTCCCTGTATTATAAGTAATGAAGAGGATGATGTAGTTCTGAGTGTTCTCACCTAGGTAAAGGTATTCTGTTGGTACGGACGGTTGCACGGTCATCAGTGAAATGTGGCCCTTGGATACGAACCTCGTGTTGGTCTGTCTCCGCCAGCCGGCCGCACAGATACGGTGTGAGGAGTGTGTGCAGCGCACTGCCTATCCGCTCGTCGTCCGCGGTGGGGTCCTCGTGCGGCCCGTACAGTGCGGCGAGTGCCTTAACGCATTGCTTCGCTAGTTGGTTGGCTGTTTCCTGAGGGAGGAAAAGAACAGGATATTGTTATTCTAAATGGGCTAGCGAAGATCGAAATGCGATAGTCCTTCGTAGTTTGTTCCGCTCGTCTTGCTTAGTGTTTATATAGAGACAGACCACGAGAACAAACGGAAGATTCAGTAACTCAATACGATATTCATTCACAGCGCGCGCGCCTAGTCTAGAACTATCGGCTCGCTTCTCTCGCCAGTCGCCGGGCGGTGTCAGTGTAACTAGCTCAGCGAGCTACACGTGACGAGTCTAGAACTATCGGCTCACTTCTCTCGCCAGTCGCCGGGCGGTGTCAGTGTGACTAGCTCAGCGAGCTACACGTGACGAGTCTAGAACTATCAGCTCGCTTCTCTCGCCAGTCGCCGGGCGGTGTCAGTGTGACTAGCTCAGCGAGCTACACGTGACGATTCTAGAACTATCGGCTCGCTTCTCTCGCCAGTCGCCGGGCGGTGTCAGTGTGACTAGCTCGGCGAGCTAGAGAGTTCCATGGAATGAGTGTCGTACCTGTTTGCTAGCCTGCGCGTCGTTGTCGATGCCGGACTCAGTGAGCGTGTAGTCGTAGTTGAGCACGGCGGGTACGAGCGCGTGTATGGCGCCGCCGAGCGCGAAGGCGGCGCGACACCGCGGTTCGCGCGCCAGCGCTGCGGTGGCCTCGGCACCCGCGCACGCGGTGTCGCCGAGGTGCTGGAAACAACAACATCATTCAATGCTGGACAATTCCAAGTTAAGCATGGGATTGTGTTATAGGTACTAGATTATAGATATACATAATACAATATATAGATAAATATAGAAGAAAGAGGAGAAATAATAGAAAATACAAAGAACAAACATTTGCAGATTATACAAACATGTCATGTGACCGGATTTTTGAGGAGTATTAACTCCTATGTGCATTGGGACAAGCCAATGCACATAGGAGTATTTGACTCAAAAATCCCGTCAAAATGATTTGTTGGTTTTTTCTAAATTGTTATAAAACGAAACATGATAAAATATATTTTTTGAGTAAATATTTATTAAATACTTTGAAAAAAATACATATACTAACAAAACAAAAAATACATATACAATAATAAAACAAACAATACAGACAAAAAATTAAAACAATACTATTTAGAGTTAAAAGAAGAAAAATAAAGCAGGTTTGTCGTGTATTTCTTCGTCATCTGATCTTTCTTGGCTGATCAAATGATTTTCCGAATTTTGGTGGCTCTTGTGGGAGTTGCCGTTATATCTTTCAAATGTTTTGTAGTATCAGTATTCTCGGAAGTGCCGCGACTTACACGAGCAGCGAAGGTCAATTCAAATGTTTTGTAGTATCAGTATTCTCGGAAGTGCCGCGACTTACACGAGCAGCGAAGGTCAATTCAAATGTTTTGTAGTATCAGTATTCTCGGAAGTGCCGCGACTTACACGAGCAGCGAAGGTCAATTCAAATGTTTTGTAGTATCAGTATTCTCGGAAGTGCCGCGACTTACACGAGCAGCGAAGGTCGATTCATCTACAGGTCCTTGCTCCCGTAAATCTTTTGTTCTACGCCGCTTGCTCCTTTCACTTGTTGGAATTGTTTTTGCGGTCTTCTCGGTTGGAAAGAGCACGCACGAGCGAGGGTAGCTCAGTTGTTGTTTTGAGCCAATCTGCGTTCTTGTCTAAGAACCTATCCTCTATGCTGTGACATTCTGCCCACTTTTTCTTAAAATTGGTCTTGAAAAACCTCAAAGAGCGACTTAAAACGCTGTTTAATTCTACTGGGCATGATGTGAGCCGTATGAGGCTTCTTCCATCTAAATGAACTTTTCTTCAAGTTTTTTTCATTGAAACTCTTTCATTATGTTGTATAATTCCAATCTAGTTAGTTTGTTTACCCTCTCCGAGGGATCAGCAACAACAGAAAGCAGAAATGGCAGATTCCCATAATGCTAAACATGAAAGCCATCAACCTGGACCTCAGCAAACATGAAACATGCGCTGCAGAAACGGGGCAGCCCCAACAACATCCTGAAGGCGTTGTTATGCTGTACACGCAGAGCGCTGAGCGATCTTTTGGGGGGGGGGGGGGTATAGTACCTGGTAGTTCAAGAGCGGTACGATGTCCGCACAGAGCGCGGGCAGGTCGGCCGCGACACTGCGGCACTGCTCGAAGGCGCTGGCCACGGCGAAGCAGCGCGCCACGTGCGCACACACCGCCGCGCACACGTCGCCCGCGCGCGTCTGCCGGGACAGCACGCCCACGCAGCGGGACAGCGCGCCGTGCAGCACCTGCATGAAACAACCGTTCACAAAATACCAAATGGCTGTATTTGTTAGGAAAAATAGACATCTATATAAATCCAAAATCGAAGATAATTTAGAATATAATAGACGGAATAAAGATAAACTTATAATGCCTAGAACCAATTTGTGCTTAGCCAGTAAAAGCCCAAATAATAGGTTAGTAACAATCTATAACAAAATCCCCAACATAATCAAAGACGAGGAAAATGACATAACTTTCTTTAAAAAGCTCAAAAACCTGCTTGCCATTAAATGCTATTACTCTGTAAACGAATTCCTATCCGATTTATCTCTGCGTGACATAAACTCAGATCAATGACCTCAACTCCTTATCTTACCAATGTGATTTTGCCTACCCTAGACCCCATATGTAATCAAATCTGCGGTTTTGACATTGTATTGAATTTTAACTATAGGATTATTTAATTTTACTTATAATTGACATGCATGAACCTGACATTAAAATATGTACCTTTAATTATATTAACTTACAGTTTGCCATTTTATATAAATTCTTTTGCAGTGCCCTACAGGGTGCATGTACTATTGACCTAGGCTAACATTAATATCTAAGCTGTATACATGTACATGTGAGCAAAAATAAACAATAAACAAAACAAAACATAAACGGATGTGAAACTAACAATGCCAAGTTCTGGGCCCAACGCAATACCATTCAAAACTGGCACATTCAAATATATATAATAAAATATCGGACATACAAAACAAAGGAAAAGACAAATTATTTGAACTTAAATTAAAACAATAGGTACCTTTATATAGCATAAATGCTTTTATTATTAAAATAAATATATTTTTATAACTTATACCTATATTTTTATTTTTTATTATATATTTTTATAAATTATATTTCAATATTTTTTAACAGCTGAGTCCCTCTGCACGCAGCTAAAACTTTTGACGAGCTCCCTCCAAGCGCACTCAGTGCGTTCGGATAGGCGATGTTCTCAGCATTGATCACAAAAATAGGTACTTTGGTGTCCCCCAAGGCAGTGTTTTAGGATCTACTTTATTTTTAATCTACATCAATAACTTTGCAATTTAAATTTAGATCATGGCTAAATCCTATCATAGGCTGATGACACTGTTTTATTTTTCTCCGCTGACTCTGAAAAAGAAGTGTACAATTTCGCGCAACATGAATTCAACATTGTGGAGAAATGACTTCAGCACAAGTTACTAACTCTAAATGCAGATAAGACTAAGTATACCTACAAGATTTTTGATGCGCAAACAACTGTCAAACGAACTTATCCCAAAATTCAATGCGCATTATTGTGTAGGTGCTGATAGCCTATGTATTTGCCCTGCCATAAAAAATATGGAATTAAATACCTTGGACGAATCACTCTCATTCAAACCCCATTAAGAAGCTTTAGTAAGTAGAATACGCAAGCTGATTTTTGTGTTCAAAAATGTACACAATATTGCAAATCGAAAACTTATTATACAAGTTTACCGGGCCCTTTGCGAATCCATATAGAGCTACTGCATTACATCATGGGGTGCAGTAGGTAAAGCATTATTACTAACTGTCGAACTATCAACTTTCCCTCCTTTTACTTTCCCTACAAACCTTCTCTTTGAATCATGGGGGGTATTATCAGTTCGGCAGTTATTCATAATGAACATAGAACTAAACACGGTCCTAGTCGGACCGGCGGCGCGGGCGGTCGCGGTTGTGTTGCGCGTGCTTGCTAGCTTGCTACGACGTATAATTTTGTGTGATTTCGACTAAAACACCACGACAATGCCCTCGTGTTCGTTCACCAGGTGTACAAATAGCTCCAAAACAAATAACAAAGTCACATATTTTCACGCGTAAGATACACCAAAATTTCATTTTTCTGATAATTCGATACCTTATCATTATTTAATTTCTGACACGGTACAGTTTTTGAGTGAGCGCTGGTAGAACGTACCGGATCTTCCTTTTTTACTTTTGTCGAACCTTATAGAATCACTAAGTGGTCCGTTTGTCAACCCTCTTTTCTCAGAAACGCGTGGAGGTATCGATTTGGAATACACATCACATACTCAGGTTCTCTCTGGAGCCGCGCGGCCGCGATATAACTCAAACTTATAAGTCAAATCAATCAAAAGTTACAGCCGTATAAGTCAAATTTTTAGAAATTTCCAAAGGAATCACATGCGCACAAAACCTATAGGGTACTTCCCGTCAACCTAGAATAATGAAATTTGGTAGGAAGCAAGGTTTTATATATAGCACAAGTAAAGAGAAAAATACGAAAACCGTAAATTTCTAGTTTATTCACTAAAGAAATAATTTTTAAATCTCGCCGGACCAAAAACCTACAGGGTACTTTCCATTGTCCTAGAACCATGAAATTTGGCAAGAATTTCACGGCGCACATATAAATTTCTCGAGGGTCAAACATTTTTTAAGAGACTACCTCAAAATCAACCTTTTTACAAGCAAATCATGAAAGTGGCTAGTCGCGATTATACACAAATATTATTTTGTTGCATCTTTGATAGCTGACAGCATGGTTGCGTCATTGTTCGTCACAACATTTGAAATGTGTGCTTAGTCATTTGATGTGCAGGGTGTTTGGCAGAGCATGTTGCATATGTTGGACAGTTGGAAGGTGGAACCAAGTGCAACAGCTTGGAGGTTTGGCAGAGCATGTTGCATATGTTGGACAGTTGGAAGGTGGAACCAAGTGCAACAGCTTGGAGGTTTGGCAGAGCATGTTGCATATGTTGGACAGTTGGAAGGTGGAACCAAGTGCAACAGCTTGGAGGTTTGGCAGAGCATGTTGCATATGTTGGACAGTTGGAAGGTGGAACCAAGTGCAACAGCTTGGAGGTTTGGCAGAGCATGTTGCATATGTTGGACAGTTGGAAGGTGGAACCAAGTGCAACAGCTTGGAGGCTTTTTTACCACGAAAATCCGATCAGATATTTTTAAGATTTTTTTAAAGAATTTCAACATTTACGTGAGCTACAGCCGAACATAGCACCTCATCCTGAAGTCGGTAATCATGTCAGCTTGCGGAGCTCAATAATACATAGGTACCTACAGCCGAACATAGCACCTCATCCTGAAGTCGGTAATCATGTCAGCTTGCGGAGCTCAATAATACATAGGTACCTACAGCCGAACATAGCACCTCATCCTGAAGTCGGTAATCATGTCAGAGAACCTTACATTATTTATTTATAAAATGTAGTATTTCTAGTACATTCGTGGATCTTACAAGACTAGCAAAATTGAACAAGTCGGTAGGTTTGAATATGTCTATGATATAGAAGCGCCCAAAAGCGTGCCCTACGTGTCTACGGTTCGAGTAACGATACTCGCTGCTTGCGTCGCCTGCAGTCTCTTTTCGAAGGCTGGACGCACTGTCGCGTGTCTCAACGTGAAAACATGTCCTGAATTAGCTTGGTGCGAGAGTGAGCTCATATTTGGTTCCCTAATCACTAGTTACGTTTTCAATCTGAATATTTATCAAGACAAGGAACATGGTTAGTTAGGTGGTAGAGGCAACCCGCGGCCTACACTAACCTCGAACCATGTGCCACTCAGGATGGCGCGAGCTCGCAGTAGCGCGGGCGCGAACACTTGTTCATTATAGTATGTACACTAACCTCCAACCCCCCTTCCCTCCTCAGCTCCTCCGCGTTCAGCGCGGAGCAGTTGACCGTGGCGTGCGCGAGCTCGCAGGCCGCCGGCAGTAGCGCGGGCGCGTCTCGCTCCGCGAACAGCTGCTCCGCTTCGACTTCCATTCGGGCGGTGCGCAGGAGTTGAGGGTAGCCTGCGTATTTGTACGGTGCTAGGACTGGAATGGGAGAAAGTTATATTAAGACTTTTGACCGAAACCAGTCGAATGGCTAAAACAAGCTGCTTTCCGCTTATGACTGACAGGTGAATACTTACTTATTCAAAGCATTCATCTTAAGGTTAGATCTCGGCAAGTATTACGTAATTTTTTCCACGAATTTTAGCAGTTCCTGCAAAAGGTTGTTAGTTGTGTTGGCGCGGGATCCAATTTTGGAAAAGGAAATCGTTAACCATTTGCGGCGAATTACTTTTCCGTTAGATTTATTCCTTATGAACGCAGTAAACCACGAATATAATTGAATCTCGCTTTAACGCGAAACGAACAATCTTAGTATTATATGTATTTTTAGCTTATGTATTTACCTGTCTACCAACGATGGAGGGTAGTGCAGTTGGCACCGCAAACTACAGACAAATTTGAATCACAGGCCATCACGAAACGAAAAATCTTTATACCTACATTAAATTACGTGTTTTGAAAAATCTCACGTGAGATAAAGGGAGGAGGGGGTCCAGCAAAATCTCACGACATCTCATCATTGGGAAAATCATTAAAAACCACCTCACGTCATTTATGGATGTCCCTTAAAATATTAATGAGAAGGTAGTATTAATGAGAAAAAATCCACTTATAGCTGTTTAAGGCATGTTTAGGAATGTCAAATTGACCTAATAAGTGACCAAAGGTGTAGGATAATATATGTAACTCTATAGAGTAATATTACCAATGAACCGCGTGTGGCCAATGATAATGCTTAGATATCAGTGAACCAAATGTGAACTATTAAGGAGAACAAAATGCTACTTGGGAATACAAGCTCTGCTTAGCTTGGGGCTAGGTGATGATGATGATGTGTGAGTTGTCCAGCATTATTTATTTATTTAATATTATTTATATATTGCTCATTTCCATCATAACAAAAATACTATCTAAGAAATCAGCAGGAGGCTGAAAAGGGTGTTCTTGATGCCGTGCCCAAATGCCCATGTGCCCGTGCCATGTACCAAACTATACACAACACTAACAGTAACAACAAAAACTTAAATAAAACACTACATATCAGTTTTATTTAACAAGAAATAAAAAAAACAACGGGTCCAATCTCTAGTTTACACCGAGAACGAAAAGCGCGCGCATAGTTTATTTTTTTTAAGATGTGGTGAGAAGCCCATTTTGCACAGAACCAAGGCGGTAACGAACCTGAGTTTGAGGTATAAATCCTCTTCCATGCCATGGTTGAACGTTTTGAATACAAGAAGCCTCCTTCGATAGGTTTAAATGATATCTCAGCTCGTTTTTTTTCGATAGGCGACCTTGATGTCAGCAACTTATTGTACCTACCATTAAAACGCAGTGTCTACAGATGTAAAAGAGGTTTGAAGATTTCATAACACCGGCAACCACTTTGTTTTATTATATCGCCGCGCATGATGAAACTTATATATTTAGATAGAAAACACCAAAACAAATAAAAAATATTCCATAGTATAACGTCCTAAAGTGTCAGGTAACAGGTTGCTGAGATACTCACAGATCAAACACTTTTTTTTCTTTACTTGTGAATATCTCGGAAACCTGACGCTTTAGGGCATTATTAGCAGCTTAGCTTATGCTCTATATAAGCTCTCCCCAACTGTTAATCAAAATACGCTATTAACAACTTATTATGGTACAGTAGAATCGGTGATCAGATACGGAATTATCTTCTACGGTAATTCTACTGATAAAGAAATAATTTTCAAAATGCAAAAGCGCTGCATAAGAGCTATGTTTAAAATCCAACCTACAGATAGTTGTAAACCCCTGTTTAAAAAACATAAAATACTTACACTCACAAGCTTGTACATTCTGGAAATTGCGCTATTTGTTAGGAACAATCCCAATCTGTTTCCCCGAATGTGTGACATTGTAATTAGGAATAGAAGGGACAACAATAGATTAGCCAGACACGAATCAAAAACTACTATGTTGAGAAAGAGTGTAGTGTGCATGGCACCTATTATCTATAATAAAATACCTAAGAGCTACAAAGAGTTAAATGTAAACTTATTTAAGACTAAATTTAAAAAACTTTTATGTGAAAAATGCTACTATAATATTGATGAATTTCTAAATGATGTATTCTAATTTTATGCTAGGTATACTAAATTCAAATCGATTAATTAATATGCTTATAAATCTGCTGTTGCTATGTACAATTAAATTAAAACCTGCATGCCTTACTCTCTAATTATTTTTGCACACCAATGTATGTTGGTCAAACATGTTGACTCTAAAATAATTATTTATCACCTTTTTACACGTGTTTTTGCAAATAAATGACTTTTACTTTTACTTTTTTTTACTTTTATGTTATAGAATATTTTTAATTTGTTTTAGTGTCTTCTATCCAAATATATAAATTTAATTGTGCGCGACGATTTGGAAAAATGTACAAATAGTAGGGGCACCCTCCATACAAAAATGTTGAAAGCCGTTTCTTTAGTCACCATCAGAATATCTGTGGAACAGTATCGTCTGGGTGCGCAAGATCAGCACGATGTTGTTAGTGTTGGGTCCGTCGCCGCTCCATACGTTTCTGCTGCACAGAAACTCGTAGGCTTGGTTGACAGCCTCAAAGCGATCCTGAAACAACATTTCTTGTTACTACACTTTTATGAGCGCGACAACTATTAATGGTAACTATTCAGAAGGAAAGATGACTTAGCAAAACATCCTCAAGAAAACGGTACTGAGACGTTCATTGGAATGAATTGATTGGAAACATTTTTCAGTTAGTGGCATTCGATAGAAGATCGTATGCAATTGTATTGTATATATACCACCAGTGAGTGAACCAGTCTAGTGCTCCGGTCAGTCGAGTGTCTAGATCCCTCTCGTGTCTGAGAGCTGTCCATGTCCAATAAGCTCATTACTAACCCGTCCCTCAGGATTCTTGTCGGGATGATGTTGCTGAGCGAGCCTGTAGTACGCCTTCCTGACGGCCGCCTCGTCGTGCGTGCCCGGCCCGAGCGCTAGGGCTTCGTAGGCAGAACTCACTGTCATGGATGTAGGTTTTTTTTCCACTTCGCGACGCCACGCTTCTAATACGTCTTTTAGGAGTCGGACCTGAAAGAAAATGAACGATCCGTAACGTGAATGAACACAGCGGAATAGTGTGCGTTCCCATCCCGCTGGCGCTGACGCGAAGCGGAATGACCTTGAGCAAGCACATTAATTCGACATACTCGTCTGCCTGCTCGAGCCCACGCCGCCGCCGCCGCTTCACTGCACCTCACTACGAGTACAAATACTCTAGTGAAAGGTCTACAACCGAATCTTGAACTGGGACAAGTCAAACTAACACTCTCTCATCACACTCTCACATCTTTCTGGAAATAACGTTTTTTAAAGTAACCCTGTGTTTTTGTGTGAGTTCAAAATGAGCCAATAAATAGTGTAGTGTCACTTACGGGGTCAGGTATGGGCCAGGCGGGGAAGGCCGCGGTATCGCACAGGTGGCGCAGGTAGAACATGCTGCAGAACAGTTCGTGTTGCAACTGCGGGTAGCAGACCGCCGGGATGGCCAGGTACGGGTAGCGCGCCGCGATGTGCGCTCGCAGCCGCGGAGTGAACTCGCCGATGTGCGCCGATACTTTCATTATGAGCATGCGTCTGAAGCAAACGTAGCGTAGCTCATCACTTTTCTACCTAATCTATACATCTTATTCCTATGTGCCAAGAGTGCTACATTTTTGAGCGCTCAAGGTGTTTGTTGTGTGTTTGGTTGGACGCATGTCGCCGCTCAAATTTCGGCGAGCTTGACAAGTTTTTACGGAAAAACGATGTAATTAATATGTGTTCTAAGATGCAAAGAGTTTTGATTGAATCATTATCATCGTGAGTCATGGGCGATCCACAGCTAGGCACATGAGGGTGTTCATTCAGGTCGGACGTGCGCATGCGCTAGTCTGCGCAACTTGTCAGATTCGGATCAGGTTAGATATTGGATGTGAGGTTCTCACCTCATCTCCGAGTTCCAAATAGCCTCCGGAGTGTCCCACTCTCCCAAGAAGATCTGTGCGAACTTATCCGCGCCGTGGTTCTCCAGGTAGCAGACCATGGCTTCAGGCAGCAGCTGACCCAGAATTGAACGCTGCATTATGTCTGAAGACGTCTGTAAGAAACTTTTTACTTTACTAAGAAGACGACTTACCAAAATAATACTGTAATTATTATGAAAATTTATAAAAGCAAAACATACAATTCAACAAAAACTTGTTATGTATGATCCTTAGTCCGTAGAGTTAGAGTATAATTTACCTGGTCAGCTCTAAAAGCCTGTTTCATGTGTGTAAGCCGCAGGAACCTCGCTATGGGCAGCAGGTTGGACCCGGTGTACAGCAACATGAAGTAGAAGACTCCAGTCAGGTACAGTTTCGATATTTCTGGGTTGTCTTGCATCACTTCGTATAGGAGAGTTGCTACCTACAATTATTAATACATTATTAGACCGCTAAAAGTATTGTTACGACATCGATATTTTTTCTGTTTGCCCTCTTTTGGCAAAGGGCTCCTCCAGCGCCTTCCACTTCGCTCTACCTCTCGCCAACCATATTGATGCATTTCCTGCTACAACGTTTGACTCGTCCTCCCCTTTGAACCTTTTGAACTGTCTCCCTCTATTTCTATAATTCTATTTTGGAAAGCAGTCCATCAGTGTTTTAGTCCATTTATCGGACTGGACATACAGCCACCTCCATTACAGTTCCTTTACTTTCAGTGCGACGTTTTCTATTTTAGTTCGTCTCCGAAGTGTTTGGTTTTTAACTTTATGTAACTTATTTTTACCCAGCATGCTTTGCTCCATAGACGATTGACAGACTTCTAGCTTCTTGGTATGAGCTTTAGTTAGGACCCAGGAAGGCAATTCTCGCTAAATATCAAATCTATTGGTCTGAATTTTTATGTAAAGTCAATACACAATGAATAAAATATAAAAAAACTGGCATGATTATTAACATTTACAAGTAATTAGTAAAGGGAATATTTACCTTGATTTAATTTTTGAGTTTTCCAATATTTCCTAAGCTGGAAAGTATTGGAAAAATCAAATCATGGTATATATATCACGTTATAAATTACTTTTGTGATAAAGCTAGAGTTTTATCATGAAGCTCAGTTCTAGTCTAGGCTGGTTTTGTTTACAGTTGTATTGATTTGGTAAGTACTAGGTGTGGGTGTGAGTGATAGGAGTTTCAGGAATCGGCATACAAACTCCTGTTTCGGGGTAATGGCTATGCTTATGACCGGGATATCATTCATGTAAAGGATGAATAATTGGGGGCCCAAGGATTGAGCCTTGCGGCACACCCGCTACAACTTATTTAGGCCTCGATGACGAGTTACTTATGTGTACGGAAGATGAGCGACAAGACAGGCAGGGTCGTAATAAATTGACATAAGATATTGGCACACCTAGCTTAATCAAGTTATGGAGAAGAGCTTTATGCCACACGGTGTCAAAAGCTTTTTGGATGTCTAACAAAAACATCCCTGTAGATTCGTGGATGTTAAGACCGTGGGATACCGCCTCTTTTGTACTCTTGTTGTACTTATTTGAAATAATATGACTTGTCTTAATGTACTGTACGGTCGTACGGAATTACAGTATTTTTATGATCATGTTCCATGTTGTTGTATTAGGTGCAGGCAACAATGTTTATAAGACAAATTAGCTACTGCCCTCGGCTTCGCATGCGCTACGTCCGTCCCCGGGATACCATACACCTTCATGCTAAATTTCATTGAGATGTGTTTAGTAGTTTAGGTGTGAAAAGGTAACGGGCGGACAAGCAGACAGACGGAGTTACTAACGAATGAATAATAGTTAGTAGAGATTTAGATGAATAATGACCTTTTCAACGAGTATAGGGTCGAAGGTGAGCAGCAGCTGCACGACGTGCGCCAGGCAGGCCGGGTCCGACAGCGTGCGCTTCACCCGCGGCAGCGGGCGGATCACCGCGCCTTCGGGATCTCTGCAACAACGTCTACAAGTGATGAGCAGCTCCAGTACAGTGGCGGCCAGCACGGCACTGCCACGCGCTAACAGCGTCCACTTGAGCTGCGGCACGCTGCCGACCGCGCGCCACCCCTCCATACTGTCGTTAGTACCTGCTAGGATAGTATTTGGCGCAAGTGATGAGCAGGTCCAGTACAGTGGCGGCCAGCGCGCTCTCGTCCAGCACGGCACTGCCACGCGCTAACAGCGTCCACTTGAGCTGCGGCACGCTGCCGACCGCGCGCCACCCCTCCATACTGTCGTTAGTACCTGCTAGGATAGTATTTGGCGCAAGTGATGAGCAGGTCCAGTACAGTGGCGGCCAGCGCGCTCTCGTCCAGCACGGCACTGCCACGCGCTAACAGCGTCCACTTGAGCTGCGGCACGCTGCCGACCGCGCGCCACCCCTCCATACTGTCGTTAGTACCTGCTAGGATAGTATTTGGCGCAAGTGATGAGCAGGTCCAGGACAGTGGCGGCCAGCGCGCTCTCGTCCAGCACGGCACTGCCACGCGCTAACAGCGTCCACTTGAGCTGCGGCACGCTGCCGACCGCGCGCCACCCCTCCATACTGTCGTTAGTACCTGCTAGGATAGTATTTGGCGCAAGTGATGAGCAGGTCCAGGACAGTGGCGGCCAGCGCGCTCTCGTCCAGCACGGCACTGCCACGCGCTAACAGCGTCCACTTGAGCTGCGGCACGCTGCCGACCGCGCGCCACCCCTCCATACTGTTGGCCCAGCATTTTGTCTTGTTGTTTATCTCGCCGGATTTGTGTAGATCTTTTAGCTGGAAAATATAGAAGATTAAGAGGTTTAGACGCACTTTTCGGCCAGCAGCATGACAGTCGTTGCAGTCAGCAGCATGCAATAATGAATACCTTCACAGCAATGAGTATCTCGGCTGCCAAGTGTGCTCATTGTATATTCGTTATTTCTCATTTAAGGTATTAATGCACGTAAGTTAGTATTACTCTGCGCCGGGCTTGGTGTGTTAGGGGTGTCTGTATGATACATAAGTAAGTAGAATGTCATACCTGTTGAAAGCTAACAGGTCCTTTCTTCTGAACCACAGTATACATATGGACAGTATGGAAACTAAGCCTAGTTGACGAAATAAATACCATTATAGCAATAGGCTTGTAACTTTTCTTGTTTTTGTTTTTTTTTAAGGATTTTTTTCTGTAGTGTTCAATCAATGGAATTTAAATAACTAGGTTACAAATGTGGTCTGGTATAATATAATAATATCTTCGTCTGGTCGAAGCGACGAGTGACCCGAGAGCTGGTGAGTATCTTGCGCAGCGCATCAGCATTGCCATACAGGCGTGGTAATGCAGCCAGCCTCTTGGGGACGCTTCCGACTGGTATTGATATGGATCAATTGAGCTACCTGTAGATTGTTTACAACAGTCTGCAGTTAGGTCAATTGTTTATATTAGGTCTAATTAGTTTAAGTTTCTTTGTTAACCATGAAAATGATACCCAATGACGGAAAAGTTGATAATTTATAGCAGCCGCCATCTTGGATTCACATTTTGACAGCAGTACGACAGGTTTCAGCACCCTCGAAAACCCATAAAAACGACACCCATGACGAATTTTTTTTTCATAATTTATTGTAGCCGCCACCTTATATTTACATTTTGAAAGCACTATCGACTATAAACATCCTCAAAACCGCCGCCATTCTGGATTTACAAATAAGTTTACAAATTCAATAAGATCGATCACACGGGCTCATTATTCGATAACAAGTTTAAAATACGACAGCTCCGGTTTTGACGAAGCCGAGTTCACACAGCCGTATACACCGCAATAAGTACGATCGGGGCATTTTTCAAAAAATTAAATTACACATCACCGCTCGTCTAGACGCGACAACCGCTACTGAGAGCACCGCGAAAACCCCTTAGAGGTCTCGTCGATGCGCATGTTTGTGTGAGTGTGCCGTTTCGAGCGCTTGTAGGTAGTTTCCATACTGTCTTTAAGTGTACTGTGTCTGAACACTGGCGCCCTGCTCCAGGTTGTAGTACCACTCGCGGTCACCGGCCCACGTGACTCGCGCCCGCCTCGTTGACATTACTCTGCGCCGGGCTTGGTGTGTTAGGGGTGTCTGTATGATACATAAGTAAGTAGAATGTCATACCTGTTGAAAGCTAACAGGTCCTTTCCTCTGAACACTGGCGCCCTGCTCCAGGTTGTAGTACCACTCGCGGTCGCCGCCCACGAGACTCGCGCCCGCCTCGTTGACATTACTCTGCGCCGGGCTTGGTGTGTTAGGGGTGTCTGTATGATACATAAGTAAGTAGAATGTCATACCTGTTGAAAGCTAACAGGTCCTTTCCTCTGAACACTGGCGCCCTGCTCCAGGTTGTAGTACCACTCGCGGTCGCCGCCCACGTGACTCGTGCCCGCCTCGATGACATTGCTCTGCGCCGGGACCGTGGCGCGCGACGTGTGCAAGTGGGCAAGCGTCATTAGCTCTACTAGGATCCTTATACCGTTCCATTCCAGTATCTCGCTGACGTTTCGCCGATGTAATATTAATTTCGCTAAGAATTGGACAAGTCTATCTCTTTCCATTTTGTCGCAGGTCTGAAACAGACGACACATTATCGGCTCATGGGGGGTAACTTTTTTCAGCAGCTGATTGTTTTAAATAGTTTTTGTTCGTGTAAACGTGTATTTCGCATTAACATACCGTATAATGCCTTACCCTATCCAACATCTGCACAATATACTTGGTGTCCGCGAAGGGCCCGATGTCCTCGAAGTACCGCCCGTACACTATGCTCATGGCCTGCAGACACATGCATTTCATCTCCACTTTGGGCGTCGATAGGAAACGGTGGTAAAGGTCGTTGAAGAATTCGTATCTGGAAAGGAAATCACATTTACTCTCCTATACACGTACACGTACACACAGCTAATATTACTTGTTCTGACAACCATCTACCTCATCAGCTACTTGCCAACCTTTTCAATGTTATCAACAACGAACACAGCGAACTATTCAAAGTTAAACATGCGCAGGGCTTACTGATGGGCCTCTCCCGGCATTTATACAAGAAGATGGACTATACGATCTGTACGGTGCTAGAGCTGTGTGCGACATAGCTGCTCCTGCGTTTCTTTTGTACGTAACCAACTACTCGAAAACATTTAAGAAAGTTTGCAACACTGCGAAATGCCTGTTGTTGAGGAAAAAAAAGTAAACTCAACAAATAAAATATGTAAGTATGGAGACTAATGAAGAAAGACACTGGTAATAATCACAAGCCGCGTAATGCAGAAATAAGGTTAGAGATGTATAATGCAAGATATTGGCAATGCTTTTGATGCTTTATTTAGTGATATTCTTTAAGCTGTTACCCGGTTCCTAAACTCCTTACCTTCACAGCTCTATTAAAGTCAGCGAGCACATACCCAGTAGAGAGGAAATGTCATTTATTTTGTTTCAATAACAATTTGACCAAATCACTGCGGCGACCGCTGCGCTTCGATTGGCCTGAAGGTTGTGGGATGGGTGGGATTCAAAACTCGAGCTGGCTAAGCAAATATTTTTATCGATATCGATAGTCAGTGTTAAACTCAATGAGCATCGAATTAATTACGTCAACGAAATTATGTTTTTTTAAAAGCGTAAAAATCAAATACGTATATGTGACTGAGCTAGTATAACATTTGAATAGCACGAAGAGTACCCATGCATAGCACGCCTAAAGGCGTGTGTATATGTACACAGAGTATTTTTTAACTGGGACAGTACGGGGGCACCCATAACCAGAGGCAGTTTCTTTTGAAACATCAACTCGAGAAAATTATTTTGGCATTAAATTTTTTTTGGTCGAGCGTGAGTAGCGCCTTAAAATGAATCAAAAGAGAAAACTAAACTTTGTAAGTTCAACAAGTCAGCTTTGGCTGCATTACCTATCTACCTAGGTACGATCCAATATCGTCACGTCTCGCCGTCAAATAACGCGTCTTTAATTTTAGTTTTTAATATTGTATGTATGTTAGTTTTAAGGTATATATTACTATGAACCGTAGAATAAGTTAAAATAAGATCTGTAACTGTTCTGTAGTCTGAAATAAATGATTATTATTATTAATATCTCTTGTTTTCTGTTGTGGCAGCGGCAGTTCGGTTCGGGCACCGACGCGCGGGGCGGGGGTTGGTTGGCGACGCCTACAATCGTGTAGCCGCGCGCTATATTCGATAGTTTTGAATCGTTTTCGCGCGGTGACATGTCCAAGACAAGATAAAGCATTCTTGAACAGCTCTCGTCAATCAAATGTCGATAAATTTGGTGAGACTCTAAAACGAATTGACAGTGTTTTATTATATATTTTCTCTTATGTATACATTTATAATCAATGCGTCCTGCCCATTCTCACTTACGGAGCTGCGACATGGCCGCTCACAAAGGAATACATGCACAAGATCAGAGTGGCTCAAAGGGCAATCAATGGAGCGCGCCATGCTCGGCATATCCCTCGTCGATCGCATACCCAACGTGGAAATACGACAACGCACTAAAGTCGTACGTAGACGTAGGTCGCGAGCCTAAAGTGGAGATGGGCAGGACACGTTGCAAGGCTGTCATTCATTAGACGCCCAAATAATAACAACAAAGTTTTCATTGCGTGTTTTTCAATTATTTAAGTGTTTAAATAGTTTGTTCATTAATGAGAGTAAGTGCTACGGCCCAATTGATTATTTTACGTAAAATTAATAATAAAGTGACTAGGATTTTTATAATTTTACGGGTATTAGTATGGTACGGTGACAGAGATAAGTTTGTTTAGTATAAGGTACTCACGACTTCCTAATTGGGCTATCATCGTTGTCCCGCTGCTCCAACAGTATCCGCAGGTAGTAGTCTCCGATCTTGACCTCGTTCTGCAAGCACTGGTAGTTGAGCTCCAGCTCCGCGTGGTTCCAGGACGTGAGCACGCCGCCGGCCGTCTCTCGGTCCGATGTGAACGCGCGGAGCTCGTTCTCTAACGCGTTGCGGAGCTCTTCTCGAGTCTGAAGACAAATGGCGAGTAAGTAATCTACCTATGGGTAGTATACATTAGTATAGACAGACATGTATACTCACAGTATGGTTCCATATGAGGTTAGGCAGCGCGTGGTCCCTATGGAACTGATAGTAGAACATGGGCCAGTTGGCGGTAGATTTGAGCCGCTCCCTGCGGCGGCGCAGCACGACGGGCCGCTGCGTCACGTCCCGCTTGTCGGCGGCGGGCGCGCGGCCGGACCGCTGCATCCAGTGTTGGAGCGCCACTTGGGCGTAGTGCTGCAAGGTGACTGGCCACTTGAATACTTGCTTCACCCGGAACAAATACCTGGTACCGGTACTTGTATAATGGAGCTTAGTGGACAACATGTTTAGGTGGAAGCAAGTGCAACAGCTTGTCAGATTTCACAACCTCAACTGCTTCTAATCTAAGCTAAGCACTTTTACTTCTTAACATTTTTACGAGTTTTTCCCGAAATTGCCACATTATTAGATATGTATTATTTTACGTGATGTACCTACCTACTTGGCGCTGCTCCACTGCAAAAATCATTTGTCTGTAATGTAACATTTCAAGATTCCGTTGCAAGCTTTACGTTGCGTTTATAAGATATTTTATTGGTAAGCCTGTGTGAACTGCAGGTAGCCCATCGGCGCAGGCGCAGGCAGCGGCTCCGTCTGTTTGAAGTGCTTCATCATACAGAGGAAAGATAACACCCCGTACCGCACTTTGCACGCGCTCTATTTGTACGTACATCGACGCAGGCGCAGGCGGCGGCCCCGTCTGTTTGAAGTGCCTCATCATACAGAGGAAAGGAAGCACCCCTTACCGCACTGTGTACGCGCTCTATTTGGTTGCAGAGAAAATAGATCTGTTTCAGATCTCTCTGACTGACGTGACGAGTAGAGTTGCGATTACCTCGATATGTTTCTCGACGTACTTGAGTTGCCGCTCGATGGCCTCGAGGTGCGGCGCGCGCTGCTTCAGCGTGGCCTGCGCCAGCTGCAAGTTGTCTCGCTCCTGCAGGCGAGATTCTAGACACTATAAGTAGAGTTGCGATTACCTCGATATGTTTCTCGACGTACTTGAGTTGCCGCTCGATGGCCTCGAGGTGCGGCGCGCGCTGCTTCAGCGTGGCCTGCGCCAGCTGCAAGTTGTCTCGCTCCTGCAGGCGAGATTCTAGACACTATAAGTAGAGTTGCGATTACCTCGATATGTTTCTCGACGTACTTGAGTTGCCGCTCGATGGCCTCGAGGTGCGGCGCGCGCTGCTTCAGCGTGGCCTGCGCCAGCTGCAAGTTGTCTCGCTCCTGCAGGCGAGATTCTAGACACTATAAGTAGAGTTGCGATTACCTCGATATGTTTCTCGACGTACTTGAGTTGCCGCTCGATGGCCTCGAGGTGCGGCGCGCGCTGCTTCAGCGTGGCCTGCGCCAGCTGCAAGTTGTCTCGCTCCTGCAGGCGAGATTCTAGACACTATAAGTAGAGTTGCGATTACCTCGATATGTTTCTCGACGTACTTGAGTTGCCGCTCGATGGCCTCGAGGTGCGGCGCGCGCTGCTTCAGCGTGGCCAGCGCCAGCTGCAAGTTGTCTCGCTCCTGCAGGCGAGATTCTAGACACTATAAGTAGAGTTGCGATTACCTCGATATGTTTCTCGACGTACTTGAGTTGCCGCTCGATGGCCTCGAGGTGCGGCGCGCGCTGCTTCAGCGTGGCCTGCGCCAGCTGCAAGTTGTCTCGCTCCTGCAGGCGAGATTCTAGACACTATAAGTAGAGTTGCGATTACCTCGATATGTTTCTCGACGTACTTGAGTTGCCGCTCGATGGCCTCGAGGTGCGGCGCGCGCTGCTTCAGCGTGGCCTGCGCCAGCTGCAAGTTATCTCGCTCCTGCGGGCTCGAATCCTCGGACGCAGCGGGCGGCGCCTCTGTGCACTCCAGGAATGCGAGGAGCCCTGACGGCTGGACACAACATACACAACATCATGAACTTCACTAGTGTGTACTTACTAGTGAAGTTCATCACTGTTAGTAGTAGGTATTATTGTACTGTACAGGGTGGCACGTCACACGTGTACGAGCGGATCAACTATTCGATTGCTTTTTTATTTATTTATTTTCTACCTGTTCGTGAATGTTTACACCTACTTTTGCATAGTTTAACATTATCAAAAATGTCACAAATGTTTGTTGCTTGCAAAACCAGTGTTTGCTCCTTATATTATTACAATACAAAATAATAATGTCAATCCTTTCAAATAAGAATATAATAATAATGTAAGAATATACATAAAATAACATGAATATGAAGAAAAAATATATTAATTTGATATTGTTTTTGTTCATTTCAAAAAAGTCAAAAATGTTTAAAATTCCAAAAGTTTTAGAACAAATGTTGATCCCCTCGGAGAGCAGAATCCCTCTTCCGGCTGAGTCACACGTTGGGTGGCATGCTGGACATGCTCTGTACAAGTAGTAGGTAGGCCAGGGTGTGCAGTGCACGTGCAGTGGTGACACTGCATGCAAATGTTGATCCCCTCGGAGAGCAGAATCCCTCTTCCGGCTGAGTCACACGTTGGGTGGCATGCTGGACATTCTCTGTACAAGTAGTAGGTAGGCCAGGGTGTGCAGTGCACGTGCAGTGGTGACACTGCATGCAAATGTTGATCCCCTCGGAGAGCAGAATCCCTCTTCCGGCTGAGTCACACGTTGGGTGGCATGCTGGACATGCTCTGTACAAATAGTAGGTAGGCCAGGGTGTGCAGTGCACGTGCAGTGGTGACACTGCATGCAAATGTTGATCCCCTCGGAGAGCAGAATCCCTCTTCCGGCTGAGTCACACGTTGGGTGGCATGCTGGACATTCTCTGTACAAGTAGTAGGTAGGCCAGGGTGTGCAGTGCACGTGCAGTGGTGACACTGCATGCAAATGTTGATCCCCTCGGAGAGCAGAATCCCTCTTCCGGCTGAGTCACACGTTGGGTGGCATGCTGGACATTCTCTGTACAAGTAGTAGGTAGGCCAGGGTGTGCAGTGCACGTGCAGTGGTGACACTGCATGCAAATGTTGATCCCCTCGGAGAGCAGAATCCCTCTTCCGGCTGAGTCACACGTTGGGTGGCATGCTGGACATTCTCTGTACAAGTAGTAGGTAGGCCAGGGTGTGCAGTGCACGTGCAGTGGTGACACTGCATGCAAATGTTGATCCCCTCGGAGAGCAGAATCCCTCTTCCGGCTGAGTCACACGTTGGGTGGCATGCTGGACATTCTCTGTACAAGTAGTAGGTAGGCCAGGGTGTGCAGTGCACGTGCAGTGGTGACACTGCATGCAAATGTTGATCCCCTCGGAGAGCAGAATCCCTCTTCCGGCTGAGTCACACGTTGGGTGGCATGCTGGACATTCTCTGTACAAGTAGTAGGTAGGCCAGGGTGTGCAGTGCACGTGCAGTGGTGACACTGCATGCAAATGTTGATCCCCTCGGAGAGCAGAATCCCTCTTCCGGCTGAGTCACACGTTGGGTGGCATGCTGGACATTCTCTGTACAAGTAGTAGGTAGGCCAGGGTGTGCAGTGCACGTGCAGTGGTGACACTGCATGCAAATGTTGATCCCCTCGGAGAGCAGAATCCCTCTTCCGGCTGAGTCACACGTTGGGTGGCATGCTGGACATTCTCTGTACAAGTAGTAGGTAGGCCAGGGTGTGCAGTGCACGTGCAGTGGTGACACTGCATGCAAATGTTGATCCCCTCGGAGAGCAGAATCCCTCTTCCGGCTGAGTCACACGTTGGGTGGCATGCTGGACATTCTCTGTACAAGTAGTAGGTAGGCCAGGGTGTGCAGTGCACGTGCAGTGGTGACACTGCATGGCCCGCGGCTGCGCACAAGCACTCGTTAGAGCACGACCGGCATTCATCTCACTCATTTATGAGCGAGCCATAGGATAGCCCCAGTCCTTTGTTTTAATAATATCAGACTATATTACCATTTCAGATCTTCTTCAAATGAAATGTTTTAAGGCAATCGAGATTTTGATACTTTGTTTACAGCACAGTTGCCCATAGTTTGCATGATACAAACATATACAGGGTTATTGGTAAATTAGTAACAATACGTGAACTGCAGGTCCAGCCCATCATCACAAACACGTTCGTGAAGGCGCCAAGTATAAGTTCTAAAAAAATATAAGTCGCCTCTGATACTAAATGAAAAAAACATCTTTGTCTGGAACCCAACGAGTTACTTAAGACCGATTTTTCACTCTCACATCTTCTGTTAATTCAGGGCAGAGCTGTTTTTATGTTGAGATTCAAATAAAACCTCTAACGAACGATTATTGAATTGCGGGGGGTACCCATTACCAACACCAAAATTAAGAATTAAGACCTGGCGTCTTCACAAAAGTGTTTTTGTCACTAATTTACCAATAACCCTGTATATCAAATTCAAACATGACATGTCTTGAAAACTACTGGTCATACAAAACATTTAAATGTGATCATAATATTAGTTATATATTATTATTAAATTGTGGGCACGATGCCCAAATATGTTAAGAGGTACGGATTTCTCCAAGATTTTTTAAATGTATAAAATGTAAACGGGCCAAGTTAATTATTGTTTAGTTTCCGCCTGCACTTGCACCTTCGAGCCATCCACCAAGAACAAGGCCACACGATGCTTCTCTCAATGTCTCCTATGTGACGGTAGGCGCGCGCCGCGTACCACAACGCGACAAGACAGTGTCTCGGCTAAAGCCACTCACCATGATCCTTTTGAGCAAGTTTTGAGCTGGTGTATGGTCCACCAACCACAAAGCAACTAGATGTCTCGCTAGATGTCTCCTGTGCAGTTTGGTCCCGTCGGCGGGCGCGGCGTACAGCGCGGTGAGCAGATGGCGCGGCAGCGCGGCCTCGGCCAGCGCCAGCGCTTGCATCCGCGCCCCCACGCTGGACGCACCTTCCTCCACCAGCGCGCGCATCACCAGCCCGGCGCCCTTCACTATCGCCATCGATGGGTGCTGGTGTACATAAACATACTTTCACTACCTAGTCGTACCTATGGCTTGTTTACATTACTTATTGGGAAACTGAATAATAATCAACATGTGTTGAGTCGCTAGAGGAACTGAGCTAAATGCCTGGCTCCAGCCTCCCGATCTATCGGTTTTGCCGTAAAATTGGATAAAATCAAAGTAATGATCATTGATCCAATACCGGTGGTCGTACATGATCACCTTATCGAAATCGTTTCCGAGTACACCTCGGGTAGATTGTGCAGTTGGGTTAATCTATTTCGAGAAGGAGGCCAAAAGGAGGATCCAGCTGGGCTGGGCAGCGTTTGGAAAATTACGCCAAGTCTTCTTGTCATCCATACCGCAATGCTTGAAAACGAAAGTTTTGAGAGCAAGACCCGATAAACGTAGTGTACGTAGCGACGCCCTTCGGCCAGGTGGGATGACCTGCGAAGACTGCTGGCAGATGCTGGTTGCGTAAAGCTGAAGACAGGGCTCTATGGCGCTCATTAGGGGAAGCACATGATCACAAGGGGACAACTATAGGTTGATGATTCTCTCAAAAAAGTGTTTCAAAACAAAGACAACAGTCGCAAAATGATTTTGTAAGATTATAGGTGGTGTTTAGTATTGTTTCCTAAGTACATATTATCTAAAAGAAGCTACAGGTTACTTGGGGTCCCAATAACCCAGATTATCATCTTATTTTGTAAGATTATAGGTGGTGTTTAGTATTGTTTCCTAAGTACATATTATCTAAAAGAAGCTACAGGTTACTTGGGGTCCCAATAACCCAAATTATCATTTATTTTTAAAACTACATATGTACTAGGTATATAAATGTATTGGGCCAGGCTGCGCAAGATACCTCGAACAGTTTGAAAAGCACTCGTCCCTTATTGGCAACCATTTCGAGCAGCTGGTCGAACTGCTTGCCGTCCGTGGTCTCGCTGTACGGCACGCAGAGAGCGAACGTCAGGAAATCCAACATGGCCGCCACTACCAATGCACCGCTGCCTGCCGTCTAAAAATAATAAAAAATAACTTATATATATAAGGAAAGTCAACGTCTAGCCGAAACCGATGGGCAGGTGGGTTCATGAGGACCAGGAAGAAACACAGAATCATTGGCCTCGAGTCGAGTTACAGGCATTTTACTGAAACTCATTAATTCTCTGCCCGGCACCAAACACATTGCAGTCGTTACAGATATTCATATTTTACATTTTTAATTTCGTATTGCAAACTCATTAACTTATTTATTAATTTTACTGCGGATTTCAAACATATATCATTTAAACACATTTTGATTCCGCATAAACATAAATGAATGAGTTATTTGAGCTCTCGACGCTTTACCAAAACCAGCTTATTAAAATATTAGAGTCATTGTATGAGTTGACGAATATGGTATATGCATATGACTTTTAAAATATTAGAGTCATTGTATGAGTTGACGAATATGGTATATGCATATGACTTAAAATATTAGAGTCATTGTATGAGTTGACGAATATGGTATATGCATATGACTTTTAAAATATTAGAGTCATTGTATGAGTTGACGAATATGGTATATGCATATGACTTTTAAAATATTAGAGCCATTGTATGAGTTGACGAATATGGTATATGCATATGACTTTTAAAATATTAGAGTCATTGTATGAGTTGACGAATATGGTATATGCATATGACTTTTAAAATATTAGAGTCATTGTATGAGTTGACGAATATGGTATATGCATATGACTTTTAAAATATTAGAGCCATTGTATGAGTTGACGAATATGGTATATGCATATGACTTTTAAAATATTAGAGTCATTGTATGAGTTGACGAATATGGTATATGCATATGACTTTTAAAATATTAGAGTCATTGTATGAGTTGACGAACATGGTATATGCATATGACTTTTAAAATATTAGAGCCATTGTATGAGCTGACGAATATGGTATATGCATATGACTTTTAAAATATTAAGAGTCATTGTATGAGTTGACGAATATGGTATATGCATATAACTTTTAAAATATTAGAGTCATTGTATGAGTTGACGAATATGGTATATGCATATGACTTTTAAAATATTAGAGTCATTGTATGAGTTGACGAATATGGTATATGCATATAGCGCCGATTATTTTAATTTGTATTCTCTATTGATAGATGGATATATTTTAATTTTTTTGCATTTATTGTAGTTTTTATTGGGAAATGTAATAATTAAAAAGTAGATATTTTAAAACATTCGCAAAATTTCTAAACGTGACGTCACCTTGAATCTTTTTTGAGAAAAGAAAGAGAGTAAATTATTTACTAGACAACACACAAACCACAATAAAACCGGCCAAGTGCGAGTCAGACTCGCGCACGAAGGGTTCCGTACTATTTTACTTATCTATAAAAACGGCAAAAAAATCACGTTTGTTGTGTGGGAGCCCCTTGAAATATTTATTTTATTCTATTTTTTTGTTCATGGTGTCTCATAACGAGTGTAGTGGGTAACCTTGAAGGCGCTTGTGCGGGGGGCAAGGAACAAAAGAAAAATATAAAATAAAACCGGCCAAGTGCGAGTCGGACTCGCGCACGAAGGGTTCCGTACCATTATCTAGAAAAATGGCAAAAAAAACACGTTTGTTGTATGGGAGCCCCCTTAAATATTTATTTTATTATGTTTTTTAGTATTTGTTGTTATAGCGGCAACAGAAATACATCATCTGTTTAACTATATCGTTTCATAAGATACAGCCTGGTGACAGACAGACAGACGGACAGCGAAGTCTTGTAATAGTATATACAAAAGAGACTAAGTGGCATTCGATCCTGGCGCTCGTCAGATTCCCGATCAGATCGTTGACGTGAAACGTATTATATGATCTTTACGTGGACACATCCGCGCAGATGTCTGCACATACCACATGCTCCGCCCACATAGACAGCAGCGACTCCAGGAACTGCGGTGAAGACAACATGGAAGCCTTGTTGAGCTGCTCCTGCCTCAGGTCCGGGTCCTGGTGCATGGGCTGCATGAGCGCGCACACAGCGTCCAGCGCGGCCGGCGCGCAGGCGGCGCCGCCGCGTCGCAGCGCGCCCACTACGCCGCCGCCTACCCATTCGCGGAAACTGAAACAGAAAAAGGAACATTATAAAGAGAGACAGAGAGTCAACAACGCACGCCGTCGAATAAGGACGACCATCTGCGTTCTATCATACCAACGTAACTTAACATTACAACATGGCCAAACGCTCTCGATGGAATCTATCAACGATGCCTAGGATCGAGATCAATTCATCCGTTGGAGAGCTAGTGAGCCACAGACGGACACACGTCCTTATATTAGTCAATGCACTGTTGGACATACGAGCAGGCCTCCCCTAATGAGCGCCCTGTCTTCAGCTTGCCGCATCAATTAGAGCGAGAGCGATTTTTTGAATCCTTCGCTTCGCTCTGAATTGTATACCTAGTTTCGTAGAATCCTAAGCGTAGCGAGGAGTAGGGAGTCCAAGTACCTCTCGAGGTTCAGTATGTAGTGTGCCACACTCTGCTTTTCATCCTAATCTATGAGAAAAAACATCATACCAAAAAATTTAATAAGAGATGCTTATACCTAGTAGTGACGAATATTTACAATTTGGTACTTACATAACCAAATTACTTTTTTGCTTCCTTTTTATTTTCCCATATGAAATGTTAAACAATGAAACAATAATGTTAAAGTTTCACAGGCTTTTAGATACTTTAGTATCGATTTGTTTGGAAGGCAATTGTTTATCTTATCACAGTTAAACGCGGAATGTTTCATTTTATATTTTCTGGTGTTAAGGCGAATAGTAAGGCAAATGACCTTAGACATTTCCGCGCGCCTGTATGCAGCAAAGAGTGCTTGTTTTCGATTCAGCATACCATGTAGTGCCTTAATCAACCAAATAATACGATCCTCTGCGGTTAGATGACGTGTAACTGGTTAGGTTTGTATACGTTTTTACGTTTATTATCCTTATTTTGACTGCTTTTCGACGATAATGGACCGCCAAGAAATAGGTATGAACGATGTGAATCACTATACTGAATTTGGTTCTGATCGAATTTGAGACACCGATAAAAAGTGTGTTCGAAGCAACTAAACACACACTATAACTAACACTACAACAACTAAACTATACCTAATTAACGGCAAACATTTGACACCGCCAAGAACTGCTTCAAGATTATATGTTACGGAAATTATGTGTTT
Organism: Eupithecia exiguata; assembly: GCA_947086465.1. NCBI lineage: Eukaryota > Metazoa > Arthropoda > Insecta > Lepidoptera > Geometridae > Eupithecia > Eupithecia exiguata. Next base: position 56,571 of record OX352241.1, on the reverse strand, counting down.
ACATTATAATGTAAAACACGTAATTTTCGTGTTTTGCCTCTAGGTATATACGCCTTAATATTTCACTATCACTGCTAGACCGAGACCGCAAATTGATGCTCTCGCAGTCAGACTTAGATCAGCAGCCTATGCGGTTCGAACAATAAGATATATTACCGATGTAGATACGGCTAGGTTAGTTTATTTCAGTTACTTTCATAGTATAATGTCTTACGGTATCTTGCTTTGGGGACGGGCAGCCGACATCCAGACTATCTTTGTTCTCCAAAAAAGGGCTGTACGCGCAATTTATAAATTAAAGCCACGCGATTCTTTGAGGGATCTATTTAAAGACATAAATATTTTGATAGCAATATCGCAATACATCTAAGAAAATTTCATGTATACGCACAAAAATAGAGATTTTTGAAATAATGTGATGTTATCAACAGAAACACAAGAAACAAGAACAATTTTATACATTGCATCATATAGATTACGAAAGGTAGGCAAATCATTTATGGAAACTGCGTACGCTTCTATAACAAGCTTCCATCTGAAGCAACTGAGCTCCCTATTCGTAAATTTAAACAGTACATAAAACGAAATCTTATCAAGAAAGCCTTTTACTCCATATATGATTATATCAATGATGTTATTGCTTGGCCAGATGTCGCCCAGTTCCGCACCGACAATAGTATTATAGGAGAACAATCTTAAGCTTAGTTTTATATCAACATTGACCTGTATCTAAATCACATTATGTTTAGACTTAGGCAAATAAAATTTTATTACATTTTAATTATTATACAAACTTAAATGACACTGACTAAAAATTAAGCACGATAGTGCTTAATTTATGAGAAAATAAAAAGTGATACCCTAGTACCTATATACAAAAATGTGAATGTTTATAAAATTCATAAAGAATAGGTGTTTATCCGAGGATAAGCCCCATTCAAATGCAGGCCAAGTATCCCGCTGCCTTTGTTCCTGGCAGGCAGCAAGCAGCAAGCAGCAAGCACAACAGTTGCTTCCAAATACTATTTAACACATAATGTAAATCCTTAGTAGGCTACGGGTAGGGGCCCTATTCTATCTCAAATCGTTAATTAATCATAGATTCCTTTTATTTTCAACAATGCCTTTCTTTGCAAAGGTTGATATGCAGTTTTTATTTAATCATAAATCGAGCTGATGTTCACGACTTGCCTCTTAGTTAAGTCTCGAGGGGCGCGCCACGCAGTCTTGTCTTACTCATGAAATTCTAAAAAAAATAAACTTTGTAATGTTGCCATGCACTCCTATATGAAACAGCCACCCTATATAATATGTAAGCATAATTATCATTAAATTCTCTCGCTGGATATTATAAATAAGAGATGTTATATGAATAATAGTTGATACAGGTTAGTATGCCGTAGGTATTATTCCAGATCAGTTGGTTACTCTTACCCCGGCAAGGTGGTGAAGGCAGCAAAGCCGACCTTGCTCGCGCACAGCCTCCGCAGCGCGTGGAACTGCGCCTCCAGCTCCCGCGGGGGCAGGCTGGCGCTCGGTGAACTGTTCACTAAGGCTGATAGTGCTCCACTTATAACTTTCTCTTTGTTTTCCGCGAACAGGCGCTAAAGGACAAAGTAACAATAAACTACATTCACTGCACTAAGGGCCGTATTACAAAAGCTTACTCAAAAATCGATCTATGCTTGAGTAACACTTTTCTATGGTATAAACGTCACTCAACCATACATGTATTACTGACCAAGCATTTTTACAAGAGCTTGCTACGGGCCTTAGTGTATATATACAGGATGTTTGGTGGAGGGTTAGACAAACTCGGTGGGTGCGTAGGTGGACCTATTTGTAAAATACAAATTGAAGTCGAAGAGCCTAACAGTTAACATATTTTTTTTGTATTTTTATAAGATTGTCCGAAATTTTACCTCTAACCCTACAATTTTTTTTTGGAACAAATTTTCGATTGAACTTTTAATTTGATTTTGGTCTCGGATGTCCCATTGATGGGGAGGTTAGTGGGGTGGTTGGGAATATATCTATCTTTCGTCTGTTGAAGGCATTATTCATTTAAAAAAAACGAGTAAATAATTAGTTATGAGCTCTCAAAGATAAAAAAATAATAAATAGGCAATTATCATGATAGTCAACGTTGCATCGTTTTACAAAAAAACTTAAAGCGATCGAGGAATTCAAATACCTTTAAAAATTACTCAAATCATCGCTTATTACCACGGTATACCACATGTAGCCAAAAAGTATATAAACTTGTCAAAATTTTACACTTAAAAGAAAATCGGAGTTAATAATAAAAATACAAAACTGGGGACCGTGCAGGCCATGAGATGGGGCCAAGTCGTCCAATCCACGCGTTGGGGAACGCCTTGTCTAGGAATTTTATGAAAAGGAATGTGGTATACCGTTCTAATAAGCGATGATTAGAGTTATTTTTAAAAGTATTTGAATTCCTCTATCGCTTTTAGTTTTTTTAACGATGCAAAGTTGACCATCTTGGCAATTATTTTTTAATCTCTGAGAGCTTGTAATTGTAACTAATTATTTACTCGTTTTTTTTTAAATGAATAATGCCTTCAATAGACGAAAGATACATCCGAGACCAAAATCAAATCAAAAGTTAAATCGAAAATATGTTCAAAAAAATTGTAGGGGTAGAGGTAAAATTTCGGAAAATATTAAAAAAATACAAAGAGCAGGATTAAAAAAGTACAGTTAGGCTCTTCTACATCAATTTGAATTTTAGAAATAGGTCCACCTACGCACCCACCGAGTTTGTCTAACCCTCCACCAAACACCCTGTATAATAGGTACAGCGGTGCAGTCCAAGTAAGCCCTTATGGTAATTTTGGTAGCGTCTCTTACTCTCGGACTTCAGTACCAACATGTTATTTACAACATTGAATCCTGGTAGAATCGACACGGAGGATTTCACACGACCATGAACGACCACTCTACACCGCTTTTAGGAACCACGGATATTGTACGGATGCTTGGGTCGTTTAATGAATATAACATGGCATGGCATCTTCTTTACTGACACGTTCAAGATACAACATTTAGTTCAAATTGAGTATTATGTACATAATCCTGTAAATGTGGTGATGTGTAGTCATTGTGTAGTGTAAGGTGAAGCCTTTCACGGTCCCACACTCGCACACTCGCACACTCGCACAAGCATTGCCTCGCAATCAAATACAATTGAAAAGGGCCGCCCCCGCCGCCGCCAAACATTTGTATTTAGATAATATAAATGGCCAAGTGCGAGTCAGACTCGCGCACGAAGGGTCTATAAAAACGGCAAAAAAAAAATCACGTTTATTGTATTGAAGCCCCCCCTTAAATATTTGTTTTATTTTAATTGAACTACTTATTTTGGCTTATTCCCAAAGGTCCACGACTCGATTGTTTTCAAAAAACTAAGTTCCATACATTGATTCCTAACGGGTTCACGACATTTTAAAATTAATAACATTTCCTTTCCCAAAGGGTCCATGGAATTCTTTGGTACAGTTAGCAATAAAAGCTTTGTTATGATAGGACAAATATTTGTTTCTTCATGAAATAAAAGACAATGTAGAGAAGACTCTTTTTTGGATCAAAAAAATTATTAAAGAACGTTAGATATAGATAAATCAAGACTCTTTTTTGGATCACAAAAATTATTAAAGAACGTTAAATACTTAATATCAATCTTATACTAAATAGACTTACTTGAGCATTAAAAATCTGAGTTTCGGTAAAATCACAATAAATCACCTAAGGCATTAAGTCCAGTTAAATAATAACAATCTTATAATATAATAAATAGATGTATGCATTAAAAATCACAGTTTTGGTATAATCACAATAAACTACTTAAGGCATTAAAAGTGAAATTATATTATATTAATCTTATACTAAATAGACTTAAATATTAAAAATCCCAGTTTCAGGATGAGATGAATATTTTTTTATATAGTATAAGTTCTATTGATTAAATATAAATATCAACAACAATCAACAGTCCAAAATAAATTACTTAAAACTCAACAACATCTTAAATTTACTTGAAAATGTTACCAAGACATCGATGATGCTTATCGATTTTTGTTTCCATTTGTCACCAATGATTTTTATTTTCAAATCTTTATTAATTAACTGTCGGCTTCGGTTTTGTTTAGTCACATGATATTTGCTGTAATACTCAGCTTGTTCCCGGAGCGTGTGTAATAATACTAGTAAACGGGTTTTTTTTTTCAATTGACTGTTCAAGGTTTTGTGGCACGCCTCCACTAAATTGGTGGTACGGTGTCGTTCGTTTTCACAATTCCAAATACTGGTTGGTATGGAAGGGTTGTTAAGCCAAAAACCAACAAATTAGTCATTGAACATTGTAATTTTTTTTATATAAAAATAATTACTCTTCCGCCGCATCCCTGTATGCTGTCTATCTCGCTCAAACTTGTAGTCTATTTCGCTCTAATGACATGTAGACACGCTAACTAAAGAAATACTCTCTTGTATTGTTTTAACTGACTGTACAATAGTTAAATCTCATGGACCCGTTGGGAGTTCATGTATGAACATTTCAAATTCTAGTTTTAATTTTCATGGACCCGCTGGGAAATAGGAAACAATAGAATCATGGACCTCTGGGAATAAGCCCTTATTTTTAAAGTGAATATATAGCTACATATTCTGTGAATATTTCAAGCGTCTACCTCTGTCGGTTATCAATATTGAGCAAAAATATCACGTTTGTTGTATGGGAGCCCCCTTAATTTTTTTTTTTTTTAGTATTTGTTGCTATAGCGGTAACAGAAATACATCATCTGTCAAAATTTCAACTGTCTAACTATAACGGTTCATGAGATACAGCCTGGTGACAGACGGACAGCGGAGTCTTAGTAATAGGGTCCCGTTTTAACCCTTTGGTTACGGAACCCTAAAAACCGTGCTTTACGTTGTGAACAAAACACTTAGGTACCTATATTATAAATAAAAAAGTTTGGATGTTTACATGTTTGGATAAATGTTTATTACCTCTTCCTGCTATAACGACTGAACCGATCGGCCTGAAATTTGCATAAATGTAGCTCTGAGCCTGGAATTAAACATACTTTTTATCCCATAAAACAGTTTCCATGGCACAGATAGGCATGAATAATAAACATTTCCATTCGAGACAAAGCGTGCGAAGCCGCTCGTAAAAACTAGTTTATCATAATGTGCAAATATACCGTTCGATTCGCTTTCAGTGCGTAAGTGGGCGCTTATCCTTAAGAAAGGTAATAAATAAAGTGAGACATCGCACTTACTAGATCCCACGTTAGAAACAGCCACCACAGGGGCGCGGCGGCGGGGGGGGGCTGGCAGGCACAGAACACCACTTTGAACGCTCAATGTAACATTAACTACAATAACGCAACAAAACACTAAAGCTACGAGCACAATGAAGCAGTGCACTTTATATAAAGGTATAAGAGAAAAGTGTTAAAAATGAGTATGAAACATGTTAATGGACATTGTGTAATTGTGTTGTACAACTGTGGTATGAATGAAGTGTTTGAGTAACCCGCAGGAGGCCGCAGGGCGTGCATGTACAATATGTTTGAGTAACCCGCAGGAGGCCGCAGGCTGTGCATGTACAATAAGTTTGAGTTACCCGCAGTAGACCGCAGGCTGTGCATGAACAATATGTTTGAGTAACCCGCAGGAGGCCGCAGGGCGTGCATGTACAATATGTTTGAGTAACCCGCAGGAGGCCGCAGGGCGTGCATGTACAATATGTTTGAGTAACCCGCAGGAGGCCGCAGGCTGTGCATGTACAATAAGTTTGAGTTACCCGCAGTAGACCGCAGGCTGTGCATGAACAATATGTTTGAGTAACCCGCAGGAGGCCGCAGGGCGTGCATGTACAATATGTTTGAGTAACCCGCAGGAGGCCGCAGGGCGTGCATGTACAATATGTTTGAGTAACCCGCAGGAGGCCGCAGGGCGTGCATGTACAATATGTTTGAGTAACCCGCAGGAGGCCGCAGGGCGTGCATGTACAATATGTTTGAGTAACCCGCAGGAGGCCGCAGGCTGTGCATGTACAATAAGTTTGAGTTACCCGCAGTAGACCGCAGGCTGTGCATGAACAATATGTTTGAGTAACCCGCAGGAGGCCGCAGGGCGTGCATGTACAATATGTTTGAGTAACCCGCAGGAGGCCGCAGGCTGTGCATGTACAATAAGTTTGAGTTACCCGCAGTAGACCGCAGGCTGTGCATGAACAATATGTTTGAGTAACCCGCAGGAGGCCGCAGGGCGTGCATGTACAATATGTTTGAGTAACCCGCAGGAGGCCGCAGGCTGTGCATGTACAATAAGTTTGAGTAACCCGCAGGAGGCCGCAGGCTGTGCATGTACAATAAGTTTGAGTAACCCGCAGTAGGCCGCAGGCTGTGCATGTACAATAAGTTTGAGTTACCCGCAGTAGACCGCAGGCTGTGCATGAACAATATGTTTGAGTAACCCGCAGTAGGCCGCAGGGTGTGCATGTACAATATGTTTCAAGTACTTACGAACTGTTCATGAACTCAACGGGCACACTGTTTCATGTAACTTGCACTCAAATTACGTTTTACATTTTATTTCGAAATAATTATTCTTCGTCAAATCTATTCAACGTCATTAACGATTTTTTTTAAATATTTATTAAACCTTCGTTTGTGTTTGAGTTTCGTTTGGTTGGTTCTGAATTAGTTGAACGTGCGGTCCAGTTCGAGTGACGTGAGTTAGAAATAGACAGAATGTATAAGATAAGCAGACAGACGGAGGCAGTTGTATTGTACACATAAAGGAGTCCTTACGTCTTGGCTGACGGAGTAGATGAGCCCGCTGTAGCCGACGTTCGCGTTGAACCGTTCGATCACTTCCGCTCGAGACATGCCCACCGGGTTTTGGAATAATCTGCAAACATACGTATACAAAATTAAGATCTAACGCGAGCGCATACACGCAGGCACCTTACTCGTATGTAGGGGCATAAGAACATTTTTATAGTTTTTGTTAAAGATATATCAAAAAGTAATGGATATGGATATGGATGCTCTCCTAAGGAACACTTTCCAGTAACTTGCCTGCCCTTACTGTCCAGTCTCAGAAATCCACCCTGTATACCTAAATACCTACATAACAATAAATGTAGTTTAAACATCAAACCAGAAAAAAACATTTTTTATGAAAAAAAACGCACCATTGCCTTCTGGTGACGGCTTACAATTTAAAGAAATTGATATCGATGTAAACACTAGTTGTAATTTGTGGTTTTGATGTTTCTGTGTCTTTGTTGAAATAAACTAGAACGTTATTCGAATTATCCGGATTTGTGCACGATGAAATCCGTAATATCCGGATTTTGCGGTCCATAGATGATTTTCATTCGATTAGGTGTCCGGCGCCATATAGCTTACACCGCAGCGTACTGCGTGGTGACCCAGAGGCAACTGAGGATAAAGCGACCAATGTTTTACAGTGACGCTAGTAACGCATCTCCGTTCATAAGATATACCTGAGATGGTTAGACTCTGTCTCCTCATCGACAGACTGGTGCAAGGGTCCCAGTCTGTAGCCGCGCGGAGTTGGCGAGGACCGCACATGCGCGTCCCGCTGCCCCGCTGAACGAACGCCGTCTAGGAGTGACGCTAGTAACGCATCTCCGTTCATAAGATATACCTGAGATGGTTAGACTCTGTCTCCTCATCGACAGACTGGTGCAAGGGTCCCAGTCTGTAGCCGCGCGGAGTTGGCGAGGACCGCACATGCGCGTCCCGCTGCCCCGCTGAACGAACGCCGTCTAGGAGTGACGCTAGTAACGCATCTCCGTTCATAAGATATACCTGAGATGGTTAGACTCTGTCTCCTCATCGACAGACTGGTGCAAGGGTCCCAGTCTGTAGCCGCGCGGAGTTGGCGAGGACCGCACATGCGCGTCCCGCTGCCCCGCTGAACGAACGCCGTCTAGGAGTGACGCTAGTAACGCATCTCTGTTCATAAGATATACCTGAGATGGTTAGACTCTGTCTCCTCATCGACAGACTGGTGCAAGGGTCCCAGTCTGTAGCCGCGCGGAGTTGGCGAGGACCGCACATGCGCGTCCCGCTGCCCCGCTGAACGAACGCCGTCTAGGAGTGACGCTAGTAACGCATCTCTGTTCATAAGATATACCTGAGATGGTTAGACTCTGTCTCCTCATCGACAGACTGGTGCAAGGGTCCCAGTCTGTAGCCGCGCGGAGTTGGCGAGGACCGCACATGCGCGTCCCGCTGCCCCGCTGAACGAACGCCGTCTAGGAGTGACGCTAGTAACGCATCTCTGGGGACAAAAGGAACAGACATTCAAATACAAAACAAATATTTATTTTAATTGTTGAAAAATGTTTGTGTAAGAGAATCCTGATCAATGAGAAACCACGGTGGAAAGTATTTTTGGCCATTCATGACCGTCTGTGACGCGGTCGGCGGTGGTGACCAGCACCATGTGCGTCTGTGACGCGGTCGGCGGTGGTGACCAGCACCATGTGCGTCTGTGACGCGGTCGGCGGTGGTGACCAGCACCATGTGCGTCTGTGACGCGGTCGGCGGTGGTGACCAGCACCATGTGCGTCTGTGACGCGGTCGGCGGTGGTGACCAGCACCATGTGCGTCTGTGACGCGGTCGGCGGTGGTGACCAGCACCATGTGCGTCTGTGACGCGGTCGGCGGTGGTGACCAGCACCATGTGCGTCTGTGACGCGGTCGGCGGTGGTGACCAGCACCATGTGCGTTGTAGCTTGCAAATTTAACTGGCTGACTCGTTTTTCTGGCGTTTTTCTTTTGCTAGACTAAATTTTTTTTTATAATATGAACCAATAAATGTTATAATTCTCTAAAAATAAGTACTTTTGTATACCTTTCTCCAGCCAGGTAAGTGCGAGTCTGTCCGTTCAGGTATTCTATCGAGAACTTCTGCGGGTGGTCCGGGTCTCTAACCAGCGCGAATACGTCGCCTAGAGGCCTGAGACACACGACCTGTAAATAAATAATGGTGTACTTTGACAATTTACATTTATTTTGAAACATTATCCCAGCCAATAGTAAGATCTGTCAACGCCTATGTTGTTTTAGTCCCCGTTATTTAGAGTTTAATTATGAAGGGTATATCGGGCGTCGGGCGTCGGGCGTCGGGCGTCGGGCGTCGGGCGTCGGGCGTCGGGCGAGGGAACAGTGGGATTCGCATAGGCAGGGAAAGTGTATAGTGTAGTTACGGAATAGGTCTGCGGATCGCGCTCCAGTACGCAGGTGTCCGACAGGCACAGGGTGCGCCTCATCGGCTCCATGTGGCGCGCGGGGCTCACCTTGTGCACCACGAACTCACTCATCGACGTTTGGTGCTGGTCCCCACTGAAACATATTGATGCTGTTCATCATGAGCTCCTCCTGCCAGTCTCCGGAGACTCGCCCGCCGGCGTGCGCGGGACATTGTCATACAGCACAATTATCAATATCGCATGTAATGCACCATGCTCGGCTCAAATCATCATTTACATTATATCAAATTATTAATTAACATTTATGCTGTTCCTACAAAAATTACGAACCATCGAAGTCAAGAATTTTATTGTTATTAATAATACACTAATAATTTATGGAGGAAAGATTTGATTGTTTGAATCGAATAAGCTCCGAAACTACTTGATTTCAAATATTGTTTCTCCATTAGAATGATGTGTTCTCGTTGTCCCCATTCAATGGGGACAATTATAAATATATGACCGTTGTCCCCATTGACTGTGTATAACAAAATGCTGGCCAATCCACACAGCGTCAGCTAGTCCCAAGCTAAGCAGAGCTTGGGTTATGGGTACTATGGGTACTGGAAGACCGATGTACTCTACATAATACAATACATTAGGTATTTAGATATTTTTTATTATATAAGGATAATACCAAGAACACTCGGAACAAATATTTGCAGATCTAACAAAGATTTGTTCCGCGGCGGGTATCGAACCGGCAACCTCCTGCGTCGCAGGCGGACTCCCGCGCTCCGGCCGCCGGCCGCTGTCAGCCACATGACCGTCGTCCGTGTACGAGGTCAGGAAGCGCGCGACACCATGTATGTACTAGTTATAGAGAAGTGTCGTGTACCTACCTAACCTAGCCTACTCGCACTGTCCTGTGTACTTTGTATGCAATAATAAGTATATAGTGAGGTTATTGCCTCATCATTCCATTCTAAGTATATTACGTCAGTAGACTACATCCTACTCAATTTACAAAGCCGACAGTTTGTGAAATTGTACATTTTATTTTGTTATTTAGAATCTACTAACTAAACAGATCAACGTGAAATTAGGGTAGGTGCGCTACCCTGAGGACCAAGCCTTAGACAATAGGCACTACCTAATGAGCGGCATAGGCTACTTAAGATACCTAAAGTAGGCGTGCGAAGCCGCTACAATTACAACATTTCATGTCAGTTGTTAGTTAGTACCTAACACCTGGCTTTGTTACGTTCTGATAACAAGCAAGCAGACTCGCATAATCAGAACAGAACCCCGCACAATGCACGCCCCGCGCCCCGCGCCCCGCGCCCCGCACAGATAAAACATTTAGACAACGCTCACTGATTCATATTTAAATACACAATGCTTCTTGTTCTGAAACTGAAAAGCCAATTCGATTAATTACCGACGTGAATTGGTGTTGATTGGCCATTATTACTTTGTTATTTTTAGCTACTTGATACTGGAGGTCTATTTGATACTGAAGGTATCACAAGATTTTGTTACTTTTAGCTATTTGATACTGAAGGTATCACAAGATTTTGTTACTTTTAGCTATTTGATACTGAAGGTATCACAAGATTTTGTTACTTTTAGCTATTTGATTTTGATACTGAAGGTATCACAAGATTTTGTTACTTTTAGCTATTTGATTTTGATACTGAAGGTATCACAAGATTTTGTTACTTTTAGCTATTTGATACTGAAGGTATCACAAGATTTTGTTACTTTTAGCTATTTGATACTGAAGGTATCACAAGATTTTGTTACTTTTAGCTATTTGATCCTGAAGGTATCACAAGATTTTGTTACTTTTAGCTATTTGATACTGAAGGTATCACAAGATTTTGTTACTTTTAGCTATTGATACTGAAGGTATCACAAGATTTTGTTACTTTTAGCTATTTGATACTGAAAGTATCACAAGATTTTGTTAAATATCTAATATCAAAGTGCTTTATTTCCTTTAGACCTTACAGGACTCTTGGACTCGTCACAAAATACAAATTAAAGAAATGTAAAACTAGGAAATAAAGTGACCACTTTGATTTTTTGTTCACTTCAATCTTTTTAAGGTAAAGTAAAGAAGCGAACAAGAAACCTCTACCTTGTTAGAATGTTAGTTTTCGAGATGGAGCAAAAGTCGTCCCAAGTTTTTTTATCGTCTAGATAATCTGATATTTTGTAGTAAGCCTTTTTACAAAGGACATGTTTGACAATTTGTTTGAATTTATTCATTGATAGTTTTTGCAACTCACTTGGAGATTTGTTGTAGAAGCGTATACACTGCCCTTTGAAAGATACATTAATCTTGTGTAGCCTAGTTATGGGCACAGCGAGTTTATTTTTATTTCTAGTATTTATATTATGTATGTCGCTATTTTTAGGGAACCGATTGATATTTCTATGAGTGTACAGCAAGGTTTCATAAATATATTGACAGGGGACTGTCATTATGTTTATTTCTTTGAATTTATCTCGTAGGGATTCTCTGGGACCCATATTATAAATTGCACGAACAGCCCTCCTCTGCAGCACAAATACGGTGTTAATATCTGCAGCGTTCCCCCACAGCAGTATACCATAAGACATTTAATACTGTGGAAGTAGCTGAAATAAACAAGTCTAGATGTATCAACGTCTGTGCGTTGACAGATTTTTTTGTCTCTTCGATAGCTTATCTATGTGTGGGCCCCATTGAAGTTTATTATCTAAGGTGATTCCTAAGAATACGCTACTTTGTGCAATTTCTACCGTTTCTCCTTTTACGTTTATATCAGCCTTAACTTGTTGAACATTAGACGACCGATGTGGCGCGGTGGGCGATGGTCTGCCTGCGACGCAGGAGGTTGCGAGTTCGTTTCCCGCTTCGGGACAAATGTGTGTACGATCTGCAGACATTTGTTCAGGGTGTTCTGGTCGTTTTCTATATACAGGGTGGAAAGAATCTATGGGCCCTGGAGGGGAACTACCTTAAATCCTTGAGCTAGCTCATTTAACTGAAAGGAAACATTCCTTTATTTTTAAAAAGAAACATTACTGCCTACCGTCTACTTAATTTTTTTTTTCATGTTTTGTGTTTTTGTTTGTATTGACGATAAAATAAAATTAATATTAGTTTTCACTTTTTTTTTCTAAGACATTATTTCTGTTTATTAGATAAATTTTATCTTGAACAATTATTGTTCAGGATAAACAGAACAGATACAGAATTTACCTACAGATTCGCATAATAAAATAGCGAGGGTTTATTTTTTTAATTTTTAGTTGGTTCGATTCCCAGGTGAGACCAGGAATTTTTCGAAAATCTTTGAATGCAATTAGGTTTCATTTTAAAAATAAAGGAATGTTTCCTTTCAGTAAAATGAGCCAACTAAAGGATTTAAGGTAGTTCCCCTCCAGGGCCCATAGATTCTTTCCACCCTGTATAATAAAAAATATCTATCTATGTATTGTATTATTATTATGTATATCAGTTATCTAGTACCCATAACACAAGCTCTGCTTAGCTTGGGGCTAGATAATGTTGTGTGAATTGTCCAGCATTATTTATTTATTTTATTTATTATTAGGTAAAATAAATCTAATACATTTTGTTTTGGTTTCGTTATCAGTTCATAGAGATATCTTTTTGTTTCATAGCTTTAAGTACCTGACATTGTAAAAATGTGTGTTTACTTGTGTCTTAATTACTTACTCGTCTCTGTAAACTTAATTACTTACTTACAAATAATAAATTGAATTGAACTGAAGTAAAGCAAAAGATTATTGACACTAAACCAATGGACTACTTTTGAGATTGCATTATTGCATTAAAAATAAGTATTATCAATACAATAAAATATTTGACTATTACAATATTTATCCGTCAGATTTAAATTGTTAATAAATTTAAAATATGTTTTGTTGAGAAAGAAACTCGGATTTAAAATGTGTTTAATTAAGTGAGTAAGAATTAGATGTAAAATTCGTTACCTATACTTGCCAAATCTCTGATCATGGTAATCATCCGACGTGATCTGAGTGGAGAGCACTTTGATGCTGATGCTGAGGATCAAGTTAGACATCTCCATCATTTTGTTGATGATGATCTGGTGGTCCGTCGCGCTGGAGAACAGGTGCAGGCGGCTGTAGCCCCCCACGGCCAGCACGAACCCTCCCGACACATCTCTCACTGCAATAACAAACTACACTCACAACACTCATACATACTGGAGAACAGGTGCAGGCGGCTGTAGCCCCCCACGGCCAGCACGAACCCTCCCGACACATCTCTCACTGCAATAACAAACTACACTCACAACACTCATACATACTGGAGAACAGGTGCAGGCGGCTGTAGCCCCCCACGGCCAGCACGAACCCTCCCGACACATCTCTCACTGCAATAACAAACTACACTCACAACACTCATACATACTGGAGAACAGGTGCAGGCGGCTGTAGCCCCCCACGGCCAGCACGAACCCTCCCGACACATCTCTCACTGCAATAACAAACTACACTCACAACACTCATACATACTGGAGAACAGGTGCAGGCGGCTGTAGCCCCCCACGGCCAGCACGAACCCTCCCGACACATCTCTCACTGCAATAACAAACTACACTCATAACACTCATTTGTATGTATTTCACTTCAATTTCATTTCACACACAAACTTGCTCAAATTAAATTAAGAATTATAGAAGTTTGTTCTGATTGTGCAGGATTAGAAACCACAAAGAAGGGCTAACTGAGCTTCTAGTAATAAGAACAAACTAATATGGGCCAGTTGAATGCATATACATTATGTAGTAGGTCGATACGGATCACAATCAACTCCACCTCCTGAATATCTTCCGGCTGAATGTGCCTTACCTCCCCAGGCAGGCGAGGGGGGTTCAATGCTAATTGTAACCAATGTCACCATCCATACATATTATACATACCTAATAGATAAAGGATATTTCTTTATAAACAGTGATTGCTCTTTCTTGTTTGTTGTGAGCATTAGCATTATACATAATCCTTACTTTTAATCTCCTTAAAGTCAGTTAAAATAAAATAAATGTTGTTTCTCTTTGTACCTGGCAAAACACCCTGTATATCACAGTATGGATAGCTGGCTAGCAGCGTGTGTGTGGATGGATCCAGCTGGTCCAGTGCACATGGCCCCACTTCCAACATGACGGGGAGGCGTGTGCCGCTCCAGTGATGCTTGTAAGCTTGGTATCTCTGTAATAGTTTTTGTGATTTATAAATCATCAATGGTCTTTGTGATACAAAACTTTATATTCAATATTTCACTAGAAAAGATCAAAATGTCTGAGAAAAAAAACTATCTGACCTAGCATAAGAATTGAGCTGACAATATCAGAATCGTCTTGATGAATCTAAATATGTTTCATACATAAAGCATCATTTATAAATTATGTGAAAAGGAATACTCACAAAAACATCCTTAGGTTTCTCCGCAAACAAATGACGATATCTAAAAGCCTCGGTGAGTATCAAGCATTTGTGCTCTGATGAGAACTTCATGGAATCCACCTTCTTATCCTTCTTCATGACCAGAGTGAAGTCATGGTTCGCTATGGAGTTGGAATGTTTGGCTGAAGCGATGGTCACCACATCCGCATACAGCCACTTGTTGGTCACCTCCAGACGATCTGGGTTGTATGTGGTGATCCCATGGGTACCAATCGAAAACACCCTTTTGTATTTACCCTTCCAAGCGTGCTTGGTGACCAGGAATGATGCCACATCTTGGTTATCTTTTATAGGAATCATCTTGACATCGCCTGAAAAGTTTTACATTTATGTACCTACATGTATACAGTTTAGCTCTTTTTAAGAGCTTTGGTCAATAGTAGGTACATTTATTTATTTATTTATTCAAAAACATTTCTTCCATTCTTACAGGTATTACCTAATACAATAGAGTAGTCAACTAAATCACAAGCAAAATAATTCAATACAAATGTCCATGAGCAAAATAAAATAAATATAAAAATTTATTCAATACAATTTGTCAATAAGCTTAATAAACTAGTCTTCAAGCAAAATAAATGTCAAAAATCAAATAGGTACATGTACCCTGCGGCACTGAAAATAAATAAGCTAAAAATGAAGTTCCAAATAGGTGTCAGGGTAGTCAATCCAGGTCAGGTAGGTAATTCATACATGTAAATCCTAGATATGTAATCATTTCAGAAGGATTTCTAAAGTGAATTAGGTTCGTCACTAACTAAGTACCTACTACTAGTAATAGGAGTACATTTTCACAAAATAACAACAATTATGTGAACATTAATTGCACTTTTGCTCAATTTCATGTAAGGGGTATGTTGAAGTTGAATGAAGGTATCGGCCGGTGTTTTCTATCGCATTATTCCACCCCTTTGTAAATAGATTGAGAAACCAATACCGAAGACGTGTAAACAACGCATTCTGCGACACATTTTAGTAGGTTTACGAGGTGATAAATAATACCATTTTACTTACAGCTTAGAGACAGCGAACAAAGCTTCAATACTTTGAACTAGCATCCGATAAAAGCCACATAATACAGCATATAAATAAAAATTCACAACAAAATGATCGCAAAAGAGGGCCGATCGTTTATTCATTTGACCTGACATGACACTGACATGACATGTATCCAGTGTTGCCAGATGGAATCTGAAAAAAGTAGTAGAAATTTTGGTAAAAAAGCAGTAGATTTTAATATGTTATATAAATTAGTACCTATGGTGGAAATATAATTATTTCATACATACTTTGCAAAAATCCATTTCCTATCTCCTATCCTTTCCTTCAACATGCTCGGTAATTACGCTGTCTCGCTCTGACCACCGCGGTCCAATAATCGATTGCAAGAAGATGGACAACTAGTTGCCTCTGCGCCGTCAAGTGATCTATACATTGACTGCGTGCGTATACTCCGTGTCGTGAAACCTCTAAACTGAATACCTATTTAACTATAAAATACAAGTGTGGTGTACACCCTGTGTTATTTTGAAGAATATAGTGCTGTCCATCACAGAGCTGTGTAAGGACATTGCCGTGTGTGATCTCCAAGCAGCCGCGTGGCGCTCAGCGCCTCCATCATCATCAGAAGAAGGTACCGTGCATTCCTTATTTTCTACTGCTGTGATCTTGCCCATACTTACACCTTTATTACAGCAGACTTCCCTTCCAAAATATTGCAAAGTGCCTTCGAAACCCCGCTCAACATACAGTCCATTTAAATCCAAAAACATCATCCTTCTTATGCGTGGTTGATGAAGAACCAGCCATCGGAAATAACCACCATTGTATTGTGTTTTGCGAGTATTTTCATGCAAAATATACATATAACAAAGCTACTAACCCGTTTTTTTTAAATTTAGGAAGCGTTTTCTTTGCCCACATGCCCAAACTGTTTAGCTTTGTGGAAAGCGAGGCCAGGCGGCCACTCGGCTGTGCTTTGCTTAGTTCTTTTCAGTCTGATCGAACTTTGATTTGTGGTTTTGTTTTGGACATATATTATTTAGTGCTTAATAGAGTAATAACCATAGATTTAAATCGTTAGATGTGCCCTTTGGTGCGTTTACCCCGCCGTCCTTGTTGCCTACGCGAAGTGAGATAGCTCGCTCACTTGAAATCAGTGTGCATATAAACTGAGAGTAAGCCGAACGTGAGACCTTTGCCAATTTTTGTTGAAAACTGTCTCAAAATGCCATCGTGTGCATTTCGCAAGTGCAACAACAATTCTAAAAATACAAATAAAGCCAAAGGTGTAAAATTTCACTCGTAAGTATTGATATTTAATTAAATAACTAAATATTTTTCCTTCCACTGTCTAAAATAACAAATTTTAAAATGGCGAGCGACGAAAGAGATAGAAATGTTCGGAACTAACGTGGGAGAAAAAGAGATGACACTATTTTGTCGGTAGGTTCTCACAAAACAACCGAGAAACGTTCGGTCGGTAGGGTCAGCAGACTCAATGGACCATAAGGGGGCATCCGTTAATTACGAGAGGCGTTTGGAGGGGCAGTTCCTACTAAAGGTTCTAGGTTTCGTGTTGGCGCGTGATTCAATTTTGGAAAAGAAAATCATTAACCATTTGCGGCGAATTACTTTTTCGTTAGATTTATTCCTTAAGAACGCAGAAATATTACTACCACAAATAAATTGGAATCTCGCTTCAACACGAACCGAACAATCTTAGTATTTTATTGTTAGATTTTTACCTGACTACCAACGAACTCCTCCGTTGGTTGTCCGTAGGTACTCAGGTAAAAATCTAACAACGGTAATATAATAACGGTAATGCGGTTGGCACCACAAACCACAGACAAATTTGAATCTCAGGCCAACACGAAACGAAAAATCTTTCTTTCATTAACATTACATTAAATTACGATTTTGAAAATCTGACGTGAGATTAAGGGAGGGGGGGGGTCGAAAAATTGCCATAATGAACTCACGTAATTTATGGATGGATCTGATCAAAGATTAAGCTTTTACAGGTTAATTACTTTGAGAAACCTAGGTGGCATGCTTTTTCCTACACAAAATGTATACGAATTATGTTTTAAAACAGAGTCATTTTTGAAATTACACAAAAAACTAAAAGGCAATCACTATAAATAATGTAATGAATGTCGTATATTTGTAGGTACTGTTGTTACTTTATTATAAATAGGTTGTGGGTAGACAATAAAAATCGGTCTTTGGTCAACCTGCCTTTCATTCACAACATGGTGACAGCGGTGTTAAAAATTAATTAAAACTAGCAGTAAAAAACAACATAATCGCGTTGAAAAGTGTCAGGAAGCAGTGTAAGTGTTGCGTTAAGTTCGTAAACAATGGAACATGCACGACCCCCGACCGAATTATGCTTGGAAGGCGGACCGGCCTGTCGGGCCGAAGCTTGGGAAAAATGGCTGCGGCAGTTTACTGTGTTTTTGAAAGCGTCTGGTGTTGAAAAGGAACCAGAATCCGTAAAGTCGAGTTTGATGGTGAATCTCATAGGATCGGAAGGATACGACGTGTACACAACCTTCAAATTCACTAAGGACGAGAATAAGGAATGTATTGATACGCTCGTAAAGAAATTCAACGAACATTTTGGAGCGAAACAAAACACAACAATGGCGCGTTTCAAGTTTTTCTCAAGATTTCAAGAAGAAGGCGAATCAATAGACGAGTACGTTACGGCTTTGAAAATACTTTCTCAGCGGTGTGAGTTTGAATCACTCGAAGAAGGTCTGATTCGTGACCGAATCGTGTGTGGTGTTCAAGACGGCAAACTACGCGATCGCTTACTTAGAGCCGATGACCTCACCCTTAGTAAAGCCGTGAAAATATGCCAGGCCAACGAAATGTCTACGGAGGAGCAGAGGCAGATAGAAGGGACCAAGACTCAGGTAGTAGCAGTGGACGTGATGAACGCGCGAGGAGCCCCACGCGCGGGCCCGAGCGGCGCCGCGGGTGGGGGTGGAGCGCGAGGCCGCGCGGCGAGCCGAGGCCGCGGCGCCGCGGGGCCCCGCCAGCAGCAGCGAGGAGCGCCGCCGTCGCGCCGGCCCCCCGCCGGAAGTGCCGCGAAGATAGTGTGTACAGCGTGTGGTTTCGGAAATTGTGATAGCTATAGGTGCGCGGCTAAAAATGCTATATGTTTTTGGTGCAGTGAAAGAGGCCATTTTAAAAATATGTGTCCAAAGTTACGTAAGCGCGTGTGGCAAATCAATGTTGATGTCGATCCCGAGGTCGACAGCGACGATCAGGATTGCGGTGACGATGGACTGTACTATGTGTCTTCCCTGTCGGGGCCCATGGAACGTAAGGACTCTAAATGGTATGAAACTTTGATATTTACATGCACAGGCGAAAAAGAAACATTTAAGCTAGATTCAGGATCAGATTTAAATGTCATATCATTGAATACATTAACAAAGCTCGGTTTTACGAAACATATTTTGAATTCAGATAATACAAAGGCCCAGTCCTTTTGTGGTAGTTTCATCCCGATAGCTGGACATTGCAATCTTAAATGTTTGTACAAAAATACTGCTTACACAATACGATTTATTGTTGCTGATTTTAATTGTCAGAGTGTGTTAGGAAAATATGCCTGTGAAGAGTTAGGAATGGTAAAGCGAATCTTATCTTTGAATGTAAATGATTATGCGGACTTATTTCAAGGGTTGGGTAAATTACCCGGTAAATATAAGATTGTTGTGGATCAGTGCGCTCAACCGTCAGTCTGCCCGGTTAGGAAAATACCCATCGGCGTTCGAGATAAATTATCACAGGAGCTGGGGAGGATGGAAAAAATGGGAGTGATTCGGAAGGTATCTCATCCAACTCCGTGGGTGAACGGCATAGTAGTGGCCGCTAAAAAAGACGGCTCCATTCGAGTGTGTCTCGACCCGAGGCCGTTGAACCGTGCAGTGCAGCGCGCGCACTATCCGTTGCCGACGCTTACGGAGATCGCCACCAAGCTGGAAGGTGCACAGGTATTTAGCAAGCTGGACGCTCGCTCAGGTTTCTGGATGGTTCAGCTCGATGACGCCAGCGCGGACTTATGTACTTTCGGCACGCCCTTCGGCAGGTACCAATACTTACGCCTACCCTACGGGATCAACTGCGCAGCTGAAGTCTTTCATTCAAAAATTCGTCAAATACTGGAGGATTTAGAAGGGGTAGATTCATTCGTGGATGATGTTATTTGCTGGGGATCTACGAAAGCGCAGCACGACGAACGCCTGAAGAGACTTTTGAATAGGGCGCGAGAAGTAGGTATAAAATTCAACAAAGAAAAGTGTGAATTTCAAGTTAGTCGGGTGACTTATTTGGGACACGTTTTTAGTGGAAAAGGCATGGCCATAGATAAAAATAAAGTCAAAGCGATAGAAGACATGCCCGTTCCCCAAAATAGGCCGGCACTCGAAAGGTTTTTGGGCATGATAAATTATTTGTCAAAATTCATTCCCAACTATTCGGAGACAGCTCTTCCTCTTCGTAATCTGTTAAAAAAAGATTCGGAATGGATTTGGGATAGTGCGCAGGAGTCGGCAGCTCGACAGCTGAAGAGCGCAGTGTGCGCGGCGCCGGTACTAGCACTGTACTCGGCGCGTGAGCCCGTGCTGCTGTCGGTGGACGCGAGCGCGAACGCGCTGGGCGCCGTGCTGCTACAGGGCGGGCGGCCCGTCGAGTTTGCCTCTGCCACGCTCACTGACACGCAGTGTAGGTATGCCCAGATAGAGAAGGAACTCCTTGCCATTGTTTATGCCCTAGAACGATTTCATCAGTACGTGTATGGGCGCAGTGACGTAACCGTAGAATCCGATCACAAACCGTTAGAAGCGTTATTTAAAAAGCCTCTAGATTCTGTTCCAGCTAGGCTTCAAAGAATGATGTTACGGGTGCAAGGCTATGACTTTACCGTAGTATACAAACCAGGTAAGTACATGTACGTAGCTGATGCGCTATCGCGGGCTGCTTTAGTGGAACCTACCTCCAGTAAAGTATCTGAAGAAATAGACGAACAATCGTGTTTCTTGCTAGAAAACGTTCGGTTCAGTGATAGCAAACAAGACCTTATCAAGGATGCTATAAAGGGTGATATTGAATGTCAACTTATTATACAGAATATTCAACAGGGATGGCCGGTTAACAAATATGAAGTAGACGATCGTATTAGGGGTCTATGGTCGTATAGAGAAAGTTTTGCGTACGTTAATGGCATAATTTTCAAGGACGATCTTGTATATATTCCAAAAAGCATTAGACCGGAAATGCTTAGTCGTTTGCATGACGGCCACATGGGCATAGATAGATGCAAGCGTCACGCTAGGGAGGTGATGTTCTGGCCCGGCATGTCACGCGACGTGGAGGAGCTGGTGCGCAGATGTCGCGCCTGCGCGGAGCGCGCGCATCGTCCCGCTCGAGAACCTCTCATACCACACCAGATACCTTCATTGCCATGGGCGAAGGTAGGCTCTGATATATTTCAATATGCAGGCAAATATTTTATGTTGCTGGTAGACTACTTTTCTAACTATATAGAAGTGAATCCGCTTTCTAGTATAGGCACGAAGGCGGTTCTGACCGCAATGCGCGATCAATTCGCACGACACGGAATCCCGCGGGAGTTAATTACCGATAATGGACCCGCCTATGCTTCGAGGGAATTTAGCGACTTTTGTAAATTGTGGGGTATCAAGCACATCACTAGTTCGCCAAACTATGCTCAATCAAATGGGCAAAGCGAAAGAAGTGTGCAAATAATTAAAAATATTTTAATCAAATCTATGAAATCAGGGACAGACTTTTACTTGGGTTTATTGAATTACAGGGCTACGCCTCGAAATGGTATTAGTTCACCATCCGAACTTCTGTTTGGGCGCCGTGTAAATACGCGATTACCATCACATGAAGTTAAATTAAAACCCGGTCGCAATAACGAAGAAGATTATAAAGAAATGTTACGTAAACAACAGAGCGATAAGGTTCATTATGATAAGCGAGCTAAGCCACTACCAGAGGTTTCGCCAGGTGAGCCAATTCTTATCGTTGACAGAGGTCAGCGTAAAAGCGCTCGAGTTATAGGGCGCGCCGAGCAACCACGATCGTACTTTGTTACCGACGATTCTGGTAAAAAATACCGACGAAATAGGCGACATTTGGTTAAGTTACCTGCCGATGCCCAAGTTGCCCAACCAGCCCCCACTCCTAGTTCTTCACTTGCCCCAATGAGCGATGATGAAACATGGGCTAGTCCCACGAACATCAGTGAATACATTCCGGGTGAAGAACTCGACTTGGACTCTGATGACAGTGATGACAGTCAAATTGCATCACAAAATCCCAACATTCGGGTGCGCACGGACAGACGGCGGGCGGCTCTGATTGCATCGGAAAAAATTCGCAAAGCTTTGTAAATTTGTAAATACCTACCTACCTGCCAGAGACATACCTACGTTTAACACGTTCTTATATAACCATGTACTTTGCTCTTTGCTAAACATAAGTTTTATTTAAGTCTTGATATAGGGCATTGCCCATTAATCTACCTTTTATTGTTTTCTTTTTGTGTTTATTTTTTTTCAAAACTTATACTATCCTAGTTCAGTTATAAGTACCTAACCTACAGGTACATAACATAGGTATATTTAAGTATTTCGAATTGTACGTTCTGTGTGTAAACTTAGTATGTAAACAACACGTGTTATAATAATTAGTTATTTACTAATAATGCAAGTGTGTATTTTTTTATTTTATAGGGAAGATGTCGTATATTTGTAGGTACTGTTGTTACTTTATTATAAATAGGTTGTGGGTAGACAATAAAAATCGGTCTTTGGTCAACCTGCCTTTCATTCACAACAATGAAAATGAGTATAAAGTTTTTCAAACGAAAATATTAAAATTGTTCATTGAATCGAAGGTTTTTAATAATTTAAACGACCATTCTCTAGAGTAACCAGCAACTTGGAACCATAAAATTCTATTAATAAAGTCAGTCATTAAATACTACGCCGAAATACATAAAAATATAAATATTAAGCGGACACATTTGTATGCCTGCACAGCGTCTGGGAAGAAGAGTTTAGTGACTCCTGCTGTCGTGCCGTTTATGTACCGCCGAACCGGCGGCGCCGGTTCCATTCGCCGAGCGTGTTCAGACGAATCTGACGCTTGACGAATGAGACCGGACAGTAATCATAATCGGCCCGTCTCTTGGTGTTTGCAGCAGCTTCCTTCGCAAGCTGATCGGCACGTTCGTTCCCTACTAAACCCGCGTGGGCTTTGATCCAGAATAAAGTTACTTCTTTATTCTGGACCCTGCTCGATCTTAGATTTTCACGAGCCTCCACGGCTAGAGGGTGAAGGGAACCATTGTTCGTCACCGATTGCAGCGCTGATCTTGAGTCACTATAGATCCCAAAAGACAGCTCTTTACGCTTGAGGATCTCCCGCGTGGCTTTGCATATTGCCAGAAGTTCCGCCTGATATACCGTGCAGTAAGATGGCAGTTTAAGCTTGAGGGCTTTGATCTCAGCATCACCATCCCAAAGGGATAGCGCTGCTCCGACCTCACCCTCAATCTTGCTGCCATCGGTGTAAATTTTTACTGTTGAGTCATGGTCTGGTTCTTGGTCTATCAAGCCGAAATCCAGGCATATATGCTCCGCTGGGTGCTTTGTGTGAGCGTACGGCACAAGTCTTTCCACCTCTCTATCCATGAGTTCTGGTCGAGATACTCCCCTCTTCGCCTCGTACAGGGCGGCTGCCTCTTGTACGCGGAGATCGAGTGGGAGTATCCCGGCCAGAGTTAGAGCGGAGTTCAGGGAGACGGTGCGGTACGCTCTCGTTAACTTCTGGGCAAATCCTCGTTGAACTGCGTTTAGCTGCTTCTGGATCCCTATCTTCTTTGTCGCCGGTGCCCAGACACTGGCTGCATACGTGATAACTGGCTCTACAGCCGTCGTGTATATGACCCTGATAACTTCAGGGTTCAGGCCCCAGCTGATCCTGGCGGCTCTAGATAACTGCTTGTAAATGTTCAACGCCTTCCTGCACACATTGGCAGCGTGGCTGAAAATAGGCCTAATGTTGTAAACTTACAATAAATTAAATAACATAAAAAGCGAATAAAAAGGGAAAAAACAAAAAATAAAATAAAGTATGACATTATTAAATAATAACATAATTACTGCGAATATTTGCCTAGCAAATACACCAAATTAATGAAACAAAGGCACGAAAAACAAAAAAAAATAAATAAAAAATTGTAAATTAAATAAATTTATAAAAACAACAATTCGATATTGCAAGTTAAATTATATTAAATTTATAAATTAAATTACTGATAAATCAATTAATTAAAATGTATCCAACTCCCAATGAGCATCAAAGTCCAATATTAAATCCAATCAACGGTGAATAATTAAATATCAATAAATAAATGACCGAATCATTATTCAACCTAGTCATTAAGTTAGTGAAAATAAAGACAATCAACCTCTTCAAAAATAACTGAAGCAATGGGTATAGTAAATAGAGAATAATTGGTTGATTGTCTCTTTTTTTTTTATTTTTTTTTTTTTTATTTTAGATGAATTTAATATGAGTATCCGTTATAACGAAATAATATAATAGTTCACATGGGAAAATTTGTAATGTGATTAGATTTTGTTGCAATTATCATTCTGATGTATGATATTAGTATTAGTATATACAGTTAAATTATATAATTTATTTAATAACACTAGCTATCATATTTAATAATAATAAAATACGTTTAATTTAGAATAAGTGTCTAATTCAATGCTTTTAAATGTTTTGTTTATGTTTTTAAAAGTTTTAAATACCTACATTATAATTTTATATTATTGGAAAACAAGACAGATTTTAATAGTTATATAAATATGTATATATCTTTGCATGTTACTACTTAAAATAAGTCAAATTATGTACTATTTACAATATATTGTAGGATAAAGAGGAAATGAGTAATTAAGTGGATAAAAAAGAAAAAGGAAAAAAAAAATAAGCATGAAAAAAAAAAAAAATTAAAAAAAAGAAAACAAAAGAAACAGGAGAACTAAAGATAATAAAAGAAAAAAGGAAAAGGAAAAAAGTAAAAGAAAAATTAAAACTGAATACTACGTATATAATTTAAGTTTTAAAGGTTAGGTTAGGTTAGGTTAGGTTAGGTTTTTTTTTTTTTTTTTTTTTTTTTTATTTGTTTAGTGTTGGCTCAATCATATCGAGAGCGCCGCGCTATTGGTATACACTTTGCTCCCGATTGTTTGAGTTTGTTGGAGTGTAATTTCTGAGGTTTGTGTGAGTGGTGAGATAAGCGTATTTGATGCGTTGACTTGATGTGTCCCTTAATTTAGTAGAGAGTAGGGATGGGTAGGAGTTCTTTATTTATTATGTTTTTAGATCACAAATATTGTATCTAGAGGCTAGTTTTAATTTAAATTTACATTTCTGCTGTCGGCAAGTAAGACATGGCCGACTCAACATATGAAGCAACTTGCCGACAAGTTGCCAGCAAGCAAACTGCGTTTCAAATTTTACATATTATTGTTTTGCCGGCAAGTAGGTCATGGCCGATACTACAAACGAAGCAAGTTGCCGGCAAGTTGCCTGCAAGTGAGCTGTATTTCGTTATTTTAATATAAGTATTTTATTTAACATGGGTTATCGAAAGGCAACATGCTTTTTATGCCTGTACAAATGATTAAGTCCTGAAATGAATGTCAATTTACTTTGTTATATTTTACCTCCCGGCAATCGAATTTTGCCGGCAAGCAAGTCGGGGCAAGAGACAGCAGGTGACCGCGCGACTGCCGGCGGGTTTTTTGCCAGCTCCTGCCCCAGCTGTGGGCATCTGAGAGATATGAGCCGGCAAGTTGCCAGCAAGCAAGTTGCCGGTTGGCCGTTCGAAAAGATGTTTCATTTTATGTTCACAAATATTATTCTTAAAGACTAGTGTTTATTTACATTAACATTTCTAAACAGGGCAAGTAGGTCTTGGCCGATGCTTAAAACGAAGCGAGTTGCCGGTGAGCCGCTGCCGGCAAGTGAATTGCCGGCAACAACTCACCGGCAACTCGCTTCATTGTATTAAGACAGGTTGTTAAATCAAAAATAAATGTTCAAATTAACATTATTACTTGCTTATTCCGCCGGCAAGCAAGCCAGCCAGCCAGCCAAATTACCCCAGCTGTGGGCATATGAGAGAAATGAGCCGGCAAGTTGCCAGCAAGCAACTTGCCGGTTGACCATTTGAAAAGATGTTTCATTTTATGTTCACAAATATTATTCTTAAAGACTAGTGTTTATTTACATTTACATTTCTAAACAGGGTAAGTAGGTCTTGGCCGATGCTTAAAACGAAGCGAGTTGCCGGTGAGCTGTTGCCGGCAAGTGAACTGCCGGCAACAACTCACCGGCAACCTGCTTCATTGTATTTAGACAGGTTGTTAAATCAAAAATAAATCTAAAATAAATATTCAAATTAACATTATTACTTTTTGCCTGCCGGCAACTTATTCCGTCGGCGAGCAAGCCAGCCAGCCAGCCAAGGCAAGAGACGGCAAGCGGCCGCGCGGTCGCCGGCGGGCCGCCCACCAGCTCCCGCCCCGGCTGCGGGCATCTGATAAAGTGAAAAGGGGGAATGGGCCGGCAAATTGCCGGCAGGCAACTTTGAGCTATTTACAGAATTTGTTCTTATTACTAGTAATACTCCTTTTTTTTTTTTGTTGTTTGAATTGTATTATTATTTTTTTTTTTTTTTGTATTTTTTGGATTTTGTATTTTGTATTTTTTTTTTTTTTAATTGTACTTATGAACTAATTTATTGTACTTATGAACTAATTATAATACCTTACTAACTAAAAACTAAACATTTACATTGAAACTACCATGGAGAAGAAAAAGACAAAAATTGAAGCAACCAGTAGCACAAGCTCCAAGCTGCAACCCCTGTCAGGTCCCCATGACGGTGGTGTTAGAGCTATTCGGATTCGAAGTCTGAGGAGGACCACTATATTTAATCCGGTTTGGCAAGTTGCTCGGCAAGTTGTGGGCTGAAATGGCAAGTTGTGGCAACTAGCTATATTTAATAATCTGGCAAGTGGCAAGGTTAGGTTAGGTTAGGTTAGGTTAGGTTAGGTTAGGTTAGGTTAGGTTAGGTTAGGTTTTTTTTTTTTTTTTTTTTTTTTTTTTTTTTTTTTATTATACCTGTCCGGGAGCGATGTCCCGGCCCGCGAGCTAACCTACCTAATTTTCCCCGAATATGGGTTCAGGATTGGATTACTGGGTTTTCTTTATTGTCTTAATTAGTTTCTTACTCTAAATTTTATTGTTTCAATCTTATGTTATACATTTTTTACCTTACATTTTTATTTTACAAAATTTCGATGTTGCAATTTTCTAATCTTATGTTATACATCTTACTATTTACTTTACACATTATTTCGTTTCACTTACATTACTACTGTCCTTACTTTGCTATGACTTATATAATTCAATATATAATCTAACAAATACTTATTTATCTAGTCTTATTTCTATTTATTACTATTTCACATATTTGAGTGCAATAATCCACGAAATCTGCGCTGCTAGCTTTGCTAGTTAACAGCTCCTGCAGGTTTTCTTTAACAATTCTTATTCCTATTTTTTGCTCGAAGCTAAATCTTAGAGCTGCGTGAGCTGGGCACTGTGTGAGGATGTGTGGCACATCCTCGTTTATATCAGGCTCACAGATGCATGATGGGTTGTCCTTGCATTTGAAACGATTCAAATACTGGGAGAACCCACCATGCCCCGTGAGTATCTGGGTGAGTGCACCTGCTGGTCTCGTCTTTCGCACAAATCGGTAAGCGCACCTTACGTCCGGGAGGAAAAGTTTTGTAATGGACGCGGTGTCCCCGGCTTTGTATCGAGCGTCCCATTCTGTCAAGAATGCATCTCTAATTGTCCGCTTGATATATGATACAGGACATCGGTCGTACACTGGCTTCCGTTTGGACGTGAGGGCAGCCTCTTTGGCCAACTCGTCGGCGCGCTCGTTGCCTGGGAGTCCTGCATGGGCTTTGACCCAGTACAGGGAGACATCCTTGCCTTGAGTCAAAGCCAACCGCAGATTGCTCCTGGTCTCCATTGCGAGAGGGTGGAGGATGCCATGGTTAGCGACCGTCTCCAATGCGGCCATCGAATCGCTGTACAGACCAAAGCTTCGCTCCTTCCTCTTGAGGATCATTTCCGTGGCCTTGCTTATGGCTAACAGTTCCGCCTGGTAGACTGTGCAGTACGCGGACAGACAGAGCTTGAGGTTCTCAATCTCGGCCTCACTGTCCCACAGGGACAGTGCTGCTCCAACCTTCCCCTCAATCTTGCTGCCGTCGGTGAATATTCGCACCTGCTGCACATTGTGCCTGTCCACAAGGTTTTGGTCTTCCAGGCGGATACACTCAATGCTCATATGTTCGGCTGGATGAGGAGATTCTGCAAATCTTACCGGAAGCTCGGGCTCTCTATCTTTAAGGCATGGCAGGGATGACCCTCTTTTCACCTCATACAGTGCGGCTGCTTCTTGTATCCTGAGGTCAAGAGGCAGTATCCCCGCCAGCACCAATGCCGCGTTCAGGGAGACTGTTCGGTAAGATTTGCAGAGCTTCTGCGCGAACCCTCTTTGGACCGTATCGAGCAACTTGCGCACCCCAAGTTTCTTGGCCGCAGGCGCCCATACTGGCGAGGCATACATGATGATCGGCTCTATTGTAGCCGTGTAGATCATGTGTATGACCTCGGGGTGCAAACCCCAATCTACTCTCGCGGCCTTTGAGAGCTGCTTGTAAATATCAAGCGCCCTCTTACATTGTAGTGTGACGTGCGTGTTAAATGTCAATTTTTCGTCAATAGTCAGTCCTAGGATCTTGACCTCCCGTGACATGCCAACATTCACTCCTCCCATGGTCAGCAATGGGGTGTCGTACTTCAGCTTCTTGGTAAGTACCATTGCGCAGGTTTTGTGTGGCGCAAACTTCAGCTTGTTCCGAATACCCCATTGCTGCACATAGGCAAGCGCCGCGTTGGCCTGCCTCGAGACGTCAAGCCCAGTGTCTCCGTCAAAAGTCATTACTACGTCATCAGCAAAGGCCTGCACACACACTCCCCTTTCCCCCAACTCCCGCAGCAAAGGATCCAGAAGAAGGTTCCATAGGATGGGACCACCGATTGACCCTTGCACACAACCTTTGTTGGTGCTCCTCGTGCATTCTTCCCCGGCAAATCTTACACTGACTTTTCTGCAGTGTAGATAGCTATCCAGTAGCCTCCTGATGTTGACCGGACAATTTTCCTCAGCCAGACGAATTCGAATGATCGGCCACCATGCGCTATCGAAGGCGCCCTCTATATCCAATGACACTAGGGTTACCAGCTTCTTATGCCTGATCCTGTCCTTAATGTGGTGTATTAGCGTATAGAGGGCATCTTCAGTGTTCTTCTGGGGCATGAATCCAAACTGGCGAGTACTGATACTCGGTACTAGATGCCATTTAATCCGTGCTACTGTCATCTTCTCCAGGACCTTCCCCAAGACCGGCAGTAGGCCGATAGGCCTATAAGCCTTGGGATTCGTGTAGTCCTCCTTGCCCGGTTTTCTCATGACAACCACGGTTGCATGCTTCCAGATGTCCGGGAAGTAACCCATTTCCAGGTACTTGTTGAAGAGGGCAAGGGACGCGTCCAGGTCCTGGTAGATAGCTCTACTGCAGATATCTGCCGTGAAGCCGTCCGCTCCAGGGGCCTTCTTTGGGTTGAAACTCCCCACTGCGGTCTTCAGCTCGAGCAGTGTAAACGGTGGGTCATGGTTTTCATCATGCTTCCATTCGTTTACCCGCTTTGCCGCTTCTCTAACGCGGCGATGGTCTTCATCGTCAGTTTCCTCCAGGTCTTGTGGGTAGAATGTCTCCGCTAGTAAGTTTGCCGACTCTCTTGGGTTTAGAAATGCACCATCTTTGGTTAGGGTCAAGTCTTCTTGTCTCCTGGTGGTCCTACGGATGATGCGGTAAATACCGTCCCATACTCCTTCCTTGTCCTGTCTTCTACAGAACTCCTTCCAACTTTCTATTTGGGCTTTCTTGGCTTGGCACTCATATTCCTCTTTCTTTTCCAGGTACTCAGCTACCACTATTTCTCTGCGGTGAGGTGCCGCATTCCTGATCTTACGCCTGAAGGTAGTGGTAACTTTTTTCAGCCTTGCGAGCTCATCATTCCACCATGGGACCTTGAGTACCTCAGTACTCTTTTTTATAGGCATGCTGGCCTTGCATGCCTCAGTGATAGCTTCTGTAAAATTTAAAGTTAAAGTTTCCAAATCTGTTTCGTTACTGATAAAATTAATGCTGTTTAAATTGATATTAAGATCTAATTTTATTTGCGCAAGTTTAGTGTCAAAAAGGTCCCATTTTGCTTTTCTCGTGTTGTAGAGCCTCGTTGTCCTCTGTACTTTGAGGCCCTTGTTTCGGCGGAGTTTTATTTCAAACACGATAGCGTTGTGGTCCGAGCTCGTCATCTCCTGGTCTACCCTCCAGTTATCTACCAATTCCAGTAGGTCTTCCGTGCAGGCTGTTATATCTACAAAACTAGTGTACGCCACGTTACCCCTCACGGTGTCAAAAGTGGGCGTATCACCTGTATTGAGTACCTGTAATCCAGACTCTTCCAGGGTCCCGGACATCTCTATTCCCCTGTGGTCTTCTATGGTGCTGCCCCACCAGGTGCTCTTGGCGTTACAATCACCTCCTATTAGCAGTCGTCTTGGGCCCAGCTCCTCTTTGATCTTCTTTACATGATCCAGGTATGGCTCTATAGGCTGGTCTGGCTCAAAGTAGAAGGATACCGCCGCGATTTCCCAGGTGCTGGTTCGGATTCTCACAACTACCACGTTGTTAGTTGTGAGTTTCGGGCACTGGATGACGTCAAGCTCGTGGTCGAAGACCACTATTGCCGCCTTCACTGTCCCATCTCCTACTTTAGCGCACTGAAAGACTCTTGCCCCACGGTAGTCCTTCATCCTCTTCACCCCACCTACATATGGCTCCTGGACCAACGCAAATGCCAAGTTTCGCTTACTGGCCTCTATGAAGAGCTCCGTGGTTGCCAGCTCTTTTCTCTGGAGGTTCGCCTGGGCCACTGCATATCCTCTGGTGGGGTCGCCTGCCCTAGAGCGTCTCGGAACCACCTTAGCAATACGCTACTTTAGCCCTCGCCAGTGCCTCCCATCTCCTACGCACCGGACACTCAGAGCTAAATGCGCTATGCTCTGCATTCTCCATTTTGGCGGCCATGCAATTGCAGCAAGATGGTGCTGCTTCTGCTAGGTGCTCCGGGCATTGGTTCTTCAAATGCGGGCCGCCACAATGGCTGCATTTTGGTAAGGTGTCCACACAGAATCGTCGTCCGTGTCCATAAGCCAGGCACATAGAACACTGCACTAGAGGCGACTGATCTTCGACCTTCACCCTCTGCAGGTCCATGTGGACCGCTCCCTTGGCCATCATACGACTATAAATCTGTGGGGACACTCTTAACACAATGTGGTTCGTGAGCGGGTTTCTAGCTCGTCGTTTGAAACGAAACTCGACTCGATCGTCCTTCTTGTCGAGACCATGAAAAACTCCTTCATTCTGGTTCCTCAAGGCAGCTAGGACGTCTTCATCGCTATTCAGCTTCAGCACATCCTTGAGAACCAGCATGGGGTCCTGGTTCTTCATCTCCTCGACAACAAGCCGGTCGTCTGCACTCTTGAGTCGCTCCTTTATCCTTTCCCTTTCTTCTTCCGTCTTGCATCCTATGATAACCCTCTTATCCCTTACCTTTCGGATCCTCTCAACAGTAATCCATCCATCCTTCGCGTTTGCAACCTTCCTGATCTCGTTCACAACTTCATCACCGGTATGCTTTTCGTCTTTCGATGTGACGAGTATTGAGTGGAGTGCAGTTCTCTCAGGTACCTGTCTGTGTGGCTGCGTAGCTGTCACGCTTGCATAGGTGCCCTGTGTTAGTGAAGTTGTGTGGTGCAAAGCGACTGTTTCTTTCAGCTTCTCCATTTCGAGGTAAGTTCTGTCTATCTTTTCCCCTTGATCCTTCAACATGCGTATGAGTTCCTGATTTTCTTTTCCCTTCTCTTGTATCATACCCATTTCCTTTTCGTTATTACCTTCCCTACTAATGTTCTGTTTTTCTTTTTCAGATGCAGCTGCAGCCACCTCGTCTTTCATCAGCTGGTACATTTTCTCCACCGCCAGAGTAATGCCCGCCTTGAGGTCTGACTTCAGATTGCGAGACTCAGCTAAGCACGTCTTTGCTCTCTGAAGCCATACCCGGCACTCATGTACTCTGTCGGTGGGTTTAAGTGCCTTTGTCGTCGGCTTCGGCGACCCACCCGCTGCTCCCACGGACACCCTCTGCGTCGCCGGCTTCGCTGCCTGGGGCGCTACCTTCTCTTTCGGTTTCAGGGGGGCCGCTAGGGTCGTCGCCGATTTCTTCGGGGACACTGCGTTTGAGGTACCTGGCCGGGCTTGATCCACCGAGCCACTTTCCCATTCTCCTATACTCCGTCGCACATTAGGTGCTTGCTCCTGGCTCTCAGGAGAGGGTTCTGCATCCGTTTTGTCGGTCGGAGGGACTGAAACGTGCATGTCGGTATTCTTCTTGTTGGGTGTACGTGCAAGATACATGGTCAAGGTACGGTAAGTTAGTCGGTCAAAGTCAGTAACAATCAGTCTTATAGTCCTAAGTCGTACTGGTCAAAAAACTCAGTAACGCGCACAGTCAACACAAAAACACAATAATATAAAATTTAAAAAAAGTCAAGACAATAGTAAAAATAAAACAGGTAAGCTAAGGTTAAGGTTGAGTAGCTTCTAAGCGTTGTATGTTCGATAGAACTTGTGTCAATTAAATATACATGTATTCACTATTTTTATTTGGTTCCAGATTCCCGAGCTACAATACAGCCAGTCAGCGAGATTTACCGATGCCCTGTATCAGCCGGGGGAGAGAGAAGAGAATACAGAGGTAAGTAAAGAAAGTATGAAACCACAAATAAAAAAGGACAAGACAGCTTTTGTGGCTGTAGAGAGGCCGAAACAGTTGTCCAAATAGAAAAGAAAAGAAAAGAAAAAATTTTTTGGTAGAGAGGACTCTACCAGGTCACTAAATTTAATTTTACACCTTATGTGCTATTCTGCAATGTCTTATGATTAAACAAATTCAAGGCCACGGGTAGAGATAAAGAGAGAAATAATGAAAAAAAGTTTTTAGTAGAGAAGACTCTACCAAGGTCTATTATATACAGTTAAAAAGCTTTAAGGTGTGCAATGTTCCGAACTAATAAAATAAATAAAAATTAATAAAAATTTTGACAGGAGAAATTTTTTGTTCAAGAGGGGGGGGGTGAAGATGGGGGGGGTTAAAAGACCTTAAAGTGCTTAGCAACCTTATATATATTATATATATAATATATATAAATTCCTATTAAAAATAATTTATCTCTAGCCGTTTCCGAGAAACAAGCGTTTTTCTCTATTTGCGGTTTGTAACTTACTTCTAAATTATCACGCTCGGATACCGCAGGTCTTAAAAATCTAATTTTTTCACAAAAATGTTTGACAGCGTAGGAACTATAAACACACGAAAATTAAACCTATGTTGTCGCTGAAGATAAAAAATAAAAACACTTACAGTGAAAAACAAAAACGCACAAAACTTGTCGAGTCTCTATCTCCGTCAAAAATGATCCAATTTTGAATCCGGAAGTGCCTCCCAGCTGCTCCCTACTGCGCCCTTCAGATCTCGTCCTTGAAGATGATCCAGCGGCACGGGGTCACTGACCACGCCGCCACGTGGTTTCTATTTTTTTGGCGATATCTCCGTGCTCCTGCACGGAAAAAATCTGAACGTCTGCAGAAATGTGGAGTATCAAGATGCCCTCCGTTCCACAGTTGAAAAACTATAGGTCGTCACTGATATTCCTGAGATAAACACCTTTTAATTTTGAAAATTAACCTCAAAATCACTGTTTTGCCAATATCTTTGTGGCCACAACACTAAGAGCAACGCGGTTTTCACCGTCGTGTGCGCCTTCACTTTCCGCTTCTTTTGGTGTATCACAAGGTAATATTAATTCACTTTGAACTATTTTTGCGAATTTTTCGCCGCGGAGGGACCTTTTTTCGTGGCGCTCTCGAGTGCGGTTCGAGCGCGAGTGGTTAGGTTAGGTTAGGTTAGGTTAGGTTAGGTTAGGTTAGGTTAGGTTAGGTTAGGTTAGGTTAGGTTAGGTTAGGTTAGGTTAGGTTAGGTTAGGTTAGGTTAGGTTAGGTTAGGTTAGGTTAGGTTAGGTTAGGTTAGGTTAGGTTAGGTTTTTTTTTTTTTTTTTTTTTTTTTTTTTTTTTTTCCTGTCCGGGAGCTATGTCCCGGCCCGCGAGCTATCCTACCTGTTGCTATTGAATTGCAACAACATTTATTCATTTTTAGGGAAATAAAAGACATTTATTTATTATGTAAGACAAAAACATAGTATGTTAGAATGTGTGCACTCCCAGCACACACATTCTCACATACTATACACACACATACACACACACACACGCACACACACACACACACACACACAGCTACACTTCACATACAAGTATAAATAGATTACAGCTTAAAGAATAGCTTAACAGTACAAGATTTTACATATATGACAATTTCTATACAACAACAGTAGACATAAATATTAATCAATACAATAAATAAATAACTGAAGAAGAAGAATTAAAGAAAGAAAACAGAGTAGCAAATGAATAATTAAAATTAAACAAAAATAAAATTATACGCTTAAATACAAAATTACTTAAATAAATAATAAACAAATGATAAAATACAATTTACAATGGTTTTTTAAAATATTTGAACAGTATCTCCCTTAGCATGGTAGGACTTAACTAAATACAATTTATTTTTCTTATTATAATACTGACAATTTACCCCGCTTTATACTATTTTAATCAAAAGACAATATTCTCTCATAATTAAAGCTATGACAATTATATAAATAAAATACATATTTGTGCCTATAAATTAAATTAAAATTAAATGGATGAATCAATAATATTATACATACAAAAACTAATCAAAATAAATATAAGATAACTATGAAACAAATGAGGTAAAATACTTAGTTACAAAAATAATTCATTTATGTTTAGCTAAAATGGATAACTAAAATTAAAATATTTAAATTCTTTTCAATTGATATGATATTAACTATTTATTAAGCATTAAAACTTTATTTTGCTGAGCAAAATAGGCCTAATGTTGATGACTCAATACATGATGATGATTCAGTACATTAAAAGAAAATAAAAATAAAAAGCGAATAAAAAATAATAATAATAATAACAAATGATTAAATAACATAATAATTATTGCGAGTATTTGCACAGCAAATACACCAAATTAATTAAAGCAAAAGGCACAGTCAAATATCTGAAATTATAATAAAATAAAATAAATTAATAAACAACAACATAAATTCATTATAATAAGTAAAATTATATTGAATTAATAAAATTTTGTAAATGATAAGTAAATTAATAAAACATTCCATTGACTCCTAATGTCCACAAAATTCTAATTTTCAATTCAATCAACGGTGAATAAGTTAATATCAATAAATAAAAATAAATTACCGAGTCATACTTAACCATAATCATTAAATTAGTGAAAATCAAAGACAATCAATCTCTTCAAAAATAATAACAACTGAAACAATGGGTATAGTAAATATAGAATCTAACTACAGCAGGTAAAAGGCAACCACCAGCTAAACCAACATACATTAACAAACATACATAATATGTAAACAAATAAAATAAAGAAACATTTAAAATGTTGGTAAATGAATTAATAAAATCTTCTGCGATGCATATTACATAAACAAATACATATATAAAAATAAGGGCACTAGCAGAAACTACGAACATATCAGACTATTATTAAACCGGCCACAACCCAAGCGGCACGACATGGCGCCAGCGGCGATGGCTAGGCACAACCTGATACCGTGGCGGCAGCCACACTCCCTCAGCACCGCACCGAGGCGCAAGCGGTCGGGAAGACGCAACTCCAAGCGCCTCAACGCGGCGCCGGCTACGCACACCCTCAGCGCCGCAGCGCAACGCAAGCGGCCGCGAAGGAACACCAACTCAACCAACAGCAACTCAAAGCACCTCGACGCGGCGCCGTCGGCAGCGTACACTGCCACCCCCGGCTCCGCGCCGCAACGCAAGTGGCCACGAAGATGCAACCCCAAGCGCTTCGACGCGGCGCCGGCGGCGGCGGCCACGCACACCCCACCCTCTGCACCGCAGTGCAACGCAAGTGG
The DNA here is from genome assembly GCA_947086465.1 of Eupithecia exiguata. Lineage (NCBI taxonomy): Eukaryota > Metazoa > Arthropoda > Insecta > Lepidoptera > Geometridae > Eupithecia > Eupithecia exiguata. The sequence continues at coordinate 20,332 of OX352241.1, read as the reverse complement.
CCGCAAACACGCAAACCCAAGCGTCTCTACGCGGCGCCGGCGACACCCTCTACACCGCAGTGCAACGCAAGCGGCCGCGAAGGAACACCAACACAACACCAACTCAAAGCACCTCGACGCGGCGGCGCCGGCAGCAGCGTACACTGCCACCCCCGGCGCCGCGCCGCAACGCAAGTGGCCACGAAGACGCAACCCCAAGCGCTTTGACGCGGCGCCGGTGACGGCGGCCACGCACATCCTTAGCACCGCACCGCAACGCAAGCTCCCACGAAGGCGTAACTCCAAGTGCCTCGACCCAGCGCCGCACTGCGACACAAGCGGCCGCGGTGAAACACGCTCAGCCAGCCCGTACAACTGAGCCCATCCTACACCTCGACTAACCAAACAAAAAGTGAAACAGAGCCAAACCACCCCAACACCAAAAAACAATTAATTCAGTTGTACAGGCTCGCCGAACAAAGCCATAACAAAATTTATTAAAATAAGCGAGAATTTATCCGGGCTCAATGTAATACTATACGACAAAGACATACAGCATTCTTAGTCCAACTGTGGGAATTGCATAGATTTCATATAATTTAATCAAACTCTCTAAACAGCTAATTTCTCTAAAAATTTCATCATGTAAACAGAAAACAAAAATAAAAACAAAACAAATAGAACACTGACAGGCTGACTGTGAGTGATTGCACTTTGAATCGATTCCGTCAATTGTCAGCTATGAGAGCTTCTTGAACTGCCAAAGTCAAATGGTGATTTTCTCCGTCCACGCCTAACAGTCAGAGTGAATAAAATATCTCCAACCAAAAAGTTTCTAAATTAAAACTACCAATCAGTAAAATTAAAAAAAAAAAATACAAATAAAGAAAAGGTACAATAATTTTGTTTTTTTTCAATTACATAAAAAAAAAAAAAAAAAAATTACATATTTTATTTACAAACTTCATAGACCTATCAGACCAATAATAAAATAGACCAAAGAAATCATAAACCCGGCCCCAGTTCCTAATATATTTTGAATGTTTTTCTCTTTATTATTGTACGCAAGGTAACCCAGTTTAATAAGCATTTAATAACTAAGTCTATGCCTAAAGAATTTAAAATTAAAAACATTTTTAATCCCTTCAGACCATCAAGCAACAACAACAGACCAGACTGACAGACAGACGCTTGCAATCAAGAGCGTCACGTCCAGTCAAGTGCGATACCATTCAAAAAAGAAGAAGAAGATCGACGTGACGCCTCAATGTTAGAAACTCTCAAATCAACAGAACCAAAACAAACAAACGAAATCACAACAAAAATGTAACTAAAAACTAAAATAAGAGTGAAATTGTTACATATAAAAGAAATAACAAAATCAAACACGTAAGTACTAACAATTTTCAACAAATGACCCGTTCTCTCTGCCAATTATGCGTAGAATATTCTTTGCAAACGACAGGAAGATAGGTCTACAGTTATTATCACTAATTATTAGTTCTAAATTATCAACATTAATATCCATATCCATTGCATTCTCGCAGTCGTGCCTAGACAATCCAAACCTGCCACATTCCAACAAAAGATGCTGTACAGATTGGTTAGCATCATCGCCGCAAGAACACAATGAAGAATGCGCTAAGCCAAACCTAAATAGATATGAATTAAAGCCGCCATGGCCAGTAAAAATTTGACTGTAAAAATTATCTAAACTAACTTTTGTCAGCGTTCTATAAGCCAATGAGACATCTTTGAAAAATAACTTGGTTGTACTGCCCGTCTGGGATGAATCATATGTACGTTGCCACTCATCAACGCTACCCGACCTTGCCAAACCCCTAGCATAGGACAGAGGGAACCTGTCGTAGAATGGCTGCCTTCGATCACTTAGGGCCGCTTGCTTTGCCAACTCGTCGGCCCTCTCATTGCCCTCAATACCACAATGGGCCTTAACCCAGTACAATGAAATCGTTTTACCACCTTGGGCAAGCATTAAAATCTTATCCTTAATTTCAGCGACCAGTGGATGAAGTGAATTAGGGTCACTCACTGCCTCAAGACTGGACCTTGAATCACTGGCAATACTGAAAGCAGACTCCCTTCTGCCTTCGACCAACTGGAGAGCTCGCAGTATTGCACACAACTCTGCCTGAAACACACTGCAGAAACTTTCCAGCCGGAATCTAGTGTGACGGACCTCACGCCCCCCGGACCAACAGGTAACAGCGCCACCCACCTTATCCTCCAGCTTACTGCCATCTGTGTAAAGGATAGGCTCATCGGTCCCCAGGCTCAACGCTTCCTCCTGAGATTCGATAAGCCCAAACCTAACGCACTTCCTTTCAGCAGGGTGGGGCAAAGAGAATGGACTTATCCTGAGCTCAACACTACGCCCTGGCAAACCTGACAATGGCTCCCCTCTCTTTACTCTGTATATAAGTGCATTCTCCTTCAACCTCAAAGGAAGAGGCAGCAGTCTAGACAGCAGGACACTAGACACCAAAGATGTTGTACGGTGAGCTTTACTTATCTTAATGGCAAAAGATCTAATCAGGCTGTTTAAAATCTTTTCTACATAAGCCCTCTCTGAGACATCCGCCCAACTACTCGCTGCATATAGGACCGTAGGTTCCACCACAGCGATATAGATAAGTCTCAAAATATCAGAATTAAGACCCCATTGTGCACGTGCTGCTCTAGATACCACCTTATAGAACGCTATAGCTTTATTGGTAACTATCTCTAGGTGCCTTCTGAAGTTAAGAATAGGGTCTATAGTTAATCCTAATATTTTGAGACCAACTCCATAAGCTATGGGGACACCCGCCATAGCGATCCTAGGAGTATGGTATCTGAGTTTCTTAGTAATAAGCAGTGCCTGCGTTTTATCAGGAGCAAATTTTAATTTCAGGCCTTCTCCCCACTGAGTGATCACTGCCAGCGCCCGGTTGACCATACCCTCCAACTCAACTCCATCGGCTGCGGCGGCAATCATCAGGAGGTCGTCCGCGAAGGCCTGCAGCCTGACGCCCCCATACTGCGCCTGCTCCAGCGCCGGCTCCAGCTGGAGGTTCCAGAGGATCGGCCCGCAGGTAGAGCCCTGGATACAGCCCATACTTGTATTTCTATCTACAACTTGCCCCGCATATTTAAGTACGATTTTTCTGTCTGAGAGATAACTAAAAATAAGGCGCGCCACCTCAATGTCCACATTATTCGCCCTAAGCCGTTCAATAATAGCTGGCCACCAGGTATTGTCGAAAGCGCCCTGAATATCTAAGGAAACTAATACCAATAATTTCTTTTGTTCCAGGCTTGAGCGAACGATGGACATGGCGTCGAACAAAGCATCTTCAGCGCTCCGCTGCGGAGTGAACCCGTACTGGTAGGGGCTAAGGCGACCCTCCTTGCCGAGCTGCCACTGCAACCGGTTAACGAATAACTTCTCGAGCATCTTCCCGAAAACGGGAAGAAGCCCGATCGGTCTGTATGACTTGGGAGTGGTGTAAGTATCCTTACCCGGCTTAGGGATCACCTTAACGGTCGCCACCTTCCATGACCTAGGGAAACAGCCCAACCGAAGGCACTGCGAATACAGCCCCAGAAGCAGGGCCTTGTCGCATCTGTAGGCCCGAAGGCAGATGTCTAGCGTGAGCCCATCGCCGCCGGGCGCTCTCCTAGGGTTCATGGATCGCAGTACCGTCTCAAGTTCAATTTCAGTGAAGGCGACGTGAGGCACATCCACCTCCGCGAGCTCCGCAGCCCAGGCCTGCACGGCGGCGCGGCGCGCGGCGTGCTGCGGCGTATCCTGCTGCGGGTCGTCGCAGCGATAGAAGGTGTCAGCCAGCAGCGCCGCCGACTGCGCCTCATCGAGCGCGCGCCCGTCCGCCGCCACCAGCAGCGCGTCCTCCGAGCGCGCTCTCGTCCCGCACGCCTTCATAATTCGGTACGACCTCTGCCAAATTCCCTCCACTGTCTCGCCCGTGCAAAACTCCTTCCAGCTCGCGGTTATGGCGGACTCTATCGCTGCGCTGTAATCGGACCTAGCCTCCAAGTACTGGTCTACCACGAACCGCCTCCTGGCAGGGTTCGCCTTCGCTATCTTCCTCCTTCGGCGCAACATCTCAGCCTTCAATCCAGCCAGCTCGGGTCTCCACCAGCGGCAGGCCCTGCCGATTCTCTTCGGTGGGACGCGAGGGATGGCCCTCTCGCAGGCCGCGAGCACGCACCCAATATACAGGTCGGCGGCCATGTTGGCCGCCTCCCCGTCCGCCAACACCCCCACGGCAACGCTCAGCTCGGCACGCGAGAACTCCCGCTCGAGCTCCTCCTCAAACAGAGTCCAGTTCGCCTTCTTCGTGTTGTAAATCCGCGTGCTGGCCGGGGGCGCCCAGTCCCCGCAGAGTGCACTGAGCCGCAGCGTGAAGGTAATCGGCTTGTGGTCGGAGAGCGTGCAGAGCGCGGGGTCGACGCGCCAGCCGGCGAGCGCGGGCAGCAGCGCCGCAGAGCAGGCCGTCACGTCGACTATACTGGCGGCGGGCGCGCCGTGCCGGTAGGCCAGGAACGTCGGCTCACGGCCCTCATTGACCACCTCGAGCCCGAGCTCCGCAAACAGGTCCGCGAGCGCAGCGCCGCGCACGTCCTCCGCCGCGCAGCCCCACCACGCGCTGCTGGCGTTCATGTCACCCGCAACCACCACCCGCGAGCATGCCATGCTCTGTACTAACATTTTTATTCTGTTCAGATAAACATACGAATCTAGTTCCCTGTCCAGGTAGACACTTATTATCCCTATATCTACATTCTCAATTTTTATAACAACGCCCGATATGTCCTCACTAATATAATTAACATTTTCAGAATACCGCAAATTTGGGTCCGAGATGACGATGGCGGCGCGCACCGGCGTGTCGGGGCTCCCCGCAGCACTCTGCACCACCCTACAACCTGTCGGCGGCGTCATGCAGCCCCTCGCTCCAACGTAAGGTTCCTGCAGAAGCAGCACTTGAAAACCTTTAGCGGTAGCCTCTCTCAAGCACTCATGCGTCGCCGCCCTGCCCCTACCCAGGTTATACTGCAGTATTTTAATATGTACATTCATCTGCGCAGCCGGATCGGTGCCCTCAGCAGTAGCGCACGGCGAGGCGCGCTATGCGATCCCAGCGGCGCCACTCGGGGCAGTCGGCGCTGTAAGCAGGGTGCTCCGTGTCCGGCAGCTGGCGCGCCGCGCAATTGGTGCAGCACGGCGGCGCGCTCACGCGGACGGAGCACGCGCGCGTGTCGTGCGCGCCCGCGCAGTATCCGCAGCGCGGCGCCGACGCGCGACATTCGGACACGCGGTGGGAAAAGCCGAGGCAGCGGTAGCACTGCACGAGCGGCGTTTGGTCCAGCGCCGTCACCACCTGGTAGCCGAGCCGCACGCGGCGCTCCAGCAGCGCACGCCACAGCGCAGGGCTCACCCGCACGACCACGTTGTTGAGGCCCGCATTCCTTCCCTTAATGCGCCTGACTACTCGGACGCTGCGCTCAGTCTCAGGCACGGCAGCAAGCAGCGCTCCGTTCTGGCTGAGCAGCGCCTCCTCGAGCCGCGCATCCGAGAGGTCCGCGACGACACCGACGAGCCGCAGCTGCGGATCGCGCAGGCGCGGCTCCGACACGCTGTAGTCGTCGCCGAGCGCTCGGATGGCGCCCTCCATCACCTCTCTCTCACGCGCGCTCTCCAGCGAGATGGCAACGCCGCCGCCGCGACACTTGCGCACGCCATTCACCCCGACGCCCAGCCCGATCACGTCTACGTTCTTCTTAATATGCTGCAGGATATCATCGCCGGTGTGCGTCGGGTTCTTGGACTTGACCATCAGCGGGTGTCGGGCGACACGCACATACGAGGCGCGGCCCAGCGGCAGCGCGCACTCGCCCGCCGCCGTCTCCCGTGGGGCATCGCGCTCTATGGGTAGGCGCGCTGGCGGCATCGGCGAGCCAGAACACTCCACGCGGATGGCATGCGCCTCCTCGAGCAGCTGGCCCACCAGCCGCAGACTGGCCGCCTCCTCGGGCGGCACCTGCGGCCGCGCATCCAGCCTGTCGCTCACCAACTCCACAGCGCGGCGCGCGGCCTCGGCCTCCTGTGCCGCCTTGCCGGACGTGCGCCGCAACTCTTCCAGACTACTCTGCAGGGACTCGGTGATTGCCTCCAGCTTGTTCGCGTGCACCTTCTGCAGCAGGGCACACTGCTTCTCGGCGAGTGTGCGCGCACACTCCTTCTCGAGGAGGTGCCGGGCGCGTGAGTCCGCGAGGCGCAGCACCATACTGTGCAGCCCTCGCACACCCGCCAGCACCGCCTCCTTGATGTCTCGGTTGAGGTTGCGAGACTTCTCCAGCTCGGCCACCGTGCTCTCAAGTAGACTGTCTGCAAGGCGCGGCGCATCCTGCACCGGCTCGCCCGCCGCCAGCACGGACATCTCCAGAAAGGAAGGCGCTGCGGTGAGCGAACTCGAGCGAGGCGTCTCTGGCACCTCATCTCTGCGGGGGCTATCAGGCGCAGGCGGGCCGCCATCTGGCGTGCCCTGTCCCAGTCGAAAGGACGACTCGTTGGCTTCAGAACCAGGTGGGTGATAAGTCGGCGTGTCGGAGACAGACTCTAGCCTTTTCCTAAGTGTGCCCACAATATTAACCGGCCATTCGTTTCCAGATTTTGGGATACTGCCGACGTCGCTCCGCGGCTGAGAAAGGAACATCGGCAGTGCCGAGCGAGCCTTTACCGGCGGCGCCAGTCCGCCGGACGTGCCAGCCACCAGCGACGACAACAGCGCTCCATCATCGTTCCGCGACGACACCGCTCTCGGCGAAGCAACCCTGCCCGACTTGGGCTGCCCACCAGGCTTACCCTTTAGTCTTAAGTCTTTAGTCTTATAAGACATTCTAAGCTACTAAATCTCTAAAACTGTTAATTCAATTACCTACGGAATAAATAAATAAAATAAAATTATATCATAAAATCAAATCAATTACCTGCCTCCTTGTTTAACTATATGACTACTTATATCCTACCAACCTACCGCTACATCCAACCTATAAGGTATCTTTAAATTAACAAATTAAAGTCTTTCCTCAAATAAATATTATAAATAAGTAAATTTATGGTGAGTTTAACGAAATAAAATTCAATATAATATGATAATGGCCACCTATAAACCAGCTGTTTGATCCTACAAAATTACCCAAATACCCACTGAGAAAGCCGGACTGTTAACTAATACCTCAACTACTTTTGGTACCGACAACCAAAATACATGAAAATCACATTTAGTACTCTAGTAAAATGACTGAATGAGTGAAAATAAGTTGATTTTAACTATAAGAATGCTCAGACTCATAAGATTGATTATCTTTACTAATATTGATTTTAAAACAAAACTTAATAATGGTTGAACTGAACTTGATACAACAAAATCTGCCTTTATGTTAAGAACTACCTATAATGGTTCTTATGTAAGACTGGCTTTAACAAACCAAATTAACTAATGTTAGCCAGCAATAAATAAAAAAGAAATAATAATAAAATGAAAACTAAATAAGTCTCATTTCACCGTTGGCTGAAATATCAATTATGGACTTTTCAGTGTATTTATATTATAAAATTGATAAAGTTAAGGAATATCTATGAGATGTATCGTTTGATCTCGCAAAACATAACTTTGTGCACCTACTGAATCCAATCTTAGACTAGGCACTAAATTGTATTAAAAATTCTAAAATCCCTTAACTTTTTGTTTGAGGTTAGGCTACCTAACAAATTAGGTCGATATATTTTTGTTTATTTCACAAGAATTACACTATATAGCGGCATAAAAAAAAATTTGAGATGTATAAAACAATAACGAATTTAAAGAAAAATAACGAATTGAACAAAAAATAAACTGAATTTTGACTTTAACATTAAAGTTTCTGTTGACAAGTTCTTGTGAAATAAACAAATACCTGTATCTCAGCAACTACTGAACCGATTTTCACAGCAAAAGCAGCCACGAACAGCTCCAACAATCCTCCTTATTCTGCAGCACTTTCCAGACGCCTGGGTTTCTTCAGATCTGGACCAAAATTTTCATGGTCTCCAGAAAAACGATCAAAAGTAAACACTAGCTGGTGCTAAAACACTGGTTCAGGTTTCAAAAAAAAAGTTCCCAAAGAAGCTGCTCTCAAGCTGGTCCGATTTCGGTGTTGCCACTGGATTTCACAAAGAAAATGGTGTTGAACTTTCACACGTAATTTTGCAATATTGATATAACTTTATCTCCGCGAGTTTTGCTCCGATTTTGAAAATTTTTTCACTCCATTCATCAAAAAACACTTCTGCTTGCATTAAAATGAAGCAGAAAGAAAAACAAAGCACTTTTAACACTTTTATAAATATTTAAACTCGGAGAGCAAAATCAAAACAGCTCACTCGATGGTGGTCCAGGTGGGTTGGTTAGGTTAGGTTAGGTTAGGTTAGGTTAGGTTAGGTTAGGTTAGGTTAGGTTAGGTTAGGTTAGGTTAGGTTAGGTTAGGTTAGGTTAGGTTAGGTTAGGTTAGGTTAGGTTAGGTTAGGTTAGGTTAGGTTAGGTTAGGTTAGGTTAGGTTAGGTTAGGTTAGGTTAGGTTAGGTTAGGTTAGGTTAGGTTAGGTTAGGTTAGGTTAGGTTAGGTTAGGTTAGGTTAGGTTAGGTTAGGTTAGGTTAGGTTAGGTTAGGTTAGGTTAGGTTAGGTTAGGTTAGGTTAGGTTAGGTTAGGTTAGGTTAGGTTAGGTTAGGTTAGGTTAGGTTAGGTTAGGTTAGGTTAGGTTAGGTTAGGTTAGGTTAGGTTAGGTTAGGTTAGGTTAGGTTAGGTTAGGTTAGGTTAGGTTAGGTTAGGTTAGGTTAGGTTAGGTTAGGTTAGGTTAGGTTAGGTTAGGTTAGGTTAGGTTAGGTTAGGTTAGGTTAGGTTAGGTTAGGTTAGGTTAGGTTAGGTTAGGTTAGGTTAGGTTAGGTTAGGTTAGGTTAGGTTAGGTTAGGTTAGGTTAGGTTAGGTTAGGTTAGGTTAGGTTAGGTTAGGTTAGGTTAGGTTAGGTTAGGTTAGGTTAGGTTAGGTTAGGTTAGGTTAGGTTAGGTTAGGTTAGGTTAGGTTAGGTTAGGTTAGGTTAGGTTAGGTTAGGTTAGGTTAGGTTAGGTTAGGTTAGGTTAGGTTAGGTTAGGTTAGGTTAGGTTAGGTTAGGTTAGGTTAGGTTAGGTTAGGTTAGGTTAGGTTAGGTTAGGTTAGGTTAGGTTAGGTTAGGTTAGGTTAGGTTAGGTTAGGTTAGGTTAGGTTAGGTTAGGTTAGGTTAGGTTAGGTTAGGTTAGGTTAGGTTAGGTTAGGTTAGGTTAGGTTAGGTTAGGTTAGGTTAGGTTAGGTTAGGTTAGGTTAGGTTAGGTTAGGTTAGGTTAGGTTAGGTTAGGTTAGGTTAGGTTAGGTTAGGTTAGGTTAGGTTAGGTTAGGTTAGGTTAGGTTAGGTTAGGTTAGGTTAGGTTAGGTTAGGTTAGGTTAGGTTAGGTTAGGTTAGGTTAGGTTAGGTTAGGTTAGGTTAGGTTAGGTTAGGTTAGGTTAGGTTAGGTTAGGTTAGGTTAGGTTAGGTTAGGTTAGGTTAGGTTAGGTTAGGTTAGGTTAGGTTAGGTTAGGTTAGGTTAGGTTAGGTTAGGTTAGGTTAGGTTAGGTTAGGTTAGGTTAGGTTAGGTTAGGTTAGGTTAGGTTAGGTTAGGTTAGGTTAGGTTAGGTTAGGTTAGGTTAGGTTAGGTTAGGTTAGGTTAGGTTAGGTTAGGTTAGGTTAGGTTAGGTTAGGTTAGGTTAGGTTAGGTTAGGTTAGGTTAGGTTAGGTTAGGTTAGGTTAGGTTAGGTTAGGTTAGGTTAGGTTAGGTTAGGTTAGGTTAGGTTAGGTTAGGTTAGGTTAGGTTAGGTTAGGTTAGGTTAGGTTAGGTTAGGTTAGGTTAGGTTAGGTTAGGTTAGGTTAGGTTAGGTTAGGTTAGGTTAGGTTAGGTTAGGTTAGGTTAGGTTAGGTTAGGTTAGGTTAGGTTAGGTTAGGTTAGGTTAGGTTAGGTTAGGTTAGGTTAGGTTAGGTTAGGTTAGGTTAGGTTAGGTTAGGTTAGGTTAGGTTAGGTTAGGTTAGGTTAGGTTAGGTTAGGTTAGGTTAGGTTAGGTTAGGTTAGGTTAGGTTAGGTTAGGTTAGGTTAGGTTAGGTTAGGTTAGGTTAGGTTAGGTTAGGTTAGGTTAGGTTAGGTTAGGTTAGGTTAGGTTAGGTTAGGTTAGGTTAGGTTAGGTTAGGTTAGGTTAGGTTAGGTTAGGTTAGGTTAGGTTAGGTTAGG